>OV884056.1:139147965-141935792 GCA_930367215.1 Pollenia angustigena | reverse complement strand
ACGCAGATATATATTAGAAATGTTACACATAATTAATACACCAATTGCACAGAGAATAAATTTTAAAGCAGACACAGAACATATAGCAAATAAT
The DNA here is from genome assembly GCA_930367215.1 of Pollenia angustigena. NCBI lineage: Eukaryota > Metazoa > Arthropoda > Insecta > Diptera > Polleniidae > Pollenia > Pollenia angustigena. The sequence continues at coordinate 141,935,698 of OV884056.1, read as the reverse complement.
TATAGAAATTTAGTTATTAAGAGATAGAAGATTAGATATAATAATATAAATATACCTATCACAGCCTTGGAACAAGAGGGTTAAATTTGCAAATTAAATTACATGAAAATTAGTACCTTCTTGTCCTTAGGTCACGATATATATGTTAGAATAAAATAAGTTTAATTAAAAATGATTATTTATTTATATAATAATATAAATATAGGTACCTATCGCAGCCTTGGAACAAGAGGGTTCAATTTGTTACATGAAAACTAGGACCTTCTTGTCCTTAGGTCACGATATACATATTAGTTTGTAATAATGAAAATAAGTTTAATTATGTATGTAAGATAAGATAAAAATAAGTTTAGTTTTTAAAAAATCTTTATTTTATAGGAATTTTCATTAGCCAAAATATTTTTTTATTATTGTAAATTTGGTTTTCGAATTAGGTTTATAGATAGGAAATTTTTTCAGTTTATATGAATTGTTATACTTTAGTTAAATTTTATTTTTTGTTATAATGGTTTTTGAAAAATTTTTTATGACAAATAGGTTTTTGAATTTAATTTTTTGACAAATTTTTTTCATTATTTTGTTATCGTTTTTTGTTTTTATTAAACTTTGTTAATTTCCTGAAGATGCTAACCAAAGGTTAGCGAAATATTGAAAATAATAAATATAATATTTTATAAAAAAAGACCTCAAGCTTAAATAATTAAAAAGTTATTATAAAAATAAAGGTCAAATAAAAATAAATAACATATGAACATATTTAACTAAAAATATAAACGTAATGAGAAGCAAGAGCTCAATTTTATTTTTTAAACATAAAAAAGCAACTTTACTGAACATCAAGTGCAAAACAATTGGCATTCAGCTTCGATTTTCAAGTTGCAAGGGTTGATATATACATTTGTTACAATTTATTTCAATGGAATTCTCCAGTAAAATGGGAATTTAAAATCAAGTGAATATTAGTAAAATATTTTGAAACTTGAATAGAATTTTAAAATACTTTTGAACTTAAGTTTCCCAGTAAAAACTTCGCTTACTTTTTCAAAACGAATAGCTTCTTTAACTACATGTATAACAACTTCTATAACTACTTTTTTCTGGATGTATTTAAGTAAAAAAATAATGACTTACTTTAAAATGCGTTCATTTTGGGACATCCCTTGTAAAATTCATTGGTTCTTTCAGTAGAATTGTAAGTAGTGCCTTCATTTTTCAGATTACTCAACACATTATTTTGTAGGAGAAGTTTTTACTGGGTTATTTACAGTCAACAAACACATCTATAAACAAACCTACATACGAAGAGACGGACATAATTTTATCAACCCCGCTCCTCATAAGGATTCAAAATATTTATACTTTATAGGGTCTAAGATCAATATTGTAGGAAAAACGAACTTATATATTTCCAGCTGTGGTGTAGGGTTGCATTATATGCAACAGTTCATACACGTTAACTTGCAAACAAGACGTGCATTTTCACTGTGTATTAGGGTATTCATTTAATCGGCCTTTTGCTTTAATCGGTTAATCGCCCGATTAATTAACCGAGGTTTTGGTTTAATCGGTTACTAATCGGTTAATTTTGTTTTTGATCGGTTAACCGATTAATAATGTTTTTTTGTAAATTAAGTAATTTCAATATATATAAAAACGCATTGATTGTTTATTATTTGGAGTTTATTAGTAAAAAAAACAATAACATACCAAATTCTTGAACTAAAACGAGCGAAAAAAAAACAATTCATAAATATTTAATATGCATTTTTCAATTAATACACAGGGTGTGCTATCAAGTCATATCGCCATATTATCCCAAATAATATTTTACAATTGTTTAAAATAAATATTGTTGTATTTCAAACAAAATAATGCTGTGTTCATTGATTCTTCATAACTGCCCACAACAGTTATATCGTCGGCTAAATATCCTTTTAGCACATTGAACAGGAGAGACGAAAAACTTCTTAATTTTCCTATTTGCAGCTTGATAGAAAATTAAAAATACAGTTAGTTTAACACCCTTCAAGACTTAAATATAATAAAAACCACATGCTGGTCGACGAGGTGTACCTTTCTCTGCCACACGGCATCAAAATCTCAATTTACATAAAATGTGGATTTAGCCGGTTTGCATATTAAGCCGACGATATATATTTCTTGTAATTTTTTAAAAACATAAGACTTTATGACTATCTTGTATATCCCCCAAATATGTATTTATAAAAAAATAAACTGAGATAATTTCAGTAGTTATAGGATTTCTTTTAAAATAATTTTGTAAAAAAAAAATTTGACTGGGAAAAAATTCTTTCACTTATCGTAGATGAATATCTAATTTCTCAGTCCTTTTCCAGGATTTCTCTAAACATATAAAATACTCCATTATGCCTTTAGAGTTTTTTTTTTAATTTTTAACACTTCGTATTGTTTCGGTTAATTCTGTTAAAAGACTGATATGAGAATATATAAGAAGAAACAAATACATAACTAACACGTATGTACATAAAACAGAAAAAACGTGTTGGTAATCAAAAATTTAACCCATTTTTCGCCACATTCCTGTTGATCGATGATAAAGATAAAAGACATTGTAATTTTAGTCACCAGTCGGCGGAAAATGTGTTAAAATGAAGATCACTGAACACCTTATTTGTTTTTATGATAAAATATTTTCTAAAATTACAAAAAATTGTGTTATAATACTACAAAATATTGAAAATGTTATCACATCGGTTAATCGGTTAATCGACTGAAATTAATCGGTTTAATCGTTAATCGAAAAAAGACAATTTGCAATTAACCGATCAGTTAATCGGGTAGTAATTAATCGGTTAACCGATTGACGATTAGCCGAATGAATACCCTACTGTGTATATATTCGAGCTTTTCTACACTGAACTTCTTTACAATAAAGCTCTTTATATAATGAACAAATTTCAAAAATTTGTATAAATTAATCTCCTTATAATGAACTTCCATACCCTTTAATTTTCTTCAGAATGAAGCAATTTTTGAAATATAAATTTGACTCTCAAACATTTTTGTCTCCATATAAAAAAAAATTTCTTTTAGGCGATTCGCAAAGAGGAAAACTGGATTAAAAGAAAAAAGTATCTGTGATAACGATTTCGACAGCAGTCGCTCGTTTTCAGTGAACGAAAATGGAGCAGCATATCTTTTAAATTAAATTTGATTATTAGTAGTTAAAGAAGCAGCACAAAAAAGTTTTGTAGCCTAGCAGTTTATTTTCCAGCTCTTTATTTAGTACGGATGTAATTATAAAAATAAAGATAAAAGCAACTAAACACTTAACGCAGAAGTCTTCAAACTTTTAAGGATATTAATGAAGCAAATGTTAAGTCGATAACTACCGCACGTGGAAGTTTTATCTTAACTAAAATACCAGTTTTTTTGGTCACTTGCAGATTTTTATATATGTATGTGTATTATGTATTATTTATACAATGGAATAGGTTTATTTTTTGTAACGTGTATGTTTTCAGTGGAAATAACTTTACACAAATTAAAATGTTCTTATTTTTAAGTTGCATCATTTTTTTCTAAGAATTCCCCTTTTTGTGCCCCGTTTGGAAAATTTTGAACGGTAACGCTGGATGAGACTAACGGCCATTTTCACCAAGTTCGGTTAAAACTAACTTTCAATTAAAGTTCCGGTTACCAATACGTTTTGACAGCTATAACCGATGGTTAATTATAACCGAACTTGGTGAAAATAGCCGTAATAAGTTATATGAGATTAAGACCCTCATTATGTAATTTTACTGTGAGATAGAAAGGTTATATGCCCCTTCCATAGCGTTGAAAAACAGGTGGCTTTTTAAAATAAATTCCGAAAAGGGCTCATCTCCATATTTATTTAGAATAGTTAATATGTATGTATCAGAGAACAGCTTTATGCAATTGAAAAAAAAATCGCATTTAATTAACAGCAACAAATACACTCGCTTGCGGTCATACAATGAAATTTCCTCAACCGCAAATATTCGCTGCTGGTTTGCAGTCATTCAAATAACGCACATCGTGCTTTGTTATTTATACAATCGTTAGCTTCGTTTTTTAATAAAGATGTTTTTGCGTTCGGTTCGAAAATGATTGTTTTGGTACAGAAAAAAAATACAAACAAAAAAGCCAGAAATCAAGCAATCTTACTCATGGATTTATTCAGCATTAACTATGTAGTACAAGAAAAAAAATTGAAATCAAACTAAATACACAGACATATGTAGGTACACACAATTTCCATAGAAACAGACTTTTTTTTCATTTTAAAAAGTACAGTAGTAGTAGTAGTAGGTATGTACCAGAGAACCTCAAATCTCACTATTTTTGTGCATTTATTCATACGCTAAAATTTACAATAACTCTATACATGCAAAACAAAGTTCAACGTTGGTAATTTTTTTTTCCTTTCGTACACATTTGATATTTTCATTTATTCGTTTTTTATTGAAAGTGCTTTATTTGCATTTTTGTTGCTCACGCAATATAACACAACTGAGTAAATTCAAAAGAGCACATTCTCTATTCTTTTGTTTACATTAACAACAACAACAATAAACAACGATGAGACGCTTTTTCAAAATTAACAACAATAAAAACAACAATAACAAAAATACATTGTACCAAGGTATTATTACACAAGGTAAACTCGTTGGCCCATATGTTTGTCAGCTGATTACCCCTAGTTGGAAGCTTAACGTCAAATTTCGTGTATATGAGAAAAAATTTGTACATGTGTGCGTTAAATTGTTTTTTTTTTATATGAAGACAATTTTGACAACTCCGTTCCTTTTATAGAGCAGCATGTATACACTCCCAAATGAGTCTACCTTGTGTAAATATACCTTGCATTGTACCTACTACTACTACTACTGTACTTTTTGTTTCTATGGAAATTGTGTGTACCTACATAAGTATGTGTGTTTAGTTTCATTTAAATTTTTTTTTCTTGTACTACATAGTTAATGCTGCATAAATACATGAGTAATGATTGTTTGATTTCTGGCTCTTTCGTTTGTATTTTTTGTTTCTTTACCAAACAATCATTTGCGCTCAGAACACTTAGAATCTTTATAAAAAAAAACGAAGGCAACGATTGTATAGATAACAAAGCACGATGTGCGTTATTTGAATGACTGCAAACCAGCAGCGAATATTTGCGGTTGCGCGAGTTTGACTGTATGACCGTAAGCGTGTGTATTTGTTGTCGTTAATTAAATGCGATTTTTTTTCAATTGCAAAAAGCTATTCTCTGGTATGTACAATGTATTTTTGTTATTGTTGTTTTTATTGTTGTTAATTTGGAAAAAGCGTCTCATCGAGTGGTTTATTGTTGTTGTTAACGTAAACAAAAGTATAAGAATTTGTTCTTTTGAATTTACTCAGTTGTGTTATATTGCGTGAGCAACAAAAATGCAAATAAAGCACTTTCAATAAAAAACGAATAAATGCAAAAATCAAATGTGTACGAAAGGATGTAAAAATTACCAACGTTGAACTTTGTTTTGCATGTATAGAGTTATTGTAAATTTTAGCGTATGAATAAATCAACAAAAATAGTGAATTTTGAGGTTCTCTGGTATGTATGCCTAGTTAGCAATTGAAAAAACTTGCATTCAAAATGTTTGTGCTAAATTGCTAAAATGACATGGCATTCATTTATTTCTCTCAAGAAGCGTTTTCGAAACAGAAGTTTTAATCTGATATGTACAAAATTTAAACTGTTTCCTTTTTCAGCCCATATTCATAGTGACTTGTTCGGATAAAAATTAACTGAGTTACTGGCCTTTACGATTGGAAAAAAAATTCTTAATGGAGAGACCGCAAAACTACTTGACAGTTTTTTGACCAAATGTATCTGACACCTAATCTTTTTCCAAAATCGTCAGCTGAATCCGAATATGAAGTCAGAATGGTCAAAGGTAGAACAGTTTTCGAGATATTACAAAATAACTGTTACTTGTGTTTTTAATAAAAATTATGCCACTTTAATGAAAATATCTTCAAAAATGTTATACAGATTATGTATTTCTTTGTTTTAATGAAATACAATAAAATTACTAAAATTACCGTGCGTGGCTTGTAAAAATTGGGCAAGAAATGATAGAGTTACAGTGGACAAAACTTCATGAAATATTTTATGATTTTTTGCAAATTTGCTCTTTTCAAGTTATTTTTTTAAACCAAACAAATAAAAGATTTAATGTTTTTTTACATAGGACACTAGTTTAATGCGAACATTAAGTAAAAACGCGGAATTTGAAAAATGAAACTTTTTAATATTAGGAACATTGAATTTTGTAAAAAAAAAAAAAAAAAAAAAAAAAATCACCGAGGAAGCTGAATTCCAGTGACGCACACAGTTAAATAATTGTATGAGTCCATGTCTAAATTACTAGGTCTGCTAGATATCGAAGAGCATAACTGGTAAATCTGTGCCAATCTAAAAGTTGTTGGGACAAATTCAAAATCTGCTCCACTTATGGATGCAGCAGTTTCTGGATCCAAAAACAACCTTCTGGTGGTATTGCCATCATTGCTATTTCCTTCACCTTGTTTTGGTTGGTCGTTTATTAAGCCAAGTTCTAAGTATTTTTTGTTGTATTAACATTTTCTTTTGATATCTTTTAGCTTGGTTGTCGGAATTTTTGCGGACAGTTAATCCAAAGTATAAAGTATAGCCCAGTTTAAGCATATGTTCCATAAAGCGAATTGTTGTTTGAAGCGGGGATAATTCATATTCGCAAGCTTCTTCAAAAAACTTGTCTTCTGATGGAGTTTGGCTTAGCTGACTTGAAGTTTTTTTTTTAACATATAATGCAACTCGAGGAAGATTAAGTTTTTGTAATGGCCTGTGCAACCTTTCCGTCAATCATAGTTAGAAGCATTTTAGAATTTATTTCTATTTTTTGACCATCAAAATCAAATGTTATTGGTTCAAGCAGATTAATTTGTTCTCTAATTTTTGATACATCTTCTTTTATCAAATCTTTTGTTGTCTTTTTGAAAGCAAACTTAATTGATCTGCACAATTTGGCTAAAGAAGGCACTTCGTTCTTCCATATATCGAGTTCTGTGGATGTACTTTTCGAAGGTTCAAAATCCAAAATATTTTGTTTTAACCTCAATGGAACGAAAGAAATCATAAGAAGGTTAGAATCTGATGAGTTTTCCACATTACGTTGTTTATATTGCTTTTGTCCGGAAGATCCATCGCATCCTCATTTTGCAATTAATGTAAGACTTCAATTTCCAAGGTTTTTAATGCTACTTTAATTTTATGTTTTTAATAGTCTTTCTGCAGTGTGATTCAAAATACTTTGAAACTTAACCTCCGAATAATTTTCTGGCACGTGAATAGATTCTTGTGATGGTAAGCAATCCTTTTTAATAGTAAAAATTTCTTTGTATCCTGGAAAAATTGCACAAGATGAGCAAAAACAGAAAAAAAGTGAAATTTTAAAAAAATCAGCCTTAAAATGTTTTTTTTTTAGTCTAAAAATATAAATTTTAAATTTTATCGTGATGTATGACATTTTTAGGATCGCGAATACATTCACTTTCAAAAATCTTTTATTTATTTTTTTATTTAGTTTTTTTAATTTCGAACGAATTTTTTTATAATACAAATTTAAATTAAAATTTTTCCAAAAATTACTAAACGTTAATATCGTCACCTAAAAGACGAAATAACCCATCTGCAGTTTACAGGAGTGGGGAAAAACGTTATAAAATTGGAACTATTAACGATATTGAAACGAAAATAACACATTTTGATCAAAATGAAACCAGTAATATATAACGGTTGAGAAAATTTGGTTTTTCTAATCACAGCTTAAGTTATGACACTTAGGATTTTTGGACTAGTAAAAATCTGAAACCAAATAACCAAATACTGCAGTACTAATAAGTATGAATAAATAAAAATTTCTTTATACACATGAATATAATTTACATTAAGTAATTACAATAGTAGTTTCTTTTACTGGTTTAAGCAACAACAAGTACTTAATGTTTGTTTAAATTACACTATGCAACAAAATTAAACTTTTATCGTGATTTTTTATGATTTATTATACCGTTCACCGAAGGTAAAAGAGTATATATAACTTTGTCATTCCGTTTGTAATTTCTACAATATTGATCCTACACCCTATAAAGTATATATATTATGGGTCCTTATGAAAAGCGAAGTTCAAATCCGGTTGTTTTTTTTAGGAAATAAAAGGAATTCCATAAGGTTCTAGTCCACCAAACCTTAAATTTATGTAAAATTTAACACATTTTTTAAAATAATATAAAAGCGATTTTAAAAGTGGAGGAAACATATGTCTGCATTGAAATTAAAGCTATGAAACTATTTTGAAACCGTTTATTTCATAAAAATCGCTTTTGAAAATAAAAAGATCTCAGCGATTGAATTTTAAAAATTTATTACAAAATCATACTTTTCCAGTCAGATAATAAAAAGGTGCATATTGAATTATCCTGTTTATAGGAAAAATGTTTAAATAGAGCTCTGAATTTATGGCTTCTGAGGTTCTCAGGTGTTTACTTTAATATGAGTATGTATTTAAAATTAAAAATTGGCGGTAAAATAAAAAAAAGGCTTTTGGCCGCTTTTCCAAATATATCAACACTGTGCGCCATACAGCACAACACAGAGGGTACACAGAGCAGACCCAAAATGTAAAAGTTTTGCTTAAAGAAGGCATACATTTTATATGGCGAATTCCCACTTTGAAGCAATACATTTTTGACATACAATTATTTAACGCATATAAAAACTGTAAAGATCAGCTCACTATTTTGTAAAAGATTCCTGATGATCTGGCCTAAGCAACCAGTGAAATGCGCGAAGGCGTGTGTAGCTTATCCCACCAACAATAAATTTCAGATCATCAATAGTACGAATTGGGAATTGAGCACATTTAAACGAAACCTTGTTAATGAGTTCTTGACTCCCAAGAAAAACCTTGATTTAAAATATATTAATTATCATTGGCCAAAAAAATAAAAACCAGAAAATAACAATTGAGGGGCTTTTTGTAAGAACATTTACTTGAGCCACCCCAATTGAAAAACTGTTTTTACTTGTTTCTATGCAAAAAACGAGTTATATTTGTAACAATAACTTCAGCCGCACGAACTTTCAAGTCAAACGTTTTCTTTTCGGGAATGACGCGGCCCTTTAAATGTATTTCGTATAAAATTCGTAAAGAATTAGTTCGCTTACCTTACGCTTCTCTATTTTACAAAGCGCAATTTTGATAAATTTTTACATTGAATCAAAAAAAAAGCTTGTTGACCTAAAATATTATTTTTAACAAACTGTGCTGTTGAAAATTTTCTTGAGATATTTTTTTCTGTGTACAACTCACAAAATAAAAGGTAGGCAATATTTGTGGTTCTTATTATAACATTTGCAACACTTAATTTCAAATTTACGATGAAAACATAATAAAATATTAACAACACACCCCTGTAGTAAATAAAATAGTCAGTTGCAAAAAACACTAACTATAAATCAACTTTTTTTTAAATGACTACAAATTGGTTTAAATCTCATGCAGATATCAACCATATCACGTAAAACACAAATAAAAGCAAAATAAGTAAAACAAGCATGCCATGAAGTCAAATGAAAAAAAATATATACAAACATTTTAAAATAATTAAAAATTAAATCAATACAAATCTTTTTATGTACTAGCAATTATGTGGCGTATTTATTTCAGGACTACTATACATCATCATTTTGGGCAGTTTAATGCAAAATTTTCATAAATAATTATTTCTATATCAAAATATATAAAGTTATACATATGTATGTATGCATGTTCATATGTACATACATATATTTTTTTGACAAAAACTATTTAAAATTTAAATAATTTATTATAAACCGACAATACTTTTAATTAATTACAAATAGGTTGAAAAATAAGTAGTTAGTAGTCAGTTAAAAAGTCATGCAAAGATGGCCAATTGACTACTGCCTATGACATGCCTATGTTAAAATAGTGAGTCGTCGACAAGGAAAAAAGTCACTTAATCAACTAGTTGTGGTTATAAAAACCCGTTTGAAGTTAGTTATAAATGTGTTTGACTTCCTACAGGGACCTTTAAATGAAATAAAATCGAAAACTTTATATACATCCGTATTTACATTAGGGCAATAACTGTTTAACGTTTTTTGCAAATATCAAAATGGCCCTAGCATACTCAAATAGGTCATTGAAAATTATTTGAATGGCCTATGGAATTAATTTTTCGCGGTTGTCAAAAAATTTCACCAACAAACGCGGTAAACTTTGGAAATTTACAAAAAGACCTAGAGCTTAATCAAAAATATACGAATATCATATTATTAATTTAAAATATATGTACATTATTGTTTGACTTTTTAATTTTATTGCAAATATCAAAGTTTTAGCAAGAAATTTTATTTATGATAAAAAAGTGATATGGTTACGTTTTATTCTATTTATTTCACCAAGTGGGCTTAAATATTTTCCGTATTCACAAAACCCCTTGCATCGTTGTATCTATTGTGTGTTGTAAAAAAACCAATACTGAACTATGTATTTTAATACAACATACAATTGATACAACGATACAAGGGGTTTTGTGAATACGGTAATTATAAAAAAAAGTAAAAGTATATTTATCATTTGAAAAGAAAAAGATAAAGAAATACATACATACATAAGAAAATATATATTTTCATAAAAACATAACAAAAATTTGTTTATTTCATTTATCCATATTTACACAAAGATTAAAATTAGAATGTCGTTTGCTTTTAATTCCAGCTATTTTTAAATGATGAATTTCTAGCGCTATCTCTGTTGTTCTGTCTATATAAACAGCCGACTTTAAATTTTAGTTTAAAGCTAATGCATTTTCTTTTCGTTGCACTCATTTTCCAAACAACTTCTTATTAAGAACTAACTTCTTACTTCGTAACATGCAACTATGCTTATAACAACTTACCTTACAGAATTAAATGGGCATTCCCACCTTTTACACGCAAATAGAAAAATTCTTGACATGTGATAATGACCTCAGTGAAGAAATCCAAGCGACGCAAATCGAAACGACGCTAATCGGGGCTCTAGTGTATATCTTTTGTTATTCATATAATTGTAGAATTCATATAACTAATGAAAGCCACCTGGTTTGTGATGAAGGGAGAATTTTTTTTTTTTTTTTTGTTTAATTTCCAATAATTTTTGTATTTCGAAAAATTTATTGTTTCGTTTTGGAATGACTGTCCCCAATATAATTGTAAATATTTCTTGTAAGTGATTCATTGATTCCAGAAAATCGTCATAACACTATTACTTTTAGTAAAAAAATCGTCAATCGCTATTTTACTGTATCGTCACATCTAACAACGCTGATGCCATTGCCAAAATGTCCAAACAAAAATATTAAAAAACGCAATCTTTTTCCCGCACAAGACGATTAAAAATTTGTTTTTTATTAAAAAAAATAACTTTTACATATGCCATTGTCACAATTTTAAATGGCTAAAGTACATTTTAGTTTTTTTTAAGAAATCTAACGGTTGCAGCTGTTTTTTTTTTGTTTTTTTTTTTTTTTTTTTTTGTTAGATTGAACAGAAGACCTACCTACGACTTTTTGCATTTGCTCTTTCAGAACTCCGCTAAGGTAGTAAAAAAATTATGTGCAAATTTTTAGAAATTGCATTAGGTGCGGAAGCTTTTTCCGCCAAAATGACCAGCAAACATGATTTTTATCACTAATTTAAGATTGGCTATCACGTGGTGATAGGTACATTTTTGTAATAAAATGAGTCATACTCTAATGTACGTATTTTCCTTTTTTTTGGACAATTTAAAAATTTTATACTAAAATTATCCGAACATACAGTTTTCAAAAATAACTCAATATTCGCCATCGCTTGGTGCTAGGGCTTAAACTTGGTTATGTCCCTAATGTTCCTATGTAAGTATGTACAAATGGGTATATTTATAAATGCATGTGAGTAAACAAGTGAGTTTATTTTTAAACTTCACTGGCTGTACATCAAATCTAACTTACTTTCACACTATGTATGTATACACATATCCATACATTCATATAAGTACGAATGTATGCATGAATATACAATTACTTTTGTTTATGTATGTAGTTAAAAATATATTTTTGCACCATCATGGTCATCACCATGACTAGTCGCCACTCATTTATTTTCAACAGCTAAACCGTTTTTACATTTTCTTTTGCCCATATACATTTTTTACAGGCAACATCGCAGCTATCAACAAGTGCTACAAATGGTGGATTTGGGTCCAACAACCCTGCTTCTTTGGGGGGAATGGTTGGGGGGCCACCGTCTACAGCTGCTAATGCAGGATCTGGCGGTGGTATTCTAGGTGGAGGCATTCATGCACAACAACAGGATCAAAACGATGGATGGGAATTCCCAAGACATCGATTAAAATTTTTCAACATATTGGGCGAAGGTGCTTTTGGCCAAGTGTGGCGTTGTGAGGCAACAGACATTGATGGTGAGTACAAAAATTAATTTTATGGCGTAAACAAAAATATATTGATAATTTTATGTATTATTTATACATACATACATATATACATTCATACGTACGCATGTACATTAAAGTCGTTCAATTATTTTATCAACAAAGAGTTTCCAAAAAATACGTTTCTGCTATTTCTTTGGAAATTTCTAAAAAAAATTTTTGTTCTAAAAACAAAATGGGGCGTCCGATTTTTAAAGCAAAATTTTGTAATTTCTGTGCAATTTAAACACTTAATATCAGTTTGTAAGAAACATCAATACAGAAATAAAAACCGAAAAGTACAAAATTTGTGTCTAAAAAGTGAAATTTGTTTTGAAAAATGCTCATAGAAAGCCAGCAGCCTAAATTGCTGAGATTATTCCAAGAATTTGTTGTTTGTGGTATGTTTTTTTTTTTGTCTCCATTACATTTTTGGCAGCATATGGCTTCCACAAAGCACCCCCATCTTACACGATTTGTTGCAGTTGTTTTCGCGTCTTCCCACACAGAAAAAATTATTGGCAGTTTTTTTTTCAATTAATAGTGATTTTTGAATTTTAAAATAAATTTGATTACGTTTTTAATTGATTGAATTAAAAAAAAATGTTTTTTTTTCAATTAAAATTTTACTTGATTTTAAGCTTAATTTTAATTATAAGTTAAATTGAATCAATCAACTCGGTTGTTTGAATTGAACACTTTGTTGCTTTCTCCTTGTTGCTTTCCTCCCTCATCAACAGTTTGCGAAAAATGTTACAAGTGCAACCAACATCTTTATAAATTCATTGTCTTTGCCCTTACATGTACATACACACATGTTTTTTGTCATCAAAAAGAACAGTAAGCGTCGCGTGCAAAAAAAAACTATCAACAAGTAAAAATTGAACTGAAATTTTTTATAGACGAATTACAATTATGACCACAAACAATGTCAATAATGAGCCTACATACATATGTAATTATGCGTAAAATAAAAAATCGCCTTGTGGCTGACCACAGCGTTGACGGTGATTATGGTCGCAATCGAAATTTGGTGTTTATTTTCTTTGTTTGTTAATTCTTGAATTATTTTTGTCGCCATTTCATGTTGTGCGTTTAAAGCAGTGAAGGGCACAGACATACTATTGCATTTATGCTTGTGTTGACGAAATAACAACAAAGCAACAGCCGAACGTTCATTGTCACAGGCCAAACAAAGAAGTTTATAGTGTACATGTGTCGACGTCACACAAGCAGCATTTCTATTCCTATGCACGCGTGCATAGGATTTGCAAATGTGCCCGTCACTGGTTTAAAGTGAATAGGTGAAAAAAAGTACAGCCAAATTACACAACAAAAACCGTTTTTTGTTTTCAATCTTGAATACCCTGAAGAATCAGAGTTATTCTACAATTTTATACAAAGTTGTATGTATGAAATTCCTCTGTCAAAAAAATCTTCCAAAATTTGTACAATTAAGCTTATTCAATTAACAATTTGTTTGATTCAATAATTTGCGTAATTGAATTTAGAGTGTATTTCAAATACACTGTTTAATTTATTCAATTAAAAATTTAATCGATTTAATGCAAAAATTCAATCACTGTTTTAATCAATACAATTATTAAAATAATTAATTTTCTGTATTGTAATCAATTACGTTAGTAATTCATTCAATTAAAATATTGATATTTTTTTAATTAATTTGTTAATTCATTCAATTAAAATATTGTTTAATATTAATAATTTTTTCCATTATTTTTGTAATTAAAATGTAGAAACTTTTTAATTGGAAAAAACCCCTTGTTTTGCAATTTTTGCAAATTTGAGTAATTGGTATAATCATTTCGGTGATAGGTGCAAAATTAAACAATTTTTTTGCTTGTTTCAATTATTTTGGTGATCAAAACCGTTTTTTACTTTTTTCTGTGCATGTAATATTTCACTATACTTGTTATTGGAGAATCGATCATTCAGTTTTGTTATTTTTATCCGTTTGCGGTATTGATGAAAAAGTTGAATAAATCAAAGAAAATATTTATCGTATCTTTATTTATTTATTTTTTAATGATGATGTGCTTAATTCCCAATTTTTATATTTTGATGAATACACTTAAATTTATTATGGGGAGATAAGTTAGTTCCTATGCGCATTTCGCTGGTTGCTTAGGCCAGATCGTCAGAAAACCTTTTTCCAAAGACTTTGGAAAAACTAAAAATATTATACAAATAAAATTGTTAACGAATAAGAACTATGAGCTATTAAGAAATGGACAGGTGTTGTAAAATACTGGCCCAATCTCATAGTCAAAATAAAGTATACTTTAAATGCATGTGAACACCATTGTTTTAAAGTATACATTACAAAAAGTTGACTTTATTTTTGACTTTGATTATGCGCCACTGTCTTTACTTTACTTTGATTCAAAAATTTTTTTTCAAAGTTTTTCTTGGGATTCAAAAAATTAATTAACAAGGTTTCGTTTAAATGTGCTAAACTCCCATTTCATACTATTAATAAACTGAAATTTATTGTTGATGGTTTTATCTATTCCTATGCGCATTTCACTGGTTGCTTAGGCCAGATCGTCAGTAAACTTCAACCAACGATTTTATAAAACCGTAAGATATTATACAAATAAAACTGTTAAGCGAATAATAATTATAAACCACAGTTTTGGCTGTAGGAAAAATCGCCCAAAGAAAAATGGCAAAAAAAAAAAAATGAAAAACCGCAAAAAAAAATTTCATGTAAAATTGGGCCTGAATTCATATGAAAAGTGACCCAACATTTTTGGGCTATTTTTCGTTATTATTGGGTGATTTTTCGTTTTTTAGATTGTAGGAAAAATAACCCATTTGTTCGGGCCATCAATCATTTTTAAAATTTCGTCCAAATCTTACATACTATTTGTCTTTTTTCATTATGAAAAATCACCAAATTTAAAAAACGAAAAATCACACAATAATAACGAAAAATAGACCAAAGATTTTGGGTCACTTTTCATAGGAATTCAGGCCCAATTTTACATGAAATTTTTTGGGCGATTTTTCATTTATTTTTTTGGGCCATTTTTCTTTGAGCGATTTTTCCTACAGCCCATATTAGTTATCAAAGTTTTTCTTGGGTTTCAAAAAATTAATAAACAAGGTTTCGTTTAAATGTGCTAAATTCCCATTTCATACTACATATTGATTTTTTTTATTGAATATGAAGAAATATTTCATTATTAAATATGTTTTATTGAGTGCTATTTTCCAAAGTGTAAATTTGATAAATTTTTTCATTGAATCAAACAAAAAGTTTGTTGACCTAAAATTTTAAAACAAACTGTGTTGTTAAAATTTTCTTCATATATTTTTTCTGTGAATTGATAAAAGTAGAAAAAACAAGTAAGAGTGCTATATTCGGCTGTGCCGAATCTTATATACCCTTCACCATTGTGCGAGCAGAACACAGAGCAACTAAACAGAAACTAAATAATTTTTACATATACATACTGTGAGCGTCAAAATAAAGTGTACGCTTGTTTTCCAATATAAAAAAGTAGATAGGTAATGGGGATCTTGGACTGTGTCCGGTTCCGATAATGCGAAAAGGAATGTGTGGTGTAATAGATTATCCAAGTTCAGAACCATTTCCGGTATACGAGCAGACGAGGTGAAAATGAATAACAGTTTGTCCACTTATATATAGATGACGCTGATTGTGAAGTTCAGTTTTTTAGACTTAGATGGCGCATACATTTATCTCATTTCCGATAGGATTTTAAAAATTTTGTGAAGAAAATACCAACAAAAGGTGTATTTTGAGAGGGTTTAAGCGTTGATTTGATTATTTGTTTAGAATTTTAAAAATTTTGTGAAGAAAATACCAACGAAATGGGTATTTTGAGGGGATTTAAGCGTTGATTTGAATATTTATTTAGGTTTTTAAAAATTTTGTGAAGAAAATACCAACAAAATGTGTATTTTGAGGGGATTTAAGCGTTGATTTGAATATTTATTTAGGATTTTAAAAATTTTGTGAAGAAAATACCAACAAAATGGGTATTTTGAGGGGATTTAAGCGTTGATTTGAATATTTATTTAGGATTTTAAAAATTTTGTGAAGAAAATACCAACGAAATGGGTATTTTGAGGGGATTTAAGCGTTGATTTGAATATTTATTTAGGATTTTAAAAATTTTATGAAGAAAATACCAACGAAATGGGTATTTTGAGGGGATTTAAGCGTTGATTTGAATATTTATTTAGGGTTTTTAAAAATTTTGTGAAGAAAATACCAACAAAATGTGTATTTTGAGGGGATTTAAGCGTTGATTTGAATATTTATTTAGGGTTTTTAAAAATTTTGTGAAGAAAATACCAACAAAATGGGTATTTTGAGGGGATTTAAGCGTTGATTTGAATATTTATTTAGGATTTTAAAAATTTTGTGAAGAAAATACCAACGAAATGGGTATATTGAGGGGATTTAAGCGTTGATTTGAATATTTATTTAGGGTTTTTAAAAATTTTGTGAAGAAAATACCAACAAAATGTGTATTTTGAGGGGATTTAAGCGTTGATTTGAATATTTATTTAGGATTTTAAAAATATTGTGAAGAAAATACCAACAAAAATGGGTATTTTGATGTAAACTCTATTTTAAGTTTTATTGTAAACTCTGTTTTAAGCTCTATTTTATACAAGTTCCGAAACATTTATTTAATTTCCGAGCCATTTTATCATGTTGAAATTATTTTTTTACCATTTATCTTAGTTCCGAACCATTTGTATAATTTTGAAATTTATTTTAAGCAAGTTCTGAAGCTTTTTGGTGAGGTGAAGTTTATTTTTTTTTTAACCACTAATCCTAGTTCCGAGCCAGTTTGTTGTAAGATTTCATTTCAACAGTGATTCTAAACAGTTTAATTTTATCAAAACTATCGAAGCCAAAATCGACAAAATAGAAAATAAAAGTTCAAAATTATGGTATAACCGGTATCTTTTCACATCAATTTTATAATTCTCAAGTAAAAAACAAGTTTGCGATTCTTTTAAAACAGTTTTTAGAATTAACACAATAGTCAAAGAATTTAAATTTAGTTTTGTTTTCTTCTTTGTATTAAGAAATATTTTGTTCCCGTTTATGCTGACATTATGTTATTCTTATTTGCAGTTTGTTTTCTTTCATAATATAACGTCTCCTAAGAAGATTTAAAAAGAATTTGTATTTTGTTATAAAATGCTGACGATGTGTCTGCATGTTTGTTTACATTAATCTGATGAAGAAATCTTTTTGTTATATTTAAGAAGCATAAACATGATTGAGCGTGTTAGAATGTATAATTTGTTTATTAAACAAAACATTAATTGCAGTTTGTTTTCTTGCCCTTCTTAAAAGGCTTAGTGGTTCTAATATTGCATCACATTTCGAAAATAATTTGTAATGGCTGAACATATCCATGTATAAATAGCGTATACAATTTATTTCAACAACAAGTATATTGTGATTTATCGTGGAGTTCAAATAGTATTTTTAATAATTGCGGTTGAAATAATGAAAGAAAAAAATTTAAAATGGTTAAAGATCTAAAATCCGATTGCAATGAAGATCAGCATTTAAAACAATCTTCATTTACGCCACGCTATAGCATGACTGATATTTTCCATAGAGAAGATGAACGTTTAAAAACTTTTACATGCTGGCCATTAATGTAAAGATATTTTTGAAAACTATTGTAAAAAGTTAGAATAAAATATATACATATACATATATAAAATTAATTTGTTATCATTATTCTGAGCATACAGTGAGCACTTGTAGTGCTTTAATGTTATGTGTTAACAGATTTGTTTACCGAAATATTTGTAAAAATTTCTACCTACTTGGCCAAGTGCTCTTTAACTCTGTATACACATAAGCCAAACAATGAATTGTTTACACAAGACATGTGGCTGTATAGTACAAGTACAGGAGTACGACGATTTTTCCGGCGAACGCTTTCGCACATATTTACATCAATGTGAAGCTTGTGTTTCAACAGATGACTCGCATGTAAAAGAACGTAATCTATCGATATTTGAGAAACGAGAACAACAACGAGAACAACATCTGCTTGAGCTCGAGGCAATAGAGACGGATCACAGTAATATCAAACCGATCAAATACCTCTTGGACAATATAATCGCAAGTCGGGGTCTGTGTTCCAACAAATACAACTATCAGTTCTACAGGCAGGTGATAATAAAAGATGAAATTTTGACGAGAGTATTTCACATCATTAAAATAAACAATCGCTACTACTGTGATGCCGACATAGTGGATCGGGGTAATTTTTTTTTACTATTTAAAAATTTGGGATCTTGGTGGTGTAATGGATGATAAAAGAAATATTATGGAAGATAGAATAAATACTAGAGCTTGGGGTCACTTTAGAGATAGAAATGGCACTCATATGGAAATTGAATAATAATACTAATCTTTTGTTTATTACTATTGAGATAGCAGTGGTTAATAATAACACAAAAATAAAAGGCTTTTGTTTTTTATACTTATTAAAATAAATTTTATTATTTTATATGCATATATAAGATTACATCTAAATACATTTATTCTTATACAATAACCATTGAAATATATATATATTTATTAATTAGTTTCTTAAAAATAATGTGTATGTTACTGTATTTAAATTAATAATAATAATTATCTTTAAAGAAAAAAACAAGTTAAAATATAAGATTTAAAAATTAAAAAATTGTTGTTCTTATTTCAAATTAGATTTTCTCTTTCAAGTAAAATAGCATTTTTTAAAGCGCAAACTCCATAGTTGTGATAACTGCAATATGTGTTTTCTGGATACTTCTTATTAAGTTCCTTTAAATTTATACATCCAAAATCCTCTATATTTAAAACTTTTTTCTGCAGCACTTTTTCCAACCATTGGCTCTTTTCTGTTCCTTTTACATATATTTTAGAATTTTTTAAATTATTTTTTAAAAAATTACAAACACTCTTAAATGAAACTACTCCTGTATTCCAGTTAAGATGATGAAAATATTTTATTAACCAATATGCTTCTTTTTGCTCCCTTATTTCTCAATTCTATTCGGTTTACTTAATAACTAGAGTGAAAGAGAAAACTATATTAATTTTCTCAATACTATTCGGTTCGCTTAATAACTAGAGTGAAAGAAAAAACTATATCAATTTTCTCAATGCTATTCGGTAATTTGTTCTGTATTGATTCTTATTTATGTGGTAGTGTTATTCCATATTTATTTATTTATATCGATTTCTTTCTTTAGAGCAAAGGGAAGAAATGTATGTCTTCGTCTCATTTATTCACATGATTATATATCAATAAACTTTTTCTTGATTAATAAAATAGATTATTTTTGATTTAGTTAAGCTCTTTTCAATTTAGAGAAGTGGTTTTAATCTCAGTTGAAAAAAAGAAACTAACGTGATCGGTTGTGAAAAATGGAACCCTCGAAAAACTTAGTAACCAAATTTAATACTCTGAGCTACAGCAAATCCTTAATTCACATTAAGGATCTTGCAATATCTTCTAAACACATTATTATGAATGCAAGTAGAGTGAATACCAAGTATGGGAGCTCAATAAAAGTTGAGCTTGAGGAGAATATATTGTTTTTGCCATATCGCTACAATACGCTAACTGACGAAGATTTGAAGAATTTATCATCTGGATCGTATCTTATATCCAGGGAAGGGGAGAAAAACTTGCGATTGAAGCCATTTGAGGAGGGTGATATCTTTGAAGCCAATTCTAGATATCCCATATACGCAAACTTTAACAGTTTTTAAATTATATTTTAACGATAAAAATAATAATAATATGTACCTTAAAATAATTAAATAAAAAAAACATGGTTTTTCTTTTTAAAATAATTTCAATTGTTTTATTTATTAATTTCTTTTTCAGTTATTTTATATAGAAATTCAAGACATAAATGACCACAATTAAATGAATCATAGTTTTGATGTTGATTGTAGTTATATTTTATATTTCCTCCTAGGTACTCAACTAGTTCCAATGGTGGTTGTAAATTTCCAAAACTATCATAATATTCTATTTGTTTATTGTTTTTATAGTAAGCTACCCAATGTGTACCACTACCGATTGTAGAATCCAAATTAATTACTCCACATTCAATATTTCTGGGATGTTTTGGTATTGCGTCTAACATGAAAATTCCTCTAAAATGTGGAATATTTTTTGAGAATTTTCGTATATCAATATCAGTCAATGGTCTTTTGGGTAGCTTGTTTAGAAGTTTTTTGCTTTTTCTTCATAAGTTAATCCATATCCTTTCTTATATGGTTTGAGGTAAAGTCCTTTACCCATTGCTATTGCTTCCATATTCTTATTGTGTCTAGTCGCTTCATCAAGTTGGAGTTTAGCATTCTTTGCTGCATTAACTGCTTTTGCTATGTTAGCACCTCCACTCGATAGGGTACCAATTACACCTAAAGCTGTTAATATTGGTATTAATGGTAAAACACCACCAACTTTTGGAACACGTATTACACGTGGTACTACAATTTCAGATTTCCTTCCCTTTAAGGATTTGTTAATGGTTTTACGTGCAATCTTGATAGCAGCGTTAAGATCTGTTGGTTTTTCTTTTCTTAAAATTTATGTTGTTGCTTTTAGCGTTGAATTGAACAGTTTTCTTCCAATAACTTTATTCGATTTTGATTTCCTATTACTTTTGTTTTGTTTAGTCATCCCCATACCGAGTTTAGTTTTTGCTTTCATTGCGTTAGTAACCAAATATGCGAACGATTTTTCTGGAAGACTGCTATCTTTTGAAAGTACTCGTTCCCAAGCTCTGTTCTCAAGAATTTTATCAGCTTGATGTCTTATATTTATATCTCTACTTTTTGAATAAGCAATATCGTGTTCTTTACATGCACCGTCTAATAGATTAATTCCTTTATCACCTCGTTCTAAACGTTTTTGTAATTTCGTTCCAGGACCACAATATTGATAACCAGGAAGATGTAGTTCAAAAGGAAGTGAATTTACCAATTTATTAATTAAACCTTCTCCTCTGACGACTTTATTACAATTAATCTTGTTTTTAAAACGTATTACCATTTTATTTAATTTTATTCTATAAGAAAAAGAGAATATTTAATTATTTCATTTAGTTCTAAAGATGCGTTTAATAAAACAACATAAAAATATTTTTGTTCGTAATACGGATTCTTCAACGAATTTAAATTCAAAATGTAGACATAGTTCTATATTACCGAATTCTATTCGTGCGCTTATTGTAGGTCCTTCAAATTGTGGCAAGACTAACGTTATGATAAGCTTACTAGAGAGTCCTAATGGACTGAAATTTGAAAACATCTATTTATACTCAAAATCACTATTTCAGCCAAAGTATGAATATTTAAGAAAATTGATAACACCAATTAAAGGAATGGGGTTTTATACGTTTTCTGATAATGATTCTGTAATACCTCCAGATGAAGCACAAAACAATTCAGTTATGATTTTCGATGATGTTGCATGTGAAAAACAAAACAATATACGTGCATATTTTTGTATGGGTAGACATAGAAATGTAGATTCATTCTACTTATGTCAAACATATACAAGAATTCCCAAACATTTAATAAGAGATAATGCTAATATGATTATTATGTTTAAGCAAGATGAAATGAATATAAAACATATATATGCTGATCATGTTGGTAGCGATATGAGTTACGAAAAGTTTCATGAAATTTGTGGAGAATGTTGGAAAGATAAATATGGATTTTTGGTTATAAGTAAAGATGATGAATTAAATGATGGGAGATATAGAAAGCAGTTTGATTATTTTATAACAATATAAATTATAGAATATATTTTATACGATTATTAGTATAACATCAACCTTTAAAGATATTACAACAATAAAACGCATTGTTAACCAACGAATAGCTGATCTGATGTCCGATAAAAAAATTAATGAAAAAGTTTTAAAAGAGTTGATAAAGAGAAGAAATGTTTTAAAAAAGAAATTTCGCAGTATAAAAATTGGTGAAGCTGATACTCGTGAACAACTTAAAGATACATTTAAACCCATAACAGAACCCCTGAAAAATTTCATTAATAGTTCGAAAAATACCAAAGTAAATTTAAAAATTGAAAAGAATAAAATTAAAAATGAATCAAAGCAACAAGAACAATTTAAAACAGATTCTTATATTCCAATTATAAAACCAGAAAAAAATATATTATCTACTGCTGCAAGTAACTCTGAAGATTATAATGATGATGATGATGATGATGATGATTTTTATTCTCAACCAGAAACAGAAAATCCAAATAATCATATAAATTTTAATGATTTGTTATATTTAGAAAAAAGAAATGAGTTAGACACACTATATGGAGTACATAAAGATTCAAATAATGAATGGAAATTTGGTGATAGTAACATTCAATTTAATGAAGATAAGATTCAAGTTGGAAACCAAATATGGGCACTCACTCCAGGTTTATTTTCATTAATGTTTCAAAAAATACCAAAAAACTATGATAAATCTGAGTTAGATATTTATAAAAAAATATTAAATAATACAAATGCCTATAAAATAGGTTATAGCTCAGATGGTCATATAAGGGGTACAAGAGCATATAAATACAAGAACATTATCAGAAAATTGATTAAACCTAAAAATCCATCTACCAAAACACCTCAATCTCCCACTTCATCTGATACAATAAAAACAACAAATGAAAATTATATTGGAAGTGGGTTAATGAATTTAAATCCAAATAAACCCAACTATATATACTGGGATGATCCAAATGAGTTGATAGATCGACTTAGACTCCTGCTCGCATCACAAGCTGCAGGCCACAGCAATCATAATAACGAAATTGTTTCTATTATTGAAGAATTATACGAAGCTAACATTATTGAATAACTATAAAATTAACATTAAGTAATGTCTGTCGACAAATTTGGTCACTATATTAACGATACAAGTGGCATAATTTCTATGAAAAATGCACCTAAATTGCTTGGGTTCTTTATGGATACAGATAACAACATTGATGTTCAAAACAAAAGAATCAAACATATGTCGAATGCTTTGGAAGAAAACGATGGTGTCAATAAAATGTTTTTGCAATCTCAAATTGAAAAAACACAGAAGGAGGTAATGGATCAATTAAACAAGAATATTAATGAAGTTTATCAAATAATAGAGAAAATGAAAAAAGATTTTGAAAGAAGACTCAAAATCTTAAATCAGAAACTATATAACAGGCTTGATATTAAAAATAAAGAACAGGAGATAACAATATTCCCTTAAGTAAAGAGGACTTACTTAATAATTATGTATTCAACAAAAAGAGACTTAGTAAATGAACTTCATAAACCAGCCCGAAAAAATTTTATACGTCGAAGAGTTGTAATGAAAGGCATAGATGATCTCTGGCAAGCTGATTTAGTTGAAATGGGGAATTATTCTACATATAATAAAAAATATCGATATTTGTTAACGATCATTGATACTTTTTCCAAGTTTGCATGGGGTGTTGCACTTAAAACAAAAACAGCAACTGAAGTATTTCAAGCAATGAAAAGTATTTTAAAATTAGGTCGAGTTCCCAAAAACTTGCAGACTGATGATGGTAAAGAATTTTTCAATAAACAATTTAATATCCTCATGCACAACCATAATATAAATCACTACTCAACATTTAGTATAATGAAAGCCTCAATAGTAGAACGATTTAATCGAACTCTAAAAGGAATGATGTGGAAAGAATTTAGTTTTAATGGTTCATATTATTGGCTTGATATTTACAAAGATCTAATTAATAAATATAATAGAAAAGTTCATCGCACCATTAAAATGGCACCAATTGACGTTAATTCTGGAAACGAAATGAAATTATTGCAAACCGTTTACAATCATTTAAAAATATTTAAAAAATCTAAATTTAATGTTGGAGATTATGTACGCATAAGCAAATATAAACACATTTTTGAAAAAGGTTACACTCCCAATTGGACTACAGAAATTTTTAAAATTAAAACAGTAAAAAATACGTATCCTGCAACATACATACTAGATGACTATCAAGGAAATCCAATTGAAGGTGGTTTCTATGATGATGAACTTTCAAAAACTCGATTTCCTGATACATACCTTGTTGAAAAAATTCTTAAAACTAAAGGAGACATGGCATATGTAAAATGGTTGGGATTTTCTAATCAACACAATTCTTGGATTAATAAGATTGATATATTGTAGTTTGTAAGAGTAGATATAATTATAATAATAGAATGTAAGAGTTAATGTATTGTTATTATTAAATAAGAAAAGAACAAAAAAATATATGTAAATAAATTATTTTTAAATAAATAATATTATGTTTTTTACTTTATTTGCAATTCAACAGTCGAAATGTCAATAACTCTCACTTTAAGCTCTAATTCAACTGAGTTGACGGCTAACTATTTTCCTCCAATTGAGTTGGACGGAAAATATGAGTGTGCACTTACAGATTTTCATTCATACAATAGTATTCCAAATGTAGATGTTTATAATAATATGTTTCATATTGGCGAACAAGTAATTGAAATTCCCATTGGATCTTATGAACTAAACGATATAGTTGATTATATTAAAGAACAATATCAACGATATAGTCCTCAAAATAAAATTAATATTGAAGCTAATAATAATACGATGCAAGTTAAAATAAAAAACTCTAATGATCCAATATACTTTAATAAGAAAAATACAATTGGGAAGCTTTTGGGATTTAAAGAAAATATTCTATTACCTAATAAAGAGCATTACTCAGATCTACCAGTTAATATTTTTAAAGTAAATCTTTTACGAATTGAGAGTAATATAGCTGTCAACACATACATGAATAACTCCCAAGCACATACTTTGCATGAGTTTGCCATTAACGTCCCACCTGGCTATAAAATAGATGAGATTCCTAGGAATCTAATTTATTTACCAATCAACTGTCGAGAGATAAGCTCCATTACTCTGCGAGTGGTTGATCAAGACGGTGATTTACTTAATTTCCGAGGAGAGGAAATTACAATTCGATTACATTTAAGACCAACAAAGTAATGATAATTTACAAGAAGAATATACCTAAAAACAAAGTATTACACTCTTCTTCTAACAAAATATTGAAAAATAAATTAAATTCAAAGAATTCATTAAAAAATATAAACTTAACGCAATCAAATAAAGAATTTCTAAAATCATTATATTTAAAATTGAAGAAACCATGAGTTCAATAATAGATGTTCTGGATAAACCTTTGTCCGATGAAAATATAATTAAAAAGGCCTACCATACGTATACCCCATATTTACAATCTTACAATAATAACGATGAAATTCGTATAACAATACAAAATCAAGACTTGTATGTTTTGCCATCGGAAAGTTTTATATATGTAGAAGGATTTGTTAAAGATGATAGCAATACAAAATTAGTATCTTCTGCAGCCAACATTAAATTAAAAAATAATTTTGTAGCACATCTATTTGATGAAATCCGTTACGAAGTAAATGGTGTTGAAATTGATCAAACAAGACATTTAGGAACATCAAGTACTATAAAAAATTTGGTTTCATTATCACCAATAGATAGTAATGGAATGCAAAATGCTGGATGGAATAAAATTGATGACATCGATCTCGTAAATGGATATTTTAATTTTTATGTACCACTTAAATTGTTTTTGGGATTCGCTGAAGACTATAACAAAATATTATTGAATGCAAAACATGAATTGATTCTATTACGTAATAAAAATGATGAGAATCTTGTTTATTCAACTGTTTCTACCGAAAAGGCTAAATTAACAATTTCAAGTATATCGTGGAGAATTCCCCATGTACAACTATCAGATTTTTGTAAATTAAATATGATAAAAATAATAAACAGTGGTACTTCAATACCAATTGCATTTAGAAGTTGGGATTGTCATATAAATCCACATCTAAATATGTCTACTAATCATGTGTGGAATGTTAACCTGGCAGCGAATAGAGAACGCCCTCGTTTTGTTTTGATTGCATTCCAACATGAAAAGAAATTTATACACTGCGATCTGACTAATTTAAAAGTACATTTAAATTCAGAGTCTTATCCATATGATGACCTTAACATAAAGTTTCAGAATGAACGTTATGCAATTCTATATGATATGTATCTAAGGTTTCAAGAGAACTACTATATGCGAGACTCCCAGCCGCTTCTCACATCTCAAGAGTTTAAAAATAATTCTCCAATAATAGTAGTAGATGTTAGTTATCAAAATGAATCTATTGTCAGCGGACCAATTGATATAAAAATTGAATTTGAAACAGCTACTAATGTTCCAGCAAACACATCAGCTTATTGTATTCTCATTCACGATCGTATTATTGAATATATACCATTAAAGGGACAAGTTCGAAAAATTTTATAAATCCTAAAAAAGATGTCTTGTAAACATGTTTTCATTGATTTACAAGGTTTTAAATTAAAATCAAACAAATTTATCGTTAAAGAAGTTGCAATTGTTTTCAATTCTATGGAATATATCAATTTTATTATAAGACCGCCTTTTGATTTCAATTGTTTATCACAAAAGGAGCAAGAAGAAGCATATTGGTTAATAAAATATTTTCATCATCTTAACTGGAATACAGGAGTAGTTTCATTTAAGAGTGTTTGTAATTTTTTAAAAAATAATTTAAAAAATTCTAAAATATATGTAAAAGGAACAGAAAAGAGCCAATGGTTGGAAAAAGTGCTGCAGAAAAAAGTTTTAAATATAGAGGATTTTGGATGTATAAATTTAAAGGAACTTAATAAGAAGTATCCAGAAAACACATATTGCAGTTATCACAACTATGGAGTTTGCGCTTTAAAAAATGCTATTTTACTTGAAAGAGAAAATCTAATTTGAAATAAGAACAACAATTTTTTAATTTTTAAATCTTATATTTTAACTTGTTTTTTTCTTTAAAGATAATTATTATTATTAATTTAAATACAGTAACATACACATTATTTTTAAGAAACTAATTAATAAATATATATATATTTCAATGGTTATTGTATAAGAATAAATGTATTTAGATGTAATCTTATATATGCATATAAAATAATAAAATTTATTTTAATAAGTATAAAAAACAAAAGCCTTTTATTTTTGTGTTATTATTAACCACTGCTATCTCAATAGTAATAAACAAAAGATTAGTATTATTATTCAATTTCCATATGAGTGCCATTTCTATCTCTAAAGTGACCCCAAGCTCTAGTATTTATTCTATCTTCCATAATATTTCTTTTATCATCCATTACACCACCAAGATCCCAAATTTTTAAATAGTAAATAAAAATTACCCCGATCCACTATGTCGGCATCACAGTAGTAGCGATTGTTTATTTTAATGATGTGAAATACTCTCGTCAAAATTTCATCTTTTATTATCACCTGCCTGTAGAACTGATAGTTGTATTTGTTGGAACACAGACCCCGACTTGCGATTATATTGTCCAAGAGGTATTTGATCGGTTTGATATTACTGTGATCCGTCTCTATTGCCTCGAGCTCAAGCAGATGTTGTTCTCGTTGTTGTTCTCGTTTCTCAAATATCGATAGATTACGTTCTTTTACATGCGAGTCATCTGTTGAAACACAAGCTTCACATTGATGTAAATATGTGCGAAAGCGTTCGCCGGAAAAATCGTCGTACTCCTGTACTTGTACTATACAGCCACATGTCTTGTGTAAACAATTCATTGTTTGGCTTATGTGTATACAGAGTTAAAGAGCACTTGGCCAAGTAGGTAGAAATTTTTACAAATATTTCGGTAAACAAATCTGTTAACACATAACATTAAAGCACTACAAGTGCTCACTGTATGCTCAGAATAATGATAACAAATTAATTTTATATATGTATATGTATATATTTTATTCTAACTTTTTACAATAGTTTTCAAAAATATCTTTACATTAATGGCCAGCATGTAAAAGTTTTTAAACGTTCATCTTCTCTATGGAAAATATCAGTCATGCTATAGCGTGGCGTAAATGAAGATTGTTTTAAATGCTGATCTTCATTGCAATCGGATTTTAGATCTTTAACCATTTTAAATTTTTTTCTTTCATTATTTCAACCGCAATTATTAAAAATACTATTTGAACTCCACGATAAATCACAATATACTTGTTGTTGAAATAAATTGTATACGCTATTTATACATGGAAATGTTCAGCCATTAAAAATTATTTTCGAAATGTGATGCAATATTAGAACCACTAAGCCTTTTAAGAAGGGCAAGAAAACAAACTGCAATTAATGTTTTGTTTAATAAACAAATTATACATTCTAACACGCTCAATCATGTTTATGCTTCTTAAATATAACAAAAAGATTTCTTCATCAGATTAATGTAAACAAACATGCAGACACATCGTCAGCATTTTATAACAAAATACAAATTCTTTTTAAATCTTCTTAGGAGACGTTATATTATGAAAGAAAACAAACTGCAAATAAGAATAACATAATGTCAGCATAAACGGGAACAAAATATTTCTTAATACAAAGAAGAAAACAAAACTAAATTTAAATTCTTTGACTATTGTGTTAATTCTAAAAACTGTTTTAAAAGAATCGCAAACTTGTTTTTTACTTGAGAATTATAAAATTGATGTGAAAAGATACCGGTTATACCATAATTTTGAACTTTTATTTTCTATTTTGTCGATTTTGGCTTCGATAGTTTTGATAAAATTAAACTGTTTAGAATCACTGTTGAAATGAAATCTTACAACAAACTGGCTCGGAACTAGGATTAGTGGTTAAAAAAAAAATAAACTTCACCTCACCAAAAAGCTTCAGAACTTGCTTAAAATAAATTTCAAAATTATACAAATGGTTCGGAACTAAGATAAATGGTAAAAAAATAATTTCAACATGATAAAATGGCTCGGAAATTAAATAAATGTTTCGGAACTTGTATAAAATAGAGCTTAAAACAGAGTTTACAATAAAACTTAAAATAGAGTTTACATCAAAATACCCATTTTTGTTGGTATTTTCTTCACAATATTTTTAAAATCCTAAATAAATATTCAAATCAACGCTTAAATCCCCTCAAAATACACATTTTGTTGGTATTTTCTTCACAAAATTTTTAAAAACCCTAAATAAATATTCAAATCAACGCTTAAATCCCCTCAATATACCCATTTCGTTGGTATTTTCTTCACAAAATTTTTAAAATCCTAAATAAATATTCAAATCAACGCTTAAATCCCCTCAAAATACCCATTTTGTTGGTATTTTCTTCACAAAATTTTTAAAAACCCTAAATAAATATTCAAATCAACGCTTAAATCCCCTCAAAATACACATTTTGTTGGTATTTTCTTCACAAAATTTTTAAAAACCCTAAATAAATATTCAAATCAACGCTTAAATCCCCTCAAAATACCCATTTCGTTGGTATTTTCTTCACAAAATTTTTAAAATCCTAAATAAATATTCAAATCAACGCTTAAATCCCCTCAAAATACCCATTTCGTTGGTATTTTCTTCACAAAATTTTTAAAATCCTAAATAAATATTCAAATCAACGCTTAAATCCCCTCAAAATACCCATTTTGTTGGTATTTTCTTCACAAAATTTTTAAAATCCTAAATAAATATTCAAATCAACGCTTAAATCCCCTCAAAATACACATTTTGTTGGTATTTTCTTCACAAAATTTTTAAAAACCTAAATAAATATTCAAATCAACGCTTAAATCCCCTCAAAATACCCATTTCGTTGGTATTTTCTTCACAAAATTTTTAAAATTCTAAACAAATAATCAAATCAACGCTTAAACCCTCTCAAAATACACCTTTTGTTGGTATTTTCTTCACAAAATTTTTAAAATCCTATCGGAAATGAGATAAATGTATGCGCCATCTAAGTCTAAAAAACTGAACTTCACAATCAGCGTCATCTATATATAAGTGGACAAACTGTTATTCATTTTCACCTCGTCTGCTCGTATACCGGAAATGGTTCTGAACTTGGATAATCTATTACACCACACATTCCTTTTCGCATTATCGGAACCGGACACAGTCCAAGATCCCCATTACCTATCTACTTAAAAAGAGTTATGTTAGTTATAAAAAGTTTAATGTCTACTTGCCAAATTTGATCAGACTTCAAGCTTGTTGTCATCTGTGAAAAAAGTGACAAAAGCAAGTTGGACAAAAAAAAAACGTGATAAAAGGTAGAAATAAGAAATTCAACGGAAAAAATATAGTCTCTAAAGTGAAGCGTGATAGGGTAACCTTTTGTAAAACGTCCTAAAACGGATTGATCAGCTTAATAGTAACTCGATATCAACTCAAGTAAACATCTGGAAACATTTGGACAGACAAATTAAAAGAAAACATTAGCAGCAAGCACTCTCTGAATAAAATTCTGCAGGAAAAGTAGCCAAAATTGTCTACTGAGCTAACTTTAAAATGGGTGGAATTGATGCGAAAGAGACTAGAAGCCGTCCTTAAAGCAAAAAGAAATCAATCAAAGTATTAGTCATTCCACTTTTCTTAGTATTTTAAAACTGTACACTTTTTTTTGACGCGTTTAAAACGGAGTAAATTGGTTTTTTTATTGTAGTAAAGTATTGTATGAAGTATTTAAAATTTTTAATTTTAAATTGTAATAACATTGTCCAAAGTTTTGTAAGTGATAATAAACTTCTAAAAATTTGAATTCTTTTTTGCTAAAATAACACTTTTTATATTGGAAAACCAGTTGTACACTTTATTTTGACGCTGACAGTACATATTTACAATACTTTAAACTTCATTATAGATTAAATTTAAAAAGCGAAAACTGGTAAATTTTTTTTTCTAAATCGTTTTTAGAACATAAAAAAAAAATTAAAAAAAAAATTTTTTTTTTTAAAAAACAAAATTCGAACCAGAGAACTGACAGTTTCTAACTTAACACACCCCCTAGACAACTGAACCATGAAGGAACGTTGTTTGAATATCATTAAAATGAAATATGGCCCGTTTACTGTTCATAACTCAACTCAGTTGAGTTGTAATTACTTTTTATGTTTTTGTTCACCGCAATAGCTAAGTTGTAAACCATAATACTTATTTGAGTTGTGAACCAAAATAGTTTGTGCCATGTATGTGTGTTTGTTTGTTTTCTTTTATCTTTTTGGGGAGTTTTTAAGTAGCACAAAACACACAAAAATTCCTAGTTTCTATTTGTTAAAATTATTTCGTTAAATAGATGAAATAATAAAGAAGGGTGATAACGAAAATCATATTGGGCATTATGCTAGTATATGTAAACAAATGTGAAGGGGGGGTTTTTATAAAATTGTTGATATTTTTTGTACGGGAGGTACCACGCTCTCTTCTCCAATCCCGCCCACATTTCGTGGGATCGTGTGTATTGACAACCTCAATGTGTGTACCTAATTTGGAAGCTTTGGCTCTTGCCGTTCTCTAGATATACAGAAAAAGTAATAAAATTACAACAAAAACAAGGGATTTTTGGAAAAAATTAAAGGTAGTCGTGGGTTTTTGCTCATATTTCAGCCATTTTTGGACCGATTTGGCTGAATTTCAATAGCAAAATTAAAATAAGAATACCTGACATAAAGATACCCCAACCAAGCCCCATCATATCTGGGGGCTTCGGAAAACCCATTTGAATAGACAGACGGACAGACGGTCGGACGGGCAACCGGATTTGAACTTCGCTTTTCATAAGGACCCAGAATATATATACTTTATAGGGTGTAGGATCAATATTGTAGAAATTACAAACGGAATGACAAAGTTATATGAGGGGTAAAGATTCAAAGACTGCAAAGTCCACTTTTTTCACAAACGTAACTAATAATACCTCTTAAGGCCAGTTTACACGGTAATACAATGTATTACGACATGTCGAACAATTATGTAGAATGAGAAAAATCTTATCATGTAAAAGCAAAATGTATTAAGTAAGAGAGAATATGGATACAAAATCTGACAAGCGGTCGGTAAATGATTTTTTTCTAAACCATTTTAGAAACTTATGTATTCTAATCACACCAGAGGTGTATTTTAACAGAGTATATTAAAGGTGATAGCATTTTTATACAATTGCAAAAACAATTGAAATCAACTCACGAAATTTTCATGTTGTTTTTGTAAATATTTAAAACTGCAACCATCTGCTTTTTTGCTATTATTTTTGATTTTACTTATACGATCCGTGTAAACATGAATTACACTTACAAAAGATTTTTATTTTTTTGTTTTACACACGGAGAGAATTTCATAATATTTTGTTTCCACAAAGTCGTAATACATTGTATTACCGTGTAAACTGGCCTTCAGTTGTATTTATTGAATGATTCCAATTAGCGAATATTACATTACCAGAAACACTTTTATCCCATAAAAAAGTATGTTCAAAAATTAAGAATTGATGCAATGATCACAGTTTGTTAAGTTCTTTTTCTCTCAACTATTTTCGAAAATGCAGGCTATATTTTTATTTTTTTTCCTTTTTGCAAAACAAAACTAAAAAGAAATTAAAAATATAACAAAATTTTTTTTTTATATGAATAGTTTGTTTTATTCAAGGCCCATTGAAAAGGTCTGCGCAAGAAGCCTGATGATCATTGTTTTCGTTCTTTTGAGCTTTCAAAAGTTGTTTACATACACGTTTTTTCCTTTTGCTTTGTATATGTGGTAGTAAGTTTTTGACAGCTTAAAAGAAAAAGTTTTTTGTTTTTGTACAAGTAAGCAGACCTGATAGATGGGCCTTGGTTTTATTGTTCATTTTATAACTTTGTCATTAGTCATAATTGTGGAGCAAAGTTGTTATGAAGTTCCTCCAAATCAATCAGGAAAAAACTAAGCCTTTGTTAAGTTTAAGAATTTTATAACTACTGATTTTTTTAAGTACTTGCCCATGCTAAAAAAGCAGCAATTTCCATTTGATTAGATGAAACACAGCAATGTCCAATTTTATTACTTTGAGCTAGAGGTTTTTACTATTTATTACGAAAACTATAAATGTGGACTTTGCAGTCTTTGAATCTATACCCCTCATATACCCTTTTACCTCCGGTGAAGGGTATAAAAATAAAATACCTGATTAAACGAATATTTTTGATTTTCGTTTAACTGAGATACCACTGTACTTCAAAAATACATACATACTGTTCGTAAAACGCAAAAGGCCCTAACTAACTAAAAATTTAAAAAGGATTCTGATGTTATTCTCAACACAAATGTCTACGAAAAAATCCACCGACATTATCGGCTTTGTTAACATCAAACTAACGGACCCGTCTACAAAAGATAACACTGTGTGACAGTTTTTTGAATAAATGTCTTTGACACCTAATCTTTATGTAAAATTGCCCGCTGAATCCGAATATGAAGTCAGAATACTCAAAAGTAGAACCCGTTAACTGTGTTTTTAAAAAAGATGATGTCACACAAAGCAAATTTCTTTAAAAATATTAAACGAATTATATTATTTAACAGTTTTATGCGAAAATGGGATATTTAAAATAATCTTCTGTTACTTCTTAATTTTTTTTTTACCGATTTGGATCCTATTGGACACAAAATGTGCGTGCGTATTGAAATGAGCTAACGTCGTAAGAGGTAAAACTTAACAAATTTTATTGTTTGGCTTTAAAAAAAATAAGTTGAAAAGTGCAAAATTGCAAAAAATCATTAAAATTTTTGTGAAATTTTAACACTTCTTGACCAATTTTTACGTACAACCTGTGGTTGTTTTAGTAGTTTATTATCTTTGAATTAAAAAATCCGTCAAAGATTTTCGAAGATAGTTTTATTAAAGTGACATCATGATTTTTAAAACCGCCAATATTTCGAAAACTGTTCTACTTTTGACCATTCTGACTTCACATTCGGCGGACAATTTTACATATAGATTAGGTGTCAGGTTCATTTGGTCACAACTTTGTTGAAAATTTGTGACACAGTGTTATATAATAAACGCTAAAGGAAGAATGATAAACTATAAGCAGTTTAATGCAATTTATCATTATAAATTGATTTTTGCTTTTCTTGTAAACTCTTCCAAATGTAAGATAGGGCTTTTAGCGTTTTAGGAAACGTTACGTAGGTTAATAAATAATTCCAACTGAAAAGTTAAATAAAATAAAAGCGTGTCTGAGAATATTGTTTATTGCAGTATTGGCCATTAAGTGGGTAAAAACTACAATCATACATTTCTTTTATGGGTTGGTAGCAGAATCTTGTATCTTCATTTTTTATTTATTGATTTTTTTCATTTGCATACGGAATTCTGGCATTTATTTTACTTCACAGCATGAACATTTGAAAGTGTGACGTAATATTAAATCACGGTTGCATGAAAAGACTAAAAGTTCTGCCCACCTACTGCCATAAATCCTTTTGTGCTGCTGGCATGGAAAGTGAAACTGAAAATATTGTAATCAAATTCCGGATTGCGAAAGGATTTGGATATTTTTATACAATAAAATGATTTCAAAGCAGAAATTTAGCATTAATACCTCAAACAACAATAATGAAAAAAACTTCAAAAGATATTTGCTATTAAATTCATAGACGGTGCGCGAAATGACCCAAGGAAATGTGGCCTCAAAAAGAAAATGAAGAAATAATATTTTTTTTTGCTTTTTTCGGTTGGGGTGTTTTCGCATTTTAAGTGAAATAAAAAAATAACCCCAATATCAAGGAATGAATAATAGATCCTAATAAAATCACAATTTTTACTTTTGGACTATTTTTCATTGACTAATATATAATGCAAATTTTAAGAAATAAATAATAACGCTAAAAAATTTTATTTAAATTATTCGGGATATTATCAAAGTATTTTTATACCCTTTACCGCAGTTAAAAAGGGTATATATAATTTGTCATTCCGTTTGTAATTTCTTCAATATTGATCTAAGACCCTATAAAGTATATATAATCTGGGTACTTATGAGGAGCGAAGTTGATTTAACCACGTCCGTCTGTCCGTTGTAATGGATTTTCCGAAGACCCCATATATGATGGGGGCCAGGTTATTATACATTTATGTCACCTATGGTCCGGAATTGTTTGCTATTGAAATTCAGCAGATATGAGCAAAAAACCACGACTACCTTGGTAGAACATATTTTATAAAAAACTCGGGAAAATCGGTTCAGATACAAAAAAGTTATGACCAAAATTAAATTTATTTTTTTTTAAATACCCACTTGCGGGAACCATTGATCTCCCCGAGTCCAAGCTTTATAATTCAAGTAAATAGCAAATTTCTTCTTAAGCACGTCGGTATATAAATCTGTCAAATCGGTTAAAAAATGGCTGAGTTATACCCGAAATACTGAATCCCCAAAAATTACTCTTTTTTTATAATTAACTTTGTTAAAATATATGTATACAAGTAAATATAAATGTTTATATATTAATATAACTTAAGTAAATGGTAAAATTCTTCCTTAACACGTCGGTATATAAAAATATCAAATCGGTTAGACAATTTATGAGCAAAATACTCCAAAAATGGGCTAAAATCATCAACATTTTTATAAAAACCTAAATTTTAGGGCTGCCATATGTCCTATGTATATGACTTATACACCAAAATATCGGAAATTTTTATGAGTTATAACCGAAATACTGGGGTCTAATCACCGCATACGATATCGAGCAAAATTGATCGATATTATTTATTTTGGTATCTTGAAACTCGATATCGAATGAAATGTATTGAATTTGAAACAATAGCATTCGACATCGAGTAACTCGACATTACATTTATCGAGTTTTCATTCGATACGCCAGTGTCTATCGTATGCAAAAAAATTCAATAGTTTATAAGATACGATAGTATCGAATGCGCTGATTAGACCCCTGAATTCCCAAAAATTACTCTTTTTATACCCTTCACAGAAGGTAAAAAAAAGGTATATATATATAACTGTAATTTCTACAATATTGATCCTACACCCTATAAAGTATATATATTCTGGGCCATGAAAAGCGAAGTTCAAAACCGGTTGTCTCTTATTTAAAAAAAATATCTACCAGTTTTATTTAGTTTTTGTCTAGTTGCTCTGTATTCTGCTCGCACAATGGTGAAGGGTATATAAGATTCGACACAGCCGAATATAGCACTCTTACTTGTTTTTTACTAAAGCTGCTAAAATCTACCTTGTTTTCGAACGAAGGCCGGCTATGCAGAGAAGCTTTAGTAAGCGAAGCCGGTGTTTGTTATAACATAGAGGAGAAAATCCTCTATCCTGGCCGAGCACCGTCTATGCAGAGAAGCTTTAGTTATTGAAGCCGGTCTTTGTAATACCATAGAGAACAAAATCCTTGAGCCCGGCCGAAGGCCTGCTATGCAGGGAAGCTTTAGTTAGCGAAGCCGGTGTTTTTTAAATTTATTTTTATTTTTAAATAAATTAGAATTATATTAAAAGAAAAAAATTTAAATGGGAAATAAGGCCATGTATGACTTCATTTCACTCCTTACATGGAAATAAAGCCATATGGCTAAATAATTAAGGCCATATGGCTTTATTTCCTATGGCTTTATTGCACAGCGTCAAAAGAAGTATGAGCAGAATGTTGTGCTTGAGTGGCTCGGGCAACTCGAACTTTTTCGCTATACATATATAAAACGATTTGCAACTAACCCATTCCGTTGTTTGGAAACAATCAAATTTTACAAGAAAATTTATTTTATATTTTCTATTATTTATAAAAAATTTTAACTTTGTCAATATTTCTTAACAAAAATATTTGTTTATTAAAAATAGAGAATTATAAATTCGCTTTACCGAGATTTCTCGTTACTTAACGATATCGGTAGTTGAATTCAAAAAGTTACAGAATTGCGGTGATGATCCAGTTTTTCTTTCAATATTCAGTTCTTCCTTATAATGTTTAATGGCTTTTAATTAAACATAATGTTATAATGTCTAAACAGCTTTTTGCTGTTCATTTTAACCAAAAGAACAGTTGAAAGTTAATTATTTGAGAAGATAATATCTGACATATTTTTTTTTTAAAGGATTTTGTTATTCGAGGTTAATTCCCAATTTGTATTCTTGATAAAAACACTGAAATTTATTGCTATTCCTATGCGCATTTCACTGGTTGCTTAGGCCAGATCGCCAGGAAACTTCATCCATAAAGATTTTAGAAAAACTAAAGTTATTAAACCAAATAAAACTGTTAACCCTATAAGAATTAAAAGCAACAGTTCTACTTGTAACAATATCAAAGTTTAAACAAAAACATGACATATATTTAGTAGCTTACGTGATTAAAAAATAATAGTTTGTTGGACCAAGGATAAGTTTTGGCTTGAAAAGTGTGTATAAGTTTTTTCTGAATCACTCTTTAGACACATATTTTAGTGTACCGATCGACTTATCATAATTTTTTGGCGTTTTGGAAATAATTTGAAAACTGTGAAAAACGAACATTAATTTCATAAGCTTCTTTTTGGAATAGAGACTTTGTGCCATAAGTCTTCTTATAATGTTGTTGTTTGGAATAAATTTGGTTCCAACTTGTTTTATTGCTTATTAACCTTACATGCAACATTTTTTATTTTTCAGCTATGTATTTTATAAAGCTTTTTTGTAATAGTCCTATTTCTTCAATTTTTCAGAAATGATTTTATACACTACCAGACTATTATATTGTATCTTCTTGTTACATTTTACCTTAGCTTTCCTTTGGATAGCAATGAAGTATATGGAAGGTACAGAAAAATTTACAATTATTAGACACCAGCAGAATGTTATGAGGCTAAGATTCATGTAGATCGACTTCTACAGAAACCATACAGGCGGTGGCTTGGTAGGTGGATTGACTCTAACATTTTGTTTGCAATTGGGTGGTAATTGTCAGGGTTATTAGCAACTTCTTTTTAAGTAATTTACGTTACATTAAAAATTTACGTTACAAAAAAACGGGAAATTCCCTGGTATGGCAGGAAGTGCTGAAAAGATTTGCCTTTCTACCTGAAATGAAGGTTATAAATAAATAATATAAATTATTTTCTTAATTTAACAGAATTTTTAATAAATTCTTTATTTTTAAAGGTAATCTTTTGCCGAATTCGATCTGGCAAGCCTAGGCGAGGTGCATTTGGGTGAAATACATATATTGGAATCACTAAAAAATACAATTTCGAAAAAATCGAGTTAGGGGCTGCCTACATGAGAACAACAACAACAAGGGTTTTTATCGCTGCCAGCCATTAATTTTAGAAGCTTTTTTGAATTTTATTTCAATTAAAAAATTGGCATGTAAATGTTTTAACCACTGCACTCGCAATCGCCACGTGTAAAGTGTCTGTACCGAAGGCTTTGGTTTTTTTGTGTTTGCACAAGTGTTTAGTGAAATTTAATACAACATATGTCCTTGTCTCAGCATGCTATTTAAGGAAACTGCAGAGTATTCATTGAAGAATATATTTTCTTCTCTTCTTGTACAATTTTCTCTTTCCCCCAATCTTTATGAGATACGAAACCCCCCGATGGCCAGAAACTTAAAGGAAACAATCTGAAATAGAGTATTAAAGAATTGTATTGGCCATGTCCTTATTTTACCAACAGCTTTTATTCTACGAATGTTTCAAGTATTCATACTTTTTGTATAATTTAAGGTCATACATGGCAAAAACAATGTGCACAAAAATCTTAAAGATGTTTCTTTAAATAAATTATTATTGAATTAACTTTTGGTTTTGAGGCCACATGAAAACATATTTGCATTATCAAAGAAATAATAACAAATATGTGTGTATGTAACAAGTAATACTTTAACATAAACATTTTAATTATGCACGTCTGGAATTTTGTTGGTTTCTGTACAAATTTGGTCAAATAATTTATTATTCATCTGTACGTACGTATCGTTAGGGGATGGCTACTACATACATGCATAGAAAATTACGGATCGTTTTTATTTATGTAATTATTCCCAAACCACTGAGGGTGGAGAGGGTACTATTTGTCAATTCTGATGTGTGTAACATATAAAATATCGGTTCTAGACCCTCGTTCCAACATAGCGATCAACTTAGAACCACTTTTGAATCGATGTCCGTTTTGCAGGAAATATGTCTTTGTGGGCTATTGCCCGAATTGGGTGTAACTTTTACTGTCGTATGTAGAGTGGGGGTAATTTCTGTTAGGTGTAGATCAGGTGAAATTTAAAATTCTTTCGTTATAAAACACTACCATTCCAGTTTTACAATATTTATTTAATATTATTTATTTTTAAAATTAAATAAAATATGAATTGAAATTTCGGAGTAGCACTAACTTAACTTACCGTGAAAAAGTAAGACCAATCTATTTCTTACAGATTAAGACGTTACATCTTACTGATAATATAACCGTTCTAATTGCTTTACATACAACAAAATGAAGCAGCTGATTTGCAACGTTACTGTTACTCCCGGCTAACTGAGCCTTAAGGAGTTTTATTTTGTCGTCAAAAAAACTCATTTTGTATATTTATACTTTTTTTAATGTTGACTTATATAATTGCTTACACTTGCTTTACCAATTGTCATAAATTGACCACCGACAAGCTTTGGGAGTCAATTTACATAAAGTAAATTTAATTTCTGAAGGGAAAAATCAAACTCCTCAAATGAGATTAATTTTCTGACTGAAAAATAAAACTCTATTTTTTGAAGAGAGTTATTCGACCATTTATTCCTCAACCGAGTTTTTTTATGAAAAAATAAAATTCCTCAAGTGAGTTTTGGTTTATGATGGAAAAATAAAACTCTCTGTTTAAGAATTTAAACTGACCTTCTATTTTAACGTTGAAAAACAACTGTAATTTGGAAATTTTTTATTTTAATATACAAAATAAATGTATAATATAACTTTTTTAATATAATTATATTTAGCTTTTATTTGACCTTGTTTAATTTAAAAAACTGTTTAATTTTTTATCAAGCTCTATGTCTTTTTAATATTAATTGATTTATTTTCGATATTTCGCTAACCTTTGGTTAGCTGTTACGATATCCACTGAACCATCACATAAAATAATAATATAAGCAAACATACATATGTGGGTGGTTGAATTTCAAGGGCCGATGTTGATTTTGAATAAAACACAAACTATTTAGGAAATTATTGTAATTTTATTTTATTATGATATATTGGTATTACTCAATTATGTATGGAACAAAATATCGGCCAAATGGGCGCCGCGACCACGGCGGCACACCTCCATCCGATGGTCCAAATTTTCGATGACCCTGAGGCATAATGGAGGTTCTATGCCGTTAATGTGCCGAATTATCTTTGGAATGGTCAAGAGGCTTTAGTTCTTGAGCCAATTGCACCTTGTAAGCGTGTAAATGCAAGTCTTTATGCATAATGTTCATCAACGACGAGCGTGAGAGGTGCAATTGTTGGGCACGACGACGAGATGAGGTGGACGGCTCTTCAGCCACACTATCGCGAACAGCAGCAATATTTTCTGCAGTACGAGCTGTACGAGCATGCACTGGTGTTCTCACATCTTCTACA
Organism: Pollenia angustigena; assembly: GCA_930367215.1. Classification (NCBI taxonomy): domain Eukaryota; kingdom Metazoa; phylum Arthropoda; class Insecta; order Diptera; family Polleniidae; genus Pollenia; species Pollenia angustigena. Next base: position 141,894,525 of record OV884056.1, on the reverse strand, counting down.
GACCCGGTTTGCTCGAATTTTTCCACGATTTTTGCGATTGTACGCACATTTGGACGATCAAATTGACCAAAAAAATCACGAAGTGCACGATATGCATTTTGATTTGAACGCCCATTTTCATAATAAGTCTGGATAACTTTAACACGTTGTTGGATTGTGTATCTCTCCATGGTTCAAATTGAGTAAGTCTGAAATAGATAAATTTCAAATAAAATTCGGAAAAAAACTTGGCGTTTACGTGTGGTTCACATTTAACATCGGCCCTTACAATTTAACCACCCATACATATTAAAACACAAACCTCTTTACTTTCATTTTTGCTTACAAATAAATATTAACTTTGTCCACAAAATTAAAACAAATATCGATATGTACACACATGTATACACGTATAATACACACTTGAAATTGTTACATTTTTATTCGATACGAATGTTCGTATACCACATTGTACACAAACATTCGTACATTCATACAAACCATTTAAGTTCTTTTATTGTTTATCAAAAATATCAATTTCTTTAGAATGATTAGCTGCCCAAAATTGTATAATTAATTTGGTCAGCGAACTTTCAGAAACATAAAAATAAAGAATCTTACGAAATACTTCTTAAGAATTTATAAGTGCAGTTTGCTAAGAAATTGTATACTAATCATTTTTTTTGTAACATTTTTAATTTTTGTATTTATTATTAAGAAATTTGTAAACTTAACATTTTCAATCTTTGTATTTATGATTAAGAAATTTGAAAATAAAATCATTCCTACACAGATAAAATTATTTTTCCAATTCAAACAAAAAATTTGTACTTGAACTTAAGCCTAATTAAAAAATATTAAAAATTTGGATTAAAAACTATAAATAGTTCAACAAAATAACCACAATACTAATTATTGTTAAAGCTAAGGCACGAGCTCTATGTGTACATTTGTCCTTCAAGTTGTGCTGAAAAAGGTCAACAGAAAAGAGAAAGACAAAGTGAAAAAACAAAAAATGTACTTGGACTTCAAGAAAAATTCTTGACGAAAGTACAAAAAACAGAAGTAAAGGAAAAAACATGTAAAATCAATTAGAATGGATAATCATTCAGGAAAGCAAATTTCGATCTACCAAATGTTAAAATACAATTTGGTTTAAGGATTGATGTTTGACTAGTGACGTCAGCAGTCGTCGATGGCTGCGAGTGTAAGACGGCAAATCCATCTGAGGAGATCGAGTGGTTGCGATCGAAACATGTCATGGTAACCTGCCGGCCAGGGTTCGAGCCCGAGCCACGTCAAGAATGAAAGATTATCAATAACAATTTAAATTGATTTTCATGTTGTAAAATTCCTTTCTTCATAAAAATAATTTAATAAAAATTAGATTTCATGAACTTAAGCCTAATTAAAAAATATTAAAAATTTGGATTAAAAACCATAAATAGTTCAACAAAATAACCACAATACTAATTATTGTTAAAGCTAAGGCACGAGCTCTATGTGTACATTTGTCCTTCAAGTTGTGCTGAAAAAGGTCAACAGAAAAGAGAAAGACAAAGTGAAAAAACAAAAAATGTACTTGGACTTCAAGAAAAATTCTTGACGAAAGTACGAAAAAACAGAAGTAAAGGAAAAAACATGTAAAATCAATTAAAATGGATAATCATTCAGGAAAGCAAATTTCGATCTACCAAATGTTAAAATACAATTTGGTTTAAGGATTGATGTTTGACTAGTGACGTCAGCAGTGGTCGATGGCTGCGAGTGTAAGACGGCAAATCCATCTGAGGAGATCGAGTGGTTGCGATCGAAACATGTCATGGTAACCTGCCGGCCAGGGTTCGAGCCCGAGCCACGTCAAGAATGAAAGATTATCAATAACAATTTAAATTGATTTTCATGTTGTAAAATTCCTTTCTTCATAAAAAATAATTTAATAAAAATTAAATTTCATGAACTTAAGCCTAATTAAAAAATATTAAAAATTTGGATTAAGAATCAAACAATTTTTTGTCTGAAATCGGTCCTATAAACAAATTCGCATATTCAAACAATTTATTTGCATTTTGTTTATTGAAAAAAAACACTGATTTTTTCAAACAAATATTTTAACTGAATCAAACAAAAAGTTTCATATTCATATACTAAATTTCAAAATAAAAAAAAAAAGTTTTTGCACAAGCAATGACGCGCACACAAGTAAGCACTGTATGAGAAGATGACGGCAGAGCAGTGCCGCCAGCTGGCTTTGAGACACATTTTTTTTGTTGGAATAATTTTTGAACGAAGTCTTATTTATACACACAACACAATGTTTTTTCTTTATCAATCTCTGTTGCTGTATCCTTTCCTTTGATAAAGAAGAAATGTAACCAAAAACGGCAGCAGACCGACTCGATATGTTTTTCGTCATCATTCTATTTTTGTATTTGATGTATTTAACCAAACAGTTTTAAAAAATTGAATACGGTATTTTGTTTCTTGTAATGTTGTTTCTGCTATTGTTTTTCTTATAGTTGCACTTTTTTCAAGCGTCCAAAAATAGACTGTGTGTGTTTTTTATTGTTGTTCTTATATTTCACATAAAGAAGTGTTGCTTACGATCAAATAAAAAAATGCAAAAAGACGACAACATTAAAGAACGTTAAATATTTCATACAAAATTATGAAAACTTGACACCAATAACGCGTTTATTATATTTTTGAAGAGTTGTCGACATTTTTGTTGGTTAAATAAAAATCAAACAAAAATATTGTTTGAATCAGTAAAAAAAATTTATAGAAATTAAAAAAATTTTCAAACAAGCGTTTGTTTGAAAATAATTCGGCAATAATTTTTTCTGTGTATTCTTGGATTCAATAAAGAAAGAAGTTAAAAATCAATAAAAACAAAATTATTGTTTTTTTTTCTTAAAAATTGAATATTTACGAACTCAAAACTGTTAGCATCTTCAGGAAAATTTAATTTTAATGTAAAAACAAAAAACAATAACAAAATTATGAAAAATTTTTTTTTTTTTTTTGTCATAAATTAAATTCAAAAACCTATTTGTCATAAAACAATTTCAAAAACCAAAAACACAAAAATAAAAAATAACTAAAGTAACCCCGTATTTATAAACGATTATTAAATTTAACAAACGTTTATTAAGGAGAATTTTCATACAAAATTTGTTTTGTAAACCATTTTTAAATTTAAAATTTTTTTATAAATACAGGGGTAACAATTCATATAAATTGAAAAAATTTCCTATTTATACACCTAATTCAAAAACCATATTTGCAATAATAAAAAATATTATGACTAAAAGAAAAATTCCTATAACATACATATAATATTTTTTAACTAAACTTATTTTTATCTTACATATTTATAACAACATATACATATAAACATATACATACAAATATACAAATAATAAAAAACGTAATCATATCCAATACCTCATTTCTTAATAACTAAATTTCTATAATTACTAGCTATGTTTTCTGTGTCTGCTTTGAAATTCATTCTTTGTGTTGTTGGTGTATTAATTATGTGCAACATTTCTAATATAAATCTGCGTTTGTAGTTTGTTTCATTGTTTAACACTGATGCATTTTCAAAATTTGAATAGTGATTTAGTTCATAACAATGATGAGATAATGCTGTTTTTTTAGAGTTAATGTTTCTATATTTCTGATCCGATCTATGTCCTGCAACTCTAGTCTTTAATTTATTTTTCGTTGTACCTATATAAACCTTGTCGCAATTCTCATTATTATTTCCATTACAAGGAATCTTGTAGATAATATTCGACATATCCCATTTATTAATCCTGCTATATAAACTATTCAATGTGTTGTAAGCCCTATATGCCACTCTATATTTGTCTGTGTCAAAGATCTTCGATCCTTCAATCCTTTCCGATATGTTAGGTATATACGTTAACGATTTGTATATTCTAGGTTCTATTTTCATAATTTTGTTATTGTTTTTTGTTTTTTATATTAAAATTAAATTCTCCTGAAGCTGCTAACCAAAGGTTAGCGAAATATCGACAATAAATAAATTAATATTAAAAAGACCTAGAGCTTGATAAAAAATAAAACAGTTTTTTAATATAACTTATAACTATTACGATCCCTGGAAATTTACCACTTACTTGGGCTATGAAACTTGTACTCGGTATGATTTATGGTTACCGAAAATGAGTACAGTACTTTTCGCTTATAGTCCACTATAACTATAAGCGAATTTGAACTATTTTACGGATAATAATTGAATCCTAGTATAATCCACATTTTGGAACATACAAACATTATTTTCTTAAATAAAACAAATCTTTTTAAACAAAAGAAAAGTTTATTTAAAACATAACCAAATATTGATTTAATTAAAATAAATAGTTAAAACAAAAATCTTTTTTATTTATTAATGCAAATCCGTTTAAAGCTTACAATAAAAACAAAAATGTAAATAATTTCGATGCATCACAAGGCTTAAGTATGAGATTAATTTCAATTCTTGGGATGACGAAATCAAACACAACATAAATATCAATTTCATTGGTTCTTTATGAAACATAAATTGCGAAATTTTACATTTGTAACAGTTGCCAAAAAGGTAAATAAAAAGAATAAAAAAGAACACTCAAAAGAAAAATCAATCCATAAGTACTCAAATCAATCCGAAGCGGTATTAATAGTACGGTGAGTACGGATTTTCTTGAATCAAGTACGGATTTTCAATCCAAAAATACTTAAATTATCCATATTCAATCCCGATTTCTTACTTGAAATAGTCCGAAAATGAGATTGATTTAAGTAAAACTAAGATTGAATCAATTAGAATAGGAACAGAATAGTCGCTGTAGTACAACGTTACGCACGCAGAGAAAAAACATGTTTAAATACGGTCACCTCCAACAATACTATGTTTAAAGAAAAAATTAACCATATTATGTTTAATTTAACCATATTTTTGTCACCGACAACCATGTTATGGTTAAATTAGTCCCCTATCAAAAAGCCACAACCATATTATGATTGCCTCTAAACATGTTGTGGTTAAATGTGACAGTAATTTGTTTTAAAATTGACAATAGTATTTTCCTCTTTTTCAAGAGCAACATGCTATGGTTGAAAACCAAAAAGGCTATTATAAGTGTTAAACATATTTCAGTTATTATTAACCATAATGTGTTCGGAGGCAACCATATTATGGTTCTGGCTTCTTGATGAAGGACAATTTTTACCATAATATGGTTGTCGTTAACAATAATATGGTTAAATTAAACATAATATGGTAAAATTTTCTTTAAACATAGTATTGTTGTAGGTGACCATATTTAAACATGTTTTTTCTCTGGGTGTAGAAGTCATTGCAGTTGAAGTTTTAACAATCGCAGTATGCGCACCCGGGTACCCCGGTACCCAATACAATACAATACACTTTATAGGATAACAAAAACACGTTTGAACTGCTCAAAAAATTAAATTTACTAAATTCTGTATCACACAATTACATAAGTTTAGTTTCCAAAACGTAAGTTTTATAATACGGGGAAGTCTCACTTACATATCATATATGACCAAAAATTTTCAAGTGTTATACTAAAAAATACTGTCTTGTATAAACAATTTAAGATCTTAGCCGTTATGTAATACACAGTTAAACAATCATATTTTAAAATAAATATAATTTAATACGATTCTAAAAAGTTTAAAAATTGAATTTTATTTCATAAAAATGTAATCCTAAAAAACTTGATTTATCCCGAGTGTTTTTCTTTCTGTGAATTATATACGACGCATGCTAAGAAAATATGGCTTTTAAACGAAAACGAACTACAAGCGAAATGGACCTTAGAACAAATAATTTGATAACCAAGATTCCTGTACCTTATTAGGAAACTTTGGCTCTATCCATTCTCTAGATACACAGAAATCTATAATATACCACGCTCGATTTTCTAATCCCGCCAGTTATTTTAAAAAAGTTTTTATTGATAACCCAGCTTTGTGTTTGAAATTTGGACAAATTTTCTCGTACCGTTCTTTAGATATAAATAAATCTATTTTGTGCAACGCCCATTTCTCGAATCCCGCTCACACATTGTCGGATGTTGCGTATTGGTAAGCAAGGTACTTGTATCTTATTTGGAAATTTTGGCACTTACCGTTCTTCAGATATACATCAATCTATAATGTCTTTGTACTGGAGGTGCCGCGGCCTCTTCTCCAATCCCGACCATTTTAGAGGTGTTGTATATTAATAATCAAGATGCTTATACCTCAAATGGAAACGTTGACTCTTGTCGTTCTCCAGATAGACAGAAAAAACAACAACCCCAAGCAGAGGTGCCAGATGTTTTGATAAAAAATCGTCATATTTGAAAAAAAAAATCGGCATTATCGGCACTTTAATTTTAAAAAATCGGCAAATTAAAAATACCTATTTTAAATACAAAAAAACCTATTCTTACTTACAATTAAGCATTAACTAATGTTTATAACTTATGAAATTACAAAACAATCAATCAAAATAAACGTTTTACAAAGAAATCGTAGTTAAATAAAAAGTTTTTTTTTAACTTTCTTATATTTAACATACATATTTGAGTTTGACATTTTTATTAAATCCTTTTTAATATTAGCATCAAAACAGTTTGAATTATTAAATTTTAAATAATCTTTAAAAAAAAGAATAACTTGCAAAGATAAATTTTTCAGTGAACATCAAAACTCTTTAACATAAAACAATTCTTTCCATAATTGCGGAAGAATGTGGAAGGACCAAAAATTGTACCAAATGCTGCAATAAAATATTCAAGTTATAAATCTGAAACTTTTTGCCAAAAAGTCTGCAAATTTATTAGATTTACACTAGAATTGGCTATTTAATTTGTTAGTGTCCTCAATTGCGTTAAAATCTTGAAAAATGTTTTTGATTTAATTACACTACGTGATAAAATTTCAATAAAGTCGTGACCAAATGAATCTGACAGCTAATCATTATGTAAAATTGTCCGCTGAATCCGAATATGAAGTCAGAATTGTCAAAAGTAGAACAGTTTTTGAGATATTCCAAAATAACGGTTATTTGTGTTTTTAAAAAAGATGATGTGACTGAAATGCAAATATCTTCAAAAATGTCAAACGGTGTATGTAATTCTTTCTTTCTAGTGAAAGGTCATAAAATTTCTAAAATAACCATGGATTGCTTGTCAATATTGGTCTAGAAATGACAGAGTTACAGGGGACAAAAGTTCATCATCATAATTTGTTGTGGGTTAGTCCAATTAATCTTCTGTAACTTTGTCGTTTTTGCACCGATCCAGATCCTATTGGGCACAAAATGTTCGTATTGAAATAGGCTGAAATTTTATTTTGTGGATATTTGCATTTCAGTAACACCATTTTTTGTAAAAACACAAATAACGGTTATTTTGGAATATCTCAAAAACTGTTCTACTTTTGACAATTCTTCATATTCGGATTCAGCGGAAAATTTTACATAAAGATTAGGTGTCAAATTCATTTGGTCAAAAAATTGTCACGTAGTGTTATCAAAGTAATTTTATTTAAATTGTATTCATTGAAATTTAGCTTACCTTTTTTCTTTTGTAAGTATTTATCTATCCATTTTCAAACACAAATATAAAGTGGTTTATATTTTCCTTATGGAAAAAGAAAATTTAACTGAATTATTTCAGGTGTAAAAATTATTTCTTTTTTAACTTTGGTCTTTAATTCTTCAAAGTGGAATATTTTTCAAATATAAATGTATTAACCCAACACACACATTACAAACGCTGCATGTAATATTGAATAAAACTAACCTTTTTTTTAGTAGAAGCGCCAAATAAAAAAGTTTATCATTTTGCGAAGCACTAATGGTACATTTAAAAAAATAAGCGCACAATTATGCGCTACGCAATAAGATATACAGAAATGCAGTAAAGTAAGTGAAATAACTCTCAACAATTTTTATATAAAAAAAATAAAATTTCAAGTGCTACGGCATTCCCTTACTACGAAGCAGGTATGTAAGGGGAATACTAAAAAATAACTGTAAAAAAATGGTAAGCGAAACTCTTACATTTCTCCTTTACAAACCTGCTTCGCTCGAAGCACAATTTTTTATTGGGCGCTGACTTAAAAACAGTTGTCTCTTTTAAATGTTACAACTATTTCATTAAAGTTAGTATTTTATTATCAAACAAACCAAAAGATATCGTTTTTTAAGTGTTTATCAAAAAATCGGCATTTTGGAGCAAAAATCGGCAAATCGGCACTTTGATAATTTGATAAAAATATGGCAGGCCTGACCTCAAAGGATTTTTGTATAAACTAAAGGCAGTCGTGTTTTTTTGCTCATATATCCGTCATTTGAATAAGCATTTTTCCTCTATCAATATCTGAGTTCCCATAAGTCCTATCTGATGTAGTTTTCTAGATATAAAAGTTGAAAACAACACCAACTTGCTTAGACGTAAAGGACATTAAAGGACTGTTGTTTACCACTGAATTTGTAGGCAACAAGGAGAATATGATTGAGGCAAAGAACTTCATGAGTCCTTTTTAGTAAATTCTGAAGTGAGGTCTTTTGTTTTTAATAAAAATTAATTAAAACACAGATATTTTATTCTTTTCGTCAAATATTTCGACCAACATTGTTAATCATTCTCAGGAAAATTAAATATATTTTTACTTAAACATGCAGATAGATGCGCCTTCAGTTGCTTCTTGTATAATTTGTATAACACTTTTTGAAGAGGTTAAAAAAATTGTTTAAGCCTTGTACTATTTCAGGGAAATGGAAGACCTTTTGTTGTTGGACTTGGTGCTGTTTGTCTCAAGGGAATGAACAGTACCAATACCATCATGAGAGGTAAAGAACACTTTACAATTTAATAAGTAAAGATACGTAATTTCATATAGGATATCATCGACATATAAAATATTTGGACAAAGGCAAATTTTTAATTCAGAAATATGTAGAAGAATTTGTGATTTTCAACATGTTTTTGCGGTCTGGTGCAAATTTTTTAAAATGTGGCTTTGTGTAGCTTATCTCGCACTTGCAGCGTTAAAAATATATGAATTTTAAAACAAGAAAATTTAAATAATTTTTCTTCAGTGTACTCGCCATTGTTTTTTCCGCTCTATAATCAATCTTTTTATTGTCCAAGACCGAAATATAAAATTGCAAGTCCTTATTTTCTCTAGAGTTTCCCCCACAATGATGAAATTATATCTGTTAAAATGTCATTTATTTTCCCGAGTTCCTTTTCCTGTTTTTCTATTATCATTCACTTTGAAGGTTGGAATTTAAAATGCAGCAGATTTCCAGTTATATATATATGAACATTGATACAAAAACATTTTTAGTAAAGGATTTATAAAAAGCAAATATGTCAAGCGAACTTGTTTACAAATTTGCATTTTTAATTCCAAAATTCAGCTATATTGCATCAACGAACCAGATAGTTTTGTTACACAAAATGCAGAGATAGTTTTGAAAATGTCTGGTAATTGGAACGAATCAGTTTTGTTACCAAGTGCAAGTTCGGTTTGTGCTTTGTTGTGATACAGACGTGTATTTTTAACCCCGCGTACGATTTGAACTATTAATTGATCACATTTGATTTTGACATATATCAGCGGCGAATGAACGCTTGAAAATAAATAATATATTTTGTTATTTTAATTATTTAACATAATAGTGAACAATTAAAACGATAAAATTAAATAGAATAAAAAAGTAAAAATATATACGTATGCATGTTCATACATGTACATATGTATGTATACATAATCTGAACAAAAATATTTAAGTTTAAATTTCTTATTTTTTTTTGTGTTGTTGTAATACAATAAATAATAAAAATATTAAAAGCAAAGCAAAACGGTGAAAAACAAAAACAACTCTTTGCATGAGTACGAACAGTGAAAAAACACTAAGACAAAATGAAAGAAACGTTTACGTTTTAGTTCAAGCAAGTGAAAATAATGCAGAAATAAATAAAACAAAACAATATTAACTATCTAACGGCTAAGCCAATTATTCGTACACGTTCCCTCTCACCTTCGGTATTTACTCAAACGGTGGATAGTGACTCATTAAAAAATCTACTACTAGACTTGGTGACAAGTGTTGCCAGGCCAGCAAGTATTGCCGTGACGTGAAAAACAAATTTAGTGGGAAATGATACCATGAACTTAACCCTTATGTGAGCGACAGGGTACCCGGGTAACTTTTTAAACTTTAATTGCATTTTTTGTTTGTTTAAAGTTTCTAAACGGAGTGGAACCTCTTGAGAACTCTTATAATTGTGTTTTAAATATATTGAAATAAACATTAGCTTAGTTTCTTAATTTGAGAGGGTTCTGTGTGTCAATTTTTATTTTGCACCCTTAACGGGGTGACAGGGTACCCGGGAACCTTAACGAAAATATTTAAAATAACATTTTTTTTTTAGTATTTTTTAATTTATTGTTATGAAAATCAGCTTAAAAGCATGTTGAATTGAATAAACTGGAATATTTTTTACTTTTCACATGAATGAAAGTTTAAAATTTAAAAATAAAAAGACAGTGTAATACCGTGTTCAGATATACCTTTTTTATTGAGTCAATTTTCGGTTAATTGACATAATTATCTTTCTGTTCACATATACACAATTTAGCTAACTCAATTTATATTACTACTACATACAACATTCAACGTAAACAAAAATGTACATGTATAAGAAAATGTAAACAACTTTTGACATCTTTAAGGAATAAACATCTATTACTTTCACGCAAAATTACTCACTGGATAATAAAGTTTTGAATATGTCCTTAGGTGTTCCTATATTTAAGCCAGGAGCAGGACCTCTGGGTTGTCTTAATTTCTGTTTGGTATTCCCGATAGGGTTCAAGACGCCAATGCGGACTATCCTAGCCATGGACTTCAGTTGTTTCTGCACTCTCGCCAGAATCATATGAATCCTCATTGTCCTCTGTTTATCTCATATGTTCTGCATCGGATGCTTCTGATATTATATCGCAGATGTTCAGGATATGATCACATTCGTTTTATATCTCATTTGCATAGGTGGAATCTAAGCGTGCTTGTTTAGAACAAGAACCCAATTACACTTTCTTCTTCTTATTGCGCTCACCGAACTTATTCATGTATTAACTTAGCAATGTATGAAACCAATAGCAAGTAGATGAATTTGTCGATCAATCACAAAGCCAAAGGGAAATCCCCCGATTCGTGTTTATGTTATACATTGCAAAAACTTATATTTTATATTTTGTTAAATGATTTTTCTTATATAAATTGTAATATAATGTAAAATTTTAGTTTTTATTGTTTGTGGTACCCGGGTACCCTGTCACTTTGTTAAAGGTGTTTTTTTTTTTGTCACTCACATAAGGGTTAAACACAAATGCAATGGAAAACCCCCCTGTAAAAAGTTGTCAAAAGCCTTAAGTCCAAGTTGATATGGACAGGTATATAACAGTCCTTAACGGGGTTGCAGCCCTACCTCATCAGCTGTTGCTTCGGCATCAAAAGTGCCATCTTTTGATAAAAAAATTCCCAAAATCGCTTTGCAATTCTGGAGGATGAATCCTCTGAAGCACCAAACGTAATAAAATCGTCCAAGCCTACCCCGATATATCTTAGGGAGCATAACTCAAATGATCTAATAAAGAGTTTAATTTCGTTGATTGGTGAAAATTCTTTTTATGTTGCCGCAATAAAGCGAGGTAGTATAAATGAAACTAAAATTCAAGTGAATCATGAAAATGACTTTCGCAAAATAATTAGCAAATTTGAGGCACTTAAAAAAAGTTTTTACACATACCAACTCAAGAGCAGTAAAGGTCTCCAGGTGGTGATTAAGGGAATTGATCCATGCGTAGACCCAGAGCAAATTAAAACTTTCTTGGAAGAAAAAGGCTTCATGATCAAACATGTGGTAAATATTACAAATAGGGACAAAAATCCGCAACCACTTTTTTGAGTAGAATTAGAGCACGGCGACATTAAGTTAAAAAAAAAAAACGAAACGCATCCTATTTATAGTTTGAAATATATTCTATACAGAAAAATCACAATTGAGGAGCCGCACAAAAAAAATGGACCTGTTCAGTGCTTAAACTGCCAAGAAAATGGCCAAGGCATACCGCTACTTACCCCCTGTCTGCGTAGTATGTGGTGAACTACACGATACAGTTTCTTGCGATAAGTCTAAAACCGACTCCAACGTAAAAAAATGTAGCAACTGTGGCGGTTATCACACTGCCAATTATAGAGGATGCCCTGTATATAATATCGTCAAACAGACACACTGAAAGAATTTTCTTCGCAATACCAATGAATTTTGACATTAATCCCATGAAAAATTGCATTAAAAAGGAACCTATGCAGCGCTTCGTTGGATCAATGAAACCTGTTTCATTAAAAGGATTTAATGAAACATTACATTAGATCTATGAATATTATTCATTGGATGAATACTATCAATAAAGTAAAAAAAATTTTTTTTTTAATTATATTATTTTTTTTAAATTATTTTTTTCTTATTTTATTTTACTTTATTTTATTTATTTTTTGTCTCTGGCGGGATTCGATCGCGCAACCTCGGTGCTGATAGACTAGCTTATTACCAGCTAGTCTACCGAGGCAGTGCAGTTTTTGGGTAAAAAAACTATGTTTTTTACTCAATTAAGAGCGTAAATATGAGATTAAATGGTCCATAATAACAATAACAACGTTGATTAAAAGTGGATTGAAAGTTTTTGTTTCATTACTATAATGACATTTTTATTGTCATAATGAAAATATAAATTTATGAACGCAATTGTTGAAATATGTTGCTTTTATAAAAAAATTTTTTGATTTCATAAATTTAATGGCATACATGTAATATTAGATGTATGAAATTACTAAATCTTAAATTTTTTAATTAACAATTAAACATTTTTTTAAGAAAACTATAATTTTGTATTAATTTATGAATATAGTTATGTTTGTATATTGTTTTTTTATGTTCCCAATTAAAATTTTTTGCTTAACTTGGACAAATTTAAGTTTTCATATATCCAATGAAAATTTTTAACGTAATTACGAAATCCAATGAAGCGATTTTAACGAAAATACTTCATTATTACTATGAAATTCCATTTAAACAATGACAATTTTCATTTGCCCAAAGAAAATTTTTTTATGAAAATGATTCATTAAATATATGAAGCATTTTTCTTTCAGTGCACTTGGACCGAAAACAAATACCCCTCAAATGCAGGTTGCAAATCAAATAAACACAAATGCAATTCAAGCCCCCCAGCCTTGTAATAACAGAACCTCTTACGCTAACGTCCTAAATTCAAACCATCAGCCAATGCAAGGTGCCTCGCCAAGTAATGATGAAACTCCAGTTTCTAATTTAAGTCGTTTAGAAAAAAACATGGAAACATTAGTGCAAACGGTAAATAATTTTACGAACACAATGGGTACTATGATGCAGGAAATTCTTAGAATGCAATCGATGTTATTGCAAACTGTACTTACCAACCCTGAACTGTTTAAACTGTTTTTGGAACGCAAACGGCATCCGCCAACATAAAAATGATTTAGAATACTTTCTTAAAAATAAACAAATTGATGTCATGATGATTTCTGAAACTCATTTGACCTCAAGAAATACGTTTAAAATCAATGATTATATACTATATGATACCAAGGACCCTCGAGATAGAGCTTGTGGATGTTCTGCCATTTTAATAAAAACCCGAGTCAAACACTACCTAATGTGTGATCATCGTGAAAATTATCTCCAAGCAACGAACATTTGCGTTGAGGAATTAAATAGAAACCTAGTAATTTCATCGTTATACTCCCCGCCTACATTTTCAATATCGGAGGACCAATATTATAAATATTTTAAATCATTAGGACCGTGTTTCCTAGCCGCTGGCGATTATAACGCTAAACATACCTTCTGGGGGTCGCGACTTATAACACCGAAGGTTCGTGTTTTATTTAACACAATTTCTAAAATGGCTTTAAATGTGGTAGCGAGCGGACAACCAACATATTGGCCCACTGATCATCAAAAAATTCCAGATGTCATCGATTTCGGCGTGGTTAAAAACATTCCCATAGAAACGATTCATGTTGAAGCTTCCCTAGAATTATCTTCCGACCACACACCTACAATTGTTACTATAACGAACCTCAATAGAATTGTACCTCCGACTGGTTACTTAGCGACGACAGCTACGCAAATTAATTGGTTAAAATATAAAAAATGTCTCAGTACCCATTGCACAGAAAATATTCCGCTTAGTACACCGGATTATGTAGATTGCTCTATTGACAGTTTTCTGAAACTAGCTGTTCAACATTCCTATATTGCCCCCCAAAAAACAAAAACTATTAAAATATATTCCACAGATTTCGAGCATCTTTTTTCTGAAAAAAGGAGGGCTCGAAGAGAGTGGCAATTGCACAGATCCCCTCAACTTAAGAACTTACTTAAAGAGTGTACAAAAAGACTAAGAAAGTTACTGTAGACTCAGAAAACGGCTTCTCTGGAAAAATATCTTAAGGAACTTGATGCAACCCCACAATCAGACTACACATTATGGCGTGCAGCTAGAAATCTCAAAAGGCCAGTGGTGCGATTCACTTACTTTTAACGATCCGACAATCGTAATATTTGTCGACATTTATATTCGCTTGCAGTAACGATAGTGTGATTCTGTAATTTTTTTTAACGATAGTACACAGCTGTTTTTTTTGTAACATCTCCCCAGCGGCGAACTTTGCATACCACATCACATCTCTTCAATGAAGTGTGTATCACTTCGTGTTCAATGAATTCTAGCTTACAAAGTGTATGACGGAAGTGTATGGCATTTACAAAAATGAATTTCGTTCATCTTTTACTTCTACTTGCCCACGAAGTAATCGAGATTGTGTATAGACTGTCTACTGCCTGCTTACAATGTGTGCGAAGTTGTGTGCAAGACGCCTACCACTTGCCTACGAAGTAAGCGAGATTGTGTATAGACTGTCTACTGCCTGCTTACAATGTGTGTGAAGCAGTACTGAGTTTGTATTTATTGAATGAACACTTCACTATCCCGCTTACTTTGTGTGCAAGTGGTAGGCGTTCACTCCACAAGCGCGGCAATGCATTCGAAAAAGTGTACTAGGTTGTAATTCAGATGGTGTGCATTACTATCTTACTCGTGTCTTATACATCATCGCTTCTGTAATCGACAAATTCGCCCCTGGGTCTGTCTACAAAATGTTAAAAAAAAAAAACGAAAAGCACAAAAGAGAATAAAATAAAAACATATGAAATTGTTCTTAACCCCCCTTGTTACACATATTTTTTCATTTAAAATGCACTGAAAAAGGTCTGGCCAGACTCATAAGTAAGACGAAGGGTTAATTTGTGGTTTTATATTTTTTTTTTTGTGAATTTTACATTTAGAATTTTATTTTTGTTCTTAATTTGCTTTCTTTTTGCAAATTTTAAATTTATTATTTTGTTTTTGTTCATACATATACATACATATGAATATATCTTTGTATGTATGTAAGCTATTTTAAACATAAAAAACATTTTATCGATAAAATAAACACAAACTAAATTATTGTCGCTAAGATAACGACAAAAAAATTGCTTAAAGTATCAGCTGACTTTAAACGACAGCGAATATCGTTTAAATTTTACAGAATAGCATATTCGATAAATTTTCGTTATACTTATTTTAACGATTCGATTATCGTTATAAAAGTTAGTGAATCGCACTACAGTTGTCTCTAAACCACCATTAAGAAACTTGAATGGAAGTTGGGCAAGAAATGATGTTGAAAAAGGAAATCTGTTTGTCAATCATTTAAAAAACGTATTTACCCCAAATATATCTCACGATATTGCGGCCGAGTTACCACCTGTTGCAGCTAGAGCAGCTGTTCCCCTAAGATTTGAGTTAAGAGAAATCGAAAAGGCTATTTGTGATTTAAACTCCAAGAAGGCTGCTGGTTTTGATAAGATCAGCAACAAAATGCTTTTGGAGCTACCCAGCATAGCAAAGAAACTTATTCTTTTCATTTTTAATGCTATTTTACGCCTTGAATACTATCCTCAAAAGTGGAAGGTTTCCTTAGTCACCATGATACCTAAACCAAGAAAGGATCACACAAAAGTTGAGTCATATAGGCCTATAAGCTTACTTTCTAATATATCAAAGCTTTTTGAGAAGCTATTAACGTCAAAATTAACCCCAATTTTAAATGAAAATAGATGTATTCCTAACCACCAATTCGGCTTTAGAAGAGAACACAGCACAATTAAGCAAACCCATCGTATAGTAAACGCAATAAGAAAAGCCTTTGAAGAAAGAAAATATTGTTCCGCTCTCTTCATCGATGCTTCTCAAGCTTTTGAAAAAAGTCTGGCATGAAGGCTTATTACATAAATTGAAACTAAACTAAGCTGCTAGAAAGCTTCTTAGTCGGCCGAAAGTTTATTATTAAAGAAGGTGATTATTTAAGCTCTCCTCAGCAAATTGACGCTGGAGTCCCTCAGGGAAGCATCCTGGGCCCACTTTTATACTTAATATATACTTCGGATATGCCAACAAACAACTTTACCCAGACTTCAACATTTGCTGATGATACAGCTTTTCTAA
This sequence comes from Pollenia angustigena, assembly GCA_930367215.1. Taxonomy (NCBI): domain Eukaryota; kingdom Metazoa; phylum Arthropoda; class Insecta; order Diptera; family Polleniidae; genus Pollenia; species Pollenia angustigena. Next base: position 141,877,851 of record OV884056.1, on the reverse strand, counting down.
GCGTGCACGAAAACAGTCAAGAAGCATCTCGATACCTACAGGATCATATATTTCAACTCGAACTATGGTTTAACCAATGGAGGATAAAGGTCAATGAGCAAAAATGCGTACATATAACATTCACCTTGCGTCGGGAATCATGCCCCCTATAATAATACCTCAAAATTCGCATGTAAAATACCTCGGTATTCATCTAGATCGCCGTTTAACATGGAAAAGCCATATAGAGGCAAAATTAACTCAAATGAAACTAAAATCCATCCAAATTCATTGGCTTATTGGAAGAAACTCTGTCCTTAGTCTCGACTGCAAACTTCTTCTTTACAACTCCATCTTAAAGCCAATCTGGTGCTATGGTATTCAGTTATGGGGCACTGCCTCGGCCTCTAATATCGAAAAAATTCAAAGGCGTCAAAATAAACTACTTCGAATAATCACAGCTGCCCCTTGGTATGTTAAAAACTCAAATATTCACAAGGATCTCAATGTTCCATTAGTTAAAACTATGATTACGAAATATGCAGTAAAATACTTAAAAAGGCTCGAATTGCACCCGAACCCACTAGCACGAAATATTTTAAATGATACCGGCCACCCTCGCTTAAGAAGAAGATACACTGCAGCACTTATCCAATTAGATGAGCGATAAACACCTATAAAAGAGAACAGAACCCGCGATGAAGAAAATCTTTGTCTGGCACTGGCAGGACAAAAAATAACGTATTAGGTTAAGATTTGATTAATTATTGTTAGTTCATATTTAATATATGAAGATTCAATAAATAAATAATGAAAAAAAAAAATGCAATTTGAGGTCACATAAAAACATAGAAAAGGACATGCTTGGATATATTCTATATATTTATAACGATTATTGCAACTCACCTACTCATATGTATGTAAAGTAGACCCGTATTTTCTGATTTTAAAATTTTTAAGTAAAACCCTCTTAATTTTTTTTATATTTTTTCATTTTGAAAAATAATTAGAAAAAATTTTATGTCAAAAGTTTTGGAGTCGGAGACACGAGTTTTTGTGGGTACTTCGACTCCTTAAAACCTTAACTGCGACTCCGACGCCACAGCCCTGATTTTTTCAAAGTATGCGACCATGGTAGAATAAGTACAAGGTATAGTCATTAGAAATTTTGTTCTCAATTTTAAAACCCATATAACGTCAAACAAAAGAAAATATGGAAAAAATTAAAACAAGCGTCAAAAATCAAATAAATAATTTTGACATTACATGGGTAAATAATGAAAACTCTCCCTAATGAACATACCTGGTACTTATTATACTATGTATGCGACATTGCTTTGCGTATATATGTAAATTATACCTACATACATCCAGACATGCATACTTGCATATGTACATACTTACATACATAAACAATTTGCAAACATATTATTGCAACCTCTTAGAAAAATATCTGAACAAAGTTTTATGACTATTTATTTTTGAATAACACGTAGCAATAGAATGAAGTGAGTGACCAAAACGAAAAGCAGAAATTTATTGTTCAAATAACCACAAATATTCGATTTGGTTCTATTGACTATCGGTACTTGCTTATTGGAATGTGAACAGACATTCATATAAAAAATCACAATGCGATTCATGAACACGCAAGAGCTACAGAATGTAATCGTTGTTCATCCATAAAAATAGGCACACATATACAATTATTACTATACCCTACATCGATCTAAGCATGTCCATCCATCTGGATGGCTGTGGATATCTGTGTGTGTATGGCATAAGAACATTGATAAATGCAAATGCTGATAATCGATTTACCTCTTCCCCGTGAAAATGCCCCTCAGGAATAGAGCCTTAGTACATATAAACTTGTTAGTTTTGCTGAAATTTCGGGACAATTTCTTATTTGAATATAGCTTCCGTATGGTGTTAAGTAAATGTTTTACACAAATTACTTTTAAAATAGGTTTTGCAACGGTAAGATCATCTTTATATAAGCAGTTACTTTAGCGTGATTAAATTTAAATCTAATCAAAATTAAATTTTTTGTTGATAGGTTCACAATATTCCATGCTGCTTTTATATGGTCCACTCACTCTAGTTAATTTTTTCTGAAAACGAATTTGTATAAAAGTTGAATTCACCATAAATCTCCTCACCTTGTGGGTGGTGTAAGGTATCATATGGTCTAACTGGTTTCACTTTACTTTCTTACTTGTTTTATTTTCCATTCGTGCAATTCCTTCTTATTGTTCGAGTATTTTACAAAACAATATTTGTTCTTCTCGTTCACCTTTGAAAGGACACGTAGCAAGCATTATGTGGACATTTGAATGCATTTGGGGAATGTTGAAAAAAGCAAAACAAAAAAAAAAACATAAATACACATCTCAATATCAAGACAAAGGAAAACAGAAGAACTGACATGTATATATAGCACGAGTGTAGTATAGTGTATAAACAGTGTTTGAATCAAATATTGCTACCCTCTTAAATTTAAATCTCTTGAACAGGGAATCGAGAGGGCAAGTGAGTTACATTATTAAAAGACATTGTGTAAATGAATGTTTAATAGCAAAGTAGACAATGTATTTATTTCTGTCAAGAGCTTAGTGTAAGGTGTTACTTATCTAATATACTTGAAAAGAAAACTGTAACCACAGCCAAAATATTAAACACTAGTGTTTGTGTACACAATTAACATTACATTCGTTTTTGCCAGTAATACATAAATAACTCACACATTGCACACTGCAAGCATTTTTATTTTTTCAATGTCAATTGCAATCACAATTTTTTGGTGAATTGAAACGCATTAACTCCTCTTCATTTAATCAATTACGTTGAAACAATTTGCTGCAACCGCAGTTGCCACTTCTCTCGAAAGTCCCACTGCAGTTTTTCACTTACTACAAGTGTTTGTAGCTTTATTTTTTTACAATTTCTCTTTTGTTAGTTTTCATTGATTTTTAATTTTTTCTTAGATATCCTTTATTTTTTTGTCGCAAAAATTGTTTTTAATTTGTTTTCTGGACCAAAGACACGTTCACATGAATGCGAAGGAGGGGAAAGATAAATTAAAACCACAACACTCATGTGTTTTTTGTAGGAAAGGATGGCTAAAAGGTTATTTGACTGTGTCCAAAAATAAATTTATGTTTTAGTTATAAGTAATTCCCATAAAGGATGAAGGCGCCCAATTGTACATAAATAAAATTTTTGAGCGTTTTTGTGTCTCAAAAATACAAAAAAAAAAAAAAAAAAAAAATAATAATAATAAAACCTTTTGATAGAACGCAACATTAATATTTTATTGCACATTTTGTCTAATAAATAATTTGTATTATTTGTTTTACAGGAAGCGAAGGCGTTACCACTGTGGCTGTAAAAACAATCAAGGAAAACGCAACAGAAGTTGAGAAAAAAGACTTGCTATCGGAATTGGAGGTATGTTTTAAGTATTTTGTGACTTAATATTATTAATACGATTTCCGTATGACGTGCTAAATTCCCAGTTCTTTATATTTTTGATTAATACACTGAAATTTATTGTTGAAGGAAAGCTAGCTTCTATGCGCATTTCCAGCTCATCAGCAAACCTTTTCCAAAGATTTTAGAAAAGCCAAAAAAATTAAACAAATAAAACCCTTAAGCGAATAAGAATTATAAACACTCTAAGTCTTACTTGTAACAATATCAAAGCTCAAACAAAACACCAACAATAAACAGTGAGTTTATCTTTTCTTACATCCCCCTTCTATTGGTTGGGTTCTTTCCGACACGTATTGTAGTTGTATATTAATAGTTTTTTTTTTTTTTTGCTAATAGATTACAGTTTAAAGTAATTTTTTCTTATTTATTCGATACCCTCACTTGATAAGAGCTATTGGCATGTAAAAATTATATTTTGATCATTAAACAAGTTTTGCTGGGTTTTGTGAGAATGCGAACAAAATGTCTTCACAAGTGACCGAAAACGTGCCAAAAATTTTAACTACCTAGAAAAGGTGATAGGTATACATCTCAGGATTATCGGGCACAGTTCTACACGAAAAGAAAGCTCATAGAAAAATGTTTCACAAAATTGTCTACTCAACTAGATCTACGATCAACGTTTAAAAAACTGCAGTCAAAGTTGAAAACTGCCATTTCTTCCACTTTTTCATCTATTATTGGCAAAATGTTGTACACAAATTTTCGTTTTTTGTTCGACAGTTTGGATCCGACTACAGTTTATAAACCCTGTCTACAATTAATTTAAAAGTGTATTTTCACTGCCACACTGTGTTTTTAATGAAAATGTAAAGTCAGTTATAAGTTTTATTAATTATCTTCTCAATAAAACTTTTTTTTTTTTGGTTTAAAAATATGTTATAAAATATATTATATAAAAACTAATGTATTTATATGCATTGAACAATATTGTTTTATGTATATGTTATTTCCATTTGACCTAAACTTGTGCTAAAAAAAACATAACCTATAGGCAAAACCGAATTGCATTTATTTCTTCTTCAGTCTACACAATTTTGTCATAATTGTACAATACGAAAAAATAACAATTATATTGAAAGTGTAGGGGCCGCTTTTGACCCTATAAAGTATATATCCTCTGGGTTGTTAAAGGTATTCAGGGCTGCCAGGTACTTTTTTCCTTGCACCCAAAAAATTAAAAAACAATCCCTAAAAATCCCCAAATTAAAAATTAAAACCTTAAAAAGATAAGGTTTTTTTCTGACCAAATTTTAATTTTTTTTTGAAATAGTAAGAACAATATTAAAATGCGACTGGTTTCGGAATGTTTTTCTAAATTCTTTTTATACGATTCCAGTGAGGAATTACACGCAATATGCTGTTTTTGAAGACGAATGAGCCAATTTATAAGAATTAGAATTAGGAACTTGTTCAACCGGTTTTAGCCATCTTTAAAATGCACAATAAAAATACACATGTCCGCCATTTAATACTTCGATGCATCATAAGCACTTACCAATAGCCCAGCATTCTTTTTCCCAAACTTAATTATATTGTCACGGCTAATTCACTCGTGTACGTGGGCTTAAGGGGTCTGTACCAGAGAATGACAAAAGTATCATTTTAAGTACTCTTTCAATATTAGTGAGAAAACATGAACGGACATGTATGGGTAAAGATCAAAACCATACACATACGTACCAATACCCATTACAATAGGGCTGCCAGAAGTTTGAACCTATCAACCAGGACACATGGACAAAATGGATAAAAAATTACACCAACAGAAAAGTTTTTTTTAATACTTATGTAGTATATCGCACCCTAAATATTAAAGGGTCACAACATAAAATGACTTTTTTCATAAATTAATTCTCATTTCACATCTCTAGCTACTTACAAAATTTAAAAGGGCATAACAAAACTTTCTTCAAATTGGACTTTTTTCATAAGGGAACAAATTTATTTTACATAAACAGTTTTTTGGCTCTCCTGAAAGTTTAAGAATTTTTATTTTTAAATCCAACAATATATATAAAAAAAATTAACGTGTGCTTCATGTGTATAAAAAACAATGAAAAATAATAAAAAGTTGAGCTTAAAATGTTCTAAACTAAAATATTTCTTGAACTTCATTTCGGTCTTTGATATAGTTATAAAACAGGAATCATGTCATAATAAAATCAAACTTACATTGAATAATACTCTCTAGTGCTTCAGTCTTTAATTAGTTTCTTTCTTTAGTCCATTGTGCAGACTAAGTACCCAACTTGAAAAAAATCAAAATCTTTTGATTTTTCTGTTGTCGAGTTGGACGAATGTCAAACTAATCAATTGACAAAGCCATACACGCTTTGATTTGGACAACAACCGACTCAGTTGACAATTGAATTGAAACGTTTTTGGGCTGCCTTGGAGAAAGCAATTTGTTATCGGTTTTCGATTACTTATAAAAGTTGTCTACACGGTATAACTTTTTATAGCAACTAGTTGAAAGAAAATTTGAAAGAGGATTGACTATCATCTTATATTGTTGAAAGCTTTTACCAGCTTTACACCAGATAACAGTTGAATTTAATTAAAGTTGTTTATACAATTACCTTATGTTAGCAGTCCCAGCAAAAACTTGGTAATGACTTGCCATTACTGAACAACTTACTTTTCAATGACTACTTCATACCATCTGCATTACATAGAAGTAATTTGGTAATGGCTGACATATAATCTGATACCTAAGTACTTGTGTATGAGTTGATTAACGAAATTTATAATTCATTCGTAATAAAATGCATCTACGGTTGAAGTTTTTTCAAATCTAATACAAATTGATTTAAAATATTTGTTCTTACAATTTGTTTTTTGTTTTATTATAAATAAAAAACAATTTGTAATACATTTGAATATGAAAAATTATGCTGTACTGAAATTTTATAGTCATGACATGTTAGTTGTAATTTTGGTGACATCGGAGTAATAAGTTACTTAAGTCCCTATTTGTAAGCGAATGTGGTAATGACTTTTTTAACTCCCTATTTGTAAGCGAATGTGGTAATGACTTATTTAACTCCCTATTTGTAAGCGAGGGTGGTGAGTAGTTGCCTCCAATAATTTAATCTCATATTTACGCTCTTAATTGAGTAAAAAACATCGTTTTTTTATACAAAAACTACACTGCCCCGGTAGACTAGCTGGTAGTGAGCTAGTCTATCAGCACCGAGGTTGCGCGATCGAATCCCGCCAGAGACAGAAAAAAAATAAAAAATAAAACAAAGTAAAATAAAATAAGAAAAAATAGAAAAAAAAACATAAAGTAAAGTAAAATAAAATAAGAAAAAATAGAAAAAAAATAATTTAAAAAAAATAATAAAAAAAAAAAATTTTTTAAAGTCATGACATGTTAGTTGTAATTTTGGTGACATCGGAGTAATAACTTATTTAAGTCCCTATTTGTAAGCGAATGTGGTAATGACTTATTTAACTCCCTATTTGTAAGCGAGGGTGGTAAGTACTTGCCTCCAATGACATCACCGTGTTAAAATAATGAGTTAAAATGCCAATGTATAAGTAGTGAAGAGTCGTTATATTAGCTTTTTAACTCATTACTTTGCAATGTAAGTTTTTGCTGGGGTGTTATTACAGAAATCTTAACCTTTGTTAACAACTAAAACTAGCAAAAAACTAATTTGTTTGTTTTGACCTGTAAAAAAAACCAGGACAATTTAATATTGGACCAGGACACCAGGACAAGTAGTCTAAAACCAGGACAATCCTGGAAAAACAGGACGTATGGCAGGCCTACATTACAAGCTAAAGTTAAAAATGTATAGGTATACGCTGCCAATGTGTATTTGCATATTCATTCTTCTTTTTGAATGAACATGCAGATATAAATAAAATTTCTGTAAGCTATAGCTATATAAGATATATCTGCAATACCCATATAAGTATGGGTATTACCGTAAGTATAACGTAAATATACAGAGCGCGAGAGAGAGCAGAGATGGTAAACGCAATTTTAAAAATGTTGAAACTAGGCAAAATTGTTTTGTGTTGTTATTCAGAAAAATATCAAGATAATTTTAAAGCTTTTTAACATTTGACTAAGGCGGTAAGCTTATTTTATTAGAACAACGAGGGGCGGTTGGCGGCAATTTCTGCTTCTCCGAAACTATGTAACAGATCTTAATAAAATTTCAAACATAGATATCTCCATATTAATATGAACACACAAGCTTTATATATTTTTTTAAAAATAGGACCCCGAAGGAAGCTCGAGGGTATTTTCTGCCTTTCCAAAACTATCTAACAGATTTTAATGATATTTAAAACATAGATAGATACATATTTGTATTGTAGACACATAAGATATGTATTTTTAAAAAAATTAGGATAACGAGGGGAGATAGGGGGCGACTTATGCCTCTCCAAAATCATTTATTTTCTCTAAAATTTCTTGATAATTTTCCATATTTTAAATTTATAAATTTTCATATGCTTCATACATACATACACTGGATTTTTTAAAGAAAAACTCTTTTTTACAACTTATTAAAAAGAAATGTTTAAATTTTAAAACGTTACAGAAAGGCGTCCAAGCAAGTATTAAGTGGCGGTTTTACTCTTTCTTATTAACACAACATACAAATCAATACTTTCATGCATACATAAAAACAATATCTTCCATCTCGTGTCGTCTACCTTTGCTTTGTGTGTGTGACAGCGATAAGTGCAAAAAAATTGTGCGGATGCGTAAAGGGTTTTTACATGCAAAAATAAAAATATCGTAGAGCCACTTGTTGCTGTCACACGCACATAGCATAGGTAGACGACACGAGATGGAAGATATTCACCCTTATTGTGTTTGGCGTATTTGAAATACGCCTACGACTGTTTAGTAATAGATTAAAGAGAACGCTTACTTTTTTCCTTTAATCTATTACCAAACAGTCGTAGGCGTATTTTAAATACGCCAAACACAATAAGGGTGATTTTTTTTGATGTATGCATGTAAGTATTGATTTGTATGTTGTGCTAATAAGAAAGAGTGAAACAACCACTCACTACATATTTATTTATAGCGTTTGCTTAAGATACATGTACACGACATGTTTTTTACATCTGACTTGTCAACTTTTCATGTCACATGTTGCTGTGCATGTGTGTTACAATTGCTGTTTAATACCATGTTCACACGGACAGCAATATTCGTGTTTCGCTTTCTTATTCCTGTTTCGCGCCGCAAACATGATTGAAACGACTTGTTTCCCCATACAAAATTTTGTGAGCGAAACAGGTCGTTTCATTTTGAAACAGGCTGCGAAACAGGAAAAATGTACTATCATCTCCAATTTTGATAACATTTATCGTTAGTTTATCTGAACTAGCTCTCAAAAAAAAAGCAAAACAAAGAAAAAAACAAAATAAAAATTCATGTCTAATAAAATAAAGTGATAATTATAACATAATAATATCAATAAAAGTGTTAAATAATACATGTTTAAGTTTTATTTACTTTTTTTATCTATTTAAAAAAAATCACACTAACAACACAAAAAAAATGTCAAAATGAAACAGGAATGAATCGTATGAACAGCATGTTTGGCAAACTAGTTTCAACGAGCGAAACGAGTGGTTTATAACGTCGTATGAACATAGCATAACAAAGTTTTTTTTAATTATTGTTATTGTGTTTGGCGTATTTAAAAAACGCCTACGACTGTTTGGTAATAGATTAAAGAAAACAAATTCACGTTATCTTTAATCTATAACCAAATAGTCGTAGGCGTATTTTAAATACGCCAAACACAATAAGGGTGAATATTCGATCAAAAACGTACATGTAATTTGCCCCTCGTGGTCATAGTTTGAAAAAAATACATAGCTAATGTGTCAAAATAAATAAAAACCTTTATATTTTTTAAATTTTATTGAAATCTATTAAATAGTTTCGGAGAGGCAGAAATTGCCCCCTATAACCCTTTTAGTCATATTTTTAAAAAAATACATAGCTTATGTGTCTATGGAAATATCGATCTATCTATTTTTTAAATTTCATTAAGATCTGTTGGATAGTTTTGGTGAGGAATAAATTGCTCCCTATCTCCCCTCGTTATCCTATTTTTTAAATAAATACATAGCTCAAGTGTCTATATAAAAATGACTCTATCTATGTTTTAAATTTCATTAAAATCTGTCAGATAGCTTCGGAGAGCAGAAATTGCTCCTTCCCACCCCTCGTGGTCCTATTTTTTATAAAAATGTATAGCTTATGTGTAGTTTTACATAGGTACTGCTGATGTTACGGACAAATTTATTTTAAATATCAAAAATAATATGTACATAGTCCCATACCTGCCTAGTGACAAAGCACATTTTTGGTAAATTTTTTTTCTTTCATTTTTACACAGAAGTGCCAAAAATACTCTTGGTATTTTTTTAAACATGGATATTTTATTTGTATGGCAGATAACCAAAACACATTCATGGGTATTGAATAACATCTGCATAATATTCATGTATTTTTCTTTACTGAATGTGGTTGCGTGAAGATATTGCCGTGCATAAGTATAAGTAATAACCATACTTTTTGCGTTATAAATATGTGTATACACAAAAACGAAAAGGTACTTGTTGTCATTCTCTGGTCTGTACACGGCATTTATTTTCTACTATCGATATTTATCGAAAGTTCATATTTCACTATCGATATTACTATCGGCTGAATGTTTGTACTTGAGAAGGAAAACGTTAACTTATTTTTCATCATGCTACAGCTCGTTTTAATCTTATATTTTTTTCGGTAAGACGTATGTATTTATGTACGCATGTGGTTTCATATGACAGTTTTTGGAAAATTGTAAATAAAACAAGTAAGAAAGTATAGTCGGTCAAGCCCGACCATATGATACCCTACACCGCAGTATTTAAAACACATCATGCTTATGTGTCCATTAAAATATGGATTTATCTATGTTTATAAACTTCATGAAAATCGGTTTGAAAGCTTGTGAGAGGCAGAAATTGCCCCCTGCCTCCCCTTGTGGTCCTATTTTTTAAAAACTGTAAAGCTAATGTGTCCCTATAGATATGGATCTATCTATATTTTAAATTTCATTAAAATCGGTTTGATAGTTTCTGAGAGGAAGAAATTTCCCCCTATCTTCCCTACAATGACCCAAATTGTATCTTCAAAATTGCGACCTGTACTTTGCGCACAAGGTTTCATGGACAGCCAGCCGGACGGACATCGTTAGTTCGGCTCAGAAACTGATTCTGAGTAGATCGGTATACTTTAAGGTGGGTCTAGGACCACTATTTTAAGGCGTTACATACATCAGCACAAATGCATAATACCCTCTCCACTGTTGTGGTGTGGGTATAATAAAACATTTTCAGAGAATTATCTTAATAATTTTTATTATGTGTGAAGCAAAATATCGGCCAAATGCTCGCCACGGCTTCGGTGACATATCTGTATATTATGGTCCAGTGTCGTTTTTGTGCCGAATTATCTCTAACTTAAGCTCTTGAATTGTTATTGGCTTATTGACGTACACTTTTTCTTTTAAATATCCCCAAAAAAAGAAGTCCAACGGCACATGACGTGATCGTGACGGCCAATTAACATCGCCACGACGTGAGATAACAAGGCCATTGTGTTAGAAGATCCATTTTTTTAGATGGCTGTGTGTTAAGATGCTCCATCCTGTTGGAACCACATACCGCCCAGGTCCATATCCTCAATTTATGGCCACAAGAAGTCCGTTATTATCTCGCGATAGCGAAAACCAGTAACTGCTTGGCCGACCTAATTTTCGAAGAAGTACGAAAAACGAGTGTTTTCACATTTCCTACAGACCCGGTTTGATGAAATTTTCGCACAATTCTCCCGATTGTGGACAAATTTAGTAGATTTTGCTGTCACAAAAAATCAAGAAATTCACAAAACGTATTTTGATTTGAACGCCCATTTTCGTAAAAGGCTTCAAAAATCTTAACGCGCTGCTCAATCGTGTACTTTTCCATGGTTAAATTTGTCAAGCACTGAAACTAAGAAATATCCAATTAAGTTGGGCAAAAAACATGACGTTTAGGTGTTACTTACAATTAACATCGTGCATTATGGTGCGACCACCCTTTTAGTTGCTATTACATGTTTTCATAGCTGTATTTTAAATATTAATATCGATATCGTCATATTTCCTATCGATATTTTAAAAATATCGATAGTACTCTACTCACACGAGAAAATGCAGGGTAAACAAGATTTTTTAAATACCATTTTAAGTGCTGTTTAAAAACATTTGACAAAATCTTATTAAAAACTGTATCACACGTCAAATAATATCATAAGTATTTTGAGAAAAATACAACCCTGGCATGATAAGTTGTTATGATATTTGATCATTTTCAAACAATAATATTTATATCAGGGAAGTATATGATTTGAAAAGAAATTAAAAAATTAATAAAAGAGTGAATTTTACAACATAAAATGTAATATTTCTTTTACATTTAATTCTTTTTTATTCTGATTAACAGTTGTGTTTGTTATTTTCATCAAGGCTGGGAAAGTCGATTCGAATGTACTTTTTTTTTTTTTTTTTTTTTTTTTTTTTTTATTTAATTCCCTATGTTAATCCCCGCGAAGCTTGACGCTTGTCTGCAGGAAAGAAACCAGAGTCTCTGGCGGGAATCGAACCCGCAACCCCGGGGTTGATAGACTAGCTCACTGTCCAGACCTTTTTTCAATGTGTTTAGAAAATCAAAACATGCGTAAGCCGGAAGGTTAAACAAAACGAAAAGTTTAATATTTGTTTTACTTTTTAAGAATTTTAGACTTATTTCAAGAAATTCCGGGATTGATTTTCGAAAGTAATCCCATTTAGGATTGTTTTGAGTACGTTTTAGTGTTATTCGTACTTGAATTTTTGAGTACGACTCGTACTTAAAGTAAGTAAAAAAAATTGATTTATCCCGATTGTTTTTCTTTCTGTGCAGTCGTTTTTTTTCTTCATTATTTATTTATTGAATCTTCATATATTAAATATGAACTAACAATAAGTAATCAAATCTTAACATAATACGTTATTTTATGTCCTGCCAGTGCCAGACAAAAATGTTCTTCATCACGGGTTCTGTTCACTAATATAGGTGTTTATCGCTCATCTAATTGGATAAGTGCTGCAGTGTATCTTCTTCTTAAGCGAGTGTGGTCGCTATCATTTAAAATATTTCGTGCTAGTGGGTTCGGGTGCGATTCGAGCCCATTTAAGTATTTTACTGCATGTTTCGTAATCATAGTTTTAACTAATGGAACATTAAGATCCTTGTGAATATTTGAGTTTTAAACATACCAAGGGGCAGCTATGATTATTCGAAGTAGTTTATTTTGACGCCTTTGAATTTTTCGATATTAGAGGCCGAGGCAGTGCCCCATAACTGAATACCATAGCACCAGATTGGCTTTAAGATAGAGTTGTAAAGAAGTTTGCAGTCGAGACTAAGGACAGAATTTCTTCCAATAAGCCAATGAATTTGGATGGATTTTAGTTTCATTTGAGTTAATTTTGCTTCTTTATGGCTTTTCCACGTTAAACGGCGATCTAGATGAATACCGAGGTATTTTAAATGCGAATTTTGAGGTATTATTTGATTATTGATTTTAATAGGGGGGCATGATTCCCGACGCAAGGTGAATGTTATATGTACGCATTTTTGCTCATTGACCTTTATCCTCCATTGGTTTAACCATAGTTCGAGTTGAAATATATGATCCTGTAGGTATCGAGATGCTTCTTGACTGTTTTCGTGCACACTTAGAAAAGTTGTATCATCAGCAAATGTTGAAGTCTGGGTGAAGTTGTTTGTTGGCATATCCGAAGTATATATTAAGTATAAAAGTGGGCCCAGGATGCTTCCCTGAGGGACTCCAGCGTCAATTTGCTGAGGAGAGCTTAAATAATCACCTTCTTTAATAATAAACTTTCGGCCGACTAAGAAGCTTTCTAGCAGCTTAGTTTAGTTTCAATTTATGTAATAAGCCTTTATGCCAGACTTTTTTCAAAAGCTTGAGAAGCATCGATGAAGAGAGCGGAACAATATTTTCTTTCTTCAAAGGCTTTTCTTATTGCGTTTACTATACGATGGGTTTGCTTAATTGTGCTGTGTTCTCTTCTAAAGCCGAATTGGTGGTTAGGAATACATCTATTTTCATTTAAAATTGGGGTTAATTTTGACGTTAATAGCTTCTCAAAAAGCTTTGATATATTAGAAATTAAGCTTATAGGCCTATATGACTCAACTTTTGTGTGATCCTTTCCTGGTTTAGGTATCATGGTGACTAAGGAAACCTTCCACTTTTGAGGATAGTATTCAAGGCGTAAAATAGCATTAAAAATGAAAAGAATAAGTTTCTTTGCTATGCTGGGTAGCTCCAAAAGCATTTTGTTGCTGATCTTATCAAAACCAGCAGCCTTCTTGGAGTTTAAATCACAAATAGCCTTTTCGATTTCTCTTAACTCAAATCTTAGGGGAACAGCTGCTCTAGCTGCAACAGGTGGTAACTCGACCGCAATATCGTGAGATATATTTGGGGTAAATACGTTTTTTAAATGATTGACAAACAGATTTCCTTTTTCAACGTCATTTCTTGCCCAACTTCCATTCAAGTTTCTTAATGGTGGTTTAGAGACAACTGGCCTTTTGAGATTTCTAATGTGTAGTCTGATTGTGGGGTTGCATCAAGTTCCTTAAGATATTTTTCCAGAAAAGCCGTTTTCTGAGTCTACAGTAACTTTCTTAGTCTTTTTGTACACTCTTTAAGTAAGTTCTTAAGTTGAGGGGATCTGTGCAATTGCCACCCTCTTCGAGCCCTCCTTTTTTCAGAAAAAAGATGCTCGAAATCTGTGGAATATATTTTAATAGTTTTTGTTTTTTGGGGGCAATATAGGAATGTTGAACAGCTAGTTTCAGAAAACTGTCAATAGAGCAATCTGCATAATCCGGTGTACTAAGCGGAATATTTTCTGTGCAATGGGTACTGAGATATTTTTTATATTTTAACCAATTAATTTGCGTAGCTGTCGTCGCTAAGTAACCAGTCGGAGGTACAATTCTATTGAGGTTCGTTATAGTAACAATTGTAGGTGTGTGGTCGGAAGATAATTCTAGGGAAGCTTCAACATGAATCGTTTCTATGGGAATGTTTTTAACCACGCCGAAATCGATGACATCTGGAATTTTTTGATGATCAGTGGGCCAATATGTTGGTTGTCCGCTCGCTACCACATTTAAAGCCATTTTAGAAATTGTGTTAAATAAAACACGAACCTTCGGTGTTATAAGTCGCGACCCCCAGAAGGTATGTTTAGCGTTATAATCGCCAGCGGCTAGGAAACACGGTCCTAATGATTTAAAATATTTATAATATTGGTCCTCCGATATTGAAAATGTAGGCGGGGAGTATAACGATGAAATTACTAGGTTTCTATTTAATTCCTCAACGCAAATGTTCGTTGCTTGGAGATAATCTTCACGATGATCACACATTAGGTAGTGTTTGACTCGGGTTTTTATTAAAATGGCAAAACCTCCACAAGCTCTATCTCGAGGGTCCTTGGTATCATATAGTATATAACCATTGATTTTAAACGTATTTCTTGAGGTCAAATAAGTTTCAGAAATCACCATGACATCAATTTGTTTATTTTTAGGAAGTATTCTAAATCATTTTTATGTTGGCGGATGCCGTTTGCGTTCCAAAAACAAATTTTTAAACAGTTCATGGTTTGTTAACTACAGCTTGCAATAACATCGATTGCATTCCAAGCATTTCCTGCATCATATTACCCATTGTGTTCGTAAAATTATTTACTGTTTGCACTAATGTTTCCATGGTTTTTCCTAAACGACTTAAATTAGAAACCGGAGTTCCATCATTACTTGGCGAGGCACCTTGCATAGGCTGATGGTTTGATTTTAGGACGTTATCCTCTATAATTGACTGTGTGATTACCGCCACAGTTGCTACATTTTTTTTACGTTGTGGTCGGTTTTAGACTTATCGCAAGAACCTGTACCGTGTAGTTCACCACATACTACGCAGACAGGGGGTAAGTAGCAGTATGCCTTGGTATGGCCAAATTCTTGGCAGTTTAAGCACTGAACAGGTCCATTTTTTTTGTGCGGCTCCTCAATTGTGATTTTTGTGTATAGAATATATTTCAAACTATAAATAGGATGCGTTTCGTTTTTTTTTAACTTAATGTCGCCGGGCTCTAATTCTACTCGAAAAAGTGGTTGTGGATTTTTGTCCCTATTTCTAATATTTACCACATGTTTGATCTTGAAGCCTTTTTCTTCCAAGAAAGTTTTCCTCTGGGTCTACGCATGAATCAATTCCCTTAATCACCACCTGGAGACCTTTACTGCTCTTGAGTTGGTATGTATAAAAACTTGTTTTAAGTGCCTCAAATTTGTTAATTATTTTGCGAAAGTCATTTTCAGGGTTTACTTAAATTTTAGTTTCATTTATACTACCTCGCTTTATTGCGGCAACATAAAAATAATTTTCACCAATCAACGAAATTAAACTCTTTATTAGATCATTTGAGTTATGCTCCCTAAGATATATCGGGGGAGGCTTGGACGATTTTATTTCGTTTGGTGCTTCAGAGGATTCATCCTCCAGAATTGCAAAGCGATTTTGGGAATTTATTTTATCAAAAGATGGCACTTTTGATGCCGAAGCAACAGCTGAAGAGGTAGGGCTGCGACCCCTTTAAGGACTGTTATATACCTGTCCATACCAACTTGGACTTGAGGCTTTTGACAACTTTTTACAGGGGGGTTTTCCATTGCATTTGTGTTTTAGTTCATGGTATCATTTCCCACTAAATTTGTTTTTGACGTCACGGCAATACTTGCTGACCTGGCAACACTTGTCACCAAATCTAGTTGTAGTTTTTTTAATGAGTCACTATCCACTGTTTTTGTTAACACCGAGGGTGATAGGGAGCGTGTTCGAGTAATTGGCTTAGCCGTTAAATAGTTTATATTGTTTTGTTTTGTTTTATTTATTTCTGCATTATTTTCACTTGCTTGAACTAAAACGTTTCTTTCATTTTGTCTTAGGCCCTAAATTTGTAAAATGCAAACGCAACGCCAAAAATTATATTGAAAGCAAAAACCAAATCGAAAATATTTCATAATTTTGTTGTTTTTTTCTATAGAAATGTAAATTGAATTTTTAAATTTTAAACGCTGCATATCTTGTGGCGTTGATAATTTTAAAACGCAATATGTATTTCTGCAGAAAGCAGCAACAAAATTTTAACACATTTTTGAAATTGTTTTTGCTTTAAATCTTATTTTTGGTGTTGCGTTGCGTTTCACTGTTCGTACTCATGCAAAGAGTTGTTTTTGTTTTTCACCGTTTTGCTTTGCTTTTAATATTTTTATTATTTAGTGTATTACAACAACACAAAAAAAAAGAAATTTTAACTTAAATGTTTTTGTTCAGAATATGTATACATACATACATGTATGAACATTCATGCGTACATGTGTATATATTTTTACTTTTTTATTTTATTTAATTTTATCGTTTTAATTGTTCACTATTATGTTAAATAATTAAAATTACAAAATATATTATTTATTTTAAGCGTCCATTCGCTGCTGATATATGTCAAAATCAAATGTGATTAATTAATAGTTAAAATCGTATGCGGGGTTAAAAATACTCGTCTGTATCACAACAAAGCACAAACCGAACTGAACCAAAAAGCTAAAGAGAAAAATTAAATTTCCTGTATTTCCTATTTTCGGTAATTTGTTTACCCCATTGAAGCCTCAAAAATTGCAATATTGTGGTTTATACATATAAATTTGTTCCTTTAACTCCTCTGGGAAGTTTAGGGCCGCAACAAGTTAATTCCATTGATCTCGATCTTCAGCGCGATGTTTGAACTCGTTCCACTGTAGTCGTTGCTCGGACAGTTCGGTTATGATTTGGCTTGTGCAGTACGTATTGTCAATAAATCGAGAAAAATATTTTAAAAAAAGTACCAAAAATAGTTTAGGTTTTCACGCCTTAAACGTTCGAATTTCGAAAAAGTACCAAATTTGTGTTCGTTTTTTTTTAACAAATTTCGAATGTGATATAACCAAAATAAAGGTTTTAACCGTTTACTCTCTAAATGGCCCAAATTCCAAAAAAATACCAGACACCTGTCTGCTTATTTTTCTAAAGAACAACGATAAGTATTACATTTTTTTGTATTTCTTTTAGGTTTGGTATATGGTTAGCCGTTTTTATCCTTTTTGCATCCTAAACATTCCAATTTCCAAAAATCTTTGTGGATTGATTTGGGTGAAGACCAACCTGCGTTTGTTTATGGCACAATTTTTAACTTTTCAATGCCATCCCTGTCGCGAATATTAAAAAGTGATATTCGTAACATCACTAGTAAATACAGAGCTATTTAAATATTCCTTTAAGTTAAAAATAAAAAAACAAAATAGAAATTTAAAGAATTTGCAAAATGACCACAATTTAACAATTCGTGTGCCATTAAAGCAGTTTTAAATACGACATTAAAATGAAGTCAGTAAATTGCGCGATGAGATTTTTGATATATTATTTTTTGTAGTTCTTGACACAAAAAACTTCTCTGAGACTTTTTATCAACAGTGTCTCTTGCATTTATTGTTTTTCAACTTTTTGGAGCAGTAAGTGGTTATGAAAGATTTTCATTTGTTTCTTTTTTTTGCAACTTGTTATTTTTCTTAAGTGTTCAGAATTTTAGAACATAAATACAAAAACTCAACGAGATGAGAAATTGAAATTACGAAAAACTAAAATAAAAGTTAAAACTTTCAAGAAATAAAGAAATAAACATATAGATGAAACTAACTCATTTCGAACAAGAGTTGGCAAACGAATGAATTTGGAATCTTTTAAATATTCTGCTGATACTAAAGACAACAACAAGTTACTTTGAATTTTTCCGTAAAGCCTTAAGTACTTACACATAAATGGAATACGATGGAATGTTATGCCTTAAGCCTTAATTGGCTAAATGTGCTAAAAAAAAATGTAGCTTAATAATAAATCCATTTTTCTTAAGGATGAAAAAGGAATTAAAAATCTTGCCTAAACGGCTACAGTGCCAATCATTAATGCTAAAAATTATTTAAATGTTTAATGTTTATCCCTTTGGCCTATTCGTGCAGCATATCGGTATTTGAAACTATCAGGGGTGTGCTGGAAATCGCAAACGCAAAACGCAAGAATTTTAAAAGTCGTTTTTTAGTAAGATTTCTGTAATAAAAGAATTTTATGACAATTATTATACAAACATTTCTCTATTAAACTGAATTTTATAACAAAAATTATAAAAATTTGATAAAAAGTGTATTATAAACAGCCTCCAAGTTCTTGCGTTTTACGTTTGCGATTTCCAGCACATCCCCCTATGTGTTCTTTACATCCGAGGTATAAGGTAGAGTTGTGTCGGTCATGAACGAACTAGTTCAATTGAACGGATCAGTCAGATGAACGATGAACGGCCGTTCAGTTTCATCGTTCAATTCCGTTCAATCGGTCACTTGCATGGTTCACTTGGGTCTTTTTAGTCAGTCGGTCACTTGTTTACCAAACAACTGGTTGAAAAGAAACAACAATACTATTGTGGTGTATATGTGATGCCTATTATACTGGCATTGCCCCATGGCTTTACACCAGTCATAACCACTCCATAGACTCGCGAGCAGTCTATAATTGTATTTTTCACACAGACACGGTCGGCAATTCACATGTATACAACAACTTTGTTAGGGCCACTCCATAGTCTCGCGAGGCAGTCAATAATCGTGTTTTTTACATAGACACGGTCGGCAATTCATATGTATACAACAACTTTGTTTGTTGCTTGGTTATCACTGCTTTACACATTTTCATAATACGATCAGTGTTGTCAAGTTTCTTGGCGACCTAATTTTCAATTTGGCGACATGGCGATTTTTTTGGCGGCTTTTAAAATATATGGCAATTTTGTTGGCTATTTGATAATGCTATGTTCACACTTGGGTTTGTTAACGCGTTTAAGCAAAATGTTGTTACATATGCGATGATTAAGATGACAGATGGTTAAGTAAAAAACCCAACAAACAATTTTATATTTCTTTTAAGAATTAAAAATGGATAAAAATACTTTTTAAAGTTATCAGAAGATTATTTTAAACATAAAGGGTATTCACGTCACAAGTTGCACCCTTGCAAAAAAGTAAAAGTGAAAAATAAAACAACAACCACACAGACAATTAGTTGTGCGTAAATAATTGTCTTTGTGGTTGTTGTTATATTTTTGCACTTTTCCTTTTTTGCAAGGGTGCAACTTGTGACGTGAACACCCCCATTATTATGATGAAATTGTGAAAATGTATGAATTACTTAAGGAAAAAAATAAAACATTAAGCAGAAATCGTGGCCGGTTGTACACGTTCATATTCAGAGAATTCTGTATGTTGCCTAAACGAGCTTAAGAACCCAAGTGTGAACAAAGTATAAGCAATGAATACGTTTTAAGACTCGTAGACAAATTTACCGTTTGTTATTTGGAAAGGCTATTTCAATGATTGTATTCCATCCAATTTAATTCAGTTTTTGAAAAAAGTTTATAGCTATAAGGATACGTCCGGTACGTACCATTTTAAAGAACTTTTTATGTAACTCTTTATTGAAAGAGTTCTTTTTAATAATTAGCTCCAATAAAACTCGCCTTCAAAATAGGGAGCAATACAAACTTCTTGACACGTTAATACGAATTATAAATTATATAAATGTAAATAGCACTTTTGTAGCTACACACGATATGTTGAATAAACTGAATCGCATACATTATTTTCAAAAAAAAAAAAAAGTAAGAACTACCTTGCCGGTGAAGTGTATATCGTTTTAGATATATATCCAATAATTCTTTAATACTAACCCAAAAAAATTTGTTGCTGCTTTAATTAGACTATTGTAAGCTATTGTACCTTTTTTGTGTTCACCAATCATTTTATTTTAATTAAACAAAATATACATCATGGCGACTTTTTCCCATTTTTGGCAATTTTAAGCAATTAAGAAGACATTTATTTTTAGGATTTATACAAAATATTTTTAAAAATGTTTGAAATACATATTTTGTTGTGATACAGACGTGTATTTTTAGCCCCGCATACGATTTGAACTATTAATTAATCACATTTGATTTTGTAATACATAAATATAAGCAGCGAATGGACGCTTAAAAAAAAATAATATATTTTGTTATTTAAATTACTTAACATAATAGTGAACAATTTAAAACGATAAAATTAAATAAAATAAAACAGTAAAAATATATATGTATGTATGTACGTATGAATGTTCATACATGTGTATACATATTCTGAACAAAACATTTAAATTCTGGTTTTTTCTTTTGTTGTTGTAAAATACAATAAATAATAAAAATATTAAAGCAAAGCAAAACGGTGAAAAACAAAAACAACTCTTTGCATGAGTACAAACAGTGAAACAACACTAAGACAAAATGAAAGAAACGTTTACGTTTTAGTTAATGCGAATGAAAATAATGAAGAAATAAATAAAACAAAACAAAACAATATTAACTACCTAACGGCTAAGCCAATTACTCGAACACGTTCCCTCTCACCCTCGGTATTTACACAAACGGTGGATAGTGACTCATTAAAAAAACTACAACAAGATTTGGTGACAAGTGTTGCCAGGCCAGCAAGTATTGCCGTGACGTCAAAAACAAATTTAGTGGGAAATGATACCATGAACTCAAACACAAATGCAATGGAAAACCCCCCTGTAAAAAGTTGTCAAAAGCCTACAGTACAAGTTGGTATGGACAGGTACATAACAGTGCTTAAACGGGGACGCAGCCCTACCTCTGCAGCAGTTGCTTCGGCCTCAAAAGTACCATCTTTTGATAAAATAAATACTCAAAATCGTTTTGCAATTCTGGAGGATGAATCCTCTGAAGCACCAAACGTCATTAAACCATCCAAGCCTCCCCCGATATATCTAAGGGAGCAAAATTCAAATGAGCTCATAAAGAGTTTGATATCGGTGATAGGTGAAAATTCGTTTTACGTAGCGGCTATAAAGCGTGGAAGTATAAACGAGACAAAAATACAAGTCAATAATGAGAATGATTTTCGCAAAATAGTAAACAACTTCGAAACGCTTAAAAAAAACTTTTATACCTACCAACTGAAAAGCAGTAAAGGTCTACAGGTAGTGATTAAGGGTATTGACTCATGTGTGGACCCAGAAGAGGTTAAAACATTCCTAGAAGAAAAAGGCTTCAAGGTAAAACATGTAGTAAATATTAAAAATAGAGAAAAAATTCCCCAACCACTTTTTCGAGTGGAGTTTGAACCCGGCGACGTAAAACTTAAAAAAAACGAAACACATCCTATTTACAATTTAAAATATATTCTCTACAGAAGAATAACTATAGAAGAGCCACACAAAAAAAATGGACCTGTTCAGTGCTTAAACTGCCAAGAATTTGGCCATACCAAGGCATACTGCTACTTACCCCCTGTCTGCGTAGTATGTGGTGAACTACACGGTACCGTTTCTTGCGATAAGTCTAAAACCGACCCCAACGTAAAAAAATGTAGCAACTGTGGCGGTAATCACACTGCCAATTATAGAGGATGCCCAGTATATAATATTGTCAAGCAGACGGTTGGACCGAAAACAAATACCCCTCAAATGCAGGTTGCAAATCAGGTAAACACAAATGCAATTCAAGCCCCCCAGCCTAGTAATAACAGAACCCCTTACGCTAACGTCCTAAAATCAAACCATCAGCCAATGCAAGGTGCCTCGCCAAGTAATGATGAAACTCCGGTTTCTAATTTAAGTCGTTTAGAAATAACCATGGAAACATTAGTGCAAACAGTAAATAATTTTACGAACACAATGGGTAATATGATGCAGGAAATGCTTAGAATGCAATCGATGTTATTGCAAGCTGTACTTAACAAACCATGAACTGTTTAAAAATTTGTTTTTGGAACGCAAACGGCATCCGCCAACATAAAAATGAATTAGAATACTTTCTTAAAAATAAACAAATTGATGTCATGATGATTTCTGAAACTCATTTGACCTCAAGAAATACGTTTAAAATCAATGGTTATATACTATATGATACCAAGGACCCTCGAGATAGAGCTTGTGGAGGTTCTGCCATCTTAATAAAAACTCGAGTCAAACACTACATTATGTGTGATCACCGTGAAGACTATCTGCAAGCAACGACTATTTGTGTTGAGGAGCTAAATCGAAACATAGTAATTTCTTCTTTATACTCTCCACCTAGATTTTCCATATCAGAAGGCCAATATTATAAATATTTTAAATCATTAGGACCCTGTTTTCTGGCCGCTGGCGATTATAACGCTAAACATACCTTCTGGGGGTCACGACTTATAACACCAAAAGGTCGTGTTTTGTTTAACACAATCTCTAAAATGGGTTTAAATGTGGTCGCGAGCGGGCAACCAACATATTGGCCTACTGATCAGCAAAAAATTCCAGATGTTATCGACTTTGGCGTGGTTAAAAACATCCCCACAGAAACGATTCATGTTGAAGCTTCCTTAGAATTATCATCCGACCACACACCTACAATTGTTACTATATCGAACCCAAATAGAATTGTATTTCCGTCAGGTTACTTAGCGACGCCAGCCACACAAATAAATTGGTTAAAATATAAAAAATTTCTCAGTGCCCATTGCACAGAAAATATTCCGCTTAGTACACCGGAGAATGTGGATCTCTCTCTTGTTAACTTTGACAGTTATCTTAAACTAGCTGTTCAACACTCCAGCGTTACCCCCAAAAAAATTAAAAATAATAAAATATGTTCTTCAGATGTCGAGCGGCTCTTGACTGAAAAAAGGAGAGTTCGAAGAGAGTGGCAACTTTACAGATCCCCGCAACTTAAGATTTTATTAAAAGAATGCACAAAAAGGCTAAGAAAGTTGCTACAGAATCAGAAAACGGCTTCTCTAGAAAAATATCTTAAGGAACTTGATGCAACTCCACAATCTGACTACTCATTATGGCGTGCAGCTAGAAATCTAAAAAGGCCAGTTATATCTAAGCCACCATTAAGAAACTTGAATGGTAGTTGGGCAAGAAATGATAATGAAAAAGGAAACCTGTTTGTAAATCATTTGAAAAACGTATTTACACCAAATATATCTCACAATATTGCGGTCGAGTTACCACCTGTTGATGCTAGAGCAGCTTTTCCCCTCAGATTTGAGATAAGAGAAATCGAAAAGGCTATTTGTGACTTAAACACTAAGAAGGCACCTGGTATTGATAAAATCAGTAATAAAATGCTTTTGGAGCTACCTCGCATAGCAAAGAAAATTATTCTTTTTATTTTTAATGCTATTTTACGCCTTGAATACTATCCTGAAAAATGGAAGGTTTCCTTAGTTACCATGATACCAAAGCCAGGTAAAGATCATACAAACGTTGAGTCTTATAGACCTATTAGCTTATTATCAAATATATCAAAGCTGTTTGAGAAATTATTAGTTTCAAAATTAACACCAATTTTAAGTGAAAATAGATGTATTCCAAACCATCAGTTCGGATTTAGAAGAAAACACAGCACAATCGAGCAGACTCATCGAATAGTAAATGTCATAAGAAAAGCATTTGAAGAAAAGAAATATTGCTCAGCACTCTTCATCGATGTTTCGCAAGCTTTTGACAAAGTCTGGCATGAAGGCTTATTACACAAATTGAAGCAAAATTTACCAGCAAACACACACAAGCTGCTAGAAAGCTACTTAGTCGGTCGTCAATTTATTATTAAAGAAGGAAATTTCTTAAGTTCACCTCAGCCCATTGCCGCTGGAGTCCCACAAGGCAGCATCCTGGGCCCCCTATTATACTTAATTTATACTTCGGACATGCCAACAAGCAACTACACACAAACTTCAACATTTGCAGACGATACAGCTTTTCTAAGCGTCCACGAAAACCGTTATGAAGCATCGCGTTACTTACAGCATCATATATTTCAACTAGAAATATGGTTAAGACAATGGAGGATAATGGTCAATGAGCAAAAATGTGTACATATAACATTCACTTTGCGCCGGGAATCTTGCCCCCCTATTACAATCAATAATCAAATAATTCCTCAACATTCGCATGTTAAATATCTCGGTATACATCTGGATCGGCGATTAACGTGGAAATGCCATATAGAGGCAAAATTAACTCAAATGAAACTAAAAGCCATTCAAATTCATTGGCTTATTGGAAGAAATTCTGTCCTTAGTCTCGATTGCAAGCTTCTACTTTACAACTCTATCTTAAAGCCTATCTGGTGCTACGGTATTCAACTATGGGGCACTGCCTCGGCCTCTAATATCGACAAAATTCAAAGGCGCCAAAATAAACTTCTTCGAATAATCACAGCCGCTCCCTGGTATGTTAAAAACTCAAACATTCATAAGGATCTCAATGTGCCATTAGTGAAATCTATGATTACAAAATACGCAATAAAATATTTAAAAAGGCTTGAACAACACCCAAATCCACTAGCTCGAAATATTTTAAATCATGGCGGCCACACTCGCTTAAGAAGAAGAGACACTGCAGCACTTACCCAATTAGATGAGCGATAAACACCTATAAAAGTGAACATAACCCGTGATGAAGAAAATTTTGTCTGGCACTGGCAGGAGATAAAATAACGTATTAGGTTAAGATTTGATTAATTATTGTTAGTTCATATTTAATATATGAAGATTCAATAAAACAATAATGACAAAAAAAAAAAAAAAAAAAAAATATTTTATATTGTTAAAAACGCAAAAAAATGGCTTTGGCGATCTTGAACAATCAATTTGGGAAAAAAGATCAAAATATATCCGACAACCCTGGCTGCTATTGACAATTACTCTACAATGTTTTTGAGCGTTGCCAGTTGTTCTTAATATAAAACCCGCCAAATGCAAATTTTTTATTTGAGCAGAAAATTTTATACATATATATTTCATTTAGTTTTAAAATAAGATCTTAAAATAAATAACCATATTCAATATTCGACAGCTTTATTTATTAAAGCTAAGTCAAGTTTTAGAGCACGAAATTAGTATGGAAAACTTACTTTTAATGTCTACATTACTTAAGCATTCGTTTATGAATAAAGCGGCTCATACACTTGCAATGAAATTGTTCAATTTTACGTATTTATATTGCCAATGTGTATGTAATATTCGAATTTGCCTAATATTAGCAATAATCAAAAAACTTTTGATTTTTATTGCACAACGAAAAGATAGTGAAGTCTGTTGGCAACATTGTATAATGCTGCCTATGTTAATCCTATAGGTTATGTTAACTTTTTATTAAATTAATGAACCCATTGTGCAACTTATTGCATAAAATAGGACAAAATGGAAATAATATGGCGAATATCTTATACCATAATATTGCAAGTGTATGGGCCGCTTAAGACTGCTAAAATATAAAAAAATAGTTTTTAAGAAACTACTAATGAATTTTGAAAACTAAATCCAACGTGGTAAAACACCCAAGATGGCAGACTTATTATTTTTAATGCATTCCTACATCATGAGTATCAAATGGGAGGACTTGCTGAGAATAAGTCAAAAAATTAAGTGACTAAATCTCTAAATCAAATATGACGGACTAAGTTGTTATGCTCTCCTTCAATATGGGTACCAAATTAAATTAAAAGTAAAATAATATATAAAAACATCTTTTATTAACATGCTCTAAAAAAAAAAATTTACTTAAAAGCTTTTACTATCATCTTATAATGTCGTTACACAATTTATATGATTTAAAGCTTGTTGCAAGATTTAAATAACTTGCGGCCAATTTCACCAAGTTTAGTTATAACTAACTTTTACTTTAACTTCCAGTTAACAATATGTTTTTGACAGTTATAGCTGATAGTTAATTATAACTGAGCTTGGTGAAATTGGCCGTTGATGTGATTGATTTTAACTACTAAATTTCTCAAACAAAGTAAATTCTTAAATCTCGCGACAAGCTTTTTTATTTAAATAATTGTGTATTGACAAGCAACATGCTTTTAAATCATATAAATTGATTAATGAGATTATAAGTTCTAAAAACAGGCAGTAAAAGTTTTTAAGTAAATCTTTCTCTTTAAATAAAGTAACATTAGCATTTAGAATATGAGAACACCAAACAAGTATTAAAACCGCCACGTTTAGCGATAAATCAGTACATATGGCAGCCCATATTGTACTATGAAATTTTTTAAACAATGTGGAAAATTGCCACTGGCTATGTGTTAAAAGAAACATAGTTTGTTTCTTTTCAATCCGTTGTTTGGTAAACGAAAAAACAACTGCGAATTTGATTTGCGTAACATTAGCATTTAGAATATGAGAACACCAAACAAGTATTAAAACCGCCACGTTTAGCGATAAATCAGTACATATGGCAGCCCATATTGTACTATGAAATTTTTTAAACAATGTGGAAAATTGCCACTGGCTATGTGTTAAAAGAAACATAGTTTGTTTCTTTTCAATCCGTTGTTTGGTAAACGAAAAAACAACTGCGAATTTGATTTGCGTTTGTTATCCATTCTTGGGTACATTCAAAAATTTTTGCAGTAACTGAATGTAATTTACTAAAATTATTTTCCGTAAAGTTAAAACTTAAGCTACGGCCACACTTATTAAATGTTTGACCAAATAAGCGTAACCCCTACTTTTGTCAATAGTTAGTGAGATTTAACATGGTCTTAATATCACAAAATAAACTAATTATACTACAAGACATAGCAAAGAATTGTTTTTTGTAAGTTGTGATATTATAATCAAAATAAATATTGGAATTTTAGGAAACGATTATTTCGTTTGCTTGTTGGTCCCGCTTTTTTCGTCAAATATTTGACCGTGTGACCGTAGCTTTACTGAAAATTTGGTTATTTTATAATTAATGTGCTGTTTCACAACACATGTGGTTGAACGTGTAGAGTAATTTATATGAAAAACACTCAAAGAACTGAGTGCTTTTCATATAAATTTTACTACACATTCAATCACTTGTGTTGTGAATACAGCACATAAACTAATTCTTTAACTGTTTCTACATGTTGTTCCAAAAATAAAGATGTTCAGTTATTTTTTATGCTTAAAATAAAACTCAAATGGGTACTTAACTGCAAAGTTGAGGCTCAGTTAATCTTTACGTTCTGTTCTATTACGAATCAGCTGATTTGTTTTTGTTATTAAAAAACCTATGAAATTAAAAACTTGTTAAGTAATTGTAAGTGACAGCAAAATAAATAACAAAAAATACATATTTATATTAAAATAAACTATTTTTTGATTTAAAGAATTCATAAAATTTACAACCTGTTCATCGATTTCGAACGTTAACGTTCGCATAGAAAATTATATGTAAAACAAAAACAATATTCGAAAATTTGTTTTTGTTTCAAATGTAGTTTTCTATGCGAACGTTGACGTTCGACATCGTTAAACAGGCAGTTAGTTTTTTCAAATCTATGTACATTAATGTTATTAAAATAAAACAATGGACGGTGCA
Organism: Pollenia angustigena; assembly: GCA_930367215.1. Classification (NCBI taxonomy): domain Eukaryota; kingdom Metazoa; phylum Arthropoda; class Insecta; order Diptera; family Polleniidae; genus Pollenia; species Pollenia angustigena. The sequence continues at coordinate 141,849,725 of OV884056.1, read as the reverse complement.
AAACTAATAAATTTCTCTAAATGGCTGATAAGTTGCTAAAGAAAAAGTAACTACATATTACAATTTCGAAACAGAACGGCACGGAACAGAACAGAAACAGAAAGTAAAGACTAATTCTGCATTTATTTTAAATTATTTTATTATTTACATACCTACATACATGTGCACATAGTAAATAAAACAACAAAAATGTTTCGCTAATTTGGTAGGGGTGTCTTAGTACATATCGCACCTATTCAACAATACTGTATTAACTAAAAATTTTTAGTTTTTCACTTTTCGGAAATAGTCGATAGGTATTATTCATATCTACCCACTATAAAAATATCGAGCTATGTTGTCCACTTTCTTGTAAAGAAATTAAATTAAAAATTGTTTTGCTTCTACTGAAAATTTTGAGTTAATACAGTATTGTTGAACAAGTTCGATATGTAATTCAAATCCAGTTAAAATTAACTGAAAATACCTTTGAATGTATTTTTTGTAGTTTGTATATATTAAGTTTAAAATAACAGAAAAATTTATTTATTTTTAAAGCGTTTCTCCGTTTTAAAATTATCATTAAAAAAAAAAGCAGTAAAATTTCTTTATTTTAAATGAAATGATCCGTTTTCTAATCAAATTTTCAATTATTTAACTTATGTGCTGTTTTCACAACACAAGTGACTGAACGTGTAGTAAAATTTATATGAAAAGCACTCAGTTTTTTGAGTGTTTTCAATATAAATTTTACTACACGTTTAGTCACTTGTGTTGTGTAAACAGCACATTAATATTCTTATGAATTTACCTACATAGTATTTTGAGTGTAACATTAGGGTGGGTCGAAAAAAAAAGTTGTGCCAGTCACCCCCTAGAATGAAAGATATGTCAATGAAGTTTCTAAAACAGGAAAAAAATTTTTTTTGCCACGCCCCAAAATACAGCACTTTTGGTTTTTTATATGTAGCGCTGCCATTTAAAGTCCGATCTCATCATATCGCATATCGTTGTTCATGGCTGGATAGTGGCTTAATTTTTGTCTTTGGTGACTTTTCAATCCGACCAGAAATTCTGGGCGCCACTTATGCCACCTCCAAATGTCCAATTTTTTGGACGGTCCAAGAAAGTCCTAATAAAACTACGTATGTATAGATTTTAATATGCTCACTTTTATGACACGCCTCCAAATTAAACCCCTTTTTTCTTTTTCACATACATACTACATTAAACCAAGTAGAAGCCAATACAAACCAAAAACATTTTTATCAGCCACGCCCTAGAATAAAAGGTATATTTATTAAATTTCAAGAATTTCAAAAAAAAAAAAAATATTTGCCACGCCCTAAATTACAGCCCTTTTTGTTTTAGACATATAGCAAAATAAAAATTCTGTAAAAGCCTCCATTTTATCTTTTTTTAAATGTCGTACAAAACTCTGTAAGTAACGCTCAATTTTTGGTTAATTATTCAATAATCCTGAAAACCACTCTCTATGACTTGGCATTTCAATTTTTAAAAACTGTTTCTTAGCCTTTCGTTTTTTTTAACTTAGCGGTGTTTGCAAGTGGACTACTCATATTTTAATGAAAGTGAGACGGATGAATTTATTGACAATCTTTCTCCATCTGAACTACTGGCGTTTTTTTTTTGCCAATTTTGTGCCATTTTTTGTGCTGTTTTTTTTTTTGCTGGACTGGTACAATTGTACTTTTTTTGGTACAATTTCATATTCAAAAGTACAATGGTACACCAATGACATATTTAGTACAATTTTAATTTCCCCAGTTTTAGTTTTTATTATGGCAACTCATCAATGTTATCAATCTACTGTGAATATATTTTCTATCTTCTTTATCAATTTGTACTTACGCGCCTTTGCAGTTGGTTTACTTTGTTTTTGTTGCACTTGATTTTTTTTCTTACTTTTTTTACTCAACATTGCTAAATGTTTGCTTACGATTTGATCTGTTTTACAAAAGGAAAAGAATTAGAAAAGTACAAGAAATAGAAAATTTTGTCTACTTTAATTGAACTTTGTTTAAAGATTAAAAATGGAAACCGAAGAAACCAGGTAAATTATTTGTTTATTTTAAACTGAAGTGCTTTACATATAATAAAGTTTTACATTGTAGTACAAGTAAGCAAAGCAAGCCATACGTTGTGCCATTTAGAGAGGAGTGGGTCCAAATGTTTCCATGGCTGATTAAAGATGGTAGTTATAAAAGATGCAAAGCATGCAATGTAAACATAATGGGTGGCATAGTACATATAAAGCGCCATGCATCGTGTGACAGCCACAAGAAGAAAGTTGAAGTCATGAAAACCACCCCCAAAATTGATGCTTTTATGAAAAACCCATTCTGCCCCACAGAACAGGCGGCCAAAAAATTAGAGATAATGCTGACAATGTTTGTGGCGGAGCATAATTTGCCCTTTCAAATTTTGGACCACCTAAACAGCTTAATAAAACGAGGTATTTCCGACTCTCAAATTGTAAAAAAAATCAATATCGATAGAAAGAAAGCAAAAAATAATTGTAACTGAAGTTATCGGCCCTGAAAATGTGAAGGACATTAAGAATTTTTGCAAAGACAATTACTATTCAATAGTATTAGATGAGAGCACAGATTGCAGTGTGTCCAAAAATTTAGCTATAATAATAAGAATTTTTGACGATAAATGTCGTGATCGTTTTCTAGGGTTAATCAAAATTGAAGATTGTACAGCAAATGGGATATTTGATGCTACAATTAAAATGTTAAAAGAAAATGACATTCCTATAAATCAGATAGTTGGTATAACTACCGATAATTGTGCGGTCATGATGGGGTCTGTAAATGGTGTACAAACGAAATTTAAGGCCATTATTCCTCATTTATTTACTAATGGCTGTATTTGCCACATTTTAAATTTAGTGTCTTTGGCTGCATCGAAACATGCTATATCATATGAAATTGAAAAATTTATGAGAGAAATCAACCACCATTTTTGTAACAGTTCCAGTCGACGTGAAGAGTTTATCAAATTTCAAGAGTACTTTGATACTTCTGTCCACATAATTTTGAAGTATTCTTGTACGAGATGGTTATCGCGTCAAGAAGTAATAGAGCGAATTTTGGAACAATGGGAACCATTACACTATTATTTTACGTTAAATGATTTTGAATCAGATTTTAAAAACTTTAAACTGCAGTTTATCATATCAATATTTTCCAAACCCATTTTTAAAATGATCTTTTTATTTTTAAAATATATTTTAAAAATTATTAATTCCATAAATTTAGAAATGCAGGCAGAAGATGTTCGTATTCATATAATTTTAGAACGTTTAACGTTTTTATTTCGTCAAATTGCACGGAATTTTTTGAAAAAAGAAGTGCTTGATAAATATGATATAACTGAATTAGATCTTAAATTAGAGAGTAATTATCTTCCTTTAGAAGATGTTTTCTGCGGAACCGATGTAGACATATATATATCAACAAATGACGTTGAAAGTGATGCAATTCAGTTAAAAAAAATTGCCCAAAATTTTTACATTAAATTTTGTGAAGTTTTGAGAACAAAGTTTGACTTTAAAAATGAAACTTTAAACTGGTTCAGTAAATTTAGCCCAGAAAATGTAATCACTGGAAAAACTAATAGTTTAGTACCACTTTTAGTAAAAATGTTTCCCAACGAACGACAAAATTTTGATAATATAAATTTGCAATTTAGAGCTCTTGCTGATCTCGAAATATTAAAGTCTTATCAAAAGGAGAACATTAGCAATTTCTGGGCCAAAGTTTTTGAAATAAAAAATGAATCAAATGAGTTAATGTTTCCAGAACTTTCAAAAATTGTGCGAGGAATATTATCAGTCCCACATTCATCAGCAAATGTTGAAAGAATCTTTTCTTATCAGAATATTATCAAAACTAAAGAGAGAAACAGACTACAAGTTCCAACCGTTTCTGCTTTAATACAAACGAAGGATCTACTGAATTCACAAAATTGCAATTGTTATAACTTTAATATATCTAGTCATTTGTTAGCCAAATTGTAATACTGATCTCAATAGCTAATTGCAAATATTTATGTACCTTTTTTTCAAAATAGTTTATTTATAAGTGATATTTTTTTGTTATATTAACAGTACAAATCAAATTTTATGTACTTTTTTTGTTATGTCTGATGCTGTTTTTGTTATATTAATAGTAAAAATGAAATTTATGTATTTTTTATGTTTTTAATAAATCTAAATAAAATAAAAATTAAAAAAATGTGTTTTGGTACAATTATGTTCAAAAAAGTACAATTTTTGATGCAAGTTGGTACAATTTAAAAAATCCATTTGCCATCCCTGCTGTGAAACTCTTCTGGCACTGTTTTCCGATTTTTTTTTTTTTTTTTTGGTAATTCCCTATGCCAATCCCCGCGAAGCTTGACGCTTGTCTGCAGGAAAGAAACCAGAGTCTCTGGCGGGAATCGAACCCGCAACCCCGGGGTTGATAGACTAGCTCACTACTAGCTAGCCTACCGGGGCACTTCAAATATAAAATCTTAATTAAGACATTTGTAAAAGCAAACATAATGTTAAATATGAGACCATGATACAGAGTTAAAACGAGAACTAAGAAAATAAAAAGAAACTGCAGAATTTTAAAAATTAAAAAATACAAAATAATTTAAATGCATAAAAATTAATGCCTCAAAACATATAGGCGAAAAATTATAAATTGGGCAGCCGGGTATATAAATCTTACCTACACTCAAATTGGAGCATGGAGTATATTAAAAGCTAGATATACTAAGTTTTAAAGGGACTTTCTAAGTGCGTGAAAAAATTAGACATCAGAGGAGAAGGATCCGAGATATCATAATTGCCATCTAGAATTTTAAGTTAGTTTAAAAAAGCATTAAATACGAAAATAAAGGCACATTTTAGCCATTAGCAATTGTATACCATTCGATGAGATTGGACTTTAAATGACGATACTGTATATGTATGTAAAACTAAAAGGGCAGTAACTTAGGGCGTGGCAAAAATAATTTTATTAAAGTTTTTCAAACTTAATATATTTACCTTTTATTCTAAGGCGTGACTGATGAAAATGTTTTTGGTTTGTATTGGCTTCTACTTGGTTTAATGTAGTATGTATGTGAAAAAGAAAAAAAGGGCTTAATTTGGAGGCGTGTCATAAAAGTGAGCATATTAAAATCTATACATACGTAGTTTTATTAGGACTTTCTTGGACCGTCAAAAAAATTGGACATTTGGGGGAAGGATCCGAGATGGCATAAGTGGCGCCCAGAATTTCGGGTCGGATTGAAAAGTCACCAAAGACAAAAATGAAGCCACTATCAAGCCATGAACAACGATATGCGATATGATGAGATCGGACTTTTAATGGCAGCGCTACATATAAAAAACCAAAAGTGCTGGATTTTGGGGCGTGGCAAAAAAAAAATTTTTCCTGTTTTAGAAACTTCATTGACATACCTTTCATTCTAGGGGGTGACTGGCACAACTTTTTTTTTTTTGTATGGAGGTCGACCCGGTCTAGTGTAACATCACACAAGAATGCTATACTTGTTTCTTTTAAAATATTACCGTATTCAATCAGTTGGGAATGAATGTTTTGCCGAACAAAAACTATTTGGCCTGTTGTTTTTGTCTTGTTGTACATAAAACGAACGATTGAACGGAATGAACGAACTGAACGAACGGGTTCACTTTGAATGATTGAACGAAAATGACCGGTCATTGAAATGAACGATTTGGCACAAGTCTAATGTTTAGCAACTTTGTAGAAGATGTAACGGCAAATATTTTTGTGCAACATATTAATTATCTAACTATTCTCATAACGAACATTTTTGGCGCTATTCTAACAACTCGTAGAAAACACTCCTAAGAAGGGCGAGGGCTGAGATCAAATGTTCTACAATAATGTTGGCCAGAAAAGTTTACTGCATATGGGCATTTCCATGTCATCGTACGTGACATTTGTACGCCTTCAGAGCGATAGATATTTGGCAAAAATAGTAGTAACTGGAAACTTTATATGAAAAAAAAAATTTTCTAATTCGGAACCTTGTTGTCCAAAATATCGGGAAAAATAAGTGCATATCGTACGTGACATAAAACGAAAGTGATATTTGCATGAATGTAAAATAATACGAAAATCTGCGAATTGTGGGAGGTTTTTCTCCTTTTTTTAATTTCATACATTAAACCACATATTTTTTCTTTATAATCCGTAATTGGAAAAAAATTTTTTTTTGGATGGTTTTATAATGAACCAAATGTAATATCGTACGTATACCGTACGTGACAGATTTTTCTCTTATAGTATTTACAAGGTATGAAATATATTTTTTGTAAATATATGTATATCAAAACTTAAAACAAACAAGTAAGGAAGTATTGTCGGGCAATATATTGAAAAAAAAATTTTTTTTGAGAGGGTACCCTATTTGGGACCCATGGCCAATCAAGGTCGCCAAAACAGAATTATGCTATGAGGTTAAGAATTATATAAAAGTTATTTGTGCTGAATATTATTTAGTTGTCTTCATCTATATGAGATTTGTTTTATTTGGGGCCTATGGTTGATTTTGGATCTATCAGCACAACATTTTGTCATGACATAGTACCTCTCGTAAAAGTCATTGTCGCCAATTTTTATGAAAATACCAACATTTTTAAGGAAATGACATCAAAAGCTATTTTCGGGAGTAGTACTTGTATGGGAGCTATGGTCAAATATGGACCGATACCAATAAAATTTGGTAAGATGATATTGATTGTAATAAAATAAGGTTCGACCAAATTTTAACTAAATACCAACATAATAAGATGACGCATTTAGTTGCTATTTTAGTACTTACAATATCGTACGTGACGAACTTTAAAAGCTTATAAATTTTTTTTTATACCAATTTAAAAAAAAATTTCAATCAATATTTTTTTGCAACAAATATCTTGCTTTGAACTTTTATTTTGAAAGTCCTAAGACTGATCAATTTCAAATGATAAATACAAATGATGTTTTTGCACCACGTACACAGAAAAAATTATTAGTGATTTTTTATCAATTAAAAAAATTATATAAAAAGTATTTAAACTTAATTAATGTAATAATTGAATCAATTATTTTTTTTTGTTGAACGAATATTAAAAATATAATTTTGATTTAATTAACATGTTAGTTGTTTTGAAATTAATTTTGAATTAAAATAAGAATCAAATAACAAAAAATTATTTCATATAAAATAAAATAATTTTAACTTATGTAGTTGTTGTTGGAAATTGTCAAAAACAAACAACACATTGTTTGCAACGGCAAAGTTTTTTGATCATATTTGTAATTAAAATTAAAAATATCATTTATTGAAAAAAAAATCTTCAAAATATAAAATTTTTACAATTTTTAGTAATCAATATAATCATTTTGGTAATTGGTGCAAAATCAACAAATGGGTTGCTTGATTCTATGAATTTGGTATAAAATTGGTGATTAGAGGAAATTTTTAATTTTTTCTGTGTACGTGACTTTAGAATAGCATCCAAAACAAACACAAAAATATACCGCTAATCGAACTATATATTTGGTCTTTCCTCGTGGATCTTGTTCATTGTTGTTGTAACATTAATTTTAAAGCATAATTCCAGGGTTGCCAGTATCTGTATTAATTCGGTAGAATATTGAAAATCGTCCATTGCAGTTACTAAAAATGAATTAATAAGAAAGTGAGTTAAAACTTTTATTTTTTGCTTTTTAAAAATTGTAATAAGCTATAAATACCTCGGCATAGTAAAGTTTGGGTGTTTTTTCCTTTCTCCCATATTTGAAAAAAAGTTTCAAGCATTTTAATTTTTTGAGTCGTGGTTGACATTCTCATGGAAATGCCCATATGTCAGAATGTACCAAAGACCAAAACTTAACACAAACAGCGAAATTTTTGTAAGGTGCTACAGATAATTTTAAAAACGGTTTTTAACAGAAACGGATTAAAGGAACTAAAGTGGACATCTCTGGACGTTAAAGTAACACTAAACAATTTAAGGAATTTTATTTTTACATAAGAAATAAAATTATGTATTTTTTTCAAATAATGGAGGATCCATTTAATTAGATCGTAATACTTTTTGAACTTTATATGTAATATTTTTCTGAAAACATCTTTTTTTATTCAAATTCTAGAAGATGGCAAAACAAATCTTTATTTCTTAAGTTTATTGTTACGCCTTCAGCATAAATAAGTATTCGTATGTTGCGATTACAAAATTTGTGTTAGAAAACCCATACACACATGTCTTTTTTGTTTGATTTTTTTTTCTTTTTGTGGAAGAAATGTTCTTAGTATGTATGTACCTATATGATGATATTTATATCATATATTTATAAATTTCATCGTTTTTTTTTTAGTTTGTGAATTTCTCGCATGAAAAACTTTTATAAATTGAAAATTAACGATGCTGAAAACTTTTGAAAGATTTTTTTCTGTTTTGCATATTTAAGAATGTACGTAAAAATTATTCAACATATTCAAATGCTAAAAAGTATTTGGCGTTTGTACTTTATCATCTTCTTCTTGAAACTACTTTACCTTTCAAATTTAAATTTATGAAATTTTATGATTTGCAACAAAGTATATAAATTTTATAAGAAATGAATGTTTTTGTTGAATTGGAAATTATTTTTTTGAGTAAAAATACTCTGTAAATACAGCGCCGTCTTAGGTCTACTTGGCGCCTTGTGCAAGATTTGTTCTGGCGCCCCTTGTTGGAAGGCAGGGTTGTGAACTATTTCTAACCAAAAAGCGCCGTGCCCCCAATCAAAAAGCGCTAAATAATCTAATAAATAAAACAAGTTTTATTAATTACACTGGCCGTCAAAAACAATCGTTTTAAATAAAAATATATGAAATACAAAGATTTTGCAGCGCTAATTTCAAATCCGTTTTATATCATGTCTAGTTTTTTTATGGGCTAGAATAATATTTCGACCGATATAAGGCATTTATGCTACATACATTTTATCATAACTTGAGAACGATTTGTGCGATCAGTCATCTACCACGACTTTTTTTTGTTTTTTGCCCAACTGTGTTTATAAAACATTATCATTTTTAAAAAGCTTTTTCTGATATTTCAGGAAAAGTAAAGTACTATAATTTCAAATACCAAATCACAAGAACATATGTCTTGAACCAAGAAAATTTTCCACCATTCTCGTCCAAGCCAAAAATTTCTTATTGTTAACATGTAATGATTTTGATTGATTTGTTTTCATGACGATCCAAATAAAAACTATTTGAATCAAACCAAGTTTTTTTGAGCATTTTCTCAAAAATTTAAAGAAATCGCTAGCATTTGTTTCTTGATGCAAGAAATTCGAATCTATTCAAAAATCAAAACTAAAATCAGACTAATATTAAATAAATTCTTCTTGATATCAGAAATATATTTTTTGTTTTTAATATAAATAAGCTACTTTTGTATTTCTTGTGTTAATAAATTTTTTTTATCATATATCGAAAACGTGAATTTTTTGATCATGAGAAAATGTTTCTTTATTTAAGAAAGTTTTACTTAGGGTCCTATTAAGGTCAACTGAGTTGAGTTGTAATTTCTTAATTTTTGTATATGGTTTACAACTTTGCTAAATTGCGGTGAACAAAAACATAACAAAAATTACAACTGATCACAACCAGTTGTCTTTATAACAACTCAAATGAGTTGAGTTGTAAACCGTAATAGGAGCCTTAATACGAACAAAACAAGTTAAAATAAGGAAATTATTTTTAGATTTTCTTGTTTTAAGAACCGAAATAGATTTCTTTAGAAAATAAACTTCTTTCCTTGTACAGTATGCATTTCAGAGTAAAGTATTTTAACTCGGAAACAAATTTTGGTTTAATGTGTCTTGATTTTAATGTATGCAAATAAAAGTGCAAAAAGGTTTGAAATCAATAAATTCACCAATTTAGCGCTATTTAAAAAAAAGCGATAAGGGCAAAATATGCGCCTTTTCAACAGTTAAAGAGCGCTAAATCTACACGCAGAGAAAAAATATGGTTGGGCATGGTTACGGCAACAACACTATGTTAAATGTAACAATATATTGTTGTCGTACACAAATAATTGTTATTTTTATTTAATATCAACAATATTATAGTTAGTTATAGTTGACCGAAAAATAGTTATTTTTCTAACAACTTAATTATGATAACTTTCTAAACATATTAAATTTCTCACAACCATATCATGATATTTAATAGCCATAACATGATAACTTTCTATACATTTATCATATTATGTTAAAGATGCAATCAAACTATTTTTACTCTAATCATATTATGTTAGCGCCATTTGTAAAATAATTTTGAAGCAGTTGTGTCGTTTTTTTTATTTGTGAGCGGTTAAACAATTAAAAGATAAAATTCCATAAAAAAATAAGTCTAAAGAAATTAAAAAATTAAAATATTAGCGGTGTTCATTCAAGTATTAGTGATGTAATAGTGCAAATGCAAAATATCATAGTTTTTTTGTAAAATCCAACAACAAAACACACAGAGATTTCGTTATATTTTATAAAAGTGCTACTATATTTCATCAACATCTTAAAATCGAAAAAATGGACACACGCAGTTGCCCATGAAAACCACAGATTTTTCATTTGCTCTTTTGCAAACCTTATATTGAACTCCGCTATTTGATTAACATTAAGAAAAATTGTAAAAAGCCACAAAATAAAAAATCGATGCAAAAATATTTTAATTTATTTTGTATTTTTATGACAGCTATGAAAGGTGTTGTATCATAATATGATTGCTTCTAAATTTATTATGATTAACATGATGATAATATGATTACTTCTTAGCTTATAATGATTAACATGACAATAATATGATTAATTTCTTAGCTTATTATGATTAACATGACAATAATTTGATTACTTCTTAACTTAGTATGATTAACAGAATAATAATATGATTAAGGGATAAATATTATGATGACATATTACGAGTATATTTAGTCATAATATGATTCAATAATAATCTTAATATGGTGACTACAATCATAATTCTTATCATAATATGTTGCTCTTAGAATATGTTTACCACAACCATGTTTTTTCTTTGCGTGTAGCGCCAAAGTCGCTTAATTGGCAACTCTGTTGGAAGGACTTAAAAACTTTCAAAAGCTTTGGTTTTTCGAAAAACACCTTGGAAATTGTTTAAATAACTCGCATTAGTGATATTTACTTTTCTTAAAAATGGTCAAATCTCTTATAGATTTTGCAAAGCCCACATGCAAATGTCTATTCATAATAAATTAGGGAACAGGATAGTTGCTAAAGTACAACGTATCGAGTAGAGATGCAAGCTGTCAAAAGTTAAAAGCCGCATTTTCAAAGTAGTTTTAACAGAATACGTAGTTTTGGTAGTCGCTGCAGTCGAAGTGGAAGCTCAAAATTCGAAGTCTTAAACTTTGTTGAGCGACACTGCATTGTCAGCTGATTGTCTACAAAAATAAATGCTTACATATAAATGTATGCCAACTAGGGATACTATGCTTTTAAATATACACTCACAATATTATTACAGTAACGGACTGTAGTTTATTTAAGAAATATTCCGTTCAGTAATTTTTAAATAAATAAACATTTAAAATTCTAAGCAATTTTATTTCTAACTGATTCTAACAGTTATTCAAAAAACTAAGTGCATATTAATACGGATTTTCAGTTGCGGTTAATATTGTCCGTTGATTGAGTTAAATTCTTCTTTATGATAAATTAAATAAAAATGTAATTTAAAGCAACGAAAAGTTCATTTAATTGAGCCGTTTATTTTGAAAGTGGCATAAGTCATTTCGGTTCTTAAGTCGAGATATTTAAGGGTTTGCGTTTTAACACGTTTAAAAATATGGATGCTAACTTTCGAGAAGATTCACTTGTATTTGATACATCATGATAATGATATTTTTCTCAGTATTATTATTATTATTTATTATTATTATTTATTATTATTATTTATTATTAACTCGATTTTTTCTGAAAAAGTGACTAATGCCACTTTCAAAATAAACGGCTCAATTTTTACTGTCAAAAATTCAACCGCGAATTCCGTAAAAACAAATGAATGTTCAGTTATCTTATATAAATTAATTGTCAAAAAATTAACTACATATTCCGTAAAAAACAAAGGAATATTCAGTTATTTTATATAAATTAACTGTCAAAAAATTAACTACATATTCCGTTAAAACAAATGAACATTCAGTTATTTTATATAAATTAACTACCAAAAATTAATTTTTACTTATCTATAAAAAATGAATTGCTTGTTTTGTGTAAGCAATTCCCATTTTCTATTTGTTAAATTAATTTAGATAAATACATCAAATTTAATTTAATCTTATAATTGAGAGTTCTTATGTAAACAACGTGGTCAGTACAACAAAAGTAAAACAAACGTGTGTAACAGGGTAAGTTAGTAATAATATCCTCCCTCTCTCGCTTATTAGAAAAACAAGCGGACAGGTGTCTGTCTGGTTTTTTTTAGAAATTCGGCTCTTTTGTGGAGTATACGAAAATGACTGAATTTAATAAAATAACTGAATATTTAATTGTTTTTACTGAATATGGTGTCGAATTTTTGACAGTAAAATTTTACAAAATAACTGAATATTTTTTTGATTTTACGGAATATGGTGTTGAATTTTTGACAGTAAACATTAAATGAACTTTCTGTTAAAAATAAATGAAAAATAAGTAGACCGGTTTTTAATTGAATTTTCATATATTTTATATTACAATTTCAGTTAATTTTACGTACAGAATATTGTGAGTGTAGTTCTACGTCAAACTTTAGAAAAATCGAATTAAATGTTGCTGTAGATAACTATGAAGTTGCATTTATTATAGAATTTGATACGTATTTTCTTAAAAAATTTACATATCGCTTCTTTATTGCAACATAGTCATATCTCAAAAAATCTAAAATTAGAAGTTACTTTAGCAAAATTGTTTCATCATACCTTCTTCATATGTAATAAAAAGAATAAGTATTATTATATCTTTTTTATTTTTTTTTTTTTTTTTAATTCCCTAAACCTGAGTGCCCCGGTAGGCTAGCTGGTAATGAGCTAGTCTATCAGCACCGGGGTTGTGGGCTCGATTCCCACCAGAGACTCTGGTTTCTTTCCTGCAGACAAGCGAAAAGCTTCGCGGGATTAGCTTAGGATATTAAAAAATAAAAATAAAACTAATTCCGCGAAGCTCTTCGCTTGTCTGCAGGAAAGAAACCAAGTCTCTGGCGGGAATCGAACCCGCAACCCCGGCGCTGATAGACCAGCTCACTACCAGGTAGCCTACCGGGGCACTCAAACTGAATTAAAGTTATAGCAAAATATACTTCGTTAAACCTGTATATAAAGGTTACTTTTGAAAACTTTAATTGCATTTTGCCAATTTTGATTTTTTTGAGGTATGGATATGTTTATTTCCGAGTTGAAAGTTCGTCGTATACAGACATGTTTTTTATCTCTGTACTAACACAAAACAGCTCCCCAGAGGAGTTACATGCATGTTAATTTAACAAGGTAAACTTTTGATTTTAGTATAAAACAGGTTCTTATGGATTCAATATTGAACAATGTTATTTTAACAATGAACAACATTAACTAAACATGATTTAAGGTTATTTTAATATTTTTCATTTAAAATTTATATAAAATAATGATAAATTTAAATAAAGGGCATACTTTTGCAGAAATTTACTACGATTCTCCATCAACATTTTGCCATGTTAATTTAACATTGGTATTTTGTCTGTGTGTAGACATTGTATGAATGAACATAGTTCTTAGGCAAAAAAAAAAAGGTTCACGTTAGAGCAAGCTTAACTACTTATTAAACTCGTTTATAAAGTCTAACAACAACATAATACAAACAAAAATTTATCAACAACATAAGACAATACTTTTTTAATTTTTCAAGACTTGGTGTCTCTCAGTGGACAATTAATTAAATGGTGTTTCCTTTTCTACAAAAAAGTGTAACATTTAAAAAAAAAAATGCAATTTGGTGTCTGTTTCTTAAAAATTTTGGTCCCCAAAAGGGTGAGTTTAGAATAAAACAAGCCACCCTTGCATATTTTTAAATAAAATGTCACATTTTTTTGTAGAAAAGAAAACACCATAAATCTTTTCCAACTGCATTTATTGTGTTAGTTTAGTTGCACATGTGCCTAATACCACGTCCAAAAAATCCCTTTTATGCATTTTTTTTCTAATTTAGGTTATGTGCCTTGTTAATTTAATAACTCCTTTTATAATTTTTAGATGCGTTAATAGATTAAAATTTAATTTTAAGTTTAAGTTTTGGGAAAATTGATTTTCTGAAGTCAAAATGTATCACAATGATATTCAACTTGGAGAGATAGTTTCCTTAAACTATTAACATTCTCTTACTTTTCTTAAGATACAGCAAACATATTTTGAACCGATTTTTAAAAAGGTTTTCCGAATTTTTTTAGTTTGGAAAATAAATGTGTAACAAGAAAAATATAATATTTTGTAAAATGATATCGATACCTTCCCATTAGTGTTTGGGAATTCCCGGACTTTTTCATTTCCCGGGAAACGGGAAAAAAAATTTTTATTTCCCGGGAATACCGGGAATCCCGGGAAATTTTTATTATCAAAAAAAAATCATAAAAAAGTCATTAAAATGTAACAAAATTTATATTTAAAACAGTTTTATTAAAAATGAACAATATGTGTATCACAAATTTGCTTGTGTAAAACTAATTAAATATACAAAACACAAAAAACACAATTAAAAAACTAGAGATCTTCTTTACCAAATTTAAAAAAATAACATAAATATATATATGCATATATGTATAATTATATTAGTTTTTTAAAAATGTGGTTTTTAAAACTAATGCGTTGAGAGAGTCACTGGACATTATATTTCTCTACTTCGTTCCAAAGTGAACAACAAGAGAAAAAACCCTTTCACTTTGCACCGAAGTTGGTTTTATAGTTAAAAGAGCGTTATACAGGTTTTCAATACATATTCCTTGTTCAATTATTGCTTACTTCATACATATTAAACTCTTTTTTAAAGCAGTTTAGATTATTAATTTTCCGATATTTTGGAGTTGCTTTCGCATTAGTGATAGCATTTTGCAATTTTTTTTTGAAAGTAGCATCAACTCGAATTTCTGTGATATCACCATCACTACTAGATTCTTCAGCATCTGAAGAACAGCTCATAAAAAGTCGTCTATATATATTTTATGCATATATTTTTATACAACTTTTCGATATAGCCGAATCCAAAATGTAATTATTTGTTTTCAGATAATTTAATTTCGCCTTGGAATTACATTTAAAAATATTTGATGTTTGTAAACTGCTGTTTTTTTTTTGTCTTTTTACAGTAATGTCAACAATTTAAATTTAAAACGCGTATCAAAGCAAAAATCTGCGAGTAAAAAAAATAAAACAAATCACTTTGAGCAACTGAAGCTTTGTTTAAAATATTTTTTATAAATAAAAAAAAAAACAAAATTAAATTAAATTGAAATTAACGTTTTTTTATGTGAAATTGCTTTTTTATGAAATACCCGAATTTCCCGGGAAAAATAAAAAAATTTCCCGGGAATTGCCGTCAGAAATTTTCCGGGAATTCTCGGGAAATTAGACCCGGGAAATCCCGGACCCCAAACACTACTTCCCATAAGAATGTAGTAAGCGACATTTCTAAAATTGTGTAGGAAACGAAAAAAACGTTTATTTATTTTATCATTTAGTTATTTATTTTTCGGATTTTATTGAAAGGAACATATTTGGAAAGCGATTTTCAGAATACAAAACATATTTAAAAATGTGGCTTAGCAAAAATTCTTTGGCGGATTATACAAATAACAGGGTGCAATATTATTCCAGTGAGAAAACTTGACGGTTGATACAATTTTATTTTCACTCTAGTTTCCTTTGCATCCATGATAGGGCAGCGAAACCCAGGCCAAAATGTGGCGCTTAACTTCTAGTATAGTTCTACATCAAAAAGTCATTTTCGAAAAAAGTGTCGCTTAATACATTCTTATGGGAAGTTATCGATATGAATTACTTACTTCTTTCTTTTAAGTCCCATATCTAAAAATATATGTCATATATCGTCGCAGGAATTAACGAACGCTGTAACTGACAAACAAATTGAAAATCCGTTTTTTGTATCATTTTTATCAGAAAAAAATACTGCGTCGATTGGTCCCGGTCCCATATTTGTATGATGAAAAAAAATTCACTTACGCAAAAAAAAAATAAAGCTGCAAGCCGCAGAATCACCGGGAATAATAATATATAAAGCGAGAAAAAATAAAAAAATAAAAAATCATATTCCTAAGTTGTATAGTTTTTGTGATATGAACTTTTTTCTACTTTCTTTCATACAGGGTTTTTTTTTGGCTCTGGTGAATATTTTATGTTTTGTCAGTTACGGCGTTCTTCAATTCCTGCGACGATATAATTTTAAGTCTCACTCATAGTGGCATATGAATTTACATCCCTATTAACAAATTTAAATGCATTTGAAAGAATAAATTAAAAAAAAAATTTTTTTGCCCGCCTAAAATAAAGCGTCCAGTGCTTATTTTCTTTTTTGGCTCATTCTTGTTCTTTTATCGTCTTAAAACAGAATCAGCGTAAAAATTGGATTAACACCAACATTTTATTTAGACCTTTCCCACGACAACGTTGTCTTCTTTTACAAGTTCGAATGTTTAGAGAATCATTTGAATTAATATTTTTTTCTTGACATTACTAATTAATTATAACAACAGAAAAATTGCCATTATTATATAAAAAAATCCAAGGAATTCCCGGGGGATTTTTTCCCGTGAAATCCCTTATGAAAAACAGTAGAGTAGTGTTTGTGGACATTCGACTTGCACTTACCTATTCATGTTGAAAGTAAGGGAATACTTCCGCATAAGGCTTATTGCACATAATCTGGCCAAAAATCTGTAATGCGTTGTACGATGCACCGTCGACTACAAAAGGATGCGCCCGTAAGAAAAAACTTTAATTCACAGTTTCATCACAAAACATCCCATTGCAGTAGCGATAAAACAGGCAAATACGACGGCGCTCAAGGCAATCAATAGAATTCGTTACTCTACTGTTACCAATGAGATCCTTCTCCCTCTCCTGCAGATTTTTTTTTTTTTTTTTTTTTTTAAATTTATTTTTATTATTGAATCTTTCTTATCGAAATTTACAATATGTATTCAAATCTTAATTCTACTTGTTGTTTATTAGTTGTTACCAGTGTAACCACTAACTGCTGTATTCAAATTTTAAAAATGTCTTCTAGATAGGCTCAAAGTATCGGTTCTTTTTAGCCTCTGGTGACCTTCGAACTGAAGCAAACCCCGAGCGAGGTAGTTAGGGTGGACCATTAGTTTATCGATGTAGCTTATTGAATATTTTTTAATTTCCTCCTGGATAGTGGGGACGTTGAGATCTCTGTGGATAATATCATTACGTATATACCATGGGGCGCAGACAATTTGTCGTAATATTTTAGACTGTCTTCTTTGACAGCAGATGGTCGAGAAACTCCACCATAGACTGTAAAGCGCCGCACAGTGCTTTGTCCCCATATAACGAAGGGACATAAATAGAAGGAGTTGTCAGAAATTTTTGAAATTTCGTACACTAGCATAAAATAGCTTAGTTAAGAAAAATATGAATTTTTGGAGAAATCGGTTCAAGGACACGCCTACGTCCCATGTGTCCTGAAATGGAAAAATGTAATTTTAGCTTCAATAATGCCCACAAAATTACAAAAAATGGTCAGGCTAATACACACACAACTAGCAACGTGTGTGCAAATTTTCATTTAAATCTGAACAAGGACTCAAGGTCCTGCCATATATCCTTTTTCTTAACAATGCTATAACAATTATCCAATCGTAATAAAATTTGGTATGGAAATTGATATTAGTTAGATATATATGTGTGCCGAATTTTGGTAGAATCGGATTATTAATGTGAAAAATACAAAAACATCATTTAATGAAAAATTAGTTAAAAACGCTTAAAATGCTCTTGCAAAAATAACAAGTAAGAAAGTATAATCGGTCAAGCCCGACCATGTGATACTCTATAGTATAGTATTTAAAAACAAATTTCCTAGAGTGTAATCTATTTGGGACCCATGGGCAATCATGGACCCGCCAGAACAAAATTATGTTATGAGGTTAAGATTCGTTTAAAAGTTCTTTCTCCCGAATATTGTTTAGATATCTTAAGCTCCGTATATGAGTTTTTTGGATGAGGGTTTATATGGAACCTATAGTTTATTTTGGACCTATCTGGACAACATTTTGTCATGACTTAGTAGCTATCGTAAAAGTCATTGTCGCCAATTTGTATGTAAATACTAATATTTTTAAGGAAGCTGGCATTAAAAGCTTTTTCGGGAGAATGATTTGTATGGGATCTATGTTCAAAAATAGAATGATTCCAATACAAATTGATAAGCTGATTTTGATTGCAATAGAATTGGTTTGGTTTGGACCAAATTTAATCTTGCCGATGTAATAAAATCGCTTTTGTAAAATTATGGACCGATTCGTTCCATTTTTAATAGGATTGGTCCTTGTACCAGTCAGAGACAAATTTCATCAAATTGTCTCCGAATTTGCGATCTGTATGCACAAGGTTGCATGGACCGCCAGCCGGCCGGACGGACATCGTTAGATCGACTCAGAATTATTTGGAATTATTTCTTATTATATTCCTAATTTATTTTCTTTAAACTAATTTATTTATTATTTACATACGTATGTTCATATTTTTTAATTACAATAAATCATCTGCAGTACTGAATTCTTCCAAAAAAATATTGCCGCTCAACGAAACATGTGTTTCGTCATCTTTAACTGGTACATTTTCTCTCAGTATATATATTTCTCAACTTCTTCAAAAAATATATTTTTTAGTCTTTGGATTCCTGTTTGAAGATAACAACGGATCTAAGGAATGTATTAAATGAGTCATTAAATCTTTATGAGTGTCGTCGTGACGTTTTTCTCGTATGGGAAAGTCTTGTTTCATAAAGTCACTTTAATACCTTAATATTTCTTATTATGATCCTAGTTTTTTTTTTTTTTAACTAATTCAATCTATGAAAATTTGAGCAAAAATCACGAAAATAGCATTTTTTTTAAATACATTTTTTTCAAGTTGTGGTAAAATTTTTTCAATTTTTTTTCTTGTCTAAATATTCGAAATCAGAAAAAAACCCATAGACGGTATTTTTCTTTTTTTTTTAATATTCCATCAAAGTTAGGAAATTTTTAGAGCTTAAGTAAATAATAAGCATTTTTCAAACCAATACAAAATATGTATAGGAGCATAATTCCCCTAAAGTTTTTTTATAGTTGGTTGAGAATATAGTTAGGTTTTACAGAAAAAAATTTGAATCTCGTAATCCAGAAGATGAATTTTTTACAATTATTTTCTTGAAACAATAAAAAACCAAGGGCATTTGTGATTTCAGCGCCCTCTTATGCCGTAAAATGCAGGCAAACACAAAAAAATTTTTATACATATTTTGATTTTGTTGTTTTTGAACGGTATAAGTTTGAATTAATATTTCACAGTATTTGTAGTTAATTGTCTTTTAAACTCCTGAAAACTATCAAAATTTGAGCAAAAATCATGAAAATAGCCATTTAAAAAAAAATTTTTTTTTCAAGTTGTGGTAAAATTTTTTCAATTGTTTTTCTTGGAGTTTTTAGATAACAGTTTAAATATTCGAAATCAGAAAAAACCCATAGACGGTATTTTTCTTTTTTTTTTAATATTCCATCAAAGTTAGAAAATTTTTAGAGCTTAAGTAAATAATAAGCATTTTTCAAACCAATAAAAAAACACATGAGAAAATAATTCGATAAAATTTTTTTACAGTTAGTTCTAAATATAGTAAACTACTCCAGAAAAAAATTTCAATCCCGTGCTTTAAACAACAACAGTTTTACAACACTTTTCCTAAAGCATGTAAAACTCAAGTAGTTGTTTGGCCATTTTTACTATAAATTCTCAAACTTTGGCGCCCTCTAGCGCCGCCAAAAAGAGTTAAATCTTAAAAATTGTTCAAAATTCATTTTAATTATTTTGTTATCTATCGATCTGCACATTTTTAAGTACAATATAAGACTTGTTTTTTTTTTGATTAATGTCTATGGGCCAAAGCACTGTGCGCCGGCCCAGAAATGCAAGTTGTATTACATTCGCGGTTTGATATAGGCTGCATAAAAAGTAGGGATATTAAATGGAGTGAAATATCCTTCACACTTGATGCTTCTCTCGACACCTTAAATATATGTTTTACCCATTGGTCATCACATTGTATTTTTATGCCCAGAACATCAAAAGATTATGTTTCCTCAATCGTTTTACCACACAGGCATGCATCGTTGGGTCTTTCGAGCATTAAAACCGAATCTATTCACGCGACCTCATTCCGAGTTTATATCAAGGTTTCGGTTTCATCTGCAAACTAGTAGATAGGGTTGCAAGTTTGACATATGGGGCCACTAAGAAGAATAAGATATATAATAGGTGAAAGAATCGAGCTTATTTAATTCACTCAATAAAAAGAACATTTCTGTTAATCAAATTCGACAACTGATGATTCGGTTTGTTCACTTTTTAACATGTGACGCATATGAAAGCGTTCAATTAATAACTTTAAATGAAAACGCCACTTCTAGTTAAGCCTTTTTCCCATTTTATTGTATAAAATAAAATCAACTCGCTACTGAGGGTGTTTAAAAGCATAACTCTTTGCTTTAGTTTGAAAGAGTTTGCTACAAAAATTTAAAAAAAGATCATTAATCGGATTGATTTTATGGAATATATTATTGCAAAGTACCCAGTATAATTCTTTGGCTAGTCGAAATCAAAACTTTAGGAAGCATTATATAAGATTCCTGAAGCATGGGCGAATGTTTAATGAGAAAATTTTTTCGCAACAAATTCACACATTCGATAACACAATTTTCATAAAGATACAACTTTCGTCATTTGAAATTGTTACATGAAAAATGCTGCGAGGAGAAAAAGAAAGAACAAATACAAAAAGAAGTCTTTTGATTAATTTCGCGTATGTATGTATGTACATACGTTAACACATAAACACGTTCTCACCCACAAGTAAGTGTAATTGGAAATATAAGATTTTGCCTTGGTAAAATACAAGTTGGCAAAAGAAAAACACATTCACTGTGTATGTACTTACGATTGTATATGTAAAACAAACAACACATTTACTAAATATGCTAGAACTTTGGCGGGCGCCAACGTCAATGACTGTGAAGTCGACGGCGTGTACGACAAAAAAAGACAATTTCATTTGGAAACTCGTTAACACTTCGGAATGAAAAGAAAGTTTAACACAAATTACAACTAGATTTCCGGGGGAAAAAACTTTTTAACTTTGTTTCTAATAAATTATAAAATAGGAATATATTCATGTAAAAACAAACATATTAGAGATACACACTCCCACACATACATGCATATTCGCACTGCACACATGCACAGATGTTTTACTGAATGTGTGAGAGTTTTTGTTGAATGGTTTCCTACACCATTCATTGTTTGCAGTATTTGATGGGGAAAAAGAAGGGAACAAAAGTTTATAACCATAAGAATGTTTTTGATTGTTGTCTTGTTGCTTCTATTCACTTGCCGCTTTGTTCCATTTTTATACCCACACCCCTATAAGTGGAGGGGTATTATGCGTTGGTGACGTTGTGTGTATCCAGCATAAACATAAAAAAATATTTTGTCCTAGGCCCACCTTTTAGTATACTGATCGGTACAGAAGCACTTTCTGAATAGTTAGATCTAACGATATCCGTCCAACAAGCTGGCTGTCCATGTACACTTTTTGTGCAAAGTACACGTCGCAATTTTGGAGGTAGTTAATGAAATATGGTATACAAGTTTAAATCGGTATAAGGACAAAGCCTGTTAATGGTGCGAATCGGTCTATAGTCCCAATATAAACTTCTTTCCTTAAAATAGTATTTTTGCCTATAAGCCATCTTATTGTGTTAGTATTTAGATTTTATTCAGCCCAAAAATATTTTGCTGCAATCTTAATAAGTTAAAAAAATTTCATCAAAGTTGGTTCATCTTTGACCATAAAATTCGGCGACAATAACTTCTATAACAGCTAACATGCTATGCAATTTATGTTTGTAGGTCCAGGATTGACCGTATGTCCAATGAGGCGCGGATCCCCTCCCAAAATGATATTAATATGTTTTTTTTATTTCGCTAATTAGCGATTTGCAAATAATAAAATATTTTTTACACACAATTTTTTTACAAATCCATCTATGTATGTTTATGCGTAGCACATACATACGTTAACATAAAGTGAACGATAATTTAAATGAAGGTAGATTCAAGTAAATAACTTTCTTTATGTTTTTTGGGGTAAAAATTCATTAAAAATTTTAAGTGAATAAGAACTAACCCAAATGTAGGGCAATATTTCATTTTATTTTTAGCGATATATAAAATTTGTTCGGTTTGACATTTCATTAAAAAAATTGGGTCATAGTGTGGCCACATTTCGCAGCGGCGCAAAATTCCATTAAATGTCTTCATGACAATGCAATCTGTGCAAACTGGGCATTTTTTCGCCCATGCAAATGTAAAATATTGTATGCAATTTCATTAAGACAAACTTCATAGATGTGCCCAACAATTTTTGGCCGTTAAGTTGCGCTGCTCAAATGTGCGTTAATTAAAACACATGTTTTCATGCTAAACTTTTTCCGAAAAATTCAAGTATTAACATATCACAAACAACGAATTTCGTCTTTCTTTGGGAATTTTTTAAAACAAATTTTACTTTATAGATACAAATTTTAATTTTTCGTGTCTTATTTTATCTGATTTTTTTTTGTATTGACGTTTGTTGCCATCTGTCATTTATTGCTAAGAATTACACAAAAGTTTAAAAGGGGCTTAATAAAACAAGTCTCACACATTACCCCTCTGTCCAATAGAAAGCACCGCCCTATAATCGGCTTACGAAAAAATCCTGATAAAGAACTCTTATATGAATCTTAATCTCACAACATAATTTTATTCAGGAGGGTCCATAATTGCCCAATAGTGTTAAATAGGCTACACTTTCAAAAATGTGTCTGTAAATGTTATGGTGTAGGGTATCATAAGGTCGGGTTTGTTTGACTTTCTTACTGGTGGTTTTTAGAAACCTTTATAGATTTACACACATAAACACATTTTATATTTTATTGCCAAATATTTTACGTACACTCCCATGCATGTTGTGTTTAAATTTATGTATAACCTTGTTAACTAAATACTACTACCCTGCAGGAAATGTCACTAGTGAATCTGTACTGATTCACCAGTACTAGTGACTTATTATACCCCAGGCATTTTAGTAAAAGTAGTCTACCATTTTGTAAGAATTCGAAATCATAACAATCGTTTTTTATTATTTCTTCAACTTTTATAGGAATTCTACATCTAAGTTGTTATTGATAAAATCTTTTTCGTATTAAAGCCAAATATAGTGGCAATTCTAATGTAGTGTAGAGACTTCGTGGACAATGTCACCAATATAGTCGACAAAACTGGTGACTTGGAGACACTTGCACCCAAGTTTCCTTCAGGGTACATACATACACGTATACGCATACCCTCGCTGTAGGAACCCAGCGGGAAATGTCTCTAGTGAATCTGTACTGATTCACTATTGTCACAGAAGGGTGGTCGTAAACTGTATGGATCAAATTTTTTTCTATTTTTCCATGCTCTAACCCCCCAATTCGGTGGGTATTGATAAAAAAACAACTCAAAAAAATTTTTAGGACGATCGGCGAAGGCTAAGCCGTCCCTCAAGCCCACCAAAGTTTGAGAAAAATTATAATTTTACATTAAATCTGACTTTTATGTTTTATAACTTAGAAAATATTAATTTTGTAGAAAATTTGTTAACAAGTTTTTCTTTATCTCTTATTAAACAAAATAAACTGAAAATATCAAATAAACCACTAAAAAATCTAATTTTTAATTCATTAAAGAAACGCATTTTCTAGAAATAGTTTTGTTGTAAAACATTTTTATTATTTATTTAAAAAAAAAACCGACCAGCCGGGTACCTGGCGTTTTACCCTAATTTGGGTACGCTGAATTCAGTGGTGCTAACCGTTTTTTAGTTAAACTCTTGTTTTCAAAATTTCGAAAACGGAGGAGGTTGCACAGCGTAACTCAAAAACGGTTTAGTTTATAAAATAAACTAAAAAAAAACGAAATTCCACAATAATATTACCTTTAACAATTGTTATATGTTTTTCTTATATGCGTAGTCGTTTTAGAAACCAAATTTTTTTGGCAATGGGGATAAAACAAATTATGTTAGGTTGGTCATACATTTGACCCAACTAAGGGCAATCTTGGCGCTGCAGTGGCCAAATTTAAGAATTATATTAAACCGGCGTATTTGTATGGGCGCCCCCCTGAAGGGTGGTGATATAAGGCAAGTACTTCTAAAATCCTACTTTTTCGACCCCAATAGTAATAAATAATTTTTTTTATAAAAGAAAAAGACTTTTGTTCCGGTTACACTTGTAACCATTGGTACATACGGTCTATTTCGTTCCTTTGTTTTTATAATATTTTGGCATGAAGACTTATGTATATGCTGCCGCTGATACTTGATTTAGAATGTGGCATATGCAATCGTCCAATGATCAAGTGCAAAAATCTATTCACAATAGCGAAGTTTAGTGTTTGTTGCAAATGGTCTTGCAAAGAGCAAATGCAAAATATCATAGCTGTTTTGTTAAATCCAAAAACAAAATACACAGAGTTTCCTTAAGATTTCATAAAAACGCTACGAAATTTTGCATTTGCACTTTGGCAAAACCATTTGCACTAAACACTGAAATCCGTTTATATTCATTGGACAGTAAATACGAGTTGGCATTTTATATCAATTATAAATATTTACGTTTGAAAAATTTGGAAATAGTACCAAATGAGTCACGGGGGTACCACCGTACTTTTTGGCTTTGAATTGTATCAAAAAAGTGTAGTTTATACACTTTGTTGACGATGTCACCAGTGTTCGAAAATAAACAGTACATTATTTAGCGTTCGGCTCACACACCGAAGAACGATATCTATTTTTTTAGTGTTTGTGTAAACATACACAAACCTTAATACCGTTCGTAACTTTTTTCAAGAAAGAACCGAACATTATATAATGTTCGGTTCTTCGTTAAAAAACAGAACAATTGTAGTGATACTGTAGAAAAACATTATATTTTAATGTTCTATAATGTTTTTTTCGTGTGTGTATTTTGTTTTTGTAAAAATTGTTTGGTTTTTTTTTTATCAGCAAAAAGCGACGAACATTAACGAGCCGAACCGAACACATTGAAGTTCGTGGATTTTCAAAAAAACCCGAACGGAATTTAATGTTCTCATCATTTGTTGAGTATGATGAAAACAGCATTATTTTTGTGCTCGAAAGATGACAAACAGGGAAACGTTATTTTTTTTAATGAATTTCTACACAAACACTATTAGCGTTTGTGTTTTCCACAAATCTACCGAACTGAACATTAAAGAACGATATTTTGTGTTTATTTTCGAACACTGGATGTCACTTATATAGTCGACACAACTGGTGACTTGGATATACTTGCACCCAGGTTTCCTTCAAGAAATGCCTTGTATCAAGTGTCTCCAAATCGCCACATTTGTCGATTGTTAAGTTGACATTACCAACGAAGCGTCAACACTTTTATCTGCCTCTGAGAAAAAATATAATTTTTTTAACCTCCATAAGCGTATGCTTCTTCTTTATTTTTTAATATTGTTTAATTGAAAATATTTAATTGTGGCTGCAAGGAAAATAAAAGAGTTTAAAATAAAAAATAAAAAAATCATTTGTCACACACGCAGAGACAAAACATGTTTAATTTAAAATACTCTACGAAACGTTGGGAAAAACTGTAATAAAATTGATGTTTTATTTACATTGAAGCTCCAGGCCTAACAAGCTTAAAAATAGGAAAATTACTTAAAATGTTTAAATATGCCCACCTCTAACAAAACTATTTTTAAACATATTATGTTTAATTTAATTACATTATTGCTACCGACAACTATTTTATGAGCAACACTTATATTCCTCCATTAAGAACCCACATCCATATTAAGTTTGCCTCTTAACATGTCATGGTTAAATATGACAATAATTTGTTTTTAAATTTCCTCTTTCCAAGAGCAACATGCTATGGTTGAAAACCAACCATGCTATTATAAGTGTTAAACATATTTAAGTTATTATTAACCATTACATGTTCAGTGGCAACCATAATATGGTTGTTCGTAACAATAATATAATTAAATTAAACATAATATGTTTAAAATTTTCTTTAACTATAGTGTTGTTGGAGGTGACCATATTTAAACATGTTTTTTCTCTGGGTTTATATCTGTGGCTTGTTGCTAAAAGGGCCAATATCAAAATATTAACTTTCGAGAAAATTTAAATTAAATTATTTTTATAGAAGAGTTCTTACTGAAATTTGCTAGCAACACTTTTATGAAGCTGTTCTGGGCTTAAAACATCAAAAAGAAGATGTTAAAAAAAACACCTAATGCAACGATTAACTCAAAACAGAAAAGTATTGCCATTGGCCCTTTTAGCACCGAGCCACAGATATATAACTATGAATATAGTGTATTATAAAAAGAAAAACAACTTATAAAAGTCGAAAAAAATCAAAAATTAGTAAAAAGAATGATTTAATTGAGATTTTATTTATTATAGAAATTTACCATTTCATTTCTGCTTTGAATGCGCCATTTGTCTATCACTATCTAGTCAATTGTTTTAAAGTTACTAGCGGATTCTCAATGACAAGGCCATGTTAAATGTATACAGCACAAAGCATTGCATGTAGTATAATTGGACAGTAGTACTGGCGACAATGTCAAAAGAGTGTCAGTACATTTTCACTATCGACATTTCCTTAAAAGAATATATTCGCATTTAAGTTTGACTTAACGCGTTTGTGTGACTGAGTCCGTGTTGCAAATGAGTGTGCATATTTATACTTGACTACATGCAAAATTTATCAACCGGAGGCGTTCATATTTTGTTTTTGCCTGGTTTTATTTTTCATGTTGTGATGCGAATATTATTAAGAAAAAGTTGTCTCATCACAAAACTTTTGTCATTTTTTGTTGTGCTAAAGTTGTTTTTGTACAATTGTTGTTATTATTATTCTTCTTCTGACAACTGCCTGCCAGAATTGACAATGTTTTATATAATGGTGGTTATTGCAGTGGGAAAAAGGTTTCTACTTGAATAGCAAGGCCTTCTGGCACACGGTTACACTTGTGGTGTTGTAGTAACTCTTTTTTTACTTTTTTAATGTCATTCGGACTGAAAGACAGAAAAGTCGTCTAACAAATTCATTCACATTCTCACTTAACTAACAACAAAAACTTGCCACATTTTTAGCCACAAATTAAATTTGTTCTTAAGTTGCTGCTGTTGTTTTTGCTGCTCCTTTATTG
Source organism: Pollenia angustigena (assembly GCA_930367215.1). NCBI lineage: Eukaryota > Metazoa > Arthropoda > Insecta > Diptera > Polleniidae > Pollenia > Pollenia angustigena. The sequence goes on along the minus strand of OV884056.1, from coordinate 141,822,079 downwards.
CTGTTTTTATTGTTAATTTTCAAGCAGCCAGCCAGCTTTCGCTTTGTTATTGCCTGTTGGCAGCTGGTTGATCTTCCACTAACAACAGCAACTTACAAACAACATCAAAATAAGCAGAGAAACCAGTCAAAAGACAACACAGACAAGTACAATTTTGAGCAAGTTTTTAAAATGAGCAAAAATTGCATCAACACCATTCAAAACTTAGCCAAAATATGCCAAATTTAACTTAAAACATATAAAAAAAAGCAATAGAAAAAGTTAAGCAGACACAAAAATGAGTCAAAATCGAGGGATAAAAAAAGAAATAAAAACAACTTCTACCCACTCATAGAAAACTTTTTAATGAGAAAACTCTAATGGAACACATTTTGTTAACAAGCTTTTTTTTTCGTCCTGCTCGCAAAATATTTATTTGGCTGTGTGCGTGTGCTCTTAAGTAATTCCTTGTATGTAGAAGGAAGAAACATGTTGAAGTTTTCAAAGAAATGTTTAAGATACAAAATTTTTGAGAATATTTGGAAACACACGATTGGATTTGTCAATCTCCTTTTTATTAAACATGGAATTCATTTCACGGTAATGCCAAATTAAATCGGTTGTGCCGAATATTAAATACTTCTCACCATAGTATTGAAAAGCAAATTATTTCCTAATTCTTATTTAGATTGCATATGTGCATAGGCGCTAGGTGAAATAGTATTTCGATAGAGAATATTTGATCTTTATTGTATCAACCAAGCTTGTATTGTATTGGCCCTATTGTACAAAAACCCTTAATTCGGGGGACATTTGGTTCATTTTCCACACGAAATGCTATTTATATTAAAAAAATATATCAGCCAAACATGATCCTGCTAGCTCATATTGTATGGGCACTATTGTGGCAAAAGCATTTTTTTGGGAAGAAAAAATAGGTACATATTCGTCTGCAACTCAATCATTTATTAACCAATTATGTTAACTTTCGCTACTATTATTTTTCTAAAGTATATAGAATATAATAGGCCGTTTATATAACGACGAAATCTTCCCCCAAATTCAGTGCGTTTCAGATGTACTTTTCTTTGACATTAGCGAGATTTTGTTTATATAACTGACTGAAAGTTTTTTGTGTAAGAGATACATACGTAGAAAGATATTGAAATTTAACAATTTGCATTTATTTTTCAATCGATTATTCGACTTTTTTCAAAACCCGTTTTTCGATTACTCCGAATAGTTGCTATTTTAAAAACCGGTTTTAAAATCCGGTTTTCGGCAAGGCATTTAAAAATAAATAAAAACGCCATTATTTGATTTCTTCAATTTTGTTTTTAGCTTTTGGTATTTAAAAACAAAAACTGGTGAATTTTTTCCAGATCGTTGATTTCGCCGGAATGTTGTAGTTTTTAGCATCAAGATATGCTAGAAGTACTTGCGGGTTTTTAGGGCTTTGTTTCTTCTGCAACACAACGGGCTTATATTGCACCGAATGATTCATTTTTGACATCGCATTTAAGAAAAGTAATATTTGGCGTCTCTTTGAACTACGGAACGGAACAGATTCAAATTTTATTTGGCTCAAATTTATGGCAAGCCTACGGACAAATTTAAGATGATTAATAAGTCGTGAACTTGAAGATCGTTTGGAACTTATCATTTAAGGGCACTTTAAGCATCTTTGTCTTTTTGATCTCACTCAAAATATCTCCATCTTTATCTTCATAAATATATATTAAATACAGCCGATCTGGCTGAATACTGGTTTTTTGGACTTGTTGCAAGATTCTTCGTTATCAGTAGACAATATCCGAAAAAATGTGGGCGTGATTGAAGAAGTGGACGTGCCACACAAAAGATAAACTTATATCTTAAGAAAGGTGCTTATAAAACTTTCTATTCTTATCGCACCATGGTTTATATAAGATTAAGTATAGTCGGATATAGCATGGTTACTTGCTTAATGCGAAAACCATTTTCTAATAATCTTCTGGTTTTAAATTAATATGCCGCGCCTTGTTACTTTTGGTGATGGGTATAAAAAAACAACAACATGGGATTTATGGGTAAAGTAGGAGGGAGTCGTGGTTTTTTTTTGCTTATACTTGAGCCATTTGCAGACCGATCGTGCTGAATTTGAATGGCAAATAGTTCCGGACTTTATGTGACATAACTTTAAAGCAACCGAGTTCCATCATATCTAAGGTATCCGGAAAACCCATTTCAACGGACAGACAGACATTATTTCATCAACTTAGCTACTCAGAAGGACCCAGTATATAACAAACCGGAATGACAAACTTATACATATAAGCCCTTTTACCTTCGGTAAATAGTTCTAAGACAATTGCCAAACAAATTAGGTGAATTTTGAAACATGATGGCCTACATGGAACTAAATACATTTAGTAATTTTGCCTAATCAACATATCTATGGAGGCGAATCATAACCTGCATATTTATTTCCAATTTTTCTAACATCTACAATTTTCGTTTTGTCAAGTTTCTCGAATGAGGAAGACATTTTTTTTTAATTCCCTATGCTTATCCCCGCGAAGCTTGACGCTTGTCTGCACGAAAGAAACCAGAGTCTCTGGCAGGAATCGAACCCGCAACCCCAGGGTTGATAGGCTAGCTCACTACTAGCTAGCCTACCGGGGATTAATATTACCGAACATGAGTATAAAGGATATTTTTATGTTTATTTTATAGAGCTTATGGATAAAACTCACCATTTTACATTTAACTGTTGTTTGCTTGAAGCATTGAATGAGCTTTAAATATTTCGGCTCAAAGATGGTTAAAATCTGTAAAAGAGTAAATAAAAGTTAATAATTGTGTAATTAATATAAATGAAAATCAAATTAAATAAACTTCATTTCAGTGTGTGTCTGTTAAAACTACTAATTGCTAATCAATCACTGATGGCTTAAACGGAGGTTTAGTTGAACTAAACTTGAATTTATAAGTTGTTTAAACTCAACAACTGTTAATCAGTGTGCTATGTATTATATGTGGCTGAAAAATAACATGTGGCAGCACTACTATAAATCTTATCAAATTCATATGGTCTGTATTGGTAGTTCAAACTCCCAGTTTTATGCGTTTAAAGATAGTTTATATGTTTAGCGATTTATAGATTTGTTGGTTTAAACACATTTTAAACCAAAAAGAGAGTTTATCTTGCTCTGATGTTTTAACCCTAAGTACCCAGCAAACACGAAGTGAAACATTTGATATAAAATACCCTTATCATTTAATTTCAAACGCAATTTTCAAACCTTAAAAGTTTGATATCACATTAAGGGTGTCCAGCCGATTAATTCTTGTTCGATTAATCGAACAACTTTAGACGATTATATGTACGAATAATTTAAAATTGCTAATTTCGATTAAAGGATTAATCGAAGAATTTATACCAATTAATCGAATCATAATAATATACAGTGAACTCGCGAAAACGTGAAGACTCAAAAGGGTGAACGTCTCAGAAACGTGAACCAATTTATTTTTACACAGGCTATTCTAAAACGTGAACAAAATCTGGAAGCTCTAAAACGTGAACGTGTTTACTTTTTAAAATGTTTTTTGAATTGGGAAATCCCCGAATTGAGTTCACTTATTGGTTGATGTTAAAGCGTTCTTTTTTCTTAATTGCATCCATGTATGTAATACGCTGTTTTTTAACAGCGCTACGATATTCGTTATTCGTGAAAGTGAAAATGTCATTAAAAACCCCGAAAGTGTTATCTTTGAAAGATAAAGTAAATATTCTTTAATTATTGCAAAAGGTTTATAGTGTCAGTGGCTTGGTTAGAAAATATGGCGTTGCTAAATCAACAGTTTGTTCCATTTAGAGACAAAAATAGGAAATAGAAGCTCTTATAAAGGCCGCTTTAGCCGACCGTAAATGTAATTAAATGCAATGTAAAGTACCGTAACGTACTGTAAGCTCGTTTGTGCACTTATAGAACATGTAAGGACGTGTCAGCTGTTTTTCACAACCAAAAACAAAAAAGCATTAGTATACATAAAACAACACACACAGTGATGAGAATTAAAAATGTTGAAATGGTGACCGCTTTGCAGAAAAAGTACCAAGTGATTTAAATAGTATTAAAACTGTATTTCTTGCATGTATAAATAAATAAATAATTTAATATTTGATATTAATATTACAGATTTACAAAAAACAAATATTTATTATAAACACATGTGCTTACATTAATTTCAAAATGTACATACGCCTAAACAAGGTTTTGATACCACTAAAAACCAGACTTTGTTTGATTGTGGATATGTCTACATTTGTTAATTTTATACATCTAAATATATATTTGTATACATGAAAATATGTATGGATTGTAACTTATTTTGTCAAAAGTCCACAGATATTATAAATGAAAAAGTACCAAACAAAAAGAGTGATTTTACCCGCATTGCATTTAAAATATAAGCAGCCCATCACTATCTACAACTGTCACGTAACCTCGTAATGAAATTCCATTTTCTACAGGTTGGCACGTTACGGTTAAGTGCCATTACAGTCAGTTAAGCATTTGCATTGCTTTCCATATAACAGAAACGATCAGCTGTTTACATTACATTTACATTTCTACATTTACGGTCGGCTAATGGGACCTAAAGGCTTTAATATTGGCTAAAAATGAGATGGCCGACCAAATTGAAATCAGTGTGTAGAAAACTTAAAGAAAAAGCTTTGTTAAAGATGATCAAACAAAAAACTTATAAAAAAAAGATGACCTTTTTTCCTGTGTATTTTTTCCCCTTATAAACATTATTTAAACAAAAAAATATTTCTTTTCGTTTTTGTTACTTTTATGTGTATTTTTTTATGATATTCATAAGAAATATATTTTTTTAATGTATCAACTGAATTATTGCACATACATATATTTTTGGTTATTAAAAATTAATAAAATATTCGTTTAAAATACATATGTACTTGTTTATCTATTTATTTTTAAATAGGGGTATTATTTTTAAAATTTTTGGCATTCGATGACGTGAACAATCAAGAAAACGTGAAACGCCATGGTAAAAATTAGTTCACGTTATCGCGAGTTCACTGTATGTCAAATCGACCAAGAGTGGGACACGACCCCTTCCGATTTTAATGAAATTTGGAGAGAAGGTTCCTTTAATCGTCTAAGGAATATATTTGAACGAAAACAATTTTTTTTTTCGAAAGTTGTCATAATTTCGCCGAATTAGCCGAATGTGTTGAGTTTATACTTCAATATCTCAAAAACTGCTTTACATACGAAGATGATTTTAATGTAATTTTCAAGAGAATACTTGGGGCTACAAACCATATATTTCAAAAAAATATTTTTTGAAAAATGTTATATCTGCAAAATATTAAAATTTAAAAAAGGACTAAGTCAAAAAAAAAAAACAAACTGTTTTTTATTTCGCAACTTTTAAAAAAAATATCTTAAAATAGAATTTTAATATTTTAATTTTGAGCAATAAGTACACTGTGATAGTTGCAAAAAACAGACAAGCCTTGCACCTGGCATTTTAACCTAATCCAGTGGTGCAAACCGTTTTTTTATGTTAGCTCTTGTTTCCAGATATACCGTTGTTTCGAAAATGTAGGAGGTTGCACTGCATATATTCGCGTAACTCAAAAACGGTTCAGCTTATTAAAATTGGTAAAAAGAACCGAAATTCGGCAATAAATAATCAAGTGGTAAATTTTAAGTCAAATATCAAAAAAAAAAAAAAAATGTTTAGTAAGTAATTTAGCTTATTTTTTTTGTTAATTTTTGCAATACAATTTAATTTTACATTTCACAAAAGAAAAAATTTCAAAGGTATGTTAACTCAGTAATTTATATTAATTCAACGGGTATGTTCTTGAAATCGAAAAGAAGTGCAATTGAAATCAATCTATAATTTAAATTCAATTATTTACAAAATGACCGTAGTTTTTCGTGGTTTTAAGTGTTGTTTTTGCAAAAATAATCGATACTTAAAGAATGAGTAGATAAAATGGAATATTTTTATGAACCTTCATTACAGTGTCGTTTTAAAAATCATTTCGATTTCTAGAACTCGCCCGTATTTTTTTAACAAATTAGTACATACGTTTCCCTCTTTTGAATGAGTTTGGCTAAAAAATATTGTACGAAGGATAAATCTAATAGAGCTAAAGGTAACAGGTGTCCAAAAATGTATTACAGTAAATGTTTTTCAACAACTTCACTAAACTACCATTTACACAGTGACTAACTATAACAGAGTACTTGAAGAAGAAGAAGAAAATCAAAGGGCTAACAAGTGGTCTAATAAATAAATCTTTTAAACAAAATACTTCGATCGATTTTTTAGAGGAAATTATTTGCAGGAGCATAGCATAGGATGGAATTTCTGTTAAAAGTCGCAAAAAATTCAAAGTTATATTGACTGTTTTAAAATCGAAGTGCACAAAAGTAAAGCAACTATTTGGGGCTCCATTGACAAGTTTTATTTAAAAAAGAATGTTTATTTACTCAAGTACAAAATTGTTCTAAAATTATTGAAAAAAGCTCGTAATTTATAAAATTTCTGTATTTAGAATTATTCGATTAATTGATTAATTTTAAAATTTTATTCGTTTAATCGAATAAGCTTAAAATGCCAAATATCGATTAATCGTTTAATCGAACAAAAATAAATTGAATACCCTTATCACATTTGATATAAATTTCTTTTCAAGTGTTACTGCTGGTCAGTGTGGCCATATCCAAAAATATTTTACAGCTAAATCGGCTTTCAAATAATGCTAAAAAATGCCAAAAAAATCCTTAACTGCCAAAAAATAATGCTAAAATTTATATTGTATTATTGTTTTGTTATTTTAGTTAATATACCTTTATACATGATTTATTTTACATAATTCATCCCTATAATCATATTAATAGAACAAACTGATTAAAAAATAACAATAAAATTTTTCTTAAACATAAATAATCTTATGGCCATTTTCTCAATGTATCGACAAACTGTCTGTTACTTAATGCCAAACATAAATTTATGAGACCGATAAACTGTCCGTTAACAATTTTGGGTTTCTCAATAAACCGACAAAAAGCAATGTTTTCAGTTGGCAACACCACTCAAAATACATATAAAAGTTGGGAGTCAGCTGATTGAATTTATCTGTACGGCAAATAAAAGGAAAATAAATAATTAGCAGATGAGTGCTGCAGCCGTATTCTGCAATTCGCTAAAGCTAAATTTCTATCGCTAAAAATCTAGAAAGTTGATTTAACGATTTTTGGCTACGAATGCAATTCTGTAACTTGCATTGCTAAATTTGGCAATGCCATACAAATTTCATTCGCCTCAATTTTAACTTTTAATGTCATCTATAAAATTTTGTGTTCTCTAAGGCATTTTAGCGATCGAGATTTAGCTTTAGCTAAGCGAATTACAGAATACGGCTGCTGGTTAGTTTTGCGACCGAATAGAAGCAAATGAGACATTGAGAAAACCAAATTTCCTTAATGTGCAGTTTTTCGTTGGGTAAAAAGATAATCGCCTAATGAGAAAACGGCCATTAAAACTATAAAACAAATATATTTCAGTCTTTATATACGTATTATATACGTTATGACGCATAAATGTCTATTATTTTATTTAGTATTTCAATATAATTTATATAACAGTTTTAATAAAAAATATAATTTTATAAATCAAATACGTCATCAAATGAATAATCTTCTTCTTCTATTTAACGTCATTATATTTCGAATTTTCGTTTTTAAGAGATTTATACCACTTAAAACCTATTTTTACTTCCGCGTTGCTAAATGGCAAAACCAAGAACTTCGTTGCAAAAGAATTTAATTCACTGAATGGATTTTCATTTAATGCATTTTTATATCCATATACATTTATCCAGAAATCAAGTGTTGATTTCTTATTTAACAATTCATATGAATTTTGTTTTTGCCGCTGATGTTCCATAGTTGAATTTTCATCTACAGTGAAATCAATTATTTCTTCTTTAAAATGTTAGCTTAGTCTGGGATCACACTATGAAAGTTTTCTTTAAGAAAGTTTGAGTTTTTTGGTGACAGGGGAAAATAACATATTTTTCTTCTCTCTTCTCTCACCCATAAATTTAGACTTTCTGAAAGAAAACTTTCATAGTGTGAACACAGACTTAATTTGCATTTATTAGTATTTTCTGCACAAAAAAGTAAGTATTTGTTAAATTATGATAATTGTTTGGCAACCGTCGCACAGTGGCGCCATTTGAGTTTTTTCGTTGCAAAAATCATATCTTTTGAACCGAATAAGATAATTGAACAGTTTAAACAGCATATGATAGATAACTGTTCAGCCTATGAAATGAGCGTTTGGAAAGGGTGCTACGCTCTGTAGGGGCCTAATTATGGGTTATCAAAGTTAAAATTAGTAGAAAAATCAATTTTATGGTAACTAAAAAAAATTATTTTTACATTTTTAGATTGTTTTTATTTTTTTTCTTTAGGTTTTTATGTTTTAAATTATTACCCAACAAATTAAAAAAAAAATTATTTTTTTTTAAATTTATTTTTTCAATTTTCTGTAAAATATTCATCACAGTTCGTAAGAGAAGGTATATCTAAAAGACTAACCATTTCTAAACTATAATTATTTTCTAACTCTATTCGTGACTTCACATGCCGCAGGGAAGATATAAGTGGATCGGAAGATGCTGCCAACATGTTGAAGAGGTCCTCATTTTGCCTTACCCTTGATGCTTTGAATGTGTTCTGCAATCTATATTTTTTATAAAATTTGTTAAGAGACTCCTGTGCTTCTTCAGAAAGCTCTCCAATTGGCAAAGACTGGTACTCAATTATATCTTTGCCATGCGCCAATATTTTATGGACGGTCGGGGTCAACTTCTTCTGTGGATACATTTCTGCTAAAAGAGATGCAGTTTTCGACGCATATTCTCCATATTTTGTAGAATTGACATTTTCTTTGCAGTTTAAAACATCCAAGATCGTTCCCAATCTTTTCACGATTTGATTGTCAATTCCAGTGATTCTAGTTACTGCCTCATCATTTTCAAAAAATCTCCTAGAAGTGTTTCCATCGTTTGAGTTACCGTATCCGTGCTTGGGACAGTCTACTTTTAGTCCAACTTGTTTAAAAAAAGCATCCTGTATTTGCTTCTTTCTGATCTTTTCCTTATCCTTTATTGATGTATTTTCATCGAAGTTTTCCTCCTCTTGTGGTAGGGTATACGCCAGTTTTAGCAAGAATTCCATACACCTTATCCTTGCGTGCAATGGTGACATTCCATATTCGTAATTCTCCTCATTTGTAGAATCGTTTAAATTACCAAAGTTCTTCTGACTCTTTTTGCAAATCGGGCATGACATTGTTGAGGTTGTTCCTGTCAGTTCGTTTACGACTTTTCCGTCAACCATGGTCAGATGGAACTCGTAATTGCATTCAATATATTTTCCTTCTCCAATTTGCAGCTTTGTAGGCTTAATCTTGCTTATTTGTTCTTCAATGTCCTTCACCGTGGTCCTTATGAGTTCTGCCGATTCCCTTGCAAACTGAAACATTATTGGTCGGCAATAATGCACTGATGACGGACGTGGATTTTTCCAGTGAAGGGAAACATCCGATTTAAGCCGCAAAGGAACAACAGATGCCATAAACATATTTCCGTCCGATATTGTAGCGTCATCGGAAGATATCCTTTGCTTATAAACGCTTTGTCCGGATGATCCATCGCAGCCCCATTTGCTGATCAATGTCAACTTCTCAGGAAGAATTTTCACCTCATTTTCAGGAAGACTCTCCAACAACCGTTTTGCTGTATGGCCCATGAGATCCTGCAGATTGGCTTTCGCAGAGACTTCCGTAAATTCCGTATGCAGTGGTCGTGAATTTATTTTGGCTTGCGTAATATGCTTGTATCCGGGTAAAACGTCAGCGCCGTGTCGCGTTAAAGATGCCCGTAGTTTCTCATATTTCTCTTTGGAAAGTTCTAAGTCCATAAACAAGGCCAAGGCTTCTTCGGAACCATACTTTTTAATGTGTGCGTTTGTGGGCGTGGGAATGCTTTCCTTAATCCTTTTTAGTCGCAGTGGGCTTGCATCAGCAACAGATTTGGTTATGTGCGACCTAACTCTTTCACTATCCTTTGTAAATTTAATAGACAGCGCTTCCGATAATTGCTTCGTGGTCAAGTCATTGGTGGCATCGGCAAGTTTCCTCTTTCTTGTGAAAATTGAACACTCCTCAATACTTTTTTTTGGCCTTCCTTTTGCTCCTCTGGTTGATGTGGTGGGTTTATCTACTGCCAATATATCCAGGATGGTATCTTCATTAAGCCAGTCCTCGTATTTGGAGTTGAAGTTCTGAATGGTTCGATTAGATTTCACCCATTTTGCCTTAATATTTGCATATATCAGATAAAAATTATTTTTTATAATTTCGCTTCTCTCAATATTTCCGTATAAGCTATCAAGTTCTTCTAAAGCAGCTTCCGTGAAAAAATTTGGTGTGGTTGACTTTCTAAACAGTTCAAATAATTTAAAATTGTTCAACGCCATGTTTTCAGTACTTAAATTGTTTAATGGTTTCAGTAATTGTTGCGCCAACTTTCAGTCGTAGACTAATCCAGGCATTATGCTTATTTTGCAATATATAGGCTTATGCTACCATGCCGAAAAATGTACCTGTTCCCTACATACATATGGATTTAGGCTGAATAATGCATTTTTATATTATGCACGTGTCCAAATAAGATTTGTGCCTACCTGTAGTCAATATTGTTCTTGACCATTTGCAATATATAGGCTTATGCTACCATGCCGAAAAATTTACCTGTTCCCTGCATACAAATGGAATTAGGCTGAATAATGCAATTTTGATATTATGCACGTGTCCAAATAAGATTTGTGCCTACCTGTAGTCAATATTGTTCTTGACCATTTGTACGCCAAAGTATTGTTTAAGTGAGGTACGTACCTGCTAATTTCAATGAGTAGTTTTTTTAGATTTTAGATCAAACTACTGTCATACAATTTCTGCAACCATGTCTTTTTAACCTTTTTTACCTCTAGAAGCCAAACGGGCACGTACGGGCAGATAAAATTTTTGAATTATGTAAAGAAATAATCAAAGAACAGATTTTGCAAATATGGCAAATATAGAAAAATATAGATTTTTGTTATTTTCCGTCAAAGTTGAAAAATAGTGAAAAAACGGATAGTTTTTAAATAGTGATTTACCAGGAGAAACACAAAGCAAACAGTTCATTTTTTTTTTATCATTACACATTTAATAAATGCATCAATCAATACAAACAAAAAATAAGGCGATTCGTTACCTATTTTTCGTGATATTACACCTGAAATCGCAACAAATTTACTAAAAATTGTGTGTTTTTTTGAAAACCGAAAGTCGGTCAACTTTGAACGGCTATATCTTCTAAACTAAAAATGTGATATTATTAAGAGTGGCAGATTTGAAATCGTTGAAAAGTTTCCTATAACATGAGTTTATTCAAAACTTCGTCGGTGCTCATGAAAATTTTGATTTTTGCAACCTCGTTTGCTCTACGGGCGCTACTGTGCGTCGTCTAAGTTGACTTTTTGATTGAGCTATAAAGTCCCGGCATGTAATACGTATTTGTTTTTCTATTTTAAAAATTATGGTATCTCTTTTCGTTTCCAAAAATTTTTCAAAATCGTAATTGAGGGGAAAAATCAGCTTAACATGAATTTAATGGATCAAGCTGTTCAAATTTTAAAACAATTTGATATGAAAGATATTTTAAAAGATTGAACAGTTTATATAGCAAAAGAGTAGGGATTTGTACATATATGCATTCAACAAAAAAGTGTGGTAGATTTTCAAAAAAAGATTACTAGAATACTCTTAAAATAAAAAATGCTAAAAAATGCTAAATATGTAGTTGAAAAATGCTAAAAGAAATGCTAACTGCTAAATGAAAAATTTGCAGCAAAATCAGACAAAAAAATGCTAAATCTAGCTGCAAAAATGCCAAAATGGCCACGCTGCTGCTGGTTCACAATCTTCAAGTTCAAGTTGTCAAGTCTTGAACTTTAAGGAGAGAAGGTAAAATAGAATGCGATGTATTTTCCTCTCTCTCCCCTCAGAACTCAAGAAAAAAGACCAGCACTTATTCTTGAATTTCGTAAATTTAAAAGAAACTTGGCAGAGCCAAAGAGAAAGAAACAGGTAAGGTCCGTTAAACAAGATCCCGGGCAAGTTCGGACTAACTTAAATATACTGTAAACTAAACTTTTTCTTTTGCTTGCAAATTTCCTGATTAATTTTTCAGTTAAAAAAAAAAACAGCTGATTGTGTAATTCTTGTCCAAACTTGCTTAGAGAAAAACTTCGTACAAATTTGTACAGCAACTGAAAAAATACGTTTTCGTTTACTCTCTTAATTGCACAAAAATTGTTAACCGGAACGCCTTTAAGTAACTTTGTACGCCTTTTCATCTTTCAACAGCAGCGATGGTGCCGAATGTTAAGCTGCAGCTTTTTTTTAGTAAATAAGAAATTTGATTTAAAAAGCAAAACTAAAATAAATTTAAATTTACTAAATAAAATTCTCTTTTTCATTTATATTCCGTATTGAATTGCAATCGACATTTGAAAAAAAATTTGAGAATAACGTTTGAAAGTAAGTTGAAAATAAATACATTTCCTAATATGAAATTAATTTCCCCTATTTTGTTGAGAATGACATTTTTAAAATAATTATATTCCTACAAAATTAAAGTAGATTTGAATCATATTTTAAGAAAAAATTTGTATGCAATTTTGTCTTCTAACACATGTCACACTGATTTTATTTTTTATAAATACGGCAGTTATTATTTAAGAAAGAGTATAATATCAAATCATTTCAATTTGTTTGTTGGGTACATATAACAAACATAATTTAATTAAATTAATATCTCATTTATATTAAACTTATGCTAAAAAATATTATATGTAATGCAATACTAGAGCATTAGTACCAGGGTTTGCATTTAAATGGTAATTTTCATAATCGATATAAATTTACTATGTATTTTGCAATTATTAATTAAACGCGACCTTACAAAGCACTTATACACTAGCTATTGAAGACTTTTCACTAACATCGTGGAATGAAACTGATCATATTTGTGGATATATTTAAAATAAGAATTAGAGCTATACAATTCTTAAAAAATAACGAAAATACCTAAAAATAGAAATTTTCATAATTTTTCCCACAAATTCCATATTTTTGTTTTCAATACGTTTAGACCATTTTTTAGATAGCATATAAAGCCCACTCCTGATATATTATAATTCCTATTTTTTTAATAGCTTCTTAATTTAATACAGTACATATCGTTCAAAATATTACTGACATTTTTATCTGTGCATGCCAATGTACATAGTTGCATTTCTTTTAACAGCTGAGAGCTGTTGCTCCGCTAGTTATGAATTGTGAATAAGATCTATAACTATCTAAGAACTAGGTCTTAAGTTCTGTCTTATTAGTTTCGACTTTGGTTATGATTTCTGAATATATGCCAAAGTTTTTGTCGAAAATCCCTGTTCATGTCTGATATGACAAATCACATTTTTAATTTATTTAATCGCAATCGCAAGAGTTTTTGGCGATTACGAATAAATGCGATTAAAATCGACTTGCAAACCCTAATGTGTAGATATTAACACATTTGTACCAAGGCGAGTTCATAGCAGGAGAACTCGAGAGATCATCTGACTATTTTTCGTTCCGTGCATTTTGATCTAATTTGTCTTGCTCGTCTGTCAAAAATTTTTTTGTACAATGATATTAACAAATGATTCTGGCACAAAACTGGGATAGCGAGTTCGGGCAAGTCTACCTTGTCGATTTCGAATATGTTTTTTTATTTATACATACACAATTCGAGCCCTTATCGGAAAATAAGCTTAAGCGACAAACACACAAATTTACAGGAGAAGGTTTTTTATTGTGCTTCAAAAAATATTGTAACTTCAGCTAAAATTGTTTTTGCTATAAAATCGTTACGGTACATTATGTGACCATGACATTTTAGGAGATGATGTAAGCGTTGCCAATAAATTCATTAATTACAAAAAAACGAAAGTTGAAAATTATGTCGTTTAAGCTATTTTTGCTGTAAGAGCTCGATATGTGAATATACAAATTATGCATATAAAAGAGTGTTCCGATGGACGGTTTTTTTTTTGAAACAAGTAACAAAAATATCATTATCTTTATCTTAAAAAACTTTAAGGAATTTTTAAAAAAATATTTTTTATTATGGACTTCTGGAAAAATGGTAAAGTTTTATAAATTTTCTTGGTTTCAAACTTCCAGTGAATTTGCAATTAAGGCATTTGTCCGAAAACTCTAATGTAGAACATCAATTTAACGTGTACGAACAAATATTTGTAAACATGCAGGCAGGCGTATTATTGAATTTTAGTTTTTTGATTTGTTCTGATCGTGTTTTTTATTACAGTTGTGGTGAACTAATTTACAATAAAAACACTACTTGGGGGCATCTGACATGAAACAAATGCGTTTGAATATTTATTTACAATTATTTGCATTTATTTTAATGCAATTAACACTTCAAAGACATTGTGTGTGTGCGTGTATATGTATTTATTATTCAAATTTATTTTGATTTATTGACATAAATTACAACATCCTTATGCATTTCCTATCCAAACATTCATACTCTGAGGTTTAAAAATTATCTGGTTTTCTTTTTTGTATAAATTTAAATTAAATGTATGACTAAAAACAACGCTTCTGTTGGCAGACTTTAAATCAAGAATCAATTTGTTTAAATAAAGTAAATTTTAACTGGACTTAAAGTTAAGATTCAGAAAAGATATATTATTATCCAAGATTGGGATTGATATTAACTGATGAATAATATTTTTAATAATGTCTACTTTTAAGTTTTGTCTGGTATGTAGATAAGCAGTTTGTTAATCCAAAAGCATAGTTGGGGGTAGTGCACTAAATATTGATTTAAATCAGCAGTACACTATCACTAAATAAAACTGCAAAAATATTAGTTTTGCACTCTTTTTTATCAGCTTTAGTGATGATTGCTATTTTTTTAACTACCACTAAAAAAATTTAGTTATATTGCAAATATTTTCACTATCACTAAACGCAGATTGAGTGCAAAAAGTATGCACTCAATTCAAAAAGTGCAAAATTTGAACTTGCAATCAAAAAATCTGCATATTACCATACTCTCACTAATCTTTCAAAAATTACACAGTGCAGCACTAAAATCTTGAACCAATTGAGACCCCCAAAATCTGAAAGCTTATGATGGAAGAAGAAAAACCCTAGCTGGGTCTTGCATTATTAGCTAAGGTTTTTTTTTAATTCATGTTTGAAGTTTTCGACTGGGGGTGTATTTTAGTACAATTTTCAAAAACATGTACTGATTCTTAAGTCTATGTCTCGTGAACTATTCAAGTTATCGCTTGTCTCTCTTCGGCAAATTTTAAGCTCTTCATCAGATCTAAAAATTTTACCTTAAGATAAAATGAAAAAAACAACAACATCTTACTCAAAACAGCAAAACTGTCAAAAAACTTAGAAAAATTTATGATTTTGAACGTAAGGAATGAAAAATAAGGACACTTCAAATCTTTTTAAATATATATTTAAATTTAGTCGTCGCTTTCGGAGCTAGTCTCATTATCTGAAAACATGTTCCCGACCGTTTCGCTTGCACACCTGTTTTAAGCAAAAAAAAAAAAAAAAAATGCACAAAAAATTAAGAGAATAAAAATTTTAAAAGTACTTACCGGCTTTAATTTTTTGATCATTGACTCTTATCAAACTACATATTTATATCAATGGTCAAAAAATTTACATTGTTTTGATTGCACGTTCAAATTAAATAAATTTGGGGAATATTAATATTACGGCATACAGTGTAGAAAAAAAAGTTGATATGGAAAAGTGTTGGAAGCTGAACTTGATTTGCTACGTTTGTGGTATTTATGTTCCCAAACGTTGAATGAAAACACAAAAAACTAATTTTACTGCTGAAGCGTTTTAAATCATCAAAAAAATCAAGTTTTTTAACAGTTTTGCTCTTTTGAGTAAGATGTTGTTTTTTTCGATAAGGTAAAATTTTTAGATCTGATGAAGAGCTTAAAATTTGCCTAGGAGAGACAAGCGATAACTCGAATAGTTCACGAGGCATATACTTAAGAATCAGTACATGTTTTTGAAAATTGTACTAAAGTACACCCCCAGTCGAAAACTTCAAACATGAATAAAAAAAACCTTAGCTAATAATGCAAAACCCACCTAGGGTTTTTCTACTACCATCATAAGCTTTCAGATTTTGGGGGTATCTATTGGTTCAAGATTATGAAGCTAAAAAATGTGCTACTGTGTTAGTGGTAATGAAATTCTTAAATACAAATTAGTTATTTTCATTATTATTTTGCAAGCAATAAAAACAAAATCCTATAGATAATAATCAAAAAATTATATATAATTATTTTATTCAGATGCAAAAATTTAACAATAACAAATTCTACTAATCTAAGGTTTTAAGTGATATCGAAAAAAAGATGAAAAAAATTGTATCGTCCATATAAAAAAATATTTTTTGCAGAAACTTTACTCCATTGTTTTTGAAACTGCATTTGTGTCCATGTAATGAAACATTCTTTCGCGGTATTTAAATATTGTGTATACCTTGTTTTTCTGTTCTTTCTTTTAATAACAAACTCAAAAAACTGTTTGCAGAAGAAACAAAAAACTTTCCTTTGGTCTATCCCCTTTCACCATCAAACTCAAATGTTTTGCATCATATGTTTCATAATATAGACGAGGACTTGAAAAAGTTAAGCAAATGTTTTTAAAATATAATACGCCTTTGCCGTCCTCTGCTCCAGCAGAGCGCTTATTTTCTTTAAGCGGAATGGTAGACGCTCCTCGAAGAAATAAATAAAGTGATAATAATTTTGAAATGCTTGTTGCACAGAAAAAATTATTTTTCCAATTCAAACAAATAATTTGTAGAATCAAACAATTTTTTGTCTGAAATCGGTCCTATAAACAATTTCGCATATTCAAACAATTTATTTGCATTTTGTTTATTGAAAAAAAAACACTGATTTTTTCAAACAAATAATTTAACTGAATCAAACAAAAAGTTTACTGAAATTCATATACTAAATTTCAAAATTAAAAAAAAAGGTTTTTTGCACAAGCAATGATGCGCACACAAGCTGGCACTGTATTAGAAGATGATGGCAGAGAGAGAGCAGAGCGGCCGGCTGGCTTTGAGACACATTTTTTTCTTGGAATAATTTTTTAACGAAGTCTTTTTTTATACACACCATGTTTTTCGTCATCACTCACTGTTGCTTTATCCAATCCTTTGCTAATGAGGAAGAAATGTAACACAAAAACGGCGACAGACCGACTCGATATGTTTTTCGTCATCATTATATTTTTGTATTTGATGTATTTAAGCAAACATTTTTGAAAAAATTGAATACGGGATTTTGGTTTTTTTTAACCAACTTTGAAACCAACCAAAAATTTATTTTGTTTCTTATAATATTGTTGTTGTTTCTGTTGTTTAAAAAGAGTGAAACGTTTTTTTTACCTGTTATTTTTTTGTTTTTTTTTTTTTACTTCAAACCTCTTCATCTTTCTTACTGTTGTACTTTTTTAAAGTGTCCAAAAATAGACTGTATGTGTTTTTTGTTGTAGTTCTTATATTTCACATTAGGAAGTGTTGCTTACGATCAAATAAAAAATGCAAAAAGACGACAACATTAAAAAGCGTTAAATATTTCATACAAAATTATGAAAACTTGAAACCAATAACGCGTGTATTATATTTTTGAATGGTTAAATGGTTAAATAAAAATCAAACAAAAATTTTAATTGAATCAGTAAAAAAATTTGTAGAAATTAAAAAAATTTTCAAACAAGCGTTTGTTTGAAAATAATTCGGCAATATTTTTTTCTGTGTGTGCTTAAAGCAAACAATTTTTAATACCTGTTTTTATATTGTCCTCTTTTGTTTTTGAATTACTGTTCCTTTATGAAGTTCAAGTTTTAAATTAGTGCACAAAAATAAACTCAAGTAAATTTAAACTTGAAATTGAATGCAAAATTTTTAGTTGCACTCAAATGAGCGAAGAACAAAGAAGTTGCAATAAACTGATGGTTGCTTTTTTTTAAATCAAACTTATTTTTTTTGAGTGCAAAATTTTTGAACATCACTATCACTCATGCTTAGTGAGGTTGCAAATTTTCAACTCATCACTCAACATCAAAAAAATGATTGCAATAATTTTGTACTATCACTAAGTGTGAGTTGAAAATGCAAAATGAGTGCACTACCCCCATCTATGTCCAAAAGCTAGATATATTTAGCTTTTATCAAAACGGCAGAACCTCCACAAGCTCTATCTCGAGGGTGCTTGAAGTCAGATGAGTTTTAGAAACCATCATACCATCAATTTTTTATCTTGGCGGATGCCGTTTGCGTATCAAAAACAAAATTTTAAACAGTTAATGGCTTGTTAAGTACAGCTTGCAATAACATCGATTGCATTCTAAGAATTCCCTGCATCATATTACTACCCATTGTGTGTAAAATTTGTAATGTTTCCATGGTTTTTTCTATACGACTTAAATTAGAAACTGGAGTACCAAATTAATTTTTTTCACATTTGTCAGCGAACGAGCCACTGCATGCTTTCTTAATCCTACAATGTCAACCCTAATTTTTTTACTCGCGTCATACAACGTCTATAGAAAAAAGTCGTGATAAAAATTAAGAGAAATTAATATAAGTGACATTAGAGATTATACTCTCTAGTATTTGCTTAACAGAACAAAATCTATTCATAGAATGTTTTTATCAATTTTTTGTTATATTAAACATATTGTATAGTTTCTGTTGGACTTTATTTTGAAACATTAAGTCAAATATTACATTCTCGTCCATAACTGACGTTGTTTTCCCTACAAATTCTCCCTATTTCTTTCCAAATAGGCACCCTTTATCTAACAAACGAACACTCACGTGCATTCTCTTGCCTAAAGCAACTTCTATTGTATGAAGTTAATACATTCTTTGGCATTGTGAAAAAAATATGGAAAAAAGTTT
This sequence comes from Pollenia angustigena, assembly GCA_930367215.1. Lineage (NCBI taxonomy): Eukaryota > Metazoa > Arthropoda > Insecta > Diptera > Polleniidae > Pollenia > Pollenia angustigena. Next base: position 141,802,920 of record OV884056.1, on the reverse strand, counting down.
AAGTTGTTCTTATCACTGATTTCAAACTTCTCCCAGGGTGAAATGTGCAATTTGCAATTATCTTCTGCCCAAACACCTTTAAGTAATAAGAATATGTATTTTCACATTCTCATGCTTGTGAACAATCGCCAGCTCCGTTATACTCATACAAACGAGTACATATAGGGCTTTTCAATATTCTAACCAGCGCACAGTGTGTCGGCTAGTACAAGCTAGCGGGACAATATTATTTCTTCACTTATTTGAATTGTTTATTATGTATATTTATGTATTCCAGGTATCTCAAGCTATTTTATAAAAAAAAGTTTGAAAGATGTGTACTAGGGTGGCAGCTAAATGAGGTCAAAGTTCAAATGATAAAAAAAAAAAATTCCATACAAGCAAAAAATTTTTTTTCGAATTTTTTTTTATCATTTGAACTTTGACCTCAAAGGGGCAGGGGTAAAAGTTATCCGATTTGGCTGAAATTTTTTCCACATCAGTTTTAGACCATGTGGCACAATATTCCGCCCGGGAGATGTTGAAAATCCAAAGTTGAAATTTAGCTGGCACCCTAGTAATCATGCTCTTAAATAGGGCCAAAAACTGAATTTTTCCAGTTTTTTACCCCAATTTAGAACAAAAATGCGATGTCGAAAAAAATTTTTTAAAAAAAATTTAAAAAACCTGGTATTAAGAGCAACAAAAAATCTTTAATGTGTGCTTATCAAAACTAAAAAAAAATTTTTTTTTGAAAATTTTTTAGAGTAAGCCCCTAACAAGCCTCAAATTTTTTTTTCAGAGTCACTTTTGAAACTGAAAATCTTGTCCGATCGAAATGAAATTTTTTTTTGTTAATAAGCTTACTAACATTAAAAAAAAAAAAAAAAATCGAAAAAAAAATTTTTTGCTTGTATGGAAATTTTTTTTTTATCATTTGAACTTTGACCTCAAAAAAAAGTTATCCGATTTGGCTGAAATTTTTTCCACATCAGTTTTAGACCATGTGGCACAATATTCCGCCCGGGAGATGTTGAAAATCGAAAGTTGAAATTTAGCTGCCACCCTAATGTGTACTGATTTAATTTTTTTTTTTATAATAATAGGTAGTATCGATTGCTAAACCGACCCACCCTAATGTAGCTGCAAGACGGAAGTGGTTTACTCCTGTGTCTCATTTGTTGACTACTCTCGCTAATTGTTCTTTAATTAGCTACGTCTACCTGTGTTTACAAAGTAATTTATAGAAAAAAAAAATCATAATGATAGTGTACCCACATTTATTAACTTACAAAATATTATTTCTTTTTAAATAAATTTGTACCATAACAGTTTCTGTTTATCAATTACAATAACAAGGTGTATAAGTCAAAGAAATATTACATTAAATAACTTTTAACACAACAAAATTAGAATAATAGTTATAATAAAAAAATACTTAAAACCTACTAATCACCATCAGAGAGTAAATAATCCTCCCCATTTAATTCGTGATGATGACTTACTGATGTTCTTTCGGATGGAAATGAAGGTGGGATAGTCAACTGCAGAACCTCCAAAGGCAAAGAAGTAAATTTTCTGCGCGGTAACTCTATACGACTTGATAACAGGATCAGGCGTAATTAAAAGCATTCTCAAACGATCTGTATTTGTGGCAATACGTGACCGCTTCCTGGCGTGCCGTTCACGGAATCAACGACAGTCTTTATTTCTTGCCTCCTTGGCTTCTTCGGAAAGTTGTCCTATGGGAAGGAGGAAATATTTCATAGCTTCCGCGCTGCGTACAAGAATTTTATGCACAGTAACGGATATGGAATACCAAGAATATACATCAAGTATAATTTTCTAGTATCAACACAAAACTTTTCGAATTCAATATAATTTATGTCATATCCCGATGACAAAGTTCTTAAAATTACATGCTATCTACGAATAAGGTTGACGTCTAATCCTGTAATTTCGCTGCTTAATTCAGCGTTGGAAAAAAATCTACGTGCTGTGTTTGTGCTACTATACCCAGGTTTTGGTTTATCTACAATGAGACCCATACGATCTTTAAACACTTTTTTTTATCTATTGTGAGCGTTGCTTTATAATAGCTTTGTCGTTATCTCCCCTGACTTGCCACTTTTTTATTTCTAAGCGATAGCTGATGTGAAGCAAACATTCAAACGTGCGGATCAATGCATGTAAAGTAGATGAACCAAATGCAAGGCTTTCTTCGTTGATGGGATATTTCTTTAACTCATCGTTCATAGTAGACAGGGTGGCACCGCAAATATAACACTTTTGTGTTGAACTGGTGTCTGTTTAGGCATTGCATACTTTGCCATCAGTCATTGTTAACAACAAATCGTGTTTAACAGAGATTTAAGATCCAGCTACGTTACATAATGTTGGAAGAAGTTGACACACTTCATCTAAAATTTTAGAAGTTTCTTCTTTCGTAAACTCTTTTGTCTCCTTGGCAAAAATAAACTTAATAGGACGGCAATATAAAGAAGAAGAAGGTCTTGGATTTTGCCAGATCACAGTTTCGCCATCAAGCAGTCTTAAAGGGACAAATGAGTATACGAACAAAAATTCATCTGTAGCGTTAGTGTTCTCAAACTTCTGCTTGTTCGTGCTATGCCCCGAACTCCCATCACATCCTTATTTGCATACCAACCAACATGAACGAGGTAACTCACTTCTAATGACTTCCGTCTGAACTTTAACTTATCGTTCAGCTGTTTTATTTTTTTCTAAAACGATGGATACACTTGATGTCCTGCTTTTAATGACCACTTTCTTGCTTGTTTATATGAGTGAGAAGTTGATTTCGAGTCCACATAATAAGCTAAAGCTTCGTCTGGTGTTAACTGCCGACTTTGTTCAGAACACTTATTCTTTTCTCTAGTTTCACTCACCGCGACGTTATGGATCTGTTTAGCAACACTTCGATGCCCTTCTTTTCGAGTACCTAACTCAGCTGCGGTAAGAAGCTCACTTGCGGTTCGCGATTCCATAAGAAATTCTACTCTCCGTCTCTTCGTTTTCGTTGATGAGTCTTCAAATGATTTTCTGGGTCGTCCTACGGGGAGAGCCGCTGATGATGTTGAAGTGCACGGATGGTTAGAACACATCTTTATTTTGATTTTGGATCGCTCTAACCATTCTTTATGTTTAATTATAAACGTTTCTTTGTTATACTTTAAAGAAGTCCACTTTTGACTGAATTTTGCTGAAAGGCTTGATATTTTAATTTTGAATTGCTTTAGAGATTAATCAGAAACATCAGACATATTGAATTTTTCACTAATATAATAAAAAATGCCATTGTTCCGTTCAGTTTTGTCATATTTTAGCCATTCTTCAAAAACTCCATTTTCGTCATAGCCACGACTCGCTCTGAAAAAAATTAAATAATTTTACTTGCGTGCCTTTTCGGGGTCTATTATATATATCAATCTGCTTCTGAATGTTGTAGGTATTACATATAGAAAAATCTAGGTGTTTAAAAAAAGTTGATAATCTTTAAAGTTTACAATTAATGTAAAATTTGCTGGATTTATCTACACATTTACAAATTGACATTACACCAAAAGTATACATCTCTTTTTAAAAAAATTTAAGCCATAATATAGTACATACCTTCAATAAAATATTCCATCACAAAAAATCGTTTGACTTTGCTACAAATTTAAAATATGTTTCCACAAGTGTGCATAAAATGAAACTGATTTGCAAATGAAAATTACCTCTCTTATAAAGGGTAACTTTGACCCCCTGATAAGATAACTTTATAAGGTGATAAACAAATACATTTTTGGAATTCGCTACCTGGGGGGGGTTCTTTACAAGACACTTTCAGTGGTTAATGGAAATTACGTCATGAGTATTGTCCCGCTAGCATGTTCTAGCCGAATCACTGTGCAGCGTTGCCAAATGTGCCGATTTATTTATTTTTTGCAGTTTTTGAAGTGCATAGCAGTCTTGCAGATTTTTACTTAAAAAACTGTTCAGTGCAGTTATTAAAATTGTTTTCGAATTATGCAAAGAAGCCTTGAATTGCACTGTTAGTACATCAAAATGACACAGAAAATCGCGGAGACACCCCAACTTAATTTGAGCCATAGAAAACAGTGGATGCTCCGTTTTCAAAGATAAGGTTAACATCAAAAGATGTTCTATTTTGAAGTTTATGTTGTCTCGCGAGCTCCTTGTATACTTTATATGGAAAATGGCTTCGAAAACTCTTTACAAATAACATTATTTATTGTTTATTTGTCGATACTTAACTCTAACAATAATAGCCCCCTTTTTCGGTTTGAGTTGAAATCGTTTAGAAATTATATTCGTTTAAATTTTATTTCCTTCGCAATGGACCAACAGAAATCAGCAGGCATAGAGTTAATTTTCTTCCCAGCGAACCGGTCTTCAAATGTCATTATAGGTTAGTCCCATGGGCAGCCATCGAGAGACAGCTCACTTGGGTCGTTCAGCGGTCCCTTTGTGATCCCCAGTACCAATGACCATCCCATAGAGCATTTACTCAGATGGCGTCATTGCAGAGTCTAACCAATTCGTCTTCTTAATGAAGAAAAGAAGCAATCTTAATTCCGTCGCAGATAAATCTTCAAAGCAGGAAATCACCGGCTCTCCCAGGTATTTTTTTTGATGCCCCGTTTCCCAGGAACAGTCTCCTCTTCCTTCTCATCGTGACAACTTCTACAGTAGTCATTAAATTCCAGACCGATTCTCCTAGCATGAGTTCTAACAAGCCAGTGTCCAGTTACAACCGATACCACGGTCCTGATTTGGTTCTGAGTTCTCCGTTCATCATAGCCAGTCGAAAGTGCCCTGGATATGGAGCAGGTGGACTCACAGGTCCATCCCCTTTGCGCAATTCTATAATACTCGCACCTGATAAGTGACTTACAGTTAGCCAGAACTCATTGCCCTTATCCAGAGCAGTCCAACATACACCAACCCCGTCATACAGAGTCGGCTTTACTACAGCCTCAAAGATCCAATTTATACACCTCGGGCCCATACCCCAGTTCCTGGCGATTGCACCTCTGCACGCATATATAGCAACTATTGCCCTTTCCATCCCGATCCGACAGCCTACTGACCAAGATTACGCCCAGATATTCGGCGCTCTGAGAGATCTGAAATTCAGTTCCATTAAGCCTCGGAAGTCTCATGACCTCGGTCCTATACTTCCCCGTGAAGAGTACCAGTTCCGTCTTAGACGGATTGACACCCAGTCCGCATGATACGCTCTAGGTTCTAAGTACCTTTAATGCAGCCTCCATTCACTGTGACATTATATTCAAATGTTTTCCCGTGATGGCCACATCGTCCGCATACGCCACAGTTTGTATCCTCATATCATCCATCTTCGCCAACATGGTGTTCCTAGTCAGGTTCCACAATAGTGAGGATAATACTCCTTGGGGAGTACCCTTGTTCACCAGTCTCTGAACGCTGGTTTCACCTATCGTGGAACAAATGACCCTGTTTCTGAGTAGATTATCTACAAATGAAATCTTTAGCCTTTAAATGGAAATTTGTCGCTCATAAGAATCGAAATGTGCATGCAACATGTGAATTTTTAACAACATATCACGCCAAATATATCAAAATTATTGTTATGAACGTAGCCGCGGTAGTCTGAAGAGCTATTTTTGCATAGTACAGTTTAAATCACCGCGCGAATTGAGTCACATGCGTTCAACAATTTTTAAAAGTTGATATTACAGTATGATTTCTAACCGATTCCAACCCAAAAAATTTTATTTAATTCTAAAAATATTACAAAAAATTCATAAAATTTACCAAAATTGGAATCAATAGTAATACCAAACATTAAAAATAAATGAATTGTGCTGACCGGAAAAGAGATGGAAGGCCATCATCATAAACGTTGAATTTCGACAAATTAACAGAAGAGATTTTGATGTATTTTTCTTAAAGCACCAAGAAATCGCTTGAGAGAAAATTGATTTGTACCTTATCTTTTAAAATGGAGTATACCACTGTGTTCTTCGGCCCTAAATTAATTTGGGGTGTCTAGAGGTTTTTCTGTATCATTTCAAAAGTTAAAACTTTACTTAAAGTGTTTGTTTAATGATGACTCATTTATAACGCAGCACCCTGTAAAAACCTAGCGGTCCTTTAATTGTTATTTACTTAATCTTTCAATTCTGTAATTTCATTATACATATTTCTTGTACTAAACCTAGCTTGCTTAATAATTTGTAAATCAATAACATTCACCTTTAGTTTCGATCGTTAAAGCGTAAACAACACACAAGTGAGTGAATCAACAAAGCAAAAACAATTGTGACCCAACAAAACAAACAGAAAAAACATTGTAAAAAAAAGTGTAACACAAATATAATATACAAATTAAAAGTTAATATTTAATAAAACATAAATACAAAAAAAAACTAAAATTAAAACAAAGTGTTTTTATTTAATAAAAGAACCGTGTTAATTTGAGGTAACAAAATTTAAAGTTCAGCCCTCAACAGTGGTATTAATATCAAACAAAAAATCAAACTTAGTAAAATGCGATTAAAGTTCAAAATGCACCTTTAAATACAAATTTAATAAAATATATTTTGATATAACTTCGTTTCAGTTTGAGATATAGTACTGATATGATACATAAGGAACGCTTTGGCTTAAGTAACTTAAAATTTTTGAGGTTTGACTTGTTTGCAATAAAGGAGCGATTTAATTAATGAATATTTATATTCTAATCAACAATGCTATATGTTTCCCTTTCAATGCACAAATGCAAATATTTAGTACAAAATGTGGCGATTTTCGAATTAATAAAAAATGATTTATGCTAATTTGTCAAAACCAGTGTCAATAGCTGCCAACGCTGTTGAAAATACGATTTTTGTATGTTCATGCAATTGTGAACAGACAAATTTGTTGTAACGTTACTTAATCGAAATGTAAAACGTCAAAAGAAACACACACTAAGAAGATCAACTCTCTTCGTTTTACCAAATAATAAAAAAATTGCGAGAATTAAATCTAAAAAATGAAATTAATAAAGGTGTTATGATACTTGCTATTTTTTGTATTGGATTTTTTTTAGGATTGACTGTATGAAACAACAAATGCGAGAAAGAACAAGAAATATAATTTGATAAAATGTAAACAAAACAAACAATACTGCCCACGTTTTTTCCCCACAAAAACCCGTCATAAAAGCTAAAAATCGCAAAAAAAAAAAGTTAAAAACCGTCAAACCGATCAAAAACTAAAAAAATTGGCAACAGTGCTAACAATTAATCTGGAAATGTCAATTTTAAGTTAAAAAATTTTATATTTTTTTTGACAGTCTTAGATTATTTATCGATAACACATGTATATTTGTTTGACATTTCAAGATGTTTTATGATATAATCATACTCTTTACACTTAGTCAGTTTTCCTATGCAAATATATTTGCACTGTTCTCCAATATAGAAAAAATACAAAAAATAGCAAGTATCATAACAGCTTAAGCGTATGTATATTATAATATTAATCATTACGAAGAATAAAATTTGTCGTGTTATCACGTTCTAAAAACATTTTTACAATTTCACCAAACGAATCGGACATTTCCAGGCGTAGTATAAATACAACATTTTTCAAAACATATAAAATTACATCGTTTAATTAAACCAAGTTTTTGTATGAAAATAACCAACAACAAAAATACAACATTGTTTACTTATACGGTAAATATAAATAAAACCAAAAATAGAAATAATTTTGATATTCCCATTCTATGGCCAAAGTTACACGACGTCTTCTCAGACATTTCTAACAAACACGCTTGTTATATTTGTAAGCGATCGGGTTAGAGAAGAAAGGCGGTTGGCAAACAGCCTCGAAATGCGTATTCATGATTGTAAATATTGTTATGAAAACAGACATGTTCGGAAAGGCATCGTGAAATAGCAAAACGTTTTTGGTAGCATGTTCAAAAGAGAATGAAGAAATCTGACGTGTCTGAAAAGACATCGTATAAGTGCCACCTTTGTAATGGAGAATTTTGCGAATCAAAGACTTTTTAAAAAAAATTATTATAATCGCACAAATATTTTGTTATGTTTTTATTACTTTTAATATTATTTGCATATATATGTACGTATATGGGAATTCCCGTGTCATTGTACGTGACATTTGTACGCCTTCAGAGAGGTAGAGATTTTGCAAAAATAGTAGTAACTGGAAAATGTCTTTATCATTATGTTTCATTTAAAAAGTTTTCAAATTCGGAACCTTGCTTTCCAAAATATCAAGCAAAATAATAGCATATCCTACGGGACATAAAACGGAAGTGATTTTGGGGTGAATATAAAAAATACGAAAATCTGCGAATTGTGAAAGGGTTTTCTTCATTTTTAATTTATTACATAAACAACATATTTTTCCTTTATAATCCGTAATTGAAAAACAATTTCTTTGGATGGTTTTAAAATGAAATATCGTTCGTGACACACCGCACGTGCCAGATTTTTCTCTACTAGTATTTACAAGGTATGAAATATATTTTTTTGTAAATACATATATGTATATAAAAACTTAAAACAAACATGTAAGAAATTAAGGAAGGGGGTTTATATGGAACCTATGGTTAATTTTGGACCTACTAGCACAACATTTTGCCATGGCATAGTAGTTGTCGCCAATTTTTATGTAAATACCAACAAATGTATGGAAGTTATGGCATTAAAAGCTTTTTTCGAATGTAGTATTTGTATGGGTGCTATGGTCAAATATGGACCGATTCCAATAACATTTGGCTGGATGATTTAGATTACAATAAAATAAGTTTGGACGCAATTTTAACTAAATACCAACAAAATAGTTGCATTTTAGTACTTACAAAATCGTACGTGACAGTCTTAAAAAGCTTATAAAATTTGTATTATACCAATTTAAAAAAAATTTCGATCAATATTTTTTTGCAACAAATATCTTGTTTTGAATTTTTACTTTGAAACAACTATGACTAACCAAATACAAATGACAAAGCCAAATGATGTTTTTGCACCACGTACGTGACATTAGAATAGAATCCAACACAAACCATAAAATATACCGCTAATTGATCTATATATTTAGTCTTTCCTAATGGATTTTGTTCATTTTTTTTTTCTAAGAAGAGGATTTTTTCAAATTATCTTAATATCTATCCGAAAATCAAAAATTTATACGTGTAGAAATGGACCCGTGCATTACAATGATAAGATTTCTAAAATCGGGCTAAAATTAAGAATTCTGGATTGTTTTTAATTTTTGTAATACTTAAGGTACCCGATTGGGGAACCTCTGGTGGCCCTCCTAATATGTCTATAGATCCCTAATCCTTTACCTTAACTGGAATACAAGTCCTTAAACAGCATCTGGAATTTAATTTCAATCGGACCTACTGTTTACAAAGTCCAGAAAAATTCCCTTTTTTGTTATTAAATCTCTTACTGTGTGTCGATTCACAGAAATTACTAACTTTTGTTGTAGTTGTAAACAAATATATTTGAAAATTTTTCAAACTATTTACAAAATTTAGTACTATTAAAACTTCCAGAGGACATCCTTTCTTTGTGCGTATAGATTATTTCAAATATTTAAAGTTCTTTCGCAAAAGCCTTGCATATTGGTATGGAAAATACAAACGAGATCTATTTAAGTATATAGATTTTGAACGTTACTTTTATCGCTTTTTGGGATATAAATTGGAATATCTTTAGGCAAAATATAAATTGTTTCTTTATATTAAGTAATTAATAAAAAAAAAATATTTTTTAATATTAAAGAAATTCTATTTCAACTGGACAAATTGTTTTTGAGCTGGTAACGGGACAAGACTCAAAAAAACTCGAATATCCAGGACATTCCAGCCCGTCTGGCAGCCCTCCTCAGCATAGTAAAGTTTGGGTGTTTTCTTTTTCTTTCTACCATATTTTAAAAAAGGTTTCAAGCCTTTTAATTTTTTGAGTCAGTGTTGACATTTTCATGGATATGCCCATTTATAAATTTTTTAATATACTATTAGGGTGTTCAATTAATCGGATTTTATTTTTGTTCGATTAAACGATAATTCGATGTTTAGCTTATTCGATTAATCGAATAATCGAATAATCGAATAATTCTTAATCCAGAAATTTTATATATTACGAGATTTTTTTTTCTTTAATTTTAGAAAAAATTAGTACTTGAGTAAATCAACATTTTTTTTTAAATAAAACTTTTCAATGAAGCTCCAAATTATTGCTTCACTTTCGGGCACTTAGATTTTCAAAGAGTCAATAAATTTTTGCATTCCATCCTCTGCTATGCTTGTGCAAATTATTTCCTCTAGAGAATCGATCGAAGTATCTTGTTTAAAATATTTATTCATTGGATTTTTTTGGTGGATTATCTTCTTCAAGGACTATGTTATAGTCATTGCGTAAGAGGTAAATTAGTGAAGTTGTTGAAAAACATTTACGTTAACACCATTTTGGACACCAGTTACATTTTGCATTATTAGATTTATCTTTCGTACAATATTTTTAAACTAAACTCATTCTTAAGAGAGAAACGCATGAACTATTTGGTAAAAAAATACGGGCGAGTTCTAGAAATCGAAATGAAGTAGATTAAAAATCGAGCAAATTTTAAAAACGACCCTGTAATGAAAGTTCATAAACATTTTCCATATTATCTACTTCATTCTTTAAGTATCTATTATTTTTGCATTTTGTAAATAATTGAATTTAAATTATCGTTTGATTTCAATTTCACTTCATTTCGATTTATAGAACATTCCCGATAAATTAATATAAATATTTGCGTTAACATATCTTTGTCGTTTTTTCTTTTGTGAAATGAATTATTAAATTGTGTGGAACAAACTTAACAAAAATATAAGATAAATAACTCCCTAAACATGACTGTTTTTTTTAGTTTCAACCATAGCTGTTAAGTAATGATTACTAATCATAATAATTAGTAATTAGATTATTTTTTTTTAAAAGGTGAAGTAATGATTATATTACGGATATTTTCAGATTCGCGCGATTACTAATTGATTCCGATTACAGATAATCAAAAAATAATCAAGATTAATAAAAATTACGAAAAAATAATCAAAAATAATAAAAAGTAATCGAAAAATAATTTGACTACTTTCGAAGATTAATTTTGATTATTTTTTCCTTATTTTGCGATATTAGTGCAATACTGTTTTACACTGCAGTTACACGCTCAAGTTTTTCTTGATAGTCTTTTACTTAGTCTGGGATCACACTATGAAAGTTTTCTTTCAGAAAGTCTGAGTTTATTGGTGAGAGGGGAAGAGAACATGCTTTTCTTTCTCCTCTCTCACCTATAAACTCAGACTTTCTGAAAGAAAACTTTCATAGTGTGAACCAAGACTTATGCTGTTTGTCAAAATTTCCAAACATTGATAGTTGTGGCGTAGGCTGCATTCAATTTTTGAGCAATTTACTTTAAAATTGCCATCAAGAAAAAAATTTATAAAGAGAAACGAAAAATTTGCTCACTAACCTTGAAATCAGCTGTTTTCTTGAACGTAAATTGAAACACTCACTGGCAAGAGAATTTTAAAGGCAAGTTCGTATCAATTTTTAAGAGTGTATTGGTTAAAAAGTGTAAGTGTATTAAAACTTGATAGCTGAAACTTGATCGTGTAACCCTCAAGTAATGTAAGTTGTTTTTTTTTTCATTTTTTGTTATTACAGAATTTTTACTTAGCTGCACAATCTCCTTTGCACTATTTTTTTTGTGCAGATAATCAAAAATGCAGCTATCTTAAATGTATTTAGCTGCCCTAATGCAGGTACGCAATTGTGGTTACCTGCATAAAAGTGCAGCTAAAGAAAGTCGTTTTAAAGAGGAGTTACAACGTTTTTATTAATAAATTTATAACAACAATGACGTTCAAACAACCTCTAGTCATTTGTTATGCATTATTATAATGAACGAGGTAGCCAAATAAATAAAGTGGGGAACAGAATAGTCGCTGTAGTACAACGTTAACAATAGCGATGCAAGCTGTCAAAAGTTAAAACGGCAGTTTCAATGTAGTGTCAACAGAAAACGTCGTTGTAGTAGTCGTTGCAGTTGAAGCGCAAAACTCGAGATTTTGAACTTTGCTGCGCTACAGAGCATTCGTCAGCTTTAAATACTACAACTACTTTATTCTGTTCCAGGCCAAGATTTTCTTTCATATAATCGTGGTGAAATTGCTGTAACCACAAACCATACCCAGCGGTAAATATTGAAAGGACTGCAAGTGGCAGGCCTTTTTGAAGGCCTCTTTACCCCTTTCTAAAAGATTTGCTTCGCATGATATCCTGCCTTCAGAAGTATGCCTTCTAGAAGGTATAAACTTCTTTTTAAAAGACCTTCTGAAATATTCAGCACACATTCGCTACTCCCTTCTTTGAGAAGGGAGAAAGGAAGGTGTTCAGTTTTATTTACTTTTTATTTTTAGTGACCTTCCTTACTCCCTTCTTTGGGAAGGGATCGAAGTTGTTTTTAAAGGAAGTGTGGAAGGCCTTGCGCCCAATGACAACCTGTGTAAAAAATAAATAAGTATGGAATGCGGCGAGAAGGGCTTCTGACTGCTTGTGACTGCTAAATAAGGCTTCTACTAGGCCTCTTTACTCATTCTAGTTACCGCTGAGTATGCATAAATAAAGGTAAATGCAAACAAAATAAATGAATTACATATAATTATGCCAACTTGACTTGTTTGCGATACTATATTTTTTATGTGTGCAGCTAACTTCGATGTTTTATATGAAAATTTTTTAAGCTAAGCAGATCCCAGGAATTGCAACAGTTATTATCTCTTATTTTAAAAATGGAACAGAGGTTAAGAGAAAGGTTCCAACCATATTTCTTGTTGAAGCCTGAGGCAAATATTGCAATTGCAGCAACAGTGCTAACTCAAAGCATTAAAATCAAATGGATTGAATGTATTCTTAATGTTTTCTATATTATTTTTCCCTTTTTTGTTGATTTAGGAAGTACTAAAATTGTTATTGGTTGCTTTGGTATTGAAGTGAATATACCTATATTTTCTATACACACACTATCTATTTTTTTACGTTTTAAATGCAATTTTTTCAAAATAAAACGTAAGTGTAAAATGATGCGCATTCTGAATTTTTAAAAAATAATCGAAAATAATCAAAAATAATCCTTGAAAGTAGTCAACTATTTTTTTGATTACTTTTGATTATTTGTGATTATTTTCTCGTAATCCTAACTAATCTTAATTATTTTTGGATTATTTGTAATCATAATTAATTAATAATCAGGAATTGTGAAAAAGAGAATTATGTAATCAATACCATTCTTTTTAAAATTGTATCTAATTGATTACTAATCGTAATCCAAATTTAACAGCTCTGGTTTCAACGGACAAATATTTTTGGTTTGTTTAATCGACTTAAAACGTTAAACAAATTTGACATTAACAGAAATACTATATAATGGCTGATTTTTTAGCTATTATCTTTTTGGCAACACTGGTTTAAACAGCTGACGCACGTTTCGTGTTTTGTTTCACTGTCAAACATCTTCAGTTGGAAATTATTGAATTTTTTTTATCAAAATGCGTGGTCTGTTAAGAAAGTTCATCGCGCGCTTCTTCCATTTTATGGTCAGTTTAATCGACCCACTGAAGCGACTATTCGGGCTATTGTGAGTAAATTTCGCACCAAATTTACATTGCTCGACATTAAACCTCCAACACGCTTACGTAGAGGGCGGAGTGAAGAAAATATCGCAGCTGTATCGGCCAGTGTTAATGATCACCATCAATTATCGATTCGTTTCCGTTCGCAGCAATTGGGCCTCTGTTACTCAAAAACGTGAGATGATATCCAACTTTTTTTTGCCCAAAATGCAAGAGATTGACTTGCATGACATGTGGTTTTAACAGAACGATGCCACATGCCACACAGCACGCTTAACAATAGACTTATTGAGAGGCGAGTTCGGTGAACATTTTATTTCATTTTCGGGACCGGTCAAATGGCCGCCTAGATCGTGCGATTTAATGCCTTTAGACAATTTTTTGTGGGGCTATGTTAAAGCTCATGTCTATACACACATGCCCGCTTCAATTGACGCATTGGAAGACAACATTGAAGCATTTGTTCATGAGATACCGGCCGAAATGTTGGAAAGAGTATGCCAAAAATGGACTAAGCAGATAGACCATTTTGGGCGCAATCACGGTCAACATTTGCATGAAATAATCTTCAAACATTAAATTAAATGGACCGTACTATCGATTCAAATAAAGATTTCACGCATTTTTCTGAATTTTATGTGTATTTTTTTTAACTTTCCTATAGCTCTTAAAAAATCACCCGATATTATTATTATTCGATTAATCGGTATAATTTCTTCGATTAATCCTTTAATCGACTAAATTGATTAACCATTAACTGTTTTTTTGACAATTTTGAGTGCTTTAGCAAACGTTATTGAAATCAAAAAAATGTTTATTAAACAAGTCAAAGTGTTATATTTGGTTGTGCTAAACCTTTAATATGCTTCACCGACAGTTATAGTATTTGAGGAGGTTTTATATGGAATCTGTGATAATCCCAGTTGCGGTTTTAGACTTATTAAGTAAGCTTTTAATGGGGCCTATGGTTTTTTATATATCGTTCTTTAAAAAATATGGTGGTTTGATTTTTAGTCGTATAACAAAAAATTGAACCAAATTTTTCCGATAGTTGGGCTTTAAAGGGTCTTATGGTAAATTATAAAATTATCTTCCAGTAATTCGAAAGTACAACTTTTAGTCATATAAAACGAATTTCGGCCAAATTTAATGACAAACGGTGCATTCCACCACTAATTTGTGTTAGTTGTTGTAACACATTTGGATTTTAAATTTGGGTCACTGTTGCCAGAAATTTTTTTCTACTAAATCTGAAAAATTGGACTAAAAAATCTGGAAAAAATTGTTTAAATCTGCAAAATAAAATCTGGAAACTTAAAATACTTTATTTTGGGGTTGATTTTGTTTTTATTTTCGGATTCGTACATTAAAATTAAAAGTTAATATATACAAAAGATTAAAAATATATATTATATGAATGTATGTATATTAGGGAGATAACAAATTTGTTTGGCATAGTACCATGAGTACCACGAAAATCGTAATCTTTTGTAATTTTTCTCAAAAAAGTTCACGCACCAATTGGTTTTTCTAAACCAATGCAATTTTGAATATTCATAATTTTATACAGTGTGTTTTATTCTTTTTTAATTATTTTTTTTTTTTTTTTGTTAAAAAAGGTTCAAGATACGTTTTAGTTTGCGGAAAAATCTCTTAACATCTCTAAATATTAATGAAATTTCATACTTGAGCTATTTTTTGTTTTAAATAAACATATTATGTATTAATTTTTCTTAACCAAAAAGAGAATTAAAAATTTTTTAAATTTTTTCAACAAGTACACTCGCTTGCGGTCATGCAATCAAACTTGCGCAACCGCAAACATTCGCTGCTGGTTTGCAGTCATTCAAATAATGCACATCGTGCTTTGTTATTTATTCCATTTAGCTTCGTTTGTCAATTAAGATGTTTGTGTGTTTGGTCCGACAATGATTGTTTTGGCAAAGAAAAAAAAAAAAATACAAACAAAAAAGCCAGAAATCAAGCAATTATTACTCATGTAGGCATTAAGCAGTTACTCTGTAGTACAAGAAAAAAAAATTTAGTAAATGAAACTAAACGCTCATATGTAGGTACAAACAATTTCCATAGAAACAGAAGACTTTTTTTATCATTTCTTAAAAAGTACAGTAGTTCTATATGTACAAAGTATTCTTGTTATTGTTGTTAATTTTTACAAAGCGTCTCATCGAGTGGTTTATTGTTGTTATTGTTGTTAATGTTAACAAAGCGTCTCATCGAGTGGACAATGACTACTTGAATGCAAAAGTATAAGAATGTGTGCCTTTTGAATTTACACAATAGTGTTACATTGCGTGCGCAACAAAAATGCAAACAAAGCACTTTCAATAAAAAACGAACACATGCAAAAATCAAATGTGTACGAAACGATGTAAAAATTACCAACGTTGAACTTTGTTTTGCAGGCAAAGAGTGAATGTAAATTTGAGCGTATGAATAAATCAAGAAAAATAGTGATTTTGCAGTTCTCTGGTTGGTGCGTGAACTTTTTTGACCTTAGCGAAAAAATAAATATACGTTCCCTTATAGTTGTTTATGCTCTATCGGACTGTGCTACGCCAATTTTGATATTTTAACATATTGTTAAAAAGTTATATCCCTAATGTATATACTTAAATGTATATTCAAAAACGTTGTGCATACATAGTATCATATCATCGTATTAAAAATAATTTTATACATTTATTTATTGTAAATTTCAGAAGTCATTTGTCGTAAAATTTTATTTTGAATTAGAGTATTAAAATAATTTGATTTATTTAATTTAAGAAAGTCTTTTGTGTACAAAACTCCTTCAAGCGATATTTTATCTGAATGATTTTGCTTTGTTTTATTTATGTATATTAACTTAATATTGGTTCCACATTAGCTGATGAATGTGGCAAAACAAATTTTTTTTAACCAAAAGGCATGATTTTGGAAAAATGATTCTTAAGTCAAAATTTTTAATTTGACATTTATTTTTCCAAAAGTGTAATAGATTGATATTTTTATTTATCAAGTATTGGAAATCAAGAGTCAATTGTTTGCATATCTTCTTTTTAAATTTGGAAACTGTTTATAAAATTTCAAATATTGATTTATCTAAAATATTTGGATTTATTCCTTTTAAAAATTTTAATTAATCTCCAAAATCCAATCTTTTAATAAGTTAAACACAAAGTTCAATATAAAAGTCCAATTTTTACAATTTCTTCAATTTCAAAAAATCTGCAATTTGATAGCAAAAATCTGCAAATCTCACTTCGTCTTTTTGCAACGAAAAATCAGCAAAATGCAGAGAAATCTGCACTTCTGGAAACAGTGATTTGGGTGTATAACTCTTGTCCTTCTTTTCGGTTGAGTGAGCATAATTTTAACAAACCGACATGGCTGAATCTACTTAGAATTAATCAATGACCCAGAATATATATGTATACTATAGTTGGTCTGAAATGAATATTAAATAAGTCTTACACGGAATGACAAACTTAGTATTGGGGCATAAGAAGTGGTTACGTGTGAGGCATCAAATATATGTTAAGTGTGGCCAAAGCTTTACTGTTTTAATTAGTTTTGGTAATTACATTTTTCAAACTTTTTTTTTGTGAAACCGATATTCCGTAAAAGCAAATTGCATGTCCTCCAAACCTGGAACTTCCCATATCAAAATTATGCATCCCATGTTTATAGGCGATTATTTTTTATTTTCGTTTCACTAGGATTAGTATGAGAGGTTTAGATTTTTCATCGAACCCATATAAAGCCAACCCCGGAAAGTTATAACTGTTTGTGAAGGGTATTAAACATTTGGCACAGCCAACATAAAATGTCGAAATATATTATTTCAGACTTTTTTATGTTAGTTTTTGTATTTAAAAAAAAAAGATGAAAAATGAAAAATTAAAAATTATAAAGAGATTTTTTTTTTTAATTTTTGGAATTAATTTTTTTTCTGTTTCGAAAACGAGCCATCCTACTGCGCATATTTTATGTGGAAGTAAATGTTGCAATACACAAATAATTGTGTGTTTTATTGTTGTTCAATCATTAAATTATTTCAAAAAGTTATTTATTATCATATGAATTTTTTTTTTTTCCAATAATAAAAATATTTATAAGAAAGTTTATTTTTTAAATAACAAAAGGTACAAGTTAATTAAGAGCATAATATATGTAAAATTACATATACATATTTATAAATATAATTTACAATGTAGGTTTGTATATGTGTAATCTACAACAATTATCTTTGAGGTTAGCAGGACTTCGAATTTTCTGTCCTTGTTTTTCGGTCACAAATGTGTTTTTTGTGGAAATTTACGGCAAAATCACCTTTACACAGAAAAAATGAAAAACCAACTTCAATTAACGTATTTGTTGCAAATTTGTAATATTAATTAAATTCCGTACTGATTTTCCGCCAGCAAACAAATTGATCATATCAATTAACACATTTGTAAGTTTGAGCTTTTCTTGCTGTTCAGTTTCAATCAATAGGTTTAATTGAAATTTTACCACCAGAAAATGAGGCTAAATAAACCGTAAACACAAATTAAAATATTTTTTTTTAATCAACACAGTTTTTAAATATTTTAAAGTTTGTATGTATGTTTTAATATTTGCGAATATACACACAAACATTATAATTTTTATTTTCAATTGAGGCAAATTAATTGGAGCAATTAAAAAAATGGTTTGAAACAGCATTATTGAATTCATTGAAAAAATCTTGGTGAAAATTTTTTCTGTGTACACTGAAAAAATTTTCTTCACAGATCCAATGAAATTTACATTAAAATTCAACCTATGTAACCTTTCATTGGATTAATGAAGGATTAATAAAATCAATGACATAATTTTCATTGATTTTATGAATCCTCATTAAAAAAATGGATAAAATAAACGTTTGTCATTAAACTAATGCAAAATGTTCATTGATTTTATGAAACATTTCATTAATCCAATGAAAGGTTACATAGGTTGAATTTTAATGTAAATTTCATTGGATCTGTGAAGAAATTTTTTTCAGTGTACTTTAAATCAATACTAGACGTATGATAAACATTATTAAATATTTTGAAATTGGGTATCAGTGAGGTCAAAACCTTTAAGAAACTTTTCTCTCAAAAATTACTTTAAATTTGTTCACCATTTACAAAGATAATTTTTAGACTTCTTGATAAATTATAAAGAGCAACTCAAGTTGACCATCAAGTAAAAACGTTTTCGGCTTATCAAAGCGTATAATAAAAGAAGTCAAAAGTAAATTGAGTCAATCTCGACCATTTGATACTCCTCAGCACAGTTTAAATATAAAGACACCTTTCTTAGATTGAATTATATGTGGGACCCTTAGGCAATCATGGATCCGGCAAAACAAAATTACGCTATCAGATTAAGATTCATATAAGAGTTATTTATGGATATATTATATATCCATATATGACGTCAAATTTGGACCCTTCAATATATGCTACGATATAGTAGCTATTATAAAACCTATCGTTGCAAAGTTTTATTTCCGTACAAACGTTTATAAGGAAGTTATGACACTTAAAGCTATTTTAAGGAGTAGTATTTGTATAGCAGCTTTGTTCAAATACGGACGGATTTTAAAACGATTTGGTAAGACGGAGTTGATACTTGAACAAATTTTTTCTAAATACCAAAAGACCGGAAAGAAGGGGCTTGTGAAATTTTAGACCGATTCTCACCATTTGCAATACGCGTCCTTACACTGAAAAAGCGAATCAATCCGTCCGTACTTAAATCAAGCCAATAGTACGGTATTACGCGTTCCCTTAATCCAAGTACAGAACGCTTGATTGAAGTTCGGATTACTCAAGTGCGAAATACTAAACTTATTCATATTTAATCCCGAATGCATACTTTAAACAACCCGAAAACATGATTTACTTAATTAAAAGTTAGATAAAATTATTCTCAAACTCTGCTTGATTTAAGAATTTCCAAGAAGGTTTAATCTCGATTCGTACTTGAGAGTGAGATTAGAGTGATTCTAACCTCAGAGTCAGAGAGAATATATTATTTTACTTACTCGTTACACATGTTTATTTCACTTTTATTGTGTATTCCGCCCCTTGTTTACTGAAGAATTTTCAATTATAAGACACCAGCAGCATGGCCAATATTTCCGTAATCATTCTACTTTAAAATTTTTATCTATTTAACTGAATAATTTTAAAAAAAGAATATGGGAATTATTGCTTCTTATTTTACTTTTTAACCATGACAATAAATCTTTATTTTTCTTCTTGTAGAATTGTTGTTGGTTTTACAACAAACTTGTACAAAAGCACGCATATGCATGAATATATTGGTTTTCTAAAGTTATCCCATTTTGGATTGTTTTAAGTGTTACACGTACTTAAATTTTTGGATATGACTCGTACTAAAGTAAGAAGAAACAAGTAAGAAAGAACAGTCGGTCAAGCCCGACCATATGATACCCTACACCACAGTATTTAAAAACACATCATGCTTATGTGTCCATATAAATATGGATTTATCTATGTTTATAAACTTCATGAAAATTGGACCCCTTGTGGTCCTATTTTTGAAAAAGTGTAAAGCTAATGTGTCCCTATAGATATGGATCTATCTATGTTTTCAATTTCATTAAAATCGGTTTGAGAGGCAGAAATTGCCTCTATCTCCCTTCGTGGTCCTATTTTTAGAAAAATGCATACATTCTGTGTCCATATAGATATGGTTCTATCTAGGTTTTAAAATTCGTTGAAATGGGTTTGATAGTTTCTGAGAGGAAGAAATTTCCTCCTATCTTCCCTCGTGGTCCTACGATTCGGCCCATTTTCAATAGGCTTGGTCCTTGTGCCAATAAGAACCTATGACCCAATTTTCATCAATTTATCTCCAAAATTGCGACCTGTACTTTGCGCACAAGGTTACATGGACAGCCATCCAGCCAGCCTGCCAGCCGGACGGACATCGTTAGTTCGACTCAGAAAGTGATTCTAAGACGATCGGTATACTTTAAGGTGGGTCTAGGACCAATATTTTAAGGCGTTACATACATCAGCACAAATGCATAATACCCTCTCCACTATTGTGGTGTGGGTATAAAAACTTGAATTTAGTATGAGTTTTTTCTTTCTGTGTATGACAATTAATGCCTATGTAGCGAATTTAATCGAATTATCTTAAAAAATGCGGTCTACTGACAATGGACAGATATCCAGCCAGAACCTGGAGAACCTGGAACCAAATTGTTTATGTTACTCATACAAAGGGCACATGAATTTTTTTTTAAACAATAAAATAATACTATTACTATGTACCGAATTTAAAATTTAAAGACCCACAAAATCCCCATCTCAAAATCTACATTCGCAGTTTTGTCCCCAATGTTAACTGAAAAAATTACCCGATCAAATATGAATTTTCAATTAAATTTCTTTAAAGTTTTTGAATAAAAAGACTTGCATATAAAATATTCTTTGTCGATTTGTGGAGATTCATAAAAGTGTCCAATTTTTTATACTTTTCGTCCTAAAATTTTAAAACAGAAAACCGATTTTTTAGACAGTAATTTTTCTTTTGTATGTTATAAAATTGTTATAAATAAAAGCGTCGCAAAATATTTTTGTTTAACTAGAAAATTGTTTTAATTAAGAAATTCTATTTCAAAAATAATAAATATTTTAATAAAATTTATGGCCTGGCCTGTTTATCGATTTCGAACGAAGACTTTTTTCGCTTAACTTATATGTAAAACAAAAACAATATTTTATAATGTGTTTTTGTTTTAAATGTAATTTAAGAGAACGAAGTCTTCGTTCGGAAATAGATGAACAGGCAGTTAGGGCAAGAAGTTTTTGAAAGCAAGGCAAATTAAAAAATTTAATTAAGTTACAACAATAGTTCTAGTATGAATACGTCGTTTCAAAATGTCGTTTAACACATTCTCTGAAGTCTTAAAAAATTTCCTAAAGAGTAAAACTTAAATACAACACGAAAAGTTTTGAAAGGAAATACAAAAAAAATGTTTATATATAAA
The DNA here is from genome assembly GCA_930367215.1 of Pollenia angustigena. Lineage (NCBI taxonomy): Eukaryota > Metazoa > Arthropoda > Insecta > Diptera > Polleniidae > Pollenia > Pollenia angustigena. The sequence continues at coordinate 141,781,186 of OV884056.1, read as the reverse complement.
AGTTTAAAATCGTGAATAAACGCAGAAATTTAACGCAATCATCTTAGAGAATATCCTTATCAAATTAAACTTCTAAATACCTTTCACATTTGTCTTTTTGGAAAATTTTTGGGATTTGGGTGAAAGAAAAACATTGAAAAATTTAAAATTTTAAATAATCCCAGCGGGAAAACTTATAAGACCTTCTTACTTCAGGCCTTTTTAAAGGCCTGCTTAAAAAATTTTTGGATTTAATTCATATTCTTACGTAACTGCTAAAGAATGCCTCATAGAAGGCCTCGGCTCTTTGGTATGAGAAGCGAGAAAAGAAGGAGTAACATTTTTTGTTTTGTTTTTTTTTTTGCACAAGCAAAAGCAAAAGAATTCAGATCCCTTTACAAAAACAAAGTAAAATATGCTGTAAATCAGCGGTGGGCGCTGGTTTGCCTGGATTACGAAGTTTTTCGGGTTTTTACATTTACTCATCGTGTTTTTTTTTACCAGAGCTGCTAAAAATGCAAAAATTGTCCTACTAAGGTATTCCTTAAAATCCCCAAAACATACCATACACTTGTTTTATTATACTACTTTTAAAATAGAGAAAATAAATAAAAAACTATTTTTTAGCAGTCAAAAAAAGAACAAACAACAATATTTACATTGAAATCAGAATGTGAAAAAATTTAGCGTATATCACACACACGTGTTTGTGTGATGTTGTTTTCGCTCATTTACTACTGCCCACAAACTGAAAATCTTGAAGTCATTGTTTCATGCATAAACAGTAACAAAGGCAACCCGAAAAACAAATACAACAGAAGGAAAAAAAGTAAAATTGTATTCAGTTGCTTAATAAATTTCAACAAAGCAGGACTGTTGCGCATGTTGTTATTTTGGCAAATTTTGCAATTTCGTAGTTTTACACTGGCAATATATTTATTGTGTTGTGATCAAGCTGTGCTTATGTATGTTTTTTTCAGCTTGTTTTAAAAACTTTTCAGCAATCATGTGGGATGATGAATTATATAATAATCAAGTTTTTTTATTGAATTCCTTTTTTTTGCATATTAACATATAAATAGTACACATTTTGAAGTTTTTGCACACGGTCTTTTTTATTTCAGGTGACAATATGGAAATATATATTTTACCGTTAAGGCAAACTTGATGAATTATATAATAATAATATTTTTACTAAACTTTTTTTTTTTTTGTTTTGTTTTGCAAATTTACATACAGTTTGAAAAACTTTTCAAGAATTTTTCTAAGTGTAAATCAACTAATTTGCTCTCTTTTATTCAATGTTCTCTATCTGCCCTTCGCTGCTGTAAATCATTTTAGTTGAAGTGGAAAAGAGAAAGAGTAAAATTGTTTGTTTTGTTTTTTTCAGATCCCGTTATAAAAACAAAGTAACAAAGTAGGTGCATATTAAAATACAAAATAAAAACAATAATGTAAATCATTTTAGTTGAGTTTTGTCCATTAAGGAAGATAGGTACTTGTGCTTAAAAGTTTTTTTTTATTATAGGTATACTTTTATTTACAATGTTTAGCAAATTTGATTATTTCAATAAAAAAAATAGGTATCACATGTGTTATTAAACCACAATAAGTTTAATAAAATATATAAACATACGTTACATGAAGCCTATTCAGTCTTCTAATTTCATTTGTAAGGAAATATTCCTTAATGTTTTAGACTGATAGCCCTTCAATATGACCTTTAATGCATTTGTAGAAGGATGGTCTGAAAGGCCTTTTAAGAGCCAGTAATTGAAAGGCCTTTTAACATACCTTTCTTCAAAGCCCTTCAAGATAACCTTTTTGCTAAGGCCTTTTGAAAGTCATTCTCTGGAAAGCCTTCTAAGAGCCATTTATTTGAAGGCCTTTAAGAAGCTCTGGGGAAGAATGGAAAGCGGAAGGCCTTCTCCGCAATGACAACGCGTGTAAAAAAGATATGAGTATGGAATGGAGCGAGAAGGCCTTGTTTATCCAAAAGAAGGGGTACAGAGGCCTTCTGGAAGGCCTCCGTACTCCTTCTTTTTCCCGCTGGGATATAATAAATATAAAATGTTGAAGTCCATTACTTTATATATTACAAATCTTCTCAACATTGAGTTTATAGTAACTGCTCCAGTTGTGAAATATTTTAGCATTCATCGTAGATGAATTTTCAACGATCGCTTAAACGCGTTTAAGCAAAATGTTGATTTAGCTAATCAAAGCCGTTCACATTACATTTGAGATGATTAAGATGACAGATGATTAAGAAAAAACACACACACAAACACACAAAAAAACAACAAACAAATTTAAATTTCTTTAAAGTATTAAAAATGGATAAAAACACTTTTATAAAGTTATCAGAAGATTATTTTAATCAATTTAATGATGAAATAGTGAAAATTTATGAATTATTTATGGAAAAAAAATAAAAACATTAAGCAGACATCTTGGCCGGTTGTACAGGATCATGAGCGATTCTACATTATTAGGGTATGTTCAGTGGATTCTATGTGGTTTATGAAGTGATTTAGTTGTAATCATGTCGATTTGAAGTGATTAACAAATCACTTCAATGTATGGGTAATCATCTCGATTTTGAAGTGATTAGAGCTTAATCACGTTCGAGCTGCTTAAACGCGTTTAAGAACCCAAGTGTGAACATAGTATTAGATAAAATATTTTGGATTTTTATTTTGAACAGTTAAAGTTTTACCCAGGTGGAGAGGATGTTATGCGTTTGTACTGGCAGGCAGGACCATAGTTCTCATTATAACTCCCTCTCTAAAATCGCTTTAAGACGAAAAAATCTCATATAGTTAGATCCTGATGTTAAGATAAAATTCAATGCAAAGAACACTTATTGGAATCTGAACATCATTATCAGAGAAACCAAAAATATGCTATTGCATGTGTTTCCAATGAAGGCAGAAACAATATGTTTATCCGCTTTAGAGCTTTTTCATCGATTTGTTAGTGCATATTTTTTACCGTTTGGAGATTTTTTGCAGCCTTTTGTAAGTTTTTAGCGCATATTTTGCATTTTTAAGCCATATTTACATCTTAAATTTTGATGCCTACAAGCAGTGTGACCCTTTTAGCATTTTCTCTGCTAAATTTAGCATTATTTATTTTGATTTAGCAGCGAATTTTTCAAATAGCATTTAGCATTATTTTCAGCATTTTTGAAATATTTTTTTAGCATTTTTTAATCTTAAAAATTTTATATATTGCTATTTGACAATATAACTTATCACTTCTGTCAATCTCTATAATTGTATTTTTTTTATTTATACGTTTATACAAATGTATAATAAAAGCAACCCTGTAAACACAAAAAAACACACAGAAACGCTTTAAAAGAAAATGCTTTCAACGAGTTAGCTTCTTTTGTTATGAAGTTTTTGGTTTTGCCATTTAGTAACGCGGAAGTTGAAAGAATTTTTAGCGGTATGAACCTTATAAAAACCACGATTAGAAAGAAATAGGATGGTATTGAATTCATTGATTTACGTTAGATGTGGACTAAAAAGGCTAAATAAATGTTGAAGAGATTTTATCATTTCTGGTGATCTTATAAAAATGTGTGATGAAAACAGATCATATTCTAATGGTATTTTGACCAACACTTTAGAAATTAAGGAAAACTATTCATATAATGGTGTGTTTTAAGTGTAATTAAATTTACTGAAAATGCTGTTGAATAGCCTTTTATGTTTTCAATGCCATTTTTTGTTTTTACTTATATTTTGTATTTAATAATACCTATATATGTATGTATATCGTTACCTAAAACGCAAAAAACTAACATTTGGAAAATTTTACAAAAAAACTATTTAAAATGATAAATCGCCTTATGCCCAATTTTCAGGATAGTATTTAAATCAATATTAAGTTAATTTTCATAACAAACTTAAATCGTATTTAAAACAGATTGGTTTTTTGAGTTTTATGTGAAAAGTCTTATTTAATTAAGATAAAAGTATGGTAGCACTACTAAATACAAAAAAAAAATATAAAAAAGTGTATTTATTTACAAGGTGGTCTGAAAAAAAACAGCTGACTGTTAATGCTTTGCCTGTTGTTGTTGTATTGTTGTGATATTGAGGTCACCTTGCTAAAATATTACAATGGAAACTTAAGTTGAAATTAAGTGTACCACATCGGTGAATTAAGTTTCACTTAAGTTTTTAGTGAAGAAGAGAATTTTGTATTTAAAACGATTTTAAAAATAAATGTGTTTTAATATCAATCCTGAAAATTGGCCATTAAACTGTTAATAATTAATTTTTCTTCTACTTCCACTGCTCTTGTAAAACCTAACAGTTTTTTTGACAGTTGACAATGTGGCATATTTTGCAAACTGTAGGTTAGGGCTTGTTGTATTTTGTAGAAAAGGCCTTTTGTTTTTTTGGTCCAAAAATCGTTAACTTTTGTCAAACTATTCCAACATTATTTGTGAACATTTGTGTTGATGTGCAATACATAAGAATCAATGAAAAAGTCGATTTTTAATTTTTGGTAAGTTAGGGATTCTTATATATATATATATATGTTCCTTTAACTCCCACTTCTTCATACTTAAATATTCTGATTCCTTCAATATTTTTCAGGAATATTTTCTATGCACTATTAGAATTATTTTATATACATACCTATACATTTGTATAAAAGACTGAAAGAAATATTTGCATACTTTATGCAAATACATACAATTTACATGTATGAATGTACATACATTTTTTATATCAACTTCGTTTTTTTTTTTTTTTTTAATTTATTGTTTTCAGGTAAATTAATATATAATTTATTCATTATAATGATACAATTACACAGTACAACATTTTTCAGTTAATTGATTGCCAACTCAATTCTGTGAACTGTATGTGAAATTAGACCCAAAAAGAAGAATTTCTGCATCATTCGTTTTGTCTTCTTACCTGCGATTTGAAGTTAGTATCGATTTGAAGTTAGTACTATCGTATAGGGGAATTTATCACGTTTTAGGCCCTGTTGTTTGACATAGCTCGACAACCACTAGCCCAATTTAGTTGAAATAAATTTTAAAAAATTAAGAATTACAATTCCCTTAATCTGTTCATATGTTGTTTTCCTATACAAGTAACACTTTCGAAGTTAAAAATGAATGTATGAAGGGAAAAAATTATTTTTTGCCTAAAAATTTAAATTTTTTTTTTAAAAATACATAAAAAATCCAAAATGGAAAAAAGTTTCAAGTCTAGTTATTTTTTCGCAAAGTCACATAACCTATGAGCAAAATGAGACAAAGATCATAAAAATCGATGCACGCGTTTCGCTTTTATTCGCAATTGAGTAAAGGTATGAATTTCAAAAATCAGTTATAGCCACCACCCTTAAAATAAAAATATAAATTAAAAAATTATCATGCAAAAAAAAACTTTATTTATAAAAACTTAATGAAAATAAAATAATATGCAATTAATACGCAATTATATTATGCATAAAAACAAAATTTAGAACATTTTTTCAATTATTGGCAATATCCATCCTTGTAGAAGTTGACGCTTGTGGTTCTGATGATCTTGTTTTCTTCGTAGGTTGTTCATATTCATGGTCTGAGTCTGTATCGTCATCCGAGATACACATACTATTCAAGGGCGTGTTTCTTTCACTGTGTCCACCAATTTCAATGTCTTCATCTTCGGTGCTTTCTTCAAACTGCATAATTGTGGAACTCCACCAACAAACCTCCGCAAGCAATGCATCCAATTTTTTGCTTTTGAACCGCTTTTCAACCGCATTTTCACCTGGTGGAACCTCTCTCCTTGTTCGTCTGATTCCTGAGGTGATTGTGCCAAAAAAGTATCGAGGTGGTGGTGCAAGAAATGCAATTTCAGCGTCATGGATGCACCGATTTTTTCGAAATAAAACAACAACCTGTCCACTCGTTGCTGTATCTCTTCTCGCTGGACACGGTTCTTTCCTAGAACGCCTTCTATTACTTCTTTCAATGCGTTCCATGCATGTTGGTGGTTGTGATGCTCTGAAAGCAAATGTGTGAAAGAATCACTTTTGATCAATTTCCGAATATCAGGTCCATTGAGAATACCTGTTTTAAATACATAAGAAAAACGAAAAAATTATTGGTAATGCGAATGTATAGAAATTAACAAATTTAGATATGACAATATTGAAATACAGAGTACGATACGTACCGTTTTTAATTTTCTCATCACTGAGTTTCGGAAAGATGGATTTCAAACAGTCAAAGGCGCCGTTAACTTTTTTGACCACCACTTCAACGAATTTCCCAGCTATTCCCAGTTTCATGTGGAGCGGTGGCAACAAAATATCATCCAGGTCCTTTATCAAAGGTTGATTCCGTAATTTAGGTTGTTTCTCGAGCTCGGGAGTTCTTGCTTTCCAATCTTTACATTGATATTGATTTCCTTTGTATCGTGAATCCCAATTACAAAGGAAGCAGAAGTATTTTGGATATCCGCCCTTTTCTATAATCCCTTGTAGTATGTTGACCACCTTCAGATCGCAACAAATGTTCCATTTGTGTTCATCGTATTTGATTTTCTTCAAAATTTCGCCCAATGCTTCATACGTTTCCTTCATAGTTGTGCTGAATCCAAATGGAATGCATGGTTTTTTATTTTTTTTTTGTGCAGCAGCACAGCCTTCAAACTAGTAACTGAACCATCGATGAATAAACGCCAGTCGCCAGCGATATAATCCATTCCCAATTTTTTCACTAAACCTAGGATATCATGGCAGTACGTGAACGTATTTGCTTCGTCAACGGAATAAAATTTCTGAAAATCAGCTTGGCGTTGTCGGTATGATGTTGCGCTGACATTTTGCTGTGTGAGTTTTCTTCTCTTCAAAAATGATGTCAGCCATTCGGAGTCGTGTTGTGATAGTCCCAGCTTGGCCACAATGTAATCCATTTCGATTTGTGGTAGCGGTTGTGGTGCACTATTTTCAATATCGGGTATCCAATCAGCATCATCCAAATCGGTCGGATTGGTGAAAACGGTTTCGGCTAGCAGGGACACAGTATCCGCACTCGGAGGTTTAGGTGCATCGGTATCAGCAGGGCGTTGCACTGGAAGTGTGGCAGTAAATGCAGCAGTGTATACTTTTGTTTTCAATTGTTGTCTGTTTAATCCAGGACGAAAATTTATGCATGCATAGCACCTGTATTCATCATGTCCAGTTGTGTCTTCCACCCAAATTACTGGCTTCATAAAAGATAACTTTCTACTTTTTCCGTGAATCCATTTTAGAAGGGTAGTATAACAACTGTTGCACACTGTGTTCGGCGTAAAATTTGCACCACTTAAATCTGCTTCATCGAAATAATTACAATACGCGGTTTTGAATTGCTCAGTAAACAAATTTTTTCGATCTTTTTTCTGTATTTTTCGGACGATATGACCACAAACGTAACAATATTCATCCAAATATGGGCACTTGTTGTTTTCCATATTGATATATTTTATGTTTTGTTGTTATTCACTTTTAAAAAACTGAAGAAAAATCACTTTTACTGTTCGCGTTCGTCGGCACTGGCTGAATGCCAAAAATCGATCAATGCACACCTATAAATACTACGTATTTTTGAATATTTTAATGCCAGGTACTTATAAATGGGCGCATATTTTAAGGGCGGCTGGCTATATACCTGATTCAGCACTTGTACGTTTGAAACTGTGCAAAACTTTCCAAATAATGACCACCCTTAAATGTGGGTGCAATTTCTGTAAAAAAATCATATAGGTAGCCACCGGAAAAACCCAAATAATAAAAAGGTCCACTTTCCGTTTAATTGTCCACGTACATTTATTACCGCAATCATAAAAATCAAATAACCTTTTGTTTATTCCTTTTTTTTTAATTCTCAGAATCATGAAAAAGGTGTCAATGTTTTCTCCAAATAATGTTGTGCATATCTCGAGCAAATTTTTGAAATTCATACATTTACTTAATTGTGAATAAATGACAAACGCGTGCATCGATTTTTATGATCTTTGTCTCATTTTGCTCATAGGTTATGTGACTTTACGAAAAAATAACTAGACTTGAAACTTTTTTCCATTTTGGATTTTTTATGTATTTTAAAAAAAAAAAAATTTAAATTTTTAGGCAAAATATATATATACAATATATGAACAGATTAAGGGAATTGTAATTCTTAATTTTTTAAAATTTATTTCAACGAAATTGGGCTAGTGGTTGTCGATCTATGTCAAACAACAGGGCCTAAAACGTGATAAATTCCCCTATACGATAGTACTAACTTCAAATCGATACTAACTTCAAATCGCAGGTAAGAAGACAAAACGAATGATGCAGAAATTCTTCTTTTTGGGTCTAATTTCACATACAGTTCACAGAATTGAGTTGGCAAATCATGTGTTGTACTGTGTTATTAAAGAAAATTTAGCATTTTTGTAGCATTTTTAGCATTGTTTTTATCCCCATTTAGCATCCAATTTTTTTTTAGTTGTGGTCACACTGCCTACAAGAGCTTTCGCAACAAATAAAAAAAAAATTTTTTTTGCGATATATTGGATTTTCTGTTTTAAATATCTATCCGTATGCTCAAGGTGTTGCTTCAATTTCGCCATCTACATTAAATTTTTTCTCGAAAATTGTAAGACAAAGCAGGTTTTCATAAAATATAAGTGTTATTTTATTTATCTAATCTAATTATATTGGTTTTTAGGTTAAATTCGCACCAAAAATATTTTACTGCAAATTAAATTATTTTCGAATCTATAAATAGCTTAAACTTCCTTTTTAATGTTAAAGTTAATAAATAATTTAGCGACCGTCCCTATAATCCCTTTAGACAAAAAATCTCATATGTGTTTGGGTTAATTTGCGGTAGTTGTAGCTTTTATTTTGTGTTACACATTTTATTTTTTTTTCAGTTTCGGTTTTGTAATCTAGTTATCTTTATTATTTTTGGAAAATAATTTAATTGAGGTATATTGATTGAAATTAAATTCAGAATTATTGAAATAATTTATTCTACTTGCGATTTGAAAAATTTTAAATCTGGTAGGCAGAATTTATTAGAAGTTTTGATTTTTTTTTTTTTGAAAAAGGAAAAAAGGTGGATTAAAGTTTGAAAAATTGAGAGTTAAACACATAAAGAGAAAAAAGAACGTTGTTAAATAAAACAGAAGAATTGCAGAAAGAAATATATTTGGACGAGAAAAGTTATGTAAAACAAACTAATAATTTTGGTGGAAAAAGAAGAGGAAACGTTTGATATTGTTGTGTATTTAAATAAACGTTTAATAAAGTGTTTAGATACAAATTCTTAAGGTTATGTCTTTTCTGAAAAATAGTAAAAACCCAATTTATATTAACTTACACAGTACTTTTCGTTTATAGTCACTACGCTTATAGTCACATTAGCGATATATTCCATTTTATCTGTTTATTTTGCCGCTATAAGTTAATTTAATATAAAGTATTATCATTATAGTCCATTTATTTGCCATATATGCCATTTATCAACAGTAGTTAAAGGGAAAAGTAAAGCAAATTAATGGCGTAATAGTGACATTAGCAAAATTTACTAAGTTATTTTTAGTTTTCGAATCAAAAATCCATCCAAAAAAAAAAAGAATGAATTAAATGATTTAATTTTTGTCATCAACTCTCTACTCGTAAGAAACTAGTTTTTGCCGTTGGTATTAGCTATGAAATATCTTGTTATTATTTTATCTATTTTTTATACAGTATGCAACTCTGTTGTAAAACCATAAGCCTGATGTTGGTGTTATTTATATTGAATTATTCACATAACTTGATTATATTCGAATTGAGTTATATGCGTCATAGTGGCATATATGTGAATTAGCCTTATAGTCACATTAGCGATATAGTCCACGTTATGGTTGCAACTAAAGGATTTGACTATAAGCGAAAAGTACTGTAATACAAAAACAAAACTTTCTGCAATCAAATAGCCGAGTACACATAATTTGAGACAAAAAGAAAAATCAAACAATAGAAGGAGAATAAAAGCATAAATTGTTGCAACCAATGACAGAAGATTTAGTGAAATTCAACTAGCAATTCTATAATATGTTAACTAGTGCCCTTGCAAATTGGCTTATGTTTTTTTGTTTAATATTTAATTGGCTTTGTTTTATTAATATTGTTTAATTAATATTTTAAAAAAGAAAAAATTGTTTTTTCTGTAATTATTTTTTCTTTAATTCCGTTTAATTACACATATTGAGGAAAATTTATAATACTATAACATAGTGATATCAAACAAAAAGATGATGCTGATATGTACATATCATCGTTGGATTAAATATATCTAAGTTTTTTTTTTGATTTTTCCTCTTTCGTTTTTTTATTTTTTTTTTTAAATTTATAAAATATGATTTTTGAAGATTTAATGAAATAAAAATAAATTATTTTATTAATTGTCGGGAAAAAATATGTTAATAACTTTTTTTTTGTTTTTTTAATTTATTTTTTATTATTGAATCTTTCTTATCGAAATTTACAATATGTATTCAAATCTTAATTCTACTTGTTGTTTATTAGTTGTTACCAGTGTAACCACTAACTGCTGTATTCAAATTTTAAGACTGTCTTCTAGTTAGGCTCAAAGTATCGGTTCTTTTTAGCCTCTGGTGACCTTCGAACTGAAGCAAACCCCGAGCGAGGTAGTTAGGGTGGACCATTAGTTTATCGATGTAGCTTATTGAATATTTTTTAATTTCCTCCTTGATAGTGGGGACGTTGAGATCTCTGTGGATAATATCATTACGTATATACCATGGGGCGCAGTCAATTTGTCGTAATATTCTAGACTGTCTTCTTTGAAGCTTTTGGATGTTAGATGCGCATGCAGTACCCCATAATTGGATGCCATATGTCCATATTGGTTTAATGATGGACTTGTATAGAAGAATTTTGTTGTCTAAAGACAAGTTTGAGTTTCCACCGAGAAGCCAATGTAGTTGAGCTGCTTTAAGTTTCATAGCCGTTATTTTCGCTTCGATATGACGAGACCAGGTCAAGCGTCTATCTATATGAATTCCCAAGTACTTAACATAGTTTTCTACCGGAACAGTGATGTTATTTATATTTACTGCTGGGCACGTTTGTCTTCTGAGCGTGAAAGTTAAGTGAGCACATTTAGCCGGGTTAACCATTATTCTCCATTTTTCTAGCAATGCCTCTAGTTCATTGATGTGGGACTGCAGATTTTGCGATGCGACTTTTGGGTCATGGTTAACTCTAATAAATGCTGTGTCGTCTGCAAATGTAGAGGTATGCGTGCTCAGGTTTGTTGGCATATCCGCTGTGTATATTATATATAGAAGCGGTCCTAATATGCTGCCTTGGGGAACACCAGCAGTAATTTTCTTGAGGGGGGAGTATTTATCTTGCGACCTTACTATGAATGTTCTGCCTGTTAGATAGCTCTCCAGAAGCTTGTGAGTGTTTTGAGGAAGCATTCGTGTTATTTTGATGAGTAGCCCATCATGCCAAACTTTGTCAAATGCTTGGGAAATGTCTATAAACAGGGCTGAGCAGTATTGCTTTTTCTCAAACGCCGATTTAATTAGGGTGACAATTCTATGCACTTGTTCTATTGTACCATGTTTCGCTCTGAATCCGAACTGGTGATCCGGGATAATGTCGTGTTCATTTAGATGAGGAGTTATACTTAAAATGAATATTTTTTCGAAAAGCTTCGATAGGATTGATAATAAGCTTATCGGTCTGTACGACGCAACCTGGCTAGCATCTTTTCCTGGCTTGGGAATCATAACAATTATAGACCTCTTCCATGAGGATGGGAAGTATCCGACTATTAATATAGCGTTAAAAATGAGTAGCAAGATTCTGGAAGCAGACGATGGTAAGTTTCTTATCATTGACCCTGTGATACGGTCAAGTCCGGGAGATTTTCTAATATTCACTTTTTCTATTGCAGATTTTACTTGAGTAATGTTAAATTTTAATGGATGGTTTACCTTATCAGGAAGGATTGGACGACAGGAACAAGTATGTGTATCATGTGGCGTGAAAACTTTCTCAAGGTGGCCCGCGAAAGCGTTTAATTTTTCATCTGTGTTTTTGGCCCAAGTGCGGTTTTCCAGTCTTAATGGAGATTCTTGGGTTATAGGGCATTTCATATGCCGTACAGCCTTCCATAAGCTATAATTGGAGTTTTTTGTGGCATCTAACTTTTTGAAATAAAGAATATATTTGACTTAATTTGAAAATGAATATGAATTGCTAATTTTGTCTTCATTTGAGTTGTGAAAAATTAATGGATTAAATGGACTAAATTTAAAGTATTATGTAAATGAATGTTCTTTCGGGATTATATTTTAACTTGCCTAAATATAATCATTGTGATAGTTTTACCAAAGGGGTGGGATATGGCAGGGTCAGTTACAACTTGACCTGGACAAATATTAAAATCTGCAAATAAAATTGTAATCCATTGTTTAGCACCCACTAAACAAAAATTGGTGAACAATGACGTTACATATGGATGTTAATATCTAAATTATATCTAGCTCAGATAACTCTTTCCAAATAGGGTAGCATCTCGAAAATTCGCCCGTAACTACTATGGAGTTTGGGCTTCAACGATTGTTAGGATTGTTTTTATTTAATGGAACTGTTATTAAATTGTTGAATATTTTGTTTTTGCATTAGAAATTTTTCAAGTTTTTGAGGCATATTTCTAACAGTTTTCAGAGCATATTTTCAAGTTTGTGTTGCATATTTAATGCGCATAAAACGTGTTTTTATAACATATTTCTAGTTTGCCTGATCATAATATAAAACTTTTTGCGTCCATAATTGCCTATGGGTGCATTATCGAAAATATTTCTGTAAAACTGAAGTGTAGGGTATTATTTGTTCCGGCTAGACCGACTATACCCTCTTACTTGTTCTGTTTTTCATAATTGTTCTATGGAAACTATTTCAAGAAATTGCATTTGTCTAAACAAAATCCTACATTTGTGGGTTTTTAAATCTGAAACAAATAATATTTTTTTTTGTTTGTTCAATCCTAAAACTTCATATTCATATTTTTATAATAGATGTGCTTGCCATTTAGGCTTTTATATAAAATGGTGTGCACACAACACACAACAAAAATTAAGTTTGAATTTGTATGACCCTTTCTTTCCTTTTTTGTCCTTACAATATTATAAGCATAGAATTACTAAAAAGAGAACAGAAAAAACAGCTTCAACGTATAGAAATATTTAAATAAGCCAATTTTTTACTTCCCAGTGGTAACTAGAATGATTAAAGAGGCCTAATTGAAAGCCTTATTAAGCAGACACAAGCCCTTCTCGCCGCATTCCGTACTTATCTATTTTTTACACAGGTTGTTATTGGCAGCAAGCCCTTCCACACTTTCTTTAATAATACCTTATTTCCCTTTCCAAAGAAGGTTTCTTAAAGATAAAACTGAACAACTCTCTTTCTCCCTTCTTAGAGAAGGGAGTAGCGAATGTGTACTGAATATTCTGGAAGGTCTTTCAAAATGAAATTTATACCTTCTAGAAGGCAAGATATCCTATGAAGCGAATCTTTTAGAAAGGAGTATAGAGGCCTAAAAAACCTTCCCCCTTCGGTCCTTTCAATTTTTACCGCTTTGTTATGTTCAGTATACGTACTCGTAAGTATCCGTGAGCATGAATTTAGTTTTTGTTCATGTAAAAAAGAAAAAAAAAATTTGGTTTATTATTCATCCTTTCAATTCGAATACTCTTGGCACACATTAATGTAAATGTTATTATGTAAACTAAATTACTAATAATATTCAAAACGGCCAAATTTGTTTTTGTAACATATTTTGCAGGAAAAAAAGGACATCATGTTGATTTTATACAAAAGCTTGTACTTAAAATATAAAAAGTTATTGCAAATAATAATTTAATTCTTAAAAAAAACACTGTTACTAAAAAAGTTAGAAAGCTGAGTTTAAAATTATATATTGTCTTTTATCAGGACGTAACTTACTTTTTGTAATTTTACACTGTTCAAAAAATCAATTTTTTGTAAAATTACAGAGTTCAATAAGTAAATCTGAAAGGCGCCCTATGCTCCAGTGGGAGTTAGAGGAATATATATATATACATCTGAAAGAAGGGACAAACAAATTATGTTTATGTGTCGCAGCAATTTTAAAGTTTAAGTCGGGAGGTCATTTAAGGGAGAATTTAAGATTCCCTATTTTAGCACATTCTTATAACGAGTCGGAAGATTTTTGTAAAATCCTACGAGGTATATTTTTATGGAACATTTAAACCCTCTAACTTTGCACCGTAGGTTAATAAACAAAATAAAGCACTTGATGTAACATCGGCCAAAAAGAAAAAAAGGGGTAAGAAAGTATGTAAGAGTCCGTCAAGTTCACCCATTTGATACCCTACTTGTAGGCTTGCCAGAACGAACGATATTTCTTCACATTCAAAAGAGACTGCTTGATTTTTCTTGACAATTAAAAATAAAGTTAAAATAATTATATTATGTATACTTCATTATATGTAAGTAGCAGAGTTGATTTAACGATATCAGTTTATCCATTGGTCGGTTGTCTGTCTGTGTGTATGTGGAAATGGGTTTTTTCCTAAAACCGCAGATATTATAAGAATCCCGTTGTTATATATTATATACCCTCTCCACTCTTGTGCAGTACGTTTAACAAATTTCGGTATTTAAGCAACCATCAACTTCCTACATTTTTTTGTTTAACTCTTGACAACTATATACATACATATTTATATAAAATATTGTCCAGCATATTATCCTTTCTTAAAAGGTGCTTGTGTCAAATGAAATTGTTAGTAATGTTAGTAGCTTTTTTTCGGGACTATATGTTGGGTACTTAAAGGTTAGGTAATTTTTACTAAAATAAAAATGCATGCGTAAACTTTGAAAAATGCCGACGCCCTTTACTTGTCCTCTTTACCAGAATCATTCGTTTAAACCTTGTTTTTTTGGTGCATAATTCGTGCACATATGCAAATGGGAGTCATTTAAAATGTTTTCCAAATATTATATTATTGCGGCGATCTGAGATCAAAGTTAAACTTTTCATAGATATTTGGTATAATTAAATTTTTTAAAAAAGTTTTTCACTGTGATACTAGAATGAGATGTGGTTGAAAATTGTTATTGTTAATTGTTTTTTGTTTTTACAAATAAAATATTTAAAAATGTAATATAATCAAAAAAATTTACACCCCCTGAAGAAGTAGAAAAATACTCTACGAAACGTTGGGAAAAACTGTTATAAAATTGATGTTTTATTTACATTGAAGCTCCAGGCCTAACAAGCTTAAAAATAGGAAAATTACTTAAAATTTTCTTGTTGTTTGTGATATACTGCACTGTGATAAGCACTACTCCAGATGTGAAAAAAACTTTTGAATTCTAAAGCTACGGCGAAAAATAAAATACTCGTGCTTGCCAGTGTGTTTTTTTTTACAAAAGATTTTATATTTATCTGATCTGAAATAAAAAGGAATATGCATATGTATTCTTTTTATGCTCTCCGTTCTAAATAAAGGATTATAATAAATAGCGCCATTTTGTAATATTACTTTTTTAAACATTTTTTTTAATGTTACATATACAAATACTATTACAAATTTTATTCTTATTTCAGGCTAGTTTACACTATGATACTTTGTATTAATGCAATGTGTTATGAATATGACAACTATTACGAAAAAATATTTGACATCCCATACTACTTCTTCTTATCAGGATTGCATTTTAACAGGAGCATGCAACGATACCACATGTGTGATGGTGTGAACACGAACTGTAATGCTCCATTAGATTTTTTGACAGTCGTAACAAAACTCATTAGATTTATATCTCACAAAGTATCATGGAAATCGTAGGATTTGTGTGTTAGTGTAAACTAGCCTTTACCGAGCAATAGTACATAGGGGTGTACAATGGAACCATTATCCCTTAGCTTTTGCTAGTACGCTTTGTAGAAATCAGTTGCCAACCGGGTAAAAGGCTACCTCGTAAGACATTTCCGTGTTCAATTCGCCTCTCAAAAGCATGTAGTTAGTATTGGTACTTTCGGTAGCCTTTAAAGAGCTAGCAAATATGCACGTACAGAGCTAAGACGGCATAGCACGTGGACTTTTGGCTTGTTGTAGCAAAATAAAGCAGATTCTCTAGAGGGAATCGAAGACGCAACTATCGCATTGATCAATTTTTTCAATAGCAACTGGCCGATCAGGGCACCCAAACATTTTAAAATTTGTTAAAATATGCATAAACCATGTTGAAATAAACAGGTTGCAGCACTACGCCGGATGACGATTTTTTGCTCTTGCATTGTTTGTCTAGGTTTATGTCAAAGTTTTGTTTATGTTCACATTTTGAGCTGTGATATTTTATTAAAGTTTTTGATAATTTCAAATTAAAATAAATAAGATATTGACCATAATTAAATAAAAATTGGCTAAGAATTTATTTATGTATTTCATCACGTTCAGCGGCACGCTTGGATTTTTGTTTAAAGTATTTTTGACATAAACGGTGATATAATTTCCATTTTTGTTGTAATGTTGTTTTTGTTGCCGTAACGATGCCACTGCTTATTCCACCATTGCATAAACCGCAAAAATATTATATTTCATTGGCACTTTTTTACTCTTTATTATTTCAGGTTATGAAATCTCTGGAGCCACATGTAAATGTAGTACGATTTTTGGGTTGCTGCACTGACAAGGATCCAATATTTGTAATAATCGAATACGTTAATCGTGGAAAGCTGCAAACGTATTTGCGAAATTCAAGAGCTGAAAGGTGAGCATTTTACTTTTATTAATTTACATTAATTTATTTTCTACTATAATAACAGTCATACCCTGCGGGAAGTTTTTGTTAATTGTTCTTAAATTATTACCTTGTGACTAGTAAATTCAATATTATAATAATATAGAACGAATTGTCGTGCTGCCGGACGTGCATAGAAAGTATTAAGCTAAAGTTTAAAAGATTAAAGATAAATTGTGGGATATATAATATTTTCTTTTTCTTATAACATACTTCTGGTAGTTATTTAATTTAACGATAATTTAAAGTTTTAAGTTAACGAATGGTAATTTACCGACTGTCAAAAAAATGTTATCTTCTTTGCGTGTATCTTGTGAGTAAATTTCATACAAGTTCCCTGAGATAGGGAAAGCATGGCAGCAAAATGGCGGATATTGCTGCGAAACTGTAGTACTTTGAAAAATATTTTAACCAAATCTATCGAATGGGGTATCAAAATGAAGAAAATTAAAATGAGATTACAAAAATATATACAAATTTATTTTATTAGGAATAATAAATTGGTTTTAAAAGTTATTGATAACTGGCTTCCAGTTTTCATAAAACAACAAAATATTTTATTTGTAATAGTGACAACTTAATCTACAAAAAATTTGGAGCGCTGGAGTGGAGCTCCGATACAAAGATGAAATAGATTTCAGAATATCGAGAGAGAAAAAATCCCAATTTTTACAGCAGTAAAAATTTACTGGCAATGTCACGACTGTTATCGATTAATGTTTCCTGCCGGCTTAATATATAATATATAATATGTAATATATATTATTATAAATTTTAAAACAATTAAAATTCCTTCATTTCTGTTGAGGCACCCTTTACTTACTGTATATTTTGTTAAATTTTTTTATTGAAAATTTTTTGTATTCGGAAATCTCTTTTCTTTTTTAGACACTATGGTAATACACATGGCAAATCGAATTTCCTGACATCAGGAGACTTGACCCTATTTATGTATCAAGTTGCTAAGGGAATGGATTATCTAACATCACGAGGGGTATGTAATTAAATTTTATTCTAAATCTGGGAAAATTATGTTGCACATTTATAATTGAACGAAAATTCACTGTTGCTTGTGTAACCTAAAAAATTAAACTGGGAAGTATTCAAATTTACGAAACGCTTAACACAAAGCAATATACACAAATTAATTAGTGATTGCTATAGTTCAAATTTAAAGCTGTTCTTAATACTGAAAATTCCAATATAAATAACGGGCTTTAAACTAATTTATAAATTTTTGGGTATAAACACGGTTTTTTTTTTGTTAGTAGAAATAATTTTTATTATTTTTTGGTTTTTTATTTTAGCTTTATATCACTTCCCTTTAATTTTTTTTTAATCGATTTCGGGCAGAGTTGTAACAAATCCTTTATTTAAAGGAAAATCAAAAGTTAATAACATAAACTTTATGAAAACAAATTAATACCAAAAACAACAATTTTAAATAGAAAAAGCACCTATATATTTTGATTTTTTTGATAAATGCCATAATTGTTACGTTCTATGCAGGCGCGGATCCAGCTTGAGCATTGGGGCGGCTTAAATTTTGTAGGGAAAAGTAAAAAATTTGTTTTTGAAAGTTAATTAAAAACAAGTATATTATATAATTAATAAGAACATTAAAAAAAATTTTTTTAAGAACATTTAAAAAAATTTTTGCCCCCCCCTGCCCATAGATTTTATCCTGACTACGCCCATGTATTCGTGTATTGTCATCGGTAATATGTATGCCTGTAAAGTTTGCATTGAGTGAAAGGCGGTCAAAAAAGCATTTTACCAAAAAAAAAAAATTTTTTGCCCTCCCCCCGCTAGATTTTATCCCGGCTACGCCCATGTATTCGTGTATTGTCATCGGGAATATGAATGCCTACAAAGTTTCATCCATTTGCATTGAGTAAAAGGCGGTCAAAAAAGCATTTTACCAAAAAAAATTTTTTGCCCTCCCCCCCCCCTAGATTTTATTACGGCTACGCCCCTGTATTCGTGTATTGTCATCGGGAATATGAACGCCTGCAAAGTTTCATCCATTTGCATTGAGTATAAGGCGGTTATATTAACGTTACAAAATTTGATTTCCGAAGTGAAGCTAAAGAAAAGGTTTTAAAAAAACTTGGTCCCCCCCCTAGATTTTATCCTGGCTACGCCCATGTATTCGTGTATTGTCATCAGGAATATGTATGCCTGCAAAGTTTCATCCATTTGCATTGAGTAAAAGGCGGTCAAAAGAGCATTTTACAAAAAAAAAATTTTTTGCCCTCCCCCCCCTAGATTTTATCCCGGCTACGCCCATGCATTCGTGTATTGTCATCGGGAATATGAATGCCTACAAAGTTTCATCCATTTGCATTGAGTAAAAGGCGGTCAAAAAAGCATTTTTCCAAAAAAAAAATTTTTTTGCCCTCCCCCCCTAGATTTTATCCCGGCTACGCCCATGTATTCGTGTATTGTCATCGGAAATATGAATGCCTGCAAAGTTTCATCCATTTGCATTGAGTATAAGGCGGTTATATTAACGTTACAAAATTTGATTTTCCGAAGTGAAGCTAAAGAAAAGGTTTTAAAAAAATTTTGTCCCTCCCTAGATTTTATCCTGGCTACGCTCATGAATTCGTGTATTGTCATCAGGAATATGTATGCCTGCAAAGTTTCATCCATTTGCATTGAGTAAAAGGCGGTCAAAAAAGCATTTTACCAAAAAAAAAATTTGTTTGCCCTCCCACCCTAGATTTTATCCCGGCTACGCCCATGTATTCGTGTATTGTCATCGGGAATATGAATGCCTGCAAAGTTGCATCCATTTGCATTGAGTATAAGGCGATTAAATTAACGTTACAAGCTTTGATTTTCCGAAGTGAAGCTAAAGCAAAGGTTTTAAAAAAATTTTGCCCGCCCCTAGATTTTATCCTGGCTACGCCCATGTATTCGTGTATTGTCATCAGGAATATGCATGCCTGCAAAGTTTCATCCATTTGCATTGAGTAAAAAGCGGTCAAAAAAGCATTTTACCAAACAAAAAAAATTTTTTTTGCCCTCCCCCCCTAGATTTTATCCCGGCTACGCCCATGTATTCGTGTATTGTCACCGGGAATATGTATGCCTTCAAAGTCTCATCCATTTGCATTGAGTAAAAGGCGGTCAAAAAAGCATTTTACCAAAAAAAAAAAAATTATTCGACGAAGGCTAGGAAATGACCTCTGGCTCGTAGCATTACTGACGAGCATTGACACGAAAATTTGAAATATTTTTCTTAGATTTGGGTAGATATCTTCATCACAGTTTATTAAAACATCTACAACGTTATCTGATAGATTTTCAGATATTTTCCATGTTTGTTTGTTGTTGCCAACAGTTCAGGCTCAAGTTTAGATGTTTGTAGGTGTTTATCTCTTTTATCAAATATAATCAGCTCATCCGCTAGTTGTGGTTTTAAAAGTTTTGTATCTGTATATGGGCAAATCCCAAAAACAGTCCACAAACCAATAATTTTTCAAATTAATTTTTTTTAATGGAATATAAGACTAGATGTATAATTTAATTTTTATATTAAAAAATATGTATTTCGACGATCATTAATACATTAATTTTTACCAAATACTACCCCGCCCCTGATCTCTTAATGTTATACATGAATTTAGCTTTATTTTGGGTGCTTTTTGAGCTTAAAATAGCACTTACAGCAGACTCATCAAAATATAACTTTCGTTAAAAAAAAGATTGATATTCATTCATACATTCATTAATGATCACAAAATTAGTTTATATATATGAGTAGGTGAGTTTCAAAACTCGTTCGTTACAAAATTAAAAGTTTGAAATGACAAATGATTCTCACAGTTCTTTTGGTGCTTTATGAGAAGAAATATGCGGATTGTATTAATGCATGTCCTTGGAAAAACATGGACGAGGACATGCATTGACTCAATAAGTGTACTTCTTCTCAAAAAGCGCCACCAGAACAGTAAGAATAAATTTTCATTTCGTATTTTTAATTTTGTAACGAACGAGTTTTGCAACTCACCTACTCATATATATATATGTATATATAATTTGTTTTGTATGAATAAATAAAGTTGGGTTTATTTTATACTACTGAAAAACTGTGGCGGGCGTTGTAAGGGTTCACTGCTTTTATCCAAAAATCACAACATTTTTTAGCTGCGAATAAGTGATTTTAGAATTCTCTTATATGCATCTTTCTTTTAGGAATAAGACTTTGGATTTTGGATACCTTATGATGCAAAATTCGCTAAAAATTAGGAAAACACACTTCAACTTTTAAAGTTGCTTCCACTTTTTGTGGCGTGCGTCACAAAACTTTGTGATCAATTATTTCGCAACAAATGCCTGGTAAGAAATTATGATATATGCCATTCGTTAGTACATATTAATGTCACTAAATACTATACATAAGTTGATGCTATCTCTTTTGAAATGCCAAACAATGTTTATATGTATATCAATCAGAAAACGCGTGAGAATGCAGCGTTCGTTACGCAGGATTTGCCCATGTGACTTGATTACAATTTGAGGTAGAAGTTTAGGTATGTTCAATGCATTTAGGATATTTATTGGAAAAGGTGTTTTGAGATCTTCTAAAATAAATTCAACAAGAGGAATGTAACCTACAACTCGGTAGTAATCTTCAACATTTTGGAAGTGTTTATTTCGTTCAAATCTTGTCTTTTCGATTGGAACCTCGATTTGAACGCAAATAACTTGAACTTTTTCAAAAATCGCTTTAAATTGTTCTTTGGCTTTATTTCTTTTCTCTTCAAGGCCCATAATTAAAGTTTTGATAAGGCTTGATCCTTTTTGAAGATCTATATCGTGCTTTTGTGAAATGATACGAAGCGGCTGTGTAACAATAAGTATCACCCTTAATATGTATATTCCGCAAATAAATTCAAAAGTACTAAGTGAGTTCCTTAATATAAAGGTAGAGATACTACCTTTCCACTTAGATATTTTTTCCAAAGCTTGTACTATGTGATGGACACTTCTTGCAAATTGTGAAATTGAGTCGTGACGGTCCACCCATCTTGTCTCGCATAATGTAGAGACTTTGGCTCCCCCCCGACTGCGTTTCGCTGGGGATGATTATATTAAAATAATTTTGTCGTTTTTTTAACAAACGTTACAACTTTTTGTATTAATGGCACTTTATTGCTTTTAGAAATTGAGTTGTTTGATTTATGGGAATAGCAAGGCGTTTGTTTCACATTTGTCGCCGTTTGCAGAATTTTTTTAACAACTCTATTTTCTGCTGACATCAGAGGACACCCATCTGTTCCAACTCCTACAGAATTTTTTAGGTCAAGACCAAAATTTGTCAAAGCTTTAAGAACTATTGATGATAGTGTCTTCGCATCAATTGACACATCAACATCATCAATATCCTTTGAAGCCTCTTCAAATGCGTTTACAACAAAGCCAATAAATTCTTCCCTAACAACTTTTTGTTGTATGTTGAAATAATTTAAAGATAAGGAAGTCTGGCTTTTCCTCGACAAATCCGTGCTTTCGTCAAAAATTATAGAAAAATAGAATTTTGATTCATATAGCACATATATATTGTTACGTTTTTCCTTTAATAAACGCGTTTGAGTTCTTTTAATTGCAAATCCGAATAGAAACACACACTTATTCAACTTAACAAACTTTATTGAAATTAATTATTTTGTTCACAATTGTTAGTTACGAACAGAACCGTTTTTCAAAACTGACTTAACTAATTTTACATGAGTCACCCCTTTTTATATTTCATAATTATTTCTAGATTTTTCCTGAACCTTCCCGTAAAAACTATTTATTATGTTCTATAACCATTTTTAGAAATTACTGGGAAATTTATATAGGAATTATTTTTAAAATAACAGTTGTGTTGAAAATTATACATGACAATTTTAAGTAACATAAAACTATAACTTACAAGATAACTTATAACTATAACTATAAATAATTCTTAGATAATTTAACTTTCGTAACACTGCCCTCCACTTAAGCCTGTTCGTCCCGAATAGGCTCAGATTCTCCTTTTCCATAATGGGCTAGTCGTTCTAGATGTACCACTTTCATTTTTGATCTTGGGCTCTTATATTTCTGGATCCGATACACCACGTCATTCAATTTCTTTATTACTTTATATGGGCCATCCCAATGAGTCTGTAGCTTTGGAGATAGTCCTTTCTTTCGTTGCGGATTAAAAAGTAAAACCAACTGGCCCTCTTTGAAACCTTCCGAATTTGCCGCTCGATCGTATCTGGCTTTCATCTTGTCACTGGACAGCTTAATCCGACTTCGCACGAACTCATGAAGTTCATTAAGGTCATCTTGTTCCTGTGAGGTAGAGCCTTCATTGCTGCCATCTGTTGGTCCAGGCTTAACACCAAATTCTAGATCTCCAGGTAGTCTGAGCTCCGTTCCAAAGACAATTTTGGCAGGTGTACGAGAGGTGGAATTATGAACAGCTGATCTATATGCCAACAGAAACTTTGGAATGTGTTCATCCCAGTCCTTCTGATGAGTGCTTACTACTTTACGCAAGTGTTCCTCTAATGTGCGGTTAAATCTTTCAACCATGCCATCGGATTGTGGATGCAAAGGAGTTGTTCTAGTTTTCCTTATTCCGTACAATTCGCACATTTTTTTGAACACAGCAGATTCAAAATTTCTGCCTTGGTCAGAGTGTAATTCTATTGGAACTCCGTAGCGGCACACCCAGTTATTCAAAAATACGTCCACAACGGTTTTGGCTTCTTGATTTGGGATGGCATACACCTCTGCCATTTACTAAAGTAATCGATAACAACTAACACATAACGGTTGCCGGCATCACTCACAGGAAAAGGTCCGGCTATATCCATTGCGATTCGCTCGAATGGGGCACCCGAATTGTACTGTTGAAGCGGTCCCCGACTTCTCCTTGTTGGTCCTTTGGCGGCAATGCATTGGGTGCAATTTGATATCCAGTCGGCTACAGCTTGTTGGCACCCAACCCAGTAGAAACGTTGTTTTAATTTTTCTAGTGTTTTTGTTACGCCAAGATGGCCACCACTTGGACCATTATGGAATTCATTTAAAACTTCATGTACTTTTGACGATGGCACTACAATGAGGTTACGAACTGATTTTCCATCGGCACTTTCCCATGCTCGGTACAGGCAGCCATTTATCAACTGTAGGCTGTTCCATAGGGCCCAGTAGGCTTTTGTTAGGGGACTTTCAGATGATATTTCGTTTCGATTCGGCCTTCTGCCTTCTTCTTTGGCCATCATAACTTTCTCTAATATAGGGTCAGCTTTCTGTGCCATTGACCAGTCTTCGTTGGACTCTATCTGCAGTAGGCGAACTTCACAGTTGTATTCCTTTCCTTCAGCCTTTACACAATGCTTGCATTCCAGTTTGCAGGGTCGTCTTGATAGAGCATCCGCATTGCCATGTTTTCCACCTTTTCTGTGCTCAATGGTAAAATCATAACTTTGTAGGCGCTCAATCCAGCGAGCTATCTGACCTTCCGGATTCTTGAATTGCAGCAACCACCTTAGTGCAGAATGGTCTGTTCTTAACTCAAAATGTTGACCATACAAATACTTGTGGAAATGTTTTACGCACTCTAGTACTGCCAGAAGCTCTCTTCGCGTCACGCAGTAATTTCTCTCAGGCTTCGAAAGTATTCGGCTGTAATAGCCCACGGCTCGCTCTACGCCATCGACCACTTGGGAAAGCACACCTCCAATTCCGTATCCGCTCGCATCGGTATCAAGCACAAATTTCTCTCCAGTAATGGGGTAAGCCAAAATTGGTGCTGAGCACAACAATTCCTTTAGTTTCTGAAATGCTGTTTCCTGTGCTTCACTCCAGATGTATTTTTGCGCCTTTTTAGTCAATTCGTGTAAACTTGCAGCAATATTTGCAAAGTTTGGCACAAAGCGCCTGTAGTATGTACATAGGCCTAGAAAACTGCGTAATTCATGAATATTTTTCGGGCGTGGCCAATCCATTACAGCTTTTATTTTATCGTCGTCCGTTGAGATGCCTTTGGAGGTTACACGATGTCCCAGGTATTTTACTTCCTTCTCTTCTAGGTTTTTCAGGTGTTCATCAAATGTTTTCCCCATTACAATAATGTCGTCAAGGTACACCAAACATGTCTTTTGGTGAAGACCTTTTAACACCTGCTCCATTAAACGCTCGAATGTAGCCGGAGCATTGCAGAGTCCAAATGGCATCACATTAAACTGCCATAAGCCATCACTTGCGCTAAACGCAGTTTTCTCCTTATCATTTTCCGCAATTTCCACTTGCCAATAACCGCTCTGCAAATCCAATGTAGTAAACCATTCCGTTCCGGCTAACGTGTCCAAGGTATCATCAATTCTAGGCAATGGATAACTATCTTTTTTCGTGACGTCATTCAGTTTTCGGTAATCTACGCAGAATCTGGTACTCCCATTTTCTTTTTCACCAAAACCACTGGTGAGCTCCAAGGACTTGACGATGGTTTAATAACTCCGTTCTTTTCCATCTCGCTAACTAGCTCTTTTACATCATTGCGCTTTGCTAGAGGAATGCTTCTTGGCGCCTGTTTTATTGGCTTAGCTTCGCCTGTGTTGATTTCGTGTTTCACGATTGACGTTCTGCCTTGGTTTTGACCTTTCAAAGCGAATGCAGATGCATATTTTCTTAGTAGTTGTTTGGCCTTATTTTTGCAAGGCGGTGTTAGCTTTTCGGTCCATTTTCGCACATGTTCCTCTAGTGGCTCGTGGTCTTTGCTAATTCCCCTGGCTACGCCTTGATGCTGCTCGCAATTAATTACTGCCTCTGTTGAAGTACATTGTCCAATCTTGAAGTTCTGCGTAAGGACTTTCTCACTGCTGAATAAATTTAATACTCTCACAGGAACTAGACCCTTGCTGGGTTTTACGAGGGCATTCGCTGTTACGATATCTCCTTTAACTTCGGCTGGCTCTACCACCCATAAACTGTTGTCCTCACAATCTCCCTCCATTCGCGCCCATACTAAGATTTCTGATTTGGGTGGCAGTTTTTCACGTTGAAGGGCGATTAGCTGTCTTACATGGGCCTTGATTTCGTATCCAACTTCAAGGGGTATTTCCGCATCACGCCAATACATAATTTGCTGACCCATATCCAAATGAATACCATGTTCAATCATGAAATCTGCGCCAATGATTACCTCGTCTACAATATCAGCCACAATAAATACGTGATGGGCGATTGCATTGGCCATACTTAATTTTGCTTTTACTTTTCCATAGACAGTGGCAGACTCGCCTGTTGCCGTTCGCAGACTTACCCCGCTTAGTGGTTCGATTGATTTTTGTATTAAATCGGGCCTTATAATGGAATGTGATGCCCCAGTGTCCACAGTAAGAATGCGTTTTTGACCATTAATGTAACCACAAGCAGTAAGATTCCTGTTACTCCTTTGCACTACTGATATAGAGATTGTGGGGCCCTCAGATGTGGAAGCTAGCCCATGCCCCGCGGTGCTAGCTATTTTTAGTTTAAAGGTGACTCTTGTGCCACCTGGTGACTAGCACGTTGGTTGTTTCCTGGTGGCGAGGAAGATCTCGATCGTCGTCTTGGTGCTTTGCAGTTTCGCTGAATATGGCCAGTTTTACCGCAGTTATAGCATTTTACTTTGTTTTTACTCTGCTTCTCTCCCAAAGCCTGCAAAACTGCCTCCTTCATGCTTCTCATTTCCTTTAAAATATCTCCTTCGTCTTCGGCTGTTATATCGATCTTGCGCACCTTGCACATATGCGGTTTTGAAATTATTCTAGCGGTTTCTTGTGCTAGGGCAAATGATACCGTTTCTGCAAATGATGGCCTCTGTGATGCACATACCGCTAGTTTTACATCAGCATCCCGTATACCGTTTACAAATGCCTCGGTCTTAAAATGATCTAGCAATGGATGACTTTCACCTGGATAAGTAAGCTGCACCAAGCGCTCAATCTCTAATGCGAAATCCTGTAGCGTCTCGTTTGGCTTTTGTACTCTACCCCGTAATTCCATTCTGAATATTTCTTTTCTATGTTCACCACCATACTTGCGTTGCAGTGCTACCATAATGTCATCATAATTATTTCTGCAACTTACTGGTACACTTTCTAGAATTTCAGCCGCAGTTCCTTTTAAAGCCAGAATCAGCTCTATGGCTTTTTCTTCATTGTTCCAAGCATTTTTATTGGCAACTGTGTCAAACTGGAACTTAAACACATTCAATGGTGAGCTGCCGTCAAAACTTGGAGCTCTTATTCTATTCGAGACTTCTGGAAAAACTCGCACCACTCCCTCTTGGCACTGAAGACTATTTACTTTTTCTTCTAAATGATGTAGTTTTTCATCAAAAACAGTGACTTGTGTTTTTTACATCAGTGACTTGTGTCTTAACATCAAACAGCTTCTGGTTGAATTCTATCTCCATATCGTCTACTCTTTCATTTATAGCAGTAGAAATCTCTTGAAGCTTCTCAAGTTTTTGATTTGTCAATCTGGAATTTTGTTGAATTTCGGCTAAAATGGTGTTTGAGTTTTCTTCCATTTTTCTAGAAGTTTCAGCCGAATTTTCTTTTACCATTCTCTCCATATTTTCCTCCATTTTTCTAGAATTTTCTTCCATTTTTCTAGAATTTTCTTCCATTTTTCTAGAATTTTCTTCCATTTTTCTAGAGGTTACAGCCGAATTTTCTTTTACCATTTCCTCCATTTTTCTAGAATTTTCTTCCATTTTTCTAGAATTTTCTTCCATTTTTCTAGAAGTTTCTGCCGACATTTTTTCCATTTTCTCCATCATAGCAGCAAACATTGTACCAAAATCCATGTTGCTTGTTACTGCACGGGTAGCAACTTCTATTTCTTCTTTTTCTTCAAATTCATAAGTTGCGATGTCAATATTGCGTCGCTTAAATTCATCGATTAATCTTTTCTGCATCTCAGCTTTATTTCCTGCAGTAGGCAGATCCAACTTGCCCAACTCTTTCTTGAGCTGTTCAACTTTTAGCTCCTCGAATTTCATTGTTGTTTGTATAGTTTTTTTTTTTTATTTTCTATCCTTTTTTTTTATTTGTTTATTTTTTTTTTTTTTTTTTTTTTTTTTTTATTGCAATTTCACTTCTGACACCAATTGTTACGTTTTTCCTTTAATAAACGCGTTTGAGTTCTTTTAATTGCAAATCCGAATAGAAACACACACTTATTCAACTTAACAAACTTTATTGAAATTAATTATTTTGTTCACAATTGTTAGTTACGAACAGAACCGTTTTTCAAAACTGACTTAACTAATTTTACATGAGTCACCCCTTTTTATATTTCATAATTATTTCTAGATTTTTCCTGAACCTTCCCGTAAAAACTATTTATTATGTTCTATAACCATTTTTAGAAATTACTGGGAAATTTATATAGGAATTATTTTTAAAATAACAGTTGTGTTGAAAATTATACATGACAATTTTAAGTAACATAAAACTATAACTTACAAGATAACTTATAACTATAACTATAAATAATTCTTAGATAATTTAACTTTCGTAACAATATGTATATAAATATTGCATGTACATTAGGGAAATAACTAAATTTTTGGCATAGTAACACGAGTGGCTAAGAATGTTTTAGTAATGAAAACAACTGTCTCCCGTCGTTTCTCACGCAGGGAAGCAACTTTCTAAAACCTTCCAAGAAATTTTGAACCGCTATGAATTGTAAACCGTAGGAAAATTTTTAAATCTAAAGCAGTGGATAAATTCCAAAAAAGCTTTTAAGTGATACGTATAGGAATATATACGAATATCAGGGGCCTAATTCTGGCAGTCGTGATCGAGTACTTTCTCGATTCGTAGGCAATTTTATTTCTAATTCTTTCAGTCGATACTGAACGAATCGAAATTATTTTTTCAGTATTGTGGAACTCAAATTAATCCTTTACAACACTGAAAAAATAATTCCGATTCGTTCAATATTGACTGAAATAATTAGATATAAAATTGCTTTCGAATCGAGAAAGTACTTGATCACGACTGTAAGAATCTAGCCCCAGGTGTATATTTTTAAAATTTCCGTGAAATAAACATGGTTGTTTTAAACTTCAACCCGATCCCTGCGTGAACTTTTTTAACAGTCCGAAAAATTATCTTATTTTTTATTAATAACTTTAAATGTTCTACACGACTATACTATGCCGTTTTTGATATTCGCAAAAAGTGTGAAAAAGTTATGACCCTAATACATACCAAGGCTTATTAATAATACAACCGCATGCATTATCAAGTCAAACGTTTAGTTTTTGGATATAGATGGCACCTGCTGGGATTGTATGTAGAATAATAAGTATTTGAACACGGTAAACTAGATGTTTCATTGGAAATATCTAATAAATAACTATTAGATTAAGATTTGGATATTAATTGAAAATTTCGTTAGAGATTAATAAAAACAACTTTAAAAAAAATATTATTTAAGGGAATTCTTGTATTATCGAAATAAACAAAACATATTTTTATAATTTAATTAATATATAATTTTTATATTTTCACACTTGGGGTTTTTAACGTGTTTAAGCAAAATGTTGATTTAACTAAACAAAGCCGTTCACATTAGAATTGAGATAATTAAGTTGATTAGGAAAATATTAACAAAAATTAATCACGGTTGAGGTTCTAAAACGCGTTTAAGAAACCAAGTGTGAACATAGCATAAATCACTTTATTAATCACATAGAATCCTCTCAACATATGTACGTCAAACGTACCTCTCACGTGCACAACCGCCCACGATTTCTTCTGAATGTATTATTAATACTTTAAAGAAATATAAATTTGTTTGTTTTGTTTATTTCTCAATCAACTTTCAACATTTTGCTTAAACGCGTTTAAAAATCCAAGTGCGAACATCGTTTTTATTGTTTGGAATATGTTTTTGACGCTAGAATCCCGAAAAAGTCGCTCAGCTTGCCTTTGATTCCAAAATACTGGGTGTGCATTGTCTTTTAAAGTCCATATCGCATCACAAAAGATTTAAGAAAGCAAATTGTGGTAAAAATATGGAAAACTTATTTTGATAAGCTTTTATTCTTTCGTAAAAATTAGAAGATTTTTCGGTATTTCGAATACGAATATTTGTGACATCACTATGTTTTTTATGTAAGTTTTTATTTGTTTGTTTGGTTATTTGCTAGTACCTTATATCAATACACAACATCCACCAAAATATCGGCGGGATTAGAAAAGCGGCCGTAGCAGAAAGTAGATTTATTTATATCAGTTATCAATACACAAACTATCGAAAAAAAATTGGTTGGACTAAAATAGTGGGCATTACATCTCCCATTCATAGAATTCTTATATTTCTTTACATCTGGAGAACGGCAAGAGCCAAAGTTTCCAAATAAGGTAGAATCATCTCGAAAAAAGGTGGGCTGGATTGGAAACGTTGGAGTGTCACCTCCCATACAAATAAAAAATAGAATTCTTTATATCTGACGAATAGTAGCAGTAAAAGTTTCCAAATTTCGTACAAATGGCTTCGATGTAAATGCATGACATCTGTCACAAATTGTTAGGGATTTAAGGTAGGGAGATTTTAAACCCAGAAAAACAGTGTATTGAATAAAAAAAAAAAAAAAACAGTAAACTTTTTGACGAAAACATAAATACTTATTTTAATAATTAAATATTTTAAGCTTTTTATTCAATATGCAACAGCATATATAAAGAAATGCACTTATAAAGTATATCGTCAAAGGATTGATTTGCGGTCTTATTTCTAAACAAACTAAAACAGGTTTATGAAATGGATTTTCTATAAAAATTTGATTAATAAGCACTTTATAAACCTGATTTATTTTTTAATTAATAAGGGTGCTACATTTTATGGCATTTCATATACGAAATGACATCTTCTGCGTTTATAAAGCAAACACCACAAACGAAGCATTCGGCCATAGTTTCATGTTCCAATGTATCTTAAAAATTTTCAAATATTTTGGTATATAAAACTTTTGCAAAAAAAAAATAACTCTCTGTTTTTTTTTTTTTATCAAAATGAAGACTATATGAAAACAGGAATTGGGGCCGTAATGAATACCGATATCGATATATTGGCGATACTTCAGATTTTCCAGAAAATCGGTATCGGTATAAAATATATATATATATATATACTCTACTTGAGTTTTGTTAATTTTAACTTGAATTCAAATTCAATATGCCTATCGGTATCGATATCGGCGAATTGTTTTTGAGTATCGGCATCGTATCGGTAAAAAGGCGTATCGTTGCATCCTTAAGGCGACCGTACACGACATGTTTTTGTCATCTGACATGTCAAATTTCCCACTGCAAAATATATACATGTCGTGTGTTACCTTTTAAACTTTGCTTCTGTAAAAGTCAGATGCAAAGTCATCTGACAAAATTTCAATTATAGCGTGCTCTATTTTCTTCTGACAAACCATCTGACATCAGAAATCTGTGCCGAGAATAAAACGGCAGTGGCGTCAACTATTGACGGAATCATTAGCCGGCTGCAGTTAATATTTTACAATACCGAGATATGTATGATCATCGCACCTTTGAATAGAATTTATGTAAATATATATATAAAAACCGATTCATTATAATATCCTAAATTGGTATCATTGAATTAAAAGAAAAGTATGTTAAGGTGGCTAAACTTTTTTACGGCGTAAATCAGGGATGTCAGCGTCATACACAATTGTGGAAATCAGGGTTACCGTTAGGAATTTTTGAAAAGTCGCACAAAAGGTTGTTTTATAAAAATAAAGTCGCACAAAAAAGTCGTTTCAGAAAATAAAAGTCGCACATCTTTTTTTTAACGTTTTTTTATTAATAAAAAGCATAACAAAACAATTGAAACAAAAAGCTTATTGCAGAATTCATTTTTATCATATTTCATAACAATGTACATGTTTGTCCATGTTTTCATGTATAGTGAAAACATTTACTTAAGTTTAATAAATTTGTCGTATGCTGCCAAGGTCAAAGGAGTAGAATTTCTGTTTAAAAACAAGCCAAAAAAGTTAAGGTTAATATATTTTTGACAAAATTTAAACTTGTCCAATTAAAGCCCCTTGAAAATTTTACTTTAATTCCGTTCGTTTGATCTTGGCGCAATATTTCTTTTTCTTAACATACCTACATAAATACTACTTTTTTTAAATTTTATTTCTATATTTAGAAATAAGTTCATCACAGGGAATCCAGTCTTCTATATCTTTGTCTATTAAATTTAAAGATGACAGCATTGAATTGCATGTTTTTACATTGCTTTGCTAGTGTTTACGATTCGAAAACTACAGGTGGTGCTAAGACTACAACAATCCAAAACCAACAGAAACAACAGAGGTTTTTTGCATTGCATTGCTGGTGTTTACGATTCGAAATGTCAACCATTTCTAACAAAACACTGACAAATTAAAACAAATTGGTCCGAACTGTCAAAACTTGCCACCACCTTGAACTGAATTCGCCTCAAATACGTTGTATACATGACAAGGTTGCAAAAATGTAATAAAAGTGTTGCCAAATGAAGAATAATTTATGAATTGTTTTTAAATTTTGACGAGGCTATTTTGACGAATTTTTTTTTTTTTTTTGATACAAATAATAAGAAAATTGAATGTTTTGTAAGAATCTTAACAAAAAGGGTAAAAAGTAGCAGAAAAATTAAAATAGTCGCAAAAGTCGGTGATAAAAAAAAGTCTCACAAAAAGTCGCAGACCGATGAAAAAGGGTCAAATTGCGACTTTAGTCGGGCGAACGGTAACACTGGTGGAAATTAATTCACACACATTCTTCACACGCATTCTTACGCTCTTTCATTTAGTGCACGAGAGTACACAATTTAGTAGCCGATTATCAAGCGATGAGTGCACATGCGGCGGATGCTTACGTATTTTTTTTATTTCTATTAAGAGTACTTGTCTCCCCTGCAAATAAAATTGGACCACCTGACCCATTTTGATAAAATGGACTACTCCATGGACTAGTCCGATGTAATGCAAGCATGGACCATGTCATTGTTAAAAAGTGTTTGTAGTGAGACGACATGTCTTCGTTTTTTAACGACATGCTTTCGTGTTTAAACGACTTCAAAACTAATCCTCTTGAGTATACCATGGAGTAGTTTTAAAACTACTCCTTACTGGTCCAAAGGTGGGTTATATACCATGGAGTAGTTTTAAAACTACTCCTTAGTGGTCCAAAGGTGGGTTATATGGTCCTCTCCTAGGACATCGTAATGTTAAATAGACCAGGTTTTTTCCATACGTTTGGGTTACTTGTGGACTAGTCCTGGTCCCTTGTGGACTACTCTTTACACGCGTGTTTGGACTGGTCCTATTATTTGCAGGGTCTTTATTCACTAATACTAATATAAATCAATACAACCACAATTGACATCACTGGCGTACCCAGCGGGAAAACTCAGAAGACC
Source organism: Pollenia angustigena (assembly GCA_930367215.1). Lineage (NCBI taxonomy): Eukaryota > Metazoa > Arthropoda > Insecta > Diptera > Polleniidae > Pollenia > Pollenia angustigena. Next base: position 141,747,844 of record OV884056.1, on the reverse strand, counting down.
TTCTTACTTCAGGCCTTTTTAAAGGCCTGCTTAAAAAATGTTTTGATTTAATTACTATTCTTACGTAACTGCTAAAGAATGCCTTATAGAAGGCCTCGGCTCTTTGGTATAAAAGAAGCGAGAAAAGTAGGAGTAACATGTTTTGTTTTGTTTTTTTGCACAAGCAAAAGCAAAAGAGTTCAGATCCCTTTACAAAAACAAAGTAACATATGTTGTAAATCATTTTCGTTGTAGTTGAAAAGAGAAAGAGTAAAATTTTTTGTTCTGTTTTTTTTTCGCCAAAGCGAAACAATTCAGATCCCGTTATAAAAACAAAGTAACAAAGTAGCTACATATTAAAATACAAAAAAAAAACAATAATGTAAATTATTTTAGTTGAGTTTTGTTCATTAAGTAAGATAGGTACTTGTGCTTAAAAGCTTTTTTTATTATATACATACTTTTATTTACAATCTATTTTACAATATTTAGCAAATTTGATTATTTCAATAAAAAAGTAGGTATCACATTTGTTATTAAACTACAATAAGTTTAATAAAATATATAAACATACGTTTGTAAAATAGGTATACATATGTATATAAAAAGTTAAGTGTTCATTTTCTATATTGGAGATCTGATATGTACATAAAACCTATTCAGTCTTCTAATTTCATTTGTAAGGAAATATTCCTTAATGTTTTAGACTGATAGCCCTTCAATATGACCTTTAATGCATTTGTAGAAAGATGGTCTGAAAGGCCTTTTAAGAGCCATTAATTGACCTTTTACCATACCTTTCTTAAAAACCCTTCAATATAACCTTTTTGCTAAGGCCTTTTGACAGTCATTCTCTTAAAAGCCTTATAAAAGCCATTTATTTGAAGGCCTTTAAGAAGCTCTGGGGAAGAAAGGAAAGCGGAAGGCCTTCTCCGCAATGACAACGCGTGTAAAAAAGATATGAGTATGGAATGGAGCGAGAAGGGCTTGTTTATCCAAAAGAAGGGGTACAGAGGCCTTCTGCAAGGCCTCCGTACTCCTTCTTTTTCCCGCTGGGTAAATACAAATTTTCGTGGCGGCATTTTTATTTTGTTTTTTTCAATAACTATGCGAAAAAAAAAAACATAGACAATGTCAGACAATGTAAAACAGCAATTTTGACAGACATGCACAATTACATGTGACTTGAAAAGTTGACAAGTCAGATGTAAAAAACATGTCGTCTACAAGCACCTTTAGTAAGAATGACTAGCATCAAACAAGTCAAATAAAGAAAAATCTAACTTCGCTAAAAAAATGAATTCATTGATTGCATTTGGTTTTTTAAATATACTGGTATTTAAAGAAATTTCTGCCACACATAAAAATTATAATTATACGTCCTCACTGTTTGTCATACTTTCATCAACCAATCAACGTATCTACTTTTTGTGGTTTTTAATTTGATAGTGTTTTAAATCTTCTGAAGATGACCATCGATGTATAGTCGAGATATCGGATGAAAAAAAAAAAAATTAAAAATACAAAAATTTGTGGAAATTTTATTTATAATTTTTATATGACCTTAAGACAAACAAAAAACAACAACACAGATAATCGACACAGGTCCACAATAAATTTTGAACAAAATACTAATTTCTAAAAATAAAAAATCATTGTTGGAGAAAAACAATCATCAAAAAATATTTTGGTTAAAAAATCTTCAAAAAATTAAAAAATAATCGTTCTGGCAACGCTGCGCAAAAATATTATAGTTATTTAATTTAATTATTTTCTTTTCTAATTATATTTTAGATTATTCACAGGGATTTGGCTGCTCGAAATGTACTAATTGCAGATGATCACACTTGCAAAGTAGCTGACTTTGGATTTGCCCGTGATGTAATCACTTCAAAAGTTTATGAACGCAAAAGTGAAGGAAAACTGCCCATCAGGTGAGTTATTTAAACTGGAGAAAATTATAATATATTTAAAAAATATATATGTAACTGATAAATATGGCTGGGTCTCAAAACATTGATTCTTAGAAAGTATGGAAGCTCTAGGTCATACAGTTTTTCAAATAACCGAAAATAGGTGTAAACTTTCTATGGGAGATGCCACGTCTACTAAACAGCTCAATAACTCTATAACCTACTTACTGTTCCTTCCAGTTCAGTTCCTCTGGCGTTATATTAAGCGCTTTTTAACAGTGAAATAGATGCATATTTTTTCCTTAGCGCTAAGTTTGCACTTTTCTGTTTACTTTTTTTGAAATTGTAGTTATGCACGTTTATCGAACTTTTATTTGCATACAATTAAATCAAGGCACATTACACCAATATTGGTTACACGTGCACTAACTTAGAAAAACTGTTATCACCATTGGCGTTCTTGGGACACGGCGCACAGTACTTTGTTCCATATGGGCATTTCCCCAGAATGGTCTACCAGGATGAAAAAATAAAATGTTGATTATCATCGTCTTTTATTGTTTATTATTATAAAAAAGTCTTTGTTCTTATAAAAGAATGTTTTCATAGCATATCTCAGCGGTTTTACTTGAGGAAATTGGGCTGGAAACTGGAAAATTTTATATTTTTCTGTATTTTCTACTTCTAAAGACATTTTTATATACTTATTTTACATGCAAGAAATATGTAATGTTTACACTCTTTCTTCATAATCTCTTCATTACAATCAATTGCAAAAGGAGTATTAAGTTTTTTTGTTAAGGAAATTTTAAGACATTTATGGGAAAATGCGGGGTGATAATAATATAAAAACATATGGAAAAATCGTACGTTCGCGATCCGTACGTTCGCGACCAGTAAATAAGCCAATTAAACAAAAACAAAGAGAGATATTTTATTTTGTAAATACTGGATGGAGACCTACATTAATACACTTTTAAAATAAATTAATCACTTTTAAATATTCCGTTTCATTGCGCAGATTTTTACATTTCACTATTGTCAGCCAAAGTTGACTTCTATTTTGCGTACGTTCGTGACCAAACGTTTATAACTCTTATTATAAAAACTTAAAATCGATGAATTCCATCTTTTGCACTAAACATAGAGCTACCCAAATGCTATCGAATCGAAAAAAAAATGCTAGGAAAAGTTTTGTTTTCTATATTATTTGTACATTAAAAGCGTACAAACGCACGTTCGTGACCCCAGGAAATGCCCATATACAAAAATAAGGTGAAAGAATGTTGTTCCAATGTTTAAAAAATTAGTGTACTGTATTCCTATCTAAATAAATTACATGAAGGAGGAACCTTTTTTTATGTTAAACGCGTTTCGGCGCTGCTAGAGTTTGCTAAACTTCTCATAGTCTTCTATATATATAAAATAGGATGTATGTATGTGTGTATGTAACGTATGGACTGCAAAACGACTGGTCTGATTTTGATGAAATTTTCAGGGAATCTTCTGAATATTCAGGCGGGTGACACTGTGAAGTCTGATTTTTGATATTCGGTCTGCGGGCTGAGGGGCGTGGCAAAATCCAATTTTCATAATGCACCACCAATGACTTCTAAATAATTTGGATGATTTTTTCTTTAAAATTATCGCCATGGTCCAACTTAGATTTATACGTAAAGAAAATTTTGCCCCGCCCACTTTTTTCGAATCACCTAAAATCAGAAAACGGTTCCATCGATTTGACAAATTTTTCTTTCCAATGTTCGTATTAATCCATTTTAAGTTTTCATCGAAAGAAAAATTTACCACGCCTACTTTTTCGCCCACTTTTTCTATTAAGCGCATAAGTTGAGAACGGCTTGACCGATTCAAACGATTTTTTCTTTAAAATGATTGCCATGGTCCAACTTAGGTTCTTTTCAGAAAGAAAATTTTGCTCCGCCCACTTTTTTCGATTTACCTAAAATCAAAAAACGGCTCCATCGATTTGACTAATTTTTCTTTTAAATGTTCGTATTAACCCATTTTACGTTTTCATCGAAAGAAAAATGTATCACGCCTACTTTTACGCCCACTTTTTCTATTAAGCGCATAACTTGAGAACGGCTTGACCGATTTGGACGATTTTTTTCTTTAAAATCATCGCCATGGTCCAACTTAGGTTTTTACGGAAGGAAAATTTTAAAGGTCGTAAATTTCGTTTAAAGCTCAATTTAAATCGTCTGGTAATACAACACTAGTGTTTGCTTAGGGTCAGCAACGCGGACCGGGTCAGCTAGTTTTTAATAAAATTTTACAACAAAAAAAAAATTAGCTTAATTTATGTACGAGGAAAAAATTTTATTAAAGAAGTCCTACAATTTTCAAGTTAGTATTTGTTAAAAAATACATTCTTCTTTGATATGATCCCACACTTAATTTATATTATGTATAAGTAATGCTCTGAAAGAATCTAAAAATAGTTTTGCCGTAACTAAAGACAAAAGTAAAAAAAATTTTTGATGGACAAATAAAAAAACTGAGTGAATTCTTTTTAAATTTTCTTTGCCGTTTCATAAACCAAGTGTTCGCCATTAAGAATCAAAAGGAAACTAACCACATTTTAGTTCTAACTAAGAGATATATGATCTTTTTTAGAGGCCCAAAATGCATTCACTATTTTTTTAAATTTAGTACTTAAGATTAAAAGCTATAAATAATTTTCTGTACGATAAAATTATCCTATTTTCTTTGTACTGTGTTTAAAAATTAAAAATCTCTCCCGTTATTAGGCATTATTATATAGCCGTAAAAAATGCTGGTTGTTTTTGGAAAGAACATGAAAATAGTCAATATTAACTTTAAATTTAAAAAAAACTGAGTGCACCGTTTTTTCAGAGTTTTTTTTTTAAAGAATATGTAAATGCTCCGTTGCCCTTACTATTGATGGAAAGAAAAAAATTTACCACATTTTGAGTTAAAGTGTCATTTTTTGTCTTTTTTCCGGAACACCAAATTGTACTTATTTCTTATATTTTTGTATGAAATATTTTAATTATGAATATTAAATAAATATTAAATATTTTCCCTTCTTGTATATTTTCCTTAAAAGGACATAGATACATGTATAAGAAATGCACATCCTTCAGTTTGTTCGGCACTAAACTATTTTATATTTATAATTATATAATTTAAACGGAATATAGCGTAGTGAATTTACATTTTTGTGATCTTCTTTACAAAAGGATATTTTAAAATACAAAAATCCCTGCTAGAATTTATAAAAAATTAAGTTTGGTGATTTTCAACAATTCAAGGTAAAAAGTGTTGCCGAATTAAATTTTAAAAAAGAAAATATATATGGGTGGTACATGAATCCTTTGACGGAATTTTTTCAAAACTTGAAATTTTGTTTATTATTATCATATATAACTCCATGCAAAATATTATTAGTCTTGCTCAACTCCTTCTATTGTTGCACAATTTTGTTCTACATCAAAGTATTGTGCGGCGCTTTTTGATTAGAAATAGGTCACAGCCCTTTTAGTAACAATTGTCAAAAATTTATTTAAATCGGTCTAGGGGCTTATTAGTTTTTAAACTACAATCCGTTATTCACACAATGAGTGAATATATAAAGAGAAGAAATTTCATTCAGTTCAATCCGGCTGTAGGAAATATCGCCCAAAGAAAAATGAGCCAAAAAAATAATGAAAAATCGCCCAAAAAAATTCCATGTAAAATTGGGCCTGAATTCATATGAAAAGTGACCCAAAATTTTTGGGCTATTTTTCGTTATTATTGGGTGATTTTTCGTTTTTTAAATTTGGTGATTTTTCATATGAAATATTGTATGAAAAATAGCCCATTTTTCGGGCCATCTTTCATTTTTAAAATTTCGTCTAAATCTTACATACTATTTGTCTAAATCATTCATTATCATTATACATGGAATTCCTTAATGTTATTTGTAAAAATAACGGGACATATTCCAAAAAGGTGGCATGTCATAACGTCCAGTGTCATAGTGTCCGTCATAAAGTCCGTGGACGTTATGTCACTTTGTAAAGTCTCATAATGTCCACAACATGCTTACAAACTCGAAAGCATAACCGGCCTTCGGCCGGGCACAAGGATTTTCTCCTCTTTGATAAAACAAGTACCGGCTTCGCTAACTAACGCTTCTCTGCATAGCCGGCCTTCGGCCGGGCGCAAGGATTTTCTTCTCTATGGCATAACAAATACTGGCTACGCTAACTAAAGCTTCTCTGCGAAGTCAGCCTTCTTTCGGAAACAAGGCAGATTTTAGAAGTTTTACTTAGCGAAACCGGTACTTGTTATACCACAAAGGAAAAAATCCATGCGCCCGCCCAAAGGCCGTCTGCGCAGAGAAGCTTTAGTTAGCGAAGCCGGTCTTTGTTATATCATAGAGGAGCAAATCCTTGCGCCCGGCCGAAGGCCTGCTATGCAGAGAAGCTTTAGTTAGCGAATCCGGTTTTTGTTATACCATAGAATAGAAAATCATTGCGCCCGGCCGAAGGCCGGCTATGCCGAGTCGCTTTAGTAAGCGCTGCCGGTATTTGTTACACCATAGGGGAGAAAATCCTTGCGCCCAAAAGTGTTTTCGTTATATGTTTAATATATGCACCCAGAGAAAAAACAACAAAACCACTTTTAAAAAATGTTTAAACTTATTATGTTTGATTCAACCAAATCATTGTCACCGACAACCATATTATGGTAAAATAAGTTTCTTAAAAAATAGTTTTGCTGATTGTGAATATATTAAAACATGTTTTTCTCTGCGTGATCTTTTTTTTTTTGTAGTTAACATCTTTAGTAATTATGGACCTTATGACATTTTAAAAAATAACATAATGTCCATTTGCAAAGTGTCTTAATGCCCACGGACATTATGACATTTTCAAAAGTGTCACAGTGTCCATGGACAATACGACACAGTGTCCATTGATACTACGACACTGGACGTTATGACATGCCACCTTGCAAAAAGCAATATTCTGTTTTAAGTAACTGATTGTAACTATGCAGTGATTAATTAATTTTTAACTATCGAAGAGTGTACAAAGTTTGGCGGAGTGCTCAAATATGTATTACTGTCCATACTGCCGAGCAACTGTTGAAGATACAATGCAATTTTTTACATAAAACTTACATTTGTATGTAACTAAATTTATATGAATAATAAACACTTTTTTGCAAATTGGGTAATTTTTCATTTTTTTTTTTTAGAAAAAATTCGTTATTGCTTTTTAGGTCATTTTTCATTTTTTTGGGCCCTTTTTCGTTTTTATTGGGCAAAATTTCATATTTAACTTTTTGGGTAATTTTTCATGTTCTTTTGGGCGATTCTTCATTTGGGCGATTTTTCATTATTTTTTTTGGGCCATTTTTCTTTGGGCGATATTTCCTACAGCAGTTCAATCCACTCAAGTTTAATAAGAATAAGAATTTTTACTTCTAATATGCATTTTTTTTCAAAAGTGACTCTACTCAAAAATTTTTCAGAAATCGATAAAAACAGTTTTTGACCTAAAAAAATAGTTAAAAACAAATCTTTGGACCATTTAGTAGAAAATCGATACAGATTATGATCTAAAAAGTTTTTTAAGATATTTATACACTAGATAATGAATAAATTTTAGTTGTGTAATTTTTGATAATGTATTTTTTGCTGAAGTTAACGAATTATTTTGAGTTATGTCACTTTGGCTGAATTCTTTCTAAGTTTTGACAGTTTTGCCAAATTCTAAACTGACACAAGTCTAATTAATATAAACTCCAACAATGATTTATTTTATCAAAAGTGTCACAATTTGAATAAATACTATTAAGACACTTTTATAAACTGCAACTTTATGCCAATTGAAACATAAAGAATGACATAACCGTTTTTTAATAACAGTTAACAACAACAAAATACACTGATATTTTTTTTATAGATAAACAAGTGTATTGTGAGTAGTTTAAGCACATAAACCCGAAAAATTAAAATTTTGGGTTGAGTCACTTTTGAACTAGGTGTGCGATATGATATATTATGTACGTATCTACCTGGATAATGTTAGTTAAACAAAGCTCTTTCTGTTCTTGTTGTACCCTCTTTCACCATTAGTGGTGAATAAAGGTATACTAAAGCAGTGATGTTATATAATTTTTTAAAAAGTCTTTACGCAGCCCAAAAAAATTCCCTACTTTTCCCTACGCACCAAAAAAAAGTCTCTACAAAAATCCCTACAACTATTATGCAAAACATTTTTTTATATAAATTATATTATTTACAATAATAATTTATTATACCAGTTTAAACATAACAGAAAAACTTAACATAAAGAAAGAATAAAAAATGAAAAAATAAATACAAAAAACAAATTACATTAAATCACATTTACTTAAAAATCGAACATTAAAAAAAATATACTTCGTACTTTTGTTTCGAGGCTGAAAAAATTAAACGTTTGTTCTTATTAGTTTGCATATAATTGTGAGGCCACCATGTTTTTTAAATGAGATTCGGTACACTGGAATGTGTAACAATTTTTACATTCGTCTTGTAAAAAAGAGCGGACAATACAAATTGCAGTTAAAATTTGATGACTAAGCTTATTTCTTTTTTTAGTGCGAACATCAGTAATGATTGAAAAAATTCTTTCGCTGTCAGCATTGGCATGTGGCAATGATAAAACAAAAATAGCTAATTCTGATAAAAGCGGAAAAATTAAATTGTTATTAAAATTTTTCATTTTGGTAACTTTACTCCAAAACATTTCGGTGTCCATTTTTAAAAACGTATCTATTTCTTCTTCTGAAAAATTAAATTCAAAAGATCTCCACTCTTGTAATAGAGAGTTGACGTCCAGATTGATTATTTTCGAAAAATTTTCGAATGAAAACTCATTTTTATTCCCCTTTTTCCCTAACGCAACCTCCGGATTTAGAAATTCCATTTCCTTAAATAGTTCTGATTTTAGTGGTAATCTTTGCTGTATTTCTTCCAAGGCTGTAATATAAAACTGCAGACAGCGCACCCTTATTTGATTAGCAGCTGATTTTGGAATATTTTTTAGAAGGTCGTTGCACTCACATCCAAGATAAACTTCTTCAATAGGTAAACAGCAATGTGGTGACCTTAGATCGCAAGTTATACTAAGCTCAGATTTCTTGATAAAATTTTGACCAAGACATAAAAAAATTTTTAACGACTCACGCTGAACAACTTGAATCAATGGTGCCTTAGATTGAAAAAGTGCGTTTAGTGAATTGAAATAATTCAGTACATACTTCAAAAAGTGCAAATATACTTTATTGCACTCCTTATTTAGTTCTAGAAAAATTCTTTCCGTAGATTTCAATTTGTCTTGTGTGGAAGCTTGTTTGAAGAATGCTAATAGTACAGCCCAATTATCTAAAATACTTTCCACACACTTTTGGTGTGAGAGCCATCTAGTTGCACTCGTCCTTAAAATTTTCTTCCTTTTCTCTTTAAGCATTTCCTGCAAAACTTCCAATTGTGAGCACCTCTTAGAACTTCCCATAACATAAGAACCAATCTGTCTTAAGAGATCCTCAGGTGCTCTTGGAAGCTCTAAGCAAGACTTACTTGCAATAATTGCTGCCGAATGGCATAAGCATTTTATAACTATCGAATTTGTAATATCTTTTATTAATCTGGATGAAAAAAAGTTATGTTTACCGATCATAACATTAGCTCCATCACTACACATACCTTGCAATTTAAAAATAATTATAAAGAAATTTATGCGCATAAATAATTATAATATTAATATACTTACCAATTATATTATCAAATGGAATTTGAAGAGATAATATGCACTCTTTAAATGCATTATAGAGCGTTTCTGCAGTACAATCAGTTCTTATAGGCAGTAAATCCAACAGTTTAACGACAACTCGGTCAATTTCTTTGTCAAAAAATCTGACGAGGACACACATATGCTTATTCATACCAATATCAGTGCTTTCGTCTATCAATACAGAAAATTTTGTGACCTTTAACTTTTTTACTAAATTTTCTTTTTCCACTTTGGCAATTACGTTTTTAATTATGCTCGTGCATTTTTGCCTTCCAAGCTCAACACTTTTTATAATATCTGAATCTGGCGCGATTTCTTTAAGAAGAGGTACTAGATGGTCTATTACTTGTAATGCCACATTGTGTTCTGCAAAAAACATGCTTAGTTTAATTTCAAACTCCTTTTTGGCTTTTTCAGCCAAATCGCTGCTTTTCTTAGAAAAAAAATGTAGCTATCTTGCTTGTTTTTCCTAAAGTTTTCACATTTCTTTTATGACTCTTTGTTTCTGAGTGCTTTACAAGGTCCGACTTACCGCAATTTAAAATTTTGTTGCAGGCAGAGCACTTGCATTTATATGGTTCATCGGCGACAGCCTTCAGCCAACCCTTAAACTTGTCGTCCTCTAACCATTTGCTGCTGAATTTTTGTTTCCTATATTTTTGTGTTTCTTCGAAACAAGACGAGGAGTTTGAAGAAGACGACGAATTCATTCTTTTGAATATAATTAATTAAACGTATATAAATACAACAAAAAATTAAATATCGCAAAAATGTACCTTTCAATAAAATTTTACATTACAGGTGAATTGGCGGCAAGCATTTTAATAAAATTGACAACTTATAAAGTTACCATATTAATAATTTTAGGTTGACACGAATTGAAAAGGGCTGCCATATAAACTTATGAAGTTTACAACAGTGATCTCAAAAATTTATTTTTTAGTTATAGCCATATTGTTAAAAATCCCTACATTTTAATGTTTTAAAAATATCTGTCCTTTTTTCCCTACAGGCGGTTTTTTTTAAAGAAAATCCCTACGAATATGGATTTTTCCCTACGTATAACATCACTGTACTAAAGGCAGAATAAGTTTGTACGTTCTGTTCTGTTATGAATCAGCTGTTTTGTTTCTGTTCAATTGTTTCCCCTTTTTCGTTCTGTTCTGTTGCGGGCAAATTTGTTGAAAATAGAATTCAACCTTAAAAATTGTACCATATTGTTGAAAGCTAGAATAATTTGTTTTAATTAATGATTTTTTAAAAGTAATGTATTTTTTATTTTTACGAAAAGATTTTCTAACAATTTTAATATTTTTTTTTTAAGCAGATGATTCTTTTCACAGAAAAAGTAATTAAAAATTATTTTCTACAGAAAAGACTAAGCCAACATAACCGGTTCAAAAGAAAAAAGAGTTATGAACCCAAATGTGGAATAACGTACTTAAAAAATTAATATTATTATAATATTATATATACATATACATATCGTCGGTAGATTATTTAATTGTCGTATGTCGTATGCAATTTGTATCCACATACGACAATTAAATAATCAACCGACGATATATATTATATTATACAAAAACAAGAATAAATTGGTGACGGAATGCCCCGATTCTCAATTAAGTTTACACATATTAATTAGTTCTTAGTAGTAAGTCTGGCAAATCATAAATTTGGTAAAGATCAGTTCATAATTTACCATAGGCGCCACACTCTCGGAAAGCACTTCAGTATGCCTTTAAGCTAAGATCCCACTATTGGCTCAAATAGCATAATCTGTGACGATTTTAATTGTGCTGTATCGGCGCACTTTAAAAAACATTGCACAATTTATTCTTGGGTGGTCCCATTATCGTCGCACGTTGTGACAATTTTTTTCGGTATGTATCGGCCAAAACTCAATTGCGAAAATAGTCGGTACAATGCGGTCACACTATCGTGTTATTTGGGCCAATTAAATCATATGTTTTTGTTTATTTGCTTGTTGGCAGACATAATTTTACTTTAAAAATTCGCAAAATTCTCCGTTTGAAAATTCCATTATGTTCCGTAACAATTTTAAATAGGCATATTAATATAAAATAAAAAATGTATTCAATTTTATTAAAACTTGCTGCACTTGTTCTTTTTTCTTTTGTAATTGTTGTTTTGTAAACAGATGTTTAAAAACCAGGGATGGCAACAGCGAGACAACTGCAATGTTTTGGTTTACGCGAATTGTTTTCTTTCATTTAACAGTACAAATGTACTATTTAACGTTTTAATACATAAATAATAAAAAAACAAATTTAATTTTGGTACAATTAAGCTCAAAAAAGTAAAATTTTAATAACCCAGTTGGTGCAATTTAAAAATTTCGTTTTGCCATCCCTTGTATCGGCGCTGATTGACGACTGTGATCGGCACACAAGTGGCCGATAAAAATCGGTACATATTAAACAATTTGATTGCTCCACATTGTGCAAAAGAGTGTTCACATCATCGGCGCATCAAGGTTAATTTTGATTGTCCACAGTCAGCACAATTTCGGCACAGATTGTCGCATATTAAACAATTTTGACCGTTCACACTATCGACACATGAAATAAGACAAAAATTGGTACATTGCGCCGATAGTGGGATTTTAGCTTAAGCCGTAACGAACAAGGCTATTGAAGTAAAATTTGGTCTTTCATAGTTTCTTATGATTATAAACCACCCCGCCAAATTTCTCCCATACACTCACAATATTCTTTACGTAAAATTAACTGAAATTCTAATATAAAATAAATGAAAATTCAGTCAAAAACCGGTCTACTTATTACACCCACACCACAATAGTGGAAAGGGTATTATGCATTTGTGCTGATGTATGTAACGCCTTAAAATATTGGTCCTAGACCCACCTTTAAGTATACCGATCGTCTTAGACTCACTTTCTGAGTCGAACTAACGATGTCCGTCCGGCTGGCAGGCTGGCTGGCTGGCTGTCCATGTAACCTTGTGCGCAAAGTACAGGTCGAATTTTTGGAGATAATTTGATGAAATTTGGGTCATAGGTTCTAATTGGCACAAGGACCAAGCCTATTGGCCGAATTGTAGGACCACGAGAGAAGATAGGGGGAAATTTCTTCCTCTCAGAAACTATCAAACCGATTTCAATGAAATTTAAAACATAGATAGAACCATATCTATATGGACACAAAATGTATGCATTTTTAAAAAAATGGGACCACGCCTCTCAAACCGATTTTAATGAAATTTAAAACATAGATAGATCCATATCTATATGGGCACATTAGCTATACAGTTTTTCAAAAATAGGACCACAAGGGGAGGTAGGGGGCAATTTCTGCCTGCAAACTTTCAAACCGATTTTCATGAAGTTTATAAGCATAGATAAATCTATATTTATATGGACACAAAAGCATGATGTGTTTTTAAATACTGTGGTGTAGGGTATCATATGGTCGGGCTTGACCGACTATACTTTCTTACTTGTTTTTCATTTATTTTTAACGAAAAGTTCATTCAATTTTTACTGTCACAAATTCAACTCCATGTTCCGTAAAAACAAATGAATTTTCAGTTATTTTATATTACAGGTAATAACTATCAAAAAATGACCTACATATCCCGTAAAAACAAAGGAATATTCTGTTGTCAATTTATTAAATTCAGTAATTTTCGTTTACTCCACAAAAGTGCCGAATATCTAAATAATACCAGGCAGATGCCTTAACGCTTGTTTTTCTAATGAGAGAGAGAAAATATTATTATTTACTTACCCCGTTATCACTGTTGCCAAATTAGACAATCGCGGGGAAAAATACGTTTTAGCGGTAAGCGGAAAACCTAGCGATTTCCAGACATCTCTCAGCTACTCATTTTCGCTACAAAAACCGTTCTTAAATTTAAAATTTACAGATTTTTTATACAGTTTTTTGTTTTTCTGGCTAAAACCTATTTGTTTATGTTCACGGTTTTACTTATTTTTGTAGTTTTTTCTTGATTTCCAGTTAGTATTTTGTTTGGGCTTTAAGAATGCTTTAAACTTTGGAACAAAAGGTAAGACATTGATCTAAGTTGCCTCGATAGATCCCAAGCAATATAATTCACTAGCTTCCATCTAACTTATTTTATGTAATTGCTTAAAACGACACATAATTGCCAAAAATAGCGTAAATGTTATGAACTTGTTTTCGTTTTTATAAAGGCACTAGTCGCAAAGCCTGTCCCTGCCAGGCATACAAATCTTTTAGATAATAACTAACATAGTAACGCTTATAAAAGAAATTAAACAAATAATTATTATTCAATGTTTCAAAATATTTAATATGTATGTATATGGGCGATTCTATTCTACACAACTTTTAACATCAATTTTCAAATCATACTATTTGATACTTTTTTGATGCCAACTAAAGGTAAAATATCTATATTTTATAATAATAAATTTTTTTAGACGTAAGCTTAAATATAAATTTGCTGTGCCTTTCGAATCATTAAGATTCATAGATTTGGCGCGAACAGAAAATGTATTGCATGTTGCACCCGTCATGGCAAATTTCTTATTATTAGATTATAATTCTCTACGATGTTTGATTTGATAGTCATCGTCTGATATCTCATCTTTCACAATAAAAAAGAATAATACAATAAAAGTTTAAAGTTTTTGTGGTATGATCTTATGAAAGTTGACCAATTTGGTTGCACCCGTCATGCACTTTAAAGCTCTCTCGTAGCTATTTGATCGTTTCATATAAATTCTTGTAAATAGATAACAATAGCATATAAAGAAATGTTAGCCCTTCTAGAAATAACTTAATTGCAATTGTGTTTCTTTCTTTGAGTAGAAGACGTTTAAAGCGTCTAAATGTTGCACCCGTCAGAATAGAATCGCCCATATGAAGAAAAAATATTTAAAAAATAACAATAAGTAAGTAACTAAATTATAATACTTCTTTAAAAACAAACTTTTTTGAAAATACTGAGGAGCAACCCTTTTTTAACATACCCTGTTTTCCATCTACATGCATCACTTTTACCTTAACATCATCTTTTACTCTCACACTTGAGAAAGCAACGTACAATTGTCCATGACTAAAAACTGGTTTGGGTAAATATATACCCACCCTCTCTAACGTTTGACCTTGATTGATGGTGATGGAAAACGCCAACCTTATAGGAAACTACGCAAAACAACTGGTAGGTCGGGATTTATGGGAGCCAAATCAATCCTCGGAATAAATGCAGGATTGCCTTTCGCAGTGCCGGCAGCAACGGAACCATCCTCCGCAGCTCTTGAATGCAAAAAATCCATAAGGCCTTGATAAATCATTTTATTGAAAAAACTCTTTATAAGAAATTAACTCAAATATTCTTTCTCAGTTTGCAGTCAGCGATTTTTGCTCGTTTAAGCTTATACGTTTTTTTCAATTAATTCTCTCATTTCACTGAAATTCGGCATCAATTGCAGAGCAAGAAGAATAATGACTTAAATTCATTTTTATTTTAGCACACTTCATTTGATTAAATCCATACAGGTACGTAGGTAGATATTGGCCTTAAATAAAATAAATTAATGTTTTCTTGTCAAAAATAGCATAATCTTAATGATACATACAGACGGTTGTCAGACCTTACAATATTGCCAGTAGAATTTACTGTAAATTTCTTACAATCATGTGAACTTCAATTTAGGTTTGAAATGTCAGTGAAAAAATCAATAATTGCAGATCATCGTGGATCGACAAAGTTGTATTCGGTTCGATACCGGCGAGACCTAACCTTCAAAACATTTCTTAAATGCGGTACATCTTATAGCAAACATGCATTTACGAATAGGTTTTCTAAATAATTCAATAATGCTATTGCATTAGCCTTTCGCTGCCGGCATTAAACTGTAGGTCGCTTCAATGATCTTAAAAATAGAATCGGGTGCAGAAAATTCACTGGGAGAGGTCTTTCCATGCCCTTAACGGAATTTATTTTTTATAGGAAAATGTTGAAAAAAATAACGAACAATTGAATACTTTTATATATATTTACGCTCTCTGATTTAAATCCTCGGCGTTTTACAAAGTGCTGGTTATATACCATCCACCAAACTCAAGTATAGTAAAATGTAAATGTATGAAACAGTTGATACCAAACACCGAAAAAATGTCTGATTATTTATACGAAAACTGACATACATCGTACGAAATATTAGTAAAAACGTGTTTCGAAATAATTAATTAAGATGAATATGATTGTTCTTTAAATCACTTTACAAACAAATCTTGAAAATCAAAACAAAAACCCAATATTTTTGTTAGTAATGATGTATGTGATACAATAAGATTATCTCTACTTTTCAACAGCAGTATTAATATCTGATTCCACTATGATTTCTGGCAGGGAAAGTTCTTTCAGTATAACAAATTTTTTGTTGTAATATCGAATATATAAAAATTCTTTAAAAAATACAAAATACAAAATTGAGGGTTTTAGGATGAAATAAGTCACATGTACAGCCCGAAGACCGAAAATTAGGAATTAGGAAACAATGCTACGATCTTCCTCAGACAGAGGGCTTTAATATAAAGTGTCATTGGGAAAACGCAAAAGTTTTCTGCAAAAAATATAAGAAAAAGTGAATGGTTTATTTAATGACCACACACACCGCCCACAGACCGAAAATCAAAAATCGGGCTCCGTCTTACACCAGTGGAGCAAATGAGCTTTACGTATGCCAAATTTCATCTTTCTGCGACGTCAGACGGCTTCAGAAAGCCGCGGAAAGAGAACCGGACATACATCCGGACAAACAACGAAATTATATATATAGATTGTTATACTTTCACCCACAACTAGTTTTGATAAGGGTATACTAAGTTTGTCAATTCGGGTGAAACTGTTTTAATATACATCTAAAACCCCATAAAGTATTCAGGATCCTTGCGTAATTAGTCGATTTAGCCATGTACTTCTATCTATCCGTCTGTTGAAATCACCCTCACTTTCGAACGACTCGAAAGATAAGATATATATTGGTATCAATTTGTTTTAAGTTCTCCTAAGCAGTTTGGGTTTGAAATCCCAACTGCCTACCGGTTCAGTAGGAAAGGACTTATGAAGCCAAATGTGAAACAACCACCCTAAAAAATTTATCATTTTGTTACAAAAACTAGCATAACTAGTGGAGGAATGCACATATTATTATAAGATTTTGCCCTTCGGTCCATAACTTACCATTGGCCCCATATGCGTAAGTGTGTTCTATTACAATAAAATTTGGTCAGCCGTAGTTTTAGAAGACTACAAATTACTTTTTCAAATTTCTTAAAGATCGACCCATTATTTACCATTGGCCCTATATAAAGACCGCAATATTTAGCGGTTTTGAAGTCCGATTTGGCGAGAAATTTTAAAAAAAGTTGGCAACAGTGCCCCTTACACACGTTTGTTTTAATTTTGTTGCACTGACCCTGCATCTGCAAATACAAATGAGCTTACAATGTTCACACAGTTGTAAGACATTTTAGCCAATTTTAATGCAATTTAAGCAACGCTGCTTACCAATATTGTAAGATGGTATAAATCGCAGTCAATTAACAAATGTTGATTTTAAAGGTTTAAACTCATTCTTGACAGACTGTATGTACATTAGGGCGGGTCGATTTGTATGGATGAAAAAAAAATTAAAAATCGTATAGCAAAAACGTAATCTACATAAAATTCTAAGATAATTCTCCGAAGAAACCATGGGTCTAAAATAAAATCCTAATCCGCGCGTCTCGACTTGAACTTTTTTACTTGGGTGAAAATTTTTTTTAGTGTAAAAAAAATTTTGAGTTGTAAAAAAATATAAAGTCCAAAAGAACTACCTTACTAAACAATTTTATTCAAAAAATTCGATTTCTTTTTGGAAAAAGCTATTTTTTCAAAAAAAAAAAATTTTATGGGGATGTGTGGGACATTCCCTTAAAACTATTACGGATAATTAAAAATTTTTGCAATTTATAATTATATATAGGCAGGAATTAATATTGTGAAGTGTTAAAAATGATGTGAATAACAGTTGAAATCAATAATTCAAAATACATAAAAGTTTATGACGATATAAAGGTATAAGAAATAGTGCCCGATGAGCAAAAATAGACGAAATGTGAAAATTTAAAAAAATCGTCAAAAATAATGGCGCAATTTTGTGCACACTTTTTTTTTGGTTTCTAAAATTAGAGATTCCAAATTTATTGCGGTATCAAACATAATTCCTAGACATGCTAACCTCACTTTTAAAAACCTCTTCTTTTCCTTTTTTTGCAAAAAAAAAGTGTATAATTTGTTTTTTTTTTTAGCTTTTGAACGAATTGTTTCAACATGAATATTCAACATATTTTAAATTTTTTTTCTGTTTTAAATAACTTTTGATCAAACCTTTCAGCGAAAAAAAAATTGTTGTTAAACCTTTATTCGTTTAGCCGCAAAAAAAAATCATATAAACATCCAGAAACCGAAAAAAACATTTAAATCTCATATAATTTTCTTCACTTTCCTGCTTTTAGCAGGGTCTCAGAGCTACAAATCCCAACTAAAAGTCTTCAAAATTAACAATATAATGTAAAATAGTGTTGTCTGTCGAGCTGCGTACTTAGTTCTTAAGATTTCTTAAAATTCAGTTTTGCCTTGTTGGCCAGCTTTTCAGGCCAAATACTCCTCTGTGCGACGGTTGTATTTTTTTTTTTTTTTTTTTGTTGCCGTCAACGATATGTGTGAATGGCGTTTTCAACGTCTGCAATGTAACATCGGCTTCGAGTGCAATGTTATGACATTTATAACGTAACGACATAATCTCTTTTGATAGTTTTCGACATGAGTTACATTCACACTTTTTTCTGACTTTTCGAGAGACGATGGAATATTTTTCACATTTTTCGATGCGAGAAGTTCTCACTATAGTTTCCAAACATGGGTACAGAATATGAATAACCCGGCTTAGGCAACTGAGCGAAAACATGTAAATCATATGAGACAAACCATATTGAACTTAAAGAAACTTTTCGTTAAGTTTTATAAAACTGTAATTTGCTCAAGCAAAGTACGAGACTAATCGCACATTCCGGACGGAATCAAATGGGTTTTTATTTTATTTTTGAGAGTAGCTTAAGATTGTTTATGTACATTCTGGTTGTGCCTTTAATTTCATATTCATTTGCGGTAAACAAGTCTTATATTCAATTCATTCACTCTTATTTTTGAAGGTACCTATATGTTTAACTCTCTCTCATTATCTCTCATGTGTTTCATAATTGAATAAATGTTGTGCGCCTTGGTCGCGGTAACGCTGAATGAATTTCTATATAAAATATCACAAAAAGGTTTCGATAAAACTCTGTTATAAGTAGAAAATATTACTTGCCATAGCGGTGCATTTTTATGGTCGGTACTGTATGGTATTGATTTGTACGTTAATTTTTTTCTTCTACTACAAAACCACGGAAATATCTTTTCTCATGCGTTTTTTTTTAATATTCTTTTTTCTCTTTCTGTGAGCTTTTTTGCTTGCATATTTCAAATTTGTATTTGTGCTTTAACTACATAAGTAATAATTTAAAACACAATTTTAGGTGGATGGCAATTGAATCGCTTTACGATAATATATTTTCCGTCAAATCGGACATCTGGAGTTTTGGTATATTAATGTGGGAGATTGTTACACTTGGATCAACGCCCTATCCTGGTATTTCGGCTTCCGATGTTATGCGAAAGGTAATATGAAACAAGTTAATTATGTAATTAAATTTAAATAAAATAAATTCTTAGGTTCGTGATGGTTATCGGTTGGAGAAGCCCGAACATTGTAGACGAGAACTTTATAACATCATGTATTATTGTTGGTCTCAGGATCCCACCGAACGACCTTTATTTGGAGAATTAGTGAAAATGCTCGACAAACTTTTGCACACAGAAATGGATTATATAGAATTGGAAAGATTTCCGGATCACAATTACTATAATATTGTTAGTTTAAGTGGGGAAAAAGTCTAAAGTATTCCAACAAATAGATAAAAAAAATTTTTTGTAAAATGTTTAAGCATATACCTCAGGATGTTTTTTTAATATAATTTTATTCACTGCCACCACAGAAAAAAAATCCAATTTTTTATAACGTTAACATCATGAATTATTTATTTATTTCTATCTTATTTCCAAATAGTCATTATTACATATTTATAAATATGAATCCACTTAAACCCATAAATTAACTATGTATATTTGATTTATTTTAAGCTGATTTGATTTGATTCGTTCGATGCGATCTGATCTGTATTTTTTTTCTGAATTCGATAATTACATTTAAATAACTAATAAACGTATTTATTATTTTAATTTTAAATTAAAGGTTGTTGGCAAATCTTTTGTCTTTAAATATTTGTTTAAGTCTTTAATTCTTTTTGCTATTTTGTTACAAAAAAAAATTAATAAAATTAAATGAATTTAGAAATGTACATAAATTAAAACATATTTTTCATTTCAAATTAAGGGATTATAAAATTTAACTTTTTCTTTACAATTTGATTTTACTTTGGTTAACAAATGTTTGTCGTGTTTATTCACTTTAAATTTAGAAACTTGTAAGTTTAGAACAGGGCTGCCCCAGGAATGCAAAAGGCGGTTTTTAAGTTTCTAACTTTAAGAAAAACTGTACTTTTCTGAGTCAGTTTTTATTAGAAATAATCTTAAAACGTACATAAATATGCATTTATACACGCAGGGTGGTGCAAAATGAATGTTACGCTTTAATAAGTGAATACATTTTTTGTTTATGTTCTTTTTTCAGAATTAACTTTAAAATACTTGAGATATTTTTGATAGAAGCCTTTAGCGCAGAACAAAGAACCAAAGTTGCTCGAAGTGTCAGACACAAAGATCATATCGAATATTGAGCGAAGAGGCACATTTTCACCTTAATTATGTTCACTCACCTCAATAACACTTTGTGGCACCCAAAATCTAAGATGCACAGTATGGTGTGGAATAACTTCAGAAAAGATCATTATAACGTTTTTTTTTCGAAAACGATTCAATACCGGGCAATGAAAAAAAAAATTTTAAGGCTAGATGTAGAGAACAACCCAGAATTGTGGTTTCAACAAGATGGAGCCACTACTCATATGGCTCTTGTTTGGGCTATCATAACGTTACCTATGCGCCACACTATATATGTAGGTACTTAACACAATCATGTTCATTCAAACTTAACAATTTTTACACTGCTCTACAAAATGGACCTTTTTAAAAGTACCATAAATAAATTGCTGATCCTTGTGTTTTTTCATCTGCTGCTTTCCCTAACTGTTTTAGTCTTAAAGATATAGTGACATATACATATGTATTATTTGAAATATTTACACCATTTTCGGATTTTTTCTGTCAGATTTTCGCGAACGGTCCTTCAAACCTTAAAGTACTTTATGGATTATTAATCTACACAAAAATCGCTTTCTTTTGAGTTGGGTCACATTATTGAATATATCAGGATATCTCGCTGTTATTAAAGTTTTTGCGTTTATTAGTCCTTAAAATTTTTGTATGTAAATTTTCTCCAATAAAAAAAAACAGATCCTTTTGTATTTTTGAACACTCATTACGTATATAACATTCGTTTTTGCCTACCACCTCTTGGTTAAGAGATATTGTGCATTAATAAAACCTTGAATTTTCCCTTTTAACCCCATTCAAAATAATTCGGTTTTATGTCAAATCACAAAATAGCTTCGGAGAAAAGACTATGTTTAAATAATCCAGACAGTTTTGTTTCAATATATTCTTGCACTGAAGCTTCATATTTTTGGTACTATTTAAATCATATAGAAAATTAGATGAAATTTGAAAACGGTTTCTAAATAGTTTATGGCCCTTTTAAAAGGTTCAAACTTTTTTTACTAAAGTAAGTTCGTTTGAATATCTAGTTTGTGCATACATTAGAAAATGGGGGCAAACGATAGGATTTTTCAAAGATTAAGAAACTAATCTAAAAAAACATTATTTTGAACATCCTTGCAATACAAGTTAAATATCCTGAAATACCCACAAATTTGAATCTATTCAAATGAAAGAGATTTTTTGTAGATTAATAATATGTTAAAGTTTTTAGGTTCATTCGCAAAATATTAAGCGAATAATACAAAAAATGGTGTTAACTATGCAAATATTTAATGTCACTTATGGCCAATTTTCAGGATTGATATTAAAACACATTTATTTTTAAAATCGTTTTAAATACAAAATTCTCTTCTTCACTAAAAACTTAAGTCACCGATGTGGTACACTTAATTTCAACTTAAGTTTCCATTGTAATATTTTAGCAATGTGGCCTCAATATCACAACAATACAACAACAGGCAAAGCCTTAACAGTCAGCTGTGTTTTTCAGACCACCTTGTAAATAAATACACTTGTTTATATTTTTTTTTTGTATTACACTGCAGTTACACGCTCAAGTTTTTCTTGATAGTCTTTTACATAAACTGTTTGTCAAAATTTCCAAAAATTGATAGTTGTGACGTAGGGTGCATTCAATTTTTGAGCAATTTACGTTCAAGATGCCATCAAGAAAAAAAATGTGTAAAGAGAAACGAAAAATTTACTCACTAACCTTGAAATCAGCTGTTTTCTTGAACGTAAATTGAAACACTCACTGGAAGAACAATTTTAAAGGCAAGTTCGTATCAATTTTTAAAAGTATAAGTGTATTGGTAAAAAAGTGTGAGTGTATTAAAACTTGATAGGCAAAACTTGATCGTGTAACCCTCCAGTTAAGTAGTACTACCATACTTTTATCTTAATTAAATAAGACTTTTCAAATAAAACTCAAAAAACCAATCTGTTTTACATACGATTTAAGTTTGTTATGAAAATTAACTTAATATTGATTTAAATACTATCCTGAAAATTGGGCATTAGTCTTTATAACTAAAGCTGCCATCGTAATCAGCACTTTCAATTTAACTAAAATCAATGGACAGAAGTCAGGAAACTTTTGCTGTGTTAAGCAGTGTTACTATTGTTTAACCCTCCAGTTCAGTTAAGAAAAATTTACTCATGTTAGGCATTGGACCATTTTGGTCCATATTGGTTTTTTTTATAAGTGCACAAATTTTTTTTATGTGCCGAAATATATTTGTGATGCACCCAATTTGTCATTGCAGCATTAAGTTGAGTTTGCTTTATATCTGTGATTCCCCAAACTTAGTAAGCCATACCACTCGCACTTGTCTTACTTCAGTTTATATTCAGTGTTTGACTGTTTTCGTTTCTGAAATGGTTCTCCGATATTTCAACTAGTAGAAGAGTGGACCAGGATATAAAATATGAAATCACCAGAAGAAACTCTTCTGATTCAGAAAATTTTTAGAGAATGCTGCAGCTATCGGTGACTTAGAAGAATTGTATGGCACACAAAACGGAATGCAAGAGTGTTCATCTCCGTTACACAGTAGTATAAGAACTTCAGCTAAAAACATCATATCCACACAACCGAGGTCAACACGATTTGCCGTTTCCAGATGCCATGATATATTGCATTCATTTTTGTTAATTTTCCCCAACACTAACACAGCGTTTACATATTAGTTGGCAAAACAATGCAAAAACAAAATAGCTGTAAAATGAATTGCTACTGTCTTGCCAGTACTGGCAAATGTAAACGCTATGTAAAAATATAATAATTTAAAAGAAAAAATAAGTGCGGCAGGGTGAAATTTGAAAAGAAATGGAAAGATCTAAAAACTTCTACTTTGCGCGAATACATTTCTGTACTAATTCTTGCAGGAGTTTACCGTAGAAAAAATGGAGATCTGTATGATTAATTTAATGCACGTTTTGGTCGCTCTATTTTCCGAGCAATAATGACCGAGGATTATTTTTATATGATTTAAGGTGCTCTTCAGTTTGACGATACTTTGGCCCGAAGACAGACACAAAGTGATGATAAGTTCTTAATTCTTACCGAAGGCTTGAAAGGTCAAATTTAACAGTTGATAATTTTTTTCAAGTTTTGAATTAGATAAAAAATTATTGGAAAGAAAGTTGACATACGTGAATACAATTAAAAAAAAAAAAAATAATACATTTCTTATTCCCAAATTGCTAATTAAAAAAAATCCCTTAAACGCCTCTACATTTGCAGCAGTTTGAAACTGCTGCATTGGTTTCATATCTCAGCCATAGAAATAAAGGTGCTTTTTTGATGAGCACCATGCATAAAACTGCAGAGGTTGATTGCAGCGATCAAAAGAAAAAGCTAGAAATACTTTCCTACAATAACTCTACAAAAGGTTTGTATAGCGTAAACATCTTGAATTTTTTATTCTGGTAAACTTTTTTCATTAGGAGGCGTTGATACCGCCGACCAAATGATTGGCTACGATAGTACAAAACGAAAAAACAATTTTTTTTTAATTATCTAAGCTAATTCCGCGAAGCTGTACACTTGTCTGCAGAAAAGAAACTATAGTCTCTGGCAGGAATCGAACCCGCAACCCTGCCGCTGATAGGCTAGCTCAATACCATCTAGCCTACCGAGGGCAAATGTTGAAGTTTCCAATATGATTGACATATCCGAATTGAACGCCTTTACATGGTTTTCTAAAATTGATGTTTCGTGGGCACTAATGAATAAAAATCGTAAGAGAGCACTATTTTAACGGCAGTTAGCTCTATATAGTTTAAGACCTTACCCAGTAAAGAAAATTTGGGTTTTTTGAAGCACTTAATAGAAAAAGCGCATAATCGAGCGCTTTGATAAGAGTGTTCTTATGCAGCAGAAAATGATGAAGAATAAAATATACCAAAAAGCTGCTTCTTTTAGTGCTGACAACGAAGAAGGTAAAAGAGTGAAAAAAATTAAGATATTTTATGGTTTAGACATTTTGGGAGACCGGAATTGCCATGTCTGGACTATATGTCTAATGTGGGACTAAAATCGATCTCTCTGTTCTGGAGGGAGTCAGGGTGGTTCGAGGCTGCAGTAACCTCTGGGGAATAGTCTGGTGAATACTGGCTCTTGTCACTGGCTAAGGGTATCACGAAGAAACCGCTATAAGGACCCAAGTGAGCCGTCGTCGTGAACCAAACCTAACCTTACACTGAAAGAAAAATGCTTCATATATTTAATGAATCATTTTCATAAAAAAGTTTTCCTTGGGTAAATGAAAATATTCATTGTCTTAATGGAATTTCATAGGTTTGATGAAGTATTTTCGTTAAAATCGCTTCATTAGATTTCGTAATTACGTTAAAAATTTTCATTGGATATATGAAAACTTAAGTTTGTCCAAGTAAAACAAAAAATTTTAATTGGGAACACAAAAAAACAATAAACAAACATAACTATATTCATAACTTAATACAAAATTATAGTTTCCTTAAAAAAATGTTTAATTGTTATTTAAAAAATGTAAGATTTAATAACTTCATACATCTAATGTTACATGTATGCCATTAAATTTATGAAATCAAAAAATTTTTTTATAAAAGCAACATATTTCAATAATTGCCTTCATAAATTTAAATTTTCATTATGACAATAAAAACGTCATTATAGTAATGAAACAAAAACTTTCAATCCACTTTCAATCAACGTTGTTATTGTTGTTATGGACAATTTAATCTCATAATTACGCCCTTAATTGAGAAAAAAACATAGTTTTTTTATACAAAAACTACACTGCCCCGGTAGACTAGCTGGTAGTGAGCTAGTCTATCAGCACCGAGGTTGCATGTTCGAATCCCGCCAGAGACAGAAAAAAAATAAAAAATAAAATAAAGTAAAATAAAATAAGAAAAAAGAAAAAAGAAAAAAAAATAATTAAAAACAATATATAAAAAAAAAAAAAAAATTTTACTTTATTGAAAGTATTCATCCAATGAATAATATTCATGGATCTAATGTAATGTTTCATTGAGTCCTTTTAATGAAACAGGTTTCATTGATCTAACGAAGCGCTGCATAGGTTCCTTTATAATGCAATTTTTCATGGGATTAATGTCAAAATTCGTTAGTATTGCGAAGAAAATTCTTTCAGTGTACCTATGGTTTACGAAAATGATTGAAAAAAGGCATTTAAACAAGTAAAAGTCAAGCAATTATGAATATGGCAATATAGTTAGCTCTTAAAAAGCACTTTATGAGTGCTTTGATTGCATGTTAAATGAAGTACTTATTGTCAGCAGAAAATAGTCCTCCCAACCGGGAACACCCCATACAAAAATCATCATATTTGAGGCGATTTGAGTGATGAATTCATACATTAAACCTTTTGAAGCACATTTTTTACTGGGTAGTTGCCTACAAATACATATATGTATTTTCAGCTGAGCCTTTTACCAAAATAAGAACATCATCGTCTGTTTGAGCAGCATCCACGAGCGGTTCACCATAAATAGCAGCTGCCAGAATACGAGGAACCTGCAGCTGCTGAAAATCTAAGTGCGATAGCAAATGCATCATATGCAACAAATTTTATGCAAGTTACAGCGGAAAATTATTTGCTAATCATTTACTTATTTTTTTTAAACTTTTCACTTATTTTGTAAATTTTGTTCACATCAAAAAATCGATAAACAAGACCGGACCAAAATGGCCATAAACCTAAGATTCGTAATTTTTTATTTTTCTTATTTTCTTTACATCATTCATGACTAAAAAATTTTGCAGAAGTCATAAAACATAAAAACACCATATTAGCTAACGTTTTAAGTTGATATATTGACCATAATGGTGCAAAACAAGCACCAGGTTTAATTTTAGGAACACACAACTTAATTTGCGATTAGACCTGAATACTTGTATTAGGATTAGAGTTGTCAACCGATTAAGAATAATTCGATTAATCGATCAAACAAAAACAAACTCTTGTTCGAATAATTTTAAAATGGCGATTTTCGAATAACGAATAAATCGATTAAATTATGTCGATTAATCGAACAATTTTTTTTTATTAAAAAATAAATTAATAAAGGACTAATAAGAAATAAAAGCTTAGAATTTGATTTATTCTCATACGTTTTTAGCGATTTTATACAAAATGTAGAAAAAGTAAAAAATATTGTTGCTATAGCCCTCATTGTAATTAATCTCAATGTTTAGTAGGCAAAAACCGTGTTAAGTATTCATTGTATTTCAAAAATGTGTCTTATGTTCGTATTAAACGAATCTTTGACAAACAATTGTAAAAGCTGTTTTCTTTTTAAATCAAACGTTAAACAATTTTCCTGAAATGTTGGTTAAGTTAGTCAGAGCCGTTCTCATTACATTTGAGAGGATTTAGATGACAGATGATAAAGAAAAAAAATGCAACAAACAAATTTAAATTTCTTTAAATTATTAAAAATGGATAAAAATACTTTAATAAAGCGATCAGAACATCATTTTAAACATATTAATTATGGAATTGTGAAAATGTACGAATTATTTAAAGTCAAATAAAAACATTAAGAAGAAATCATGGTCGGCTGTACACGCGAGGGGTACTTACATGGTGACCGATTTTATATTATACTCAGTTTGAGGTATGTTCGGAGGATTCGATGTGGTTTATGAAGTGATTAAGTTGTAATCATGTCAATTTGAAGTGATTAACAAATAACGTCAATATATGGTTAATCATCTCGATTTTGATGTGATTAGAGCTTAATCACGCTTAAACGCGTTTAAAGTGTGAACATAGCATAAGTGTCACAATCTTACAATAGAAAACGACGTAGTAGAAGATAATCCAACGACATCAAAATATGCCGAACTTCTTCCAATGGAAAAATACATACAGAGAGACAGCGGTTGTTTTATAGAAGAAGTTGTACGCAGAAGTTTGGCTGAAGATGGAAGGTCTGCAAACGCCTTTCGAATATCCAAAGTTGTATCGGATTATTTAAGAATTAAGGATTTTATGATTCCTTTAAGTAATACAACGCGATATGGAGCTTAGATGAAAAGTTGTACGCATCAAAAAAAGAAGTCATAGTGGATTTGAGAAAAAATAAAGAAGAAAATGGAAGATTTTCCATAGTTGTAAATTAACGGACGGATGTATCTTATTTAAAATATGTAATTTTTTTTATTCGTTATTCTCATCGATTATTCGAATAATTTTTCAGATTTAATCGTTAGATCGAACGAACAAAAACAATTATTTGAATTATTCGAACAAAGCTAAAAGGCGAATAATTGACAACTCTAATTAGGATCATATAGGATATACATTTCGCTTAAAAGCTCTTAGTCATTTTAAAGTTGCAGCAGCACGAATTAAATAACTTCACCAAATAGTTTAAAAAAAGTCAGTCAAAACAAATATTTTGTTCCTCTTATTGGTTTTTATTATGAAAATTTCCTTTCCGTATTCGCAAGCGAATAATGAATCGATAATATTCCTCTAGCAGTTCTTGAAATTTCATATGAAATGCCATATGAAAATGAAGGAACTCAATAAAATACGATAATAATGAAACAGAAAATGTTTGAACTTTTGTAAAATGTAATACAATAAAGAGACTTCGAAATAGTGCTAAATAAATTATTTTATTTTTAATTTTCCTAATCTAACCCCACTTCACCAAACAATTGTTTAGTAGCCATATTTCGTAAATAAAGTAAAAAATAAACAAATTTTCTGGATAAATACCCCCTAATGACCAAGTGGTATGAACATAAAATACTTCAAGCCAATTGAGCCGTTTCGGGGGAGGAGTTCAAACCCAAACATCACGGGGTTTATATATATTATACCTATATATTCCATTTTATACCTACTCAAAATAATTGAGATAAAGATGAAAACTTTTTTTTTGATGCGTTGTCCTTTTTCTTGTGGCCGAAGCTGTATTCATTCAATTCAACTAAAAGAACTTTAACACAAAATGTATTTAGCAGTGTACTTGTAAAATTTCCCACTTAAAATGCATACATGTCGTGTTAAAGCAAAAAAGATTTGCTTTGCTACCATCTGACATCAGCTCTTTTGCAAGTCAAATCGGACAGTTTGAAGAAAAATATTTTTTATGCGTCTGTCCTTTTTTTGTATGTGACAAGTTACACAGAAAAACGCATACACGTATCAACGCATCAAAGTAGGTTTACTTTCTACTTTTGCATCCGTCGCATTAGTGGTGAAAAAATGTTAGCTGTTTTTGATAGCCATGGATGAGACATCATATTTTATTTTCAATGTTATCAATAAATATGTTTGTGTGGTGGATTCCTTTTTACATTTTTTGGGGTGGCATGTCATAACGTCCAATGTCATAGTGTTCATGGACACTATGACACTCCAAAAAATGTCACAGTGTCCTTGAACTTTATGGCAGTTTTAAAAGTGTCATAACGTCCATCAGAGCGTTTTAGAGTGTCATATAACATAAAAAATACCAGATTCGCTAATTAAAGCTTCTTTTCACAGCCGGCCTTTGGCCAGGCGCAAGGATTTTATTTTCTATGGTATACCGGCTTCGCCAACTAAAGCATTCGAAAATAAGGCAGATTTGAGGATCTTTACTTAGCGAAGCACGCACTTGTTAAGCCATAGTCCATGGACACTGTGACACTTTTGAAAATGTCATAATGTCCGTGGGCATTAAGACACTTTGAAAATGGGCATTATGTTATTTTTAAAAATGTCATAAGGTCCATAATTACTAAAGACGTTAAATACTAAAAAAGATCTACATACACGCAGAGAAAAACATGTTTTATTATGGTCACAACCAACAAAACAATTTTTAAATAAACTTATTTAACCATAATATGGTTGTCGGTGACAATGATTTGGATAAATTTTCTAAAATCTTTGGAAAAGTTTCGTGATGAGCTGGCCTAAGCAACCAGTGGTTTCCCTCAACAATAATATTCAGTATATTTATCAAATATGAAAAATTGGGAATTTAGAACGTCATACGGAAATCGTATTAATAATAAACATAATATGGTTAAAACAAATTTTAAATTGGTTTTGTTGTTTTTTCTCTAAGTGCATATATTAAATATATAACAGAACCACTTTTGGGCGCAAGGATTTTCTCCCCTATGGTGTAACAAATACCGGCATAGCCGGCCTTCGGGTGGGCGCAAGGATTTTCTACTTTATGGTCAAACAAACGCTTGTTTGAAAATTTTTTTGATTTCTACAAATTTTTTACTGATTGAATTAATATTTTTGTTTGATTTTTATTTAACCAACAAAAATGTTGACAACTAATAAAAAATATAATATACGCGTTATTGATTTCAAGTTTTCATAATGTTGTATGATATATTTAACGCTCCTTAATGTTGTCGTTTTTTGCATTTTTTATTCGATCGTAAGCAACACTTCTTTATGTGAAATATAAGAACTACAACAAAAGCACATGCAGTCTATTTTTGGACGCTTTAAAAAAGTACAGCAATAAGAAAAATGATAAAATAGCGTGACAAGGATTGTAGTAAAAAATAAACAACAAAAACAATAGCAGGTAAAAAAAAAGTTTCACTCTTTTTAAACAACAGAAACAACAACAAAATTATAAGAAACAAAATGAATTTTTGGTTGGTTTCAAAGTTGGTAAAGTAAACAAAATCCCGTATTCAATTTTTTCAAACTGTTTACTTAAATACATCAGATACGAAAATAGATTGATGACGAAAAACATATCGAGTCGGTCTGCCGCCGTTTTTGGTTACATTTCTTCTTCATTAGCAAAGGAAAGGATGCAGCAACAGTTAGAGATGAAGAAACACATTGTGTGTTTAAATAAGACTTCGTTCAAAAATTATTCCAACAAAAAAAAAAAATGTGTCTCAAAGCCAGCCGGCCGCTCTGCTCTGTTTCATCTTCTCCAACAGTGATTGCTTGTGCGCGCGTCAGTCATTGCCTGGGCAAAAACTTTTTTGTTTGATTCAGATAATTATTTGTTTGAAATTTATATTAATTTCAGTAAACTTTTTGTTTGATACAGTTAATTTGTTTGTTTGAAAAAATCACTCACTTCTTTCAGATTAATTTGGCAACTATGCAATCGAATGATTTCATGAGTTTAGAATTAACAAACAGCTTTAAATATTCTTTAAGGGAACAATTTATTAGTATGTCCGTTTGTTACAATCATAGTTGGGGGTAGTGCACTAAATATTGATTTAAATCAGCAGTGCACTATCACTAAATAAAACTGCAAAAATATTAGTTTGCACTCTTTTTAATCAGCTTTAGTGATGATTGCTATTTTTTTAACTACCACTAAAAAAATGTTGTGATATTGCAAATTTTTTCACTATCACTAAACGCAGATTGAGTGCAAAAAGTATGCACTGAATTCAAATAGTGAAAAATTTGAACATGCAATCAAAAAAAGCTGCATATAAACACATATATATATATATATATATATATATATATATATATATATATATATATATGTCCTTTACTTATTTAAATACAATATAGATACAGCGATATAACATAAAAATACTTAAATAAATTGTTCACGAAGAACATAGGGCGTCGGGGTCTTTCACAGAGGTTGAAAGCTTTCTGTTAATACTTAATATATTTATTTTTATTATTATTTTGGGTGAGAACTCCAAACAACAAAAAAATCGTATATAATAATAATCAAAAAATTATATAAGTGCATATATAATTATTTTATAAATTTAACAGCAACAAATTTTACTAATCTAAGGATTTGAGTTGATATCAAAAAAAAGATGAAAAATTTGTATCGTCCATATAATAAAATATATTTTTGCAGAAACTTTACTCGATTCTCTTTGAAACGGTATTTGTGTCCATCCATGAAGCATTGTTTCGCGGTATTTAAGTATTGTGTATACCTTGTTTTTTTCTTTTTCTTCCTTTTAATAACAAACTCAAAAAAACTGTTTGCAGTTTACTTTCCCAGCTTAGGTATCACTCAGTCTGTCCAGGGTCAATTCGAACGTCTGCTTCCCTTGAAATGAAACACGGGATGCTTTCGTGTATGTTCGTTTACAATAATACAGTAGCACATTTTTCAACTTCATAATCTTGAACCAATTTAGACCCGCAAAATCTGAAAGCTTATGATGGTAGAAGAAAAAGCCTAGCTGTGCTTGAATTATTAGCTAAGGTTTTTTTTTAATTCATGTTTGAAGTTTTCGACTAGGGGTGGATTTTAGTTAAATTTTCAAAACACATGTACGCTTTCGGAGCAAGTCCGAATTTTAAGAGATTAGTTAAGAAGTACATTACCGGCTATATTTTTTGATCATTAAATCTTTTCAAACTATATCAAATTTCAAAAAATTTGCATTTTTTTGATTGCACGTTCGAATTAAATAAATTTGGGGAATTTAAATATAACGGCATTCATTGTAGAAAAAAAGTTGATATGGAAAACTGTTGGAAGCTGAACTTCTTTTGCTACGTTTCACAAACGTTCAATGAAAACACACAAAACAAATTTTACTCCTGAATTTAGAAATGGTATTCTGACCAGTTGGACTAATTCGATTGTTAGTGGACAACAGATGTAGCATAAGACGTTGCTTTTGTTAGATATTCAACTGGATAAACAGAATACCAAGCGTACTGCCTTATGGAACACCATTAATATGCATATGCAGTAATACGGATGCATAAATTTAAAAAATGGAATGAATCGAAAAAAAATCTCAAATGCAGCTTACATTCCTGGTCCTCATGCATCTCTCCCTCAAGAGCATTCTGAAGCCAACCCAACACGAAGACTATCGAGTCCAGATAGAGCAACTGTATGGACTGTTAAAACGTTTGACAATGTGCTGTCTGATCCACCGTTCGAAGCAAGCGAAACGGTCGGGAACATGTTTTCAGATAATGAGGCTAGCTCCGAAAGCGACTACTTAAGTTTACTATATATTTAAAAAGACTTGAAGTGCCCTTATTTTTCATTCTTTACTTTCAAAATCATCAATTTTTCTAAGTTTTTTGACAGTTTTGCTGTTTTGAGTAAGATTTGTTGTTTTTTTGAGTTTATCTTAAGGTAAGATTTCTAGATCTGATTAAAAGCTTTGCCGAAGAGAGACAAGCAATATCTCCAATAGTTCACGAGATATAGACTTCAGAATCAGTACATGTGTTTTGAAAATCGAAACTTTAAACATGAATTAAAAAAAAACCTTAGCTAATAATTCAAAACCCAGCTAGAGTTTTTCTTCTACCATTATAAGCTTTCAGATTTTGGGGGTCTCAATTGGTTCAAGATTTTAGTGCTGCACTGTAAAATATTAACAAAACTTTATTTACGAAACCTTAATCTACGTAAAATAATTAAATCTATGACGGCTTTCTGTTGATTCTGCGCAGCTGTAAGCGGTAACGAATGCTGAGGCGCGTGGCTGGTGGTGGGCTGGGCTGCGGCAGGACGGTGACGATCTGGTAAAGAGACTGGTAAGGGGTTCTAGATATTAGGAGTTAGTTGACCGAGGGGTTCGGCTGATTAACTACGGTTGCGAATACCAACGAAATTCGGAGGCGCTGGAGGTCGGCTCAATACGACTAACTACGGTTACGAATACCAACGAAATTTGGAGGCGCTGGTATTCGGGCAAAATACGATAAATACGGGTTCGGATCAAGTCGGCTACCAACGAAATTCGGGGGCGCTGGCGGTCGGCTCAATACGACTTACTACGGTTACGAATACCAACGAAATGCGGAAGCGCTGGTGTTCGGGCAAAATACGATAAATTCAAGTTCGGATCAAGTCGGCTACCAACGAAATTCGGGGTCGCTGGCGGTCTGCTCAATACGACTAACTACGGTTAAATACTGCAAGCTACTTAGAGTAAACACTGGGGTTAGCATCAGTTTCTACTCTTCCTGTTTTGAACAAACTTTGTCTATTTATTCAAAAATAAAATAAGCTACATGAGAATTATGAGGTGAAAAAGTTATTTTAGTAAACAGTAAGGGTATTCATGGTGGTAAGTAAAATAGTAAGGCTATTCACGATATTAGTTTACTCATACTTCATAATGTTACGATTAAATATGTAGGGTAAGTTTGTAACGTTACGTTACAAACAAAAAACTTTCCTTTCGTCTTTCCCCTTTCACCCTCAAACTCAAATGTTTTGCATCATATGTTTCATAATTTGGACGAGAACTTGAAAAAAGTTTAGCAAATGTTTTTGAAATATAATAAGCCTTTGCCGTCCTCTGTTTTAGTAGAGCGCTTATTTTCTTTAAGCGCAATGGTAGACGCTCCTCGAAGAAATAAATTAAGTGATAATAATTTTGAAATGCTTGTTATGATTAAACCAAACTATTTTTAATATCTGTTTTTATATTGTCCTCTATTGTTTTTGAATTACTGTTCCTTTTTTTGTTTTTTCTTATGAAGTTTAGTCTTTACTTTTAAATTAGTGCACAAAAATAAACTCAAGTCAATTTAAACTTGAAATTGAATGCAAAATTTTTAATTGCACTCAAATGAGTGAAGAACAAAAAAGTTGCAATAAACTGATTATTGCTTTTTTTAAATCAAACTAATTTTTTTTGAGTGCAACATTTTTTAACATCACTATCACTCATGCTTAGTCAGGCTGCAAATTTTCAACTCGTCACTCAACATCAAATAAATGATTGCAATACTTTTGCACTATCACTAAGTGTGAGTTGAAACTGCAAAATGAGTGCACTACCCCCATCTATGGTTACAATTGTGGTTAAACAAATGCCATACACATCCAACTAATATATTTATTGCAGCAAAAAGGATAAACTTCTGTTCCTTTTTTCGCTTTGTTTGCTATTTTGTTCTTTTTTTTAGATTTTGTTTTATTTGAGGCCATAAAATAAAAATTTAAATAATCGCGTTAACTCAAAGCTTTTATCTACAAACTCAAAAATCTGTCATTAATTTTAATTAAATATTTTTGGTTATTTTCTGTTTGAAAACAGAACAACACGTAACTCTCTTATTCAACAAGACTAAAATTCCGAAACACGTGCTTACATACATATCGTTGGTTTCACATAGAAAGACCCTAATTCGATTTTATTCGAATTTGAGTTTTTAGTAACTCTAATACATTTTGCACAAATACACCTCGTCACAAAAGTTTAATGTAATATTATCAAAATAACGTGTTTACAAGCAATTTTATATTATGATACATACAGTTTTTATCATGTGTTTACCTTATCCTGTAAAGCTGCAATTATGAGGTTTAGGGCCTTTCTACATAAGACTCACTGTATGTACATTAATTTTCTTGGCTTAAACAAAACTTTTTACAACTAATTTTCAAACGATAACAGCTTCTACTTTTTATATTGTATCTAAAGAACGCGTCTCGAGATTTCCAGGAAATCAAAAAAATTTTTTTCCTCTTTTCTACCGGAAATTTTAAAAGATTTGAAAATAATTTAAAATTCTTAATGTTTAATAGAATATACTTACATATTTTAAAGAAAAACGAAATAACGAAACAAGTACAAAAAGATCAAGTATATAAAGCATAACTTAAAAAATAAGTTCATTAAAAAGCTAAAATATGCTACAAATTTTGCATAACTAATATTTTAAACAATCTCATTACTACAATTTTAAACTATTCGAAGAAATTCCTTCCTTCCTTCCTTGAAAATAAAGGTATTTTTCAATTTGAAAATAATTTCACCTCTTTGTAGCGAACGTTATGATTTTCAAATGATTATCAAACATCTTAATTCAAATTTAAAAAGTTGAAAAAAAATGTGGTTAATCATACGAATTTTCATTCAAAAAACATTTTTGCTTACCTTTTTAAAATTTTGTATTATAAACGGAATTTTTCTTTAATTTTGTTTTATTATAATCAGTATCGTGGTTATTTTGTTGAACTATTTATGCACGCAGAGAAAAAACATGGTTACTGAGTGGTCACTACGACCATTTTTATTCATATTTGCCTTATATGTTTACCCTAATAATTTTATTATAGTCCTAATATAACTTGAAAAAATATTTTTTGTCCTCAACATTTTTAAAATCACTATAATAATATTATATGGTGTTTTACACCTAAAAAGTTACTCTGATCTTGCTAAACATATTAAATTATGTGAAATGTTTGCTACTATAATAAATATATTTTCAACTATACATTTAAAATCATAATACTAGTTGCACACAAAAGGTATGTTTAATACCATAATTTTTGTTTGCTCTAAAATACATTTTCTAAATGAGCAAACATTTATTGTTAAAACCAACAGTGTGTGTTTATAAAGAAAAAAAATTTCTTCCGTCCGCGAGCATCAGTTAATCGGCAAACATGAATGATTACAAAATAATTAAGAAGTTTTACAAAATAAATTATTTTATTGAAACAGGTATGTTTTTTATTTAAAATTATAATCAAGTATAAATATGCAATAACGTTGCCTTTCTAACAGCCAAGAAACCCTACAACATTGAAGCCGTCTTGGAAATTATTTCAATTGCTGTTCCAGAGTGTATTAAAATAGTGGATTTTATAATAGAAAAAAAGTAAGTTTGTCTTTACTTTATTTTTACAAGTGCTAAATTTTAGTATTTAATGTTATTTTTTTAATATATGTATATACTTTATATGTATTTGAATTATATATGTGTTTTTAATAAAAAAATATATTCTTGATATTAAATATGTTATTGGTTTTGTTGTGACAACCATATAACATGTTAAAATAGACATGTTGCATGGTGTTAGGAAATATAGAAACATGGTTTGAATAATCGTTTGCGTTTTTCTTCTGAACATAATATGTTTGAGACAATAATTAGCTATAACATTATGTGTGAACATATATTGTTACTTAAGACGTGTTTGACACAATCATAACCACAAACATTAATGATAGTTTGCGATTCTGATTGTATCAACCATGTTTTTTCTTTGCGTGTGGTTTTTAATCCAAATTTTTTTAATATTTTTAATTAGGCTAAAGTTCATCAAATTTAATTTTCATTAAATTATTTTTATGAAGAAAGGAATTTTACAACATGAAATTAATTAAAATTTATTGATAATTTTTCATTCTTCATTCAAGGATTGATGTTTGACTTTTGACGTCAGCAGTCGTCGATGGCTGCGAGTGTTAAACGGCAAGCCCTCTGAAGAGATTGAGTGGTTGCAATCGAAACATGTAAGGGTAACCTGTCCATAAAAACGCCTGGGTTCGAGCCCAGCTTCAGTCAAGAATGAAAAATTATCAATAAATTTTAATTAATTTCATGTTGTAAAATTCCTTTCTTCATAAAAATAATTTAATGGAAATTAAATTTGATGAACTTTAGCCTAATTAAAAATATTAAAAAAATTTGTTTTATTATATTATTTGGTAAAAATGATTTTGCATCGAGTTTTTTTTAAATTTGTTTGCTGTCTTATCTCGACTTAAGATGTTTTGTCAAAATGCCACAGATATGTACAATACAAGTTGTAATGCATCGTTTAACTGAGTGCTAAGCAAACTCGTCCAAACTGTTCCAAACACTTTTCGTCTACCAAATTTGTGCAAATACTTTTGAAGTATGAATTATTTAGCAGATTTCGTCGGTATTTTTTAATTAATAAGTTTCTGTTAACTCCGAATTTTTATTCTGGATAAGTACACTGAAATTTGTTGTTGGAGGATAAGCTTGTTCCTATGCGCATTTCACTGGTTTTCAAAATGTGTTATGAAATTAGACCATGACAGTATATATAGTATATAGGTATCAGATATCAGCAATGAGTAGTGAAAAAGTATTAGTAGAGTAGAGCTGATTCAAGACTCATAATTTCTTGTACTTATGTATACTCACTCATACTTATTGCAATATTATTCAAGCTAATATTCACTCAGAAGTTTGATGTTATTCATCGTACTCATACTTAGCAACCAGCTGCCAGATTTGTCCCTGGAATAGCCAAGTGACGATTTGGCAATAACAGTCAGGGCTGTTATGCTTTTAATAAAATTCGTCAAAATCATCACGAAAATTTAACAAAATCGTCAAAAAATCGTCGAATGTTTAAATGTACAAAAAAAGAAATTTAATAGTTTTTATTAATAAATAAAATTTGAACTAAAAGCAAGTATAATTTCTAAGTTTTTGAAAAATACATACAATATTTATTGTGCTACTTACATAATAGATAACCGTCAATCGGTTAACCGATTAATTACTACCCGATTAACTGATCGGTTAATTTAAAATTGGCTTTTTTTGATTAACGATTAAACCGCTTAATTTCAGTCGATTAACCGTTTACCGATGTAATAAACATTTTCAAAATTTTGTAGTATTATAACATATTTTTTTGTATTTTTAATTATTTGTTTCGTCTCATATACAAAAAGTATATGTTTAGAAAATATTTTTTCATACAAACAAAGATTGTATTCAGTGATCTTGATTTTAACCCATTTTCCGGCGACCGGTGGCTTAAATTGCAATGTTTTTTTTCAACATCGATCAACAAGAATGTGGAAAAAAGTGGGTTAAATGTTTGATTGCCAACACCTTTTATGTTTCACGTACTTTTTATATGTATGTGTTGAGTTATTTGTTTCTTCTCATATCTTCTCATATCAGTCTTTTAACAAAATTAACCGAAACAATTAGAAGTGTTAAAAATTTTTTAAGTCTCTAACGGCATAATGGAGTATTTGAAATGTTTAGAGAAATCCTGGAAAAGGACTAAGAAGTTAAATATTTATCTACGATAAAGAATTTTTTCAAAGTCAAGTTTTGTCCAAATTAAAGAAAAGAATCGCTTTTATCCTTAACATTTAAACGAAATTACTTATCTAAAACATTATTTTATAAGATCTCCTTTATGTATTGGAATAACTAATAAAATTATCTCAGTTCATTTTATTATAAATATCGGGTGATTTTTTAGCTATTATCTTTTTGGCAACACTGGTTTAAAGAGCTGACGCACGTTTCGTGTTTTGTTTCACTGTCAAACATCTTTAGTTTGGTTTATAATTAAACCATGAATCGTCTTACAGACGAACAACGCTTGCAAATTATTGAATTTTATTGCCAAAATGCGTGATCTGTTAAGAAAGTTTATCGCGCGCTTCTTTCATTTTATGGTCAGTTTAATCGACCCACTGAAGCGGCTATTCGGTACGTTAATAAGCAGAATTGTCGATTTTGGAGTGAAGATCAGCCCGAAGCATTGCAAGAGCTACCAATGCATCCAGAAAAAGTCACAGTTTGGTGCGGTTTATGGGCTGGTGGCATCATCGGACCGTACTTCTTCAAAGATGATGCGGATCGTAACGTAACTGTGAATGGTGAGCGCTACCGTGAGATGTTATCATCTCACCCGAAATGCAAGAGCTTGACTTGCATGACATGTGGTTTTAACAAGTCGGTGCCACATGCCACACAGCACGCTTAACAATGGACTTATTGAGAGGCGAGTTCGGGGAACATTTTATTTCACGTTCGGGACCGGTCAATTGGCCGCCTAGATCTTGCGATTTAACGCCTTTAGACTATTTTTTGTGGGGCTATGTTACACACATGCCCGCTTCAATTGACGCATTGGAAGACAACATTTAAGCATTTATGACCGATATGTTGGAAAGAGTATGCCAAAATTGGACTAAGCGGATGGACCATTTGAGGCGCAGTCACGGTCAACATTTGCATGAAATAATCTTCAAACATTAAATTATATTGACCGTGCTATCGATTCAAATAAAGATTTCATGAATTTTTCTGAATTTTATGTTTTTTTTTTTAACTTTTCTATAGCTCTTAAAAAATCACCCATTATGTATGTACATATTTGGTGGGATTCACAAGGTAGTCATAAAGCCTTATGTTTTAAGACAATTACAAGAAATATATCGTCGGCTTAATATGCAAACCGACTAAATCCACTTTTTATGTAAATTGAGATTTTGATGCACGCAAAGAAAAAACATGGTTGATACAATCAGAATCGCAAACTATCATTAATGTTTGTGGTTATGATTGTGTCGAACACGTCTTAAGTAACAATATATGTTCAGACATAATGTTGTAGCTAATTATTGTCTCAAATATATTTTTATTCTCAAGAGAAAAACGCAAACGATTATACAAACCATGTTTCTAAATTTTCTAACACCATGCAACATGTCTATTTTAACATGTTATATGGTTGTCACAATAAAACCAATTAAATATTTAATATCAAGAATATATTTTTTTATTAAAAACAAATACATACAAAGTATATACATATTCCAATGGTACAGCGTGCTAGCTCTGTACGTGTATATTCGCTAGCCCTTTAAGAACTACCGCTAGTCCCCCCACAATCTACCTCACATGCTTTTGAGTGGCGAATTTAACATGGTGATGTCATTGGAGGTGACAATTGACCCCTCCCTGCATTACCTTTACCTACCTATGGGGCTAGCGCAGTAAAACTACACAGTTCACTGCTTCTAAAGTGCTGCAGCGGCGCTAACATCTAAGAGGTAGCACAAGAACTGTACCTAAATCACTAGCATAGTCGGTACCTCTTATTCGGCAGTCATTTTAAAAAATATTAAAAAAACACAAAGAACAAACAAGCTGTGATCATTAAGTTTTTGTTGTTTTTAATAACGGGATCTATTCAGCTTAACCATTGCTGCCCTAAGTGACGGTTACAGAATTGAATGAATAAAAAATATCAACCATTTCACTAGTACCTATAGTCGATGGTTCTTTGCTATACCACTGGGACTAGCTCTGTAAGTGTACATACATATATTCGCTAGCTCATTTAAAACTACAGCTAGTCCCACACAATCTACCTCACATGCTTTTAAGTGGCGAATTTAACACGAGCATGTCCTACGACGTTGCGATTGACCCCTCTCTGCAGAACCTTTACCTACCATAAGGGTTAGCTACTTATATCCACATAGTGTGATAGCAAAAAGCAAGCGATGTTGTGGTTTTATTAACGGGATCTATTTCGTATACACATTTTTTTGTATTGTCGTTGAAAAAAAATTGTTTTCTGCATTACTTGGAGCTATAGAATTAGCTAGCGAAACGTGGGTACCTATTTTAACATGTTGACATAAGATATGTGTGTCTAGAGAAAGATGTAAGTATGATTTGAATGGTAGTCCCTAGTAGTCCCTAGTAAAAATTGAATAAAAGTGCTAGCTATTTCGCCTGTCATTAGTGGCGATTGCTTCTTTTTATACCACTGGGATATTAAAAAATAACATTAAATACATTAATTTAGCACTTGTTTAAATAAAGTAAAGACAAACTAACTTTTTCTCTATTATAAAATCCACTATTTTAATACACTCTGGAACAGCAATTGAAATAATTTCCAAGACGGCTTCAATGTTTTTGGTTTTCTTAGCTGTTAGAAAGGCAACGTTATAGCATATTTATACTTGATTATAATTTTATATAAATAACATACCTGTTTCAATAAACTTCTTAATGATTTTGTAATCATTAATGTTTGCCGATTAACTGATGCTAGCGGACGGAAGAAATTTTTTTTCTTTATAAACACACACTGTTTGTTTCAACAATAAATGTTTGCTCATGTATTTTAAAGCAAACAAAAATTATGGTATTAAACATACCTTTTGTGTGCAACTAGTATTATGATTTTAAATGTATAGTTAAAAATATATTTATTATAATAGCAAACATTTCACATAATTTAATATGTTTAGCTAGATCAGAGTAACTTTTTAGGTTTAAAACACCATATAATATTATCATAGTGATTTTAAAAATGTAAAGGACAAAAAATATTTTTTCAAGTTGTATTAGGACTATAATAAAATTATTAGGGTTAACATACAAGGCAAATATGAATAAAAATAGTCGTAGTGCCCACTCAGTAACCATGTTTTTTCTCAGCGTGTTCCATGCCGTGTGGTAGAGAAAGCTAAGCCTCGTCGCATGTAGTTTTTCTTCTATTTAAGTCTTGAAGTGTGTAAGACTAACTGTATTTTTAATTTTGTATCAAGCTGCAAATAGGGAAAATAAAAAGTTTTTCGTCTCTCCTGTAAAATATGCTGAAAGTGAGTTAGCAGGTTTGCATAATAAGCCGACGATATGACTGCTGTGTACTACTGTACAGTTAGGACGAATCAATGAACACAGCATTAAAATTTTTACTTTTATTTATTTTAAACAATTGTAAAAAGTTATTTAGGATATTATGACGATAATACTTGATAGCACTCCTTGTGTATTAATTGAAAAAAATGCATATTACATATTTATGAATTGTTTTTTTGTTTGCTCGTTTTAGTTCAAGAATTTTTATGTTTGGTATGTTATTGTTTTGTTTTTAGTAATAAACTCCAAATAATAAACAAATAATGCATTTTTATATACTGAAATAACCATATTTATAAAAAAAACTTGATCAATCGGTTAACCGATCAAAAACAAAATTAACCGATTATTAACTCGGTTAATTAATCGAGCGATTAACCGATTAAAGGAAAAAGTCGATTAAATGAATACACTAGTTTTAATTGAAAAATGCATATTACATATTTAGGAATTGTTTTTTTTTTTTTTTGTTTGCTCGTTTTAGTTCAAGAATTGTTATGTTTGGTATGTTACTGTTTTTTTTTTACTAATAAACTCCAAATAATCAACAATTAATGCATTTTTATATATTGATATTAATTAATTTTAAAAAAAAATCTAATTATTCGGTTAACCGGTTAACCAAAACCTCGGTTAATTATTCGCGCGATTAACCGATTAAAGCAAAAGGTCGATTAAATGAATACCCTAGTAAATATTCACCATAGTTTTAAACTAATCAAGCTATCTGCTCGGTGTACGAATTGCTCATCTGCGATAGGTATATAAACATATCGAACTTAAAATCATAAACAGTTACAACTCAAAAATGCTTAGCAGAGTCAGAAAACTGGCTTTAAAAACATGGTTGCAATTTTATTTATTATTTTTTTTTATTTATTTATAATCTAATTTAGTTTCACAAATGTAAAACAGAATTGTTAATGAAGACAGTGGGGCAAACGAAATTTTCGTGGTCGGTATAGATTGGATTTGTGAACTGGTTTATGAAAAAACACGATTATGATAAATTTTGACTTGCACCTGTTTATGTTTTTATCTGCGATATGTATGTAAGTTCGTTTTAATCATCAGTGAAAGTAGACCTTTCCATCGCATGTACTCTTTGAAAATCGGTTGAGTGGTGCTCGAGTTATAAAATCACGAACATAGGACAACTTATTTTTATACTTATATATAGATAAGATTTCTGTATGACGTGAATAGAAGCTAGCTTTCCCTCAACAATAAATGTCAGGGTATTTATCATATATGAAAAATTGGGAATTTAGTACGTCATACTGAAATCTATTTCTTTTTTGTTTTTACGTTCTTTTTTAATATTTTTTTGTATAGAATAAATTTTTAATTTTGCTTTGAAAAAGTACGTTTTAAAATAAGTTTAATTTGATTTAATTAAACTAGAGTTGAAAGAATCACAGTTCATTATCTTAAAAAGAGATGTAAATTTTAGTGTTTATTGTAACTACATTTTTTATAGAGTCGCAACCACACTCAATTTGACGCTTATAAATTGCCAACTCTTTAAAATTGTAAAGTTGTAATTTTCCAATCTGATTTTTTTACACTTGGTTAAGGTTGTTTAAATTGCAATTTTCGGTGGAAAAGTTTTTCCTTGTGTTTGTTGTAGCAAAAATTACATTTTCCACTTTTCCAACAAATAAAAAAACTGCAATGAATACACTTAATAACTTGCAACTCAATTTTTAAACAATTTATATGATATAAAAGCTTGTTGCGAGATTTACTTCTGCAGAAAAACCATTAATAACTTGATTTCAACTATTAAAAATTTCAAACTAAGTAAAGAGGAGTATTTAAATCTCGCGACAAGCTTGTATATCATATAAATTGTCTAACGACGTTATAAGTTGACAGTAAAAGTTTTAAAGCAAATGTTTATTTAATTTCTTTTTAGCGCATTTAGATAAAAGATTGTTTTTTAACCTTTATGTGCTCGGTAGTCGACATTTGTAACATATTTACAGAAAAATTTGAAAAAAAAAAATTATTTCAACAACAGCAGGTTCCAAAATTTTCAGTAGCTTCCTAAAAATCAATTCTATGCAGTTTTCGCCACTAACACGTTAAAAAATAATTAACAGCTCCCCCCAGACCCTACTTTTCAAAACGACCATCACCTGGCCGGTAGTCTACTAATGTATAAACCATATAAAATGTATGGAAATTCACATCACTCTCTTACTTAACTGAAATTTTTTTTGAATGCGGCATGTCAAACATGTCATTTAGTATTTTTTTTTTAACTTTTGTTTCTTGTTCAAGTTTATGTATGCATTAGTGATGCCAACAATAGGGACTTTTTCGGAAAATTATAAGCGTAGGGGAAAAAAGTACAGATTTTTAGTTTTAAGGCAAATGAGGGAATTTTCAGAATATTATCTCATATTCAATATATTGTGTAAAAATACGTAAATATTCGTGTTATTTTAATTTATAAATTAAAATTGTTCATATTCAATAGCATTTTTTAACATAAACCTTATACTACGCGTCCTTACAGCATGGCAATCTTCAACAGTTTCCAAAACCAATATTTGGGTTCGCATTTGCGAACTATTCTCTTATTTTTGCTATTTGCATTCGCACTCACATTCGCTAAAATGTATGCGAATAATAAAAGCGAATATTTAATAAAAAAAATAATTGCACCTTCTAAACTCAGAGAAATTAAAAAAATACAATTTCGAATATTTTTATTAAATTCTACAGAATAGAATGAAAAAAAGGGATTTTTTTTAAGACACGTTGGGATTTTTTAAATTTCTCCTGGGAGCACTGGCATGCTGGTGCTTGCATATTTGACTTTATTAGAGTTTATAAATATCCTTTAAAGTATAAAACTCTGCTTACTAGTGTGTTTTTCATATGTGGACATTGTTTTCCATACAAATGCATATTTGCTACAAATGTAGACTTCCGACCGTCGACGTAAGTTTACAACCCCGAGCACATAAAGGTTAAAAGGTTTTTTGCTTTTAATATTTGTTTATCTGGGGAACGGCGTGAGCCAAATTTATAATTGGGGGATTCACAAGGTGTCATAAAGACATATGTCTTAAAATAATAACATGAAAAAATACGACTGTTGTGAACAACCCCTCATAATTTAGTATGCTATTTTGAATTTAAATCAGCTGATTTAAAACAAATATAAAAAATAAACAAGTTAGAGTGCTATATTCGGCTGTG
Source organism: Pollenia angustigena (assembly GCA_930367215.1). Taxonomy (NCBI): domain Eukaryota; kingdom Metazoa; phylum Arthropoda; class Insecta; order Diptera; family Polleniidae; genus Pollenia; species Pollenia angustigena. The sequence goes on along the minus strand of OV884056.1, from coordinate 141,702,850 downwards.
CCGAATCTTTGATACCCTCCACCGACAGTTCGAATGTTTAAGGAGTAATATCTGTATGATGTTATTATTATCTTAAACTGTGACGATTTGTTATTAATTATGGATTTAGGCGACTAAGCTGTTTTCCGGTAGTAGGGTTTGTATGGGGCCTAGGGTAAATTATGGACCGATCTTCACGAAATTTCACAGTCTTTTTCCCAGTTCTATAAAACTTTGATGTACCAAATTTTGTTGTGATAGCATTATTTTTTACGGATTTAGGCGTACTAAACTGTTTTCCGGGAGTAGGGTTTATATGGGGCCCAGGGTAAATTTTGGACCGATTTTCACGAAATTAAACAGTTTTATTTCTTGTCCTATAAAACTTTGATGTACCAAATTTTGTTATGATAGCATTATTTTTTACGGATTTAGGCGTACTAAACTGTTTTCCGGGAGTAAGGTTTATATGGGGCCTATGGTAAATTATGGACCGATCTTCACGAAACTTAACAGTTTAATTTCTAGTCCTATGTAACTGTGACTTGCCAAAATTTGTAATGATAGCATTGTTAGTTAGGGTTTTAGGCTTAATATACTGATTTCCGGGAGTAGGGCTTATATGGGGCCTAGGGTAAATTATTGACGGATCTTCACGAAATTTCACAGCGTGATTTCCAGTTGAATAAAACGAATTGTTGCGAAATCTTATATCATTCTGTGCATTTTTCCACCATTTATGTTAGTTTTTGTAACAAAATTATCAATTTTTTTTAGGTGGTGGTTCCACATTTTGATTCATAGCTCAGATCCTATTGAACCGATTTTGCTGAATTTCAATCCCAAACTGCTTAGGATAACTACAAACAATTTGACACCAAGTTTGTTGATTTCTTTTGACTTTTTCGAAAGTGAGCGTGTTTTCAACAGACGGACAGACGGACAGACAGACGGACATGGCTAAATCGACTTAAAATTACTCAAGGACCCAGAATATATATACTTTATAGGGTCTGAGATGAATAGTAAAAAAGTTTCACACGGAATGACAAACTGAATATACCCTCTTCACAACTAATTGTGGTGGAGGGTATAATAATTACCTAACATCAAAATATTTTTTAATTCTTTTCCATGAATTAATAAATTAAATTAGATTTTACCTGACTATTTTCCATTTTGCAGACGCAAATCAGAAATAAATTTTATTTCGTTTGTTTAGTCTGAGTTCATACGGCTCATATCTTATTGGCAAGATTTTTCCTATTTCTTCTTTGAACATGAATTGGCGTTAAAATGATTCATGTCATGTTGACGACATGTACTTTTTTGATATTGAAAACAATAACACAGAAAAAATTATTTTTCCAATTCAAACAAAAAATTTGTAGAATCAAACAATTTTTTGTCTGAAATCGGTGCTATAAACAAATTCGCATATTCAAACAATTTATTTGCATTTTGTTTATTGAAAAAAACACTGATTTTTTCAAACAAATAATTTAACTGAATCAAACAAAAAGTTTACTGAAATTCATATACTAAATTTCAAAATCAAAAAAAAAAAAGGTTTTTGCACAAGCAATGATGCGCACACAAGCAGGCACTTTATTACAGTGACGTCCAAAATGTAAATTGTGGTTGTATTGCTTTTTATTAGTATTAGTGAATAAAGAGACAAATATTCTTAATAAAAATACTAAAAGTATATAAGCATCCGCCGCATGTGCACTCGTCGCTTGGTAATCGACGACTGAATTGTGTACTCTCGTGGACTAAATGAAAGAGCGTAAGAATGCGTGTGAAGCATGTGTGTGAATTATTTCCACAATTGTGGTATGCAGGGCTGCCAGATATGGCGATTTCTCGCCAAACGTGGCGATTTTGAAACGTGTTTGGCGATGGGATTTTCCATTTGGCGACTGGCGACTTTTGTGGCGATTTCTGATATAACTGGCGATTAACTTGGCTATTTTTTTCCATTTATATTATTTCGGCGATTTTGTTTGACAGCTTGTTATTTTTTGTTATCATTACCAGGGCTGTCAGATATGGCGATTTCTCGCCAAACGTGGCGATTTTGAAACGTGTTTGGCGATGGGATTTTTCATTTGGCGACTGGCGATTTTTTTGGCGATTTTTGATACAAGTGGCGATCTACTTGGCTATTTTTACCATTTAAATTATTTCAGCAACTTTTTTTAACAGTTTGTCATTTTTTGTTATCAACACTAATTAAAAAAAAAAAAATCTGGCAACTATTTTTTACATGATTTTTGTTTTGTTATCATTTTAAGTGAATTTTATTTTTGGTGTCAAAAGTCAGTTTTTTTTAATGTTAGACATAGTAAAAGCGTAAGCTAACGGTAAATGAAAAAAGCCTTGAAATTGTTGTGTTTAATTATGGCATCTTCATCAAAACTACCCAAATTGGATCGTCGTCACAAAAAAGAATGGGAAAACGAGGACTGGGCAAAAGGCAAATATACTTGGATACCTACTTCTTGTGACTGTTTTTATACCCTTCACCGAAGGTAAGAGGGTATATATAACTTTGTCATTCCGTTTGTATGTTCCACAATATTGATCCTACACCCTATAATGTATATATATTCTGGGTCCTTATGAAAAGCGAAGTTCAAATCCGGTTGTCCGTCTGTCCGTCTGTCCGTGTGTATGTTGAAATGGGTTTTCCAAAAACCCCAGAAATGATGTGGACTAGGTTGATGTATGTTTATATCACATATACTCCGTTTAAGTTTGCTATTGAATTTCAGCCAGATCGGTCCAAAAATGACGGAGATATGAGCAAAAAACCACGACTGCCTCTGATTTTGCCCAAAAATCCCTTGTTGTTGTTGTATTTTATTTATTTCTGTATATCTTGAGAACGGCAAGAGCCAAAGTTTCCAGATTGGGTACAAACATTTAGATTATCAATATACAGTATCCAACAAAATATGGGCGGGATTGGAAAAGTGGGCGTGGTACCTCCCATACAAAAAAAATCTAAAATTGTATATAAACCTGAATTTTTGGACTGTCATATGACCTATGGCTACGCCTTATATATCAAAAGATCGAAAATCTTTAGTAGAAAATATTTTCTGAAAATTTTGGAAAAATCGGTTCAGATACAAAAAAGTTATGACCAAAATATAATTTTTTTTAAAAAATACCCATTTACGGGAGCCATAGGTCTTTCTGAGTCCACGTTTTATCACAAAGTAAATGGTAAATTTATTTCTAAAGACATCGGTATATAAATCTTTCAAATCGGTTAATAAAAGACTGAGTTATGTCCAAAGTACTGAAATACAAAAAAATATGTCTTTTTTTATACCCTTCACCGAAGGTAAGAGGGTATATATAACTTTGTCATTCCGTTTGTATGTTCCACAATATTGATCCTACACCCTATAATGTATATATATTCTGGGTCCTTATGAAAAGCGAAGTTCAAATCCGGTTGTCCGTCTGTCCGTCTGTCCGTGTGTATGTTGAAATGGGTTTTCCAAAAACCCCAGAAATGATGTGGACTAGGTTGATGTATGTTTATGTCACATATACTCCGTTTAAGTTTGCTATTGAATTTCAGCCAGATCGGTCCAAAAATGACGGAGATATGAGCAAAAAACCACGACTGCCTCTGATTTTGCCCAAAAATCCCTTGTTGTTGTTGTATTTTATTTATTTCTGTATATCTTGAGAACGGCAAGAGCCAAAATTCCAGATTGGGTACAAACATTTAGATTATCAATATACAGTATCCAACAAAATAGCGTTTTTTGTATGCAAAATTTAATTAAAAAAAAAAATTACAAAAACTGAACCAAATTGACGTTTGGCGATTTTTGGCGACTTCTGACATCAGGTTTGGCGATAGAGCTCAAAAAAATCTGACAACCCTGGTGGTATGGGCTGGACACCAATGCTTTATTAGAAGCAGCGTTACCGTTGTGATACTAAAGTATCAATTTGACCCTTTTTCGACGGTGTTGATACCTTTTATTACCCTTTTTTTAAATTATACTTTTGTATCATTTTCACCTATTTTGTGACACTTTTTGACCCTTTTTTGGAAATAGCTCTCACATTTTGTTTTTTTGTCAACACTGCGGAACAGAAGTGCTAAACAAATGTTTTCGAAATAACCATTGCTTGATATGGAACAGTTTCAATGTATAACCTTACAATTCCATGCTTTCTTCTCCTTGATTTTTGATAGTAAAGTACAATTTCCCTCAAAGCCAACATAACTCATATACATATTTGTTATTTTTTACGATGGTTTCTTTTCAAAACAAAAATTTGACATTTTATTCAAAAAATGCAATTTGGTGTTTTGCTCTCTAAAGGGTAGCATGTTTTATTCAAAAAAATTCGCCCTTAATAATGGCAAAAGGTATTGAACTTTTCGCCCCCTTTTGAATCGACAGTGTTGAGAGTGCCCTAACAGGAATGAAAACAAGAGGTAAAAATTGCTAAATTAGCGGAAATTCCCAAATATTTGGTAACAGCGGTATGTTAGCAAAGTCTTATATTTATTAAAAATCTTTAAAAAATCTGACATTTACAGGAAAAAATCGCTTTAATCGAGAAAATGGTTACAATTCCGATTGCAGAATTTAAAACAAACACTGAAATTTATTTGACATCGCTAAATCGGTAAATTACATAAAAAATTAGCTATAATGATAAAGAATAAACTTTTTGTCAGGTGTTAAAAACAGGACAGAGCATTCCATAAAAAAAAATTAAGTTTTTTGAGCTCTTCCTACCTGAAATATTATTTTTTTGTTTGCTTATAAAAAAACTTGGTCTTATTATGTTCATTTAAATGGGAAATACTGCTAATACAAAACTTGACCCTTTTTTTTATTGAAATACCCTTTTTTTGACCCCTTTTTCTGGAAAATCCCCTTTTTGTGACCCTTTTCGAAAATTTCCAACGGTAACCCTGATTAGAAGATGATGGCAGAGAGAGCAGAGCGGCCGGCTGGCTTTGAGCAGGGCTGTCAGATATGGCGATTTCTCGCCAAACGTGGCGATTTTGAAACGTGTTTGGCGATGGGATTTCTCATTTGGCGACTGGCGATTTTTTTGGCGATTTTTGATACAACTGGCGATCTACTTGGCTATTTTTACCATTTAAATTATTTCAGCAACTTTTTTTAACAGTTTGTCATTTTTTGTTATCAACACTAATTAAAAAAAAAAAAATCTGGCAACTATTTTTTACATGATTTTTGTTTTGTTATCATTTTAAGTGAATTTTATTTTTGGTGTCAAAAGTCAGTTTTTTTTAATGTTAGACATAGTAAAAGCGTAAGCTAACGGTAAATGAAAAAAGCCTTGAAATTGTTGTGTTTAATTATGGCATCTTCATCAAAACTACCCAAATTGGATCGTCGTCACAAAAAAGAATGGGAAAACGAGGACTGGGCAAAAGGAAAATATACTTGGATACCTACTTCTTGTGACTGTTTTTATACCCTTCACCGAAGGTAAGAGGGTATATATAACTTTGTCATTCCGTTTGTATGTTCCACAATATTGATCCTATACCCTATAATGTATATATATTCTGGGTCCTTATGAAAAGCGAAGTTCAAATCCGGTTGTCCGTCTGTCCGTGTGTATGTTGAAATGGGTTTTCCAAAAACCCCAGAAATGATGTGGACTAGGTTGATGTATGTTTATATCACATATACTCCGTTTAAGTTTGCTATTGAATTTCAGCCAGATCGGTCCAAAAATGACGGAGATATGAGCAAAAAACCACGACTGCCTCTGATTTTGCCCAAAAATCCCTTGTTGTTGTTGTATTTTATTTATTTCTGTATATCTTGAGAACGGCAAGAGCCAAAGTTTCCAGATTGGGTACAAACATTTAGATTATCAATATACAGTATCCAACAAAATATGGGCGGGATTGGAAAAGTGGGCGTGGTACCTCCCATATAAAAAAAAAAAAAAATTTTATATAAACCTGAATTTTTGGACTGTCATATGACCTATGGCTACGCCTTATATATCAAAAGATCGAAAATCTTTAGTAGAAAATATTTTCTGAAAATTTTGGAAAAATCGGTTCAGATACAAAAAAGTTATGACCAAAATATAATTTTTTTTAAAAAATACCCATTTACGGGAGCCATAGGTCTTTCTGAGTCCACGTTTTATCACAAAGTAAATGGTAAATTTATTCCTAAAGACATCGGTATATAAATCTTTCAAATCGGTTACTAAAAGACTGAGTTATGTCCAAAGTACTGAAATCCAAAAAAATATGTCTTTTTTTATACCCTTCACCGAAGGTAAGAGGGTATATATAACTTTGTCATTCCGTTTGTATGTTCCACAATATTGATCCTACACCCTATAATGTATATATATTCTGGGTCCTTATGAAAAGCGAAGTTCAAATCCGGTTGTCCGTCTGTCCGTCTGTCCGTGTGTATGTTGAAATGGGTTTTCCAAAAACCCCAGAAATGATGTGGACTAGGTTGATGTATGTTTATATCACATATACTCCGTTTAAGTTTGCTATTGAATTTCAGCCAGATCGGTCCAAAAATGACGGAGATATGAGCAAAAAACCACGACTGCCTCTGATTTTGCCCAAAAATCCCTTGTTGTTGTTGTATTTTATTTATTTCTGTATATCTTGAGAACGGCAAGAGCCAAAGTTTCCAGATTGGGTACAAACATTTAGATTATCAATATACAGTATCCAACAAAATATGGGCGGGATTGGAAAAGTGGGCGTGGTACCTCCCATACAAAAAAAATCTAAAATTGTATATAAACCTGAATTTTTGGACTGTCATATGACCTATGGCTACGCCTTATATATCAAAAGATCGAAAATCTTTAGTAGAAAATATTTTCTGAAAATTTTGGAAAAATCGGTTCAGATGCAAAAAAGTTATGACCAAAATATAATTTTTTTTAAAAAATACCCATTTACGGGAGCCATAGGTCTTTCTGAGTCCACGTTTTATCACAAAGTAAATGGTAAATTTATTCCTAAAGACATCGGTATATAAATCTTTCAAATCGGTTAATAAAAGACTGAGTTATGTCCAAAGTACTGAAATCCAAAAAAATATGTCTTTTTTTATACCCTTCACCGAAGGTAAGAGGGTATATATGTATAACTTTGTCATTCCGTTTGTATGTTCCACAATATTGATCCTACACCCTATAATGTATATATATTCTGGGTCCTTATGAAAAGCGAAGTTCAAATCCGGTTGTCCGTCTGTCCGTGTGTATGTTGAAATGGGTTTTCCAAAAACCCCAGAAATGATGTGGACTAGGTTGATGTATGTTTATATCACATATACTCCGTTTAAGTCTGTCTGTCTGTCAAATCGGTTAAAAAATGGCTGAGTTATAATCAAAATACTGAAATCCCAAAAATTACTCTTTTTATTATAATTAAGTTTGTTTTTTTATTATAAAGTTTGCTTAAATATATGTACATATATGTAGGTATATATACATATATGCCTATAAGCCAATTTAATGGAAATATTATTTTTAAGTACGTTGGTATATAAATCTGCCAAATCGGTTAAAAATGGTTAAGTTATGTGCAAAATACTCCAAAAAAGAACTAAAAAACATTAACATTTTTATAAAAACTAAAATTTCAGAGCTGTATTATGACCTATTCATACGTTTTAGATATCAAAATATCGGAAATCTTTTAAGAACAAAATATCGGAAATTTTTAGAAAAATTCGGAATATCGGCAAAAAAAGTAATGTCAAAAATATAGTTTTTTTTAATACCTATTTTCGGGAACCATAGAACTTCCCGACTACAAGTTTGATCACCAAAGTAAATGGTAATTTTATACTTTAAGATGTCGGTATGACCAAATACTGAAATTCGATCAAAACTAAACGTGCTATATATTAATTAAACTTTTAATATATTTAATAGCACGCAATCATGTGCAAATAATTAAATAAAACTAAACGATATATATTTTATAAAATATATTTAAATATATATATAAACTTCTGTTCTTTCCAAACCATGGTGAAGGGTATTTAAGATTCGGCATAGCCGAATATAGCACTCTTACTTGTTTTATACATATTTAAAATTTTCAGGTTGGCTGAAATCTATTTCTGAAGCACCTTTAACTTGCCAAGCAACTTGTAGCCCAATGAACACATCGTGGTGTTATGGATGTAAAATTTCTTTAAGATCTCATAAAGTTGATCTTAAAAAACATGCGGAGTCAATTAAGCATATTGGCAATATGGCTGTTTTCTTTAAACAAAGAAATATAGATAGTTTTGGTAAATATTAATACATAGTTATGTAAATATGCATATATTTTAAAACGTCTTAAATAAAATGTTCCCGCTTTGTAGTTATTCTTCCTGAATCAAATGAATTAAAAATCATTGATATCAAAGTTGCAGTTTTTATAGCAAAGCACAGCTCAAAGTAAATGGTAAATTTATTCCTAAAGACATCGGTATATAAATCTTTCAAATCGGTTAATAAAAGACTGAGTTATGTCCAAAGTACTGAAATCCAAAAAAATATGTCTTTTTTTATACCCTTCACCGAAGGTAAGAGGGTATATATAACTTTGTCATTCCGTTTGTATGTTCCACAATATTGATCCTACACCCTATAATGTATATATATTCTGGGTCCTTATGAAAAGCGAAGTTCAAATCCGGTTGTCCGTCTGTCCGTGTGTATGTTGAAATGGGTTTTCCAAAAACCCCAGAAATGATGTGGACTAGGTTGATGTATGTTTATATCACATATACTCCGTTTAAGTTTGCTATTGAATTTCAGCCAGATCGGTCCAAAAATGACGGAGATATGAGCAAAAAACCACGACTGCCTCTGATTTTGCCCAAAAATCCCTTGTTGTTGTTGTATTTTATTTATTTCTGTATATCTTGAGAACGGCAAGAGCCAAAGTTTCCAGATTGGGTACAAACATTTAGATTATCAATATACAGTATCCAACAAAATATGGGCGGGATTGGAAAAGTGGGCGTGGTACCTCCCATACAAAAAAAATCAAAAATTGTATATAAACCTGAATTTTTGGACTGTCATATGACCTATGGCTACGCCTTATATATCAAAAGATCGAAAATCTTTAGTAGAAAATATTTTCTGAAAATTTTGGAAAAATCGGTTAAGATACAAAAAAGTTATGACCAAAATATAATTTTTTTTAAAAAATACCCATTTACGGGAGCCATAGGTCTTTCTGAGTCCACGTTTTATCACAAAGTAAATGGTAAATTTATTCCTAAAGACATCGGTATATAAATCTTTCAAATCGGTTAATAAAAGACTGAGTTATGTCCAAAGTACTGAAATCCAAAAAAATATGTCTTTTTTATACCCTTCACCGAAGGTAAGAGGGTATATATAACTTTGTCATTCCGTTTGTATGTTCCACAATATTGATCCTACACCCTATAATGTATATATATTCTGGGTCCTTATGAAAAGCGAAGTTCAAATCCGGTTGTCCGTCTGTCCGTCTGTCCGTCTGTCCGTGTGTATGTTGAAATGGGTTTTCCGAAAACCCCAGAAATGATGTGGACTAGGTTGATGTATATTTATGTCACATATACTCCGTTCAAGTTTGCTATTGAAATTCAGCCAGATCGGTCCAAAAATTACGGAGATATGAGCAAAAAACCACGACTACCTCTAAATTTTTCCAAAAATCCCTTGTTGTTGTATTTTTTTTATTTCTGTATATCTTGAGAACGGCAAAAGCCAAAAATTCAAAATTAGGTACAAAGATTCAGGTTATAAATGCACACCATCCCACAAAATGTGGGCGGGATTGAAGAAGTGGGCGTGGTACCTCCCATACAAAAAATATCAAAAATTTTATAAAAAGCTGAATTTTTTGACTTTAATATGACCTATGGCTACGCCTTATATATCAAAAGATCGGAAATCTTTAGTAGAAAATATTTTCTGAAAATTTCGGAACAATCGGTTCAGATACAAAAAAGTTATGACCAAAATTTTCGGTAACCATGGATCTTCCCGAGTCCAAGCTTTATAACACAAGTAAATGGTAAATTTCTTCTTAAACACGTCGGTATATAAATCTGACAAATCGGTTAAAAAATGGCTGAGTTATAATCAAAATACTGAAATCCCAAAAATTACTCTTTTTATTATAATTAAGTTTGTTTTTTTATTATAAAGTTTTCTTAAATATATGTACATATATGTAGGTATATATACATATATGCCTATAAGCCAATTTAATGGAAATATTATTTTTAAGTACGTTGGTATATAAATCTGCCAAATCGGTTAAAAATGGTTAAGTTATGTGCAAAATACTCCAAAAAAGAACTAAAAAACATTAACATTTTTATAAAAATAAAATTTTAGAGCTGTATTATGACCTATTCATACGTTTTAGATATCAAAATATCGGAAATCTTTTAAGAACAAAATATCGGAAATTTTTAGAAAAATTCGGAATATCGGCAAAAAAAGTAATGTCAAAAATATAGTTTTTTTTAATACCTATTTTCGGGAACCATAGAACTTCCCGACTACAAGTTTGATCACCAAAGTAAATGGTAATTTTATACTTTAAGATGTCGGTATGACCAAATACTGAAATTCGATCAAAACTAAACGTGCTATATATTAATTAAACTTTTAATATATTTAATAGCACGCAATCATGTGCAAATAATTAAATAAAACTAAACGATATATATTTTATAAAATATATTTAAATATATATATAAACTTCTGTTCTTTCCAAACCATGGTGAAGGGTATTTAAGATTCGGCATAGCCGAATATAGCACTCTTACTTGTTTTATACATATTTAAAATTTTCAGGTTGGCTGAAATCTATTTCTGAAGCACCTTTAACTTGCCAAGCAACTTGTAGCCCAATGAACACATCGTGGTGTTATGGATGTAAAATTTCTTTAAGATCTCATAAAGTTGATCTTAAAAAACATGCGGAGTCAATTAAGCATATTGGCAATATGGCTGTTTTCTTTAAACAAAGAAATATAGATAGTTTTGGTAAATATTAATACATAGTTATGTAAATATGCATATATTTTAAAACGTCTTAAATAAAATGTTCCCGCTTTGTAGTTATTCTTCCTGAATCAAATGAATTAAAAATCATTGATATCAAAGTTGCAGTTTTTATAGCAAAGCACAGCTCAGTTGCATCTATTGACCATCTTTCCGAACTTTTACGAAGCAGTTTCGCCAAAGAAAACCCCTTTGAAAAATTAAGACTACACAAAACTAAATGTACAGCAATTATTAAAAATGTTGTCTCACCATCCATTTTAGAAAGCTTGGTAAAAGATATTGGTAAATCCAAATATAGCCTGATCGTAGATGAATCTACAGATATAACCCAAACAAAGTGGATGAGTGTTTGTGTGAGATATTTTGATAAAAACAAGCTCAATATTACGACACATTTTTTGGGTATTTTTTTGGTTGAGGAAGCTACAGCTGAACACCTTCACAATAGCTTAAGATTATTTCTAAAAAAAGTTGGATTAAACCATCAAAATATAATTGCCATTGGCACCGATGGGGCAAACAATTTGTGCGGTAAAAATAAATCTTTGTTTACGTTTCTTAAAAGAGACAATCCACAACTTATGCTGGTGAAATGTACATGCCACTCACTCCATCTTTGCTGCTCCAAAGCCTTCAACGAAATACCTAAAAATTCAGATTTTTTAATAAAAGACATATATAACTACTTTTCACATAGTCCACTTCGAACGCTGCTATACAGACGAGCTTTTGATTTAATAAACCTTGGAGTTGACGGCAACAAATTCAGAAAACTAGTACAAATATCTGGAACTCGTTGGCTATCGTATGCAATAAACAGGCTTTTGGAGCAGTGGATAGAGCTAAAATATCATTTTTCATTAATATCAACGGTAGAAAATGATAAAACTGCCCAAAACATTTATAATGAACTATGTGATGAAAAAAATCGTCTTTTTTTGGTTTTTATAAGTTCAATTGTCAACGAAATAAATAATCTGAATTTGGAATTGCAATCGGACAGCATGGATGCAGGAAGCATGCATCAAAAAATGTATTGTACACTTCTTTTGTTTTCATCAAAAGTTTTCAAACCTTTTGTTTTAAATAATACTGAAAACAATGAAAAATTTTTGAATAAATTAAATGCAGCTTTTGATTCTTCGAATTCATTTTTGCCTCTAGATGCAATTGATTTTGGAGCAGAATTCGCAACAGAATTGAAAAATGTGGAATTGAGTGAAATCGAAATAAGCAAACTTAAAGAAAATTGCTTTATGTATTTGAAAAAGCTTTTAAAAGAGATGATAAACAGATTGCCGGAAAATATGAACGTATTTAAAGATTATGGACAATTTTCTATTTTAATATGTGCGAATTCATTATCTCAACCTAAATTTAGCGCTGTTCAAGAAACATTAAAAACATTTATGGATCCAAATGTACCAATCGGCGTTTATGAAACTCAATGGGGGAAACTTCCGTTTATAAATTGGAACAGTTATTTTAATACCGAAATTCCAACAAATTTACTTGATTTTTGGCCAAAAGTGTTTGATTATCATGATGCAGCAGGAACGTACCATTTTAAAGAACTATCTTTGGCCGTTCTTAATATGTTAGTTGTTCCAACCAGTAATGCTTGCGTTGAAAGGGTCTTTTCTATAATGAATTACACTAAAACTCGATTACGAAATAAAATGCAATATGAGCTTTTAGACGCTATATTGAGAATTATAAATCACATGAACGTTAACAAATTGTGCTGCAATTCTTTTACACCGACTAATGAAATGATAAAAAAGTTCAATTCTAATAATATGTATGAAAGTCAAAATACCAATAACGATATCGATGAGGCTGAAGTGTACGATCTTATAGACTTGTGTACTTAATTTTATTTATTTTTTTAACTGAATATGTGATCTCTATTTTATGTTATTTAAAATTTTTTAAATCTAATGGCCAATTTCAGCAAGTCTTTTTTTTTTATATCAATTCGTATTTAAATATAGTTTTTCATATAAATTTTTTTTTATACATGAAAAACGAATTTTAAACACAAATTGATGAGGGGCCTAGTTTACCAATATCCAAAGGGCCTATTTCAACAATTTATTTAAATATCAGTTTGTGCTTAAAATAAGTTTTTCATGCCAAATAAAAATAAAATTATATGAAAAACTATATTTAAATATGAATTGATATATAAATAGAATAAGTGAAATAGGCCACAACTTTTTAAAATTCTTTAAATGGTAAAAAGGATACATGAAAATGTGTACATATTTTACTATATTATAATTAGTATGCAAAGTTCCTAATAATTTATGAAACAAATAAAAAAAAAACAAAAACTAAATTACATATACTTTCGGCGACTTTTTTGTTTATTTCTCAGTTTTTGGCGATTTTTGACTGAAATATTATACTAACTTTTATTGTGTAAGCAAAATTTAATTTTTTAAAATAAAAAAAAAAATAAAAAAATTACGAAAATCGAACAAAATCGACATTTGGCGATTTTTGGCGATTTCTGGCATCCGGCTTGGCGATGGAGCTCAAAAAAATCTGACAACCCTGGCTTTGAGACACATTTTTTTGTTGGAACAATTTTTGAACGAATTCTTTTTTTATACACACAATGTTTTTCGTCATCACTAACTGTTGCTGTATCCTTTCCTTTGCTAATGAAGAAGAAATGTAACCCAAAAACGGCGACAGACCGACTCGATATGTTTTTCGTCATCATTATATTTTTGTATTTGATGTATTTAAGCAAACAGTTTGAAAAAATTGAATACGGGATTGTGGTTTTTTTTAACCAACTTTGAAACCAACCAAAAATTTATTTTGTTTCTTATAATGTTGTTGTTGTTTCTGTTGTTTAAAAAGAGTGAAACGTTTTTTTACCTGCTATTTTTTTGTTTTTTTTTTTTACTTCAAACCTCTTTTCTTCTTACTGTTGTACTTTTTTAAAGTGTCCAAAAATAGACTGTATGTTTTTTGTTGTAGTTCTTATATTTCACATTAGGAAGTGTTGCTTACGATCAAATAAAAAAATGCAAAAAGACGACAACATTAAAAAGCGTTAAATATTTCATACAAAATTATGAAAACTTGAAACTAATAACGCGTGTATTATATTTTTGAATGGTTGTCAACATTTTTGTTGGTTAAATAAAAATCAAACAAAAATTTTAATTGAATCAGAAAAAGTATTTGTAGAAATTAAAAAAATTTTCAAACAAGCGTTTGTTTGAAAATAATTCGGCAATAATTTTTTCTGTGTAACAAAATTCAACAACGAATGAAAAAGTGAAACGTAGAGACAGTACATACATCTGTGTACTCGTTTCTTTTCCCCTCGTCCCTTTCGCCTATAAAATAGCAATCTTGTCAATAAGACATGAGCCGTATGAACTCAGACTTACCAAACAGCAGAGTCCTAAGCCGATCTTATTTGACGCCGCAAATGATTTGTTGCAAAAATTGCTAGCCGCAGGTCAAATTTTGATGTTAGCCGGATAAAATTGTACCATCAACGGCGACGGCTACAATAACTAACGCGGTACGGCTCAGCCGCTCAGCTCTGGTCTCTTCTGATTAATTACGACAGCACAATAAACATAGCAAGCAACGTTCTATTAATTTAAGACACTTTTTGTTAACAAAGCAACAACAATATTTTTAAGCCATTGTAAAATGTTAGAACATTATGACAATATAACATGATAGCACACCTTGTGAATACCCCAAATATAAATAGGAACGAGCACGTTGGTTACCCATAGATAACAACCGACAAGATGTGGGTAGGAGTGGAGATTTATCTGGAGAACCAAAGATTCTTTATTTATTTATAATTTATCGAAAGATTTACAAATATCTTAAGAAAGGTATTGATATAACTTTCTGTTCTTATCGCACTATGGTGAAGGGTATATAAGATTTGACGAGCCGAATATATCCTTTCGATTAAGGACGTTCCGAAATAAAAATATTTTTTGTTATAAATTCTGTATAGAGTCCCTCTGCTCCTTATTGAATTGATTGAATTGATATAACCAAATATGTCTAACGGTGGATACAATAGATCGTTATTTAAAAACAAGTAGAAAATTATAGTCGGCAAAAAGTCCCGATTAGAACACCCTTCACTAAAAAAACTAATTTCGAGAATGGATTTTACTAAGGACCTTAGGGCTTTTATATGCCTTAGAACGGGAAATTTTGTTTTCATGTGAAGATTTATTTGTCATTAATTTAGGCAATCAAATTCTATTGCAATACCGACATGAACAGGCGAACGGGTTATTAGATGGTTTTCAGACTCTAAGTTTTTTTCTAGAGAAAATTTTTAAGCTGCTAAGTGAAATCGGGAACTGATTTTCACTATTTTCAATAGGCTTATGGATAATAGAAACTTTAGATCGGTTAACATAGTGATTCTATTGGTATTCTTTAAAGTGTTCATTAAACCAGTAATAAAGTTTTGTGTATGGGGTCCCAGCCTCTCAGGAGTCATTTTCAACTTCAGGCTTTCCGCGACGAACCCTGTTTTACAGATGCGACCCTGACGACCGATTATAAGGCGAAATAACATATTCATAACCATATGCAAGTTGGGAGGCCTCCTGCCAATAACATCGTTTAACTAAAACGATAACTATAAAAATAATAACGAGAGAAAATAATCAATCGAATATACTGATGACAACGCCCTGCACGCTGCTGGATACAAATAGATTCCTGGAACATGAACACACGTTTTACCAAATGGCAAAGTTATTGGAATTAGTGAAATGAATGTTTAGGAAATATTCTACGATGAATTGCATCGAACTTAAAATACCGTTGACCGAAACGATATACTTATTTTGATGGGCGATATATATGCCAGAATTGAAAGCGACAACAATGGCTTTGAAAAAATTATAGGAAAACATAGCCCAGAGTCCAGAAATGAAAATGTATATCTTCTCTAGGATACATGCATGCGTAAGGTTCGGCCTTGCCATAGGAGGATCATACTTTCCATCACAAGTTGACGTGAAAATGTAGAAAAACGCGATCACCGATACTTGATAAAATAGATAATATATGTATATCTAAAAATTCTTAGAACACTTCAAGTAACCAAAGTGCTAATATAGAATCTAGCCACTTTCTAGTTATAGCTGAAATTGAGCTGACTTTCTGATGACAATGGAGAATATACGATTAGCATGGACACTTCGATTACGCAGACAACATAGTCCTACTGACTTCCAAATGAACGACATGCAAGAGTAAATAGACGTCCTGGCTGCAATGGCATTAAACTATGGCCAACGAATGAACGCAAACCAGAGACAATGCATGATTGTTATATCCAATCAAATTCCAATGCTTACACCCAACAACGCGCCAATGGAATTCGAACGCACTCTCTCCTAAAACAAAGTTCTACATATACCCAACTCCTGCTCAAAAAGCCGAAACATGGCTGATTAACGAAACCATCAAACATTTATAAACAATTACAAGCCGATGCATACAAAATATTTTTAAAATCTGTTGGCCAAGATTTATAACAAATCAACAACCTCTCCGACTCGCCGGCGAAGGCAATATAAATAATAAACAAGTAAGAGATATTTAATAAAATATATATCGTTTAGTTTTATTTAATTATTTGCACATGATTGCGTGCTATTAAATATATTAAAAGTTTAATTAATATATAGCACGTTTAGTTTTGATCGAATTTCAGTATTTGGTCATACCGACATCTTAAAGTATAAAATTACCATTTACTTTGGTGATCAAACTTGTAGTCGGGAAGTTCTATGGTTCCCGAAAATAGGTATTAAAAAAAAACTATATTTTTGACATTACTTTTTTTGCCGATATTCCGAATTTTTCTAAAAATTTCCGATATTTTGTTCTTAAAAGATTTCCGATATTTTGATATCTAAAACGTATGAATAGGTCATAATACAGCTCTAAAATTTTAGTTTTTATAAAAATGTTAATGTTTTTTAGTTCTTTTTTGGAGTATTTTGCACATAACTTAACCATTTTTAACCGATTTGGCAGATTTATATACCAACGTACTTAAAAATAATATTTCCATTAAATTGGCTTATAGGCATATATGTATATATACCTACATATATGTACATATATTTAAGCAAACTTTATAATAAAAAAACAAACTTAATTATAATAAAAAGAGTAATTTTTGGGATTTCAGTATTTTGATTATAACTCAGCCATTTTTTAACCGATTTGACAGATTTATATACCGACGTGTTTAAGAAGAAATTTACCATTTACTTGTGTTATAAAGCTTGGACTCGGGAAGATCCATGGTTACCGAAAATTTTGGTCATAACTTTTTTGTATCTGAACCGATTGTTCCGAAATTTTCAGAAAATATTTTCTACTAAAGATTTCCGATCTTTTGATATATAAGGCGTAGCCATAGGTCATATTAAAGTCAAAAAATTCAGCTTTTTATACAATTTTTGATATTTTTTGTATGGGAGGTACCACGCCCACTTCTTCAATCCCGCCCACATTTTGTGGGATGGTGTGCATTTATAACCTGAATCTTTGTACCTAATTTGGAATTTTTGGCTTTTGCCGTTCTCAAGATATACAGAAATAAAAAAAATGCAACAACAAGGGATTTTTGGAAAAATTTAGAGGTAGTCGTGGTTTTTTGCTCATATCTCCGTAATTTTTGGACCGATCTGGCTGAATTTCAATAGCAAACTTGAACGGAGTATATGTGACATAAATATACATCAACCTAGTCCACATCATTTCTGGGGTTTTCGGAAAACCCATTTCAACATACACACGGACAGACGGACAGACGGACAACCGGATTTGAACTTCGCTTTTCATAAGGACGCAGAATATATATACATTATAGGGTGTAGGAACAATATTGTGGAACATACAAACGGAATGACAAAGTTATATATACCCTCTTACCTTCGGTGAAGGGTATAAAAAAAAACTAAAAAGAAGAAAATACAAATCGCTTGTACACACGTTAAGAAAGCCACACAACTCAACCTGTCGCTAATTACTTAATTGGAGCCTTCAAGGCCAATGAATATGAGGAAGACCAAAAATTACATAGAGGCGTAGAGACTAGCCCAAATGCATAATATCCTCCCTACCTAAGGTGATGAAAGGTAAAGCAAGTAAAAGTGATGTATTCAGACGGCGCTGCGAAATATGGCCCCAGGAAATATGGCCCCAAAAAATAAATGAAAATTGACCCCAAATTTGGGGCTATTTTTCATAATGCAATATGGCCCCATTTTTTTAATGAAAAATTACCTCAAAAAAAATGAAAAATAACCCTAAAAATAAAATGAAATATGTCCCTAAATTTGGGGTTATTCTTCATTATGAAAAATCACCTCAAAATTTATAATGAATTTTAACCCCAAACAAGTTAGAGTGCTATATTCGGCTCTGCCGAATCTTTGATACCCTCCACCGACAGTTCGAATGTTTAAGGAGTAATATCTGTATGATGTTATTATTATCTTAAACTGTGACGATTTGTTATTAATTATGGATTTAGGCGACTAAACTGTTTTCCGGTAGTAGGGTTTATATGGGGCCTAGGGTAAATTATGGACCGATCTTCACGAAATTTCACAGTCTTTTTCCCAATTCTATAAAATTTTGATGTACCAAATTTTGTTATGATAGCATTATTTTTTACGGATTTAGGCGTACTAAACTGTTTTCCGGGAGTAGGGTTTATATGGGGCCCAGGGTAAATTATGGACCGATCTTCACGAAATTACACAGTTTTATTTCTTGTCCTATAAAACTTTGATGTAACAAATTTTGTTATGATAGCATTATTTTTTACGGATTTAGGCGTACTAAACTGTTTTCCGGGAGTAGGGTTTATATGGGGCCCAGGGTAAATTATGGACCGATCTTCACGAAATTACACAGTTTTATTTCTTGTCCAATAAAACTTTGATGTACCAAATTTTGTTATGATAGCATTATTTTTTACGTTTTTAGGCGTACTAAGTTGTTTTCCGGGAGTAAAGTTTATATGGGGCCTATGGTAAATTATGAACCAATCTTCATGAAATTTCAAAGATTTATTTTTAGTTCTATAAAACTTTGATGTACCAAATTTTGTTATGATAGCATTATTTTTTACGTTTTTAGGCGTACTAAGTTGTTTTCCGGAAGTAGGTTTTATATGGGGCCTATGGTAAATTATGGACCGATCTTCACGAAACTTAACAGTTTAATTTATAGTCCTATGTAACTGTGACTTGCCAAAATTTGTAATGATAGCATTGTTAGTTAGGGTTTTAGGCTTAATATACTGTTTTCCGGGAGTAGGGCTTATATGGGGCCTAGGGTAAATTATTGACGGATCTTCACGAAATTTCGCAGCGTGATTTCCAGTTGAATAAAACGAATTGTTGCGAAATCTTATGTCATTCTGTGCATTTTTCCACCATTTATGTTAGTTTTTGTAACAAAATTATCAATTTTTTTTAGGTGGTGGTTCCACATTTTGATTCATAGCTCAGATCCTGTTGAACCGATTTTGCTGAATTTCAATCCCAAAGGATAACTACAAGCAATTTGACACCAAGTTTGTTGATTTCTTTTGAGTTTTTCGAAAGTGAGCGTGTTTTCAACAGACGCACAGACGGACAGACGGACAGACAGACGGACATGGCTAAATCGACTTAAAATTACTCAAGGACCCAGAATATATATACTTTATAGGGTCTGAGATGAATAGTAAAAAAGTTTCACACGGAATGACAAACTGAATATACCCTCTTCACAACTAATTGTGGTGGAGGGTATAAAAAGAACACAAAGAAAGTGACATTAAACATTTTCGGTGGAGTTCATATTCCCAAAACTAAAAATCCCAAATTTAGAATCCCGATTTCAAAATCCGGATAATTATACAGTTTTGGTTTTAAAAACCGTACGATTGATAGCACGGTTGGGCTTTCGGCCATGCACAAGGATTTTTTTCTCTATGGTATAACGAACACTGGCTTTGCTTACTAAAGCTCTACGTTATAGACGGCCTTCGGCCGGGCGCAAGGATTTTTTTCTCTATGGTATAACGAACACTGGCTTCGCTAACTAAAGCTTCTCTGTATAGACGGCCTTCGGCCGGGTGAAATGATTTTCTTCTCTTAGGTATAACGAACACTGTCTTCGCTCACTAAAGCTTCACTACATAGCCGGCCTTCGGCCGGGCGCAAGGATTTTCTTTTCTATGGTATAACGAACCCTTCTCGCAATAGCCGGCCTTCGGCCGGGCTCAAGGATTTTTTCCTCTATGGTATAACAAACACCGGCTTCGCTAACTAAAGCATCTCTGCATAACCGGCAAGGATTTTCTCTACTTTGGTATAAGAATTCTGGTTTTTTATGTTATCCCTAGAAACTTTTACATAGAATTTTATAAAATTTGTGTAAAAATGTTTGGGGTGATTTTTCATTTCTTTAAACTTGCATTTTTTATTAGTAGATGAAAAATAGCCCCAAAGTAAAAATTGTGATTTTATTTGGGGCTATTTTTCATTCCTTGATATTGGGGTCATTTTTCATTCCACTTAAAATGCAAAAACACCCTAACGAAAAAATGAAAAATAACCCAAAAAAAAAACAAAAAAATTGCGCCAAAATTGCGTGTTGTTGTGTCTCATGTAACATTTTGGGGCCGTTTTTCATTTTCCTTTTGGGGCCATATTTCCTGGGGTCATTTTGCGCACCGCCATTCAGACGGTGTATACAAAAATTTCGTCATTAATTACTTTCGTATGTTCTTGAGAAACATACAAAAAATTATTCTCATTATAATGTTCTAATAGCCTTTTACACTTGCATTTACCACATATTTCGGAGGAAGAATTTGTTAAAAATGTGAAACATGCATTCCCGCTTGCCCCCCAAACATCATTTATGTTGTCAATATAACAAAAAAAGTAATACAGGGATGAAATGTTACAAATAAAAAACAAAAAACAAGTAATAGTGCTATATTTAGCTATGCTGAATATCATATACACTTCATCGTTACAATTCTTTAGACATAAATAAATTTATGTTGTGCCACGCCCACTTTTCTTTTCATAGTCAAATGTCAACCTCACCTGTACGTGCTTTACACTGCCGATAACAGATGAGGTTCTGACGATCGACCATGGGTGGTATGACCCTCATCAAGGTGCATCGGAAATGTTCTCCTTAACTTGCTTGCCTGAAGGCATGCTGGCTGCCCAGAATCCAGGATCGGATGCAGAAGTCTAATCATTTTATCATCTTAAGCACAATGATTACCGACACCGAAATGAATGAATCCCAATTGAAAAATCTTATGACGACCTTTAGCTTCAAACCACGGATACTATTTGGATCATGAAATGTACGATCGCTTTTGAATCCTGCCAAATTAGCTTAACTCTGCAGAGAGATGAGCAATTGCAAACTACTTTTTTTAGACTGAGCGAAACCTGATGGCAGGAAGCCGCACAATTTGCAGCAACCGACAAATTTTCCCTTATTTACTCTGGAAAACAATCAAACTAATCTCGATCAAGTGCTGTTGGATTCCTGCTCTCGAAAGATGCCCGAAAAGTCTAAATTGACTGGACAGACAGAATAATTATAGCTAGTTTCTGAAGAATGGCTAGGAATATAACATGTGTGCCATGCTACACCCCTAAAGAAAAAATAGATTTTACACTTTCAAGGGTAACATCGTCGAATCATCGAGGAAACATAGATATATTAATGGGCGATTTTAATGCTCAGCTTGGACCACATAATGCCAACATGGAGAGCATCAAGACCCAACACGCTCTGAGAAGAATGTATGTAAATAGTCAACTATTTGCAGAAATGTGTCTGTCCAAATCCTCGCCATTGGTGTAACATTTTTCCCTAATAGAAAGGTGCACAAAGTAACGTGGGTATCCCCTGACCAAACAACTTAAAATAATATCGACCAAATCGCCTTCAACAATACTTGGCGCAACTATATGCTAGATATCCAAAGCATGAGGCGAGAGGAATGCTTCAGTGACCACCATTTGACATTAGCTCACATACAAATACTACTTCCGAAAAGTGCCTTAAAGTCCTTTCAAATATTGGTACTGATAAAAATTTTGGCAACAACAAGTAGGTCCAGAATAAACCATTGCTCCCATATATGCCCTTTCTCAGAATCTCTTTAGACGCATAAATTTCATAGAGATGTTGATATTAAGGTAATATTCGGCAAATAGAAAAGAATATGTAGTTTTACGTCATAAGATAATATTGTTTTGCCGGGTCCACGATTTTCCATGGGTACCAGATATGGTAGACTCTATAAAATTTGTCTTTATATACTATGGTGTAGGGTATCAAATGGTCGGGCCTGACCGATTATACCTTCTTACGTATTTTATTCTATTTGTGTTCATCAAATACAGTCGATGCTAAAAGTCATTTCCTTAATACTTACTTTAATTTATTTTGACTGTTTGTCTATACATAAATCTGATTATCTTCGAGACATAAGTTAAAACTCGACAGTTACAAAATATCTACAGCATTAACAACAAGAAATAACAGCAATTGTTGTAATCATTTCCAAATGACTCAGTAAATAGTAGATTTGTATATCGTCACCTAAAATCCAAAAGGCCGTAGCTGCACTTTTTAGTGTTTTACAGGAGAAGCAAAAAACTTTATAAATTTAAAACTTGACATTTTTGAAACCAACTTTTAGAATCAAGGATAAAAACCAATGGCGTGTAACTGTACGAGTTCCACTTCTTCAAATATTTGTGGTTTATAACCAAAGTTTCGTTTAAATGTGCTTAATTCCCATTTTATACTATTGATTAACTGAAATTCATTGTTGATGGGATAAGCTATTCCTATGCGCATTTCACGGGTTACTTAGGCCAGATCATTTAGAAACTTCATCCAAAGATTTTAGAAAAACTAAAGATATTATACAATTAAAGCTGTTAAGCGAATAAGAATTAAAGCCCCTAGTTTCACTTGTAAAAATATCAAAGCTTTAACAAAAGCAACGGCAATAAACAGTGAGTTTATCTTTTCTTACAGTCCCGAATACAATTGGTTGATTTTTTGTCAACTCTAAATGTAGTGGTTGATTTTTTGTCAACTCTAAATGTAGTGGTTGATTTTTTGTCAACTCTAAATGTAGTTCTAAGTGGGTAAAGAAAAAACAAAAATGAAAACAAATTACTGTATTTTATTATGTCAGTTTAGTTTTATTTACACTACAGCATGCATATTATTAGTTATCAAAGTTTATCTTGCAATTCAAAAAGTTAAGTAGCAAGGTCTCGTTTACTATTTGCTTTGTGGCAAAATGACGTATATATTTTATAATAAGCTAGCATTTAACCCGCTACTTCGTTAGCGTTTCCTTTTCCTTCGTGGCAGTGTTGCCAATTTAGCCATTTAGTGGCCATTTTCACCCTGTTTAGCCATTAAAAAATGAGTTTAGCCATAAGCCATTTTTTTTAGCCATTTTTCAACTTGTTTAGCCATAACATTTTTTTGCCGTTTTTCTTTTAAAAGAATAATTTTTATGTTATTAAAGTAAAATAATCATTTTGAACAATTAAAACGCCTTTAATTTAAATCACAACTTCTACAAATGTTGAACATCGCTATAAACTATGACGTTGAAACATCTTTCAAAATTAAGGAACAGTATTCCACTATTAAATTTATAAAATCGATCTAAACAAACATCGCTGTTTTTTCTGGTTGCAAGTATTTCAATAAAGGGATGCAGGCGGTAACAAAATTGTATTAGAAATTTCAGAATTGACTATAAAGTTGCTCTCACTTCCATGGTCTAATGCTGAAGTGTTTAGGGTATTTAGCCAAGTAAACATCGTTAAAAGTAATTTGAGAAATAGGTTACATTAAGCAACCGTTAATTCGATTTTATCAAATAGGTAAATATTTTTACCATAACAATACAATATTTATACCACCACCACAATAGTGAAGAGGGTGTGTTTGTGCTGATGTCTGTAACACCTTAAAATATTGGTCCTTAGCGCACCTTTACGTATACCGATTGACTCAGAATCACTTTCTGAGTCGAATTAACGATGTTTGTCCGGCTGGCTGGCTGTCCATGTAAACCTTGTGCGCAAAGTACAGGTCGCAATTTAGAGATTATTTGATAAAATTTGGTACAAAGGTTCTAATGTGGTGTAGAGTATCATAAAGTCGGATTTAACCGGCTGGACTCAAAAGTTGGGTAAATGTTGTCGTGATTATGATTCACCTTCAAATTATTTAAAACTTATGATTATTTGAAACTAATGAGTGAATGATTCCTATGAGATGAACAATAACGACATCGAATTTTTCGATGATTTAATTTTTTAATATTAATTTACGTTTATTCTTATTTAACAAATTGATCTTAACTCACAATTTTATCGTAAACAACTTTAAATTAATTATTTCTGTTCTGTTATAGAATTTTAATTTGTTTTTATTTAAAAAAGCTTTTAGCCATTTTTTAGCCCATTTTTAGCCATTTTTTAGCCATTATTTTCCGTAAATTTAGCCATTTTTGGTCACCAAGTTTTGGCAACACTGCTTCGTGGACATACATACTCAGCGTTGCCAGAAGATTTGGAAGGAAAATCTTCTTTTGGCGAAAAAAAATCTTATTTTGAAGAGAAAAATCTTAAAATTTTTAATAACAAAGGCAATAAAGTAAAAATTATTAATTTTTTTGAAAGAAACTACTTTTTGTTATGGACATTACATACATATTTAAATTAAAATACGTAATTGCGGTATTTATACAAAATGAAATTGTAGGTTTAAAATTGTGTTTTAGTTATATTTTCCAAAAAAATATATTTTAAATGCACTAAGTTTCTAATAAATAAGAACGTAAAAAGTCCATCTATATAAAGTAGTTTCATCGAAAGTAATTAAATTCTTATATTAGAGATGAATAAATTTTGGGCAAAAAATTTTGGTTTGGGAGCTATAAAGCTCATACATCATATGAAATCTTGAGGGTTCTCAATTTAATATTATATTTTTTGATACCGTTGTTATATCGAAAGTTCACTGAAAACTATGGATTTTCCTAAATATATTCCAAATGAATTTTTATTGAAATAATGTTGGTACACGTTTAAACAGATATTCTTAAGCACTTATATATAAATACTTTGTTTACAAATTATCATAAAGATGGAATGTGGTATTTTCAAACCAAAAGCTTCATAACCCTTAACTCTAACTTTTTACCACTCCTCTTGGTCTAGGCAGACCACAATTAGAACAGCTAAAAAACCCAATTAAATAAAAAGTTAATAAATATATATATTTTGTATTGAACGTATGTTATTTGCTAGATTATACGAATTTATCATATTTTTTTTATTTTATTTTACATGCAAGTCATCGAATATGTAGTCCTTAATTTTGCACATTGCTTTTTCGCATCTACCACACATTTGATTCAAACTTGATTCATTCAATTCAGAACATATCATTTATAGAATTCACGTTTCTGTTTTTTTGATATTTTTTCCTATATAAAAAATATTGCAAGAAAACAAAAATTCGGTCTGGCCAAAAGGGTAATTTCATAGACAAAAATAAAATTTCACCCCACTAGTTTGCTTCAATCGAATCCAAATTAGTTTCATTCGATTCAGCACATATCATTATAGAACTAACGCCGCTGTTTTTTTTATATTCGAAAAATATTGCAAGGAAAACACAAATTTGGTCTGGCCCGACCAAGACAGTAATCCTAGGGTTTAGTTCCATTAGTTCTACCTTTTGGTACTTAGACATAGTAACTAAATACATGAACTTTTTGTTCTTTTATAAATTAATCTTTAAATATATACTATACATTTTTTCTTTTCACAAATAATTTTTTTATCAATATTCCCAAAATGAACAACCGCGAATCTATGATGCTTTTTTAATGTTTTATATGCCCAGAAAAATTGATGCATGTTAGTACAAAAGTGTGCAAAACCAATAGACAACAAGCTGATATAAAACCTCATTGTTTTAAAAATTTACTGTTTAAAAAATTGTAAAAGAAAATTATGTATGTTGTACAAACTTAAAGTTAAAAATCTTTATATCTAAAAATAAAAAATCTTAATTTGAGAAAAAAAATCTTTAAATCTTATTTTATTTAAAAAATCTTGAAAAATAAGATAAAATCTTAATTCTGGCAACGCTGTACATACTTGTTTAAATTTGAGCATTTAACCCGCTTCTTTGTAATCACGCCTTTTCTTTCATGAACATATTTATATGCCAAAGTACAGTATTATTCGGATATAAGAACATCTCATATAAGAACAAAACGCTTATAAGAAACATTTTCAAAAACACCATGTCTTTTTTGCGATTTTTCTAACAAAAAAGGTTTCATATAAGAAAAACGCTTATAAGAAAAAAACTGATAAAATATCATTTTTCTTAAACACCAAAATCACAAAATGTGTAGAAAAAGAATTAATATAAGAAACTTCCAACGGCAACACAGAATTTATGTAGTTTGCATGGACAACTCTGTTTTCTGACAGTTTTACAACAAGAACAAAGTTTTTTTTTTTACTTTTAATCTGGAGGTCCACAGTGTGGACTCCACACCACGCGTTACTCGCTTTTTCGCAGCTGTCAAAAAAGTAGAATCTGTGTAGTTATACGTAGTAAGTTACATGCACAAAAGCGTAGATGCCTTGAGGCGAAAAGTAGGTTTACTTTCTACTTTTGTAAGCGTCACAAGCAGCGTTCGGACAAATCAGCTGATTTTGACAAATAAAATTTTATTTTTATTTGTGCTGCTGCTGCTGCATAAAAAGCGTTGCATGTAACTTGAAACGTAGAACGCAAGTAAGGGTTTAAAAGCATGCGCTGCGTGGAGGCGAAAACGCGTGTTAAGGACCTCAAGCTATAGTTTTAGATGAGCGAGCTGGTACTCATGAGAAGCTTTGTGTTTTTTGTCAATAAAAACAAAAGTTAAGATTTTAAAAAGCGTTTTTTTTTATATGAAGTTTGACGTTTGACCCTATGTAACAAAAAAAGAGACAGAAAACCAAAATATAAAAGTCTTATGGCCATAGCTTCTTATATAAGAAATAAGTTTCTTCTATAAAATAGTTGTATATAAGAAAGAAACGCTTATAAGAAACTTTTTTCTTGGATTTTTTAAGTTTCTTATATCCGATAAATACTGTATATGTAAAAAGGTTTTAGCAAAATAGTTCCAACATTATTCATCTCATAGGTTGATATTGACATCGAACTTTGCACCTATAATTTTGTGCTTCCAAGTTAAATATTACGGAAAATTAAAAAAGTGCGACTCATAGAACCAGGGTTTAAATTTTAAACTTTAAAAGCACCCATCAGCTGGCTGCTTTTTATTTTTGCTTTTGAAATTTTTAATTTTTTTTTCCAATAGCCAATGTTTTGTTTTTCGTTTGTGCAAAAAACAAATCTCCTATTTTAAATATTTTTATTTTCTGACAACTGCTTTTTTACCAGCCAGCGACAAAAATGGACAACCACATAAAAAGCTAAAGCTAAAAAAAATTATTTCGTCTTTTGCTTTTTTCCTTTTTCCTGAAAGAAGAGCTAGTTAAAAAAGACAAGCCAAAAAAAAAAATCTAAAATTCAAAGAACAAAAATTCTTCTCTGGCTGGTAATAACAAAAAGCCGCTGAAGTGTGTGCTAAAAGCAGTCTGAGCAGAGCTATTAGCTCTGCAAAAAGGCAGATTACAACGAAAAAATACTGATCAGTGTACAAGCAACATGGTTTTTTTTCATGGTGGTGAGGAAAAATAAATTTTTGCCTTTCTTCAGTAATGTTGTTGTTGCTCGACAGTTTGCATGACTATAGCACGAAATGTGTGTGTGTGTGTATTTTAGTTTTTTTTAAATATTTTTAGTAAAGGCAACCAGCCAAAGTGTCTGTTGGATTGTTTTATTGTATAGAAACAACAACAAATTCTTGTTGTATTTGTTTTGCATGAAAAATATCACTTGTCTTCGTCGATCATGTGCTTTTCAGCAACCTTTACGCTGCTTTTATCTCCTATTTTGCGGCTATTAGCATGCAGTGGTTTTTGATTTGGCGGCTGTTCGACAGAATCTTTTTGTTTCATTCTCTTTCCTACATATTTTCTCCTACAACAGAAAAGTTATTGCCGTTGCTTTTTGAGTTCCATCAAATAAGAAATTTTTGCTATTGTTAAAAAAGCAATAGTTGGAAAAAGCAATGTCCATTAAAAGGTTACTTTTCAAAAACAGTGTGTTTATTTTGCTGCTGCTTTTGAAAAGTGTGGGCTTTTTTAGCAGTGGAACTTGTCGGCTTTTTATTTTTGATTTTTTTTTTAATAGGAAAAAGGCAAAATTTGGCTGCTTTTGCTAATATGGCGATAGCATTTTAAACCCTGCATAGAACACAAAAGCAAATGAAAGAAAATTAATTTCGCGTATTATTCTTTTTGGTACTTTTTTCTTCCCATTTATGTATCAAAAATTTCAATGATGTAGTGGGAGCCTATAATTTAGTACGTTTTTGTCATAGGAGGAAAAAAATGTTTTGCTTTAAAAGTTAGATGGCGTTACAAAAAGGTTCCAAAATTTGAAAGGTTTTACGCGCTTACTCCCCAAAAGGACCAAATGTCGAAAAAGTACCAGACACCTGTCCTCTTATTTTTTTTAATGAACAACATTAAGTGTTAAATTTTTTGTATCTCTTTTAGTTTTAGATTTTTGAGGTTAGCGGGATCGAGTTGGCGAGAGGCCAGCCTCCGATGAAAGATAAATAGATGGAGAAAAAATCTTTTAAAAAAAGTAAAAAAAAGTACCAAAAACTTCCCTCTTATAGATTCTCATCCACTCAGGACATTGCATATTGAATTTAATTATTCTAGGTTCAATATTATCAGAAATTCAAAAAGTACCAGTCAAAGAACGAAAAAGTACCAAAAAGCCGTCTTACAGATTTTCATTCACTCAGCCCGTTGCATGTTTAATTTTATGTTTCTAGGTCCAATACTTACGGAAATTAAAAAAGTTCCAGCAAAAGAACAATAAAGTACCAAAAACTTCCCTGTTATAGATTCCTATCCACTCATTACATTGCATATTGAATTTTATGTTTCTAGTTCCAATAATTACGGAAATTCAAAAAGTACCAGTTAAAAAACAAAGAAGTACCAACAAGCGCTTTTACAGATTCTTCTTCACTCAGGATGTTGAAAGTTAAATTTTATGTTCATAAGACCAATATTAACGAAAACTAAAAAAATACCAGTTAATGAACAAAAAAGTACCAAAAACTTCCTCTTATAGATTATCATTCACTCAGGACCTTGCATGTTTGATTTTATCTTTCTAGGTCCAATACCAACGGAAATTCAAAAAGTACTATTGATGAATAAAAAAGTACCAAAAAGTTCACTCTTATAGATTCTCATCCACCCAGGACATTGCATATTTAATTTTATGTTTTTAGGTCCAATACTAACGGAAATTCAAAAAGTACCAGTTAAAGAACAAAAAAGGACCAAAAAGTTCTGCAATAGATTTGTATCCACTTAGGGCATTGCATGTTCAATCTTATGTTTTAAGGTCCAATATTAACGATAATTAAAAAAATTACAGTTGTAGAACCAAACAGCTAATGAAAAATATCAAATTTCCCGTATTTCCTTTTTTTGGTACTATTTTTTCTCCCCATTAAAGTATCAAAAATTTCAGTATTTTCAGTCCCAAAATACAGGTTTTACCCGTTTACTACCTAAAACGGCTGAATTTCGTAAATGTGCCAGACACCTATTTGCTATTTGATTTAATGTACAAAAATAAATATTAAATTAAAAAAAGTACCAGTTTATTTAAAAAAAGTAACAGTAAGAGAACGAAAAAGCGCCATAAAATCGCACTTACAGATTTTCATTCACTTAGGAACTTGCATGTTAAATTTTATGTTTCTAGATCCAATAAATGCGGAAATTGAAAAGGTACCAGTTAAAAAACAAGGAAGTACCAAAAAGCGCTTTTACAGAATCTTATTCACTCAGGACCTTGAAGGTTAAATTTTATGTTCATAAGACCAATATTAACGAAAATTTAAAAAAGTATCAGTTTAAAAACGCAAACGTACCAAAAAGATTCCTCTTACAGATTCTCATTCACTCAGGACCTTGCATGTTTAATTTAATTTTTCTAGGTCCGATACTAACCGAACTTCAAAAAGTACCAGTTAATGAATACCAAAAATTTCCCTCTTATAGATTCTCATCCACTCAGGACATTGCATGTTTAATTTAATGTTTATAGCTCCAATACTAACGGATGTTCAAAAAGTACCAGTTAATGAACAAAAAAGTACCAAAAACTTCCCCTTATAAATCCTTATCCACTCAGGACACTGCATCTTGAATTTTATGTTTCTTGGTCCAATACTAAAGGAAATTCAAAAAGTACCAGTTAAAGAACAAAAAACTACCAAAAAGTTCCCTCATAGATTCTTATCCACTCAGGACATTACATTACATCCAATATTAACGATTATTAAAAAAATTCCAGTTGTAGAACCAAAAAGCTATCCAATTTCCTGTATTTGCTTTTTTGGTACTATTTTTCCCCCCCTTTAAAGTATAAAAATTTTCAGTATTGTAGTGGGAGCCCATAATTTAATACGAATATGTCAAAGAATTGAGGAAAATGTTTTGTAAAAAAAGTACCAAAAATAGTTACGATTTTCACCCCTTAAATGTTCGAATTTCGAAAAAGTACCAAATTTATATCCGTGTTTTTTTGATAAGTTTCCAATGTGGTATAAACTTTGATTCTACGTTTATTGGTTCAAAAGATAGATGGGGTGTTAAAAAAGTACCAAAATTCAGGGTTTGCCCGTTTACCCCATAAAAGGGCCGAATTTCAAAAAAGTACCAGACACCTGTCCGCTTATTTTTTTAAAGAACAACGATAAGTGTAACATTTTTTATGTATCTCTTTTAGTTTTGGAGATATAAGGTTACCGTATTTTCCCGTTTTTACCCTTTTTTAACCCACTAAACATTTGAATTTCCCAAAATCCCGTCTTAGTGGATCGATTTGGATGGTGACCAATCTCTGGTCCAAATTTCAAGTTTTTGTCTTCAGGCGTTTAGGCTGTGCGATGATGAATCAGTCAGTGAGTCAGTGAGTCAGTCAGTAACGTTACAATTTTATATATATAGATCAGTGATAACCACTCCATAGACTCGCGAGCCAGTCAATAATCGTATTTTTCACACAAAAACGGTCGGCAATTCACATGTATGTTACAATTTTGTTGGTTTCAAAACATCAGACTATCATCAGTCTCTGCGACCGCACACAAGCACATAATATCTTTGTGTGCGTGTGTTCGGGGCTTGGTTATCACTGATATAGATTATTCTCGAAGGATACTACATATCCCAAAGCGCGAATCATTTTAACTGTTAGGTAGCCAGTTTTTTTTTTTAACTGTAATAAGGAACTACGTGCTTGTTTGCAAATGCGTTAGGTGTGTATTAAAAGTTACCGGAAATAATATTACTTTTTGGGAAATAAAAATTTCAAACTTAGAAACCAACATGAATTTGAAAATAAAACGGAGTCCACTTTTGTTTTATTTATATTCGTTACGGCTTTTTGGTTTCAGCATTCGTTGACAAATTAGTTACGGCCTCTTGAATTCCGTTGATAAAATTTTAAAACATATCCAAGTAAAATTTTAAGGAAAAATGAATTTTTGAATTTTCTGTTAGTTACGGCCTTTTGGATTTTAGGTGGCGATATAGTACACAAAAAGAACACAATGGCTGACTTCCAAAACGTACTTAAACAAAGTTTGTATACGGTTTTACTACTGTATTTTAACCATGCACATGTACAAAGTACCGAAACAATGCAACTATGTGTTCTGTTTATTTAAACGTTTTGAAATGTAAGTGATGCAATGCATAATATTAAAATAAATCTGTATTGCTTGCAAATTAAATGTCAAATATCACAAAGCATCAACTTTAAAACCGATGCTCTGATTGCTTTTTTGCTGCGTTACTAATACTTACCATTGATGTTTTGGAAGGGTTTGCATTGCATATATATTGTACTGCGGCGTAATGAAACATTATACTTTGTTCTTATACAAAGCATTTGACGTTTTGGAAGTCAGCCAATCATCATCTTCATTGACATAAATTGCTTAAGGTAAATATTTCAAAAATGTTTATTCATTCTATCGTTAGGCAGTACATGTGCTCCTCCTCCATTGTTGGCAAGAACTTGAAAGATATTTTGATAATTTTATGATTAGATGATACCAGGTTGTGAAACTTAATGCTTTTTCAGTCGATAAATTGACGAACAAAATATACTACCTGCATTTACAAAACGTACTTAGCCACTCTAAACATAAAATAGAAAATATTTATTTATTTATAAATACGAACATTTTGGGTGTATTTGTCATTTATGCTCATTTATTTACGTTCATAGACATGTACCATGTTTCGCATTAACGAAAGCCATAAAACGAAACGAGCCAAAAGAAAATAGAAGAATACATTGGTCATAAAATTTGCTAAAAAGTACTCAATGTTATCAGGGTAGTTGTACTTGCCGAAGTTGTAGTAGCAGTAGTAGATGAATCGATAAAAACAAACTGAGTCTGAGCCCACATAAATAATGACTTGTCGTTGATGTTATTGCAGCTTTCAAGCTGAATGGCTGACATATAGACGAACAGACAATTGAGGAACTTAATCCCAAGCATCAATATCCATCTAAATATTCCATAACCATCTCATCCAAACAGTTACATCCAAATACCGTTGTCAGCTGCCACAACTTTCCGAATAATAAAACTTGCCAGAGCCAATGTACTGAAGAGCTGCATCTGCTTCGAAAGTTTGCAACATACACTCTTATACACCCTTATTGATAAAGACGTGCATACATACAAACATACATACAAACTCTTACGAAGCGATAAAGAAAAATGACTACTAAAATTCCATTTAAAACATGTTTGTTACCAAACAGCAACTCAATGTACTAAGACACGTGGATTGAAACGATTGATGGCACATAAACCCAAAAGGAAAGCGAGAAGAGTCTAATGCAAACACACACAAACATTAAACGAAAAGTTATTCGAACATAAGACCTGATACGTGATATGCATTATTAAGCAATAAATATTAAAGGCATCGATTGTCGACAATCATTTCCAGCTGATATCTGTACGTTTTCGTACAGTGCATGTTAAGTTTACAAAATATATTCGCGATTTTGGGCCAATTCAAATCATATGTTCCCTAACTGCATTAAATATTTAGTTGATTATTGAAGAATAATGCATCAAGAAATATTTTGCAATATTATTGGATGGTACCTAAAAAAGAATAAGATTTGTCAACTTTTAAAATTGGTTATACATATCGTCGGTTGATTATTTAACTGTCGTGTGTGGATACAAATTACAAACGACATACGACAATTAAATAATCAACCGACGATATGTATATATTAAACGTCGCAATGTCGTACGAGTGCATAAGGTTCAGGGTTTGAAGTAAGACTACGTTAATCGTCGAAATTCTGGTGGAAAGAGAATATATAAGGGTATTCTTTTAATCGTGCTTTTGCTTTAATCGGTTAATCGCTCAATTAATTATCCAAAGTTTTGGTTTAATCGGTTAATAACCGGTTAATTTTGTTATTGATCGGTTAACCAATTAATAAAGTTTTGTTATAAATTAAGTAATTTCAATACATAGAAACGCAAAAATTACTTATTATTTGGAGTTTATTAGTAAAAAAAAAACAATAACTTAACAAACAAAGCACTTCAGGAACAAAACGAGCATTCATATTTTATAATTTATACATCATAATATGATTATGTTTTTATTAAAAAATAAACTAAACTTTAATAATTATTTCCAAAGTTTAGGGAAATATTATAAAATAATACAGATCAGTCCATTTCCTGGGTTTCTCTAAACATATAAAATCTTCCATTATGCCATTAAAGTCCTGTTTTTATTTATTACAATTTTAACACTTCTTTCGGTTAAATAACTTAAATGATTGTTTGTGTTACAACTAAGAGTTTTTTCTTTTTTCTGGCAAAGCTCAGCACCGAACATTCTGCAAAAAATTTATTTCCGAATTCCATAATTTTTGATTTTGTACTGTGTTTTAAGAATGTATTGCTATAAGGAAATATTTTGTATGAAAAAATTTTTTTCTAAACACAAACCTTTTGTATATGAGACGAGACAAATAGTTAAAAACACAAAAAACTTTGTCAAAATATTACAAAGGAGTAGTTTTAAAACAACTCCATGGTATACTCAAGAGGATTAGTT
Source organism: Pollenia angustigena (assembly GCA_930367215.1). Classification (NCBI taxonomy): domain Eukaryota; kingdom Metazoa; phylum Arthropoda; class Insecta; order Diptera; family Polleniidae; genus Pollenia; species Pollenia angustigena. The sequence continues at coordinate 141,668,315 of OV884056.1, read as the reverse complement.
TTGAAGTCGTCTAAAAACGAAAGCACGTCGTTAAAAAACGAAGACATGTCGTCTCACTACAAACACTTTTTAACAATGACATGGTCCATGCTTGCATAACATCGACCCAGTCCATGAAATAGTCCATTTTATCAAAATGGATCAGGTGGTCCAATATTATTTGCAGGGAATGCATAATATGAAACTAAATATAGCGCTTCACTACTTAAGAAAAAATTAAACGCAAATAGGGCTCAATATGGAAACGCAAAACTAAGGAAACTAGGGTCACACTTAATTTATATTTGGAATAGAGGTAAAATACGAAAATTAAAGAAGGAAAATCAACAATTTTTTGTAAACAGTTTCTAAAGTAATACGAAGAGAAAAAATTATTTCAAGTTTTCCCTGGAGGAAGAAAAACTCATAATCGTTTGTATGAACCACAACATAAAAAACATGGAAAATTTGAAAAAAAAAATTGTATCCTGTAGTTGTTTCACGGTAAGAAAAGTAGTTCAACGAATACAATAAAGAAAATTGAGTTAAAAAAAGCCTGTAAGTTTTTGGCGTGAAAGCTGTTTAAAAAGGATAAAAGGCATATTAGATGTCCCTTTGAATAAAAACCATTTACCAATGCCACAAAAATAACATCTTAGCTAGAAAAATATTTTTATTATATTATTTTAAAGTTTTGCCCGATACTGTGCGACATTGTTTAAAGAATCAAGGTCTTACGTACATCATATGTCCCAAAAAAAAACCGCTCATAAACAAAGTCGACATGCAAAAGTGAATAGACTTCGTATAAACGTTCTTAAGTAAGCCGCAAGTGTTTTACGATCAAGTGATTTTTACTGCCGAGTTGAAAAAAACTAATTTGTTTTTGACGAACGTTTAAAAGTGTGCCACAGAGAAAGTGAATCCTTAAACCCTAAAAATACAAAAAAAGACTGTTTAACAAGGGGAGAGAAGGGTTGTGTGTACACTTCGGATGTAAAAATATATTTTTATTTGTTAATAATACTATGTATCAATATGTTTACTTACATATTTTGAAAAATCTTCTCCAAGAGAGTGGAACAAAACGGGGTCTAACTGATAGCCACTACTTTCAGCAAGATACTGGCATAAATCATACGGATCACGATGTACAAATGTGGCTTCTGTATAACACTCTACTTAAAACCTATGAAGTTTATGTGGGAAATTTTAAAAATAAATGAGAAAAACACGAAACTAAAAGTAAGCCCAAGCTGAAAGCAGGCCCTTAAGAAGAATGGATGGAATAAGACAAATATCGAACAACAAAAACTTTGGTAAATACAAGGAGCTGTAAAAGAAAGCAAAGGGTACTCTTCAAAATATTAAAAGGGTCAAAATTAAGTTAAATTTTTAAAATTAAATAGTAAAATTTAATGGGTTTTATAGGTGTACACTTACTTTTGCTGTGCCAGTTTGAAAAGTTTCACACATGTTTTATGCTTCTTTCTAGTTTAATGTTCTTTTTTCCTTTATAAGATTAAAATATTTTGTAGTCTTTTTTATATGTTTTTGTTTGTTATTTTTTTTATAAGAAAAATTTAGCAAAATTTAAAAGTACAACGACTGGCTCTAATTTATACCCGTAAAATCCCTTGTTGTTTATATTTTATTTAAATGTATTGATTTATTTGCATTTTATACACATTACAATCACATTATAATTTGCTGCTTAAATGGAGAAAAACTCTCTGTTCTTATCTCACCATGGTAAAGGTTATATACGGTTCGGCATAGCTGAATATAGCACTCCTACTTGACTCCTTAGGACTATTTTTCTCTTGGCGCTAACTTCTCCGATCCCGCTCACATTTTATGGGACGCTGTGTATTGATAACCGAAATGTTTGTACCAAATTTTGAAGCTTTGGCTTCAAGAAAAAAAGAAATAAAAAACAACAACAAGAAGGGAGTTATGGGTAAAATTAGAGGCAGACGTGGTTTTTCCTCATATCTCAGACATTTATGGACCGATCTGTCTGAATTTTAACAGCAAACTTTAACGAAGTATATGCGACATACATAAATATATAACAGCCTTGTTCCTTTGGAAAACCCGTTGCAAAAGACACATGGTCAGGCGATAAGTAAACTTCGCTACTCAAAAGGACCCATGATATATACATATACTTTGAAGGGAATAAGATCAATATTGTAAAATTCCCCCAGGAATACAGTGATCATCTCAAGTATATTAACCTTTTGAGCTAGATTCTCCCTGGGAAATCTGATAAACGCTTACTTAGGATGCGACAAAAATTCGAAATGACAGGGCTGTTGAAGTATTTTGATTTCTCGAGTTCGAAGTTTTACCATGGGAGACATGGGAGTCAGAAGTCCCCGAAGAGCAGGTACCTGTCTGAGTATTAGTTGAGTATACTCTGGAGAACATGTTGTGGCCATGGCTTATACCCACAACCTTGAGAATGGGGTCATGAATCGTCAGGAGAGCTATGCGCTTGTGGAAGGTACTAGCTGCTTGGACATATCAGCGGGATTTGTAATAGCTAAGCTCCTATGCGATGGGAGAGTGTCTAATTTTGATCGGCTTATATAATCAAAATTGCTTTCTGTGTGTGAAGTATCCGTGCACACATGGGAACAGTTGGTAAACGCATTGAATGTTACGTACTTGTTAAGATCCCCCATGAGATTAGACCATATGGCAGCAGCTCATGTAAATCTTTTCCACGTATTTTTCCACCTGTGGTGAAAATATATGTAGTTAAAAGAGTACTTAATATTCCATTTACGTTCGTGCAGAAAATATATAACTGGGAACTGGAATTAAATGCAAATTCATGTTTTCTTTTGAACACGTGAATACCAAGTTCTGTCAAAAGGTCTGAGTTAATTGGCTAGAGGGGACGCTATTCATCCCTTCCCTCTCATCAATTAACTCAGATTTTCTGAATGAGACCTTTCATAGTTTGAACCCATAACAAGTTACTTTATTATTTATCAGAATCACACGTCTGCTTATAAATGGCATATATTTGCTTGTGCATGTTGTTTGTAATGCATTTTTTGACATAGTTTTTGTTCACAAGTGCATTAAAATATGCATATTATGCTATTTTGCACTGAAGAAGGCAAATAAAAGCAAACACAAGAATTGCAGCACTTTCGATTATTAGGGAACAATGAATAATTTATTTAAAATTTGAAAAGCATTTCCGTTCATGTGGCACACATTATTAAGAAAATACCTCAATGTTTTATTTTTATAATTTCCAAAGATATTATTGTGCTTGTCCAAAATCTTTATCGACTAATGTCTTGAACTTTTTCTTCCTAAACGATCTTCTATAACTCCCATCTTTGAACTGCCGAAATCAATCTATTAGTTGTTTCAAAATGAGGTATGTTCGCCATGACTCTTTTACCATACTACTTTATATCTTTTGGATGTTTAAGACATCTTAAGGTGTAACCGATCTTCTTCCTGTTCACTTGATCACTCTAATTTTGAATTAAACTCTAGTTTTCAATTAAGCGCCTTAATAAAACCATTGAAAACTTCTTCATTTCACAACCAAATCATATCACATATAATTAAAAAGAAATTTTCGTCAAAAAAATACCACACCTAATTACATAATGCAAAATCTCAATATGTGACAGCGCATAGAGAAAGGGACCAGTAAGGTAAAGGGAACAGTAAAAACCAACTACACAAAACAATAGGTAGGGACGACCTACGCGCGTTTTCAAGGTTGACCAACAAGGTTGAGATGTGTCGCTTACAAATGAGACCAATACCAACACGCTCAGTGATGGTACACCAAAGATAAACGTATTTAGATCTTTAAAATTTTGCGCGTCACATATGTACATTACTTTAAAAATTAAAAATTTTTTCCGGAAAATATTTTTCGCGCAGAAAGCCTAATAACTAAAAAATATAAAAAAATTTTTTAATATCTGTTTTAAACTGTTCGACATGCCCTGCAACCATATTCTTTTTTTTAACATAAATTTATTTTTTAAATATCAATTTACAAGCGAATGGACGCACTGCACTAATTGAATAATTTTTAATTTAAATTATTAATTATAAGCGTGAACAATAGAATTATTAAAAATATAAGAAAATACAGTACGGATGCCTTCTAGAAGGCCTTTGTACTCCTTCTTTTTTATATACAAGGCCTGCTCGCTCCATATTCAGGTCTATTTTACACACGTTGTCATTGCCTAGTAGGCCTTCCGCTATTCTTTGGCAGTAACATAAGATTGGTAACGAGTTAGAAAAAATACAAAACAAAAAATACTGCTCATTCTCTTCTCGCTTCTCATAGAAAGGAATGTGGAATGTGCATGTTATCCTTTACACGAAGGAGCCGAGGCCTACTATGAGGCATTCTTTAGCAGTTAAATAGGAATAGTAATTGAATAAAAAAGTGCTGAAATAAGAAAGTCATCTAAGTTTTCCCGCTGGGTAATTTTATCAATGTATATGGCAAATTAGTAATTAGAATATAAAAGATTTTACTGTAAGTTTCGCTTGTGATTTGTATTATAAATGTACTGGTGGACAGAGTTAGACTTCTGGCAACTCTTGTTTAGTAGCATGTAGTTAAACATATTCTGAAGAAATTAATTCCTTTTTCATTGGTATTTTATATTTTAAAAAATTGGTGCAAAACTTTTGATTTTATGCAAAATTTGTATGAAGTTTTAAGCTTTGTTCACAATCAGAGCAACAATTGCGTTTTTTCTCCTTCTTTTTTCCCAAAGTATTTCATATATTTTCCTTTCATTTTAAGAACAAAAATGTAACTAATTTTTTTTTTTTATTGTAACTAAAGTTGAGTCTACTTTAACTTCAGCAACAATTTGTATGAAATTGTTTTTGACGTTTAAAATAATTTTATTTAGTTTTGAATGAAAATTTTAACATAATGTTGTAAAAAACGGTTTCTTAATGCAAGAAGTGTGTGGTTTGTAATAATTGAAATCCGTTTTTATTTTTAGTTTATTTTTAGACGGTGCAACTAGTGCACTCGTCAGCTTTTTTATTATGATTAATTTTATTTACAATTTATTCTAACTTATATACTAACTATGAAAATAATTCTTAGACTATTCTTACGTGTAAATAACTTAAACTAAAGCATGGGAAAATTAGTGTAATATGATTTAAATTTTAAGTTTATAAATATTTCCCATGCTTTTGGGTGTAGTACCTTTTAAGCGGCTATTTAGGGTTTAATATTTTGGTGTAATAAGATACCCGTTTATGTCTGCTCTTTAAAGGTATGAATTCATGCAAGTAAATAATATTTAAAGGAATGTATTCATACGATCAAATAATACTACAGGTTGCAAAAGAAATTGTTGCTCTATTATGAACACCAAGTGAAAATGTTTTTTTGATTGTGAACGATGCTTTGAAAATAAAAATTTATAATATTTGAATTTTCATAATAATTCGAATGTGCATTCTGTCAAATTAGAATTTTGAAAGCTTTTATACTTTAATAGTCTTATTCCTTCAATATTATTCAAATGTTGATAACATTTTTATTTTTTGTCAGCCTTTATAGGCTTTTTACACTGATCAACATCTACCATCAAAGATGTAGAAAATGTGAAATACTCGTTTACATTGCTCACATCTATCATCAAACAAAAATGTCACCATTTTTTAAAAAAAAAAAAAAATATTTTTAAAATGAAAAATGTTCTTTTCTACAAAAGTGCCAAATTTTGAAAAGAACGTACAAAAATGTATTTGAAGTTCCAGTTGTTTAAAAATATAAAAAAACATTGCAACAAAAGAGAAAACTTGACAAATATTAACGCGGCTTTAAAAAAAAAAAAAAAAATTTTGTCAGTGATGCCACAATAATAATAGAACTTATTGCCACTTTTCTAGTGATGACACTAAAATAATCGAAAGATATTAAATGGAGGGATAGGAAAATCCTTTTAAGATGTTGGTTTTTAGCCCTGTGTAATTTTTATCGAAAAATATGATAACATTTTCGCAAATTATGGAAAATTTATGGTAGATGTTAGATGTTGATCAGTGTAAAAAGGCTATTAATCAGAGTACGGGAGTGCCCGAATTAATCTCGCTCGTGAGCGAGTTCAATTCGAGCGAGTTTTATTTTCCACATTTAAAAGAATTTTTCTTTTCTGCTCGCGAGCAAAAAAAATAAAACTCGCGAGCGTTGCTTCTTTAAGAGAGTTGTTACGTTGTAAAATAGAATCGATTATACTTGTTTTTGTTGTTTTAGAAGAGTTAAGGTTTGAGGTTTGTTGTGTTACAGAAGGAATTTCTTCATTTGGTTGTTTGTTTTGTGTTATTCTTTTTTTGCATTTTTCAGTTGCTTCTTCGAGAGATTCGGTTGGTACTTCTGTCGTTGTTGTTGTGTTTTCTTCATTTATTATTTGTATAGCTTCATTAAATGAACAGTTTCTAGTGACTTTGATTTTAATAATTTTTTGTCTTTTTATGATACTTGGACATTTTTTATTAAGTGCGCGATGCTCGTGTTGACAGTTAACACATTCTACCTTTTCGCATGGTGAGGGGTCGTGCAAGGCAGATGAACAGACTTCACATTTTGTTTCAGACTTGCAATGTTTTTTTGTATGACCTAATTTGAAACAATTTTTACATTGTAGTGGTTGCGGAACATATGGGTTAACTTTTACGTTTAAAAATCCTATTTTTATCTCGTTAGGGAGAGTATAACGTTCAAATGATAGTATTTGCAAACAGGTATTTGCTAATTTACCTTCCACAAATTTTTTTACTTTTTGGCAGGCGACAACTTCTTGATCTTTCAATCCATCAGTGATTTCTTCTTCAGTTAAATTCTTTAATGATGGTGCATTACGCCTTTAGTTGTGTTAAGAGTGGGATGTAGTATGGTTGCTACTGGACAAACCCCTATTAGTTCTTTTGTTTTCAAAAATTTGTCAGTCTGTGGTGAATTCTTAGTTAATAATAGTAAATCACCATCACGAGTAAAATATATTTTTTCAAGTTTTTCGGGCGTTACTGCTTCTAATGCTTTTGAGACTAAGAATATGTTGAAATCTTTAAGAGTTTTATCTGCTTTTTGACTCTTCATTATAATAAATTTTGGATTGTAGCTTTTTGATTTTTGGGTTGAGTTCATAAAGGGAAAATCAATAACATTATTTAGATTCACATTTGGGCTTCTTTTACATAACTGAAATTTAGCTCATAGAATAAATTCGAAAAATTGAAAATGTTGAATATAATATAAAGTAACCTTCGTAGGGAAATAATTCCCAGTTTCTATTTGTTAAAATAGTTGAGTAAAATACATTCAATTTATAAAGTAGCACTATCCAGTGAGACACAAAGAATGCTGACGAAGGCCGTAGCGGGCCAGAAAATGCATTACCAGAAAATGCATTACATTCTGCTGGTGTCTAATAATTGTAAATTTTTCTATACATACAATATACCTCATTGCTTTCCAAAGGAAGGCTAAGGTGAAATGTAAAAAGAAAATACAATATAATAGTCTGGTAGTGTATAAAGTCATTTCTGAAAAATTGAAGGAATAGAACTATTACAAAAAAAAGCTTTATAAAATATATAACTGAAATTTAGCTCATAGAATAAATTCGAAAAATTGAAAATGTTGAATTAAAAATTTTCGTAATGGTACGAAAATTTTTTTACGCACTATTATTTAAAATCAACTAAAGCATCCTCCAAGCATGTGCACTATTTGCCGTCTAAAAGACAACTGAATTAAAAGAGCATAACAAAGTGATGGGTGGAGCCAAAAAGCAATTGCTCTATGTCATAGAGTCTATGAAATGATCACCACTGTTTTGGAGCGACCTCACATAGCAAAGAAAACGATTATCTGTATTCGTAATGCAATTTTGCTTCTTGAATACTTACCTTACAAATGGAGGGTTTTGAGTCATATAGTCCTATTTGAGTCATATAGTCCTATTAGCTTATTATGTAATATATCAAAGTTATTTGAGAAACTATTATTGTCAAAAATACACCGATTTTAAATGAAAAAAAAATGTATTTTAGAGGAAAACCTAGCACAAACTCTTAGAATATAAAATGTAAGAAAATCTTTTGAAGAAAACAACTATTGCTCTGCACTAGGCTGGTTCATATATGGCATATAACACATGATTTTTTTAAATTTTTTTTTTATTGAGATTTAGGGGTCGCTACCGGGCCCTTAAACTCTGATGTTTTTGCTGCCTTTATATATTTTTCCATTTGGGTGTATATTAAAAATATTTAATTTATGCACACCATTAATAAATAAGGATTGTTTTAAAAAAAGAGAGAAAATTTTTTTCGAACTCATTTTCTGAGACGACAAAGCGACTTTTGTCCGACCGTCCATCCGATTGTAATTTTAAATGTGATAGTAAGGTATAATTTAACAATAATAAAAATTGTGTTTAAATTTACTACAAATACATTATATGGACAATTTCGAGTGAAATAAGTTAGAATCTGTCCATGCTTAGACCTAGTCGCTTAAAACTTTCCCAAGTGGCCGCCTCCTGAAACTAAAATTTCTATTATTAAGATATTTTCTGAAATGTTTCAAACTGTTAGAGAATCAAAATGTGTTTTCTTTACAAAAGTTTCTTTTACATCAAGTACAAACGCGTTCTTTTAAGACTTCGGAACCAGGACTAAATTTTTTGTTATTTTTCTAAAAAAAAAAACAAATACATATAAACGTTCTATATTGATATACATATGTAAAACAAATACTATTTGAAAAAAATGTGACAAGTTTCCTATTTGACTACTTAATTAAGCAAGCTAACCATTTTGCGTTAGCGTTTGTTTTTAAATGTAAAATAAGGAGGTTATGCGTAAACGTCCATACGCTGTATCGCGGTCATCGTTACAAATAGTGATGGAATCGTCAAACATTTTGTTGATACATGGTTTTTTTTCATTATTTTTTTATTGAATCTTCATATATTAAATATTAACTAACACTAATTAATCAAATCTTAACCTAATACGTTATTTTATGTCCTGCCAGTGCCAGAAAAAAATTTTCTTCATCACGGGTTCTGTTCACTAATATAGGTGTTTATCGCTCATCTAATTGGACAAGTGCCGCAGTGTCTCTTCTTCTTAAGCGAGTGTGGTCGCTATCATTTAAAATATTTCGTGCTAGTGGGTTCGGGTGCAATTCGAGCCCATTTAAGTATTTTACTGCATGTTTCGTAATCATAGTTTTAACTAATGGAACATTGAGATCCTTGTGAATATTTGAGTTTTTAACATACCAAGGGGCAGCTGTGATTATTCGAAGTAGTTTATTTTGACGCCTTTGAATTTTTCGATATTAGAGGCCGAGGCAGTGCCCCATAACTGAATACCATAGCACCAGATTGGCTTTAAGATAGAGTTGTAAAGAAGAAGTTTGCAGTCGAGACTAAGGACAGAATTTCTTCCAATAAGCCAATGAATTTGAGTTAATTTTGCCTCTATATGGCTTTTCCAGGTTAAACGGCGATCTAGATGAATACCGAGGTATTTAACATGCGAATTTTGAGGTATTATTTGATTATTGATTTTAATAGGGGGGCATGATTCCCGACGCAAGGTGAATGTTATATGTACGCATTTTTGCTCATTGACCTTTATCCTCCATTGCTTTAACCATAGTTCGAGTTGAAATATCTGATCCTGTAGGTATCGAGATGCTTCTTGACTGTTTTCGTGCACGCTTAGAAAAGCTGTATATATTAAGTATAAAAGTGGGCCCAGGATGCTTCCCTGAGAGACTCCAGCGTCAATTTGCTAAGGAGAGCTTAAATAATCACCTTCTTAAATAATAAATTTTCGACCGACTAAGTAGCTTTCTAGCAGCTTGTGTGTGTTTACTGGTAAGTTTAGTTTCAATTTATGTAATAAGCCTTCATGACAGACTTTACCAAAAGCTTGAGAAACATCGATGAAGAGAGCGGAACAATATTTTCTTTCTTCAAAGGCTTTTCTTATTGCGTTTACTATACGATGATTTTGCTCAATTGTGCTGTGTTCTCTTCTAAAGCCGAATTGGTGGTTAGGAATACATCTATTTTCATTTAAAATTTGGGTTAATTGACGTTAATAGCTTCTCAAACAGCTACGATATATTAGAAAGTAAGCTTATAGGCCTATATGACTCAACTTTTGTGTGATCCTTTCCTGGTTTAGGTATCATGGTGACTAAGGAAACCTTCCACTTTTGAGGATAGTATTCAAGGCGTAAGATAGCATTAAAAATAAAAAGAATAATTTTCTTTGCTATGCTGGGTAGCTCCAAAAGCATTTTGTTGCTGATCTTATCAAAACCAGCAGCCTTCTTGGAGTTTAAATCACAAATAGCCTTTTCGATTTCTCTTAACTCAAATCTTAGGGGAACAGCTGCTCTAGCTGCAACAGGTGGTAACTCGACCGCAATATCGTGAGATATATTTGGGGTAAATACGTTTTTTAAATGATTGACAAACAGATTTCCTTTTTCAACATCATTTCTTGCCCAACTTCCATTCAAGTTTCTCAATGGTGGTTTAGAGACAACTGGCCTTTTGAGATTTCTAGCTGCACGCCATAATGTGTAGTCTGATTGTGGGGTTGCATCAAGCTCCTTAAGATATTTTTCCAGGGAAGCCGTTTTCTGAGTCTACAGTTACTTTGTTAGTCTTTTTGTACACTCTTTAAGTAATTTCTTAAGTTGAGGGGATCTGTGCAATTGCCACTCTCTTCGAGCTCTCCTTTTTTCAAACAAAAGATGCTCGACATCTGTGGAATATACTTTAATAGTTTTTGTTTTTTTGGGGGCAAAATAGGAATGGTGAACAGCTAGTTTCAGAAAACTGTCAAAATTGTCAATAGAGCGATCTACATAATCCGGTGTACTGAGCGGAATATTTTCTGTGCAATGGGTACTAAGATATTTTTTATATTTTAACCAATTAATTTGCGTAGCTGTCGTCGCTAAGTAACCAGTCGGAGTTATAATTCTATTGGGGTTCATTATAGTAACAATTGTAGGTGTGTGGTCGGTAGATAATTCTATGGAAGCTTCAACATGAATCGTTTCTATGGGAATGTTTTTAACCATGCCGAAATCGATGACATCTGGAATTTTTTGATGATCAGTGGGCTAATATGTTGGTTGTCCGCTCGCTACCACATTTAAAGCCATTTTAGAAATTGTGTTAAGTAAAACACGAGCCTTTGGTGTTATAAGTCGCGACTCCCAGAAGGTATGTTTAGCGTTATAATCGCCAGCGGCTAGGAAACACGGTCCTAATGATTTAAAATATTTATAATATTGGTCCTCCGATATTGAAAATCTAGGCGGGGAGTATAACGATGAAATTACTAGGTTTCTATTTAATTCCTCAACGCAAATGTTCGTTGCTTGGAGATAATTTTCACGATGATCACACATTATTTATTTATTTTTTTTTTTTTTATTTAATTTATTCGTCTATGGAATTAATCCTTACAGACTATTTATACAACACAAATGTTAATAACTCACATAAAATAATTAATTATGAATTTAAAAAAATTATTATTTTACTTTTAGTTATATTAGTATTAAAAGAAAAATCTATAAATCTAAACAGTTCATTAAATTGAATACACATTCTCCTGAGAGGGTCAGCGTTTGCATAATTAGCTCTAAAAAACTGAACGGATAATGGTGAGAAGTAACGTGTTGGTCGTTGAGGAATGTTGAACGAAATATTGTTGATCAGAAAACCAGAACAAACATCACCGTTAATAATATTCAATAGAAACGAGACATTTAACATAGATCGTCGGCTTTTTAAGGTTGGCAGCTTAACAAGGGCGAGCCTGCTGGTATATGATGGAAGACTTAATGGGTTGAAATTTAAACTTCGAAGACAGAACAACAGGAATTGCTTTTGAACAGATTCTATCCTGTCGATATAAGTTTGGTACATAGGGTCCCAAATTATGGAAGCATACTCCAAAATAGGTCTCACAAGTGATGTGTATAAGGTTTTAGTTACATAAGGGTCATTGAACTCTTTAGCCCACCGTTTTATAAAACCAAGTACTCCTCTGGCTTTGTTTACCATAATTGTTATATGATTAATGAAACTTAGTTTAGGATCCAATAAAACACCAAGATCTAAAAAGCTATCCACTTTTTCTAGTTGATAATTGCCCAGCATATAATTTACAGATATCGGTCGCTTTCGGACAAAACGCATATATTTGCACTTTTTAAGATTCAGCTCCATTAAATTTGAATTACACCATTTGTAAAACGAATCCAAGTCATTTTGAAGTAAAACATGGTTGGAGTATTCACTAATACTCAAGAAAATTTTCACATCATCAGCATACATTAAAATACTTGAAAACTGAATAACTTGTGGTAAATCGTTTATAAACAAGGAAAATAAAAGCGGTCCAAGGTGGCTGCCCTGTGGTACCCCGGATGATACGCTTATATTTTTTGAAGATTCATTGTTGAAAAGAACGCTTTGCTTTCTATTTGTTAAATATGAGTTAATCCACATTAAGCTAACATTAGCAAATCCCATCAAGTGTAATTTCTTTATAAGAAGTTCGTGATTGACTTTATCAAAAGCTTTGCTGAAGTCTGTATAAACTACATCTGTTTGTTTTCTTTGAAGAAACCCGCGATTGACTATTGTAGTAAGTTGTAATAAATTTGTTGAAGTTGAACATCTTTTTTGAAAACCGTGTTGGAAGGGAGAAATTAAAGTGTTGACTTGATGACATAGGTGATCCGTTATAAGTTTTTCAAAAAATTTTGGTATAATACTTAATTTGGCAATACCTCGATAATTTGTAATGTCGGACTTGTTTCCAGATTTAAATAGCGGAATAATGAAGGAATCTTTCCATTTATTTGGAAAATACCCATATTTTATTGATGTATTAAACATAAGTGTTAATGGAATAGCTAAAACGTCTGCATATTTAATTAAGATAAAACTAGGAATTTTATCAGGTCCACTTTTGTAGGAAAATTTAAGCTTTCTTAATCCATGAGCAACTGTAGAAACATCCAGCAATGGAATATTAATTGTTTGATTAGCGGTAAGTGTATATGGATAACTGTTTGAATCATCAAAAATTGCATCCGAATATGTAGTTGAGAAAAAGTTTGCAAACAAATTACTTATAACAGCATCATCACTAGATTCATTATGCTGAAATTTCATTATAGCCGGAAAGCCAGTTGTTTTCCTCTTAGAGTTAACAAATTTGTAAAATGATGTTGGATTATGTTTAAAGCTATTTTTCATTTTGATTAAATAATTTGAGTAACACGATTTATTCAGAGTAATATATTCAGCGCGACTAATACAGTATTTCCTATGATCAAGAAGAGAACCAGATTGTTTGTACTTTTTGAAATCTTTATTTTTTTTATTTTTAACTTTAGCCAGTTGCTTGTTGTTCCAAGGAGGCCCGGATAGTACTTTGGTAATTCGTTTCGGAATACATAAGTCCATAATTGAATACATCGTGTTGTAGAAGGCATCAGTCATATGATCAATAGCAGCAGTTGTGTTTGAGGGACAAGTTAATATGTTATCCCAGTTCGTACTATTTAGAAGTTCATTTAACATTAAGTAGTTTGATTGCGTGAAACAATAACATTTATCATTATTTTTATGAGATTTATTAACAAGTCCAGATGGAACGGATATATTAATTTCTCTCTTATCGTATAATTGTTGATTTGACCAGTATTAATAGCGGGGTCTGGTTGATTTGAGGCCACTACAGCATAACTAAACGGCGTAATAGTATTAGTAAGTGTAGATGAACACGGAGTATTAATAACATTCACAACAGGCACAGGATCATCACGTTTATCTTTATTAGCATTTCTTGCTGATTTACGGCGTTTTGGTGAAGATCCAGGTGGAGATTTTAAATTATCCAAGGATTTGAAATCATCAAACAATTTTCCATATGCAGAAATACGCTCAGATAGTTTTGCAGCTTCCTCTTGCATATCCAAGAATTTATTTTTAGTATCCTGGAAAAAGCGGTAAAAACTAACACCAATTTTTCTACAGTCGTTGCAACACCAATGTAGCCCTTTATTATTGTTGATAGAATCAGCAACAAGCCCAGAAAGACCACTACATTTAAGATGACAAAACTCGTGACACAACCAACAAACAATTATTCTTTCCCCGTCACCTTTAATCGTACAATTTTTCATCAAACATGCCATTATTAATTTATTAATATTATTTGGTTTTAATCAAAGTTATTCTTATTCGACTTATTATTTGGTTTTTATTTATATTATTTATTAAAATTTAAATTTTTAAACTGAAACTACATTAGGTAGTGTTTGACTCGGGTTTTTATTAAAATGGCAGAACCTCCACAAGCTCTATCTCGAGGGTCCTTGGTATCATATAGTATATAACCATTGATTTTAAACGTATTTCTTGAGGTCAAATGAGTTTCAGAAATCATCATGACATCAATTTGTTTATTTTTAAGAAAGTATTTTAATTCATTGTTATGTTGGCAGATGCCGTTTGCGTTTCAAAAACAAATTTTTAAACAGTTCATGGTTTGTTAAGTACAGCTTGCAATAACATCGATTCCATTCTAAGCATTTCCTGCATCATATTACCCATTGTGTTCGTAAAATTATTTACTGTTTGCACTAATGTTTCCATGGTTTTTTCTAAACGACTTAAATTAGAAACCGGAGTTTCATCATTACTTGGCGAGGCACCTTGCATAGGCTGATGGTTTGATTTTAGGACGTTAGCGTAAGAGGTTCTGTTATTACTACGCTGGGGGCTTGAATTGCATTTGTGTTTACTTGATTTGCGACCTGCATTTGAAGGGTATTTGTTTTCGGTCCAACCGTCTGCTTGACGATATTATATATAGGGCATCCTCTATAATTGGCAGTGTGATTACCGCCACAGTTGCTAAATTTTTTTACGTTGGGGTCGGTTTTAGACTTATCGCAAGAAGCTGTACCGTGTATTTCACCACATACTACGCAGACAGGGGGTAAGTAGCAGTATGCCTTGGTATGGCCAAATTCTTGGCAGTTTAAGCACTGAACAGGTCCATTTTTTTGTGCGGCTCCTCAATTGTGATTTTTCTGTATAGAATATATTTCACACTATAAATGGGATGCGTTTTTTTTTTTTTTTTACTTAATGTCGCCGGGCTCTAATTCCACTCGAAAAAGTGGTTGTGGATTTTTGTCCCTATTTCTAATATTTACCCAATGTTTTATCTTGAAGCCTTTTTCTTCCAAGAAAGTTTTAATTTCCTCTGGTTCTAAGCATGAATCAATTCCCTTAATCACCACCAGAGATCAGCAATGAATCGTTTTTTCGCTACTCATACTGACTCATGCAATTGTTAGTATAAGTGCGTAGAAATCATTTAAACTAAGCTACTCTGATTCACTCATACTCACAAGGGAAATATTTATGAGTGCGACGTCAATATTATACGCATTCTCATAAATGACCTCAGCTTGATTTATAATTTCAAGAAAATACTTACAATACTCACAATGATTCAAATCATTTAGCTCATGCATTTACCGTTTTAACACAACAGAGAAAACACACAACTTAATAATCAGCGCTGCCAGATAAATTTGCCGAAAAATCGTCTACTTCATACATGTTACTTTAGTAAACTGTAATTGCCAAATCGTCACTTTGCTATTTCGGGGACAAATCTGGCAGCCTCGCATTTTGCTTCGCCTATACACATGACTTGAGTAGATTCTAAATCAAACACTACAAATGTTGGTAAGTATGAGTACGATGAATAAAATGAAACTTTTGAGTGAATATGAGTTTGAATCACCTTGGAATAAGTATGAGTGCGTATAAGTACAAGACTTTATGAGTCATGATTTAGCTCTACTCACTTTTTCACTACTCATTGCTGATCTCTGTTAACTACCTAACGGCTAAGCCAATTATTCGAACACGTTCTCACCCTCGGTATTTACACAAACGGTGGATAGTGACTTATTAAAAAAACTACAACTAGATTTGGTGACAAGTGTTGCCAGGCCAGCAAGTATTGCTGTGACGTCAAAAACTAATTTAGTGGGAAATGATACCATGAACTTAAACACAAATGCAATGGAAAACCCCCCTGTAAAAAGTTGTCAAAAGCCTCAAGTCCAAGTTGGTATGGACAGGTATATAACAGTCCTTAAACGGGGTCGCAGCCCTACTTCTTCAGCTGTTGCTTCGGCATCAAAAGTGCCATCTTTTGATAAAATAAATTCCCAAAATCGCTTTGCAATTCTGGAGGATGAATCCTCTGAAGCATCAAACGTCATAAAATCGTGCAAGCCTCCCCCGATATATCTTAGGAAGCATAACTCAAATGATCTAATAAAGAGTTTAATTTCGTCGATTGGTGAAAACTCTTTTTATGTTGCTGCAATAAAGCGAGGTAGTATAAATGAAACTAAAATTCAAGTAAATCATGAAAATGACTTTCGCAAAATAATAAGCAAATTTGAGGCACTTAAAAAAAGTTTTTACACATACCAACTCAAGAGCAGTAAAGGTCTCCAGGTGGTGATCAGAGATCAGCAATGAGTAGTGAAAAAGTGAGTAGAGCTAAATCATGACTCATAAATTCTTGTACTTATACGCACTCATACTTATTCCAAGGTGATTCAAACTCATATTCACTCAAAAGTTTCATTTTATTCATCGTAGTCATACTTAAGGCTAGATTACACTATTATACTTTGTATTAATACATGTCAAAATCTCAAGTAATATGACAAAGTGTGATAGTGTGAATGCAATGTGTCACGAAAATGACAAGTATTATGAAAAAAGTTTGACATCCCATACGACTTCATCGTTTTTTGAAAAATTTCTAAACAATAATACTTTTCATTGGATCAGGGTTGCATTTTTTTTCATGTGTGAGTGTTTATACTTTGTGTGATGGTGTGAACACAAACTGTCATGTTACTTTAGATTTTTTGACAGTCGCAACAAAACTCATTAGATTTCTATCACACAAAGTATTATGGAATACGTAAGACTTGTGAGATAGTGTAATCTAGGCTTTACCAACATTTGTAGTGTTTGATTTAGAATCTACTCAAGTCAATGTGTATAGGCGAAGCAAAATGCGAGGCTGCCAGATTTGTCCCCGAAATAGCAAAGTGACGATTTGGCAATTACAGTTTACTAAAGTAACATGTATGAAGTAGACGATTTTTCGGCAAATTTATCTGGCAGCGCTGATTATTAAGTTGTGTGTTTTCTCTGTTGTGTTAAAACGGTAAATGCATGAGCTAAATGATTTGAATCATTGTGAGTATTGTAAGTATTTTCTTGAAATTATAAATCAAGCTGAGGTCATTTATGAGAATGCGTATAATATTGACGTCGCACTCATAAATATTTCCCTTGTGAGTATGAGTGAATCAGAGTAGCTTAGTTTAAATGATTTCTACGCACTTATACTAACAATTGCATGAGTCAGTATGAGTAGCGAAAAAACGATTCATTGCTGATCTCTGGTAGTTAATATTGTTTTGTTTTATTTATTTCTGCATTATTTTCATTTGCATTAACTAAAACGTAAACGTTTCTTTAATTTTGTCTTATGTGCTGTTTTCACAACACAAGTGATAGAACGTGTAGTAAAATTTATATGAAAAATACTCAAAAAACTGAGTGCTTTTCATATAAATTTTACTACACGTTCAATCACTTGTGTTGTGAAAACAGCACATTAGTGTTGTTTAACTGTTCGTACTCATGCAAAGAGTTGTTTTTGTTTTTCACCGTTTTGCTTTGCTTTTAATATTTTTATTATTTATTGTACGTAGTTTTGACTTAGCTGCACAATCTCCTTTGCACGATTTTTTGTGCAGGTAAATCAAAAATGCAGTTATCTTAAATGCATTTACCTGCCTTAATGTGCAGATACACAATTGTGGTTACCTGCACAAAAGTGCAGCTAAAGTAAAGTGTTCGATTTAAAAGTAGAATAAAAAATTTATTTTATTAATACATAAATTTATATTTTATTAAAATTTTATTCCAACCCAGCTAGCATTTTCAATCTAGGAGTCTATGTACTGGGAATTTCACAAAGAGTGTTTTTGATCGTCGACGAGCTAATTTTTTAATTGTAGACAATTCCTCGCACGGGAGAAACTGTTATACGTGCTGATTTGTGCTTATACTAATCGTAAAGGGAGTCGTTTATGATGTGTGTAGAGATTATCTAACGAGTCTTTTATAAAGCATACCAAGAGTCGTATGAGACTCATGTAGGTATTATTTTACAAATCGTGAAATGCTCAGCCGTATGACTGAGCTAACTAAATAAGGGCATCAAGCGTATTTTTCATGTCAAAACTTCTAATTTTCATACAATTTCTATAAAACAAACGCAAAATCAACACCATCCTATCGGAAAATCCTTTTTTACAGATCCCTAGGCCCGTTTGTTTTAATAAAATTGTATTGGCAATAGCATTTTCAAACTTCAAAAACGGTCTCATTAATGTAGCTCGGTAATTGTTATACAATTCTAACAGAGTCCCAAAAGGTTCATTCCAAGATTTAAAGACGAGCGTGTCAAAAAAATAAATAATAAATTAAAAAAAGATTTCGATGTTTTTATTACTCGTCAGATAATTATCAGAAGATTCTTTTAGGAGTTGTATATTAAACATATGTAATCGTCTAGCAAACAGCCTATGATAGCTGGGAAATATGTACATATGTTTATTTAATATAAAAGAAACATTATTAAAAACAATGAAAATTCACAAAGAACATAAAAATTTATGGAAAGAAAACAAAATAATTGCGATTTATATTTTTATAACAGCTTATTTATGTGAAAAAGTGGCCACCATATATTTTTATGTGTGCAGCTAACTTTGATGTTTTGTATGAAAATATTTTAAAACTGCCCAAAAATATGAAAAATATACAGGTATACAAAATGCACGTAAAAAATGATTTTGAAGAATAATTCCAGAAAATATGTATTTTGGGCAGTTAAGTCAAAGTGCAGCTAACTTTTATTTTTTGTATGAAAATAATTTTAAAATGCCAAAAATTTTGTGCATCTATCCTAAATGTGCAAGTATAGAAAGTGCACTTAAAAAAGGAATTTGTATGGTATTAGAAAGAATAATTCCAAAAATGATCAATTTTGTGCAGCTAAGTCAAAAGTGCACGTAAACAAAAGGCAGTTAAGTCAAAACTACTGTATTACAACAACACAAAAAAAAAATAAGAAATGTTAACTTAAATGTTTTTGTTCAGAATATGTATACATACTAAAGACCTGCACGAGTGTATCAGTAAGTATTGTTGAAACAGATACACCAGATATATATCTGTTACTACTGATATAAATGAGAGAATGAGTGTAACTGATATTGTATGGTTTTGCTTTTGCCCACTCACCATATCTTAAAAACAAAAACAGATGCTTATGGTTTTGGATTGAGTGTGTCATAACATTTTTTTTTTTTGCTTACAAACATCTGTTGTCACCGTAAGTATTTCTACAATATCTGTGGTAATCTGTTGTATTTTTAAATATTGTTGGCGAGTTGATGAAAATAAGAGAGTTTGTAAAAATTTGTATAAGATCTCAACCAGGGGTGCCAGATGGTTGTAGTAAAAAATCGGCATATTTTCAAAAACAAATCGGAAATCAAATTATGAAAAAAACGGCAAATTAAAATTACTGTTTTAAACACAATAAAACATATTTTTAGTGACAAAAACAACAAAGCAAAACCATTAACCATTACACAATGCTTTAAGAAAAATAAATAAAAATAAATGTTTTATAAATAAATTTTATTTAATTAAAAAAATACGGGGTATCTGATAGCAGACTTATATTTTCAAACTTAAATAAAAAATTTTAATAATTGACACAAAGTTTTATTAAAAGCATTGAACGGTAGAATGGAAATGCGGGTTTTATTTTTTAAAGATTATGTCATCCACATGTCTTGTGTCGACTTGAACACACTGTTCAACACGGAGCCTTGTTTTTCGAGAATTTAAAAAAATAAATGACCCAATTTTCTCATGCGTGGATAAGGCACACCAAAAATTTATTCTGGGGCAATGTAAAGGTATTTGATGTTTCAATCGAAGGTTTTAGGTTCTTGGAGACCACCCAGCAAAAACTTTACTTACAATCCTACTTTTAATGACTTCCAGAATTCATTACTTTGTAGCTTTATTCGCCACTTTTTGGATTATTAGTTATATATTAAATAATAACTTTATTATTATATCTTAAATATACAGAAAAATTTTAATTTTCATTATGACAATAAAAATGTCATTATAGTCATTATAGTCAAAAAACATAGTTTTTTAATACAAAAACTACACTGCCCCGGTAGACTAGCTGGTAGGGAGCTAGTCTATCAGCACCGAGGTTGCGCGATCGAATCCCGCCAGAGACAGAAAAAAAAAAATAAAAAATAAAATAATAAAATAAAATAAAGTGTATAAAGTCATTTCTAAAAAAAAAATTTTAGGAATAGAACTATTACAAAAAAGCTTTATAAAATACATAACTGAAATTAAGCTCATAGAATAAATTCGAAAAAATAAAAAATGTTGAAAAAAATAAAATAATTAAAAAAAAATAAAAAATAAAATAATTAAAAAAAAAAAAAAAATAAAAAAATTTTTACTTTATTGACTTTGTGTAACTATATATTTTTATAAAAATTTTAAGTATAAAAATAACATATTACTTTTTAGATTATAATAGGCTAAATTATAAAGGATTACTTTTGGGACATCTCGAACAAAAATAAGTACTTTTTCTAGTAGAAAAGTAAGTAGTCGGCTCGTCAAATTCTCATTATTTTTCTGCTTATTTTGTAAGCAAAGTTTTTGCTGGGCAGTAACGGTAGATTTGTTTGTTGACGTGGCTATTTAAGTGAAAATGAACTTTGAACAAAATTGTCGACGAGCAATTACGTAAGAATCATTACCCATAAAAAATTATTACTATTTGAAATAATCGCATTTAAAAATATAATTTTGCCACCAGACACCCTTTATATGAATAGATTTTACTTAAAGGTAAATTGCAGGGACCGTTAATAAGAGTGATCCATATAATTTTAGCTTGAAAACTCTCCATATTAGAGTCAGCGGAGACCTATACTGTCTTATACCAAGGTTCGTCTCATTAAGAACCTATGGTGATCTTGAATAAACGATCTTAACTCCACAGTTAAAATAATTTTTCCACGAAAAAATAAAAGTAGGTATGGATGAACTCTTAAAAAGAGAGTTTTATTTCGCAGTCATAAAATAATGACAATTAGTTTAATTGCAGTGCAAGCTGATTTGATAATATTGCTTTACAAATTGTAGTGATCTGACCAGCTACAAGCTTTGGGTGTCCAAGTACAAAATATGAATTTAATTAAATGTCGGTTAAAATCAAACTTCTGAAATGAGTTTTAATTTATGACGGCTTAATAAAACTCTTTTTTTAAGAGCTAAATTCGACCTTTTATGTTTACGTTGAAAAATAGCTGTTTTATATGGACTTTTTTGTTTTTATTCCAAAAATAACTCAGGGACTAAAAATAATTACTTTTAATTTTTTTTCTAAAGGTTACGAGAAAAAATTCCTTTATTTTCAATTGGGAGCCTTTAACCATTATCGTTATACATATTTTTTTTTTGGTTGTGGTAACCAATTAAATAGAAACTGGGAATTATTTCCTTCCGAAGGTAACTTTATATTATATTCAACATTTTTAATTTTTCGAATTTATTCTATGAGCTTAATTTCAGTTATGTATTTTATAAAGCTTTTTTGTAATAGTTCTATTCCTACAATTTTTCAGAAATGACTTTATACACTAGCAGACTATTATATTGTATTTTCTTTTTACATTTTACCTTAGCCTTCCGTTGGAAAGCAATGAGGTATATTGAATGTACAGAAAAATTTACAATTATTAGACACCAGCAGAATGTAATGCATTTTCTGGCCCGCTACGGCCGTCGTCAGCATTCTTTGTGTCTCACTGGATAGTGTTACTTTATAAATTGAATGTATTTAACTCAACTATTTTAACAAATAGAAACTGGGAATTATTTCCTTCCGAAGGTAACTTTATATTATATTCAACATTTTTAATTTTTCGAATTTATTCTATGAGCTTAATTTCAGTTATGTATTTTATAAAGCTTTTTTGTAATAGTTAGCTCATAGAATAAATTCGAAAAAATAAAAAATGTTGAATATAATATAAAGTAACCTTCGGAAGGAAATAATTCCCAGTTTCTATTTGTTAAAATAGTTGAGTTAAATACATTCAATTTATAAAGTAACACTATCCAGTGAGACACAAAGAATGCTGACGACGGCCGTAGCGGGCCAGAAAATGCATTACATTCTGCTGGTGTCTAATAATTGTAAATTTTTCTGTACATTCAATATACCTCATTGCTTTCCAACGGAAGGCTAAGGTAAAATGTAAAAAGAAAATACAATATAATAGTCTGGTAGTGTATAAAGTCATTTCTGAAAAATTGTAGGAATAGAACTATTACAAAAAAGCTTTATAAAATACATAACTGAAATTAAGCTCATAGAATAAATTCGAAAAATTAAAAATGTTGAGTAACCAATTAAAGTAAAATTTATTTATTTTTGGTAATTAATAACCTAATTAATTTTTTGTTTACAAATATCTATTGGAAAAAATAATTTATTTTTCTGGTTACAATTCTTAGGTCAAGTAAAACATATCGCACCTGTTCATCAAAAGTAACACAACTCAACTCGTTAGATATGGAAATCACACACTGTTTCCTTCAAAAAAGTGGAAAATAGAATTTTTTGAGTTGTGTTACTTTTGATGAACAGGTGCGATATGTACCACATTTCTTTAAGCTTCTCATATGAAGTTGTATATTTTTCAAAATGTGTTTGTTGGGTTAGACGCAATACAAACACTGCATATATAAAATAAATATGTATAACCATGTTTTCCTTAAGTATAAGCGCTAAATTAATAAAAGTTGTCTCTTTGTGTAACAAGTTACCCAAAATTAATAATTTGTATAAAACAAACCAAAAATTACCGTGCTGTAAGTGTTTATCAAAAAATAGGCACTTTGATAATTTAGAGAAAAAAATCGTCAAAATGCAGATTTATCGGTAAATATGGTAGGCCTGATTACAACGCTTCCTGCTAGTTTTTATTTTTTACAAACACAAAGTATGTACACGTGTTTAGTTCTTTCAGTTTTTTTTTCAATAATTTTTGTCTACTTGGCACTTGAACGAAGAAAACGCAACCTTTTAATTTCATGAAAGAATTTTTTACACAAACAAAATACATATCGGTACCGAAAATTTCAAAAATGTTTGCCTTCCAAAAAAACAAGCAACACATTTTGTTCTTGTAAAGTTTTTTTTGTTCGTTTTTTTTTTTGTGCTCGAACCACATCACGCAAAAATGATTGAAAAAATAACTGTTCATGTGTACATATTTTGTTTCTGTAAAAAATTATTTTTTAGCCAGCCAAAGGGTCGGCTCTTTTGCGTTGAAAAATAATTGAAAATAACGGTATCGTACAATAAGTAACTTATTGTATTCCATCAGCATCCACTAGGATCTGCTTTCGCGAAACAGATATTAGCAGATATGATACTCTCTTTCGCTTTTGTATCAACTTACATCCACTTTTTTACAAATCATATCAAGATCAACTTATATCAGAAACACAAGAGCACTCATCCATACGCATCAACTTTAGAAAAAACACAAAAACAGATATAAACAGATGTATCTGTGCAGGTACATGTGTATATATTTTTACTTTTTTATTTTATTTAATTTTATCGTTTTAATTGTTCACTATTATGTTAAATAATTTAAATAACAAAATATATTATTTATTTTAAGCGTCCATTCGCTGCTGATATATGTCAAAATCAAATGTGATTAATTAATAGTTAAAATCGTATGCGGGGTTAAAAATACTCGTCTGTATCACAACAAAGCACAAACCGAACTCCATGGTGAGCGTGGAAACTAGTCTATACAATATCAACTTTGAATGCTTCTAAACCTGCGGCAAAGAAAGGTTATGTAGAGGTAGAAAAAACATTTTAAATACAAATTTAGCTGTTAGTCTTGATGTTGCAAAACTAAGTAATCGTAAAGCAGCAATTGTTTTAACAGAAACAGTTAAACACATTGGTGCCGATCTTTCAAAAAATGTATGTCTGGTATGTTGGTTGATAAACTTCTTGCTGTGTCAAAATTATCTACTGGAACTAGAGTAACAGCTGCGTTGGAAGTTTTTGACATAATGGTAGAATGGAATATTATCGAAAAAGTCACATGCATGAGCTTTGACACAACTGCCACAAATACTGGAAGAAGAAAAGTTGCATGTATTTTGTTAGAACAAAAGATAGATAACGATATGCTTCGGTTGGCGTGTTGTCATCACAACATAGAAATAATACTTGTATCTGTGTTCCGCCAAGCACTTGGTATGCCAACAAAGAACTACACCCGAAATTCAACATTTTGGGATGATACGCTTTTCTAAGCATACAAGAAAACTGTCATAAAGCATCTCATTACTTAGAGGATCATATATTTCAACTGGAAATGTGATTAAAACTATGGAGGATAAAGGCCAATGAGCAAAAATGCGTACAAATACCATTAATCAAATAACACCTCAACACTCGGAAGTAAAATATATCTGCACACAAATAGATCGGCGTTTAACATGGAAATTGCAGAAGCAAAATTAACTAAAATGAAACTAACCTTTTTCACTAACACCTCCACATTTTGCCTTCTTGCAGACAACTTGCAAGATATTCCTGAAGGCAGTGATTTTTTGACACATGCAGCAAGCTAATGTCAAAAATATAAACAGTCTTACCAAATTGACTAGATTGCGGAAACAATAATTACACTGTGCAAGAAATTGACACTTTTTTTGAGACAAGCCGGGCAAATGGCGTTTTAAAAAACTCGGGTACACTGAATCCAGTGGTGCTCGCGGTTTTTTTAGATTGGCTCTGGTTTTCGAGATATACCGTTATTTCGAAAATGGAGGAGGTTGCAAAACATACATTCTCGTAACTCAAAAACGGGTTAGTTTATTGAAGTTACTAAAAAAACCGAAATTTCGCAATAAAATTTCCTTTAAGAATCCTTTATAATATGAGCAGTCGTTTTTGAAATAAAATTTTTTTTAAATTTTTTGCCAAAATTTCGAAATTTTTGTAAACTCACTGTTTATTGTTGATGTTTTTGTTTAAACTTTGATATTGTTACAAGTAGAACTGTTGCTTATAAGGCTTATACGTTTAACAGTCTTATTTGGTTTAATATCTTTAGTTTTTCTAAAATCTTTATGGATGAAGTTTCCTGATGATCTGGCCTAAGCAACCAGTGAAATGCGCATAGGAATAGCTTATCCCATCAACAATAAATTTCAAGTGTTTTTATCAAGAATAAAAACTGGGAATTAAGCACGAATAACAAAATCTTTTAAAATTAATAAAAAATTAATTTTTTGCAGACATATAAAAAACGAATCTGCAAACAAAACAAGCCATAAATGAATAAAGTCTGTTACAAACTTTTGATTTTATTCACAAAAGTCGAACATTTTTAATTAATTTAAGAATTTCATAAAACCCATATTTATATGGGAGCCCCCCTAAAAAGTGGTGATAAGGGGCAAGTATGTCTCGAGAAAATGTTAGGGACAAAAAACTAATTGAGGTCGGTCATACATGTTATCTTACTATGGGCGACTTCTGGGCCTTTATGGGACTTTTATAAATATATTTTTAGTCTGCATTGAACATTTTGTATGGGAGCTTAAATAATGGAGATACCGGGTAGGTATGTTAGAAATAAATTATTGAGATGAAAAATAAAGTAGGGTTGGTCATATATTTGACCCATCTAGGGGCATCCTAGGCGCTGCAGGGGCCAAATTTAAGAATTTTATTAAACCACCATACATGTATGTATGGTTGAAATTCTTAAATTTGGCTGCTGCAGTGGCAAAAATTCAGAGGCGCCAAAATAAAATTCTTCGAATAATCACAGCTGCCCCTTAGTATGCTAAAAACTCAAAAATTCATAGGGATCTCAATGTTCCATTAGTTAAAACTATGATAACGAAATATGCAGTAAAATATTAAAAAGGGTTCGAATTCACTAGCTCGAAATGGCGGCTACACTCGCTTAAGGAGATGAGATACTGCAGGTCTCATCGGATTAGAAGAGCTCTAAACACCTACAAATGTGTCTGGCACTAACAGGACATAAAATTAGATTTGATTCATATTCTATATATAAAGATTGAATAATAAAAAAATGTCGCATAGTCTGAGTCAGGTATTTACAAGTTATTCCTTTAAATATTGCAATTGTTTCTTTAAAATTATATTTTAATTTGCAGAAGGCATTAATAAACGAAGAGAAGAAATAATACTTAGGTAATTGGGTTTTTCTGTGAATTTTCTTAGCATGAAACGAAATTTTTTGTACTTCTAATACAAAGTTTATATACAGTTTTACTACAGTATTTTAACCATGCACATGTACAAAGTACCGAAACAATGCAACTATGTGTTCAGTTTATTAAAACGTTTTGAAATGTAAGTGATGCAATGCATAATATTAAAATAAATCTGTATTGCTTGCAAATGAAATGTCAAATATCACAAAGCATCAACTTTAAACCCGATGCTCTGATTGCTTTTTGCTGCTTTACTAATACTTACCATTGATTTTTTTAATGGTTTGCATTGCATATATATTGTAATCAGCGTGGCCATTTTGGCATTTTTGCAGCTTTAGCATTTTTTTGTCTGATTTAGCTGCAAATTTTTCATTTAGCAGTTAGCATTTTCTGTAGCATTTTTCAACTACATGTTTAGCATTTTTTAGCATTATTTAATTTAAGAGTATTCAAGTAATCTTCTTTTGAAAATCTACCACACTTTTTTGTTGAATGCATAAACAAATCCCTACTCTTTTGCTATAGAAACTGTACAATCTTTTAAAAGATCTTTCATATCAAATTGTTTTAAAATTTGGACAGCTTGATCGATTATTCATGTTAAGCTCAATTACGATTATGCAAAATTTTTGGAATCGAAAAGAGATACCATAACTCTTAAAATAGAAAAACAAATACGAATTACATGCTGGCATTTTATAGCTCAATTAATTTGTCAACTTAGACAACGATTGCCAACAATTTTCATAATTTAACAAATTCTAACTTTTTTGTGCAGAAAATACTTATAAATGCAAATTAAGTCTGGGTTCACACTATGAAAGTTTTCTTTAAGAAAGTCTGAGTTTATGGGTGAGAGAAGAGAGAAGAGAGAAGAAAAGCATGTTCCTTTCCCCTCTCACCAATAAACCCAAACTTTCTGAAAGAAAACGTTCATAGTGTGATCCCAGACTAAGCTAACATTTTAAAGAAGAAATGATTGATTTCACTGTAGAAGAAATTACAACTTTGGAACATCAGCGGCAGAAACTAAATTCATATGAATTGTTAAATAAGAACTCAACAGTTGATTTCTGGATAAATGTTTATGGATATAAAAATGAATTAAATGAAAATCCATTAATTGAATTAGATTCTTTTGCAACGAAGTTTTTGGTTTTGCCATTTAGCAACGCGGCAGTTAAAATAGGTTTTAAGTGGTATAAATCTCCTTCCGAAGGTAACTTTTATATAACATATATTCAACATTTTTCATTTTTCGAATTTATTCTATGAGCTTAATTTCAGTTATGTATTTTAATAGTCCTATTCCATCAATTTTTTAGAAATGACCAGACTATTATATTGTATTTTCTTGTTATATTTTACCTTAGCTTTTCTTTGGACAGCAATGAGGTATATTGTATGTACAGAATAATTTACAATTATTAGACACCAGCAGAATGTAATGCATTTTCTGGCCCGCTACGGCCTTCGTCATCATTCTTTGTGTCACACTGGATAGTGACACTTTATAAATTGAATGCATTTAACTCAACAATTTTAACAAATAGAAAGTGGGAATTATTTCCTTCCGAAGGCAACTTTTATATTATATTCAACATTTTTCATTTTTCGAAAAAGCTTTATAAAATACATAACTGAAATTTAGGTCATAGAATAAATTCGAAAAATGAAAAATGTTGAATAAAAGTGGTATGGTACCTTTTGTTTGAAAACTTTTTGTGTACGTATATAAAGACTGAAATATATTTGTTTAATAGTTTTAAGACTTTTTATGTTTAATAAATATTTTATTGTTATTTTTTAATCAGTTTGTTCTATTGATATGATTATAGGGAAGAATTATGTAAAATAAATCATGTATAAAGGTTTATTAACTAAAATAACAAAACAATAATACATTTAAATTTTAGCATTATTTTTTGGCAGTTTAGGATTTTTTTTGGCATTTTTTAGCATTGTTTGAAAGCCGATTTAGCTGTAAAATATTTTTGGATATGGCCACACTGATTGTAATGCGGCGTGATGAAACATTAAAATTTGTTCTTATACAAAGCATTTGACGTTTTGGAAGTCAGCCAATGTCACATTCGGCTGTGCAACATCTTTAAAACTGCTTCACAAAAGCTAGTATAATTTGTATATACAGAAAAACCTCTCATAACCAGACACCGGAGGAACCATTAAAATGTGCCCGTACAAAAGGGACACAATTTAATGGCAATTATTAGTGTCCGACCGAACGTTTGGCTTCGGTTACGGAGTTCGCCAAAAAATGATGTTCGGTCAAAGTTCGGTGTTCGGCGAAATTTTTACCGAACTTAACCGAAAACCGAGCTTTTTTATGAAATAACATATTAGTTTAATTTCAAATTCTAATTTGGCATCATTGTTTATGAAAATAATACGAAATCAATACAAATATTTTTCTCTATGATTATTAGTTCGAAAAAATACAGCGATAACTAAATAAAATGCTTAAGTGTATGTGTAATTTTTAGAAAACGGTTAAAAATACAACAACAAAAAAACGGTTAAATTTTATTTGGCAAAAAAATACTCTCTATTTATATTCTGCGAATGGTAAGATAATCTATAGTTTTGGGTGAACCACACAAACCAAACTTTTTAGTGTACATTGTTCCAGATAAAAATGTCATCCAATTCATTTTGGAGTTTTTTTGAAAAATTGAGCAAGCGCTCAATGCAAATGTTGCGCCAAACAAATGTCAATGGGGAGATCATTGCCAAGCAAACAAACTACCGCCAATATTAAACGCCACTTAGAGAAAATACAGGTTTGAGTACTAATGTATATACTAGGGCTATAAACAAATTATTGGCATAGTACGACGGAGTGGCCAGGAATGTTTTAGTAATGAAAACAGTTGTCTCCCGTCGTTTTGCGAAAAAAACCTCACGCAGGGAAGCAAGTTTCTAAAACCTTCTAAGATATTTTGAACCGCGATGAATTGTAAACCGTAGGAAAATTTTTAATTCTAAAGCAGTGGATAAATTCCAAAATAGCATTTAAGTGATACGTATAGGAATATATACAAATATCAGGTGGATATTTTTTTTAATTTCCGTGAGATAAAAGGGTAGTTTCCAAACTTCAACCCGATCCCTGCGTGAACTTTTTTAACAATCCGAAAAAATTATCATGTTTTTTGTTAATAACTTTTAATGTTCTACACGACTACACTATGCCGTTTTTGATTTTCGCAAAAAGTGTGAAAAAGTTATAGCCCTTACGTTTACTGTATTAAACTTGAACTTTTTTTTTATTTTTTGTTTTAAAAAAAAGAAATTACTAAGTATTTTTTAACCACAAAATAGTTTTGACTACTATAAAGTGCAATTTATCTTTTCATGTTGCATCCTTTCAAAAGTGTAAATGTAATAATTTCCCGAAATTTTATTTTGTTTTAAATAAATACATTAAAAAAAGTACAAATGTTCAGATTTATTAACAAAAAGTTCGGGTTCGGGCTCGGCCGAACTTGTCAAAATTTACTAAATTTCGGGTTCGGATTCGGTATCAAAAAGTGAGTTCGGCCGGACACTAGCAATTATTCGTAACGATTTTATTAAAATTTCAAATGTTATTATGCGTTTGTGAAGATGTTCGTTAGACCTTAAAATGTTGTCCCTTGACCCTTTTATATGCTGATCGACTCATAAGCACTTTTTGAATCAATCTAACGATGTCTGTCCGTCCGTCTGGCTTGCTGGCCGGCTAGATGTCCATGTTAGTTTTTGTGCGCAAACGTCGTCGTAATTTTGAATATAATTTGAAATTTGGTAGTTGGTTCTTATTGTCATAAGGACACAGCTTATTGAAACTGACAAAAACTGGTCAATAAATTCACATATCCCACATACAACCCAGCAAAAACTTAACTTACAATCCTACTTTTAATTACTTCAAGAATTCATTACTTTGTAGCTTTATTCGCCACTTTTTGGATTGTTAGTTATATATTAAATAACAGCTTAATTTTTATAACTTAAATATACATTACAAAAAAATTAATATTATTATACGATTTTAAATAAATATTTAAGTCAATTTGGAGTATATTTCGTTAATATTTGTTAGACATTCGGTAATACTATATAATTTTAACAATAATTTTGATGTTAAATCCATCTAAATTAAATCAAAAAATCAATCAAGTGTATGTAAATATATATAAATGTGTTCCAAAATTACTCTCACAGTATATTTTTGTTATTAGAACACTTATAGTTATATCGATCTAATGTAAACGATGTTCTTTGAACAACATAACATTTACGTTACACACATTTGTGTTACAGTGTTAGAGTTATACATAATTTTGTGCAGCAAAACACTCCTTATTAAATGTTTTCTTATATATCGAAAAATTTATTATTGTGTACACTTTCATGCATTTAGAGCAATTTTAATTAGTGTGTTTTAACATTTTTGAATTAATTTGCAATAACTTTTTTTTGGCCTGTTTTTCTAAATATATATATATTTATATAAAAATTTTAAGTATAAAAAAAACATATTATTTTTTAGGTGATAATAGGCCAAATTATAACGGATTACTATTGGGACATCTCGAACAAAAGTAAGTACTTTTTCTAGTAAGCAAAGTTTTTGCTGGGAATATTTTGTCCGGAATAGAGTATTTGTGAACATAAGCCATCTCATTATGTTGTTATGTATTTAGATTAACTTTTGTCCAATCTTTTATTATTGCAGTCTAAAAA
The DNA here is from genome assembly GCA_930367215.1 of Pollenia angustigena. Lineage (NCBI taxonomy): Eukaryota > Metazoa > Arthropoda > Insecta > Diptera > Polleniidae > Pollenia > Pollenia angustigena. The sequence continues at coordinate 141,636,954 of OV884056.1, read as the reverse complement.
ATCTTAGTAAATTTAATTGGAATCGGTCTATATTTGACCATAGCTCCCATACAATACTTCTTCCGAAAATAGCTTGTAATACCGAAAATTGCTTATTAATTTACCTAAAATTTGGAAAAATATGTTCTTATATTCTGTGGTGTAGAGTATCAAATATTCGGGCTTGGCCGACTTGTCAAAATACTTACAAAAACTTACTGGTTGTATAGGGCTGTGATAAATTTTTTTACTTGTTTTGGAGTTGATTTTATATGGGAGCTGTGCTTGAACAGAATATAAAACATAATGGAAGTGTAGTGTCGGTTTTCTTGACGATTTTGTAAGAGTTTCAGGAACTAATTTTCGGAACTGGGCTATACAAAACACTAGGGTATGCATTTAATCGGGCTTTTGCTTTAATCGGTTAATCGCTCGATTAATTAACAGTGGTTTTGGTTTAATCGGTTAAGTTTTTTATTGATCGGTTAACCGATTAATAAAGGTTTCTTATAAATTAAGTAATTTCAATAAATAAAAATGCAAAAATTATTTATTATTGGAGATTATTAGTAAAAACAACAATAGCATGACGAACAAAACAATTCTTAAACTAAAACTAGCAAACAAAAAAGAAATTCATAAATATGAAAAACTTATTTTATAATTTATCTTCTTCTTCTATATACATAAAAATCAAACGCTGGGTCTTAGTCTCGCTAAAACTCGAGAACTACTTCACCGATTTTTGTTTGTTTTGTTCGTCTAGAAAGTTCAGAAAGGCCAAAAAAAAAGGTTAAAAATCGAAAAAAAAGAGAAAATTGTGTTTTGTATGCAAATTTTACATAGCACCATTAATTGCTGTGGCTTAGTCTGCTTAAACTCGATAATTGCTTGACCAATTTCAATGATTCTTTTTTTGTCTTATCATGGCGATGGTTGCGAAAAAAGGAAGAAGAAACAAAGCCAAAAATAAAAGTCGAAAAATCAAAAAATCTAAAATGTACGTTGTAAAAGCTTCCCCTCCCTATATCTTCTTAACTTATTAATCGATTTTTGCAGGCACATAGTGTCATCTGAAAAGAACTATAGCCTAAAATTTTTATTATTTAAGGCGTGAAATAGGGCAATAGGGGCAAAAGCTCTCCCTCACCAATCTTCTAAACTAGTCAACCGGTTTTCTTAAAATTTGGTATGCAGAAACTGCAACATCTGAGAAGAAATAGAGAATAGGGCGTGAGATAGGGCAATAGCGGTAAAAGCTCCCCTTCCCTATATTTTCTTAACTATTGAACGGGGTTTCTTATAATTTGCAGGCACTAACATCTGAAAGGAAATAGGGAATAGGGTGTGAAAAAGGGTAAAAGCTCCCTCTCCTTATATCTTCTTAATTAATCAACCGAGTTTCTGGAAATTTCGCAGGCAAATAGTGTTACAGTTGGAAAAAACTATAGCATAGTTTTTATTATTTTGGGCATGAAATAAAGCAAGAGGGGTAAAAACCCCCCTCCCTATATCATCTTATCTAATCAACCGGTTTTCTCAAAAATTGGCATGCAGACACTGTAACATCTGAAAGAAATAAATTATGTGGCAAAACAACGTTTGCCGGGTCAGCTAGTCCATAATATTTTTATGTACCTAAGTATTAAAAAAAAAAAAAAAAAAATAAACTGTGAAATTTTTTATTAATTAATGCAATAATTTTAGATTTAAGAGATTCTTTTCTTTAGTTTTGATAAAACTTGACCAGGAAAAAAATCTTTCAATTATCGAAGATGTTGGAGAAATTGGAACCAACCCATAATACAGATTCAAGGATGATAAAAACTAGATTACGCATTGCACATGTTAAAAAAATTCAACTGTTTAATATGACGACACTTTATCATATTATACACATGTTTGTTTGTTTGTGTTTCTATATTTTAGCTGTACTTATACGCTGATGTGACATTGATTCGCAGAAACATAAATAAATAAATGATACAGATTATCGAATTTCTCAGTTCTTTCCCAGGATTTCTCTCAACATTTAAAATCTTCCATTGTGCCACAATTTCAGCTTATTTTGTTAAAGATTGTTTCTGTTACAATCGAGGGTTTCTTCTATTGTCAGGTCATCATCTGACTCATCCTGGCAAAGCTCAGCACCGAACATTCTGCAAAAAATGAATTTCCGAACCCCTAGTTTCTGTTTTTGTACTGTATTTTAAGAATGTATTGCTCGAAGGAAATAAATTGTATGAAAAATATTTTCCAAACATGTACGTACCTTTTTTATATGAGACGTAACAAATAACATTACGTGATAGTTTTTTGACCAAATAAATTTGACACCTAATCATTATGTAAAATTTTCCGCTGAATCCGAACATGTAGTCCGAATTGTCAAAAGTAGAAGAGTTTTTGAGATATTCCATTAAAGAATATGATGTGACTGAAATGCAAATATCTTCAAAAATTTTAAACGGATTATGTATTTCTTTCTTTTTAGTGAAAGGTTATACAATTTGGCTCTTTTCAAGTTATTTTGTTTAAACCAAACAAAAAATTTTTTTAAGTTTTACCACTTATGACATTAGCATATTTCAATACGAACATTTTGTGCCCAATAGGATCCAGATCGGTACAAAAGTGACAAAGTTACAGAAGATTAATTGAATTAACACACTTTTCGATTTGTATCAAATCAAAGCAAAACACAACAAATAAATATACAAAGCTAAATTGTTAGTAACAATAAATATTAAAAAAATAGCTTAAAACTACTGAATTTCTATGTGAGTTAATTTACTCAATCTTCTGTAGCTTTGTCATTTTTGTACCAATCTATGTCTTGTTAGGCGCAAAATGTTCAAATTGAAATAATCTTATGTCGCATGTAATAAAACATTTGGATTTTTAAATCATTGGTTTAAAAAAAATAACTGGAAATGAGCAAAATTGAGCAAAATCATAAAAGTTTCAATGAAGCTTGAGCTTTTGTTTGCTCTTACTCTGTCATTTCTTGACCAAATTTTATAATCTTTCACTTCAAATAAAGAAATACATAATCCGCTTAAACTTTTTGAAGATATTTACATTTCAGTCACATCACCTTTTTTAACAACACAAATAACAAATAACACAAAAAAAATTTGTTACATCGGTTAATCGACTGAAATTAACCGGCTTAATCGTTAATCGAATATTGCCAATTTTAAATTAACCGATCAGTTAATCGGGTAGTAATTAATCGGAATGAATACCCTACAAAACACCTATTGTCAATTGTAGACCGATTTTTATAACATTAAAAACCATACTATAATTTCGAGAGTGTATGGGCTGGCTCTACGGCGAATTATTGGCCGATAATTTAAACATGTATTAGTGAATATTGTAGTCATATGGAAACTAAATTTTACTACATTTTGTGACCATATCATTTTTGTTTCGATGAAAAGCATATTAAATACATCAATATGTACCGTCATATGACTGCAAAACCCCTACGCTACATTGAACAAATTTTACAGGAGAAGCAAAAAGCTCTCTCTCTACATTGAAGAAAAACCTAAATTATTCAAAATCTTTTTTTTATAAAAAAAAAAAACAGATAATCTCATATTAAAACGTGTTTGTTATTAATTATTTATCGAAAGCGGTTTGCACCAGTGTTCGAAAATAAACAGTTCATTATTTAACGTTCGGCTGACACACCCAGGAATGATATCTATTTTTTTAGTGATTGTGTTGACATACACAACCCTTAATACCGTTCGTAACTATTTTCAAGAAAGAACCGAACATTATATAATGTTAGGTTCTTCGTTACAGAACAGTACAATTGTAGTGATACTGTAGAAAAACATTATATTTTAATGTTCTATAATGTTTTTTTCGTGTGTGTATTTTGTTTTTGTAAAAATGTTTTTTTTACCAGCCAAAAGGGACGAACATTAACGAGCCGAACCGAACACAATGAAGTTTGTGGATTTTCCAAAAAAACCGAACGGAATTAAATGTTCACATCTTTTGTTGAGTTTGATAAAAACAGTAATATTTTTGTGTTCGAAAGATGACTAACAGGGAAACGTTATTTTTTTTAATGATTTTCTTCACAACACTATTAGCGTTTGTGTTTTCCACAAATCTACCGAACACTGGTTTGCACTAAGGCTTTTTAGAATTTTGTTAAGAACGTTATTTTTAATTGTAATATTTTCAAGAAACATGTATTTTGATAGTCGATTTCAAATTTTTTGAAACTTAGGGCTTTCTTGAAATCATATGAGGATACCAAAAAAGGTTAAAATAGAAAATTATATTTATATACATATGTATAAATATATCTGTATGTATTTTTTATTCATATTTGTATACATGTGTTTATGTATTAAATTTAATTATTGATTTCAACTCAAAATTTTATCCTCACAATAACAATAAAAACTTAAATCATTAAAGCGCGAAATACACTTGTTAAATGATTTTCATGCTGGCAAATTTACTCGTGTACGTTAACCATCATATCTAAATTTTTTGATTTTCCATCCGGCATTGTCGGTGTCACATATAGAAGAACATTTTCACTAGTACTTCCACAATGGTTGATGAGTATTTTGATAAGTGTATTTGGTCCTTCAGAAAGTTAACCGGAATTTTTATACTAAAACTTTTGTATTTCAAACTGTCAAATACCCCACCTAAAGCCTTCCTATAAATGTTGTTGTAGAACTTATGCTAATTTTTATGATTTAATCATAGTAAGTAACCAAACAATAACAGTTTTGCAACCATAGAGCGTCAAGTTAACAAACATCATATTTTTCATTAGCACAAGTGCTGAAACTTTTAATTTTTTTCTTGAAAAATTATACCAATGTTAAGGGAAACAGTATACGTATTTTATGCAAAAAACTAATTTCGGTATCAATAACGGAATTCAATTTAAACGGTATTGGTGACGGTATCGGTTGCCAGCCTTGGAGGTTACGTGTGTAAGGGCATTGTTTGATTCTTGTAATGATTCTGTTCAGTAAATTTCTTTCAACCAAAGATTTAATCGATTAAAATTTATTTGGTTAGTCTGCTTTCACACGTTTCATCTTTTGATGCTCAACTCTTATGTTTTTAGGTGAGAGAAGAAAGAAGAAAGGGGGTTAGTACAGAGATGCCTGTACTCGGTCAGTACGCTTTGTGTTTTTATTCGTTGGTATATGCCAGCGATGGCTTCATGTAATTTTTTTCTTTTCTTTTTCTCTTTGATTCGCTGTTAATGAAATTGTTGTTGTTTTGAACCGAAAAAAGTTGAAACCGATTGCTGCGTGTGATTATGTTGGCATCTTTAAAAGGGAATTGAAAAGAAGTTGAGCATCAAACGATGAAACGTGTAAATAAAGACTTATAGTTTAATTATAAATTAAATTTATTTTAATTTTTTAAGTTCAGATTTAGCTCAAAATGATTAGCGCTTACAACTTTTCAGGTTCGAAGTTAAAGTTAAAAAGAAAGCAAATAAACTTAAATTCCAGTATGTACCTTACTTCGAATTGAATTTTTTAATATTTGAGTGAAATGTAAGTAAAAGAAATACTTTTAAGTAAATAAAGAACCCGTTAATAATTACAAACAAATGTACCTAAATTACTTGAGTGCAGAGATTAATAAATACTTTTTGTATTGCATTATTGTCTGTTGATAAATGAATACTATGTATGTGCGTCTGACTTATAACTCAAGAACATATTAAAACATACTTATATGCAAATACGTATTTACGTATATTATACAACATTAAAAGTAGAAAACAAAGAAGCAAGGTATTTTTTTGTCAATACAAACGTATTTTGTATGTACACTCCAAATCAATTCGAATAGGTATATAGTAGGTAATTGCAATTTTTAAAAAAATATAATTCATATACATACATAAGTTTAATATTTAAATATTTTGTTGGAAGAAAAAACAAGAAGTTTTACAACATTCTCCCCCCTATGAACAAATGTTTGTATTGTGGATGGCCTATAGTTGGGAGTAAGTTTAGTCGAGTTATAAAATTTCGCTATGCTCCGACTCACAGCGTTATACGGTAGGCTCCATCCTATGTTGTGTAATTTGTTCATATGTGTTATTGTCTTCTTTAAATTCTGGTGAAATGTCTGGAAGAAAAGAAATTTTAGGAATAGGCCTTTTGATGATTTTATTTTTTGTAAGAACAGATACCACCCTTATTCGTCCGTCGAGTCCTGGATGAACATCAGTTATTCGACCAAACAACCACTGTCCTGAACCACATCTGTCATCTGTTATAAGTACCATTTATTTTTATTTTTATTTATTCGATTTCCAATACAACAAGATATAAAATCTTATAATTATAGTCAAGGCCCATCTAGCAGGTCTGCTTACTTGTACAAAAACAAAAAACGATTCTTTTTAGTTGTCAAAAATTTACTACCACATATACAAAGCAAAAGGAAAAAACGTGTATGTGTGGCATACCATAAACGTAAACAAACGAATACATGCACATGTATGCAAAATGTAAACAACTTTTGACAACTAAAAAGAACATAAACAATGATCATCAGGCTTCTTGCGCAGACCTTTTCAATGGGCCTTGATTATAGTAATGGATTTTTAAATTGTATAGGAACATGACGTATAATATTTAGTATTTATTTAAATTTGTTACATAGCAGAAATACAAAAAAAAAAAAAATATATTATTTTTCAAAATTTATAAAAACACACAATAGTAATATTTATTTTTACAGAATGAATCATATATAATGCTTTAGCAATTCTTTTTTAAAGTGCAGTGCGTTGCGTATAAACTGTGTGCTCGGTGCTAACGAGTTCCAAAGACGGATTGCATGAACGTAAAATTGCCACTCAGATACTAAAGTTCGATATCTTATATGAATAATGTCATTTGATTTTCCTGATTTTATCAAACAGATAGACTGGTTCAAGGGTGTAGATAATCTTGTGTAGAAGCATTAAGGTTATTATTTTCATTAGATTAAATAATGTGACATTGTAGAGTTTTGTCACATATTTACCGCTTTTAGACTATGCAGTTAACGCCGAGTTTTTTTCTACTTTCTTTTATAGTAGTTACCATGATACAAATACACAAGGTAGTTCCACTTCTCTCTCACAATTATTTTTTTGAAGTTTATCGGAATTATTTGAAGTTTGTTTTTTGTAAATATTAAAAAAATCGTTGCCACATATTAAAAAAGACAACAATTTCCGTTTGTAAATTATAAGACAAAATGTGTAATTTGCATTAACAGCTTTAATGTGAATTTTTAAGCACTTTAATTTGCTTAAGAGCTCAAAATTAAAAACAGCGTTATTCACTAATTATATGCATAAATAGGGGTTTTCCCGAAAATTAAAAAAAAAAACATTATTTGTATGGTCTATCTTAATTAAAAAGAAATTAAAATTTATAAAACAAGATTCAAGCTACAATTACTTCACCTTTGAACAAATAATTTTAGATTGTTTTATGTATTAAAAAAAGATTCTTCACAAAAATAACCTTTTTATAATATTTGCATTTAATACAACACTTTAATTACATATAAAATTTTTTCATAAAACTGGGCTTTTTATATAAAAATCACTATTAATTTGGGCAAATGTTGAATTAAGATGTTCAACTTTAGGCAAAAAATCGTTGCTTAATTTGTTAAGCCCGCACCTATGGTTAATTTTTGACCCACCTGCACAATATTTTGACAAAGTAGCTATTGTAAAAGACATTGCCGACAATTTTAATGTTAATACTTACATTTATAAGTAAGTAATGGCATAAAAACTATTTTCGGGATTAGTATTTGTATGGAAGCAATGGTCAAATATCGACCGATTTCAATTAGGTGAGATGATTTTGATTGCAATAAAATTTGTTTAAACCAAATTTAATCTTAATAATCTTTTTGGGCTTAAAGCCCCTAATCCAGAAAGAAGCTTGTATGGGAGATACATAAAATTATGGACCGATCAACAGGCTTTGTCCTTGTGCCAATTAGAACCTATGTGCCAAAATTTGTCAAATTATCACTAAAATTGGGACCTGTACTTTGCGCATAAGTTTTACATATGAACAAACATGAGCACAAATGCATAATACCCTTATCAATATTGTGTTGTGGGTATAAAAAGGTTCTTCCTTGTGACAATTAGAACTTCCTATAAAAAATTCATTAAATTATCTTCAAAATTGCGTTCTTATAACATTTTAAATTTTCGCACACAGTGTGCATGGAAAGCCAGCCAGTTGGACGGACGTACATCGTTAGATCGATTCTGGGTCTAGAACCAATATTTTTTATGTGTTTGACACAGCTGCACAAACTCTTCCGCATCGAATCAGAAGTACAAAATAACGTTTGATAAATGTTTTTTACTTTTTTTAAATATATTTTATTTATGTAACTTCTTATTTTCAACATTAGCTAATTTTAAAGCTTTTTAATATAAATTGTTTAATATAAATTTATATATTCTTTTTCCAAGCTTCAAATAAAAAACAAAACAAAAACAGAAAAATGGGATTATTTAATAAACTATGGTAGCACACATTTTCATAATTCCGATAAACGTCAGAACGTTAATATGGCGACAAAAAGAGAGAGTGGAACTACCTTCTGTATTTGTATCATGGTAGTTACTATGAAACTCTTTTCACATTTACATTTACATTTTTTTCAAGCATTTTTCAACTTTATCAACACCGTTTCCTTCCATACATCTCTTGCTAACATACAAAAAGTTGCATGCGAAAGTTGCGGCGTTAATTGCATAATCTAAATATGGTAATTGAGAAAAAAAGTATAATAAGTAACACGACTCTTTTTTTAAATTTTATTCTCTCACATGTACATGTCCTGTGTGCATTTAACACACTTGAGAGAAACAAAAACAAAAGAAATGTACCGAATTTTTGCGTCAAATATTTCGGAAAATTGGGATTGTTCCAGATTTTTATTATAACACATCTAATTATTTAAATTTTTTATAAATATTTTTCACATTTTAACAAATAAAATTAGTTCTTATTGCACAAATAAAAAAAATAAAAAATATAATTTTTGACGTAAAATTTTTTTATCGTAGATTTTAAATTAGTTTATCAGAGTTGCTAATTTTGGTATCAATGTGTTGAAAAAACGGATAAAAAAAAATTGACAAAGTTTACTTAAACCTTTTAAAATTTAAATGCTTAAATTACATTGTTCAGTCTGTGTCTGACTGCGATCGCGTACGCATGTACAAGAATTTCTTTGAGCTCTTTAATAAAAGCAATAGTACAAAAAACAAGTGTGAAAAAAATAACAATAAGTTACATTGTTTATCATCATGGATGATGATAATGATGATGACGTTGTAAGCTGGCAGGTAGTTCCTCCGTCTAGATTACAAAAACGACGACTATCAGAATCCCCAAAAATATTTGAAAATAAAAGACCTAACAACAATCAGCAAAGTCTCTGGTCTGAAATAAATGATGCTGATATCGTTAATTCCAACAGTACAACAAAAACAAAAACAACAAAAACAATAAAACAAAATCACAACAACAATGTAAATCATACCATTTTTGTAGCTAGTACTTCAAAACAAGCTGCAAAACTCAATAATATTACAAAAACAAATCTTCATGTAAATCAAAACCGGTTTTCTGTATTAAATAGTGATCTGATTGACGATGATGATGATAATGATGTCATTGATAAAGAATGTGAAGATGATAATGAAGAAATTGATAATAATATACCTAAACCTCCTCCAATAATAATTCCGAATGTTTCAAACATAAATGCTATGATTAAAAATGTTTCTAATGTTATCGGCTCCACTGAATTTAAATATAAAACGCTTAGGGATGGTCAGATAAGAATAATGGCTAATAGTATTAAAACTTACAGAATTCTGGTAACGTACTTAAACGATAAAAAACTCAACTTTCATACATACCAAATAAAACAGGAAAGATCATATAGAGTCGTTTTAAAAAATTTGCACCATACAACACCAGTTGAGGTTAAGTTAGCCGTTGGAAATCTAGGCCACCAAGTAAGGAATGTCACAAATATCCGAAGTAGAATCACAAAAGCACCACTTTCTATGTTTTTTATAGATTTGGAACCAAATTCTAGTAACAAAGACATATATAATATCAAGCATATAAATAATGCAATTGTTTCTACTGTTCCGCCAAAAAATATAATGATCTTGTTCAATGTCACCGCTGCCAAGAGTTTGGTCACACTAAGACATACTGTAAAAAAGCATTAAACTGCGTGAAATGTGGTTTGGGACATCTTACCTTAGAATGTACTAAGACAAGCGATATTCCTCCTAAATGTGTTAATTGCTTAAAAAATCATTCAGCCAATTATAAAGGCTGTGAGGTATACAGACAAGCTTTAAGAAAAAAATTGCAAAATAAACAGATCACTAACAAACAACAATAACTTTTTTAATCAAAACAATCACTTATCGTATGCTAATGTAATAAGAAATTCACAGCAGAATACAAATGTTAATTCCTTTGAAAAACTTGAGACTTTAATTCAAAATCAAATTGAATTAACAAACAAACTTTTGAATATGATGTCAATTATTGTTTCAAAACTATGCAACTGAATCTACGTATTGCAATATGGAGTGCTAATGGGTTCTCCAACCAAACTAGAGAAGTAGAACTTTTTTTTTTAAATAAATTTTATAGACATACTATTAGTATCAGAGACACATTTCACAAGTAAAACATTTTTTAAAATCAATGGCTTTGACCTGATAAACGCTAATGAGCCACGTGATAATGCTCACGCAGGATCTGCAATTCTTATTAAATCCACAATTAAATATGAAGTTTCCGACATAATAAGTCAACCTTGCTTGCAAGCTGTAAGTATTAAAATACTGTGTGGTTTAGCGCCAATTTCGATATGCTCGATTTATTGTCCACCTCGTTTCAAAATATCCTGCCAAGAATATAAAAACTTCTTCAGTCGTTTTGGGCCAATATTTTTAGTCGGAGGTGATTTCAACGCCAAACATCAATGGTGGGGATCAAGAATACATAATCCAAAGGGCACTGAGCTTCGTAACTGTATAATAAATAAAAATTACTCTGTATTATCAACTGGTAGTCCAACGTATTGGCCAACGGACTCAAGAAAGAAATCAGACCTAATGGACTTTTTTGTGTATTCTGGAATTTCTAGCCAATTTCTAAGTATATCAAATGAACTAAGCGATGAACCACCACTCACCAGTTTTACTAACATTTAATACTTTTTTGCACACTAACTCAAGGAAGTACCAAATCATTAATCGAAAAACAGATTTTAATTCTTTTAAAATATGGATTGATAATAACCTGAACCTTAACATACCAATTAAATCACCCTCAGATTTAGATGAAGTTGTTGAAAATTTCAATAACCTAATCCATGAAGCGGGATTTCTGTCAGCGCCAAATATGCAAACTTCAAATAATCGACATAGCATTGCTTTAACTACAGAAATCAGACAGATGATACGAAACAAAAGACTACTAAGAAGAATTTGGCAGTCTAGTAGAAATTCTACTGATAAGCAACGTCTGAATAAAGCAGCGAAAGATTTGAAAAAACGACTGTTCGAACAAAAAAATGAACAGATGTGTAACTTCCTGAGGAATTTAGGAGTTTCTAAAAACGCTGAATTCAGTTTATGGAAAGCAACAAAGTATTTAAAACGACCCACTAAAAAAAATAATTACATCATCGACGCTAATGGCACTTGGTGTAAAACTGACAAGAGCAAAGCTGAAGCTTTTGCTTTGCATTTACAAAAAACGTTTACACCACATAATTCTTGTGATACTACGTATTCTAACGAAATTAAAAACTTCTTGGAAAGCGCATGTCCAATGGATTGGCCTATCAAACACATATCACCCAATGAAGTTCAAGAAAAAATCCAGAAATTAAATCCCAAAAAGACTCCGGGCTTCGATGGTATTAGTGGAACCATTGCTAGATCTCTACCCAAAAAAGTCATTTTCCTTCACAATGGAAATGTGCGCAGATAATAATGGTACACAAGCCAAATAAGCCAGAAAATCTTGTAACATCATACAGACCTATCAGTTGATTGGTTACGTTCTCCAAAATATTTGAAAGAATATTAATGAGTAGATTGTCGCCAATCTTGGAAAAATTTAACATCGTGCCTGAACACCAGTTTGGTTTCAGGCATAATCACGGCACGCCTGAGCAATTTTTTTTTTTTTTTTTTTTTTTTAATAATTTATTTTTATGACTGAATCTTTCTTATCGAAATTTACAATATGTATTCAAATCTTAATTCTACTTGATTTTTATTAGTTGTTACCAATGTAACCACTAACTGCTGTATTCAAATTTTAAAAATGTCTTCTAGTTAGGCTCAAAGTATCGGTTCTTTTTAGCCTCTGGTGACCTTCGAACTGAAGCAGACCCCGAGCGAGGTAGTTAGGGTGGGCCATTAGTTTATCGATGTAGCTAATTGAGTATTTTTAAATTTCCTCCTGGATAGTGGGGACGTTGAGATCTCTGTGGATAATATCATTACGTATATACCATGGGGCGCAGACAATTTGTCGTAATATTCTTGACTGTCTTCTTTGAAGCTTTTGGATGTTAGATGCGCATGCAGTACCCCATAATTGGATGCCATATGTCCATATTGGTTTTATGATGGACTTGTATAAGAGAATTTTGTTGTCTAAAGACAAGTTTGAGTAGTTGAGCTGCTTTAAGTTTCATAGCCGTTATTTTCGCTTCAATATGACGAGACCAGGCCAAGCGTCTATCTATATGAATTCCCAAGTACTTAACATAGTTTTCTACCGGAACAGTGATGTTATTTATTTTTACAGCTGGGCACGTTTGTCTTCTGAGCGTGAAAGTTAAGTGAGCACATTTAGTCGGGTTAACCTTTATTCTCAATTTTTCTAGCCAGGCCTCTAGTTTATTGATGTGGGACTGCAGATTTTGCGATGCGACTTTTGGGTCATGGTTAACGCTAATAAATGCTGTGTCGTCTGCAAATGTAGAGGTATGCGTGGTCAGGTTTTTTGGCATATCCGCTGTGTATATTATATATAGAAGCGGTCCTAATATGCTGCCTTGGGGGACACCAGCAGTAATTTTCTTAAGGGGGGAGTATTTATCTTGCGACCTTACTATGAATGTTCTGCCTGTTAGATAGCTCTCCAGAAGCTTGTGAGTGTTTTGAGGAAGCGTTCGTGTGATTTTGATGAGTAGCCCATCATGCTAAACCTTGTCAAATGCTTGGGAAATGTCTATAAACAGGGCTGAGCAGTATTACTTTTTCTCAAACGCCGATCTAATTAGGGTGACAATTCTATGCACTTGTTCTAATGTACCATGTTTCGCTCTGAATCAAAACTGGTGATCCGGGATGATATCGTGTTCATTTAGATGAGGAGTTATACTTAAAACGAATATTTTTTCGAAAAGCTTCGAAAGCATTGATAATAAGCTTATCGGTCTGCAACCTGGCTAGCATCTTTTCCTGGCTTGGGAATCATAACAATTATAGACCCCTTCCATGACGCTGGGAAGTATCCGACTCTTAATATCGCGTTAGAAATGAGCAGCAAGATTCTAGAAGCAGACGATGGTAAGTTTCTTATCATTGACCCTGTGATGCGGTCAGGTCCGGCAGATTTTCTAATATTCACTTTTTCTATTGCAGATTTTACTTGAGTTATGTTAAATTTTATTGGATGGTTTACCTTATCAGGAATGATTGGACGACAGGAACAAGTATGTCATGTGTCATGCGAAAGCGTTCAATTTTTCATTTGTGTTTTTGGCCCAAGTGCGGTTTTCCAGTCTTAAAGGAGATTCTTGGTTTATAGGGCATTTCATATGCCGTACAGCCATCCATAAGCTGTAATTGGAGTTTTTTGTGGCATCTAGGCTGTTTAGATAGCGTTCTATTGCAGACTCGTGGTTCTGTCTCAATTTGTTGCGAAGAGTTGTCAGGCATAATTGTAGTTGTGCCTTAGTGGTTGGGAAACGACTAATTTGCCATTGTCTTCTTAACTTCCTTTTTTCTCTGATAAGGGTCTCTATATCCGGCAATGTATTGTAAGGAGCACGTTTAATTGTCCGCTTGATTGGGGTTGCATTTCTTGCTGCAGAATCCAAGACTTCTGTAAATCGGTCGACAGCTATTTGGATGTCAGATGAATTTTTTAGGGGAATGCACTGTGATAGGTGAGAGCTCACATACATTTTATACTTTAACCAATTTGTGTTTCTGTTTGGAAAGGAAATAAAGTTTGCAGCTGCGGCGTCAGAGTTACCTTTTAAAATGAGGATTGAAGGTGAATGATCAGACGAAAGATCATAGGAGGAACTAACTAGTACCTGATCGCGCTTGATGTTTTTAATTACAGCAAAGTCAATAAGGTCAAGTAGCTTATTGAAGTCGGTTGGCCAATAGGTAGGCTCACCACTCGATACCACATTAAAATTATTTGCAGTTACGGTATTGTATAGCTGATTACCTCTAGGACTAATAAGTCTGGAGCCCCAATATGTATGTTTAGCGTTGTAGTCGCCAGCAGCAATGAATTTCTGGCCCAATGTGAAGAAGAAGTTGAGAAATTTATCGTGTACAATTTTGTGGCTCGGGGGACAATAAACGGATGTTAACGTTAGATTGAAATCCGTAAGATTTATAGATGTGGCCTGGATACAATATTCTTCGAACTCTGGCAATGGTAAGTGTCTGATGTGTTTGTGCACAATTATGGCTGTGCCACCACAAGCTCGTCCGCTGGGATGTTTTGTGTCATACGTAAGGTATCCATTTACCCTAAAGCAGTTTTAATGAGTAAAGTGTGTTTCAGAGACAAGAAGTACGTCGATTTCATGCCTATGAAGAAAGTTTGCAACTTCGTGTTTATGTTGGGATAACCCGTTTGCATTCCAGAAACATACTTTTAACTGGTTCATTTTTTGTTAAGTAGAATTTGCAGGAGCATGTTCTGGTTTCGCATCATTTCCTGAAACATGTTCTGCATATTGGCCATGAAGTTATTCATAGTTTGAATTAAATTTTCAATTAAGGTAGGCATATTTCCAGAAGGCATTTGTAGACCTTCCCTAGGAACATTAGCGTATGGAGGTTGCTTTGCGTTAGAAGTACTCGGGGGATTTTTCGCATTAGGGTTTCCTTTTAAGACTTGGGCATATGATTGGTTTTGATTGTTTGTTTGTGTAGTACTAGCAATAGAGCCAGCGGCTTGGCTGGGCGCATGTGACGGACCATATTGGGAGTGAGTATATTTTTGAACTAAAGCAGGTTTTTTTAAATGCAAGAAGACTTTACAACCCCTATAGTTTGCCGTGTGATTTTCGCCACAGTTGCTGCATTTCTTAACATTCGGGTCAGCTTTAGAACGATTACATTCGGCGGTTTTATGAGCGTCGCCACAAACCACACATACGTGAGGCAATTTACAATATGACTTCGATGCCCATGTTCCTGTAATTCTTCTGTTGAGTAGGTAACGCAAGTTGTATATGGGATGAAAGGAATTTTTGGTTTTGAGAACCGATGAATCAAACGATATCTCAATGCGGTGCATTGGTTGAGGAACTTTATTCCTGTTCAAAATGTTATGAACAGATTTTACCTCATACCCCTCTAGCTCTACGGCAGATTTTATTTCCTCTGTAGGAACAGAACTATCTATGCCTTTTTTGACAATAATCCAACCCTTACCCCTTTTTAATTGATATTTATAGTAACTTTTATTTTCTGCATCCAGGTGTCTTGATATAATACAAAAGTTCGTTTCTGTACTGGCTTGAATTTTGGTCTCTTGAATTTGCCCGCTTCGTATAGAAACGACGTAGAAATTATTCTTACCTACAAGTTGAGTCAGCATGTTGACTATGCTATTTGATGTTTGCTCCCGCAGATAGATAGGTGGCGGTTTACCTTCTTTAGTGGCTGTTCCATTAGCTGATTCTGCTTCTTCATCGTCAGGTATGGAGAGTACAGAGAATCTGTTACCACTTGTTGGCAAAGAGACTACGTTAGAGCCTTTGTACAGGGGGACCTAGGACTAGACGTTCTCTTGGTTATTGTAATATATCTGTCCATGCCTGTTTGCACTTTAGTACTTTTTGGCACAGCTCCTGTATTTATTAATGCTAATCGTGATGTTCCAGGTTTTTCGTTAATATTCCTCTGGTCAGACGACTTTACACTTTGAACCACATTTACGGTCGGATCAACACACTTGCTCAGGTTGGGCACACTTGCACTTAAATTGCTGTACGGAAAACCAGTTGCGCTCGCAACTTTTGCACTTAAATAATTTTTATTTAATTCAGGGTATCGAATTTTTTCATTGCTCACGCTCGGAGAGCTTACCACAATATACGCATTTCTGCTATTTGTGCTGGGCCTACTCTCCTTATTGGGAGTGTTTTTGAGGCTCATTCACAAATCTCTTCGGGCACCTAGTTATTGTTCTTTTTTTCACCTATTCCAATTTTTTTTTTTCACCTATTACAAATATTTGTTTTTCACTTCGAATTGTTTTTTTTTATTTTTCTTACTCACTGATACACGTCCGTACTCTTCAAGAGCTGGTTCCTGAGCAATGCCATCGTATTATAGCTCTAATAAGAGATACTTTGGAAAATAAAAAATATTGTTCTGCTGTGTTCTTAGATGTGCAACAAGCATTTGATAAAGTCTGGCATAATGGCTTACTTTACAAACTCAAAAAAACTACTACCGACTCCGTTTTATCTCTTACTAAAGTCATATTTAAGTGAAAGACAGTTTTATGTTAAAGTAAATGAAGAAATATCGAAAATATAAAGTATAAATGCAGGCGTTCCGCACGGTAGTGTTCTTGGGCCAATATTATACACAATTTTTACATCAGATAGGCCTGTGACTAATAACATTCTAGTTGCAACTTATGCTGATCATACCGCCTTATTAGCTTCTAGCTCCTGTCCGGTAAAAGCATCGAATATCGTTCAAAATCAACTATATTAAACTGAAAACTGGTTGTCCAAATGGAACATAAAAGTCAATATTGAAAAATCAGTTCATGTTGTATTCACGTTACGCAAAGGAGTTTGTCCTCGTTTAACTATAAATAATAATGAAATTCCCCAAAAAGACTGTGTTAAATATCTTGGTCTTCATATTGATAAAAGATAAACGTGGAAAGCCCACATAAAATCTAAAAAGGAACATCTTAAAATTAAAATTAAGCGACTATATTGGTTGCTATGCCCTAAGTCCCAATCAAAAGTTGAAACAAAGCTTGTAATATATAAAACTATACTTAAACCAGTGTGGACCTACGGCATTGAGTTGTGGGGAACTGCAAGCAACTCAAATGTTGAAATTCTCCAACGGTACCAAAATAATACTCTGAGATTAATTGTCAACGCCTTAAAATATGTATCTAACAAAACAATTCATAACGACTTATTTATTCCAAAAATGGAAGATGAAATCAAGAAGTTTAGCGCAAACTATCTTGAACGATTAAGTAATCATTGTAACCAGCGTTACCGTTGTGATACTAAAGTATCAATTTGACCCTTTTTCGACCGTGTTGATACCTTTTATGACCCTTTTTTTAAATTATACTTTTGTATCATTATCACCTATTTGGTGACACTTTTTGACCCTTTTATGGAAATAGCTCTCACATTTTGTTGTTTGTCAACACTGCGGAACAGAAGTGCTAAACAAATGTTTTCGAAATAAGCATTGCTTGATATGGAACAGACTCAAAGTATAAACTTACAATTCCATGCTTTCTTCTCCTTGATTTTTGATAGTAAAGTACAATTTCCCTAAAAGCAAACATAACTCATATAAATATTTGTAATTTTTTAAGGTGGTTTCTTTTCAAAACAAAAATTTTACATTTTATTAAAAAAATGCAATTTGGTGTTTTGCTCTCTTAAAGAGTAGCATGTTTTATTCCAAAAAATTCGCACTTAATAATGGCAAAAGGTATTGAACTGTTCGCCTTCTTTTGAATCAACAGTGTTGAGATTGCCCTAACAGGAATGAAAACAAGAGGTAAACATTGTTAAATTAGCGGAAATTCCCATATATTTGGTAACAGCATTATGATAGCAAAGTCTTATATTTATTAAAAATCGTAAAAGCTTTAAAAAATCTGACACTTACAGGAAAAAATCGCTTTAATCGAGAAAATGGTTACAATTTGCAAACGATTGCAAAATTTAAAACAAACGCTAAAATTTTTTCACATCACTAAATCGGAAAATTACATAAAAAATATTAAAAAATTAGCTATGTATAATGATAAAGAATAATCATTTTGTCAGGTGTTTAAAATAGGACAGAGCATTCCATAAAAAAAATTAAGTTTTTTGAGCTCTTCCTACCTGAAATATTATTTGTTTGTTTGCTTATAAAAAAACTTGATCTTATTATGTTCATTAAAATGGGAAATACTGCTAATAAAAAACTTGACCCTTTTTTTATTGAAATACCCTTTTTTTGACCCCTTTTTCTGGAAAATACCCTTTTTGTGACCCTTTTCGAAAATTTCCAACGGTAACCCTGATTGTAACCCATTGGCAATATCATTACTAGATGATACTAACGAAGTGAGAAGACTTAAGCGGTATCATATCCTTGATTTACCCTTCAGATAACCTTATATTTACGCGTATGTATATGGACTTTTTCAAAATAATTTAAAATTTTAATATTCTTTAATATAGTACCTATAATTTATATTTTTGTATATACATATATACATAATATGTTTGTTTCCCCCTTAATTTAATAATTGTATGTAAGTATATCAAACCTTTTTGTTAAAATGTTGCTGTCCTCGCTGGAGCACAACAACGAATGAATTGTAAAGATTTATCTAATTTGGTTATAATCCAAAAACGGATAGATTGTAAATAAAATTTGTTATGAGAAAAAAAAAAATTACATTGTTCAACACATAATTTCAAAAACAAAGTTATGGTTTTTGAAATGTGTATCTTTAAGATAACTCTTATTTCACAAAAACACAGAGACGGACATTGTTAAATCCACTTCGCTCATGATAAGGACCCAGAACATATATACTATATAGTGTCTAAATAAAACTTATCACGAAACAAATATATAGAATAACAAGTAAGAGTGCTTAATACCGTTCACCATGGTTCAATAAGGACAGAAAGTTATGTAAATAGGTCCATATAAATATGGATATATGGTAACGGGTATAAAAATTGTAAAATTAAATTACAAAAGTGGCACTTATTTTAACATACATAATTAAATGAATAAAAATTAAAAATGTTATTATAAATAATGTAACGTGAAATTATCAAAAAACTTAAATTACATTTAATAACTCATCAAAAAAAGGTATATGAATTGGCTTTTTTACAGAACACCACCAGTTATTGAATGAAATATAATTAAAAATAATTTTAAAAACAGTTTTTAATGCAAATCTTAATTATATATTGGATAGTTTTAAAACTTTACTTTTAAAATTTGGAGTGACAGAACCTCTGTTGACAAATTTTAAAACGAAATAAATCTGCACTCTAATAAAAAAATATATAAAATCTTTGTGATTTATGTTATTACAGCATTTAAATTTTGGATCACATTGTAAAAGTTTTTCATATAAAATTTTTGATAAATTATTTTTATGACACACAGTATTAAATAAACTTAGGAATGCTTCATTTAATTGCTTGACGTATTCCTGGAAACCTTCAGGAGGTTTACCTAATGTGTTTCTTTTTATTTCCTTTTCATAACAAAAACTATACTTGTCATAAAAGGATATATCGTTGAATTTTGGCAAATCATTTAAACAATTATGCATTTTGTATAATTTTTTATAAAGATAACCACAAAAAAAATCTTTTCTTCTGAATTTTCTACATCATTCAAATCATGTGAAAAACCTTCTGTATGTATATTTTGGATTAAATCTAAATGTTGTTCAATGTTAAAGTTCAGTACAGCTTTTTCTAGTAATAACTCGGGATTTGAGTTAGGAGTATCATAATTAGAAATTTAATTTTCATTATATATTTCGCAATTGCCTTTTGCGACAGCGTTTACAAAATTTAACCCCCACCGTTTTTGGAAAAAACTACAGAACATTGTGCTTGTAATACGGTCGACATTTCCTGCTCCACGTTGTATGTGCCCGAAAAAGTGTTCTAAATTGTCTTGTGTTAATGAATAACATCTGCCGAGAAATATTCATGATAGCAAATATTTATATATTTTAATTTTAAAATTTTCAAGTACTATTTTCTTTTAATGATTTATTTTGGTTTTGACATCGAGGTAAAAAAAAAATGAAAAAATGTATTCTTAAAAATGATATTAAAGGTAGCAATTTTTTTTCCAGTGCATTTTTTAAAATAATATTAACTTTAAAACGATTTTTGTATACATGATACATTAAAATACGGTTTACTGTTAAATTTCTACGTTTTATATAAATCATATGCATATACGTACATATTTCAAACTTTATCAATGCGATTTGAAAATATTTTTGTAAGAAAGTACTAAATAAAATAAATAAAATTTTAACATATTTAGTGAAGCCCTGTATGTCTGGTGAAAAATAAAAATGTATCAATACATGTACATTTTTTTTCACTAACACATATTAGAGTTTTGTACTACTACCCAGCGGTAAATATTGAAAGGACTGCAAGTGGCAGGCCTTTTTGAATACTCCTTTCTAAAAGATTCGCTTCGCATGATATCCTGCCTTCAGAAGCATGACTTCTAGAAGGTATAAACTTCTTTTTAAAAGACCTTCTGAAATATTCAGCACACATTCGCTACTCCGTTCTTTGAGAAGGGAGAAAGGAAGGTGTTCAGTTTTATTTCCTTTTTATTTTTAGTGACCTTCCTTACTCCCTTCTTTGGGAAGGGATCGAAGTTGTTTTTAAAGGAAGTGTGGAAGGCCTTGCGCCCAATGACAACCTGTGTAAAAAATAAATAAGTATGGAATGCGGCGAGAAGGGCTTCTGACTGCTTGTGACTGCTAAATAAGGCCTTCTATTATTGGGTAGGTACCTGCTGAGAGGGATTGTCAAAGAGTCGTGTTACTTAGTATACTTTGTTCAGAAATTCGGTCATATTTCCGCAAATTCTTAAATTTGCGTTGTACATATTTGTTAGTTTTTTACTGCTGGCAGAATCACAACTTGCATATATTTCACAGCCATATAGCAATAATTGCATAAGATATCTTTTTTCCAACAAAATACGTATATTAAGTGGGGTTACATGTTGAGTGTTCCATAGTGTCCTTAGCTTTCCGTATGTCTTCCCAGCTGCAAAATTTATGTCATCTGACCACGTAAGTGTGTTATTGAATATAATACCAAGATTTTAAGCAGATGTTACAATATAAATTTTTTAAGTGTCAAGCATTATCCTCGGTTCAAAAGGCAACTTTATTGTTTTCTTAGTTATTACAAGACACTTCGACTTCTGTGGGTTAAGACACAAACCATTTGCATTTGCCCAAACCTGGATACGTTTTAGCTCCATTTTTTACTTTTCAACACATTCACCTATGTTACTAAGGCTACTACTAATATAAAGTTGGACATCATCCGCGTACAAATGGGCATTGCAGTATTGTAATTGAGCAGGTAGATCATTGACGTAAAGAGCAAACAGTAGGGGTCCGTGAATTGATCCTTGGGGTACACCCTTTGGGACTGGCAGCATTTGTGAGGTTTTGTTGTTTAAGAATACGGACTGCTTACGATTTGTCAAGTAAGAAGACATTAAACCAACAGAAGCCGCGGAAAAATTGAACATTCTGTGCAACTTCCAGCAGAGAACTTCATGGTCTACCATATTGTTACGTTTTTCCTTTAATAAACGCGTTCGGTTTACTCCCTTTATAATAAACCGTTGAGTTCTTTTAATTGCAAATAAAAACACACACTTATTCAACTTAACAAACTTTATTGAAACTAATTATTTTGTTCACAATTGTTAGTTACGAACAGAACCGTTTCTCAAAACAAAACTAAACTAATTATACATGAGTCACACCTTTTTATATTTCATAATTATTTCTAGATTTTTCCTGAACTTTCCCGTAATAACTTTTTATTATATTCTATAACCATTTCTAGAAATGACTGGGAAATGTATATAGAAATTATTTTAAAATAACGGTTGTGTTGAAAATTATACATGACAATTTCAAGTAACATAAAACTATAACCTTTAAGATAACTTATAACTATAACAATAACTATAAATAATTCTTAGATAATTTAACTTTCGTAACAATATCAAATATCTTTGAGTGATATAGAAGAACAAGAAACGAGACTATGCCATCATCAATATTTCAACGTATTTTTTCAGATACATCACTTAAGGCGGTTTTACAACTATGCCCAGGGCGGAATCCTGACTGCCTCTTTGTAAGTACGTTATTTTCATTTATATATTTGATTATGCAGTAACCTTTCAAAGACTTTTGATAAATAAGGAAGTATAGCAATTGGACGAAAGTCGTTGTTTCTTTTCGGTGTTGATATTATTTTTGCATATTTCCAGCTTTGTGGATAAGCACTCTTTGTTATTATATTGTCAAAATGATAAGTTATATGGGGTAAGATTATCATAACAATCATTTTTAAAAATTTTGGGTGAATCTCATCAAACCCGACGCCATTTAAATTAATATTAAGACATCTAGTCAGTACATCATTTTAATTTACACAATTAAAACTGAATGAATTATTGTGACAATTTGTACTCTGACTTGAATCAAAAAACGAAAAATTTTAAGAGACATTAGGAAGATTTGAAAATTTTTCGTTGACCATTTCCAAATTATATTTGAGGTATCCACATTGCATGATTTTCCAACACCAATTTCACGTATTTCTCTCCATATTTGTTTTGAACCAACGGCAGATGAAAACCGTGTGACATAAAAGTCCGATTTTGCTCTTTTAATTTTTCTATTTACTTCCTTTCGTACTTTGCAATATTCATCATGTAAATCTGGGATCTTAAAACGTTTCCATCGTTTATATACGAAATCTCTGCGGTGAATAGCGGTTTTTATACCAACATTTAACCACGACTTCTTTTTAGCTTTTGGTTTTAAAGTTATCAACAGACGGCATATAATATAAAGAATTCCAATGTTAGACATTTCGGTTGACATAATGTTCTAAACGATTAAAATCAAAAAAAGATACCATTTCAGAAACATATTGGAGCTGGAAATCATATGCCAGGAATCACATATCATGTTTAGAAAAACATGGCGCCGATAACTGATCATGTAACAAGACCTTACGCACAGTACTGACGAAAAAGATATCCAACAAAGCGTTAGAAGTAGAAGTAAAATGTGTTGGGTATGTTCAGTTTGTTGGTACCAAACCAAGTGATTTCATATCATCCGTTAAATGATTTTCAATTAGAATATTAGAGTTAAAATCACCACCTTTGATTTCATCTGCATATTTAATGGTCTTGATCTAGTAGGTCTATATACAGATCCTAGTAGAAGTCGCTTGTGTGATACTTAAAACATTTTCTTAGTATGATAGACCAGCAAGTAAAATCGTATATATTGTTACGAAAGTAACTTTAGTTAAGAATAACTTGTTATTATTGGTTAAGAATTAGATTAATTTATGTGTTATATTGTATTGATTAGTTATTAAAGGCCAGTTTACACGGTAATACAATGTATTACGACTTTGTAGAATCAAAATATTATGAAATTCTCTCCGTGTTTAAAAGAAAAAAATAAAAATCTGTTGTAAGTATAATTCATGTTTACACGGATGGTATAAGTAAAATCAAAAATAATAACAACAAAACAGATGGTTGCAGTTTTAAATTTTTACAAAAACAACATAAAAATTTCCTGAGTTGATTTTAGTTGTTTTTGTTATTGTATAAAAATACTACCACCTTCAATATCTCCGTTAAAATACACCTCTGGTGTGATGAAAACACATAAGTTTCTAAAATGGTTTAGAAAAAAACCATTTACCGACCAGAGAAGCAAGCCGTAACGGCGCGGCTGACGGCTAGCCGCTCCGCCGATTTTTTTCGACATACTCGGCTGATCGACGGCTCAATTGCTAGCTGATTGTCTTTTTTTCTATTTTTTTATATTAAGCCAAAATTAGTTATTTAATTAATTTTTGGTATTTTTTAATATCATTTAAGTTAGTGAATACTTACGAAAATCGGTAATTAATTAATTAATTGTAGCACTGTTGCCTTATACAAATACTTTTTTGTATTTTGCATGTGGAAATGGTGGTTAAGGCCCGTTTTCCCAACTAACCGTATATAAGTGTACCATTATTACAGCTTTACTTTAACATACCAGGTAGGTTAAACCTTAATTTACTTTATCGCTCTTTACGATAATGGAAAACTTTTTAAAAGGCCTGTTAATGTCTACTTTTAGCTATCGGTAAGTTGTGAAAACGGGCCTAAGTGCATTGTTTTAAAAGCTGCAGTTAAGATAGTAAAAATCATAAGATTGTGCTGTTACTTCGACTTTTTCATTTGTCATTGGACAAAAATAAACTTTTGCCTTTACTTCTGATTCATTAAATGAAAACAGTCGCAGTCAAGGCAAAAACAAAAAGTTGTACACAACAAAGAACATCTGCAGTCGACATGTTCGTTAATTTTCCCTAAAGTAGTTACAAATCAGTGTTGCAACTTTGTGGGTAATTACCCGAATTTGGTATAATTTTTACGGTCGTGGGTAGAGCGTGGGTAATTTCTCTTAGGTGTAATTCAGGTGTAAATTGAAATTTTTACTTCAGATGCCCTAATAAAATCAAGATTCGATTTCAGTGATGACATTTATTTCTTTTTAAATATTGTTGCTAAGAAATGCACAGCCTTGTTAATCAAAGTCTCGGTTTCTTTTTAAGAAAAGTCTTCAATCATTAAACATACATATATTTTCAAATGTTTGGTAATGAATGTCGCAAGATGGACCCTTCGATTTGGATAAATATGCCTATCATAGTGATTTAGAACCTGAAGTTTATTGAAAAAAGTTATTCAAACTAAAAACTTGTCTGGGGGAAGACATGTTTCCAATATTGCAACATATAATAAATTTTATTTCTATCTTGCTACTTTTTAATGTTTTAGTTTAAAGAATATTTAACGCCTTTTACAGTTCTAAAACTGAATTACGAAAAGAACAGTTGTATAAAACTCTGCAGGCATTTTGTTTACTAAATAAGGCATAAAGGGTATTTTTAACACCATGGAACTTAAAATGGTAGACAACACAAAAAAAAAATTAATTTTAATCGCAGATTGATACACGGCATTACCATTTGAAACTTTTTTAAAATAAATAGACACAGCTCCTGTCCTTGACGAAACGCATTGCAGACGTCCAGTTTTGTTTCTCTTTTTCGAATAAAATGAACAATAATTGAAGCACAGCCGCGAAAAACGTTGTAAACGCCACATTTTGCAAAAACTGTTTTTTTGCAGATAAACGTTGACTTTACTCTCTTACACAGTTTAAACATAAAATCAACCAAAACTATGCACTTTAACGCCTTCAAAATGGCGTACAAAGTGTCAGCCAGTGGAAGAACATTGCAAGTTACTAACATAATGATGAAACCGAAATGGTTTTGCAGTGCGGGATAATGTTTTAAAAGCCTTTTGCATTAAAGTTTTTATTATCACTATTTTAAATAATAGAAAAAAAAATTTTTTAAAACAAATAATGCTGCTTGTCAAAAAACGTTTTTTTGCTCTCCTGAAAAATTATTATTTTATAACTTAAAACGTTATTCGCGGCTGTGCTTCAATTAGTATTGTGGTTATTTTGTTGAACTATTTATGGGTTTGAATCCAAATTTTTAATATTTTAAATTAGACTTAAGTTCATCAAATTTAATTTTCATTAAATTATTCTTATGAAGAAAGGAATTTTACGACATGAAATTAATTAAAATTTACTGATAATTTTTCATTCCTGACTGAAGCTGGGCTCGAACCCAGGCGTTTTTTACGGACAGGTTGCCCTTACATGTTTCGATTGCAACCACTCAATCTCTTCAGAGGGCTTGCCGTTTAACACTCGCAGCCATCGACGACTGCTGACGTCAATAGTCAAACATCAATCCTTAAACCAAATTGTATTTAACCCTTTGGTAGATCGAAATTTGCTTTGAATGATTATCTATTTAAATTTATTTTACATGTTTCTCCTTACTTCTGATTTTTCGTACTTTTGTCAAGAATTCTTCTTGAAGTCCAAAGTACATATTTTGTTTTGTTTTTCCTTTTTTTGTCTTTCCTTTTCTTGATGACCTTTTCCAGCACAACTTGAACAATGTTGACCTCCAAGACAACGATTGTTGCTGGTTTATCAGCTTTAACCACTGACTTCACAGTCCTACGGAAAACAATCAATAAGTGTCACATCGCACGGCCTTGAATTCTTATTGACAGTTTATTTTCTCTAAATCAACCCATCGCCTAAATTTGTGAAAAAAGTTGCGTCATTTAAATCCTGAAGTCACCTTTAAGTTGCGAAAATCTATGGCTGATTTTCAAAGTATATTTTGATAATTTGGTGGCGTTGTTCAAGCATGAATCTATTTATGATGATGTGCCTGTTCAAAAAGTGAAAATAGTATGACAGTTCGTTTGACAGCTAATCTTTCGTAAGCTCTATGGGGCTAAAAAGAATCCATTATAAAGCAATGACAAGGAACATTTTAAACCTTTTCAAGATATATCAACCAAATGTGGAAGTTGAACTCATTATTATAGCAGTTTGAATTTATGTTTTATTAATTTTTTTTAAGTCTTTAATGTTATTTTTGTTAATTTAAATTAAATTAACAGCTTGATTAATATTGATCTTCTTTTAATGAGTTTGTTGTGTTTTTGCTTCTTTGTAAATGTCTTTTTATTTAATAAAACTTTAATTTTATATCAGGTGTAATTTCATTTAAATCGGGTAATTTTGCTTCATCTCAAGTGTAATTTTGAAATTTGCTGGTGGTAACACTGTTACAAATATTTATTTATTTTTTATTTAATTAATTAATAAATAACAAAAAAAATTAATTAATTTACTATTTAAAAATGCCTGATGTTTTTAAATTTTAAGAAAATCTTATTGTTATATCTTTTAGTGACCGTAGTACAACTAACAAGGTATTTGCTGTAAATAGTTTTTTTTTAATCTAAAAATTTAATTTATCTTTTATAAAATCTTTACTTTTTAAACGAATAAATTATTAGTTGTCTTTTTGTTTTGTTTATCTACATATATGTTTACTGTACATAAGTTCGGCGCAGCCGAATATTTTTTTTAGTCTTCAAAAAAATCGGCGCAAAGCAGCTCAGCCGCCACCGCCGAATATTTTTGGTCTTCAGCCGCCGCCGAAAATTTTTAATCGGCTTGCTTCTCTGTTACCGACCGCTTGTCAGATTTTGTATTCGTATTCTCTCTTACTCAATGCATTTTGCTTTTACATGATATGATTTCTCTCATTATACATTATGTCGTAATACAATGTATTACCGTGCAAACTGGCCTTAAGTATTTTTTAGTTATTTTATTAGTTAAAATTGTTATTGTATAAGTTATGCACACTTCTAGTGTAAAAATCAATGTACAGATGTAACGTTAAAATTGTTGTGCATAATTGTACTATAGATGAGTAAGTAGCCGTTATGCGGCGAACTTTCTAGAGCCATCTTGACATCTGGGCTAGAGTATAAATACTTGCGGCGGCTAGCATAATGAGATCATTCTAAGTTCAGACTTTGTCAAAAACGTATCACGCTGAGAAAATTATAGTTGATTGTGAATAAAAGCTAAAATTACGGTTGTTAAAGTGACTAAGTAATAAATAAAGTTGTGTAAATTATAAACAGTGTTTAAAGTGTTGTGATTATTTAGTTTTATTTAAAGTGCAATAAAGAACTCGAAACGGTTTATTTTAAAGGAAATAAACCAAAACGTTATTAGAAGGCAGTAACGTAACAATATATACACATTAAAGAATTCTCCTGTGTATTTAAATACTCGCTCCAAAAAGAGCTTTCAAGCTTTCAGAAAATCAACAAGCTATCAATCTGTATTACTTAATTTAAAACAGAAAGTGTAGAAGCAGAGAAAATATTCCAAAACAAAGTGTACCAACCTACATTAGTAAGTTTAAATTAGTCGCAAAGCAGACAATAGGAAAGTAACCCCTAATTTAAACTTAAAACAATGATAGTTCCGTTTATTTCTGAGCATTAATAAAGGATGATTTCATATCTCTAATAACACTCCCAATAAAAAATGTGCTCTAAAAGGAGCAGGTTTTTTGTATGAATTTATACCTCAAATCACTTCAAACCTACTGATGGGATGCCTGATTTTTGAATGGGGTGTTCCCGGATTGGATTACTATTTTCTGCTGACAATAAGAGCTTCTTTTAACATGCATACAAAGCACTCCTAAAGTGCTTTTTTAGGGGCTAACTAAATTAACATATTCATTAATATTTTGCTTTTACTTGTTTTAATGCCTTTTTTGCAATCATTTTCGTAAACCATAATATATTTTTATTTTTTTTTCTTTAAAACCTTCTTCGTTGTCAGCACTAAAATAGCAGCTTTTTTTGTATGTTTTATTCTTTATTTTTTACTGCTCTATAAGAGCTCTCTAATTGAAGCGCTTGATTATGCGCTTTTTTCTCTGTAGTGCTTCAAAAAACCCAAATTTTTTACTGGGCTGTGCTAGGATTTGACAATTTTATTCTTCTGACAAGCAAGGCACCTGGTGAATTAACCTAAATCGGGTAAGGTGAACCCAGTGGTGCCAACTATTTTTTTAGTTTAGCTCTTGTTTTCGGGATATACCGGTATTTCGAAAATGGAAGAGGTTGCTCAACATTATTGAAGACACTAAAAAAAACAAATTCCGCAATAAAATTACCTTTAAGCAAGGCAAACCTTTTTCTAATCTGTTTAATATATGTACCTGTAATAATTTATAATTATCATACTTTATAAGCAAAATTTCAAAATTTTTGTTTTTTTAAAACGGCATTTAAAATTGCAAAATGCAGCTATTCTTCTAATTTTTTCTTCACGTATAGAAAATATAGTTTCAAAAAAAACAAGCAACAAACGATTAAAATCTGCCTACAACTTTTGAAACAAAATTAAAAATGGTAATTAAATTCAAGAATTTCATAAAACGCCATATTTGTATGAGAGGCCCCCTGAGGGATGAAGATAAAGGGCAAGACTGTTTTGAGAAAATGTTTAGGACGAAAGACTTATGCCGGTAGGACATACATTTTATCCCCTTAGGGGCGATTCCTAGGCAATAATGGGACTTCAATATACATATATGAAGAATATAATTCAAATTTCTCTTGAATTTCGTTTGAAGCTGTAGTATTTGAAATAATATTTGTTAAATAACAACAGACAAAAAATTAGTGGTATTCAAAATAACACATCGACATTAAAAGAAAAACAAGTAAGAAAGTAAAGTCGAGAATTTATTGCGCTTGTACCCTATTTGCTACCCTTGGGCAATCATGAATCCGCCTGAACAAAATTATGTTATGAGGTGAAGATAAATGTAAAAGCTCTTTGTGCCAAATATTGCTAAGATATCTTCAATTATATGGGATTTTAGGATGGGGGTTTATATTAGGACTTACCAGAAAAACATTTTGCAATGACATAGAAGCTATCGTAAAAGTTATGTCTCCAGTTTTTATGTCAATACCTACATTTATAAGGAAGCTATGGCATTAAAAGCTCTTTTCGGGAGTAGTATTTGTATGGTATCGTTGGTTTAATATGGACCAATTGCAATCAAATTTGGCAAGATGATTAAGATTGCAACAAATTAAGTTTGGACTAAATTAATTCTAAAAACCATAATAATAAGTTTATATGAACAAACTCTACTGCGGAGAGAAGCAAATTTTCAGTAACTGAGCTACATAAATAAGAGCGGAAAGCGTCTTTTTATGTCAAAACTTTTGATGTTCAGACAGTTTTTATGAAACAAACCTTTATAACTCGAATTCAACACCCGGTTGGAAAATATTAGTTGACTGGTCGGTGTATCGGTTTGTTTTATTGAAAATGTACTGGAAATAGAATTTCAATGTTTAAAAAAACCTTGCCGCTCTTGTTTAGGAAGCTCAGTTAGACCCACGTGCTTCAGGACAAACGCATAATACCCTCTCCACTATTGTGGTGTGAATATAAAAACGCTTGCCGATCTTATTTCGGTTGGCTTGAAAGCTCATTGATTTCGTTCTGTAAACATATAAATGGGAATAGGTATGTAGTTCTGAAGAAGAAATATTTTTAAATGGAGACCTTAAATATAACATTTTCACTTAAAAGTTTATAGGTAATTCTAATAATTTTATATTTTAACCCCCATATTCATAAACAAAATTTGATTAATAAAAGGTTTATTGAACAAATTTTCAGAGAAAATTCGTTTCATAAACTTTTTATAAGCCTGAAATGTTTTTTTTATGAATATGGGGGTAAGTCTCTTACTATGAGCCCAAATCAAAATATAAAAATTGGTTCTTCTTATTTTTAAATGGTTTTTTTTTATTCAATTAGAATACATATATTTTTTATACTTTTGCGACATTCGTAATCTTAAAAACTTAATTGAGGACAATATTTCCAAATATGTACATATGCATGTTGTTAGAGTTATAGTTTAAAAATTTCAAGTATGTTTTGAAAATATTATTGTTCATATCTCTTAATTAATTGGGCGTTATAAATATTAAATGGTTAAAAAAAATTAAAAAAGACAATTGTTACAATCATAATGCTGTACGCAAAATATAACATATTTTCGTATGTACAATAAACCTGCTACAAACTTACATTCTTACTGCAAGTAAAACACTAAAAATCCAGTGTTGTTTTAAAGTGTTGGCTTGAATTGTCACACATCTGACAACTTAACTAGCTCATCTCAATTATCCACTTAAACTCACTTAAGACGGACGGTCAGCGTCGTTAAATTTCTTCTTCGCGACAATATATTAAATGTACGCGTACAAACATTAAACACAATATATCACATGACTTTTTATCTTAAGGAAAATAAATCTAAGAAAAATACTTGCAAAAATCAAGTAAAATAAATCTCAAAAACACTGTTTTAAAATTTTCGAATTGGTAAAAAATAAACAGTATTTAAAATATTTAAAGCAGTTTTTTATTGCAACTCGGAATTTTAAATGCAACGTAAACTAAAACACTGCTAAACGAAGTTCAATTTAACTGAGAATAAAAACAATTGAAATAAAAATTCTTGCGATATGTACATATGTACATATATAAATAACACAATTCAAAATTCTTTAACTTCAACGGATTTTTAATTCGATAATTTCAAATGGCGCGCAAACATTTGTGAGAATAACGGTACCGCACAAATAGTTGTATGTATATAAAAATGTACGTATGGTTTTCTATTTTTTTCTTTCTATTTTGTTTGTTTACAAACATATCCTACGTCTTTTTATATACAAACACACTCGGATACACATTCCCACACCGACTTACGATTGTATAGACGAACCCACAACAGCACATGTGCCGTAATTACTTGACTGCAAAGTACCAAAATGTAAATAAATTGGTCTTGATTTGAAGAAAAGAAAATAAAAAAAACCGTTGACAGCTTCACAGGCAACTAATTCGTTTAATAAATTGAATTATTACAATTTTCTTTTTTTATTAAAACTCAATTATTTATTTACTCACACACGCACTCTTTCACAGCCATCCACATATGAATAGATTTAACGCATTTAATTTTATTACTTTAAATGCAATAGATTTTTCTTTTTTGTGGATTTTTTTTATTTTATTTTTCCCTTATATTTTTGTAATATATAAAAACAATCACGAAATAACACGTCCGCCGGCAAAGAAAGCTGAGAGTCGACTATCAAGTAGAACTAAACTCAAAGGCCCAAACGGTTCGTGCACGATTTTAGTTGCGTCAACGACAACCACATGTGGGCAAAATGTACTTGAAACATTTGGAAAAGGAACTTGACTCTTTTAACGGATGACACACGTCCTTGTACACAAAAGTGGTAGTGGGTTTGGGGAGGAAAAATCTTCTAAAATTGTGTTTGTATGTGTTGTTATGTGGCATTCTCTACAAACGAACATTCCTCTATTGTTGGCAAAACATACTGTTGATATTGTGTACAAAGTCAACACGTACATTCATACACAAACACACACAAATCCAAAAACTCATTCCCTCCGAATAAAGAAAAAGGAAATATAATTCATTTCCGCTATACTATGTTGTGATTCATTTCCTTTCGTTTCATCTCATAATTTAGCTCTCATTTGCTCTCCATTATTCTCTTTTAAAAATAAAATATAATTAATATGCAATGTTTTGACAGGGATGTAAATAATTTTAATAATTCAAAAGTAAAATGTACATAGTAGAATATAAATAAAAGTTATTGTTAATTTTTATTTATACATATATTTATGCTTAATGTGTGTTGTTTTGTATCAGTTTACTACTGGACGTGTTTTAACAGTTGCCCATATTAATTTTATTTTCCATGTTGGAATTGAAACGCAATTATGAATTTATACTCACAGCCAGTGCTGCCAGGTAATTTTTATTCTTCCCTCCAAAAAATTTAAAAACCCCCCGCCAGAACAGAATTATGGTATGAGGTTAAGAATTATATAAAAGTTATGTGTGCCGAATATTCACCCTTATCGTTGGAGGAAATACCTTCACGTTCCCTTTAATCTATTACCAAACAGTCGCAGGCGTATTTTTAATTCGCCAACGAAGATAAGAGTGAATATTCGGCACAAATAACTTTTATATAATTCTTAACTTCATAGCATAATTCTGTTCTGGCGACCTTTATTGGCCATGGGTCACAAAAATTTTTTTTTAAATATAATGCTGTAGGGCATCATTTTTCTTAGTACTTCGTGTTAAGTTTTTATATACATACGTATATTTACAAAAAATATATTTTATACCTTGTAAATACTATAAGAGAACAATCTGTCACGTACGGTATGTCGCGAACGATATTACATTTCATTCATTATAATTATTTTTTATTTTGCAAAAATATCCCTAAATATAAAAGTTTAAATAAAATTTAATTTCAATTAATTTAACTTGACTCAGTTTAAATTTACCATTATTTTAAACACTTTGTTTTTCTAAGTCGTAAAATTCCTTCCTCAGTGAAAATAATTTAAAGAAAATTAAATTTGATGCACTCAAGCCTAATTGAAGAATATCAAAACTTTACTGAAATTTCACCAAAATATTGTTTTGTAGTTTCTTGAACATTTTGATTAAAGTAAATATCGAAAAAAGTGTTGGATTGAAGTCGTGAACGTATTATTTAATGAAAACTTCACCCTTAAAACGCTTTCTTTATATATTTTCAAATTTTGAATTTGCAGGTAAACATTTAAATATGTTGATACTAAATTTATACTACGAACAAAAACTTGAGACGTTGCAAAATCTGGTAATTAAGCTATTTTCCCTTGAAATCTAGCAATATCAATTCATATATAAATATTATTTTTCATATAATTTTATTTTTATTTGACATGAAAAATGAGTTTTAAGCATAACTTGATATTTAAACAAATTAGTGAAATCGGCCACAGACAAGCAAATAGTGAAACACACTAAATACCCCCTAAATATAAATGTATGCCCTCTAAATTTCTTCCTAAGAATTTGTATCCCCTAAATGAAATAAAATCCCCTAAATCTGGGTGGAAAACACCTAAGCTGGCAACTCTGTTCACAACAGTGCTGCCGGAACCCAAATTCAATTTTACAAAGGCAAATCCAACATTTTTTAAAATGTAGCGCTGTTAATTTACGAAATCAAAAATTTTTCTTTTCTTTGGTTAAGGAATGTTTTTTATTAGCTCTAAGGAATTATATCTTGTAAATGGTGGCCACTTTCTGCTTGGAATATACTTGCGTGCACTTTTGTATCTATTGTTCATAACTTTTCGCTTAATTTCGGTTGAAATGGTCATGATTTAATTTCGAATGTTGGAATTTAGTTGGGGGATAATTATTGGTTTATCTGTGCATTCTTTCAAATATCCTTAAAGAAAGCTGCCAGAAACTGTTTAATTCGCTAAATGTGTGGCCAGCTAAAACTGCTTGTGCGGGAAAAGCATTCGTATGCCACTTACCAAGGACATGGAGGCACCTGCAGTATGTGCTATAGCTTTATCTTTTTAAAAACATAAGGTTAAATGGTTTTCCACAGCTGCACAGGAAAATTAAAAAAAGGTTTTGATCACCAAAATAATTGAAACAAGCAAAAAATTGTTTAATTTTGCACCTAATACCGAAATGATTATACCAATTACTCAAATTTGCAAAAATTGCAAAACAAGGATTTTTTTTCCAATTAAAAAGTTTTTACATTTTAATTACAAACATAATTGAAAAAATTATTAATATTAAACAATATTTTAATTGAATGAATTAACAAATTAATAAAAAAATCAATATTTTAATTGAATGAATTACTAACGTAATTCATTACAATACAGAAAATTAATTATTTAAATAATTGTACTGATTAAAACAGTGATTGCATTTTTGCATTAAATCGATTAAATTTTAAATTGAATAAATTAAACAGTGTATTTGAAATACAATCTAAATTCAATTACGCAAATTATTCAATCAAACAAATTGTTAATTGAATAAGTTTGTAGAATCAATTCAGTGGATGGTTAAATGAAGCAAAATAATAATATTTAAAATATATGTTTTATTTAAATATGGTTTAAAAATAACTTGTTTTAATTGTTTAATTGTAAAAGTTCATGCTTAATTGTACAAATCTTAGAAGATTTGTTTGACAGGAATTTCATACATACAACTTTGTATAAAATTGTAGAATAACTCAGATTCTTCAGGGTATTCAGGAATGTAAGCAAAAAACGGTTTTTGTTGTGTGATTTGGCTGTACTGTTTTTCACCTATTCCCTTTTAACGCACAACATGAAATGACGCCAAAAATAATTCAAGAATTAACAAATAAAGAAAATGAACACCGAATTTCGGTTGCGACCATAACCACCGTCAACAATGTGGTCAGCCACAAGGCGATCAAATACACTGTTTAATTTATTCAATTAAAAATTTAATCGACTTAATGCAGAAATTCAATCACTGTTTTAATCAATACAATTATTAAAATAATTAATTTTCTGTATTGTAATCAATTACGTTAGTAATTCATTCAATTAAAATATTGATTTTTTTTAATTAATTTGTTAATTCATTCAATTAAAATATTGTTTAATATTAATAATGTTTTCCATTATTTTTGTAATTAAAATGTAAAAACTTTTTAATCGGAAAAAATCCTTGTTTTTTTAATTAATTAATTAATTGGTATAATCATTTTGGTGACAGGTGCAAAATTAAACAATTTTTTGCATGTTTCAAATATTTTGGTGATCAAAACCTTTTTTTGTATGTGTATTGTATGATTCAAAATCAGTCCAAGAAAAAAAGCTTTGTTCCATTTTTAGATAATTACACAGAAAGCGGCAACGCTGACTCACAAAGAAAGGAGCTGACAAAGAAAACGACTAGAAGAGAAAGAGATGAAAAAACCTTCTCAGCTGTCCAAAAAAACCTAACTCTACCAGTGATGCCAACTTTTTGAGAGCAAAAAGCACTTTAAAATTTAAAAAAAGCACTAAAAAGCACTATTTTGAACAAAAAAAAGCGTACAAAAGCACTAAGCCATTTTTTAAATTTAATTAAACACAAAACAAGTTGCATTCGGCTGTGCCGAATATTATATACCTCCAAAATTTAAAAAAGGCGATGGCGTTGATGGGTGACCATTTTCATTTAAAATTAAATATACAGGTATGTATGTGATGAAAATCAATCGATTTCAAAACGACCGTTTTTAAAAGGTGTGATGAATTTCGAACGATTTTAAAATCTATTTCTGAATCTGGCCTGTTGCAATTACCGAAAATTTGCAGTGACCGACCATTCTTTATAAAACTTAATGACAGCCCAAATTTTAATAAAAAAAATATGTTGTCAACGCTAAAAAGTAAACGTTTTGTAAAATTTCCAAATTGCTAGGAAGCCTAGCTCTAACCTCGTAAATAAAGTTTTTGGTAAACCGAATGCAACTTTCTTTTATCACTTGTTTTTATCATTTGAAACCTTAAAATCTTTATATTCCTTCCCAAAATTGTACCCCAAATATCAAATCTCATCTTAATCATCCTGAATATAATCGAGGTTTTAAAAAAATGGTACAAAAAAAATAAAATTTTGTAAAAAGCACTTAAAATCACTGTAAGAAATTGTGAAAAGCACTATAAATACCCGCTTTTCAAAAACGGGTGTTTAACAAAATTTCGGGTATTGCATAAGCAAAAAACCACCAAAAAATACCCGAAAGGCACCAAAATGGCAACGCTGAACTCTACAGTTGTGTTAGGAGAAAATGTGTTTATTTTGTTGTTGTAAGTTCACACATGCGAAATTTTTAAAGAATTTTTTGTTTAGTTTTGAGAGAGTTCCTTCTCCATTCTTTCAAATTTTTGTTGTTTTAATACTTAGCAAGAATTTAGATAAGAATAAAATAATTAGATAAAAACCATTTAAAACGCTTTAAGTATGCAAAAATAACAATGCAATTTTACAAAATTGCTTGCTTGATGAAATAATATTACAAAGACTTTATATAAAAATCTTTAATGGTGAATTTCTGAAAAGTGAAAAATAAGAAAACGCCACTAGTAGTGCGATTCACTAACTTTTATAATGATAGTCGCATCGTTAAAATAAATATAACGAACATTTTAAATTTATTTATTTACTATTCAGTAACATTTTTAACGATATTCGCTGTCGCTTATAGTCAGCTGTTACTTTAAGCAGTATTTACGACATTAATTTACGTGGTGTTTATTAAATCGATAAATTGTATTATATGTTTAAAATGGTTTTTGAGTATTTGACATTTTGTAGACAGAAATGTCGCATGAAATTAAATTAAATGAATACAAACATACAGCTGTATACTATAGCTAAAGAAATCACAGAATTGCACTTGATCATCAAGAGGGTATTAACTCAAAATTTTAATTTTTCACTTTTTAAAAAAAATCGACACGTTATATTCATGTTAACCCGCTGTAAAAATATCGCGCTTTTTGTCAACTTTTTGGTAATGAAACGCATCGCTTAAAAAGTATTTTTCTTATGTTTTGTATGTAAAATTGTTTTTCGTCTAGTGAAATTTTTTATATTTTGAGTTAATACCCTCTTGTTGATCAAGTGCGTTATATGTTGACAAATATAACGATTATCGGTTCGTTTAAAGCAACGATCATCACGCTATGCCCCCGGGGGCCGAGCACTTTTCGTTAATTTCACACACACACAACACGAAGTTTAACGAAACAATTGTAAAAAGCCATAATTTTTAAAAACAAGAACAAAACACATAGTTAATGTCTCAGACGAGTAAATTTATTTTCCTCTAATCAACAATTTATTGTTCTTTTACCAATAATTAAAAAATGAAAAAATTGTGGATACGTGCCGGTTATCAAACAAGTACAGTATTCCACGGATAATTACCTCGACAAAAATGCCAATATTTTTGGGTAATTATGCGGGGTAAGCATTTAAACGAATACGCTTAACTACCTCG
This sequence comes from Pollenia angustigena, assembly GCA_930367215.1. Classification (NCBI taxonomy): domain Eukaryota; kingdom Metazoa; phylum Arthropoda; class Insecta; order Diptera; family Polleniidae; genus Pollenia; species Pollenia angustigena. Next base: position 141,599,078 of record OV884056.1, on the reverse strand, counting down.
TTGAGGTAATAATAAGAATACGCTTAACTACCTCATTGAGGTAATTAAGCAAATTCGCTTAAATACCACAGTGAGGTAATTATACGTATTTATTTACAAGATAACTTAACTTTGATGTATGAAAAAATTTAAGAAAGCAATTTTTACATGTATCAGCTAAATCTTAAGATAAAGCAATAAAAAACAATGGGATTTGTTGTCTTAAATTTTATCTGTAGTGCTTTCTGAGATGTCCTGTCATATCCTACTAATACTCACGCAAGCCGTTAATATGCAATTGCATGGGTTTTCTTGTGCGACCAATGAATGCGGAAACAATATATTTATGCGTTTAGAGCTTTTAATGAATTTTGGTATCGATTTGTTTGTAAATAATTTCCATATTTTAGCCATTGTTGCATTTTTATTGCACACATATTTTAAGTTTTTAAAACATATTTTAATACATGTTAAGCAAAAAAAAAAATTGCTTAAAATTCTGGCTAACAGATGAATCTTCTGTTTCTTTAATTTCGTCACCTACATTAAATTTTCACTGTACAATTTTAAGCCAAAGCAAGTTTTTGTTGAAGATAAATTTTTTTCGCAACTTATAAAGCAGCCCATACACGATTCAATTCAATTGTCAACTGAGTCGGTTGTTGTCCAAATCAAAGCGTGTATGGCTTTGTCAACTGATTAGTTTGACGGTTGTCGAGTTTGTTGAAGTAAAATCAAAAGATTTTGATTTTTTCAAGTTGACTAATAAGTCTTTCAATTCGATTGTACTGTGTGTGCTCGAGTCTCTTGATCAGCTGTCAAAATTAATGTTTGTAGTTTTCTTTTGCTAAAAAAAGGTTAAGTATTTAAAAAATTGTTTATAATCTTTCAATTCAGTTGATGAAGTGTGTGGCCAAGCATCAATTCAGTTGAAAGACTCAGTTGACAATTGAAACGTGTATGGTACGCATAACATAGAAACCTAGACGCATCGTTTCGGAAACTATCGAACCAGAAACCCTTTTTTAAGTAATCTTTTCGTGTCCGTCCGTCCGTCCATCTTGCTGGTTGTATGTCCATGTAAACCTTGTGCGAAAAGTTAAGGTAGCAGTTTTTAGATAATATGATAAAAATGGGTAAATACGGTTGTCATAAGAACGAAACCTATGTAAATTGTAAGAATCGGTCTATAATATCACATCGTCCCCATGCAAATTTCAAACTTTAATCTCTTTAAGACAAAATATCTTATAAATTTGGTGTATTTGGATAACTCTTATATGAATCTTGACCTCAAACCATAACTTTTAATGCAAATATTAATTTGTTGAATATTTTGCTTTATCTCAAGCCATATTTTGTTTTTAGGCATATTTTTAAAAAAAAATTTTAGTGCATATTTTCAAATTATTAACATGTAAAACTTGGTTGTATTAAGGCTCAGTTAGTCTTTACTTTCTGTTCTGTTACAAATCAGCTGATTTGTTTTTGTTATTAAAAAACCTGTGAAATTGATTAGTTTTTCTGTTCTGTTGCGGTTCAGTTTATTAAAATCAAAAAATTGTTAAGTTATTGTAAGTGACAGCAAAATAAATAATAAAAAATACATATTTATATTAAAATAATGTGTTTTTTAATTTTAAGAATTCATAAAATTTAATTTTTTCAAATTTATGTGCATTAAAGTTATTGAAATAAAACAATGGACGGTGCAAAAGTAATAAATTTGTCATAAATGGCTAATAAGTTGCTACAGAAAAAGTAACTATTACAATTTCGAAACAGAACGGCACGGAACAGAACAGAAACAGAAAGTAAAGACTAATTCTGCCTTTACTTGCTGTGTTTTTGACAAATAGTACTGAGGCAATTAAACGAATGAAATTTAGGTATAATTTTGTTTTCGGAGTTAAATTTTTAAGGCAATTATCCGAATCGGGTAATTAAGCGTATGGCAATTAAACATGGATTTTTGTTTAAAAAAGGGAAGAAAAAAACGGGGATTTAAAACTCGAGGTAAATAAGCGTGAAAGGCATTTAAGCATGGGGTAATTAAGCGGGTTATACTGTATTTGTAAATTGTGAAGATATTATTGCAGTAAGAGAGTCGTATCGAAGGCGACTGAAAGTACTGGTTTTAAGAATATGTAACAATATTGATCTTGTAGATGGAAAAGGAGCAATTCCAATATAAAATCTACTCCCGGTAATAATATAAAATTTGATGTATAACTGTTAATAAAAAAATATGTAGCAGAATAAATAGGTATGCACACAAATATACAAAGAAAAACTCTGTGCAAACACTTTTTGCTTATTCATTCCGGTCGTTTGTGTTTAAATAAATGAAAAAGAAAAATTTTTTAATATTTTTAATTAGGCTTAAGTTCATGAAATTTAATTTTTATTAAATTATTTTTATGAAGAAAGGAATTTTACAACATGAAAATTAATTAAAATTGTTATTGATAATCTTTCATTCTTGGAAAGCAAATTTCGATCTACCAAAGGTTAAAATACAATTTGGTTTAAGGATTGATGTTTGACTAGTGACGTCAGCAGTCGTCGATGGCTGCGAGTGTAAGACGGCAAATCCATCTGAGGAGATCGAGTGGTTGCGATCGAAACATGTCATGGTAACCTGCCGGCCAGGGTTCGAGCCCGAGCCACGTCAAGAATGAAAGATTATCAATAACAATTTTAATTAATTTTCATGTTGTAAAATTCCTTTCTTCATAAAAATAATTTAATAAAAATTAAATTTCATGAACTTAAGCCTAATTAAAAATATTAAAAAATTTGGATTAAAAACCATAAATAGTTCAACAAAATAACCACAATACTAATTATTGAAAAAGAAAAAGTACAAAAAGCGAATTGTTTTTTAACCCTCCATTACTAACATCTGGGTCGAATCGACCCAGACACGCAAACTTTAAAATTAAAAAAAAACCAGACGATATTTATGATATTATGCATCTAAAATTATTAAAAAAAACAGCCTGGGTCGACTAGACCCATAGTTAGCAATAATGTAACAAAAATTTTAGCCATACCAATTTTTCTTTCTAACATTTTACTACTATATTTCAGGTTTCAAATGCACTCTATTTGATGTCAATATCTTAAAAACTCATAATTTTATGCGCAATTCGGCTGGATAACTTTTTTTCACCTTTTTTTAGCTCTTTTGTAATGATTAAAAATTTAATTTCAATTTAAATATATAAGTTGTTTAACACACCATTGTATATTAAAATTTAACAATAAAAGTCTAAAATCTACCAAAAGAAGTATACGTTTTATCAATTTATAAGTTGAGACGATTTCAATGGATAATACAATTGATGGGTCGATAAGACCCATGGTAAGTAACTATGCGACATGATCTAAGGTTAGAAATGTAGGGTTAAGAGTATAGATACTCTTAAATAGTATCTCTAGTAATGATAATCAAAAGACGTTTACTACTAATCAGTGATGCTAACTTTGTGCTTTTGGCAATATTTATGGTGCCTCAAAACGCCCAAATGTTATCCTTAGTGCCAAACTAAAAAAAATTACTAACTTGGTGGTTTTTCAATTTTTTGCCATACAAAAGAACGCAAAGACTTAAAAAAAAGAGCCGTAACTTGGTATAAGCAAAGTGTTAAATAAATTAAAAACACCTGACGAAAAATTATTTTATAACGAGCGTTGAGTAACCTGCCATTTTTCATGGGCTTTAGTTTTCAAACGCACGCCCCTCGTCTCCAAATAACCGCTTGTTGTGCACTTTTTCCTCTATTGCTATTGCAAAAAGGTTTGACTAAGTATCAAAATACAAACTTATATGTTTTTTTTATTTTACATCTTATGTGTGTTCTTTATTCAGAAGCGTACAAACATAGTTTACAATAATTGGATAATATCATACGCCAATTGTTTTATTAAACTATGCACGATTTTAATATAGATTTATTTAAACGACAAAATATAAGGTTTTTCATTAACGTATGGACTGTCATTATGTTTTATAAACAATAGTCGGTCATTGCAAATTTTTGGTAATTGCAACATCCCAGATTTTTTCGAGCTACGGAAATCAAGCTCGCACTGTATTACTTTAAAACTGTTTTATGGCCAATTCAAACTCAGCTGATATAAAGTTAAAGTTAAATTTATTGAGTCTCTTTTTTACAGTAATAGTATAATAAAAAGTAAAATTGTTACATTTAAGATTATAATGTATTGTCTTAAAAACATTAAGTAAAAATATATTCAGTACCAAACTTAACATTATATGTGTTAAATTGTGTTTTTTTTAACAAAAATGTAGAAATTGCCCTTGCTCCCGAGGCAAAACTATATCATGAGTGTATATCTCTTATATAAAAAATAAATATATATAATAATAAGCTTATAATTAAAACTTATAAACTAAAATTTAAATATATAAAAAAAAAAAAAATTTATTAACCGCGATGAGAGCCAGGTACAACTTTGTTAAAGAAATCCGATGAAGAATTAGCCGTAGTAAAACCAACAATTTCATTTTGTAGACCAAGAGGTGACAAATAAGAAGTGTTAGTCCAATTGAAATCAACTTGAGAATCTATTATTTCTTTAAGAATAACGTTTTCATGAAATTGTAATCTAGTATTATACCTCCTTAAAATGTCCATTTCATAATTACTCATAGGTGTAACCTTAGACTCTTTATAAATTACAGTATTTGAAATCGTTTAGTTCTTGAAGCAAAATTTTTGCCTATGCACGATCGTAATATCTTTCTTTCAAAAATTTCAAATTTGTTCATTAAAGAAGGAGAAATAAAAAACCAAACTGGAAAACCATACAATAATACCGGTCTTAAACATGTCTTATAAATTAATAATTTTGTTTTAATAGGTAATGATTTATGAGATAAAATTCTTCCTAAAAATTGTTTGACTTTATTAACTTTATTTAAAACAAATCTTCCATGAACATTAAATTTAAATAGCTTATTAAAGTTATACCAAGGTATTTAATTTCATCTCGAAATGGAATTTCTATATTATTTAAAAATAATTTAAGTTTTTTTACTTTCGGGAACAACAAAATAAGGACATTTACCGGAGGCATTTCTCAAACAAATTGCCTGACTTTTTGAAGCATAAAAATCTTTAACTTTATGCAAATGTCGAGATACAATATGAAGTGCTTGCGTAGGAGATTCGTGGTGAGCACATAATAAAGAATCATCCGCATACAAAATACCAGTTGAGTTTAAAAACTTATGGGGAAAATCGTTAATAAAAATGTTATATAAATGAGGTGCCAGAATTGAACCTTGAGGTACTCCACAAGAAACCTGTCCAAAGTCAGATAAAGATCCGTTTAACTGAACACAAAAACGTCTATTACCGAAAAAACTTTTAAATAGTTTTAATATGTGAAAATCAAATCCTAAATTTCTCATTTTAAAAAGGATTCCACAATGATTTGCTTTATCAAAGGCCTTTTCTACATCAAGTGATATAGCAACTGTACAAAAAAGTTTTCTTAAATTACAAATAACGTAATTTTGAAACTTTGAAAGAGCATCAACTGTAGAATGGCCTTTTTTTAATCCAAATTGCAAATTTGGAATATAATCATCCTCCAAATTAAAGTCGATTCTTATACGAATAAATTTTTCGAATAATTTTCCTAAATTTGATAACGTAGAAATAGGTCTCAAATTATTGATGTCTGAAGAGTTCATTTTCTTTTTAATTGGCACAATTTTAGAAATTTTCCAATTATCAGGGAAATAAGCATTATTTAAGCAATTATTAAAAATGATAACCAAAAATTCTAATGCTTTAATGGGAAACTTTTTAATTATAAAATTTGAAATATTGTCAACACCTGTGATTTTTTATTGTTTAAATCTTTACAAAACAATATCATACTCTGTTAATTTATAAACCTGTTCGAATTTTGACTATTGAGTGCTGAAAAGGTGTTGTTAAAAGAAAGAAGAACATTCTGATCTAAAGTAGCCAAAAAATTATCCATTTCCATTTCCAAAGAATTCATTCCTAGTTGACTGCCACTATATAATCCCGAAAAATGACTTTTCAAAATATTTAATTTATTGGATTCGTTATCAATAATAAATCCATTCACAGACAAATCACCAAATGACGTTTTTCTTTTATACCCTAAAAAAATATAAATTTGTTTATGAGCATAAGGGCCCGGCTTAATTTTTCGAAGTTTTTTACTAAAATTTTGCACACTTTCTTTGTTTACTTGTTCTTTAATCAAAATATTTAATAGCTGAATTTGTTTAGAAAGTAGTTGATATTGGTAATTAAGTATGTCTGTTCAATGTTCTACTAAATATATTTTTTAATTCCTTTTGCCAATTATACTTGACTTTAAATAATTTCTTAACTAAATCAGACGTTGTAAATCTAGGCGATTTTAACTCAATATTTTGAGAATGAAAATTCATGCACGTATTTACTACCGAAGTAAAATCATTAATAAATAAATCAATTTCGTTATTCAATAAATTTCTCGTACAAGGAGGAAAATTTTGTATTAAATTAGTTGTCAAGTAATTCTTAAAGCAGTCCCAATTAGTATCCTTATATGACGAATATGAAATTGTTTGCTTAAAAACAAAATCAATTAAATTCAAACTTAAATTTAAAGGAAAGTGATCGGAAAAAGTAGGTAAACAGTCAATATGAAAGTTTGGATCGAAAAGATCAATTATATTAGAACTCAAAAGAAAATGATCTAAATACGAAGAACCATTAGGAAAACTAGGAATATTATTACAAATTCTTACAAAAGAATGTGAATTTAGATCAAGCAAATTTAAAAAAGTATTATCATTCAAGTTGTTACAGTTATCTCCCCAGGAAGTATTTTTTGAATTAAAATCGCCACCGATTATTAAAGCATCGAAATTTTTTGAAAAATTTGCAATTTTTGTCAAACCATCATCATATTGCAAAGAATTAAAGTTACAAGGAATATAAATAGACCCAATCAAACATTTCTTAATAATGTTGTTTACTTTAATATGAATATCGATAAAAAGATTTGGAAATGAAACATCCAAAATGTTCACCTTAGAAAACGTATAATTCTTTTTAATAGCAACACCAATACCCTGTGTTGAAAAGTCCCGTATAAAGTTATACTTTTTGGTTTGATTTCAAATGTGTTTCTTGAATAAATGCAAAATCAATATTATTATGATTTAGCAAATTTGATAGGTCAATTTTTCTACTTGTTTCCAGAAGAGACCTAACATTAAACTAGTTGTCTTCTTTGTACTAACTAAGCACTTGGATTTTTTTGCGATTTTGAGTTACGATCGATTCCTTAAGCCTAGTACTCTGTTCAAATTTGTGAAAAATGTTGAGCAACATTTATTATTTCACACGAAAATTCGGACATGTATCAATGTTACCTATCTTGCGAGTTTGTACAATTTGACGTTTTTATTCCTGTAAAGTATGCGACATTGTTTTGCGTAATGTAAACAAACCCCACATGTATTTATTTTTTTAATAAAAAAGAAAGTAAATATGTGCCGGTTCACACACGTCAAGTTTGACTCGTCAAGTCTTGAGTTTTTAGGAGAGAGGGGAACAGAAGTGGCATTCTCTTTTCCCTTCTCTCCTAAAAACTCAAGACTTGACGAGACAAACTTGACGTGTGTGAACCGGCACTATGGATAAAAAAAAACTGTTACCGGTTGTGTTATATTAATTTTTTATTTTTTTTTTAATATACAGTTCAGTGTTTTTGTCAAGAATAAAAACTGGGAATTAAGCACGAATAACAAAATCTTTTGAAATTGCAGTTCATATTTTTTTTGTTTTTGCTTGAAATTCCACTTGAAATAAATGCAGCTTACATTATTTCGCAGTTGTAAAAAAATTTTGCCAGAAATATTTGGGGACTTTTTCACAAAATGAACAGAGTACAACTCTATCAACATTATTTCCTAGATATTCCGCACAAGTTTTTTCATATACGTTCTGACAGCATTTCACGTGAAATATTGAACGGAGTACCAGGCTTTAGGTTTTCCGACCTGATCTTTTATTTGGCATAATCAGTTTATCGATACCTCATACGGGTTTCGAAATATGGAGTGTTAAGTTTGTCGTATGTGGTATTTGCTGAAGTAATTTTTAAATTAAATGTCGTATGTAACTGCCAAACGCCACATACGAAAAATTTCCAAATAAAACAACCAAAAAATTGATTTATTATTTAAATGTCGTATGTGGATTTTTCATGGCACATACGATTTTTAAATAAAATTTTTGTTTTAAAAATTTAGTGTTTAAATGTCGTATGTTAACATTTCGGAGGCAAAATGTCGTATGTAGCTATTTAAATGACAAAAATGTTCCATTTTGCCACATACGACAATTTAATTCTGAACAAAAATCAATATATTTTCTACCCCAAATATGTTAAAGGCATCAAACTTTTAAATTAACTGGTCAAATGTTAGTAGTTTCCCCTCCTAAACTTTAAAGAAAATCGCTTTGCTGAAAAAAACTTTATAAGAGTTCAAACTTCAAACTCTATTTACTCGAAACTATCGGAATCCACATATGACAATTAAATTTTCAGCCGACAACTTGTCGGCAAAAAAGGCAGGAGCAAGAACTGACAGATTGATTCTATCACGTTTAGTTTTTATGGGCTTTACTAATATTTCGTTTGATCTAAGAACTATTTGTCCGATTTTGATCAAAATACGTACATATAATGAGGAATAAAATTTTGTTTCCTAAAATCAACATTCGTCAACCAATTTCCATGGTTTATGTGTTATTTTATTATGTAAAATTGTAAAATCTCTGCCCTAATTATTTGTTTTAATTCTTTTTAAACAAAAATTAGCATTCATTTTGCATTAAAAAATTTTAGCGCCACTTATTTCTGAATATCTCCAAAACTGAAAAAAAAATTATTTAAGATGACTTAAAGAGAATTTAATTTCAAATCGTCTTTCGGAAGAAATATTGTTCATGCCCATTAGACTGGTCACATCTTGTATGGGATTTTTTTTTTTTAAATTTAATTGTTTGCGCTGCTTAAAATATATGGTTTGGTATAAGAAATCATCACGGTATATCTCGAAAACCAAAGCCAACATAAAGAAAAACGTTTTACCTTTCTTAAAGTAAATTTTATTGCGTAATTTCGGTTTTTTTTAGTTTTTCAATAAGCTAAAGCGTTTTTGAGTTGCGCGAACATATGTTAATCTATCTATACAATATATAATTTCTTAGTATGTCAGGATGTTTGCATGTATGTCCTATTGTTTCCGCAACTTTCTGAAGCCATCTGATGACATAGGAAGCTGAAATTTGGCACACTTGAAGTACTTTCTCTGCGGAAGATCGTTACGAAGCCATATTTTTGATTTTCGGCTTTTCAACTAGTATAACTATAAAGATCTGATAGAAAATATGTTTTTTTTTATAATATGGGGAACTTTGGGCCCCACCCGGCACGGCTAGGCACCGTCGGATTGACCTGAAAAATTAGATCATGATTTCTTACACCAAACCTCATATTTTAAGCAGCGCAAACAATTAAATTAAAAAAAAAAAAAAAAAATTGCGACCAGTCTAATGCCCATAGGTTTAGGCTCGGTTGGTTTAGGTAAGGTTAGGTAAAATGGATGGTTCGAAGTCAACTTCACAACTTACCCAGAGACCAGTTTGGTCCTGAATAGAATAGAAGAAATAAAGAGTAAAAGCTCAAAAATGGAGAAAGTAGTGGAAGATAAAAATTCCTACCAAACAAGAAAGGACACCCTAATAAACAGAAAACTGCACTACGTGTAGCCAGTCTCCTATTGCGCAGGTTCTCTAACCCACAGCCCCGGTAGGCTAGCTAGTAGTGAGCTAGTCTATCAACCCCGGGGTTGCGGATTCGATTCCCGCCAGAGACTCTGGTTTCTTTCCTGCAGACAAGCGTCAAGCTTCGCGGGGATTAATTAGCATAGGGAATTTAAAAAAAAAAAAAAAAAAAAAAAAACTTGCATAAATCCGACAAGTCAGATCACATGCATGAAAAACAAAATTTCTCCTAGCTTATTTCTGAATTACTCCGAAACAGTTGAAAATTTAAAGGAATGTTATTCCTAATCATTTGGAAGTGTTTTGATCAAAATCGGACAAAAAATTCTCAAGTTATGATGAAATATATTAGCATAACCAGCCCATAAAAAAAACTTTAAAGGGATTTGAAGTTAAAATCTTTATATTCCATATATTTTATTTAAAACAACTTTTTCTGCAAACCAGTGCTATCAACTTTATAAAAAATATCTACAGTAAATCCATGGCACAATAAGTACCAGGTAGGTTCATTAGAGAGAGTTGTAAATTTTTTTACCCATGTAATGTCAAACAAGAGAAATAGAATAAAAAATAAAACAAATTACCGAATGATATAGAAAAAAATTTTGTTTATTTATGTAAAAAAAGTAATATTATAAAGGACACTAATGAATAAAAAAAATTTTCCCGGAGAATTTATTAGCATACATCAGAAATTCGTCAATTCCTTTTATATTAATGACAGATGGTATAGCACAGCGCACATAGGGGTTTTTTGCCAATCTAGCCGGACATTACTTTTTGTTTTAGCTTATATTGCTTCTTAAAAGTTATTGAGTGCCCCTAGATCGATGAAACTTGGCAGAAATATGTGATATTGTCATAGGCAGGTAAACGTCAAAAATAAATAAAATCGGACCAAGGAGGAAAAGGTTCCCCCTAGAAGAACTAATCCAACCTCTGAAAAATGCAATTTTTTTTTAACTTTTTCCATACTTTTGTTTGGCAAATGCAACTTTTAACGTCGCACATAGGGGTTTTTTGCCAATCTAGCCGGACATTACTTTTTGTTTTAGCTTATATTGCTTCTTAAAAGTTATTGAGTGCCCCTAGATCAATGAAACTTGGCAGAAATATGTGATATTGTCATAGGCAGGTAAACCTAAAAAATAAATAAAATCGGACCAAGGAGGAAAATGTTCCCCCTAGAAGAACTAATCCAACCTCTGAAAAATGCAATTTTTTTTAAACTTTTCCCATACTTTTGTTTGGCAAATGCAACTTTTAACGTCGGCGAAAGTTAAAAAACCTAAAATAAGACCCATGAGATCGTAAAATTACACTTTTCGCCCCCCGCCCCCTTTTGAGGGCGGTTACATAAAATAATATTTAAAAAAAATGTAAATATTAAAAGAAATAGATTACTAACGCCTTAATACTATAAAAATTAAATTTTTGAACTTTAATGGGTAGGGGGAGATATCCCTCCAAACACCCCCCCCCCCGGAACGACCCTGTAAAATTTTTTTTTTTTTGCTAATTTCCAAAACATATTAATTTTTAAGATTTTATGTGACTTTTATATATTTTATAGTATTTAATTTATCTGAAAATAATTAATATATTCGTAATAATAACTTATTTATAATAGTAACAGCAAATTTTATTTAAAATAATAACAACTAATTTATTTAAAATAACTTCTCTTTTGCACTAAGATGATGATGAGTGCCATGGTTCTTCTTCGTCTGCTTCTTCAAAATCCTCTTCTGAATCTGAATTCTCTTCAGAGCCAAGTACAGGTGGAAGCATAAAAGAAATTGCTTCTTTCGTAAAGGGTAGTGACTTTTTTTTTGGAGTTGGTCTTATACTAGTAATCAGTGGGTCAGAACTGAGCAAAAGTCTATTTATAACATCTTTGTTACACTGAACCCTCGAAAACTTTCTAGCAAAATTCTGCCTGTAAAGCCGAAAATGTTTATTTCGTGCCTCAGACGCTTCTTCTGATAATAGCCCGATAGGCAACAATGCCTCACTCATTACAGTTGCGCCATGTACTAAAATCTTGTGCATTGTAGGTGTCATAGGATGCCAGGGATATAGAGTAACGTAAAGTTTTGCAGTGTCTAAGCAATAATTGGCAAACTCGTGCAAATGGATTTTGTGACCACTTGTAATTACTTCAATAATAACTTTGATCCGGTAGATGAAATCCAATGCAATTCCAGTTATTTCTGCAGCTAATTCAGGATTGGAAAAAAATCGTCTGCTGGTGTTACCATCGTTGCTGTTTCCAAATCCAGTCTTCGGTACATCCACTATTAGCCCTAATTCACTTCTAAATTTTTCTTGGATAGTTTTTTTCCTCTCATTAACAATAGTTTTGTCCTCATCCGATCTTAATTGCCACTTTTTTACTGTGAGTTTATACGATAGGTGTAATATGCTCTCAAATAGACGAATTCTGGCGTGCAAAGTAGATAATCCGAAAGAAAGTGCATCTACGTCTATATCCCTTTTGATTTTCAAATTGTTAAATTCTTTTGAAGTAGCCCCACAAATATAGCACTTCATTGTGGACGTAGTTTGTGTTGCGGCATTACATACTTTTGCATCTATCATTGTAAATACCATTGTATGTTTTATGGAATATAACTTTCCTTCCATTAAAAAATTAGTGTTTTGTAATGTAGTAATGGCATCTTGTACATAATTAATTTCTTCTTGGATTACATCTACAGTTTCTTTAACAAATCTGATGCGAATAGGTCTACAATATCGCGGTGATGAAGGAGTTGGATTTTGCCATAATATTTTCTCCTTTTTTGCACCATATATTAGTCGAAGCGGTACGAAACTACTCTGAAAAATATGAGAATCAGAAGCATCATTTTTCATCTTTTGCTTAAATTGTGCCTGGTGTGATCCATCGCAGCCCCATTTGCTTATTAGTTCGAGGGAGTTGCATTCTTCTATTTGTGAATCACATAAAACATCTTTTAAATATGTAAGTAATCTACTTGCAGTATGATTAAGCAAATCCTGAAGATTTATTTGAGCACATGTTTCCGTTACTTCAAATGATTCTTTTGGAGGATAGCATTCACTTTTCTCTCTCTGCAGAATTTTGTAGCTAGGATAAACCTTCTTAGCGGCACTTCGGATTATTTCATATTGTTTTCGAGAAAGATCAGCTTCTACAAATATAGAAAGAGCCTTTAGAGGGGTTAGCTGTTTTACTTTATCCTCTTGTGCAGCTTTGTATGCTTTTTTTATTTTTGTAGCTCTTGCCGGAGAAGACACAATTTCTTTAAGCAGACCTGAGGCATCTTTTTTTCCAGACGTTTGTAGTTGTGTTTGGGTAGCGTGCATCAATAAATCAGCATCGGTTTGAGTTCGCAAGATTTCAGTTTTTCTTCTCTTACTTCTTTCGGTCAATTCAACAAACGGCTTTTGTAGTCGTTTTGAAGACGAACTCCCAAAAAAAGGTATTGTCACTGTTCCTTCCAGCCATTTGGCATGCATGCTTACAAATCGATCCTTTTTTCTTTGTGCTGAATGCCAAAATATTTTAAAAAAATATTTGAATTTCTTTAAGCATTGATTTACTACTGATATGTCACTATCTCCCTGACATTTTGAAATTTCGCACAATTTTCTAACTAAAAATTGTAATTTCTCTTCAACGAGTTTAGAACTACATTCTTGTATAATTTGGAATAACTCTAAATTCGTATACACTTTTTCCATTTTACTCTCGAAGCTTCAAAATGGTTCTGATAACAATTTTATGCAAAAACCACAATATATATTTAAAAAAACTAGGTACCTAGAGCCCAGATTTTATTTTTTATTATATATTATTTTTGTTGTTAATGATTTTAAAAGTTATGCAAAACAGGTACATTTATTTTGCTCCATAAAATAACGTCATTTAGCGGCCGCACAGGTGGTTAAAACCCGTTACTTACTGTTTCGCACATCCCTTTTTTTACACAGGTAATATTAGGCTTATATGTAATAATTTAAATAAAAACCATCTACGTACAACCAAAACATTTTATGACTGACGAAAGGGTTTCTATCATATGTACCTATGCAAGATGAGCAAAAACAGAAAAAAGGTGAAATTTTCAAAAAATCATAAAAAAAATGGCGCAACAACGCGCAACGTTTTTTTTTTGAATTTAAAAGTAGAGATTTCAAATTTTATCGTGATGTATAAAATTTTTAAGAACTCAGCGGAACTCACCTTCAAAAACCTTTTAAATTTTTTTTTTTTACAAAAAAGTGAACAAAAAAATCGTTTTTTTTAATTTCGTACTAATTTTTTTATCATAAAAAATTCAAATAAAATTTTTCTAAAAATTTTCATAATTAGCTGTTTATATAGTCTTTCACAGAAAAAAAAATTCAATGTAAAATCTTTATTCGTTTATCTACAAAAAAATATATTGTAAACCTCCCAAAACCGTAAAAAGTCAATGAACACGCATGCAATTTAATCAACTTTCCTGGTTTTAACAGTGTCCCAAAACCACAAATCTCAAGCAAAAGACTTGAAAATTCACTATACGATGCAGAACTTTGTTGTCTGTCGAGCTGCGTACTTAAATTTTTCCATTTCTTAAAAAAAATTTTTTGCTTAATGTCCGGCTAGATTGGCAAAAAACCCCTATGTGCGTCGGCGAAAGTTAAAAAACCTAAAATAAGACCCATGAGATCGTAAAATTACACTTTTCGCCCCCGCCCCCTTTTGAGGGCGGTTACATAAAATAATATTTAAAAAAAATGTAAATATTAAAAGAAATAGATTACTAACGCCTTAATACTATAAAAATTAAATTTTTGAACTTTAATGGGTAGGGGGAGGTATCCCTCCAAACACCCTCCCGGAACGACCCTGTAAAAATTTTTTTTTTTTTTTTTTGTTAATTTCCAAAACATATTAATTTTTAAGATTTTATGTGACTTTTATGTATTTTATAGTATTTAATTTATCTGAAAATAATTAATATATTCGTAATAATAACTTATTTATAATAGTAACAGCAAATTTTATTTAAAATAATAACAACTAATTTATTTAAAATAACTTCTCTTTTGCACTAAGATGATGATGAGTGCCATGGTTCTTCTTCGTCTGCTTCTTCAAAATCCTCTTCTGAATCTGAATTCTCTTCAGAGCCAAGTACAGGTGGAAGCATAAAAGAAATTGCTTCTTTCGTAAAGGGTAATGACTTTTTTTTTGGAGTTGGTCTTATGCTAGTAATCAGTGGGTCAGAACTGAGCAAAATTCTATTTATAACATCTTTGTTACACTGAACCCTCGAAAACTTTCTAGCAAAATTCTGCCTGTAAAGCCGAAAATGTTTATTTCGTGCCTCAGACGCTTCTTCTGATAATAGCCCGATAGGCAACAATGCCTCACTCATTACAGTTGCGCTATGTACTAAAATCTTTTAAAAATATTTTAATAAAATATTTGAATTTCTTTAAGCATTGATTTACTACTGATATGTCACTATCTCCCTGACATTTTGAAATTTCGCACAATTTTCTAACTAAAAATTGTAATTTCTCTTCAACGAGTTTAGAACTACATTCTTGTATAATTTGGAATAACTCTAATTTCGTATACACTTTTTCCATTTTACTCTCGAAGCTTCAAAATGGTTCTGATAACAATTTTATGCAATAACCACAATATATATTTAAAAAAACTAGGTACCTAGAGCCCAGATTTTATTTTTTATTATATATTATTTTTGTTGTTAATGATTTTAAAAGTTATGCAAAACAGGTACATTTATTTTGCTCCATAAAATAACGTCATTTAGCGGCCGCACAGGTGGTTAAAACCCGTTACTTACTGTTTCGCACATCCCTTTTATATACAGGGAATATTAGTCTTAGATGTAATAATTTAAATAAAAAACATCTACGTACAACCAACACATTTTATGACTGACGAAAGGGTATCTATCATATCGACCCCTAACCGCGAAAATAATGTAAGCGCCAAAAATCAAATTTTACAGAAGAGAGCTTTTTTGTTTTACTTCATATTAATTTTGTATGAAATTTGTCGCTTACATTAAAATTGTTTTTGCTATAAAATCGTAACGGTACATTATGTGACCATGATATTTTAGGAGATGATGCAAGTGTTGCCAATAAAGTCATTTATTAAAAAAAACGAAAATTGAAAATCATGTCGCTTACATTATTTTCGCTGTAAGGGCTCGATATGTACCTATGCAAGATGAGCAAAAACAGAAAAAAGGTGAAATTTTCAAAAAATCATTAAAAAAAATGGCGCAACAACGCGCAACGTTTTTTTTTTTAATTTAAAAGTAGAGATTTTAAATTTTATCGCGATGTATAACATTTTTAAGAACTCAGCGGAACTCACCTTCAAAAACCTTTTAAATTATATTTTTTTACAAAAAAGTGAACAAAAAAATCGTTTTTTTTAATTTCGTACTAATTTTTTTATCATAAAAAATTCAAATAAAATTTTTTTAAAAATTTTCATAATTAGCTGTTTCTTTCACAGAAAAAAAAATTCAATGTAAAATCTTTATTCGTTTATCTACAAAAAAATATATGGTAAACCTCCCAAAACCGTAAAAAGTCAATGAACACGCATGCAATTTATTCAACTTTCCTGGTTTTAACAGTGTCCCAAAACCACAAATCTCAAGCAAAAGTCTTGAAAATTCACTATACGATGCAGAACTTTGTTGTCTGTCGAGCTGCGTACTTAAATTTTTCCATTTCTTAAATTAAATTTTTTGCTTAATGTCCGGCTAGATTGGCAAAAAACCCCTATGTGCAGCGCATCAAACGGGCACGTTTTGGTTTTTGATTCAGATAAAAAAAATGTGTGTTTTCAAAATGAAACATACAGATTTTTGAATGTTTTTTTTATCAACACCGCATGAATCACTCCACAATTTCGTTTTACTTTCGGGACATGTATAAAATTGATCTTTTTTTGTTCAAAAGTACAATTGCATGTGCAACATTTTTTATAAATTTTTTTGTCTGATATAAAAAAATTATATAAGTAACTTTTTTTCTTTTAATTTTTAAATTTTTGTTTGAATTTTTTTTTAATTTATTTTACTTTTTGGCATTTTCTTTTGTTTGAAATAAATTTGACATTCTATGGTTCTAATGACTATACCATGGTGGAATAAGCAGGTGGCATCGTTACGGCAACAAATACAACATTACAACAAAAATGGAAACTATATCACCGTTTACGTCAAAAAATACTTTAAACAAAAATCAAAGCGTGCCGCTGAACGTGATGAAATAAATACATTTTTAGCCAATTTTTATTTAATTATGGTCAATATCTTATTTATTTTAATTTAAAATTATCGAAAACTTTAATAAAATACAATAATCACAGCACAAAACGTGGACTTTTTGTAAACATAAACAAAACTTTGACATAAACCAAGGCAAACAAAGCAAGAGCAAAAAATCGTCATCTGGCGTAGTGCTGCCACCTGTTTATTTCACCACGGACTATACCTTGTATTATTCTTCCATGAGTAAATCAATGTTTATATTAAAATACTCAAGCAACCGAAAATGAAAAGAATTTTATTAATATATTATTTTCAGAGATAAATTTCAAAAAGAAATTAGATAAATCGAAGCGAAGCGAAGCCTAAGGAGTGGAACAAAAATTATCTATTCATTAGTTAGGATTGTAAATGCTATTTAAGCATTATATTTGTCATAACATTTGAAATAATGGCGAGCAACAACGTTTAAAATTTATAAACGTTATAAAGCATACTGTACGTCCTATCCCAGTAAAAACTTCGACTACAAAATAACGTGTTGTGTAATCAGAAAAAAATAAAAGCACTACTTCCAATTCTACCGAAAGAACCAATGAATTTTACAAGGGATGTCCCAAAATGAACGCATTTAAAATTAATTCATTATTTATTTACTTACGTACATCCAGAAAAAAGTAGTTATATAAGTTGTTATAGAAGTAGTTATAGAAAAAAGCTGCTAAATAATGAGTGAAAGGAGCTATTAATTTTGAAAAAGTAACCGAAGTTTTTACTGGGATATTAAACTTCTTGAACTAATTAAAAATGTATATCAAACATGTTTAATTCCCTTCTTTTCTATCACGATATTTTCTTTAATAAAGGTCTATGGATTTTTTGCATCATTGCCAAATCCAGTTGAATCTGCACTTAATCAATCTAGATTAACCAATGATGTAAAAATTTGAGACCAAGTTTTGAACTCTAATGTCTGAATGGATTCTTAGCAAAACAAATCAAACTTCAAAGATAGCGTAAATCATATCAGCTCTTACGCATTTATATAAGAGAACAATTTGTACGTTCCCGGGACTAAAAACAAGGAAAAAAAAAAGTTTACTATATACACTCAGGTCTCGTTTTATGCGGTTTCAAATTTATGCGATTTTTTATTACAGATTTTTTTAAATTTTTACGGTTTTTTAAATGTTTTTTTAAGCTTTATTACCGTTTTCAAATTGAACCATGCTTGCATCGATGATACAATCATTAAAGTTTGTTTTATTTTGTGTTTTTATATGCATAGCAGATACGTACATATGAATGAGTGTTTTTAAACTATTGAAGATCACATAATTTTAGTTTTACAACGAAGGCTAATTTCGGTAAAATAGTATCAAAAATTAGGTGGAAGTTAGAAAAATTTCAATTTAAACTCGTTCTTTCCGGTACGGTACAACATTGAACCAACCACATGTACGAGTGTAAAGAAATTTGCGTAACTTTTTCCAGATATTTTTTTTTTTTATTTTAAGATCAATCGATTTTCTTTAAGAATCGCCTAAAATTCTATTACTAGGTTAGTTTTTAGTTTGAAATAAAAATTATAAAAAAGCATTTTTTTGACCACCCCGTAACTCAACAAATAAACATCATAGAACAAAAATAATTCGTACACTTATCCATATCTTCTAGAACTATATTTATGCCAAATATAAAGGCAACAACATATTTTTATTGGGTTGTCCGCTTCACATACATATATTTGTTGATTTTTCTTATGCGCTTTTGTTTTGATTTTTTAATTAAAATTTAAATTTATGCGGTTTTTCAGAATTTGGGAACGAATCATTAGTTTTTATATGAAGCTAGAGTATCCTTTTATGCGAATTCAATTTATGCGATTTTGTTTGGAACGCATCTATCGCATAAAACGAGACCTGAGTGTAATTTTAATTAGAAGTCGCAAATCTTGGAGAAAACATTTGTATCTTGATTTGTATAAGCATGTTGCAAAATATTAAGATTTTAGCGATCATTTTAATACATTTTACCCAGAATAAAAAATTTTGCGGTTTCTAGTGGGTTTTGAAGTGCGATTTGACAGGAAGTCTTCAAAAAAAAATTAGCAACAATGCCTGATAGACTGATTACTACCAGCTAAAGCCTAGATTACACTATCTCACAAGTCTTACGTATTCCATAATACTTTGTGAGATAGAAATCTAATGACTTTTGTTGCGACTGTCAAAAAATCTAATGTAACATGACAGTTTGTGTTCACACCATCACACAAAGTATAAACACTTACACATGAAATAAAATGCAACCCTGATCCAATGAAAAGTATTATTGTTTAGAAATTTTTCAAAAAACGATGAAGTCGTATGGGATGTCAAACGTTTTTCATAATACTTGTCATTTTTGTGACACATTGCATTCACACTATCACACTTTGTCATATTACTTGAGTTTTTGACATGTATTAATACAAAGTATAATAGTGTAATCTAGCCTTAAGTAGTTAGTCAAAGTAGTTTTTGAAAAAAACAATGTTTTTTGCCATTAATTTTTGATTTCATAAATTTAATGGCATATTACATTATATGTATGAAATAATTAAATCTTACATTTTTTAATTCTGTGGCCGTGTGGAAAAACTAGTTAACTCCACTTTTTGCGAAAATTAAGATCACACCAAAAATAGAAAGCGAGTTTCATTTACTATCACTCTGTCAGATCGAAATTTTGATATAGTTTCTCATTTAATAGTTATTTGAGAAACAAAAATCAGAAAAATATCAATTTTTATGTAAAAACTAGATAACTCCATGCATTTTTTGAAAAAACCACTAAACTCCATAGTCTCTTAGAAAACAGAAAAATTAGAAGTTTTAAACTGTGTTGTCTCGAAAACTAAGAGACAAAGAGCGATATAGAACAAATTCGGGTCAAAATGTTGAGCCTAAAAATTGCAACTCTAGAGAATTCAAAGAATATATTTATGCATTCTTAATATGCATATTATATCTTTTCTACCCGAAATCTTTCCGAGTAATAGTTTTACGCCCATATAGATCTACCGTGCCCTATGTGGTACAGCAACTTTGAAAAATGTTTTAACATACTTATTTTTATTTGTTTCTGTTGCAAAGATAATAAATAGTAAGGTGTTGTTTTTACGTACAAAAATAATAAAAACTATTTTTATCCAGTCTTTTTTTCTAAGAATAAATTTTTTGAATCTGGAAGACAAACTTTATTAAAAAATGGAGTTACCTAGTTTTTATATACGGCCACAGTTTTCTTTAAATAAGAACAAATTAACTGCCTGACCCATGATGTCGACAAGAACATTTCTTGCGTATATTTATATTGAAAACAAAAAGAATTTTAGTTTTCTATTATTGTTTTAAATATAAATATGCGAAAGAAATGTTCTTATCGACATTGTGAGCCTGGTTGTAAATTTCTTTATTTTTAAATTAATCTAAGAACATATTCATATTTTTGCACTTTACGATATTTAATACTAATAAAATATTAATATTATAAAACAGTTATTGATAATCTTTCATTCTTGACGTGGCTCGGGCTCGAACCCTGGCCGGCAGGTTACCATGACATGTTTCGATCGCAACCACTCGATCTCCTCAGATGGATTTGCCGTCTTACACTCGCAGCCATCGACGACTGCTGACGTCACTAGTCAAACATCAATCCTTAAACCAAATTGTATTTTAACATTTGGTAGATCGAAATTTGCTTTCCTGAATGATTATCTATTTAATTGACTTTACATGTTTTTTCCTTTACTTCTGTTTTTTCGTACTTTCGTCAAGAATTTTTCTTGAAGTCCAAGTACATTTTTTGTTTTTTTCACTTTGTCTTTCTCTTTTCTGTTGACCTTTTTCAGCACAACTTGAAGGACAAATGTACACATAGAGCTCGTGCCTTAGCTTTAACAATAATTCAACAAAATAACCACAATACTAATTATTGTTAAAGCTAAGGCACGAGCTCTATGTGTACATTTGTCCTTCAAGTTGTGCTGAAAAAGGTCAACAGAAAAGAGAAAGACAAAGTGAAAAAAACAAAAAATGTACTTGGACTTCAAGAAAAATTCTTGACGAAAGTACGAAAAAACAGAAGTAAAGGAAAAAACATGTAAAGTCAATTAAATGGATAATCATTCAGGAAAGCAAATTTCGATCTACCAAATGTTAAAATACAATTTGGTTTAAGGATTGATGTTTGACTAGTGACGTCAGCAGTCGTCGATGGCTGCGAGTGTAAGACGGCAAATCCATCTGAAGAGATCGAGTGGTTGCGATCGAAACATGTCATGGTAACCTGCCGGCCAGGGTTCGAGCCCGAGCCACGTCAAGAATGAAAGATTATCAATAACAATTTTAATTAATTTTCATGTTGTAAAATTCCTTTCTTCACAAAAATAATTTAATAACAATTAAATTTCATGAACTTAAGCCTAATTAAAAATATTAAAAAATTTGGATTAAAAACCATAAATAGTTCAACAAAATAACCACAATACTAATTATTATTCATTAAACATAAAGCTGTATAATCTCTTTTGGAACATACAGAGTAGGCTTTTGCACTAAGTACATTTAAATTCAAAAACATTTGCTTTTTTAAAAATTCTCAGAGTAAAGCTAAGTACAAAAGGGAATCAAAGCAAATAAATTCAAAACAAAAAAAAAACAAATAAAAGAAATTATTCTCTTTATACGCTCAGAGTTCTTGTATTTACTCATTCTTACTCACTATAAATAAATTACAGTAAACATTTTTTTTGCTAATGTTCTGTAAGTACTTTGCAAGATTCTTATTTTACAATGTGGGTATTTTAAGCATTAAATGCAAGCAATGGTTATTGCTTTTTAATTTGTCTTATTTGCAGATTATTACTAATTATTAAAATAAAAACTATTACTTTGTGTTACCGTTATTTATATTTTGTCTCTTTTGGTAATTTTTATAGTTTTAATACAGTATAAAATAAAAATAAAAATAAAAATTTTTCTAGTTTTGATTTAAGTCTTTGTCTTCTCCTGTAAAATTTTTCCAACGCAACTTATGGCTTTTGTAAATTTAAATGACGATATGTAGGTAAATATTTTTACGGAAATTCTCTTGGTTTTTATTTTTAGCATTAATTTAGCAGTTAATTTTATGGAATATACATATGTATGTACATACGTATCTAGGTATACCTATATAACTATTGCTATGTTGATAATTTGATCATAACATCAAATTAAACAAAAGCGAAATTTCATACAAACAAAATAAAACTTACAAAAATACTCAAGTATTTTAGTAAATGGTTTAAGAACTTCTTGTCTTAAGTCCAAACATGTGCATGTTCTTGTTTTTATTTTGCTTACTTCTTACCATGCTTAAGACTTGCTTTATTTATTTTTTTCAAAAACAATAAACACAATGTTTGTTTCTTATAAAAGAGAACAGCAATTGTCTCTCTAAAGAGAAGGTACAATAAAACAAATACACGAAAAAAAGGGAATGTGTTTAAGTATTTGTTTTTTGTACTTTTGCAACAGCCTAATACAGAGTTAAAGCAGTAAAAATTTGATATTGAAAAATGATTTACATATTTTGCTTCTATTTCAATAGTATGTATTTTATTAACAAAAAAAAAACATAAAATTAATTCAAATATAACGTTTTAAAAAACAGAAATTCCTTTTAAATTGAAAACAAAACAGAAATTCACTTAAAATTCGTTCGTTGTATGATATTTTTATTTACTCGTATCGTTTCATCCCTAGTTGTATGCATCACTATTACAAAAATTACAATTAAAATATCATGATGTTAATAATACAAAAGCAATATAAACGTTTAATTGTTAATCCATAAACTGTTAATATAAACGCTATTAAGCGTTTATAAATTAGATTTTTTATTAATGGTTTATAAAACAAAAAGTGTTTGATAACTATTGTATTCATAAGCTGAGAACATACACATAGTGATAGTAAAAAAATTTTTCTGCTTTTGCTTTTACTGTGTTCTTTTTCTTAAGTTAAGTTAAGCAATTACAAAAGGATTAAAAATAGTCAAGCATTTTTAAACACTGGTTTTAAGTATTAGTAGTGGTAACTGTAAAAGAAGTTTTTGCAACAATTAGGCACGTTAGTGTTGATATTGTGCACATACCCAGTAAAAAACGGTGCTTACTGGTAAGCAGGTTTGTAAGGGAGAGAAGCACAATTCCCCCTTACAAACCTGCTTACAAGAGGCATGATTTTTATATGGCGAATTCCCACTTGGAAGCACTACTTTTTTGTAAAATCACTGCGTTTTTCATAGCTTACATTATTCCGTGAAGGAATAGCTTCCAAAAACCGCAGCTTTCATACCTTTGATTAATTGCTTCTATACTGTATACAAGAAGCGCATCACAAAAACTTATGCAAAAGAACAAAAAGCAAAACAAACACACAACACAGTTAATATGTAATTTTTAAAATAGAACGAAACTGCACGCAAATTAAAAAGAAAACAACAACAAATCTAGTAATTGACCACACAAAAATTTGCTTGCGTCCTCTCTGCTCAAAAACAATTTGCTGACTGATTGCGTAATAAAAAAGAAGTAATTTTAAGCATATCTTGTTTTCGATTTCATGTCGGGAATAATCGTAAACACATTTTGAAATCATTGCAATACAACGTGCTTCCATGTAAGGGATTAACAGAAGCACTTTGAACTTTGGTCGTATATTTTTTCTTTTAAATAATCATTTCAACTACTCCCTTACAACCTGCTTACTTATAAGGGATTATGCGAAGCTATTAAATAATTTTCATTTACTTATATTAAAAATTGACTTCAATGGTTTTCGCTTCCCTATTGCTTCTAAGTAGTATGTAATAGCCAGCGCATATATCAGCGCTCTTGTACTTTTCTTGCTTCCGAAAACCTTAAAATTTTTTACTGGGTATGCATATATATACTATTGTAACAACCCTGTTGGCCAAACTGCCGTCGACGACATTGTCGTCAACAATTTATGCACGACATGTCTTCTATCACTTAGGATTTCTGGAAGACAATTTTGAGGAAAATGTCGTGGACGACAAAATACTCGACATTGTCTAGTGCACTGTCTTTTGAAGAAGTTAATAAACGACGACATGACCGACATTGTCTTTCAAGTTGTCTTTTGTTAAAGCTTATCCACGACAACATGACAGACAGTTTCTTGTAAGGTATCCTCTATCAACAACTATACACGACAGTATGAGCGACAGTGTCTTGTAAGCTGTAAAGTGAATGCACGACAACATGACCGACAGTGTCTTGTAAGGTGTCCTTTATCAACTTTTAAGCACGACAATATGAGCGACATTGTCTTGTAAGCTGTCTTCTTAACAAACAAAAATAAGTTGTTCCCAATACAAAATATAAATATGTAACTGTAAAATAACGATAATAATAAAAAACAACCAAAGCAAAGTGAAGAAAATCATTCAGTAAAGTCTGAGAACTCAAAGGCTAAGGTATGATTTTATTTCATTTTATATTCATTTAGGTTTATAGGCGACATTGTCGTGTAAGCTGTAACTCCTGTAACTTCATCGACATTGTCTTTTACGCAGTCGTTGACGACAAAGTAGAATCCATTGTCGTCTATATAGTCATCAAAGACAATACAAACGATTCATGTGGTCATTAACGACGACAGGCTGAGCGACAATGTCTCTCTTTGTGTCGTGCACAATTTACGCGACACTTGTTTGAAAATGTCATCGACGATTTGCATTAGTTGTCCCTTACGTGGCGTGCAGGAATTAACATTGTCGTGCACGATTCATCAATTATTCGTGCACGACATAGCCAACTGGGAAGGAGTCAGCGCTCAAGAAAATACAGATAGCACAATTGTGTTGATCAGACACAATATGACATTTTGTTTTATGCTCACGTTTGTGCTATCTATTAATTTTACTTAGAAATTTTTTGATTTGAATGACAATTATGATATTGAGGCAGTTTTAAACATTCTTAACAATTGTGATTCTGACTTCAGTGTTGATCATAATGTTGCTGATGAAACATGGATCCCTTGTAATGTAAATAAAGATGCACAAGAAAGTGATGAAAGCTCATGTAATAAAAACACTTTCCCTAACAATCATACTCATCGGACCACCAAGACACAACACAACTACCATCCGTTTTTAAATCCAAAATACCAAACAGGCACGTTAGACCACCTAGTTGCAAAATGAAACAAATGATAAAACTCCACTACTATATTTTAAGGGCTACTTTCCAGAAATACACCGAGGAAGTTGTGAAATAAACTGAAATGTATGTATGTGTTGAGTAAACGTGGTCAGCAAGTGCGTTACGTACCATCAGATATAAAAAGATTTGACGGATGCGCGATCATGATTGGGTGTCTCAGTTTTACCCTGTGATAAGAATGTACTTTGCGATTGGAAGCAAAATTACTGCGGTTTATAACTCCATGTCCCGCGACAAGTTTTTTCAGCTACGTTCAAATACACATTTTGAATATAACTCTGCATAACACTCGAAAAATAAGTTTTGGAGAGTTCAGCAAAAAAACGGTGTTATGAATTTGCAATAGAAATCAGTATTGAGTATTGATGGGCAGATGATACTCTTTACGGGAAGATGTCTTGGACGTGAAGTAATTAGGCCAAAGCAAACCCCGTTTGGTTGATAAATCTTGTCTGTGCTACTTCTAGAGGTAAAGATTCTAGATTAAAAATTGTGCTTTTGGTCATGGACCGTTATATCCATTATTAATCTATATAAATAAAATAGGATGTGTTTATGTATGCATGTATGTAACGTATGACTCCAAAACGGCTGGGCCGATTTTGATGAAATTTTCAGGGAATCTTTAGAATATTCAGGCGGGTGACACTGTGAAGTCTGATTTTTGATTTTCGGTCTGCGGGCGGAGGGGCATGGCAAAATCCAATTTTCATTTTGCACCACCAATGACTTCTTAATAATTTGGACGGGTTTTTTCTTTAAAATGATCGCCATGTTCCAACTTAGATTTATACGAAAAAAAATTTTGCCCCGCCCACTTTTTTCGAATTACCTAAAATCAGAAAACTGCTCCATCGATTTGACAAATTTTCCTTTCAAATGTTCGTATTAATCCATTTTAAGTTTTCATCGAACGAAAAATTTACCACGCCTACTTTTACGCCCACTTTTTCTATAAAAAGCGCATAGCTTGCGAACGGCTTGAGCGATTTTTTTCTTAAAAATTATGGCCATGGTCCAACTTAGGTTTTTACGGAAAGAAAATTTTGCCCCGCCCACTTATTCGATTTACCTAAAATCAAAAAACGGATCCATCGATTTGACAAATTTTTTTTAAATGTTCGTATAAATCCATTTGACGTTTTCATCGAAAGAAAAATCTACCACGCCTACTTTTTCTATTAAGCGTATAACTTGAGAACGGCTTGACCGATTTGGACGATTTTTTCTTTTAAATTATCGCCATGGTCCAACTTAGGTTTTTACGGAAAGAAAATTTTGCCACGCCCACTTTAACGCCCACTTTTTTCGATTTACCTTAAATCAGAAAACTGATTTTAAAAACATTTTTCCTAATTTGGACAGGACAACGTCTGTCGGGTCAGCTAGTATATATATATAATTTGGACCGATTTTTTTTTAAACAAATACCATTGTTAGAAACATTGCACCAAATGGGTTGGTAGCAAGAGGTACAAATATGGCAAATAGAGTGTAAAATTTTCTTTGGACAAAGAAATGAATCGGGGCGATATTTCCCAATTTATCAATATCGAAATTGCTGCTCTTCTGAAATGGAAGGGCATATAGGCAGTGATAGCCAGTAGACTAGCTGGTAGTAAGCTAGACTATCAGTGCTGAGTTTGCAAGTTCGATTCTCGCCAGAGACTCTGGTCTCCTGTAGGAAAAATTAGAAGATGAAACAACCACTTTCAACTCCAAAGATTATATTCTTTATTTCTTATTAAGCATATTAGAAAAGTTCCAAAATATGTTTTATAAGTTCGAAGGTATCTACTTTGCAGATATTGACCTAGACCGCACAATTGTGCGATGTCCTGTTTGCCAAAAAGGACCATGTAGGAATATTTTATGGGTCTATCTTATACTAAATACAAAAATATTTTGGTTGATTTTTATGATTTAGTGTAATTTGTTAAATCATGGGCCTGAAAGGGTTAAATTTATAATAAATCCAGCAATACAAATTTGAATACATAATATTTTTTTTAATGAATTTTTGGTACTACGTTATTTTGTTAATTTTATTTAAATATGTTAAAACAATTGGCTTTCGTTAAAAAAAATATAAAAATAGAATTGTAATGTTCGTAGTTTTTGTTGTATAAATAATAAAAAATAGTGTAAATTTTTTTTTTGTACAATTTTGGTCTTAAAAGTACACTTTTATTAACTTGTTGGTACAATTTGGAAATTCTCATTTTGCGTCCCTGCCATGCTTAATTAAAAGCCAGTGTAGCCAAATAATATTTTTTCATTCCCCAAAAAAATTTTAAAACCCCCAAATTTTACGTATTTTGAAACAAATCTCCTCAAAGTAGTTTAAATAACAAACTCTTTTTAACTAATTTAACTTGACTCAATTTAAATTTACCAATATCATTACCTAAATAAAGCAAAAATCGCCAAATTAACATTTTAATGAAATTCCCCCAAAAATATTGTGCTTATACATAGTTTCTTAAATATTTTTATTTAATAAAATATATAATATATATAAATATATAAACAGTTTAAAAAAGACTGTAGCATATCGCAATTGTTCAACAATACTGTATTAGTTTACTCAAAATTTAAAAATTTTCAGTAGAAACAAAAAAATTTTAAATTTCCAAAAAGTAGACAAAATAGCATCATATTTTTACAGCGGTAAGATATGAATATAACGTGTCGATTTTTTCAAAAAGTGAAAAATTAAAAATTTTGAGTTAATATACTATTGTTGAACAAGTGCGACATGTCATGAATAAGTTATAAAGCTATTCGATATAAGTAGAGGTAGTTGAAACCTTTATAAATTTTTAAATATTGGAATCAGGTAATGAAATTTAAAAAGTTTAAGCATTTCAGGCATTGAATTAAAGTTGTGACACGTATTATTTAATGAATAATTCACCCTTAAAACGCTTTCTTTTTTATATCTTTTCAAAAACCTTTATTTTGTAAATTTTACTGTTTTAAATTCCAGAAAAACTGGAAATAGAGTTTGCAGGAAAATATTTAAAAATGTTGATACTAAGCTGTCTACTATGGCAAACTTGAGCAGTTCCGTAATATGGTACTTTTAAGGCTACTGTGAAAAATTGAAGAAAAAGTCAAAACAGTTACATAATAATAAACAAAAAGTTCCTAAGTTCGATATGGTTTGACACATGATTTACATGTCTTCGCACAGTTGCTTAAGCTTAACTACGCTATTTTCCCGCAAAATCTAGCGATTTTCAGGCACGTATAGCGGAAATCTAGCGATTTTTGCTGAATCAAAAATAACCTCTAAAATAAAGTATAACTTAATACAGAAAAGCAAATAGTGAAACCCTCTAAGAACTTGTAGCTCCTTAATTTGCTTATAAATGAAATAAAACCGTCGTATTCAGGGAGGAAACCGCCTAAGCGTGCAACTCTGCCAAAAGCTATAAAAATATAAAGAGAAAACAGTGATGGAAAATTTAGTACTATGGTACTTTTTTCAGTATCTTTTCATTTCAAAAATATTACGGTACCCCCACGTCAGTTTTAGTACTCATTTCTTATTTTGTTAAAGAATTAAAGACAAAATTGTAGACCAATTGAGGAAAAACAATCACCCCTATCGTGAATAATTTTTCCCTCGTAATTTTTCCCCTTTTCACATATTTGCGATCATAAACAACTCCCATGAAAAATTGTAATTCAAAGGAGAATAATAACGTGAAAAATTGCTCACGCGAAAAAATTCCCCTTATCGTGAAAAAATTTTTCCCTCGTAATTTGTTCACATTTCCCTTAGATTTTCTCACTTTATTTTTGCTAGGGAACAGAACATGTATGTAAGTGGCTCCTCCTATAAATCGAATATCAAGGGTTAATAAGTTAATTAGACATAAGCCGATATATTGCTCAATAAAATGCAAAACAAAAGGTCGATTGCCTGCGGATTTGTGAAGCTTTCAATTGACTTGGTGGCAGAATTTTGGAAAATATTTTACGACATAAAATTTAAAATGTGCAAAAAACTAACGTTGTAATCAAACTATCGCTCCAATACTAAATATTTTGCTTTATTATTTTAACTTTTCTTTAAAATATATACATGTATATTTTTGAACAAAAATTTCATGGATTTTTAATATTTTTTAATCTTTCTTCTTTTTTTACATTTAATTGCAATGTAACGATGGTGCAATTTAGTGGTGTTCATTAGTGCGATTCTGTAATTAATTTTAACAATAGTTGTCATTGTTAAAAAAATTAACAAGCAAATTAACGATTTTGCCATTCTGTAACATTTTAAACAGCACTTGTTATCGTTAAGTCAGCTGCTTGTGTTAAGTAAACGACAACTTTTTTAGTGTTGTTTATTTATTGTTAAATTATGAAAAAATAAAAAAATATTTAGTTTTAGTAGAAATAATATAAATTGAAAATGGCAATTAAATAATTTGCATTTAATTTAATAGTAAAATGTTTGGCTTATATTCTTAAAAAAACAAAAAACTAAAAAAAATTCTGTTTAGTTTTAATAATTTTATTTGTTTTTTTTTTTATTCCTCTTTGTGTTTTTCGTTATTTTGCCCTTTTTTTGACAGTGATGCCACTTGACGTTAATTTGTATCTATGTTTTTAACAACAATTTACAGAATCACATAATCGTTAGTGCAAACAACAAAACATGTGACAATTATAACAACTGTTGTTATTGTTAAAAGTTACAGAATCCCACTACAGGTCAGATTAAAAGAATTGTTACCAAAATTGTTCGTAAATGGCTGTACATGCCATAATTTAAACTTAGCTTCGTCTGCAGCTTATTTATGTCGACCTAAAGAAATTGATAAATTTATGAGGGAAACTTGTTTTTACTTTTGTAATAGCTCAAGCCGAAAGGAAGAACTTCAAAATTTTCAAGATTATTTTGGAACAGAAGTTCACGTAATTCGAGGATATGCCCAAACTAAATGGCTTTCGAGACAAAGATGTACATATTTTTTAATTTTGTTATACATTTAAAATATCAATTCCCAATTTCTTGATATTTCGATTTTTTGAAATATGTAAGCCAAATTAAGAACGAAACGGACGAACTTATGTTTCCTGATATTTGACGTATTGCTTTCGGAATATTATCAATACCCCATTCATCAGCAGCAGTTGAGCACACGTTTTCAATTCAAAATGATACAAAAATGAAAAAAAGAAATCGTTTGCAAGTACAAACTCTATCAAATTTTATTAAAACTAAAGATTTATTCAAATCAGCTGATTCTTGTTGTTACAATTATAATATTAATAATGATCTCATTTAGTAAATTAAACAAAATGTCTAATAGTCTTAGATATCGAAATGTGTGTTCCTTCCCAGCAAGCATTTTCAATCGTCTAGGAGTCTACTAGGAATCTCATAAAGAGTGTTTTTGATCTTCGACGAACTCATTTTTAAATTGTAGACGGTTCCGAAAGACGCTCATATGAATCATAAAGGTAATCGTTTATGATGTATGTAGAGATTATCTAACGAGTCTTTCAAAAAGCATGCTAACAGTCGTATAAGACTCATGTAGGGATTATTTTACAACTCGTGAAATGCTTAGCCGTATAACTGAGCTACCTAAAGAAGGGCATCAAGCGTATTTTTCATGACAAAACTTCTAATCTTCATACAATTTATTTAAAACCAACCTTAAGGTCGCGATCCTTAGGCTGGTTTGTTTTATTGAAATTGTATTGACAATAGAATTTTCATATATCAAAAACGCTCTTATTTATATAGCTCGGTAGGTTCATTCCAAGATAAAAAAATTAATAAAAAAGTAAGAAATAAAAAAAATTTGATGATTTTGATTTTGTTACAAGTCAAATAATCATCAGAAGTTAGGAGTTGTATATTTAACATAATCTTCTAACAAACTGCCTATGCTAGCAGGGTTATATTAAATCATAAGCAAATACATACATATGTGACCAGCGCATAGAGAAAGGGACCAGTAAGGTAAAGTGAACAGTAAAAACCAACTATACAAAACAAGAGTTAGGGACGACCTACGCGCGTTTTCAAGGTTGACCAACAAGGTTGAGATGTGTCGCTTTCAAATGAGACCAATACCAACACGCTCAGTGGTCGTACACCAAAGATACACGTATTTAAATCTTTAAAATGGCAAAACCCTTAGGTCCCTTTCTATTTTTTCGCGTCACATATGTGTGTAAATACATACATATTTATTAACATAAATGTTTATATCAAAAATAAATTATTTTTAGCTTCTTAGCCAAAATATTTCATATGTTTTTATTAGAATGAATTAGTTTTTTTAATTTTATGTATTTTTGTTTATTATTTTTAAGTTTATTTTCAATATAAAATATGTTTGAAAAAAGTACCAAAATATTGCAGGCCTGTCAGACTTGGGGATTTATCCCCAAAGTTGGGGATTTCATGGGAGCAAAAAGGACAAAGAAAGTCATTTGAGGATTGGGGATTTAAAAAAAAATATCGTGGATGTTT
This sequence comes from Pollenia angustigena, assembly GCA_930367215.1. Classification (NCBI taxonomy): domain Eukaryota; kingdom Metazoa; phylum Arthropoda; class Insecta; order Diptera; family Polleniidae; genus Pollenia; species Pollenia angustigena. Next base: position 141,567,146 of record OV884056.1, on the reverse strand, counting down.
TGGGGATTTTACACTTTTTTAATATACATGGTACTTTATAAGCTTATGTTTTTTTCTTGAGGGAGTGTTTCAAAAAAAAAAAAAAAAAAAAAAGAATTTAAACATAGAATCTTAAACCGTTGACAATACACAAAATTTTTAATTTTTTAAAGGCAATTTTTAAGAAAAATATGTTGTCTTCCCCAAAAATAAGTAAATATGAAAGACAATATAAAAAAAGTTTTGGAAAAAGAATGCTGGGATATTGGTTAAGGCCATTTTAGACTATAATACTTTGTGTTAAGACATGTCAAAAACTTAAAAATCATTCATAATGTATAATAGTGTAAAAACATTTTGTAATGAAATGCCAAAAAATACGTAAAGAAATTTGGCAGTCGTATGGTTCTCTCTATTTTTTGAAATTTTTCTAAACGATTAGATTTTTCATTTTATCAGAATTGTGTTTTTACAAAAGCACAAGAAGAAAATCAGGGATGGAAAATTAAAATTTTGTGCACAAATATTCACTATTATTTTTTCTAATAAAAAATTGCAAAACGATAAAAAAATATAAAATTTCAAGTGAATTCTTTTAAAATTTAAATAAATCACAAATATTTGTTGTAAAAAATCGTTAAATACGGTACACAGACGAAAAAAAAAATAAAAAAATATGATTGTATCAACTTTTCCACCCTAGAAGAAAATAAAAAAACAGCTGTTGAATAATTTGCCGGCCACATAAAAATAAAAATTATTAAATGTTAACAGTATGTATTGTTGACCTTTTTTGTTGTTGTGGTTTTTATTTAGTTTGGCTTGAGGTCATTTATTATAAATTAAAAAACGATTTAATTTAATTTTCAATATTTTTATTAATGTACCCAATATTTCGAGGCAACTTCGTTGCTCATCTTCAGGGGATCTAATCAAAAATATAAACAAACAATTTTATTTTATAGAAAAAACACTAAAAAACATTTAATTACAAATAACAATAAAAACATACTTATATAAAAAAGAAACGAATTTAAAAGTTTTTTGTCACTGTGCTGTAAGTTTTGGAATGCAACTGTCGTATTGATTGTCACTTTTGTTTATATTTGTTTATGGTGTGTTTAAAAATCTGAGCTACGTTCTCAGTGTCTCTTTTGTAGTTTAGTTTCTTCTCTTCTGGTAAGTTTATAATGTGCAGCATTTCAAGTGTATATCTTCTGTTGTAATTGTTCTCTTGTACTAATACTTCTACATTTTCAAAATCTGGTTGATGTCCACTCAATGCACAGTGGGCTGCAAGTGCCGTTTTTTGTTCAAGTGGTTTATTTACTGCCTTTAAATCTGATTTGTGTGATGCCATCCTAGTTTTTAATTTTGATTTTGTTGTGCCAACATATGCCTTTTGGCATAAATTGGACTTGTCACCTTTACACGTTATTTTGTACACCAAGTTGGATTTGTCTTCTTTTGCTAATCTCGATTTTGTATTGCTAAATAGTTTGTAAATTGTGTCATTTGTTCGTAGAGCTAATTCATAATTATCTTTGTCATAAATATCTGAATGTTTTAATCTCTCCGAAAAACCAGGAATGTATGTAACAGATTTGTAAACTTTTTGTGGTTTATCCCGTGGTTCTAACATGTTTTTAGTTCTTACGTATTTAATTAAATTCCTTATCGTTTTCCTCGGGAAGTCATTCATACTTAATATATTGTGTATTCCCTTAACGTTTTGTCCATGAAAAACTTTGTCGCTGACTTTCAAAACTCTATGGATAAAATTTGTCGCCGTATTCATTATAATTCTCCTTGGGTGCTTAGAGTGGAAATTAAGTAACCTTCCCGAGGCCATTGGCTTTTGATACCAATCTACCTTGATGATATTTCCTTTTCTATGTACTAACGTGTCTAAATATGATAATTTATTGTCTTTTTCCATTTCTACTGTAAATTGAATTTGTCTTTGGAAATTGTTTAACATTCTTAACATGCTTTCAACATCATCTTTTTTAATAATTCCAAATATATCGTCAACATATTTAGTTAATATTTTTGGCTCCGTCTTAAAATTGTTAATAGTAACGTCTAAAAGTTCTTCCATAACTATATCTGCGATTACCGGTGAAGCAGGGGATCCCATAGGCATGCCTTTTGTCTGTTCAAATATCTTGTCATCATATTTGAAGTACCTGGACTCTTTAATGCAAAACGAAACGAGTTCCATAAATAAATTTTTCGGTATTTGAGTGTATTCTTTAAGTTTTTCCCATTTTTCTCCAACAATTTTCATTGCTAAATTAACGGGAACACTTGGAAAAAGAGATACGACGTCAAATGAAATCATTATTTCATCTTTATTGATGTATGTATTGTTAATTAGTTCTTTAAATTCCGTTGAATCTTTAACGTTATACCTCGACTCTTTAGTTAGGTGTTTTAAAATTTCTGTTATGTATTTACATAGGTTATAAGAAGGGGAGTTAACAGAGGAACAAATCGGTCTTAAAGGAACTCCTTCTTTGTGGATCTTTGGTAGTCCGTATAACCTTGGCGCAATAGCTACTCTTGTAATTAATTTATTCTTTTCAGTTTGGTTAATAAGATTCAAATTAAAAAGTTTGTCTATTAAAGTATTGTTCTTATTTTGTAAAATAGATGTGGGATCTTTTTTCATTCTCCTGTACGTGCACATATCTCCTAATATGGTTTTCATTTTCAAATCGTAGTCCTTTTTATTTAGTGCAACCGTTTTGTTTCCTTTATCCGCAGTCAATATTAATATATCTTTATTTTGGTCCAAATATTTTTCTGTTTGTCCCACTGTGTTTAAAATAAATTTATCTCTTAAGTTTAACTTTGTCTTGCTTAAGTGGTCATCTATTAACGATACTAGCTTGGATCTAGAAATCTCCTGTTGTTCTTTATTCTCTTTTGTTCTTACAACCTCTTCACCCTCTGCAATGCATTTGAACAGCGGGAAAGACTTCTTCGTATTTGGTAATGCATATTTTGTACCTAAGGAGAGTAGCCATTGTATGTTTGTAGGTATGTCTTTGTCTGTTTTATTTACAAACCAGTCTTTATTAAATCTCATATTAAACTCTTTGTTCCGTTTACTCTTAAGAGATTCTAACTTTTTAATAAGTTTTGTCTTATTGGTATTCATGAGATTTTTATAAATAATGTCTTCACTTTCAAAAAATAAATGTTTATCATCCTCCTCCAACAATCTTCCTATTATCTGTTTTGTTTTTAATAATAATTCACTATATTCTTTTATTAATTTGTGTTTTTGTTGTATTAGTAGCTTTAATATTTGTTGGTGGAAATTGGAAATGTGTTTATTTACATCAGATTTTAAATTTGGCGGTATTTTGTTGTTTATTTCGAAAATATTGTTTATATTTTTGGTGGAGTTTATGATGAAGTTTGGTATGATACCTACATGTTTACACTTTATTAGAAAAGTTACGGATGATTTTAAGCTTGCAATTTGCTTGTTGTATTTAGCGAAGTTTCTAATAATATTATTTGTGTTTTTGTTGTATTTTTGTTTAATCTTCTTGTAAAGAGTCATGTTGACTTTATTCCGGTGTGCCTTCCGTGTAGTATGTTAACAGTATGTATTGTTGACCTTTTTTGTTGTTGTGGTTTTTATTTAGTTTGGCTTGAGGTCATTTATTATAAATTAAAAAACGATTTAATTTAATTTTCAATATTTTTATTAATGTACCCAATATTTCGAGGCAACTTCGTTGCTCATCTTCAGGGGATCTAATCAAAAATATAAACAAACAATTTTATTTTATAGAAAAAACACTAAAAAACATTTAATTACAAATAACAATAAAAACATACTTATATAAAAAAGAAACGAATTTAAAAGTTTTTTGTCACTGTGCTGTAAGTTTTGGAATGCAACTGTCGTATTGATTGTCACTTTTGTTTATATTTGTTTATGGTGTGTTTAAAAATCTGAGCTACGTTCTCAGTGTCTCTTTTGTAGTTTAGTTTCTTCTCTTCTGGTAAGTTTATAATGTGCAGCATTTCAAGTGTATATCTTCTGTTGTAATTGTTCTCTTGTACTAATACTTCTACATTTTCAAAATCTGGTTGATGTCCACTCAATGCACAGTGGGCTGCAAGTGCCGTTTTTTGTTCAAGTGGTTTATTTACTGCCTTTAAATCTGATTTGTGTGATGCCATCCTAGTTTTTAATTTTGATTTTGTTGTGCCAACATATGCCTTTTGGCATAAATTGGACTTGTCACCTTTACACGTTATTTTGTACACCAAGTTGGATTTGTCTTCTTTTGCTAATCTCGATTTTGTATTGCTAAATAGTTTGTAAATTGTGTCATTTGTTCGTAGAGCTAATTCATAATTATCTTTGTCATAAATATCTGAATGTTTTAATCTCTCCGAAAAACCAGGAATGTATGTAACAGATTTGTAAACTTTTTGTGGTTTATCCCGTGGTTCTAACATGTTTTTAGTTCTTACGTATTTAATTAAATTCCTTATCGTTTTCCTCGGGAAGTCATTCATACTTAATATATTGTGTATTCCCTTAACGTTTTGTCCATGAAAAACTTTGTCGCTGACTTTCAAAACTCTATGGATAAAATTTGTCGCCGTATTCATTATAATTCTCCTTGGGTGCTTAGAGTGGAAATTAAGTAACCTTCCCGAGGCCATTGGCTTTTGATACCAATCTACCTTGATGATATTTCCTTTTCTATGTACTAACGTGTCTAAATATGATAATTTATTGTCTTTTTCCATTTCTACTGTAAATTGAATTTGTCTTTGGAAATTGTTTAACATTCTTAACATGCTTTCAACATCATCTTTTTTAATAATTCCAAATATATCGTCAACATATTTAGTTAATATTTTTGGCTCCGTCTTAAAATTGTTAATAGTAACGTCTAAAAGTTCTTCCATAACTATATCTGCGATTACCGGTGAAGCAGGGGATCCCATAGGCATGCCTTTTGTCTGTTCAAATATCTTGTCATCATATTTGAAGTACCTGGACTCTTTAATGCAAAACGAAACGAGTTCCATAAATAAATTTTTCGGTATTTGAGTGTTAAATATTAAAGAAATATTAAAAATAAAGCAAAAATATATCTGAGGACCAAGGTGCAAGTTTAAATGTGCAAGTTAGTGAATAATACGCCAGCTAACAATGTTGCAATGCTTAATAAAATGTTTTTTCGTCTTTATTTTGTAATCTAAAGTGGATCTCATAAATCACAAAGATTTTACTTTTTATTTGAAGTGTGATAGTGTAGAAGCAAAATGTAATGAAAAAAAATGTCTCTTTGATTTTTTGACAATCAGACCAAAAATCATTTCATTCAAAAGTCTTAAGACTTGTGTGATAGTGTAAAACAGCCTTTAGTAGTTATGATGCATCGAAGTACTAAATAAATGACGAATATATGTACATATGTATTTGTATTGTTGATTATAAGGATGTCTAAAACCGATTGAACAAGCTCCAAAGTCTTATAAATAGGCTCATTCGTCTTCAACAGGATATTGTTCTGCTTGTAATTCTTCACTGGAATCGCATAATAAGGATTTAAAAAAACATGCCGAAACCAGTCGCTAAAAAACAAAATAAAATAATTTTTTTGACTACAAATTTTTATTTGGGGATTTCTTATTAAAATTTTTCTTACTATTTTTAATAAAAATTTTAAATTTGGTCAGAAAAAAAACTTTTTAAGGTTTTGTTTTTAATTTGGGGATTTTTGGGGATATTTTTAATTTTTTGGGGACAAGGAAAATAAGTACCAGGCAGCCCTGAGTACCATCAGGATTTTTCTATTTTCAATCACTGAGAGAAAAACAGAAAAGCTTAAAATAGAGAGGATGAATCAGCGTTGCCAAATGTGCAAATTGTGTTTTTTGCAGTTTTTTTAAGTGTAAATCAGATTTTTCTTAAAATAACCGTTTTTTAAATCACTACCGTTTTTAAATTTTATTTTATATTATTAAGGATTTGATGATTAAGCAAAAATATGCGCTGGCATGACGGTACAAAAACAGAAGTGGATTTTGACTTGCATTACAAAATTGCATAAGTCTGCGAATTGAACATAAAAACCATTTTTAGTAAGCTTTGGACTTATAAAGATATATTTTCCAAGTTATCGAATCTAACCTTTGCTCGTTTAAAGGTACATATGGGCATTTTCAGCGAAAATTCTACTTATTTAGTGTAATCCAGAAAGCTTGTATTTTAGTATCATACAAGCTTGTTACTGAATGTACACCAAAGTATAAACAAGTAAACATTTTTCGAGAAACAATTTATATTAATTCTGGCGTTACGTTACAAAAAGTAGACTTTTCGTTGGAATTGCCCATATATTGTTTGAAATGTATGTACAACTTATATGTGTAATTAAATAATTTACTATGATTTTTATGTTAATGAATTTAATGGAATATTTTATGTTTTGTTTTTACTTTTAATTTTATATGTTTGCAAAAATGAACTTAAAATACACAAATATGTTTAATTTTTATCCATAAAAACAGATGTGTGTAGTATTTTTTATATGAAAAACACTGAGTGCAGTTATTGTAAAAAACATGGCAGCACTACGATGAATCAAACGAACAAATTTTCAGTCTGAGTTCATACGGCTCATGTCTTATGGACAAGATTCTTCCTTTTTCTTCTTTGAACATGAATTGGCGTTCAAATGAATCATGCCATGTGAGGTCAACTCTACAACTACAATGCTTCTGTGGTCGGGTTGTCAAAAATATTGCTAGTAAAAAAAAAAACAGGTTTGTGTACATAAAAACCTAGTTTGTATACAAACTTTGACAAGTCGACCACCGAAAAAAAACACCATATGTTGACTTGACCCCACCTTCTAGTCAATTCGCCTTGAGCAAAATTGAACAACGAATAAGAAAGCAAAACTTAAAGTACATCCATCTGTGTACTCGTTTCTTCTCCCCTCGTCACCCTCGCCTATAAAGTAGCAATCTTGTCAATAAGACATGAGCCGTATGAACACATAGTGGAATAAGCAGGTGGCAGCACTACGCCAGATGACGATTTTTTGCTCTTGCATTATTTGTCTAGGTCAGTGACGCACAGTGGTATTTCTTCATACATCTAACTGCAAAAAATAGAAGGAGTGATCCTACAACGATGAAATTTTGCACGCATGTTTAAATTTAAGTAGAAAAGAAAAATACAAAAAAATTTTAAAATCCGTCGACTCCTTGGGGTACCTCCCTTGGAACGCCATTTTTCTACGAATTTTTGTCCTCAATGTATAGGTCGCAATTCTTCATAGAATTTTACGAAATTTGGCACACGTCTATAAGTTGATCTAAAACAGAGCACCACAAATTTTGGTTGAAATCCGTCGGCTCCTTGGGGTACCTCTCTTGGTCCCCCATTTTTTTTGCTTATTTTTCTTCTCAAGGTATGGGCCGCAATTCGCAACGGAATTTGATAAAATTTAGGAGATGTCCATAAGTTGATTTATAAAAGAGCACTACAAATTTTGGTTGAAATCCGTCGATAAAATTTAGCAGGTGTCCATAAGTTGATCTAAAAAAGAGCACTACATATTTTGGTTGAAATCCGTCGACTCCTAGTGGTACCTCCCTTGGACCCCCATTTTTTTGCTTTTTTTTTCTTCTCAACGTATGGGCCGCAAATTCGCAACGGAATTTCATAAAATTTAGCAGATGTCCATAAGTTGATCTAAAAAAGAGCAATACAAATTTTGGTTGAAATCCGTCGACTCGTAGTGGTACCTCCCTTGGACCCTAATTTTTTTGGTTTTTTTTTTTTTCTTCTCAACGTTTGGGCCGCAATTCGCAACGGAATTTGATAAAATTTAGCAGATGTCCATAAGTTGATCTAAAAAAGAGAACCACAAATTTTGGTTGAAGTCCGACGACTCCTAGGGTACCTCCCATGGTCCCCCATTATTCCACGTAATTTTCTTTTCAATGTTTAGGGCGCAATTGTCAATAGAATTTGAATTAATTTGGCACACGCGTATTAATTGATAAAAGAAAAAACTTAAAATTTTGGTTGAAATGCGTCGTCTTTTATGTAACCTGAATGTAAAAATTTCGTATAAATATAATTCTCATTGAAAATACTAGTATTATTTAATTAAAGAAATGCATTTTATTCATCAACTATCATATCTTTAACTACATCATCCAATTCTAAAATATTCTTATGAGGTTGACGTCTTAAGCTACTAATATATGGATCGGACGACTCAAGCAAACGATGAAAAAAAAATGAATTATTTTTAATTAATTTTTTTTTAAAGATGTATTTACTTTCTAACCAAGTCGCGCTTCTCCCCAACGATTTAAAAAATGACCAAAAACCTCTTTTGAACTGCCTTTTTCACAATTTCAATTTCATCAATAGTAAGCACCGAATTTTCCTGTTTTATAAAATTTGTTAACAAATTGACATTGCTACCACAATCAATTAGTTCCGGGCACAATTCACTATATGACACAGATAATAAAATCATTTTTAGAATTATATTTTAAATTTTATTACAATATTTATTATTATTTATTTATTTACGTTAACTATTTACTGGTTGCAAATTTTGATTTCAATTTAAGCGGTTTTCTTCTATACATTTTCTTTTATTAAAACACATCTTATTCACTTTTAAAAACATTTGTCAACAATTTATTAAGAAATTGTTGTTATAATTAATAACTCAAATTTCTCTAAACCGTTAAGCCTAAAGGTATGCAAAACTTTTTTATTACAAATACTAGGGTGCAATATTCGTGACTTTTTATACCCTTCACCTCAGGTGGAAAAGGGTATATATAAGTTTGTCATAACGTTTGTAATTTCCACAATATTGATTTTAGACCCCATAAAGTATATATATTCTGGGACCTTATGAGGAGAGAACTTGATTTAACCATGTCCGTCTGTCCGTCTGACCGTCTGTCCGTCTGTCCGTCTGTCCGTCTTACGTTTGATATGTGTTTTCCGGATAATCCAGTCATGATAGCGGCTAGGTTGTTTCACATTTATGTTACATACAGTCCACCATTTCTTGCTATTGAAATTCAGCCAGATCAGTCCAAAAATGACGCAGATATGAGCAAAAAACCACGACTACCTCTAAATTTTTCCAAAAATCCCTTGTTGTTGTTGTATTTTTTTAATTTCTGTATATCTTGAGAACGGCAAGAGCCAAAGTTTCCAAATTAGGTACACACATTAAGGTTGCCAATACACACCATCCTACAAAATGTGGGCGGGATTGGAGAAGTGGGCGTGGTACCTCCCGTACAAAAAAAATTAAAAATTTTATAAAAACCTAAATTTAAGGGCTGCCATATGTCCTATGGATATGACTTATATATCAAAATATCGGAAATTTTTAGTAGAACATCGAACATTTAGTAGAACTCGGGAAAATCGGTTCAGATACAAAAAAGTTATGACCAAAATTAAATTTTTTTTAAATACCCAACTTTCGGGAACCATAGATCTCCCCGAGTCCAAGTTTTATAACCCAACTAACTGGCAAATTTCTTCTTAAACACGTCGGTATATAAATCTGTCAAATCGGTTAAAAAATGGCTGAGTTATAATCAAAATACTGAAATCCCAAAAATTACTCTTTTTATACCCTTCACCTCAGGTGGAAAAGGGTATATATAAGTTTGTCATAACGTTTGTAATTTCCACAATATTGATTTTAGACCCCATAAAGTATATATCGTTGGTTGACAAGTAAAACTCATTAAGTGTAGTCAGACCAGTTTAGAGATATTGAGGTTTTAATGTTAAATTTTGTATAAAAAATCTATTATACATAAGATCGATGCGATTTTGCAGAGTAAATTAAAAAATAGTTTCTTTATTATAATTGCTTTTAAATTTTCGGTCTAACTACAAAAGTTTTCAAGACAATACAAAATAAAACCCTTAATGATTTTTACCTGCCGGAATCGAAAACAAATTGAGAGATAATGAAGAACGAAAAAATTATAATTTTTTATTCTGATAACTTCATTTATTAAAACAATATAATTTATAAGGAAAAAGGGGAAAAATGTTATTCATCTTCTAAATCACTTTCATCATTGGAAGGTTCTGGTAAGCGCTCATGCTTTCCCATGTTAACTACTGGCAATTGCTTGTACCATGGAATCATTTCTTCTGGAATCAGTCTTGAATCGCAAAGCTTAACAAGATCAGCCTTTTTTGCCGATGAAATTGGTAGTAAATTATTATAAGCTGACTTCAGTGTGCCGCTTTTCTTTGAACTACCTCTTCCAGCAACATTTACTTCCTTATAATCAGATGTATGATCGTATCCATAAAAAAAGGTTGCCGGGAATTGTTTTTCGAATTTTAGGCATTTTATTTTTAGCCATGATACTTTGTCGCCAAATTCGTCTCGATTTCGATTTTTTCTGGAGTAATAAAACAATGACACACTGGAATAGGGCAATTGAAGGACACTTTGCAAATCAAAAGTACATGTAATGAATGAAGGATCAATTTTGCATCTGATCTTATCATTTTCTTTGGCTTCATTACACTGATTTTTTCTCATAAGATGCATTGTATATTCTTCTTCCAGTTCTTTTTTGTCTGCATTAGAAGCTTGGTCATATTTTGCACATGTTGCGCAAAGGTCTTTTTTTGGTTTAAAAAACGAAAAGTTGTCATCATTACAGAATATTCTTCTATAAGTTTTTTCGCTGACAATTTCTGTAATGTTGCGTTTCGGGCAAAAATCATTACGATAAAGATCGTACATTTTCCAAATAGACAAATTGCTATCTAGGTACAATTTCTTGGTGGACTTTCGTACGTAATGGGATTCCATTATAGGAAAGCTATCTATGTGGCTTTTTACCAAAGAAATTCCTGTTTCATTTGTTTTATTTCCGGGTACTTTTCGACCTCTTTTATCATTGCCAGTAAATGACCCAAATTTTGAACCTGAAATTGCAGTGTTTATAGGTCCGTTGGAGATGCAAAGGGTCTTTTCAAAAAATTTTGCGCATACTCTTTGTCTGCCAGTGCTATTTTCTAAAAAATATGTTTTGGACACATTACGCGATTTTACACTGTTTACCTCAATTCTTCTTCTTTTTGGTTGGTGAGTTTCGACATGTTTTATTATAAAGTCTTTTTGCCTGTTATAGTCAGAAAATCCCCAGAACGATTTGCAAATTTCTTGCCTTTCCACCTCAGAGACATAATTTGTACATTTAAACTTACATTCAGAGCAGTCAATATGCTTTGGAGCTTTAGCAGGATGGTCCTTTTTTTTTGTTGAATATGGAAGGCATTTAGCTCGACGACATTTAGCTACATTAACCTTCCAGGCTTCTGGGTAATTTTTTTTTCGTCTCGTCAAAACCTTCTTATTGGTTTCGACCATATAATCCGAAAAATCTGAAATATCAGAATCTTCTTGGAAGTTTGGCTTGAAAGTTTGATCTTCGTTTGAATCTTCACTGAAATCTCCATCAGAACTGCAGTCGTAGTCGACAAGCCGAAAAGACTTGTTTTGAATCTGCACGTAATCAAGCGGATTTAAGGGTTTTATGTTTTAAGATTTATGCGGACAGAAATTTAAAAAGAATTTGCCACTCACATTAGATTCAACTGCTCCAGTCTCCTCATCATTATACTTGTTCACATCACTTTGCTCTTCATCAGTAGGAGATATTTCTTGTTGATTTAAAGCATTAACAAACTTTGTAGCTTCAGACACGCTATCAGGTTTATTATCAAACAAATCCTGTTGGCCAAGAATTTATGTATGTAGTATATGAATTAAATTATAAGAATATCACCCTCAATTTTGTTTCACGACAACACCTACATTACATAGATACATTATGTACTTACGTTGTTATCAGGGGTTTTATCACACCTTTGTTTGTTCATTGCCAATTCGGCTAAGTATCTACCTCTACTTGATCTATTCATAATTAAATTGATTTTATTAATTTATAATTACACAAAAATTCAACTCTTTTAAGAAACCGAGAGTTAATGACAAATTTCTTTTTGTCATACCGTTGAAATTCAAATCAAAGCCTACTTTGATTTCAAATAATATCTTATTTTTTTTAAACTTAAGTTCATTAACTGCGTCTAAGGTATAAAACATTGACAACTAAAAATCATTAAGTACGTTTGTGATTTTTTCCTGCCGTAAGGACATACAAAATTGTAGTTAATGAAAACAAAAAATCGAAAATTGGGGCATAGGATCGCTCAATGAACATAATGATTTTTGTAACCAATTGAATACAACAAAAAAAAATATTTTGTGATATTAAGTCTTTTGGCTCAAATCTGCACTTAGTGAGTTTTACTTGTCAACCGACGATATATTCTGGGACCTTATGAGGAGAGAACTTGATTTAACCATGTCCGTCTGTCCGTCTGTCCGTCTTACGTTTGATATGTGTTTTCCGGATAATCCAGACATGATAGCGGCTAGGTTGTTTCACATTTATGTTACATACAGTCCACCATTTCTTGCTATTGAAATTCAGCCAGATCGGTCCAAAAATTACGTAGATATGAGCAAAAAACCACGACTACCTCTAAATTTTTCCAAAAATCCCTTGTTGTTGTTGTATTTTTTTAATTTCTGTATATCTTGAGAACGGCAAGAGCCAAAGTTTCCAAATTAGGTACACACATTTAGGTTGCCAATACACACCATCCTACAAAATGTGGGCGGGATTGGAGAAGTGGGCGTGGTACCTCCCGTACAAAAAAAATTAAAAATTTTATAAAAACCGAAATTAAAGGGCTGCCGTATGTCCTATGGATATGACTTATATATCAAAATATCGGAAATTTTAGAAGAACATATTTTATAAAAAACTCGGGAAAATCGGTTCAGATACAAAAAAGTTATGACCAAAATTTTTTTTAAATACCCAACTTTCGGGAACCATAGATCTCCCCGAGTCCAAGTTTTATAACCCAACTAACTGGCAAATTTCTTCTTTAACACGTCGGTATATAAATCTGTCAAATCGGTTAAAAAATGGCTGAGTTATAATCAAAATACTGAAAACCCAAAAATTACTCTTTTTATACCCTTCACCTCAGGTGGAAAAGGGTATATATAAGTTTGTCATAACGTTTGTAATTTCCACAATATTGTAATAAAGTATATATATTCTGGGACCTTATGAGGAGAGAACTTGATTTAACCATGTGATGTCCCTCTACCCCCCCCTTTCAATTGCTTACATATACTAGCATAATGCCCAATATGATTTTCGTTATCACCCTTCTTTATTATTTCATCTATTTAACGAAAATATTTTTACAAATAGAAACTAGGAATTTTTGTGTTTTTTGCTACTTAAAAACTCGCCAAAAAAGATAAAAGAAAACAAACAAACACACATACATGGCGCGAACTATTTTGGTGAATATATTTCCCAACTTTGTGGTGAACAAAAACATCAGAAGTAATTACAACAAAACTTTGTTGAATTTTGTGAACAGTCAACGTGCCATATTTCATTTTAATGATATTCGATTAACGTTCCTTCATGGTTCAGTTGTCTATGGGGTTTGTTAGAAACTGAGAGTTCCCGGTTCGATTCTTGGTTTTTTAAAAAGAAAATTTTTTTTTTAATATTTTTATTTTTTTTATGTTCTAAAAAAGATTTAAAAAAAATATTTACCAGTTTTCGCTATAGATAATACCTATACCCAAATCAAATTCAGACTTTAGACCAATAGCTTTGCTTCCTTTTCTTTCAAAAGTTATGGAGCGACTTATGCACATCCAGATAAACGAATTTATAGGATGTAATAATTTATTTACACCTTATCAGTCTGGTTTTCGAGAAAACCATAGCTGCGTCACTGCTTTAATTGACGTTTGTGAGAATATTCGGTCTGAAATTGACGTTGGAAAAGTCAGCATCTTAGTCTTGCTGGATCACTCAAAAGCATTTGACACGGTTGATCATTCTATACTTTGCCATAAACTCAAAAATTTTTTCAATTTTTCAAGAACATCTACTACATTGCTCAATTCATATTTGAGCAACCGCTTTCAATCTGTTTTTCTAAATGGTACATATTCTACTGCTTTGCCTGTTCCCAAAGGAGTCCCACAAGGGTCGATTTTAGGACCGCTACTTTTTTCTGTATATGTTAATGATTTACCACGTTGTCTCAAACACTCTAACATACAGTTATATGCTGATGATGTCCAGCTCTATCTTAGTAGTTCCACTGAATGCATAACCGAAAATATTATTAAGCTTAATGATGACTTAAAAAGCGTACACCTGTGGGCAAATGCTAACAAGTTGCTACTAAATCCACACAAATCAAAGTGTATTGTTATACATAAAAAATCTACAAAATTACAAACAAATTTTGAAATAATGTTAAACCATCAACGTATAGATATTGTTTCTTCTACAAAGAATTTGGGAATTACTTTTAATGAAAATTTGGAATGGTCGAATCATGTGAATAGTTTAGTAGGAAACTTACACTTCTTACTTCGTGGATTATGGTCTACACAGTACTTTACACCATTACACATACGAATTTTAATTGCTAAAACTTACCTTATACCCCGTCTGTTATATGGATGTGAAGTATTTGCTAGTTGTGACTCCAAGAGTACAAATAAATTAAGCAAGGCATATAACAACATAGTAAGATATGCATTTGGTCTGCGTAAATATGACCGAATATCACAATATTCAAATAGGCTATATGGTTTATCATTGCGAAGACTAATGGATGTCAGAATACTTATTTTACTGCACAAATTTATATATGAAAAAGAACCGATACATCATTTTAACCGCTTAACGTTTGCGCGATCAAATAGAGGTAACAAACTAATTCTAATTAGAGATCGTAGTCTTGTCTCTGAACACCATTTCTTTATATATTCTGCCCGTCTTTGGAATCTACTCCCTAATAATCTTCAGACAAACAACAACGCACTAGAATTCAAAAGGCTTTTGATTAAACATTTTGAATAAATAAACAAATCTTTTAAATTGATCCTTTCAAAATTACGTACATACATACATATAAATTAATTATGCTAAATTTAATTATATTTATCCTTTTTTTTTATATATTTATATTTATATTTTGTTCCTTTTATTTAACTGTATTTTTAATGTTAATGTTTTTTTTCTCTTTTTTTATTGTTAACTTTCTCTGATAAATAACATTTAAATTCTCATACTGTAATTATAAGATATAAATCTTGTTGTATGGGATATTCAATAAATAAATATTATTATTATTATTATTATTATTAAATTTTATTTATAATGAAGTTTGAGGTATTGCAAATATGTATGTATATGTAAAAATTATTTAGTTTTTGTCTAGTTGCTCTGTATTCTGCTCGCACAATGGTGAAGGGTATATAAGATTCGGCACAGCCGAATATAGCACTCTTACTTGTTTTTTACTAAATTTGGATTTTTTTAAAAGATTGACAAAAGTTGGTGATTTTTTTTGACTATTAAGAAAGAATAGCCTTTTAGCTTTAATTTCCTTTTACTGAGAGCACGGAGATAAACCGAGCTAACTGACTTTATCTCCAACGAAAACAGCCAATGCTGAATTTTTAAGGACAATTTTGATGCACTCATATCTCCCAAACTATGTATGCAATAACTTTTTCTTTTCCTTTAAATTAAAAACAAGGCTTTGGTCTTAAATAAAGTCGACACACAGATTTTTCCGCTCGAAACATCTTCGATATATAAATCTCTGAATTTGAACAAAATTACCATATATTTCCCTTTCACAACATTAACCTGATTTCAACCGATCTTTTCTAAGAATATATATACATATATCTTAAAAGAAATCCAGTTTGTGGTTTGCCAGACTCTTCTCTTTAAAATAGCATCATTAGATTTTTTAAAAGTAATAGTAAAAAAATGCCTTTTTTGCAGCAGAAATCCCATAGTGTGACGTCCAAAATTTAAATTGTGGTTGTTTTGCTTTTTATTACCATTAGTGAATAAAGAGACAAATATTCTTAATAAAAATACAAAAAATATATATGTAAGCATCCGCCGCATGTACACTCGTCGCTTGGTAATCGACTACTGAATTGTGTACTCTCGTGGACTAAATGAAAGAGCGTAAGAATCAGGGTTGTCAGATTTGTTTGAGCTCCATCGCCAAACCGGATGTGAGAAATCGCCAAAAATCGCCAAACGTCGATTTTGTTCAGTTTTTGTAAAAAATTTTTTTTTTTAATTAAATTTTGCATACAAAAAACGTTAGTATAATTTTTTAGTAAAAAATCGCCAAAAATTGAGAAAAATACAAAAAAGTCGCCGAAGTAAATTTTGTTTTGTTTCTGTAATTTTTTTTTTAAATAACATAAAATGGAGATCATATATGTATTCAGTTAAAAACTTAAATTAAGTACACGAGTCTATAAAATCGAACACTTCTGCCTCACCGATTTCATTACTGGAGTTTTGACCTACATACTATTAGAATTTCATACATACTATTAGAATTAAATAGTGACTGAATATAAAATTCACTTAATATGTTTTTTCATATTAGTAATGATAACAAAAAATGTTGTTAAACAAAATCGCCGAAATAATATAAATGGTAAAAATAGCCAAGTTAATCGCCAGTTATATCAGAAATCGCCATAAAAGTCGCCAGTCGCCAAATGGGAAATCATATCGCCAAACACGTTTCAAAATCGCCACGTTTGGCGAGAAATCGCCATATCTGACAGCCCTGGTAAGAATGCGTGTGAAGAATGTGTGTGAATTTATTTCCAAAATTGTGGTATGGGCTGGACACCAATGGTCTAGGTTTATGTCAAAGTTTTGTTTATGTTTACAAAAAGTTCACGATTTGTGCTGTGATTATTGTATTTTATTAAAGTTTTTGATAATTTTAAATTAAAATAAATAAGATATTGCCCATAATTAAATAAAAATTGTCTAAACATGTATTTATTTCATCACGTTCAGCGGCACGCTTTGATTTTTGTTTAACCCTTAAATGCATGAGGTCAGCACCCAGAGTGGAGACAAAGTTACTCTAACGTAAAAATGGTCGCTAATTACGAATCCGTCCTTCATTTTTTCGGAAAATGTATAGTTTTTCTGGAAAATCGGAAAAACACCACTATGCATTTGTAATAAAAAAAAATTTGATTTTTATTATTATTTTATTATTTATAAAATATCATATATTATTCATAAAAATTGCATAAAAGTATATTTAAATGAAAAATTTTAAGTTTTCAATTTATTTAGTGTGATAGCCTGCAAAACAATTACGTTTCTCGTTCAAGCAGAGGTGAACGTTACATTTTTGACACTTAAAAATTGAACGATTATTTACATTTTTGTCTTCAAGACATTTTTGGTTTTTACACCGAGCTCTTCCGTCAACAATTGGAAGGTGATCGAAACCATCATACCGCAAATTGTGAGACGGTTGATGTTCATTTTGGACACGTGTACATAGTAAATCATGCCCACTAACTTTCTTTTTTTTTGTGTGCCATATTTCTTAGTACATGGGATACTTCCAAACGAAAAGCCTTTTGGGTAATCGAAACTGATGGATTTGCTCTTTTGAAAAGTAACCAAGCATTTACCATGGAAATATCAAGTAAATGATAAAATAACCTGATATACCATTTACGGCTTTTTAGCAAGATTTTAAGACGACCCAAAGAAGAGTCCATCAGGTCTACACCGCCCATATGTAGATTGTATTCTTTTATAATTTGGGGGCAAGCAATCGTTTCTACTTTCTGGTCTTTCTTATTCCAACGGTCAACAGTGGGGATGTCAGTATCAACACTATGTTCCGAAAGCAACGGTTTTGTGCCAACGAAAGTGGACACAAGATTAACGACCCTGTTATCTTTCCAGCTTATTGATGTCAAATCAATACCTTGAATATTTGCTGTAAACTCTGCTGAAACACCCCTAATCATTTTCATCATAGCCTTTGGATCAGGAAGTTTACAATTTTTTATACGATTTCGATTTATAGTTCCGATGCTATGAATGCCTTGGGTACGAAGATAAATCAACAATGGTATAGATGTATAATAGTTGTCCATGTATACAATATAATTTTGAAAACGGGGAACTTCACGAGTCATACGCACTACAATATTTGCAGATGCCTTCAAATCAGGTTCTCCTGGCTGAAGATGATGTTGTGTCGCAAAGGGCAAAGAATTTGAATCCCCATTTTTTCGGTTTATTTGGCAGGTATTGTTTCATATAGTGCCCAACTTTTGTTGAGGACATCTGTTCGTCTATTGATAAACGAGGCTGCATGTGTACTGTTTGAAAACGATCATTGAGAATATTCACCATTGGCCTTATTTTAAACAAACGATCATGATTTTCTGTGTCATACTTTTTGTTATCGTTTATGTGGAGGTACTCCCTGATTTTTTCAAACCTGTTGACCGTCATTACGTTACGCACCGCATCAACTCCATATTGCGTATTCCAATAATCTCTCACACAAGGAAGTTTGTGATAAGACATATAATAGAAAATTCCAATGTATTTACCGAATTCGAGAGCGTCTAAAAAGAAATTTTTGTCGTTCTTTTCAACTTTTGCGTAATTGATGCTCTCCTTAACTATTTTCCCTGCTAGCTCGTCCGTAAAAAAATATTTGAAGCATGCGTAAGGAGTTGCAAAATTATCCGATGTCTCTGGGCCCAAACTAGAGATTCCAAGAAAAGTAATTTGCTCTTCAGATAATTGCAGGTTTCCTTTCTTCCAACGTACTCTTTCAAAACTGTCGGAAGTCATGTCAACAATAACGTCCTTATACTTCATGCATTCTTCGCGTACTTGGCTCAACTGATCATTTTGACGAATAGAAGAATTTTCGTCTGAATTTTCATTGTTGTTATTATCTGCTGGAGTTGAAGTCATTTTAATTTTTTTTCGTGGTAACGTAGAATGGCTCCGCTCCACTATGGATAAGTCTACTGATACTGATGAGCCAATATCAGGAACAGAAATGCCGGAAGCTTCAAGAAAATGTACATCTAGCCCTTCTGTATTTAATATCGAACATTCATCCAATATGGCATAATTAGTTTCGGCTCGATTTCTCAAACGTTTTGGTATTTGAGCTTCGTCATTTAGTTCATCTGGTTCAAAATTCTCGCATTCGTTTTCATTCTCAGAGCAATCACCATTACTAGGTATCCCCAACACTTCATCATCGTCGAAATCGTGCAACATTTCCGCTACTTCATCAGCGTTGTACCTTTTTCCATCAATAATAATGCTATCCATGTCTAAATACGTAATAATAATAATAAAATAATAATAAATAACTGAAACAAGTCAAAAATTTACTTGCATCTTACACATAATAAACTTTATGGGCAAATGCATGACGTACCATATAAGGTACTTAGATAAACAGCAAAAAAAAAACATTTATTTATAACAAATAAATTTAAATTTTTTTATATTTCGCTAAAGAAAAGCTTATTCTATAAAATAGTACTTACCTTTGCTCAATATATAAATTCTATAATTTTATATTCACAGTTTAAGATCACTTTTAAAATTATGTGCAAAAAATACATACATCCACTTCGACAGCCTACTGAACACTAAAATAAAATAAAAGCAATCTACAACAACGTTTGAATGAACTGTTATACAGTCTTCTTTTGGGGGAATCACACTATTCCACATTTAAGTTTAATTTCTTAGAATATGGCACGATAAAAGGCCAGTACCATATATGGTACGGTATGCATTTAAGGGTTAAAGTATTTTTTGACGTAAACGGTGATATAGTTTCCATTTTTGTTGTAATGTTGTATTTGTTGCCGTAACGATTCCACCTGCTTATTCCTCCATGGTATGAACCAGGGTTGTCAGATTTTTTTGAGCTCCATCGCCAAACCGGATGTCAGAAATCGCCAAACGTTAATTTTGTTCAGTTTTCGAAATCTTTTTTTCTTAATTAAATTTTGCGTATAAAAAAAAGCTGATATAATATTGCAGTCAAAAGTCACCATAAACTGAGAAAAAATACAAAAAAGTCGCCGAAAGTAAATTTTGTTTAGTAACTCTTATTTTTTTTTAATTAACATAAATTGGAGATCATTAATTCAGTTAAAAAAACTAAAAATAAGCACACAAGTCTATAAGATCACTTCAGGCTCATCGATTTCATTACTATTGTTTTGATCTGCAAACGTACTATTAGATTTAAGCAGTGTTTAAAAAACTGCAGTCGAAGTTGAAAAACTGCCATCTATTCCACTTTTTCATTTGTCATTGGCCAAAAAAACTTTTGCTTTACTTGTAATTCATTAAATGTTAATAGTCGCTGTCAAACCAAATCAAAAAGCGAAAAATTGTAGACAAATTTTCGTTTTTTGTTCGACAGGTTTTGGTTTCGACTGCAGTTTTTTAAACCTTGGAATCAAGGAACGGAAAATGCTTTTTTATTTTGTTTCTAAAAAATATTTATTGTGCAAGTTTAAAAAATTCTACATTTAACAGAAAATAAAAATATCTAAAATAGTTTTGAAAAAAAAGCCGTCGAAAAAAATAAATAAAATAAAGTTTTTGAAATAAAACGTTTTCTAAAAAACATAAAATAAAGTTTTTAAAATAAAACATTTTCTTGAAAACATAAAAAAACAAAAACAAAATAATTATATTTAAGCATTGTCATAAAAATTTCATTCTTCAAAACAAATTTAAATAAAATTTATGAAGAGCCCTGTAGGAAGTCAAACACATTTATAACTAACTTCAAACTGGTTTTTTTTATAACCACAACTAGTTGATTAAGTGACTTTTTCCCTTGTCGACGACTCATTATTTTAACATGGGCATGTCATAGGCAGTAGTCAATTGGCCATCTTTGCATGACTTTTCAACTGACTACTAACTACTTATTTTTCAACCTATTTGTAATTAATTAAAAGTATTGTCAGTTAATAATAAATTATTTAAATTTTAAATAATTTTTGTCAAAAAAATATATGTACATATGAACATGCATACATACATATGTATATCTTTATATATTTTGATATAGAGATAATTATTTATGAAAATTTTGCATTAAACTGCCCTAAATGATGATGTATAAAAGTCCTGAAATAAATACGCCACATAATTGCTAGTACATACACAAACAGATTTGTATTGATTTAATTTTTAATTATTTTAAAATGTTTGTATTTATTTTTTTCATTTGACTTCATGGCATGCTTGTTTTACTTATTTTGCTTTTATTTGTGTTTTACGTGCGCCTTTTTGTTTGATATCTGCATGAGATTTAAACCAATTTGTAGTCATTTAAAAAAAAGTTAATTTATAGTTAGTGTTTTTTGCAACTGACTATTTTATTTACTACAGGGAGGTTTCTGAGAATACATACACATATATACATATTTAATTTTTAAAAATACATACATAGAAAAAAAATTCTAAAAAAAAACGTTCTAAGAAATATTTTTCAACAAAAAAAAAGTTTTTTGAAAATTTTTATTTGTTTTTTTTTACAAAAAAAGTTTTTGCTTTTTTTTGAAACTATAAATTTTGTTTTCAAACAAATTTTTTTTTTTCGTTTAAATTTTAAACAAAAAACCAAAATTCTTTTATTCACACACAAAAATTTTTTATTTAAAAAATTAAATTTAATTTTGTGTTTTCCGTTCGTAATTTCCGGTCCTTGCTGGGAATTAAAATGATAATAAAACAAAAATCAAGTGAAAAAAATTAGCCATTTTATTTTTGTTTTTAACTAGTAATGATAACAAAAAAGGACAAACTGTTCAAAAATCTATAAGTATGTATGTATATATATTTAGCTGGAGCGGCCTAACTCCGCTTATGTAAATAAAAGTGCAAATTTTTATTTTAAAATCGCTGAAATAATATTAATGATAAAGCTTAGTCTAGACGATATGTTGAATCAGCAAATGTATGCTTATACTCATATGCTTAAAAATAATAACAAATGTCTCTATCAGCATATGCAATATGCTAGGTGTCTAGACGATATGCTGAAAATACAAAATTTTTCAAATTCATCATATGCTAGCAAATGATATTTCAACAAACAAGTTAGCATACAATTTTTGTGTCTACACGATATGTTGAATTTCGTATGTTGTTATGTATGTTGAGTAAAGAGAACATTTGTTTAAAAATTAAAAATTAATTTGACAATTCTCTTTTTTTATTATTTTATTTAAAATTTGTTATCAATTATCGCCTTTATTGCAAAAATTTTTTTTTTTAAATACCCAACTTTCGGGAACCATAGATCTCCCCGAGTCCAAGTTTTATAACCCAACTAACTGGCAAATTTCTTCTTTAACACGTCGGTATATAAATCTGTCAAATCGGTTAAAAAATGGCTGAGTTATAATCAAAATACTGAAATCCCAAAAATTACTCTTTTTATACCCTTCACCTCAGGTGGAAAAGGGTATATATAAGTTTGTCATAACGTTTGTAATTTCCACAATATTGTAATAAAGTATATATATTCTGGGACCTTATGAGGAGAGAACTTGATTTAACCATGTGATGTCCCTCTACCCCCCCCCCCCCCCCCCCCCCTTTCAATTGCTTACATATACTAGCATAATGCCCAATATGATTTTCGTTATCACCCTTCTTTATTATTTCATCTATTTAACGAAAATATTTTTACAAATAGAAACTAGGAATTTTTGTGTTTTTTGCTACTTAAAAACTCGCCAAAAAAGATAAAAGAAAACAAACAAACACACATACATGGCGCGAACTATTTTGGTGAATATATTTCCCAACTTTGTGGTGAACAAAAACATCAGAAGTAATTACAACAAAACTTTGTTGAATTTTGTGAACAGTCAACGTGCCATATTTCATTTTAATGATATTCGATTAACGTTCCTTCATGGTTCAGTTGTCTATGGGGTTTGTTAGAAACTGAGAGTTCCCGGTTCGATTCTTGGTTTTTTAAAAAGAAAATTTTTTTTTTAATATTTTTATTTTTTTTATGTTCTAAAAAAGATTTAAAAAAAATATTTACCAGTTTTCGCTATAGATAATACCTATACCCAAATCAAATTCAGACTTTAGACCAATAGCTTTGCTTCCTTTTCTTTCAAAAGTTATGGAGCGACTTATGCACATCCAGATAAACGAATTTATAGGATGTAATAATTTATTTACACCTTATCAGTCTGGTTTTCGAGAAAAACATAGCTGCGTCACTGCTTTAATTGACGTTTGTGAGAATATTCGGTCTGAAATTGACGTTGGAAAAGTCAGCATCTTAGTCTTGCTGGATCACTCAAAAGCATTTGACACGGTTGATCATTCTATACTTTGCCATAAACTCAAAAATTTTTTCAATTTTTCAAGAACATCTACTACATTGCTCAATTCATATTTGAGCAACCGCTTTCAATCTGTTTTTCTAAATGGTACATATTCTACTGCTTTGCCTGTTCCCAAAGGAGTCCCACAAGGGTCGATTTTAGGACCGCTACTTTTTTCTGTATATGTTAATGATTTACCACGTTGTCTCAAACACTCTAACATACAGTTATATGCTGATGATGTCCAGCTCTATCTTAGTAGTTCCACTGAATGCATAACCGAAAATATTATTAAGCTTAATGATGACTTAAAAAGCGTACACCTGTGGGCAAATGCTAACAAGTTGCTACTAAATCCACACAAATCAAAGTGTATTGTTATACATAAAAAATCTACAAAATTACAAACAAATTTTGAAATAATGTTAAACCATCAACGTATAGATATTGTTTCTTCTACAAAGAATTTGGGAATTACTTTTAATGAAAATTTGGAATGGTCGAATCATGTGAATAGTTTAGTAGGAAACTTACACTTCTTACTTCGTGGATTATGGTCTACACAGTACTTTACACCATTACACATACGAATTTTAATTGCTAAAACTTACCTTATACCCCGTCTGTTATATGGATGTGAAGTATTTGCTAGTTGTGACTCCAAGAGTACAAATAAATTAAGCAAGGCATATAACAACATAGTAAGATATGCATTTGGTCTGCGTAAATATGACCGAATATCACAATATTCAAATAGGCTATATGGTTTATCATTGCGAAGACTAATGGATGTCAGAATACTTATTTTACTGCACAAATTTATATATGAAAAAGAACCGATACATCATTTTAACCGCTTAACGTTTGCGCGATCAAATAGAGGTAACAAACTAATTCTAATTAGAGATCGTAGTCTTGTCTCTGAACACCATTTCTTTATATATTCTGCCCGTCTTTGGAATCTACTCCCTAATAATCTTCAGACAAACAACAACGCACTAGAATTCAAAAGGCTTTTGATTAAACATTTTGAATAAATAAACAAATCTTTTAAATTGATCCTTTCAAAATTACGTACATACATACATATAAATTAATTATGCATAATTTAATTATATTTATCCTTTTTTTTTATATATTTATATTTATATTTTGTTCCTTTTATTTAACTGTATTTTTAATGTTAATGTTTTTTTTCTCTTTTTTTATTGTTAACTTTCTCTGATAAATAACATTTAAATTCTCATACTGTAATTATAAGATATAAATCTTGTTGTATGGGATATTCAATAAATAAATATTATTATTATTATTATTAAATTTTATTTATAATGAAGTTTGAGGTATTGCAAATATGTATGTATATGTAAAAATTATTTAGTTTTTGTCTAGTTGCTCTGTATTCTGCTCGCACAATGGTGAAGGGTATATAAGATTCGGCACAGCCGAATATAGCACTCTTACTTGTTTTTTACTAAATTTGGATTTTTTTAAAAGATTGACAAAAGTTGGTGATTTTTTTTGACTATTAAGAAAGAATAGCCTTTTAGCTTTAATTTCCTTTTACTGAGAGCACGGAGATAAACCGAGCTAACTGACTTTATCTCCAACGAAAACAGCCAATGCTGAATTTTTAAGGACAATTTTGATGCACTCATATCTCCCAAACTATGTATGCAATAACTTTTTCTTTTCCTTTAAATTAAAAACAAGGCTTTGGTCTTAAATAAAGTCGACACACAGATTTTTCCGCTCGAAACATCTTCGATATATAAATCTCTGAATTTGAACAAAATTACCATATATTTCCCTTTCACAACATTAACCTGATTTCAACCGATCTTTTCTAAGAATATATATACATATATCTTAAAAGAAATCCAGTTTGTGGTTTGCCAGACTCTTCTCTTTAAAATAGCATCATTAGATTTTTTAAAAGTAATAGTAAAAAAATGCCTTTTTTGCAGCAGAAATCCCATAGTGTGACGTCCAAAATTTAAATTGTGGTTGTTTTGCTTTTTATTACCATTAGTGAATAAAGAGACAAATATTCTTAATAAAAATACAAAAAATATATATGTAAGCATCCGCCGCATGTACACTCGTCGCTTGGTAATCGACTACTGAATTGTGTACTCTCGTGGACAGGGCTGTCAGATTTTTTTGAGCTCCATCGCCAAAACGGATGTCGTAAATCGCCAAAAATCGCCAAACGTCAATTTTGTTCAGTTTTCGAAATTTTTTTTTTTTTTTAATTAAATTTTGCATACAAAAAAAAGCTGATATAATATTGCAGTCAAAAATCGCCAAAAACTGAGAAAAAATACAAAAAATCGCCGAAAGTAAATTTTGTTTAGTAACTGTTATTTTTTTTTTAAATAACAATAAATGGAGATCATTTATTCAGTTAAAAAAACTAAAATTAAGCACACAAGTCTTTAAGATCACTTCAGGCTCATCGATTTCATTACTATTGTTTTGACCTGCATACGTACTATTAGATTTAAGCAGTGTTTAAAAAACTGCAGTCGAAGTTGAAAAGCTGCCTGCCATCTCTTCCACTTTTTCATTTGTCATTGGCCAAAAAAAAATTTTTTTTAACTTGTAATTCATTAAATGTAAATAGTCGCTGTCAAACCAAATCAAAAAGCGAAAAATTTTAGACAAATTTTCGTTTTTTGTTCGACAGGTTTTGGTTTCGACTGCAGTTTTTTAAACCTTGGAATTAAAAAGTGACTGAATAATTCACTTAAAATGATAATAAAACAAAAATCATGTGCAAAAATTAGCCAGATTTTTTTTTAAACTAGTAATGATAACAAAAAAGGAGAAACTGTTCAAAAATCTATAAGTATGTATGTATATTCATATTTATATATATTTAGCTGGAGAGGCCTAACTCCGCTTACTTGAGGGTTATACGATCAAGTTTTGGCTATCAAGTTTTAATACACTCACACTTTTTTACCAATACACTCATACTTTTAAAAATTGATACGAACTTGCCTCTAAAATTCTCTTGCCAGTGAGTGTATCAATTTTCGTTCAAGAAAACATCTTATTACAAATCTTTTGAAGTTGGTTTTGTTTTTTTCACAAATATTTTGCCGGCAAAACCTGAAGTTCTTTTATTTACAAATTGTTGCGGGAATTTTAAAATTTTAACTAAAAACCTAAAAAAAAAGTGAAATATGTTTATTAATAAAATTTATTTATAAAATTAATAAGCAAAATGATGTTCTGCGATTCATAGAGCTGTACAGAAGCCATGAAATTTTATGAATCTTTCATCATATAGGCGAAATGATTTGAAAATAAAAGCCTACGAGTCTATAGCTTCTGAAACAAAAATGCCAGTGGAAGAAGTAAAGAAAAAAATAAAGTCCCTTCGAACAGCCTACAGTGCAGAAAAATCAAAAGTGGAAAATAGCAAAACATTTTGAGTGGTTTTCTCGGCGACGACATCTTGAAAAAGTAAATTGCTTTCAACTTGCGTGCAGCCTACGTCACAGCTGTCAACTTTTGCATATTTTGACAATCAGTATATGTAAAAGACTATCAAGAAAATCTTGATCGTGTGGCTGCACTGTTATGTAAATAAAAGTGCAAATTTTTTATTTCAAAATCGCTTAAATAATATATAATATGAGTGGTAAAAATAGCCAAGTAAATCGCCAGTTATATCAAAAATCGCCACAAAAGTCGCCAGTCGCCAAATGGAAAATCCCATCGCCAAACACGTTTCAAAATCGCCACGTTTGGCGAGAAATCGCCATATCTGACAGCCCTGCTCGTGGACTAAATGAAAGAGCGTAAGAATCAGGGTTGTCAGATTTGTTTGAGCTCCATCGCCAAACCGGATGTGAGAAATCGCCAAAAATCGCCAAACGTCGATTTTGTTCAGTTTTTGTAAAAAATTTTTTTTTTTAATTAAATTTTGCATACAAAAAACGTTAGTATAATTTTTTAGTAAAAAATCGCCAAAAATTGAGAAAAATACAAAAAAGTCGCCGAAGTAAATTTTGTTTTGTTTCTGTAATTTTTTTTTTAAATAACATAAAATGGAGATCATATATGTATTCAGTTAAAAACTTAAATTAAGTACACGAGTCTATAAAATCGAACACTTCTGCCTCACCGATTTCATTACTGGAGTTTTGACCTACATACTATTAGAATTTCATACATACTATTAGAATTAAATAGTGACTGAATATAAAATTCACTTAATATGTTTTTTCATATTAGTAATGATAACAAAAAATGTTGTTAAACAAAATCGCCGAAATAATATAAATGGTAAAAATAGCCAAGTTAATCGCCAGTTATATCAGAAATCGCCATAAAAGTCGCCAGTCGCCAAATGGGAAATCATATCGCCAAACACGTTTCAAAATCGCCACGTTTGGCGAGAAATCGCCATATCTGACAGCCCTGGTAAGAATGCGTGTGAAGAATGTGTGTGAATTTATTTCCAAAATTGTGGTATGGGCTGGACACCAATGGTCTAGGTTTATGTCAAAGTTTTGTTTATGTTTACAAAAAGTTCACGATTTGTGCTGTGATTATTGTATTTTATTAAAGTTTTTGATAATTTTAAATTAAAATAAATAAGATATTGCCCATAATTAAATAAAAATTGTCTAAACATGTATTTATTTCATCACGTTCAGCGGCACGCTTTGATTTTTGTTTAAAGTATTTTTTGACGTAAACGGTGATATAGTTTCCATTTTTGTTGTAATGTTGTATTTGTTGCCGTAACGATTCCACCTGCTTATTCCTCCATGGTATGAACCAGGGTTGTCAGATTTTTTTGAGCTCCATCGCCAAACCGGATGTCAGAAATCGCCAAACGTTAATTTTGTTCAGTTTTCGAAATCTTTTTTTCTTAATTAAATTTTGCGTATAAAAAAAAGCTGATATAATATTGCAGTCAAAAGTCACCATAAACTGAGAAAAAATACAAAAAAGTCGCCGAAAGTAAATTTTGTTTAGTAACTCTTATTTTTTTTTAATTAACATAAAATGGAGATCATTAATTCAGTTAAAAAAACTAAAAATAAGCACACAAGTCTATAAGATCACTTCAGGCTCATCGATTTCATTACTATTGTTTTGATCTGCAAACGTACTATTAGATTTAAGCAGTGTTTAAAAAACTGCAGTCGAAGTTGAAAAACTGCCATCTATTCCACTTTTTCATTTGTCATTGGCCAAAAAAACTTTTGCTTTACTTGTAATTCATTAAATGTTAATAGTCGCTGTCAAACCAAATCAAAAAGCGAAAAATTGTAGACAAATTTTCGTTTTTTGTTCGACAGGTTTTGGTTTCGACTGCAGTTTTTTAAACCTTGGAATCAAGGAACGGAAAATGCTTTTTTATTTTGTTTCTAAAAAATATTTATTGTGCAAGTTTAAAAAATTCTACATTTAACAGAAAATAAAAATATCTAAAATAGTTTTGAAAAAAAAGCCGTCGAAAAAAATAAATAAAATAAAGTTTTTGAAATAAAACGTTTTCTAAAAAACATAAAATAAAGTTTTTAAAATAAAACATTTTCTTGAAAACATAAAAAAACAAAAACAAAATAATTATATTTAAGCATTGTCATAAAAATTTCATTCTTCAAAACAAATTTAAATAAAATTTATGAAGAGCCCTGTAGGAAGTCAAACACATTTATAACTAACTTCAAACTGGTTTTTTTTATAACCACAACTAGTTGATTAAGTGACTTTTTCCCTTGTCGACGACTCATTATTTTAACATGGGCATGTCATAGGCAGTAGTCAATTGGCCATCTTTGCATGACTTTTCAACTGACTACTAACTACTTATTTTTCAACCTATTTGTAATTAATTAAAAGTATTGTCAGTTAATAATAAATTATTTAAATTTTAAATAATTTTTGTCAAAAAAATATATGTACATATGAACATGCATACATACATATGTATATCTTTATATATTTTGATATAGAGATAATTATTTATGAAAATTTTGCATTAAACTGCCCTAAATGATGATGTATAAAAGTCCTGAAATAAATACGCCACATAATTGCTAGTACATACACAAACAGATTTGTATTGATTTAATTTTTAATTATTTTAAAATGTTTGTATTTATTTTTTTCATTTGACTTCATGGCATGCTTGTTTTACTTATTTTGCTTTTATTTGTGTTTTACGTGCGCCTTTTTGTTTGATATCTGCATGAGATTTAAACCAATTTGTAGTCATTTAAAAAAAAGTTAATTTATAGTTAGTGTTTTTTGCAACTGACTATTTTATTTACTACAGGGAGGTTTCTGAGAATACATACACATATATACATATTTAATTTTTAAAAATACATACATAGAAAAAAAATTCTAAAAAAAAACGTTCTAAGAAATATTTTTCAACAAAAAAAAAGTTTTTTGAAAATTTTTATTTGTTTTTTTTTACAAAAAAAGTTTTTGCTTTTTTTTGAAACTATAAATTTTGTTTTCAAACAAATTTTTTTTTTTCGTTTAAATTTTAAACAAAAAACCAAAATTCTTTTATTCACACACAAAAATTTTTTATTTAAAAAATTAAATTTAATTTTGTGTTTTCCGTTCGTAATTTCCGGTCCTTGCTGGGAATTAAAATGATAATAAAACAAAAATCAAGTGAAAAAAATTAGCCATTTTATTTTTGTTTTTAACTAGTAATGATAACAAAAAAGGACAAACTGTTCAAAAATCTATAAGTATGTATGTATATATATTTAGCTGGAGCGGCCTAACTCCGCTTATGTAAATAAAAGTGCAAATTTTTATTTTAAAATCGCTGAAATAATATTAATGATAAAGCTTAGTCTAGACGATATGTTGAATCAGCAAATGTATGCTTATACTCATATGCTTAAAAATAATAACAAATGTCTCTATCAGCATATGCAATATGCTAGGTGTCTAGACGATATGCTGAAAATACAAAATTTTTCAAATTCATCATATGCTAGCAAATGATATTTCAACAAACAAGTTAGCATACAATTTTTGTGTCTACACGATATGTTGAATTTCGTATGTTGTTATGTATGTTGAGTAAAGAGAACATTTGTTTAAAAATTAAAAATTAATTTGACAATTCTCTTTTTTTATTATTTTATTTAAAATTTGTTATCAATTATCGCCTTTATTGCAAAAATGAATAGGTTTAGTGTAATTAACAAAAAAGTAAGAGTGCTTTATTGGGCTTGGTCAAATCCGCAAAAAATTAAAATAGTTAAGGACTGGATTGATCTTAAAATTATTAGTAAAGTCTCACAGTTACTTAATTTATTTCAGTTCTACCCCTATGGTAAATTATGTGCCGACCAGCTGAATGTTTTATGGATTTATTTGATACCCACACCACTTAAGTGTCTGCAACACCTAAAAATATTGGTCCTATAACTATCGTTTAGTATACCGATCGACTCAATCGCTATCTAAGTCGATATAAGGATGTCCGTTCGGCCGTCTGGCTGTCCACTTTGTAGTGCGCAAAGTACTTGTCGCAATAATTTGATTGGTTTAATTATTTATCGTAATTTAACGATGAGGAACGGTCCATAATATCTCAAAGATCCCGTAAAAACTTCCTTCCGAATAAGAGTCTTTGCGCTCATAAACCATGTTCTATGTTGGTATTAAGACTAAATCTTGGTCAAAAAGTTTTATTGTAAATGGGAACAATCCCATACAAATACCACTCCCAAAAATATTACCAATACCATAACGTCCTTAAAAATGTTGATCGATTGAGTAATTTTTAGTATTAAAAACATAAATAAGACCAAATTTCAATACAAAACACTTGTATGTTTCAACCTTTTTAAAGTCCAGCTTTCTACGGGAGCTATAGTGAGTTTGCCGATTATCACACAATTGCATCATGTTATTTCTAGCCACTTAAAGCTAAGTTGGACTATATTTTTCCACATTTAAATGATTTCCCAGAGTGGGCTTTATACGGAGCCTATGGTAAACTGTGGGCCGATCTTCTCCAAATTTAGTTGTGTGATTTCTAGTTTTATGAAAATATGACCGACTAAATTTTACTATAATAGCGTTATTCGGTACATCTTAGGCATATTTAAGTATTTCCGAGATTGGGTTTAACATGGGGCCTATGGTAAATTATGGAGCAATCATCTTAGTGTAATATCTAGTCATAGAAAGTTCTTGCAAAATTAAATAGCAATCGGTTCATTCTATCGGTTCATTTACTCAGCTGAGCGAAGTCGTTGCTTGATATACAATTAAATTAAGAACCCTTATGTCCAGTCGAGGACCGGCAATAAGGAAAAAATTTATTAAGCGAAGCTGATGTTTATCATACCATATGGTTAATACCTATATTGAAGCAATTCCATAAAGTATATTAAATATTACCACGTGTGTACTCAAAAAGATTTATTAGAATATAAATGGTTAACTTTAATAGCTTCAGAATTTTATACGCTACTGTACCATACATTATATTATATGAAAGCTTGAAGATTTCTCTAGAAAATATTATATGTAAATAAAAATACCTTAATATCGACAAAATTTTTAAATAAGAGCCATTTTGACAAATTACATTAGTAGCTAAAAATATTTTTGAAATTGGTTCTTAATGGGATAATAATTCGGCCTGTTTTATATACCACGTGAAAGGTATTTGGAAACACGCTTCAGCGCTGCCCATATTGCTGAGATCAAATTTATACTTCAAGAGATATTGGTTAAGAATTTTCAACTTTTATTATCTATATCTCTAAAACAAAGTTCGTTGACCAACATTTTATTTTCAAAGCACTTCTAAATGCAATTTTTTGTTTGCCGATGAGTTAAAAATCTTGATAAGTTCCGGGGTTGTATACAAAATTAAACAAGTAATTGAAAGAATACCAATTTTTATCTATTTCATATGCTACCAAATTTGCCGTATGCTGAAAAGCTTGCATACGACTTTCAACAAATAACATATTTGTCAACATACGTAGAAAATTTGTTTAAAAGTAAAAATATTGTGTCTAGACGATATGCTAAAATTGTGAACAAACGTTTGCTGACTTCGTTAACAAATGCCTGTCATATGTTGGTAAGCATACGTTTGCTGAAAAAATTTGGTGTCTACACGATATGTTGGCGCTGAAAGCAAATTTTTCAACATAAATTTGCTGATTCAACATATCGTGTAGACTAAGCTTAAAAGTAGCCAAGTAAATCGCCAGTTATATGAAAAATCGCCACAAAAGTCGCCAGTCGCCAAATGAAAAATCCTATCGCCAAACACGTTTCAAAATAGCCACGTTTGGCGAGAAATCGCCATATCTGACAGCCCTGGTATGAACACAGACTCACGAGAGAAAAATTTACAGAGTTGCCACTTCGTGCGTACTAACCTAAATTGGTGGTAATTTTAACGTTCGTGGATATATTTATTTCATTTCAGAACAAAAAAGCAAAACAATAATGAATGGTGCCAGCATGTTCTTTTGGAAATGTTGATAAAAATCACAAATAACCCGTTTCCAGTAGTACAAAAAGTAATACATTTTATTTCGCAATTTTGTGGAAGTAGAACACATTATTTTAAGATTTTTTATTATTTTGTTTTATATTCTTATGTGGTGTTCATAGAACACGAGCGCCTTACTTGTCCGTTCAACTTACATATAAAACAAAAACAAAATTTCGAAATTTGTTTTTGTTTTAAATGTAAGTTGAACGTACAAGTAAGGCGCTCGTGTTCTATAAACTACACATTAATGTTATTTTTGCTAGTTTATTTTAAGGAACTTAATCTAAATTAAAGGTTTTTTTCGATTTTTTTCGTACAGTTTTTTTTAACGTGAAATTAATTTTTTCTTACAAAATTTACGGTAAAAAATAACGGCAACGCTGGGAATTAAAAATAACATTTTATTTATTTTTTTAATTTAGTTTTATTTTATTCCGACTGTTGTCTAGACGTGTCGGTTGCTAAGAAAATAATAATAATGAGTGTAAAAGGTAAAATTAACTCAAGTTTATATATGTATGTATGTATGTATATATAAAAAAAGAGAAATACCCATACAATGTACATATGAACACTATCTACATATTTACAAACTTTTTATTAAAAATTTTCGAAGAGTAAATACCTTTTGTAACTGAAATTAAAATAAAATACACATTACTGTGCTGTTTTCACAACACAAGTGATTAAGCGTGTAGTAATATTTATATGAAAAGCACTCAGTTTTTTCACCGTTTTTCATACAAATTTTAATACACGTTCAATCACTTGTGTTGTGAAAAAAGCAAACATACATACATATAATTAATCGTTTATGCATGATAATTAATATTTAGCGAAAAATAAATTAAATATTTTTCTACAGAGTGTTGTCATGGTCCGGGCTATGCCACTCCTATGGATGCCATGAAAAATGGACCACGGGAGAAACTATTGTATACTATTACTGTACAACCAAATTTAGATGAACCTCGAGGTGACTATTTATCAACTGTTGATGTCGATCCTGCAAGTCCTACTTACTGTCAAGTGCGTTAAAGTCATGTGATATATTTTTTACATAGTACATACATATGTTCATATATACAATGTGCCGATGGTTTAATTTAAAAAGGGCGTAACTCGATTTTTTTGTCCGTTTTCAGGGAAAGAAAAAAACTTTATAAAATCCGTAAGATTTCGGATATAAAAATAGTTTTAATGCAATGTTTAATAAAAAGATAAATAAACTGCCGGTTTAACGATGTCGAACGCCATCGTTCGCATAGAAAATTATATTTAAAACAAAAACAAAATTCGAAAATTTGTTTTTGTTTTAAATGTAATATTATATGCGAACGTTAACGTTCGAAATCGTTGAACAGGCTGTAAATTTTATACTTTATACCACAAAGTATACAGAGATGAAAAAAGTGACGTATGAAAAATGCCTAAATCATTTGCGAGGGCAGCTTTCGAAGAAAGAGAAAGAAAACGTTTTTTGTTAGTGAAGTGACAATGCGTAAAAACAGGCCGCTACTATCTACACAAATTGCATAATCAAAACAAAAAACGCAAAAAGGGCAGCTTTCGAAGAAAAAGACAGAAAAAAACACAATATTTTCTGTCTCGTGACGCCTCTGTATACTCTGTGCTTTATACATAGGAACAACGTTTATACGCCTCTTCGCAAATAAATATATTGCAAGAAGATAACATTTTCGTATAAACAGAAACGAAAATAATTGTGATGAACGACACTATGTATTTGCAAATAAGAATTTAAACATTGCCACACTTTTAAACGTTTTACGTTTTTATTTTGAAGTGGCACAAACTCATAATTGTGAAAATAAAATTTACAAATACCTACATACACAAAAATTTTTAATTTTTCATTTAAAAAATAAAAAGTTTATGTACATAAAGTGCTACCTACTTTCCATCCGGAATCACATAAAAGAATTTTTTGTAAGAAAACTGTCATATAAACAGTAAGTTAGTCAATAGCAAATAATATAAACGTAGAAATGGCCCCTTAAGTTTAATAGCAAGATGGATGCATTTGGCATTTGTCTACCAGAGTACACAAAAATAGGTATTAAGGAAAATTGAGTTACGCCTTGTTTTATTAAGCCATCGATATATGTATGTATACATTAGAGAGCATTGAACAAACATTTCTTTTGTATTTTTTTTAGCTGCGAACATCTCAAAAGTTTGTAACAGCTATAAAAAAGCTTATCTTTAAAAGATTATCTTTATATATTCATTATATTTGAAGCTCAATGACTTTCAGTTTTTCCATATAAATTACATGTAAACAAGTTATAGGATTCGTGATTTTCAAATTTAAAAAAAAAACTAAAAATATTGGACGGTAATTTTTTCGTAATTTTACGTGTTAAAAGTTATCGTAAGTTCTATATTTATAATATTCGCCGTCATATCAAAAGTTTTTGATTTTCCATCCAGCATCGTCGGTGTGACACAAACAAACACATTTTCACTAATACTACCACAATGCTTGATGGGTATTTTGATCAGTGTATTTGGGCTTCAAAGGGGTCTGTACACGGTCAAGCATATCTCATCAAGCGCTATGGTAGTAAAAGTTTGTATGTGTGACACTGACGATGCTGGATGGAAAATCAAAAACTTTTGATATGACGGCGAATATTACGTCCAGCACACATACACGAGTGAATTCAAGCATTTTGACCGTGTACATACCCGTGTAGGCGTCGCGTAAAATCAAAATATGAAGCTGATCTTGTGGGAGAGCTTTTTTATACCTGCTAGAAAATTTTAAGATGATTTCAAAAACAATCATTTTTTGATGAACCTTAATGTACATTCGTGTTTAATTTCTTTAAAGGTTGTACACCGAACATTTACCAATCACAAAGGCGATGAAATACATCATACGGGTTGGAATGCCTGCTCAAGTTGCTACTACATTGACGAAAATGCTAAAAGTATTCCAAAAAGGGACAAATTAGTTATGCCAGCACTTAATTCAGATAACATTTATGTAATTGATGTTGCAACCGATCCTCGCAAACCGGAAATCATCAAAGTTGTTGATGGAGACGTCCTTAAGAGCCATAATGTTACCGCACCCCACACCACTCACTGTTTGGCTGATGGCAACATTATGATCTCAACTATGGGTGATGCCGAAGGCAAAGCTAAAGGTGATTTTATACTTTTCGATTCAGAATTCAATTGTTTGGGTACATGGATCAAAGGTAACAAAAAGCCCGTTTGCGGCTACGACTTTTGGTATCAGCCATATTTCGATGTAATGGTATCATCCGAATGGGGAGCACCTAACAAATTTAGAAGGTTAGTAACTAAAGATTTTAAATTATTTCGGCTTGGCTCATGAATGATTACCTATTATTTGTTTATTATGTTTACTAATGCCCAATTTCAACCATTTGTTTTAATTTCAATTAATGTTTAAAATAAACTATGTGCATACATATGTATATGAAAAACTATATTAATATATGAATTGATATTTAAGTAAACTTGGTGAAATTGGCCCTTAGCGTAACAAATACAATTACAAGGCGAATTTACACCAGGTGAACTTATCTTGCTACGTAAGCAACAGCTGATTACTAACCTTGTGTCAAAATGGTATACCGTCCTGTTGGTTCTGGGGAATCTTAACTAAATTCTATAATTTGCGATTAAAATTGTAAAATTTAAAACTTTTTTAAGTTAAAAGATTTCAAAAAAACACAATTTAATATAAAAACAAAATCAAATATTTGTTTGAATTTTTGACACAACGTTAAAATATTTTACAGTGCTGTAAAACGTTTTCAAAATAAGACCACCTTGTATGAATTCGCCTTGTACAATTACAAATTATAACTTAGATCTTCAGCCCGATGAAGTGAAACAGAAAGAGCTTCTAGCGGGAATCGAACCCGCATAGTAAAACAATATAAACGAAATTAAGAGTTAAAAGTATAAATATATAACATATACTTTACAAACAAATTGTAACAAAGCAGATTTTTTAAGTCTTGAAGCTTTTATCCCAAAACTAATTTTTGCATATTACGCAAAAATGTTTCCATACTATGTAGATACCCTGCAGCTAAAATCGTTACTACACTCAAAAGAAAAATCAATCCAAGCGTACTCAAATCAAATCAATCAAGAACAGAAAGATTGAATCAAGTACGGATTTTCAATCGCAAAATACTTAAAAATAAATCTTTT
Source organism: Pollenia angustigena (assembly GCA_930367215.1). Taxonomy (NCBI): domain Eukaryota; kingdom Metazoa; phylum Arthropoda; class Insecta; order Diptera; family Polleniidae; genus Pollenia; species Pollenia angustigena. Next base: position 141,529,991 of record OV884056.1, on the reverse strand, counting down.
CAAGTTCGCTTGACTTAACTGTTTAAATTAGAAATCTGCAATGTGAAAACCCCGCTTTTTTCTTAGTTCTTCTTCTTATAAATGCCAATCATTTTAGATCTTCATACAAGGCGAATTGACGAAAATGTGAGGTCAACTCTACAACAACACTGCTTCTGTGGTCGGGTTGTCAAAAATATTGTTATTAAAAAATCATGGTGAAATAATAAAGGTGGCAGATGACGATTTTTTGCTCTTGCATTGTTTGTCTAATCTTATTTCAAAGTTTTGTTTAAGATTACAGAAAGTTTACGTGTTGTGCTGTGATTATTGTATTTTATTAAAGTTTTTGATAATTTTAAATTAAAATAAATAAGATATTGACCATAATTAAATAAAAATTGGCTAAAAATGTATTTATTTCATCACGTTCAGCGGCACGCTTTGATTTTTGTTTAAAGTTTTTTTTGACGTAAACGGTGATATAATTTCCATTTTTGTTGTAATGTTGAATTTGTTGCCATAACGATGCCACCTGCTTATTACACCATAATTTGTATAGAAACTTTGACAAGTCGAACACCGAAAAAAACCCCATATGTTGACTTGAACCCACCTTCTAGTGAATTTGCCTTAATCTTCATATTAGTTTAAAAAAACATATGGTGCATGCAGTGATGCCGATTCTTATAAAAACATTTTGTTTGCAAAACGGCTAAAATTTTGAGTTTTTAATGAAGACTGACTTTAAAAAATTTCGAATTCGATAGTCGTATTTTAATATCGATGTATCGATATATCGGTATTTTAAATATCGGCGATATATATCGATTATTTCTTCTAAAAATATCGATATTTTGATATATCGATATTTTTTGCCCATTCCTAATGGCAGCCCTAAAATTTTGGTTTTTAAAAAAATTTTGATGTTTTTTAGCCCATTTTTGGAGTATTTTGCTCATTAATTACCCATTGTCTAACCGATTTGATAGTTGTATATACCGACGTGTTAAGAAGACTTTTACCATTTACTTAAGTTATATTTATATATAAACATTTATATATACTTGTATACATATATTTTAACAAAGTTAATTATAAACAAGTTAGAGTGCTATATTCGGCTGTGCCGAATCCTTGATACCCTCCACCGACAGTTCGAATGTTTAAGGAGTAATATCTGTATGATGTTATTATTATCTTAAACTGTGACGATTTGTTATTAATTATGGATTTAGGCGACTAAACTGTTTTCCGGTAGTAGGGTTTATATGGGGCCTAGGGTAAATTATGGACCGATCTTCACGAAATTTCACAGTGTTTTTCCCAGTTCTATAAAACTTTGATGTACCAAATTTTGTTATGATAGCATTATTTTTTACGGATTTAGGCGTACTAAACTGTTTTCCGGGAGTAAGGTTTATATGGGGCCCAGGGTAAGTTATGGACCGATCTTCACAATATAACACAATTTTATTTCTTGTCCAATAAAACTTTGATGTACCAAATTTTGTTATGATAGCATTATTTTTTACGTTTTTAGGCGTACTAAGTTGTTTTCCGGGAGTAAAGTTTATATGGGGCCTATGGTAAATTATGAACCGATCTTCACGAAATTTCAAAGATTTATTTTGAGTTCTATAAAACTTTGATGTACCAAATTTTGTTATGATAGCATTATTTTTTACGTTTTTAGGCGTACTAAGTTGTTTTCCGGAAGTAGGTTTTATATGGGGCCTATGGTAAATTATGGACCGATCTTCACGAAACTAAACAGTTCAATTTCTAGTCCTATGTAACTGTGACTTGCTAAAATTTGTAATGATAGCATTGTTAGTTAGGGTTTTAGGCTTAATATACTGTTTTCCGGGAGTAGGGCTTATATGGGGCCTAGGGTAAATTATTGACGGATCTTCACGAAATTTCACAGCGTGATTTCCAGTTGAATAAAACGAATTGTTGCGAAATCTTATATCATTCTGTGCATTTTTCCACCATTTATGTTAGTTTTTGTAACAAAATTATCAATTTTTTTTAGGTGGTGGTTCCACATTTTGATTCATAGCTCAGATCCTATTGAACCGATTTTGCTGAATTTCAATCCCAAACTGCTTAGGATAACTACAAGCAATTTGACACCAAGTTTGTTGATTTCTTTTCAGTTTTTCGAAAGTGAGCGCGTTTTCAACAGACGGACAGACAGACGGACATGGCTAAATCGACTTAAAATTACTCAAGGACCCAGAATATATATACTTTATAGGGTCTGAGATGAATAGTAAAAAAGTTTCACACGGAATGACAAACTGAATATACCCTCTTCACAACTAATTGTGGTGGAGGGTATAAAAAGAGTAATTTTTGGGGATTCAGTATTTTGGTTGTAACTCTGCCATTTTTAACCGATTTGACAGATTTATATACCGACGTGTTTAAGAAGAAATTTACCATTTACTTGAGTTATAAAGCTTGGACTCGGGGAGATCTATGGTAACCGAAAGTGGGTATTTAAAAAAAAAGAAATTTAATTTTGGTCATAACTTTTTTGTATCTGAACCGATTTTTCCGAGTTCTACTAAAAATTTCCGATATTTTGGTATATAACTCATATCCAGAGGACATATGGCAGCCCTAAAATTTAGGTTTTTATACAATTTTACATTTTTTTTTTTAATTTTTGTAAGTTTCTATTTACGTTTAAACATTTTTATATTTTAAGTTACAATAAAAACATGTAACCTATTTATAAATTTTTATGTAAATATGCATATCTATGGCATTTTGACAAAACATCTTAAGTGAAATTTAAAAAGTTGAAAAAAATTTTTTAATAATACTAATTTTCATCAAAAAAAACCTTTTTTAAACTTTTTTAAAATATTGTATTATAAACGAAACTTTTCTTTAATTTAGGTTTATTTTTTTATTTGTGAAAAATGATTTTTTCTTCGAGTTTTTTTTTTAAACTTTTTTGCTATCTTATTTCGACTTAAGATGTTTTGTCAAAATGCCAGAGATTTATTATACCCGATTAATTATGAAATAAATGTTTTTAAATATATTAAAACTACTAACTATCGTTTTATTTACGGTCTTAATAATTTTTTTTCCACTATTTAAACACACACTGGAAAAATATAAAGAAAAAGTTATAAGGGCAGCGATTTTTATTAACACCACAGTTCCGGGGGCCGGTAGCGACTATATACAATACATTAACAAAATCCAATGTTTTTTTTATGAACAACAAATCCAATGTTTTTTTTATGAACGACCCTAATGTATATTATGTGTTTATTTTAAAAGTTCGGTTATATCTTTGAACAATGTGCAAACTAAATTTGTGGTTAAAGATAAGAATTTTATTTAATGGTAACACTTGTTCTGAACCATATTAAAATAAAAATGATTATTATTTTATAATAGCGGTTTTCACCCTTGATAGTAAAGTCCCTTGCAGACCTAGTGAATCTTATTAATTTTGTTGAAGTACATACTAAGATTTACAACACTGCAACAACAAAAATTTACAAACGAAAGAGACACTCACGCTTTGTAGTATAAAATCGTATTAAGTAAAGCAGAGTTGTACACTTAATACAAAAGGTGAAGTTTTTTAAACTCCTTAAATATTTAAACTTAATTTGTACTGAAATACGCATGTTCTTATCTAACATTAAACAACAAAAACATTTGATAATTTTTTTTCGCATTTGTAAGCGAAGTACGAGTACATATTTAACTTGGGTCTTTTCAAAAAGATTTTATACATAATCGTAATTCACCGTTTTCGAAACTGATAATGTGTACTTTTTAACACAATATAAACATTTTTACGGAATGGCTTTAAGTTTAAGTTTTTTATGAGTCAATATATATAAATGATGCCTTTAATAATGAATACATAAAATCAAAAGTTCTTTACAGATTTTAATCATTTATAGCTTGTTTTGTTTGCAATGTTGTTTTTTATATGTCTGCATAAAATTAGAAGCATAGCTGCATTTTTCAATTTTTTATGAATTTTTAAAAACAAAAATTCCGAAATTTTAATAAAAAAATTATTTTTTTTTTTCAGAAAAAAAAATATGTTTCTAAAACGACTGCGCATATAAGAAAAACGTTTTACCTTTCTTAAAGTAAATTTTATTGCGTAATTTTGGTTTTTTTTAGTTTTTCAATAAGCTAAAGCGTTTTTGAGTTGCGCGAACATATGTTAATCTATCTATACAATATATAATTTCTTAGTATGTCAGGATGTTTGCATGTATGTCCTATTCTTTCCGCAACTTTCTGAAGCCATCTGATGACATAGGAAGCTGAAATTTGGCACACTTGAAGTACTTTCTCTACGGAAGATAGTAACGAAGCCATATTTTTGATTTTCGGCTTTTCGACTAGTATAACTATAAAGATCTGATAGAAAAGATGGGCCCCACCCGGCACGGCTAGGCACCGTCGGATTGACCTGAAAAATTAGATCATGATTTCTTACACCAAACCTCATATTTTAAGCAGCGCAAACAATTAAATTTAAAAAAAAAATCCCATACAAGATGCGACCAGTCTAGTGTATATACATAGTTTTACGTTGTTCTTTTTATTGAAAGTCAATTGAACAAAACGCATCATATCTGTTATAGTTTTAAGTTTGAAGTTTTTTTGCGCTGATTGTTTGTTTGTTTTTATTCATTTATAATTCTAAATTAATCAGAGCATACGTCTTTCGTGCATTACTATTTGAAAGTGTATTATTGTTGTACTTCGAGTGTTATTTTTGATCAAATAGTGTATTATTATTTGGTTATTATAAATAAAAAAATTTAAATGAGTGGATCAGTCCGTGATCGTTTTCTTTTCCTTAATCCGGACGAAATTGAGCAACTTTGGTTTGGCGACATTAGTGACAATAAGGAAGATGCTGCTGCATATATGGATGAACAGGACATCGTTTTTCTAGAAATTGATGCTTTTGAAATCCAAGAGGATGAACCCATAGAAGTTGTTAGTGAAGGAACTAAACCTGTAAAATCTCCTGTAATTAAAAAGGCTCAAGTTGGTCGCAAAGCGGTACAAGTTGCTGTAGAGGATGAGTCAATTGTATCGACTTCAAATGCTGCAGTAATACCAGAAAAGCCAGCAATTTTTATACCACCAGAGAAGACTTTCTAGTTCAGAGAGACGCTTGCTTTTAAAAACCCCGTTTTTACAACAAGGGAATGGGAGGTGTCGATCTCATGGACCACAAAAAGGTTAACTTTGAGTATGATCGCAGAAGCAAATGGCGATTTTATATTCGATTGTTCTTTGATCTCTTCGAAATATGCGCCCATAAAAACTACGTGATATATAGCAAACTCATGATGGCTAACAGCTTCGCTACAAAAGTGACCTATATCGATTTTCGGGCAGCTTTAGCAAAGGAATTAATCAAATCGAACTGAATCCGCTTTAATTGGAATGGAAGTTCAGTTGGAATAATGGGAATTCGTGGGATAAGGACTTCCTCTCCTTTGAATTTGCCCTTGATGATTGTCGCCTGAATCACATTGTTCATTAAATTTATGCAGTTGTCCTGCGATTTGACTTTGAATAATTAAGTTTAAGCTATCGACGTCCTTATTCTTCGCTGCTAGTATTGCCAGTTCACGAATCCAATCGAGATTTTCGTAATTTTGTGCAATGCCAGGGAACACAATTCACAAAAATTTTCAGGGAACGATATCAATCCATTCGAAACATCAACAGGAATTTGGCCGTTGCCAAGCTCCAGCAGTTGTTCCGAGAATTTAGCAGCCGATGGGTCGTTCTGCAACGCGACTCTCATGTTTGTGGTCAATTGCAACTTCCGGACATGCCTCCACAAAAACGACGATTACAGGCAGTTCATTAAGTTCATCCGCAGCAGAAGATTTGGGGATGACAGGAAGTGTTTGACGAAAATCTCTGGAGAGCAATATCAAAGCCCCACCAAATCGTCTTAAGTATTAAAAATTCTATATTTTTTGGTTTTGTATAATTTTGTATTTAATTATTTTTTTTATGTTTTAATAGAGAAATTAATCCGGGTTGATAAAAAACGATTTTTTATATAACGATTTTTTGACGGGTTTTTTCAGAACTAATGACGATTATGACGATTTTTTTTCAAATTTGGACGATAATTCGAAAAAAACATCTAACATCACTGGTCTGGTCCCACAATGATTGTTTTGGCATAAAAAAAATACAAACAAAAAAGCCAGAAATCAAGCAATTTTCACTCATGTAGATATTCAGCAGTTACTATGTAGTACAATAAAAAAAAAATTGAAATGAAACTAAACGCACACATGTAGGTACAAACAATTTCCATAGAAAGAAAATACTTTTTTTGCATCATCTTAGAAAGTACAGTAGTTCTGTATGTACAATGTATTCTTGTTATTGTTTTTTTTTTATTGTTGTTAATTTTAACAAAGCGTCTTATCGAGTGGTTTATTGTTGTTAATGTTAACAAAGCGTCTCATCGAGTGGACAATGACTACTTAAATGCAAAAGTATTAGAATGTGTGCCTTCTGACTTTACACAAATAAGTTATATTGCGTGCGCAACAAAAATGCAAACAAAGCACTTTCAATAAAAAACGCACACATGTAAAAATCAAATGTGTACGAAAAGATGTAAAAATTACCAAAGTTGAACTTTGTTTTGCAGGCAAAGAGTGAATGTAAATTTGAGCGTATGAATAAATCAAGAAAAATAGTGATTTTGCAGTTCTCTGGTTTATACGCACCACTTATTCGCAAATAAATATATTGAAAGTAGAGGAAATTGCCACATAAACAGTGAATTAAATTTTTATTTGCGAAGAGCTAACTCACGAAAAGGATTTTTTATAAACGAAACTATTTGCATATATGATTTTAAGCATTGCCATACTTTTAACCTTTTTACGTTTTTATTTCGATGAGGCACATTCATATGACAACAACAGTAAAATTAACTCAAAATTGTGAAAATAAAATTTACAAATACACAATCATTTTTGATTTTTTTCATTTAAAAAATAAAAAGTTTATATACATACAGTGCTACCAAATGAATAAATTTTCCACCCGGCATCATAAAAACATAAAAATAAGAATTTTCAGTAAGAAAATTGACATAGAAACAGTTAGTTAGTTAGGATACGTTAAAGCGTTGTATATGACTAGAAATAAAAGCATAAGACCTTCTGATGGTCTGGAGAAAAAAATCATTATAAGAAAAAATATATGGAATAAAAAGTTTTCGAAGCGCTAAATTCGAATCCGTTTTTAGAACATCGTAACCTTAAAAAAAATTACCTTTATTTTTGGTCCCTGTTTAAAACTAAAAAGTCAAATTTAAATTTATTTTTCTTACAACTTCATTTACACATTTTAAATTTAATTTTAGAGGTTGGAAGGACGAGGATTTAAACGATCTTACCCAGTATGGTTGTCGTATTAATTTCTTTAAATGGTCCACGCGTACATTATATCAAACGATTGACTTGGGTAGCGAAGGATTTACGCCTTTGGAAATTCGTTTTATGCACGATCCCATGAGACCAGAGGGTTTTGTGGGATGTGCTTTAAATGCTAATGTCTTTTATTTCAAAAAGAAGGAAAGCTCTGATGAATTTGCTTGCAAAAAAGTTATTGACATACCATCAAAATTAGTAAAATTTGGCGACAATCAACCTCAAGAAATTGGTGGAATGGTTTCAGACATCGTCTTATCTCTTGATGATCGTTTCTTATATGTTAACTTATGGCGCCATGGCGATGTTCGTCAATATGACATTAGTGATCCAGAAAATCCAAAGTTGACGGGACAAGTATGGTTGGGCGGCTCCGTGTGCAATGATTTAGACGATGTAATAGTAATTGAAGATAGAGAGCTGAATGTAAGTCGAAAGAATAAAATAATTAAACCCCTAATAAAATGGTATTATTATTATCGAATTAAAGGAACGTCCAGATCCAGTCTATATGAAAGGTAAACGTCTTGAAGGTGGGCCCCAAATGATGCAGTTGTCTTTGGATGGAAAACGCCTATATATTTCGACGTCTCTTTACTCTCCCTGGGATAAAATGGTAAATTTAAGCCTTTTAAACAACTAACGTTTTTTTCAATTAAGAAAAGTTTATTTCATCCTTCAGTTCTATCCAAAGATGATTGAGAAGGGTGGTCATATTTGCATGATTGATATTGATGTTGAGAATGGTGGCATGAAATTAAATAAAGGCTTTTTTGTCGACTTTGGAAAAGAACCTAATGGGCCAGCTCTTCCACACGAAATGCGTTACCCTGGTGGTGATTGCACATCCGATATTTGGCTAGCAAGATAAACGGGAACACTTCTTTTATCACTCATTTGCTGCAACATTGGCATAACTCATATTAAATATTAGTTTTTTAGAAAACGACTTTAAAGGTTTAAATTTGAACACAACATAATAGAAAAAGAAAATATTACTCCTCTCTCGAGAGTGGAGTTTACAATAAATTCATATGAAATAGTTATGTATCACTTCAAACCACTTGATTTATTATGCATTATTGATATTAAGTCAAAATTTGCGACTTTTGACTTATGAAGTTATTGTAGTAAATTAGCAATATATTCATGAAAAATATTTTCATTGTTAAAAAAGTTTGCTCCCCGACAACACGAGCAATACGTTTGGCAATTATTGCCATGGCAACAGTCACATTCGATTTCTAACACATGCTATTAACTTGTGGCCTCTTTAAAATGTGTCTAACAACAATTATTATAAAACATTTCTGGGCAATTATCTTTTAACACAAGCTGTCAACTTCAATTCCCAACTATTTCGGAGTTGTTTTTTATAAACATAAAAAATTCAGAAAACTACACAACAAATAAACAATCTGAATTTTGTACTACTTGTTTTTTAAGCATGTAAATGTTAATATTTTTATTGTTAGCGATCTTCTTTTTCTTCGCAACGAAAATGACACTTAACCTCTTTTCAATATATTTTTCATTTTATGTTCTAAAATATGTTCGCAATCCAAAATATAAGCTTGAACATTGTCAATTGGAAGCAGGGATTCTGCCTGCGTTATTGCTTGTATTAAGACATCACAAATTGCTTTTGTTGTAGGGGGTTAACAAACAAATATTTATATAAAATAAATTTTTAAAACTTTAATTAACTTAAAATATTTTTAATAAGTACACTCAAAATATTATGTAGGTAAAATCAACGTAAAATGAAAATTCAACTAATTTTTCATTTAAATCAGACTAAAAATCCGTTTATTTTTTAATATATTTAACACTAGGATTCTCGGTATCTTTTTACAACTAAGTTCTTCTCTTGGTCTGGCCAGACCACAATTAGAACAGCTAAAAAACCCAATTAAATTTTCACCAAGGTAAGTCCTATTGGATAGTAGTTTATACACAAATTTTCAACAAGATCGTTCAAAAAGTTTCTGAGTTAGGGGGGTCGAAGTTAGACATTTTGGCCAATACAGGTGTTATTTCTCATTCATGTAACTTATTACCTACCTATTGGTGTTACCAAAATTTCTCCCAAGTGCTGATGGGATAAGTGTGAAAAAGTTAAAGACCTAATCTACATTAGCGTGGGTCGAAAAAAAAGTTGTGCTAGCCTCTAGAATGAAAGATATGTCAATGAAGTTTCTAAACCAGGAACAATTTTTAATCAAGGTTTTGTTATAATGTGCTAAATTCCCATTTCATACTATTGACAAACTGAAGTCTATTTCTGATGGGATAAGCTACTCCTACGGTTTTTTGCCACGCCCCAAAATACAGTAGACGCTTGCTTATATGAACTAATTCAGACAGGGCCTGTTCACTTAATGGAAAAAGTTCACATAATCGAGACAATATAAAATAAGCACAGAAAAAATTAAAAATTTTCTCTAATCTCCAATTTTATACCAAATTCATAGAATCAAGCAATCCATTTGTTGATTTGGCACCTATTACCAAAATGATTATATTGATTACTAAAAATTGTAAAAATTTTATATTTTGAAGATTTTTTTTTTCAATAAATGATATTTTTAATTTTAATTAAAAAAATGATCAAAAAAACTTTGCCGTTTCAAACAATGTGTTGATTGATTTTGACAATTCCAACAACAATTATACAAGTTAAAATTATTTTATTTTAAATGAAATAATTTTTTGATATTTGATTATTATTTTAATTCAAAATTAATTTCAAAACAACTAAAATGTTAATTAAATCAAAATTATATTTTTAATATTGTAATAAAGTGGTTTCACTTTATTAAAGGGGTTTGGATTTTTAAATAAACGCTGATAAACTGTTCTAATATTTGTTATTTCTGGTTCGAATAAGGCAGAAAAGTCGCCAGTATTCGCCCTCAGATTTGCTAGTCACAGTAGTCCACAAAGGTCTTCCTGCGTCTTAGCAATTTTATTTATTTATTAAAACAAATTAAACAACGTTTTATTTAAAGTATGTAGATCTTTATTCTTTGACTTTCGCTATAAGAATGAAGAAAATATGATGTTACAAGAGCTTACTTGATTTTAGTCAAATTACAATAGTCGTCTAGTATAGAGCATAAAAGTTAATACAAAAACAATTTAATAAAAATATAATGAGAGCGAGAGCAAGTGATAATGTTTAATCTCTTTTAGTGATGTGCATTAATATTGATAATTGATTGATACTTTGTTTTGATTACATTGTTAGGGTGTCCAATACAAAATTAAAATGAATTATATAATTATACATAGAATTAGTAATGAAAATAAAAACAATCATAATACAATAAATGAGAATTATAATAATGAAATATAATCAAATTTAGTAAAAAATAAGGTTAAATAAAAATAATAGTTTTAATTAAAGCCGGATACAATTCAGGCTGCTACAACCTCCCCCTCTGGTGGATTAATCGTCTCGATAATGCAACCAGGATTTTAATTTCTTGGACTTTCCTTGAGCCGCAATGATCTTCTTAGGGTAATAGGATGATTACTGTGGTTTTGCTTGTTGTTTTGCTGTTGTTGTATTGTTTGGTTGTTCAATTGTTGAGTTGTTAGGTTGTTGTTTTGTTGAGTTGTTTGGTTGGTGTGTTCAATATTGCTCGGTCGACCTCGTTTACGAATTGGATATATTGGAGTTCTGGAATCGCCTTCATATGGAGTTAAGTCAGATGTATGTAGTGTTGCTAGTGGTGTATTTGGAGACGTTAATGAGGCAATTGTAAAACATGATGAACCTTTTGCTCCAATTACAACATATGGACCATCTCTGCGTGGTGTGAATTTTGAGGTAATTCCATCTTTTGCTTTACTAAGTATATGCGTTGCTACCAACACCTTGTCACCAATTTTTATATGATGTGTCGGTTTTCGTTTCCGATCTGTAAGACTTTTATTTCGATCTTGCATTTTATATTGAGTGTCATTTGCAATTTCTAATGTATCTGCCAGTTTCAATAGATACGGAGTTATTTGAGGAATGAAATTTTCTGCCTTCACTATAGCTTTGAAGTCGTAGTTTACTTCTGTTGGCGTTCGCAGTTCACGGCCAAATGATAGAAAAGCAGCAGAATAACCAGTACTTTCGCATTTTGCAGTATTCATGGAGAATCGTATAGCTGGTAACATTACATGCCATTTTGTGTGGTCTTTTCCGACACAAATTGCTAATTGGGTTTTTAGATCCCGATTTTTCCTTTCTACAGGATTAGATTGTGGATGATATATTGCAGTAAATGTTTGTTTTATACCCAAACAAAATATCTTAGAAAAACTTCATTTAGTAGTGTTAAAGCACAATTTTCGGCAGTAGCTTCTTTTAATGCAAAAAGTTCTACCCATCTACTACAAACATCTTCTACTATAAGGATCCATTGATATCCTTCTGGAGTTTTAGGCAAAGGACCAAAAAGATCTACTGCTACGATTTCAAATCTTTTGTTGCTACTAAGTGTTTGTAACAGTCCGCAAGGTTTCAAATTTGTTAGTTTGTACTTATTACATTCTTCGCATGATTTAACGAAATTTTGAATATCGGTTCTTATACCTGACCAATAAAACAGTGGTGTTATCCGATTCATGGTTCTGTCTATTCCATAATGACCAGATGTTGGATCATTGTGGTATTTGTTTAAAATTAGTTGACGATGTGATTTTGGTATAACTAATTGTCCATTTTCAGAATCTTGGTCTGAATTATATTTATAGAGAATACCGTCAATCATTATATAGCCACGATTTGTGTGTCTTCTAACGTTTTCGTCATTATTTTCAAAAGAAGATATTATATTTTTTAGATCTTCGTCTTCTAATTGAGCTTTACGAAACTCTTCAAAACTTTCTCGTGGAAAATCAATTTCGACTTCATTACAATTACAGTTTTCAATGCATTGTTCATTAACACATGGTGGGCGTGAAAGAGAATCGGCAATAACATTTTGCTTTCCTGGGGTGTAATTAAAAGTTAAATTATAGCTTTGAAGTAATAGCGACCATCTTGCCAGTCTTCCGGTTGCAGATTTTAATGTAAATAGCCATTTCAGCGGTTGGTGATCTGTAAAAACAGTTACTTTAGAGCCTTCAATGTAGCCTCGAAATTTCTGAACAGCCCATACAACAGCTAGTGCTTCACGTTCTGTAGTAGAATAGTTCTTTTCAGCTTGAATTAAAAGTCGACTTGCGTATTCAATTGGGTGTTCTTCGTTGTTCTCCCCCTGCAATAATACAGCTCCGATCGCATAACTGCTTGCATCAGTTCTTAAAGAAAACGGTTCGTTTTCGTTTACTTGTTGCAGGATTGGTGGGGTTACTAATTTTTCCTTTAATTTTTGAAAAGCGTCGTTTTCATTTGTAGACCATTTCCAAATAGCATTCTTTTTAGTCAAGTTGGAAAGAGGTTTTGATATTTCAGCAATGTTTGGTATAAATCGTCTAAACCACGAACAAGTCTGCAAAAATTACATAAGTTGCTTAAGATTTTTAGGCTTAGGACGTTTTAAAAAGGCTGATGTTTTTTCAGGGTCAATTTCTATGCCATCTTTTGATAAAATATGTCCTAAATACTTTATTTTAGGTTTGCAGAAATAGCATTTTTCCTTATTAAGATGGAAACCAATACCTTTAAGTTTTTTAAATGTTATTTCTAGGTCGTTTAAATGACTTTCAAAATCCTTAGAGCAAATGATTATATCATCTAAATATTCCAAAATTAGAATGTTGGGAAGGCTTGATTTAATCTTATCAATTACTCTTTGGAACGTTGCTGGAGCATTTTTGAGTCCAAATGGCATTCTGTTAAAAACGTATATTCCAAAAGGAGTTGTAAATGCTGTTTTTAATTTATCATCTTCATTCATTTCTATTTGCCAGTACCCTGATTTCAAATCAATAGTTGACATGTAAGGCGTAGTTTTTGCAGCATATAAAAGATCTTCCATTCTTGGCAACGGGTAAGTATCAGAGACTGTTATATAATTAAGTTTTCTGTAATCAACACAGAGACGTATTGAGTTATTCTTTTTGGGTATTAAAACTACAGGAAACGCCCATGGAGATTCTTTTTCTTCTATTATTCCTTTTTCTATCATATTATTTAGTTCCTCTTTTAGCTTTTCTTTCATGGCTGGTGAAATTCTATAAGGTGGGTTAGTTATGGGTGTATTATTTCCGGTATTTATTTTGTGTTTAACTCCTTTTATAGGAGAGCATATGTTTTGAAAAATTTCTTCATACGAATTTAAAAGTTTTACCAAATTATACTTTTGTTCTTTATTTAAATATATACTTTCGTTTTCACATATATTAAAATCGATTGCGTTAAATTCAAACGCTTTTGTTAATGGTGAATCTTCCTTAACTTTTTTTTTCTTTAACGGCGGAAACAAATCTGTTTTCTTTTCTTTAGGCATTTCAAAATTTTGTGGCAAACAATCTTTAAAAATTTTTAAAATTCCTCTGGGGGAATAGTCGTTTTGAGGTGAATAAATTGATTTTAGTGTTGGGATGTTTTCTGAATCATTTTTGTTATTAGATTCAAACCATGACATAAAATCATTAATACGGCTTACATTTGATGAACTTGGTTGACCATCTGTTACTTTGGTTTGGTTAAGATTAATGTTTTCTTTAACCTTAGATGGGTTTGACTTAAATTCAAAGATTTTCAGCGGTTCATCCTTGTAATGCCATGTTCTTTGAGCTAGATCCATTACAATGCCGGCTTGCTCCAAAAAGTCAATGCCGAGTAAGGTTCTATTATCTTTAGCCTTCGGTAGGCAAACAAAACGAATTCGCTTTAAGCGGTTACCAATCATTATATCGACTATGGTTGAGTACACGTTTTCTTTACGAGATATTCCATCAGCTAGAATTATTTCTGCAAAAACTGATTGGAATTTAACTTTCTTTTCTAAAAGTTTTTTATATAGGAAGTGACCAGCTATACTAGTTCTAGCAGCGGTATCTAAATATGCTTCACCTTTCAACCCATTAACATTTATTTCAACGGTAGGAACATTTCTACCAACAATATTTGTTTGTATGCTATGAAAATCCATTTCTTTTGGGCTTTCCAGAACATTTTTGTAGTTGCATGTTGGACAGTTGGATCTGTAGAAACCAACAGCTCCACAACCGTAACAATTAAGTTTGGTTTCATCAGGTTTTTTCTTCTTTTTTATTTCTAAACGTTTATAACAAACATCTGCGGTGTGATTTTTTTTCCTACAGAATGAACACTTAGCTTGAAAATTTTCTTTAGTACATATGGGTTTTTCAAATGATTCTGGCTTATTTTCATTTTTAAGCAATTCTATATCCCGAGCCCTTGAAAGTAAATCTTGAAAAGTTTCTATACTTTCTCTAGAAATTTTCTCACGGATTTGTATATTTATTAATGAAAAAATCATATTAATTTTTGTGCTCTCTGGGAGTCTTTCCTTCAGTTGTGCAAAAAGACTTCTTTTTCTACAAATAAAAGCATCTGTGGATTCAAAAGATTTTTGTTTCTCTTGAAAAATTTCCAATCTGGTTTAGGTGGAGCAAAAGCATTACGTAGGAGCTCTATAGCTTCATCAAAATTTCTGGCCTCATGCTTGACGCCTTGCCACCATGACGATGCATAACCTTCAAGCAATAAAGGTAAGCTTGTTAAGGCTACAGAATCGGAAATACGTTCGGCTTCTTTAAATACTAAAATTGTAGCTATAAAATCTTCTACCTTTGAAGTATTACGGCCTCCATTAAAACGAGAGCTACAAGAACTAAAAGTTGCTTTTATTTCTTGACGAACTTGTAAAGATCCAAGTAAATCAGAAAATTGACGTTCAGTTAAATTGATACTCAAAGGTCCATTAACAGCAGAATTTGGTGTATTAACATTTTGCCTATTGGAACTAGGTTGGATATTTGTAGACGGTGTAGAAGAGGTCGTGTTTGTAGGAATTACTGGGGTTGAAACCTGAATGGAATTTTGCATTGGTGTATTGGGAATTGAATTTTGGGAGTTCATAGTTGTTCTAGGCATTTTCAAAAAAACCTTACTTGAAAACCCTTTTATTTCTGTGCTTGTTTAAAATATGTCTCTTAAAATTTAGTAGATATACTGCTGTTTATTTATTGGTATTTGGTAACAACAACAACGCATATACTTTAAGAGTTTTATTTGTTAAAGCGAACAATAATTGAACGGAGAGAAATTAAAGAAATAACAACCGTTATATTAAAGCAACACTACAGGTGGATGGATGATGAATACACAAAGTATCGATGAACAACAACAACAACAACTGCAGCTTTTTTCCAATTTTGTTCAAATTAATGTTTTATTTAAGCAAAAATATTTTTTTTTTTTTATTTTGCAAAAATAATCAACAATATTTTACGTTGGGCGCCAATTGTAATAAAGTGGTTTCACTTTATTAAAGGGGTTTGGATTTTTAAATAAACGCTGATAAACTGTTCTAATATTTGTTATTTCTGGTTCGAATAAGGCAGAAAAGTCGCCAGTATTCTCCCTCAGATTTGCTAGTCACAGTAGTCCACAAAGGTCTTCCTGCGTCTTAGCAATTTTATTTATTTATTAAAACAAATTAAACAACGTTTTATTTAAAGTATGTAGATCTTTATTCTTTGACTTTCGCTATAAGAATGAAGAAAATATGATGTTACAAGAGCTTACTTGATTTTAGTCAAATTACAATAGTCGTCTAGTATAGAGCATAAAAGTTAATACAAAAACAATTTAATAAAAATATAATGAGAGCGAGAGCAAGTGATAATGTTTAATCTCTTTTAGTGATGTGCATTAATATTGATAATTGATTGATACTTTGTTTTGATTACATTGTTAGGGTGTCCAATACAAAATTAAAATGAATTATATAATTATACATAGAATTAGTAATGAAAATAAAAACAATCATAATACAATTAATGAGAATTATAATAATGAAATATAATCAAATTTAGTAAAAAATAAGGTTAAATAAAAATAATAGTTTTAATTAAAGCCGGATACAATTCAGGCTGCTACAATATTCGTTAAACAAAACAAAATAATTGATTCAATTATTACATTAATTAAGTTTAAATACTTTTTAAATAATTTTTTTAATTGATAAAAAATTACTAATAATTTTTTCTGTGAGTATTTCAAATCATTTTTAATATGTGTACATATATAACCTATATTAAGTTTTTATTTTATATTAGTTTGTTAATAATAAATGTACATGACAGTAGTCGCTTGTATTTCCTTGCATTTTCGCAATGCCAAATATTTTTATCAGATATATTGTTTTCACTCCAAGCAATAACTTTAGAAACACCAACCATCTTATAAATTTTCCTTTGCATTCGTATATACACATTTACTAGTTTATGTCGTGGAAGAACAACTTTTCTCATTCTAACAAACATCGTTTTTGAAGACATATGGTCCAATGACTCCGCCAGCCCATAAAGCACCCATAGAGCCAAACAGTAATTTTTGTGGATGTAATGGTGTTTCGGCAAAAGCTTGTGGATTCTACACGCTCCAAATGCGACAATTCTGCTTATAAATATATACGTACCTATTTAATCATAAATGGGCTTCATCGGAAAATAAAATTTTGAGTAGAAATTCAAAATCAATATCAATTTGTGCTTCAACCCATTCGCTGAATTATTTTGATTAAAAATTTCAAATATTTGCGCGATGCTCGATAAGTCGATTTATAATGAAATTTCAAAGCAAACTAAACAAAAAGCAACTATCAGCTGTTAAATGGGTGCTAATAAAGCAGTGATGCCAATTCAAAGTTGTGATACTCTAAAAAACACACTTTACAACAAATAGTTACAAAAAAATCAACGGTTGCAAGTTGTTTACATAATAGAAATAGGTTGTGTTCACTCTTTAGAACCTCATGTGTTCACTAATCTGGATGTTCATATAACTGGGTATTCATTTAATCGGTTACTCGCTCGATTAATTAACCGAAATTTGGTTTAATCGGTTAACTTAGTTATTAACCGGTTAACCGGTTATTTAAAAATTTCTGATAAATTAAGTAATTTCAGAAAAGAAAAATGCAAAAATTATTTTTATTTTGCGTTTTTTGGTAAAAAAAAAAACAATAACAAAATAAACAAAACAATTCTTGAACTGAACCGAACAAACAAAAAAATAATTCATAAATATGCAATACATATTTTTTAGAAAATTAAAACAAGTGAGTGAGTGAGAAATTATATTGAAACCAACAATAAAAAACGAAAATTTGTTTTTGTTTTCAATATAATTTCTCACTCACTCACTTGTTTTCATTTTCTAAAAACAGGCAGTTAATTAAACCATATTATGCACAGCACCGAACATTCTTCAAAAATGTTTATTTCCGAACTCCTTATTTTCTGTTTTTGTACTGTATTTTAATAATGTATTGCTAGAAGGAAATATTTTGTACAAAAAATATTTTCTAAGCATATACCTTTTGTATATGAGTCAAAACAAATGATTTAAAACAAAAAAAAAACATAATTAAAATTAGAAATATATTAAGGGAAAACCTAATAGTTTAAGTTATGGATTAATAAATCAATATAATGATAGGAGTAATGGGAATGCAATAATTAGCAGTACAATAGAACCAATGATATATAAATCATTATCATACATATCCAATGTTTCGGAAAGAATAAAAGAATCGGGAATCTTTGACACTGACAAATATAAGGTAGCATACAAAGCTTATAACACATTGAACAGTTTATTTAGCAAGACAAAAGATAGAACTAGTAAATGGGATATGTCAAACATTGTTTACAAAATTCCTTGCAAGGGAAATGATAATGAAAGTTGCAACCAAGTTTACATAGGTACAACGAAGAACAAATTAAGGACTAGAATTGCGGGACATAGATCCGATCAAAAATATAGGGACATTAATTCTAAGAAGACAGCATTATGTCATCATTGTTATCAATCTAATCACTATCCAAATTTTGAAGAAGTATCGGTTTTAAACACTGAAACTAACTACAAACGCAGATACATATTGGAAATGTTACACATAATTAATACACCAACGGCACAGAGAATAAATTTTAAAGCAGACACAGAACATATAGCGAATAATTATAGGAATTTAGTTATTAAGGGATAGAAGATTAGATATAATAATATAAATATAGGTACCTATCGCAGCCTTGGAACAAGAGGGTTCAATTTGTTACATGAATACTAGGACCTTCTTGTCCTTAGGTCACGACATACATATTATTTTGTAACAATGAAAATAAGTTTAATTATGTATGTAAGATAAGATAAAAATAAGTTTAGTTTTTAAAAAAATTTTTATTTTATAGGAATTTTCATTAGCCAAAACATTTTTTTATTATTGTAAATATGGTTTTCGAATTAGGTTTATAGATAGAAAATTTTTTCAGTTTATATGAATTGTTATACTTAAGCTAAATTTTTATTTTTTGTTATAATGGTTTTTGAAAAATTTTTTATGACAAATAGGTT
Organism: Pollenia angustigena; assembly: GCA_930367215.1. Lineage (NCBI taxonomy): Eukaryota > Metazoa > Arthropoda > Insecta > Diptera > Polleniidae > Pollenia > Pollenia angustigena. The sequence goes on along the minus strand of OV884056.1, from coordinate 141,510,968 downwards.
TTTGAATTTCATTTCTGACAAAAATTTTTTCATAATTTTGTTATCGTTTTTTGTTATTATTCAAATTTGTTAATTTCCTGACGATGCTAACCAAAGGTTAGCGAAATAAGACCTCAAGCTTAAATAATTAAAAGTAATTATAAAATAAAGGTCAAATAAGAATAAATATCAATTTGTTATAATACTACAAAATATGGAAAATTTAGTTAGATCGGTTAATCGACTGAAATTAACCGGTTTAATCGTTAATCGACAATTTCAAAATTTAAATGAACCGCTTAGTAAATCGGTTAGGAATTAATCGGTTAACCGATTAACGGTTAACCGAATGAATACCTTAATATTCATGTAACCGAGTGTCTACTGCACAGCCTTTTTGGTTTTTTATATGTAGAGCTGCCATTTAAAGTCCGATCTCATCATATCGCATTTCGTAGTTTATGGCTTGATAGTGGCTTAATTTATGCCTTTGGTGACTTTTCAATCCGACCTCAAATTCTGGGCGCCACTTATGCCATCTCGTATGGAGGTCGACTCGGTGTAATGCACAGAGAAAACAGATTCGTAATCACAACCGAATTTGGCGCCAATCGAATTTGTCGGTTGCATGTACTATCACACAATTCGGTTCCAATTACTGAAAATTTCGTTGCTTAGCATAATAGGTTTGATAGCAACATTTGAATTTTAGTACACTATCAGTCATAACAACAGATATTGTTAGTTGTTAGTATGATTATTAGAAACAAAATTGTGCTTATACCCGAATAAATGATAGGTGCAACTGAATTAACACATAATTGGTGTTCATAACAAGAGATTTGATTGTCGTTATCAATTTATTTTTTTTAACCGGTCAAATGTAGCCCATAAGGGGCAAGGACTTGTCCAAAGGTAATCTCAATGAATGGAAAAAATGGGTTATTTTACAGTACGATGTCCTAGGGCAGGACCATATAACCCAGCTTGCATTACAAAGGGGAAGTCTTAAAACTACTCCATGGTATACTCCAGAGGATTAGTTTTGAAATCGTTTCAAAACGAAAACATGTCGTTAAAAAACGAAGACATGTCGTTTCACTGCAAACTCTTTTTAATAATGACATGGTTCATACTTGCACTACATTGGACCAGTCCAGGATCAAAATGGATCAAGAAGTCCAATATAATTTGCAGAGTATTAAAAATAATACATACATTCATACATACATAAGTATGTACGTGTATATGTTTATACCAATAAGAAAATGCCCCAATGTGCACAAAAACGGATGCGGATCCGTTACGGACCCGTTCCGGATTCGTAAAAAAGTTAGAAACGGAATCAGTGTAATCGCGATTTGACTGATCCGTTTCTGACCCGTTTCGGATCCGCAAAAAAGTTAAAAACGGAATCAGTGCAATCACGAATTTACGGATCCGTTTCTGACTCGTTACGGATCTGTAAAAAAGTTAGAAACGGAATCAGTGTAGTCGTGATTTGACTGATCCGTTTCTGACCCGTTTCGGATCCGTAAAAAACTTAGAAACGGAATCAGTGTAATCGCGATTTGACAGTGTAATCGCTAATTGAGTTTTTTTTAAGAAAAGGTCATTGTGTGGACCCAGCAAAATCAGTTTTTAATAATTTAGTTTTTTTTATGAAAAGGTCCTTGTGTGGACCCAGCAAAATGAATTTGTAATAACTTTTTTTTTCTAAGTTATCTAACACAACTCCATTGAAATAATTTTTTTTATACCCTCCACCACAATTAGTTGTGAAGAGGGTATATTAAGTTTGTCATTCCGTGTGAAACTTTTTTATTATTTATCTCAAACCCCATAAAGTATATATATTCTGGGTCCTTGAGTAATTCTAAGTCGATTTAGCGATGTCCGTCTGTCTGTCCGTCTGTTGAAAACACGCTCACTTTCGAAAAACTCAAAAGAACTAAACAAACTGGGTGTCAAATTGCTTGTAGTTATCCTAAGCAGTTTGAGATTGAAATTCAGCAAAATCCGTTTAATAGGATCGGAGCTATGAATCAAAATGTGGAACCACCACCTAAAAATCTTTGCAATAGGTCAGTCAGACTATCTTTTATTCCATAGTGAATATAACTGCCGCTTTTAATAGGTATTATGGAAGCGTTCCTTGGAGTTTGTTTAAGTGAACGGGCATCGCGAGGCAAATCTGGTATGGCGGGTTTCAAGATTGTTAACAATTTATTTACCGACCTAAATGGTATATTCTCCTCAATTGACCATGCAGCAATTTCCTCTGCAATATTATCAGTCCGTTTGTCCATGTGAATCGTGTCCTCATTGCTTTCCAAATCAAGTACATCAACTACCGACGTGCTTGAGTGGTTTGCCTCTTCCTCCAGTACAGATACTCTGTCATATCTGCTTGTCGATGGATTTTGCAATAAGAGTGTTTCAGTATTATCATCAGCATCGTTGTTGTTGTGTTTAAAATATGCATTAACGAAATCTGATACATCTTTTTTGAGCACTTTTTTATTTTTATTTTGGGATGAACCAACAGCTGAAAGAGATTTGGAATTCCAAGTGGTATTAAAATAAAATTGCAAGATTTTTTTCGATATTGAGTTATGACTATTTCATAACTTGCAATAACAACTCTAACAATTCTAAATACTTACTATTCTGTTGCTCGGAAGTAGATAACTCCCGCAATCGTTTATTTGCATTCCTCAAATCCATTTTGTTTCCAATTTGACTTTCTTAATTTTTCACATAAGTTCACTTCACAATTGTTTGTTTACATTTACATAATTAGATTAATTAATTAAAAAAAAACTAAGCAAGTTATCAAAAAGTTTTATTTAATATTTTCCGTTTCTTCCAATACGAAAATAAAACAAGAAATAAATTAACAATAAATAAAATAAAACAAGAAATAAATTAACAATAAATAAATAAATAAATAAAAGTGAAGACAACGAAAATGAAAAAGAGAGTGATATTGAGAGACTCCTCCAGTCCGGAATCAAGCCAAAACCAAGGTAAGTTTATGAGGCAAAAATGTTTGCCTAGCGGCCCGTGACAAAAAAAAAACCCCAAAATTAGAGTAAAAAGAAAGAACGCCAAGACAGACAATTTGTTTGGCTTAAGTCAAGTTTATGGGCCACTCTCGCATCGCGTTCAAATTAGCATCACTCAACAGATGTTATAATCCAGAGTAAAACATTTGTAAATTCGAGCGTTTTTGTTCAAGTACTTTTTTCCCGACAAAAATACAAAATTATTTTAAACAAAACGCCCGACAAAACAACTTTAATTTGGTTTTTTTGTTACGGGCCGCTAGGCAAACAACACCATTTTACCCCTTTTCGAAACTTTTAAATAAATTCAAAAAACTTTCAGTTGCCGAAGCACATAGTATCAATGATGAGCTCCAGCAAATAAGGGAGGAGCTTGCCAGCATGCGAAAAATTACCGAGGAGGGGTTAAATAGCATGCGCCATGCAGTCGGGGCGTTAACGGAGGAAGTGTTTTCCCTTCGTAATGAAGTGAAGAGGAAAAGACGATTCGAAGATGTGGCGGTGGCCCCACAAACATTTTTTGAGCATCCCCTTTCGACGGAGGATGGTTTAATGGAGTTGGAGCAAAGACTAACGGATGATGAGAGTTTCCAGTCAATGGTTAGAATCTATTAGGGTGACCGTTAAAAATCGCTTTTAAATTTTGAATTTTTGGAACGCTAACTGCACAAAATGATAAGTTTGCAGATTTTACGGTAGTCACAGTTTGAGCACGATTCGTGTATGTTACCCCGTGCTGCTGAGGGGTTCAAAGCCCTACATACTCGAATCGTGCTCAAACTGTGACTACCGTAAAATCTGCAAACTTATCATTTTGTGCAGTTAGCGTTCCAAAAATTAAAAATCGATTTTTAACTGTCGCCCTAGTACTCATAAATTTGCACATACGCATAACTTTACCTATTTTTTCTGTAGGTATCGTTTATAATGAGTACGACTGCTAAAAGCTCCCAAGGGTTTTTAAGAAAGGCTCTCCATTCCATATTCCAGGACGAGTTAGCACAAAAATTGACCTGGATGGGGACCAAGAACAAGAAAGCGGCCAAAAATTTAGTTGTAATTGCTGCTATTCGAGGTCGGTGTCTGAGCTGTAAAGGAATCATTCTGTTTTAATTGAATTCAATACGAATAACCTTAATTTTTATTTAATTCTTTTCACCAAAATAAAGAATTAAATGCAATTTCTATCGATTCAAATAAATTTGAAAAAAATGAATTGCAATTCATTTCCAATTCAAATAAGTTTGGCAAAACAAATTGCAATTCAAATGAATTGTCCAAAATAAATTGCAACTATTTTCTAATTCATTTGAATTAATTCGAATTAAATTTCATTAAATTTTTTATTTTGGTGAAAATAATTTAAAAATTTACCCAATTCAATGCATAATCATTCATGCTAATTAATCTAAAAATTAATGATTCCTTTGCAGTTCTGGTAGGTCATAAGTTTTTAAATAGTTTAAAATATAAAAAATATTTTTGTTTGATTCAGGTGCATTCCAAAGGAAGTTTGTGAACGAACCAATTTCGGTAGTGGAGGAAGTTGGAAAAAAATTCTTCCACTACGCACATGACCGAGTTCAAAAACAACAAAAATAAATGATCAGCCTTACCCACGACGTCGAATGAAGGACATAAGCGAATGAAACCCAGTCACTCACTTTGTAATTGATTTTGTAAATTGAAAAATTACAAAGTGAGTGACAGGCTTTCGTGCGCTTATGTTTTCTTTCAAAATCGTGGGTTAGGCCATTAATTTATTTTTTTGTAAACAAACTTTTTTTAATATTCTATGAATTGTTTTTTATGTTTTTAATGTATTTTACTTTTATATGTGAATTTTAAATGAACTGACTGAATTGTTTTTACTTTACTATCAAATGACTGTGAATTTAATAATAATAATAAAAAAAAATTAAAACAAAAAATTTATCACAATATTAAATCTTTTTTATTAAAAACACGCAGTGGATTCCGTTTTATTAAAATACACGGGTCCGCAACGGATCCTAATATGATGTCCGTAACGAGTCCGTAACGGATCCAAAAAAACGGACATAAAATCCGTTTTTGGATCCGTTTTTTTTTAAAGAATTTCTCCCGCTTGTGGATCCAAAACTGATCCGTAACGGATTCCGCTACGGATCCGTTTAATGAAAACAAACGGGTTCGTAACGGATCCCAATATGATGTCCGTAACGAGTCCGTAACGTATACAAAAAAACGGACATAAAATCCGTTTTTGAATCCGTTTTTTCGAGAGGAATTTCTCCCGCTTGCGGATCCGTAACGGATTCCGTTACGGATAGAAAATACGAAGATGCGGATCCGTTACGGATCCGAAACGGATCCGTTTGGCACACTGGGTGTAAATTACTTACCCCTATTTATTAAGTTTTTCACATTTTCCATTTTTGGCCGCAAATATATTTTTTAAATATAATATTTAAAATTAATTTAATCTATCAAATGTTTTGACAGAAAATTTAGTAAGCAATTGGGGCTTTTAACTATTTATTGGTTGTGAATTCCGAATAATTATATTTTCATTTGTTGTACTCGAATTGAATCTGTTCCAACAATCAATAATTAGCTGCAATAAATGAATAATCATTTATATTACAAAATTTATTGACGAAAGCAAATTATTGATTGCAATGACCAATATTCAGTATTGCCCTATATTAAATTCGGTTGTGACTCTAACCATTTGTACTAATTTTTAGAACTTAATTAAATTGGTTATCATAACTAATAAAAGAATTGAAGGAATCATATTTCAGTTGGAACATCATTTTTATAATCAAGAGAATTAAAAATCAGTTAGAACTATACATTATTAATAGTTGCAATAATAAATCATGTTACTTGATCAATATTTTATTACTGCAACAGTTTCCGAACCAATTTGTTTTCTGTGTGTGTACATACATTAGAGCGAATCAAGTTGTATGGAAGCAAAGTTCGTGATCGATGTACCCTCCTAAAAATTAACCTTGGACTTTTTTAAGAAAACATTTTAAATTTTTCGGCTCCAGCTTTGACCTCTCGTGAGCTGGACCAGTTTGAAAAAGGGTCTATTTTTGCATGTTTTGTTAATTTGAGAAACTGTTTCGTTACCAACATATGCGAATTGGGTATCGTAAGAAAGGTTTTTTCAAGGCGCGTCCAACTGTATATACAATTTGTCCAAGGACGATCATCCATATCATTTTTTTTGAGGATTTTCTGTAAAAAAAACGGTTTTTGAACTTTTTGTTCGGGGTTGTTTGTAATAAAAGTGCCAAATTAACATATTTGAATCTTTAGTCGATTTAATTAAATACGTGTCTCAGCTTTTTTTGAAATTCGTGCTAGTTAGCGTTTTGGCAAAACTGCAATGGGGTGGTAACCCTTCGTTTTAAATAGCACAATAAGGGCCATTATTACAACTTGAAGTTAGCTAAAGTTAAGATTAAATTGACAGATAATAATGTGTTATCTGTCAAAAAGCGTCTGTTAACTGTCGGATAACAGCTAACGCCAAGTTATAATAATGGCCCTAAGGGTATCAAATTTTATCTTTTGGCAAGTATGTATCAGAGAACAGCTTTATGCAATTGAAAAAAAAATCGCATTAAATGAACAGCAACAAATACACTCGCTTGCGGTCATACAATGAAATTTCCTCAACCGCAAATATACGCTGCTGGTTTGCAGTCATTCAAATAACGCACATCGTGCTTTGTTATTTATACAATCGTTAGCTTCGTTTTTTAATAAAGATGTTTTTGTGTTCGGTTCGAAAATGATTGTTTTGGTACAGAAAAAAAAATATAAACAAAAAAGCCAGAAATCAAGCAATCTTACTCATGGATTTATTCAGCATTAACTATGTAGTACAAGAAAAAAAAATTGAAATCAAACTAAACACACATACATATGTATGTAGGTCAGCCATCGGCAAAATCAGGGCGCCGCGTTTGCTCTTTTCTCTTTTATTCTCTTGTATGCTCTTTTATTACGTACATGTGCACACACATTGCAGAGAATTTAACAACATTAACAACAACATATGTAAAATTCATACAACGCATATAATCGCAAAATGTAATAGTATAGGTTGCCGATGGCAGATGTAGGGACACACAATTTCCATAGAAACAGACGTTTTTTTTCATTTTAAAAAGTACAGTAGTAGTAGTAGTAGTAGTAGTAGGTATGTACAATGTATTTTTGTTATTGTTGTTTTTATTGTTGTTAATTTGGAAAAAGCGTCTCATCGAGTGGTTTATTGTTGTTGTTAATGTAAACAAAAGTATAAGAATGTGTTCTTTTGAATTTACTCAGTTGTGTTATATTGCGTAAGCAACAAAAATGCAAATAAAGCACTTTCAATAAAAAACGAATAAATGCAAAAATAAAATGTGTACGAAAGGATGTAAAAATTACCAACGTTGAACTTTGTTTTGCATGTATAGAGTTATTGTAAATTTTAGTGTATGAATAAATCAACAAAAATAGTGAATTTTGAGGTTCTCTGGTACATTGAACATTGATTCAAAAACATTAAAATGTTCATCAATGCATCTTACACAGACAACCAGTTGACAAAGATCATTAATATCTGTACTTTCATCTAAACAAAACGAAATAAATTACAATTTATTAATTTTTCTTCAATAGAAGACTCCACCGAATTTCTTATTTGGGCAATACGCCTAGCCACAGTTTGGGGTGACAAGGGAATTGACTTTATGAAATCTGTTTTAAAATTTAACGTTTGAAAAGTTTTTTGTAAAATATTTTTTACTAGCATTCCATCAATAAACGGTCTGCCTTGCTGAGCGATTTCCAAGCTTATTTGGCTCGAAATCTCTATTTTTAATTTTTTATTTTGCAAAATTTCCTCACTTTGCTTTTCTTGCAGAACCCATTCTTTAATTTTTTGCATATAAAGGTTTTTTTGCTCAAGAAAAAACATTTTCTTTTTTTCCTCGTTTAATTTATTTATTTCTATGTGAAAAAGGTCAAAATTAATTGAAAATGTTTTCTTTGTTTTAAATGTTTGGTAACATAAAATGCATTGCATGTTACCAAAAGCATTTTTTAATGACAAAACAAAAATTTTTGTCTTCCATCATACTATTTTGTTTGCTGGTTTATATTGAAATAAAATCAAAGCTGAAAAAACAATAAAGCTGAAAAAAAACCGTAAGCATCCGCACATGTGTACTCATCAACACTCAATAAACAAGTGAAATCAAACTGAAATAAAAGAGAACAAGCATCGGTGTGAGTTGTTTTTATTGTTTTTGTAGCACTATTGTGCACAGAAAATGAAGATTTGGATAACACATACCTACTACTACTACTACTGTACTTTTTAAAATTAAAAAAAAGTCTGTTTCTATGGCAGGGATGTCAGCGCCTTGCACAATTGTGCAAATTAATTCACATGTACGCTTACGCTCTTTTATTTTGCGAGCGTAAAATATAATTGTTTACTGAGAAACACTCTCATTCAGCGGGAAATATCGCAAATATTGCAAGGCCTGTTTTGAGGCCTCTAAATATATTTATGTATATAAATAAATATACAATAACTGTATGTAGGTACATCTTTTTTTTTGTTTTATTATCTTTTTTATTTTATTTATTATCTATGTTTTTGTTTTATTTCTGTTTTTGACATTGTACAATGATTTTAAAACAGGGATTTCCATTTCTTTGCACAATTGTGCAATTGTGGTTATTTTTTAAGATATAATTTTAAAATTTTATAAAAATATATATGTAAAGTGAATCCTAATCAACAAAAATTTCAAATTTTCAAAATAATTGTTTTGCATTTAAGCTAACGATATGTGTTTTGTTCGTGAAAAAAATTCGTTGATGCCTGTAACAGGGTCCCTTTTTCTTTCGTTAAAAAGACGTACCTAAATGCAGAAATTATTAAGAAAAGAAAAAGCCACAAGAACTTGTTGGTATTTTGTGATTGTAAAAATATTTTTGTTTCTGTACCAATCGCGTCGGTGGGTTTTTTTTTTGAAAACTCTTTTCTTAAGTAGGTAAAAATATTTAAAAAACAAGTTAAAAAAGTCTTGTTTTGCTACAATTTATGTGTAAACCTATACACATAAAAGCAAATGTGACAGCAGGTAAAATTTTTGGGTAAGAAGATGTGTTTTATTGATGAATTAATGAAACTTTATTGTTTCGCACTATTTTTATTGCTTACTTTTTTATGCTACAATTATATGACCGAGTCTAAAGAGTAAACCTTACTACTTTATGGTATTTATTTAACGTAACTTTGACCTGTTATAATGACTTTATACATTTTTGCAGGCAAACTCAGGTGCGCATTTGGTATTTTGTAAAAAGTTATGATATACCATTAGCTAGAATTAAAATGTATGCACAGATGTTTGAAGTATGAGTAACCCAACACCGTGAATACCCTTTCTATTTTACTTACCACTATGAATACCCTAACTTTTTACTAAAATAACTTTTTCACGTTATAATTCTCATGTAATTCATTTTATTTTTGAATAAAAAGACCAGGGAAATCCATTTCTATGTACAATTGTGTATACCTGTAAACTTCAAATTAGAATTTCATTTAATAGTCTTGTAGACAGCGATAACGGACGTGCAAGCGGATGAGTTCATTAAAAAAAAGATAAATGATGCCATATAAAAAATATTTTATGATAAAAAATGCATTTAATTATTTTCAATGTCTCTTTTGTTTTAAAACATTTGAACTTAAGAGATTGTATACTTTGAAAAGGCATTATGATCATTTCCATAATGATATTAAACAATATGAAGTAAAAGAAAGGGAAAACCAATATAAGATTAAAAAAAAGGTTTATTTGGATATCTTGAAAAGTTGGGTATCACAAGAAGAAGAGCATGAAGATAGGATAGAAGAGTTAAAAATAGAAATATCAAATTTACTAACTTTGGAAATAGTAAAACAGGGAAGACCATTTTCCGATGGGGCATTTATAAAAAAGCTTTTCAATGCAGTTTTGGAAAAACTGAAAATCGATTGCAGCGTAATAAAAACGCTTCCCATGAGCCGAAATAGTGTCGTCAAGCGCACATCAATTTTAGCTGCACATATACAATCTGTGATTAGGGAAAAGTTAAAAAATTTTGAATATTTTTCTTTTTGCCTCGACGAAAGCACCGACATTAATGATCTTTGCCAATTGGTCATTTGTGTTCGATGCATAGATAGTGAGTACAATGTTTTTGAAACTATGTACTCACTTGAAACGTTTTACGGTAATGTAACAGGTAAGGTATTATACGACGTAGTCTTTGAAAACCTGATATCTGTTACACAAGCTTCAAAATTAGCAGGAGTTTGCACGTATGGTGCAAACGTTAAGGCCGAGAAGTATGAAGGTTTCGTAGGACAGCTTAAGCAAAATGGAATTGATGTACATGCTTTCCATTGCATAATTCATCAGTCCATGCTTGCCTCAAAATTTATAAGTGATCATGCCGCTATTAAGACTGCAGAGCGGATAATCAATAGAATACGGGGGGGGGGGGGGGGTCATCATTCATTAACGCACAGAAAATTTGTAAGTTTTCTTAAAAACATAAACGCCAATCACCACGACTTAAAAATGTTTACGGAAGTTCGTTGGCTTAGGCGGGGTGATTGTCTAAACAGGTTATTCGATCTTAGAAAAGAGGTGTTGCGTTTTTGGGAAACTGAAAATTTAGACGAATGTGAATTAATACAGTTGAATGATTATGAGTTCATTTTAGACCTTGCGTTTCTGGCGGATACAAGCAGTATTTAAATGAGCTAAATTTGGAACTACAAGGAAAGGGAATCAGTTTAAGTGACATATATACGATTGTTTTTAATTTTAAAACCAAATTATTTTTATTAACAAATGAAATAAATAATGAAGATTTTTCCAACTTTCCTAAAACTTTGCTTATTTATGACAAGGAGAAATATTTGAAAAAATCTGAGTATTTGGCAATTTTTGAAAACATTTTTTACAACTTTCAAGATCGTTTTCAAGATTTTGAGGATATAAAACCACTACTTAACATATTCCAAAATCCCTTTAAGTGCGACATTGCGAGTTATGAATTCAGCATCCAGTCGGAACTAATCATACTTAAGCCTAGATTACACTATCTCACAAGTCTTACGTATTCCATAATACTTTGTGTGATAGAAATCTAATGAGTTTTGTTGCGACTGTCAAAAAATCTAATGTAACATGACAGTTTGTGTTCACACCATCACACAAAGTATAAACACTCACACATGAAAAAAAATGCAACCCTGATCCAATGAAAAGTATTATTGTTTAGAAATTTTTCAAAAAACGATGAAGTCGTATGGGATGTCAAAATTTTTTCATTATACTTGTCATTTTCGTGACACATTGCATTCACACTATCACACTTTGTCATATTACTTGAGATTTTGACATGTATTAATACAAAGTATAATAGTGTAATCTAGCCTTTAGGAGCGAAATTAATCCTCCAGACAGGGAAAATATTATTGAGTTCTGGAAAAATTTAGACGGGGCGCTATATCCTTATTAAAAAAAAATTCCTTCAAATGTTTGTCGCTTTTCTCCTCAACATATCTTTGCGAACAAATATTTTCCGATTTGAAATACATTTGCTCAAAACAACGCAATAAATTAACATCCGCAAACCTAAAAAATGTTTTGTTGTTACGAAACTGCAATATAAATTTAGAAGATATTATTGGTAAATAAAAGTATTTATTATAGGCTAGTAAAATCTTCTCTTTTTATAATGTTGGTAAATACTTACAGAATATTTTTGAACTTAATATTTGCATTAGTATGAGCAAATGAATTTTCATTGTTAGAATTCGCAAAGGTATGTTGAGCAAAAAACGAAAAATATTGGAAAGAATTGTATTAGGTTGTAAAAAGACTTCAAATATTGTGAACTGCGCAATTTTTCCAAAAAATAAGCAAAGTTTCTGAGGTTCCAAATTAAAAAATTTATTTAAATAATAACTGATTGTGTCTGTCCATAACTAAACATTTTTCGATAATTGTATTATTATTTATTGCTTTTAAGTCTTCATAGCAATAAATGTAAGTTAACTTTAAATGGTCTGATGAAAAATGAATGGAAAGCATGAACTATATTTCCTCGCATAATGCTGGCCCTGGTGTTTGCATCGCCCTTTCATGAAAATGTTTTGTAAGTTTTAATACCTTACCTGATTCCCAACAATTTAATCGAACATAGATGACCCTTAGAAAAGGTCTTTAATAAGGCCTCGCAACCGCATATTTCGCCCGCTGGGCATGTAAGAGATAAGAGTAATCTCACCAACACAATCATAATTGACATCACTGTTCTATGGAAATTGTGTGTACCTACATATGTATGTGTGTTTAGTTTGATTTAAATTTTTTTTCTTGTACTACATAGTTAATGCTGAATAAATCCATGAGTAAGATTGCTTGATTTCTGGCTTTTTTGTTTGTATTTTTTTTTTCTGTACCAAAACAATCATTTTCGAACCGAACACAAAAACATCTTTATTAAAAAACGAAGCTAACCATTGTATAAATAACAAAGCACGATGTGCGTTATTTGAATGACTGCAAACTAGCAGCGAATATTTGCGGTTGAGGAAATTTCATTGTATGACCGCAAGCACAGAGTATACAGAGGCGTCACGAGACAGAAAATATTGTGTTTTTTTCTGTCTTTTTCTTCTAAAGCTGCCCTTTTTGCGTTTTTTGTTTTGATTATGCAATTTGTGTAGATAGTAGCGGCCTGTTTTTACGCATTGTCACTTCGCTAACAAAAAACGTTTTCTTTCTCTCTCTTCGAAAGCTGCCCTCGCAAATGATTTAGGCATTTTTCATACGTCACTTTTTTCATCTCTGTATACTTTGTGCCGCAAGCGAGTGTATTTGTTGCTGTTTATTTAATGCGATTTTTTTTCAATTGCATAAAGCTGTTCTCTGGTACATACATAAGTATATGTACTCGTATTCCTGTAGAAGCCAAGAATTAAGTGTCTTGAAATTGCCACTTTAGTCGATTGTTTTGTTGACACCGTCAACCAAGTGTCTAGATCAGTGTGACCCTTTTAGCATTTTCACTGCTAAATCTAGCATTATTTATTTTGATATAGCAGCGAATTTTTCAAATAGCATTTGGCATTATTTTCAGCATTTTTTAGCATTATTTAGCATTTTTTAATCTTAAAAATTGTACATATACCTATTTCACAATATGACATAACTTCTGTCAGTCTCTATAATTGTATTTTGTCATTTATACGTTTATACAAATGTATAATAATAGCAACCCTGTAAACACCAACAAAAATTAAAGGAGAAATGGTAGATTTTACTACACAAGAAATAACGGTTTACGGCATACGAATTGATGAACCAAAGTTCAACTATTGAATTCTGGATAGGTGTTTAGAATATGATGAAAACAGATCACATTCTAATGGTATTTTGACCAACACTTTGGAAATTAGGGAAAACTATTCATATACATAATTTAATGTGTAATTAAATTTACTGAAAATGCTGTTGAATAGCCTTTTATGTTTTCAATGTTAATTTTTGTTTTTACTTATATTTTGTATTTAATAATACATATCTGTGGCAATAAATAATAATGGCTTAAGTTGACTTAAGTGCTTTTTAATTTTATTACATATTCTTATTTTCTTCTTCACGCTGCTAAATTTCAAGTATAAAATGTCATTATTAATAAAACTATACGCATTTATATTTTAACTTTCACAATACAACACACAATTCATTTTAGACAAAACCTCAAAACACGAAATTTCGACTTTATACCCTTTGTACACTTGCATACATTTCGGAGGAACGCATGGAAGATGTTGAAAATGTGAAATCCGTGTTCACACTTGAGACATCTAACATCTATGTACTACCCAACAAACCAAATGACTTGAGAAAAATATTATAATAAGCTTACCAACACAAGCGTTAAGCTTGAAAAAAGTTTTAGAATATATTGAAAAAGGCTATCGTAACAATTGTAGAAAAATCAAAACGGAACCCTCGTTAAAATATTACATATGCATGACAAAGCTTTTTCTTTCAACAAAATTAACAATTTAAAAAACAGAATTAACAATAAAATGACAAAAATTTAAAAATTTTTTGTAATTGAATATGAAAATAATTTTCAAAACAAACTAGATCTATTACAATATTAATAAATTTTTAACTTCCGTTTCTATTTTTATAAATTAAATGTCTATAATTTTGTGCTACATTTTCAGTATCTGACTGAAAATTAATTCTCGACACTGACGGTACTCTTATAATTTGTAACATTTCCAACATAAATCTACGTTTGTAATTATTTTCCGTGCTTAAAACTTTTGTATTATCAAAATCTGGATAATGGTTTAGATTAGCACAATGAGTTGATAAAGCTGTTTTTTGTTGAATATTTCTATACTTCTGATCTGACTTATGTCCTGCTACCCTAGTTTTTAATTTATTCTTTGTTGTACCTATATATACCATATTACACTGTCCACTATTATTACCCTTACAAGGTATCTGATAAACAATATTAGACATTTCCATCTTCTTAATTTTGTCTTTCGTTTTAGTAAATAGTTTACCTACTGTGTTGAAAGATTTATAAGCTATTTTGTATATTTTGTTATCATATATATCTGATTTTGCTAATCTTTCTGAAAATTTTGGAATATATGTTAATGATTTATAAATTTTTGGTTCCGTAATACTGTTCTGGTTGTTTAATCTGTAATTATTATGTCGTGTTAATAAATCTGTTATTAATTGCTTAGGAAAACTATTCTCTGTTAGAATGTTTGAAATCTTCCTTTTATTATCCCTATGAAACTCTGAATCACTTATTTTAAGAACTCTTTTTATACAATTTTTAGCAGTATTAATTATTATTCTCCTTGGATGTTTTGAAAAATAATTGATAATTCTGCCAGAAGATGTTGGTTTCTGATACCAATCTATTGATACTCCATTTCCATTTCTAATTATCAAGGTTTCTAAATACGATAGTCTTGAATTAACTTCCCTTTCAATTGTAAATTTAATATCCGAATGAAATGAGTTAAAACCTTCCAACATTTGTTTCATTCCCGATTCCGGAATTATACAAAATAAATCGTCAACATATTTTGTCAAGATTTTCGGTTAAATACCTAACTTTCCTACACATACATCTACTAATTTTTCCATAACTATATCTGCTACAATTGGAGAAGCTGGCGAGCCCATAGGAAGTCCTTTCATTTGAATATATACGTGATTATCTAATTGAAAATATCTATTATCTATTATACAAAATCTTAGAATACGTAAGAATAAATCTTTTTCTATATTCGTGTGTTCCCTTATTGTATTCCATTTTTCTTCTATTATATTTATAGCTAAATCTATTGGTATACTTGGAAATAATGAAACTACATCAAGAGAAATTAACTTTTCATTATTAGTCAATGTAATATTTCTAATTCTATCCTTAAATTGAAGAGAATCCTTAATATTGTATTTTGAATTTTCTGTAATTTTCTTAAGAATTCTTGTTATATATTTGCATAGTTCATATGACGGAGAATTTATCATTGAACACATGGGTCTCAATGGAAAATCTATTTTATGAATCTTTGGAACACCGTATAACCTAGGTGCTATTGCTGTGTTAGTTTTAAGTTTATTCTTCTCCATAATTGTAATTATACCACTATTAAACAGTTCCTGAACTAAATTATTATTTGTCCTTTTAAGTTTATTAGTAGGGTCCTTATCTAATCTCTTATAATTCGAATTATCCTTAACAATATCATTAATTCTTAAATCATCATCAACTTTATTCATCGCCACCGTTGTATTTCCTTTATCAGCATTTAAGATAACAATGTTTCTATTAGACCTCAAAAATTTATTCGTTTCCCTAACTTTGTCCAATATAAACTTATCACTATTAGTTAGTCTCATTTTATTAATGTGGTTTTCTATGTTTGTAGTCAGTTTTGTCCTCGCTATTTCCTGTTCCTCTTTTTCTTTAAGTGTCTGCACTAAATCCTCACCTTCAGTTATAATCTTCAAAATTGGAAAATGTTTCTTTTCTGTTGGTAATATGTGTTTATGACCTAGTGAGAGAAGAAGAAGGCACTCAAAGGAAGTGCCGAAATATTGGTGAAAATAAATTTATAAAAAAAGTTTTTTATATAAAACAATAAGACCTTAAGCTCGAATATTTTATTTGCATATTAAAATAATAAAGGTCGAATAAAAATACATATTATAAAACAAACATGTTTTTCTCACTTTACTGTAACTGTTACATTTTTGCCGAGTAATTTCCTTAATTTACAGCTATTACACACCAAAAATGTTACAGTAACAGTTTAGTGAGAAAAACATGTTTGTTTCAATTTATGGTATTTTTGTTTCAGTTCTCACATTTCAATCGAAAAGTTTCTCAACGCGGGAGTTACAAAACATAGGCACAGAATACCAAAGTTGCCAAAAACTGAGAAAATTTCCGAATCGAAACGCAGAATAGGGGTCATTTTTTTTTTTTTATAAATTAGACGAATATATTTCGAACGTCTTCTGTTCATCTTCAGGATCTATACACACAAAAAACTAGTTTAGGTAATTTACCAAGAAAAAACTAAGTTTTATTGTCTTAAATAATTGGTAATTTATACAATAAGTATTGCCTAAAATTTTTGTCAATATTACTAATTGGGTTAGGTATCTTCTTCGAATTTTTTTTATGATATGTATGTATGTCTGTTTATTTTATTTTTCAATTGTGAAAAAAACATTCAAATATAAATTTGAATTTAGAATTTTTAAATATAAATTAAAAACTGTTCAATAAAGGATAAAAATACAACGTAGGTAAGTGAGAATTATTAACATAAGATAAAGAACTCCGCCGAACTTTTTAAAAACAAGACAGAATATCTGTGGTTCTCATAGGCAACCGCGTATGTCTATTTTTTCGATTTTTAATTGTTGATGCCATATTGCTAAATTTAAAGCGCTCTTTATATTTTTTTAAAAATTATTAAAAACAGATAGACCCATTCCGATGTTTTAACTCAATTACAAATTCAAAAGGTGCAATATCTAACCCATAGTTTGCTGTATAATGGTTTTTTCGGCTCTCCTGAAAAATTTTTTTTAGACATACGCTGTTGCCCATGAAAACCACAGATATATTAACAATAAAAAAATTCAAGATTATTAAATTGGACGACACGATGCTTGATCAATATGGATTTTATAGACGAGATTAGTTTTAATCCTTTGACCTCAAATGAGCACTAAAAACCGCCCGGAACTTTAAGCAGCCTCAAAACAAATTTTTCAATGCCACTAAAATTTTTTTTTTATTGGTACAGATATGAATTGATAAATAAAATACATATAATGAAATTAAAAAGGTTAAAAAAGTATATAGAGTTTTTTTTAAATGCTTTTTTATTAAAAAAAAAAAGTAGTAAATTTACCTGAAACCTATGTTCTGGTACAAAATTTAACTTAGATAACTTATCTAAAATAAAAATATAAACTAACTTTGCTATCATTGGTAAATTTTCAAAGTTACTTTGAAATTTTAACAAAATTATTAGATACTTTTTCGAACATAGAAATTACCTATGTTAAACGTTTTATTACCTAAGAAACGTAGATACTGACATGCTACCTTTGCGCTTAGTTAATTTTATACCATATTTTTTTGTGTGTACAATTTTAAATACAATAAAAGTTTTTATTTATAATACGTTTTTTAGCTTACCTACTCAAATTTAAGTTCGCTATAACTTCGCAAAAACTTCGTTAATGCGAACGTTTACTTTTATTTTTAATTTTCGAACTTTTAGCGAACATTTTTGTTTCGCTAATTCTTCAAAGTGGTGAATGTTCGCTTTTTGAATCCAAGGTCAAGCGGGAAAGTTCTATGGTGAAATGAAATTTGTTTGTGGTAGAAAATTTTCATATTTCTATCAGGTCAGCTTACTTGTACTAAAACAAAAAACGATTATTTTTAGTTGTCAAAAATTTACTACCACATAAACAAAGCAAAAGGAAAAAACTTGTATGTGTGGCTTACCATAAACGTAATCAAACGTATACATGCACATGTAAGCAAAATGTAAACAACTTTTGACAACTAAAAAGAACACAAACAATGATCATCAGGCTTCTTGCGCAGACCTTTTCAATGGGCCTTGTGCTGTGTGAAATTGTAACATTTTTGACAACGTAAAATTTTGACATAAAGATAAAACAATTACAAAAAGTTTTGTGAAAATGAATAAATTAAACAAATGTTTACCAATAATTTGATGAATTCGTTCTGATATATTAACAATTTTTACAAAAAGTGTGGGCAAAAAAGCTTATACATATTTAAATACTTACATCTTGTATAATTCTTTTTAAGTTTTTTGGCCGCTGGTTCTGCTTTCATATTATTTTTATATTGTTTAAATAAATTTGATGAAAAAAAAATAATTTTGTGGTTGTCAAAAATTTCTACACTAATGTCAAAATTTATACTAGCCCCTAGGGTTAGTGAAATTTTATTCACCTCAATAGTGTCAAAATTTTACTTCCATGAGTACTTTGCTACCGTTTCACACACACCCTTTATAGCGAAATTATGGTAAAAGTTTTTCACTGTGATACTAGAAAGAGATGTGGTTGAAAATTATTATTGTTAATTGTTTTTTGTTTTTACAAATAAAATATTTAAAAATGTAATATAATCAAAAAGTAATTTCAATTTTTGGGAATACAAAATTTTAATTTCAAAAGATTTTGTTATTCGTGCTTAATTCCCAGTTTTTATTATTGATAAAAACACTTGAAATTTATTGTTGATGGGATAAGCTATTCCTATGCATTTCACTGGTTGCTTAGGCCAGATCATCAGGAAACTTCATCCATAAAGGTTTTAGACAAACTAAATTTATTAAACCAAATAAAACTGTTAAACGTATAAGAATTATAGCAACAGTTCTACTTGTAACAATATCAAAGTTTAAACAAAACACATCAACAATAAACAACAGTGGGTTCATCTCATCTTACATTTCCCCACTACAATTAGTTGAAATTCTCTCAACATTAATTGTAGTTGTAAGTAGGTTAAGAAAAACAAAATGAAAAAAAAAAAAAAAAAACAACAACTTACAAAAGATGTTGTCAATTAAGTGTTTTTTAGGCCGTGCACTGCCTGTTTATTATCAAAAAGTAATTTCAATTTTTGGGAATACAAAATTTTAATTTCAAAAGATTTTGTTATTCGTGCTTAATTCCCAGTTTTTATTATTGATAAAAACACTTGAAATTTATTGTTGATGGGATAAGCTATTCCTATGCATTTCACTGGTTGCTTAGGCCAGATCGAAACACTCCATCCAAAGAAAGAAAGAAATTTAAATCGTTTAATTTTTGTCACCAACTCTACTCGCAAAAAATAAGTTTTTACCTTTGATATCAGTTATGAAATAATATATTATTTTAACTATGTTTACAACTCTGTTTCACAACTATAAGCCTGATAGCGGTGTTAATTATATGAATTTTTTATTTTCTATATTCACATAACTTGATTATATTAAAATTCGGTTATATGCCTCATAGTGGCATAAATGTGAATTAGCCTTATAGTCACATTAGCGATATTGTCAACGTTATTATAAGCGAAAAGTACTGAACAATTCAGATAAATAGTTCTTGAGATTTTTCAAATAGCTAAACCAACTGAAGAAAAACACGATTTTTGCGGAAATCTCCAATTTGGCTTAACAAATTCTAATTTTGTAGGTTTTTTTTTATGGCATAGTGTTATTTATTATTTTATGGTAAATTTTGCATAAACATAAGTAATTAAAATTTAGCCAAAATCGAAATTTTTAAAGTATACTAATAATTATATTTAACAATAAATAAACTAAAATTAAATTATTATAATAAATACATAGACTATTATGAGGATTTATATGTGTGTAGTGGAACACCAATTTATGACGCCATTCATATTTAGAAAGACTAATCAAATGGTTCGATCGAGCGAAGCGTTAGATAGTCTATAACAAAATCGGAGGCTGTATTTTGTTTTTGTTATAACAACGATCAACGTTATATATGATAATTATGGTTTATGATGATCATTGTGTGTTGAGAGTTATTAAGATTATTGCACTTAATTATATCTAATAATGAAGAACAAAATTTAGTCAATCAAATGAAATGCTTATTATTACGATTGTGCAATTTTGTTTCTTCGATTTCTCTTTGCCACTGATTGCGGCTGGCCTGTAGTATTAAATCTTGCAAAGATCCGTATTGAGAGTTATGATGCGATTTAGCTGGCACTGCAAGATCTTCTTCGTCTTCATAAAGATTTTCGTACATATAATCGGGATCCATAGCTGAAGGAAGATTCATGGGAAAATCGCTGTAGTCGCCGTCCGGTTCTTGGGCATCTAAATTATCGTCTTCGTCATCTTGATTATTAATGCCATGTTTTTCGTTAAACATTTTCAATAAATCGTCAATTTTTTCTGATGGCATGTCGGAAACCATTCTAACAGCAATCTTACGACGAGAACGCTTGAGATTCTTTTGTGGATTATCGGCCAATTCAAAATTGAGTGACGTTTTCAGTGTTCTACGTGAAAGTTTTAGCTGTTTAAGAAGATTGTGATAAACTTTTAAAAAGTTATTGGAAGATTCTGCGTTTGTGGGCTCTTGTGCTGAGGCTTTGTTTGCAGTAAAGCTGGGATTTTCTTCAATAAATCGATTCAATAATTCTAAAGTGCCTTGTTGGTCTTTTTGAGCCTTAAGTAACTCGACTATAATAGGAAAAGAACACATATAAGTTAACATCATTTAGAAAGTGTTAGACATTCTTGACATTTTTATTAAACTTGTCGTTAAATGGCCGATAATTACCTTTTTTATTAGTTAATCCGAGTTTGTGTTGGAAAACGCTCCATTCATCTTTATGGTTAATAATTTTATTGATGTTTTCCGCTTTCGTACTTTGATTTTCTACAGCTTTTTTAATGTACATTCCTGTCGATATGTTTATCAAAACAGTAGCTGCGATTAAAAGTAACAGGGCTCTACGAGAAAAATTCATTTCAGTTTTTTTTTCTTTATATTTTAATATTCCAATATATAAAATTTTGTTTGTAATATATCTTCGATGTTGTAATGTGAATTGCCAGTTTGTGACTGATGTTCTTAATCTTGACCACTCAACTTTTATAGTACGCTCAACTCAAATTCAAAACAGTTTATTTAAGGTTTGCTTAAGTCCTTGTGTCTGTCGATCACATTATTGTCTATTTGTATACTGAGTACCTTAATCCGCGCTAATTAACAAAACGAAACGTTTGGCTTCTGCATTTCAGCTATTTACTTGACAGTGTATTTACATTTTCATCTTTCAATCAGTCAGTGAATTATCTGTACGGATATTTTCAGATTGCCTGGCCAGACAAAAGGTTAACTGATTTATCCGTTTGTTTAACTGACTGCTAAGCAAACCTACACGGACATACATACATACATACTCAGACAGTAAGTACGAGATACTATCTGGCGAATGGGCAAATTATCAATCTCTCCCTCTCTTACGTCGACGGATGGCTCGCTTTTCCGCAGAACACAAGACATTTATGAAGCAATTAAACGCTAAAAGTAATTATTAATATTATGCTAGATTCTAGTCAGACGCTCATCATCATATCAGGTAGTCAAAAACAACTACAAAAACAATGTTACTTAATTACGGCAGTCCATTTTTCCTTCATTTGAGCACTTGTAAAAGACATTGATGACGATGACTTTCTCTAAAAAGTTATGATCAAAAATTTGTCTCTGTTAACACACGCACATGTGATAAATCGTATTGCTAAATTCGCAGTTCAGCATGTCGGAATTAATATGGAACACACATTGTCACATTCGATTAAATTAAATTCTACAAGCATATAAAGAGGCTTAAAAAATTTTTTGTTACTTCTTTCAACCACGCGCAAAAATACATTTTTCAATATGATCAGCTCAGAAAAAAATTTTTTTTTTAAACGAAAATTTGTAAATACCCTGTAGTAAATAAAAAAGTCTGTTGCAAAAAACACTAACTATAAATTAACTTTTTTTTTAAATGACTACAAATTGGTTTAAATCTCATGCAGAAATCAACCAAAAAGGCACAAGTAAAACACAAATAAAATCAAAATAAGTAAAACAAGCATGCCATGAAGTCAAATGAAAAAAATATATACAAACATTTTAAAATAATTAAAAAATGAATCAATACAAATCTGTTTATGTACTAGCAATCAGAGCTGTAAATGATTGCAATCGATTTAATTGCAATCACATGATTTCGCTTTAATGATTGCTAATTTTTTGATTGCATTCAAAATCGTAAATTGATTTCATGATTTCAATTTGAAATCATGAAATCAATATGATAAAAACGATTGAATCAATTTTTTGAAATCAATTTATATATAAATCAAATTTGATTGCAATCGATTTGATTGCAATTACTTTAATTGCAATCAAATCCAGTAATTGCAATCAAAGTTAAATCAGAATCAAAATCTTCGTTCTTTTCAAATGAAAAATTGCAATTTTTATTTACAAAGTTTTGTAAAATTGGTAAACATTATTTCTAATTGCAATCAGTTCTTCCGTAGAAAAAAAAAATGCAAGAAATGACTAACAAACCTACGGTTTTCATGTCATTTTGGAGCCGATAAGTTTTAGTTGTTATTATCTAATATCCTCTACTTTGCAAAATTGCAAAGAATTCTCTTTTCAACGCATTCAAATAATTTGTTGCTTTTGTTGTTTTTTTTTATAAATACAGTTGTTGTTTTTTTTTATTATTTACTTAGAAGTCAAAGTTTACTGAAATGTTCAGACATATTTTCATAGTGCATAAATCGTCATTTGTGCTATTGATTTGTTCATTAAATACGTGTTTTCTATATTATTAAACGTTTGGTGTCAAATTGCTAATAAATTAATAGTTCATATTAAACTGTTCATTGTTAAAACTGAAAAAAAGTAAAAAAAGAAATTGTGATCAGAATGTCAGAAATTTTTGATAATTTTTCGTCTGATGATTATGAAAAAGATCCAAGTTATGAATGTGAAAACTTTTCAGACGAAAAACTAACAACAAGTAAAAGAAGAAAGATTGAGTTAAAGACTTCGCGCTCTTTGAATGAAACTGCTTCTTGTAGAAATGAAGCAGACTCTGATAATTCGAATTTACCAGAAACGTCAATTTTGTTTACAAAGTTTTTTAAAATTGTAAAAAAGGTGTGTATCAAAATTTTGTTGTTTTCGAAATTTATTTCTAATATCATACAATTATGCAGATAGATGGTGCTTACAGCCGTAACCAAAGTGGCATTCAGGCTAAGTGCAGAATATGCAATGTATATTTACAAGGATCAACGCAAATAACGTCCAATTTTATTCGACATTTAAGAAAGACAACGCCATACGGAAGAATATAATGCATACAATCAACAGAAAAAGAATCACGTCGCCAAAAACAATTCAAAGGAACGCTTTAATGAAGTGACGTGTCGCGTTATAATAGATAACATGTTACCAATCTCAATAGTTGAATCTCAATCCTTTAAAGAGTTTGCCAAGTTTACTAATCCAAAATTGAACTTGATTAGTAGACCAACAGCTGTGAAAACTATTGACAACATGTATACTTCAATGATTGATAAACTTAAAGAACAAATTAAATTAAACAAATTTGTATGCACAACAGCCGACGTGTGGTCAACTAAGCACCGTAGCTTTCTAGGCTATACATGTCATTGGATAGATGAAAATTTCAATAGAAAGTCGGTAGCTTTAGCTTGCAGACGCTTTTCTGGTCGACATACACATGACCGTATCCGAGATTTGATGGTAGAAATATATGCGCAGTTTGATCTAAGTATCTCTAATGTAACGGCGACAATAACAGACAATGGTTCGAACTTCGTGAAAGCGTTCAAAGAATTTGGAGTTGATAGTGTAAAGATCGGTGCAGAAATAAATGATGATGATGATGATGATAATGATGGTGACGATGATGATCAGGAAAATCTATTTGGAGAGCCTACGGAAATTCCAAGCAATATTTTCAATTCTTGGTTGCCAAGACATATACGTTGTGCGTTACGTTGAATCTGGTGGCGACAACTGATCTTTTACGTACATTGAAACAAAACATAAAATATTTTGAAAAGCACCAATCAGTAAGTATTCTTTTGATAAAAAATCCTGAAGCTTTGATTAAAGTTTCAATCGTTCACGTACAGATAATGCAAAAATGTTCACGTCTTTGGAGAAGAGTGAATAAGCCAAAAACTTCTGAAGATATAAGGACAGTATTAGGATGCCAACTGAAATATCCCATGGCGACAAGATGGAACTCTATGTACGACTCGCTGAAAGATGTTATAAAGAGCAAGAGTAAACTCAACGAGTTGTGCAGAATGTTCAAGGAACCAAGTTTTTCAGAAAGCGATTTTATTTACATTGAAGATTATTTGATGTTATTAAAGCCAATAGCTGAAGCCATCGATTTTTTGCAGGGAAGCAAAGGAATGATCTACGGATATCTTTTGCCAACTTTGGCCACAATTCGAGTGCAATACATTAAAATATCAAATAGTCACAACAACGAATATATATCGCTCTTGTCCGGTTTAGTTTTAAAAGCAGTGGAAGCTCGGTTCCAAAACTATTTTGATTTGACACAAGAAGTCAATGACGCTATCATAGCTTCCGTCCTTTGTCCACAAATTAAGTTGCAATGGCTAACAGCTTTAAATTCGTCATTTACTCAAGTAAAAATCCACGAAGTAATTGCTTTAGTCAAAAATGCTCTTCCCAATGAGACTCCATTGCCATCGCCCGAAGTGAATTTAAATGCATCTAACAAATACTTCGATTTTTGCCTTGAAGGTATCAAAATAATCTATTAAAAAAATAATATAATATTTTTTCTTTTAGATAATCCTGTTAATTTATCGGAAACACAACAGAATCCCACTCATACAAGCTTTCATTCGTATCTTACAGATACGGACACATCGTTTGAAATGCTTGATCGGTATCCGACTTTGAAATCCACATTTATGAGATTCAACGCACCATTACCATCATCAGCTGCAGTAGAAAGGTTATTTTCATTTGCAACCTTGCTAAATTCTCCGCGTCGTGGATCGCTTTCAGATGGCAACTTTGAAAAGTTACTTTTACTAAAAGCCAATAGAGAGCTTTCTAATGTAAAAAATGCTCAAAGTAATGAAATCTGAAATATTTTTCATATTGTTTTGTTCATATTATGTTTGTCATGACCAGGGCAAGGAATTTCATGCACTTAAAATCGCAAAATATGCGCATAAAACATGCACTAAAAATCGTAAAATATGCAAAAATAAGAGTAAAAAATATGCATTAAAAATATATTTATTTAACCATATTAAACAAAAAAATAAACATAAATACATTTCATTCAGTTTTAAAAACTTAAAACATCGTTTAAAAAGTAGTAGTAGATAAAGATATATTTACATATATAAATAAATAAGTTTTTTTTAAAGTTATCAAATGTAAAACTCATTCTATTTGGTCTTAAAACAGTTTTAAGCATTGAAAGTGTTCGTTCGACATCAACGGATGTAATAGGTGGATATTTAAAAGTGGTCAACTCCTTTGTAGAATATTCATTGTCTACAATTCTTTCTTTACTGGAAGGTAAACTTAAAATATTACCAATTCCTTTAACTTTTTTAAATCCGGCATTCTTTTTTAAAACTGCATAAATGTTGGCTTTTATTTTTTCGCCGATTTGACCTTCTACTTTTCTTATTTTAATGACAGCGTCATCAGCGAGTTTAACCGAGGTGTTCAATGATTTAAACCACTGAAGTTCGGTTATTGTCTCGACTAGAAACCCATTGTTTGAGTGTATAAATTCAAATTGAGCCTTTATATTAGGTACATTAAAAAAATATTGTTTACTTTTTATCACGACTGCATTATTTTCGTTAAAATTATTTACCACATCTTTAAATTCTTCAAAATTTTTGGCATAATACTCAACTGCCTGCAACCAGGTACCCCATCTTGTTATACATGGTTGAAACGCAAAGTTAACTTTAAAAACTTTCATGCATGGCATGAGTTTAGCATGTGACATGTAACATTTTTGAGTAAGATATCTTAAAAAAAAGGTCAAGTAGAGCAAAATTTTATTTTTATTAAAGGATTCTAAAAGAGAAATTGAATCTTTGAAAGTTCGAGCTATTGAAGCATGATCTCCTTTTCCAACTTTACAATACTCTGTTCTTCTTCTGCATTCAAGATCTTCTTCTGCATTCAAGATCCCAATTACGTAGACAACGAAACGTCCTTCAGTGTCCATTGCTTCGTCAATAGACAGCCACAAATAATGTCACTTACTTCTTTCAACAATGTCACATAGTAAGTTTTTATAAGGGTTGTTTCCGTAGGAATGGTTTCATTGTTATATTTGTTTAAAAAAATTCTATAATTTTGGTTGATTAGCTAATATAGAGGTATATCTGCAGACACCAGAGCATTATACAATACAAAAATAAATTTGCTAGTCTTATCCCCAAAAGTTGATTTTCTTGAAATTAAAGTTTGCGAAACGTTTTCATAAATCATAAATCTTTGTGTTTCTGGCTTTGAAGGTGCTGATTTACTTGAAATTTTTAAATGAAACACCTTTTTGTAAACTTTGCAAAAAAGTACTTTTCCCTCTATTTTGAAGATTCAAAAACACACTTATTTAAAAGTTTTGATATTTTTTCTTTTGGCATTTTTTTCCTTAAAAACAATTTATTTTATTAATACTTTTTGGATTTTAGGTCATATTTCTTACACCGTAAATCGAAAATATTATGTTAAGTTCTATTTTTTCTTCGCCGAACATTATTTTTATTTGCTGTTTCTTCAAGTAAAAAAAACCGCGAACAAAATGAAATGTCAAAAACTGTTTTATTGTTACTTCTACACCAACATGTTGTTGTTGCTCCTTGAAAATATCGAAGTTAGCAGATTTTCCCATACTATTTTGACTGTTTGACAGCTTCAGGGCTGAAACAACTATAACCTGCTGACTCACTGACTACACCTTATAATGAATTCGCCTTGAGCAGAAAGATATTTCTAAACAAAAAACTAATAAAAGAGCAATTTTTTTTATAAATATTACAAAATATGACGAAAAATTTGAATTTATAACAAATATGACGAAAAATATGCATTTATATCAAAATATGCAAAAACATGCATTTAAAGCAAAATATGCAAAAATATGCACTAACAAATTGATGCCATTTTACTGGAAATATTGTGATTCGCAAAGATATTAACTTTAGGTGGGTCTCAGAGTACCGACAACAAACATGCATTTGCATGAAGTCCCTTGCCCTGGTCATGACTTTTTTTTAATAAATTCACAAAATTAAATTTTTTTTTTGTTTTTGACTTTTATTTTTCTGGTCAAATATAAGTGGAGGTTTGCAATAGAATCTGTTGAAATCACATTTATTGAAATCACATGATTTCAAGGGAACTTGTTGAAATCACATGATTTCAAATCATTTGACTTCCTACAGGGTATATTTAGAAATATGTCAAACAAGTTGGTATTTCAGCTTCAAGATATAAATACCCAACTTTTTAAATTGTTGTATTCACATATTGGGCAACTTCAAGGCGAATTTACACCAGGTGAACTTATCTTGCTACGTAAGCAACAGCGGATTACTAACCTTGTGTCAAAATGGTATACCGTCATGTTGGTTCCGGGGAATCTTAACTAAAATCTATAATTTTCGATTAAAATTGTGAAATTTAAAACTTTTTTAAGTTATAACATTTCAAAAAAAACACATTTTAATATAAAAACAAAATCAAAAATATGTTTGAATTTTTGACACAACGTTAAAATATTTTACAGTGTTGTAAAACGTTTTCAAAATAAGACCACCTTGTATGAATTCGCTTCGGGCAACTTCAAGCGCCATATAAAGCTGCCCTGATTTTCCCGGTATGTGAAATAAGGGATGTTTCCTTCGAACCGCTTTCAACCAAATATGAAGGAATTTATTATTTTTGATATCTCCTCTTATCTTCTCTTATAAATAAAAAATTGGGCAGTACAATTAAAGAAACTAAAT
The DNA here is from genome assembly GCA_930367215.1 of Pollenia angustigena. Classification (NCBI taxonomy): domain Eukaryota; kingdom Metazoa; phylum Arthropoda; class Insecta; order Diptera; family Polleniidae; genus Pollenia; species Pollenia angustigena. The sequence goes on along the minus strand of OV884056.1, from coordinate 141,482,612 downwards.
TATAGAATAAACGACGATAGAATGAAAAACTTCTTATTTGAAATGTCACAAACATTTGCCGCCAAATTTCACACACGCACGCGGAAAGAAAAAATAAGGTTGTGGTAAAAATATAAGAGCAACCCTGCAAATAATAGGACCAGTCCAAACACGCGTGTAAAGAGTAGCCCACAAGGGACTAGGACTAGTCCAATAGTAGACCAAACGTATGGAAAAAACATGGTCTATTTAACATAACGGACCATATAACCCAGCTTTGGATAACAAAGGAGTAGTTTTAAAACTACTCCGTGGTAAACTCATGAGGATTAGTTTTGAAGTCGTTTAAAAACGAAAGCACGTCGTTAAAAAATGAAGACATGTCGTCTCACTACAAGCACTTTTTAACAATGACATGGTCCATGCTTGCATTACATTTTATCAAAAAGGATAAGGTGGTTCAATATTATTTGCAGGGTGTTCCCTGTAGTTTTAAAACTACTCCTTTGTAGTCCAAAGCTGGGTTGTATGGTCTTCCCATGGGACATCGTAATGTTAAATAGACCATGTTTTTTCCAAACGTTTGGGTTACTTTTGGACTAGTCCTAGTCCCTTGTGGGCTACTTTTTATTTGCAGGGCATATTATGATAAGCTTCATGATTGTAGTCACCATATTACAATTATATTTGACTCATATTATGACGAAATATATTCGTTATATCACATCATAATATTTTTCCCTTAATCCAAATTTTTTTTATTTCATCATATTATAATTCTTTGTAATCATAATATTGCCATGTTAATCAAAATAAGTTAAGAAGTAATCATATTATTATCATGTTAATCATAATAAATTAATAAGTTATCATATTATGATTTACTTTCACAACAATAAACAAGTAAGAAAGTATAGTCGGTCAAGTCCGACCATATGATACCCTACACCACAGTATTTAAAAACACATCATGCTTATGTGTCCTTGTGGTCCTATATTTTAAAAACTGTATAGCTAATGTGTCCCTATAGATATGGAAGTATCTATATTTTAAATTTCATTAAAATCGGCTTGAGAGGCAGAAATTGCCCCTATCTCCCCTCATGGTCCGATTTTTTATTTAAACATTTTGTGTCCATATAGATATGGTTCTATCTATGTTTTAAATTGCATTAAAATCGGTTTGATATTTTCTGAGAGGAAGAAATTTCCCCCTATCTTCCCTCGTGGTACTACGATTCGGCCCATTTTGAATAGGCTTGGTCCTTGGGCTAATAAGAACCTACGACTTAAATTTTATCAAATTATTTCCAAAATTGCGACCTGTACGTTGCGCACAAGGTTACATGGACAGCCAGCCAGCCGGACGGACATCGTTAGTTCGTCTCAGAAAGTGATTCTGAGTAGGTTTTTTTTTAATTGTGGTTCAACAATTTACTGACAAATAATTATTTGACAAATGGCGCTTACAAATATTATTACAGTAAAAATATTTTGTTTACTTCTTAAACATAGTATGACTACACGCATAGAAATATATCATTTTATGACCACTGTGGTTTATATAATATGTTTTCAAAGTTATCATTATTTAGTTGTTAGAAAAATAATTACTTTTCAGTCAACAGTATCCAAATTTATAATTGAGATAAACATTTAAATGTTTACACTAGCTATAATATTGCTTATCTATATATATAAAATATATAATAAAAGCAAAAATTTTTTGTGTACGACAACAATATATTGTTACAATAAACATAGTGTAGTTGCCGTAACGATGCCCAACCATATTTTTTCTCTGCGTGCAAGTAAACGACTTTCATATCAACAATTTTGATATAGCGCTTGACGACAAAACGTTTAATTTGGTAACAAATTGAGAAAAACTAATAAAAAGATGGAAAACAAGTTAGAGTGCTACATTCGGCTGTGTCGAATCTTTGATACCCTCCACCGACAGTTCGAATGTTTTAGGGGTAATATCTGTATTAGGGTGTCCCAAAAAATTTTTCTTTCTGATTTTCATAGGTGCTCAATTAAAATTTAAAAGCTTATAGTGTAAAGTATTTTTGATTTTTTTTAAGAATTTTCGGAAGAGGTTTAGAGGTCGCGCAAACGAAGTTTTCATAAAAAACGGAGTTTTCGGCCTTTTTTTAACTTTACTCATAACTTGGTTAATACCACGTGTTTCTTCACTCCTGAGGAAACAGTTTTAAAGAAAATTATCCAAACTTTATTCCTGTGTGAAAAAACTATAAGTTTTGGTGATGAGTTTACTCATTTAGATACCCTTAACTACAATTTTTCGTATTTTTTTTCAAAAATTTTCAAAAAAAACTAATGATGCAGTTTGAAAGACAAATTAATTCTAATTAATATGAATAAACAATTTTTAAATTTATTCTTACCGTTCCTGAGTGATACCCGTTTTTATCTTCATACCCAGTATAAGTTATTATAAGCTGTTTGCCAGTTCACCAATCTTACCCAATCAACAAAAAAAAAAAATACTTTTCTTTTGCTCTGTGAAAAATAATTTATTGAGGTTCTTGCGATGTAGTTCTATACCTTGCAATAATTTCTGGTAACCAGTTTCAGAAGTTGTGACATTAATATAAGTATTACCCAAAGCCACACTTCGTTCTGCCACATCATTTACCACTTGTAATTGTTGAACTTTTTTTTTGGATTCTTGAAATTAGTGTTGGCTTTCCAATTCTCTGGATCTCTTTTTAAAAAATCGATTGAAATATTGCAAGCTTCAAAAAAAGTTAAGCTGGCTTTTGAAATGAATTGTTGAATTTCTTTATTTCTAAAGTTTTCTTCTGTTACATTTGCTACTTCATAATCGCTGCATGGAGTATCTGCAAGTTTTTTTTGTCATTAAGCGCAAAGTTTTGGTGTCGATACGTCCATCAATTCGAAGTTAAGTACACTCATAAAATTATTACAGTAACTGATTGTAGGTTATTAAATTCGTTTTCGGTACTGTTAAAATTGAATAAAAATGTAGTTATTTTACGAATAAATTTATTTTTCAACATTTATGTTTGTTATTAAAAAAACAAACTACCAAAAAATAATGTTTTCCGTATTTTTTTTTGTTAATTTGTTTGATTTTTATCGGTTAAAATATATTTTTTAAAAGTAAAAACTATTCAATTTTAACGAATATGATGTTCAATAAATAAAAAACTTAGAAATTACTGAAAAAATCATTTGTTTTAAATGAAATGTAAATGATCCGTTTTTTAAATGAATTTTAATTTGTTTCAAATGAATTTAACTACATAATATTTTGAGTGTACCACTGATGACCTAGAAAAGTTTTAAGCGAGGCTTTTGCAATTGCTTTATTAATAATTTTATAACTATCCAATTCCTTTAATAGGCTCAGATCATTTAGAGGATCGTATCGAGGGCACTGGCAGAGGTACCAATATTTGATATGTATTCTTGAAATAAATGACCTAAATTTAAGCAAGGCATCAACTGTTGATTTGTCTTTAAAAGATTGCAACTGGTTTCGGAAAATGCATATTTTCAAGGAATATATAATTTTCATCATCCAGCGAGCCCAATTGATAGCTCCTGGAGCACACATAAAATAGAAAGTGAAAATGACAGCGTGTAACGATTTATATCAATAAATGTCAGAAGTTAATGACAGTTAAAACCTAACTATAAAAATTTATGGAAATATATAGGTACAACAATTATAACGAAAAAAGTATCACCATTTTTAAGGTACAAACTATAAAAATAGTGTAACTCGGAAACTGTAGGACAAAATTCCATTTTTATTTTTCTTAATTGTTAAAAACTTATCGAAATTCAAAATCGCGTCACGAGTTTTAATACCTTTCATATAAATTTGAAAAGTAATAAACCGTTATGTACAGAATTTGTTAAAAAATTACAAAAATACTAAATATGTGGAATCTTAATGCACAAAAATATTGCCGGAACTTGAAGTTTTTGCATATGGAAAGAAAGTTTGGGAAATTTTCTTTAGAAATATTCGGTCAAAAAATTAAATGAACGTGGTTATTGACAAAGTTATAAGTCAAGTTGGAAAAAAGGCCGAAAACTCCGATTTTCAACAAACACTTGATTTGCGCGACCTCTAAACTTCTTCCTAAAAATCTAAAAAAAAATTCAAAAATACTGGACCCTATAAGCTTTCAAATTATGCTTGAGCCTCTGGGACACCCTAATGTAGCGTGCACATAAAATTGCACCATGCATGTTTGTTAGTGGTGTCGTTAGTTTATTTAGAAACTGAGGCAACGCGATTGACTATTAATTGGGTTAACAGTTTAGCGTTGCAACAGGTAGTAGAACACAGAACTCATGTGAATTGATTTATGTTATGATTTATTTATGCTTTGTTCTACTTGTCACACACAAACAAACACGTATCAAACAACATATTTTAAGTTAATCAAGCCCAAACATATGAACGTAAATATGTTTTAGAATAATTAAAGGGGAAATTGAGTAGAATTTAGAACCAATAGGAAATAAGATTAAGTAAAGTGATTTGTTAAGCCACTCAGAATTTGTAATTAAGATTTTAGATATGAAAATAAAGATCAATCTTATCAGAATAGTAAAACTTCACAGTCTAGTTTGAATTATTACTCTGGTAGAAAAGGTAAACTAACTACTTGGCGATCCTGCGACTGCCAAGTATAAAATTATAAAATAAAAATTAGTAACAAAATTAAAAAGATGTCCTGTAAAATCAAAATATAAAGAGAAGCCTAGATGCCTTGAAGCCTGCATACCTTGGAGCCTAGATGCATGGAAGCCTAGATGCCTTGAATCCTAGATACCTTAAGCCTGATAGAATATAGTACCATCGTCAATACGATTCAGAAAGTGCATTGGCATGTCTGAAGAGTATTTTATAAAATACAATTTAAGCATTAATTAGCATTACTTACACAAAAAAAAAAATATAAATAGTTTTTTTTATGGAACAATACATACAAAATTATTATTAAACAAGACGGTAGAGGAAAAAAAGAAAAATGACGTGGTGGAAGAAAATATTATCAGTTATACCACTATTTATTGCAGGTTATGAAGTAAGTAAAACCACAGATACAAACGACAATATGGAATTAGTTGAAGTATTACGCAATAATGTGCAATTAAAAAATGAACATAATATAGTAAAACCAGAACAAATGAGCTATATGGAAATTATTTCAATACTGACAATTATCATAATAGCTATAATTTATTTAACAAAAATAATATGCAAAGCTATAAAGAGTAATAACAATAATAATAATAATAATATTCAATTGCAACAAATATAAAGGAAACATTAACAACACCTAGATGTCATGGCAACAAATTCTTGAACGCTGTAGGGCAATAAAAGAAGCATTTGATAGATCGTATAAATGTCTCAACTTAGATAGACCAACTAGCCAAACGACAATAGACAAACATATAACAATCCTAACAGGATGTTTAGAACAAATAAGAACGATATTAAACGTACATTATGAAAGATTTACACAGCCACATAAGATTGCGGCAGAAGCATTTTTCCATGACATAAGGGTTAAAGTAATACAAATAGCAAATAAGAAAAATATTGATATAAAGGTACCGGAAACTATCCAAACAGGGACAGATACAAAAACAAGATTACAGACAGAAGATTTAGGAATATTGGATTCTATCAACATGGCTGAAGAAAATTTAAATACAACAGAATTAGCATCAATTTCAAAATTGTTGACTGTTTTTAATGGGAATAAGGAGGAACTGAATTCATTCATAGCCAATTTAGAAATACTGAGAGACACTTTTCCAGAAAATAAACGTAACTCATTCTTTAATTTTGTTTATAGGACAAAATTGACAAACAAAGTACAAGCCAGATTGCGACAGATTCAAACTCCGACTAACGTTGACACTCTAATTTTGACGTTAAAAGAGCCATATAAAATCAAAAAGGTAACCAAACGTTATTTTAAATGAACTGGCAAGTATAACGCAAATAGACACCATACGAAAATTCGCCGATAAGATAGAATCATTAACAATGGAATTAAATGAAATACAAATAAGCACGCTAGGAGAAGAACATAGAGATATTATCAGTAAAACGAATGCAGCGGTAGCATTTAACTCTTTCAAAAATGGACTAAAGAACAAAGAAATATCAAGAACAATAGAAGCTAGCAGAGTTAAAAAAGTCAACGAAGCTATTGAAATAGCAATAGAAACATCGACTGACAGCAGACAAAGTCAGATAATGTTCCAAGCAAGCAATAGAGAAAACAATTTCAGGGTTAATAGAAATAATAATAGGTATACAAACAGGAAAAACTGGAATAAAAATCGCTGCAATAATAAGAACAATAATTGCGATAGTATTAACAATAACGGATCTAATCGACATAATAGAAATGGTTGCAATAATAGAGGAAATTACAGGAGAAACCATAACCGAAAGAATGATAGAAATTTTAATTAAAACAACAACAACTATCGTAATAACAATAACGCCAATAATTACAATAACTACCGTAGAAACAGAACTGTAAACCATATGAATGAACAGGGAAACTACCAAGTTTCCGGAGGTTGTAAACCACCACAGATCTCCGGAACAGGAACAAGAACAATAAATAAAAATAAGGTTTATAGCATATCATCTGACTTAAAAATTATGTAAAATTAAATGTTAAGGACACAGACCGTATAATAACTTTTATGATAGACACAGGGGCGGATATCTCATTGTGCAAAGAAGATCTTCTACATAAATATGATGAAGACCCAGAAGATTATTGCTGTTTAACAGGAATCACAAAAGAAGAAATTAAATCCTTACGTTCCACAAAAGTTTCAATAAAAATTGGTGAAACGGAAATAAATCTTAAAATACAATTAGTGAAATATGACTTTCCAATCTATACTGATGGAATTTTGGGACGGTATTTTTTACTAAAATACGATTGTAACATAGATTATGAAACATTTATTTTAACTATTAATACGGGAGAAGAAATTTTAACACTACCGATACACAATAATAAATTCAAGATAAGCACAATAAGAATTCCACCTAGGAGTGAAGTTGTCGTACCATTTCAAATAGATATTCAAGAAGACGCAATAATATGCAATCGTGAAATTGGGAAAGGCGTATTTTTAGCAAACGCCATAATTCCAAGGATGGCAACAGACACATAAAGATATTGAATATTTTAGATGAAACAACAATACAAATCACGGATACAAATTGATTCCACAACATTGAAAAACATGATACCATTAGAAAATGATGAAAACATTAAGAAAACACTACTAGCAGTAACAAGGGGTATGAGTAAAAAGTCATCAAATAGAAATATCATAAGCGGATCTCAAAAAGAGCCTGATCAACTCCATATGTGGGACTGCACTTTGGTAAATGATATAAAGTGCGTCATTAAATTAAAATTTATATTAGAGAAGAGGCCAGTGGAAAATATGAAAAAGTTATATGAATGTATAATAGAAAATGATATAAAGAACAATGAAACACGTGTTAGATGTAGCGATAATCCAAGACACTTAGGTACTCTTGTGGAGAAGCTATCATCTTATTTGAAAGATTTAAAGAATATGAAAAATAAGAAATTTGCAATCGACATTAATGATGCAATATTTAGTATAATATCTGCAGATGAATTTAAGGCCAGATACAACAGAAGTTGTGCAAAAGAAAAAGATGACGTAATAATATTATTATATAGAAAACCTCAGATAATAGAAAAAGAGAGTAGAAGACAAGAACTCATAAAACTCTATCATGATACCCCCCAAGGAGGACATTTTGGAGGAGGAAGACTCTATTAAAATTAAAACAAAAATATGTGTGGAAAGGAATGAATAAATCAGTAAAAGAATGTGTATCAAAATGTGATTTATGCCAAAGAAATAAACAGATTAGACATACAAAAGAACCACTGAACGTTACAGACACACCAACCAGTAGCTTTGACACTATAGTAATTGACACAGTTGGTCCATTACGTCCGAAAAATAATTTCAGATACATTTTAACAATGCAGTGTGAGCTGACGAAATACATAATTGCTTGTCCAATAGAGACAAAAGAAGCTAAGTCAATAGCTAAAGCATTAATGGAAAATTTAATTCTTAAATATGGTTTATTTAGCATACTGAAATCTGACAGAGGAACAGCTTTTGCGAATGAATTAATGAAGGAGATATGCGAATTACTAAAGATAGAGCAAAGATTTTCGACTCCATACCATCACGAGACTTTAGGAACTGTTGAAAGAAATCATAGGGTCCTAAACGAATACTTTTTATCTTTTGTCAAAGATGACAGATGGGAAGATTGGATTCCTTATTATACATTTGCGTACAATATAACTCCTCATGTAGATACATAATACTCACCTTCTGAACTTATTTTCGGGAAATTACCAAGTTTACCGGGAGATGAAGTCATGAACCATCCCAAGCTTTACAATTTTGAAAATTATGCTAATGAACTAAAAGCCAGATTATTACTCTGGTAGAAAAGGTAAACTAACTACAGTAATCTGTATGATGTTTATTTAGTAGTATTATCTTTACAAAAATAGACATCTGCATTAAAATGGGTTGCGGTTTAGACCTACACAGAAAAAATTATTTTTCCAATTCAAACAAAAAATTTGTAGAATCAAACAATTTTTTGTCTAAAATCGGTCCTACAAACAAATTCGCATATTCAAACAATTTATTTGCATTTTGTTTATTGAAAAAAAACGCCGATTTTTTCAAACAAATAATTTTACAGAATCAAACAAAAAGTTTACCGAAATTCATATAAATTTCAAACAAATATTTTTGCTGAATCAAACATAAAAGTTTTGGCACAAGCAATGACGCGCACACAAGCAAGCACTGTTGGCAGAGCGGCCCGGCTGGCTTTGAGACACATTTTTTTGTTGGAATAATTTTTGAACGAAGTCATATTTATACTCACAGTGTTTTTCTTTATCACTCACTGTTGCTTTATCCTTTCCTTTGCTAATGAAGAAGAAATGTAACCAAAAACGGCGGCAGACCGACTCGATATGTTTTCCGCCATCATTCTATTTTTGTATTTGATGTATTTAAACAAACTGTTTGAAAAAATTGAATACGGGATTTTGTTTTTTTTTTACCAACCAAAAATTTATTTTGTTTCTTATAATGTGTTTTTTTGTGTTTTTTTACCTGCTATTGCTTTTGTTGTTTTTTTTTACTACAAACCTCGTCACGCTATTTTATAATTTTTCTTATTGCTGTACTTTTTTAAAGCGTCCAAAAATATAATGCATGTGTTTTTTGTTGTAGTTCTTATATTTATCATAAAGAAGTGTTGCTTGCAATCAATAAAAAAATGCAAAAAGACGACAACATTAAAGAGCGTTAAATATTTCATACAAAAATAATGAAAACTTCAAACCAATAGCGCGTTTATTAAATTTTTGAATAGTTGTCCACATTTTTGTTGGTTAAATAAAAATCAAACAAAAATATTGATTGAATCAGTAAAAAAATTTGTAGAAATCAAAAAAATTTTCAAACAAGCGTTTGTTTTTTTTCTGTGTATATATACAATCAGAAAGTTTAATGTGTTTTTTTAGCAATTTTAAATAGCTTGAGTAAAATATCACGATTCGTAACAGTTTAAGCTGAACTTAACTGATATGAATCATCCCAAAATTCAATACAGCGGTGCAATTAGTTTTAGCGTTTGCAGAGAATTTCAGAAGCCTGCTAAAATGGAATCTAAGGTAAATTATGGACCGTATATCACAAAATTGAATAACATTTTTTCTGGACATATGAAGCTAAGCTGGAAGAAAGTTTATCGCAATATCTATATCGGATACGGTTTTAGACGCATCTAATTATTTTACCAGAGTGGCCTTTTTAAGGGGCCTAGGGTAAATTATTGACCGATCTTCACGAAATTTCACGGTGTCATTGCTAGTCCTAAAAAACTGTGACAACCAATTTCTGTTACGATAGCATTGTTAATTACGGTTTTAGGCGAACTAAACAGTTTTCCGGAAGAAGGGTTTATATGGGGCCTAGGGTTAATTATGGACCGATCTTCATAAAATTCAACAGTATCATTTCAATTCCTATGAAACTGTGACGTGCCAAATTTTGGTATGATAGCATTTTATTTTACGGTTTTAGGCGTACTAAACTGTTTTCCGGGAGTAGGGTTTATATGGGGCCTAGGGTAAATTATGGACCGATCTTGACGAAACCTTACGGTGTCATTTCTAGTCCTATTAAACTGGGTCATGCCAAAATTTGTTATGATTGCATTGGTATGTAGTGTTTTAGGCGTACTATAATGTTTTCCAGGAGTAGGGCTTATATGGGGCCTATGGTAAATTATGGACGGATCTTCACGAAATCTGACAGCGTGATTTCCTGTCAAATAAAACGAATTTTTGCAAAATCTTATATCATTCTGTGCATTGTTCCAGCATTAATGTTAGTTTTTGTAACAAAATTATCAATTTTTTTTAGTTGGTGGTTCCACATTTTGATTCATAGCTCTGATGCTACTCAACCGATTTTGCTGAATTTCAAGCCAAAACTGCTTAAGATAACTACAAGCAATTTGACACTTAGGTTGTTTATTTCTTTTGGGTTTTTCAAAAGTGAGCGTGTTTTCAACAGACGGACAGACGGACAGACAGACGGACATGGCTAAATCGACTTAAAATTACTCAAGAACCCAGAATATATATACTTTGTGGGGTCTGGGAAGACTAATACAAAAGTTTCACACGGAATGAGGGAGGGTATAAAAATCCCAAAATAAGGGGAAAACTAAGCGTTGAATAAAATGGAGGATAATCGAGTATGCAAAAAGTCGTAGCAAAGTCTTAAGCCGCATCCTACGCGCTGTACCATACAAATATTGCGGCTTAATAAAATTCTTTAATTTGGCCCCTGCAGCGCGTAGGATGCTCCTAGATGGGTCAAATGTATGACCAACCCCACTTTATTATTTATTGCCGAATTTCGGTTTTTTAGTTATTTTAATAAACTAAACCGTTTTTGAGTTACGCGAATATATGCTGTGCAGCCTCTTACATTTTCGAAATAACGGTATATCTTGAAAACACGAGCTAACCTAAAAAAAACGCTTAGCACCACTGGATTCAGCGTACCAAATTATGGTAAAATGCCAGGTGCTGGTCTGTTTTTTGCAACTTGCACAGTGTACTTATTGCTCAAAATTACAATATTAAAATTCAATTTTAATATTATTTTTTTTAAAGGTTGCGAAAGGAAAAAATTATATCTTAAAAAAGAAAAAAACACCTCCTTCAAAGTTTCAGAATTTTTAAAGAACAGTTTGAGGTATTATACAAAAAAAAATCATCCAAATAAAAAAATAGGTTCTTGACTCAGTCCGTTTTTAAAATTTAACATTTTGCAGATAAAATAAATCAAAAAAAAATTTTTGTTCAATATATTGTTTGTAGCCCCAAGTATTCTCTTTAAAATGACATCGAAATCATCTTCGTATGTCAAGTAGTTTTCGAGATATTGAAGAAATAAGCTCAACACATTCGGCTAATTCGGCGAAATTATGACATTTTGAATATGACATAACTTTTGAAAAAAAAAATTTTTTTTCGTTTATATATGTACCTTATAAGATAAAAGGAACCTTCTCACCAAATTTCTTTAAAATCGGAAGGGGTCGTGTCCCACTCTTGGTCGTTTTGACATGGAATTACCCTTTTAATAAAGAGTTTTTACATAATTTTATTTTTAACATGTTGCTGTTGGTCTATACGTTACAAAAATATCACGTCACATTTATCAGATAACGGTTGAAAGGCTACTAAACACGCCGAATAGTTGATAATTAACATTGATCGGATAAAAGATGCCTGATTTATAGTGGACCAAAACTAAGATTTATTTAAAAGTTTAACGTTTCACACAAATTATTGTGATTTTTACCAGTTTCAGTCGCACTTTAATAGAAATTAATGCAATCAATTTTTTTCTGACTAATATTATTTATATAAAACTACTTGTTTGGTCCCGGCGCTACTCGGGATTTTTTAAGTAAAAATAAAAAAAGAAATACTGGAGAATTCCGTTAATAACTTGACCCCAGCGTTATCTACCATCAATTAAAAAAAAATTAAATATCACGACAACAGCGCCAAATCACACAAATTTTAATGATTTTTTGCTCTTTTTAACTTATTTTTTTTTAAAACCAATCAATAAAATTTTTGAAGTTTTATCACTTACGACGTTAGCTTATTTAAAAACGCACATTTTGTGACCAATAGGATCTAAATCGGTAAAAAAAATGACAAAGTTAATTAATTTAAATATTACACTTTTCTATTTTTACCAAATCACAAAAAACACACCAAGTAAATACACATAGCGAAGTGTTTAGTAGCAACATATATAAAAAAAGCCTAAAACTTTTAAATTACTATAGCTTTTAGCTTATCCCATCAACAATAAATTTCAGTTTATCAATAGTATAAATGGGAATTTAGCACATTTAAACGAAACCTTGTTAATAATATGGGTTATTTCACTAAATCGTTTGTAGCTTAATCATTTTTGCACCAATCTAGGTCTTTTTAGGCGCAAAATGTTCGTATTAAAATAAACTAATGCCCCATGCAATAAAGCGTTACAATTTTTTATTGTTTGGTATGAAAAAAATAATGATAATCATTCATTCTTGACTGACCTGAGATTTGAACCCAGGCGGCTGGTTACCCTGACAGGTTTCGATCGCTACCACTCGATCTCCTCAGAGGGATTCGCCGTCTTACACTCAATATACAATTTTAATTAATTTTCATGTTGTAAAATTCCTTTCTTCATAAAAATAATTTTAACTGTTGAGCGTTGCTTATATCTTAAATAATTATTGGTAGTATGTTCCAAAGACGTATGACATTAATAAAAAATTGCCACTCCGAAACTAAAGTGCGATGCTTAAACCGAATTAGATTCTTTGTTCGATTAAGCCGGCCAAAACTCAGTCTATTATATAAGTACTCAGGTTCACGGGAGCTAATAATTTTATGTAAGAAAATTAATGATCTTATTTTCAATAAATCATCAAACTGAACGCCATATAATTTCTTAGTATACGCACACATTTAATCAAACCGTCTAAGTCCATACACATATCTTGTATTGTTGTTGAAAAGGACATTAAGTCTTCCTTTAATTTCTGTCTCTCCATATGTCGCATCCATATAATAACGTTGGAATAAGGTATTCAAACCAAAGAACCAAAGGGTTCTAAGCATTGAATAGGTTCTTCCAGTAACATGCTGCAGTAACATGATCGCTCCATGTCAAAGTGCTTTTGAATATAACTCCTAGGGTTTTTGCTCTTTAAACAATCTCAATAGGCTGATTATTTATATACATAAATGCTTGGTTTCACATTTATTTGGCTTAAACTCAGCCCATTAGAGAATAGAGGGAAACTCTATTTAAATCATCATTAAGTTTTTGTTTGCAATCATCTAATTTCTTACAGTTTATATTATTCACATATAATTGTGCGTCATCAGCATATAGAGCAATTCCATATGAAAACGATCAAAATTGGCAAATTTTTGGACGACCCCTCTCCGATTTTAAAATAAATAGTCTCAATCGATTGCCCAGCAAAAAATAATGTACCTACATATTTGTTTTTTTTTTATAGTGACTGGTTTAGTGGTGGTGTACACCACTGTCATGTGAAAAATTGAAGAATTCTTCATAAGGGACCTCATTGAAAGTTGTTTTAAAAACTACTAAAGCGATCGCAACGAGTGATAGCTCGTTGGAAAGGTATTGAATCAGGCTTTAATTGAGATATAAAATGTTCCTAATTTTTCTTAGAAATTTACCTTTAAATTTTCCCATGAAAATTAAATTTTCCGATTTTCCACAGAAGCTCCTAAATTTTCCGGCTCATTTTTTTTTTGGATTCCTCATAATTTTTGCTTTAAGAATCAGCAATAAAAAAATGGGCCCCGACTCCTTGTTTGGACAGGAGAAGAGCATTTAAGAGACCACCTTGTTAAAAATACATTTTAAAAATTATTTTACAATTAAAAATACATTTATGAAGAAAAAATCTTTCTTATTTTGCTGCTTATACTTAATTACAATATTTATTAAAAATTTCAATTGTCTTGGCATCATTATAAAATTAAAGTTACTTTAAATTTAGCACGTCGGCAGACGAAGAGTACCGCTTTACATTAATTGACATATCAGAAATATTTGGTATGAAGCAATGAAACTTTTGCGTTCCAGTTATAGTTTTGACATTATTATATCTGTTTTGAATTCGTCGCTCCATGGCATCGTGTTCTTTTTGAGTGCCTAAAACTGTGTTAATGGCAATTTCCTTGCTTTGAATCCACGAAAACAAATGTTGTACATTTAAGATCTGGTCAGTATATGGCCTTTGCAAACTTGCCCTAGTCGCCATGCGTTTTAGGGTTCCCCCTAACGCATCGCATGGGCCCTTACCGTGGGACGTCGCGAAAAAGTGCCACTCGACCTTGCAGTTTTGTTCTTCTTCAATTATGCAAAGGATTGTAAAAATTTTTTTTATTCTTGTACTGAGAAGCCGCGCCGTCTGAGAAAAACGTTACTTTGTCGATTGCATCGAATTTTGATCTTAAGAATTCAAACAGTTTCATTTGAAATAAATAAACGGACACATAATTATGAGCTAAACTCTCCGCGACAACAACAAGGCTTATGGTCTGTAGTTCGTTATCTTCATTTTGGGCTAATTTCTCCTTACTTTCCTTTAGAAATTTCGATTGCATCTCGGATATGAAATGGTGCGCCTTCAGTTCATTCAACTTGAATCCGAATTCCTCGATGAATTCCGGAATCTGCTTTACCACGGTCTCAAGGGAACATCTGCCGCTGCTAATTATCCACTGTTTGAAATGCACCTCCTGAATTAACAGCTGTTCAAACTTTTCCGCCAAATATTGCTCTAGCTCGTCAATCTTCGGACAATTGTCGCATTTGGACAGATGACAATTTTCCGTGGGGTATGCGCACAACGACTTCGACAGGAGGTCCTATATGTTTCAATTTCACCGTGAAATACTTTCAATTTCTTGCATGGAAAGAAAATTAATTTGATGTTTTGATGAAACATGCAAACGCAGACTGAATGCGGTCCGTGCCTGTCTAATGCCAGCACGCATTCTTTTGGTCGTAGGATGAAAAACTTAGAAAATCCCACTTTTTCTGCTGGGTATTTCTCATTGAACTGATGGTATGCTTCGGATAGATTACATAATAATAATCTGCGCTGCTTGTGTACTTTTTCTCCATCTTCACGTGTGATAACATAGTCACGTGTACCTGGGCAGGCGCGGCTGTTGTCATCATTGCAGTAAAAATCTTGAATCAATTTCACCGTTGCTTCGCTGAGGGTCCTTGAGCCAAATTTCTTGGTGGGAGTCGCTAATATGCCCTTCTGTCGAACTAATTCTTTGCTTCTTCTCGCGATATAAAAAGAGGTTTGAAACTGTTCAGAAATCTTGCGTATAGACCATGATTGAGGCAGCACAGATAAAATGAGATATTTCTCTGGAAAAGTGGTCGCTAAATTGAATTTTCTTTTCAACTGCTCAATCATTTGTTTGCCGTCATCAACGTCATCTGCTTGACTGCATTCGTTATCAGAGCCTTCATCAAATATTGTCGCGATTGCACTCATAACCTTGCCTTTTTTCTCTTTCCTGTATGTTTCACTTCGCAACTTTCTTTTTCTAATAGGCGTTTCACCTAAAGTGGTAATAGCCTCATTCAAAGGACTCAAAGACATATTGACCATCGGAATGTCTGCCTCACTATCAGATGAAACATTTTGTTCACTTGTCATTTCACTCTCAGATTGTGGCTGGATTTGTTTCAATGCATTTGCTTGTTGAGACAAATCGATTTTACACTTGGGGCAAATGAATTCTGCTTCTTCACCGTATTGTATATTTAATTCATTCATGTATCGCTTCGAAACACCAGTTAATTTTAATACTTTTATCTTTTTCGAACGATGTCCACTCTTGTTAAACGGATTGCAGCAAAATTTATTCATTTTACTTTAAATTGTCTTTACAGCTTCACTCTTTACTTTACAAAAAAAAAAACACTTTAACACTTTCACGTTTAGTATTCAACTGAAATTTAACTCAGTGGTAAAAAATAGGTAAAAAAAAATAAGCGATATTTGCTTTTCTTTAATAGGAAAATTTGCGTGAACTACTGGTCATAAAATGTTTTTTAAAGAGGGACTTAATTGGTTACTTCCAATAAGCCGACCACAGGCCATAAAATGTTTTGCAAATTTTTTAAATTACCAGGTAATAAATATTTCGCCATATTTATGGAAAATCCGTGTTTTATGACTTGTTTCTGCACGTGTCATTTTAGGCGAAATATTTATTACCTGGTAATTTAAAAAATTTACAAAACATTTTATGACCTGTAGCCTCAGTCGGGTTTGGTGTGCCATTACATGCCACTGCTGCTATTATCCATGGATTTATGGCCGATCTTGTGAAGGCAGGCAGACCATATTCACTACACACTCAACTTGGGGCTCTTAAAAAAAAATTGATTTTTTCTTCATAAATGTATTTTTAACTGTAAAATAATTTTTAAAATGTATTTTTAACAAGGTGGTCTCTTAAATGCTCTTCTCCTGTCCAAACAAGGAGTCGGGGCCCATTTTTTTATTGCTGATTCTTAAAGCAAAAATTATGAGGAATCCAAAAAAAAAAAATTAGCCGGAAAATTTAGGAGCTTCTGTGGAAAATCGGAAAATTTAATTTTCATGGGAAAATTTAAAGGTAAATTTCTAAGAAAAATTAGGAAAATTTTATTTCTCAATTAAAGCCTGATTCAATACCTTTCCAACGAGCTATCACTCGTTGCGATCGAAGAATTCTTCAATTTTTCACATGACAGTGGTGTACACCAGCACTAAACCAGTCACTATAAAAAAAAAAAAATATGTAGGTACATTATTTTTTGCTGGGCAATCGATTGAGACTATTTATTTTAAAATCGGAGAGGGGTCGTCCAAAAGGTGATCGCTTTCATATGAATATCGTAGTGCATTAGTTGACATGGTTAATCGTTTGCATATATTGAGAAAAAAAGTGGACCAAGAATTGATCTCTGTTGAACACCTCTTCTTACTGGTAATAAACATGAAGTTCTATTCTTTGTATCCACACATTGAACACGGTCTTCCAGATAGGATGACATCAGATTAATCGATGTTGAAGAATAATTCATCATTTTAGATAATTTCTGTTTTAATATCGTATGGTAAACCGTATCGAACGCCTTGGAGTGATCCAATAAGACTAGCATTGTCCAACGTCCGTCATCAACTTCCCTTTTTAAATCTTCAGCTACATCAGTCAATGCTGTAATACAACTATGCTTTGCAGGAAAACCAGAATGTCGATTACTGAGTAACCGGTTATATAGTGCAATTTGATTATGCAAAATTCTTTCCATAGCCTTTGATAGAAAGAGATAAATCGCGATTGGTTGAAAGTCGTTGTTGGATTTTGGTATGGGCAAGACTTTCGCCTGCTTCCATCGAGAGGGAAAGGAGCTTGTTGTAATAACTTTATTAAAAAATATGAGTTATAAGTGGAAGAATCGATGGAAGTAACATCTTAACAAACAAAGGATGTAGACCATAAACACCCATAGCATTCGATTTTATTGAAACACAGCTTGTGTAGACGTCAATCTGGGTAACACAGTTAAAAGAGAAATGGTTTGAAGGAAGATGATTTATACGATAATCATCATAGAACTCATGATTTGCTTCTGGCATATTAATGTTTACAAACTTCTCATTTAGATCATCAGGGTTTGCAATGCATTCAGAAATATTTTTGTGTTTCCCAATACCAACATCACGAATAGTCTGCCACGTTTTCTTTGTATCAATTGAATTAGCAAATTTCTTGGCATAAAAATTTGTTTTAGTTTCTCTGATCTTTTAAGTAACGAAAAATTTCATTAAGTCCAGTTGTTCTGTATCGTTTCCATCTGACATTCGTTCGGCTATAAGTTTGCCAATCTGTATTGTAAACCATGGTTTATGGCTAATGGCTTTTATTCTTAATGGAACCGTTAGAACAAACAGATATGCCAGATCTTTTTCTAAAAAATTCAGTTGTTCATCAACCGTTAGATGCTGTTTCAATAAATTTTACGATATTTTCTGCAAAGTTGTATAATTGAGATTTTTGAAGTCATGGTAAGTAATTGTCTGGTTTGGAATTTTTAGTTTTATATCATGTGCCATAAATATAAGATCGTGCTTAGAAAAACAGGGTGCCGATAATTGATCGTATATAAGTATGTTGGAAAAATTAGATACACCAAATAGGTCAATAAGTGTGTTGCTGGTGTTTGTCAAATGCGTGGGGGTAATAGTATTTGGAGGAACCAGTCCTATAGATTGCATACTGTTAAGAAGGTGTATTCATTAAGCAAATTAGAGTTTAAATCTCCTGCTATCACGATGTCATCATAACCTGTAGTTAGTTCTTCCAACGTTTTGACAAAATTAATTAATTTTAATATGACGATTGGGCCTGTACACACTGCCTAAAAGAATTTTACTGTCCTCATTGTATAACGCAATAAAGATGTTTTCAACAAGGTTGATATTTTCATGACTTATATTACCAAACACGAGGTTTTCTTCAGACTTGCATGTTATTTTGCACCTTAAACCATTTTTAAAGTAGATGGCAACACTACCGGCATAACTTTTTATATCAGCTCCAAAAGTTGTATATCCGTTCATTGATACCAAACTGTAGGTAATTGACGAGTTAAATCATGTTTCAGCCACAGCTAATATATCAACACCGGAACCTTAAAAAATTAGTCTTAATTCCTCAATTTTGTTCCTAAGACTTTGTGCGTTAATATGGCAGATTTTGAGACCATCTCGCTGTTTGGCCAGAACTCTAACCATTTTTGCTGTTACATCTTTAGAACTACAGAAATTGTTATTTGTGAAGATCATATATAGAAAGATAATTTTCTTGATTTTTCTTAAAGAAGTATAGATCATAATTGGAAATTAAATTTTGATTTAAAGAAATACATAATACTCAATAAAAGAATTATAAATTGTATAAAATAAGGTTTAACATACAGGAACACTTTAATACATCTCACCATTACTGGCTCCATGACGAAATAAGCGAAAAAGTTCTGATGTATCATCAATACAAATAGGTTGATCAGCAGCTGTTAACTTGACATATATGAGACCGGACATTTAAAACGCAGCATAGAAAAATGCCATTATTTATCAAACATAACAACACAAAAATATTAATTCTTATATATTTATATATGAACAAGTTATTTATGTTTTAACATACATACATACATATGTATATGTTTTAATATAATTTAATATTTATAATGTAATACAACAAGCATAACAGAAAAATTCATAAACTCATGTTTAAATAAATATAACTAAAAAATATTAATAGTAATTTTTTTTTACTTAAAACGCAAGAGGACCTGACTAACCAAAAATTTTAAATCGCCTTTTTCATTGATTCTGATGTATTGCAGCAATACAAATCTCTACTAAAAATGTTATAATCTTTCAACTAAAGTTAGCGGTTTTATTAACAAAAAAGAAAGGGACCTGTCTAAAAAAGAGTATATTATAAACGCTTAAAGGCCTAACTAAAACTTTGCATAATAGGCAACATTGTCAATTATCAAGAAAACTGGTAGGTTTTACAAGAAAAATAAAATATAGAATAAAATATAAATAACAATAGAGACGCTAAGAATACAACAGAAAATAAAAAAGACGATGAACTTAAAAGAAGACACACAAAACATAAGTGCCAGTTACTGTGTTGCAATATCAAAAAACCTGTGATATAATTTTTAAGTTTGTGTTTAATTTAATTTTTCATGTTTAATGTTTTTCATGCTTGTCTACAACAAATTATTGTTCAATGTAATAAAAATTGATTTTCTTATTGTAAGTCATAATTAATTGTTGAAAAATGTTTGTTGTAATAATATTGTTATATATACTTTCTTTAATTTAAATAGACGAATCCCTTGATAAAGTGAACATAACATTCACGAAACGTTGGGAAAATATGGATTAAATGCATTTTTAATTACATAAAAAACTTTAGGCCGTATTAGCTAAAATAAAATCAAATTTAATGAATAATTACATTGGCCAAACAACAAAAAAATATATATAAATAATATCGGATAGCTCGCCGAAATTGGAATTTATTTAATAAAATTGAACTATTTTAACAATATATTCGACAACATCATAGAGGAGAAACATGAAGAGATTTTTTAAACATATAATTTTTAAATATAACAACGAAACATCTAGGACAATGAAAGAATACTGCAATGAAGTCAAAAAATTAGCGAACCAACAACAAAGGCTTAAGTTTCTTTTGTCATGCAGAAGTTATGGTATTATACCAAATCACACAAAACATACCACAACACAGGTAACACATCTTTTTCAGTGTCATACTTTTTAGGGACAACTAGGCAAAGTTCAATACAATTTTCACAAAAAAATCTTGAACTTGGAAATCTCACAAACAAATACTAATATTAAAATTATTAAAAGTAAACTTTTTCATCTTGAGACTGGGGTTAAGAACATGGTAACAACTGATGATTTTAACATTTTTATTAAAAAACAAACAGATAGAGCGAGACATATAACTACGAATACGAAAGAACGACAAATAAAGAAACTAAATACACTGAAAGAAAGACATTTTGAAAATCATGGCCTTAAGTTTAATGATCATTGGTTTGAAAACAGGACTAACTTAGTCATTCCAGTTGAATGTAAATGGATTTTATCATTGGGAAAAAAATTTGCCTTACCGATTAACAGAGCTAATTTTTCAGTTTTACACATAATTGCGGATATTGAACAGTGTGTTCAGGCAATAGAGGACAACACGGATAGGGAAAAGGAAATGGTCAGAACTAAGCTGGCGAATAGAATCTCGGAATTTAACAGAAAAATGGGAAATACACCTAGGGAAAAACTGATTCTTACAGCTTTCGAGAAGACGAGAAAATTTTTGAAAAGGCACAGCGACATTATGGTAATACAAGCAGATAAGGGAAATAAAACGGTTGCGATGTATAGAACTGATTACGAAAGTAGGATGCAAACGTTATTGGAGGACAAAAACACATACCGCGAATTAAGAATCGACCCAACACCAAAATTACAAAGAGAAAACAATAATATCATAACGGACCTACATAAAAATGAATACATAGACACATGGCAAAAACGACGGCTTCTTTGTTCAGCGGCAACAGCTCCAAGAATCTACGGCTTACCAAAAATCCATAAAACTGGAATCCCTCTGAGACCAATTGTTTCCTCAATGCAGGTGCCATGCTACCAACTTTCCAAATACCTAGGACAAATTTTAAAAAACTTAATTTCGAACAACTACAATATAAAAAATTCATCACATTTAAAATTACAGTTGCAAAACATAAATATCTGTCCCGGAGAGGTATTGGTATCTTTTGACGTCATATCACTTTTCACAAACATTCCAGTTCATACCGCAATAAAGAACATAATGGCAAAATGGGAAGTTTTAAAAAATTTCACTAGAATTCCCAGATCTAAGTTTTTAAATATACTAAAATTCTGTCTTACTGATAATAATTACTTTATATACAATAAAAAATTTTTTAATCAAATATTTGGTATGCCGATGGGTAACCCACTTTCACCAACTATCGCTGATATAGTCCTAGATACTCTAATTGACGAAACAATTAAGGAACTGGAGGATAAAAATATCCGCATAAAATACATAGCAAAATATGTAGATGATATTTTAGCCATAGTAAAATTAGACGATAAGGATGAAATCCTAAAGACTTTAAACAAATATCAAGAGAAAATTCAGTTCACAATTGAGATACAAACTAACACAGGAATTGCTTACTTAGATACAAAATACGCATTAGTGGAAATAAAATAGTTTTCGACTGGTACGCAAAGGAAACATCATCGGGAAGAATCATGAATTTTCACGCAACACAACCACGGAACCAAATAATTAATACTGCCAGCAATTTTATCGACAGAGTGCTAAACATTAGTGACAGACAATATCACTCAAAAAACATAGAAAAGATAAACAACATTCTAACAAGCAATAGCTTTCCAAAAAATCTTATAAAAACTTTAATAACAAATACAGTAAGGAAAATGAATAACACAACATCTGGCCACTCTAATGCTGACAAGGAGAAAAAACAATTTTATACTGTAAAATACATACCTGGACTTACGGATAAACAGAACATCAAAGACACAATAGAGAAGAAAAACATATCGTTTGCTTATAAACCTAATAAAACTTTAAGCACAATATTTACAAACATCAAAACACCAATAAACAAACAACAACAAAGCAATGTTGTTTACAAAATACCATGTAAGGGAAAAAACGATCAAAGCTGCGATTTGATTTATATTGGGACCACAAAGAGAACATTGGAAACAAGAATAACAGAACATAAAATGGACATAAACAAATTAAAGGAAAGTACTGCTTTAGCCCAACACATAAAAAATACAAATCATACGGCAGATTTTGATAAAGTACGAATATTGGATAGAGAAGGAATAGAAAGGAAAAGATTCACAATAGAGACGCTAAGAATACAACAGAAAATAAAAAAGACGATGAACTTAAAAGAAGACACACAAAACATTAGTGCCAGTTACTGTGTTGCAATATCAAAAAACCTGTGATATAATTTTTAAGTTTGTGTTTAATTTAATTTTTCATGTTTAATGTTTTTCATGCTTGTCTACAACAAATTATTGTTCAATGTAATAAAAATTGATTTTCTTATTGTAAGTCTTAATTAATTGTTGAAAAATGTTTGTTGTAATAATATTGTTATACATATATACTTTCTTTAATTTAAATAGACGAATCCCTTGATAAAGTGAACATAACATTCACGAAACGTTGGGAAAATATGGATTAAATGCATTTTTAATTACATAAAAAACTTTAGGCCGTATTAGCTAATATAAAATCAAATTTAATGAATAATTACATTGGCCAAACAACAAAAAAATATATATAAACAGTTTAATATTAATTTTTTATAAAATGAATATCACACATTTGTGTTATATGATTTAACCTTCCTAAAAACTGGTCAAATGGTTTCTCAATACAGTTACTGTTGCGCCAGCTTTGGAATATAATATTTTTCACTGTACCAACCCATTTCTCGCATAAATATCTTTTTTCAACTTTTTTTTTGTGGAATTTATCCAAATGTTAGACTTCAGTGGTATATAATTATAATTTTTATTAAATACTTGCTATTTACTCTTATCGTTTCATCCCTAGCAAGCGAATATATGTATTCATTTGTATGTCGACAAAAATTTCGATTGCCAGTTCGTTTAAAGTTACTGAATCGCACCACTGATAGAAAAAGGGCCCATCGCTGGAGACGGTGCGCTGAGTTTGTTGGAATTGACTTCCGTGGTTTAAGAATGGATACGAAAGGCTGATTTATATATATAAAATAGGATGTGTGTATGTATGTATGTATGTCCGTATGTATGTATGTATGTATGTATGTATGTAACGTATGGACTCCAAAACTTCTAAATAATTTGGACGATTTTTTCTTATAAATGATCGCCATGATCCAACTTAGATTTATACGAAAAGAAAATTTTGCCCCGCCCACTTTTTTCGAATTACCTAAAATCAGAAAACGGCTCCATCGATTTGACAAATTTTTCTTTCAAATGTTCGTATTAATCCATTTTAAGTTTTCATTGAAAGAAAAATTTACCACGCCTACTTTTACGCCCACTTTTTCTATTAAGCGCATAACTTGAGAACGGCTTGAGCGATTTGGACGATTTTTTCTTGAAAATGATTACCATGGTCCAACTTAGGTTTTTACAGAAAGAAAATTTTGCCCCGCCCACTTTTTTCGATTTACCCAAAATCAAAAAACGGATCCATCGATTTGACTAATTTTTCTTTTAAATGTTCGTATTAATCCATTTTACGTTTTCATCGAAAGAAAAATGTACCACGCCTACTTTTACGCCCACTTTTTCTATTAAGCGATTTGGATGATTTTTTCTTTAAAATCATCGCCATGGTCCAACTTAGGTTGTTACGGAAAGAAAATTTTGCCCCGCCCACTTTAACACACACTTTTTTCGATTTACTTAAAATCAGAAAACGGCTCCATCGATTTGACTAATGTTTCTTTCAAATGTTCGTATCTCTTTAACGGATTTTAAAAATCGAGCGCAAAAATTTTTAGTAATTTGGACAGGACAACGGCTGTCGGGTCAGCTAGTGATCTATAATAAGAATGCAGCAACGATATTCTTTACTAAAAATATTATGGCTAATGCTTTTTTTATAATTCTTCTGGGGACAGTTAAAGGGATATACGTTTTTTCTCAGTATCGGGATATATGTGGGAAATTACTGCTCTTTATCCTAAAGACGATGCATCTGTTGCTAAGCCTTAAAGCAAATTATCATCGAAATGAGACAACATGGTGGTAGAAATTTTTCGTTTCTCCAGCTCTTGGAATGCCTTTATTTGATTATATCCCCAAATAAAAGAAATAGATTTCCCTCTAAATTGCAAGTTCAACCATAATTTCGCAATTTTGTAAGAAGTTTTTTCTAAATTTTGCTTATGTTCTTCCAAAGGTTTGCCTGTAATTACTTTGCTATTAAGTTGGTTAATAGTGTTTATAATGTCAGGTATTAATTGTTGTAAACCCGTTGAAAATTGGTAGTGCATTAGTAAACGTGTGTGTGTCGTTGCCAAAGTTTATATGTGACGGCGCTTAGAGACAAACAAGAGGTAGGGACGACCTACGCTCGTTTTCAAGGTTGACCTAACGTTCCTAACGTCATGAGATGTGTCGCTTTCAAATGAGACCAATACCAACACGCTCAGTGATGGTACACCAAAGATACACGTATTTAAATCTTTAAAATGGCTCTCATAAACCCTTAGGTCCATATACAGATTTTATTTAAATAAGTCAATTATTGATTTTTATGCCATAAATTTTATTTCATTAACGACACAAAAGCACTATAAAACAGTTAGGAATACATATTCTATGTACATTAGGGATATAACTTTTTTTGGACAAAATTTCTTCATCCCACCACGCGATGTACAATTTAGTATTGATAATAAAAATAATTTTTTTGGCCAAAAAAGTTTCCGCACCAAATGCAAAATTTATTTTTTTTTTTTATTTCCATACACATTATACATATTTGGTACATTTATTGTTTATATATGCAATATATTTTAAATGTATTAAATAAGTTACTGTATAACAAAAATGTAGAGCTATTTTTTGGGCTTAATGAAATAAATTTTAAGTTTAAATTGCAAGTTTACATAAAGGAAAAATTTCTTGTGCAACTTTTATGCAAAGGTATTTTTTCTCTGAAAATTATCACTGCATCATATAATATCCGCCAAACAACTCATCTATCATTTGACATTAAAATTTAAAAAATCGGACAATTATCACAGTGTGTGTGTTTTTATAAAATTTAAAAGAAAATAAATTGGTTTTTTCAAAATTTTCCTTTTTTTCAAAGATTCAACGATATCTCTGAAACTACAGGGAAAATTTTAAAACAATGTTAGCACGGCTTAAATATAATGCTGTTGCCGAGTTTCGGATTTTTTTGTTGACTGAATATGGTCAACCGTTTTCAAATTATTCCAATATATGTAGTAAAAGTGCCTTAATTTTGGACATAACGGTAGATCTCGAAAAGTAGAGTTGATAGAGAAAAGTGTAGATTAGATTTGAAATCAGCGACCTCAAATTAGTAAAAATTTCAGACCGCAAAATGACTGTTCCACAGTGTAATATATATGTACTTTTATTCCAAATTGAAATTCCAACTCAAAGTAAATTCGTTAAATAAACAATTTATTTGTATTCATTAAGCTTTTTATGTGTAAAATGCAATTGAACTTAACCCACTGTTGTTTAATTAGGGTTGAAACATTGTTTGCGTTTTCATTAATGAGCCACGAAACATGCAGCAGGTACATTTGCATTATTCAATTACCAGAACATGATTTGTGTGCAAACGAGTACGAATATTTATTTCGTTAATTTTACAAAATTTATGCGTCTCAATAGGTGCGTTCGAGTACTTTAACTGTAAAATGCAGTTAATGAGAAATTACTAATAAAACTGAAAAATTACTCTCAAAAAAAGCTGTTGCCCAAAAAAGTACGCAGACAGAAAATTTTTAAAAATTCGTTAAATTAAATGTAGTATTCAAGCGGCTCTTGAATAAATTCTTTTATAGCACGAACATTTAAGGATAATACAAACAATTTATTTCTTAAAATCTTTCATATTTACTTGAGCCGAAAAACTATTCTAGATCAAACTATGGGGCACTTTTTAAACTTTGTTATTACCTTAAGAAATCTGAACAGGTCCATCTTTTTTCAGACATTTTTGAAACCACGTAAAGAGCGTTTAAAATTAAGCAAATATGGTCTCAAAGTTTAAAAAATGGATGTTCGCGGTTGCCAAAGAAAACCACTGAGTTTGTTTTCTCTTACATTTTTTCAAGAGTTCTTGAATACTTTTTTTTGCTATTATTTCTTAAAAAGCAAGTGCTGTTCTAAGTGCCCAAATACTAAGTGCCCAAATACGCAGTAAAGTTGAGTAAAAAATAGTAAAAACTTTTGAGTTCTCGAAGGCACCTATTATTTGTACATACATATTTAACTATTTTGTATTTTTACACACACTGGCATACGTAAGTGTGGTGACACTTGTCGATATTGTCGCAATTAAATGTGAAAGGAAGTGAATTTAGATCCTAGCGCCAGTCATAAAAGGCGAACAGAGTTCGAAATCATTATTTCTCTCTCAAATGAATATTAGCAGGTACACATACATACATATATACATACCTTGTTTCACACACACTCACAATTAATAGGCAGAAGCAGAAAAATAAAACTAATTGTTTCTAGAGAGTGTAGCAGTCATTAATGTTTGGGTAATTTAGAAAGATTCATAGAATTTTTAATTTGCTATTGAAAATATCTTCGAAAGCCAAGTGCAACTGACCCAGATGCGTGTGTGGAAATCTTCTTGTCAAATAGAGGCACAGTTTTCACAATTATTGTGGGTTTCTGAAGACGTTTTTATTGTTGCAATTATCCTTTGTATTATAAGACCCCTGCAGTTACTTTCAAATTTAAACTAAAGTGTTTAAACAGATTTCAGTGATTTCATTGTATTTTTTTTATCTAGTTAACCGGCTAAATGTCATCACACATATAAGACTCGCCGCGAAGGTAGTCCATTGTTTTTGAAATTAGTAACAACTTAATTGATGATTTTGAAAATATTAAAAATTTGCCAAGAAAAATTTTGCATAAATTGTATTATACGTCACTAAAGTTATTCCGTTAATAAATTAAAACATGAACCGGTTTTATGTATTTAGGTTTGCAGAACCCAAAATTTAAAAATAAATTTTTGTTTCTTATTTACAGATGAAATTTTTGAATATTTGTTAGAAGAAATTTGTGCCATCAACATCTACTAAATAAAACTTTAAAATCAAAATCGATCCCATCCAAATTTCCCCCTTTTTATTTATAGTCAAAATAATCGAGAATTGTAAGACAGGCAGCTTTTGAAATATTTCCGCTTATTCTTTGACTTACATTGGACTTTTTTGTTTTTTGACGGAAGCAGATGATAACATTACTAATACTAAACTGATCATTGCAGTAATTATATTTTAATTAATAATATGAAAACTTAAATCGGGAATTATCTAAAATTCCGTTGTATGATTAAAGAAAGAAACTCGTTATATTCGGGCTACGTAAAACTATGATGTATGTTTTGAGGTGAAAATCCGTATGGTTAAATATTACAAATTATCTTTAGCATTAAGAAGGTTATTGAATCATATGTTTAGAACAATTTTTTTAGTCAATTAATAATAATTGGTTTTTGTAGCCCAATTTCCAAATTTTTTTCTATTAACTAATGTTTTCATTAACGCTTTGACACATCTCACATTTTTTGTAATTTTTCATTAATTTTTTTTTACAATTTACTTAAAACTACGTTTCTGGAATGACAAAATTTCCTGGTTTTTACGAAAACTTTCATTCATATTTTTTAGACACCACAAACACAAAAAAATTCAAAAAAAGAACAAGTAATCGTATTTATACGTGGGCAACGGCAAATGGCTTGGAAATAAATCCAAAAAAATCTAAATGCGTAGTTATTCAAAGGCGACTAAATAAACTTAATATTATACCTTATATATTTTTAAATAATAGGCAGATTGAAATAGTAAAATCTGCTAAGAATCTAGGAATATTTTTCAATGACACTCTTACGTGGTCGAACCACATTAACTATGCTTGTGGTCGCAGCTTTTCAATAATTAGAACTCTTTGGCGGACCCAGCATTGTACACCTTTAAGAATAAGAATGCTTCTTGCTAAAACTTATCTGATGCCAGTGTTACTGTATGGCTGTGAGCTATTTGCTAAATCGGATAAGGCGAAATTGAACGTTGCGTTTAACAATATTGTACGGTACGTGTATGGACTTAAAAGGCGTTCTAGTGTTTCTTTGTTTTCATCTCGGCTTTATGGCCTTTCCTTAGATAACACTATGGAACATTTTTGGGATTATTGTCTGGGGGGTGAGAAATTCCAAGTCAGGGTGATGGTACTAGGTCAGTATAGTAAAACCCTCAAAGGGTTTGGCGTTCGTATGTGTCAGTTTTTTTTTATGACATTTTAAATTTTGTCCTTATCTTGATGTTTTTTTGTTTAACATAACTCGAGAACCACTTGTCCGATTTTGCTAAAACAAACTCAAAAAAATTTAGAATTACAATTTCTTTAATCCGTTCATATAACGTTTTTCTTTATAATCAACAGTTTTGCCGGTAAAAATAAATTTGTGGAGAATTATAATTGATAAGTGCAAAAAAATGTTCAAGCCTGGATGTATGCAGCAGATTTTATCACAAACCTGCACTGCAATTTTGGTGACTTTTTTTAAGCGATCGGTGAAAATCGTCGGACTTTTGTTTGTTATTTGAAAGAATACACCCACATTCAAAAATGATATAAAAAGAGATTACGCCATGCGCATGTTTTCCCGTTAGATGACGTAGCTTAACCCAAGCTAGGGTTACCTATTGTATGTATTTCCAAAATATTTGGGGCTATGTGTGTATTCTTGACTATTTTCATGAGCTTGAGGTGTTTTTTTTATTAATTTGTTTTTTTTTTTTTAACTTCAATATTTCGGTATCACTTGGGTATCTTCTTCAGGAAAATATTTTGGTTTTGATTTTTTATACAATTTTATAAAATTGAGAACCAAAAATTGAATTGACAACTTACATAGTATATGAAATCAAAAAAATTTCTTTAACTTAAATAATAATATTAAACCTCCCTGCTAGCATTTGGAAGATTGTTTTTAAAAAAACCAGAGTAATGAGTCTTTTTCGAGTACTTTTGGTGATCAAAACTTATTAATCAGCTACACGCTTAAAAATAGACTCGAAAATGACTCACGCTTATGATTCTAAAGTGTTTGATTTAAAATGCAATAACAAATCGTATTGAAACCGTAAATGGATCATCTTGGGGATTAAAATATGAGTATTTAGTCCGTTACTCATAATCAAATTTCGGGCAGCTAGAAGGTTGTAAACTGTTTGATCACAAACTGATTATGCATCTTCTTTTGTTATTAATAATCATATTTTGAGCAGATGGATAATTAAAAAGTGTTTGTTATTTTTTTGTATAGCAATCTCCAATGAATCATCCAGGTGACTCCCAAATAACAAAAAAACTATTGATAAATGACTCAAAGGCGATTAGAAAAATGTCTTATATATGACTCGAAAAAGACGCAGAAAAGAAGTTAAAAAAGACTGATAAATGACTAGAAAATTATTCGAAAATGATCACAAATACCATTAAAAAAACAGTCTAAAATGACTCAAAACTAATAAAAAAAAACTCATCATAAATGACTCATCAAGAAGAGTCGCGGGTAGGGTACCATTTTCTACCGACAAAAGTATCATTTATGATCAGAAAATGAGCGCATATTCTGATTTTTAATCGCGCTAAAGAGTCAAAAAAGACTCGATTATGAGTAAAAATTTTACAAAATGCTAGCTGGGCTTTTACATAATGCACTTTATATAAAAAAAGAAAGAAATAAAATCAAGTAAACTAAGACAAAAACCTTATTCTATATTTTTAGTTTCTGATTTTGGCGTTTGTATGTATATTAAATGTATGTATATTTGCCTTATTCACAAGAAATATTTTATGTTTAATATAGGCTTATTTGATAAATTTCTTACAGTTATCCGTCAATTAAGCGCTTCATAAACATTAAATGTTTTTTTATGATCCAATGTGGGTTTTAATAATTTCCGACATTACTAACATGTACATATCTGTGGCATTTTGACAAAACATCTTAATTCAAATTTAAAAAGTTGAAAAAAATGTTGATAATCATACGAATTTTCATTCAAAAAACCTTTTTGTTTACGTTTTTAAAATTTTGTATTATTAACGAAATTTTTCTTTAATTTTGGTTTATTTCATTATTTGGTAAAAGTGATGTTTTCACCGAGTTTTTTTTAAAAACTTTTTTGCTATCTTATCTCGACTTAAGATGTTTTGTCAAAATGCCACAGATATGTTTTTGATAATTTTCTATATTCAAATTAAAAATATTTAATTTAGTTTACACAATCTCTTGCAATTGTAATGAGAGCATTGTGGTTTTTCTTTAACTAAAGGGCATTATTTATTCATGTAGACTCTACATTGTAGAGTCTCGAAATATTGAAGTTAAAAAATAAAAAACATATTAAAAAAAAAATACCATAAACTCAAGAAGAGTCAAGAAAAATCAAAAATTAGAAAACTTTTAATTATATTATTAATATTAAAGATCAATATATTCTGGATTTATTCCTAAATTTGTTCGAAACAATTTATATGTTGTGAGACTTGGTAACCTGCAACAAAAATCACTTTGACAATTCTCCAAAAATTAATTTATCATATTTCGTTATATATCAAGAATATTGTGTTTTAATCAATTAAATATTGTGTAAAAAAATAATTATTAATATAATAACCGTGTGTGGAGGCTGTTTGAAAGCTTTAAGTGTAAAAAATTCTTGTTTAAAAATTTGAAGCAAATTGTAAACATGAAGTTCGCAGTGGGCAAATGCATGCGAAACGATAGAAAGAAATCAAGTGAGAAATTGTGTTCAAAACTAATTTTGTGCATGTTTTAAATATACATATCTTATCTTAGATGTGTCCTTTTATACTTTTCCAAAAAACAATGAGCAACAAAGAAAGCTTTGGATAACATTTTGCAAACGGAAGGACACCATAAAGATACTCAGGGAGAGAATTTGCTCATTACATTTTGAGCCGGACGATTTTGAAAGAAATTTTAAATTTGAAATGGGTAAGTTAGAAGTATATTGGTTTGCGCAATTCTTTATTTAACAATTGTGTACAGGATGTAGTAATAGGGCAACTTTAAAATTGAAACCGGGAGCAGTTCCGACTATAGATGCCACTGATATTTATACTGAAACGGAAATAATACCATGTGAAGAGGAAGCGAAAAACGCCAATTGTGACACAAATGAAGACAGTTCGCAACTTTACATGAACAATTTAGAAGTTGAAATGTATGTACATATCGCACTAGATCCACAAAAGGGTATTACATTTTAGATTTTCATTTGAGGTCAAAAACTGTTTGTTCTTACATTTGAAAGTCCGAATACATAACAGTAATCAAATTTTTCTTGATCGTTTATAGCAAAGCTTTGCGCCAGGAGAACGAAATGCTAAAAATGCAAAAAAGCCAATCTGAGACTACTATCAAACATTTGACTCAGAGAGTTCAGAGGCTGAGTTTTTCCAACGCAAATCTGGAGAAGGCATTAAGACGTCTCTTCACTGAAGGACAAATAAAAAAAATTAAGAACAATGACAAAAAACAAAACTTCACAGAAGCAGATATTGCCCACTCAATTGCACTGTGCTCTACAAGCGCCAAAGCTTACAGGTTATTGAAAAGAAAGCATTTTCCACTTCCCTCGATAAGAACATTGCAAAGATGGTCACAAAAGTTAGACGTATCGACAGGTATTTTGAAGCCAGTCGTAAAATTATTGGCTGCACCTAATGAAATGTCAGAAACGCAGAAGCTATGTGTTTTAAGTTTTGACGAAATGAAGGTACAGAAAAAGTACTGCTATGATAAGCCAACAGACTCTTTGTTAGAACCAGTTAGTTATGTTCAGGTGGCATTGTTGAGAGGTGATTTAGCTACATCTACAATTTCAAGTACTTTTACAAAAGTTTTTCTATTCCTTTAACAGGATTAGTTGCAAAATGGAAACAACCAATATTTTATAATTATGATTGTCAGATGACCAAAGTAATATTGTTTAATATATTGAAGACAATGAAGCAGTGTGGCTTCATAATCGTGGCAATTGTCTGTGATTTAGGTGGTGGAAATAGGAAACTATTTAACGAACTTGAAGTTGATTTTAATAAGCCTTGGTACGTTTTATACAAATAAGACCTTATTGGATATTAATTATATTTTTAACCTAATAGGTTTTTGTACGACGAAACAAAAATATTTGTGTTCAGTGATGTCCCACACATGATCAAACTGCTAAGAAATCATTTTGTTGACAGTGGATTCATCATTAACAACAAAGAAGTTAAGAAGGATATAATTTTAAATCTTTTATCTCTTCAAACTAGTGACACAAAATATCAGCACATAATTTAAGCGTTGTTGGAGCTGCAAGGCAGAAAGTTAAATTGGCTACTAAACTTTTTTCACATACTGTTGCTCAATCTATTACTCGAGCAGCCAGCTTAGGATATTTGAGTAATGAAAATTGGAGTGAATGTTTTCAAGTTTTCAAACTAGTAAGGACCTTTTTCATTCATAACATTAATAACAAATTAATTTTTATTTCATTTATTTAATAGATAAATGACTGGTTTGATGTTTTAAATTCAAGAGTGCCTAGACAAGATACTAGGGAACGATTACACGCATACGGATTGTCACTAGAAAAACAAAATGAAATATTGAATAATATGTCCCAAATGATTTCAGATATGCGTGTGATTGGAAGGAATACACTTCTGCCATTCCAAAAAGGTAGGTATACAGTTTAATTTAAATGTTGAAAACTGTGTGATTAGAATGTATTTATTTTACTGAACAGGCATTATTCAATCAAATAATGCGTTAAGACTCATGTATAGTGAACTAAAGAGTCGTTATAATATTGAGTATATCTTAACGTATCGCCTAAATCAGGATGTTCTTGAAAATTTCTTTGGTATAATTAGATCTAAGGGAGGTCTTCACGACCATCCTGACCGTCAAGAATTTAAATACAGACTTAGATCATATATTCTTGGGTACAACGAAGGGATCTTAGGCACTAATGCAAATGTTGAGGAAGATAATACTCCTGATTTAGAAAATGAGCAATATTCTTTAACAGGTAAATTTAAATTCAAAGTTTTAAGTACTCGTAGTACAGAGCTAATTTTGCTTCTGATTTTTGCAGGTAAAATACTTCAACACATTAATCCCGCCATCGAACAACAAAACTTGCAAGAAGAAAATCACGAAAGTGAGCTGGAAAACATAAATTGTGATGGTTTAGAGAACTTGGCCGGTTATATTTGCCATAAATTAAAAAACATAGAACCTAGTATTGCCATTAAGCCCCTAGAAGACTCATCATACTCATGGGTTAATCACTTAAGTGAAGGTGGCTTAAGTAAGCCATCAATATCTTTAATGAATGTTTTAAAGTCTTGTGATGAGATTTTTATGCGGCTAAATGGAGACAAATTATTTCCAACAAATGATTATTTAAAAAAACATTTAGTTGAAGCAAAGGACGTAAAAGCTAGCGAAGAAGTGAAAAAACTTTTTTTTAGATGTAGGATGTATTTTAGATTAAGATCGCTTAATGCGGAAATTAAACAAAATATAAGTAGCCGAAAAAGAAAATATACTAAAACATTAACTTAATAAATAAATAAATTATATTAATCTTTATTTGAAATTATTCTTAATTTTATATATTCTTTGAATATTTCACTATTTTTATTCTTGAAAAAAAATACGAGTAATATAAAAAAAATTTTTCTCATAAAATTATTTATGGGAAAAATTAAGAAATTGTCCCACTGTCATGTTTAAATGTCAGACTGTTTCGTGACGTCATTTGACCCACCTGCGCAGAACATTCAATTTTTGAGTTCGTGTTGTCGTAATCTTTCTTCTATCATTCTTGACCCACATTCAGTGATGCCAACAGTAGGGGATTTCCCCTTTTCTAGGGATTTTTTTTCGGACCATTTTTATATTCAATCGGATCTTAATAACTTCTTTTTATGGTGTAATCATAATATGAGGGAGCTGAATCTTGTGAAATGCAAAAGCATGCGTTTTTATAGAAATAACTGTATTGCTGTTAATTATGCTTTTGGTGGTCATCAACTGGAGTTGGTTGATTCGTTTCTTGATATTGGAGTCTTACTGGATCCTAAATTAAACTTTGTTTCTCATATTACATTAACTGTTAATAAAGCTCGAGGCGTTCTTGGCTTCATTAAGCGCTGGGTTAAAAATTCACCGATCCATACATAACGAAGCAACTTTACGTATCACTCGTTAGACCAATCTTAGAATATGGGTCAATCATTTGGGATCCATTTTACAACATTCACAATTCTCGTATTGAATCGGTCCAAAAACAATTTTTTATTATTCTGTTTACGTGATCTTCATTGGAGTTACTCGACAAACTTTCCTTCCTATGCTAGAAGACTGGCATTAATAAAATTACCATCGCTCAAAAGTCGTCGTACAATGTTAAATGTTTTTTTTATGGTTAATCTTATTAATGGTAATGTTTGTTGTGATTTTCTGTAGAGTCTGCTAAATTTAATATACCTTGTCGCAATACGCGTCATTATAATCTGCTTTTTGTTAAATTTTTTTAGAGAAAATTACGCTATTGCTGATCCTTTTTCGAGGCTATGTAGACAATTTAATTCTATGTCACAATTTGTTGATTTTTCTTATTGTTTTTCTTTATTCGTACATTTTTATGTACTACATATATTCTGTAAATTTGTAGTATATTTTAAAATGCATATTGTTATTCATTAATTTTAACCCCTTGTGGACCAAGGCTTGAATTCGTTGAAAAAGTTTAATTTTTTTATGAAATATCGATAAAGGGGTCTTTATAAGGTAGTCTACAAAATTTTAAATTTGTGTTGGACTTGCAAGGCTCCGAGGGGGACCTTGTACTTTTAAGTACCGTCGGGTCGGCATAAGCCAAAAGTTTAAAAAAAAATCATTAATTTTTGTTAAGGTCTTATTAATATTTTTAATAGTTTAATGAGGATTTACATCACTTTTACAACTTTTTTTAAATTAATTCCATGGTATTTAACAAAACAATTTTTTTTATCATTACAGCATAAATAGATACCACAATGGGAACATTTCGAAAAGGGCTTCGATTGAATTTTATTAATACTGCAAAGTTCGCATCTTCCCCGTGTTTTGACAAAAGTTGGCCAATGTCTTTCTAGATTTCCTAAACGAACATCCGTTGAAAAGGATTCTTTTTCCTCGGCGTTTCTTACAGCCTGGAACGATTTGGTCATCTGTGGACATCGCTTTCAAGCTTTTACGACTTACGGTTAGATTATTTTGAGTTAACAGACCCATTGCTACTGAGCGCCTAAATTCCAAAAGAGTTACTTTTTCAAAGGACTGACAATAAGTTATGTAAGAGTTAATAAATGTCATCTCCAATAGACCCCAGAATTTTCGGTGCCACCATTTTTTCGATTTTCGATCAAGACCGTAGGCACTTCGTAATTGATCGGCACGATCAACTCCGCCCATAAACGAATTGTAATCTTTGATTATCGTTGGGCAGCTGATATCATTCAAACTACCAACGCGGCCTCTTCTAGAAACTGTCGTTTGCTCAGTTCCGTGATATTTTGATGCCAAAAATATTGCTTTGTTGTCCATCCACTTAAAAAAGCTTATGCCGGTACATGAAACTCTAGACTCCCAGTCACCTCTTTTCATTTTTTTTTGTCATTATTTAAATTTTTTGGAGTTCCTTTTCTGTTGTAGTGTATTGTTCCACATGCTAATGTTCCTTCCGTTTTTAATTTTTCCAAAAGCCGGACTAATGTAAAGTAATTATCAAAAAAAAAAAACATTTTGTTTTTCCCCACTCCTCTTCGGTCATTGACAAAACAACTCGTTCTCCTACACCAAATTCAGAATACTTGTTTTCAAAAGCTTCGTCCTTACCTTGATAAACCGAAAATTTTTTTGGTCAGCTAGACACCAAACTTTATAGCCTCTTTTTATTGGCTTCATAGGGCAATACTGTTTCATTGCATTTCGTCCTTTGAACATTATCATCGATTCATCAACGGAAAGTTGTATTGTGCCATGGTAAAATAGTTCAAACTTATTATTCAATTCATCAATCATAGGTCGAAGCTTGAAGAGGCGATCTTTATTGTATTGCGGAATTTTTGAGTTATCGTTAACGTGCAACTTGCTCAGTATTTCATCAAATCTATTTGTTTTCCCAATTATTGGTAGATAATAATCATCACTTGTACTCCAATAGTGTTTCCAACTGGGAAGTTTGTGATAACCCATAAGGAAGTTTATGCCTAAAAAGGCGTAAAACTCACATTTTTTTATATTTAAAGTTTTATTCCTTTGGGTGGCGTATAAATTTGACTGAAATATTACATTTTCCGCCATATCGGCAATAAATAAAAGAAAATATTCCGTAGGGGTTCTGCTATTAGCAAATATACCTTCTACAGGTCCCTCTAGTAAGGAAAATTCGGGAATACTTGTATCATGTGGTTTTGATTTCCATCGGCGATTTGGCTCGGCATCTTTGTTTTTATGGCTGCTGCTAGGAGTTGTTTCCTTTATATTCTCCTTATCGTTCTAAACATGTCTTTCATTCTCTATCTCACATTCTGTAAGATTGTTAGGAGAAACATCTTCATCTAACAACTCCTGCAAATACTCATTCAATGTGTCATTACCCGGCTCGTGTTCCTCTTCACTTTCAATATCGGTGTCATCAGTGCTATCGACAGGAATTGACTCCAGAATCGTCAGAATTTCATCTGTACCAAGGCGTTTACAACGAATTCCGGCCATAGTTCTATTATTGGCAAACAAAAAGATTATGCTGTATTAATAATTAAAAATAACACTCACAGCCCAACGGTACTTACCAGTCCTCTGTACTTATTTTCAACATAAGAGGCAATTAACAATTTTTTTTTTAAACCAACACTTTTATGTGCGCACAACAAATTATTTTTCAATAAAATTAAACTTTTTGAGTCAAAAACAACTAAATATCCTTATTTTCAGCAATTAAAAACTGTGTCACAACTGTGACTTAATATTTAAGTCAATATTGTTATTAGTCAGTAAGGATAATATCCATTGATTAAATCAATAAATATGCCCTAAAATAAAAAATTGTGTCCTCTTTTCCCTACGGTTGAAATTTTCCGAAAAAAAAATCCCTAGAAAAGGGGAAATCCCCTACTGTTGGCATCGCTGAATGTGGGTGTATTCTTTCAAATAACAAACAAAAGTCCGACGATTTTCACCGATCGCTTAAAAAAAGTCACAAAAATTGCAGTGCAGGTTTGTGATAAAATCTGCTGCATACATCCAGGCTTGAACATTTTTTTGCACTTATCAATTATAATTCTCCACAAATTTATTTTTACCGGCAAAACTGTTGATTATAAAGAAAAACGTTATATGAACGGATTAAAGAAATTGTAATTCTAAATTTTTTTGAGTTTGTTTTAGCAAATTCGGACAAGTGGTTCTCGAGTTATGTTAAACAAAAAAACATGAAGATAAGGAAAAAATTTAAAATGTCATAAAAAAAAACTGACACATACGAACGCCAAACCCTTTGAGGGTTTTACTATACTGACCTAGTACCATCACCCTGACTTGGAATTTCTCACCCCCCAGATTGGCTGTTGTACTGTGTAATCAGCTGAACATGAGAGTTTTAGTTTTTTTACATAAGATAATATATACCCACAAACCTGAGCACTTGTACGGTAAACTTTGTATTTCTGACATAAGCAGGGGGAAAAGAATTAGATCGTTCGGGTATAAAAGTTTAATTTCTGAGTGGCATTTCTACATATTCGCAGTATCTCTCTGGAATTCTATACCATATAGCATTCAACTTTTAAGTAACGCACGAAAATTCAGGGAAAATATTTTTAAACTGTTTTCAGCATAGCACTTTGAAACATAATTACTTGAGATTTAAATATATAAAATTATCTAAATTTTTGATTATTAAAATATATTGTTTTATGCTTTTTTTTTAAATATTTAAATTAAATTATCTTAATTTTTTTTTTTTTTTATTTAAATTAAATGGTTTTTTTGATTACTTATATAAAAATTGTAGTTAGTTATTAAGTTATTAATTAATTAATGATTTAAAGTTTAACATATTCTCAGTTCCATACTGCAAAATAAGACTCTTAGTCTTGTGTATGGAGCAATTCAATTAATAAATAAATAAAAAATAAATAAATAAATAAGAATGCTATGGGAACTATGCTAAATTATGAACCGATCTTCGCGAAATTTCACAGTGTGATTTCCATAAAATGTTGTTCGGACACAAATTAACACATTGACTGCCAAGCGGTTTTGACGAAAACCTTCCCAGGAGGCCAAGTAATTTTTTTTGTTATAGACATTTTATACATTTTTCACTTTATAAAAACTCAAAAAATCATCCTAGTCTAAGGTTTCTAATTTCCCGGACTTTTTCTATTCCCGGGAAACGAAGCAAAAAAAATTTTATTACCGGGAATCCCGGGATTCTTTGAATAAAACAATGATTTCATTAAATGAGTTCAAGGCAAAAGTTTTTACTTTTTTAAAATACAACATATACAACTGTCCAAAAAAATTAGATTTATTAATTTCACAGAAAACCAAAAAAAAACCCCATATAAGTTGTTACATTCATATGAACATGCATATTATAAATGTATGTATATTAGACTGGTCGCAATTTTTTTTTTTTTAATTTAATTGTTTGCGCTGCTTAAAATATGAGGTTTGGTGTAAGAAATCATGATCTAATTTTTCAGGTCAATCCGAAGGTGCTTAGCCGTGCCGGGTGGGGCCCAAATTTCCCCATATTATAAAAAAAAATCTTTTCTATCAGATCTTTGGCTTCAGAAAGTTGCGGAAAGAATAGGACATACATGCAAACATCCTGACATACTAAGAAATTATATATTGTAGAGATAGATTAACATATGTTCGCGCAACTCAAAAACGCTTTAATTTACTGAAAAACTAAAAAAAAAACGAAATTCCGCAATAAAATTTACTTTAAGAAAGTTAAAACTTTTTTCTGTATGTTGGCTTTGGTTTTCGAGATATACCGTTATTTCGAAAATTAAGGAGGTTACACAACATATGTTCGCGTAACTCATAAACGCTTTAGTTTATTGAAAAACTAAAAAAAACCGAAACTCCGCAATAAAATTTACTTTAAGAAAGGTAAAACGTTCTTCTTATATGCGCAGTCGTTTTAGAAACATAATTTTTTTTTTTGAAAAAAAAAAAAATTTTTTTTATTAAAATTTCGGAATTTTTGTTTTTAAAAATTCATAAAAAATTGAAAAATGCAGCTATGCTTCTAATTTTATGCAGACATATAAAAAGCAACATTGCAAACAAAAGAAGCTATAAATGATTAAAATCTGTTAACAACTTTTCCATCTGAGGAGATCGAGTGGTTGCGATCGAAACATGTCATGGTAACCTGCCGGCCAGGGTTCGAGCCCGAGCCACGTCAAGAATGAAAGATTATCAATAACAATTTTAATTAATTTTCATGTTGTAAAATTCCTTTCTTCACAAAAATAATTTAATAAAAATTAAATTTCATGAACTTAAGCCTAATTAAAAATATTAAAAATTTGGATTAAAAACCATAAATAGTTCAACAAAATAACCACAATACTAATTATTGTTAAAGCTAAGGCACGAGCTCTATGTGTACATTTGTCCTTCAAGTTGTGCTGAAAAAGGTCAACAGAAAAGAGAAAGACAAAGTGAAAAAACAAAAAATGTACTTGGACTTCAAGAAAAATTCTTGACGAAAGTACGAAAAAACAGAGGTAAAGGAAAAAACATGTAAAATCAATTAAAATGGATAATCATTCAGGAAAGCAAATTTCGATCTACCAAATGTTAAAATACAATTTGGTTTAAGGATTGATGTTTGACTAGTGACGTCAGCAGTCGTCGATGGCTGCGAGTGTAAGACGGCAAATCCATCTGAGGAGATCGAGTGGTTGCGATCGAAACATGTCATGGTAACCTGCCGGCCAGGGTTCGAGCCCGAGCCACGTCAAGAATGAAAGATTATCAATAACAATTTTAATTAATTTTCATGTTGTAAAATTCCTTTCTTCACAAAAATAATTTAATAAAAATTAAATTTCATGAACTTAAGCCTAATTAAAAATATTCAAAATTTGGATTAAAAACCATAAATAGTTCAACAAAATAACCACAATACTAATTATTGTTAAAGCTAAGGCACGAGCTCTATGTGTACATTTGTCCTTCAAGTTGTGCTGAAAAAGGTCAACAGAAAAGAGAAAGACAAAGTGAAAAAACAAAAAAATGTACTTGGACTTCAAGAAAAATTCTTGACGAAAGTACGAAAAAACAGAGGTAAAGGAAAAAACATGTAAAATCAATTAAAATGGATAATCATTCAGGAAAGCAAATTTCGATCTACCAAATGTTAAAATACAATTTGGTTTAAGGATTGATGTTTGACTAGTGACGTCAGCAGTCGTCGATGGCTGCGAGTGTAAGACGGCAAATCCATCTGAGGAGATCGAGTGGTTGCGATCGAAACATGTCATGGTAACCTGCCGGCCAGGGTGCGAGCCCGAGCCACGTCAAGAATGAAAGATTATCAATAACAATTTTAATTAATTTTCATGTTGTAAAATTCCTTTCTTCACAAAAATAATTTAATAAAAATTAAATTTCATGAACTTAAGCCTAATTAAAAATATTAAAAATTTGGATTAAAAACCATAAATAGTTCAACAAAATAACCACAATACTAATTATTGTTAAAGCTAAGGCACGAGCTCTATGTGTACATTTGTCCTTCAAGTTGTGCTGAAAAAGGTCAACAGAAAAGAGAAATACAAAGTGAAAAACCAAAAAATGTACTTGGACTTCAAGAAAAATTCTTGACGAAAGTACGAAAAAACAGAGGTAAAGGAAAAAACATGTAAAATCAATTTAAATGGATAATCATTCAGGAAAGCAAATTTCGATCTACCAAATGTTAAAATACAATTTGGTTTAAGGATTGATGTTTGACTAGTGACGTCAGCAGTCGTCGATGGCTGCGAGTGTAAGACGGCAAATCCATCTGAGGAGATCGAGTGGTTGCGATCGAAACAGGTCATGCATGGTAACCTGCCGGCCAGGGTTCGAGCCCGAGCCACGTCAAGAATGAAAGATTATCAATAACAATTTTAATTAATTTTCATGTTGTAAAATTCCTTTCTTCACAAAAATAATTTAATAATAATTAAATTTCATGAACTTAAGCCTAATTAAAAAAATAAAAAATATTTTACACAAAACAAATTTAATATTTACATTTAAATAAATAAACAATAAAAGTTTAAAAACTCGGACGAATTTAACACTTCTCTGATAAAGCTTTCTTTGATTTGTGTTTGTCTATTGCATGTTTATAAATTTTTGCACATCTTTCTGTGTCTTTCTTAAAATTTAATGTCTTTTGATCAATTATATCCCAGCGGCGAACTTTGCATACCACATCACATCTCTTCAATGAAGTGTGTATCACTTCGTGTTCAATGAATTCTAGCTTACAAAGTGTATGACGGAAGTGTATGGAATTTACAAAAATGAATTTCGTTCATCTTTTGCTTCTACTTGCCCACGAAGTAATCGAGATTGTGTATAGAC
The DNA here is from genome assembly GCA_930367215.1 of Pollenia angustigena. Lineage (NCBI taxonomy): Eukaryota > Metazoa > Arthropoda > Insecta > Diptera > Polleniidae > Pollenia > Pollenia angustigena. The sequence goes on along the minus strand of OV884056.1, from coordinate 141,440,157 downwards.
TGTCTACTGCCTGCTTACAATGTGTGCGAAGTTGTGTGCGAGTGGTAGGCGTTCACTCCACAAACGCGGCAATGCATTCGAAAAAGTGTACTTTGTTGTTATTCAGATGGTGTGCATTACTTTCTTACTCGTGTCTATCGCATCATCGCTTCTGTAATCGACAAATTCGCCCCTGGGATGTAGCATTTCAAGAGTAAATCACTTCTTGTAGTTGTGCTCTCCCACCAATGTGTCTACATTATTAAAATTTGGTTTATGTCCAGTTACAGTACAGTGGGCTGCTAATGAAGTTTTCTGTTCTAATGGTTTGTAAGTAGCCTTTTCATCTGACTTATGTGCTGCAAGTCTGGGTTTTAATTTGTTTTTTGTCGTGCCAACATATACTTTTCCGCATGCGTCAGTTTCGTCTCCATTACAGTGTATTCTGTAAACTAAATGCGATTTTTCCTCTTTTTCAATCTTATATTTCATATTATTAAAAAGTTTTTTTGTTGTTTTTTCAGTTCTAAAAGTTAATTCATGTTTTTTTCCGATTATAAATGTTGGAATGTTTAATTCGTTCGGAAAAATCTTCTACATATGTCATAGTCTTATATATTATTGGTGGTCGTTCCCTTTTAGTTGTTCCTTTTGCTATCGTAGTTTTTACTCTGTTAATTAGTTCATTAATGATTTTATTTGGAAAATCGTTTTTACTTAATATATTCCTTATTTTGCAGATATTTATTGGGTGGAAAACTTTGTCACTTATTTCTAGAACTCTCTTAATGAAGTTGGTCGCTGTATTTATAATTGTTCTTCTTGGATGTTTTGAGTAGAAATTTATTAATCTACCAGACGCCATCGGTTTTTGGTACCAATCTAGTTTAAGTAAGTCTCCGTGTCGAACTATAACCGAATCTAAATAGGCTAGTTTGTTATCTGTTTCCTTTTCCAACGTAAATTGTATTTGTCTACTAAATTCGTTCAATGTATTCAGGGTTTCTTCAATACCATCTCTCTTAACGATTCCAAACAAATCATCCACATATTTTGTAAAAATCTTTGGCGGTCTCTTTATCTTCCCTATTGATACATTTAAAAGTTCTTCCATAATTATGTCCGCAATGACTGGTGAGGCTGGAGATCCCATGGGCATTCCTTTATTTTGAATAAATAAAAAAAAAATTCCGAAATTTTAATAAAAAAATTATTTTTTTTTTCAAAAAAAAAAATTATGTTTCTAAAACGACTGCGCATATAAGAAAAACGTTTTACCTTTCTTAAAGTAAATTTTATTGCGGAGTTTCGGTTTTTTTAGTTTTTCAATAAGCTAAAGCGTTTTTGAGTTGCGCGAACATATGTTAATCTATCTATACAATATATAATTTCTTAGTATGTCAGGATGTTTGCATGTATGTCCTATTCTTTCCACAACTTTCTGAAGCCATCTGATGACATAGGAAGCTGAAATTTGGCACACTTGAAGTACTTTCTCTGCGGAAGATCGTTACGAAGCCATATTTTTGATTTTCGGCTTTTCAACTAGTATAACTAAAAAGATCAGATAGAAAAGATGGTTTTTTTATAATATGGGGAACTGTGGGCCCCACCCGGCACGGCTAGGCACCGTCGGATTGACCTGAAAAATTAGATCATGATTTCTTTCACCAAACCTCATATTTTAAGCAGCGCAAACAATTAAATTAAAAAAAAAATGCGACCAGTCTAATGTATATATTTATTACTTTTTTTTTTGGAGATCAAGAATTGTTAAAACTTATTAATATTTAGTCGTTATTATTAATAGCAACTTGGTAAAATTAATTTTCTTTTAAGCAGAAAATTTTTAGTATTATTAAAGCATTTAAAAGCGTATCAGAGATTCTGTTTATAATCCTTGTTGATATGTATATTGCCTGATACCGAAAACGTGCTCTCGCTTTCTACAGTAGGAATGGGCAAAAAATATCGATATATCAAAATATCGGTATTTTTTAAAAAAATAATCGATATATATCGCCTATATTTGAAATACCGATATATCGATGTATCGATATTGAAATACGACTATCGAATTCGATATTTTTTAAAGTCAGTTTTCATTAAAAACTCAAAATTTTAGCCGTCTTTTAAACATTATGTATTTAAAAATTGGCATGACTGCAAGCATCATATGTTTTTTTAAACTAATATGAAGATCTATAACTCCCCGTCTAAAACTGACATGATTTGCTGTTATAACATGGTTACAAAAGCGTTGTTAAAACATTTGCATTACAACCGTGTTATAACATGAGAAAACTTCTAACATGATGAGTCTATACTTAACACTAACATCATATTAGTGTTAATGTCATCATATCATATTAGTGTCATGTCAGTTGTAGACTGCATGTAATAGAAGAAGAATTAAGAAAGAAGCGGGTTTTCCACCTTGCAGATTTCTATTTAAAACAGTAAAGTCAAATGAACTTGAAAAGATTTACTTTATGCGGTTTTGGAACAATATATGTGCCTATATACATTTGGAATAATAAAAAGATTTGTGCATATATATATATGTATATATATTAAATTTTTTAATTTGGCAATACGTTCGATATATCAATATCGATACTCTTAAAAAATATCGATTCGATAGATATCGATATATTTTTTCAATTTGCCCATCCCTATTCTACAGACGTTGGTTTTATACAACCAAAGAAAAAACATGGTTGTGGTAAACATATTCTAAGAGCAACATATTATGATAAGATTCATGATTGTAGTCACCATATTAAGATTATTATTGAATCATATTATGACTAAATATACTCGTACTATTACATCATAATATTTTTCCCTTAATCATATTATTATTCGGTTAATCATACTAAGTTAAGAAGTAATCAAATTATTGTCATGTTAATCATAATAAATTTAGAAGCAATCCTATTATGATACAGCACCTTTCATAGCTGTCATAAAAATACAAAATAAATTAAAATTTTTTGCATAGATTTTTTTATTTTGTGGCTTTTTACAATTTTTCTTAATGTTAACCAAATAGCGTAGTTCAATATAAGGCTTGCAAAAGAGCAAATGCAAAATCTGTGGTTTTCATGGGCAACGGCGTATGTCCATTTTTCCGATTTTGAGATGCTGATGCCATATTGCCTAATTTTAAATGCTCTTTATATTCTTTTGATAAAAGATGGATCAATTTCGTAATCACAAAGTTTAAAAAGTGCAATACCTAGCCCATGGTTTGATCTAGAATGGTTTTTCTGCTTTCCTGAAAAATTTGTTTTAAGACATACGCTGCCCATGAAAACCACAGAAATATCGTATCACTTTTATAAAATATAACGAAATCTCTGTGTGTTTTGTTGTTGGATTTTACAAAAAAACGTCGATATTTTGCATTTGCACTATTACATCACTAATACTGAATGAACTCCGCTAATATTTTAATTTCTTTAAACCATAGCTGGGGAATTTCGGTTAGAATTAGAAATCATTACGCTTAGAGCGGGTTTTTTACTTAGAGCTTAAACCAGGATCAATAGTAAGATTGGTTAATCTTATAATAAAATTAATCTAGCCTTAATCCTCTGTGGCGTTTTTGAGTGAAAGATTAAAGCTTTTAGCATTGCCATATGAATTGACAATACTTTTATGTATAAGTATGGCAGTTTAAAACAAATACCAAAAATTGTCATCAAATTACTGTTCTTAACGTGAAAAAAAAGAAGAAAAGGCGTGAATTTTGATTGTGTTATATAATATTATATGTTTATAAATAAATTTATTCTTATTGGAGCTTTATTTTATAATTACTTTTAATTATTTAAGCTTGAGGGTGGAATATTTAATAAAACTTTAAATAAAAAAAAAAAAAATAAAAAATATTTCCTTTTATAAGCTGTTCGTACTTTTGAAAGTTCTGTCGCAAGTTTAAACCACCAACTTTGGTCGTTTAAACTTGACAACAAAATTAAATAATCGACTACCCAAAAACGAATTTCAAAGATTAGTTCTAATTTAATCGCTGATCTTCATGTCAAAAACTGGCTCTTAGAGACATAAAATAATCTAATCATTAGAATTGAATTTTGATAAAAATTTCAGATTACTAATTGATTTGATTAGAAATAATCAAAAATCTAATCACAATTAGTGACGATTAGCATTTCTAATCAAATCTTATCAAAACTAATCCAAAAAATAATTGATTAGATTTCTTGATTATTTTTGATTAGATTTGATTAGATCAACTACTTTTAAATAAAACAAAAATTACAAACTTACAACACAAAGATTTTACTTTCAATGTTAAGTTAACAAAAAAATTATGCTTGTACTTCCACAAAACACGTTGAAAATTAACATTAATAATAACACAACAACAAAGTGAACAAGCTGTGCCAAGTGTTTAGTTTAAGAACAGGGTGCACCGTATGCAATTTTATGCAATATTCAAAAACTGTAACATTATGTAAATATAGCAACAAATGTGATAAATAAATATTTTCTTTTCATAAAAATAGTTAAAAATAATCAAGAAATCTAATTAATTATTTTTTGGATTAGTTTTGATTAGATTTGATTAGAAATGCTAATCGTCACTAATTGTGATTAGATTTTTGATTATTTCTAATCTAATCAATTAGTAATCGTCTAAAATGGCTAACTAATCATAATTAATAAATTTTACAGCACAATTAAAATTTCAAATCCAATTGCTAATCATTAGGATTTCTAATCATTATTCCCAAGCTATGCTTTAAACTCATTTTTTTATGTGAATTTATCTTTAAATTAATAAACCGGTCACATATAAAATAAACGACACAACTGATTCAAAATTATTTTACAAATGGCGCTAACAAAATTTTATTAGAGTAAAAAATAGTTTGATTGCATCTTTAACATAATATGATAAATGTATAGAAAGTTATCATGTTATGGCTATTACATATCATGATATCGTTGTGAGTAATATAATATGTTTAGAAAGTTATCATAATTAAGTTGTTAGAAAAATAATTATTTTTCGGTCAACAATACTCAAATATATATAATATTGTTGACATTAAATAAAAATAACAATTATTTGTGTACGACAACAAAATATTGTTACAATAAACATAGTGTTGTTGCCGTAGCCATGCCCAACCATATTTTTCCCTGCGTGTAGTAAGAAGCGCATCATACCAAGATTATAAATTTGTTGGCCTGTTTCCCGTGACTTCATAGAAGTCAAATTCTTTTTTTAAGATATTTTCAGGCCTTTGTATTTTCTTTACATTTATTTTTTGAATTTGATAAAGCCTTTTCAAGGTGTTCTTTAAATATACTAGATGGTTTATCAGGTGTTGGTGATGTTGTATCATGTACATTTTCTACTACTTTAAGAAGCTTTTTAGACATTTCATCAGCAATTAAAAAGACTTTTGATTTATTGGCGTAGGAAAAATAGCTCGATTTGTAGATAGTTTTTAGTAAAGAATACAAATAAAATTTAAAAAAATTTAATTTGATATTCCCTAAAAAATTTCCCGGGATTAATTTAAAAAAATGTCCAGGGATTCCCGAGAATTCTTAACCGCATAGAAACTCTATCCTAGACCCATGAATGTTTTTGCAAAAATGTTCAGTAAAGAGTTCTTTATTTAAACATCACAACAAATTTCACTCAATGTCTCAATGGCTCTAAGTAAAATAGTCACTGTCGTACGGAAACGTGAATCTGCACGGAGGAATTTATGAGTTCTTGACCAGTGTGCAAAGTTTCGATCAAAACTCTTCAGCCGTTTTTGTGCCATTTGAAAAACAACGAGCAAACGTAAGGGTGCGTACAGAGTGGCCGCTTGTTGCCGGGCCGAGCCGACTGACGCTTATTGCGAGAATTTGTTTATGCGAGAAACAAGTTTGAGTGTGCATAGTGGATGCGAGAATCAGCGCTGTTATTTTATCTATTATTTGTATTTTACGTATGTTTGTATGCATTTCTTAATTTTTGTATAATTGTTATAATTTTATTTAATTTTTATTATTTATTTGAATTTTTTAATTTTTTTGAATAATTTTTATTTTTAATTTTTATTATTTTTTGATTGCATGTTTTTTTACTAAAATTTGTTGTTTTTAATTTTTTTAAAATGTTTTCCAAACAAGTTGAAATCATAACAACATAACATAAACAATGTTTTCGGCGCTGAAATACACTTTGGAACAGTTTTATCGCATTCATAAAGCTTTGCGCTCTGACCAGCTCGGCGTCTACTATGACCTGTTTGCACTTATTTGTACTAACTTGTATAGTACCAGTTTTCTCGCATTGGTTCTCGCAATACAAAACATTTCATTGCACTTTTTTGTCTTCACTAAATAAAAATTAAACAAAATTTATATCATGGCGACTTTTTTCCATTTTTGGCGAATTTAAGAGGAATTCGAAACGAAGAAGCACGTCTATGCCGATTTTTGACATTGAGTTTAGCGAAAAAGTTCAAAATAAATCTGACAACCCTACTAGCTACTATGACTGTATGACATTTAATTTCACTCATACTTAAAGTACGGTCACATATGGCAAACATTTAATGAAAAAGACCACTACGTTTGCTCATTGTAAGTGAAATTTAACTTGTATTCTATATTACAAAACAGATTAATAATGCTGTAAAAGGCTTCTTTTATATAATTTTTAATAAATGTGAATACTTATTTAAACAAAATATATTTATTATAATAAAAGAAAATAAACTTAGTTGGCCTGTTGGTTTTTTTCGTCAAATGTTTGTCATATGTGACCGTCGTCGTCCAGTCTTGCAATTTTTGTTACAGCAATTGTTGAGTTTAATGGTGGAGAGGAAATAAGAATGTGGAGGGATACTTATGTCAATTTCTTTTCTGAGAAATATGTTGCATTGATGTTACATGTTCTATAATTTTGTATTCGTTTGTACAAAAAATACAACTGTGGGAAAAATTTTAAAGTTCTTTTGTGAATAAGTTGATGAAAAACATGCAAGACATGTTGCATATTTTACCCTTACTTTAACTTAAGGTGTTCAAACTGCCCTGTTTTACAACTTTGGTACTTAATTCTTTAATTGTATAACCAATGTTTTATTTTGTTTGTCATAATTCATACCGCTCATAATTTTGCAAAAAAAATTGCTTTAAAACAAAATATAAATATATTTACACATTAAAATCAAAAAAGTCTATTTATGTATATAATAATAGTTTTAATTTTTCTAAGCCATTAGTGATTTCAATATTTGTTTCCAAGCCGTAATGAGGTGCAGAAACCGCTCAAAAAGCTTTAAACATCGCTCATGAAGAACATTAATGTTGAAAGTGTAATAGTTGTTAATAAAAGCAGCTAATTGTGTTCTATTGAAATTGCATATCATGTAACATTTCCAGTGATTATAGGTAACATTAGAAAATGTTACATGTATATACTGTAACATATTTTTCTCAGAAAATAAATCGCCATTAGTTTCATGTACTCTGCTTTTCTCTTTTGATTTGTAATTCTCACACTTTCAACTTGAAGTTGCCCAGCGGAAAAAAAAAGGAGTACGGAGGCCTTCCAGGAGGCCTCTGTACCCCTTCTTTTGGATAAACAAGGCCTTCTCGCTCCATTCCATACTCATATCTTTTTTACACGCGTTGTCATTGCGGAGAAGGCCTTCCGCTTTCCATTCTTCCCCAGAGCTTCTTAAAGGCCTTCAAATAAATGGCTCTTAGAAGGCTTTCCAGAGAATGACTTTCAAAAGGCCTTAGCAAAAAGGTTATCTTGAAGGGCTTTTAAGAAAGGTATGTTAAAAGGACTTTCAATTAATGGCTCTTAAAAGGCCTTTCAGACCATCCTTCTACAAATGCATTAAAGGTCATATTGAAGGGCTATCAGTCTAAAACATTAAGGAATATTTCCTTACAAATGAAATTAGAAGACTGAATAGGCTTCATGTAACGTATGTTTATATATTTTATTAAACTTATTGTGGTTTAATAACACATGTGATACCTATTTTTTTATTGAAATAATCAAATTTGCTAAACATTGTAAATAAAAGTATACCTATAATAAAAAAAAAACTTTTAAGCACAAGTAACTATCTTCCTTAATGGACAAAACTCAACTAAAATGATTTACATTATTGTTTTTATTTTGTATTTTAATATGCACCTACTTTGTTACTTTGTTTTTATAACGGGATCTGAAAAAAACAAAACAAAAAATTTTACTCTTTCTCTGTTCCACTTCAACTAAAATGATTTACAGCATATTTTACTTTGTTTTTGTAAAGGGATCTGAATTCTTTTGCTTTTGCTTGTGCAAAAAAAAAACAAAACAAAAAATGTTACTCCTTCTTTTCTCGCTTCTCATACCAAAGAGCCGAGGCCTTCTATGAGGCATTCTTTAGCTGTTACGTAAGAATATGAATTAAATCAAAAAAATTTTTAAGCAGGCCTTTAAAAAGGCCTGAAGTAAGAAGGTCTTCTGAGTTTTCCCGCTGGGTGTCTGTAGGTATATACATATGTATTTATATATAAAATATAGATACATAAGTGCAAAACTAGAATTTCCAAATCTGGACACTGATGCAATTTTAAAGAATAATTTTAAAAACTAAGAAAAATTCCGATATTCTCAATGCGGTATTTCGGTATCGGTAATACCGGTATTGGAATCCCTAGTTATACCATTTCGACACATGGTTAGTCATCAGCTGTTGCTTACGTAGCTAGCTAATATCACCTGGTGATAATTCGCCTTGCCCTTAAACTACGTTTAACGGTTTGTACTCCTCTTTCTGCAAACCAATTACTTGGAGGATGATATGCAGGGCTGAACATTTAATTTAATCCGTTTTATTTTAGAAATAACGAAATCTCCCCACTTCGGAACTGGGGCCCATTATCACTTACCAGAGTGTTACTGAATCCAAAGCTCGAAAATGCCGATTTTAATTTGTTGAATACAAAAATTTCGTAGTTTTTGATAGCACATAAACAGCAATCCATTTTGTAAAAAAAAAGATCAACGTGAACACGTGCAAAAGGGTACGATGTTGGAGGCCATGTAAGATTTGGACAAGCTTTAACCTCATTTTGTATCTTTTGACATGTTGAGCAAGCCGAAACATATTCCTCAATATTTTTATCAATTGAAGGACACCAAAGTGTGCGAACGTCGCCAATATGGGTTTCACGCAGATATGGCACAATTGGTACAACTCTACTTTTTTTGGTACTGTTGAAACTTAAAAAGTACAATGGTACACCAATAGCTAATACAGTACAAATAAGGAATTTTCATGTGGTTAAAATGGTTTATTAAATATTGTCCAGAAAATATAATGATTGGAAAAAGTAATACAAAAATATGAGTCAAGATGTTGCCAAAAGTGTCCAACAGTTTGATAGCATTAATTCACAATTTAGACACCATGCTGACATTGTAATACTAAAATAATACAAAAATTTAGGTATCTGTGATTTCTGGGCAACAGTTTCGGAAACATAAAATCAGGCAAATGAATTAATGTTTCCAGAAATCTCGAAAATTGTAAGTTGAATACAGTTCACTAAAGTTGTGTCGTTCCAGAACGACCCAGTTTCATTGAACGATTCCCTAAAAGGAACGGTGCGGAATTTTTCAATAGTTGCTTTTTTGTCGTTCCTCGTTCAGCAATTGCAATCCGTTGGATCATCACATGTATTTCTGTAGGATAATTCTTTGGGTATTGTTCAGTGTTGCCGACTTACGCATTAGGGTACGTGCAGATTAAAACAGGTACAAACTAACAAAATTCTTAAAATATTTTATTTTATTATTAAAAAGTAATTTAAATTTTTGGGAATACAAAATTTTAGGGGGTTATTTTGTTATTCACTTCACCTAGCGTTGAGAAAATTTTCTCAACGCAAGGTGAAGTGAACAACAAAATTACCCCCTTAATTTCAAAAGATTTTGTTATTCGTGCTTAATTCCTAGTTTTTATTCTTGATAAAAACACTTGAAATTTATTGTTGATGGGATAAGCTATTCCTATGCGCATTTCACTGGTTGCTTAGGCCAGATCATCAGGAAACTTCATCCATAAAGATTTTAGAAAAACTAAAGATATTAAACCAAATAAAACTGTTAAACGTATAAGACCTATAAGCAACAGTTCTACTTGTAACAATATCAAAGTTTAAACAAAACACATCAACGATAAACAAACAGTTGGTTTATCTCATCTTACATTCCCCACTACAATTAGTTGAAATTCTCTCAACATTAATTGTAGTTGTAAGTAAGTTAAGAAAAACAAAATGAAAACAAAATGAAAACAACAACAATTTACAAAAGAAATTAAAATTTTGTATTCCCAAAAATTGAAATTACTTTCTAATAATAAACAGGCAAGTGCACGGCCTAAAAAAACACTTAATTGACAACATGCTTTTGTAAGTTGTTGTTGTTTTCATTTTGTTTTTCTTTCTGCTATCGAAAACTAATTTAAAAGCAGTGCGTACATTCTTTATCTTAATAACTCCAAATATCATAATTTGGATGTTTGTTAGTTTTTGGCTCAATCACGCGAAACCCGCTTAATGGATTTGGATGGAACTTCTTAGAAGGATAGCATGTGGCCCAGATTTAAATATAGGGTACCTTTTAAGAGTTATATCGGGTAGAAACTGGTACTTTGGTACTCTTTCTCTTTTTGATAAATTTGGTATGCAGATTCAATATGGTCCAGATTAATATATACGGTACTTTTTAAGGGATAGTATTGGTCCTTTTTCTTTTTCAATAAACTTTATATTCACACAGATTATAGCCTACATTAACATACAGCAAACGTTGCTACTTTTGTACGTTTGGTACTTTTTGTCCTTTCGAAAAGTTCGGCATAGAGATAGCCCTGATTAAAATATGGTGTACTTTTTATGATGAACCAACGAAAAAACTAGTATTTTTTCTCTGGTTGATATATTTGGTATAAATGGTCCAGAATATACATATTTAGAGACCCCTTGGTTTTCATATGCTCGAGTGCTCAAAGCCTGGGTTTAAAAAACAGCAGTCGAAACCAAAATCTGTCGAGCGAAGTACGAAAATTTGTGTACAGCTTTTCGATTTTTGAGTTGGTTTGACAGCGACTGTTTATATTTAATTAATCAGAAGTAAAAGCAAAAGTTTTTTTTTTGGCTAATGACAATTAATGAAGTGGAGGAAATGGCAGTTTTTCTACTTTGACTGCAGTTTTTTAAACGCTGCTCAACACATGTATGCATGTGTTGGCGAAAAATAATAATTCCTATAATGTTGTTTTTTCAAATATTTTAACATAAAATAAGTTTAGATAGCAAGATATCAAAATCGACTTTACGCGAATAGAACTTTTTTATTGTTTAAAATGGTTCCTTGGGGCCTCGAAAACAAGAGTTGTTTAACGACTTTTTCGTTTTTGGCCTGTCTGAAAATTTACCGTTATTTTGCCAATTAGACCCTCAAAACCTCAAAATATGATTTAACAACGTTCTACAAATTTGTTAAGAATTTGTTCGAATAATGGCAAATTAGTATAGTTTTTTTAGCAAATACTGGATAAGCGCCATCTTTCGGCGGCGTTTTAAGACAACTAATAGAGCAGTTAACAGGATAATTTTACAAGCCCTCCAGAAAGGTTTTATTTATGAAAATCAGGTAAAAAATATGGAAACTAAAGGCAAAAGTATATACATAAAACCTAAATATCCCATAATTAAAAAAACGAAAACACTATAATTTAAATTTACCAGCATGTATCATGGTGGAATAAGCAGAAGGCGTCGCGACGGCAACAAATACAACATTACAACAAAAATGGATATTATATCACGTCATCTGGTGTAGTGCTGCAACCTGTTTATTTCACCAGGCATGTATGTTTAATTAAATTTAAAGAATTTGGAAAACTTTAAATTTTTGTAATCTAGTTGACTATACCTACAATAAAATTGAAAAACTATGAATTTTGTAATAAATTTTGGCACAAAACGTCTTCCGAAATGACAATAATTAGTGAATAACGTTAATATTTTCAAAGATATTAGCTTTGATTCACTTTAACTCAATCATTTTTTAACCGATCAAAGCCCTTTAGCCAATATATGACGTGTAGTAGCCTTTTAAACAATATATGGCTCAGTTTGATTTTATCAGCATTTTTTTCTGGAAGACGGCTGAAAAAGAAGTATACAACGAAAAACACAAATGTACCGTTATTTGATAAATGTAACGTGGGACATATGTATGATATAGACCAACATCTACATATTTTATATGAAACTAGCGAACCCCTGCACACTTCGTAGTGCAAAAAAGAAACTAAGAAATCAATTCGAATACATTTAAATCAGTGATAAATGGTTTATATTGTAATGCTCTATGGTACACAACATTTCTTGTTTTTCAATTTTCGGTGTAAATATACAAAGCCGATGGCTTGCCAACGCGCGAACAGGCTACATAAAACTGTGCATGTGAGAAAACTGGATACTCTAAATTCACTCCACAAATTACTAATGATTGGCCTTGCTCCTTATTAATAGTAACCGCAAACCCAAGCCGAATCATTCCGATGTGTGGAATGAATACATATTCGCCTTTGAATTTTCCAGTTTAAATAGTAGCTTCAATGACATAAGCCATGAAACTTTTAATAGTAACTCTTGTGACATTACACAAACTTACCCCGTTTACGAATTCAAAAATTATGTTGGATAATTCACAACATCTTCTACATTGGTAACAGTATACACAGACTTGTACGAAACATATTCGGCTGGAATCTTTGATTGTATAGCCATATTTAATTCACTAACATCTTTGTTCTTTGCCGCTTAAATGCTCTGTCACTCAACCGTTCAATCAATTCCTCTTTTAACTGTACGAAATGGCAAAAATTATTTGGCAATGTTATCAATCCAGTGTCATTTACAGGCATTGCACCATTCTCAATTTTCAGCAGTTGCTTAGAGACTTATCAGCAAATGGATCATTCTGCAACTGAACACGAACGTTAGTAGTGAGTTTCAATTTGTTTACAAATCTCCATAAGCATGAAGACTTTAAGCAAGTGTGATGGCGACAATTGTAGTTTTGCTTATAAGTTTTAATTTTTGACTAATTATGTTGTTTTTATCAACATTTTGGTATGGGTGTAAACATTTTTACTTTGAATAAGTTGGGTTTTAAAATTATTGAATTTTGAGTTAGCTTTGAAATGTTTATAATTCATTTGGAAAATTTTGTATCACATTGAATTTATTACATTAGTTGTGGTCGGTTGTGTACGTGAATTTTTTGTTTGATTTAAGAAAAGGGAAAAATTTTTCAAGCTAATTTTGCAGAGAGGACTCAGATTCTTTTGGAATTACATCAGTGGTAGGCAATGGTGTTGAACGAAAATTAATATTTTTGGGCGTTGTACTAATTTCCACGAGTTTTGTTCGCAGGGTTTTTAATTTTGGTCGTATATTTCTTTTAACGGAATAAAGGAAAGGTGCTAACAGTTCCGGTATTTACTAGGAACTTGTGGAATTTCTATCCGTTGAAATATTTTCTGGGGCAAATCTTTTATCAACGTCATTTCCAGGCATAAGGATAATTATCTCAGGAAAACAACAACTAATTTTTGTGTCCATTTACCCAGATGAACTTTACTTCCCACTAAATAGGGTGACCAATCAATTTTCAAATAACCAGTTGTTTTTAAATAATATTTAGTTTTTTTTTTAATTCAAGTATCGGTTATTAGCAATTTGTTATTACGTTTGACTGCCTTTTGGGCATCTGGGGATAACCAGATGCATTAAATAAGGAGGAAAATGAATTTGATATAACAATTATTAGATATATTACTACATTCTAATATTTGACTTATTCTGTGATGAAAATATCCAATAATTTAAACTTCATTCTTACTATCTAGATTTACGTTCATTGTCAATGTTTATTCATTTCTATTAATTTTCCAAATTTTTTTTAATTTTTTTTATGTATGGTCATTTAATTTAAAAATTTGCAAAAATGTCATAAATTTACACAATACTCTATAAAAACCCTTTTCAAATTTTAATTTAAAGAACGTGCATTCATATCACTCATAATTCTCTTAAGTTGAGTGGGTTTTGTTATTACGGAAATGATTTTTATGGGGTAATCACAGAATCCACGCAACTTACAAACGCATTCTTTTACATTTAATTCAAACACTATTTAAAATAAAATTAATTAGCAACAAGCAACTGGCGCCTGATGACTACGTTGGAGAAAGAAAAAAAAATGTAAGTTGCAAATTTTTATTTAAAATATATGTATATGTATATACTTAAAGCTATTCACTTTCACTCAAAACTAACATTTAAAACATTTTTTTTTGTCTTTAATTAAAATTTGGCATTAAAGGTGGCCATATAATAATATCATTTCATTATGTAGTATTAAGGCGCCCGTACACGACATGTATTTGTCATCTGACATGTCAAATTTTCAAGTCACATGTAATTGTTCATGTCTGTCAAAATTGCTGTTTTACATAAGGTTTATAATATTCGGTCACAAACGTACATGTAATTTGCTTCTGACATTGTCTCTGTTTTTTTTCGCGTTGTTATTGCAGAAACCAAAGTAGTTCTCGGTTTCAAAATAGCTTGCTGCCGCCACGAAAATATTTATTTGCGCCGTAAAATAATTTAGCCATCTTAACATTTTTTCTTTTATTTTAAAGATACAAATTTAGAATTTTATAATTAAACGGTTTTTATGTTTATATTTACATAAATTCTATTCAATGGTGAGATGAGCATACATATCTTGGTATTGTAAAATATTAACTTCAGCCGGCTAATGATTCCGTCAATAGTTGACGCCGCTGCCAGTTTCTTCCCGGCATAGATTTCTGATGTCAGACGGTTTGTCAGAAGAAAATAGAGCACGCTCTAATTAAAATTTTGTCAGATGACTTTGCGTCTGACTTTTACAGAAGCAAAGTTAAAAAGGTAACACACGACATGTATGTGTTTTGCAGTGGGAAATTTGACATGTCAGATGACAAAAACATGTCGTCTATATGCTCCTTTAAAAAGGGGGAAAAAAATACATAAATAATTTATAATAAATTGTTAACGTTAATAAGCTTCCACCTTTATTGGTTAATCATGCAAAAATTTCTTTAATTGTTTTGTAAGAATTTGTTTAAATTTTTTTTTATATATATAGATACCTTAAAATAAATATTGGCATAGTTTATAATGTTTTTGAAAATGTTACATTAATTTTTATTTGATTTTTGAATACGAAAGGTGAAGCTGCTGGTAGGTTATGGAATAGTTTAATTTTTTTTAGTTTTTTTTTTGTGATTGGGCTGACAACGAAAGTGATATTTTTTTCAGCATGGTGGGTGGGCATAGGTCTAGTGTGGCAAATTTCATCATAACCTACCTTCCATTCATCATCAACACTTATATATTTTTTTTTTTTGCTGTATGGTTTGTTTGTTTATAGCTACCTAAAGTAATATCTCGTATGATGCTTAATAAATAAAACTAACAATTATTTTCAAAAGGGAACACTCACACCCCACCCAACGACGAGCACAGCCGAATTATTAGGTATCCCGTTCCCAAAAGTAGTTCAGAATCGTTACACAAGCGCTAATTTCATCGGCAGCTGTCGATCTAGGAATGACTGGCAATGTTTGCCTAAAATCGCCTGACAATAAAATCAAGGCACGACCAAACAACTCCGAATTACCTCGAAGGTTCATTTCATTGTTCTTTCCAATGCTTCAACAGATTTCTTATTCGCCATAGTTTATTCATCCCAAATATTGATACCGCAACGTTTTAATAATTTTGCCGTTCCAGATGTTTTTGAAACGTTACATGTGGGAGATTCATCAACTTGGTAATTCAATGCCAATTTTAAAGCAGAATGTGCTGTGCGATCACCATCTAACAAAGTGGCTGCAATGCCAGAAGACGAACAAAATACATGTTTCGAAATGAAAGCAGTGTTCACTTAAATGGCTATAACTCATGAAGATGTAATTTACAATACCTAAGTAGCTAAATTAAAGTAATGGTTTGTCTAAAATCGAATTGTAATGAATTTAAAAACTAATTGAATTTCAGTTTCTCAAAATATTAAGTCAAATTCAAAAAATTTCCATGCAAAAAAATACATGTTTCGGAATGGCTATAACTCATGACCCAATACACATTTGAAGACCGTTGATACATAAAAACCTTGGTATTGACTTCACCTTCCACGTGAACTTTGTAGAAACAAAATAGGTTCACACATTACAGAGAACATCAATTACTAACACAATGAAACTTATTTATATATATATAGATAGATAGATGTAAAATACTTTTTCAATGACGTCATGATTTCATAAATTTCTTTGGAAAAGCAAAAAATGGTTTATACCCTTTGTACACTTACATACATTTCGGAGGAACGCATGGAAGATGTTGAAAATGTGAAATACGCGTTCACACTTGAAACATCTAACATCTACTATCAATAAAAAATGTCACCACTTCTGAAAAAAAACTTTTATTATTTTTAAATACTTTTTTTCTACAAAAGTGCCAACATTTCAAAAGATAACACCAAAAGGTATTTCTAATTCATTTCGTTTTAAAATTTTAGCAAAATTAAGCAAAATAAGGCTTGCAAAAAAGGAAAAACTTGAGAAATGGTAACGCTGCTTTCAAAGCAACTTCCATTTTGTCAGTGATGCCACAATAATAACAGAATTTATTGCCACTTTTCTAGTGTTTACACTAAAAGAATCGAAAAATGTAAAAGGGAACAAAATTAGATAGTAACATTCTGTAAAAACGTTGAAAAATTTTGATTTTTAGCCCTATGTATTTCTTATGGGAAAATTCCAACATCTTCGCAAATTGATGTTAAATGTTGACAAGTGTGAAAAGGCTTTTAGGAGGTGCGTACTAGTCCTGGGAAACTATCGATACTATCGATAGTTGTAAACTATCGAAAAAATTGATAGGAAAAATATCAATATCGATATTATTATTATTTAAAATACAGCTAGGAAGACTTGTTACAGCAGCTATACGCACACAGTTTTTGCCCGCAAGTTTTTACTTGCAGCTATTAATTGATGCAGATTTACTGCAATGAATAAAAACAAGAAGAATGGCAGGTGGTATGGATTGCTTAGCTGTGATTTTTTTACTGCTAACTTAACCCCTTTATGCCGAAATTTTAATATGCTTACATAGCGACTGAAATGTCAGAAATTTTTATATTGTAAGAAAAAAAATCAAATAAAAATGCAATTACAATTGCGAGCATACACGGAAAGAAAAAACATGGTTGTGGTAAACATATTCTAAGAGCAACATGATAAGATAAGAATTATGATTGTTGTCACCATATTAAAATTATTATTGAATCATATTATGACTAAATATACTCTTAATATGTCATCATAATATATTTCCCTTAATCATATTATTATTATGTTAATCATACTAAGTTAAGAAGTAACCAAATTATTGTCATGTTAATCATAATAAGCTAATAAATTAATCATATTATTGACATGTTAATCATTATAAGCTAAGAAGTAATCATATTATCATCATGTTAATCATAATAAATTTAGATGCAATCATATTATGATACAGCACCTTTCATAGCTGTCATAAAAATACAAAATAAATTAAAATATTTTTGCATCGATTTTTTATTTTGTGGCTTTTTATAAGGCTTGCAAAAGAGCAAATGGAAAATCTGTGGTTTTCATGGGCAACCGCGTTTGTCCATTTTTTCGATTTTAAGATGTTGATGAATTATCGTAGCACTTTTATAAAATATAACGAAATCTCTGTGTGTTTTGTTTTTGGATTTTACAAAAAAACTATGATAATTTGCATTTGCACTATTACATCACTAATACTTGAATGAACTCCGCTAATATTTTAATTTCTTTAAACTTATTTTTTTATGGAATTTTATCTTTTAATTGTTTAACCGCTCACAAATAAAAAAACGACACAACTGCATCAAAATTATTTTACTATTTTACGCTAACATAATATGATTAGAGTAAAAATAGTTTGATTGCATATGTTAAATGTATAGAAAGTTATCATGTTATGGCTATTAAATATCATGATATGGTTGTGAGAAATATAATATGTTTAGAAAGTTATCAGAATTAAGTTGTTAGAAAAATAATTATTTTTCGGTCAACAATACTCAAATTCATGATTGCGATAAGCATTGATATGTTTACAGTAACTATAATATTGTTGATATTAAATAAAAATAACAATTATTTGTGTACGACAACAATATATTGTTACATTAAACATAGTGTTGTTGCCGTAACCATGCCCAACTATATTTTTTCTCTGCGTGTAGGATAAAACAATGAACGACTATTAGAGGAAAAGTCCGCTGGATTGATTAACTTTTGGGTTGAGAATCAAATCCAATTTAGAACATTATCTAAAGTTGCAATAAAAAACTCATAGTCCCTGTTACTTTGGTTCCTTCAGAAAGGTGCTTATCACCATCACAAGTTTTTAAAACTTTCATCTAAAATAACGTGCGTGCATACATACGTCTCTTACTTTCAAAAAAGTGATAAAAACAACGAACTGTATCCTGATAAAAAACTAGTTAAAGTTTTCCTACTTAAGTACAATCATTCAGTCGATAGTAATATCGATAGTGAAATCTTAGCTATCGATAGTGAAATCTTAACTATCGATAAATATCGATAGTAGAAAATATCGATAGTATCCCAGCAATAGCATTAACTACCAGAAAAAACAAAAAAGCTATTTTTAAAATAAATCGAGCTAGGGCTTTTTTATATTAATGTGCTGTTTTCACAACACAAGTGATTGGACGTGTAGCAAAATTTATATGAAAAACACTCAAAAAACTGAGTGCTTTTCATATAAAATTTACTACACGTTCAATCACTTGTGTTGTGAAAACAGCACATAAGTCATAGATAAATATAAATGAATTATCTTTTTTTGTCAATAAATATTTTAAAAGAGCAATAAATTGGATTGAATAATATTTTATAATTGAAAAATGGTTTTATTCTTGGTGCTTTGTATTAAGATATTTTTATTTCATAAAAAATACCGAAAATACCGATATCAAGATTTCCTCAATACCGAAAGGCCTTCGGTATTGGAATCCCAAGGTATAATGTTCTGGTGAATCTTTCAGACATTCTATAATTTCTACTAAAATTACGAAATTTAAAGCACCTGTTAGAGTTTCAGCGTCATATTGTTCGAGACTACCTTCGAAACTGTACGCAGAAATTGCAAACATCGTAATGCTCGCTGGCGTCTGGTGTAGCCACTATTGCATTGAATGCAATAGTCGAATTAGATGAAAATGATTTTTTTGTACTATTTATCTCTTTATATTTCTTTTACTAAACTACATTTATTTTTATTATAAATTTTCATATTAAATCGAATGTGTTTTCTAAGTCAAATTACAATCCATAAAGCCTTCATACTTTAATAGGCCCATTCCATCAATATTTTTCAGGAGAATTAAATTCCCGGATCCTATTTGTTAAACTACATTTATTTACTGCCAGTTCAACAATTTCGAACTTCAACGTTCGCATAGAAAATTACATTTAAAACAAAAACAAATTTTAGAATTTTGCTGTTAGTTTTTTAATGGCCTTGGCTTTTAATGTGTTTCAAAATTACACAATTTATAATTAAAACAAACTGAAATGTTTGTTTTAATTATTTACTACAGTGTTGCATTATGTTTACAGTGTTGTATGAATTCGCCTTGCTTTAAAGCGAGGCAAGTATTAAATAATAAAGGTTAACTTTATAATTAGAACATGAAATGTATTTAATATAAAATGAAGGATGCAATAATAAAGTAGATTAATAAAGTTACCTTGAAGCAAACATAACAGTCAATTACAGGATGGCTGATAAATGCAAACCGTTACTCAAAGTTTTTAAAAAGTTTTCTTGTGCACAACTTCGCCGAAACTCTATGCGACTTCCACAAGATGGTGTAACAACTCAGATGGCAAAGGCTGTCATGTCTCTAATGATCTGATATTCAGAGACTCCTTTGGCAGCCAAGGTCTCCCGAACATGTGGGCTTATCGCAAGCAGGAAGCTTACAAAATAACACAAACAAAATTTGAAGATAGTTCCTACACCATATACGTATAGTATTTGTTAAGGAAATAACATCTAGTTTAATAACTGCTGCCGTAATCACCTGTTTTATTTATTTATTAATTTAAATTATGAATAAAAAAGAGACATTTCAGTTCCCTTATGTTACAATATTATCCAGCTGAACAGAACACAAAAACCAGCAATAAAATTTTGTTGATAAAAATTTTAACACAGATCAAATGCATCATGTTTACATAGTCGAGAAGCTATTAAGTATTGGGTCCAGTGATGTTAACCATACGGTAATTACCCTTTTTTAGGGTAATTTTGGGCCGCAAAAGGTAGCAAGGTAATTTTATTTAAAATACGGTAATTTCAAGAAATTTGAATTTTTGTAGGTTTTATAATTTTAACTTTTGAAAGACAATTTTCGATTAAAAAATGGATAAATGTTATACAACAATTTAAGAACATTAAGTTTCTCCAAATGTTTTCGTAACACCTATAAGTGCAAAATAAAAAAAATTAAATTACTCTTGTATATTGTTAATTTTATATTTAACTTTTTGTTTGTTTTAAAATCAACATTTCTTAAACATAAAATAGCCGCAATGTTATACATTTAACTATAGTTTTCGGATTATTTTAAGTACGGCTTAAATGTGGCTAAAGTTAAGTACAGATGGATTGATTTTATTAAAAATTATTTTACTGCCTTATTCATAAAAAAATACAATAATTTTTATATATTTTTGTTGTTTGGCCAATGTAATTATTCATTAAATTAGATTTTATTTTAGCTAATACGGCCTAAAGTTTTTTTATGTAATTAAAAATGCATTTAATCCATATTTTCCCAACGTTTCGTGAATGTTATGTTCACTTTATCAAGGGATTCGTCTATTTAAATTAAAGAAAGTATACATATATAACAATATTATTACAACAAACATTTTTCAACAATTAATTATGACTTACAATAAGAAAATCTATTTTTTTATTACATGGAACAATAATTTGTTGTAGACAAGCATGAAAAACATTAAACATGAAAAATTAAATTAAACACAAATTTAAAAATTATATCACAGGTTTTTTGATATTGCAACACAGTAACTGGCACTAATGTTTTGTGTGTCTTCTTTTAAGTTCATCGTCTTTTTTATTTTCTGTTGTATTCTTAGCGTCTCTATTGTGAATCTTTTCCTTTCTATTCCTTCTCTATCCAATATTCGTACTTTATCAAAATCTGCCGTATGATTTGTATTTTTTATGTGTTGGGCTAAAGCAGTACTTTCCTTTAATTTGTTTATGTCCATTTTATGTTCTGTTATTCTTGTTTCCAATGTTCTCTTTGTGGTCCCAATATAAATCAATAATTTTTGTTAAAAATTTATTTTAAGACAAACATTTTCATAAAACACATTTTAAATTTAAATATCTAAATAGTTTCTGAATACTGCTCTAATGTGCTATTTCCAAATGACAGGCGATGGACTGAGTGCTTTTCATATAAATTTTACTACACAATCACTTGATAGTCATTTGAAAACAGCACAGTAATTTTTTGATTAAAAACCTTTGCGTACGGTAATTTCTTCTCAAAAACGGTAATTTTTAGAGGGCCGTAAGGTAATGAAAAAATATAAGTTAACATCACTGATTGGGTCTAATATGGACAAACACTAACACCATTTACTGAGTAAATACGACCACAAACATCTTAATTGTCTCTGCATCATAAGTATTATTATACAAAAAAAAAAAAAAAAAAAAAAAACAACAATTTATTACACTTGTCTGCTGATTGTTTAAGTACATTTGTAGTCATTTAAGCAGGCAAACGTCAGATGACACTTGTCACTTGCATTTAGGAATTTAGGAAAAGAAATTCCCAGTCACAAGACTCGCACACAATTTAATCGATAAGTCGTCAGGCCAAATAAGCGTCAATGTCTGTCTGAAAATCTTGCTGTAGCACAAACAAACCAAGTTCTTAAATGAACTTCCTTTTTTGTACAAAACATAAACATTAAATATGGTACACAAGTATATTCTGCATTAAGCGGGTCTGTGATTGAAAGTGAAAATGGATTAGTGGTAATCTCCCATTTACATTCAAATAGAGTCTAATAGAGGTTTAATCCGCTACGGAGTAATAAACAAAAATTCCACAAAATTTGTTTAAAATTTTAATTTAATTGGTTTTTGACTATTGAGATGAAGCAGATTTAAATATCAACAATAAAAATTTAGAAAATGTATACTGTCCAAATATTTTTAGTATTATTTATGCAGAAAAAACTTTTAAAGGTTTAATTATTATTTGCTAGTACCGTATAACTAACCTAGTATTGTTTGTTGGCTTACTATTAGATATTTAGCAAGCAATCAACCCCGACCATACATTATCCTATACCAAAGTAATGACAGAAACAATTTCGAGAGGGTGCACTTTTTTGGGGCCCATCGA
This sequence comes from Pollenia angustigena, assembly GCA_930367215.1. Classification (NCBI taxonomy): domain Eukaryota; kingdom Metazoa; phylum Arthropoda; class Insecta; order Diptera; family Polleniidae; genus Pollenia; species Pollenia angustigena. Next base: position 141,417,482 of record OV884056.1, on the reverse strand, counting down.
CAGCCATGGATCTACCAAATGATTAACAATTTATCAAAATTGAGACCTGTACTTTGCTCACAAATTTTACATGAACATCTGGACGATATCCGTTCGGCTGGCTGGCTGTCCATGTAAGACTTGTGCACAAAGTACAGGTCGCAATTTAAGAAATAATTTGAAATGAAAATTAGAATTAACCATTGGTCCTATATAAACCTCCTTCATATGAGAAATCTAAATAATATTTGGCACAAAGAACTTTTATATGAACAGTAACATCAATTACATAATTTTGTTGGCGGCATGAAATAACCCCCCACGAAATAAGTCCCCAAAACGGAAATGAAATATTTAATTTTTTTGGGGACTTATTTCATTTCAGATTTTGGGGACTTATTTTATATGAAATAGCTCCCCATTCATTTTTATATTGGGGAGTTATTTTATATGAAATAAGTCCCCAAAATCTGAAATGAAATAATTCCCTTAAAATATTTTGGGGATTTATTTCATTTTCAAATTTATTCCAAAATCGTCAAAAATACAAATTATGTCCCGTTATAACATGTAAACAAAACTTGTTTTAGTGAGTGGTCAAGACCATTCATTACAAATAATAGTTACTAAGCAGTTAGTTTGAGAAATAATTTTGCGGTAAGGAATGAAATAAAGCCATTATGGTGTTATTGCTCATTTAATTGTTTTTTGCTGGATGCCCAGTACCTCGTTTCTGTATTTCTCGCATCGTAAAATTTCTTACATGAAGTGTAAAACAAAAAATTTCATCGTTTCTCGATTTATGAGATAAAAGTGTTTCTGTATTTGAATGCGAAAACAGACATAACAAATTCTGTTTATACTGGAATATTTCCAGTAATAAAGTGTCAAATAAAAGCGAAACGTCAACAAAAGAAATAAATATAATAAAAACGGGGCTGCCAGATTTGACGAGTTATTGTCATTTTGACAACTTTTTGTTCCGAAATTAGCAAAGTGACGATTTAATGATTTTTCTAAAAAAGTGACGAAAGCCAAAATAAAATCAAAAATATTTTATAATTTTGTTGTTACTTTCTATAGAAATTCATATTGAATTTTTAAATTTCAAACACTTCATATTTTGTGGCGTTAAAAATTGAAAAAACAAAATGAATTTCTGTAGAAAGTAACAACAAATTTATAAAATACTTTTGATTTTTTTTTTGCTTTCAATGAAATTGTTGGCGTTGCCCCTTAGTCTTCGAAATAAGATAGTTTTAAATATTTTAATATGTTTGTTTATTAGTAAAAAAATATCTTTAAAAACAAGACAGCTTAAATTTTTTTATTTATCCCTTTTATGAAAATTGTCCTCGAAGTTGTTTGCCTCTTCCCTGAAAAATGTATCGGCAAAAGCAAAATTTCGAGGGAAAGAAATGGACCGATTTGGCTTATTTTGAACATTTAATACTTCTTATATACATTAACAAAATATGATTGATATTTATGTGTATCCAAAGTAACGGCCGTTACTTTATAAATGTGCTGTTTTTAAATGTCTGAAACAAACAAAGGCCAATTTTGGCCTAGCGTTTTACACAATTAGGGCCTATACATATATATTGTGTGTTTCTTTCCATAAAAGTTTTCCTGCAAATCATTAATAATTGCAAAATATCAGCCAACATCTTATAACATAAACATTTTTAACTTTTTGCAAGTACTTTTTTATTTGGCGAAAAACAGCTGATGCTGTTGTTAAATGAGTTAAACACAACTTCAGCTGGTTTTAAAATTAACATCGGGTTTAACGTGTAAAGTATGCTTTTGCTTGTCTATAGTAGATCAAAAGCATATTTTTAATAAAAGTTTACTTTAGAACTCTTAAAGTATGCTTTGTTTATGACTATAGTTATGGGCCATTTATTTTATTTTTTGTTTAATATGATATTTTCTCATGCCTTTGTGTGACTTCTTCAGGGAAAAACAATTTTTAATTGTTATCGGATTTAAGAAAATAAATAGTTTTATAAAAAATTATCCTTCAGCTTAACAAAAGAAATATAAATTTAAAGAAATTATTTAATACCCATGAACTTTAACTTGGTTTTTGTTTGATTATGTTTTAATAAAAGTCGAAACAAATTTGTTTAAAATTTATTTTAAATTACACGATTTTTAAAACAAAAAAGGAGGACGATTTTGACACAAATTTATCTGGCAGCGCTGATTAAAACCAAAACAAGAAAAGGCTAAAAAAAATTTTAAATAACAAAATATAACAATGGGTTTTTGTTTATTTTCATCATATAAATTATGCATTCATCATTTATATTCCTTCTATTTTTTTATTTATTTAAAAAAATAGTATATAAATATATTTTAAATTCAAAATATCCACATTTTGTTTTTCTCGCCACCAATTTCAAATGCGACTTATTTTGACAGTTCTTGAAAGAAACTTTTCGCAAAACATTGTTATAGAAACACTTTTTCTTGCATCCTTCCAATAATTGCTGGAAAATTATTAAAATGACAGATAATTCTCGCCAAGAAAAGATACAGAAACACTTGCGTGAGAAAAACCATTTTTTGTTTCATTTCACACTATTTTTGTTGCAATTCACACGTTTCATTCGGAAAATTTTACGAAGCGAGAAATACAGAAACGAGGTACAGGTATTAATTCACATTCGTATATTTGGTCCTCTTCCATTTTATTATTTGATTTAATTTGTTGATGATGTTTGCTTGTAACTAGAGTTTTTTCCCCGGAGTTTTTCGATTCCCGGGAAATTTGTTTAAATTTCTTTATTATAAACTACGTCCATATCAATCAAATGTATGTCAAGGTTGGTGCAATATATAATAGCATCAACTGGACTTCTTCTTACAAGATCCACCTGTAATCGTTAGGACAATGGCGCATATTCATAAATTATTACCAAGTATTAACTTCTTTAAGTACCTATTTAAGTTATTCACAGATGATTACTTTCAGCATAAAAAGTTTACACTTAATTATAGGTAAAGCTGTAACATAATGCCAACTAACTAATACACAGCTGATTGATATCATTTAATAATTTATTTCAAAAGTACAACATTTTTGAAGTGGTTATAAAAAAGTAAATGGAAAAAATTATAGGATATATTCAAATAATATCAGATAAAAACATGGCAAAAAACAGTTAAGACGTATAAAACACGCTGCAATCCATTTTAAATGCATTTCTACTGCATCCAAAAAATATCAATACAAAACAACATAACCTAGAGATGTGTTCTTAGTCGATAAAATTCTATTGAATATTTTTATTTTTACAAGTCCTTATTTTAATTAATTTATATACTATTATAACCAAAAAATAACCTTTTTAGAATTTGTGTTAATTCATTAAAGAACAAAAAATGGGGTTTAATTAATGGAGACATTTAATTTTCTCTACATGCCAATATGCATGGTTGCATTTCTTCTATCAGCTGAGAGCTGTTACTACGTTAGTTATGAATTGTGAATAAGATCTATAACTATCTATGAACTATTTTTTAGTTTCTGTTTTGTTAGTTACAACTTTAGTTATGATTTCTGAATATGCGCCAATGTGTTTTTAAAATTGTATGTTGTAGTATCTTATACGAGTTTCCATAGTTTTTTTTTATATTTCGGTTTCCCGGCACTTCCCGTGTATATAAGCCTTAACAAAATCAAACAAATTTGTGTTCATCACCTTATAAACATATCGCTCCTTTATTGCAAAATAGTACTACCTCAAAAAATTTTAAGTTAATTAAGCAAAGTGTTCCTTCATACCTTCTAGTAACAAAAAATCAGTTTCATATCTCAAGCTGAACCGAAGTTATAGCAAAAAATATCTATAAATCGGTACATTTTGAAAACTTTAATCGCATTTTGCCAAGCTCTATTTTTTGTAGATACATATGACTTTGTTGCAATAAAGGAGCAATATGTTCAGGTATCTCCTATTTTTAAGACTTGTCCATGGACAATGAAAATTTACTGCCTGCATCTTATTTTGAATTTATGTTCTTTATTAACTCCTCACTTCACTAAATTTATTAATTATCAACTTCTGCACTGCCCATTCTGCTTTTAGTAGATTTATTGCATCAGTAGACATGAATTTACCAAGGTACTCACTTCTTGTAACTGATCTAATCGACAACCCATCCACAGATGCTAATTTTTAGAGAATAGAAAACTTAATTTCAAAGTATAAATAGCTGTTTTCTGAAACTATGAGGAACTTTTTATTTCCCGGAATCCCGCGACAAAAATCCCGGGAAAGCGGGAAATATAATAATTTAAATTCCCGGGATTTCCTGTCGCGGGAACGCGGATAGTATATTGAATTGATAATGTCATGTAATAATAAAAAAACGTGCTGATATAAACTAACATTTCTTCATACATAGTCAGTACCGTTACATTCTCCCTTGATAAGTTCTAAGTACAGTATCACAGAAAACTTGAAATGTTGGTTATAGCAACAGACAAAAATGCTTTCAATAACGGAGTTCAGTGTTTGATGCCAAATGGTCTTGCGAAATAGAAAATACTAAATTTCGTAGCTTTTTTTGTGAAATTTAAGGGAAACTCTTTGTTGTTAAATTTAACAAAACAGCTATGATATTTTACATTTGCTCTTTTGCAAGAGCATTTGCACCAAACACTGAACTCCGTTAATATATTGAAGAATGGCGGTTGAAATGCAATATAGAGCGCACCTCCCGCGTATGTCGCGGGCCCGCGCGCGCCCCCCGTCCACCTCCAGTTCCATATTTTATTGGGGATGTATTTCATTTTGATTTGGGGAGTTAATTCATTTCATTTAAAAATTGGGGGTTTATTTCATATGAAATAAGACCTCAAAAATTGGAGAATTAATTCATTATTTTTTTGGGGACTTATTTCGTGGGGGGTTATTTCATGCCGCCAATTTTGTTCTGCCGGATTCATGATTGCTCATAAGTCCTAAAATGGGTACCTTGTGAAAATTTGTTCTTATATTCTGTGTATTCTGTATATTCTTAATACATACGTCTCATACATTCAATAAAGTGATAAAAAAAAAGGACCGTAGCCTTATAAAAAAAATTAAAGTTTTCCTGCACAAGTACAAACATTCAGTCGATAGTAATATCGATATATCGATAGTGAAATCTGAACTATCGATAAATATCGATAGTGGAAAATATCGATAGTATCCCAGCACTAGTATTCAAGGAATAGAATAGCATTAAAAATAAAAAGAATAATTTTCTTTGCTACGTAATAAAGCATACAATAAAACTAGGGGTTTTTTAGCCTCATAGAGCTTACAAAAGATTAGCTGTCAAACGAACTGTCAAACTGCGTTCACTTTTTGTTCAGGCACATCATCATGATTAGATTCATGCTTGAACATCGCCTCCAAATTATCCAAACTTACTTTGAAAATGAGCCATCGATTTTCGCAACTTATAGGCGATAGGATTAAACTAACACAACTGCTTTTTTCACAAATGAAGGCGATATGTTGATTTAGAAAAAATAGACTGTCAATTAGCCTTCAAGGCCGTGCGATGTGACACCCCTTGATTGTTTTTCGTAGGGCTGTGATGTCACTGGTTTATGCTGGTAAACCAGCAACAATTGACGTCTTGAAGGTCAACATTGTTTTTTTATTCGTCACATGTTGCCAGCAATGCTTGAAAAAGAGGAACAAAATTGGACGTCTGCAATGTGTTTCGCCAAGGGCAGGTGCGGAGCCCATTTGCTGAAATCAGTTTCGAACAGTGATGCATTTTGAGTTGTTTTGTTTTGGGCCAAATTGACAATTTAAAAGTGCCTAAATACTTTTTATAGGGTCAACAAATTTTTTTAATATTTAATTATGTTTGATTTAAAATAAAATAATAATACATAGTACAAGTTAAAGGATCTCCACTTGAGAAGAATAAAAAAACACTAAGGCGCAACCAACAGCGCCTGGTAGAAATTAAACACACTTTTTTTATATATTAAAATATTTAATTAAAATATTTAATTTAATTTATTTACTTTTCACTTTCACAATTTAAATTATAACTTTTAATTAATTACTAAACCGGATCGATTCAGCTCGCAACCAAGACTAACTATTTTCTCTGCTGCCTGTTGCCTACCAACCTCCGCTTCACACATCAATCACGTTGAGCCATCATGTTCAGCTGCCAAAATGCTGTTCCAGCACAATTGCCTTTACCGTGTGAATTGGCTGATCGAGCAAAAATACATTGTGGTAATTTGACTCCTGAGTAGACCGGACGCGCGTGTGGAAGTTGGTAAACAAAATTAATAGCTGATTAGGCTAAATTAATTTTGTTGGCACTGTTGGCCGCATCGTTAACTCCTCCCTCCTCAAATATCTGCGTCCCGCAGATGACGTGAGCGGCTTGGTAGGTAGAGCTATTTGTGTCTGGGATCTTCACATTTGGTAAGTTCAATCTTCTTCCTACCTTGTACCATAAAATTCCGATACAGACTCCTAATGCCAATATGATGGTTGTATGCATGCTGAGTGATAAATTCAATTTCGTTCCCAAGTGTTGGAGTTGATCCACGTTCTGTAGACTTATATCGTGAACCTGGTCAATGTCTACCAACAGTTTCTCGTTAAAGACGCTTGCCAGGACTGGAGGCAGTGGCTGCATTTTTGAGATGGACGTGCTTGAAAATGCCTCATTGTCTAGGAAGATAGTTTCATTAGACAGACGTATCAGATAAGTACCATTTAAAGTTTCAATATGTTCTCGACTGTTCAAGACACCTTCAAAATTCGTTAGGAAGACCATGTCTGCTTTAATCATCTCAATTGTTCGAGTTTTAACCATCCTGTATTTACAACTGGCATTACCTCCTTTGAGCAGCCGGGGAATACAAGTTTCTTCAGAAAGTTGGGACAGAGACGACTTCCGACAAACCGTTAATTCGTTGATGTGGAGGCAAGGACTTCTTACACCGAAGGTTTCATTCTGACTGATAAGAACTTCGTTAAAAGGTAACTCGATTTGCTTATTGTTTCTAAACGTCGTTCTAACAGTAAGCCGGTGATAGAACTCCTTCTTCAATTTTGGTAAGGATAGAACATACAGTAAAAGAGAGCCGTTGGTGTAGATTGACGGGCTTCCATATTCAATTGCTTCTATAACATTGGCATATGGTAGAGTTTCCATTTCTGTTATGATACTATTTATCTCGGTTTTGTCTAACAGGTTCGAGTTTACAACCCCACTCTTAGCGAGTTGACAAGCCCTCACAATTTAATTTATTAAATCTTTCAATATAAGAATTTGGTTCATCGTGTCTTGGCCAATTCTCTCATTTTCTTTACCGTTACTTATCTCGTTCATTTTCCTTACGAGTTCATTTGTTTTTTGTACAACTTCGTGTGTTGTGTTCAGAAGCTGGGCGTTAATCTTGTATTGTTCATTGTTGTTACTGATGATAGCATTTTGGCTTCTTAAGACGGTATTCCAATCCATTGCATCAGGATTGCCAGCAACCCACTTCCAGGCGGAACCAATCCAATTAATTGATCTTCGGCCTCTACTCGTATGATTTCCTAGCTCAAATAGTCTGTCCTTTATTTGGTAAAGGTGATAAAAAATTATGTCCTTTTTATCACTGGGTGGCATACGTTCCTGAACTAACGCGGTTACGTTATCGGCAACAGCTTTGTAATTATCGAGGCTTATGACGTGGACCAACTTAAAATTTCCGTTGATAATCCAGCCGTTTCCATCTCGTATGGATATTATAGGTGCATCGTAGCGGAAGATTTCCATTGCATGTAGAGTGATTGTACTTATGTTGACGAAGCTTAGTATGGCTATGAGGAGAATCATTCTTCTGGGAAATAGTGAAATTTTTAATTAAGTAATGTGAGAGGTTAATTTGTTATTTATTCTTGGAAGTTTTACTAGGTTAGTTGATTACTTATTAGTTGATTATTCTTGTTAGTAAATTAGTTGATTATTATCAATAAAAGTTATTATAGCTATAATTAGATTTCTACGGCTTAAACATAATCTTAGGAATAAATTGTGGTTAAAAAAAAAATTTTTATCTTTTGGTTTCTGTGTTTTACTTTAATATTCTCTTCCCCCTTTTTTAAAAAAATTTTTTTTTTTATAATGATTAAGTTTTAGCATGAAATCTTGTGAAAAGAAGTAAAGTTTGTTAAGGATTTATTTTTAAATTTTTAATATGGGTTTTGTGGATCCTTTTACCACTTACTGTGTGTACTGTGACCCTATTGTATTTTGCTACTGTTTCTCTTCTATACACCGGTTTATTTTTAGCCTTAATATTCTTTATTCTAACAAATATTGTCTCACCTTTCTTAAATTTTTTTGGAGATGACCGTTTCTTATTCATACGTTTATTTCTTTCCTTTACATTTCTTTTAATAATCCTCCTTAAATCTTTATTAATCTTAGAACGTGCTTCTAGCAGTTTATCTTAGTCGGATGTTTTCGTTTTGTTAAAAAACACATCAGCCGGTCTTTTTCCAATTATTGAGTGTATGGTATTATTATATCTGCCAACGGCTACGTACATTAACTCCTGAACGCTTAGTTCTGAATTTTCTGCTCTTAGACACCTATAAATTTCGATAAGGGTTGAATGCAGGCGTTCTACTTGGCCATTTACTTCACTACGCTGCGATGGCGTCAAGTAAATTTTTATCTCTAATCTTTCCAAGAAATCTCTTATCAAGGGGCTGAGGAAACTAGTCTCATTATCAGTTACCAACATCTTTGGTGCTGTTAAGTAATGTAGGATCTTAAAAAGTTTTTCCCTAACGTTTAAAACAGATCTATCACTGATATGAAATAGTTTAGCAAATTTTGAAAATTTGTCCAGTACAGAAATAAATTTTTGGTCTTGTATCTCGATAATGTCCATGTGCAGGATTTCACATGGCATGGTTGGCGTGGGGGTGGCCTGCAGTAAAGGCCTGGGTGGGTTCCTATCATACTTATTGCTATTACAAATGTCGCAACGTTCAACGAATTTTTTATTAGAGACTGCATACGGGGAAAATAATATTTGTCTAGTATTTGCCTTTTATTTTCTCTGGCATTTATATGCGCTCTACGATGTTCCTTTTCAATAATTTCAAATTGAAGATTTTCTAACCTTATATCAGATACTTCTTTCTGTGCAATTCTAATCTTGTATTTGGAAAAATGTTGTAAGTAGAGGTTGTGCAAAAGTGGTAAATAGCCTTCTGGAATTTTAATACCGTTTATAAGATTTGGGTTAAGAGTTTTCTTTAAGACGTCTGATAGTTTTCCCGCATCCCATTCGGGAGAAGAAACATAATGTCGCAAAAAATTCCGATGGGGTATTTCATTAGATTGTAGCTCTGGACCTATTTTAATGATAACTTGATTTCTAAAAACGTTAATGGGAACCTCCATGTGGGGAATAAGGTCTGACGCATCTTGGCTTGCACTGTGGACGGTTGATCCCATTGATGAAGTGTCATCATCCCCAATTTCTGATGCCGTTTTTGTAATTTCGGAATCATTATCGTTTATTTCTGAGGCTGTTATTGTAATCTGCGAGTCGCCCTCGCTGGCTGTATCGGTGGAAGATTCATTAATGTGGTAAACGTTAGTTTTTAGTCTAGAGAGAGCATCTGCAACAAAGTTCGATCTACCCGGTTTGTAGATTAACTCGTGGTTGTACTCTTTTATACGAGCCTTCCGTCGCTTCAACTTGGCATTGAAGTTCCGGTTACCTAAGGCGTAGGTAAGAGGTTGATGGTCAGTATAGATTTTTATTTTTTTGGCACCGTAAAGGTAATTTCTTAAATTGTCCAACGCCCACACTATGGCCAACATCTATTTCTCATTGGTAGCGTACCCTTCTTCTGTCTTGTTTAGAGAGCGCGATATGAACGCGATTGGTTTGTCTTTGCCAATTTCTCCTTGTGACAGAACGGCGCCTATTGCGTAGTTCGAGGCGTCCGTAGTGAGATTAAAAGGTTTGTCAAACTCAGGGAACGCAAGAATTTCTGCCGAGGTCAGAAGAGCTTTTAACATTTGAAAAGAGTCTAAGGCCTCTTCATTCAATTCTATCCGCACTTGTCTCGACTGGTTAGCTTTTACTTGAGCATTTTCACCCCTCGTCAGGTTTGTTAATGGTTTTGCCACCTTTGCATAATCCCTAATAAAGCGCCTATAGTATGACGTCATCCCCAAAAATCCCTTGAGCTCCTTAAGGTTAGTAGGAGGTAGTAGATTTTTAATTGCCGTTACCTTTTTAGGATCAGGTTTTATACCCACGGAACTCACTATGTAGCCTAGAAACTCTACTTCCGTTTGCATGAAATGTGTTTTGTCAATATTGACCTTCAAATTCGCCTCTTCCAATCTTCCGAAAACAATATCGACATTATTGAGGGTTTCTTCCTCGCTACGACCAAACACAATTATGTCTTCGATGTAAACGTAACATATTTTCCCTATGAATTCTTTTAGGACGTCGTCGATCATTCTTTGGAAGATAGCTGGAGCATTTTTCAGCCCAAAGGGAAGACGAAGGAATTCAAATTTTCCGTTCATTGTTGAAAACGCGATTTTAGGAATGTCTGACGGTTTCATTGCAATTTGATGAAATCCGGACGTTAAGTCAATCGTAGTGAAAAATTTAGCATTTCCCAGACTTGCTAATGTAGCGTTAATGTCTGGTATGGGGTATGCGTCAGGCACAGTGACGGCGTTCAGCCGTTTATAGTCTACAACTATCCGATATTGTTTTTCCCCGTTTGGTTTCGGCTTTTTTGACACTACCCAAATGGGAGAATTGTAAGGACTCTTCGAGGGTCGAATTATCCCTTCAGACAACAATTCACTAATTTGTCTTTCTACCTCTGCTCTCATTGCTGCAGGGTAGGGGTAGCTTTTTGAGTAAATCGGTTCTGATGTAGTTGTCCTGATTTCAGCTTGCACATTCGTATTGACAGCTTGACTGTCATTGAGTGGTCCAAATAAGTTTCTATGTTTGTCTATTATTTTGTTAATTTTGTCCCCTATTCCTATGGGGAGGGGTTTACTTAGTATGTAGGTTAAACAACTAGAAATTTTTGATTTAAGAGGTATCCCTAATTAGAAGAACGTTTTCCTTTCTATCGACTACTGCTCCTAATTCTTTAAGGGTATCATCCCCTATGATTCCGTCGAAGGTGGTTAAACCTGGTAGTATATAAAATGTAATGGGATCCGAAACGCCATGTCTTGCGAAAAATTTACCTATTATTTTTTTATCTATTTCAATGTTTCCACCCGCGGTGTTAACTGTAAGGGGCCTAGACATGGATAAACTTCCGGCGGAGAGTTCGGGTCTGCAAAAATTTTTTTTCGAGCCGGTGTCGACCAAAAACTTATATGCCTTGCTATTGGATGTCACGTATTCTATGTAAGGTAGGCTTGAGGGCCTTCCTCCACAAAATTTTGTTCGTTTGCCGCGTCGTCAAAACTACCAACTACTTCTTCATCTCGAGGATAGTCCTCAACATTGTCATGACTAGCGTTTGAAATGAAACAATTTCTGTTGCTTATTTCTGTTATACATTTCAGATGCACTCCTTTTCTCAGGATGCTTAGGCCGATTCATATAGTTTAATTTCCGAGATTGAGCCGAGCGGTCTACTTTCATTGGCTCTTGTTTAACCTGATAAGATCTAGGATAGTGGGTCTGTCTATAACTTTGGTTGAAACTATTATGAGGGAAGTTATTGTTTCTTTGTTGCCAGTCCCCAGGTTTAAAGTGGTTTGATGGATAGTTGCTAACGGGAGGTTTGGGTGGAGTTGTTGTACCCTGCTGGTTGTTAAATGATTCTACATTGGTTCAATTCGGTACCCTTGAATGCAAAATGTTATTCCTCATGGCTAAATTTTGGAGTTCGAGGCATGCAGAGTATGCCTCTGGCAGTGTCCTTGGTCGTTGGATAATGACCATTCGGGATAATTCAGGAGTGAGGCCGCGAATGAATATATCCAACGCTCGATTTCTATGCGTTGTGATCAGGGCATTCACGGTCTCCTCACTATTTGATTCTGTTTTTAACTTGTTAATAATCAGGGACAAACGATGATTTACCGTCGAGTAAAATTCATCTATTTTTAATGAGCCTTGCGAGAGTTGGTTGAGCTGATGCTCCAACGTCTGAACGTCCCTTTTGTCGGCGTAATGGAGTGATAAAATTTTCTTCACATCCTTAAAGTCACTATCAAATATATTTTAGGAGACTAAGGCTGCGTCCGCCTCGCCAACCACCTTTTGTCGAATACTTTGCATAATCGAACGATATATCGGTTTGTTTCTTACAATTTCGAAATCCTTGAGCACCATTTCTACCGAGTGCACCCAAGAAACGTAATGCAAGGGGTTGCCGTCAAAAGTACGTAGCTCTTTTACACTATCGGGGAGTCTACTAATTGATTTTAAGTCTTCCTCAGTCTGCGGTACTTGCAGGATCGCAACAGCCTCGTCCGTGATTGGTAAGTCATTTCGCCCTAGGTTTTCTAATTGATCTAATCTTCTACCTAATTCAGCTACATCATTACCCTTTTCAATCCTAACTAACCTTCCCTCCAACGCTTTCATTTCCTCCAGGAGCCGGTTGACAGCTCCCGTAAGCACAGTTAAACTCGTCTTCATTTCTTCCATGGTCACAGGTATAAGTAGTGGTAAAAGGACTCACCTGAATATATTAGGGATTTTTCCTCTTTCTTCCAAATTTATAAAGAAGATATCACTTGCACTTCCACTTCTTACACTTTTAGATTTATTTTGTGGTAATTCTTTTTACAACGAATTTTCACAGATTTTTTTGCAATTTTTTTGTAAAAAAAACCTTTTTTTTTTTTTTTTTATATATATTCGCAATTTTTTATAGCTTTTGTGGTATATCAACAGATTCTTTTTCTATATATTTTTTTCAGATATATTTTTCTTCTTTTTCATATAAATTTTTTTTATTATTTTTGAAAAATTTTTAACAGATTCTTTTTCTATTTTTTTGCAGATATATTTTCCTTCTTTTTCGTATAAATTTTTTACAGATTTTGAATCTTAGCAATTTAAATCTATTTTTTTCAGATATTTCAAAATCTTCTGTATAAGTTTTTACTTTTATTTTTGTAATTGTTTTATGGCTTTTTTTTATTTTTTCTGTATAATTTTTTCTCTTAAAACTTTTTTCATATAAATTTCCTTAAAAAAAAAATTTTATTTTTCACTTTGTTATTTTTATATCTTTTTTATTGAGCGAGCCTTGGTTGCGTACCGCGACGCGCTCAAGTGGAGTAGTTTGGAATCAGCGGGTTTATTCGGTTGGCCAAGGAGGGACGAGTTTTATTTTTTTATTAAGTTTTTAATTTTTATACGTCCTGGAGTGCTCCGTGGAGATCGCAGGGGTGTTTTTATTTTATTTTATTTCTGGAGTGCTCCGTAGAGATCGCAGAAATTTTAATTTGTTATTAAGAGACCTTTACTCAGGTCCCTGCTCGGGCGCCAGTTAAAGGATCTCCACTTGAGAAGAATAAAAAAACACTAAGGCGCAACCAACAGCGCCTGGTAGAAATTAAACACACTTTTTTATATATGAAAATATTGAATTAAAATATTTAATTTAATTTATTTACTTTTCACTTTCACAATTTAAATTATAACTTTTAATTAATTACTAAACCGGATCGATTCAGCTCGCAACCAAGACTAACTATTTTCTCTGCTGCCTTTTGCCTACCAAACTCCGCTTCACACATCAATCACGTTGAGCCATCATGTTCAGCTGCCAAAATGCTGTTCCAGCACAATTGCCTTTACCGTGTGAATTGGCTGATCGAGCAAAAATACATTGTGGTAATTTGACTCCTGAGTAGACCGGACGCGCGTGTGGAAGTTGGTAAACAAAATTAATAGCTGATTAGGCTAAATTAATTTTGTTGGCACTGTTGGCCGCATCGTTAACTTACATGTGTTTTATTTGTTTCAAAACAAAAACAACAATATTTCCTTTACATACCTCCTTATTTGCGGTCCACTTATCTTTACCAGAACTAGTCTTCTAATCAGGAAAATCTATGGTAGTTTTAAACAAAATTTAATTAAATGTATCAATCGATTTTAATTTCACGTGATTTTTATTTCAGGAGCATGGCTTTATGTTTCACAAATAAAACTGCTCAAAAGCAACACGAAATTTTATTTTTCAATACAAGTTTTTTTGTATCAAGCATTGTAAGCATTTATACCATTTGGCAGTCTTCTTTGTTTTTTTTTTTATATTTACTTAAAATAATTTTAATTTAAAACAAGACAGACTTGCAAATAAAAGTAAGGAATTCTTATATATATGTCCTTTATTTACTTAAATATACACAGTAAAATTAAAAAAAGAAAATTCTACATGATACTTAAATAAAAAGTTCACGAAGAGCATAGGGCGTCACACAGTGGCTGAAAATTTTATTTTATTGGCCAAAAGTCCAATTTTTGTTTGTCACCGATTTCAAAAATTTTAATTTGATTTAATAGTAAACATATTAAAACGAAGGTAGCCAAAAAATTAGGTCAAAATATTGGTAATTGCGGTTGTGCCATGTTGTTAAACACAACTTTTTTTTAAATTCAGCAAAAAAGTGTTTTTTTTTTAAATATTTAATCCGAAAGAAATTATCATTGCACAAAAACTATCAGCGATAATGACCTGCTGGCTTTTTTGCTAGGTTGGTAGTCTTGTTATCTTTAAAAAGGTAATATTTGCGACTGTTGTGTCATTTATATTTAGCAATATGCCAAAATCGACTTTTTGCGAAAAAGTACTTTTATATTGTTGAAAATGGTTCTTTAGGGTATCAGAAGCAAATTTTGTTCCGCGACTTTTATATAATTCCGTTATTTACAAAATTACCGTTATTTTTAGGTCCTTGAAGAAAATCAAAATTTTGACCGTTAAATTTCCAGAATTCGACCAAATGTTGTTTGGCAACTTTGTACAAAATCGTATGGCGAGTAGTTTTGTGGAACATATAATTTCAAAATGTTTGCAAATACAGGGTGTTTTGATGCATTTTTCCAAAAAAATGAATTTTACGTCATCTAGCGGCAATAATTTTTACTAACTATATTCTATATTTAGAAAGGTAATTTGAATACCTTTCCAAAAAACAAAACTTGAAAATCGGATGAAAAATAACTGAATGAGAAAGAAAAGATCTATAAGAAAATGAAAGAGTATTAAATTTATATTAAAATATGTATGTATGCAACTTTAATTAAATCGATCATTAAAGTTTACATTTTTAGTTTTGCGAAAAAAATTTTAGTTATTTTACCTGAAATGTATTTAACAGAAATCTTTATTATTTATACTTTTAAAAACATCAAGTTATTTTATTTTTTAAATTTTTAGAGATCTACATAATAGTGCAAATTCTTTGAGTTGGGACTCTAAATCCAAATTTGTTGTTTGCCAAACTTTTCACCGTGATATTTATAATTTAAACCTCTCAACATGTTTATTTGCTTTTTAAGAATTTTTATCCGATTACTCTGTACATCGACATCAGATAGTTTATTTCATAAATTAAATAATTCCAAAGGCTCATTCACATAAAGCAAATTTAGAAATAGGACTTTACTCTCTGTACGTCGTTTTTTTACTTGTTGTTTGCTCCCTCTTCCAATCTCTTTATTCGTTCCTTAGCATTCCATTTTTTATTTTCCTGAAAAACCTTTTTCATTATTTTCACACCATTTTCCATATCTTGCTTCGTTGGATAGAACTGCAAAATATCGAAAAAGAAGTGAATGCATTTGTTTTGCCGGGCCTTATTTGCTGACACATGGTGTATATTTCTTTATGAGGTTCCATATCCTCGTTCCTCTTCGCCATCGCAAACACTCTCTCCACATTTATATTACTGTGGAATGAGTATACATCATCCACAGGTCTATCGATATATC
Source organism: Pollenia angustigena (assembly GCA_930367215.1). Taxonomy (NCBI): domain Eukaryota; kingdom Metazoa; phylum Arthropoda; class Insecta; order Diptera; family Polleniidae; genus Pollenia; species Pollenia angustigena. The sequence continues at coordinate 141,401,491 of OV884056.1, read as the reverse complement.
TTTTTAACATTGAATCTTTCGCATCCGCTAAAACCGTTTGGAAAATGTTAACATATTTTTGAAATTTGCAGTAAGCAAATTAAGCTTGTCTGTGTTAAAATTGAAATTTGTGGGGAATTGAATTCAAGAACTCGAACTCTAAATATTCAAATATTTGATACAGCACGTCCTTGAAAGTAAGATGATCACAAGCAGCAATTGATTTACAAGTGCTAATATGTTTAGTGGTTCAATGCAAGCTGCTACAGAAAATTTCATACAGAAAATTTGTGTCTGTAATATAATCATGAATCATTTTCGCATCCGTATACGCTTCAGGATATTTTTGCACAAACTGAAATAGCAAATCGGGTTCTTTGTAAATTTGACTTATTGTTAGTTAAAATTTTGTAAAATTGTATTTCCTTATGTAAGATCAAATCTGTCAAAAATTTTAAAAGTTACATGCATTTAAACAAACACTTTTTAACATGGTCAAATTTACAAATTAGGTAAGGTCACTTTGCGGACTTTCCTTGTAAATTACATGAAAACCCAACGATAGAATTAAATTCTTATGGCGGCGTTGCATTTAGGAGGTCATAAGGAGGTAATAAGCACGCAAAGGTGACGGCTAAAATATCTACTGCCGCTTTATTACAATAGTAAATGAAATATAAGTATATTTACTTATCATATGGAAAGAAATTTTGTTTCCCAAAGTGAAAACCGTGTCTATGTTCTTAATAACTAATGTAAAACTAAAAACGTTTTTTTTAAAAATTCACCCTGTTTTTTTAATCAATTAATAAAATTTGTCGAAAATAGGCTGTACTGTTTGTACTACGGCACAAATTCGGCTGAATATTATGCCTTGGGAGACAACAGAGCTGTTGATGACTAAAATATCTAAAATTCTGCGGTGGTGCTTGAAGATAACACTCCTACTTCAAAAGTTATAAGTGAATGAAGGTCAAAAAACCCATTTTTAATTTTTTTCGCCTTTTTTTACATTTTCCTAATTTTGTTGTAAACGAAAAATGCGATCGCCACGCACCACCGCAGAATTTTAGATCTTGATGTCATTTACAACTGTGTTGCATGGCAAGCTATAATATTCAGCCCAATTTGTGACGTGCTAAATGTTAGAAGTCGTATTTTCTTACTTTCAAGTTTTGTTTTTGCCACTTTGATTTTTTCAGTGTATTATTCCAACAAAACCCAAAAATGAAAGATTGCTACCCAAACTAACTATTCAATACATAAAAACATTGATTTTGTAGCTAACAACATAAATAATGCGTTAAATTCAAAAAAAGTCAAAAAATCCAAGTTTTAAGGGCCACCCTAAATATCCGTTTTAGGACAAGTGAGGGGCACTCTAATAAGCAAGTAGGGAACTTGACTCTACCCCCCAAGTATTAAAAATCATTCGGCATTAATAGCTTGAAAACGAAAAAGTTCATTTTTTTGGCATATTGCTATTTATATTTGAGATGTTAGGACATATTTTCTAAACTACTATATTTTTGTCAAATTTCAACTTTAGTAGAATAGAACTTTTGCGGATCAAAATGGATTAAGAAGGTGAAACCACTGATAGAAAGGTGAACGTGTTTTCTTTACCCCTGTATATACTTTTGTACCCGTTTGGATCCGTCTGTTTAACACTTTTTTAATTTTAATGAAATTACGCAAAAAAAAAATTTCTAAACTACTATATTTTTTTTTATTTCAACGGGATTCAAAAGGGATTAAGAAGGTAAAACCACTGATAGAAAGGTAATTTTAATGAAATTACTCAAGAAAAAAATTTTAATTTTGAAATAGTTTTTTTACAATTTCTTTTTTTATTCCGCAAAACTTTTTGCAGAAGTAACAGAAATCATGTGCTATTGTCTTCAAAAAAAAATTTATGATTTAGGAAAAATTGATTGTGATCGAACATAATACAGCTAGTACATATTCAAAATTTTATTAATGTTACACAATCAGAATAACGTATAGCTACCCTGATTCATCCTTATCCGTTACACTACGTTCACACTAGCGTATTCTATAGTAGAATAAAGAGCTTAGACGCGCGTTTACGCTAAACAGGTATATTGTGAATCCCACCTTAGAAGGGTTTCTAAGTTTTGTTTGGTCTTTTTATTTTATCTGTTTTTATGACTCTAATAATATTTCATGGCCCTATCTATATATATAAAATTGTAACGTTACTGACTGACTCACTGACTCACTGACTGATTCATCATCGCACAGCCTAAACGCCTGAAGCTAAAAACTTGAAGTTTAGACCAGAGATTGGTCACCCTCCAAATCGACGGGATTTTTGGAAATTCAAATGTTTAGCGGGTAAAAACGGGAAAATACGGTAACCTTATATCTCCAAAACTAAAAGAGGTACAAAAAAAATGTAACACTTATCGTTGTTCTTCAAAAAAAAATAAGCGGATAGGTGTCTGGTACTTTTTTGAAATTCGGCCCTTTTATGGAGTAAACCGGTAAAACCTGAATTTTGGTACTTTATTGACACCCCATCTATCTTTTGAACCAATAAACGTAGAATCAAAGTTTATACCACATTCGAAACTTATCAAAAAAACACGAATACGAACTTGGTACTTTTTCGAAATTCGAATATTTAAGGGGTGAAAATCGTAACTATTTTTGGTACTTTTTTTACAAAACATTTTCCTCCATTCTTTGACATATTCGTACTAAATTATGGGCTCCCACTACAATACTGAAAATTTTGATACTTTAAAAGGGGGAAAAAATAGTACCAAAAATGGAAATACGGGAAATTTGATAGTTTTGTTTAGCTTTTTGGTTCTACAACTGGTATTTTTTTAATAATCGTTAATATTGGACCTAGAAACACAAAGTTCAACATGTAATGTCCTGAGTGGACGATACAAATGCATATTTGGTACTTTTTCGAAATACGAACGTTTAAGGGATGCAAATTGTACCTATGTTTGTTACTTTTTCACAAGATGTTTTCGCCATCTATTTATCTTTCATCGCAGAGCCTAAACGTCTAAAGCTGCAAGGTTGACATTTGGACATACCTCCTAAACTAAAAGTGATGAAAAACATTAACACTTATTATTGTTCATTAGAAAAATTCGCTAACCTCATATCTCCTTAACTAAAAGAGATAAAAAAATTTAATACTTATTATTGTTCATTAAAAAAATAAACGGACAGGTTTCTGGTACTTTTGTGAGGTACGGCCTTTTTGGGGTGTTAAAGGGTAAATAAAAATTATATCACATTCTAAAAAATACAAAACAGATTTGGACCTGTTTTGAAATTCATAGGTTTAAGGAGTGAAAAGCGTTCATAATTTTGTTACTTTTTTTTACAACATTTTTCTCCATCTATCTATATAATATAAAACTGTAAAGTTACTGACTGACACATCCTAAGATCCTGAAGCTAAAAAGCTGACATTTGGACCGGAGGCTGGCCTCTCACCAACTCGATCCCGCTAGCCTCAAAAATCCAAAACTAAAAGAGATACAAAAAATTTAACACTTAATGTTGTTCATTAGAAAAATAAGAGGACAGGTGTCTGGTACTTTTTCGAAATTTGGTCCTTTTGGGGAGTAAACGCCTAAAACCTGTACATATTTTGAAACCTTTTTGTCACGCTACCTCTGTATGTACATTAGAGACACAATTTTTCTGGACATCATTGCCCCAAGGGACTATATCTTATGGGCAATATGGGATAATAAAACACATTTTTCAGTTCAACTTAAGCCAAAAATTTTTTTTTGCTCAATTGGCGAAGTCCCTCACGCCCACCAAAGTTTTTTTTCATCCTATGACAAAAACGTACTAAACTATAGGCTCTAACTGCAACATTGAAATTTTTAATACATAAATGTGGAGAAAAAAGTATCAAAAAGGATAATACGGGAAACTAACTTTCTTTCATTTGCTTTTGAGTTCTACGAGTCGTACTTTTTGAATTTTCTATATTGAACTTAGAAGCACAAAATTATAAGTGCAAAGTCCTGTGTCAATATCAACCTATGAGATGAAAAATGTTGGAACTATTTTGCTAAAACCTGTTTACATATTAGATTACAAAGTAGCGGGTTAAATGCTAGAATTTAAACAAATTTAAACCTAGAAAAATAAGCTTTGGCATACAAATATGTCCACGAAGGAAAAGGAGACGCTAACGAAGTAGCGGGTTAAATGCTAGTAGCTATATAAATCAGTTATGATTTGGATTTCGGATCTTCAGGATCAATAAGAAACAACGAAACCAACAAAGAGTTAGGATGTTCAAAAAGGAAACATGTTCAAGATGAATATTGCAAATTTGGGTTGATTATATATCAGCCGAAACAAGGGTCAGGCAATACAAATTATGGCAAGAAGATTCTTTTCAGATCCAGAAACAGCATCTGAAAAAACTGGTGTTGATTTCAACCTAATTTTTAAATTTAAATCCTAGAAGTACTTGCGTGCGATGAAGAAATTGACTCTAGAAAATTTGGAGATTTTGCTAAGGAAACTGCAAAAATATATACAACCAAGTAGCCATGGAGAAATATGTCTGCTAATGTCATTAAATATCAGTTGGTGCCAATTGTAGATTTATCAGAGGAAGCTCAGGAAAAAAGGAATAAGAATTGCAGATTTTATAGAGAGCACAATACTAGAAAAATTTCACGAAATTCCACTTAACATATTTAATATGTTATTGGCAACGTCAGATCCGTTCATCTCCAGTATTCGAAATCAATGGAAAGTAGAACATCGGGTTTTAGATGAAGAAGTCAAAAAACTACTAAAGAACAGAAATTACACAGAACAGAATATGGAATATTTGCAATCAATCTTTCAATTAAATGAACAATAATTATAATTCATTAGATCTAAGACAGACATTGTATTAGTTAAAAATAATAAGAAACAGAAATTCACATTGTTAAAAAAGCTATTAACATCTATTATTTTCAAAAGGTTTTTTTTATCCACATATGTTTGAAATGTTTTAATAACCCAGCCAGCAAAATACTTCGACATTGTCGGAATCAGACATTTCGTGCAAATGTCTGACTTCATTCTTAGAGGTTTCGTTCAGATTTCTGTCAGACATTGAATATTCTTACTGTCTGGCCGATTTGGGATCGATTTCGCAAGGATATATCGGGGGAATTTATGTACAGATATGTCCAATAGAATTCCGACGGAATTCGTTCAGATTTGTCTAAAGAGATTTATTATTTTTTTAAAATAATGACAATTGTCATTCAGTTGGAAATAATTTTAATTTTATTTTATTTTATTTGTTCAAGATAAAAAGCATAAAAAAGGTACGTACGTGTACAACTTTTAATTATGTACATATTTTGCAATAAAATTATTTCTTTCAGCTATCAGTTAGAAAGCAAAAAAATCTCGGGTAACACATCAGAACTTCCCATGCCTTTTTCATTAAATTTCTGTTAGATATCTATCAGAAATGCCGACAAAAAACCAAAATTTCCCACGACATTCTGTCAGAATTCGTGTCAACCACACCATACGTTTTTGGGTCAGAAATCTGACAGAATTCGTATACGATTCCGACTTTTTTTGCCGACGTTTCCTTCAGATATCTGAACGACGTCGGATTATTTTGCTGGCTGGGAAATAAATAAATAAGTTTAAACAAATTTGAAAGCAAAAATTTTTTTATTTTTCAGTAATAATAGCAAAATTTCCAGTGGATTTTACTATTTTTTTTAATTTTAAAATTTTTTTTATAGTGTAAACATTTAAGTTTTTGAGTGTCCCATTATTACACAAAATGTTAATGATTATTATTTAAATCTAAAAATTACATTTTTAAATAATTAAAAAAAATAAAAACAACCATATTGCACGCTAAAGAAAAAAAAAAAAAAAAAAAATCTAAAGTTCCACAATAACTACTCAACCGATTTTAATGAAATTTAAAGTGCGATTTAAAAAAAATTCACTAAAATATCTCCTTCGGTTCAAAAGTTACAGATTTTTGGCCAATGAAAAACGATTTTCAGGCACTGTGCGTCAACGAATTCTAAAGTATTGAATAACCTGAATGGCCTGCAAGCATAAATGCGTCTCAGGAAGTAGGTGACAACTAATGACAACTAGTCACTGAAGCTCATCTGTATTACGCCGTGTAACGGCTCACCGGCCTAGAGGTGTGTTGGCAGCCCCAACATTAGGATCGGAGGCTTTGGCCTAATCAGTCAATCCTCCTAAACACAAAATGATTACAGAAACGTTAACAAATTCAAATTTAAAAGGAGTTCTTACTTACCAAATAAACTACACAAGCGGCTCAGGATGTTTTTCTCAGTTTTTTTATATAATATTTCAAACTTATAATTATAGAATATTTAAAATGTTTGATTTTCGTACAAACATGCTTCATATGTTTGTTTATATCATAAATCAAACCACTTGTGCGGTTTATTGTCATGAACAAACGAAACTATTTCGTTAATAATATTAATGTTTGAAACAGTGGGAAAATAAATAAAATAGCTGATAAGTTATTCTATCTTAATAATTAAAATTTTTCAAAACCAACTAATTATAAATTTATTTATTAACATGATTTTTTAATTATTACAAATAAAATTAAAAAAAAAATTGTAGACTCTAAAGTACCAAAAAAAAAAAAAATATATTCAAAACATTTAAGGAACAAGTCCCAACAGTATTAAACGATTTAAAGGAGTGTATTGAATTATGACCTGAAAGGGCCAAAATAGATTTCCACAGGGCCATAAAATATTCAAAAGTGCCACAAATGGCCCAATTGTGCCGCATTTTGCATCACTGGTTTCAAACCTTATTAAGTAAACAAAATGCCTGCAGGGTTTTATACAACCCTCCCTTTCGTAATTGAGTTTTACAACTGTAAAGTTCTTTAAAGATTCGTCAAACTTAAGCATTAAAAAGTTGCAAGATAAAAATAATATTAATTATATGTTGAAATATTGAAAACATATCTTCCCCCTTACTGGTTTTTAGTTTGAATAACTTTTTTCTATAAGCTTCGGGTTCTAAATCACTATGATATTCATATTTATCCAAATCTAAGGGTCCATTTTGCGACATTCATTAACAAACTTTTTAAAATATATATTTAATGATTGAAATCTTTTCTTTAAAATAAACATAGACTTTGGTTCAAAGACTGTGCTTTTTTTTGCAACCATATTTAAAAAGAAATAAATGTTATCACTGAAATCGAAACTTGATTTTATTTGGGCATCTGAAGTAAGAATTGCAAACACCAGAATTACACTTAAGAGAAATTACCCACGACAGTAAAAATTATACGAAATTCAGATAATTACCCACAAAGTGGTACAAACTTTTGCGAGTCATTTGTTTTTAATTCGCCAAATTTATATTCAAAACTATTTATTTATAAATATTCTTAAAAAAAAACAGAATTTTTTTTTTACTTAAATACATATTCATATCGCGTTAAAGTAGTTTAAGCAACCAAATTGTTTATTCCCTAAACCTACCTTCCAAATGAATTTTCATATCCCCAAATTACCCCCAAAAGATTTTTACCACCTTAATCTTAGCCCAAATGAGTGAAAAACTTCTAAATCTAGGGAAAACCCTTCTAAAATAGTAGTCGTTTTTCTGGTCTCAGGTATTTTAGATTCGAAAATGAAAGAGCGCATTTAACAGGAGATTAGAAAAGTTTAGGAAGTAAAACATGGTATGTATTTATACCCATTGCCTTAAAACTTAAATATAAGGAAGTTTAACTACTAATAATGTATATCTAGAACTTTTCCAATAATTGTTGTTTTTATGTGACACATGATAACCAAATTGATTCTAAGTCCATTGGTACTGTCAGCATTTGAATCGATGCATACGAGTGTTAAATGTATTTATATGGTTATATAATAGAGTTGTCAATTATTCGACTTTCAACTTTGTTCGAATTCAAACGATTAGACTTAAAAAATTATTCGATTGAGAATAATTATATATAATTATTTTTACCAAAAATAAAGTATTTTAAATAGATACGTCCGCCCATTTATCTACAAATATGGAAAATCTTCCATTTTCTTCTTCATTTCTTCTCAAATCCGCTTTGACTTCTTCTTTTTTTGATGCGTAAAACTTTTCTATTATCTCCATATCGTTGTACCTAAACACATCGTAAAACCCTTAGTTCTTAAATAATTCGATATTACTTTATATTGGAAAAGCGTATGTAGACCTACAATCTTCAGCCAAACTTCTGCACACAATTTATTTTATAGAACAACCACTGTCTCTCGTTATGTATTTTTCCATTAAACCAAGTGCTGCATCTTTTTGAATGGTAAAGTTGTGGCAGTTACGCAAATGGAAAATATACATACATATACATATATAATTAAAAAAAAAAATATATAATAAAATAACAAAATTTTCTTCGTTCGTGTATGATTTAGATAAATCCATTATTTTTTTACCTTTTTGTTTATTTCTTTGTTTTTCACCCGAGAACGAAAAAGTCCCTGTCTTGAAAATTTGTTATCGTTTGAGTTAAAAAGAAAACAACTGATACAGTTGTTTGTCAAATATTTGTTTAATAAGAACATTAAATACATTTTTGAAATACTATGAGTACTTAACACGGTTTTTCTTAATAAACAAATCAGGCTACAATATTTTTTAACTTTCCTACATTTGCACGATGTTAATTGCGAATCACACCTTTACGTCAAGTTTTTTGACCAACTTAATTTGACATATCTTTGTTTCAGTATTTGACAAATTCAACTATGATGGGGTACACAATTGATTGTTGAAGCCTTTTACGAAAATGGGCCTTCAAATTAAATGCATTTCGTTCACTTCGTGATTTTTTTTTGGTCCGCATAATCGACCGAATGTGTCCACAATCAGAAGAATTGTGGGCAAATCTCAGCAAACCGGATCTATAGGAAATATGAAAACACCTGTGTATGCTCGCCCAATGCGTACATGGCAAGCAGTTTCCGTGAATGGTGTTCGCTATCGCGAGATGATAACAGAATTATTGTTGCCTGAAATTGAGAATACGGACATGGAAGATATGTGGTTCCAACAGAATGGTGCCACTTGCCACACAGCCAACGAAACAATGGCTCCTTTGGCCGTGTTAAAAGAAAAAGTGCACATGAACACGCCAAGAACAGTTCAAGAGCTAAAGGATGAGATAATTCGGCACATTAACGATATTGAACATAAATTATATCACAGAGTCAATGAAAGTATGGACCAACAGAAAGAGGTATGCCACCGAAGCCGTGGCGAGCATTTGGCCGACATATAGGCGTCATAGATCATTCTATAATAATAAAAAATATTAAGGTGGGACCACCCTTTACAAAATTATTAAAAACGTAGAAGAATAAATCAAATTCTAAGCTTTTATTTAATTTATTTTTTGATAAAAAAAATTGTTCGATTAATCGACATTAATTTATCGATTTATTCGTTATTCGAAAATTGACATTTTAAAATTATTCGAACAAGAGTTTGGTTTTGTTTGGTCGATTAATCGAATTATTCTTAATCGGTTGACAATTCTATTACATAATTATGTCTTTATATCGTTATATATCGACCCCTAGCCGCGAAAATAACGTAAGCGACAAAAATCAAATTTTACAGGAGAGAGCTTTTTTATTTTATTTCATATTAATTTTGTATGAAATTTGTCGCTTACAATAAAATTGTTTTTGCTATAAAATCGTAACGTTACCTTTTGTGACCATGACATTTTAGGAGATGATGCAAGTGTTGCCAATAAAGTCATTTATTAAAAAAAACGAAAATTGAAAATCATGTCGCTTACGTTATTTTCGCGGTTAGGGCTCAATATAATATAGTAACATTTGCTGCAACAACGTCATAAGTCAAAAATCGCATTGACTTAATATCCAAAATGCACAATAAATCATTATTATGAAGATATACTAAATATTTCTTATAAAGATATTTTAGACTCAGCTCTTGAAAGAAGAATTTAATATCCTTTTTCCATTATGTTATGTGTAAATTTAGAACTTTAAAGTCATTTTATGTAAGACCAATATTATTGAGTTATGAAACAGTTGTAGCAAATGTCCAATATGTACATACCTTACCTTACCATACATACCTTCCTTATATGTAAAAAAAATCCGCATTATAGCAAAATATATGTTATTAAATCTATATGCAAAGGTTCATTTAATGAACTTAAATCGCATTTTGCCAAGTTTAATTTTTTTTGATATATGACTATGATGCAATAAAGGATCGATATGTTTCAGCAAAACAAAAACAAATTCTTAAATCAGTTTTTTAATAAATATTTATTAGATTTTTTCTTCTACTGGTACACTAAAACATATTTATTTAGTGGAAGCGAAAGATTAAAAAACGTATTGTTCTAAAATTTAGCATTTAGTTTTAATTTTATTTGTTGCATATTCAAAATTGTTGGTGACAATGACTCATTTAAATTATTTAAATTCTGTTTTGTTTTATGCTCCTTGTTAGTTGGTGTTACAAAAGCTTGTTGCTTATTGTTCTCTTCCTCTTATTTGAGCGCATTGTGGGTTCAGACGTAGTATGTATGTATGTATGTATGTGTTGTAACATTTAAACAAAAACGAATACTAATTAAAATTCCCATGTTGATAACCATTTTAGGCCGTGCATTGTTGACTTGGGTTCATTAGCTAAAGGTCCTTTCATTCCGTATGCAAGAGGCGAAAACAACATAAAACTATACACCAGAACTGACAACAAACCACCAAGCAGTGAATGTTGAAGCCATCTTGGCAAGCGGCCAGTTAAATAATGAAACATAACTCCTGCAAAAAGTAAAACATTTTTATGTAATTTTTATGAAAAAGTGCGTTCCTTTTAATATACTTGTTCTTATTCAAAGTATATCGTCACCTTTAAAGCAAATGGACGTAACTACCACTCGAAATCTAGATTTTAATTGATTGTGGTTTGTTTTACTTAACTACATCTTCATACATTTATTGATCACAGCGATCAAAAATGGCGATTTTCTTAAAGAAATTCAAACGCAGTTTTCATAACGTTTTTTGCTTCCCTTGTTAACAAAAGTAATTGTAGTTATGTCCGTATGCATTTAAGGTGCCTGCATGTAAATAAAATTTAATTTTCTAACAAAAATAAAAACTAGAAAACAGTAGTTTTTAAGTGACTGCTTAAATGCGTAAACTTATAAAATGCTAAAATAAAATAAAAAGCCTTTACATTGAAGAAATTTAGGCCCTATTAGCTTGACAAAAATAATATTCATAAATTCATCACTCTGGCCAAAGAAACAACTACAACAAAAGCCTTTTTGATTATGCGTAATTTTAAATTATCAAAACCACTGCATAAAACCAAGAGGTATACATAGGTACCCTGAAGGAAACCTGGGTGCAAGTGTCTCCAAGTCACCAGTTTTGTCTACACTACACTACATTTGCCACTATATTTGGCTTTAATACAAAAAAAAAATGTTATCAATAACAACTGAGAAGTACAATTCCTATAAAATTTTAAGAAAAAATAAAAAAAAGATTTTTATGATTTTGTATCTCTACCAAAAGTGTAGACTACATTTACTAAATTGTACTAGTGATTCTCTGGTTCCAATGTCTACATATGTTCCCAAAAGAACTACCTAGTCAGTAGTACCGACGCACAGTGGCTGAAAATCGTTTTTCAGCGGCCAAAAATCTGTAACTTTCGAACCGATAGAGATAATTTTGAAATTTGCAGGAGAGAAGACTTCTTGAACTTTTTACAGTTTTAATTTTGTTAAAATCCGATTAGTAGTTGTTGAGAAATTTAAGGTCAAAGTTGAACTTTTGATGTTTTTTTTAGCATTTAGTATGAAAATGCTAATGATTGAGATTAAGAATTATGGTATTTTTTTATTCAAAAAGTGGGATGTTTTTCAGCCCACTGTTTTAAGAACTTTTTAATCTACATAACTGCCAAATTTCATTAATAAATCTTTGTTCATGTCAGATTTATAGAATGTCAAACCTTAAAATTATTATTTTTTACTCATATTGAAAGCCCTTTTATTCATTTACACTATATAAATAATAATTTTATGTAGATTAAAAAGTTCTTAAAACAGTGGACTGAAAAACAACCCCATTTTTGATTAAGAAATACCCAAATTCCCAATCCCGGAAAACGGCTTAAATTTTTTTTTTTGTTCAGAATTTTCTAGAAAATAATGGACATATTAGAAATCATTACTGTTCTAATTGTATAAAAATCGGTGTGTGGAATTATTAGAATTTTTTACTCAAATTAATTTTTTTTTTTTTTTTTTTGAGAAATTTGATTTGGAATAGGGCATATGGGAGTATAAATGTCAAACTGACTAAAAATTGCTTCTACAAGCATACTCATAATGTTTTCTTTCGAAAAATACAAACATTTTTATATATTTCTGGAGAAAATATTTTTTTTATCAGCGTAAGAACAAATGAGTATTCGTATTACCTTTATATGCATATACATTCGCCTCGTATATACCACTATACCTTTAAAAAAAATGCAGAGGCATGTAATAATACCTATGATCATTTTGTGAATAGGTTTCTACATTATCAACTCTACAACAGGTTCAACTGGATCCAGTTCCACTAGAATACTTTTAAATTAAAAAAATAAATAGGTGTACATTTTTAAATGTTTATTTTCGTTTTTACTTAAATAACAATAACGACAAAAAACATATTTTTTGCTTAAATAACAATAAAAGTTAATTATATCTACTTGGTTTTGTATTACCTCTGTCCTGTAGCAGCCCTTTTGCTTCTTCATCTAAGTCCCGATGTTCTACATACCATTGACTTCGAATGCTAGAGATGAGCGGATCTGTCGTTGCCATCAGTATATTAAACAGATCTTCATTTGTAAAATCTCGTGACATTTTTCTGGTATTGTGCTCCCTATAAAATCTGTAATCTTTATTGCTTTTTTCCTGAGCTTCCTCTGACAGATCTCCTAGTGGTACTAAATGATCCCTAATGACATCCTCTCCATGATAAAGGATTTTATGAATTGTTGCAGACATATTTATCCATGAATAATTGGTAGTATATATTCGTGCTGTTTCTTTGGCATAATCCCCAAATTTTCTATAATCAATTTGTTTATTGCATGCAAGTACATCAATGACTGTTTTAAATCTTATATAAGACTTAAATAAACACCTATTATTTCAGATGCTTTTTTGGGATCAGAAAAGAGCCTTCTTGCTGTATTCCCATCATTCGTATAGCCTGATCCTTGTTTTGGTTGGCCTATAATCAACCCACATTTGCAAAATTCATCCTGAACATGCTTCTTTTTTATGCTTCTTAAATCCTTGTTGGTGTCATTGTTTGTTATTGATCCTGTAGGTACAAGACCCAAATCGTAACTGATTTTTAGTATGTGCTCCATAATTCGTATTCTTGTATGTAGCGGCGATAATACAAATTTATATGCATTAGTATTATCTAATGATTTTTCCGGGACTTGGTTTAATTTGCTTAAATTTGCAGTGCTGCAGGAACATAAATTGAGTTTTCCTTCAATGTAACTTAAAACATCTTCCTCCTTTTTATTTTTAGAATACTCTTCGGATAATTCTTTATAGCTGAAGCTCTCCATTTTTATGGATATTTACAAATTAGATTGTTATTACTTAGATGTATTTTAACAACTAAGATTTTATCCGAATACCACTGGCTTTTATACATAGCTTGCGTTATACTGTGTTCCTAGGTAGCATAATAAGCTAAAATAAAAAACTAAAATGGGCTAAAGTAGGATACGCTTAAAATCCCACAGGTATTGGTAATTATGTAATATAAAATACCTAGCACCACTTGGCTTGGTGCACTTATATTTCAGTCGTATGAATAGATAATAAAAAGAACAAAAGAAATGTTGCGAATAATTTTACACAAACTAAAAAAGTGTTCTATCGGCTGGTCCAAACAGGTACAAAAGTGCATTTGGGTTTAAAGTGGATACTCTTACCTTTCTACAGCTAGTAAAATCTCTTTAAACCCCTTTTGACCCTCATAAATTCTATTCTTCTGAACTTCAATTTGACTAAAATATAGAACCTGAAAAAATATTTAATAACACAGCAGGTATAATCGGTACAGTAATACAACATAACATTGTTTAAAGACTGCTTTACTACCAATATAAAAAGTGTTGAACCCACTATTGATAACAGTTTGACATAAAACATAATCCACCCGATTTAAAAACTAGAAAAAACGTTATAAAATCAAGCCAATGACAGGCCATGACAGTTTAAAATTTCATTCAAATATGTTCAGCCGTTCATAAGAAGCAAAATAATTTTTGAAAACAAAACGTTCGTAAACCTTTGTATTATATTTCAGTCATATGAGCAGCTTAAATAAAAAGAGCAAACAAAAATGTTGCGAGTAATTTCATTAAAATAAAAAAAGTGTTCAACAGACAGCTCCAAACAGTTGCACAAGTATATATGGGGTTAAAGATGACACTTTTAGCTTTCTGGTGGTACTAAAACCTCTTTAACCCATTTTGACCCTTACAAGTTCTACTCCTCTAAATTTCGGATTTAACTAAAATATAGAACCTGGGGAAACATTTAATAACACATCAGGTATAAATGATAGAGTGATGTAATGAACCACTTCTTAAAGACTACTACCCCACTAATATAACAAAAAAAAATTTCGACCAATTATTGATAACGGTTTGCGAGAAATCATAATTTAGTTTTGATCAAATTTACAAAAATTAATTTTTTTCTTAAACAACATAAAATATTTGTTTTCAGCAGCATGCCACAGCCACAATTATCAATATTTTAATCTAGTTGTTTGGATACCTTAGTTCTAATATGTTTACTGTCGAATGCCATTAAAATTTTTGAAATCGGCGATGACAAAAATTGGACTTTTGGCCGATGAAATTCAATTTTCAGCCACAGTGCGACGTAAGTAGTAGTTTTCCAATGACACGCACATGTTATATGTCTATAGTAAAAAACATTGTCTGGGGTATGATAAGTAAAAAGTACTGGTGAATGAGTCAATAGTGAATCAGTACAGATTCACTAGTGTCAGTAGTGACATTTCCTGCAGGGTATGTGTAGGACAGGCGCGGTTTCAGGGAGGAGGGGGGGGGGGGAATAAGAAAATTCCCCCCCCCCCGTAAATTATAAAAGTATGTTTTGTTTATTTCGATAATACAAGAATACCCATTAATATTATTTTTTTTAATGCACAAAATTTTTGGAAATCCCAGCAAGGTTTTTTTTTGTTTTTTTATTGAATTTTAATCCAAATTTTTAATATTTTTAATTAGGCTTAAGTTCATTAAATTTAATTTTCATTAAATTATTTTTATGAAGAAAGGAATTTTACAACATGAAAATTAATTAAAATTTATTGATAATTTTTCATTCTTGACTCAATCTGGGCTCGAACCCAGGTGTTTACGGACAGGTTACCCTGACATGTTTCGATTGCAACCACTCAATCTCCTCAGAGGGCTTGCCGTTTTGATCCCAGATTGAGTCAAGAATGAAAAATTATCAATAAATTTTAATTAATTAATTTATAATTAATTTATATAACCAAAGAGTAAACGTTTGACTTGAAAATTAATAAGCCTTAGTAAATGCAATATTTATGTATGTATCTATCTATCTATCTATATACATAAAAATGAAAAATGTTTTTTTGTTTGTATGTTGACTTATAGACTCCTAAACTACTGAACCGATTTTCCTAAAATTTTTCCAGTAGCATCACGTGAGCCCTAAAAATAAAATAGGCTACTTATTTTTTCGATAGGGGCAGGGGAATTGGTACCCCCCCATTGGATGCCAATATTAAATATCGCATATCTTAAGAGCCGCTTCACGCATTTTGTTGAACTTTTGATAATAGGATCTTCTGAGCCCCAAATTGAAACAAAATAGCAGCGGGGGAAGTGGTTCCCCTATAGGACGCCAATGTTTAATATCGCATATCTTGAGAACTGTTATAGTGAGAATGTTCAAACTTTGTAGAAGTCACTCTTATGGTATACTACACTATTGAAAATAAAAATAAAGCGGGCATGCGCAGGGGTTGAAATACCTCCCATAGGAGGCATATATTAAATATCGCTCAACTGAAGAACTATTAAAGGGAGAGCCTTCAAACGTGGTTTAAACTACTATTATGGCAAACTTTAAATTTCAATATAGAATTGGGCGGGGTAGACAGAGGAGGAGCAGTACCCCTCATAGATAGAAATATAATTTAGAGCCGCTGCACTCGTTTTGTTGAACTTTTTGTAGTATGATCTTCTGAAATCCAAAATTTAAATAAAATAGCAGCGGGGAAATTTAACCCCCATAGGACGCCAATGTTTAATATCGCATATCTTAAGAACTGTTATAGTAAAAATTTTCAAACTTAGTAGAAGTCACTCCTATGGAATACTACACTTTTGAAAATCTGAAGAAGTGGTTAAAGCCGTGTAGCGAAGCGCACCGGGTTAAGCTAGTGTGTTATATAAATCAAAATTCTATTCGATAATTTTTGACGAACGCACCGATTTGTCGGGGAAAAGCCAGATTTCCTTATCTTTAAAATATTTCAACATACAACAAAAAGTTGTTAGAGAAGAATTTTTTGGCTTTGTTGTAATCGCATTTGAAGAGCCTTGACAGGATATTGATAATGACGCTGATGCGTCAATTGATGCGATGGCACTATCATCAATAGTTCTTAAAACTTTGACAAATTTTGGTCTTGACCTAAAAAATTGTGTAGCAGTTGGAACTGATGGGTGTCCTTTGATGTCAGCAGAAAATGGAGCTGTTAAAAAATTCTGGAAACCGCGACAAATGCGAAACAAACGCCTTGCTATTCCCATAAATCAAACAACTCAATTTCTAAAAGCAATAAAGTGCCACTAATACAAAAAGTTGTATCATTTGTTAAAGAAACGACAAAATTATTTAAATATAATCATCCCATGCAAAACACAGTTTTAGTAAAGTATTTGGGAGCCAAACTCTCTACATTATGCGAGACAAGTTGGGTGGACCGTCACGACTCAGCTTTACACTTTGCAACAAGTGTACATCATATAGTAGAAGCTTTGAAAAATATCTAAATGGAAAGGTAGATATACTTCATCAAAAGCCATATATTAAGGAACTCACTTAGAACTTTTGGATTTATTTGCGGAATAAACATATTAAGTATGATACTTATTGTAACACAGCCGCTTAGTATCATTTTACAAAAGCACGATATAGACCCTCAAAAAGGATCAAACCTTATCAAAACTTTAATCATGTGCCTTGAAGAAAAAAGAAATAAAGCCGAAGAACAATTTAAAGTGATCTTTAAAAAAGTTAAAGTTATTTGCGTTCAAATCGAGGTTCCAATCTAAAAGGCAAGATTTGAACGAAATAATCACATCCAAAATCTTGAAGATTTCTACCGAGTTGTAGGTTTCATTCTCTTATTGAATTTATTTTAGAAGATCTCAAAACACCTTTTCAATAGATATCCTTAATGTATTGAACATACCAAAACTTCTACTCAAAGTGTAATCAAGTCATATACAGATACAAAACTTTTAAAACCACAACTCGAGAAAAACACCTACTAACATCTAAACTTGAGTCTGAACTGTAGCATTGGCAACAAACATGGAAAATATCTCAAAATCTATCAGATAACGTTGTAGATGCTTTAATAAACTGTGATGAAGATATCTACCCAAATCTAAGAAAAATATTTCAAATTTTCGTTTCAATGCTCATCAGTAATGCTACGAGCGAGAGGTCATTTCCTACCCTTCGTCGAATAAAAACATGGCTCAGATCAACAATGACAAACTGAACATTGACTGTACTATCTAACATTGCCTCACAAGGAAATCATAAATTGCTTATTTAAAAAGATTAGTTTATTTTAATTTATATTGAACATTTTATTTAACCTTATTGTTGAGTTTTTTTAATATAATATACACAAATTGCTTTTAATAAACTTTTAAAAACAAATTTTTTTTGTACCATAAAAAATTCCCCCACCCCCCCCCCCCCCCCTAAGGCTCAAGCTTGATCCGCGCCTGGTGTGGGACAAATACTTAAGCGCTTTTCATAGCCAACAATTCAAACACCGATTTCAGCTAATTTTAAGGTAATATTGCAAAGTGACTAATTTAGAATTTTGTGCATTAATGTCCCTTTAAAATTATTTTTATTAAACTTAGAAATGATTAATACTTTTAATATTAACCACTTTCGCACGGGACATTATGCGCAGAACATATAATGCTAGACGTTTAAGCGAAAACATTTTTAACAATCCTTTACATATACGTAAGTACATATAGCTACTTCATTGCAATTAATTCATTCTCAAAAAATTAAACATTTTAAGTTACTTAAGCAAAAGTGCTGCTTTATATATTCTGTATATCTGTGGCATTCTAACAAAACAAATTATGTCGAGATAAGAAAGTAAAAGAGTTAAAAATAAAACTCGGTGAAAAAATCATTTTTATAAAATAATAAAATAAACCAGAATTAAAAAAAATTATTTGTAATACAATGAATGAAAATTCGTATGGTTAAAAACATTTTTTTTAACTTTTTAAATTTGATTTAAGATGTTTTGCCAAAATGCCAAAGATGTATAAAAAAATCTGTTTTATATCTCAAGCTGAACCGAAGTTAAGGCAAAATATATTTTTTTAAATCATGATATAAATGAGGGGTATAGATGCAAAGACTGCAATGTCCACTTTTTTCACAAACTTAACTAATAATACCTCTTAGTTGTATTTAATGAATGCTTCCAATTAGTGAATATTACATTACCAGAAACACTTTTATCCCATAAAAAAGTATGTTCAAAAATTAAGAATCGGTGCAAAAAACTGCAATGTCCATTGGAGATTGTCGTTTTTGCAATGATCACAGTTTGTTAAGCTCTTTTTCTCTCAACTATATTCGAAAATGCATACTATTTTTTTATTTTGTTTCTTTTTTGCAAAACAAAACTAAAAAGAAATTTAAAAATATAACAAATTATATTATATATGACACAGTTAGTTGTATTGTTCATTTTATAACTTTGTCATTAGTCGTAATTATGAAGCTCCTCCAAATTAATCAAGAAAAAACTAAGCCTTTGTTAAGTTTAAGAATTTTATAACTATTGATTTTTTTAAGTACTTTTAAGTACTTGCCAATGCTTAAAAAAGCAGCAATGTCCATTTGATTAGAGCAAAAACAACAATCTCCAATTTTATTATTATAATTGCCAGCAAACCGCTATATCGATTTGGTTAAAACTTGCGTCATATCTTCATCATTTTCTTATTTACTGAAAAGCATGATATACAATTCATAAATACGAATATACTTTGAGCTAGAGGTTTTTAATATTTATTACAAAAACTATAAATGTGGACATTGCAGTCTTTGCATCTATACCCCTCAAATGTAAATTTTAAAAACCTAATGGTGTTTTCTTTTCTGACAATAATGTTCCATATATGCTACCATTCGTGCAAGCTTTTGTTCCATTCTAAAAATATATGCAAAAATGTGAGAAGTTGTCGTTTTCCTTTCTAAACATGTTGCAACAATAAATGGCAAATTTGTTCCATTTCTTACCCGCAGTTATAACTGAGAGATAATACCCTTTTTTGCATCTGCGTAAAGTACTTTTTTATGCAAGCAAGTATTTTTTTTATTAAGTTTTTCTTGTGTCTGCCGACAATTTGCGTTATATTGTGATTTTTAGTTATATTGTGATGGATATAAAAACTTTTTGTTTTTCGTTTGTTTTACTTTTATTATATTTTTTTGTCACAAAATTTTTAACAACAGCTGACATTAATTATTGAAAATCAGTGCTGTTAACGCTTATTGGAATTGTAAGAAAATTTAATGTTGAAAATTGCTACAAGCGTGGTGAATGTCGCTTTTAGTACAAAATTTGCATTCAATATTTAACACGCTAAATACACATTAGTGTTGAGTGTAAAACGTAGCTATTATTTTGTTCTATTGTAATTTAGAAAAATGACTCACTTTGTAAGGGTTCGTGTAACCTAATAAATATATTACACAACTATAATGCATCATTATTTTTTAGAAAAGAAAACACCATAAATCGCATTTTCCCATGTTTGATTTTTTTTTTTTTTTTGAGATATGACTACGTTGCAATAAAAGAGCGATATGCACTTATATGTAAAGGCTTAGTAAAAATGTTTTAAGTCAACAGAAGTTTTTAATAGGGGTGTCATGAAATCGCTTAACCTATTTTGCGCCCTCTAGCGATATAAATATACTCTACGACCTATTCTCATACCAAGCAAATACAAAATTTCATAAAAATCAGTCAAGCCGTTTCGGAGGAGTTGAAATGATATTTCTATTAGAATATATAGGAAAATCTAAATGCCATATCTGCGGAACCCCTAAGCCGATATCGTGCAAACTAAACTAACCCTGAAATTTTGGCTGAAATCGGTCGAAAGGTTTGCGCAGTTAGTGGTGACATCAAAGTGTACACTTCTTTATATATATACAGCCATGTCACAGAGTACAATTCCGTTCGGAAACGGAATTCATTCCGTATTTTGGTGCTTCAGAAAATGACGAAAAAAAAATTCGGAATGAAACCATTTTTGTTTTCATGCACGGAATGGGAGTTTTCTGTATCTGAAAGGCCAAAAAACTATCAAAATACACTTTCTATCAATAAACAAATATGTTTTCTTCTATTCCGAACGGAATCATTCCGAACGGAATTGTACTCTGTGACATGGCTGATAGAATATAGATAAAAAAAAAGCATAAACTATAAACTATTTCTCTTTCAAAGTTCGATACGAATTTGAATTCTTTTTTGTTTGTTTACTAACAAGCTTTTTAAAGCTTTCGTCATTAGCTAACTTTGTTGAAAAAAGCGTATTTTGAATACACATAAAAAATTAACACGATAAAGAGTAAATGAGCTTCGTCGATTCGGCGACATTAGCCTTCCAGGGTTAAACTATTTTTATTGGCAAGGTGAATTTGTGTGTTTCTTGATAAGACCAACGATATACAAACGTGATGAAGCAGTAACTTATTAGCCGAACAGTTCATGAGGGTTGGGGTTGTAGGCTTTGCAAAAAATATGCTCTAATGAAGTCTTTAACAGTAAACCCATCAGGCAAGGGAAATAAAATTATATAAAAAGGAGGCCCAATGGACCATTGCTTGGTAATTAGCTACTCTATCAGTGTGACAGTTATGGCTTCTATTTCCGTTAAAGACTCTGCACCCGTTTGCAGCACTGTAAATTATTTTGTAACATATAAAAGCAATTGAAAATTGTACTGCAATATACAGTCGACTATCCTTTTTAATTTGTTAAACAAAAAATAAATGAAAAGCATTTGGCGACAGCCGACGACTTGAATCATTTTGCGTGTCTCAATATTTAATACATTTTTGTGCAACATGATTATAAAATATTTCGAGCGTAAAAAGAGGAGAGAGAAAAAATGTTTGTGGTACCATCATAAGCCGTTTTATGCAACATTCTAAATTTATTTAAAATAATCCAAAAGTCCCTAAGTAAAATTTATCATAAACGCGGATATTCAAGGGCCAGAGTGAGGTGGTGATACGGTCCCTTAAGTCATGTTAAATTGAAATTTAAATATTTATTATATTTAAATATTTCGTTATTGCATTTTTCCTATTTTATTTTTACCCCAATGATGTAACATGAATAGAAATGTGTGAGTTAAATGTGATGAATTTTATAAATGAGGGAGACGGTTTAAAATGAAATTTTTTAAATTGGCAATTTTCTCTTGTTTAGATTTAATTTAATATTTTTCAATATTACCTGATAACATCGAATTAAATATTAAAGCTGGAAAGTAGTGATGGAAGTACAAAACACGTCCCATTGCCCAAAATGGCAGGTAGTGTATAACCCAACCAAAGAACAACCAAATAGCAGCTTTCAGTGATACTGAGTTTGTTAATGGATCTAGGAAAGATTTAATAATAATAAAACCATAAGATACAATATATAACATGTGTACGCACCTTCTTTTTCATTGGCATTTGATTTCTCTGTACCATCAATGCTTAAAATCTTCTTCGTCAGCAATTGCAAATGTAAAATACCATCCTCGCGTCTTTGTTTTATGGCACTTACGAAAAACACAATAAGAAATAGTGCCAAGAACACCAAATTGCTCCACCAAATTATTGGATTTCCCAATAAGTAAATTCTATATGAACTGCCAGAGAAAAATTGGCCCTGAAAAGAGTGAAATCACAAATATTATTTTTAATATTATTTTGATATTTATTCTGCACACTTAGATAATCCCATATACTCTAAAAATACGACCTCGTGTTCAAATTTTTTTCAAACGAATTCGCTCTTTTCGTAAGAGCGAAAATATTCGGGTGTGTTCTAGAATCCGAATTCACTCGAAAGTAGATTACTTTATCATTTTTGGTGTTTTGCATTTCACATCCACAAGTTTTTATTCGTTTTCAATTAGAGTAGTAATGGGTTGGTAAAAGTAAAACGAATCGACTTTTATTCTAACATTTGATAAAATTTTCAACAAAAAAATAAATTTTGTTTTTAGCTTAAAATCTTCTTTATCCAATTCAATAAAAAATATATCGTTATCTAAAATCGAAAACCCTAACTTACCCTAAATTTAAAATCGACTTTTCCATTATTTTTTTTTAACGATTTTTATGTTATTTTCAGACAATTTGTGTTTTTAATCGTTTTAGCGATCTTTGTTTTGTCGATCGATTGTTTGTTTAAAATTTTGCGATTTTTCGCGAATTTTAGCTATGTTCGCGATAGAAGCGATTTGTTTCATTAAGTTTTCTGGTTCTTTACAGCTTTAGTGATTTATAATAAATAGAAGACTTTGCTATCATGCCGATGTTAGCAAATTTTTGCGAATTTCCGCGAATTTAGCAATTTTACCTAATTTTTGCCAATCCTTATAGTTTTAGGGACTTTTAACCAATTATATGGCTTGAAATATTAAAAATTTAAGCGATTTTTCGCTATTTTTGCAATTTTTATTGTTTTTTCCGACATTTTGTTTTTTTTTACCGACTTTAAATAAATTTTAGTGTTTGTTTAAAAGTTTGCAATTTTTCGTGAATTTTTCTTGTGATTCTTTACAGCTTTCACGATTTAAAAAAAATATTAAACATTGCTATCATGCTTCGGTTAGCAAATTAGCGATCTTTAGTCCCAAAAAAAGTTTTATCGAACAAAAACCAAAATTTTTCGTTTTCAATTCGAGTCGAAACCTAGAACATACCTGATTTAAATATTATAGTGATCGTATCGGTTTTTTGGAGTTTAAGCCCTGAATTTTCTACCTTTTAGTTAGCCAGATTTTTTACTCAAACACTTGGTTTTTTTGTTTTTATAAATTTGCTACTTTTCACTTAATTTAATTATCTGTTATATGTCATAAAGCTTCTAAAATATTGCACTTTCTGCATTTTATTTTCTTTTTCTTAACATTAAAGAAGAATATTTCAAATAATAACAAATCAGTTCTGATGTCTCAGTTCTAATACATTAATTTAGTTCAAAGTGAGAATTAAACGAATCACAGAACAAAACGGAGTCATTGGTTTATAGCTCTTTTATGTATGAACCGATTTAATTTATACTTTGAAAAAAGTTCAAAGTTAAGAAGCATTTAAAAAGAAAATTTTTATATGTAAAAATTAGAAACAATCTGTTTTCTTTATATCTGGCTAAATTTAAATATTAAACTTTTCCGGAATACATGTTATATAAAACATATCCAAACCTAGTCCCCATCGTATCTTGGATTTCAAGACAACCCATTTATATATGTACAGTTCTTTTCGCTTATAATCACTTCCTTTAGTTGCAGCCAAATCGTGCACTATATCGCTAATGTCGCTATAAGTCTAATTCAAATATATGCCACTATGAGGCATATAAACGAATTTAAATATAATGGCCCATAATCATAGTCAAACGCTAAAGTCGGTTCTTTTTAAAAACAACTTTAAAATAAAAACATTCTTTTAATTATTTTGCTACTATAGTCGAAATTAAAGTATGTTTTAAATTGAACCGACTTTAACTGGGTGCCACCTCAAATGTAGAAAATTTTTTCATACAACATACCAGAGAAATGCAAAATCACAATTTTTCTTGATTTGTTCATGCGCTCAAATTTAAATTCACTCTTTGCCTGCAAAACAAAGTTCAACGTTGGTAATTTTTTCATCGTTTCGTACACATTTGATTTTTGCATGTGTTCGTTTTTTATTGAAAGTGCTTTGTTTGCATTTTTGTTGCGCACACAATATAAAACAGTTGTGTAAATTCAAAAGGCGCACATTCTTATACTTTTGCATTCAAGTAGTCATTGTCCACTCGATGAGACGCTTTGTTAACATTAACAACAATAAACCACTCGATGAGACGCTTTGTTAAAATTAACAAGAATAAAAACAACTATAACAAGAATACATTGTACCTACATACAGAACTACTGTACTTTTTAAGATGAAAAAAAATTCTGTTTCTATGGAAATTGTTTGTATGTACCTACATATGTGCGTTTAGTTTCATTTAGTTAAGTTTCATAGTTAATGCTGAATGAATACATGAGTAATGATTGCTTGATTTCTGGCTTTTTTGTTTGTATTTTTTTTTTTTTCTTTACCAAAATAATCATTGTCGCACCGAACACACAAACATCTTTATTAAAAAACGAAGCTAACGATGGTATAAATAACAAAACACGATGTGCATTATTTGAATGACTGCAAACCAGCAGCGAATGTTTGCGGTTGCGCAAGTTTGATTGTATGACCGCAAGCGAGTGTATTTGTTGCTGTTCATTTAATGCGATTTTTTTCAATTGCACAAAGCCGTTCTCTGCATCATACAAGAAAATATAAGCAAGTGACAACTCTAAGCAGCTGACATTGAAAATTAATATAAAAATAAAACATTGTATACCTTGCACCGTTGAAAATTTTGAAAACGCAATGTGAATTTATGTAGAAAGCAACAACAAAATTACAAAATATTTTTGACTTTGTTTTTGCTTGCATTGTAATTTTTGGCATTGCGTTTTACACAATTAGGTCCTAAACATATATGTATTTTGTGTTAAAAGATAAAAGATTTCCTCCAAATCAAATATATTGTAACATAAACATGAGTTAAAAACAACTTCAGCTAGTTTTAAAATTAACACCGGTTTTAACGTGTAAACTATGCTCTTGCTTGTCTATAGTATATCAAAAACATATTTTTAGAAAAGTTTACTTTAGAACTCGTAAAGTATGCTTTGTTTATGACTATAGTTATGGGCCAATTAATTTAATTGAAAATGGGAAATTAAAAAATGGTACGGTTTGGCAACACAGCTGCATAATGAATAAAAATTTTTTTTAGTTTATAAAAAGATATTTTATCCGACGAAAACAAAGTTTTTTTGATTGGTTTGTGGATTCGAAAACTAATAAAATGACTATAATACTAATAATTTGTTTTGCTTTTGACTTTGCTTGCCGCTGATAGATGGCATATGGGAAATGTTCTGATCTCTAAATGGACTATAACGTAAATAACCTTTAGCAGCAGAAAATACAGATAAAATATTGCTAATGTGACAAAAACTATAGCTCAAACGTACCAAAGTACGAAATGGCTCCCCACATCTTTACACCACCCACCCGATTTTAAAGCTGATCCAATTGGTGTTACATCTTGCGATAATCGCAGAAGTATTACACTCAAAATATTATGTAGTTAAATTCAAACGAAAATTCATTTGAAACAAATTAAAATTCATTTAAAAAACGGATCATTTACAATTCATTTAAAACAAATGATTTTTTCAGTAATTTCTAAGTTTTTTATTTATTGAACATCATATTCGTTAAAATTGAATAGTTTTTACTTTTAAAATATATATTTTAACCGATAAAAATCAAACAAATTAACAAAAAAAAATACGGAAAACATTATTTTTTGGTAGTTTGTTTTTTTAATAACAAACATAAATGTTGAAAAATAAATTTATTCGTAAAATAACTACATTTTTATTCAATTTTAACAGTACCGAAAACGAATTTAATAACCTACAATCAGTTACTGTAATAATTTTATGAGTGTAGATATAGCCCTCTGAAGCTTCCAAATTTTATTTCTTCTCACCCGAAAGTTTAACGTAGCGGCAATCTGAAGTCAATGCCGTGTGTTCTTTTGCAAAACGATGGCGTATTTTAATGCGTGCCGGATGGAGAGGGGGTTTTTTCTGTAGTTTTAGAAGTTTTAAGCGCACGAAAAAACATGTTTAAATGTTGTCACCTCCAATAAAACTATCTTTAAAGAAACAACCATATTATGTTTGCCAAAAGAGCAAAATACTATTGTAAATTTAAAAACAAATTTTTGTCATATTGGGGCCTAATTAAACAATTATATGGTTGTCGATAACAATAATATGGTTAAATAAAACATAATATGCTGAAAATTTTCTTTAAAAATAGTTTTGTTGGAGGTGACCATGTTTAAACATGTTTTTTTCTGAGTGTGTGGAGCTTTTTATCAATCTTTGAATTGTAGGTAGGCTCGCTTTAACATTTATTTTTTTGGCAAAAGCGGGCATATACATTTTCAAGTCGAGAGGCGCGGATTAGGATTTTATTTTAGATACATGGTTTCTTCGGAGAATTTTATGTAGTACACGTTTTTGCTATACATATAGTGTAGTGAATATACATACATATCTTGAGTATATATACATGAAATTTAGCTGAGTGATAGATCTTGAAAAAAATAAGAATATCGGGCCTGTTCTGAAAATCACGTGATTTCAAATCACGTTCTTTTGAAATCACACGTGTGATTTTGTGGTGTTTTGAAAGTCATACCGTTGTTGTGTTTCTCGGTGTGCTTTCTGCAATTAAAGACCATACCAAAACACACAAAAACGGGACGCTAAAATATCACACGTGTGATTTTAGAAGGCGCATGTGATTTGAAATCACGTGATTTGAGTAAAAGTGATTTGCAGAACAGGCCTGTATATAATAAAATTAAAAGCTTTTATGTCAACTTAAGCCATTTGTGTTTATTGCCACAGATATATACATTAAAGTGTCCCTTAAACGGACCAAAATGTTGTTTTGACAAATTCGATAAGCACACCTCTTAATTTTTTGTTTTTTGTTCCAAGTACATATTTGAAAATATTAGCTTCCTAAAATAACGTTAACCCGCGCCAAATGACGACACAAGTGGCAAACCGGCCCGCATGTGAAATATATAACCAATATATCAAGCAACCTCAGTCAGATCTCTACGTGATTTATTAAAAAGAATAAGGTTGTCCTCAAGGATTATATAACTCTTAACAAAACGTAGGATGTAGCTGTTTATAAGCAAACATCTCATCTTATCTAATTTTTGGCCCTTTGAAATCGCTACCAAGGTGAAGAATAGAGAGTTTTATCAGTTCTCTAAAGTCATCTCTCATAATACTGTCTCTAATAATATTTCCAATAACTAAGATTTGTAAAAGTGTACCAAATATTCGACTTCGGAGTCTTTAAAGTGTTTCTATACCAGTTTTTCGCCAGAATGAATAGAAGCTAGCTTTCCATCAACAACAAATTTCAGTATATTTATCAAATATGGAAAATTTAGCAGGTCATTTTATTAATAATAAACTTTGTATTCCCGAAAATAAGTGCATGTGCCCGTGCAAAAAACTGAATTGGCAAATTGTTTTTTTTTTTTTTTTTTTGTTGTTTTCTTACGAAGACAATAGAATGAGGCAGTTTCTTTTTTAATTTTGTATTTTCTTTTAACCCACTTACAACTACAATTCGAGTCGCAAAGAACCCAACCAATTGTAGGGGGATGTACACTGAAAGAATTTTCTTCGCAATACCAATGAATTTTGACATTAATCCCATGAAAAATTGCATTAAAAAGGAACCTAAGCAGCGCTTCGTTGGATCAACGAAACCTGTTTCATTAAAATGTACTAATGAAACATTCCATTAGAACTATGAATATTATTCATTGGATGAATACTTTCAATAAAGTAAAAAAAAATTTTTATTTTATCTTTTTATACCCTTCACCTCAGGTGGAAAAGGGTATATATAAGTTTGTCATTCCGTTTGTAATTTTTACAATATTGATCTAAGACCCTATAAAGTATATATATTCTGGGTCCTTATGAGGAGAGAACTTGATTTAACCATGTCCGTCTGCCCATCTGACTGTCTGTCTGTTGAAATGGATTTTCCGAAGACCCCATATATGATGGGGGCCAGCTTATTATACATTTATGTCACATATGGTCCGGAATCGTTTGCTATTGAAATTCAGAAAGATCGGACCACAAATTGCTGAGATATGAGCAAAAAACCACGACTACCTCTAATCTAATTTTAAGTACTTTTTTCTGTATATCTTGAGAACGGCAAGAGCCAAAGCTTTCAAATTCGGTACACACATTTAGGTTATCAATACAAAGCATCCCACAAAATGTGGGCGGGATCGGAGAAGTGGGCGTTGTATCTCCCGTACAAAAAATATCAAAAAGTGTATAAAAACCTGATTTTTTGGACTGTTATATGACCTATGGATATCCCTGGCATATCAAAAGATCGGAAATCTTTAGTAAAAAATATTTTCTGAAAAACTCGGAAAAATCGGTTCAGATACGAAACAGTTATGGTCAAAATAATAATTTTTTTTTTAATAGCCACTTTCGGGAACCATAGATCTTCGCGAGTCCAAGATCTATAACCCAACTAACTGGTCAATTTTCTTAAACACGTCGGTATATAAATCTGTCAAATCGGTTAAAAAATGGCTGAGTTATAATCAAAATACTGAAATCCCAAAAATTACTCTTTTTATACCCTTCACCTCAGGTGGAAAAGGGTATATATAAGTTTGTAATTTCTACAATATTGATCTAAGAACTTATAAATTATATATATTCTGGGTCCTTATGCGGAGAGAACTTGATTTAACCATTTGAAATTTAATTAAGGTTTACAAAACAAACTTTGTATGAAAACTTTCCTTAATAAAAGATTGTTAAATTTAATAATCGCGTATGAATATGGGAGTTAGTAAACCTTTTCAGAAGGTGATATTGTTTGTGTAAAAAATAAGACACCATTATCTACAACCACACGCTTTCACAGATTATGGTTACTTTAACCATATTGCTGTCATCGGCAAAACATGCTATGTTTAATAATAGCAATAATATGTTTGACTTTGCAATATTTCAAAATATTTTACGTTGATTTTAAATTTAAAGTATGTTTAAAAGTAACAAACTGATGGTTGTTTAATGCTTTCCAATCACGCGCCTGATGTGCTCAAAACTCTCACATTCTTATTCCTTTAATTATTGATTTAAATACATACATTTACGTAGTAATACAATCCAGTCAACTGGAAATAATGCTGCTAAAGGTCATCGCGGGCTGGAAAATAGCCTTTAGAACATGTAACAGGAATAAATAAAGAATTAAATTATAACTTGACTTATAACAGGAGTAACAAAAAAATTAAATAAAATGAAAACTTGACATAATAAGCAAATTGCAAAATTGGCTGAAATAAATAATCATAATATGGCTTACATTGACCATATTATTGTTTATTCTGACCATAGTATGGTTACCTTTGAATAAATTATGGAAAATAGTATGGGTAATTTTGACCATATCAAGCTTAACATTGACTAAATTATGGTTATTTTGACCAAATTATAGTTAGTTTTGACCATAGTATGGGTGACTTCGGGAAAATTATTGTTAATTTTAACCATATTATGGTCATATTTAATCATAATATAGTTACCTACGAACAAACATTGTTAAAATCCAATTAAAGTATGTTGCTCTTAGAATGTGGTTACCTCAAACCATATTTTTTTTCCTGCGTGTGGGCATAATAGATTAGGCACAGCTGAACACAGCATTATCGCTTGATTGCTCTACTTTTAAAGTATAATAAATTTCTCTATGTGTGCAACAAAAGGTGACATTTACGTCGTTATAAAAAACATACTCGATAATTTATGGGCCACTGCCAAGGGCGACTTGTGACTTCTCCTTCTTTAGGTTTAAGTCCAGCGTTACCTTGAAACATAACAGCATGTGATTCTAAAAATCGCGAAAAGAATCCAGGTGCATATACACTGAAACTGACGCTTGACACTAAAAAGAGGGTATAATAAAATGTAAAATTAGTATATATAAAACAGTTTTTTCCGATAAGCTTAAACCATACATGTTAAGTAATGATTAGATAATGCTAATGATTGCTAATTAACCTTCTTTTGTGAAATTCTCTAATTCATCAAACTAATTGCAATTAGTTGCCATTAGCAAAACAAATTGGTTTACCTTTACAATTAGATATCTAATTGACTTCTGCTAATGCAATTAGATATTCTATTAGCTCGAATTAGAATCAATTAAATATCCTAATTGAATATCTAATTGCATTATCAGAAGTCAATTAGATTTCTAATTGTAAAGGTAAACCAATTTTTTTTGATAATGGCAACTAATTGCAATTAGTTTTACCATTGGAATATAAAGTTCAATTATCTAATGGGAATTAGTTGAACTATTTCTAATTGTTTGATGAATTAGAGAATATAAACTTATTGCATCAATTGCTAATTCTAATTGGAATTTAACATGTATGGCTTAAATACTGTGAAATTTAAAAGTCTTATTTGATTCCAATTATTTCTTAATTGTATCATACAATTATCATATAAGTATATCTTATGTTGCTAATCTTTCTGAAAGTTTTGGAATTTATGTTACTGATTTTTAAATTTTCTGTTCTGTAATACTATCCTGGTTGTTTAATCTATAATTATTATGTTGTATTAATAAATCTGTTATTAATTGCTAAGGAAAACTATTCTCTGTTAGAATGTTTGAAATCTTCCTTTTGTTATCCCTATGAAATTCTGAATCATTTATTTTAAGAACTCTTTTTATAAAATTTTTAGCAGTATTAATTATTATTCTCCTTGGATGTTTCGAAAAATAATTGGTAATTCTACCAGAAGAAGTTGGTTGCTGATACCAATCTATTGATACTCCATTTCCATTTCTAATTATCAAGGTGTCTAAATATGATAGTCTTGAATTAAGTTCCCTTTCCATTGTTAATTTAATGTCCGAATGAAGTGAGTTAAAAAACATCCAACATTTGTTCCATTCCCGATTCCGGAATTATACAAAATAAATCGTCAACATATTTGGTCAATATTTTCGGTTTTATACCTAACTTTCCTACACATATATCTAATAATTTTTCCATAGCTATATCTGCAACAATTGGAGAAGCTGGCGAACCCATAGGAAGTCCTTTCATTTGAATATATACGTGATTATCTAATCCAAGGGGAACATGTTTTTATTTAATCTAAGATTTCATAATTTCCTGATTCTCGTACAGATGAATGTGCTTATAAACAACGGTTTTATTAGGAAGCAAAACAAACTGTATTTTTTTTTTTAAAATCACAATAAATACATACAGTCGTATTCATAATAAACATTTGGCATGAAGTTAGCACAAGGTTTATTTATAACTTACCAAACTATGGCCAAAGCTTCGTACAGACCGTGGTCAGATCTTACAACAATGTAAGGACTGGCAATGTGCTGACAATATACGGTCAAATAAAAATTGCCACCAAAATATATATTGTCAGTTCAGGCGATTCTTATAAAATCAATACAATTTTATTAGCCCACAACTGTCTGACAATAATTTCATCTGCCAACAAAAATTGAAAGTTCACACGGCAAGAATGCCAGGCTAATTTTGGCAATCCTGATCGAATACTTTTTCGATTCGAAATCAATTTCAAATTTCAAAGCGTTAGTATATACTGAAAGAATTAGAAATTAAATTGCTTTCGAATCGAAAAAGTTTTCCATCACGACTGCCAGAATAAGCCCCCGGATCTGTTTTTACACTTTGTCAGAATATGAAAATTGCGTGTATTTTTATAAATTGGAAAAGTGGAAATATTGTTATTGAATATAAAAAGTAATAGCAAGGATTTGTATTTTTAATATTGTTTTAAATAGATTTCATTGATTTTCATTAAAATTAATTTTAATTTTGCAAAATCATAGTACATCCTTTTTTGTTTTTTCTTTTTACTCATGGACATCAGGGATGGAAACTATGGTGCAGTTATACTTTTTTTTTTGATACATTGGTACCTATCTTTAAAAAAAATGTTGTAGTTAATAAAGTTAATATATGTAAGTATCATGAGATGAGCCAGAAAAAATAAAATTGGTACCGGTATAGTTTTAAAACTACGTTTTGGTAATGAAATTGGTACAAAATCCTAAAGCCAATTTTCTGTCCCTAATACACATACATTTGCAGCAAAAAATATAACTGACAGTGATGCCATTTTTAGATGCATAAACTTTGCACATCTGACAACATAAAAAAAGCTTCAAACGTCTGACAATGATCTGCCAGTAGCAACGAAGAGTGTTTACACGATTGTCAGAACTCTAACAATATTTTTGTCTTAATATTGACTGACAATGCTTTAACTATCAAATAAAAATTTCTAGTTCACACGGCTGTTAGACAGTTTTAGCACATTTTACTGACAATATTGTTAGATAGGCTTTTTTACAACTTTTGTATATACATATACATATATATATATATATATATATATATATATATATATATATATATATTTCAGCGATTTAATGTGGCATCATTACAAATCAAAATTGTTTTATTAAAATCTAGTAGACAGATAAACATTTGGAATGAATTAACTGTGCTTTGATGTGTAAAATGTCATCCAAATAGGATTATCTGTTTAGAAACTGCAGGTTTGTTTCCATTTTTATAGCACCAATTATGGGGCGTCAAATCACTCAGTCTTCCATTCAAGTGTATGCTAACAATAAGATCAACATTATTAAGTTTGACAGCTGGATGCTTGTATGCACCTTATCGTATCAAAACACTTAATTCGGGAGGACACTTGTATGCGATCGGTTTGGCTTATTTTTAATGCAAAATATCAGAGCATAGTTTTTCGAAATAGCTTTAAAGGTATGGGTGCTTTGTGCCAAAACCATTATTTTGAACAGAAAAATATTGAATCTATCTTTAACTCGGACTTTTCTAAACTGTATATTATTTAACAACCAATCCGCATGGTGGAGTCTTCGAAAAAATTTTAGAGAACAAAAAAAATTAACATTATTCAAATTTTAATTTTTAATAATTTTTGGTTCAAAATTTATAGGGAAAATCTTTTTTGGCATGCAGGAAAAAATCTTTCTTTCTATTGACTGTGTGGGTGACAAGTGCTGGATACACCTTTTGATTTCCAAACTTAAAATATTAGAACTTTAACAAGCTTAACTTACAATTTTTGTGCTTATTGTCCTCTATATTCCAATTGGCATTTTTATCGCGAACATTAGGATTGCACGAAACCTCCTGTTGCTCGAACCCCCATTTGGGCAATTGTTTTCCACTCGAAGTCAGAGTGCAGCTTTGTAAGTAGTGGACCAACTTAAACTTTGTTGTAACAGTTTTGACAGTATCGTTGTTTTTGCCACCAACAATTAACAGCTGCCAGATGTCATTAGCATCACCGATACCTTGCTAAAAGAAGTCGTTTAATTTTCACCTTGGCAGTTCAGAAAAAATTGCAGAAGGCGAAGAAAATCTTACCTCGCCATAACCTGTGACTTGTAAATGCTTCCTCGTCATTGGAGCCGGTTCGTTATGGGAATGGAGATTGCGATGAGTGGGTGTATGCTCTAAACGCACGAGATCTCCATGCTTCAACAGTTGTGTAAAATCGTAGGACTCCTTATTGTATGGCTTTATAAGCCACCTGTTGTTATCATCTTTGTGAGTGTACGTAGTGATCTGAAATTTTTCAATTCAAAGGTTTTATTTAAATGTAATAAAATTTTTTCAGTTAAACTCCACACCTGCTGTTGTTTGGCTCCGAGTCCATTTGGATACAGATGAAAGTGTGAATGCAAGTAACCTCCGCCAGTTTTATGGTTCTTAATTGTAACTATAGATCCATATGCTACATCGCGGGGCATACTGGCGTTATATAGAGAGTTTCCAATGAGATGAGATTGAAAAGCTGAACTGTAGAACCCATCACCGTTTCCGCTACGATTTAGTACTTTCAAGTGTATGTAGAAGAAGGCCATGTAAAGCAACAATGGCCACACAATAAGTGTCACAGCTCGGCACAACAATTCCGTGAATATTTCAAACTGTAAAAATGCAATTAAAGCCGAAAAATAGCTTATTGGTTGGTGCTGTTGGAATTACTTACAATTGGTTTCTTCAAATCGCCAAGAATAATCCAAAGCTCATTGGCCGTGTGCAGACCTACAAGTAGAACAACAAAAAGACCTACAAACTTTACACTTATAGTACAGGATAGCATAGTGCCTGTAAAGTAAAGCCACAACCACCATTTCCAGGTAAATGATTGCCCTCTATGCGTGGCTTTCGATACTTTTACCATTCCCCATATTGATGCGGTCATAAAGAAGAGTAAAATGGGATCTAGTAAAATATACTGATTTAAAGTGAGTAGTCCAACATCTGCAAGCAAACAAATTCAAAAAAAGTTAAAGTGGCCTATTAAATGTGAGATTTAAGCGAACCTACCGAAAATTAAATATCCAGCAGCAATAACAGCGGCTTCGACCGATTGCGTTAGATCGTGCACGGTGTCAAAGGCCATTGGCATAATCAAAGCGCCAAGAGTGGTACAAAACTGGAAAGAAGTTTGAAATAATATTACAGTGTAATATTTAAAATGTTTATTGTCAACAAGAACGCAAAACTTTGTTATATTCAGGTATGTGATGAAAATCGTATTTGGGTTGTTGGGTGTAAATGATTTATATAAAAATAAGCGGATTCTGATTTTCAGGAATTTTTCATGAAAAACTTATAGAACTAGTTTAGAGTACGGCGATATGTGATCATACCCTGCAAACAATTTCGATCGAAAAATAATCTAAATAGTTTCCCCATTTAGCAAAAATCTATCGCTTCTGCTATTCAATTCTTATTGATGTAGTGACATCGTTCGGGAAGAAGTGTCCCACTATGCTAATATTTCCATTAAGAATCTACTTAGTAACTATATTTTATCACGAATTAGAGCGCTATGGTAGTTGAATATCAATTGAATTTATTAGTATCGCTTTTGGCTCTAAAAAGTACTGTTTTGAAGTAAATTTTTTCTTATTGTTCTTTATAATAAAAAGTGGGCCATTTTACTGTTTATCTTTTTTTGTTTTTGTTAGATGAGTCTGAGTAAAATAAAAAATAACTAAGCTGAAACTTTTACAAATAATTAAAAATCTACAGAAATTAGGCGAAACAATTGTTATGGCCAATTTCACCAATTCTTTTTAAATATAAATTCATTTTTAAATATACATAGTTTTTCATATAATTTTGTTTAATTTGACATGAAAACCCTATTTTTAACATAAATTGATATTTAAATAAATTGGTGAAAATATCAACACTAATTTTCAACAAAAATAATTGAAGTCATTGAATAAACAAACAGTTCAAAAAATGTCATTAAAACTAGAACGGTTACTTTTGGATCCAGCGGGATCTTAACTTTGAGTACAGTATTAACTATTTAATTTTTAAATATTCAAAATTTAACTTTATTTTTCAGCTGTATACTATTTCACACTGACGCACCACCGATCATAATGAAATTTAAGTAAAAACTGCCATAACTTAGGCAAATTGCTTTTGTACTTGGTATTCACTTTTTAACTGCAAATCGTTGCGAAGAAGTTTATATAACATGGGCAATGTTAATTTTTGCTGTTGTTGCTATTTATTAAATGTTACAATTATCTGAACAACTTTTTAAAGTGACGAAAAGGCATAATTTTAGAACTCATTATTCGATTCTACCGTATTTTGTTGTTGCTAAATTCCTCAAAATCAGCTGTTTAACTACAAAATGAGACGAAGTAGTTCAAAATTCGTTGATAATCGAAAATTACTCTGCCAATTGCTTGGAGGGTATAGTGCTGCCATCGGCAACCTATACTATTACATTTTGCGATTATATGCGTTGTACGAATTTTACATATGTTGTTGTTAATGTTGTTAAATTCTCTGCAATGTGTGTGCACATGTACGTAATAAAAGAGCATACAAGAGAATAAAAGAGAAAAGAGAAAACGCGGCGCCCTGATTTTGCCGATGGCAGATATAGTGCCAACCCTGGAACATATGATCAAACTTTTATAAAAGCACTCTCTGTGTGTATTTTATATAATTATTCCCTGTGTCATATTTATATACGTATACTTAAGCACAAGAGATAAATAAAGAAGTTCAGTTGGTTACTCAAAACTCAATCAATTAACGTGTCATGTTATTTGTAAAAAAGGTAAAGCATTAAACCATAAAAATACATTTGTGGTAATTTTGTTTGACAGAACATTTAGTTAAGCTTTGCTTGCAGATTCATAATAATTAATCGATTTATTGCCATGCCCACTTATCTAACCTCGTCCAATTTTCGTCAAATATTGTGCATTAATAGCTAAGGTGCCTATTAAGAACTAAATTCGAACAATTTTTGTTTGGTATTATGGCGCACATTCGATAAAAAAAAGTCTATTGTGATTTAGCTTATTCACAGTAGTAAATTTTATATAAGCTTTCGCAAATCTCTTAAATGAATACCGTACCATGTATGGCACATTACTTTTTTCGTTTATTATTCAATTAAATGAAATGTAAACATAAAATTATGCTTCAAAAAAAAGCAGACGTTGTAACTGTTATTTAATCTACTGTCTCAGCTTGCTTACAATTTATTTTATTTTTCCGTAAGCTGTTAAAGTGAACCCTGATTTTAAATTATGGTGCTGACCTCATGCATTTTTGTTCACAAATTTAAAAATAAAATTAAAGCTAAACGTGACTACGACGGAATTATTGTTGTTTCCAAACAATTTAGCTTCGTTTCGCATCGAAATTTTCGACTGTGCTGTCAACTCATAGGGAAAAATTTACATTCGTTAGTCTATGTTCGATATCCAGCGAAAATCGTTTGTCGAATGTTACTTATAATAGGATCCTCAGCTATTTTTACCAAATATGGACAATTTTGATCTTACCGTTCTCTAAAATATAACCTGCCTACTTTTGACAGCTGTTGTGCATTAATAACTAATGATGTTTTCTTTTCTAAAAAATAATGATGCATTATAGTTGTGTAATATATTTATTAGGTTACACGAACCCTTACAAAGTGGTACATTTTTCTAAATTACAATGGAACAAAATAATAGCTACGTTTTACACTCAACACTAATGTGTATTTAGCGTGTTAAATATTGAAAGCAAAGTTTGTACTAAAAGCAATATTCACCACGCTTGTAGCAATTTTCAACATTAAATTTTCTTACAATTCCAATAAGCGTTAACAGCACTGATTTTCAATAATTAATGTCAGCTGTTGTTAAAAATTTTGCGACAAAAAACATATAAACAAAGTAAAACAAACGAAAAACAAAAAGTTTTTATATCCATCACAATATAACTTAAAATCACAATATAACGCAAATTGTCCGCAAACACAAGTAAACAATACTTGCTTGCATAAAAAAGTACTTTACGCAGATGCAAAAAAGGGTATTATCTC
Source organism: Pollenia angustigena (assembly GCA_930367215.1). NCBI lineage: Eukaryota > Metazoa > Arthropoda > Insecta > Diptera > Polleniidae > Pollenia > Pollenia angustigena. The sequence continues at coordinate 141,363,583 of OV884056.1, read as the reverse complement.
ACACTCAGTTATAACTGCGGGTAAGAAATGGAACAAATTTGCCATTTATTGTTGCAACATATTTAGAAAGGAAAAAGACAACTTCTCACATTTTTGCATATATTTTTAGAATGGAACAAAAACCCGCACGAATGGTAGCATAAATGGAACATTATTGTCAGAAAAGAAAACACCATAAGCCATTTGTACCAAAGACAATTTAACTCCCACTGTTCTCCATATATATAAAGACATAAATTTGTAGCACGCCCACTTCTAAAATCCCGCCCTATTATTCAATACTTAAAACTTGACAATACTCCAATGTTGATTTATTTTTACTGAATTGTTTTTGTGTCATTTTTTAGCTGAACACGAATCTGGTATAGATTTTGTTTTACAATGGGAAGTTTTTGAGTTATTATCATTTTGAACATATTAGGACATAGAGGTTCCGCAAAAAAAAATAGAAATGTATATCACTCAGTTTAGATGAGGGCTTTTACGACGTCGCTTTGTCGACGTCTCTTTTGGTTTGTTGGTGAGCGGTGTAGAAAAGAAAGAGGGGTTAACAAAATTACTCGTTTTGTATTTTGCATGTCGTTTTTTACATTTCTCTTTTAACTTTTTCTGTTTACGTTTTATTATTTTTCTTACTTTGAAGTGTGTGGTTGAAAATACAGTGAGACCTCGATTATCGATAATAGACGGGATCGGCAGAATTCTTGATTATTTATTTTTTTTTGGTGTGTTTCTTATTTTATGTAAATATATACCGTTTTGTTATGTAAACATGAGGAAAAAAGTAAATTTGGCAGAACATGCTTCCACACCGTTAAGATATTCTCTTTCTTTGTTTATTTAAATTTCTTTTGATTGTTCAAAATTTAACGAAAAAAAGATAATTTGTTTATAATTTCGGATAATAGAGGCAATTTAAATCAGTGCAAAAAATGTTTGTTTTCCATTTTATTGAAGCTGCCGGTTAATCGAATGACGGGTAATCAAGGCCATACTGTAAATAAAAAAAAGACATGCAACCAAAAATCATCGTATGAACGCAAAGAGATTTTGGAAGTTGCTTTAAAAGGGAATCAAGATAAAACGACGTCGTAAAAGCCCTCATGTGAATTGAGTGTATGTAACTTTAAAATGATTTTAAATCAAACTATTTTTTTTATCACAAAATGTTTTAACATTATAGTCACTTATGTGTAGTAAGATTGAAAATTTTTAGTTCATCACTTAACATTAACAAAATTATTACAATAATTTTGAACAAGTGCACTACCCCCATCTATGACAAAACCATGTGTTTTGAAAAATGTCATTAAAAAAAGTAAAACAATTTTATTTTAATTATTTTCTATAGTAAAAACCAAAAAAATTTCATTTGATTGTTAATTTTTGCACTTTTCTACATTTTTATTTCTGAAACGCTTGTTATAAACTCCACTTTACAAAAACAAAATAAAAAATTACAAAAAATGATTAGTTATTGCTTAAAATTCCGTGCGAAATAAAAGGAGCTGCACTTGTTTCGCACGAAAAATAAAAATGTTGCTAGAAACATTTCGCATGTTTTTCGTATATAAACAGAGTACAACTCTATCAACATTTTTTCGTTTGTATTTCACAGAAATTTTTTTTATATTGAGTTTGAAAACATTTCGCACGAAATGCTGAACAGAGTACCAGGCTTTATGACACTACATTTTTTATTCATTAAGCCTAGTACTCTGTTCAAATTTGTGAAAAATGTTGAGCAACATTGATTATTCCACACGAAAATTTTGACATTTCTCAATGTTACCAATCTTGCGAGTTTGTACAATTTGACGTTTTTATTCCTTCAAAGTATGCTACATTGTTTCATGTATGTAAACAAACGCCACATGTATTTTACTAAAATTATTTTTTTTTAATAAAAAATTTAATAAAAAAAAAGTAAATAAGTATAAAAAACTGTTACCGGTTGTGTTATTTTAATTTTTTATTTCTTATTTAATATTAAGTTCATACTTTTTTGCTTTTGCTTAAAATTCCACGTGAAATAAAGGCAGCTTACATTATTTCGCAGTTGTAAAAAAATGTTGCCAGAAACATTTCGGAACTTTTTCACAAAATAAACAGAGTACAACTCTATCAACATTATTTCATAGATATTCCGCACAAGTTTTTTTCATATGCATTTTGACAGCATTTCACGTGAAATGTTAAACAGAGTACCAGGCTTTAATTGATACAGAATTGATAGAAAGAAACAGTAAATGCTAGAAAGAGCAAACTATAAAAAATGTAAACAAAGTTTTTTAGTTTTTTCTTCTCTTGTTATGCTTTTGTTTCAGGGATGGCGTTGAGAATTTTTAAAATTGTACCAACAACCTTTAAAAATTGTACCTAATTGTACTAAAAGATTATTTTAGTTGAAATTAACTTTATTTATGTTCTAAAAAAACACCACAAAAAGGTATTATAAATGTTAGATTAAAAAGTATCAACAAAAAAGTACAATTGAAACAACTTAGCCATCCCTGTTCTGTTAATTTTATTAAATGTTGCCAACTTTTTATTTATGAGAAACCTAAAAACAAAAAGCGGCAAATCGCTTAATTTGCCCATAAACCGCTGATTCAGCAACACTTTTAATATTTCAAGCTTGAAATGTCAATTTTAAGTTGAACAATTTTAAATTTTTTTTGACATAACTTAATTTTTTATCGATAACTTTAGTTACATTTTTGACAGTTTGCCATTTATCTTATGCTATGTTCATGCGACGATATAAACCACTGGTTTCGCTCTCTGAAACTAGATTGCCAAACATGATGTTCATACGATTCGTTCTTGTTTCATTTTGACATTTTTTTTGTGTTGTTATTGTGATTCTTTTTAAAATAGATAAAAAAGTAAATAAAACTTAAAAATATATTATTTAATAGTTTTATTAATATTATTATGTTATTATTATAACTTTATTTTATTAAACATCAATTTTTATTTTGTTTTTTTCTTTGTTTTGATTTTTTGAGAGCTAGTTCAGATAAACTAACGATAACTGTTATCAAAATTGGAGATGATAGTAGATTTTATCTGTTTCGCAGCCTGTTTCAAAATGAAACGACCTGTATCGCTCTCAAAATTTTGTATGGGGAAACAAGTCGTTTCAATCATGTTTGGGGCGCGAAACAGGAATAAGAGAGCGAAACACGAATATTGGTGTCCGTGTGAACATGGTATTAATACAGCTGAACCTTTCGCACTTGGTAAATTTTTCTATTACTTTATATTTGCACTGTTCACCAAAACTTGAACAATGCATTAGAAATGTAGTGTCATATGGGCTTTAGCAGATATATTTATTGGGGTAAAATTTGGTCCAATGAAGCCGAAAATATAGTACCATTTAAATTTGTAATAATTGATCAGTTATTTTCTTGATGTCCCATATTAAGCAGCCTTCTGCAAACCCCTATAAATTTGTTCTAATTTTGGTTTTAAATATCAGAAATCCCATTACAGAATTTTGTGATTTTTGTTCCATAACCAGGGCTGGGCAGTATTTGAAATACATGTATTTGAAATACGTGTATTTGAAATACGTATTTGAAATAGAAATACGTATTTGTTTTATAAATACATGACGTGCAAGTATTTTGTATTTTAAATACATATCCAGTAAATATTTGGTATTTTAAATACATACAATAAATAGAAGTAGTTTGTATTTTGTATTTTAAAAACATAAAAAATGGGAGTATTTTGTATTTTAAAAACATAGTTTAAATTAATTATTTGGTAATTTAAGTAAGGTGAGCACCTATTGCTTCTGCTTTAGATTACCTTCAGGGTAACAACTGTTATTACGGAGAACTTTTGCCGACTTTTATGTCTGTTAGAACAAGATTAAATCGGTTGAATGGAATCAATTTAAACTATCTAAGTCCTATTATACCACTTCTAAAAGAGAGTTTGGAAAAAAGATTCGATAAGTTTTTAAAACTATCACCGGAAAAAAATAGAGCTATTTTGGCCTCCTGTTATCATCCTCGTTATAAGATGCGTTGGCTGCCATAAAACATCACGACAGAAGAAAGGCAAAGAATCCAAAATCTTGCAATTTATACTCTGGAGGAAAATTACAAAAAACTTAAAATGACACCTGGAAATATCAGAAGTAGAAGCACCAATAAAGAAGACGATGATTTTGTTGTTGTTGGATGATGGTGAATCTTAAACATCGAAATTGGAGTTGGAACTTGACAGTTTCCTCAGTAACAAGAGCAAAGACATTATCACTCTTGACAGCTTTCCAAATTTAAAAAGAGTATTCATAGAATTTAATACAAGTTTGTGCTCATCAGGACCTGTATACAGATTATTTTCTTCAGCAGGTTTTATTTATTCTCTAACAAGAAACTGTTCGTCTGATGCTACGTTCAAAAATCTGATATTTATGAAAGGAAACAATCGTTTTTTATTTAGTTTAATCTAATGTATTTTTTGGTTTGAATAAAAATGGTTTATTTCGTATTTTAAATACAAACATGTACATGACGTAGAAGTATTTTGTATTTAAACACGTACAATAATAAGTATTTTGTATTTTAAATACCGCAAAATATGTATTTGGCCCAATACTGTCCATTAACATCGCTACCATCCAGGAAGAAATTAAAAAGTATTCAGTCAAATACATAGATAAACTAATAGTCAAATACAAATAAGAATTAGGATTAAGCTTTGAATACATATTGTAATTTTCGACAAGAAAGATTCAATAAATAAAAAAAAAACACTGTCCATAACTAACCATTGCTCCCATAAAAATTCCACTCTCAAAAATAATTTAAGTTCGGCTCAAACTGTTATGAATCATGACATTTTACTAAAATTTTATCAAATGAATTTTTAGTTGACAAGAAATAAGAGCATAAAGTTTTCTGATTGTCGGTCAATAATGTAACATACATAATATGTATGTAGGTCTAATCCGCAACCAATTTTAAGTCTTACGTCCGTTTTTATAAAGATTAATAAATAATATTTAGGCCTATATAGTGCCCACGCCTGAAATATTTCAACTGTCGGTGGAGGGTGGCCAAGATTTGGCACAGCTATTTATATTTATTCAGCTGTGCTTTAGCACACTTACTTGTTTAAGTTTAACTTTGACCACAAAAGCTCAGGTGAGGTCTTTTATTGACTCACAATTGGTAGTGAACTCAATACGGAGACTTTGTTTCTTTTTTAAAAACCAAAGTTGTTGTCTGACAATTCCAAGACTCAACCAAACTGCAAACTAGTTTATTAAAAATTTGATATCTCAAGAAATAAAAGCAAAATATACCTGCCGATTTTCTAAATGTTAATGAAGGCATTCTGCAACGGTCAACCAAGATGAATTCACAGGCCGATGTAGAAAATTTCTAATTCTAATCATACATATCTTGGTGAAAAACTTTCTTTTTTATGTACATATATACTAAAGACCTGCACGAGTGTATCAGTAAGTATTGTTGAAACAGATACACTAGATATATATCTGTTACTACTGCCCACTCACCAAATCTTAAAAACAAAAACAGATGCTTATGGTTTTGGATTGAGTATGTCATAAAATTTTTTTGCTTACAAATATCTGTTGTCACCATAAGTATTTCTACAATATCTGTGCTAATCTGTTGTATTTTTAAATATTTTTGACGAGTTGATGAAAATAAGAGAGTTTGTAAAAATTTTTGTAAGATCTCAACCAGGGGTGCCAGATGGTTATAGTAAAAAATCGGCATATTTTCAAAAACAAATCGGAAATCAAATTATGGAATAACGGCAAATTAAAATTACTGCTTTACACACAATAAAACATATTTTGAATGACAAAAACAACAAAGCAAAACCAATAACCATTACATAATGCTTTAAAAAAAATAAATGTTTTATAAATAAATTTTATTTAATTAAAATAAGAACATTTAAAAAAATTTTTTTAAGAAACGCTTTTCTTAAAAAAGAACATTTAAAAAAAATTTTGCCTGCACCCCCCCCCCCCCCCTAGATTTTATCCCGGCTACGCCCATGTATTCGTGTCATCGAGAATATGTATGCCTGCAAAGTTTCATCCATTTGCATTGAGTAAAAGGCGGTCAAAAAAGCATTTTACCAAAAAAAATGTTTTGCCCCCCCCCCCCTAGATTTTATCTTGGCTACGCCCATGTATTCGCGTATTGTCATCGGGAATATGTATGCCTGCAAAGTTTCATCCATTGGCATTCAGTATAAGGCGGTTAAATTAACGTTACAAGATTTGATTTTCCGAAGTGAAGCTAAAGAAAAGGTTGAAAAAAAAAATATCCCCCCCGCCCTAGATTTTATCCTGGCTACGCCCATGTATTCGTGTATTGTCATCGGGAATATGTATGCCTGCAAAGTTTCATCCATTGGCATTCAGTATAAGGCGGTTAAATTAACGTTACAAGATTTGATTTTCCGAGGTGAAGCTAAAGAAAAGGTTTTAAAAATTCGGGGTATCTGATAGCAGATTTATATTTTCAAACTTAAATAATTGACACAAAGTTTAATGCGGTTTTTATTTTTTAAAGAGTATGTTATCCACATGTCTTTTGTCGACTTGAACACACTGTTCAAAACGGAGCCTTATTTTTCGAGAATTTAAAAAAAAAATGACCCAATTTTCTCATGCGTGGATAAGGCATACCAAACATTTACCCTGGGGCAATGTAAAGGTATTTAATGTTTCAATCGAGGGTTGGAGGTTCTTGGTGACCAGTAACGGTAGATTTGTGAAATTGTCGACGAGCAATTACGTAAGAATAATTACCCTTAAAAAATGTCTCCTCAGCGAACGCGCGATGCTCACTCGACTACTGTGACTGACAAATCCTCCCAATCGATAATTCCAACGGCGCCAACCTCCCTCCGCACCGTTTATTACTTTTTGAAATAATCGCATTTAAAAATATAATTTTGCCACCAGACACCCTTTATATGAATAGATTTTACTTAAGGGTAAATTGCAGGGACCGTTAATAAGAGTGATCCATATAATTTTAGCTTGAAAACTCTCCATATTAGAGTCAGCGGAGACCTATACTGTCCTTTACCAATAGGTTCGTCTCTTTAAGAACCTACGGTGATCTAGAATAAACGATATTAACTCCACAGTTAAAAATCCTTTTTCAACGAAAAAATAAAAGTAGGTATGAATGAACTCTTAAAAAGAGAGTTTTATTTCGCAGTCATAAAATTGTCGGCCTAAAATTCTTCTTCTTCTTCTTTTTAATGACAATTAGTTTAATTGCAGTGCAACTGATTATATAACACTGCTTTACAAATTGTAGTGATCTGACCAGCTACAAGCTTTGGGTGTCCATGTACAAAAAATTAATTTAATTAAATATCGGTTAAAATCAAACTCCTGAAATGAGTTTTAATTTATGACGGCTTAATAAAACTCTTTTTTTAAGAGTTAAATTCCACCTTTTATGTTTACGTTGAAAAATAGCTGTTTTATATGGACTTTTTTGTTTTTATTCCAAAAATAACTCAGGGACTAAATATCATTACTTTTATTATTTTTTGTAAAGGTTACGAGAAAAATTCCTTTATTTTCAATTGGGAATCTTTAAACATTATCGTTATATATATTTAATTTTGGTTGTGGTAACCAATTAAAGTAAAATTTATTTATTTTTAGTTATTGATAACCTAAGTAGTTTTTTGTTTACAAATATCTATTGGAAAAAATTATTTATTTTTCTGGTTACAATTCTTAGGTCAAGTAAAACATATGTACCGCATTTCCTTTAAGCTTCTCATATGAAGTTATATATTTATCAAAATGTGTTTGTTGGGTTAGACACAATACAAACACTGCATATATAAAATAAATATGTATAGCCATTTTTTCCTTACCCAGAGGTAAATATTAAAAGCACTGCAAGTGGCAGGACTTTTTGAAGGCCTCTATACTCCTTTCTAAAAGATTCGCTTCGCATGATATCCTGCCTTCAGAAGTATGCCTTCCAGAAGGTATAAACTTCTTTTTAAAAGACCTTCTGAAATATTCAGTACACATTCGCTACTCCCTTCTTTGAGAAGGGAGAAAGGAAGGTATTCAGTTGTATTTACTTTTTATTTTAAGTGACCTTCCTTACTCCCTTCTTTGGGAAGGGATCGAAGTTGTTTTTAAAGGAAGTGTGGAAGGCCTTGCGCCCAATGACAACCTGTGTAAAAAATAAATAAGTATGGAATGCGGCGAGAAGGGCTTCTGACTGCTTGTGACTGCTAAATAAGGCCTTCTATTAGGCCTCTTTACTCATTCTAGTTACCGCTGGGTAAGTATAAGCGCTAAATTAATAACAGTTGTCTCTTTGTGTAACAAGTTACCCAAAATTAATAATTTATATAAAACAAACCAAAAATTACCGTGTTGTAAGTGCTTATCAAAATATAGGCACTTTGATAATTTAGAGGAAAAAAATCGTCAAAATGCAGATTTATTGGTAAATATGGTAGGCCTGTAACCGTATTCTGTAACTCGCTAAGCTAAAGCTAAATCTCGATCGCTAAAATGCCTTAGAGAATACAAAATGTCAAAATTTTTACCGATGACTTTAAAAGCTAAAATGCGGCGAATTAAATTTTTATGGCATTGCGAAATTTAGCAATGCACGTTGCAGAATTGTATTCGTAGCCAAAAATCGCTAAATCAACTTTATAGATTTTTAGCGATAGAGGTTTTGCTTTTGCGTGTTACAGAATACGGCTGCTGATCACAACGCTTCCTGCTAGTTTTTAATTTTTACAAACACAAAGTATGTACACGTGTTCAGTTCTTTCAGAATTTATTTTTCCAATAATTTTTGTCTAAACGCAAAGAAAAAACATGGTTGTGGTAAACATATTCTAAGAGCAACATATTATGATAAGAATTATGATTGTAGTCACCATATTAAGATTATTATTGAATCATATTATGACTAAATATACTCGTAATATGGCATCATAATATTTTTCCCTTAATCATATTATTATTCTGTTAATCATACTAAGTTAAGAAGTAATCAAATTATTGTCATGTTAATCATAATAAGCTAAGAAATTAATCATATTATTGTCATGTTAATCATAATAAATTTAGAAGCAATCATATTATGATACAGCACCTTTCATAGCTGTCATAAAAATACAAAATAAATTAAAATATTTTTGCATCGATTTTTTATTTTGTGGCTTTTTACAATTTTTCTTAATTTTAATCAAATAGCTGAGTTCAATATAAGGCTTGCAAAAGAGCAAATGAAAAATCTGTGGTTTTCATGGGCAACCGCGTGTGTCCATTTTTTCGATTTTAAGATGTTGATGAAATATCGTAGCACTTTTATAAAATATAACGAAATCTCTGTGTGTTTTGTTGTTGGATTTTACAAAAAAACTATGATATCACTAATACTTGAATGAACTCCGCTAATATTTGAATTTCTTTAAACTTATTTTTTTATGAAATTTTATCTTTTAATTGTTTAACCGCTCACAAATAAAAAAACGACACAACTGCTTCAAAACTATTTTACAAATGGCGCTTACATAATATGATTAGAGTAAAAAACGTATGATTGCATCTTTAACATAATATGATAAATGTATAGAAAGTTATCATGTTATGGCTATTAAATATCATGATATGGTTTGAGAAATATAATATGCTTAGAAAGTTATCATAATTAAGTTGTTAGAAAAATAATTATTTTTCGGTCAACAATACTCAAATTCATGATTGCGATAAGCATTGATATGTTTACAGTAACTATAATATTGTTGATATTAAATAAAAATACCAATTATTTGTGTACGACAACAATATATTGTTACATTTAGCATAGTGTTGTTGCCGTAACCATGCCCAACCATATTTTTTCTCTGCGTGTACTTGGCACTTGAACGAAGAAAACGCAACCTTACAATTTCATGAAAGAATTTTTTACACAAACAAAATACATATCGGTACCGAAAATTTCAAAAATGTTTGCCTTCCAAAAAAACAAGCAACACATTTTGTTCTTGTAAAGTTTATTTGTTTGTTTTTTTTTTTGTGCTCGAAACACATCACGCAAAAATTATTGAAAAACATAACTGTTCATGTGTACATATGTATTTTGTTTTTGTAAAAAATTATCTTTTCACCAGCCAAAAGGTCGGCTCTTTTGCGTTGAAAAATAATTGAAAATAACGGTATCGTACAATAAGTAACTTATTGTATTCCATCAGTATCCACTAGTATCTGCTTTTGCAAACAGATATTATCAGATATAATACTCTCTTTCGCTTTTTTATCAACTTACATACACTCTTTTACAAATCATATCAATATCAACTTATATCAGAAACACAAGAGCACTCATCCATACGCATCCATTTTAGAAAAAAACACAGAAATAGATATAAACAGATATATCTGTGCATGTCTTTAATATATACATTTTCATATTAATTCGAATGTGTATTCTAAGTCAAATTACAATTTATAAAGCTTTCATATTTTCAAAGTCTTAAGGTATGTTCAGAAGCAACAAATACTTGATGGAGAAAATAAATAAAAGCGTGTTTAAAAATTTCTATTGATTTACTTAACTTTATTTTCAACTAAATTGAAAAGCAAAGAACTTTTTAATAAAACTTGTGGTTACGTGTAGGACATCAAGTACCTAATAGTTGTGAACATAACTTTAATCCTTTAATATTTTCCAGGAATATTTTCTATGAAAGTATGAAAGCTTTATAAATTGTAATTTGACTTCGAAACACACTCGAATTAATATGATAATGTTGCTCACTTTGAGAAATAAATTCCCAGATTTATTTTTTGTTATTTTATGAATGTTTGCGTTTTCTAATTTGCAATATTAATAAATTGTTCCTCTATAATAAAATGCTTTCTTTAAAAATGTTTCTTTTATAAAAAATTTTTAATCTTCAAAGAGGTTATTAACCTAATCTTATTCTATATTTGCACGGCATCTTGAATTACGTTGTTCGCTTTATGAATTACGCTGTTCACACGGCATCTTCTTAATTCAACAACTCTTCTTTTTACATTTATAAAGAATTTTGCTTTGAAATTTAATACAAAAGCCAGCAATAACACTACGTGACAATTTTTTGACCAAATGAATTTGACACCTAGTCTTTGTGGAATTGTTAAACAAATTTTAAATTTTAAATTACACTACGTGGCAAAATTTCAACAAAGTCGTGACCAAATGAATCTGACAGCTAATCTATATGTAAAATTTGCATTTCAGTCACATCAACTTTTTTAAAAACACAAATAACGTATATTTTGGAATATCTCAAAAACTGTTCTACTTTTGACAATTCTGACTTCATATTCGGATTCAGCGGACAATTTTACATATATATTATATTATTATATATTAGCTGTCAGATTCATTTGGTCACGACTTTGTTGAAATTTTGTCACGTAGTGTAATTTAAAATTTAAAATTTGTTTAACAATTCCTTGTAAGTTTTCCAAAAAATTGGTTTTACAATTTTATGTAATAAAGCGTTACAATTTTTTATTGTTTGGTATGAAAAAAATAACTTGAAAAAAGCAAAATTGCAAAAAAATCATAAAATTTTCAATGAAGTTTAAGCTTTTGTCCCCTGTAACTCTGTCATTTCTTGACCAATCTTCACTAGCGGTCCATTGTTATTTAAGTCATTTCTATGTCTCTCATTAAAAAAATTCATAATCCGTTTAATATTTTTTAAGATATTTGCATTTAAGTGGCATCATCTTTTTCAAAAGCACAAATAACGGTTATTTTGGAATATCTCGAAACTGTTCTACTTTTGAACATTCTGACAATTTTACATAAAGGTGTCAAATACATTTGATCAAAAAACAGTCACGTAGTGTTTTCTATCCGAATAGTTGCGTGTTGCAATAAATTGCATACACTTAAGATACCATTTTGCTTCTATAACCACGAAAATCCAAAAATAATTTTCGAAAAATTATCATCTCCGAATCAAATATTACTTAAATAATGTTTTCTTGTTTTTACGATTATAACATAAACACAGGCTTTTTTTAAAATATATTCAGTTTTTTTTAGTCTCCTGTAGTGGAATTCTCTAACTTTTAAGAACTAACGTTAACGTTAATTTTACCGGCACAGTTTATTGCTTACGGTAACAAAACAGCAATTCAGTAACTCAATGTTAACAACACCTTTGATAATTAATTTGTATATTTAACGAACACTGCCATCGAGTGCAATCTACTTCTCGTGTGGAACGACTTAAAGTACTTTCGAAACTAACAAAACCCCATTTAGGAGGTTTTAACATTTCAAACAAGCCATAAAATTAATAAAAAGTCGCTAAAACTATAAGGAATTGCAATTCGGTAAAAATTGTTAAATTAGCGGAAATTCGCAAAAATTTGCAAACAGCGGCTATTTATTAAAAATCGTTAAAGCTTTAGCTTTAAAGAACCACAATCGCTTATGTCGCGAACATGGCTAAAATTCGCGAAAAATTGCAAACTTGGAAAAAATCGTAATCTTTGTTTGAACATTTTTGTTTGCAAAAAAAACGAAAATTCGCGAAATTGTTTAATATTTCGAACAAACCATAAAATTGATATATTAGTGGAAATTCGCAAAAATTAGCTAACAGCGGCATAATTTGAAAGTCTACCACTTATTTTTTGTGTAGTAAAGAAAACACTATTCGTGATTTCCATAAGCTGCAACTAAAATGTAATATTTTTAATGCTTTTCTGTAAATTCCCAAAAAACAAATTTTTTAATATTATTTTTGCAAAACGTATGTAAATTACGTGATTTTTAAAAATGTTAATGTGGCTTTTATTTTCCAAAATTTTTGTTTGTTTGTTTTTTTTTCTAAATAACTACGAATTTAAAAATATTTTGCCGTTAAGATAACTTAAATACCTGACGTTAAGATAGAACTTAGCAGTAAACGTTATTGTTAAAAAAGTTACTGAATAAAATTTACGTTAACTTTGCTGCACGCAGAGAAAAAAACATGATTAATGGGTGGTCACTACGACCATTTTTGTTCATATTTTCCTAATATGTTTACCCCAATAAATTTATTATAGTCCAAATATAACTAGAAAAAATTATTTTTGTCCTTAACATTTTTTAATTCGCTATAATAATATAATATAGTGTTTTACACCTAAAAAGTTATTCTGATCTAGCTAAATATATTAAATTATGTGAAATGTTTGCTACTATAATAAATTCATCGTTGTGTTATTGTTTATTTCATTTTTCGTCCGCGAGCGTCAGTTTATCGGGTCGCATAAATGAGAACAAAATAATTAAAATGTTTTTCGGGGAGAATAAGTTTATGAGTTATAAGTTATTATACGTTCTGAAGTGCACAGAAAAAAATATTATAAAAAGTGTTATTGCATGTCGAAGTAAAGCAACAAAGAATTTTTAAAAAGAAGTCATCAAGGCAAGCATATGCGGGTTTTATTAAATATATTTGTACAACAAAACATAATCAGCCCTATTATGAATAACAATTCCCCGGGAGTTTTCTCTTTTCTCCCATTTTTCCTATGTTAATTCAATTGTAAAAATGGGAAAAGGAAAAAAACTCCCGGGGAATTTTTATTCATAATTGGGCTGAATATAAAATGTTTAAACACAAACTCATGTAGATTTAAAATTAATAAGTATGTATTTAATTTTAGATATAATACAAAGAATATGTACATTAATTTATTAATAAATAATACTTTTTTTGAAATAAAATTTTATTTGGTTTTATTGCGAAAACCATATAACATGTTAAAATAGACATGTTGCATGGTGTTAGGAAATATAGAAACATTGTTTAAAAGATCGTTTGCGTTTTTCTTCTAAGCATAATAATATGTTTGAGACAATAACCAGTTATTTATATTATATCTGAACATACTTATATTGTTACTTAAGACGTGTTTGACACAATCATAACCACAAGCATTAATGATAGTTTGCGATTGTGGTTGCATCAACCATGTTTTTTCTTTGCGTGTGTTAAATATTTTTAACCATTTAAATTATGTTAAAATTGAATAGAGAATCGCACTACTGATCACTTTGTATTTTTGTACTTGAGCCCTTTTCGATATTCATTATTTAATTATATTTTACCAATTACATGTTATGGGTAATTGTTCACGTTTTTCTCTTATTGGCAATTGTTCCCGTAAATAATAAAATTATGCAATTTCAAAAATATTTTGTGTGACAAATTTTTTCTTGGCAACGGTATTTGTAATACAATTATTGCGATGTAAATTTAATTGAGAAGGCATCTTAACTGTGATATGAAAACGTTAAGATATTCACATACATACATAAATATAAAATTAAAATATTTATGTCTACCCAACAAACACGAAGTCAAACCTTTGATATGAAATGACTTTATCATTTGACATCAAACACAATTCTCAAACGTTTTTCAATTGTTTGATTTAACATTTAAATTCAAATTGATAATGATTTGCAAATAAACATTTGATATCAAATGTTTTATCAATTCGATGTCAAATTTTTGTCAAATGTTTAATTCAAATCAAAAATAAACTTGGCAATACTAAAGCGAAAAATAAATGTAATCATTAAAAATGGCGATTAAAGTTACATTTTTTACTTTGTGGTTACATGTATTTTACTATTAAAAATAAATTTTAATAAATTTTTGTGGAAAATAAAAATTATTTGTCAGTTATTACAATGATTAAAAATACGAAAAAAAGGAAAAAAAAACGGGAAGATGGAGAAAGTTTGTTGAACGATCACGGCGCTACAATCGTCAAAATAAAAGGGAGCCAAGTAGTTTGTCTTTCCAAGAATTAGAGGACGGAAAGAACATTATTTCATCTTTAAGCTATGGTGCCGAATGTTTATCTCACAGTTTATTTAAATAAATAATAAACTTAAATTAAAAAAAAATAAAATATTTTTATTTATATTCCACATTGTATTATAATCCACATTTGAGAATTACGTTTGAAAGCAAGTTGAAAATAAAGGCATTTTTCAATTTGAAAATAATTTCCCCTTTTTGTTGAGAACGCTAAGATTTTCAAATGATTTTCAAATCATTATCAAACGTTTGTCGTTTGAGAAAATTAAAAATGATTTGAAATCAAACCTCCGTTTTTGCTGGGTATAAGTATCTTTTCTAGGAGGAAATTTGAACAAAAATTGTGTACATAATACTCTGATTTGCCCCTATTTAATAAGATTTGAAGCAAATTTTACGAGATAATGCAATCCCCCCTAGAATGGAAGAATATTAGTTAACAGGTTTATAAGGCGATGTTTTTACGATACGGGCTAATATAAGTATTTAATAGAGTTGTCAACCGATTAACAATAATTCGATTAATCGATCAAACAAAACCAAACTCTTGTTCGAATAATTTTAAAACGACGATTTTCGAATAACAAATAAATCGATTAATTAATGTCGATTAATCGAACAATTTTTTATTAAAAAATATAAACTTATAAAATTATTACAGTAACTGATTGTGGGTTAATAAATTCGTTTTCCGTACTGTTAAAATTTTATAAAAATATAGTTATTTTACAAATAATTTTATTTTTTAACATTTATGTTTGTTATTCAAAAAACAAACTACCACGAAATAATGTTTTTTCGTTTTTATTTTTTTATGTACTTTGATTTTTGTCGGTTAAAATATATTTTTTAAATGTAAAAACTATTCGATTTCAACGGATATGCTGTTTAATAAACAAAAAAAATTTTAAAATTACTGTAAAAATCATTTGTTTTAAATGAAATGTAAATGATCCGTTTTTTAAATGAATTTTAATTTGTCTAAAATTAATTTTCGTTTAAATTCAACTACATAATATTTTGAGTGTATTTAATAAAAGCTAAGAATTTCATTTATTTCCATATGTTTTTAGTGATTTTATACAAAATGTAGGAAAGTTAAAAAATATTGTTGCCATAGCCCTGGTTGTAATTAATCTCAATGTAATTTATGTTCTTATTTAGCAAATCTTAACAAGCAATTGAATAGGTGAGTTGCAAAAATCGTTCGTTACAAAATGAAAAATACGAGATGACAATTGATTCTGAAATATACTAATTGTATCAATGCATGTCCTCTTCCATGATTTTAGCTCGGACATTGATGCAAACGGAATATTTCGTCTAATAAAGCGCCAAAAGAACTGCAAGAATCATTTGCCATCTTTTTTTTTAATTTTGCAGCAAACGAGTTTTGCAACTCACCTTCTCAATTGTATCAGCTGTTTTATTTTTAAATCAAACGTTAAATAATTTCCAAGAAAGGGGATTTTTCAACTTCGGGTGAAATTTAGAAATAAACAAAAAGCTTAAAAATAAAGAATTGATTCATATAAATTAAATCTTGAAAGTAGAAAATGTTGTTATTGTAATATAATTTTTTTTTTAAATTATATATGTACAATATATCTTAACCATTTGCGTAAGTGTCAGAATATTACCATTGAAAACGATCTAGTGGAAGATAATCCAACGACATCAAGAAATGCAGACCTTGGTCCAATGGCAAAATACATTAAGAGAGACAGCGGCTGTTCTATAGAAGAAATTGTATACAGAAGTTTGTCTAAGGCTGCTAGGTCTGCCAACGGCTTGCGAAAATGGAGAGTAATATCGGATTATTAAGGAATTACGGGTTTTACGATGCCTTTAAGTAATACAACGATGTGGAGTTAAGATGAAAAATTGTATGCATCAGAAAAGAAGAAGTCATATCAGATGGAATGGAAGATTTTCCATAGTAATTTTTTTGTAAAAATAATTTTTTTGTTCGTTATTCTCATCGATTAATCGAATAATTTTTTAGATTTAATCGTTTGATCGAACGAGCAAAAACAATTATTTGAATTATTGATTGACAACTCTAGTATTTAATATAAAATCTGTATCAACTCTCGTAAATTTGGCTATTTTATATAAACTAAATATCATCACAAAGAGTTTCAACATTCAATCCTATATAGCCCCTTCCCGAAAATTAATTTTCGTGTTTAATTAAATTTGATTGAGGTCAACACCCCACTATAAGATTTTTTAGCGCTTCTAAACATTTTCTTGTATTTTAACTTTAATATTTGTAACTTACATAACGCATGCCTTCGTAACGAGTTCCATTGTACTTGTCCCCGGGTTTTTCAAACGGATAAGTTCCATTATAACCAGTTAAATAGCCCGACAAACCAATTAACATCTAGAAGTATTTTTTTTTTAGAAATTCATTTTTTCACAATCTTTTGTTGAATCGTAACATACTTTACCCAATGGTGGGTGAACGTCAAAGAAAAACGTGCGATTTATATACCAACTGCCCATTTTACCAAAATGAGTCTCATCCCAGCTTAAAAAAATATCCAATAAATAAATAAATATGTCTGTAGGTATGTATATACATAGGTATGTAATAAAAAAGTAAACGTAGGAAATACTTACCAGACATGATCTGGCTCTGTGACTTTGTAGTATCGGGTAGCAAATGTTAAAATTAAAACCGAAGCGAAAATAATCCACCAATTTCTAGAATTATGTTGTTGAATAATTAAACAATAAAATAAAATTAACAAAGTCCATAATTTCTTAATAATATTTTATTGTTTTAAGGCGTTTGCTTTAAAAATGGTTGTTTTGTTTTATGAAATGGAGCTTGTGTCTTAAGTCTTTTGTTTTATTATTTTCTTAGACAACTTACAATTTTTCATTGTTGTAGTGCAATATGAATACTTTTACTTCGTATTTTGTATTTCTGTCAGTTTTATTTTTCATTTTGTATTATTTAATTTCCTTATCTTAAAATAACTTTAATTAAATATTTTCAGACTTTCTTCATATTTCTTATTGGACAAGATGAACTTTAAAAAATAAACAAACAAGTGATTGACCACCAACTGCCACGATTGCACTAAAATTTCTTTTAAAAATCGTATTTAACATTTCTTTGTCGTTTTTGTTTTGCTAAGTAAATACCAGTCTTCTTAAAAAAAAGCAATGGGAGAGAGTAGAGATGCAAAGAGAAACGCTTATCAGAAATTTGAAAGAGACATTTGCAACGAAAACAGTTTAGAAAAGAGTCGCGATCACTCAACCAGAACAGGTAAACAAAATAAAGTGCTGCCAACACACTTTGACTTCTAACTGAATTACAGAAAACGTTTTATTGAAACTAAAATTTCATTACTCAGGCCATGTTCACAATGAAAGCAACATCTTTATCAAGTGTGAACAACTAAAGCCACAATTTTTTTATTCCGTAAAATTCAATAGTTGTAACTTTTAAAAAATATATTTTAGCCAACAAAAATCCAACTACATAACAAAATAAGTACGGAAAAACATTATATTTTTGGTAGTTTGTTTTCTGAATAACAAACATTAATGTTAAAACATAAAGTTATTCGAAAAATAACCATATTTTTATACAATTTTAACAGTACGAAAAACGAATTTAATAACCCACAATCAGTTACAGTAATAATTTTATGAGTATGTCTTTGGCTTCGCTTAAACAAAATGTTTCATTATTGTTTAAAAAAATTTTACTAAATACGACCGAAATAAGTTAAAATCAAGAAAATATTTTGGATTTCAAATTGATACATAATACATGTTCATTGTTTTTCACCTCCCCATATTATTTTATGTTTTATATTGTATGTACAAGCGGATGGCCCGGCGTGTGTTACTACGCCTAAAAATGAAATATGTTTTGTTTATATATTGAAAAAGGATTTTTTGTTTATTTACTTACCTTTTTCGTTTTTTCATTTTGTGTGTAAACGTTAAGATTTTTTGGCGTTCGAACTTTGGAGCAAGCAACATATACTTGGCCGTGTGAAAAACAGAAATTCTCTAAGTTCAAACCAGCAACACTAAGCGATTGGCCTTGTTGATGGTTATGGCAAAAGCCAGACGCACTGGAAACTGTAAGTCGAAAGTAAAGTCGGTTGAAGTCATTGGAACCACGGATTCAGGATATCTTCTCCTTTACATTTGCCGTCGATGATTGTGGCTTCAATTAAATTAGGCGTTAGTTTTTTAGCAGCAAGTCTTGTTCCGTTGCACAATTTTGGTGTATCTAAGTTGCGAATAAGCATCAATGGTAGCCAACTTTACGGTAGCTTAACTTTAACGTTCGAGTAGCACATGCCGGATGGCTTCTTTTTAAATTTCAGCGCGTGGCAGTGCAAGCAAATAATTCTCATCGGCCCAATTACAACATCTGGATGATTACTGTAGTCGAAGTCTTTGTCGTAATTGAATGCAGCCAACAGCTAATCAATTCGCTGTCTTGAGTGAGCCGTTCGTAACCGATGTTCATGCTGTTGAGAAGTTTCAATCAGTGATGCATTTTGAGTTTTTTGTTTTGGGCCAAATTGGCGATTTATGGTATAAACACAACTGGGACGAACGACGAACTTCGCATAGTACGACGAATTCGTCGGCAAGAATTCGTTGCGTAAGTTCGTTATATGAGACACAATAAGTGCGTAAAATCCAGGGTTTAATGCGAATTTTTGCCATTCCTTATAGCTTTAGAGGCTTTTTATCAATTTTATGGCTTGTTTGAAATATTGAAAATTTTCGCGAATTTTCGCTGTTTTTGCAAATTTTTTTTTAATTTTTTTTTTATTTTCCGACATTTTGTTTTTTTCACCAATTAGCGATTTCAAATTAATTTAAGTGTTTGTTTAAAAGTTTGCAATTTTTCGCGAACTTTAGCCAAGTTCGCAATAGAAACGATTTGTCCCTCTGATTCTTTACAGCTTTCACAATTTTTAACAAATATTAGACTTTTATATCATGCTGCACTGTCCCTTTCCCAATTTATTCGTTGTTCATCTGCGTGAGAAATAGAAATAAACCTATCGCAGAGTTCTTTACGGACGACGAATTTCGGTCTACGCAATGATTGTGTACTTTCATATACACCAATGTGTTCTATTTCTAATGACGAATATTCGTTGCGAATAATTCGTCGTTCGTCCCAGTTGTGTTTCTAGGATTAAAAGAGCCAAAATACCTTTGAAAGGGCCAAACAATTTTTTTTAATATACATACATATGTGATTATAATGTTTGTATTTAAATTAAACCCATAGTAAAACATAGTTTTTAGCCTTTTTTGTTTTAATTTAATATTACGCACTTTATATTTCAAAAATACAAAATTTAATTTATGTATGAAGCACTTTTATCATTTGACGGTCTACTTAGATTTTTTGGTATTTACCTACTTAAAATAATTTTAAATTACTGATTTGCACATAAAAGTAACAGTTCTTACTTTAAAGGGCCAAGTGAAATAATTGGTTTGGCAAAAACATCCTGTTTGTTTTTGTGAATATTTAAAATTTTTGATTTTCAAAAATATGTGGGTTCTTCGTCCTGTACAAACAAAACAATTTCGCAAATAAAAATCGATACCTTCCCATAAGAATGTATTAAGCGACACTTTTTTCGAAAATGACTTTTTGATGTGGAACTATACCAAAAGTTAAGCGCCACATTTTGGCCTGGGTTTCGCTGCCTTATCATAAATGCAAAGGAAACTAGAGAGAAAATAAAATTGTATCAACCGTCAAGTTTCTCACTGGAATAATGTTGCACCCTGTAATTTGTATTATCCGCCAAAGAAATTGTGCTAAGCCAGATTTTTAAATATGTTTTGTACTCTGAAAATCGCTTTACAAATATGTTCCTTTAAATAAAATACACAAATAAATAACTAAATGAGACGTTTTTTTTCGTTTCCTACACAATTTTAGAAATGTCGCTTAATACATTCTTATGGGAAGGTATCGACATATTGTTTAAAAAAGTAAGCAAATAACATTGAAAAATGTTTTAACCGATTTGTTTCATTTACTAATTCCCCGAAGATCTACGTTTGTCTGCGGGACGCCAGAGTCCCTAGCGGGAATAGAACCCGCGACTCCGGCACTGATAGACTAGATCACTACCAGCTAGTTTATTTTGACCTAAAAGGGCCAACACAGATTTCTACAGGGACATCAAACGTTCAAAAGTGCCAAACAATTGTCCCACGTTTTGCATCACCGGTTTCAATCGCTCTCACTGTAGCTGCTCTAATACGAGGCTGTAGGAAATTCCGCCCAAAGAAAAATGGCCCCAAAAAATAAATGAAAAATCGCCCAAAAAAATTCCATGTAAAATTGGGCCTGAATTCATATGAAAAGTGACCCAAAATTTTTGGGCTATTTTCATAATGAAAAATCATCCAAAAATATTATATGAAAAATAGCCCATTTTTCATTTTTAAAATTTCGTCAAAATCTTACATACTATTTGTCTAAATCATTCATTATTACTATACGTCGAATGCCTAAATGTTATTTATAAAAATAACGGGACATATTGCAAAAAGGTGGCATGTCATAACGTTCAGTGTCATAGTGTCCGTGGACAAACTCGAAAGCATAGCCGGCCTTCGGCCGGGCGCAAGGATTTTCTCCTCTTTGATAAAACAAGTACCGGCTTCGCTAACTAAAGCTTCTCTGCACAGCCGGCCTTCGGCCGGGGGCAAGGATTTTCTCCTCTATGGTATAACAAAAATCGGCTTCGCTAACTAAAGCTTCTCTGCATAGCCGGCCTTCGGCCGGGCGCAAGGATTTTGTTCTCTATGGTATAACAAATACTGGCTTCGCTAACTAAAGCTTATCTGCGAAGTCGGCCTTCGTTCGGAAACAAGGCATATTTAAGAAGCTTTACTAAGCGAAACCGGTACTTGTTATACCATAAAGCAAAAAATCCTTGCGCCCACCCAAAGGCCGTCTGCGCAGAGAAGCTTTAGTAAAATAAGTTTCTTTAAAAATAGTTTTGTTGGTTGTGACCATAATAAAAAAGGGTTTTCTCTGCGTGTATGTAGATCTTTTTTTGTATTAAAATCTTTAGTAATTATGGACCTTATGACATTTTTTAAAATGACATAATGTCCATTTGCAAAGTATCTTAATGCCCACGGACGTTATGACATTTTCAAAAGTGTCACAGTGTCCATGGACATTACCACACTGGACTTTATGACTTGCCACCTTGCAAAAAGCTATATTCTGTTTTGAGTAATTGATTATAGCTATGCAGTGATTAATTAATATTTAACTATTGAATAGTGCACAAAGTTCGGCGGAGGGCTCAAATAGGTATTACTGTCCATACTGCCGCGCAGCTCTCGAAGATACAATGCAATTTTTTACATAAAACTTACATTTGTATGTTACTAAATTTATATGAATAATAAACACTGTTTTGCAAATTGGGTAATTTAAAATTTTTTTTTTTTTTTTTTTGGGAAAAAATTATACTTTTTGGGTAATTTTTCATATTCTTCATTTGGGCGATCTTTAATTTTTTTTTTTTTGGGCCATTTTTCTTTGGGCGATTTTTCCTACAGCCCTAATACGACCTTGTTGTACGCGTGCTTCATGTTGCGCGGCTGCTCTTGACTCTTGCGTTCCCAGCCAGTTTGACCCCAAACGCAATTCATGTTGTTCGGTCGTTTCGGCTGCTCTTTCAAGCGCAGTTTTTTTCGGTGGCATTTTTTTGTCAACAAAAATTGTTTTATACTACGCAAAAGAAAATAATATATACAATTTTAGGCTATTGAATTTTTACAATTATAAACAATACTAAAAATCGGCTGTAGGAAAAATCGCCCATAGAAAAATGGCCCAAGAAAAAAAATTAAAAATCGCCCAAAAGAACATGAAAAATTACCCAAAAATTTATATATGAAATTTTGCAAAAAAAAAAAAACGAAAAAGGGCCCAAAAAATGAAAAATTACTTAAAAAGCAAAAACGAATTTTTTCCCAAAAAAAAAAAAAAAAATAACCCAATTTGCAAAAAAGTGCTAATTATTCATATCAATTTAGTTACATACAAAAGTCAGTTTTATGTAAAAAAAATTGCATAGTTAGTTTAAGGAAAACTCAATATAAACAAGTTAGAGTGCTATATTCGACTGTGCCGAATCTTTGATACCCTCCACCGACAGTTCGAATGTTTAAGGAGTAATATCTGTATGATGTTATTATTATCTTAAACTGTGACGATTTGTTATTAATTATGGTTTTAGGCGACTAAACTGTTTTCCGGTAGTAGAGTTTATATGGGGCCTAGGGTAAATTATGGACCGATCATCACGAAATTTCACAGCGTAATTTCTAGTCCTTTAAAACTGTGACGTACCAATTTCTGTTATGATAGCATTATTAATTATGGTTTTAGGTGTACTAAACTGTTTTCCGGGAGTAGGGTTTCTATGGGACCTAGGGTAAATTATGTACCGATCTTCACGAAATGTCACAGTATCATTCATAGTCCTATAAAACTGTGACGAGCCAAAATTTGTTATGATTGCATTATTTTTTACGGTTTTAGGCGTACTAAACTGTTTTCCGGTAGTAGGGTTTATATGGGGCCTAAGGTAAATTAAAGACCGATCATCACGAAATTTCACAGCGTCATTTCTAGTCCTTTAAAACTGTGGCGTATTAATTTCTGTTATGATAGCATTATTAATTATGGTTTTAGGTGTACTAAACTGTTTTCCGGGAGTAGGGTTTCTATGGGACCTAGGGTAAATTATGTACCGATCTTCACGAAATGTCACAGTATCATTTATAGTCCTATAAAACTGTGACGTTCCAAATTTTGGTACGCTAGCGTTATTTTTTACGGTTTTAGGCGTACTAAACTGTTTTCCGGGAGTATTGTTTATATGGGGCTTAGGGTAAATTATGGACCGATCTTCACGAAATTTAACAGCGTGATTTCCAGTCAAATAAAACAAATTTTTGCAAAATCTTATCTCATTCCGTGCCTTGTTCCAACATTTATGTTATTTTTTGTGACAAAATTATAAATTTTTTTAGGTGGTGGTTCCACATTTTGATTCATAGCTCTGGTCCTACTGAACCGATTTTGCTGGATTTCAATCCCAAACTGCTTAGGATAATTACAAGCAATTTGATACTAAGTTTGTTCATTTCCTTTGAGTTGTTAGTGAGCGTGTTTTCAACAGACGAACAGACAGACGGACATGGCTAAATCGACTTAGAAGTACTCAAGGATCCAGAATATATATACTTTATGGTGTCTGAGATAAATAATAAAAAAGTTTCACACGGAATGACAAACTTAATATACCCTCTTCACAACTAATTGGGGTGGAGGGTATAAAAAAGAAACTTTTTATTGGAGCACTTCCATATGAAAACGATCAAAATTGGCAAATTTTTGGACGACCCCTCTCCGATTTTAAAATAAATAGTCTCAATCGATTGCCCAGCAAAAAATAATGTACCTACATATTTTTTTTTTTTTTATAGTGACTGGTTTAGTGGTGGTGTACACCACTGTCATGTGACAAAATTGAAGAATTCTTCATAAGGGACCTCATTGAAAGTTGTTTTAAAAAAAAAACTACTAAAGCGACCGCAACGAGTGATAGCTCGTTGGAAAGATATTGAATCAGGCTTTAATTGAAAATTTTCCTAATTTTTCTTAGAAATTTACCTTTAAATTTTCCCATGAAAATTAAATTTTCCGATTTTCCACAGAAGCTCCAAAATGTTCCGACAAATTTTTTTTTTTTTTTTTGGATTCCTCATAATTTTTGCTTTAAGAATCAGCAATAAAAAATGGGCCCCGACTCCTTGTTTGGACATGAGAAGAGCATTTAAGAGACCACCTTGTTAAAAATACATTTTAAAAATTATTTTACAGTTAAAAATACATTTATGAAGAAAAAATCTTTCTTATTTTGCTGCTTATACTTAATTACAATATTTATTAAAAATTTCAATTGTCTTGGCATCATTATAAAATTAAAGTTACTTTAAATTTAGCACGTCGGCAGACGAAGAGTACCGCTTTACATTAATTGACATATCAGAAATATTTGGTATGAAGCAATGAAACTTTTGCGTTCCAGTTATAGTTTTGACATTATTATATCTGTTTTGAATTCGTCGCTCCATGGCATCGTGTTCTTTTTGAGTGCCTAAAACTGTGTTAATGGCAATTTCCTTGCTTTGAATCCACGAAAACAAATGTTGTACATTTAAGATCTGGTCAGTATATGGCCTTTGCAAACTTGCCTTAGTCGCCATGCGTTTTAGGGTTCCCCCTAACGCATCGCATGGGCCCTTACCGTGGGACGTCGCGAAAAAGTGCCACTCGACCTTGCAGTTTTGTTCTTCTTCAATTATGCAAAGAATTTAAAAATTTTTTTATTCTTGTACTGAGAAGCCGCGCCGTCTCAGAAAAACGTTACTTTGTCGATTGCATCGAATTTTGATCTTAAGAATTCAAACAGTTTCATTTGAAATAAATAAACGGACACATAATTATGAGCTAAACTCTCCGCGACAACAACAAGGCTTACGGTCTGTAGTTCGTTATCTTCGTTTTTGAAATAAATGCAAAAAGGATGCACCGTGCACTAGTCGTTTGCCCAGTGATAAGCCTGAATTTCATCCTGAACGAGAAAAGTGTAATTCTCGGCAAAGTCGCTTATCACAATGAATTCATTTTGGGCTAATTTCTCCTTACTTTCCTTTAGAAATTTCGATTGCATCTCGGATATGAAATGGTGCGCCTTCAGTTCATTCAACTTGAATCCGAATTCCTCGATGAATTGCGGAATCTGCTTTACCACGGTCTCAAGGGAACATCTGCCGCTGCTAATTATCCACTGTTTGAAATGCACCTCCTGAATTAACAGCTGTTCAAACTTTTCCGCCAAATATTGCTCTAGCTCGTCAATCTTCGGACAATTGTCGCATTTGGACAGATGACAATTTTCCGTGGGGTATGCGCACAACGACTTCGACAGGAGGTCCTATATGTTTCAATTTCACCGTGAAATACTTTCAATTTCTTGCATGGAAAGAAAATTAATTTGATGTTTTGATGAAACATGCAAACGCAGACTGAATGCGGTCCGTGCCTGTCTAATGCCAGCACGCATTCTTTTGGTCGTAGGATGAAAAACTTAGAAAATCCCACTTTTTCTGCTGGGTATTTCTCATTGAACTGATGGTATGCTTCGGATAGATTACATAATAATAATCTGCGCTGCTTGTGTACTTTTTCTCAGTAAAAATCTTGAATCAATTTCACCGTTGCTTCGCTGAGGGTCCTTAGCCAAATTTCTTGGTGGGAGTCGCCAATATGCCCTTCTGTCGAACTAATTTTATGCTTCTTCTCGCGATGTAAAAAGATGTTTGAAACTGTTCAGAAATCTTGCGTATAGACCATGATTGAGGCAGCACAGATAAAATGAGATATTTCTCCGGAAAAGTGGTCGCTAAATTGAATTTTCTTTTCAACTGCTCAATCATTTGTTTGCCGTCATCAACGTCATCTGCTTGACTGCATTCGTTATCAGAGCCTTCATCAAATATTGTCGCGATTGCACTCATAACCTTGCCTTTTTTCTCTTTCCTGTATGTTTCACTTCGCAACTTTCTTTTTCTAATAGGCGTTTCACCTAAAGTGGTAATAGCCTCATTCAAAGGACTCAAAGACATATTGACCATCGGAATGTCTGCCTCACTATCAGATGAAACATTTTGTTCACTTGTCATTTCACTCTCGGATTGTGGCTGCATTTGTTTCAATGCATTGCTTGTTGAGACAAATCGATTTTACACTTGGGGCAAATGAATTCTGCTTCTTCACCGTATTGTATATTTAATTCATTCATGTATCGCTTCGAAACACCAGTTAATTTTAATACTTTTATCTTTTTCGAACGATGTCCACTCTTGTTAAACGGATTGCAGCAAAATTTATTCATTTTACTTTAAATTGTCTTTACAGCTTCACTCTTTACTTTACAAAAAAAAAAAAAAACACTTTAACACTTTCACGTTTAGTATTCAACTGAAATTTGACTCAGAGTGTGTGAAGTATTTATATTTATTTTTTGGTAAAAAAAAATAAGCGATATTTGCTTTTCTTTAATAGGAAAATTTGCGTGAACTACTGGTCATAAAATATTTTTTAAAGAGGGACTTAATTGGTTACTGCCAATAAGCCGACCACAGGTCATAAAATGTTTTGCAAATTTTTTAAATTACCAGGTAATAAATATTTCGCCATATTTATGGAAAATCCGTGTTTCTGCACGTGTCATTTTAGGCGAAATATTTATTACCTGGTAATTTAAAAAATTTACAAAACATTTTATGACATGTAGCCTCAGTCGGGTTTGGTGTGCCATTACATGCCACTGCTGCTATTATCCATGGATTTATGGCCGATCTTGTGAAGGCAGGCAGACCATATTCACTACACACTCAACTTGGGGCTCTTAAAAAAAAATTGATTTTTTCTTCATAAATGTATTTTTAACTGTAAAATAATTTTTAAAATGTATTTTTAACAAGGTGGTCTCTTAAATGCTCTTCTCCATTTTTTATTGCTGATTCTTAAAGCAAAAATTATGAGGAATCCAAAAAAAAAAAAAATTTGCCGGAAAATTTAGGAGCTTCTGTGGAAAATCGGAAAATTTAATTTTCATGGGAAAATTTAAAGGTAAATTTCTAAGAAAAATTAGGAAAATTTTATTTTTCAATTAAAGCCTGATTCAATATCTTTCCAACGAGCTATCACTCGTTGCGATCGCTTTAGTAGTTTTTTTTTAAACAACTTTCAATGAGGTCCCTTATGAAGTCACTATAAAAAAAAAAAAATATGTAGGTACATTATTTTTTGCTGGGCAATCGATTGAGACTATTTATTTTAAAATCGGAGAGGGGTCGTCCAAAAGGTGATCGCTTTCATATGGAATTGCTCATTGATTTGCTTAACATGTCGATTCAAATAAAAATTAATTGAATTAAACCAAGTTTTCTTGAACATTTTCTGAAAAATTAAAAAAAAATCCCTAGTATTTGTTTCTTGATGCAAGAAATTCGATTCTTTTAATTAATGAAGATAACCAGCTTAATATTAAATTAATGCAGCTTGATTTAAGCAAAATCTTTCTTATTTTTAATAAAAACAAGCTAAAATAATATTCAAGCTTCTTTTGTATTTCTTGTCTTAAGAAATTTTTGATCATATACCAAAAACATGAATTTTTTGATTATGAGAAAATTTTTGTTTATTCAAGAAAATTTTATTAAATACGAACAAAATATGTTAAAATCATAAAACTTTTATTGGATCTTCTGTGCTAAGAAAGGAAATTGGTTACTTTAGAAAATAAACTTGTTTCCGTCTAAAAAATATGAGTTTAATTTTTCTATAGGAGATAACTAAGTTTTATGCACACATAAACATTAGGGTGGCTATTTTTGCCATATCACTTAATATCAATAAACACCGGGTAAAAAAAGTGGTTTTATTTTATCAAAAAAAAAAAAAAAATAAAAAATATCTGAAAAGTTTGAAGCTAATTTGTCAATAATATGATTATGTATAATAAGTACAAATTGTATTTTCCTAGTGAAGTTCATGTATGTACATATACTTATTTGAGGTGATAAAAAAATAAAATGAACTCTTAAGTCAATGAATGGGCTAATTGTGTTTCCTTGTATATAAAAACAAAAATTATAAATTTTGGTGACGATTGGGTAAAGAAAAGTCGATTGATATGTTGAAAAGCGGATACAAGGCGAAAAAATCTGTTATTTTAGTTTTTGTCAATTTTTTAAATGTCGTAAACTTTTCTTCTAGATGATAAAGTAATCAAAGTAGATACAATTATGTTTTTAATGCAGATTCATTATAGGGAAGTTCGACTGTATATGCACAAGTAATGCTAAGTTCACACTTGGGTTTTTAAACGCGTTTAAGCAAAAAGTTGATTTAGCTAATCAAAGCCGTTCACATTACATTTGAGATGGTGACACAAAACAAACACACAAAAAAAAATCAAACAAATTTATATTTCTTTAAAGTATTAAAAATGGATAAAAACACTTTTATAAAGTTATCAGAAGATTATTTTAATCATTTTAATGATGAAATTGTGAAAATTTATGAATTATTTAAGGAAAAAAATAAAAACATTAAGCAGAAATCTTGGCCGGTTGTACACGACATGTTGGCGATTCTACATTATTAGGTATGTTCAGTGGATTCTATGTGGTTTATGAAGTGATTTAGTAGTAATCATGTCGATTTGAAGTGATTAACAAATCACTTCAATGTATGGGTAATCATCTCGATTTTGAAGTGATTAGGGCTTAATCACGTTCGAACTGCTTAAACGCGTTTAAGAACCCAAGTGTGAACATAGTATAAAACTCAAA
The DNA here is from genome assembly GCA_930367215.1 of Pollenia angustigena. Lineage (NCBI taxonomy): Eukaryota > Metazoa > Arthropoda > Insecta > Diptera > Polleniidae > Pollenia > Pollenia angustigena. The sequence continues at coordinate 141,334,195 of OV884056.1, read as the reverse complement.
TAAATATTCAAATTATCCGTTAAAAAATTGTGTATTTTTTACAGGGGTTTATTTTTGGGGATTTTCTCTTTTATGGGGGGATATTTGGGGACATTTTTTTTTAAGTTTGGGGAGGACGAAAAAAAGTACCTGGCAGCCCTGTCTCGGAGTGCTGGTGATAATGTTTCTATTAGCAACTTATTTGCTGATTTTTTGGCAACCACGTATTTAAAGAAGTCATTTAATAATCAAACTTGTTATGCCTATAATATATCTCATTCTTCAGGTATCAACTTTTCATTTATTGACACTGAAACTGTACTATCCAATTTAAAGTCTCTGCAGTGCTCTATTAATCCCGGACCGGATGGTATACCTAACTGTATTTTAAAAAATTGTGCAGAATACTTATGTATTCCTCTTACAACTATCTTTAATAAATCTATTGAACTCGGCCCCTTTCCGCCTGAATGGAAAAAATCATATATTACTCCGTTTTTTAAAAGCGGAAGTAAACGGCAAATATCGAATTATAGAGGGATTGCAAAGCTGAATGCGATTTCCAAACTTTTAGAAAAGATATTGACTGATAGTTTATATCATCAAATCTCTTCCCTTTTATCACCTTGTCAACATGGTTTCACGAAATCACGTTCCACTGTTACTAATATTTTGCAATTAACAACTATTGTAAATGAAGGTTTTGTTAATAATAAACAAACCGACGTTATTTACATGGATTTTAGTAAAGCTTTTGATAAAGTAAACCACGATATTTTACTTTACAAGTTATCACGTATGGGATTTAGCAACAACGCAATACGCTGGCTTAAATCTTATCTTTAAGATAGAACCCAACAAGTAAAATTTAAGAATGCTACCTCAAAATGTATCAATGTTCTCTCTGTGGTGTCACAAGGAATTCATCTTGGTCCCGTTTTATTCACATTATTTATTAATGATCTGCCATCCGTTGTTCAGCACTCCAACATACTCATGTATGCCGATGATGTAAATTTTTTTAATTCGTTTAACAATATTATTGAGCAATCCTCTTTGAGGGCTGACATTTAACTTTTCTCTCAATGGTGTAATTACAACTTATTGGATTTAAACTTGAAAAAATGTAAACACATGTCATTTTTCCGCTTATTAAAACTTGATACTAGTTATTATCTAAATGGAACATAACTGGATAAAGTTTACAATATTAATGATCTCGGTATTCTATTAGATCATAAACTAAAATTCTGTGATCACATTTTATTGATGGTAAATAAAGCTAATGGAGTACTTGGCTTTATGAAACGTTGGTCGAAAGAATTTTCTGACCCATATAGCACTTAACATCTATATACATCTCTGGTTCGCCCTATTCTGGAATATGGATCAATTACTTTAAAACATATATCAACAGCATTGAATTTGTACAGACACAGTTCCTTTTATTTTGTATCAGAGGTCTTGGATGGAATTCGCTCGTATTACCTTCATATGAAAGCAGACTTGGTCTTTTTAAGTTACCGACGTGAAAAAGTCGAAGGACAATGCTTAGTATTTTGTTTTTAAATGGGTCTTATACGCGGTGATGTCGATTCTGATTTCTTTTTGAGTAAAATTAGCTTAAATATTCCAGCTAGACCTACACGAAACTTTCAGCTGTTAAGTTTAAGGTACTATCGTTCTGTTTATGCTAACAATGACTCGTTTCGTCTAATTTGCGTTAAATTTAATAGTCTATATCATCTAATTGACTTTTCTGATAGTAACGATGTTTTAAAAAGAAAAATTATTGTTTATTTAAATTAATTAATAAAATAATTCTTTATATCTTATTTTAGCACTTTGGTCTGTAAGGATTTTTAATATATAGACTGAAATAAATAAATAAATAAAGTAAAAAAAAATAAATCGGCAAAGGCAAAACAGTTAAGAATAAGAACACTTTCCTCCTCTGTATGTCAACCGATTTGAACAAATTATGCACCATTTGAAAGATATTTACTTTCAGAAGTGCACAATATATATCTTATGCTAAGTTCACACTTGGGTTTTTAAACGCGTTTAAGCAAAATGTTGATTTAGCTAATCAAAGCCGTTCACATTACATTTGAGATGATGACACAAAACAAACACACAAAAAAAAATCAAACAAATTTATATTTCTTTAAAGTATTAAAAATGGATAAAAACACTTTTATAAAGTTATCAGAAGATTATTTTAATCATTTTAATGATGAAATTGTGAAAATTTATGAATTATTTAAGGAAAAAAATAAAAACATTAAGCAGAAATCTTGGCCGGTTGTACACGACATGTTGGCGATTCTACATTATTAGGTATGTTCAGTGGATTCTATGTGGTTTATGAAGTGATTTAGCAGTAATCATGTCGATTTGAAGTGATTAACAAATCACTTCAATGTATGGGAAATCATCTCGATTTTGAAGTGATTAGGGCTTAATCACGTTCGAACTGCTTAAACGCGTTTAAGAACCCAAGTGTGAACATAGTATAAAACTCAAATAAATATTCAAATTATCCGTTAAAAAATTGTGTATTTTTTACAGGGGTTTATTTTTGGGGATTTTCTCTTTTATGGGGGGATATTTGGGGACATTTTTTTTTAAGTTTGGGGAGGACGAAAAAAAGTACCTGGCAGCCCTGTCTCGGAGTGCTGGTGATAATGTTTCTATTAGCAACTTATTTGCTGATTTTTTTGCAACCACGTATTTAAAGAAGTCATTTAATAATCAAACTTGTTATGCCTATAATATATCTCATTCTTCAGGTATCAACTTTTCATTTATTGACACTGAAACTGTACTATCCAATTTAAAGTCTCTGCAGTGCTCTATTAATCCCGGACCGGATGGTATACCTAACTGTATTTTAAAAAATTGTGCAGAATACTTATGTATTCCTCTTACAACTATCTTTAATAAATCTATTGAACTCGGCCCCTTTCCGCCTGAATGGAAAAAATCATATATTACTCCGTTTTTTAAAAGCGGAAGTAAACGGCAAATATCGAATTATAGAGGGATTGCAAAGCTGAATGCGATTTCCAAACTTTTAGAAAAGATATTGACTGATAGTTTATATCATCAAATCTCTTCCCTTTTATCACCTTGTCAACATGGTTTCACGAAATCACGTTCCACTGTTACTAATATTTTGCAATTAACAACTATTGTAAATGAAGGTTTTGTTAATAATAAACAAACCGACGTTATTTACATGGATTTTAGTAAAGCTTTTGATAAAGTAAACCACGATATTTTAATTACAAGTTATCACGTATGGAATTTAGCAACAACGCAATGCGCTGGCTTAAATCTTATCTTTAAGATAGAACCCAACAAGTAAAATTTAAGAATGCTACCTCAAAATGTATCAATGTTCTCTCTGTGGTGACACAAGGAATTCATCTTGGTCCCGTTTTATTCACATTATTTATTAATGATCTGCCATCCGTTGTTCAGCACTCCAACATACTCATGTATGCCGATGATGTACATTTTTTTAATTCGTTTAACAATATTATTGAGCAATCCTCTTTGAGGGCTGACATTTAACTTTTCTCTCAATGGTGTAATTACAACTTATTGGATTTAAACTTGAAAAAATGTAAACACATGTCATTTTTCCGCTTATTAAAACTTGATACTAGTTATTATCTAAATGGAACATAACTGTATAAAGTTTACAATATTAATGATCTCGGTATTCTATTAGATCATAAACTAAAATTCTGTGATCACATTTCATTGATGGTAAATAAAGCTAATGGAGTACTTGGCTTTATGAAACGTTGGTCGAAAGAATTTTCTGACCCATATACCACTTAACATCTATATACATCTCTGGTTCGCCCTATTCTGGAATATGGATCAATTACTTTAATACATATATCAACAGCATTGAATTTGTACAGACACAGTTCCTTTTATTTTGTATCAGAGGTCTTGGATGGAATTCGCTCGTATTACCTGCATATGAAAGCAGACTTGGTCTTTTTAAGTTACCGACGTGAAAAAGTCGAAGGACAATGCTTAGTATTTTGTTTTTAAATGGGTCTTATACGCGGTGATGTCGATTCTGATTTCTTTTTGAGTAAAATTAGCTTAAATATTCCAGCTAGACCTACACGAAACTTTCAGCTGTTAAGTTTAAGGTACTATCGTTCTGTTTATGCTAACAATGACTCGTTTCGTCTAATTTGCGTTAAATTTAATAGTCTATATCATCTAATTGACTTTTCTGATAGTAACGATGTTTTAAAAAGAAAAATTATTGTTTATTTAAATTAATTAATAAAATAATTCTTTATATCTTATTTTAGCACTTTGGTCTGTAAGGATTTGTAATATATAGACTGAAATAAATAAATAAATAAATAAAGTAAAAAAATATAAATCGGCAAAGGCAAAACAGTTAAGAATAAGAACACTTTCCTCCTCTGTATGTCAACCGATTTGAACAAATTATGCACCATTTGAAAGATATTTACTTTCAGAAGTGCACAATATATATCTTATGCTAAGTTCACACTTGGGTTTTTAAACGCGTTTAAGCAAAATGTTGATTTAGCTAATCAAAGCCGTTCACATTACATTTGAGATGATGACACAAAACAAACACACAAAAAAAAATCAAACAAATTTATATTTCTTTAAAGTATTAAAAATGGATAAAAACACTTTTATAAAGTTATCAGAAGATTATTTTAATCATTTTAATGATGAAATTGTGAAAATTTATGAATTATTTAAGGAAAAAAAATAAAAACATTAAGCAGAAATCTTGGCCGGTTATACACGACATGTTGGCGATTCTACATTATTAGGTATGTTCAGTGGATTCTATGTGGTTTATGAAGTGATTTAGTTGTAATCATGTCGATTTGAAGTGATTAACAAATCACTTCAATGTATGGGTAATCATCTCGATTTTGAAGTGATTAGAGCTTAATCACGTTCGAGCTGCTTAAACGCGTTTAAGAACTCAAGTGCGAACATAGTATTATTAAAGTCTGTTCAATATTTCCGAAGTAACAAGCGTTCAACTTTGTTTTTTTCAATTGAAGCTCTCCGCGAATAACGTTTTTAACTGGCAGGATTATTTGTTTTATAAATTTTGTTTTTTAGATTATTAAAAATAATAATAATAAAAACTTTTATGCAAAAGGCTTTTTAAACGTTATTCCACTTTGCAAAACCATTTCGCTGGCTAACTCTTTGTATGCCATTTTGAAGTGGTTAAGGTGTATAATTTTGGGTGATTTGATGTTTAAACAGCGTAAGAGGGTAATGTTAACGGTAATCTGCAAAAAAACAGTTTTTCTGGCTTTTACAACGCTATTCGCGGCTGTGCTTCAATTATCAAATAATAAAAAATAGGGTGTTCGATTATTCGACATTTTTTAAGAAACTGGTTTTCGAATATTTTGACTATAAATACGGAAAATAAAATTTCTTTTGCTTTTCCATGCTGCATGTGATAATTATTAAATTTTCTATAATGTTTAACTTAGGTGCAGGGTCCTAAGTCAATGAAAACCTATAAGATGAAAAATGTTGGTATGTACTATACTATACTTTCTTTTTATTTATTTATTGAAATTCTGCTCAACAAGAATTTGGCTGACTTCCAAAACGTCAAACAAAGTATGTTTCATTATGCCGCAGTACAATATATATGCAATGTAAACCCTTCCAAAACATCAATGGTAAGTATTAGTAACGCAGCAAAAAAGCAATCAGAGCATCGGTTTCAAAGTTGATGCTTTGTGATATTTGACATTTAATTTGCAAGCAATGCAGATTTATTTCAATGCATTATTCATTGCATCACTTACATTTCAAAACGTTGAAATAAACAGAACACATAGTTGCATTGTTTCGGCTATTTGTACAAGTGCATCGTTAAAATACAGTAGTAAAACTGTATACAAACTTTGTATTAGTACGTTTTGGAAGTCAGCCTATTTTCCAACTGTTTTAACTAACAAAAATTGTCAAATATTTGAGCTTAGTTTGAACATCAAACAAAATATTTTTTTGTTTCACACAGTTTGAAGCAAATATCAGAACAAATATTTTTGTCAAATATTTCATTAGTCTGAACGTACCTACCTTTAATTTTTTTAATGTCATATTTAAAAATTTTAGGTTCAACTTTATATTTGAATGTTTTTCTCACAAAAAAATTTCAAATTGAAAAAAAAAAAAAACATACATACATACAAACATAAATATGTATATATAATAAAAAATTCGAAGAAGATACCTAACCCAATATTATACCTAACCTAACCAATTATTTAAGGCAATTAAACTTAGTTTTTTCTTTTTATATAAAAATAAATTACCTATGCACGCCTTGGTAAAACTACCTAGATTATTTTTTTGTGTGTATAGACATTTAATTTATAAAAATAGAAGCGGTAGTTAAAAATTTATTTATACTGTAATAGATTAGGCGTGGTGAAATTACTTCAAAGTGGCATCACTACGGCATCTGGTCATTTTTTGCTTAACTGTGGTGAAAATCCAAAGATGTCATTTTTTTTGTTAATGTTTACATTCTTGAAAAAATTTAACTGCCCGTCTATACCAGAGATAATTATTGCGACATATATTGCAGTAAATGTCAAAATTATGTCGTCCCCTTAATAAAACAATAGTGTATAATTTTTTTGGAGTTTTGAGAAAATCGTGTTTAAAGTTTTTGTCAAATCGGATGTCTATTTAAACCTCATTATCGCGGTAAATTAAAATTCTTCATACTGGATTTTTCGACGAATACATAATACCGTTTCTTGTCTTTAAATTGACCAATTTTTTTTATTCTACGCATCCTTTAAGACCATAATTATGTCATTCAAGGTGCAAGTCCTACATATAGGCAATTTTATTTTTTATATGTATATTTTTTTTTTTTTTGTTTATTTTGTATGGTATACGCTGTTTTATTCAATAATTTTACGGCATTTTTATTAAAATATTTGATATCAAAAATATAAATTTGTAACATTATTATAAAACAGTGATTAATTCATAGATTCAATGGCACATATTCATTACATTCCAATTTGGGTTAATTTAAAAAAAAAATTATGAGAAATTAAGGAATACATTGCGTAAATCAAAAATAACTAGAAGTTCATTCGTCTTCTTTCTCTTCCTCTGCTACATCTGGCTCATCTAAACAATTTCGCTTCTTTACACCTTGTAAGGTAAAGAAAAATGACTGCGAGCCACGAGGAATTACATTCTTCTGGCACAAATTTTGGAGATCATGCAGCTTTCGATGTTCGGAATGAAACTATTTCTCAAACAATAGTGTATATTATTATAAGCTATTTTATGAGTTAAAGTTTTCATAAATTGAATTTTTTTCTACAGACTAAAATGGAGTATAATGCGTATACACTATTATTCTTTTAACAATTTTGGAGTGGCAATTTCAAGTAAAATAGCGCATATAAGCTTACACACTTATTGAAGGAAAATTTTGAACAAGAAATTATACACTATTTTTTCCAACGACATTTTGACCCACTTTTTGGAAGTAGAATTTGACGAAATTTTGACCAGACATAAAATCAATGATGGAGATTCTAAATATGCAATAAAAAATAATGGTGTACATGCGTATACACTATTGTTTTATTGAGGGGACGATGTTATCTTTAATGTAGACAGTAATTTTTTGAACATATTTATTGCCGACAATTTATGTTGCAATAATTGTTAGTCCATTTTCGTTGACAATAAAACGTCATATTTGGTTGTCAATTGAAAAATAGAAGCATAAAAGAAAAATATAAAAGCAAAGAAATTAAATTTGTGAAATGGTAGCAAATTATAATTGTAGTAAAAGAATTAAATTAATGAGTTTAATAAACACTAAAATATAATATAAATTTTTCTTATTCGACCTTTATTATTTAAATTTATATTAATTTGTTTAAGTTTGGGTTCTTTTTTATATAAAAATATTTATTTTTTTTTTTTTTTTTTTTTTTTTTGTTAAAGTAAAATTAATATTTTTATATAAAAAAAGACCTCAAGCTTAAACAAATTAATATACTTTTCAATAATAAAGTCGAATAAGAAAGAATTATTATCAATAAAAAAAAAATTTTGCAAGATAGTGCCAGTTTTTACACTGCACCTTCTTCCTTGATTTTTTTCAAATTATGAGTTAACATAAATGCGTGTTCCCATGCCTTTAACATAAGATGGAATAAGAAATATTTCTTTGTTATTCTGCCGACGTTATTGCCAACTGGCTGAGATATTTATCTTTAGTGTAGACCTAGGGTAAAAAAAATAATTTTTTTGCGGTTTTTAAATGAAAATTGTGCATAACATTTGGTTTTTATATGCACATGTGCGGGTTTAGTTGTGCGAATAGCTTCTTTTTTTTTAAATAATAAATAAAAACAAAAATAATTGTGTATTTGACCACGTTGTGTGTACGTTTGAAAATACGTTTATTTTTGATATGCACTTGTACGCCACTTTCAAGGCGAATTTACTTTCAGGTGGTGTCGATACTACAACAAGTCAACAACACGAAGAACAACACTGTTTTTTATTGTTGCTTGAGTTGGGCCAAGGCGAATTCAACAAGGTAAACTCAACTCGTCAGCCGTTCATCAGCTGTATCCACAAAAATCATGAAACGTCAAAATATTGTTTTGTTTTTATACTGAAATTTGACAACAAGTAAGAAAATTGCAAAAACAAAATACATGGAGTTAATTCGCCTTGCTTTGTAGTTGTAGAGTTGCACTTACCTTGTATTAATTCGCCTTGAGTTGGTCCGTATGTCGAAAAAAATAAACAAGGCGAATTCAATTGTAAACAGCTTTTGACATTTCTCTATATTAGTTTGAAAAAGTAGTCTACAGCCAAAATTGCCAGAAGTTGAGGAAAATCCTTACATGTGGGTAATTTTGACCAAACTTTGAGTACGAACAGTTTTCGTTGAGGTAGAAGTACATGACAAAAGTAAATAAAAAATTAAACTCAGAAAAATTTATTTTTCCAATTCAAACAAAAAATTTGTAGAATCGAACAATTTTTTGTCTGAAATCGGTCCTATAAACAAATTCGCATATGCAAACAATTTATTTGAATTTTTTTTATTGAAAGAAAAAACACTGAGTTTTTCAAACAAACAATTTAACTGAATCAAACAAAAAGTTTACTGAAATTCATATACATACTAAATTTAAAAAAAAAAAAAAAAAGTTTTTGCACAAGCAATGAAGCGCACACAAGTAAGCACTGTATGAGAAGATGACGGCAGAGCAGAGCCGCCGGCTGGCTTTGAGACACATTTTTTTTGTTGGAATAATTTTTGAACGAAGTCTTATTTATACACACAACACAATGTTTTTCTTTATCACTCTCTGTTACTGTATCCTTTCCTTTGCTAAAGAAGAAATGTAACCAAAAACGACAGCAGACCGACTCGATATGTTTTTCGTCATCATTCTATTTTTGTATTTGATGTATTTAACCAAACAGTTTTAAAAAATTGAATACGGGATTTTGTTTCTTATAATGTTGTTTCTGCTATTGTTTTTCTTATAGTTGCACTTTTTTAAAGCGTCCAAAAATAGACTGTGTGTGTTTTTTGTTGTTGTTCTTATATTTCACATAAAGAAGTGTTGCTTACGATCAAATAAAAAAATGCAAAAAGACGACAACATTAAAGAGCGTTAAATATTTCATACAAAATTATGAAAACTTGACACCAAGGAACTCGGAGAAAATGCATGAATTGTTCCAGATATACTTCCTATCAATGTGGGGGCTTACACGAAAAATTATTTGAGAATAATGTTATCTACCCACTTGGGGAAAATTGGAGAGAAAATAAGGACTTGCAGTTTTATATTCTTGGAGAATTAAAATATCGATTATGGACCGGGAAACACAATGACGAGTACACTAAAGAAAAAGATTTCAATTTATTTGTTTAAAAATTCATATTTTTACACACATCACCTGGGAGATCAACTATACCAAGCCACATTTCGAAAACTTTACAGCAGAAAAAAATGTGAGTTAGGGTAGTTTATCTTCAACCAACAGAACTATTGTTACATTTGTTTATCACTGTTTGCCTAGTTTAAATAAATTTATTAAGCTTTCCAAATATACTAAAGTTCAATGATTAGTACTCCTAGTGGGCTAAAGTGCGTTGCAAAACTAGTTCGATGCCATATGGATCTTAGCAAAACTAGTTTCTTTCGAAAATTCGTAGCAAAATTCGTTCGTTACAAAATGAAATCTATTATTATTCTATATTTCAGTTGGTTTCAATTTTTCAACTGTGGAGCTATTTTTGCATTTTCCCAAACTTAATTGAATAATTGAATAAACACTGTGTACAGCACATGTCTAAAAATAAAGGTAAGCATAAACATCTTTTGACATTTCTCTACATACATAATTATAAAAAAAAATGTAAGCAACTTTTGACATTTCTCTACCCAATTATGTAAGAACAAAGTAGAACAGCTGTGTTTTCAACACCACCTGAAAGTTAATTCGCCTTGGCCACTTTCTTTAAACCTGGATGGAATGGAAGAAGAGACGACAACCGGATTTGAACTTCGATTTGCATAAGGACCCAGAATATATATACTTTATAGGGTGTAGGACCTTTGGTGAAGGGTATAAAAAACAAACTTAATTATAAAAAAGAGTAATTTTATTTCTATCCGATTTGACAGATTTATATACCGACGTGTTAAAGAAGAAATTTGTCAGTTATTTTGGCTATAAAACTTGGACTCGGGAAGATCTATGGTTCCTGAAAATAGATATTTTTCAAAAAAAAATTAATATTTTGGTTAAAACTTTTTCGTATCTGAACCGATTTTCCCGAGTTTTTCAGAAAATATTTTCTATTAAAAATATCCGATCTGATATATAAGGCGTAACCATAGGTCATATTACAGTCAAAAAATTCAGGTTTTTATAAAAGTTTTAATACTTTTTGTATGAGAGGTACCACGCCTACTTCTCCAATTCCGCCCACATTTTGTAGGATGGTGTGTATTTATAACCTTAATGTTTGTACCTAATTTTAAAGCTGTGGCTCTTGCCGTTCTCCAGATATACAGAAAAAAGTAATAAGAATACACCAACCACAAGGGATTTTTTTGAAAAATTAGAGGCAGTCGTGGTTTTTTGGTAATATCTCAGCCATTGTTGGACCGATCTGGCTGAATTTCAATAGCAAGAAATGGTGGACTATATGTGACATAAATGTAAAACAACGTAGCCGCTATCATGTCTGGAGTCTCCGGAAAACACATATCAAACGGACAGACGGACGGACGGATATTGTTAAATCAATTTCTCTCCTCATAAGGACCCAGAATATATATACTTTATAGGGTCTAAGATCAATATTGTAGAAATTACAAACGGAATGACAAACTTATATATACCCTTTTCCACCTGTGGTGAAGGGTATAAAAAAATAAAAAAAAAACACAAATAATAGTGCTATATTCGGCTATGCCGTATCGTATGTAAGAACAACAAAAAGTTATACATATAAATATTGTTCTTTAGATATAAATAAACATAAATTGAGCACCGCCAACTTTTCATTTCGTCATGCCGAAGAATATGACAAAGTCAAAAAATTTATGTATATATCTAAGTCCGTTTCCTCTTTTGCCAAAGTTGATGTTTGAAATGCGTTATATAAATTTTTATTTAATCTTAAAATCGTGTATAAAAAAATTTAATAAAAATGAAAAAAAAATCTATTTTTGAGACTTGAACTCGCAATCTTACGAGCCTTAAGCGAGAACTTAGACAACTCAGCTACGAACGGTTTTATTGAAGAAGCGTTAAATTAAAATATATTGAGAGAATTTTATGAACATACATACATGTGTATGCGTAAAAAACACATTAAAATCCACCACTTGTGGTGAAGATTATAAAAAAAAAAAACAACAAAAAAACCGCAACCAAGAGAAATGCAAGAAGAGATCAACGTAGCAACAGCTTATTAGACGAAGCACAATAACAACAATTACTACAGCAATACCTAAAGCACTGTTGGGATTTAACAATTCTTAAATTGTACCGTCTCAATGGCAAAAATTTACCAAATTGACATAAATTGTACGAAATTTTGGCTATAAAATAAATTTTTATTCAGTAGAACAATTAAGAAAGTATAGTCGATTAAGCTCGTCCATTTGATACCCTACACCACAGTTAATTTGGGACCCATGGGCAATCATGAACCTGCCAGAACAAAATTATTTCATGAGTTAAAGATTCATGTGAAAGTTCTTTGTGCGGAATATTATTTAGATCTTTATCTATACACGATTTGGTTTTCCTTAAGTGATTTTAGGAAGGAAGATTACATGGGAGCTATGGTCAATTTGGGCCTAACAGCACAATATTTTGTCATGACATAATAGCTATCGTAGAAGTTATTGTGGCCAATTTGTATGTCAATATCAACATTTGTAAGGAAGTTAGGATTAAAAGCTTTCTTCGGGAGTAGTATTTGTATGAGAGCTATCGTCAAATATGAACCAATTCTAATAAAATTTAGCAAGATGATTTGAATTGCAATAAGTTTGTTCAAAATTTAATCTTAATACCAACATAATAAGATTGTTTATAGGCACAAACACTATTCCGGAAATAAGTTTGTTTGAAGACCATATGAAATAATGGACCGATTCTCATCATTTTCAGAAGGCTTAGGGATTATGAATTGAAACCTATTTACAAAATTCCATCAAATTACCTTTAAAATTGCGACCTGTACTTTGCGAACAAGGCTACATGGACGGACATCCATGATATTGAGTCGATCGGTATACTAAACATCGTCACCAAAAAATTGACAAGAATGGGGCGTGGAACACCTATTCTTCAGGTTTCGCTGCTACAAAAACAACAACAACCAAATCGATTGATCCCATGCTTCGTACAGAGATCCGAGTACATCTACATACCTATGCATGAACTTTGGTAGTTCTGGTCAGGGCTAGAGATATGAATGTAATTAGAAATTTTATTATTGAAAACAGGGTTCCCAGTTTTATTTTAAGACTTATCCCCAATTTTCGATTTGTCATCCCCAAAAATCCCCAAAATAGCTAATTTCTTATCCCCAAAAATCCCCAAATTTTTTTAAAAATAAAATACATAATATTATGTCAATGGAAAAATATGCATACATTGATTTATATAAATAAATCCATTTGTGTAAAAAATATTATTAAAACTAATGTTATTAATTATCTGAGTTCTATGTATCTATGTACACATGTATAGTATGTAAAAAGGGTAACGTTTAAACGCAGAAGAAAAATAATTATGCGTCAATATTTATCATTTCAAAAACTAGGGAATCAAAATCCTCCGATTCATCAGCCAATGCAATTTTGTTTTACATGTTGTTTGTTTAAAAAGTGCATTTGAGATGATTAAATAAATTTGTCACAGCAAGCTGCATTATTTTAAAATGTGTATTTATTCTTATTAATTCTAATAACTTATATTGCATTCTGTTACAAATATTGATTTTGGTTGTATTCATTACAGAAAAAGACTAGTTCAACAGAAGTAACGCTAGTTGGTACAAAACCATATTTTTTGCAATGGCAAGACCGATTTGGTCAAGATTTGGGCTCAAATTTTAGTCTTTTTTGCGGTTTAAACTTTTTCAAGAACTATTTGAAATAGTTTAAACCAAAAAAAATACTAAAATTCGAGCCCACATCTTGACCAAATGTATGTGTTAAATTAAATGCATTAAAATAAATAATAAAAAAAAAAACAACAACCACAAGGGATTTTTTTGGAAAAATTAGAGGCAGTCCACTCGTGGACCGATCTATCTGAATTTCAATAGGACGAAATGGTAGACTATATGTGACATAAATGTAAAACAACCTAGCCGCTATCATGTCTGGATTTTTTTGATTTTCCCCGATATTTTGTATTTTTTAACCTATTAAGCGATTGCAAATAAATTTTAGGGTTTGTTTCCAAGTTTGCAATTTTTCGCGAACTTAAGCCATGTTCGTGATAGAAGCGATTTCTTTCTGTGATTCTTTGCAGATTTAACGATTTTAAATAACTGTTAGGCTTTGCTATCATACCGCTATTAGCAAATTTCCGCTAATTTGGCAATTTTTACCGAATTTTTGCCATTCCTTTAGGGTTACCATACGTACTGTTTTAAGCAGTACATGTACTGATTTCTTTCCAATTGTACTGTTTTTTACACTTTGTACAGTGATTTGTACTGTTTTTTTTTTGCTCAGTCTTTATTTAACAGTACTGGCTTTCAAAAATTTTGTTGTGTTAAAAAAAGTTCTAAAATAATAAAAGTTTCTACGCTGTGCCATTGTTTTCTCATAAATATACAGTAGAAATCTTAATTATAATGGGTGGCTCGTAGCAGTGGTATATTTTCATGTTGTTATGATTTTATGGCTACCTCTTCCAATAGTCTTTTCCTTTCCACACCTGAGAAAGACAAAAATAAAATCTAAATTTTTTTTAGTATTAAAAAAAATACTTATTCCAACACAATTATCGTTAATTTTAAGAACTTTTTTAATTTTCGGGCATGTTCTCCGTGTTCAAAATTTATAAAAATACCTAATACCTTTGAGGACGACTTTTCTTTACCTAAACTACTGAAATAAGAAAAAGATAAGTTAATTTTTACAAAAATTTTATTGAAAATATTCATCGTTTTCAATTGCACTTTATTTTAAATATTTTCAGATTTTGTGAAATAAAAGAACATATAAAAAATTTTTTTTTAAGAAACGCTTTTCTTAAAAAAGAATATTTAAAAAAAAATTTGCCCTCCCCCTAGATTTTATCCTGGCTACGCCCATCTATTCGTGTATTGTCATCGGGAATTTGCATGCCTGCAAAGTTTCATCCATTTGCATTGAGTAAAAGGCGGTCAAAAAGCGTTTTACAAAAGAAAATTTTTGCCCACCCCACGCCCATGTATTCGTGAATTGTCATCGGGAATATGTATGCCTGCAAAGTTTCATCCATTTCCATTGACCTTAAGAAATACGTTTAAAATCAATGGTTATATACTATATGATACCAAGGACCCTCGAGATAGAGCTTGTGGAGGTTCTGCCATCTTAATAAAAACTCGAGTCAAACACTTCATTATGTGTGATCACCGTGAAGACTATCTGCAAGCAACGACTATTTGTGTTGAGGAGCTAAATCGAAACATAGTAATTTCTTCTTTATACTCTCCACTGTATGAGAAGATGACGGCAGAGCAGAGCCGCCGGCTGGCTTTGAGACACATTTTTTTTGTTGGAATAATTTTTGAACGAAGTCTTATTTATACACACAACACAATGTTTTTCTTTATCACTCTCTGTTACTGTATCCTTTCCTTTGCTAAAGAAGAAATGTAACCAAAAACGACAGCAGACCGACTCGATATGTTTTTCGTCATCATTCTATTTTTGTATTTGATGTATTTAACCAAACAGTTTTAAAAAATTGAATACGGGATTTTGTTTCTTATAATGTTGTTTCTGCTATTGTTTTTCTTATAGTTGCACTTTTTTAAAGCGTCCAAAAATAGACTGTGTGTGTTTTTTGTTGTTGTTCTTATATTTCACATAAAGAAGTGTTGCTTACGATCAAATAAAAAAATGCAAAAAGACGACAACATTAAAGAGCGTTAAATATTTCATACAAAATTATGAAAACTTGACACCAAGGAACTCGGAGAAAATGCATGAATTGTTCCAGATATACTTCCTATCAATGTGGGGGCTTACACGAAAAATTATTTGAGAATAATGTTATCTACCCACTTGGGGAAAATTGGAGAGAAAATAAGGACTTGCAGTTTTATATTCTTGGAGAATTAAAATATCGATTATGGACCGGGAAACACAATGACGAGTACACTAAAGAAAAAGATTTCAATTTATTTGTTTAAAAATTCATATTTTTACACACATCACCTGGGAGATCAACTATACCAAGCCACATTTCGAAAACTTTACAGCAGAAAAAAATGTGAGTTAGGGTAGTTTATCTTCAACCAACAGAACTATTGTTACATTTGTTTATCACTGTTTGCCTAGTTTAAATAAATTTATTAAGCTTTCCAAATATACTAAAGTTCAATGATTAGTACTCCTAGTGGGCTAAAGTGCGTTGCAAAACTAGTTCGATGCCATATGGATCTTAGCAAAACTAGTTTCTTTCGAAAATTCGTAGCAAAATTCGTTCGTTACAAAATGAAATCTATTATTATTCTATATTTCAGTTGGTTTAAATTTTTCAACTGTGGAGCTATTTTTGCATTTTCCCAAACTTAATTGAATAATTGAATAAACACTGTGTACAGCACATGTCTAAAAATAAAGGTAAGCATAAACATCTTTTGACATTTCTCTACATACATAATTATAAAAAAAAATGTAAGCAACTTTTGACATTTCTCTACCCAATTATGTAAGAACAAAGTAGAACAGCTGTGTTTTCAACACCACCTGAAAGTTAATTCGCCTTGGCCACTTTCTTTAAACCTGGATGGAATGGAAGAAGAGACGACAACCGGATTTGAACTTCGATTTGCATAAGGACCCAGAATATATATACTTTATAGGGTGTAGGACCTTTGGTGAAGGGTATAAAAAACAAACTTAATTATAAAAAATAGTAATTTTATTTCTATCCGATTTGACAGATTTATATACCGACGTGTTAAAGAAGAAATTTGTCAGTTATTTTGGCTATAAAACTTGGACTCGGGAAGATCTATGGTTCCTGAAAATAGATATTTTTCAAAAAAAAATTAATATTTTGGTTAAAACTTTTTCGTATCTGAACCGATTTTCCCGAGTTTTTCAGAAAATATTTTCTATTAAAAATATCCGATCTGATATATAAGGCGTAACCATAGGTCATATTACAGTCAAAAAATTCAGGTTTTTATAAAAGTTTTAATACTTTTTGTATGAGAGGTACCACGCCTACTTCTCCAATTCCGCCCACATTTTGTAGGATGGTGTGTATTTATAACCTTAATGTTTGTACCTAATTTTAAAGCTGTGGCTCTTGCCGTTCTCCAGATATACAGAAAAAAGTAATAAGAATACACCAACCACAAGGGATTTTTTTGAAAAATTAGAGGCAGTCGTGGTTTTTTGGTAATATCTCAGCCATTGTTGGACCGATCTGGCTGAATTTCAATAGCAAGAAATGGTGGACTATATGTGACATAAATGTAAAACAACGTAGCCGCTATCATGTCTGGAGTCTCCGGAAAACACATATCAAACGGACAGACGGACGGACGGATATTGTTAAATCAATTTCTCTCCTCATAAGGACCCAGAATATATATACTTTATAGGGTCTAAGATCAATATTGTAGAAATTACAAACGGAATGACAAACTTATATATACCCTTTTCCACCTGTGGTGAAGGGTATAAAAAAATAAAAAAAAAACACAAATAATAGTGCTATATTCGGCTATGCCGTATCGTATGTAAGAACAACAAAAAGTTATACATATAAATATTGTTCTTTAGATATAAATAAACATAAATTGAGCACCGCCAACTTTTCATTTCGTCATGCCGAAGAATATGACAAAGTCAAAAAATTTATGTATATATCTAAGTCCGTTTCCTCTTTTGCCAAAGTTGATGTTTGAAATGCGTTATATAAATTTTTATTTAATCTTAAAATCGTGTATAAAAAAATTTAATAAAAATGAAAAAAAAATCTATTTTTGAGACTTGAACTCGCAATCTTACGAGCCTTAAGCGAGAACTTAGACAACTCAGCTACGAACGGTTTTATTGAAGAAGCGTTAAATTAAAATATATTGAGAGAATTTTATGAACATACATACATGTGTATGCGTAAAAAACACATTAAAATCCACCACTTGTGGTGAAGATTATAAAAAAAAAAAACAACAAAAAAACCGCAACCAAGAGAAATGCAAGAAGAGATCAACGTAGCAACAGCTTATTAGACGAAGCACAATAACAACAATTACTACAGCAATACCTAAAGCACTGTTGGGATTTAACAATTCTTAAATTGTACCGTCTCAATGGCAAAAATTTACCAAATTGACATAAATTGTACGAAATTTTGGCTATAAAATAAATTTTTATTCAGTAGAACAATTAAGAAAGTATAGTCGATTAAGCTCGTCCATTTGATACCCTACACCACAGTTAATTTGGGACCCATGGGCAATCATGAACCTGCCAGAACAAAATTATTTCATGAGTTAAAGATTCATGTGAAAGTTCTTTGTGCGGAATATTATTTAGATCTTTATCTATACACGATTTGGTTTTCCTTAAGTGATTTTAGGAAGGAAGATTACATGGGAGCTATGGTCAATTTGGGCCTAACAGCACAATATTTTGTCATGACATAATAGCTATCGTAGAAGTTATTGTGGCCAATTTGTATGTCAATATCAACATTTGTAAGGAAGTTAGGATTAAAAGCTTTCTTCGGGAGTAGTATTTGTATGAGAGCTATCGTCAAATATGAACCAATTCTAATAAAATTTAGCAAGATGATTTGAATTGCAATAAGTTTGTTCAAAATTTAATCTTAATACCAACATAATAAGATTGTTTATAGGCACAAACACTATTCCGGAAATAAGTTTGTTTGAAGACCATATGAAATAATGGACCGATTCTCATCATTTTCAGAAGGCTTAGGGATTATGAATTGAAACCTATTTACAAAATTCCATCAAATTACCTTTAAAATTGCGACCTGTACTTTGCGAACAAGGCTACATGGACGGACATCCATGATATTGAGTCGATCGGTATACTAAACATCGTCACCAAAAAATTGACAAGAATGGGGCGTGGAACACCTATTCTTCAGGTTTCGCTGCTACAAAAACAACAACAACCAAATCGATTGATCCCATGCTTCGTACAGAGATCCGAGTACATCTACATACCTATGCATGAACTTTGGTAGTTCTGGTCAGGGCTAGAGATATGAATGTAATTAGAAATTTTATTATTGAAAACAGGGTTCCCAGTTTTATTTTAAGACTTATCCCCAATTTTCGATTTGTCATCCCCAAAAATCCCCAAAATAGCTAATTTGTTATCCCCAAAAATCCCCAAATTTTTTTAAAAATAAAATACATAATATTATGTCAATGGAAAAATATGCATACATTGATTTATATAAATAAATCCATTTGTGTAAAAAATATTATTAAAACTAATGTTATTAATTATCTGAGTTCTATGTATCTATGTACACATGTATAGTATGTAAAAAGGGTAACGTTTAAACGCAGAAGAAAAATAATTATGCGTCAATATTTATCATTTCAAAAACTAGGGAATCAAAATCCTCCGATTCATCAGCCAATGCAATTTTGTTTTACATGTTGTTTGTTTAAAAAGTGCATTTGAGATGATTAAATAAATTTGTCACAGCAAGCTGCATTATTTTAAAATGTGTATTTATTCTTATTAATTCTAATAACTTATATTGCATTCTGTTACAAATATTGATTTTGGTTGTATTCATTACAGAAAAAGACTAGTTTAACAGAAGTAACGCTAGTTGGTACAAAACCATATTTTTTGCAATGGCAAGACCGATTTGGTCAAGATTTGGGCTCAAATTTTAGTCTTTTTTGCGGTTTAAACTTTTTCAAGAACTATTTGAAATAGTTTAAACCAAAAAAAATACTAAAATTCGAGCCCACATCTTGACCAAATGTATGTGTTAAATTAAATGCATTAAAATAAATAATAAAAAAAAAAACAACAACCACAAGGGATTTTTTTGGAAAAATTAGAGGCAGTCCACTCGTGGACCGATCTATCTGAATTTCAATAGGACGAAATGGTAGACTATATGTGACATAAATGTAAAACAACCTAGCCGCTATCATGTCTGGATTTTTTTGATTTTCCCCGATATTTTGTATTTTTTAACCTATTAAGCGATTGCAAATAAATTTTAGGGTTTGTTTCCAAGTTTGCAATTTTTCGCGAACTTAAGCCATGTTCGTGATAGAAGCGATTTCTTTCTGTGATTCTTTGCAGATTTAACGATTTTAAATAACTGTTAGGCTTTGCTATCATATTAGCAAATTTCCGCTAATTTGGCAATTTTTACCGAATTTTTGCCATTCCTTTAGGGTTACCATACGTACTGTTTTAAGCAGTACATGTACTGATTTCTTTCCAATTGTACTGTTTTTTACACTTTGTACAGTGATTTGTACTGTTTTTTTTTGCTCAGTCTTTATTTAACAGTACTGGCTTTCAAAAATTTTGTTGTGTTAAAAAAAGTTCTAAAATAATAAAAGTTTCTACGCTGTGCCATTGTTTTCTCATAAATATACAGTAGAAATCTTAATTATAATGGGTGGCTCGTAGCAGTGGTATATTTTCATGTTGTTATGATTTTATGGCTACCTCTTCCAATAGTCTTTTCCTTTCCACACCTGAGAAAGACAAAAATAAAATCTAAATTTTTTTTAGTATTAAAAAAAATACTTATTCCAACACAATTATCGTTAATTTTAAGAACTTTTTTAATTTTCGGGCATGTTCTCCGTGTTCAAAATTTATAAAAATACCTAATACCTTTGAGGACGACTTTTCTTTACCTAAACTACTGAAATAAGAAAAAGATAAGTTAATTTTTACAAAAATTTTATTGAAAATATTCATCGTTTTCAATTGCACTTTATTTTAAATATTTTCAGATTTTGTGAAATAAAAGAACATATAAAAAATTTTTTTTTAAGAAACGCTTTTCTTAAAAAAGAATATTTAAAAAAAAATTTGCCCTCCCCCTAGATTTTATCCTGGCTACGCCCATCTATTCGTGTATTGTCATCGGGAATTTGCATGCCTGCAAAGTTTCATCCATTTGCATTGAGTAAAAGGCGGTCAAAAAGCGTTTTACAAAAGAAAATTTTTGCCCACCCCACGCCCATGTATTCGTGAATTGTCATCGGGAATATGTATGCCTGCAAAGTTTCATCCATTTCCATTGACCTTAAGAAATACGTTTAAAATCAATGGTTATATACTATATGATACCAAGGACCCTCGAGATAGAGCTTGTGGAGGTTCTGCCATCTTAATAAAAACTCGAGTCAAACACTTCATTATGTGTGATCACCGTGAAGACTATCTGCAAGCAACGACTATTTGTGTTGAGGAGCTAAATCGAAACATAGTAATTTCTTCTTTATACTCTCCACCTAGATTTTCCATATCAGAAGGCCAATATTATAAATATTATAAATCATTAGGACCCTGTTTTCTGGCCGCTGGCGATTATAACGCTAAACATACCTTCTGGGGGTCACGACTTATAACACCAAAAGGTCGTGTTTTGTTTAACACAATCTCTAAAATGGGTTTAAATGTGGTCGCGAGCGGGCAACCAACATATTGGCCTACTGATCAGCAAAAAATTCCAGATGTTATCGACTTTGGCGTGGTTAAAAACATCCCCACAGAAACGATTCATGTTGAAGCTTCCTTAGAATTATCATCCGACCACAGACCTACAATTGTTACTATATCTAACCCAAATAGAATTGTATTTCCATCAGGTTACTTAGCGACGCCAGCCACACAAATAAATTGGTTAAAATATAAAAAATTTCTCAGTGCCCATTGCACAGAAAATATTCCGCTTAGTACACCGGAGAATGTGGATCTCTCTCTTGTTAACTTTGACAGTTATCTTAAACTAGCTGTTCAACACTCCAGCGTTACCCCCAAAAAAATTAAAAATAATAAAATATGTTCTTCAGATGTCGAGCGGCTCTTGACTGAAAAAAGGAGAGTTCGAAGAGAGTGGCAACTTTACAGATCCCCGCAACTTAAGATTTTATTAAAAGAAGAAAAGGCTAAGAAAGTTGCTACAGAATCAGAAAACGGCTTCTCTAGAAAAATATCTTAAGGAGCTTGATGCAACTCCACAATCTGACTACTCATTATGGCGTGCAGCTAGAAATCTAAAAAGGCCAGTTATATCTAAGCCACCATTAAGAAACTTGAATGGTAGTTGGGCAAGAAATGATAATGAAAAAGGAAACCTGTTTGTAAATCATTTGAAAAACGTATTTACACCAAATATACCTCACAATATTGCGGTCGAGTTACCACCTGTTGATGCTAGAGCAGCTATTCCCCTCAGATTTGAGATAAGAGAAATCGAAAAGGCTATTTGTGACTTAAACACTAAGAAGGCACCTGGTATTGATAAAATCAGTAATAAAATGCTTTTGGAGCTACCTCGCATAGCAAAGAAAATTATTCTTTTAATTTTTAATGCTATTTTACGCCTTGAATACCGTCCTCAAAAATGGAAGGTTTCCTTAGTTACCATGATACCAAAGCCAGGTAAAGATCACACAAAAGTTGAGTCATATAGGCCTATTAGCTTATTATCAAATATGTCAAAGCTGTTTGAGAAATTATTAGTTTCAAAATTAACACCAATTTTAAGTGAAAATAGATGTATTCCAAACCATCAGTTCGGATTTAGAAGAAAACACAGCACAATCGAGCAGACTCATCGAATAGTAAATGTCATAAGAAAAGCATTTGAAGAAAAGAAATATTCCTCAGCACTCTTCATCGATGTTTCGCAAGCTTTTGACAAAGTCTGGCATGAAGGCTTATTACACAAATTGAAGCAAAATTTACCAGCAAACACACACAAGCTGCTAGAAAGCTACTTAGTCGGTCGTCAATTTATTATTAAAGAAGGAAATTTCTTAAGTTCACCTCAGCCCATTGCCGCTGGAGTCCCACAAGGCAGCATCCTGGGCCCCCTATTATACTTAATTTATACTTCGGACATGCCAACAAGCAACTACACACAAACTTCAACATTTGCAGACGATACAGCTTTTCTAAGCGTCCACGAAAATCGTTATGAAGCATCGCGTTACTTACAGCATCATATATTTCAACTCGAACTATGGTTAAGACAATGGAGGATAATGGTCAATGAGCAAAAATGTGTACATATAACATTCACTTTGCTCCGGGAATCTTGCCCCCCTATTACAATCAATAATCAAATAATTCCTCAACATTCGCATGTTAAATATCTCGGTATACATCTGGATCGGCGATTAACGTGGAAATGCCATATAGAGGCAAAATTAACTCAAATGAAACTAAAAGCCATTCAAATTCATTGGCTTATTGGAAGAAATTCTGTCCTTAGTCTCGATTGCAAGCTTCTACTTTACAACTCTATCTTAAAGCCTATCTGGTGCTACGGTATTCTACTATGGGGCACTGCCTCGGCCTCTGATATCGACAAAATTCAAAGGTGCCAAAATAAACTTCTTCGAATAATCACAGCCGCTCCCTGGTATGTTAAAAACTCAAACATTCATAAGGATCTCAATGTGCCATTAGTGAAATCTATGATTACAAAATATGCAATAAAATATTTAAAAAGGCTTGAACAACACCCAAATCCACTAGCTCGAAATATCTTAAATCATGGCGGCCACACTCGCTTAAGAAGAAGAGACACTGCAGCACTTACCCAATTAGATGAGCGATAAACACCTATAAAAGTGAACATAACCCGTGATGAAGAAAATTTTGTCTGGCACTGGCAGCAGATAAAATAACGTATTAGGTTAAGATTTGATTAATTATTGTTAGTTCATATTTAATATATGAAGATTCAATAAAAAAAATAATGACAAAAAAAAAAAAAATTTCCATTGAGTATGAGGCGGTTAAATTAACGTTACAAGATTTGATTTTCCGAAGTGAACCTAAAGAAAAGTGTTTTTTCTTAATATTTTTTAAGAAAATTAAAATTTTTATTTAAAAGTTATTTATTAATTTGGGCACTTTAAAAACTTCACTAAAATAAAACACAACCGATTGGCTTAGAATTCACTTTGCAAGTATTTATTTACTATTTCTTATATATAAAAAATGCTAAATTTTGTGTAATTATGTTAATATTCAGCAATCCAGTTATATTTAACATATTAAGCAATCTTAGAGTTTACAGGTAATTAAAATCAAATAAGTATTATAGGGTAAGTATTATTAAATTCATTTTTTGGTATTATAAGCGTTATTATTATTATTATTTAAATTCAAATTTATATTATTAATGTCATATGGCGCAACATTCCGGCCCCATTGAAAGACTGCACGTCTTCAATTATTCGGCAGTGGAGCCAATTTGTGCCACTGGGCGCCTAAATACGCCTGTTCGAGTCTTGACCTCCGCCACTCTGACCTTGCCGTCTTCGCCTTCTACGACCTTGAAGACTATCCCGGTCAGCCACTGCTGAGGCGGGTAATTGTCCTCGTGGATGAGGACCACCTGACCGACTTTGAGATTGGGAAAATCTTGGTGCCACTTCGCTTTGGCTTGAAGGCCGAGAATATAGTCGCGTGACCAAGCCTGCCAGAATGTCTGCTTGAGACCGCAAAGCATTCGCCATCGCTTCCATAACTTCCCCTCTTTGACGTTCACGTCTTCTCCTGATTCTGGCGGCAGCGAACGCAGACCCTCTCCGAGAAGAAAGTGAGCTGGTGTCAACGGCTCTCCGTCGTTCGGGTCTGGAGACAGCGGTGCTATTGGACGACTGTTGAGCACCGCCTCTACTTCTGCAAGCATCGTTGCCATTTCTTCTTGTGTGAGCGACGCATTGCCCACGGCTCGCAGAAGCAGGAACTTCGCCTGTTTGACAGCGGTTTCCCACAGCCCTCCGAAGTGAGGCGCCCGAGGTGGTATGAAGCTGAACTTCACCCCGGACGACGCTGCGTACGACTCGACGGCCTGTCGACTACTGTCGAACGCTTGCTGCAACTCCCTCAGAACGCGGCTGGCTCCGACGAAGTTCGTCGCGTTGTCGCAAAACACCGTCTGTGGTAGACCTCTCCTGGCAAGCGAACCTTTTAAAACAAAGAAGAAAAGAATCAGTAGACAGATCAGACACTAATTCTAAATGTACCGCCTTAGAAGTGAAACAAACGAAAACCGCTATATACATTTTCAATGGTGGCCTACCACGAATTCACCATGAAACGTTTATAGGACCACAGAAGTCTACCCCGACTACCAAAAATGGTCGAGTAGCTCTCACTCTATTAGTGGGCAAATTTCCCATTATTTGGGACATAAGTTTTGGTTTATAGCGGAAGCAATGTACACACTTGCGAATTATTCTGCTGCACTCTTCTTTAGCATTTATGAGCCATATATTCTCTCGTGAAAGAGCTATTAGAGCCCTTGTGCCAGCATGACAATTCTCAGTATGGAGATTTCGCAAATAAAGTGTGACAAAACTATTTCTTTTCGGTAATAAAAGTGGGAATTTTGTATTGTATTCCAAATCTGCATTAAGCAGTCTCCCACCTACCCTTATCAGTGAAAACTTTCTATTATCTTCCATAAATGAATAAATAAATGGCGTCAATCTTTGAATGTTTGACGGCAAAACTTCAGATTTTTGCATTTTTGCAATTTCCTCAGAAAAATTTAATTTCTGGATTGTCTCTACAAGTCGATTAAATTACCATTTCAATTCGATTGCAGTAGGTGTAGAATTTTTATTTATTTTACGTTTTCTCAGGATATCAATAAATCTGAGTACAAATGAAGTTACTCTTAGCAACTTCT
The DNA here is from genome assembly GCA_930367215.1 of Pollenia angustigena. Classification (NCBI taxonomy): domain Eukaryota; kingdom Metazoa; phylum Arthropoda; class Insecta; order Diptera; family Polleniidae; genus Pollenia; species Pollenia angustigena. Next base: position 141,308,467 of record OV884056.1, on the reverse strand, counting down.
TGTATGACGAAAATCTTTCTATCAGATCCAACAAGCAATTTTGTGGATCCTCTACTGCAAGAAGTACATTTATTTTTCTTGCCTCTAACAGCTTTTGATTCTCTGTTAACTCAAAATGTTCGTAAACAGGCCAATGTGAACTATCGCTTAGTAAAAACGAAGGTCTCTCAAACCAAATTGAATTTTTTAAATCGTTTACATCACATCCTCTTGAAACGATGTCAGCTGGATTCTGTTTAGTAGGCACATGGCGCCACGAAACCTGTTCTGATACTTCTTGAACTTCAGCAACTCGATTCGACACGAATGTTGCCAGTGAGGAAGGATGAGTTTTTATCCAATGTAATGTAATTTCTGAGTCTGTCCTGAAATTAACACTTTCAATTTCAAAGCTCATCATTAACTTAATTCGGCTCCACAATTTAGCTAATAGGTGTGCAGCGCATAACTCAAGTCTCGGGAGAGATTTTGTCTTGAGTGGAGCAACTTTCGACTTCGCCGTTAGCAGTCTCGATTCAATTTTATTTGAATCGGAGCTTCGTATATATATGCAGCAACCATAAGCACGAATCGAAGCGTCAGCAAATCCATGTATTTGAATTTTTGCTGTCGATGTTGTGGAAACGAATCTTGGGATTGATATTGAATCAATTTCCATTAAATTAGATTTGAAATTTTCCCATGACGTATTTAGTCTCATAGGAATTGATTCATCCCAGTCAAGTTTTTGTATCCAAAGTTCTTGCAACAACATTTTGGATTTTGTAACAATTGGGCATAAAAGTCCGAGAGGGTCGAATAACCGAGAAGAAACAGACAAAATGTTTCTTTTCGTTGCTTTTAAATCACGAAAATTGTCTTCCAAATGAAACTTAAATGAATCATTCTTCGGTACCCAATGTATACCTAGAGCCTTTGCCGAATCAGAGTCACTATGTAAAAGTTTCTCTTTTTGAAATGAATTATAAATTTCGGGATGATTTGAAACACATTTTGTAAGTTTAAAACCAGCTGAACTTAAAATTTCATTAACTTGGTTACGAATAATATCAAGGTCTTGATAGCTTTCAGCCCCAGTTATCAAATCATCAACATAGAAATCACTGCGAACAACTTTTGAACCAATAGGTAAAGTCTCTTTGAATAAATCGCTTAAGTGAATCAAACATCTGATGGCTAAAAATGGCGCAGAAGCCGTACTATATGTAACGGTATTTAACCGAAATATTTTCATATCATCAGATGGATTCTGTCTCCAAAGGATTAGTTGAAAGTTTCTATCATTCTCGCCAACTAATACTTGACGATAAATTTTTTCAATATCTGCAGTTATTGCGTACTTATGAAATCGAAAACGGATCAATGTCGAATATAATTCTTCTTGAACTGTTGGGCCAACCATTAACAAATCGTTAAGTGATGCATGTGAAAAAGTTCGACACGAAGCATCAAAAACTACTCGAAGTTTCGTAGTTGAACTCTGAGGTCGCAACACACATTGATATGGAATAAAATAGTGAGGGAAATCCGGTATTTTGTCAACATATGACATATGACCTAGGTCGAAATACTCTTTCATAAAATCATGATACATTTCTTTCATATTTAAATCTCTAGAAAGAAATCGCCTTTTAGCGGTTTCGAACGATAAACCAAGTGTTTTTGTATCAGATTTGAAAGGCAAAGAGACTTCAAATCTACCTGACGGTAAACGTCGTACTGAATTTTTAAACATTTCCTCACATTGTTGCTGTTCCTCAGAATAAATTTTTGTTGATTCATTTGGAAGTTCTTCTAACTCCCAGAATTTTCTAACAATTGAATCTATATTGCTCTCGTTTTCTACAGACGTACTTAAATAAAAGACGTTGTTGTTGCCGCTAGAGCCCTTTGATTGGTTATACTTTCCAGTAACAATCCAACCAAGCGAAGTCTTTTGAAGAATTGGCAGGCTAGGGCCAGACCTTATTTGTCCAATACAAATTAAGTCAAAAAATATTTCCGCCCCTATTAAAAGATCAATCTTTTGAGGCTAATAAAAGCAAGGATCGGCTAATTCTATATTTCTTGGAATATTCAAGCTAGTCGTACTAATTTTATGATCAGGCTGTAAATTTGTTATAGAACTCAATACCCAAAACTTTGAAGTAAATTGTGTAGAGTTAACCCTCGACGTGACAGTTAAATTTACTCATGATTTCGAAAATGAATTTGTTTCGCTAATACCATTCAAATTCAATCTACCTCCTTCTCTTTTTAATCGTAGTAGCTGTGCAAGTTCCTCAGTAATCAAGTTTGGTTGAGAACCGGAATCTAAAAGAGCTCTGGCTAATATTAAATCACCAGAACTATTTCTAACTTTCACGACGGCTGTAGCAAGAATAATTCTTTCATCAGAAGATGAATAATTTACCGATGCGTGAGAAGTTGACGGTGGTTCAAAATTGTTACTTGAAGAATTGTTATTGTTAGAATTTGCACTAGTACTGTATCTATGTAGCAATGCGTTATGAGAACCACTACAAATTCTACATTTAGATGCTGTACATCTAGCTACAGTATGTCCTTTTTTTAAACAATTTATGCAAGCTGGCACAGATTTTATGAAATCAAATAGTTGGTTTACAGGCTCAGCAGCAAATGAAGGTCAATTTGTTATTATGTGTTGATTGGATTTACAAAATAAACATTTGTCAGTAGATTGTTTAGATTTAGTACAATTTAGTGATGTTTTATTATTTTTCTTCGTTAAGTTTTCAGTTTTATTTTTATTAAACCTCGGTCTTGAACTTGAAGATTCATCAGCAGCAATATGCTGATACCGTTTGTTCAAGGCGGTTTCACAGTCTGACCATAGTGGCAACCTTTCGAAATCTAGCTGTTCTTCCCACTTTGTCTTAGTCACTGGATCTACTTTTGACATCACTAAATGTATTAAAATAGCATTTGTAATCTTCTTATCATCACCAATCGATAAAAGAGAATCATATATTGCTGAAACTGTATCATTCATACTTCTCAAAGCAGATGCCGAAGGTTTAGTGATCTCTGGTAGATCAAAGAGTTTTGATATATTATCAAAAAATATCAGACATTCATTGTCATATACCTTTTTTAAACTGGCCAATGCTTTGGGATAATTTTCCTCTGAAATCTGAAAAGCTTTGACTGTACCCAAAGCTTCTTCGGACAAGCATGATATTAAGTGATTAAATTTTTCTATATCTGTCAACGTCGGATCATTGTGGACCAAGTTCTCAAATAGGCTCATAAAATTTCTATAATCGGAGTATTTTCCGCTAAGTTTAGGGAGCTTCATATTTGGGAGTCTAGAATAATGTGACTGTACACTAAAAGAAGTTTCAGGCACACTTGACTTTCTATTTTTAGTCAAAATACTCAAAAACAATGATTTAGTGGTCACACAAATGTCTTCAAGCTCAGCTCTATCGTCATTGTCGGGATCCAAATTATCCACATCTGACTGCAGCTTCATTGCCTGCTCAATATAAGTTTTAAGAATGTCTAATCTGCATTCCAACTCAATTGGATTAAAAGAAATCGTCTTTTCTCGAATGGACTGACGAATTCGCGTAATATTTTGTACGACTTTTGCCTTTTTAGCAAGTAATTTCTCCAAAGTTTCCGCAAGTAATTTCTCCAAAGTTTCCGCTATGGAAGGAGATTCTTGATGTTTTCTACTAGGCATTATATTTTATAATTTGTATCGATAAGAGTTAAAATTTCTAAAATACCAAAATAACTTATTGGTTTACTATTTTTTAACGAAAATCAATTTTAAATTAATTTAATTCTCTCGCCAGCTTATGAAAATATTCGGATTATATTTCTTCTATTTTGTAGAAATATTTTATCTTTCTATTTAAAATTATCAATTCCGATCACTACGTTCAAATATTAAATTATTTTTTACACTTAAATCAGCCTTTGGTAAAAATAATTAAATTTTATTTTACCAAGAAATCTTTTTTCATCAAAAAATTCAAAAACAAGTTGCTAAAAATAATTGTTACTAGTGTGAACGCACTAATCAATTTATATTTTATGATTGCACGAAATTAAATTTTTCAATGCTAGTGTGAACACAACAAACAATTTATTTCTTCAAACCTGTATTAATTTAACTTTTCGATGCTAGTGTGAATGCTTCACACTGTACAGCTGATATTACTATTAAATGGTATAGGAACGTATGGAATTAAACCGTGATCTTGAAAATTGACAAACGAATGTAAAAATAAAAGAAAACAAAGATAATAAATTTAGCATTAATTAATTATTTTATAAAATTAAAGAATTAACACTCGCGAATATTTTCGTTTAATTTTACGTGCAAAAATATAAATATAAATAATTTGTTGCTACGGTAAAATGCCGACGGTAAAAAGAATAAATTTATTTTCTGTCTCTCAGTAATAAAAGAGACCAAATTATACAAGTGCGTGTGTGTGTTGGGGGGGGGGGGGGGGTTACTAATTATAATTAAAACAATTGGTTATGTTTTCGTCAAAAAAATGTACTGTTTTTTTTCTTGATTGTACTGTTTTTTTGTATTCAATGTACTGTTTTTCCGAATTTAAAATCTGGCTACCCTACATTCCTTATACTTTTAGGGATGTTTAATCAATTTTATGGCTTGTTTGAAATTTTAAACATTTTCGCGAATTTTCGCTTATTTTGCAAAAAACATTTTTTTTGCTATTTTCCGACAATTTGTTTTTTTTTTAACGATTTCAAAGAAATTTTAGGGTTTGTTTCCAAGTTTGCAATTTTTCGTGAATTTTAGCCATGCTCGCGAAGAAGCGATTTTTCCCCGTGAATCTTTACAGCTTTAACGATTTTTAATAACTATTATGCTTTGCTATCATACCGCTATTAGCAAATTTTTGCAAATTTCCGATAATTTGGAAATTTTTATTATTTGTGAAATATATTTTAATTTTTGAACACTTTCATTAAATAATTATTTGATGCAAATATTTGTCTAAGTCTGAACGCATGGCAAACATGATTTCATTTATTTTTTTTTTACACTATTTGCCAACTGTTTTAACGAACAAAAATTGTCAAATATTTGAGCTTAGTGTGAACATTAAACAAAATATTTTTTTGTTTCTCACAGTTTGAAGCAAATATCAGAACAAATATTTTTGTAAAATATTTCATTAGTCTGAACGTACCTTTAGTTTAAAATTTATATTTATATATACATTTTTTTAATAAAATTAAAAATTGTTTTGCTTCTACTGAAAATTTTTAAATTTTGAGTTAACATGGGGCCGTAGGTAAATTATGTACCGACCTTCACTATATTTTGTGTCGTAAAAAGGTTTTTGTTGAAATTTAATGACAATCATTTTTAGAGATGTAGTTTCACATTTTGGAGCTTAACTCTTTTTCTAATAAAAAACATCTTTGAATAACTAGAAACAACTTGAAACTCAAACGGCTAAATCGACTTAGAAGAACCCGATTATATATACTTTATGGGAACTTCGATGAATATTAAAAAAAAAAGATTCACATATGTAGAATGATAAACGTAGTATCCCTTCATAAATACTCTACTGAAAAAAATTTTTATTTAATATGATAAATTAAATTTCTCCTTAATACACAATTTGCTTATTAACGAAATTGTTTCATGATTCCTACTTCGTAATGTTTATAGCCTTTTTACACTGATCAACATCTAACATCTACCATCAATTTCCCACCATTTGCGAAGATGTTAACATCTTTCCATAAGAAATACATAGGGCTAAAAAACAACATCTTTCAACATCTTTAAAAGATGTTCCTATCTCATTTTATTCCACTCTACATCTTTCGATTATTTTAGTGTCATCACTATAAAAGTGTCAATAAGTTCTATTATTATTGTGGCATCACTGACAAAATGGAAGTTGCTTTGAAAGCAGCGTTACCATTTGTCAAGTTTTATATTTTAATGCAATGTTTTTTTGTTAAGTATTTTTTATATTTTTAAACAAATTGAACTTCAAATACATTTTTGAGTTTTCTTTTTAAATGTTGGCACTTTTGTGAGAAAAAAACATTTTTAATTTAATAAATTTTTTTTTCAAATATGGTGACATTTTTGTTTGATGGCAGATGTTAGATGTGAGCAATGTAAACGAGTGTTTCACATTTTCTACATCTTTGATGGTAGATGTTAGATGTTGATCAATGTAAAAACCCTATTAAGCTTTCTGTGTTTTTTCGCCCTTCCAGATATAACATTCCCCTTAGATTTCAATATTTTCATTCTCATTATGCAATGTTTTTACGTGGATTAATTTCTATGAACCTTTTCGCATCAAAAATTACCACTTTAATATCTTAAAATAGCTTTAATCTTATTTAATTTTTCGATTTTGTTATATATGTATTTATTAAACGTGTAACATTGCCCTAAGGTTTAGCCTACCATCCCAGCAAGCGAAAATTATCCGAGCAAATTTTCTTGGAAAAGACAAACAATGGCAACGTTGTTGCACATAATATTTGACAGCACGGAGTTTATTACACAAACAAATTTGCCTGGTTTTGTTGTATTGTTGTACAACAACACCTAGTGCTGCCACCTTGTAGTAATTTCACCATGAGACTAGCACGCTTATTGTGTTTGGCGTATTTAAAATACACCTACGGCTGTTTGGTAATAGATTAAAGAGAACGTGAACTTTTTTCCTTTAATCTATTACCAAACTGTCGTAGGCGTATTTTAAATACGCCAAACATAATAAGGGTGTAGGTTTGAATTGCAAAACCTTTTTTGTATTTAATTGAAAATTGTTATATGACATTTTGTTATACTTATTTTATCTGTTAAATTTGTTAAAAATTTTAAATTTTGTCAAAAATTTAAGAAAACCCCCTGAAGAAGGAACACAACGGAGTGCCGAAACATTGGTTTAAATAAATTTAATATTTTTTATAAAAAAAAAGAGACCTTAAGTATTGAAGTTGTCCCGCCAACGACTACAATAAGGCAGTGGGCCTTTTACAGATATTGTTCATTTATAGCCAAGCTATTCGTTCCAAATTTGTAAATTATAGCTGTGACCGTTCTCTAGATTTACAGAAATACAGTTTGAACCACGCCCACTTTTCCATGTATATTGATAACCCTCTAATTGTTCTAAATTTGGAAAATTTTATACTTGACGTTCTTCAAATACACGGGATTATATTTTGTGCCACGCCCACTTTTTTAATGATGTTGTGTATTAACTTCTAAGCTATTTGTACCAAATTTGGAAACCTGAGCTATGACTGCTTTCTAGATTACATAAATCTCTTTTAATTTGTATGTGCGGTACCAAGCTCGTTTATTTACTCTCACCTATTTTTGACAGATGTTTCGTATCGTTAACCCAGCTATGTGTACCAAATTTGGAAAATTTTTCTCTTACCGTTCTTAAGATATAAGTAAATTTTTTTGTGCCACGCCCACTTATCCAATCCCACCCAAATTTAATATGTAAAATGTTCTGTATTGATAACCAGGATGCTTGTACCAAATTTGGAAACTTTAGATATTTCCGTTCTCCAGATATACAGAAATTTTTATTGTATTTGTATGGGAGGTGCCACTCAAAATATCAAAAAAAATATATAGCCTATATATCTTTCGAGACTATACTGTAAGAGTTTCAAAAAGATCGGCTCACCGGCTTATGCTTTAAACACATTCGAGACAGCAAGATACCGACTTCAACATGTCAAAAATAGAATACATGTGTGTATTAAAGACCTGCACAGATACATCTGTTTATATCTGTTTCTGTGTTTTTTCTAAAGTGGATACGTATGGATGAGTGCTCTTGTGTTTCTGATATAAGTTGATGTTGATATCATTTGCAAAAGAGTGGATGTAAGTTGATAAAAAAGCGAAAGAGAGTATCATATCTGCTAATATCTGTTTCGCAAAAGCAGATGCTAGTGGATACTGATGGAATACAATAAGTTACTTATTGTACGATACCGTTATTTTCAATTATTTTTCAACGCAAAAGAGCCGACCCTTTGGCTGGTTAAAAAACAATTTTTTACAAAAACAAAATATGTATGTACACATGAACAGTTATTTTTTTCAATAATTTTTGATTGATGTGTTTCGAGCACAAAAAAAACAAACAAAAAAACTTTACAAGAACCAAATGTGTTGCTTGTTTTTTTTTGGAAGGCAAACATTTTTGAAATTTTCGGTACAGATATGTATTTTGTTTGTGTAAAAAATTCTTTCATGAAATTGAAAGGTCGCGTTTTCTTCGTTCAAGTGCCAAGTTGACAAATATTATTGAAAAAAAAAAATTCTGAAAGAACTGAACACGTGTACATACTTTGTGTTTGTAAAAAATGAAAACTAGCAGGAAGCGTTGTGATCAGGCCTACCATATTTACCAATAAATCTGCATTTTGACGATTTTTTTCCTCTAAATTATCAAAGTGCTTATTTTTTGATAAACACTTACAGCACGGTAATTTTTGGTTTGTTTTATACAAATTATTAATTTTGGGTAACTTGTTACACAAAGAGACAACTTTTATTAATTTAGCGCTTATACTTAAGGAAAAAATGGTTATACATATTTATTTTATATATGCAGTGTTTGTATTGTGTCTAACCTTACTTAGGTTATTAATAACCAAAAATAAATAAATTTAACTTTAATTGGTTACCACAACCAAAAAAAAAAAAAAAAATATATAACGATAATGGTTAAAGGTTCCCAATTGAAAATAAAGGAATTTTTCTCGTAACCTTAACAAAAAATAATAAAAGTAATTATTTTTAGTCCCTGAGTTATTTTTGGAATAAAAACAAAAAAGTCCATATAAAACAGCTATTTTTCAACGTAAACATAAAAGGTGGAATTTAACTCTTAAAAAAAGAGTTTTATTAAGCCGTCATAAGTTAATACTCATTTCAGGAGTTTGATTTTAACCGACATTTAATTAAATTCATATTTTGTACATGGACACCCAAAGCTTGTAGCTGGTCAGATCACTACAATTTGTAAAGCAGTGTTATATAATCAGTTGCACTTCAATTAAACTAATTGTCATTAAAAAGAAGAAGAAGAAGAATTTTAGGCCGACAATTTTATGACTGCGAAATAAAACTCTCTTTTTAAGAGTTCATTCATACCTACTTTTATTTTTTCGTTGATTTTTAACTGTGGAGTTAATATCGTTTATTCTAGATCACCATAGGTTCTTAAAGAGACGAACCTATTGGTAAAGGACAGTATAGGTCTCCGCTGACTCTAATATGGAGAGTTTTCAAGCTAAAATTATATGGATCACTCTTATTAACGGTCCCCGCAATTTGCCCTTAAGTAAAATCTATTCATATAAAGGGTGTCTGGTGGCAAAATTATATTTTTAAATGCGATTATTTCAAAAAGTAATAAACGGTGCGGAAGGAGGTTGGCGCCGTTGGAATTATCGATTGGGAGGATTTGTCAGTCACAGTAGTCGAGTGAGCATCGCGCGTTCGCTGAGGAGATATTTTTCAAAGTTCATTTTCACTTAAATAGCCACGTCAACAAACAAATCTACCGTTACTGGTCTCCAAGAACCTAAAACCCTCGATTGAAACATCAAATACCTTTACATTGCCCCAGGGTAAATGTTTGGTGTGCCTTATCCACGCATGAGAAAATTGGGTCATTTATTTTTTTAAATTCTCGAAAAACAAGGCTCCGTTTTGAACAGTGTGTTCAAGTCGACAAAAGACATGTCGATGACAACTCTTTAACCCTTCGTCTTACTCATGAGTCTGGCCAGACCTTTTTCGATTTTAAATATAATTTTAGTATATTTAAAACTCAGGTAGAGACTTGAAATTTCAGGTACCCTTCTAGAATTTAGTTTTCTATAAAAAGCTGGAAAAATATATCCTGGAAAGGATATATAAGGAAACGTATTCGAATATTTTACTGCACACATCACATTCGTAACACATGTGGTCTGGCCAGACCCATATATATTTTGTACAGAAGATGCCGTATTTTTAACTTTCTTTCTTGCTGTTTTTAATTATTTTTTGTTAAATTATCTTTTATTTATTTAATTTTATTAAACACACAAACTATTGCTCCATCTAGTTCTTAATTTGGAAAAAGACAATAAGCACATCAACTAGTAACTCACGTTCAGAAGTTGAGTTTTACATGTGAAGAGTACAGTCTAATAACTTAGAGCATAATAAAGCTGCTGAGGAAAGTTATGAAATTCAACCTTCACAACTGAACGCAATGATGATGTGGATTGCGTTCCAAATAAGAACGATTCATCCGGTACTGAAAATAAATTGGTCATAAAACCAAATGAATCGTTTGCTTCTAAGGACAATGAAGAAGAGCCACATGTACAAACTTGTCAACAATACTCTGCCCATGATTATTTCTATGGTAAATATTGCAGGCGAAGCGATTAAACCTGAAGTAATCCGGTTTAACGACGTAAATAAAAGCAGAGTCAACTATATTTTACAACAAAACTATCCACCAAAAGATGAACTTTGGCCATTTTTGCAGTATTTTGGCACTGGCTGTCTATTGTATTTGCTTGAAAAGGAACGATGTTTGAAAATTTACAAAATCTATAAAGCTAATATATTTATTTTATTTCTCTTTTTTTTACAAATAAAATCGTATTGCATATTACAAACATGTTATATACCTTTGATAACATAAAACGATCTTATTTTTCAGTTTTTAGAAACATTTTGATAAGTCAAAATATGTTAATTTGTATATTTTAATTAAAAGTAACATGAATATGTTCGCATATTATTTCATATAATTAATTTCATATTTTATTTAAATTAAAAATGTGTATAGTATAACATTTAGTTAAAAAAATTGGTTTTATTTATTCAAAAGTTGGTTGGGTCTGGCTAGACTCATGCGTTACGAATGTGAAAATAAAAACATGTGTAATACCGAGGGTTAAAAAATAAAATCCGCATTTCCATTCTACCGTTCAATGCTTTTAATAAAACTTTGTATCAATTATTAAATTTTTTATTTAAGTTTGAAAATATAAATATGCTATCAGATACCCCGAATTTTTTTAATTAAATAAAATTTATTTATAAAACATTTATTTTTATTTATTTTTTAAAGCATTATGTAATGGTTAATGGTTTTGCTTTGTTGTTTTTGTCATTAAAAATATGTTTTATGTGTTTAAAACAGTAATTTTAATTTGCCGTTTTTTCATAATTTGATTTCCGATTTGTTTTTGAAAATATGCCGATTTTTTACTAAAACCATTTGGCACCCCTGGTTGAGATCTTATACAAATTTTTACAAACTCTGTTATTTTCATCAACTCGCCAACAATATTTAAAAATACAACAGATTACCACAGATATTGTAGAAATACTTATGGTGACAACAGATATTTGTAACCAAAAAAAAATTGTTATGACACACTCAATCCAATACCATAAGCATCTGTTTTTGTTTTTAAGATATGGTGAGTGGGCAAAAGCAAAACCATACAATATCAGTAACACTCATTCTCTCATTTATATCAGTAGTAACAGATATATATCTGGTGTATCTGTTTCAACAATACTTACTGATACACTCGTGCAGGTCTTTAGTGTGTATATGGCAATGATTATTTTCACGACGACACGACTACATGGCTGCAGGTTGTTGTCTGTGCTTATTTTGTCGTTGTAGTCAAATTAAACTAATTTCTAGTTTTGTCCACTACAAAACAGAAAAAGTGTTGCTAATAAAAAAAAAAAATATTTATTTGTTTAACAGAAAAGAATCGGCTTGAAACAAGAATATTAACTCGGCTTAACATCAAATCGATATTTTTATAATTTTTTAGTATTCTTGAAAGAAGTTCTATAGGAATATGTTGTTCGCGCCAGCGCTCCTAGTTAAGGAGTTATTGGTCGTAAAAGTTGCAAAATAGTTTATCCATATCCATTTAGGTAAAAATGAATCTATAAAATTTGGGAATCATTGGAAAATGCTTCAAAATGTGTTTTACATGGAGTTAAAAGCATATAGATGTACCAATTATGAGGTAATATTATATATTCATACTCCGTGGCTGATATTTTTTTACAAAATTGGCTTTATCTTTAAATTATATCGACATTTATTTATTTAACCCTAGATATTTGCTTAATAAACTTTCTTTATTGCGGGTGCTCGGCCTTGCGGTACACTTTAGTAATCATGTACATATTACAATAATTAAATATGTAACAAGTACATTAATTATTGCTACATACATATATATTTTTACTCAAACTAATAAATAAATTGAGAAATTTTCCAAAATAAAATTTTTTAAAGCTTAATAAATATAAAATTCTATATGATGGAATTTCTAAAAATATGGTTTATAAAAGCTTGAAGTATTCTTCTCTATACATTGTCTTTTGAACTATATTTTAAGAAAATTTTGTATGAAAATTTTGCCTCAAAACACATTTCAAACTTATTTTATTTTTTATGAATACGGTGTTAATAAATATATTTACAAAATTTTAAGTTTTGTAAAAAATCCTTTAAGAAATATTTATTTTTGAAATTTGCTCTTAACGGAATTTTAATACATCATGTGAAAGATATTTCGAAGTAGTTTCTTATAATACCAGTGCTTTTTTGATCCAGTTTTTACCTAAAACGCAGTTGTTGGGTATCACTTGCGCAGAAGTAAAGTTTAATGTTCGAAAAATATCACTTTTAAGAAACTTGGCATGACTTTTATGTGTCAAAAGTTCTTTTTATGCAGCAAATGTTGGCAATTATTGCTGCAGTTAATTTTCTGAAGCAATAGCTTTTGACATAAAAGAAATCGTTTTATTTTTTTTGTGATGCTTTTTCTTGTCATTTATAAGAAAACTGTCAGTTGTTGGTTCAATATTTTTAATAAAATTTGACATCGTTATTGTTGATAACATTTTTATTATTATTTTATGTTTGCTTATTAAACTTTTGCAATTCAAACTTTGCACAGCTGCTGTGCAGTAAAAAAGTAGCAGCATCACAACTGCAACTGGTAATTACGAATAGTTTTCATGCATTAACGTACATACGTACTCAAAGTGTTCTGAAACAGTTTATATGTATTTATTTATTTAATCTGCCGTTAAAATTATATTGTTTATTGCTTCAAAAAACAACAATATTATAATATTTAATATGTTTTATAATAAATTAAATTGTTTTTATGTTATAAAATGTATTATAAAGAAGTATTTATATATTTATAATCTTAAATTAAGTTTGTATAAAAGTCTGCAATTATGCATGTTTTTCATTTTATAAAAGTAAAAAAAGGGATATGGGCACAACTGAAATAGAAACAAACAGTAAAAAAACAGCTGTTTATATTTTTTCAATTGTATCAGTAGCTCACTACACGACTATAATTGCACCCAGCAGCATTTGTAGTCGTGTGTTCGTGTATCCTGCAGTGGTGAATGTGTTTAATGCATTAGGCGGCTTGTAGGTACAAGCAAACAAACAAATAAACATACAAACATTAATTTATAAACAGAAACTATATAGATTTGGACTCAAAAGGTTGGGTAAATGTTGTCATGTTTATGATTTACCTTCATAATATTTGAAACTAATAGGCATAAGTGACTCCTATGAGATGTACAATAACGACCTTACAATTTTCGACGATTTAATTTTTTAAATGCTAAAATATTTAATTAAGGTTTAATTTTATGTAACAAATTGTTCTCAATTTATTATTTTTGGCTTGTGATTGAATTTTAACGTGTTTTATTTTAAAAGTTTTAAGCCATTTTTTCGTAGATTTAGCCATTTTATGTCACCAAGTTTTGGCAGCACTGGTCATAACGGCATTTCATGCCTGTTGTAAACATTGTAAATTCTTGTTTTTATGTAGAAAACCATGGTCCAATTAGTAGGTTTGCTCGCCTGCTGATTTTTTGCAGAGTTGTTTTTTTACGTGCAATTGTCTTTGTAGCGATTGTTTTTGATATTTCTGCCATTTTTTAAACAAACAATTGCTTTTGTTCTTGTCATCATTATCATTTTTTACACAAACAACACAACATGCGTGGATTATTGCCAGTGTGACCCTTTTAGCAGTGTTCAAACCACATTTGAACACTTAATTAAATATGGAAAAATGAATTAAAAATCTTAAATTAAAAGAATGAATTTAAAAGCCTCTAGAATAAAATATGGAAAAATGAATTTAAAATCGTGAGATAAATTATAATGTAATATGAATGAGAATTAATATTTAAATTTTAACTGAATTTTAATGTATGAATTGTAATCCCTAACCAGTTACATTGTAGTTTGAAAGCCACTGTATTATAAGTATCTTTATTTAGTACTTAGTAGTTACGGAGTTATTCCAAACCTCTTCGGCTATCTGCGAACCGAAGACAGGTTAATATCTAAAAATAAAAAAATGTATTTCTTACTTGTCGCCTAGCAACAGAAGTGAACATTCTGAATTAAATCTAGTTATCTTAACCTGCATAAAGAACCTAAATACTTAAATTTAAATGATTTTATACTTATACTAAACGTTAACTTAAATACCTATCTACTCTATACGCTACCAATTAAAACTAAATAAACCCTGAAATCATAATTGCACATCGAAAACTTACTCTTTTGTCATTGATCTGAGCTGGGAAATCTCAACTTCAAGATGACTATAAGCCAATTTATTTAAACGAGCCTCATATTTAAAAAGAATTAATTCTCTACCTTAAATTATTTTCTTTTCGAATCCCTACAATTATAATCACTCGTTGAGTGATTATTATCACAATCTTCATCAAAGTTTCTCCTACAATTTAGTATCCGAGAGTTCTGTAGCCCATAAGGAAGATTGTTTATAGTTTGTGTGTGTCCCTAACACACAGAACTACATGGTCCTTCGACTATTCAACCAATGGTCACAGGAGAAATCAAAACTCTCAAAATCAAAGGTCTCACCTCTTATTAAAATAATATTGTCCACTACAATAAAAACAACAAAGGAACGAATTAAATAATAACAAGCAAACACAACTAATAATGAGGTAAATTGCGTTTATTTAAACTCTTAATAAGTAGTACAAAAAGCATAAGCAAAGGTGTCGGTACAAAAAAGCAGAAGAAAAAGGTCGGTAATTTGAGACAAATAAAACGTGGTGATAATTTGAAAATAATAAAGTAAGGAAAAATAGCCTAATTAGTGAAGTTAAAACAGAAAAAAGCCTAGCGGTTACAAAAACGGATAATTTTTTTAAAATTATAAAATATTGCACAACAGAAAAAAGTGAATTTAAAAGAAAAAATCGGGAAATTGCCTAAAAAATTAAAGATTGTGTTAAATGGAAAAAATTGCTTAATTTGAAAATGAAAAAGTTCGAAAATAAAGAAAAAAAAAAATATAGTAGTGATTAAAGAAGGAAAATGCAAGAAAAGAAGAAAAAAAGCGCAAAGAAAAATCAAAAAATCACAGTTTAACCTTAAACCTATATGAGGTCAGATTATATATTTACGTATATTATATATAAAAGAAAAAAAAAATTCAGAATACCGGTTCGTTTCCCGCTTTTATATTTTGAAAAAAAATTAGTAAAGAAAACGAATAAAAAGGCAAGAATTATGTGTTCTCAGAAAATATTAAAAAGTGGTATTTTCTCTTCTATTCCCCATTGTGTTAAATAGAAAAATTAACATAAGTATGAGAATAAAGTGAAAACGGTGTAAATTTGTCAGTGAGAAAAAAAAAGAAAAGATACCTATTAAGAGAAGGGGAGGAAAAAAAATCCCATAACCATACATAACTATTTGGAGAAAAAATCACTTTTTATAAAATAGAAGAATGAAATTAATTTTAATACCTAAAAGTTGAATAAATGGGAAAAAGGAAAGAAATTTTTATCCAGCGTATTCTCTAAACCTCTAAATAGTTGATCTATATACCTACTATATAAGTAGATAATTACCAGCTATGGGCAAATGCAAAATTAAAATGCAAAAAGAGCGAACGATGTGTATACATACAACAAAAACAAAGAGCAAAAGAGCATAAAACCAACAAATGCAAACGTAAACAAACCAATACAATGCCACACATGCAAAGCTTTCAATGTAGAGCTGCCCATACTTCAGGATTTCCATTTCTTTGCACAATTGTGCAAAACAAAACTTACACATATTTTTATGCTCTTCAATTTAGTCGTCGATATGACTTCGACAAGTGTACATGTCTAGCGGATGCTATATTATTTTGTTTCAGCAAACACTCAAAAAATATTGTGCGGACAAAAATGCTTTTGGTAACATCCAATGCCTTGCGTGCAATTTTTATTTAGAGTTCAAATTTTAAGATTTAAATGTAGAATAATATAACATTTCATTAGATTACATGCAAAGCAAAGAACTTTGTAAAATGGTAATTATTTGAGATTTAAAATCAATTTTTAAAATTTCAGATAAAAATGCGTCAACAGATATTATTAAGGAAAAAATATTGTATTCTAATAATTTGTAATTTTCAAATAATATTTACATTGTTTTGCATTTAAGCTAACGATATGTGTTTTGTTTGTGAAAAAAATTATTTGATGCCTGTAAAAGGTTCCCTTTTTCTTTCGTTAAAAAGACGTTCCTAAATGCAGAAATTATTAAAAAAAAAAAATAGCCACAAGAGTTTGTTGGTATTTTGGGCTTGTAAAAATATTTTTGTTTCTGTACCAATCGCGTCGGTGGGTTTTTTTTTTTTCTTTGAAAACACTTTTCTTAAGTAAGTAAAAATATTTAAAAAACAAGTTAAAAAAGTTTTGTTTTGCTTCAATTTATGTGTAATTATAAGAAACAAAATAAATTTTTGGTTGGTTTCAAAGTTGGTAAAAAAATAAAATCCCGTATTCAATTTTTTCAAATAGTTTGTTTAAATACATCAAATACAAAAATAGGATGATGGCGGAAAACATATCGAGTCGGTCTGCCGCCGTTTTTGGTTACATTTCTTCTTCATTAGCAAAGGAAAGGCTAAAGCAACAGTGAATGATGAAGAAAAACACTGTGAGTATAAATATGACTTCGTTCAAAAATTATTCCAACAAAAAAATGTGTCTCAAAGCCAGCCGGCCGCTCTGCTCTGCTTCATCTTCGCCAACAGTGCTTGCTTGTGTGCGCGTCATTGCTTGTGCCAAAACTTTTTTGTTTTTTTCAGCAAAATTATTTGTTTGAAATTTATATGAATTTCAGTAAACTTTTTGTTTGATTCTGTAAAATTATTTGTTTGAAAAAATCGGCGTTTTTTCAATAAACAAAATGCAAACAAATTGTTTGAATATGCGAATTTGTTTGTAGGACCGATTTTAGACAAAAAATTGTTTGATTCTACAAATTTTTCGTTTGAATTGGAAAAATAATTTTTTCTGTGTGCCGAAATATTTAAAACACTTTTCAATAATTTTCAAGACAGGTTTCAAGATTTTGTAATTTTATAACCGCTATTAGATCTTTTCGAAAACTCTTTTCGTAAAGTATAAATTTAGAAGATTTTTTTATAAGCTGTATAACACAAGGGAACAAAGTTAAACATTTTTTGTGTTGCTAGAAAATGTGTAGCAGTTCTTTACCAATTCAATGTCGCTGATTTTAAAACTGCACTTTTTTTATCAGCTCTGATTTGCGTGCAGTATTTATTTTTTATGAATTTTTAAAACATAAAAATCTTTATTTTTTTTACAATTGTTTGATAAGATATTTGAAAATGATTTACAGTCAAAAAGCTTCCGAATAAAAAAAAGTGCAGTTTTAAAATCAGCGACATTGAATTGGTAAAGAATTGCTACAAATATTTTATCAACACAAAAAATTTTTATTTTGTACCTTTGTGACCATATAACCCACCTTTGGACCACTAAGGAGTAGTTTTAAAACTACTCCATGGTATATAACCCACCTTTGGACCAGTAAGGAGTAGTTTTAAAACTACTCCATGGTATACTCAAGAGGATTAGTTTTGAAGTCGTTTAAACACGAAAGCATGTCGTTAAAAAACGAAGCCATGTCGTCTCACTACAAACACTTTTTAACAATGGCATGGTCCATGCTTGCATTACATCGGACTAGTCCATGGAGTAGTCCATTTTATCAAAATGGGTCAGGTGGTCCAATTTTATTTGCAGGGTAATTACCAGCTATGGGCAAATGCAAAAAGAGCGAACGATGTGTATACATCAGGGATGTCAGCGCCTTGCACAATTGTGCAAATTAATTCACATGTACGCTTACGCTCTTTTATTTTGCGAGCGTAAAATATAATTGTTTACTGAGAAACACTCTCATTCAGCGGGAAATATCGCAAATATTGCAAGGCCTGTTTTGAGGCCTCGAAATATATTTATGTATATAAATAAATATACAATAACTGTATGCAGGTACATCTTTTTTTTGTTTTATTATCTTTTTTATTTTATTTATTATCTATGTTTTTGTTTTGTTTTATTTCTGTTTTTGACATTGTACAATGATTTTAAAACAGGGATTTCCATTTCTTTGTACAATTGTGCAATTGTGGTTATTTTTTAAGATATAATTTTAAAATTTTATAAAAATATATATGTAAAGTGAATCCTAATCAACAAAAATTTCAAATTTTCAAAATAATTGTTTTGCATTTAAGCTAACGATATGTGTTTTGTTCGTGAAAAAAATTCGTTGATGCCTGTAACAGGGTCCCTTTTTCTTTCGTTAAAAAGACGTACCTAAATGCAGAAATTATTAAGAAAAGAAAAAGCCACAAGAATTTGTTGGTATTTTGTGATTGTAAAAATATTTTTGTTTCTGTACCAATCGCGTCGGTGGGTTTTTTTTTTGAAAACTCTTTTCTTAAGTAGGTAAAAATATTTAAAAAACAAGTTAAAAAAGTCTTGTTTTGCTACAATTTATGTGTAAACCTATACACATAAAAGCAAATGTGACAGCAGGTAAAATTTTTGGGTAAGAAGATGTGTTTTATTGATGAATTAATGAAACTTTATTGTTTCGCACTATTTTTATTGCTTACTTTTTTATGCTACAATTATATGACCGAGTCTAAAGAGTAAACCTTACTACTTTATGGTATTTATTTAACGTAACTTTGACCTGTTATAATGACTTTATACATTTTTGCAGGCAAACTCAGGTGCGCATTTGGTATTTTGTAAAAAGTTATGATATACCATTAGCTAGAATTAAAATGTATGCACAGATGTTTGAAGTATGAGTAACCCAACACCGTGAATACCCTTTCTATTTTACTTACCACTATGAATACCCTAACTTTTTACTAAAATAACTTTTTCACGTTATAATTCTCATGTAATTCATTTTATTTTTGAATAAAAAGACCAGGGAAATCCATTTCTATGTACAATTGTGTATACCTGTAAACTTCAAATTAGAATTTCATTTAATAGTCTTGTAGACAGCGATAACGGACGTGCAAGCGGATGAGTTTATTAAAAAAAAGATAAATGATGCCATATAAAAAATATTTTATGATAAAAAATGCATTTAATTATTTTCAATGTCTCTTTTGTTTTAAAACATTTGAACTTAAGAGATTGTATACTTTGAAAAGGCATTATGATCATTTCCATAATGATATTAAACAATATGAAGTAAAAGAAAGGGAAAACCAATATAAGATTAAAAAAAAGGTTTATTTGGATATCTTGAAAAGTTGGGTATCACAAGAAGAAGAGCATGAAGATAGGATAGAAGAGTTAAAAATAGAAATATCAAATTTACTAACTTTGGAAATAGTAAAACAGGGAAGACCATTTTCCGATGGGGCATTTATAAAAAAGCTTTTCAATGCAGTTTTGGAAAAACTGAAAATCGATTGCAGCGTAATAAAAACGCTTCCCATGAGCCGAAATAGTGTCGTCAAGCGCACATCAATTTTAGCTGCACATATACAATCTGTGATTAGGGAAAAGTAAAAAAATTGTGAATATTTTTCTTTTTGCCTCGACGAAAGCACCGACATTAATGATCTTTGCCAATTGGTCATTTGTGTTCGATGCATAGATAGTGAGTACAATGTTTTTGAAACTATGTACTCACTTGAAACGTTTTACGGTAATGTAACAGGTAAGGTATTATACGACGTAGTCTTTGAAAACCTGATATCTGTTACACAAGCTTCAAAATTAGCAGGAGTTTGCACGGATGGTGCAAACGTTATGGCCGGGAAGTATGAAGGTTTCGTAGGACAGCTTAAGCAAAATGGAATTGATGTATATGCTTTCCATTGCATAATTCATCAGTCCATGCTTGCCTCAAAATTTATAAGTGATCATGCCGCTATTAAGACTGCAAAGCGGATAATCAATAGAATACGGGGGGGGTCATCATTCATTAACGCACAGAAAATTTGTAAGTTTTCTTAAAAACGTAAACGCCAATCACCACGACTTAAAAATGTTTACGGAAGTTCGTTGGCTTAGTCGGGGTGATTGTCTAAACAGGTTATTCGATCTTAGAAAAGAGGTGTTGCGTTTTTGGGAAACTGAAAATTTAGACGAATGTGAATTAATACAGTTGAATGATTATGAGTTCATTTTAGACCTTGCGTTTCTGGCGGATACAAGCAGTATTTTAAATGAGCTAAATTTGGAACTACAAGGAAGGGGAAACAATTTAAGTGACATATATACGATTGTTTTTAATTTTAAAACCAAATTATTTTTATTAACAAATGAAATAAATAATGAAGATATTTCCAACTTTCCTAAAACTTTGCTTATTTATGACAAGGAGAAATATTTCAAAAAATCTGAGTATTTGGCAATTTTTGAAAACCTTTTTTACAACTTTCAAGATCGTTTTCAAGATTTTGAGGATATAAAGCCACTACTTAACATATTCTAAAATCCCTTTAAGTGCGACATTGCGAGTTATGAATTCAGCATCCAGTCGGAACTAATCATACTTAGGAGCGAAATTAATCCTCCAGACAGGGAAATATTATTGAGTTCTGGAAAAATTTAGACGAGGCGCTATATCCTATATTAAAAAAAAAATTCCTTCAAATGTTTGTCGCTTTTCTCCTCAACATATCTTTGCGAACAAATATTTTCCGATTTTAAATACATTTGCTCAAAACAACGCAATAAATTAACATCCGCAAACCTAAAAAATGTTTTGTTGTTACGAAACTGCAATATAAATTTAGAAGATATTATTGGTAAATAAAAGTATTTATTATAGGCTAGTAAAATCTTCTCTTTTTATAATGTTGGTAAATACTTACAGAATATTTTTGAACTTAATATTTGCATTAGTATGAGCAAATGAATTTTCATTGTTAGAATTCGCAAAGGTATGTTGAGCAAAAAACGAAAAATATAGCAATAAATGTAAGTTAACTTTAAATGGTCTGATGAAAAATGAATGGAAAGCATGAACTATATTTCCTCGCATAATGCTGGCCCTGGTGTTTGCATCGCCCTTTCATGAAAATGTTTTGTAAGCTTTAATACCTTACCTGATTCCCAACAATTTAATCGAACATAGATGACCCTTAGAAAAGGTCTTTAATAAGGCCTCGCAATAGGCCTCGCAACCGCATATTTCGCCCGCTGGGCATGTAAGAGATAAGAGTAATCTCACCAACACAATCATAATTGACATCACTCCCAGTGGTATAAAAAGTAGCAATCGCCACCAATGACAGGCGAAATAGTTAGCACTTTCACACAATTTGTACCAGGGTCTACTGATGTGGCATTCAAATCATACCTAAATCTTTCCCTAGACACCAATATCTAGTGTTAACATTTGAAAATAGGTACCCACTTTTCGCTAGCTAATTCTATAGCTCCAAGTAATGCAGAAAACAATTTTTTTTCAACGACAACACAAAAAAATGTGTATCCGAAATAGATCCCGTTATTAGAACAACAACAAAATCGCATGTTTTTTGCTAGCACGCTTTGAAGATATAAGTAGCTAACCCTTATGGTAGGTAGAGATTATGCAGAGAGGGATCCATCGCCACCTCGTAGGACATCCCCGTGTTAAATTCGCCACTTAAAAGCATGTGAGGTAGATTGTAGTGGGACTAGCGGTAGTTTTTAATGAGCTAGCGAATACACACGTTCTGAGCTAGTACGCCATACCACTGGGCTGGTATACATACACAAAAAACAAAGAGCAAAAGAGCATAAAACCAACAAATGCAAACGTAAACAAACCAATACAATGCCACACATGCAAAGCTTTCAATGTAGTGGTGCCCATACTTGATAATTACCTAGGTCAAATAAAAATAATCGTGAAATACTCTTTGCTAGTGCTATTTAACCTCTTACATATTGTAAAGGGCATTATAAACCACACAAAATGCTTGGCAAACACACACATTATTTCCGTTTGGGGTGTGCCAATAAACAACACAAATATTTTCCGTTCAAACATTAATTTTCATTTTTGTTTTGTTTTCAATGAATGCAGATGCCAATAGTGCTGCGGCAATTTTGTTGCTTTTAGCTTAAAACGGAGAATAAATTATAAAATAATTTAAAGTAAACAGTTTTTAAACAACGAGCTGTTTTGTGGCAAGCAATACTACTAAAAAATTTAAATTTAGTATTAAAAATTAATTGAATTGAATACATTTAGCATAAGACGCCACAAAAAGTTTGACAAATATCCGACATGTCTGCCAAATATTAAAAATTTTTAATATTTCTGCAAACATTGCTTCAAATGTTTGTCCAAACAGCAAACACCCCAATTAACAACACAAAATGTTTGTACAAACGTAAAATTTTGACATGTTTGCCAAGCCATTTGTGAGGTTTATTATGCCCTTAACTCATACAAACACATATAATTACTCGTCAGTTATGCATTAAAGCAGGGGTGCTCATTCAAACAATTGTTTATAAGCCCCACCCCTTTGTTTTTTACGCTCATCAATTTAGTTGTTCGTCAGACAGCAACGAATGCACATGTGCGGACGCTTTGTTGATACATGTTCAAAAATACAGTGTGTACTATAAATGCTATGGACATAAAAAAGTATTTTATAATAAACAATGCCTTTGGTAATGCCCAATGTATTTTATGTTATAAAACATTTAAAGGACATTGGGAAAATGTTATTAAAAGGCATTTTGATTCTTTTCACAGCTATTTGACTGGGTATACTGCTGAGAAAAAAAAAATACTTTTTATTAGAAATAAAAAGATTTTTTTTGAAAAATTAAAGGCATGGCTATCAGGAGAAGAAAATAACGAAAAAAAATCTGATTTTATTTTAAAAAAAGCCATTTCAGGGGTGGTCGCTTTAAATATTGTCAGGCAGGGTAGACCGTTTATTGACGGAGTTTTTATTAAAAAATTGCTTAGCAAAATTTTTCAGATGCTCAACTACAATATTAATTTGATAGAATCTGTGCCCTTGTCCCGCAGTACTATTACGCGACGTACTGCGCAATTAGACACAGCTCTAGAGTTGGCGATTAAGGAAAAATTAAGAAATTGTGTATTTGTTTCCTTTTGCTTAGATGAAAGTACTAACATAAATGATCTCTGTCAGCTTGTTATTTGTGTTCGTTCCGTTGATAGTGAATACAAAGTTTTCGAAACAATGTTTTCTCTAGAGACTTTTTACGGAAATGTCACAGGTAAATTGTTGTTCGATGTTGTATGTGATAAGCTTCTATCGATTGTAGATCCTAAAAAATGTGTTGGGGTCTGCACAGATGGTGCAAATGTTATGTCAGGTAGGTATGAGGGGTTCATCGGGCAGTTGAGAAAACACGGTTTTGATGTTAATACTTTTCATTGTGTTATTCATCAGGCTGCTCTAGCATCAAAATTTATAAGCGATTGCCACGCAATGAAGACTGCAGAGCAAATAATAAATAAGATAAGAGGAGGACATCACTCGCTTACACATAGGAAGTTTGTTAGTTTTTTAAAAACAAAAAATGTCTTACTAATGACTTAATAATGTTAACCGAGGTTCGTTGGTTAAGCAGAGGCGACTGCCTTAACATATTATTTGATTTAAGGGAAGAAGTTCTTCAATTTCTGGAAATAGAAAAAACTGATAAATGCTTATTAAAGTCTCTTAAAGACTATCAGTTTATTTCAGATTTAGCATTTTTGTCGGACACCACTAAATTTCTTAATGATTTTAATTTAGAGTTACAAGGAAAAGATAAGAATTTATACGATATGTCTAAAATACTATTTAATTTCAAAACCAAGTTATATTTATTGTTAACACAAATTCAGTTGGGCGATTACAGGAACTTTTCGAAAATGTCTTTAATTTTTAACCAACAAAGGAACATTAATACATTAGAATATATTAATATATTTGAAACGCTGTTTTTGAACTTTGAAGATAGGTTTAAAGATTTCGATTACATTAACCCACTTCTTGAGCTTTTTGAAAACCCTTTAAGTGTCGACGTTACTAAGTATGCGTTTAAAATACAATCAGAACTTATTATCTTACGAAGCGAAGTAGAAGTTCTACCGAAAATTGATAGATTATTGTTTTGGAGAATTTTGGATGACTCAGCCTATCCCGAACTCCAAACAAATTCTTTAAAGATTCTTTCATTTTTCCCGTCAACATACGTTTGCGAAAAAATTTTTTCGGACTTAAACTTCATATGTTCAAAACAGCGTAATAAATTAAATCCAGTTCTTTTAAAAAATATTTTGCTTTTACGAAACTGTCATAAAAGCATAAAATTAGAAGAGTTAATTTGAGTTTCGAAAAGTTCGTGTAATCGCCCAACAGAATTTGTGATATTAATAAATATAACTCGGTTTTGAAATTAAATAGTATTTTGGACAAATCATAT
This sequence comes from Pollenia angustigena, assembly GCA_930367215.1. NCBI lineage: Eukaryota > Metazoa > Arthropoda > Insecta > Diptera > Polleniidae > Pollenia > Pollenia angustigena. The sequence goes on along the minus strand of OV884056.1, from coordinate 141,283,569 downwards.
AAATTATATTCTTTTCCTTGTAACTCTAAATTAAAATCATTTAGAAATTTAGTGGTGTCCGACAAAAATGCTAAATCTGAAATAAACTGGTGGTTTTTAAGAGACTTTAATAAGCATTTATCAGTTCTAAGTAATCTTTGTGTGAGGCATTTTTTGTTTTTAAAAAACTAACAAACTTTCTATGTGTAAGCGGGTGATGTCCTCCTCTTATCTTATTTATTATTTGCTCTGCTGTCTTCATTGCGGGTTTATCGATTATAAATATTTATTCTAGAGCAGCCTGATGAATAACACAATAAAAGGTATTAGCACCAAAACCAACACATCTTTTCGAATCTACAATCGACAGAAGTTTATCACAAACAACATCGAACAACAACTTACCTGCAACATTTCCGTTAAAAGTCTCTAGAGAAAGCATTGTTTCGAAAACTTTGTATTCACTATCAACGGAACGAACACAAATAACAAGCTAACAGAGATCACTTATGTCAGTACTTTCATCTAAGCAAAAGGAAAATAATTCGCGTTCTCTTAATTTCTCCTTAATCACCAACTCTACAGATGACCCTTATCAAAAAAAGTTTATCACATACAATTAATTCCACTGTACTATTATAAACTTCATTAAATTAAAATATAATAAAAAAATATTATTAAAAATATTAATAAAAATTGCGCGTTTTGTTTTGCGTGTCACTGTTCTTTTATATTCTCTCGCAATCAGTGTTGCCACTTTGTGGGTAATTACCCGAATTTGGTATAATTTTTACGGTCGTGGGTAGAGCGTGGGTAATTTCTCTTAGGTGTAATTTAGGTATAATTTGAAATTTTAATTCAGATGCCCAAATAAAATCAAGATTCGATTTCAATGATGACATTTATTGCTTTTTAAATATTGTTGCTAAGAAATGAACAGCTTTTTGAACCAAAGTCTCGGTTTCTTTTTAAGAAACGACTTCAATTATTAAACAACCATATATTTTCAAATGTTTGGTAATGAATGTCGCAAGATGGACACTTAGATTTGGATAAAGATGCCTATCATAGTGATTTAGAACCTGAAGTTTATTGAAAAAACTTATTCAAACTAAAAACTTGCCTGGGGGAAGATATGTTTCCAATATTGCAACATATAATTAATTTTATAAATTTAAACGGTATTTTTTAAGACCATGAAACTTAAAATGGTAGACAACACAAAAAAAAATAATTTTAATCGCAGATTGATACACGGCATAACCATTTAAAACTGATTTAAAACATATAGACACCGCGCCTGGCCTTGACGAAACTCATTGCAGACGTCCAATTTTGTTTCTCTTTTTCGAATAAAATGAACAATGTTGACCTCCAAGACACCTATTGTTGCTGGTTTATCAGCATTAACCACTGACTTTACAACCCTACGGAAAACAATCAATAAGTGTCACATCGCACGGCCTTGAAGTCTAATTGACAGTTTATTTGCTCTAAATCAACACATCGCCTTCATTTGTGAAAAAAAGTTGTTTCATTTAAAGCCTGGTACTCTGTTCAATATTTCAAGTGAAATGCTGTCAAAATGCATATGAAAAAAACTTGTGCGGAATATCTATGAAATAATCACCCTTATTGTGTTTGGCGTATTTAAAATACGCCTACGACTGTTTGGTAATAGATTAAAGAGAACGTGAACTTTTTTCCTTTAATCTATTACCAAACTGTCGTAGGCGTATTTTAAATACGCCAAACACAATAAGGGGGAATGTTGATGAAGTTGTACTCTGTTTATTTTGTGAAAAAGTTCCGAAATGTTTCTGGCAACATTTTTTTTACAACTGCGAAATAATGTAAGCTGCCTTTATTTCACGTGGAATTTTAAGCAAAAGCAAAACAGTATGAACTTAATATTAAAAAAGAAATAAAAAATTAAAATAACACAACCGGTAACAGTTTTTTTATCCATATTTACTTTTTTTTTAAAAAAACAATAATTTTAGTAAAATACATGTGGCGTTTGTTTACATACACGAAACAATGTAGCATACTTTGAAGGAATAAAAACGTCAAATTGTACAAACTCGCAAGATTGGTAACATTGATAAATGCCAAAATATTCGTGTGGAATAATCAATGTTGCTTAACATTTTTTACAAATTTGAACAGAGTACTAGGCTTTAGTCATGAAGTCACCTTTAAGTTGCGAAAATCGATGGCTGATTTTCAAAGTATATTTGGATAATTTGGTGGCGTTGTTCAAGCATGAATCTATTAATGATGATATGCCTGATCAAAAAGTGAAAACAGTATGACAATTCGTTTGACAGCTAACCTTTCGTAAGCTCTATGGGGCTTTAAAGCATCCATGATAAAGCAATGCCAAGGAACATTTTAAACCTTCCAAAGATATATCAACCAAATGTGGAAGTTAAACTCATTATTTTAGCAGTTTTATTTTATGTTTTATTAATTTTTTTAAGTCTTTAATGTTATTTTTTGTTAATTTAAATAAAATTAACAGTTTGACTAATATTGATCTTGTTTTAATGAGTTTGCTGTGTTTTTGCTTCTTTGTAAATGTATTTTTATTAAATAAAACTTAAATTTTATATCAGGTGTAATTTCAGTTAAATCGGGTAATTTTGCTCCATCTCAAGTGTAATTTTGAATCTTGCTGGTGGTTAGTGCTGGTTCACACAGGTCAAGTTTACTTGAACAGTTTTATTTAAATTTTCTTTTTAACTTGCGTTCACGTTCATGCACAAAATTAATTTTTGTTTTCTTTTCCTTCAACTTTGTAGCTTTTTATTATATTACGGATGAAAAAAGAAAAGAAAAATACAAAACTGACTGGTACGGTCAAGTATGTACCCCTTTTCATTCTCTTTACCCCTCTCTCCTAAAAGCTCGTGACTTGAAGAGTCAAACTTGACCTGTGTGAACCAGCACTTACACTGCTCGCAATACAAATGCAAAACATTTTTGAGCACCCCTGCATTAAAGAGAAACATTTTTTTTTTGATGAGCAAATTCTCTTATGCATTCTTACGATAAACAACTGCACAGAAAAAATTATTGCCGAATTATTTTCAAACAAACGATTGTTTGAAAATTTTTTTGATTTCTACAAATTTTTTTACTGGTTCAATCAATATTTTTGTTTGATTTTTATTTAACCAACAAAAATGTGGACAACTCTTCAAAAATTTAATAAGCGCGCTATTGGTTTGAAGTTTTCATAATTTTGTATGAAATATTTAACGCTCTTTAATGTTGTCGTCTTTTTGCATTTTTTTTATTGATTGTAAGCAACACTTCTTTATGTGAAATATAAGAACTACAACAAAAAACACATGCAATAAGAAAAATGATAAAATAGCGTGACGACGTTTGTAGTAAAAAAACAACAAAAACAATAGCAGGTAAAAAAACGTTTCATTTTTTTTAAACAACAGAAAAAACACATTATAAGAAACAAAATAAATTTTTGGTTGGTTTCAAAGTTGGTAAAAAAAACCAAATCCCGTATTCAATTTTTTCAAATAGTTTGTTTAAATACAACAAATACAAAAATAGAATGATGGCGGAAAACATATCGAGTCGGTCTGCCGCCGTTTTTGGTTACATTTCTTCTTCATTAGCAAAGGAAAGGATAAAGCAACAGTGAGTGATGAAGAAAAACACTGTGAGTATAAATATGACTTCGTTCAAAAATTATTCCAACAAAAAAATGTGTATCAAAGCCAGCCGGCCGCTCTGCTCTGCTTCATCTTCGCCAACAGTGCTTGCTTGTGTGCGCGTCATTGCTTGTGCCAAAACTTTTTTGTTTGATTCAGCAAAATTATTTGTTTGCAATTTATATGAATTTCAGTAAACTTTTTGTTTGATTCTGTAAAATTATTTGTTTGAAAAAATCGGCGTTTTTTTTCAATAAACAAAATGCAAATAAATTGTTTGAATATGCGAATTTGTTTGTAGGACCGATTTTAGACAAAAAATTGTTTGATTCTACAAATTTTTTGTTTGAATTGGAAAAATAATTTTTTCTGTGTGGAATAACAAAAAGAAAACGCACAGTTCACAACAAAAGAATAAGGTAACATAAGTAAAAATATTAATTAGAAATAATAATACATTTAATTAATTCAGTTATATTAAAATAAAATGAAATTTTAGTCGGGTTTTTTATGGGAAAAATTAGTGGAAAATTTTTTTTTTTTTAATGAACCAAAGAAAACGAGGAAAAATAATATAAGCAAAATTGATCGGAAGGTAATTTAGTGTTGGTCGTCATAATTAATTTGGTTTTCTATCTAAATTATCCTTTATTTAGAACACAAGTTCACAATTAACATTTACTCTAAAGATTTGAGCTTGTTTATAAAAAAATTTTTCAACCCCAAATTAATTTGAATTTTATAAAGTGTGCTCTTTACTAATAACAATTATATTATTTTAAGCATAACTTGCTTATTTAATGCAAAGGATGGTATTAATGCAGTGGTGATCATTTCATAGAGCAATTGCTTTTTGGCTCCACCCATCACTTTTTTATGCTCTTTTAATTCAGTTGTCTTTCAGACGGCAAATAGTGCACATGCTTGGCGGATGCTTTGGTTGATTTTAAAAAATAGTGCGTAAAAAAAATGTTCGTACCATTACGAAAACTTTTTATGATAAATACTGCATTTTGTTTTGTTTTTTTTTTACCTTTAAAATATAAGGAAACATATTTTGTTTTACCAAATAGCAAATTAATTGTGTATTGAAGTATTAAACCGATTTTTTTAACCAAAACAATTTTTACGATTACATTTTTACAAAAATCTTTTCATTTACTTTTTTGTTGTACTGTATTTCAAAATTTGTCTCATATTCTCACCAATACACAAGCATTTCAATTTTGATCAGCACTGTATTAATGAGAGTTCTTATATATTAGGCAAGACGTGCGTGCTCTTTATTTGAAAATAAGGGGCAAATGAGTGTAAAGAAAAAAATAGTGACCAGAAAGCTGAGAGGAAAAGAGCTTTCCAAACCGTAAAAAAAGAGAAAAGTTGAAGATGAACTAGCCAGCGTTGCCATTTTGGTGCCTTTCGGGTATTTTTTGGTGCTTTTTTGCTTATGCAATACCCGAAATTTTGTTAAACACCCGTTTTTGAAAAGCGGGTATTTATAGTGCTTTTAACAATTTCTCACAGTGCTTTTAAGTGCCTTTTACAATATTTATTTTTTTGTACCATTTTTTAAAACTTCGATTATATTGAGGATGATTAAGATGAGATTTGCTATTTGGGGTACAATTTTGGGAAGGCCTGTAAAGATTTTAAGGTTTCAAATGATAAAATAAAGTGATAAAAGAAAGTTGCATTCGTTTTACCAAAAACTTTATTTACGAGGTTAGCGCTAGGCTTCCAAGCAATTTGGAAATTTTACAAAAAGTTTACTTTTTAGCGTTGACAATATATTTTTTTTAATTAAAATTTGGACTGTCATTAAAATTTATAAAGAATGGTCGGTCACTGCAAATTTTCGGTAATTGCAACAGGCCAGATTTTTTCTAACTACGAAAATCTAGCTCGATTTTGTAACTGTTTTATGACCAATTCAAACTCAGCTGATGATGATCGAAATGATTTGGTTTATGTAATTTTTATTGAAGGTAATAATAATAAATTTAAAAATATTTGTATACATTAAAAAAACGAATAACTTGCAAAGATAAATTTTCCAGTGAACATCAAAACTAGGTTACATTAAAAAATTCTTTCCACATTTGCGGAAGAATGTGGAAGCACCAAAAATTTTACCAAATGCTGCCATTAAATGTTCACGTTATAAATCTGAAATTTTTTGACAAAAAGTTTGCAAATTTATTTAATTTTTCTTACATAAGAATTGGCTATTTAATTTATGTACTAACATCGTCCTCAATTGCGTTATAATCTTTAAAAAAAAATTATTTAATTATCAAAGTAATTATTATTTAAATTATGCATAATTGATAGTGAATATAAATTTATCTTACCTTTATTCTTTTGTAAGTAGATAAAACTTTTCAAACACAAATATAAAGTGTTTTAAATTTTCCTAATAGAAAAAGAATTTTTAACTGAATTATTTTAGGTTTAAAAATTATTTCTTTTTTAACTTTGGCCTTTAATTCTTCATAGTGGAATATTTTTCAAATAAAAATGTATTAACCCAACACACATTACAAACACTGCATTTAATATTGAATAAAACTAACCCCTTTTTCTTTAGTAGAAGCGCTGACTTAATAAGAGTTGTCTCTTTTCAATGTTACAACTGTTTCAGTATCGCTTAAAGTTAGTATATTATTATCAAACAAACAAAAAGTAATCGCCTTTTACGTGTTAGTCAAAAAATCGGCATTTTTGGAGCAAAAATCGGCAAATCGGCACTTTGATAATTTAGAGCAGAGCCCGGCAACACATACATGCAGACTTTTTGTTTTTTGTGAGAGAATAATAACTCTCCCTCTAAGAAGCACTTAAAGAAATTTTTGTGTTATTTTCTTGTTTTTAAAATCAATCTAGCTGTTAATGTAAACACTCAAAACATAAGTGTATGTTTTATATAAAATAAAAAACAAAAAAATCATTAATATTAAACAAATCATATTCTTCAGGAAAAAAAAACCATAATATCATTTCAACGTGTTAATCTATTGAAACAAAACAAAATTCAGAAATTAATGACTTGCGTTCATCAACCTTAACTTAAACTTAAACGATTCTTCAAGAAAAATAAAAAAAAACTATAATAAATAAATATTTCATTAACATTCGGGAGTGCAAAAAAAAAAAAAAATTCGGTAAACAAGAAATTAAATTCCCATTCTTCTTTAAACATTTCTCGCAGTGGAATTCTAAAGCAAGCGTCAACAGAACCTTCTTGTTTGAATGTTTGTTTGTTTTTTACAAAGTGAGAGTGAATGTTATTGTGAGAAAAAAAGCACGGTGTAGTACTTTTGCCGGGCTCTGATTTAGAGGCAAAAAATCGGCAAAATGGCAGGCCTGTTTGTGTCTTAAAACATTTACGTACAAACACTCTTAAACTCGCACTCACACTTTCATTTTCTCTAGCAATATAAAAAAAAAATCCCACCCCAAAAATCAATTTATATCAGGCATTTCCAAAAATTTTTTGGTTGTGTATTAGTGAGTACCAGAGAGTAAAAAATTGAGAGAATACAGCCGAAATAAAATGTTAGTAATAACTTTTATAAGTTGTATATCACAAAGGTACAAAATAAAAATTTTTTTGTGTTGATAAAATATTTGTAGCAATTCTTTACCAATTCAATGTCGCTGATTTTAAAACTGCACCTTTTTTTTATTCGGAAGCTTTTTGACTCTAAATCAGGTTCAAATATCTTATAAACAATTGTAAAAAATAAAGATTTTATTGCACGCAAATCACAGCTGATAGAAAAAAGTGCAGTTTGATAATCAGCGACATTGAATTGGTAAAGAACGAGGGCTGATTTAAAACCATGTGAGATCAGGCCATGATGGCTTTATCGCCCATTCAAATGAAAAAAAAAATAAAAAGGCTTTATCTGCCTATTGAACGAGAGATAAAGCCATCATGGCCTTATCTCACGTGGTTTTAAATCACCCCCCCCACCCCCCCACCCCCCTAAAAACTGCTACAAATTTTCTATCAACACAAAAAATGTTTAATTTTGTTCCCTTGTGTTATACAACTTATAAATAAAATCTTCTAAATTTATACTTTTATGGCAGTTTCGTAATAGTAGAATGCTCTTCAAATGGGATGAACTTAATTTATTACGTTGCTTGGAACAAATAAATTTTAAATCCGAAAAAATTTGTTCGCATAGGTAAGTAGTGCCGAATAAAGAGAGGCACTTAAATGAATTTTTTTTTAGTTCAGGATAGACTCGCCATCCAAATATTTCCAGAACTCTACAATATTATTTTCGTCTGGAGCATTTACTTCGCTCCGTAGTATGATTAGTTCTGACTGAATATCAAATTCGTAGTTGCTTACATCGCAACGAAAAGGGTTTTCGAAAAGATCTAATAGCGGTTGTAAAATTACAAAATCTTGAAACCCGTCTTGAAAATTATTGAAAAGTGTTTCAAATATTTCGGCATATTCATATCTTTTGTCGATTTCGAGATTTCTATAAACAAGTGAAGTTTTTGGAAAATTGGAAAAATCACCAGTTTTAATTTGGGAACAAATTAGAAAAAGTTTTGCTTTAAAATTGTGAATGATTTTTGACCAGTCGCAAATATTGCGTTCTTTTCCTTGCAATTCCAAATTTAGTTCATTTAACATACTTGTCGTATCTGCCAAAAACGCTAAGTCTAAAATAAAATGATTGTCTTTTAAACACTGTACTAAAACTATTTATATTTTCTCAGTTTCTAGGAACTGAATAACTTCTTCTCTTAAATCATAAAGTCTATTCAGGCAATCACCGCGACTTAGCCACCGAACTTCTGTAAACATTTTCAGGTCACAGAACATAGCATTTTTATTTTTTAAAAAGGTTACAAATTTTCGGTGGGTAAGCGCTTGATGTCCGCCTCGAATTTTATTTATTATGTCCTCTGCTGTCTTCATAGCTGGGGTATCACTTATGAATTTCGATGCAAGAGCGGTCTGATGAATTATGCAGTGAAAATTATGAACTGCAAATTCGTGTTTTTTTAATTGGTCTATAAGCCCATTATATTTGCTCAACATAAGGTTTGTGGTCAAACTTCAGCCTATAATACTATCTTTGCCTGGGTACTCAGTGGTCCCATAAAAACAAAATCGGTTCAAACATTCACAACTTCAGTTGTTCCTAGTGAAATGTCTGAGCTTAATACACTTTTGAAAAAGTTCTGGGAACAGGAAGAAATTCCAGTAGCTCCTTCAAAGACAGCTGAAGATGACTTTTGTAAAAAATATTATACTGAAACAACCACACGTAATGAAAACGGTAGATACGTGGTACGGTTACCATTCAAACCTGACTTTCCTGGAAAAATATTTCTTGGATCATCTCGATTCATAGCTCGAGCTCAGTACACGAGCTTGGAAAAACGTTAGCAAAAGATGACGACCTTCAGTCGCAGTATAAGGATGTTATAAATGAGTATCTCACTCTTGATCATGTGGGAGAAACGTCATCTAATGAAAATGGTAAATATGGTTCGTTTTATTTGCCACATCACGGTGTAGTCCGCCCAGATCACAAAACAACCAAACTCAGAGTTGTATTTAATGCCAGTAAAAAATCAAAGTCGCAGTTCTCGCTAAATGATGTTCTTTATACAGGCCCCACATTACAAAACGATTTGATCTCCATAATTCTCAATTGGAGAAAGTATCAATACGTTTTCAATGGCGACATTCAGAAAATGTACCGCCAGATTATATTACATCCTGCTGATAGACCCTTTCAGAGGATTTTATTTCAACCTCAAGATGACGGCCCAATTAAAGATTATGAATTGAAAACAGTTATCTTTGGAGTAAATTGTGCACCGTATCTAGCAATACGGACCCTTTTAAAACTAGCATCAGATTCTGAGTCTGCATACCCTAAAGCAGCGTCAATTCTGCGTAAAGAAACGTATGTCGATGACATTCTTTCTGGAGGTTATTCGGTAGAAGATGTTCTATCGGCTCAAAAACAACTTATGCTTGTATTGGGATCAGCTGGATTTTATCTAAAAAAATAACAGCAAATGATGAAAAATTACTTTCTCATATTTCAAAGGAAGATCTGTATGATTCTGATTTTCTGCGCTTTCACGATGCAAGCTCTACTAAAACATTGGGTATAAGGTGGAATGCGCTATCAGATTCATTTACGTATAAATTTGATCCAATTGAGCAAGAGACAAAAATTACTAAGAGGAAAATTCTGTCATCAGTGGCAAAATTATTTGATCCCTATCGTTATAAGGGCAAAAACACTTATTCAACAACTTTGGTTAGAAGGCCTGGATTGGGATGAGGAAGTGTCTCAAGAAAGTCTACAAAGATGGAACGATCTTATTCAAGATCTCGCTCAAGTAGAAACAATTTCGATTACGCGCTGGATACAATACATGCCAAACGACAAGGATCAATTGCACGGGTTCTCAGATACTTCTAAAACAGCATATTGTGCAACGGTTTATATACGTTGTCAGAACGATTACCACAATACGTTCGTTAATCTATTAGTGGCTAGGAGTAAAGTTGCCCCTATCCAAACGATTTCTCTACCGCGTCTGGAACTCAGTGGAGCAGTTCTTCTAGCTAATCTAGTTAATTATGTAATTTCATCCTTTAATCTGCACGCTGAAGAGATTCATTTGTGGACTGATTCTTCTATTACGCTGGGGTGGCTGTCAAAGCTGCCTTCGACATGGGAAACATATGTCGCTAATAGAATAGCGCAAATTCACAGATTGGTACCGGATGCAAAATGGCATCATGTCCCATCTCACGACAACCCGGCGGATCTTGGAACTCGAGGATGTAAGCCTCAACAGCTAGTACACAATAGCCTCTGGTGGCATGGACCATCATGGCTGACTAAACCCGTAACAGAGTGACCAAAAAGAAATCCCCTTAAAACTCCAGAGGTATCTAAAATTGTAACTCAAGCTCTACATGTGGAAGTGCAGGACAATGAAGTTCTGAGTAGATTTTCTTCTTATAGCAAAGCTTTACGCGTTATATGCTATATGTTCAGGTTTTGTAGAGGATGCATGAAAAATTTGGGGCACAAAACTCAACCCGAGGCTTCGATAAGTCTAACGCAAGCAGAAGTGAAATTTGTTAAATTGCGCCTTATTGCTTTAGCTCAAGAAACATTTTATCCCGATGAGTACAAGTGTCTGCAGGCCTCTCAAAATGTGCCTAATAGAAGTCCTCTTAAACCTTTGAATCCATTTCTTGATTCAGACTTAATTCTTCGGGCAAACGGAAGGTTGGTTCAATCCACTCTTCCGTATAGTGAGTGGTACCCTATAATACTCCCGGGTAAATCACAATTCTGTAATTTGTATCTCACGTATTTGCATCAATTTTTATATCATGCTGAATGTAGCCAGATGTGCAGAATGATCCAGACAGAATATTTTATTGCAAGACTTAAACCCCGAGTTAAAAGTATAGTTCGCAATTGCAAGGTTTGCATAATCCAGAGCCATTTGAGCTCAAGGTCTCTTCTTTACGCAGAGCTACTTACGTAAAAGGGTATGTCTGTGTTTTCGTATGCTTTAGTACTAAAGCTGTCCATTTGGAAGCCTGTTCTGAACTTTCTTCAAAGGCGTTTCAGGCCACATTTGCTCGTTTCGTCGGGAGGCGGGGCCTCTCCCAGAGGGTTATGTCGGACAATGGGAAGAACTTTCTTGGCGCCAGTAGGGTTCTTGAACGGGAATTTTCCACATTTGTGCGTAACGCCGCTGAGGACGTAGCTCAGAAGTATTTGTCTCATGGGTTTGAATGGAGGTTTATACCGCCACACGCTATGCATATGGTCGGCTTGTGGGAAGCGGCTGTAAAGAGTTTCAAATTCCATTTCAAAAGGATCGCGGGCGCTCATAAATACAACTTTGAAGAATTTTCCACGATCTTAGCTCGAATTGAAGGTGTTCTGAATTCACGACCAATCTCCGCTCTGTCAGACGACCCAGAGGACTTAACAGCCCTAACTCCAGGACATTTTTTAAGAGGTGCCCCTTTATGGCTTTCCCGGAGCAAGATTGGCAAAATATCTCTGTCATAAACAGATGGGAAAGGTTGAAGGCAATCCATCACCAGTTCGCCATACGATGGAAAGAAGAGTACTTAAAATCATTACATAAGCGCTACAAGTGGCAGAACACAACTCCCAATCGACAAGTGGGCGATCTAGTGGTCGTAATGGATGACTTGTTGCCGCCCCATGAATGGCGACTCGGTAGGATTGAGAAAACCTTTACGGGATCTGATGAAAACGCGCGCATTGCAGAGGTACGCACCTCCTCAGGACTCTTAACCAGACCCATAGTAAAATTATGCTTTTTGCCGTTCTTGGGCAACTGACATTTTATGTTAAACATATTGTCCATATCTTTCTCATATATTTTAGCAAGTACACATAAATTTAACTTTACCCATATTAATAGCATTCACTAATAATACCTTTTCTTCATATTACTCTCATTCAACCTCTAAATTTCCCGCTACCATTAAATTAAAATAACCCTTTTCCACATTCCATTGTAATTTTAACATTAACTAATAAAATTGTGTTGTCCCTTAGTCACAGGTCGAACCGCAGACTTACGGCCACAAGAATGCAAGCCCAGGCCGTAGTGCAACAGGTCAGCATAGTACCCAACCGAGGGATTTGGAGGTGTTCTATTGTGTAATATGCCGGGGTTACCATGGGCTAGTGTTCTGTAAGAGGTTTAAGAAGATGACGGTGGAGCGAAGGCGAGAACTTGTACACTGAAAGAAAAATGCTTCATATATTTAATGAATCATTTTTATAAAAAAGTTTTCCTTGGGTAAATGAAAATTTTCATTGTCTAAATGGAATTTCATAGGTTTGATGAAGTATTTTCGTTAAAATTGCTTCATTAGATTTCGTAATTACGTTAAAAATTTTCATTGGATATATGAAAACTTAAGTTTGTCCAAGTTAAACAAAAAATTTGAATTGGGAACTTAAAAAAACAATATACAAACATAACTATATTCATAAATTAATACAAAATTATAGTTTCCTTAAAAAAATGTTTAGTTGTTATTTAAAAAATGTAAGATTTAATAACTTCATACATCTAATGTTACATGTATGCCATTAAAGTTATGAAATCAAAAAATTTTTTTATAAAAGCAACATATTTCAATAATTGCCTTCATAAATTTAAATTTTCATTATGACAATAAAAATGTCATTATAGTAATGAAACAAAAACTTTCAATCCACTTTCAATCAACGTTGTTATTGTTATTATGGACAATTTAATCTCATATTTACGGTCTTAATTGAGAAAAAAACATAGCTTTTTTATACAAAAACTACACTGCCCCGGTAGACTAGCTGGTAGTGAGCTCGTCTATCAGCACCGAGGTTACATGTTCGAATCCCACCAGAGACAGAAAAAAAATAAAAAAATAAAATAAAGTAAAATAAAATAACAAAAAATAAAAAAAAAAATAAATAAAAAAAAAATAAAAAAAAAAAAATTTTACTTTATTGAAAGTATTCATCCAATGAATAATATTCATGGATCTAATGTAATGTTTCATTAAGTCCTCTTAATGAAACAGGTTTCATTGATCCAACGAAGCGCTGCATAGGTTCCTTTATAATGCAATTTTTCATGGGATTAATGTCAAAATTCGTTAGTATTGCGAAGAAAATTCTTTCAGTGTAGGCAATCTGGGCTACTGCTTCAACTGCCTGGCAAGGAGCCATACACTTAACTCATGCACCTCCATGGAGGCCTGCAAACGGTGTGATCAGTTGCACCATACAATGCTGCATCTGCCGAGTCGCCAAGGTCAGCAGCGGGAGGCATCCGTGGGCGGTAGAACGGCCTCTAGTAGAGCAACCTCTTCCAGCAGAAGCCCCAGCCGAGCCTCCGTCAGAAGAGCCCCTAGCAGAACACCTTCCAGGAGCAGGAGCACCAACATGGCGGTTGTAAGAGCTCAACAACCACGTCAACAACAATGTCAACAGCGACGTCGTCAGCAGCAGCAACGTCGCCAGCAACAGCAACGTCGCCAGCAACAACAACGTAGGCGAAACCAGCAGCACCAACAAAATCCGCAGCGACGGAAACCTCAACAACTGGCAGCGCAATCAGCCATTAACCCAGAGCCGCGTCTTGATGGGCAACTATTGGCCGAGGACATTAAGTCACTGGCCAACGTGTTGTGCGTAAAGTACAACTCATAATCTTCAGGCAAAGGCCTGGGCCGGCGCCATGTTCAAACCACATTTGAACACTTAATTAAATATGGAAAAATGAATTGAAAATCTTAAATTAAAATAATGAATTTAAAAGCCTTTAGAATAAAATATGGAAAAATGAATTTAAAATCGTGAGATAAATTATAATGTAATATGAATGAGAATTAATATTTAAATTTTAACTGAATTTTAATGTATGAATTGTAATCCCTAACCAGTTACATTGTAGTTTGAAAGCCACTGTATTATAAGTATCTTTATTTAGTACTTAGAAGTTACGGAGTTATTCCAGACCTCTTTGGCTATCTGCGAACTGAAGACAGGTTAATATCTAAAAATAAAATTATATATTTCTTACTTGTCGCCTAGCAACAGAAGTGAACAGTCTGAATTAAATCTAGTTATCTTAACCTGCATAAAGAACCTAAATACTTAAATTTAAATGATTTTATACTTATACTAAACGTTAACTTAAATACCTATCTACTCTATACGCTACCAATTAAAACTAAATAAACCCTGACATCATAATTGCACACACTTACTCTTTTGTCATTGATCTGAGCTGGGAAATCTCAACTTCAAGGTGACTATAAGCCAATTTATTTAAACGAGCCTCATATTTAAAAAGAATTAATTCTCTCCCTTAAATGATTTTCTTTTCGAATCCCTACAATTATAATCACTCGTTGAGTGATTATTATCACAATCTTAATCAAAGTTTCTCCTACAATTTAGTACCCGACAGTTCTGTAGCCCATAAGGAAGATTGTTTATAGTTTGTGTGTGTCCCTAACACACAGAACTACAAGCAGTTTCACTGCTAAATTTAGCATTACTTATTTTGATTTAAGCTTCGTACAGACGATGGTCCGATCTTAAAATGTTGTCATTAAAATTGCCTAAAAATTTATTGCTACTGTGAGAACATTTTAAGCTCATTTTTATTTGGCAGATGTGTAAAATTAATGCATCTGACAAAGGCTCCTTTGTCAGAAAAATGAAAACATTGTAAGATGTAACCACCGTCTGTACGAAGCTTAAGCAGTGAATTTTTCAAATTGCATTTAGCATAATTTTCAGGATTTTTCTAATATTTTATTAGCAATTTTTAGCATTTTTTGATCTTAACAAGTAAGAAAGTATAGTCGGTCAAGCCCGACCATATGATACCCTACACCACAGAATTTAATAACACATCATGCTTATGTGTCCATATTAATATGGGTTTATCTATGTTTATAAACTTCATTCAAATCGGTTTGAAAGTTTGTGAGAGGCAGAAATTGCCCCTATCTCCCCTCGTGGTCCTATTTTCTTAAAAATGCATAGCTTATGTGTTCGTACAAATATGGATCTATCTATGTTTTAAATTTTATTAAAATCGGTTTGATGGTTTCTGAGAGGAAGAAATTTCCCCCCCCTCTTCTGTCGTGGTCCTACGATTCGGCCCATTTTCAATACGCTTGGTCCTTGTGCCAATAAGAACCTATGACCCAAATTTTATCAAATTATCTTCAAAATTGCGACCTGTACTGTGCGCACAAGGTTGCATGGACAGCCAGCCAGCCGGACGGACATCGTTAGTTCGACTCAGAAAGTGATTCTAAGTCGATCGGTATACTTTAAGGTGGGTCTAGGAGCAATATTTTAAGGCGTTACACACATCAGCACAAATGCATTATACCCTCTCCACTATTGTGGTGTGGGTATAAAAATTGTATATAGTATATATTGCTATTTCAGAATATAATGTTACGAAAGTAACTTTAGTTAAGAATTAGTTGTAATTATTGTTTAAGAATTAGTTGTAATTATTGTTTAAGAATTAGTTGTAATTATTATTATACCCACACCACAATAGTGGAGAGGGTATTAAGCATTTGTGCTGATGTGTGTAACGCCTTAAAATATTGGTCCTAGACCCACCTTAAAGTATACCGATAGACTCAGAATCACTATCTGAGTCGAACTAATGATGTCCGTCCGGCTGGCTGGCTGTCCATGTAACCTTGTGCGCAAAGTACAGGTCGCAATTTTGCAGATAATTTGATAAAATTTGGGGCATAGGTTCTTATTGGCACAAGGACCAAGCCTATTGAAATCGTAGGACCACGAGGGAAGATAGGGGGAAATTTTTTCCTCTCAGAAACTATCAAACCGATTTTAATGAAATTTAAAACATACATAGAACCATATCTTTATGGACACAAAAGGGATGCATTTTTAAAAAAATAGGACCACGAGGGGAGATAGGGCCAATTTCTGCCTCTCAACCCGATTTTAATGAAATTCAAAACGTAGATAGATCCATATCTATATGGACACATATCCTATACAATTTTTCAAAAATAGGACCACAAGGGGAGGTAGAGGGCAATTTCTGCCTCTCACAAACTTTAAAACTGATTTTAATGACTTTTATATATATAGATAAATCCATATTTATATGGACATATAAGCATGATGTGTTTTTTAATACTGTGGTGTAGGGTATCACATGGTCGGGCTTGACCGACTTTACATTCTTACTTGTTTATCTTGTATTTATTAGTTATTTTGTGTTCATAAGTAATTTTATTAGTTTACATTGTTATCAACAATTTTTATAATTTATGCACTTCAATCCCAATGTGCAGAAAGCCCTAGAAATTACAGTTAAAAAAGCTTTAGTATAAGTGGTGAAATTATGTAAACATAAGTGCCGCCATAAATCATAATAGACGATAGAGTGGTGAATGGTAAGCCTCGAACCGTCGAGAAACATTTCGAATGTTCTAGATGGCTGAATTACAGGATAAATACTTACAACGGCTAGCATCAAAAAACAGTATTAGTTCAGACTTTGTCAAGTTCACTATAAACATTGAAGTGTGTTGATTACAATAGTGAGTTGTAAATAAAAGCTGTAAATTTCGGTTGTTAAAGTGACTAAGTTCTTAATAAATAAGTGTTATACATTAAAGTGTTGTGTTTATTTAATTTTATTAAAGTGCATTAAAGAACTCAAAACGGTTTATTATAAAGGAAATAAACCAAAACGTTATTGAAAGGCAGTAACGTAACAATTGGTGTCAGAAGTGAAATTGCATAAATAAAATAAAATAAAGTGAAAAAAAATATAAATAAAAAATAAATAAACTAATTAATAAAAATAAAAAAAAAAGACAGCAATGAAATTTGAAGAGCTAAAAGTAGAACAGCTCAAGAAAGGATTGGGCAAGTTGGATCTGCCAACTGCAGGTAATTAAGCAGAGCTGCTGAAGAGACCATTAGATGATTTCGGGCGACGAAATATGGACATTGTGAGTTACGAATTTGAGGATAAGGAAGACATAGAGGTATGTACTCGTGAAGTTGCCAGCAGTATGGATTTAAACACAATGTTTGCTGCTATGATGGCAAAAATAAAAAAAAATGTCTGAAGAAACTTCTAGAAAAATGGACGATAATTCCAAAAGCATGGTACAGATGATAAAAGAAAATTCTAGTGATATTCTAGCTGAAGCTTCTAAAAAAATATATGAAACTTCTAAAAAAAATGGACGATAACTCTAAAAGCATGGTACAGATGATAAAAGAAAATTCGAGCGATATTCTAGCTGAAACTCCTAGAAAAATTTATGAAAATTCTAGAAAAATGGACGATAATTCTAGAAGCATGGTAATGATGATAAAAAAAAATTCAGATGAAACTTCTAGAAAAATGGAAAAGAAAACAAGCACCACCCTAGCTGAAATTCAAGAGCATTCTAGAATAACGAACGAGAAATTTCAGGAGATTTCCAGTGAAATGAACGAAAGAGTAAACGAAATGGTAATAGAATTTAACCAGAAGCTATCTGATGTAAAAACTCAAGCCACGGATGTTAAAACACAAGTTACGGTTTTTGATGAAAAACTACACCATCTGGAGGCAAAAGTTAATAACATTCAATACCAAGAAGGACCAGTGCCAGTTATTCCAGAAGTTTTTAGTAGAATAAAGGCCCCAAGTTTTGACGGTAGTGTCCCATTAAATGTTTTTAAGTTCTAGTTCGGTACAGTTGCCAACAGAAATGCATTGAGCAGTGAGGAAAAAGCCGTCGAGCTCATAACGTAAGTATGGAGGTGAACACAAAAAGGAAATCTACAAAATGGAGTTGCGTGGCAGACTGCAAAAGGGGGAGATTGAGCAGTTCGCACAGCTAACTTATTCTGGTGAGAATCATCCCTTTTTGGATCATTTTAAAACTGACGCATTTGTAAACGGTATTCGGGATGCAGATACTATACTTGCGGTTTGTGCATCACAAAACCCAGCATTTGCAAAGACTGTTTCATTTGCCCTGGCCCAGGAAACCGCAAGAATTATTTCAAGACCACAGACATACAAGGTGCGAAAACTCGATATGGCTTGCGAGGACGAAAGCGAGTTAATTAAGGAAGTGAGGGGCATGAAAGACGCGCTTTTCGAGGCTTTGGGTGAGAAGCAATCTAAAAACAAAGTCAAATGCTATAACTGCGATAAGACTGGTCACATACAGCGTAACTGCAAAGCACCAAGAATCCCTGTTAAAGTTAAAAGAGCTAGCACTGCTGGGCATGAGCTAGCTCCCACATCTAAGGACCCCACAATCTCCATCTCAGTAATGCAACAGAGTAACAGAAACCTTACTGCTTGTGGTTATCTTAACGGTCAAAAACGGCTTTTGACTGTGGACACTGGGGCATCACATTCGATCATTAGGCCTGATTTAATACAACAGTCCATCGAACCACTAAGGGGTGTGAGTCTGCGAACAGCTACGGGTGAGCCTGCCACCGTCTATGGGAAAGTAAAATTAAGTAAGGCCAACACAAGCGCTCACCATGTATTTATTGTGGCTGATATTGTAGACAAAGTAATAATTGTCTCAAATTTTATGATTGGACAAGGTGTTCATCTAGATATGGGACAACAAATTATGACTTGGCGTAATGTTGTTGGGTACGAAAAGAAGGCTCATGTAAGACAGCTACTCGTCTTTGCCCGTGAAAAATTGCCACCCAAGTCAGAAACCATAGTATGGGCGCGAATGGAGGGAGATTGTGAGGACAACAATAGTGTATGGGTGGTAGAGCCAGCATCAATAACAGGTTACATAGTAACAGCGAATGCCCTCGTTAAAGCCAACAACAGCTTAGTTCCTGTAAGAGTTTTAAATTTATCAAACAGCGGAAAGGTCCTTACGCAGAACTTTAAGATTGTACAATGAGCTTCAATAGAGGCAATAATAAGTTGCGATGAACATCCAGATGCTGCTAAAAAGAGTACCAAGGACCAGGAATTACTAGAGGAACATGTGCGGAAATGGACCGAAAACTGAGGCCGCCCGAGAGAAATAAGGCTAAACAATTACTAAAGAAATATGCCTCTGTCTTTGCCTCGAAAGGTAAAAACCAGGGCCGGACGTCAATAGTGAAACACGAAATTAACACCGGCGGCGCTTAGCCAATAAAACAGGCCCCTACAGGAAATTAAATGACGTCTCTAAAAAGGACAGTTATCCACTGCCTAGGATTGATGACACCCTGGGCACGTTAGCCGGAACAGAATGGTTTTCCACATTAGATCTGCAGAGCGGCTATTGGCAAGTAGAAATTGCAGACAAGGATAAAGAGAAAACTTCTTTTAGTGCAAGTGATGGCTTATGGCAGTTTAATGTAATGCCATTTGGGCTCTGTAATGCTCCGGCTACATTCGAGCGTTTGATGGAACAGGTGTTGAAAGGTCTCCACCGAAAGACATGTTTGGTGTACCTTGATGACATAATTGTCATTGGAAAAACATTTGATGAACACCTGAAAAACCTCGAAGAGGTGTTGAAACGTATATCTACAGCCGGACTCAAGTTAAGTGTCAAGAAATGTTCACTGTTCCAGAAAGAAGTAAAATACCTGGGGCATCGTATAACATCTGATGGCATTTCAACAGACGAAGAAAAAATAGGAGCAGTTATGGATTGGCCTCGCCCTAAAAATCTACATAAGCTAAGCAGCTTTTTATACTTATGTACATACTACAGGCGTTTTGTACCGAATTTTGCCAATATTGCTATTACAGGCTATTACAGTCAATACTTTCGAAGCCTGAGAGAAATTACTACGTGACTCGGCGAGAGCTTCTGGCAGTACTTGAGTGCATAAAACATTTTCACAAATATTTGTATGGTCAACATTTTGATTTGAGAACTGACCATTCTGCACTCAGGTGGTTGCTACAATTTAAAAATCCGGAAGGCCAGATAGCTCGATGGATTGAACGCCTTCAGAGCTACGATTTTAGCATTGAACATAGAAAAGGTGGAAAACATGGCAATGCGGATGCACTGTCAAGGCGACCCTGATAGCTGGAATGCAAGCATTGCGTAAGGGCTGAAGGAAAAGAAAACATCTTTAACGTTCGTCTATTGCAGATAGAATCCCATGAAGACTGGTCGATGGCGCAGAAAAATGATCCCATCTTAGCAAAAATTCTGAAATCTAAGGAAGAAGGCAGAAGACCCGCTCGAAACGAAATTTCGCCTGAAACTCCACTGATAAAAGCATACTGGGCTCTGTGGAACAGCCTTCAAGTAGTTAATGGCTGCTTATACCGGACGTGGCAAAGTACTGACGGAAAATCAGTTAAAAACCTTATAGTAGTGCCGTCGGCGAAAGTAAAAGAAGTTCTGAGTGGATTTCATAACGGTCCTAGCGGCGGTCATCTGGGTGTGACGAAACCCTAGAAAAACTAAAACAACGCTTCTATTGGGTTGGCTGCCAACAAGCTGTAGCTGATTGGATAACAAATTGTGCACAATGTATTGCCGCCAAAGGTTCAGTAAGAAGAAGTTGTGGGCCACTACAGCAGTATAATTCTGGTGCCCAATTTGAGCGAATTGCAATGGATATAGCTGGGCCGTTTCCAGTAAGTAATGCCGGTAACAAATATGTACTAGTAGTCATCGATTACTTTAGTAAATGACCGGAGGTATATGCCATCCAAAACCAAGAAGCAAGAAAATTGGTAGACGTCTTCGTGAACAATTGGGTGTGCCGCTATGGTGTTCCATTACAAGTACATTTTGACCAGGGCAGAAATTTTGAATCTGCTATATTCAAGGAAATGTGCATTGTACGGAATAATGAAAACAAGGACAACCCCATTGTATCCGCAATCTGACGGCATGGTTGAAAGATTTAACTGTACATTGCAGAAGCATTTGCGAAAAGTAGTCAGCACACAACAAAAAGACTGGGATGAACACATTTCAAAATGCCTGTTGGCGTATAGATCAGCTGTTCACGACTCCACCTATCGTGCACCCGCCAAAATTGTGTTTGGAACAGAGCTCAGACTACCAGGAGATCTAGAGTTTGGAGTTAAGCCTATAACAACGGGTGAAAAGAATAAAGGCACCACCTCACAAGAACAAGATTCTCTTAATGAACTTCATGAATTTGTACGAAACCGTATAAGTTGTCTAGTGACAAGATGAAAGCCAGATACGATCGAGCGGCAAATTCGGAAGGATTCAAGGGGGGCCAGTTAGTTTTTCTTTTTAACCCCCAACGTAAGACCAATATGGTCCATTATGACGCTATATGAAGGTAGAAAGTAGGTGAAATACACAGCGAAAGCACAAGACAGATCCAAAAGATGGGTAGAAAAGAAAGGAAAGAAAAGAAGGTAAAGGACCAACCCCGAGAGAAATCCCACTCAAGCCAAATTCTTCCTACGTGCGGTTAGCACCCAGTCTCCTCTCGCGCAGCCTGGCCATCCCCATTACGAATCCTATCAGATTCTCGAGTCCGCAACTCGAGACATCCCCTTATTCGCTTAGGAATCTACTGCCCAGCCACCTCAGCCTGCTACCCTGCAGCCTGGGACAGTGGCACAGAAAGTGCTCAACTGTCTCCAACTCCTCAGGGTCCCCGCACAACCTGCATATATCCGACAAGTTGGATCCCATCCTCACCGCCATCCTGCCTATCATACAGTGGCCCGTGATCATTCCTATCATGGTCCTAACGCAGACCCTGCTCCTGCCCAGCAGCGACACCGAATCGGACTTCCTAAGCACCGGCCACAGTGTCCGCAATACCCGACAGTCCGTTCGGCCCCCCATGCCTGATTGGTCACGCCCAGTTTCCACTCCCTAATTCTACCAAAATATAAGCCCAATGGAGACCTAACCGCCTCCGCACAGTCAGGATCCTTCATCTCAGAGCCCTGTCTTGCCAACTCATCAGCAACCTCATTGCCGCCTATGTCGCAGTGACCCGGCACCCAGCACAACCTTAGCAGATACTCCCCTAAGACTCCTTTCAGAGCCCTCCTACACTCATCAACCAGCTTGGAGTTCACATAATAGCACCTTATGGCCATAAAAGCCGCCGGCTGTCCACATATATAGTGACCTCCGAGCCTCTATCAATGTTGTCCTTCATCAGTTCCACGGCCCTCCAGACCCCCAGAACCTCAGCCTGAAAAACACTGCAGTCGTCAGGAAGCCTATATGACCTTCTAATGTTCAGATCCTCAATGTAGACCCCTGCACCCGTGCCCCTCATCTTCGAGCCATCAGTGGAAATAGCAAATCCACCAAATAATCTGCTCCTGCCCGACCAGCTCTCCCTAGAGGGCATTATTACCTCTGGCAACCGACCAAAATCCACTCTGGTGCTCACATAATCAGTAGAGCCCGGCGGTCCCAGGTAATAGCCACCAGCCTCAAGCTCACCCAGGATCCGTGAGTGACCCTGAGTGTCATTCCTCGTCAGTCCTAACTCCCTCAGTCTAAGAATGCTCCTGTCCGCCATTCCCATCACATACTGCTCAATGTAGAATGACATCCAGGGCAGCCTGAGGAGTACTTCTCATGGCACCTACCATGCCAATTGAAGCACACCTCTGACCCTTAGAAAGAAGATTCCAACGACTTGCCAATCTCAATGACTCCTACCTATCGAGGATCTGCAAGCATAGTAGGCATTGAGACCCCTCTTGAGTCTCTCCTGAGTATTCCTACCCCATGACAGCTTGCTGTCCAGAAAAACCCCCAGATACTTAGCACTATCAGATAGTCCAAGCTCCACTCCTCTCAGTACCGGTAGCCTAAACTCCTCCACCTTGTACCTCCTAGTGAAAAGAACCAACTCCGTATTCTCCGGATTAACTCCCAGTCCCTTATCACTTGCACATGCCGACAGTTCGCCCAGCGCCCCTTGCATGATGTCGCTAATTGTCGGCAGAAACTTGCCCGACACCAATATCACTACATCATCCGCGAATGCGTTAGAAGGTCGTGGCCTAGACCTTCTGAACCATTCTGTCAAAACGTCTCAGAACGACATTGACGGCCAAGAGCCACAATAAGGGAGAGAGAACTCCCCCCTGTGTGGTCCCCCTAGTCAACGATTTCCTTAAGCGTTAGTTTCCCCAGTCCGAGTGAATAACTCTGCTGCTAAGCATAATAGTTATCCATTCGACCAAGAACAACGGAACCCTGAGGTCAACCAGTGCCTGCCTTAAAGCCTCTATCCTCAAATTCTTAAAGGCGCCCTCTATGTCCAGGAATGCCGCCAAGGTGTATTACCTGGTTCGCAAACCCTGCTCCGCATAACCAACCACATCATGCAACGCACTCTCAACAGATCTACCTTTAAGGTAGGCGTGTTGAGCGTCGCTGACGATGCCGGCTTCAATCTTCGTCCTCAGATGTAGATCAATCAGTCTTTCCAACGTCTTCAAGAGAAAATACGACAAGCTGATTGGTCTAAAATCCTTGGGCTTAGAGTGACCGGTTCTACCTGCCTTGGGAATAAAAACTACCCTATCCTCCCTCCACATCCTAGGAATGTACCCGTTTAGCACACATACCCTAAACAGTTCCACCAACAGCAGGAGTGATGATTTACCTATATTCTGTAACATCGCCGGAAATATACCATCTGGCCCCGCCGATTTGTAGGACCCAAAGGTATTTACCGCCCATAATACCTTGTCCAAGGTAATCATATCCCCCACGGGCCATATAAGGTGATAAAGAAATTAAATGATGTTGTATACCAAATACAGAAATACAAAAGTCCAAGAGCTAAAATGAAAGTTGTTCATTTAGAACGATTAGTCCCTTATGGAAGAGGTGATTTTGATCCCATTCGGAACAAACAGGCTTAAGTGGGGGGCAGTGTTACGAAAGCAACTTTAGTAAAGAATTAGTTGTAATTATTATTTAGCTTGTATTTATTAGTTGTTTTGTATTTATAAGTAATTTTATTAGTTAACATTGTTATTAAAAATTTTTATAATTTAGTACACTTCAATCCCTATGTGCAGAAAGCCCTAGAAATTACAGTTAAAAAAGCTTTAGTATAAGTGGTGAAATTACGTAAACATAAGTGCCGCCATAAATCATGATAGACGATAGAGTGGTGAATAGTAAAGCCTCGAACCTTCGATAAACATTTCGAAAGTTCTAGATGGCTGAATTACAGGATAAATACTTACAACGGCTAGCATCAAAAAACAGTATTAGTTCAGACTTTGTCAAGCTTACTATAAACATTGAAGTGTGTTGATTACAATAGTGAGTTGTAAATAAAAGGTGTAAATTTCGGTTGTTAAAGTGACTAAGTTCTTAATAATTAAGTGTTATACATTAAAGTGTTGTGTTCATTTAATTTTATTAAAGTGCAATAAAGAATTCGAAACGGTTTATTATAAAGGAAATAAAGCAAAACGTTATTGAAAGGCAGCAACGTAACAATAACTTAACATTTATTTCATTCTCTATCATTGTATTTTGTCATTTATACGTTCATACAAATGTATAATAATAGCAGCCCTGTAAACACCAAAAAAAATTTAAAGAAGAAATGGTAGATTTTACTACAGAAGAAATAACGGCTTTGGAACAGCAATGGCAATGAGTACAGAAAAGCTTTAAAAGAAAATGCTTTCAACGAGTTAGCTTCTTTTGTTATGAAGTTTTTGGTTTGCCATTTTTTAACGCGGAAGTTGAAAGAATTTTTAGCGGTAAGAACCTTATAAAAACTGGAAAAACTGTGGACTAAAAAGGCGAAATAATTGTTGCAGAGATTTTATAATTACTGTTGATCATATAAAAATGTGTGATCATATTCTATTGGTATTTTGGCAAGCACTTTTGCAGTTAAGGAAAACTATTCATATAATGATATTGTTACGTTACTGCCTTTCAATAACGTTTTGGTTTATTTTCTTTATAATAAACCGTTTCGAGTTCTTTTATTGCAATTCAAATAAAACAAATAAACACAATACATTTCTGCTAAAAGAGATGCAGTTTTCGACGCATATTCTCCATATTTTGTAGAATTGACATTTTCTTTGCAGTTTAAAACATCCAAGATCGTTCCCAATCTTTTCACGATTTGATTGTCAATTCCAGTGATTCTAGTTACTGCCTCATCATTTTCAAAAAACTCCTAGAAGTGTTTCCATCGTTTGAGTTACCGTATCCGTGCTTGGGACAGTCTACTTTTAGTCCAACTTGTTTAAAAAAAGCATCCTGTATTTGCTTCTTTCTGATCTTTTCCTTATCCTTTATTGATGTATTTTAATCGAAGCTTTCCTCCTCTTGTGGTAGGGTATACGCCAGTTTAAGCGAGAATTCCATACACCTTATCCTTGCGTGCAATGGTGACATTTCATATTCGTAATTCTCCTCATTTGTAGAATCGTTTTTTTTTTCTTCATTATTTATTTATTGAATCTTCATATATTAAATATGAACTAACAATAATTAATCAAATCTTAACCTAATACGTTATTTTTTGTCCTGCCAGTGCCAGACAAAAATTTTCTTCATCGCGGGTTCTGTTCACTTTTATATGTGTTTATCGCTCATCTAATTGGATAAGTGCTGCAGTGTCTCTTGTTCTTAAGCGAGTGTGGCCGCTATCATTTAAAATATTTCGTGCTAGTGGGTTCGGGTGCAATTCGAGCCTTTTTAAGTATTTTACTGCATATTTCGTAATCATAGTTTTAACTAATGGAACATTGAGATCCTTGTGAATATATGAGTTTTTAACATACCAAGGGGCAGCTGTGATTATTCGAAGTAGTTTATTTTGGCGCCTTTGAATTTTTTCGATATTAGAGGCCGAGGCAGTGCCCCATAACTGAATACCATAGCACCAGATTGGCTTTAAGATGGAGTTGTAAGGAAGAAGTTTGCAGTCGAGACTAAGGACAGAGTTTCTTCCAATAAGCCAATGAATTTGGATGGCTTTTAGTTTCATTTGAGTTAATTTTGCCTCTATATGGCTTTTTCACGTTAAACGGCGATCTAGATGAATACCGAGGTATTTTACATGCGAATTTTGAGGTATTATTTGATTATTGATTTTAATAGGGGGACATGATTCCCGACGCAAGGTGAATGTTATATGTACGTATTTTTGCTCATTGAACTCTATCCTCCATTGCTTTAACCATAGTTCGAGTTGAAATATATGATCCTGTAGGTATCGAGATGCTTCTTGACGGTTCTCGTGCACGCTCAAAAAAGCTGTATCATCAGCAAATGTTGAAGTTTGTGTGTAGTTGTTTGTTGGCATATCCGAGGTATATATTAAGTATAAAAGTGGGCCCAGGATGCTTCACTGAGGGACTCCAGCGTCAATTTGCTGAGGAGAGCTTAAATAATCACCTTCTTTAATAATAAATTTTCGACCGACTAAGTAGCTTTCTAACAGCTTGTGTGTGTTTGCTGGTAAGTTGAGCTTCAATTTATGTAATAAGCCTTCATGCCAGACTTTATCAAAAGCTTGAGAAACATCGATGAAGAGTGCGGAACGATATTTTTTTTCTTCAAAGGCTTTTCTTATTGCGTTTACTATACGATGAGTTTGCTCAATTGTGCTGTGTTCTCTTCTAAAGCCGAATTGGTGGTTAGGAATACATATATTTTCATTTAAAATTGGGGTTAATTTTGACGCTAACAGCTTCTCAAACAGCTTTGATATATTAGAAAGTAAGCTTATAGGCCTATATGACTCAACTTTTGTGTGATCCTTTCCAGGTTTAGGTATCATGGTGACTAAGGAGACCTTCCACTTTTGAGGATAGTATTCAAGGCGTAAAATAGCATTAAAAATTAAAAGAATAATTTTCTTTGCTATGCTGGGTAGCTCCAAAAGCATTTTGTTGCTGATCTTATCAAAACCAGGAGCCTTCTTGGGGTTTAAATCACAAATAGCCTTTTCGATTTCTCTTATCTCAAATCTTAGCGGAACAGCTGCTCTAGCAGCAACAGGTGGTAACTCGACCGCAATATCGTGAGATATATTTGGGGTAAATACGTTTTTTAAATGATTGACAAACAGATTTCCTTTTTCAACATCATTTCTTGCCCAACTTCCATTCAAGTTTCTTAATGGTGGTTTAGAGACAACTGGCCTTTTGAGATTTCTAGCTGCACGCCATAATGAGTAGTCTGATTGTGGGGTTGCATCAAGATAATCCTTAAGATATTTTTCCAGAGAAGCCGTTTTCTTAGTCTGCAGTAACTTTCTTAGTCTTTTTGTACACTCTTTAAGTAAGTTCTTAAGTTGAGGGGATCTGTGCAACTACCACTCTCTTCGAGCCCTCCTTTTTTCAAACAAAAGATGCTCGACATCTGTGGAATATATTTTAATAGTTTTTGTTTTTTTTTGGGGGCAATATTGGAATGTTGAACAGCTAGTTTCAGAAAACTGTCAAAATTGTCAATAGAGCGATCTACATAATCCGGTGTACTGAGCGGAATATTTTCTGTGCAATGGGTACTGAGATATTTTTTATATTTTAACCAATTAATTTGCGTAGCTGTCGTCGGAGGTACAATTCTATTGGGGTTCATTATAGTAACAATTGTAGGTGTGTGGTCGGAAGATAAGTCAAGGGAGGCTTCAACATGAATCGTTTCTATGGAAATGTTTTTAACCACGTGGAAATCGATGACATCTGGAATTTTTTGATGATCAGTGGGCCAATATGTTGGTTGTCCGCTCGCTACCACATTTAAATCCATTTTAGAAATTGTGTTAAATAAAACACGACCCTTTGGTGTTATAAGTCGCGACCCCCAGAAGGTATGTTTAGCGTTATAATCGCCAGCGGCTAGGAAACACGGTCCGAATGATTTAAAATATTTATAATATTGGTCCTCCGATATTGAAAATCTAGGCGGGGAGTATAACGATGAAATTACTAGGTTTCTATTTAATTCCTCAACGCAAATGTTCGTTGCTTGGAGGTAATCTTCACGATGATCACACATTAGGCAGTGTTTGACTCGGGTTTTTATTAAAATGGCAGAACCTCCACAAGCTCTATCTCGAGGGTCCTTGGTATCATATAGTATATAACCATTTATTTAAAACGTATTTCTTGAGGTCAAATGAGTTTCAGAAATCATCATGACATCAATTTGTTTATTTTTAAGAAAGTATTCTAATTCATTTTTATGTTGGCGGATGCCGTTTGCGTTCCAAAAAAAAATTTTTAAACAGTTCATGGTTTGTTAAGTACTGCTTGCAATAACATGGATTGCATTCTAAGCATTTCCTGCATCATATTACCCATTGTGTTCGTAAAATTATTTACCGTTTGCACTAATGTTTCCATGGTTTTTTCTAAACGACTTTAATTAGAAACTTGAGTTTCATCATTACTTGGCGAGGCACCTTGCATTGGCTCATGGTTTGATTTTAGGACGTTAGCGTAAGAGGTTCTGTTATTACTAGGCTGGGGGGCTTGAATTGCATTTGTGTTTACCTGATTTGTTACCTGCATTTGAGGGGGATTAGTTTTCGGTCCGACCGACTGCTTGACGATAGTATATACAGGGCATCCTCTATAATTGGCAGTGTGATAACCGCCACAGTTGCTACAATTTTTACGTTGGGGTCGGTTTTAGACTTGTCGCAAAGAACTGTTCCATGTAATTCACCACATACTACGCAAACAGGGGGTAAGTAGCAGTATGCCTTAGTATGGCCAAATTCTTGGCAGTTTAGACATTGAACAGGACCATTTCTTTTGTGCGGCTCCTCAATAGTTACCCTTCTGTACAGAATATATTTTACAGCCAGTCCCACGATGTCACACGTTAACGTTCGCATAGAAAATTACATTTAAAACAAAAACATATTTTAGAAATTGTTTTTGTTTTAAATGTAATTTTCTATGCGAACGTTAACGTGTGACATCGTGGGATTGGCTGTTAAATTATAAATTGGATGCGTTTCATTTTTTTTGAGCTTAACGTCGCCGGGTTCTAGCTCCACTCGAAATAGTGGTTGGGGATTTTTTTCCCTATTTTTGATATTTGTTACGTTTTTGATTTTCAAGCCCTTCTCTTCCAAAAAAGCTTTAATTTCCCCTGGGTCTACGCATGAGTCTATGCCCTTGATTACTACCTGAAGACCTTTACTGCTCTTCAGTTGATATGTATAAAAGTTTTTATTCAGAGTCTCAAATCTTGTAATTACTTTTCGAAAATCATCCTCGTGATTCACCTGTATTTTAGTCTCGTTAATGATACCGCGCTTTATTGCAGTTACATAAAAGGAATTTTCACCTATCACCGAAATTAAACTTTTAATTAACTCATTAGAGTTTTGCTCTCTAAGGTATATCGGGGGTGGCTTAGACGATTTAATGACGTTTGGTGCTTCAGAGGATTCATCATCCAGAATCGCACAACGATTTTGTGTATTTATTTTATCAAAAGATGGTACTTTTGAGGCCGAAGCAACTGCTGCAGAGGTAGGGCTGCGTCCCCGCTTAAGCACTGTTATGTACCTGTCCATACCAACTTGTTCTGTAGGCTTTTGACAGCTTTTTACTGGGGGGTTTTCCATTGCATTTGTGTTTAAGTTCATGGTATCATTTCCCACCAAATTTAAACCCTTCGTTTAAAATAGGGCAATATGGGTATCAAATTTTATCTTTTGGCAAGTATATCATCTTTGTATGTAAATAGTTTAGATTTTTGCAAATTAGATGCATTTTACACGGTGCTCTAGTAACTCTAATATGATACCGGATTTAGTTTCTAGATCATGTATGGATGAAAATAGGACTAAAGAAAGAAAAAAAGAAATGATCCACGACTTTTTGGCGGCATATTTTTTTCGCAAATTAAAAAAAACTTCAAGTCGTGGATCATTTCTTTTTTTCATTCTTTAGTCCTATTTTCATCCATACATGATCCAGAAACTAAATCCGGTATCATATTAAAGTTACTATAAAATTGCATTTATATATATTCCAGAGCACCGTATAAAATGCATCTAATTTGCAAAAATCTAAACTATTTACATACAAAGATATACTTGCCAAAAGATAAAATTTGATACCCATATTGCCCTATTTTAAACGAAGGGTTGCCACCCCATTGCATTTTTGTCAAAACGCGAACTAGCACGATTTTCAAAAAAAGCTGAGACACGTATTTAATTAAATCGACTTAAGATTAAAATATGTTAATTTGGCACTTTTATTACAAACAACCCCGAACAAAAAATTCAAAAACCGCCTTTTTTACAGAAAATCCTTAAAAAACAGGACATGGATGATCGTCCTTGGACAAATTGTATACACAGTTGGACGCGCCTTAAAAAACCTTTCTTACGATACCCAGTTTGTATATGTTGGTAAGAAAACAGATTCTTAAATTTACAAAACATGCAAAAATAGACCCTTTTTCAAACTGCTCCAGCTCACGAGAGGTCAAAGCTGGAGCCGAAATATTCAAAATGTCATCTTAAAAAAGTCCAATGTTCATTTTTAGGATGGTACATCGAGCACAAATTTTGCTTCCATACAACTTGAGTCGCTCTAATGAACATTCATACGTTTATATTTTTACTGTTTTATTTTATTTAATTTTATCGTTTTAAATTGTTCACTATTATGTTAAATAATTTATTTAACAAAATATAATTAGTATAGTGGTTATTTTGTTGAACTATTTATGGTTTTTAATCCAAATTTTTAATATTTTTAATTAGGCTTAAGTTCATGAATTTTACAACATGAAAATTAATTAAAATTGTTATTGATAATCTTTCATTCTTGACGTGGCTTTCTTCATAAAAATAATTTAATGAAAAATTAAATTTCATGAACTTAAGCCTAATTAAAAATATTAAAAATTTGGATTAAAAACCATAAATAGTTCAACAAAATAACCACAATACTGAAAAAGGTCAACAGAAAAGAAAAGGCGAAATGAAAAAACAAAAAAATAAAATAACCACAATACTAATAACTAATTAAAAATATTAAAAATTAACAAAATATATTATTATTTTTTTTAAGCGTCGATTCGCTGCTTATATTACAAAATCAAATGTGATTAATAGTTCAAATCGTATGCGGGGCTAAAAATACACGTCTGTATCACAACAAAGCACAAACCGAATCGTTTAAATTACCAAAGTTCTTCTGAGTCTTTTTGCAAATCGGGCATGACATTGTTGAGGTTGTTCCTGTCAGTTCGTTTACGACTTTTCCGTCAACCATGGTCAGGTGGAACTCGTAATTGCATTCAATATATTTTCCTTCTCCAATTTGCAGCTTTGTAGGCTTAATCTTGCTTATTTGTTCTTCAATGTCCTTTACCGAGGTCCTTATGAGTTCTGCCGATTCCCTTGCAAACTGAAACATTATTGGTCGGCAATAATGCACTGATGACGGACGTGGATTTTTCCAGTGTAGGGAAACATCAGATTTTAGCCGAAAAGGAACAACAGATGCCATAAACATATTTCCGTCCGATATTGTAGCGTCATCGGAAGATATCCTTTGCTTATAAACGCTTTGTCCGGATGATCCATCGCAGCCCCATTTGCTGATCAATGTCAACTTCTTAGGAGGAATTTTCACCTCATTTTCAGGAAGACTCTCCAACAACCGTTTTGCTGTATGACCCATGAGATCCTGCAGATTGGCTTTCGCAGAGACTTCCGTAAACTCCGTATGCAGTGGTCGTGAATTTATTTTGGCCTGCGTAATATGCTTGTATCCGGGTAAAACGTCAGCGCCGTATCGCGTTAAAGATGCCCGTAGTTTCTCATATTTCTCTTTGGACGTTCTCAGTCCATAAACAAGGCCAAGGCTGCTTAGGAACCATACTTTTTAATGTTTTCGTTTGTGGGCGTGGGAATGCTTTCCTTAATCCTGTTTAGTCGCAGTGGGCTTGCATCAGCAACAGATTTGGTTATCTGCGACCTAACTCTTTCACTATCCTTTGTATATTTAATAGACAGCTCGTCCGATAAATGCTTCGTGGTCAAGTCATTGGTGGCATCGGCAAGTTTCCTCTTTCTTGTGAAAATTGAACACTCCTCAATACTTTTTTTTGGCCTTCCTTTTGCTCCTCTGGTTGATGTGGTGGGTTTATCTACTGCCAATATATCCAGGATGGTGTCTTCATTAAGCCAGTCCTCGTATTTGGAGTTGAAGTTCTGAATGGTTCGATTAGATTTACCCATTTTGCCTTAATATTTGCATATATCAGATAAAAATTATTTTTTATAATTTCGCTTCTCTCAATATTTCCGTATAAGCTTCAAGTTCTTCTAAAGCAGCTTCCGTGATAAACTTTGGTGTGGTTGACTTTCTAAACAGTTCAAATAATTTTAGATTGTTCAACGCCATGTTTTCATTACTTAAATTGTTTAATGGTTTCAGTAATTGTTGCGCCAACTTTCAGTCGTAGACTAATCCAGGCATTATGCTTATTTTGCAATATATAGGCTTATGCTACCATGCCTAAAAATTTGCCTGTTCCCTGCATACATATGGATTTAGGCTGAATAATGCAATTTTGATATTATGCACGTTTCCAAATAAGATTTGTGCCTACCTGTAGGGACCATAAGTCAATATTGTTCTTGACCATTTGTACGCCAAAGTATTGTTTAAGTGAGGTACATACCTGCTAATTTCAATGAGTAGTTTTTTTCAAACTATTAGATCAAACTACTGTCAGTCAAAACATATAAGGGATGGACGCCATAAAATTTCTGCAACCATGTCTTTTTAACCTTTTTTACCTCTAGAAGCCAAACGGGCACGTACGGGCAGATAAAACCTTTTGAATTATGTAAAGAAATAATCAAAGAACAGGTTTTGCAAATATGGCAAATATAGAAAAATATAGATTTTTTTTATTATCCGCAAAGTTGAAAAATAGTGAAAAAACGGATAGTTTTTAAATAGTGATTTACCAGAAGAAACACAAAGCAAACGGCTAATTTTTTTTATCATTATACATTTAATAAATTCATCAATCAATGCAAACAAAAAATAAGGCGATTCGTTACCTATTTTTCGTGATATTACACCTGAAATCGCAACAAATTGACTAAAAATTGTGTGTTTTTTTGAAAACCGAAAGTCGGTCAACTTTGAACGGTTATATCTTCTAAACTAAAAATGTGATATTATTAAGAGTGGCATATTTGAAATCGTTGAAAAGTTTCCTATAACATGGGTTTAATCAAAACTTCGTCGGCGCTCATGAAAATTTTGATTTTTGCAACCTCGTTTGCTCTACGGGCGCCACTGTGCGTCGATGGCTGCGAGTGTAAGACGGCAAATCCCTCTGAGGAGGTCGAGTGGTTACGATCGAAACATGTCAGGGTAACCGGCCGGCCAGGGTTTGAGCCCGGCTACGGTCAAGAATGAAAAATTATTAATAACAATTTTAATTAAATTTTCGTCTTGTAAAATTCCATTCTTCATAAAAATAATTTGATGAACTTAAGCCTAATTAAAAATATTAAAAAATTTGGATTAAAAACCATAAATAGTTTAACAAAATAACCACAATACTAATTAAAACAATAAATTGCAAAAATAACACTGTGTGGCAAATTTAATTTTTTTCTTTTTGACCGAAACGCCTCTATAAATCCTTTAATCTAGAACAAAACGGAGTCAAACTTCGTACAGTTATTTTCGGTTAATTGAGCCCCGCTTAAAGGCTCAGTTAGCCGGGAGTAACAGTAACCTTACCCTAAAAAATAAGACCAATATATTTCTTACAGATTGAGACGTAACATCTTTCTGCTAACTGTAATCGTTCTAATTGCTTTACATACAACAAATGAAACAGCTGATTTGCAACGTTACTGTTACCCCCGGCTAACTGAGCCTTAATTGAGTTTCCCGTTTTATTGCACTTAAAATCATGTAACGAAATCATTCAGTTTAACTGTCTATGTAAAAATACCCGTTTTATTGAGTTCCGTTTAATTGCGTCACCCGCTTAATTATTTCCCAAAATAAGACCGCATTGCGAAAAACAAGAGCAATTGTTTCGGTTAATTGTTTCCGTCTACTTAATGTGTTTATGCTCCACAAACGTAAAAAAATTATTTTGCGGCAATAAAGATTGTACGATAATCGTTCCTGATTTTTATTTTGTTTTAAAAAACCTAAACCATTTTTTAACTTATTAAATAAAGAAATAGGTGTTTCGCTTTATTCCACATCTTGCTCAATTAAGCGATTTTCGTTTTAATTGCGTCGGCGATTAAATTAACCGAGTACTGCTTAATTGAGTTCCCGTTTAATTGCGTCAAAAGTCGTGCATATTTCGGAACTCAATTAAGCGGAAATAACTATTTGATTTATCATTTTCTCATTTTTTTGTTTATTTTTTAAGAGCTTTTCAAGAATACTTATTTTTAATAATTTTTTAGCATACATAAGTATCTAATAATTTTTAGCAAAAATGGTACCAAATAAAAGGGGGCTCTGTAAAATTAAAAAAAAAATATTTTCTTCAGTTCCCCTGTCCAAGTTCCATTTAAAAGTAAATCATTTCCAATCCTTAAAAGTTTTCATTTAAAATTTTTAAAAAATTCGAAATTGTATATTTTTATTTCTCTTAGCTTAGAAGGTGTGATTGTTTTTTTACAAATAAATTTCTATGCAGAAATTTCATTTATTAGATATTCGCTTTTAATATTCGCATACATTTTAGAGAATGTGAGTAGGAATGCAAGTAGCAAAAATAAGAGAATAGTTCGCATTGCGAACGAGAATATACGTTGCCACTTAATTATATATTAGTGGGTTCGAAGAATATTCGGGTACATGGTTTTAATATATGGATTGCCAGGCTGTTAGGACTTTTTTTTAGATAATATATTGAAAATGAGATTTAATTTGGAAAATTCCATATATTTGCCTTAAAATAAAAAATCTGTCCCCTATTCCCTACGCTTGAAATTTTTCGAAAAAATCCTTACAAAAAGGGAAAATTCCCTACATTTGGCATCACCGATTTTAAGCATTGTTTTAAGCCCCATTTAGCATCCAATTTTTTTAGTTCTGGTCACACTGATTATTGTAGTTGTATACAGTGTGACCATATTAGCTTTTTTCGAGCTAAATTTAGCTTAATTTTTTCCTTTTTAGCTTGAGATATTTCATTTAGCTTTAAGCTTTTTTTCCTAGCCTTTTTTTAATTTCAATTTCGTGTTTATTTATATTTTAAAATAAATAAAACAGTTTATCCGAATAAACTTATGTGTGATTAACCTGAGGATTACACGATCAAGTTTTGCCTATCCAGTTTTAATACACTCACACTTTTTTACCAATACGCTCATACTTTTAAAAATTGATACGAACTTGCCTTTAACTTGGTGGCCACACGATCAAGTTTTGTCTTTCAATTCCTTTCAATTTGCAATACACTCTCAGTTTTTTACTAAAATACTCACACTTTTTAAATTGACCACGAGATGGCTTTCAATTTAACCTTTCCATTCCCAGCGGGAAAATGAGGAATTGATTACATAAATAATTAAAAAAATAATGCATTATTTTCGAAAGAATAATAATGCAATCATTGGAATCGAGAAGGTAATTTCATCAGACACAAAATTTAAGCACTGATTACCACGTATATTCCCACATTTGCAGAACAAGGAATGTATTGTTTCTGTTAGTAACAATTATTCGTGTTTTTGCTTAACATACATATTTCCTTAATAAAAATCCGTTATTTTTTTGCTGCCTTTATGTCGCCTACTTATAATTTTTATTTTAGTCGCAGTTTGTGCTTGAAAGCGTACGGTCAAAGCACACATTATATGTCTGTGGGTCAAAGTTATTTAAAGTAAACAGGTATTAAAAAATGTATTCCAAACGGCATTGGAGAAGACTTTTATTATAAGACTTTTGAATAATATAATTTATTCCAAAGAATGAATTATTTAATTCATTCGCAGGATACATTAAAATAATTTATTACAATCCTAGGACATGGTCTGTGTTAAGAATAATGAATTCTGGAATCCAATATCACACAAGATATGTATTACTTTCTCGATTCCTATTAATTCCATTTTCCCGCTGGGTTTGTTTGGCAATTTTACTTTCAATTTAACAGCTGATAACATGTTTTTCTTTAAAAATTGTTTTTTTTGATGACATCAGGAAAGTAAATTGCTTACAAATTGAGTGCAGCCTACGTCACAAGTTTAAATTTATGTAAATTTTGACAACAGTATATGTAAAAGACTAGCAAGAAAAACTTGACCGTGTGGCCGCAGGGTTAGTTAAAAGGGTAATAGTCTGTCAGTGCAGAAGAAATCGCTGTTGCAGATTTGATTTACATACATAACAGTGCTGCGAGGGGAAGATTACAAAAGTTACGTTATCTTCCAAAAAAATTAAGATTTTTTGTCAAAAGTTACACTTCGAAAAATTTCTTGAATAAACAGTAAATTTATGTGATTTTTAAGAACAAAAAACATACATATTTCTATTCCATATTTCAGTGATAATATCCAGACCACAAATCAATTATTGAACAAAAGCAAAGCTTAGAGTATGTTTTATATGCCTACGTTTCGTTTATAGTCACTACAGTTTTTAGCCACTTTAGCGATATATAACAATTTATCTGTTTTTAGTGCTATTATAAGTAAATTTAATATAAAGGATTTACGTGATAGTCCATTCAGCGATGAAAGCATACATATTTGCTACACACTTATTTCATCTATAAGCAGGCATCAAGAGCAAAAGAAAATCGAATTATGGGCGTTATAGTAACATTAGCAAAACGAACTAAGAATTAAATCGTTTATTTTTTTTATCATGAAAAAATTAGTTTTTGGCTTAGGTATCAGAAAAAATATTTTGTTTGGCCTTCTTATGAGTGTTGTTGTGTGGTCGAAATATGTAAAGTCGTTTTTAAAAGTTGGCATTATGATTGACGCAAACGACATACCTATGTACGGCGAACATTTTACTTATGTGTTTAACATTGTCGTTGTCGTGATTTCGACTTTCAAACGGCTGCGACTTCGAACACGACAACGACTTCCGTCAACTATTTTTTGAAAATTTCTGCTAGTAAAAATTTTACTAGTTAAGTTATGTTCATACCTATTAAATATTTGGCGTCCCTTGTTTTAATTAAAAAATTATTTGCTTTTGCAAAACGTTTAGCTAGATCAAACATCATTACACCGTTTCTTAATTACATTATACAATTATCTTCTTACAAATAAAATTAAGCAAATCCATAGAAATGGTTAAAAATAAAGCTAAAGTT
The DNA here is from genome assembly GCA_930367215.1 of Pollenia angustigena. Lineage (NCBI taxonomy): Eukaryota > Metazoa > Arthropoda > Insecta > Diptera > Polleniidae > Pollenia > Pollenia angustigena. Next base: position 141,246,009 of record OV884056.1, on the reverse strand, counting down.
TGATCAATTTACTGGTCAAGCTTTTTTTGGATTTTTTTTTCGTTTATTTATATCAGTGATAACCAAGCCCCGAACTAACCAAGTTTCGAACGCACGCACACAAAGATATTATGTACTTGTGTGCGGTCGCAGAGACTGATGATAGTCTGATGTTTTGAAACGAACAAAGTTGTTGTATACATGTGAATTGCCGACCGTGTCTGTGTGAAAAATACGATTATTGACTGACTCGCGAGCCTATGGAGTGGCTATCACTGATTTATATAATTATTCTCAGCTTTAATTACATAAGCAATACTTAATCTATGAAAAATGTCGAAATAATTAAAAAGTACTACAAGAAGCTATACAAAAATTTAGCTTTATTTTTTGTCTTTAAATTTCTTTCTTTAGCTTTTTTAGCTCTATTTCAAACAGGATTTAGCTTTATATTTTTAAAAAATCTGATCACACTGGTTGTATATCTTGATATTCAAACTTTCTTTTTGAAACTCCGATTAAAAAAATTTTAGGATTGCCCGAAGCAATTACTCACTGCATGGTGAAATTACTAGATTACTAATTATTTCTCCACCACTCACTGCACAAATACCGGTGGTGAAAATTAATTTTATTGTATTTGCCAAAGTTAATGTAAAATTAGCGGAGTCATATTCCTCGCCTGTCTTATCATAAACTGTATTACCATAATTGTGACGGCGTAATTCCGAAATTTGTCATTATTTAGCCGGGCCATGAACCCCATAGCAACTATTTGCTTTGTAGTGAAACAATCAGTATTTAGTTTTACTACTGCACAAAAGATGACTCTGTATATTCAAAAAAAGCAACATTAAACAACTTGGCAACATTAATCAATGTTTCTATGACAGCAATTTAATATTTATTTAAAAATTTCCAACTAAACTTTAATACCTACATATTTTTGAGGAAATTAAATCTTTGTTTTTTCTATCAAAAAATTATGCCGAATATTTCAAAAGCAAAAATAAAAATTGATCCGCATAAGCACGACGATCATATAAAAGCAATTGAAGCTGCTCATAGAGAGGCAACTCGCTTAGCTGATGTTGAGACTGAATGCGATGACGAAGAGGATCTGAGCTACGAAGAAGAAAATAATTTGGAAGATTTTGCAGATGAAGAAATTCAATCCGAAGATACTCTTTATGTTGGACAAATTGATTTATCATTTCCAGAAACTATCCAGGAATTTAAGGATTCCGTTCACTGCTACCCTCCTTCGTATTACACACTTTCACCTAAAGAGCGACTGCTTTTACTCTACACCGAAAACTTTCGACGTCAATATGTTGTCAACAATTGCAAAAGACGTCCACTAGTTTTAGCTCTGCCTAATGAATGTAACGTACAGGTATTATCAGAATTATGTTTAAAATTAAACGCATATGTACATACTTATCCTTTCGTGATATTTTAAGAAATTCGTGTGTTCGACTTTACGTCCCACAGCGTTTCTCCACGCACCTTTAATAAGAAATGCGGAAGAATGTTCCAGTTTTGTTGCTGATTTTATATTTTATGAACCACTCGAAAATATGAATTTTGTAAGTAGAAATGATTTTTATACATACTTGTTATACTTGTTTCTGCCAAAATGACCAGCAAATACGATTTTATCACTGATTTCGTATTGGCTATCAAGTGGGGATAGGTACATTTTTTCTAAAAAAAATAGTAATCGCCCTAATGTACACGCCAATGTGAAATCATTACAGGTGAGCTCTTAACAGCCCTGCTGATAACTTTTAGTTTTTTAAATATCAAAATTTTGTTCATTATCTTTGTTTCTGTTTTCGATATTGTACAATGATTTTAAAAAACAAATTGCTTTACGTTTTTGTATTAGTTGTACTTGTTTTAGTACCGAGATTACCATGGACACGAATATTAATATGTAGTACATATCGTCACCTTAAAGACGAAATAACCTAACTGCAGTTTTCAAAAGTTTACAGGAGAGGGAAAAAACGTTATAAAATTGAAACTATTTACAATATTGAAACGAAAATTACACATTTTGATTAAAATGAAACCAGAAATATATATCAATTGAGAAAATTTTGTTTTTCTAAAAACAGCTTATGTTATTTGGTATTTGGTTATTTAGAAATGTAAAAATCTGAAACCAAATAACCTATCTGCAGTACTAATTAGTATGAATATGAAATACATATGAATATTATATACATTAAATAATAACAGTTTAGTAATTAATGTTTGTTTAAATTACACTATGCAACAAAATTAAACTTTTATCGTGATTTTTGATGATTTTTTTTCTCTTTTTTTTGTGCGTAACGGTCCTCTAGGTACAAAATCTTTGTCATTTGTAACATAACATGTTCAAAATTTTGCACACATATGCGTTATGATATAGGAAATAAAAATCCATAAAAAACTCAATTTTGAAATTTTTGTAGATAGGTTATTAGGTCTTTAAGATGACGATATGTAAATCGTCGGCTTAATATGCAAACCTGCTAAATCCACTTCTTAAGTAAATTAAGATTTTGATGAAGTAGGGTAGAGAAAGATACGCCTCGTCGATCAGCTTGTAGGTTTTCTTCAATTTGAGTCTTGAAGTGTGTAAAACCAACTACATACAGACATGTTCTGTAAATCACAAGATTTCAAATCACTTGTGATTTTGAAATCACAATTGTGATTAATGGGTGATTTGAAAACCACAAAAGTTTTAACTTAGTTAAAAGTGGTGAAAACAAATAAGCAAGTAATTTTAAATCGGCGGCCACTTAGCTGGCTCGTTTAAAATCACAATTATGAAAAAAGCATTTTGTCCAGAACACCTTTTTTGTGATTTCAAATCACTTTCACAAAAAGTGATTTTCAGAACATTCCTGATACATATATTTTTGGTTTTCCTCTCAAGCTGCAAATATGAAATTTAAGAAGTTTTTGTCTCGCCTGTGAAATATGCTGAAAGGAAGTTAGTAGGTTTGCATATTAAGCCGACGATATGTATGTATGTATATTCAGACATGTTCAGGGCTACCAGATACTTTTTTCCTTGTCCCTATAAAATAAAATCCCCAAACTAAAAAAAAAATATATTTTTTTGTGTTTTATCTGAACAAATTTAAATTTTTTTAAAAATAATAAGAAATCCCCAAAAATCACCTAATAAAAATGTTTAGTTAAAAAAATTAATATTTAGTTTGTAGCGACTGGTTTCGGCATGTTTTTTTAAATTCTTTTTATGCAATTTCAGTAAGGAATTACAAGCATAACAATATGCTGTTTTTAAAGACGAATGAAAATTTTTAAGAACTAGAATCGCCCGGTGGCCAAAATTCGACCACTCGACATTTACTTTTAAGAAAACCTGTGTGTTATACAACAAAAACGTACACATTTTAAGAAAACGGCAAAAATGCACTATTCACCCAACTTTGTACGTATGTCTGTAAGATAAATTAAAACGCTTTTCAAACACTTAAATTCAAAAAATTTAGAAAAAAAAATATATTGTGCATATCTACGCACAAATTCCTTTAAAACGATATATGTTTCATTAAAATCGGTGCACGATAAGATACTTAAAAATCAACCACAAAAAAATTGTAGACATCCTTAAAATCAATTATGAAAATAAATATATCGAGCCCTAATAGCAAAAATTATGTAACTTGAGGGTTACACGACCAAGTTTTGCCTATCAATTTTTAATACACTCACACTTTTTTACCAATACACTCATACTTTTAAAAATTGATACGAACTTGCCTTTAAAATTCTCTTGCCAGTGAGTGTTTCAATTTACGTTCAAGAAAACAGCTGATTTCAAGGTTAGTGAGCAAATTTTTCGTTTCTCTTTATAATTTTTTTTTTTAATGACATCTTGAAAGTAAATTGCTTTCAACTTGCATGCAGCCTACGTCACAGCTGCCAATTTTTGCATATTTTGACAAACAGTATATGTAAAAGACTATCAAGAAAAGCTTGATCGTGTGGCTGCAATGTAAGCGACATCATTTTCAATTTTAGTTTTTTTTTTAATAAATTACTTTATTGGCAACACTTGCATCATCTCCTAAAATGTCGTGGTCACAAAAGGCGATTTTAAAGCAAGAACAATTTTGAGGTAACCGACAAATTTCATACAAAATTTATATGAAATAAAATAAAAAAAAAACGCTCTCTTGTAAAAATTTTATTTTTGTTGGTTACATCATTTTTGCTATTAGGGCTCGATATCCTTCCTTTATTTAATACTTCGATGCATTTACTTATTTTTGGGGAAGACATTTTTGCTTAAAATTGTCATTAGAAAATCAAAAATTTTATGTGTTGTCAACGGTTTTAGATTCACTCAAGTTAAATGGTTTTCTTAATTAGGACCTTTTACACCGTATTCGTTGTTGATAGGAGTGAAATAAAAGTTTCGCTACTTCTTTCTGCAATTTTATATACGAAACAGAGAAAAATAAGCGTAAATAATTAATTTTAATTTAAACAAGTAAGAGTGCTATACTCGGCTGTGCCGAATCTTATATAACCTTCACCATTGTGGGAGCAGAATACAGAGCAACTAGACAAAAACTAAATAATTTTTACATATGTATACATAATACTTTAAACTTCATTATAAATTAAATTTAAAAAGCGAAAACTGGTAAATATTTGTTTAAATCGTTTTAGAACATAAAATGAAAATACAACAACTACAAGGGATTTTTCGAAAAAATTTTTGGACCGATCTGGCTGAATTTCAATAGCAAAATTATAATAAGAATACCTGACACAAAGATAGATACCAACCAAGCCTCCATCATATCTGGGGGCTTCGGAAAACCCATTTTAACAGACAGACAGACGGACAGACGGTCAGACGGACAACCGGATTTGAACTTCGCTTTACATAAGGACCCAGAATATATATACTTTATAGGGTGTAGGATCAATATTGTAGAAATTACAAACGGAATGACAAAGTAATATATACCCTTTTACCTTCGGTGAAGGGTATAAAAAGGGAAAATATATCGAGGGTTATTTTTCAAATAGTGCTATCAGCAAAATCAAAATTTTACAGAAGAGCGAAAAAACTGTATTATCTAAACTTTATTAAACAATCTTATTAAAAAAACAACGCCTTAATCATACATATGTTAATTTTTTCTTAATTCCAGATATTCGCGCTTATATGTCTGATAGCACTATTTACAAATTAAAATTTTATCGATTTGAACATTGAAATAAGCAGATAGCACTATTTGAACAAAAATGAGCTGTAATGAAAACTTTTTGAGACTTCAGTTTAAGTTACACGAATTTTTATTAAAATAATTAGTAAAATTTAAAGAAACGCGAAATCATGTTAACAGAACTCGAAATTAAGTTAAAATTTTACACTAACGTTTATTGAAAAGCAATAAATTATTAAACTTTTTCCACATTTTTTTAAATTATCATAAAAATAATGATATTCTTGCGAAATAGGAGACTTCAATGCTTTGGAAATGCATCCGTTTGCTTAGTTGAAAAGAACGTGGGCCAGATTGTAAGGGTTTCGCTTCTATTTATATGATCGCTGCACAGTGTGGGAAATTTGGAAAAAAATGGAAATAATTCTTTATTTTAAAAACGGTTGGTCCGATTGGAATGCAGTTTGAGGTGACAATTAAAAAGTTGTAGTTGAGTTTAAGTCATGGATTTGAGCTCGATAGACTTAGCAGGAGAGGTGCTATAGGTTCCCAAATTAGGACATCTCGGGTATAACAAAAACTAAAAACGATCTGTAATTCTTAATTTTAGCTGGATGCTAAAAATAACTTTTTAGTGAAATGCGCTTGCCGAGTTCTTCATAATTTATAATTGGTCTAGTATTTTGGAAATATAAGACTCAAATTTATCATAATTTGTTTGAAATATTTTTAATAATATTTAATATTTTATAAGCAAGATTTTGTTTGTCGTGCTTAATTTCCAATTTTTATTTTTGATAAAAACACTGAAATTTATTGTTGATGGGATAGGCTATTCCTATGAGCATTTCACTGGTTGCTTAGACCAGATCATCAGGAAACTTCATCCACAGATTTAAGAAAAACTAAAGATATTATCTTCTACTAGCATTTAACCCGCTACTTCGTTAGCGTCTCCTTTTCCTTCGTGGACATATTTGTATGCCAAAGCTTATTTTTCTAGGTTTAAATTTGTTTTAATTCTAGCATTTAACCCGCTACTTTGTAATCTAATATGTAAATAGGTTTTAGCATAATAGTTCCAACATTTTTCATCTCATAGGTTGATATTGACACAGGACTTTGCACCTATAATTTTGTGCTTCTAAGTTCAATATAGAAAATTCAAAAAGTACGACTCGTAGAACACAAAAGCAAATGAAAGAAAGTAAGTTTCCCGTATTATCCTTTTTGATACTTTTTTTCTCCCCATTTATGTATTAAAAATTTCAATGTTGCAGTTGGAGCCTATAGTTTAGTACGTTTTTGTCATAGGATGAAAAAAAACTTTGGTGGGCGTGAGGGACTTCGCCAATTGAGCAAAAAAAATTTTTGGCTTAAATTGAACTGAAAAATGTGTTTTATTATCCCATATTGCCCATAAGATATAGTCCCTTGGGGCAATGATGTCCAGAAAAATTGTGTCTCTAATGTACATACAGAGGTAGCGTGACAAAAAGGTTTCAAAATATGTACAGGTTTTAGGCGTTTACTTCCCAAAAGGACCAAATTTCGAAAAAGTACCAGACACCTGTCCTCTTATTTTTCTAATGAACAACATTAAGTGTTAAATTTTTTTATATCTCTTTTAGTTTTGGATTTTTAAGGTTAGCGGGATCGAGTTGGTGAGAGGCCAGCCTCCGGTCCAAATGTCAGCTTTTTTTCAGGATCTTAAAATGTGTCAGTCAGTAACTTTACAGTTTTATATTATATAGATAGATGGAGAAAAATGTTGTAAAAAAAATAACAAAATTATGAACGCTTTTCACACCTTAAACCTATGAATTTCAAAACAGGTCCAAATCTGTTTTGTAATTTTTAGATAAGCTAGAATGTGATATAGTTTTTATTAACCCTTTAACACCCCAAAAAGGCCGTACCTTACAAAAGTACCAGAAACCTGTCCGTTTATTTTTTTAATGAACAATAATCACCCCTATCGCAAACAACTACTCCCATGAAAATATTCCCATATTTTTTTATTTTGTATTGTGAATGATTCCCATGACAAATTTTTTGGGAATAAATTCCCAAACTTAAAAAATTTGGCATCGCCAATGTTTACTCCCGCGATTATTTTTACTAAATAAATTCCCAACAAGTGTTAATGTGAACGAGAAGAGAACATGTAAATTTAAATTTGTATTCTATAGTAGGACTCAATTAAATTAATTTTTTCTTTTATTGAAGGAGTTTTAATTAAGAAAATGAAGATAAACGCTATTTATTATTTATTTTATTATATTTTTATTAGTATTTTATTTTGTATATTTTTCTTTCACAATACAAGCATTGACACGTTATTCACAATAGAGACGTTTGTTTATAAAATACTAACAAATAATTCACAATAGTAATTATAACTCCCAAAATATTTGCGATACCGATTTGTTGGGAATGGGAATATAGGTTTGCTCCCATATAACATATTCCCATAACATTCGCGATAGGGATGAATAAGTATTCAACTTTTTTATCTCTTTTAGTTAAGGAGATATAAGGTTAGCGAATTTTTCTAATGAACAACAATAAGTGTTAATGTTTTTCATCTCTTTTAGTTTAGGAGGTATGAGGTTAGCAGGATCGTTTGGCGAGAGGCCAGCCCCTGGTCCAAATGTCAACCTTTTAGCTTTAGACGTTTAGGCTCTGCGATGAAAGATAAATAGATGGCGAAAACATCTTGTGAAAAAGTAACAAACATAGGTACAATTTTAATCCCTTAAACGTTCGTATTTCGAAAAAGTACCAAATATGCATTTGTATCGTCCACTCAGGACATTGAATGTTGAATTTTATTATTCTAGGTTCAATATTAACGGAAATTCAAAAAGTACCAGTTAAAGAACAAAAAAGTACCAAAAAGCCCTCTTACAGATTCTCATTCATTCAGGACCTTGCATGTTTAATTTTTTGTTTCTAGGTCCAATACTAACGGAAATTTAAAAGGTACCAGTTAAAGAACAAAAAAATACCAAAAACTTTATTCTTATACATTCTTTTTCACTCAGGGCATTGCATCTTGAATTTTATGTTTCTAAGTCCAATAATAACGCATATTCATAAAGTACCAGTTTAAAAACGAAAAAGTACCAATAAGCCCTTTCAGAGATTCTTATTTACTCAGGACCTTGCAGGTTTTATTTTATGTTCATTAGACCAATATTAGCGAAAATTGTAAAAAAAGTACCAGTTAAAAAACGAAAAAGTACCAAAAAGATCCCTCTAACAGATTGTCATAAACTTAAGACCTTGCATGATTAATTTCATGTTTCTAGGTCCAATACTAACGGAAATTCAAAAAGTACCAGCTAATGAACAAAAACGTACCAAAAAGTTCCCTCATAGATTCTTATCCACTCAGGACATTACATGTTGAATTTTATGTGTCTAGGTCCAATATTAACGATTCTTAAAAAAATACCAGTTGTAGAACCAAAAAGCTAAACAAAACTATAAAATTTCCCGTATTTCCATTTTTGGTACTATTTTTTCCCCCCTTTAAAGTATCAAAATTTTCAGTATTGTAGTGGGAGCCCATAATTTAGTACGAATATGTCAAAGAAAGGAGGAAAATGTTTTGTAAAAAAGTACCAAAAATAGTTACGATTTTCACCCCTTAAATGTTCGAATTTCGAAAAAGTACCAAATTCGTATTCGTGTTTTTTTGATAAGTTTCGAATGTGGTATAAACTTTGATTCTACGTTTATTGGTTCAAAAGATAGATGGGGTGTCAAAAAAGTACCAACATTCAGGTTTTACCGGTTTACTTCATAAAAGGGCCGAATTTCAAAAAAGTACCAGACACCTGTCCGCTTATTTTTTTAAAGAACAACGATAAGTGTTACATTTTTTTTGTATCTCTTTTAGTTTTGGAGATATAAGGTTACCGTATTTTCCCGTTTTTACCCTTTTTTTCCCCTAAACATTTGAATTTCCAAAAATCCCGTCTTAGTGGATCGATTTGGAGGGTGACCAATCTCTCGTCCAAACTTCAAGTTTTTAGCTTCAGGCGTTTAGGCTGTGCGATGATAAATCAGTCAGTGAATCAGTGAGTCAGTGAGTCAGTCAGTAACGTTACAATTTTATATATATAGATGTATAAATCGGCAAAGGCAAAACAGTTAAGAACACTTTCCTCCTCTGTATGGCAACCGAATTGAACAAAATATACACCATTTGAAAGATATTTACTTACAGAAATGCACAATATATATTTTATTTAAATCTGTTCAATAGTTTCAGATTTATAGGGTTCGAATTTGCTACTAACACAAATACAAAAAAAAAATTTTTTTTTTCAACTATCACCACCCAGCGGTAACTAGAATGAGTAAAGAGGCCTAATAGAAGGCCTTATTTAGCAGTCACAAGCAGTCAGAAGCCCTTCTCGCCGCATTCCATACTTATTTATTTTTTAAACAGGTTGTCATTGGGCGCAAGGCCTTCCACACTTCCTTTAAAAACAACTTCGATCCCTTCCCAAAGAAGGGAGTAAGGAAGGTCACTAAAAATAAAAAGTAAATAAAACTAAACACCTTCCTTTCTCCCTTCTCAAAGAAGGGAGTAGCGAATGTGTACTGAATATTTCAGAAGGCCTTTTAAAAAGAAGGAAATACCTTCTAGAAGGCATACTTCTGAAGGCAGGATATCATGCGAAGCGAATCTTTTAGAAAGGAGTATAGAGGCCTTCAAAAAGGCCTGCCACTTGCGGTCCTTTCAATATTTACCGCTGGGCAGTATTTTAATATTTCGACTATATAAATACGGGAAATACGGAAAATGAATATTTTTTTCTTTTACTTTTCCGTGCATCATGTAATAATTTTTAAATTTTCTATAATATGAACTTTAAAACAACAATAGGTGCAGGGTCCTGAGTGAATGAAAACCTATAAGATGAAAGATGTTGGTAGTACTTTTTATTTTTCCTTTGGTACGTTTTGAATTTTTATTAATATTCGACCTATAAAGATAATCGGGTATGTTCTGTAAATCTAAATGAAGTGGATTTAAAACCGAACAAATTTTGAAAACGAGCCTGTAAAGAAAGTTCACAAAAATATTCCTTTTTATATATGTACTTCATACTTTGAGTACCAATTATATTTACAAGAGCATCTCTTAAAAACAGGACAAACTACAGTAATTTTGTCAATAATTGAAATCAAAATCTCGTTCGATTTCAATTCCACTTCACTTCGATTTGTAGAACATGCCTGAATATGTATTAAAAGTGCATGGTCCTGAGTGAATAAGAATATTGGTCAACATCTGGTACTTTGATTAATTTTCGTTAATATTAGACATTGAAAAATAAAAATAAACGTGCAATGCCCTGAGTGACAATCTATTTACGATCTTTAACTAAGACGGGAAAAAATTTTGAAACATGTAAATTCATATCTGTGGCATTTTGACAAAACAACTTAAGTCAAATTTAAAAAGTTGAAAAAAATGTTGTTAATCATACGAATTTTCATTCAAAAAAACATTTTGTTTTCGTTTTTAAAATTTTGTATTATAGACGAAATTTTTCTTTAATTTTGGTTTATTTTATTTTTTAATAAAAATGATTTTTTCCCCGAGTTTTTTTTTTTAACTTTTTTGCTATCTCATCTCGACTTAAGGTGTTTCGTCAAAATGCCACAGATATATACTTAGATATACTATGTTTTATTGATATGAACATGAAAATTTATGGTCGAATTTTGACCAATAGGCGAATACTACACTGAAAGAATTTTCTTCGCAATACCAATGAATTTTGACATTAATCCCATGAAAAATTGCATTAAAAAGGAACCTATGCAGCGCTTCGTTGGATCAATGAAACCTGTTTCATTAAAAGGATTTAATGAAACATTACATTAGATCTATGAATATTATTCATTGGATGAATACTTTCAATAAAGTAAAAATTTTTTTTTTTTTAATTATTTTATTTTTTTAATTATTTTTTTTTCTTATTTTATTTTACTGTATTTATTTTTTTTCTGTCTCTGGCGGGATTCGAACACGCAACCTCGTTGCTGATAGACTAGCTCTCTACCAGCTAGTCTACCGGGGCAGTGTAGTTTTTGGATAAAAAACTATGTTTTTTACTCAATTAAGAGCGTAAATATGAGATTAAATTGTCCATAATAACAATAACAACGTTGATTGAAAGTGGATTGAAAGTTTTTGTTTCATTACTATAATGACATTTTTATTGTCATAATGAAAATTTAAATTATTAAGGCAATTATTGAAATATGTTGCTTTCATAAAAAATTTTTTTGATTTCATAAATTTAATGGCATACATGTAATATTAGATGTATGAAATTATTAAATCTTACATTTTTTAATTAACAATTAAACATTTTTTTAAGGAAACTATAATTTTGTATTAATTTATGAATATAGTTATGTTTGTATATTGCTTTTTAATGTTCCCAATTAAAATTTTTTGTTTAACTTGGACAAACTTAAGTTTTCATATATCCAATGAAAATTTTTAACGTAATTACGAAATCCAATGAAGCGATTTTAACGAAAATACTTCATTTAAACTATGAAATTCCATTTAAACAATGAAAATTTTCATTTACACAAGGCAAATTTTTTTATGAAAATGATTCATTAAATATATGAAGCATTTTTCTTTCAGTGTAGTACAAATAAATTCGTTTAACAGTTGTATTTGTATAATATGTATCATGTAAATGTTGGCCATGACTTTGTCTGAGGTGGTCCTTCCGGACGGTGCAATTTTGGGCGACTCGTTCGAGTTTGTATGCCCCGATATGTTTATAATAATTGTGCTAAAAAACACTAATTTTTAGGAATTTTCGGCTGTTTTTTGGGAATTGTGGACTGAGGTTTTGTAAGTTTAATAAAATTTTGAGCTGGTTTGTATTAATCATTAAAAAATGTATTTACATACTTGTAAAATTCATTAAATAATATTAGCTAACAAAGATTTTATTGCATAAAATGAAATTTATATTGTTTACAAAAACTCACAAACAAAATTTTTGCAGTTGTTTTCAAATTCTGCAACGAATTTTAAAATTATTATTAGTTATTATTATTATTAGTTTATGAAATCTAGACACAATTCCCAACCCCTTGATGTATAATATTACTACGTTTATACGTAGCCTATTCGCGAATAAAAATTATTTGCGATTAACTAACTTATTGTTAATATGTCAATTTCTTAATGAAAATTCTTATTTTTAAGATGGAAAATTTATTCATTTGGTAGCACTGTATGTATATAAACTTTTTATTTTTTAAATGAAAAAGATCAACAATTATTGTGTATTTTTAAATTTATTTGCACATTTTTGATTTAATTTTAATTTTGTTGTCATATAAATGTGCCACATCGAAATAAAAACGTAAAACTCGTTAAAAGTGTGACAATGCTTAAAATCGTTTTTGCAAATAGTGTCGTTAATCAGGAATTGTTTTCATGAGTTAGCTATTCGCAAATAAAAATTTAATTCACAGTTTATGCGGCATTATTCTCTACTTGCAATATATTTATTTGCGAATAAGTGGTGCGTATAAACGTAGTATATGTCTACTTTCTAGTAATCATTTTTATCATTTTATTATATGAAGTAATATTTTTATGTAGATAGCACTTTTTACCAAAAAAAAAAAAAAAAGTGTGTCTTAGATAGCACAAACAATATTTATGAAAAAAAACGTTTAGGGGAAAATTTTTTTTTCCAAATTTAAATGACAGATGACCCTTCAGTTAGTGAACTCGTTTCTATAAAAAACAAATTTTTGTAAATTTGCAGATAGCACTATTTGAAAAATAACCCTCGATATAAAAAATGTTGAAAATCCCCAAAAAATCCCCGATTTTTTTTTTAAATCCCCAATCCCCAAATGACTTTCTTTGTCCTTTTTGCTCGCATGACATCCTCAACTTTGGGGATAAATCCCCAAGTCTGGGTATGTTACAGAACTTGTACAAAAGTGAGATTTTTCACATTTTTCAATTAGTACCGTTTTTGGTTTGCTTCTTTAGCTTTCGTACGCTTTCATTAATCCGAAATTGTGGATTTACACGTTTCATCTTTTGATGCTCAACTTCTTGTCAATTCTCGTTTAATGATGCCAATATAATCACACGCAGCAATCGGTTTCACCTTGTTTGGCTCAAAACAACAACAATATTATTAACAGCAAATGATGAAACGTGTGAAAGCAGACAAAAAATCAAAACATTGTTTTTCATACCCTTCACCACAGGTGGTTGAGAAGAGTACATACATATAAGTTTGTCATTCCGTTTGTAATGTCTACAATATTGATGTTATACCTTATCAGGCGCGGATCCAGCTTGAGCTTTAGGGGGGGGGGGGGGGGGGGGGAATTTTGTATGATACAAAAAAATTTTTTAAAGTTTATTTAAAACAATATGTGTATTAGGGTAAGTACTTTTTGCAATTTTTGCGAATATCAAATTCTTCATCGCATAGCCGTATAGACCGTTAAAAAATATTAAGAAATGATGTATTACTTTTTCGCGATCGTGAAGAAAGTTTCCGCACCAAACGCGATAAAGTTTTGAATTTTAATTTTTCTCCTTACTATACAAAATTAACATTTAATTACAAAATTTTAAGTATTTTCTAATAATTTCATGCATATAACAAGATCTTACCATTTGTACGGAAGAAGGGCGCAAAAAAAATCGAGACTCTATTTCGCGGTTTTTTTAATAAACTAAATTTTAATGGCAAATGATAGATGAATTGTTTGGCGGATATATGAAACAGTGATAATTTTCAGCAGCGCGGAACGAGCTATTAAAGTTGCACAAGATATTTTTCCATTATGTAAATCAACTCGCACTTAAAACTTAAAATTTATTTCATTAAACCCAAAAAAAACTTTGCATTTTTGTTATAGAGTTGCTTATTTTATGTATTTATGCCTGTATTCATAAAAATATTTTAAATTTAATAAAGGCTTGAAAACCTTAATAAACGTTTATTAAATTTTATAATCATTTATGAATATGGGGGCTAAAATATGTAGCATATATAAACAATAAATGTACCATATATAATGTGTATGGAAATTAAAAAAAATTTTTTTTGAGGAATTTTAGAAATTGCATTATTTTCATTTTCAATACTAAATTGCCCATCGCGTGGTGGGATGAAGAAGTTTTGTCCAAAAAAAGCCATCACCCTAATTAAAAAAACCAGGGCTGTGGAGTCGGAGTCGGAGTTGAAGAGTCGGAGTTGAGGTTTTTGTACCGGAGTCGGAGTCAGAGTCGAAGTACCCACAAACACTAATGACTCCGACTCCGACTTTTTGGCATTAACATTTTTTCTAATATTTTTCAAAATAAAACAATTTTAATGACCAATTTCAGCAATTCTTTTAAAATATCAATTCATATTCAAATATAATTTTTCATATAATTTTATTTTTATTCCACATAAAAAAAAAACGATTTTTAAACATAAATTGATATTTAAATAAATTGGTGGAATTGGCCAAAAGAGGGTCTACTTTTTCAATTTGTGAAGTCAGAAGATAATGACCAGTATACTTTTGATATGAGTAGGGGAGTTAGAAAAATTAAAAAATTGAGATAACATCTTATTTTGACAGTTCTTTTAGCAATTTATGAGAAATATATAGATTGTATCGAAGCATGTCCTTTTCTATGTTTTTATGTAACCTAAAATTTCTGTAACAAAACTCGCTGGTTCACTGTTTGAATTTCGCCAAGATATCCCTAATGAAATAGAGCCGAATTAAGGAAGTTAAAACTTTGTTGTATTTTTTTTTATCGTATATTAACAAATATTTTTGTAGCCATGTTCCTATATATGACTTGATATCTGCTGTAGCTCCTGGGTGAAAGCATTAAGTAAACTAAATTTTAAGTTCTAACCTTCAAGGTGAATTATAATAGAAAAAAAAGAAAAGGAGCTCGGAAAAATACATGACATTGTTCTAAATATAATTCCCATCAATCTGGGGGTAAACCTGAAAAATGATGTGAGAATTCTTTTATCTACTCAATTTAGGAAAAATTGGAGAGATAATAAAGACTTGCAGTTTCAAATTTCGGTCTTTGACAATAATAATATTGAACTTGGAACGGAAAAAAGCAATGGTGTACTGAAGAAAAAGATTTCAATTTAGTTGTTTAAAAATTCATATTTTTTTTAACTCTGCAAGCCACATTTTGAAACATGTTGAAAATCGCAAATGATGCTATTTCTGTATTAAAAAATTGCCTTTGTTCGAATGTTTTAATGATCCTTACATTTTTTTTATGTCAATGATAACCCTAAAAAATTATATCATAAAAGGTTCGTTACCTTGAGACAAACAGCACCAAGTCCAACAGAAAAAGGTGTGCTATTTCCCAGAAATAATAGAACTTTTTACGGTACGTTTCTCTTCAAAATGTGTTATAAAAATTGTAGAAGTAACAACTGAAGGCGCATCTGCATGTTTTAATAAAAATATATTTAATTTTCCTGAGAATGATTAACAAAGTTGGTCTAAATATTTGACTTAATAAATAAAACAAGACCAAAACGGCAGTGTTTGAATTTATGTATATTAAAAACAAAAGACCTCACTTCACAATTTACAAAAAAGAACTTATGATGTTCTTTGTCTCTACAAATTCTGTGGTAAACAATACTTAGTACACTTGGTACCCTTAACGTCTTAGCAAATTGGACATGGTATTGTTTTCAACTTTTTTATCTCGAAAACTGCATTAGATAGAACTTATGGAAATTCACACATCTATAAATTCCAACAGATGCGAATTGGTGTAGTTTATCTCTCCCCTACACAACTATTGTTACATTTTTTAGCACTGTTTGCATATATTTAATAAATAAATATAACTTTTAAAATATACTAAAGTTTAATGATCCCATACGGTTTGAATCAAAACTCATATCTTTCGAAAGTTCGTAACAAAACTCGGTGGTTCCAAAATTAAATCCATTATTTTTCTATATTACAGTTGGCTTAAAATGTTCAACTGTTGAGTTATTAGTCAAGAATGACATAACACTGTAGAATCAAAAAAGTAGAGCTCATATGTTAAAGCTCAATGCGGCACGTTAGAATTAAAATATCGATTTGAAAGTTTTACAGAATAATTTTCTTGCTATATTTAACCATTAAAAAGGTACTGAATTAAAAAACAAATTAAAAGAGTTTAAAGTCAAATAAGAACTAGTCTCATAAATAATGATAGGTTAGAGTAGGAGTCGGAGTTGGAGTCGCAAAAAGTTTACTGAAATTCATATACTAAATTTCAAAATAAAAAAAAAGTTTTTGCACAAGCAATGACGCGCACACATTCTCATACACAGTAAGCACTGTATGAGAAGATGAAGGCAGAGCAGAGCCGCCGGCTGGCTTTGAGACACATTTTTTTTGTTGGAATAATTTTTGAACGAAGTCTTATTTCTACATGCAACACAATGATTTTCTTCATCACTCACTGTTTCTTTATCCTATCCTTTGCTAAAGAAGAAATGTAACCAAAAACGGCAGCAGACCGACTCGATATGTTTTTCGTCATCATTCTATTTTTGCATTTGATGTATTTAAGTAAACGGTATGAAAAAATTGAATACGGGATTTTGTTTCTTATAATGTTGTTTAAAAAGAGTGAAACGTTTTTTTTACCTGCTATTATTTTTCTTATAGTTTTTTTTAAAGCGTACAAAAATACTGTGTGTGTTTTTTGTTGTTGTTCTTATATTTCACATAAAGAAGTGTTGCTTACGATCAAATAAAATAATGCAAAGACACGACAACATTAAGGAGCGTTAAATATTTCATACAAAATTATGAAAACTTGACACCAATAACGCGTTTATTATATTTTTGAAGAGTTGTCCACATTTTTGTTGGTTAAATAAAAATCAAACAAAAATATTGATTGAATCAGTAAAAAGATTTATAGCAATTAAAAAAATTTTCAAACAAGCGTTTGTTTGAAAATAATTCGGCAATAATTTTTTCTGTGTGGTGCTTTGAATCACATTTATTTGCAATTAAAGCACTTCTAAATTAATAAAATATCATCGAATTCCTTATTCCACCTCATATTTATATGACCACAACTAAGAAACATCGATTATTTTCTATAATATTACTGTTTTCCCAGATGTCTAATAACACAAAAATTATAAACTCCATTATCGCGAAATGACAAAAAAATTATACACTGTTGTTTTATTAAGGGGACGATATTTCCTTTAACCTACAGACACAACATAGTCAAATTTTGTATTTGATTTTTCATTTCCTCTTTTTGGTCCTTTTTAAAGAACTTAATAATTTTCAAGAACACTTATTTCAAATAATTTTTTTTGATATAAGTATAAAAAAAAGAGAAGGATCTGTAAAATTTAAAGCAAATATTTTCTAAAATATAATAAAATTCTCTTTAAAATAAATCCTTCCTTATGCATTAAACACATTCACCACAGCAAGATACACGGACACACGACTACAAATGCTGCTGGGAGCAATTATAGTCGTGTAGTCAGCTACTGAATTATGTTGAAGACGGCAGCTACAATTGAAAAAATGTAAACATCTGTTTTTTTTACTGTGCGTTTATATTTCATTGGTGCCACTATCACTTTTTTTAATTTCATGAAAAAATGAAAAACATGCATAATTGCAGACTTTTTTTACAAACTTAATTTAAGATTATAAATATATAAATACTTATTTATAATACATTTTATAACGTGCAAACAATTGAATTTGTTATAAAACATATTAAATATTATAATTTTGTTGTTTTTTGAAGTAACAATATAATTTTAACGGCAGATTAAATAAAGAAATACATATAAACTGCATTAAAAATAAAAAAAATTTCCGTCAACGAGCGTGGTAAAGGTCGTAAAAGTTTCAGAACACTTTGGGTACGTACGTTAATGCATGAAAACAGTTAAGTGATGCAAAATGTTGTTGCTGATGCGTAGTTACCAGTTGCAGTTATGATGCTGATACTTTTTTACTGCACAACAGCTGTGCAAAGTTTGAATTGCAAAAGTTTAATAAGCAAACATAAAATAATAATAAAAATGCTATCAACAATAACGATGTCAAATTTTATTAAAAATATTGAACCAACAACTGACAGTTTTCTTATAAATGACAAGGAAAAGCATCACAACAAAAAATAAAACGATTTCTTTTATGCCAAAAGCTATTGCTTCAGAAAATTAACTGCAGCAATAATCGCCTGCATAAAAAAAAACTTTTGACACATAAAAGTCATGCCAATTTTCTTAAAAGCCATATTTTTCAAACATTAAACTTTACTTCTGTGCAAGTGATACCCAACAACTGCATTTTAGGTAAAAACTGGATGAAAGAAGTACTGGTATTATTAGAAACTACTTCGAAATATCTTTCACATGATGTATTAAAAATTCCGTTAAGAGCAAATTTCAAAAATAAGTATTGCTTGAAAGATTTTCTACAAAACTTAAAATTTTGTAAATATATTTATTAAAACATAATCTGCAGTATTCATAAAAAATAAAATTAGTTTGAAATGTGTCTTGATGCAAAATTTTCATACAAATTTTTCTTAAAATATAATTCAAAAGACTATGTATAGGGAAAAATACTTTAAGCTTTTATAAACCATATTTTTAGTAACTCTATATGAGTATTTTATATTTATAAAGATTTAAAAAATTTTATTTTGGAAAATTTCTCAAATTATTTATAAGTTTGAGTAAAAATATGTATGTATGTAGTAATAATTTATGTACATGTTACATATTTAATTATTGTAATATGTATATAATTAATTAAGTGTTTCGCAAAGCCGAAAACCCGCAATAAAGAAAGTTTATTAAGCAAATATCTAGGGTTAAATAAATAAATATCGACATAATTTAAAGATAAAGACAACTTAAAAAAAAAATGTTAGCCACGGAGTATGAATATATAATATTACCTCTAAATTGGTAAATCGGTATGCTTTAAACGCCATGTAAAACACATTTTGAAACATTTTCCACGGATTCCTATATTTTAAAGATCCATTTTTTACCTAAATAGATATGGAAAAAGTATTTTGCAACTTTTACGACCTTTAACTCCTTAACTACACAGAAAAAATCATTTTTCCAATTCAAACAAAAAATTTGTAGAATCAAACAATTTTTTGTCTAAAATCGGTCCTACAAACAAATTCGCATATTCAAACAATTTGTTTGCATTTTGTTTATTGAAAAAACGCCGATTTTTTCAAACAAATAATTTTACAGAATCAAACAAAAAGTTTACTGAAATTCATATAAATTTCAAACAAATAATTTTGCTGAATCAAACAAAAAAGTTTTGGCACAAGCAATGACGAGCACACAAGCAAGCACTGTTGGCGAAGATGAAGCAGAGCAGAGCGGCCGGCTGGCTTTGAGACACATTTTTTTGTTGGAATAATTTTTGAACGAAGTCATATTTATACTCACAGTGTTTTTCTTCATCATTCACTGTTGCTTTATCCTTTCCTTTGCTAATGAAGAAGAAATGTAACCAAAAACGGCGGCAGACCGACTCGATATGTTTTCCGCCATCATTCTATTTTTGTATTTGATGTATTTAAACAAACTATTTGAAAAAATTGAATACGGGATTTTGTTTTTTTTTACCAACTTTGAAACCAACCAAAAATTTATTTTGTTTCTTATAATGTGTTTTTTCTGTTGTTTAAAAAAAACGAAACGTTTTTTTTACCTGCTATTGTTTTTGTTGTTTTTTTTTACTACAAACCTCGTCACGCTATTTTATCATTTTTCTTATTGCTGTACTTTTTTAAAGCGTCCAAAAGTAGACTGCATGTGTATTTTGTTGTAGTTCTTATATTTCACATAAAGAAGTGTTGCTTACAATCAATAAAAAAAATGCAAAAAGACGACAACATTTAAGAGCGTTAAATATTTCATACAAAATTATGAAAACTTCAAACCAATAGCGCGCTTATTAAATTTTTGAAGAGTTGTCCACATTTTTGTTGGTTAAATAAAAATCAAACAAAAATATTGATTGAATCAGTAAAAAAATTTGTAGAAATCAAAAAAAAATTTCAAACAAGCGTTTGTTTGAAAATAATTCGGCAATAATTTTTTCTGTGTAGGAGCGTTGGCGTGAAAAACATGTTCCTATAGAACTTCTTTCAAGAATACTAAAAAATTATATAAATATCAATTTGGTGTTGAGCCAAGTTAATATTTTTGTATCAAGCCGGTTCTTTTCTGTTAAACAAAAAAAAAATTTTTTAAGCACTCATTCTGTAAATAAGTTTTTTTATTAGCAACACCTTTTCTGTTTTGTAGTGAACAAAAATAGAAATTAGTTTAATTTGGCTACAACGACAAAATAAGCACAGACAACAACCTGCAGCCATGTAGCCGTGTCGTCGTGAAATTAATCATTGCCATATAAACACATGTATTCTATTTTTGACATATTGAAGTCGGTAGCTTGCTGTAGCGAATGTGTTTAAAGCATTATCCTTAAAAGTTTTCATTAAATTGTATATATTTATTTCTCTTTGCTTAGAAGGTGTAATTGTTTTTTGTTTTGCAAGTTTAGTTCGAAAGTTCGAATGCGAAGATATGTCTCCCCCTTGTAACATATATATACGACGACGAATATTAGGGAGCATGGTTTTAATACATGTATTGCCAGGCTGTTAGGGCTCATAGTATAGGGGTTCTTTTCAAGTACGACATTTGTACTTAAACGCTATTGTATATGAACAAATTTAATTTTTAAATGAAAAGGGAAAATTCCCTACTGTTGGCATCACTGATTGAAATTCATCCTGGAAGAAAATTATGACATTCGTGGTCGAATACTTTTTCGATTCGAAAGCAATTTTATTACAGTCGATACTGAACGAATCAAAAATATTTTTTCAGTGTAGTGAAAACTTAAATAAATGCTTTACAACACTAAAAAAATAATTTCGATCCGTTCCGTATAGACAGAAAGAATCAGAAATAAAATTGCTTTCGAATCGAAAAAGTATTCGTCACGACTGCCATAATTTGCCCCCTGATCGGTCCACAAATAACCGAGATATTTTTATGGTTTTTTATTTTATTTTTATGTAACAGGTTTTACAATATTGACTTGACAACTTATTTTTAAACAAAACGCAAACCTATCGAAGTAATTTTTGGGAATACATATTTCCGCTTAATTGAGTTTCTAAAAATGCACGACTTTTGACGCAATTAATCGGGAACTCAATTAAGCCGACGCAATTAAAATGAAAAAACTCTTTTTTTTAATGCCCCAGTTGGCCAGATTGCCGTTGACGACATCGTCGTCAATGATGTATGCACGACTTGTCCCCCGTTGTTTAGGTTTTCTAGAAGACAAATTACAGGAAATCGTCGTGCACGACAGTTTGAGCGACGTTGTCTTGTAAGTTGCCTTCTATTTAGCTTTATGTGGGACAGTATGAGCGACTTTGTCTTATAAGTTGTCGCCTATTAAACTCTATGTGGGACAGTATGAGCGACACTGTCTTGTACAAAAGCTACTGACGACAAAGTTTTCTTCAATGCTATTCAATCACTTGCTTGGTTTTCTTCAAATTCTCACATTCTTTTTTTTTAATTGTTGATTTAAATACCTACAAAAAATTTACAAATTAGTTCTAAACAATAAGACCAAAAATGATGATGAAATTATTCGCGGGCGGGAAAATGGATTACATGGAGTTGCGTATAGGAGTTGAATATAACATATAACAGAAATTAAAATTAAACTATACTAAAAAACTGTCTGAATTAGATAACCATATAATCATTTTTGTCGTGGACGTCAAAATAGACGACATTGTCATGCAGGAAGTCGTTAATGATAAAGTAGGCGACATTGTCTTTCTTTGTGTCGTGCACCATTTTCGCGACACTTGTTCGAAAATGTCGTTGACGATTTGTTCCCGCTGTCCCTCACATGTCGTGCAGAAATTAACATTGTCGTGCATCCGTCTTCGAGGATGTATTAAAGACGGGGCCAACTGGGGCAGTACCTTTTAGTTCACTTATATAGGTGTTTATCGCTCATCTAATTGGGTAAGTGCTGCAGTGTCTCTTCTTCTTAAGCGATTGTGCCGCCATGATTTAAAATATTTCGAGCTAGTGGATTTGGGTGTTGTTCAAACCTTTTTAAATATTTTACTGCATATTTTGTAATCATAGATTTAACAAATGGCACATTGAGACCCTTATGAATGTTTGAGTTTTCAACGTACCAGGGAGCGGCTGTGATTATACGAAGAAGTTTATTTTGGCGCCTTTGAATTTTTTTGTTGATATTAGAGGCCAAGGCAGTGCCCCATAGTTGAATACCGTAGCACCAGGGGGTCTACTCTCTATTGCGATGCGAAAACAATTTCGATGCGAAAGCTAAATGCCAACTTGGTACTCTCTATTTTTTGAAAATGAAGCGATTGTGACATAAAAATTACAGATGGCGCGGATTTACAGTAATGAAATGCCAAAGTAAGTAAAAATATTTGAGATTGGAAAATTTAAATAAAATTAAGTGATGATTTTAAAGATGTGAAAGACACATGCGCAAACGTATTGAAGAGTACCAATCGCTAGATTTGCTACAATTTTCTTTCACATCGCAATAGAGGGTAGCCCCCCAGATAGGCTTTAAGATAGAGTTGTAAAGTAGAAGCTTGCAATCGAGACTAAGGACAGAATTTCTTCCAATAAGCCAATCAATTTGAATAGCTTTTAGTTTCATTTGAGTTAATTTTGCCTCCATATGGCATTTCCACGTTAATCGCCCATCCAGATGTATACCGAGATATTTTACATGCGAATGTTGAGGAATTGTTTGATTATTAATTGTAATAGGCGTGCAAGATTCCCGGCGCAAGGTGAATGTTATATGTACGCATTTTTGCTCATTGACCATTTTCCTCCATTGTCTTAACCATATTTCTAGTTGAAAGATATGATACTATAAATAACGAGATGCTTCATAACGGTTTTCGTGGACGCTTAGAAAAGCTGGGTGTAGTTGTTTGTTGGCATGTCCGAAGAATAAATTAAGAAAAATAGAGGGCCCAGGATGCTGCCTTGTGGGACTCCAGCGCCAATTGGCTGAGGTGAACTTAGGAAATTTCCTTCTTTAATAATAAATTGACGACCGACTAAGTAGCTTTCTAGCAGCTCGTGTGTATTTGCTGGTAAATTTTGCTTCAATTTACGTAATAAGCCTTCATGCCAGACTTTATCAAAAGCTTGCGAAACATCGATGAAGAGTGCAGAGCAGTATTTTTTTTCTTCAAATGTTTTTCTTATGACATTTACTATTCGATGAGTTTGTTCGATTGTGCTGTGTTTTCTTCTAAATCCGAACTGATGGTTTGGAACACATCTTTTTTCACTTAAAATTGGTAAAAATTTTTAAACTAATAATTTCTCAAACAGCTTTGACATATTTGATAATAAGCTAATAGGCCTATATGACTCAACTTTTGTGTGATCTTTACCTGGCTTTGGTATCATGGTAACTAAGGAAACCTTCCATTTTTGAGGACGGTATTCAAGGCGTAAAATAGCATTAAAAATTAAAAGAATAATTTTCTTTGCTATGCAAGGTAGCTCTAAAAGCATTTTATTACTGATCTTATCAATACCAGGTGACTTCTTAGTGTTAAAGTCACAAATAGCCTTTTCGATTTCTCTCATCTCAAATCTGAGGGGAACAGCTGCTCTATCATCAACAGGTGGTAACTCGACCACAATATCGTGCGATATGTTTGGGGTAAATACGTTTTTTAAATGATTAACAAACATATTTTCTTTTTCAACATCATTTCTTGCCCAACTTCCATTCAAGTTTCTTAATGGTGGTTTAGAGACAACTGACCTTTTGAGATTTCTAGCTGCACACCATAATGAGTAGTCCGATTGTGGAGTTGCATCAGTTCCTTA
This sequence comes from Pollenia angustigena, assembly GCA_930367215.1. Classification (NCBI taxonomy): domain Eukaryota; kingdom Metazoa; phylum Arthropoda; class Insecta; order Diptera; family Polleniidae; genus Pollenia; species Pollenia angustigena. Next base: position 141,221,771 of record OV884056.1, on the reverse strand, counting down.
AGATATTTTTCCAGAAAAGCCATTTTCTGAGCCTTTTTGTGCACTCTTTTAATAAATTCTTAAGTTGCGGGGATCTGTACAGTTGCCACTCTCTTCGAACTCTCCTTTTTTTCAGTCAAGAGCCGCTCGACATCTGTAGTGCGATTCACTAACTTTTATAACGATGTAACGTGTATCATCGAAAATGAAAAAAAAACCAGTGGCAGATGGTGATGAGGACTATGATAAACAGGGCACGCTTTTACACCAGCCTTATTGCTCGTCGAAAATTTGGGGGGGGGGGGGGGGGGTTACTTATTCACTGTCCCATAGGCACAAGAATACACGAATAACAAATTTTAAGTACATGCGTGCTTATTAAGCCATAGGCATATGCAAATTACCCCTTTTGAACTCAATCTGCTTCACTGTTTACGTCATTAGATCGACTGTTATGACGTTGCCCACCCTACCATGATCATACACGAAATTATTCCATTACTTTAGCCATTCTATGATCCTATTAACAATTTACTGCAACGTAATTTCCAAGAGTAAAGAAACAAACGGATTCAAAATTAATTTAAGCATACATATTTACTTAAACCAAATAAGTTAATATAAAGAAAAACAAATTTTAATAAAAATAATAAAATAAAAAACTTTTAGCCAAAAATTTTCTTTGTTCTTTTGTTTGAAGGTATCCAGCAAAAATATATAAACCAAAAATAAAACTCAGATTGTTTTTTAGATTAAAATTTAAATATTTATTTATTCGCATGAATGATACACGGTTGTATAAAAAACGATGTTCTTCTTTTGATATCTTTTTAAGTACTGTCCATTCCTGTACCTTTGTTTCAGTGTTACCATCGCTACCTAAAATACTCGAGTGAGGTCACCGACATATCGCCCCACCTTGAAAGGACTCCTCTCAACCATCTAAAAGTAGGGGGCAAATCTTTGAGATTGGACGTTTGAGTATACCCTTTGTTGTCCTCAATGATACCACTCTGACTATGTTGTCCTTACCAGGATGTGTGCAGGTTATTCTTCCAATGAGCCATTGTGTAGGGGGAAGATTTTCATCTTTAATAAGAACGATGTCATCGATTTAAAGATTTTGACTTTTCTGAAGCCACTTTGGTCGTTGTTGAAGTTGGGTTAGGTACTCCTTTGACCACTTAAACCAGAATTGTTGAACTAGTCTTTGTATGTGTTGCCATCTGCCTAAACGGCTAACGTTGACATCAATTAAATTTTCGTCTGGAAGTGACTTCATCGGACGTAGTATTAAAAAATGTGCTGGTGTTAAAGGGTCGACGTCTCCCTCAAATTTTTGACATAATGGTCGAGAATGGCAATTCTCTCTTCAAAACAACTGGACGTGTTTTAAATAGCTCCGTGTTTCGTCATATTTTGTAAAAAACAGCGTTTCTTATTATGATATTTACATAAAAATAAACTTAAAAAAATGTTCTTTAAAATAGTGATTTAAATACCAAAACCCATATACTTTTCGATAATTTAATTAATTAAACAAAATTTTACATAAATCTTAAAACTAAATAACATCAAAAAAAAAACAATTGTAAATCAATATAAGTGAATATAACACAGAAGAAAATAAAAATAAACAAAATAAAATATCTTATAACAACAACTTAAATACAACAAGAATTAACATGGAAACCAGGAGTGAAACATCGTCTAAGAGAGCAAGAGAATCTCACCAAGACTCTTTGGTTGAAAAATATAAAGTTCCGCGCTTATCAAACAATGATAAATCTTTTTTTAGAGAGTTAATTAAAGAAAGTGAATTTTACACATCTGAAGCTATTAAAAACTCAATAAGAGAGAGTGAAAAGATCACATCCAATGTAATAAAAAGCTCTATAAGAGAAAGCGAAGAAAAGCATTTTGACTTTATTAAAAATTTACTAAAAGAGTGTGAAGAGAAAATTCTTTCAGTACTAGAAGAAAAAATAAACGATATAAAAACAAAATTGAATGCTGTGACTGAAAGAGCTGAAAGACTTGAAGTAAAGAGTGTCGAAACAAGCGAAATGAAAAAAGAAATTATGAATCTAAAAAGAAAAATAAATAAACAAGAAAATTCCGTAGTTGCAGGTAGTATCCGTATAACAGGGGTACCCTACTATGAAAATGAAAACTTACATAATATCTTTAAAAATATATGTGATAATATAAGAATACAAACACCACAAATTAACAAAATCTACAGACTTAAAAAAATTTATAAAGACAATAAGCCGTACAATCCAAAAGAAGAAGTAATTATAGTTAAACTGCATTCTCCATATGAGAAGAACTTTCTTTTGAAATCTATTGCCAAGTACCGCAGGGAGAATCGGACAAACCTTAGCCTAATACAAGCAGGGTTTGAGAGCCCGGAAAGTATTTATATTAATGAAGATTTCACACCTCACAACCACAAAATTTTTAAAGCGGCGCTAAACCTAAAAAAAGCCAATAAAACTATAAAATCAATTTTTACCCTCCGAGGCCTTGTCTACATCAAAAAAACTGATACAGATGACCCTATACTAATAGAATTTCTAGATGATCTTGAGAATCTTTTTCGTTAGTGACAATCTGGCACCTTTTTTCATTAAAATCCTTAAAAATTATGCTATTAACTTTTATTCATTGCACGCTATTACACTTTTTATTGTATTGTCAGACTTTGATTGTGAGTATAATGAATGTTTCTTTTGATCAAATTGATTCTAGAGAAGGTAATTACAATATGATCCGAATTTTATGTAATCGTAACAAAATGTTTAATATCTTCCATCTCAATGCACAAAGCCTACTACCTAAGATTGACGAGTTTCGGTATTTAATAGAGAACTCTGGACTTGATGCAATTTGTATTTCAGAAACTTGGTTCAAGAAGGAAATCCAGGATGGTTTGTATGCCGCAGTTGGATATCGTCTTTTTCGCTCGGATAGAACTGGTAACGGAGGTGGTGTTGCAATATACGTAAGGAACCATATTTCCTGTAAACTTATATCTTCCTTTTCTGAAAGTAATGACACTGAACATATTTTTGTTGAATTAAGCTTTCGCGGTAGTAAAATTTTATTGGGTTGCGTTTACAGGTCAAATAGGAATATAAGGCTAGATAGCCTAATAGAAAGACTTGAAATTTTATCGGCATCATACTCTGATATCATAATTTCAGGTGATTTCAACAGTAATTTACTGGCTACAAGTGAGCTTCCGACTATTATGTCGACTTTTGATTTGTTTTCTGTAAATGTAACTAGACCTACACACTACACAGCCACCTCATCCACGTTGTTAGACTTGTTTTTCGTTACTAAGAGGGAAATTATACTTCATTATGAACAACTGTCAGTGTCTTCTTTTTCCAAGCATAATGCAATTTTTCTTTCTTACAATTTTTCAATCCCGGAACAGGATCAAAGCTATAGCTTTCGTAACTTTAATAATATTGATTACCAAAATTAACAATATGGCATTGAACAAACAAATTGGAATTCAATATACGTTTTAGCAAATGTTGACGTAAAACTAAAGTTCTTAAATGATTCGATTCTTACGATTTACGACCAAAGCGTTCCTATTACGACTAAACGGTTTAAAACCGGTGGCAAACCTTGGTTTAACAATGAAATTAAAATTATGATTGAGCATCGTGATAGATTGCATAGATTATTGAAGCGTTATAGAACTCCAGAATTATTAGTATTGTGGTTATTTTATTGAACTATTTATGGTTTTTAATCCAAAAATTTTTTATATTTTTAATTAGGCTTAAGTTCATTAAATTTAATTTTCATTAAATTATTTTTATGAAGAAAGGAATTTTACAACATGAAAATCAATTAAAATTTACTGATAATTTTTCATTCTTGACTCAATCTGGGCTCGAACCCAGGTGTTTACGGACAGGTTACCCTGACATGTTTCGATTGCAACCACTCAATCTCCTCAGAGGGCTTGCCGTTTAACACTCGCAGCCATCGACGACTGCTGACGTCATTAGTCAAACATCAATCCTTAAACCAAATTGTATTTAACCTTTGGTAGATCGAAATTTGCTTTGAATGATTATCTATTTTAATTTACTTTAACATGTTGTTCCTTTACTTCTGTTTTTTCGTACTTTTGTCAAGAATTCTTCTTGAAGTTCAAAGTACATATTTTTTGTTTTTTCATTTTTTTGTCTTTCTTTTGCTTGTTGACCTTTTCAGCACAACTTGAAGGACAAATGCAAACATAGAGCTCGTGCCTTAGCTTTAACAATTATTAGTATTGTGGTTATTTTATTGAACTATTTATGGTTTTTAATCCAAAAATTTTTTATATTTTTAATTAGGCTTAAGTTCATTAAATTTAATTTTCATTAAATTATTTTTATGAAGAAAGGAATTTTACAACATGAAAATCAATTAAAATTTACTGATAATTTTTCATTCTTGACTCAATCTGGGCTCGAACCCAGGTGTTTACGGACGGGTTACCCTGACATGTTTCGATTGCAACCACTCAATCTCCTCAGAGGGCTTGCCGTTTAACACTCGCAGCCATCGACGACTGCTGACGTCATTAGTCAAACATCAATCCTTAAACCAAATTGTATTTAACCTTTGGTAGATCGAAATTTGCTTTGAATGATTATCTATTTTAATTTACTTTAACATGTTGTTCCTTTACTTCTGTTTTTTCGTACTTTTGTCAAGAATTCTTCTTGAAGTTCAAAGTACATATTTTTTGTTTTTTCATTTTTTTGTCTTTCTTTTTCTTGTTGACCTTTTCAGCACAACTTGAAGGACAAATGCAAACATAGAGCTCGTGCCTTAGCTTTAACAATTATTAGTATTGTGGTTATTTTATTGAACTATTTATGGTTTTTAATCCAAAAATTTTTTATATTTTTAATTAGGCTTAAGTTCATTAAATTTAATTTTCATTAAATTATTTTTATGAAGAAAGGAATTTTACAACATGAAAATCAATTAAAATTTACTGATAATTTTTCATTCTTGACTCAATCTGGGCTCGAACCCAGGTGTTTACGGACAGGTTACCCTGACATGTTTCGATTGCAACCACTCAATCTCCTCAGAGGGCTTGCCGTTTAACACTCGCAGCCATCGACGACTGCTGACGTCATTAGTCAAACATCAATCCTTAAACCAAATTGTATTTAACCTTTGGTAGATCGAAATTTGCTTTGAATGATTATCTATTTTAATTTACTTTAACATGTTGTTCCTTTACTTCTGTTTTTTCGTACTTTTGTCAAGAATTCTTCTTGAAGTTCAAAGTACATATTTTTTGTTTTTTCATTTTTTTGTCTTTCTTTTTCTTGTTGACCTTTTCAGCACAACTTGAAGGACAAATGCAAACATAGAGCTCGTGCCTTAGCTTTAACAATTATTAGTATTGTGGTTATTTTATTGAACTATTTATGGTTTTTAATCCAAAAATTTTTTATATTTTTAATTAGGCTTAAGTTCATTAAATTTAATTTTCATTAAATTATTTTTATGAAGAAAGGAATTTTACAACATGAAAATCAATTAAAATTTACTGATAATTTTTCATTCTTGACTCAATCTGGGCTCGAACCCAGGTGTTTACGGACAGGTTACCCTGACATGTTTCGATTGCAACCACTCAATCTCCTCAGAGGGCTTGCCGTTTAACACTCGCAGCCATCGACGACTGCTGACGTCATTAGTCAAACATCAATCCTTAAACCAAATTGTATTTAACCTTTGGTAGATCGAAATTTGCTTTGAATGATTATCTATTTTAATTTACTTTAACATGTTGTTCCTTTACTTCTGTTTTTTCGTACTTTTGTCAAGAATTCTTCTTGAAGTTCAAAGTACATATTTTTTGTTTTTTCATTTTTTTGTCTTTCTTTTTCTTGTTGACCTTTTCAGCACAACTTGAAGGACAAATGCAAACATAGAGCTCGTGCCTTAGCTTTAACAATTATTAGTATTGTGGTTATTTTATTGAACTATTTATGGTTTTTAATCCAAAAATTTTTTATATTTTTAATTAGGCTTAAGTTCATTAAATTTAATTTTCATTAAATTATTTTTATGAAGAAAGGAATTTTACAACATGAAAATCAATTAAAATTTACTGATAATTTTTCATTCTTGACTCAGATTGGAGTGGTTGCAATCGAAACATGTCAGGGTAACCTGTCCGTAAACACCTGGGTTCGAGCCCAGATTGAGTCAAGAATGAAAAATTATCAGTAAATTTTAATTGATTTTCATGTTGTAAAATTCCTTTCTTCATAAAAATAATTTAATGAAAATTAAATTTAATGAACTTAAGCCTAATTAAAAATATAAAAAATTTTTGGATTAAAAACCATAAATAGTTCAATAAAATAACCACAATACTAATAATTGTTAAAGCTAAGGCACGAGCTCTATGTTTGCATTTGTCCTTCAAGTTGTGCTGAAAAGGTCAACAAGAAAAAGAAAGACAAAAAAATGAAAAAACAAAAAATATGTACTTTGAACTTCAAGAAGAATTCTTGACAAAAGTACGAAAAAACAGAAGTAAAGGAACAACATGTTAAAGTAAATTAAAATAGATAATCATTCAAAGCAAATTTCGATCTACCAAAGGTTAAATACAATTTGGTTTAAGGATTGATGTTTGACTAATGACGTCAGCAGTCGTCGATGGCTGCGAGTGTTAAACGGCAAGCCCTCTGAGGAGATTGAGTGGTTGCAATCGAAACATGTCAGGGTAACCTGTCCGTAAACACCTGGGTTCGAGCCCAGATTGAGTCAAGAATGAAAAATTATCAGTAAATTTTAATTGATTTTCATGTTGTAAAATTCCTTTCTTCATAAAAATAATTTAATGAAAATTAAATTTAATGAACTTAAGCCTAATTAAAAATATAAAAAATTTTTGGATTAAAAACCATAAATAGTTCAATAAAATAACCACAATACTAATAATTGTTAAAGCTAAGGCACGAGCTCTATGTTTGCATTTGTCCTTCAAGTTGTGCTGAAAAGGTCAACAAGAAAAAGAAAGACAAAAAAATGAAAAAACAAAAAATATGTACTTTGAACTTCAAGAAGAATTCTTGACAAAAGTACGAAAAAACAGAAGTAAAGGAACAACATGTTAAAGTAAATTAAAATAGATAATCATTCAAAGCAAATTTCGATCTACCAAAGGTTAAATACAATTTGGTTTAAGGATTGATGTTTGACTAATGACGTCAGCAGTCGTCGATGGCTGCGAGTGTTAAACGGCAAGCCCTCTGAGGAGATTGAGTGGTTGCAATCGAAACATGTCAGGGTAACCTGTCCGTAAACACCTGGGTTCGAGCCCAGATTGAGTCAAGAATGAAAAATTATCAGTAAATTTTAATTGATTTTCATGTTGTAAAATTCCTTTCTTCATAAAAATAATTTAATGAAAATTAAATTTAATGAACTTAAGCCTAATTAAAAATATAAAAAATTTTTGGATTAAAAACCATAAATAGTTCAATAAAATAACCACAATACTAATAATTGTTAAAGCTAAGGCACGAGCTCTATGTTTGCATTTGTCCTTCAAGTTGTGCTGAAAAGGTCAACAAGAAAAAGAAAGACAAAAAAATGAAAAAACAAAAAATATGTACTTTGAACTTCAAGAAGAATTCTTGACAAAAGTACGAAAAAACAGAAGTAAAGGAACAACATGTTAAAGTAAATTAAAATAGATAATCATTCAAAGCAAATTTCGATCTACCAAAGGTTAAATACAATTTGGTTTAAGGATTGATGTTTGACTAATGACGTCAGCAGTCGTCGATGGCTGCGAGTGTTAAACGGCAAGCCCTCTGAGGAGATTGAGTGGTTGCAATCGAAACATGTCAGGGTAACCTGTCCGTAAACACCTGGGTTCGAGCCCAGATTGAGTCAAGAATGAAAAATTATCAGTAAATTTTAATTGATTTTCATGTTGTAAAATTCCTTTCTTCATAAAAATAATTTAATGAAAATTAAATTTAATGAACTTAAGCCTAATTAAAAATATAAAAAATTTTTGGATTAAAAAACCATAAATAGTTCAATAAAATAACCACAATACTAATAATTGTTAAAGCTAAGGCACGAGCTCTATGTTTGCATTTGTCCTTCAAGTTGTGCTGAAAAGGTCAACAAGAAAAAGAAAGACAAAAAAATGAAAAAACAAAAAATATGTACTTTGAACTTCAAGAAGAATTCTTGACAAAAGTACGAAAAAAACAGAAGTAAAGGAACAACATGTTAAAGTAAATTAAAATAGATAATCATTCAAAGCAAATTTCGATCTACCAAAGGTTAAATACAATTTGGTTTAAGGATTGATGTTTGACTAATGACGTCAGCAGTCGTCGATGGCTGCGAGTGTTAAACGGCAAGCCCTCTGAGGAGATTGAGTGGTTGCAATCGAAACATGTCAGGGTAACCTGTCCGTAAACACCTGGGTTCGAGCCCAGATTGAGTCAAGAATGAAAAATTATCAGTAAATTTTAATTGATTTTCATGTTGTAAAATTCCTTTCTTCATAAAAATAATTTAATGAAAATTAAATTTAATGAACTTAAGCCTAATTAAAAATATAAAAAATTTTTGGATTAAAAACCATAAATAGTTCAATAAAATAACCACAATACTAATAATTGTTAAAGCTAAGGCACGAGCTCTATGTTTGCATTTGTCCTTCAAGTTGTGCTGAAAAGGTCAACAAGAAAAAGAAAGACAAAAAAATGAAAAAACAAAAAATATGTACTTTGAACTTCAAGAAGAATTCTTGACAAAAGTACGAAAAAACAGAAGTAAAGGAACAACATGTTAAAGTAAATTAAAATAGATAATCATTCAAAGCAAATTTCGATCTACCAAAGGTTAAATACAATTTGGTTTAAGGATTGATGTTTGACTAATGACGTCAGCAGTCGTCGATGGCTGCGAGTGTTAAACGGCAAGCCCTCTGAGGAGATTGAGTGGTTGCAATCGAAACATGTCAGGGTAACCTGTCCGTAAACACCTGGGTTCGAACTCCAGAATATCTATCTGAATACCGTAGAGCAAGAAAGGCTGTTGTATCAAGGGTGCGACATAATAAGACCTCTTATTACCATAATAAATTTAACACTGTAGTGGACAACAAGAAGACTTGGAAGTGTATAAAGGAAATTGGCATTGGTAAAAAAGGGCATCAATAAGTTGTCGACGTTAATTCGATTAATGAAAGTTTCGTTAATATACCATATCCTAATGTCACAAATGACTTTTATAATCAACACTTAATAGTTTTTAATCCTGCAGATAAATTTAATTTTCATCATGTTGATGATAATAATGTAATAATGGCCGTCCATGCAATCAAGTCTAACTCAATTGGTTTGGATGGTGTAGATCCCAAATTTATAATGATAATACTGCCATGGATAGTTCCATACTTAACTCACTTATTTAATACTATTTTCATGACCAGCACTTTTCCAATAACATGGAAACATGCCAAAATTATTCCAGTCCCTAAAAAGGGAAATGATTACCGCACTATTGCTATTTTACCTTACTTTTCCAAGGTCTTCGAACACTTAATGCATAAACGAATGTATGTGAATGTCAACAATTTGTTAACGGATCGTCAATCAGGTTTCAGAACACGACGAAGCTGTATTACAGCTTTGGTTGATGTAGTAGAAGAAGTAAGGAGTAACTTAGATGATGGCAAATTAGCGTTATTGGTACTTCTAGACCATTCAAAGGCATTTGACACCGTTCATCATTCTACCCTTTGTATGAAACTTTTGAATCAATTTGGCTTCTCTTCATTCGCAGCTAAATTGATTCAATCTTACCTTTCAGACCGAAGCCAGTCAGTTGTTAATAATGGGCTTACTTCTCGCTCTCTACCCGTCCCCAGAGGTGTCCCACAGGGGTCAATTCTCGGTCCACTATTATATAGTCTATATGCTAACGATCTACCGAAACAACTTCGTTTTTGTAATATACAGCAGTACCAAGGAATTAATCGTCACCAAGTTAAATGAATTGAATTCTGACTTGAACAATATTTTTGTGTGGGCTTCTGCAAATGGTTTGAAAATAAATCCAAACAAGTCAATTTTTTTGGCAATTTCTAGAAATAACACAATAATGGAAAATGAATTTAATCGAGAATTGAACTTGCAAATACCGCAAGAAATTTAGGTGTAATTTTCAACAAAACTTTAACTTGGTCTGACCATATTAATCAGGTATGTGGTAAAATATACGGTATGTTACGTAATTTGTGGGCCACCCAACATTTCACCCCAATAAATATAAGAACTTTGTTAGCAAAAACTTATCTTCTGCCTACTCTATTATACGGCTCTGAAATCTTTGCTGGATGTTCCTCTGTAGATAAGAGGAAGCTCAACACCACTTATAATAACATTATTCGGTATGTTTTCGGTTTAAAAAGATTTGACAGAGTTTCGGAATTCTCTAGTAGATTTATGGATTTATCTTTCAATAACCAAATAAAAATGAAATGTCTCATTTTTCTACACAAAATCATAATTACAAAAGAACCAGAATACCTTTTTAATCGAATACGATTTGCCAGATCTCGTAGAGGAAGATATATTATTCAATTTCGGCATCGAAGCCATGCATCTGAATGCCAATTTTTTGTTTTTTGCATACGTCTCTGGAATCAACTCCCAAGTCATATCCAAAACACAAACAACGCAATAAATTTTAAGAAAATGCTTATTGATTTCCTAACGTCATTTTAAATCAATGTTTTTATTTCGATTAGTTAAATATATTTGTGTTAATTGTTACTACACACATATACTTTTATTATTATTATTTTTTTTTTCAACATAAATTGATCTTAGTTTTTTATGTATTTTTTCTGTTTTCTAAAAATTAATGTATTTTTCCCCCCAATAATAATTTTGTAAAACTTTTGATATTTTATATTATTATTTAACATCTCTGATTCTAATACTGTAATTTATAAGATATTCTTATTTTGTTGTATTAGAAAATCGATATTAAATAAATAAATAAATAAATTTAGGCAGCACTGAATTTTGCACAATAGCGTACTTAATTCTTCATAAGTAGTAGATGAGTTGCCTAAAACTCGTTTCATGTGGAATTTAACAGATTTCACACCTGCCTTCCATATGCCACCGAAATTTGGCGCGGACGGTGGTATGAAATGCCATTGTATTTGTTAGGAAGACATTTCCGTTTGAATGAGCGGATAATTTGTGTGGAGAAAATCGTATAACTCCTTTAATTCTCGATTGCAGCCAACGAAATTTGTTTCATTGTCAGTGTAAACGTGAAGCGGTTTTCCCCGTCTGGAGGTAAAACGGCGGAATGAAGCAAGAAATGCTTGTGTAGATATGTAGGTCTGTTATAGCTTCAAGATGGATTGCCTTTGTATTGAGGCAAACAAATAGAGCCAACCATCCACGATCGTATAAACATTGGTCCAGCAAAATCAATGCCTATGTACAAGAATGTTGAGCCAGGTTGCAAGCGATAGCTGGGAAGATCGCCCATACGTTGTTGAAATGGTTTTTGCCTAAACCGCATACATGTTGTGCATCGGTAGACAGTTCTTTTTATGATTTGCGAGACTTCTAGAATCCAGTTCTTCAAACCCAATAAATACTGAAGTTGACGTGTACCTGCGTGTAAATTCTAAGTGTGATAGTATCGAACGATCAGGTGTGTTAGAGTGTTGTTCTTGTGTAATATACACGGGTGCTTTTGATCAAAGCTGATAGCTGCGTTCTTGAGACGGAAAAGGAGAAAGACTGGCAAGCTTGCTTCCAGAGGGCAATTGTTTGTTTGGATTTGTATTTATTAATTTGATTTTCTAACACAACAAGACACAATATCTTATAAATTACAGCATTAGAATCAGACAAGTTAAAGTATACATTGATAAAGAAATACTTTCTAAAAACTACATAGATTATATTTAAATTTAAATAGAGTAAAATAAATAAAGTAAAGGTATATAAAAATAAAAAAAATAAAAATAAAAAAAGTTTTCATTTAAAACATTAAAAAATTTACGAAAAATATTCCCTCAATAACCTTCTTAATCTTATAGCGTTGCTAGTGATTTGCAAATCATTTGGAAGTTGATTCCAGAGACGTTTGCTTAATATAAAGTATTGACATTCAGAAGCATGGTCACGATGACGAAATTGTATTAAATTTTTACCCTCTCAGTTATAGCACTCAGATCACTTTTTATATTATCAATTTTGTTTTCAATAACAGAGAGTATTTTTTCCTCGCTTTCTTTTATAAGATTTTTCATATAATCAAAGTGTTTTTCTTCACTTTCTCTTATTGAATTTTTTATAACTTCACCCATGATATATTCACTCTCTCTTATTAAGTCTCTTAAAAAATGTTTGTCATGGTGTGATAAACGCGGTGTTTTTGCATAATTTTTATAATTTTCAACCGAAGAGACTTGTTGATCTCTGGCTCTCTTAGCAGACGATTCGCTTCTTGTTTCCATATTTCTTGTTTAAACTTTTCTTGTTGTTAATAAAGTAATTATTTTTGTTTTTTAATTTATATTTTTGTATTTGTTCGTAAATTTATGTATACTTAGAAAGAGTTCTTTCTGTTTATTTTTGTTGTTTATTTATTTATTTTTTTCAAAACTGATTGTATTGTTTTGTAACGTTGTGTATGTAAGTAGATGTATTGTTGTTAATGCACGTAATTATGTATGTTTTAAGATTCTTTTATTTTAAAAACAATGTTTATTTTAACTCTTAATTTCATTTGCAGAAATTAAAAACACTTAAAAACACATAATTAACTGAGTTAAATTTCTTTTTCAGATAGGTATATTTTTCAGTTTTTAGTTGTATTTTTAAAATTTATTTTATATTTTGTGGAGCACCGACTATAAACACGTCCGTCCTCTTCGGTTGAGCACTTTATTATTGTTTGATGCTAACATACGAATTTCAGATGCAAAGGATTCACTTTGAGCCTTTTTTACAATCATTCTTTGTGCATTTTGAAGTTCTATGGTAGTGATGAAACCAGTTGTCCGTTGAGACTTGTGTTTACAGTTGCCGATAAAACGTAAAATTAACGCAGTCACACGAAGTAACATGTTGTAACTTGAGAATGTATCAAACAACTCTGTTTACTTGACGGATGTGGTTGTGGCGATTATTTTGCGTTCCTATAAATCAATATTTTCTAGAATGGTTGCTGATGACGATTTGGTTGTTGTTTCCATTGTAAAACTTTGTAAGATATGTGGCCCTTGCCACCACAAACTGTTGTTCTTTAATTCCGCTGAAGAGATGCCACGTGTAGCCAAATCTGCAGGATTTTGTTTTGAAGTAATGTAACGCCATTGACTTGCAGGAATTACATTGATAATATGGGACGTTCTGTTTGCAATAAAAGTTTTCCACCGCCTGGGATGGTCACTTAACCACGCTAGTACGACTGTTGAGTCAGTCCAACCATATGTAGGTGATTTCTGCAATTCCAAAGCTTGTTTCACTTTGACCATTACTTTGACCATGAGATGAGCAGCACAAAGCTCTAAACGTGGAAGTGTTACCTGTCGAATTGGTGTAACCCGGGTTTTTGATGTTATAAGACTGGTTGATATGGATCCATCCGGTTTAATGACACGAATATAGATGGCAGCAGAATAAGCCAGTTCAATACGATCACCAACGTTAACCCTTAAATGCATGATTTTTGTTTTTGGATTGAAAAAAATGTTTTTTAATAGAAACTTAGGCGTAGATTTCGTAAAAAATAATAAAAAAAATTTTAGAAAATGGTTTTGAATGTTTATTTCGATAAAAACGGTATGTAGACTTTTGGCAACAATATGCGTTTGGTACTTGAATTTTTAAGGCATGAACAATAGTCATATATATATTTATATAACATACAGGTGTTCAAAAATTTGTTTCTATTTATGAAACAATGCAAAACAAATGCCATTTTTGATCTGGCACAAAGCAACCATACATTTAGTGCACTCAGTCCGTGAAAATCCATTGCACCCTCGAAGTTTGCACCTGTTTTTAGTAGAACATCCCTTTTCAGAATGCCCTGTACCATCGGTTCGTATATCTGGTGTCGGTATAGGTTTTGTGGGTCCTCGGTGCCTTTACCACCATCTGCCTTTCTGGTTGAAGTTCTTACTCGTATGTTTTCATATGATTAATAGGAGCACAATGTTTCCGCCAGATCTGATTTAGATTCTGGCAATGTAATGTTTGGGTGATTTGTTTTTTAGAGTATCCATGAAATTATTACGTCATATGGTAAAATAATCTAAAATACCACTTACGACTTTTCGTGCTATTTTATACCTGCCCAAAAAGCTATCATAAGGTCAACTCCTCCCATATGGGCGGTATAATTTTCGACCCTTTTTGGACAAGCTATTAAAGTTTGTGTTTTTTGCGATTTGTCAAATCTATTGGCAGCTTCAACCGGTTTCACGCCTACGTAATTTGAAGCTTACGTCACAAGCTTATTCTCCTTCCAGCATGTCACAGAGATAGCTATACTTTTATAATTTGTAACAAAGTCCTCATAGAAACCCTGTGCAACAGACCGTTTCGTAAATTTTTTGCGGCAGGTAATTTGAAGTTCTTTCCAAGCCGATTTATATGGATTGTGCCCAACAAGTATATTTCCTGAGTCCATAGGTAATACTTTAATGGAATTGACGTATAATAATTGTCGAAATAAATTATGTGGTTCGTTTTACGGGGAATTGAACGACACAGTCTAACCACAGTCTAACCAAAACAATTGTAACCGTCAAGAATTATTTATGTCACAAACGCATGTTGTAGTCATTTGGCAACATACATTTTTTTTCCAAAAAATTGCATTTATTCAGTAATATTGTTAAATTAAAGATGACCAGGCCATAGCTAACCTGTCAACAGATGCAAATATATTTTTTTCCGATGTGATAATACACGGTTCATAGAAAACAAAAAAATACAAAATTTGATTTTAACTAAGAAACTGATCTTTATCAGCCACCTCAATGAAATGATAAATAAATACCAATCAAAGCAACTAAAAACAAAGTAACAATTTTTTTTTATTCATATTGCTTGTGTGTGCTTAGAAACGAACTTTTATGAATGCACACACATTGGAACATAAAGAAAATTAGCTTGAACTTGTATGTAGACAATTGGCAACAGTATGCATTTAAGGGTTAAAGTTAAACCATCTGGGAATTGTTAAATCTCGAATGTTTTCGACATTATGTTGCAGTTGTAACCATTCTGCTTTTAAATCGCTTGGTAGGTCTTGATCCCAGGTAACACCCCTTATCCATAGTTTTTGCATAAAGATCTTTATTTTAATTAACACCGGGAAAAGCCAACCAAGTGGATCGTAAATCCTTGAAATGTCTGAAAGCACGTGACGTTTGGTGACCATCTCTGAGACTTGTTGAAAACATACACTGTATTGGAAACAATCCGTTGAAGTATTCCAAAGCAGTTCCAGTGTTTTTACCGTTTCCGATTGATCAATTATCATTTCGGACGAACAAGCTCGGTCTTGAGGCTCGATATTTTCCAACAATTGCCTAGAATTTGTTGACCATTTACGAAGGTTAAAACCAGATTTCGACAAAATTGAGCAAAGTGTGACTTGACGTGAAATAGCTGATGATAAATCTGGTGTGGAAGACATGTAATCGTCTACATAAAAACTGTTAATGATTTGGTTTGACTCTTCTGGAAACTCCTGCGAGTTATCAAGAGCAACTTGCTTAAGGGTACGGGTTGCTAAGAATGGAGCCTATACAGTTCCATACGTAACTGTTTTTAGCTGGTATGTTTCAAGAGGATCTCCTGGGAACTCTCGCCATAAAATGCTCTGATACGACCTATCTTCTGGATGTACTAGCACCTGCCTGTACATCTTTTCGATGTCAGCAGTAAAACCTATCTGGTGTTCCCGAAATTTTAATAGAATTGAATAAAGATCATTTTTAACCGTAGGCCCAACTAGGAGGTGATCATTTAACGATGTGTTGTTTGAACTTTTGCATGAAGCATCAAAGACAACGCGTAATTTCGTGGTGGTGCTAGATGGTTTCAATACTGCATGGTGTGGCATAAAGTAGCCCTGTTCGTCAGGAGCTATTTGCATGTAGTTGAGTTGTATGTACTCGTTCATGAACTTGTGAAATTCGATCTTGCAATCAACATTTTTGCAAAACTGACGTTCCATTGATTCGAGTCTTCGTGTAGCTGTTGTCTTCGATTCACCAAGTTGAAAAGAATTAGCTTTGAACGGAAGTCTAACCATATATTGACCGTTGGAATGTCTCTGAGTATTTTCCTGAAAATTCTGTTCCGCACGTTCTTCATCAGGAGTTAGATGCTTTGATTGACATCACATTGTTCCATCTCCCAAAAACGTTGAAGTTGTTCATCTAGGCCAGTATGTAAATGAGCTATTACAATTGACTTTTCGGGGTGTGTGTTAACATTTCCCATAATCACCCAACCGAATATTGTACTCAGTGCAGTTGGTGAACATGATGGATGGGATACCCTTTCAGCTAAAATGCAATGTGGAAACACGTCAGCTCCCAAAATGATGTCAATGTGGTTCGGTTTATTGTAGGCAGGATCTGCAAGTTTCAAATTTTGAAAGTATTCGAGCTCTTGGTTAACTATAGTATGTGAAGAGATATATTGTGTTAGACTTGAAAGGCAATAAGTTTGAACTATGATGGTTTTTCCGAAACTTTTAGCAAAAATTTCCAATTGTACCTTTCCTCTGGTGTAACTTGTGTTATTTCCACCAACTCCACATAAAGCAGTTTTATTATTATTCAACTGAAGTCGCTGAACGGTTGCTTCCGAAATAAGAGTTGACTGGGCGCCAGAATCTATAAGAGCTCTGCATGGTTGCAAGCTGTTGTTATTGTCACGTACCATGATTACTGCCGTTGGCAGAAGTGTGGTTTGATGAGTTGTAGTCGACTGACTTGAATTTATTGTAATCGAAGAGGAGCCATTAGCTTTGCTACCAGGCTGGTTGGCATGCAATAATGTGTTATGTTTCAGGCCACATGTTCTGCATGAATTAGATTTGCAATCCTTAGAAAAATGCTTTTCCCTTAGACAGTTGAAACAATACCCACTTTTGAGAACCATGTTTACAAAAAATGATCTTTCTTGCAGACGGGACATGATTGAGTCGTCGCAGTCATTGTAACTAATTTATTAACTCTCTTGAACTTTGATGACTGATTAGGTGCCTCCAAGCTTTCTAGCTCTATTACACGAGTTTCCAAAAAATTAAAAAATTTTTGTTGACGATTCCACAGCGTAATTGTTTCACGATCTAACTTTTCTTTCATTAAAAATAGCAATAATGGATCCCATGAAGCCACAGATTCATACAAAACAGAAAGGGTGTTGTAGCACTCAACAGTATTGTTATAGAATTGTCTAACTTCCGAAAATGTGCCATTCTTGATCGAAGGCTGAGTCAACAATAATCTTATATACGTTTCCTTTATCTGTTCTGGGCTGTCGTACTTCTTCTTAACCAGCTCCCAAGCTATTATATAATTGCCATTAGTAGGAGTCAAATGCTTAATTATTGACGATGCCTCGCCTTTTAGTTTTGTTTGAAGATACTCTAGCTTTTCAACATCCGAAAAAATTGTTCTAGCATCAACCATGGCGTGAAATAAATCCCTAAACCGAATCCAGTTTGATAGATTGCCATTAAAGTCTGGAATCTCAATTTGTGGTAAACGAATATTTGAGTTGTTGTTGTGATTCGAATTATTCAGACTAGACGACTGCAAATTAACGACCGATGTCAAAGTTGTAGACATTGTTTGTAATAATGCTGTTAAATAATTATTGAGTTTTGGAGTACTTGCAGAAGTGCCTTCAATAATTGTCTTATCTAAACCTTCTTGAGTAAACGACGCATATATTGATTTTGCAGCGAAATACATTTCCTCTATCTCATTACGATACGAATCCTCTCTTTCAATTTCAAGATCGGTTTCACATAAGACATCAATTTCGTCTTGAATGTCCTTATATTTTACAAAAATACTTTCAAGTTCATTGATACGTACCTTTATGTCATTGTAATTGACACCATG
Organism: Pollenia angustigena; assembly: GCA_930367215.1. Lineage (NCBI taxonomy): Eukaryota > Metazoa > Arthropoda > Insecta > Diptera > Polleniidae > Pollenia > Pollenia angustigena. The sequence continues at coordinate 141,203,569 of OV884056.1, read as the reverse complement.
ACTAGATATAATGTTGTAAAGTTTTGTGATTGATTTTTTCACTTGAGTGCGTTTTTTATTTAATTGGTCCATTTTGAATGTTTTTTCTTTTCACGATTTTTTAGTATTTACCCTATTTTATTATTAATATATTGTTACGAAAGCAACTTTAGTAAGTTGTAATTATTGTTTAAGAATTAGTTGTAATTATTATTTATCTTGTATGTCTTAGTTATTAAGTATTTGTTAGTTATTTTATTAGTTTACATTGTTATTAAAAATTGTTATAATTTAGTACACTTCAATCCCAATGTGCAGAAGGAACTAGAAATGACCGTTAAAAAAGCTTAAGTATAAGTGGTGAAATTATGTAAACATAAGTGCCGCCACCAATCATAATTGACTATAGAGTGGTGAATAAGTAAAGCCTCGAACCTTCGAGAAACATTTCGAATGTTCTAGATGGCTGAATTACAGTATAAATACATGCGGCGGCTAGCATCAAAAACAGTATTAGTTCAGACTTTGTCAAGTTAAGAGCGCATCACGCGGAGAAAACTATAAACGTTTGAAGTGTGTTGATTACAATAGTGAGTTGTAAATAAAAGCTATAAATTACGGTTGTTAAAGTGTCTAAGTTCTTAATAAATAAGTGTTACACATTAAAGTGTTGTGTTTATTTGTTTTATTTGAATTGCAATAAAAGAACTCTAAACGGTTTATTATAAAGGAAATAAACCAAAACGTTATTGAAAGGCAGTAACGTAACAATTGGTGTCAGAAGTTGGATTGCATTAATAAAAATAAATAAATAAATTATTAAAAATAAATTGATAAATAAAAATAAAAAAAAAAAAAAAAACAGCAATGAAATTTGAGGAGCTTAAAGTAGAACAGCTCAAGAAAGAATTGGGCAAGTTGGATCTGCCAACTGCAGGTAAAAAAGCAGAGCTGCAGAAGAGACTATTAGATGAATTCGAGCGACACAATATAAACATTGCGAGTTTCAAATTTGAGGACAAAGAAAAAATAGAGGTATGTACTCGTGCAGTTGCCAGCAGTATGGATTTTAACACAATGTTTGCTGCTATGATGGCAAAAATGGAAAAATTGTCGGAAGAAAATTCTAATAATTCTAGAAGTATGGTACAGATGATAAAAGAAAATTCGAGTGATATTCTAGCTGAAACTTCTAGAAAATGGACGATAATTCTAGAAGCATGGTAATGATGATAAAAGAAAATTCAGATGAAACTTCTAGAAAAATGGAAGAAAAGACGAGCACCATCCTAGCTGAAATTCAAGAGCATTCTAGAATAACGAACGAGAAACTTCAGGAGATTTCAAGTGAAATGAACGAAAGAGTAAACGAAATGGAAATAGAATTTAACCAGAAGCTGTCTGATGTAAAAACTCAAGTCACGGATGTAAAAACACAAGTTACGGTTTTTGATGAAAAACTACACCATCTGGAGGCAAAAGTTAATAACATTCAATGTCAAGAAGGACCAATACGGGTTACTCCCGAAGTTTCTAGCAGGATAAAGGCCCCTTGCTTTGACGGTAGCGTCCCATTAAATGTTTTTAAGTTCCAGTTCGATACAGTTGCCAACAGAAATGCATGGAACAGTGAGGAAAAAGCTATCGAGCTCATTCTTGCTTTAAAGGGGACTGCGGCTGAAGTGCTTGAAAGTGTACCAGTAAGTAGCAGAAACAATTATGATGAAATTATGGTAGCACTGCAACGTAAGTATGGAGGTGAACACAAAAAGGAAATCTACAAAATGGAGTTACGTGGCAGAGTGCAAAAGGCAAACGAAAGTTTACAGGACTTCGCACTGGAGATTGAGCGGTTGGTACAGCTAACTTATCCTGGTGAGAATCATCCCTTTTTGGATCATTTTAAAACTGAGGCATTTGTAAACGGCATTCGTGATGCTGATGTTAAACTTGCGGTATGTGCATCACAAAAACCAACCTTTGGAGAAACTGTTTCATTTGCTTTAGCCCAGGAAACCGCAAGGATTGTTTCAAGACCACAAGTAGGCAGAGTGCGAAGACTCGATGTGTCCGCCAATGGTGAAAGGGATATTGTGCAAGATTTAAAAGAGGCAGTTATGGAAGCTTTAAGCGAGAAGAAAACAAAAACTAAGGTAAAATGCTATAACTGCGGAAAGACTGGTCACATACAACGTAACTGCAAAGCACCAAGAAAACGTTCAAGATCTGCTTCACCGCCCAGAAACAACCAGCGGGGTAATCGCCAGTCCTCACAAGAATCCCCGTTAAACTAAAAAGAGCTAGCACTTATTTATATTCCTCTGTCCTTCTCAAACCAATTTGTTTATGCATGTAACAAGTTTCACTATTTTCTTTTTAACATTTATTGCATCATGTATTATCGTTGCTGTATATATGTATGTGGACACTTTGTATGTATGACACTGTTATATTTTGTATGTATGACAAAATTTGGTTGTTTAATGTTCTTTATGTACAACTTTTCACGACAAGTCTATGTATGTAGACACTGGGTTATATTTTGTATGTATGACAAAACTTGGTTGTTTAATGATCTGTATGTATGACAAACACATTAATTCACGATTTTTACGACCGACGCGTGTCTTTTGTTTTCATAAGGGTGGCTGTCTCAATGCACCATGTACTTGATATTTTAATGTTGTTGTTGTTTGCGAATTTGAAACGATCATAAAAAAACTACCACGTTTGCGCGACGCGTATGTATTGTGTTTGTTATTATGCAAATTATTCCACAAATTCGTAAGCACTTTTCTTTATTTTCACAACCGTATCTGGTTCGATTGGACCAAACATTATGTTCGATCTTAAGTGGACTGTATACACAAAATAAAACTCAGATGGTTTTTTAGACTAAAATATTTATTTATTCGCATGAATGATACACGGTTGTATAAAAAACGATGTTCTTCTTTTGATATCTTTTTAAGTACTGTCCATTCCTGTACCTTTGTTTCAGTGTTACCATCGTTACCTAAAATACTCGAGTGCGGTCACCAACAACATATGTAAAATCAATAATAACAATAAAAACTAGCAACAATTACAATATGTAATTCGAAAGACAGTTATTCTTGCTGGCCACAAAAAAACAAAAATAACTTTTGAAACACAAAATTATTGCGAGGTAAAAAAATTAAGAATAAAAAGAAATGAAAATAACAATTAACAAAAACCACTCACTTTATTCCACTGCTCACATATCCAAAGATCTTTATATATGTTGCTGCAGATTCACCCTCTCTTATATTCGATGTGATGTTGCTATACAAATGCTTTTTTTTAATACCATTACCAATAATCACTTTTTGAAACTCTTATAAAACTAATTTACATATACATAAAACTCTCCATGTTACTAACATTAACGCTGGATAAAAACGTATAAAACAAAATAGGCAGTTATTCATGAATTTTGCTTTTCTCAATATTTAAACAAATTAAAAAACACAAGATTAATACATAGTAACCGTTAGAATTTTTTTTTTCGCAATCACTAGTTAAACGAACAAAATTATGATCTATACATTGGAAGTAATCAGGAATAAACTTTATGCATCAATTTTACCACGTTTAGGTGTATTCGCATTATTTAAATTACTAAAATTTAATATTTTTAAAATTTGTATTGCAATTTCATTTGTTCCTTGTTATTTTAATATTGTTGCACTAATCACGTTTTTATATCACTTTATCGTTGGCAAGCAAAATTGACTAAGAATTTGGAAAAAAAACTTTAGGGTAATGCCAGAACAATACTATCACTTTACTTTGATTTTTTTTTATTTATTCTTTTTTTCCCTCAAAACTTTCACCGCACCGCAATAGCTTATTTTTAATGATCACCGTCGTTAATCTAACTGCTGAACAAAAAAAAAAATGCATACAGTAGAGATTACCAAATCAAAGCAAAGGAGAGGATAAAAGCTTCTCTTTTTTCGTTTATTCCCAAAGATCATCCAGAGAAATTGAGCAATAAAAATTTTTAATATGAATAAGGTGCCAAATCTAGATTACAAGAACAAAAATAACCTGATAAGAAATTTATATAAAAATCAGATTTAATTATAAATAGTTTACCCTTTTGGAGATGACACCTGGGACTAACGTATATAACTGGGTTTAAGTTAAGTCTTCTGTTGCTCCTCTTTTACTTAATTATTTTTCCCCTGCAGATATTATGACTTCTACGATTTTGTTTTACCAAATTTTTAAAACAGTTTGCCAAAATTAATAACGGCCCTAAAAACATTTCTGCCCACATCAATTATAGGATTACTCACCAAACAATGTTTAGGGGGTTTTTTTCCCGTCCCTCTTTAATAAAATTCTAATAATAGTTTCCTTAACTTATGTACATACGTATAAATATCCGAACTATGTAGATACTCCTCTGACAACTTTTACAATAATGCGCTACACTTATAAAATTATTAAAGTAACTGATTGTTGGTTATTAAATTCGTTTTCGGTATTGTTAAATTTGAATAAAAATATAGTTATTTTACGAATAATTTTTTTTTTAACATTTATGTTTGTTATTCAAAAAACAAACTACCAAAAAATAACGTTTTTTCGTTTTTATTTTAGTTTAATTTTTGTCAGTTGAAATGTATTTTTTTAAATAAAAACTATTCAATTTTAATGAATATGCTGTTAAATATATAAAAAATTTAAAAATGAATGTAAAAATCATTTGTTTTAAATGAAATGTAAATGATCCGTTTTTTAAATGAATTTTAATTTTTTTAAAATGAATTTTCGTTTGAATTTAACTACATAATATTTTGAGTGTTCTAATGGCGTTTTCGTTGTCATAAAGGCTTGGCTTGGGGCTTCCTAAGTTGGCGCGAACCGAAGGTAAGCAATTTCGCCCAAAAAAATAAAAACAAGTTTGATAAGCCACCTTGTAAACGTAAACTTACAAACTCACCAATTTTCCTACTTAAAGTTTTTTTTCTTTTTACCCGCAGATGGCGTATGCTTAGACAGAACTTGAACAAAGGTCGTTAATATGAAAATTAGAAATGCATATTAGAGCATAAAACTGGCAGATAACAGAAAACCGTAGAGGGCATGACAAATACGCCCAAGCGTATAACAACGATAATCGAATCGTTAAAATATATATAAGGAAAATTTATCGAGTAATAATTGAGGTTGTGTCAATGCATTTTGAATGAAAAAACATTTGAAACACGGGGGGCTAAGCACAATTTCATTTGTTTTTATTTTATTCTCTTTTGTGCTTTTCTATTTTTCTTAAAATTTTTAAGACAGAGGTGTTTCAAAAATACAGCTGTTTACTTTCGTTAAAAAAAGTTACAGAATCACACTATCGTTACTGCAAGGGAATATATATGTCGACAAATATAACGATATCACTAACTTTTAACGAACCAGTTAGTGAATCGCACCACTGAAGAATATGTATATTTTATTATTTTTAATTTTTTTGGGGGTAACGCTGGAATGTTGAACAGCTAGTTTAAGATAACTGTCGAAGTTCACTATAGAGAGATCCACATTCTCCGGTGTACTAAGCGGAATATTTTCTGTGCAATGGGCACTGAGAAATTGTTTATATTTTAACCAACTTATTTGTGTGGCTGGCGTCGCTAAGTAACCTGACGGAAATACAGTTCTATTTGGGTTCGATATAGTAACAATTGTAGGTGTGTGGTCGGATGATAATTCTAAGGAAGCTTCAACATGAATCGTTTCTGTGGGGATGTTTTTAACCACGCCAAAGTCGATAACATCTGGAATTTTTTGCTTATCAGTAGGCCAATATGTTGGTTGCCCTCTCGCGACCACATTTAAACCCATTTTAGAGATTGTGTTAAACAAAACACGACCTTTTGGTGTTATGTGTTATAAGTCGTGACCCCCAGAAGGTATGTTTAGCGGTATAATCGCCAGCGGCCAGGAAACATGGTCCTAATGATTTATAATATTGGCCTTCTGATATGGAAAATCTAGGTGGAGAGTATAAAGAAGAAATTACTATGTTTCGATTTAGCTCTTCAACACAAATAGTCGTTGCTTGCAGATAGTCTTCACGGTGATCACACATAAGGTAGTGTTTGACTCGGGTTCTTATCAAAATGGCAGAACCTCCACAAGCTCTATCTCGAGGGTCCTTGATGTCATATAGTATGTAATGTGTTTCTTGAGGTCAGATCAGTTTCAGAAACCATCATAACATCAATTTGTTTATTTTTAAGAAAGTATTCTAATTCATTTTTATGTTGGCGGATGCCGTTTGCGTTCCAAAAACAAATTTTTAAACAGTTCATGGTTTGTTAAGTACAGCTTGCAATAACATCGATTGCATTCTAAGAATTTCCTGCATCATATTACCCATTGTGTTTGTAAAATTATTTACTGTTTGCACTAATGTTTCCATGGTTTTTTTCTAGACGACTTAAATAAGAAACTGGAGTTTCATCATTACTTGGCGAAGCACCTTGCATTGGCACATGGTTTGATCTTAGGACGTTAGCATAAGAGGTTCTGTTATTACTAGGCTGCGGAGCCTGAATGTCATTAGTGTTTACTTGATTTGGTACCTGCATTTGTGGGGGATTAGTTTTTGGTCCAGCCGACTGCTGGACGATAGTATATACAGGGCATCCTCTATAATTGGCAGTGTGATTACTGCCACAGTTGCTACATTTTGTTACATTGGGGTCATTTTTAGACTTATCGCACTGGATTGTACAATGTAATTCTCCACATACGGAAATTAAGACATTGAACGAGACAATTTCTTTTGTGCTGCTCCTCTATAGTTATTCTTCTGTATAGAATATATTTTAAATTGTAAATAGGATGCGTTTCATTTTTTTAAGCTTAATGTCGCTAGGTTCTCACTCCACCCGAAATAATGGTTGGGGATTTTGTTTCCCTATTTTTAATATTTGTAACGTTTTTTATTTTTAAACCCTTCTCTTCCAAAAAAGTTTTAATTAATAAAGTTTTTAAAGATAGAGGGCGAAAGGGAACGTGTACGAGCAATTGGTTTAGCCGTTAGGTAGTTACTATTGTTTTCTTTTGTTTTATTTACAAACATTTCTTTCATTTAGCTTTATTGTTGTTTCATTGCTTTTATTCATTCAATAAATTGTTTTTGTTTTTTTACCGTTTAACTGTGCTTTTAATATTTGTTATTTATTGTATTTTACAACAACACAACAAAAAGTAGAAATTTAAACTAAAATGTTTTTGCTCAGAATATGTACTATGTATTCATACACATGTATGAACATTAGTACGTATATATTTTTACTATTTCTCTTTATTTAATTTTTTTTTCTTTTTAATTGATCACTTTAATATTAAATAATTTTAATAACAAAATATATGTATGTATAATTTTTTTTAGCGTTCATTCGCTGTTTATGAATATTACAAAATCAAACGCTATTAATTTAAAATTAAAATCGCATGCGGGGTTAAGAATACACGTCTGTATCACAACAAAGCACAAAGCCGAATATAGCACTCTTAGGTCCAATTTTACCAATTTATTTAATACTAGCATTTAACTTGCTACTTCGTTAGCGTCTCCATTTCCTTCGTGGACATATTTGTATGCCAAAGCTTATTTTTCTAGGTTTAAGTTTGTTTAAATTCTAGCATTTAACCCGCTACTTTGTAATCTAATATGTAAATAGGTTTTAGCAAAATAGTTCCAACATTTTTCATCTCATAGGTTGATATTGACACAGGACTTTGCACCTATAATTTTGTGATTCTAAGTTCAATATAGAAAATTCAAAAAGTACGACTCGTAGAACACAAATGAAAGAAAGTTAGTTTCCCGTATTATCCTTTTTGATACTTTTTTCTCCCCATTTATGTATTAAAAATTTCAATGTTGCAGTTGGAGCCTATAGTTTAGTACGTTTTTGTCATAGGATAAAAAAAAATTTGGTGGGCGTAAGGGACTTCGCCAATTGAGCAAAAAAAATTTTTTTGGTTTAAATTGAACTGAAAAATGTGTTTTATTATCCCATATTGCCCATAAGATATAGTCCCTTGGGGCAATGATGTCCAGAAAAATTGTGTATCTAATGTACATACAGGGGTAGCGTGACAAAAAGGTTTCAAAAAATGTACAGGTTTTAGGCGTTTACTCCCCAAAAGGACCAAATTTTTTGTATCTCTTTTAGTTTTGGATTTTTGAGGTTAGCGGGATCGAGTTGGTGAATGTTGTAAAACAAGTAACAAAATTATGAACGCTTTTCACACCTTAAACCTTTGAATTTCAAAACAGGTCCAAATCTGTTTTGTATTTTTTATATAAGCTAGAATGTGATATAATTTTTATTTACCCTTTAACACCCCAAAAAGGCCGTACCTCACAAAAGTACCAGAAACCTGTCCGTTTATTTTTTTAATGAACAATAATAAGTTCAATTTTTTTATCTCTTTTAGTTAAGGAGATATGAGGTTAGCGAATTTTTCTAATGAACAACAATAAGTGTTAATGTTTTTCATCTCTTAGTTTAGGAGGTATGAGGTTAGCAAGATCGTTTGGCGAGAGACCAGCCCCTGGTCCAAATGTCAACCTTTTAGCTTTAGACGTTTAGGCTCTGCGATGAAAGATAAATAGATGCCGAAAACATCTTGTGAAAAAGTAACAAACATAGGTACAATTTTCCTCCCTTAAACGTTCGTATTTCGAAAAAGTATCAAATATGCATTTGTATCGTCCACTCAGGACATTGAATGTTGAATTTTATTATTCTAGGTTCAATATTAACGGAAATTCAAAAAGTACCAGTTAAAGAACCAAAAAGTACCAAAAAGCCCTCTTACAGATTCTCATTCACTCAGGACCTTGCATGTTTAATTTTTTGTTTCTAGGTCCAATACTAACGGAAATTCAAAAAGTACCAGTTAAAGAACAAAAAAGTACCAAAAACTTTATTCTTATACATTCTTATTCACTCAGGGCATTGCATCTTGAATTTTATGTTTCTAACTCCAATAATAACGCATATTCAAAAAGTACCAGTTTAAGAACTAAAAAGTACCAATAATCCCTTTCAGAGATTCTTATTCCCTCAGGACCTTGCAGGTTTAATTTTATGTTCATAAGACCAATATTAGCGAAAATTGTAAAAAAAGTACCAGTTAAAAAACGAAAAAGTACCAAAAAGATCCCTCTAACAGATTGTCATTCACTCAAGACCTTGCATGATTAATTTCATGTTTCTAGGTCCAATACTAACGGAAATTCAAAAAGTACCAGCTAATGAACAAAAAAGTACCAAAAAGTTCCCTCTTATAGATTCTCATCCATTCAGGATATTGCATGTTTAATTTTATTTTTACAGGTCCAATACTGGGATCTTATCCACTCAGGACATTGTATGTTTAATCTTATGTTTTAAGGTCCAACACATACGATAATTAAAAAAAATGCCAGTTGCAGAACCAAAAGGCTGAAGTAAAATATCAAATTTCCCGTATTTCCCCTTTTTGGTACTATTTTTCCCCCATTTAAGTATTTAAAATTTCAGTATTGTAGTGGGAGCCCATAATTTAGTACGAATATGTCAATGAATGGAGAAAAATGTTTTGTGAAAAAAGTACCAAAAATAGCTACGTTTTTCACCCCTTAAATGTCCGAATTTGGGAAAAGTACCAAATTCGTATTTGTATTTTTTTGATAAATTTCGAATGTGGTATAAACTTTGTTTTTATGATTATTGGTTCAAAAGATAGGTGGGGTGGCAAAAATGTACTAAAATTCCGATTTTACCTGTATACTCCCAAATAGGGCCGAATTTCAAAAAGTACCAAACACTTGTCCGCTTATTTTTCTAAAGAACAACGATAAGTATTACATTTTTTTGTATCTCTTTTAGTTTTGGAGATATAAGGTTACCGAACTATCCCGTTTTTACCCCCTAAACATTCGAATTTCCAAAAATCCCGCCTTAGTGGATCGATTTAGGGAGTGACCAATACCGGGTCCAAATTTCAAGTTTTTAGCTTCAGGCGTTTAGGCTGTGCGATGATGAATCAGTCAGTGAGTCAGTCAGTAACGTTACAATTTTATATATATAGATATTTGTTCCTTTCACTCCTCTAGGGAGCATAGGGCCATAACAAGGTTGTTCCATAATCTCGATCTTCGGCTCGATGCTTGACTTCGTTCCACTTCATGCGCAATCTCCAAAGTTTTGTTGTCAATTACCGCTTCCAGGTATGCGCTGGTTTCTCGGCTCGTCTGCTTCCCTGCGGGTTCTAATCTAAGCATTTCTTGGCAATATGATCGCCAGGTTTACGGAGCGTGTGACCTATCCAACTCCATTTCGGCTTACTTATTGCCGTTCTTATATGCATTTTCAGGTCTCGCATCCATATAATAGAGTGGATTTTATGTTGGAGTTAAATAATTTGATTTTGGTTTGTTTCGAAATATTAAAAGATTTCCAAACCGGGTTTAACTGGGCAAATGCACTCCGTGCCTTATTTATCCGACTGGATATACCTGCTGCTGAGCCACCAGTTGTATCAATTGTGCTACCCAGGTAGCAGAAGGACTTAACATTTTCTATGTCTTGATCATATACGAAGAAATGGCTATCTGTGTTACTATTGATACGGAGCGATTTTGTCTTGGGTATATTTATCTTCAGCCCAACCAATTTTGCGATGTCACTGATGGTGGAAATTTTTTACTGCATCTCTGAGAATTAGCGGCTAAGGAGACATATGCCATCGGCATAATCTAGGTCCTCTAACCGTCCTTGCAAGCCGCACATAATACCTCTCTTATGATGGCTTGTTGCCTTCTGCATCACATTATCGAGCGCATTTAAAAAGTAGAGGTGATAGGACACACCCTTGTTTAACTCCAGTTTTCAACGTAATCCTGTTGCTCAGTTGTTTTTCATGCAACGCACGACAAGTCGCATTCTTGTACAGGGCTTTTATAAGCCGAGTTAGTTTTTTGGGAACACCTTTGCATAGCAGCTAGTTCCATATATCGTTATGGTTCAGTGTGTCAAAGGCCTTCTCAAAATCTATAAAAATGAGGTATAATGGTGATCTCCATTCCACTGATTGCTCACCTATAATCCTAAGACTGTCTACTTGGTCAACACGAGATTTTTCGGAGCGAAAGCCAGCTTGCCCATTTCTGAGTGATGGGGAAATTGTTATAGAGAGTCTTTTGTTTATAATATGTGCAATCACCTGATTTACCATGCTTAACAAGGTTATGCCTCTCCAATTCGTCCTGTTGGTCAAATCACCCTTTTTCGGAAGATTTATAATGACTCCATCAGAAAACTCGTCAGGTAAAGATTCATGGGCCCAATACGCCCTGAAAATGGGTTCCAGAAGTCGTGCACTGGTTGCTCGGTCGGCTGTAAGCAGTTCTGGAGAGATATTATCCAAACCAGGAGATTTGTTTGGTTTGAGAAATCTTATCGATTCGCTAATTTCACTTATCTCAGGGCAGTCAGTAGAGATGTCGGCATTAGGTATATGTGAAGCACATCCGCAAAGGGGTTAAGATTGAGCAGTAGATGTTGATAGAATGCGGGAGTAAAAGCTCTACCGTAATTTAACCTGTTGGGTTTTCGATGTTATAAGTTGTAGCAAATAACTATATAGCTAATTTTGTAATACTAATGTCCAGGTAGCGTGCATCGATTTCCGGCTCTATCTCGTCGGCAATCGGAGTAGGTTCTTTTAATTCAGGACACACTTTTAGCTGCAGATATGTTTATTTAAAAAAAATGCATGCTTTGCATAAAGAAAAGTAGAGAATAGAAACAGAAACAGAAAAGAGGGAAATGTCGTAAATAATGGTTAGCTTCGTTGACCTGTGCGTGCATAGATGTTGACACGCTAAATCCTCTTCCCACCATGATCATGCTATAGTTTGCAACAATTTCCTATTAGCATGATCCCAATGCTTGTTAACCTACCGAAAAGAATTATCAGAAATCAGAAAACGTTTTTATTTAGAGATTCATTTTATGTGAAACTTTATTACAAAAAAAGACTTTCCATATAAAAAAAATTAAATTCTTCAACCGATATTCTTATTAAAACAATCTAAATTAAAATTAATTAATATTAATGTGTAATGAGTAGGGACCGGACTTTTATGCAGTTAAAATCTCATTTTATGCGCATAAAACATGTACTAAAAATAGAAAAATATGCGCTCAAAAGCACAAGTTAAACTAAAGTAAAATACAAAAGTACAAAGTTAAAATAAAGGTAAAACAATCACTTAAATTAAGCCACTTGTTAGATAGATACATATTTGAACCTAAGTACATATAAAATGAATTAAGAATAAGAAAAAATTTTGTTAATATAGATACACAAATTTTTTTTAATATTTTCAAAAGTAAAGTTGAGTCTGTTTGGCCTTTACAAGCTTTTAAACATGGAAAATGACCGTTCAACGTCGACAGAAGTGATCGGTGCATGCTTAAATGCTGCTAGTTCCTTTGTGGAATATTCATTTTCCGCTTCTTTGTTTTCGTTCAAATTTAATTTAAATATATCTGCAATTTGTTTTATGTTTTTCAATCCTTCATTTTTTTTTAAACTTTATCAAGTTTTATACGAATACTTTCACTAAAGTTACCCTCCACAGCATAGATTTTGTTTATTGCATCATCAATTAATTTGATTTGCTTACTCAATGGATAAGATTCCTCTAGTTTTACAATAGTTTCAGAGATAAAACCATAATTTGAAGACACAAACAATATTTCAGCTTTTATATTTGGTAAATTTAAAACTTTTTTAATTCGTTTTATTGAGACTGCATCATCATCGTTGAATCCTTCCACTACATCCTTGAATTGATCAAAGTTTTCAGCATAATACATAACTGCTCCCAACCACGTTCCCCATCTGGTTGTTATAGGCTGTGGAGGAAGACATAAATCGGGATACTTCTCTTTATATATGGCAACACGCGAAGGTGCCTTACAAAATATTTTTTTTTCCATAAGAAATCAATAAATCAATATCATCGAAGTTGTCTCTAATCTCTTTTGCAACACGGTGCATCGCATGGGCTTAACATGTAACATGAATCATTTTTGGATAAAATACTTTTAAAACCTTTCCAGACTTAACCATATATGGCGCAGCATCAGTCACATACAGTAGTATTTGGTTTTTATTGAAATTTTCACCTAATAAAGCTATAGAGTCATTAAAAACACGAGCAATTGTTTCGTGGTTTGATTTTTCCAACTCAACCGTATTAGTTAAGAATTTTTGTTTGCTTTTCTCTTCGTCCTCAGACAAAATTCCTGCAATAACATTGGCAACGTAACGCCCTTCGATGTCTGTCGTTTCATCAATAGAAATCCACAGGAAATTTGAGTTTATTTCAGCTTTTATTTTACTTTGTTGCGCAGTGTATAACTTATCAACACAATATTTTCGAAGAGTCGCTTCATCGGGAATGCTCTCATTTATATATTTTTTTAAAAAATTTTTTAGTTCTGGATTATAAAGTTTAAAGAGTGGAATATCCGCACAAATAAAAGCTTGACATAGATCCATATTAAACTGATTTAATTTACTTTCATGGTTAGAAATTAGAGGTTGAGATAACTTTTCTGCATTTTTGTCAACTATGCTTTTGTGTTTCTGACTTTTTAGATGTTGATCCACTTGGGATTTTCTCTCAAAAGCAACTCCTTCAAGGCACACATTGCAAAAAAGAATCTTTCCGTCTGTTTTAAATACAGCTCCGTTTTCAGACACGTATTTATGCAAAATATTGCTGCTGGATTTTTTGTCTCTGCATTTTCTCTGAAAAAAGTAGTAAAACTATGTATTTATTTAATTGAACAAATATGCATTTAAGATTTAATATACTTACTTACGTTTAGATTAACTGCTGTTAAAAAAAATACACAAAATAATGTTCTTTTTTTTTGTCAAAACCAATGTTCTTTTCGAAGTATTGTTTTGTCGTTAGGAAAAAATCAAATATGCGACTGTTTTGCTTATTTTCTTTTTTGTCTTACTTATTCATAGTCAAGCCGAATTTACACAAGGTGAACTTATCTTGCTTCGTAAGCAACAGCTGATTACTAACCTTGTGTCAAAATGGTATACCGTCCTGTTGGTTCTGGGGAATCTTAACTAAATTGTTTGATTTTCGATTAAAATTGTGAAATTTAAAACTTTTTTAAGTTATAAAATTTCAAACAAACACAATTTAATATAAAAACAAAATTAAATATTTCTTTGAATTTTTGACACAACGTTAAAATGTTTAACAGTGTTGTAAAACGTTTTCAAAATAAGACCACCTTGTATGAATTCGCCTTGTTCATAGTTGTATAAATTGTACAATTCCATATTTTTTTAAACTAGGTTGCAAGTACATTGTTAATTTTAAATAAGTTTCTGAAAAATGTACTTTTTAATGCATCCCAGCAAAACAGTGAAAAATATATATTAAAAAAATTACATCACATACTTTAAGGCATACATTATAAAATAAAATATTTAGTATAAGCAATGAAAAAGCCATTAAAGCAAATAGAACACTTTTTTTCAAAATATGCAACATAAATATGCATTTAAAGCAAAATATTCAAAATTTTGCATTTAAAACAAAATATGCAAAAATATGCACTAACAAATCGATGCCATTTTACTGCAAATTTCTTGATTCGCAAAGATATTTAGTTAATGTTGACTTCAGATTGATGACAACAAATATGCATTTGCATAAAAATCCGGTCCCTGGTAATGAATCATGTTAAAAAAAACTTTGGCAGATGTCGACGAAAAAAATCTGGAAGAGAAGTTTAATAAAATCCAGTTCGGATTTATAGATAGCAAAATAAAAGATAAGTGCAGAGAAAAAAATGTGTCTTCATAAAAAAATAATATAATTATGTAATAAAAAAAAAAAAAAATTAATAAACATAATTAAATAGAAAAATATTTTGCAACTACCTTGCGCGGGACTCGAAATACCGACCTTGAAACCGAAACGAAGACAATTTTTAAATAAATAGTTTAAGGATGAAATTAATTTAATTAATACGTTTTATGTGAGACAGGACTCGATTTTCGGACATTATTGAACCGGAAAAAATTTAATTGAAAACAACTTTTCTTTTTGTAACAGGTTTCGAACCCACTACCCACCGATTACTATTTTCGACGTTCATCCACTAGGCTAACGAGACACCTGTAACATTTTTTTTACTAAAATGATATTAATTGTTAGAAATCCGAATAACGCGGCGAATTTAATTTAACACATCTTACGATACCGTTATTTATAATTCTTTTTTTTCATTGGTTTTTATGTTGGTTAATAAACAATTAATAATAAAACTACGAATAACTAAATTTCAAACAAATGCTTACATATCGTATTTGATATCGTTTTGTTTTATTTTTAATTGTTTAACCGATTTAATGATTTATTTTAAATTGCAACACCTGAAACAAAAAATATAATGTCTTTCTTCAAAACTGGCTTTACAGCGTCTGTAAAACAACATTTCTCAATGTTAATAAAAGTAATAAATGTAATTTAACATTAATTTTTGGATTAGAAGAAATGCATGATATTTCTTGTTCTAAAATTATATCAACACGGATAATAAATAACAGCCAAAAAATACCAAGAACACCAAATGCCTAGATAAGTTTATTGGGACCTCCTGAACACGAAAATCGCTGTAATTTTTTTTCCTAGTACCGTTTTTTAGATAACGGTACTTTTGTGCTTTTCGGTGTATGGTCCCACTCAAACCCTTGTGGAGCCCAACCAAAAAGTCCAATCGAAATAAATGGCATATCATTGGAAAGGTAATCGAATACCTTTTCAATCGATATGCTCCAGATATTTAATATAACGTAGTAAAAAAACGAAATAAAAATGAAAATTTTTGAAAAAAAAGTAAAAAACTTTGAGGTGCCATTACTCAGCCATTTCTTATCACATAGAAATTTGTAGCATATCGATGTAAAAGGCTTTCCAACGATGTGCCATTTATTTCGATTGGACTTTTTGGTTGGGCTCCACAAGGGTTTGAGTGGGACCATACACCGAAAAGCACAAAAGTACCGTTATCTAAAAAACGGTACTTAGGAAAAAAAATTACAGCTATTTTCGTGTTCAGGAGGTCCCAATTAACTTATCTAGGCATGTGGAGTTCTTGGCATTTTTCCAAATTAAAAATTTGTAAAGCAGTGTAATAAGGATATATTCCACTTACTTGTTTTGCTGGAGTCCAAGGAAAGATCTTTCGCTGGGTCCTTTCTTTTTTTTAAGGATAAAAGTATTGATCGGTGATCGATTAGTAGTTTAAGGCCCGTTTTCACAACTTACCGATAGCTAAAGGTAAGATTTTATCGGCCGTATAAAAAGTGTTCCATTATTACAACTTTACTTTAACCTACCGGGTAGGATTAACCTTAATCTACTTTATCGTTCACTTTAGGTTAAAGTAAAGTTTTAATAATGGAACACTTTTTATAAGGCCATTTAAAGTCTACTTTAAGCTATCGGTAAGTTGTGAAAACGGGCCTTATTACTATGTTGCATATTTTAAGGGGTTATTTGAAAACTGTGTTAATTAAAATTTTTTTTTGTTGGTTTTATTTTAATATTCCTAAGAATTTATTTTTGTTTTTGTGAATTTTGTCTATTTTTTTTTTTTTAACATAAAGAATATTTATTAAAACGCGAATTATTTCTTTTGTTTTGATACAAAACGGTTTTTTCTTATGCACTTTTATTTTATTTGCTGACGTTTACTTTTTTGCTTATCTTGCGAATCATCGACTTTTGCCCACGTTTTTACAAAAAAAAACTTTATTTAAAGAAATAAAAGTGATTATTAAAAAAACTAAAAAAAATTACAAAATTAATTGCTTAAACTATATTTTAATTAAATCGAAGTTAAGATCGAATTTAATAAATTGAATTAAAGAAAATAATTTACGACACTGTGTTTTAACTAGCTTAGGAGAATTTTTATGCAAGCAATTTCTAAAAATTTTTGATGTTCTATTTTCTTTCTTTACTTGTTTGTATATTTATGTATATTGGCTGTGATTTAAAACTTAACTGTGATTTTACTGTGATATTAGGTTAAGAACAATTTCATTATTTTCCCTTTTGATTTAAAAATTTTCTGTGATTTTAGTTTTAATCTTAAGGTAGAGCAATTCCTATTCTCTTAATTTTTAATTTTCACTGAATTCTTTCTATTTTTACTTTTAACTTTTAAATTTCTCTGCGTTTGACTTTTACACTGCAAATTTTCGTCTCATAATTCGGATTTTATTTTTGTTTTTAATAAAAAAATTTTTTTATACTTTAAAATCCTTTGTGCTCTATTTTGTTTTTTTCTTTTTTTTTTTTTATGAAGCTTTTTTAAAATTGTTATTGATAATTTTTCATTCTTGACGTGGCTGGGGCTCGAACCCCTTTCTTCATAAAAATAATTTAATGAAAATTTAATTTGATGAACTTAAGCCTAATTATAAAAATACTAAAAATTTGGATTAAAAACCATAAATAATTCAACAAAATAACCACAATACTGATTATTGAAGCTTTTTTTTATTTCTTTTTCCCAAGAAAATGTGCAAAATTTTATTAAAAAAAAAGTTCTACAAGAATTTGTTCTTCCTCCTTCTAATAATTTACAGCGCATTTTCCAAATGAGGTTATATTCGAGATCAATTACCCTTTTATATTTGATTTTTTTCCAGTTTTTTTTTCTTGGGAATTAAGACGTTAATTCAGCAATTTTTCCTATTTATTACATGGTCAAAGGGATAACATACATTTGCATACCTAAATAATGCACCTACATACATTAACAAATCAAAATACCAAAATTTTGCAACTACACAGCCACTGCTTTATCATTTTATACCCAGCGATGTATAGCGAAAATTGGGACATATATATGTTATGACAAACGACAAAAATGTCCTTTTTCCCCGCCTGCCAATAGAAAAAAAAATCAACGAAAAAAAATAAAACATCAAAAGTAATTGTCAGAAAGTTAAGAAAATAATGTAAATTCCTTTCCTACTTCTCTTTAAACCTAGTTCAATGCCGTATATTACACTGGTTTACAGCCAAAAAATACCAAGAACACCACATGCCTAGATAAGTTAATTGGGACCTCCTGAACACGAAAATCGCTGTAATTTTTTTTCCTAAGTACCGTTTTTTAGATAACGGTACTTTTGCGTTTTTCGGTGTATGGTCCCACTCAAACCCTTGTGGAGCCCAACCAAAAAGTCCGGTCGAAATAAGTGGCACATTGTTAGAAAGGTAATCGAATGCCTTTTCCATCTATATGCTACAAATTTCTATCTGATTAGAAATGGCTGAGTAATGGCACCTCAAAGTTCAAAAAATGTCTACTTTTTACGTTTTTTTAAAAATTTTTCATTTTTATTTCGTTTTTTTACTGCGTTATATTAAATATCTGGAATGTTTTATTTCTTAACCAAATAGTATATTTAATTACCCACATTTTAAGCGTAATTTGAAAAAAATCGGATGAAAAATAAAGTTTTTATTAAGGATTTTGTGGAACGACAATATTTTCATCTCATATAAAATTCCTTGTTTTTTAAATACGTTAAAACTAAAATACGTAAAAACATTCCAGATATTTAATATAACGTAGTAAAAAAACGAAATAAAAATGAAAAATTTTGAAAAAAACTTAAAAAATAGACATTTTTTGAACTTTAAGGTGCCATTTCTTATCAGATAGAAATTTGTAGCATATCGATGGAAAAGGCATTCGATTACCTCTCTAACCATCCATTTATTTCGACCGGACTTTTTTGCTGGGCTCCACAAGGGTTTGAGTGGGACCATGCACCGAAATACGCAAAAGTACCGTTATCTAAAAAACAGTTCTTAGGAAAAAAAAATTACAGCGATTTTCGTGTTCAGGAGGTCCCAATTAACTTATCTAGGCATGTGGTGTTCTTGGTATTTTTCCAAATTAAAAATTTGTAAAGCAGTGTTATACATTCTAATTTTGCCCAAAAAACTATTATTATTGCTAGAAAGCAAATTCATGCTACAAGCGCTCTCTACAAAGTTCTCCGTGATCGTTTTTTAAAGGCTTTCAGGTCTATAATTTTCTATTTGTCAGCCTGTTAAGAGACATATACATGTCCCTCAAACAATGGGTTTCAGCCGATGCTTGAAGTTTTTCGTTATGTTATTATCCAATGGCGTTTATCTCTCCGGGCTCTTTGCTATCTTTCTCTGCTGAATTAAGTCCCACGAAGCATCGCTTATCCATTATTTTCTAGTAGTAGTTTTAAACCCCAGATATTTCTCCGCTGCTTTAGTGAAAATTTCCCTGACATGCGGCCATGTTTGGGTTCCACTGCTACTTGAGACGTATTCTTTCAATTCATTAGTGAAAAGGTTGGCGGTTTCTGGGTTTTTCAACTTTGCCACATTGAATCTTCTCTGTGATACATTATTGTTCGTCCTTTTAGCGGTGATTTTTATTCGCATAGTGGCAACCAGTAAGTGGTGATCGCTAGCAATATCGGCACCTCGTTTATTCCGCACATCCAATAAAGAGCCGCGCCATTTTCTGCTGATAGTAATGTGGTCTATTTGGTTTTCCGTGCGACTGTCAGGGGATACCCAGGTGATTTTGTGTACTCTTGGTTGAGGAAATAACGTACCGCCAATGACAAGATTATTGGTCCTTCAGGTGTCCAGAAACATTTTTCCGTTCTCCGTTAGTCGTCCTAGGCCATGCCTGCCCATTGCTCTCTCCACATTGACATTTTCGGGGCCTACCTGAGCGTTAAAATCACCCATCATAATGACAATGTTTCCCTTATGCACTGTTGCGAGGACTCTTTAGGTGACCGGTCGTTATCGTTCAGTTAAAACAAATGAACTAGTTCGTTTTTTTCGTTCACTCGGTCTTTTCTGTCAGCCGGTCTTTTGTGTCAGTAGGTCTTTTGTGTCACTTGGTCTTTTGTGGCTTTCGTTTAGTCAATGTGTTAAAAGAAACAAGTATAGCATTCTTGTATGATGCTACACTCAAAATATTATGTAGGTAAATTCAAAAGAATATTAAGAATGAATAACTGAAAATTTAATTAGTAAACGGAAAATCATTTAAAATAAAGAATTTTTTTTTTTTTAATGTTAATTTTAAAACGTAGAAATTCTTTAAAAATTAATAAATTTTTCTATTATTTAAAATAAAAATATACAAACTACAAAAAATTCATTCAAAGGTTTTTTCAGTAAATTTTAACTCAATTTAAATTACATACCTACTAAGATAGCTTAAACAGTATATCTGTCATTATTACCTACCAAATCAGCGAAAAATTTTTGTTTATGTTATTTATGTGCACATGTACCTACATAAGTATGTAAATAATAAAATAATTTAAAATAACTTTGCATTTAAGTATTTCAGTTTTATTTTATGACATATTTATTTTTGGAACAACATGTAAAAATAGTTAACGTATTAGTTTAATTATAAAATAACAAAATTTTTATTAAGTTTTAACTTTACGAAAAATGATTTTAGTAAGTTACATTCAGTTACTGTAAAACTTTTTGAGTGTACACAAGAATAGAAAACAATAAACGCAAACCAAATTCGCAGTTGTTTTTTCGTTTACCAAACAACTGATTGAAAAGAAACAATGCTATTAAAATGTTTATGTTATACCATTATACTATATTTGTTTCTTTTAACACATTGCCAGTGGCAATTTGCCACATTGTTTAGAAAATTTCATAGTACATTCTGGGCTGCCATATGTAGTGATTTCTCGCTAAACGTGGCGGTTTTAATACTTGTTTGGTGTTCTCATATTCTAACCCTGGGTCTCCACGTAGCAATTTTTATTGCTAAGCACAAGCAACGACGTCCGCAGAACAATGACAGAACAATGGAGCAATAATTGCTAATTATATTGCTTTGCCATATATTTGCAATTTTCACCGCGAGTAGTTGTATAAAGTTTTGTGGCTGTATTTATGACAAATGTTTTATGTTGTGTTTTGAAGTGGTTGTTAATTTTTTTTTTTTTAATTAATAAAATAATTAAATGCAATTGTCGTAGCTGTGTTTTGTATTACTTTTTTGTTTATTTACGTTTGCTTTTGTTGATATTGACGTTTATTTAAAAATATAATATATAAAAACTTTTTCTGTATTTTGTTGAAGTATTTTTTCACTTGGCGGCTTTTTCTTGATTGTTTTTTTTTAATAAATAAACACACTTATAAAAAACAATCGTACAGAGATTTGAAATGTCAGATAAATTACAACTGATTTGACAGCAGATTGCTAAGCAATAATTGCTCAAGCAATAAGAAGAGCAATCATTGCGCAATGGATGGCCACTCATGGCAATTTGCGGTCTATACGTCGCAAATTTAGTGGAGCAATCAAATTTGACGTTTGCCGCAATAAATATTGCTACGTGGAGACCCGGGGTAAATGCTTAGGTGACTTTATTCAAAGAGAAAGAATTACTTAAAACATTTTACTGCCTGTTTTTAGAAGTTAAAATATCATTAATCATTTTATATGATATAAAAACATGTTGCTTGTCAATACACAATTTTTTTTAAATATAAAAGCTTGTCGCGAGATTTAAGAACTCGTATTTACTTCGTTTGAGAATTTTAGTATTTAAGACCAATCACACCAACGGTAAATTTCGCCAAGTTCAGTTATAATTAACTATCAAAAACATAAGCCTAAGGTCTTTTTTTATAAAAATTTGCATTCGTATTCTCAGTAAGTCTTTTCAGTTGATACCCATATTTGATACTCATATTGTATGATTGCATTTACAAAAAAAGTCTGCCATCTTGAGTGTTTTTCCATGTTGGTTGTATAATCCTTTACACAGTTAACCATGCATTGTCATCCAAACTGAACATATGTTACAAAATGTCAGCTAAATCGGTTCGAGGTATCTGCTTTTAATTTGAGTTGCAAGATTTTACCCACAAACATACATTGCAAGTTAAGTAAAAGCTTTTAAAATTCATAAGTAGTTTCTTATAAACTAATTTTTTTTGCGGCGGTCTTGATCTCTCATGTGAAAAGGTTGTTCACAACTCTTAATTGTGGAATTAAAACAGAGTTTATATAATTGCAGATAATTTGTGGCTCAAAGAAGTTTCAGTGGTGGAATACACACCACAGTGAAGAACTTATTTTTTTTTCTATATTAACAGTCTTATGCACGTAATTTCTACAAAAAGAAATCTAGGAGTGCATGGAAGTCAATGGTGTAAAAGCTGTCATATTTTAAATGAAAACTGAAGCATTAAACATCTACGTTAAATTAATGTTGTTTTAGGTAAAGATAACTGTTAGGTACGAACACGACTAGCTTTATTTTTTAGAAATTACGGGCATCATTCATAAACGAACGCATAAGTAATATCTACATTAAAAATAGGGTTTCCATAATAATTTCGTGCTCTAAAACTTGACTAAGCTTTAATAAATAAAGCTGCTGACTTTTGAATTTAGTTATATATTTTAAGGTCTTATTTAAAAAATAAATGAAATAAATATGTATAAAACTTTTTGCTCAAATAAAAATTTGCATTTGGCGGGTTTTATATTAAGAACAACTGGCAACGCTCATGTACATTGTAGAAAAATTGTAAATAGCAGCCAGGGTTGTCGGATTTATTTTGATCTTTTTTGCCAAATTGATTGTCCAAAATCGCCAAAGGCTTTTTTATAAATCCTAAAAAATAAATGTCTTCCTAATTGCTAAAATTTGCCAAAAATGGGAAAAAGTCGCCTTGATATATAGTATATTGTTTAATTAAAGTAAAATGATTGGTGAACACAAAAATGTACAATAGTTTACAAAAGTCTAATTAAAGCAGCAAAACGTTTTTTTGTGGTTAGTATTAAATAAATATTGGATATATAATAAAACGCTATACACTTCACCGGCAGGGCAACTCTGGGTTCTAATCACCGCACTCGATACTATCGTATCGAATAAACTATAAATTTGTTTGCATACGATAGACACTGACGTATCGAATGAAAACTCGATAAATGTATTGTCGAGTTACTCAATATCAAATGCTATTAGTTCAAATTCACTACATTTCATTCGATATCGAGTTTCATGATACCAAAATAAATAATTTCGATCAATTTTGCTCGATATCGAATGCGGTGATTAGACCCCTGCTATTAACATTCATATAATTTATAACTCGTAATAACGTGCCAAGAAGTTTATATTGCACTTTATTTTGAAAACGAGTTTTAGTGGAGTTAATTATTAAAAATAACTCTTTCAACACAGACATTAACAGTTGGAATAACATGCACATAAAGAGTTCTTTAAAATGGTACGTACCGGACGTATCTTATAGCTATAAACTTTTTTCAAAAACTAATTTAAATTAGATGGAATACCACCATTGAAATAGTCTTTCCAAATAACAAACGGACAATTTGTATACGAGTCTCAAAACAAATTCATGGCTTATACTATGCTCACACTTGGGTTCTTTAACTCTGCTTGACGTTTTATTTTTTTTTTTTTCTTAAATAATTTGTCACGCCACACACACGGTTCGCGTGCACCGTTCATTTGTCACACTGGTAACTAACTACTTTTCAGCCGGGCTATGACTCGTCGGGCATGGGCGGGTGTTCGTTGCAAATGAACGTGCATAAAACATTATTTTATGTACCAGTGTATTTGCCTGAATCACAAAAATAGAAAAACGGGGCGCAAACGAAATAAAACCGATACGTACGGAAAAAAAACGCGAGATACAATACCTTTTGTTTTGGGGATTTAGATAGATTTAAATCCCTGGCTGGCCCTCCCTCAGCATCCATCCTGATGCTCGACCATGGTAGCATAGTAGCCGCAAGTTATAGCTACCCCTAAAACAAAATCTCACCACCAAATACTTACCTTACCCCCTCACACTTCCCTGATTGAAACAAATTCGGGCTTTAATTAAATTCAAATTTCAATTTTACAATATCTCAAAGTTTATTAACAACAATACTTAAATCAAACACTGTTCTACTTAACCAATAGACCTACGGGTGTAACAAATCATCATAATTGTCGATTATATTTCCGCGGGAGACTTTCTCAACTCTCAAATAATGTAAGCGACATATCATACAACATCTTTGGGGAGAGAAAATTTAGCTGATCTAATTATTCAAACACCTAAGTTAGCGCTAATTGTCGGTGGAATCTGACTAAACTTAACCCTGTTCCAAATTGTCGCTCCTTTCGACTTCGCGTCAAATTATTAAACCCGGGGTATAAACAAACTATCATAATGATACAAAAATACTTAATTTAAAGGCTGACCCCAAGGGTGCATTGGTTTCAGTGGGCATCTACAGTGTTTAACAATAATGAAGGTTTAAAATCTAGTGTGATGTACAGTGAAAAAAAATTACGATAATTCCAAACTTAAAATATAAATGTTCCAAATCTAGTAACTCACGAAAATCTAAATTACGATGATTCTAATCTACCACAATGTAATAAATGTTTAAAATTAAAAATTACCATAAAAATGAGAATTTCAATCAGGTACGTTTTAAATTTAGCTTGGTCCAAAATACAAAACTATCATAAAAATACAAATTTCAATAATGTATGGTTTTAAATTTAGCTTGGTACAAAAATTCAAAATTATTATGACTCAAAAGTTGAATCGTGAATGGTTTCAAATTTATGTTAGGTTAAAGTCAAATATTATAATTCAACATTCACATAACAAATGGTTTTGGGGTTTGTAATCTCATTTTACGAACATTCAAAATATACCTAACGAACAGTGTTGTGTTTCCATTTGCTTAAAATTAAATTTTTTTGCAAATTCAAAATTTAAATTATAAAAGGTTTCGCATTTGTATTGGTTTCGAATTCAAAATCGTTATAATTCCAAATTTAACCTGAGGATGATTTTAGATTCATATTGATTCAAAATTTAATTCTACTATATTTCAAAATTCAGATAACTAATAGTTCAAATTTCACTCGGTCCAAATTTCAAAATTACTATCATTCAAAATTTGTATAATGACTGGTCCAAATTTAGCTCGGTTTTGGATTCAACACTACTGTAACTTCAAAATTTAAATAATGAATGTTTTAACTTTAGCCTGGTCTAAAATTCACGACAATTCAAGATTCAAATGTTGAATGGTTTTAACCAAAGTATACTAAGTAACACGACTCTTTGACAATCCCTCTCAGCAGGTACCTAGTAGTACATAACTCAAATATGTGTTAGTGAAAAAAAATCTACATGTATTGATACATTTTTATTTTTCACCAGACATACAGGGTTTCATTAATTATGTTAAAATTTTATTTGTTTTATTAAGTACTTTTTTGCAAAAATATTTTCAAATCGCATTGATTAAGTTTGAAATATGTACGTATATGCATATGATTTATATAAAACGTAGAAATTTAACAGACAACCGTATTTTAATGTACATGTATACAAAAATCGTTTTATAGTAAATATTATTTTAAAAAATGTACCGTAAAAAAAAAAATTTGCTACCTTTAATATCATCTTTAAGAATACATTTTATCACCTTTTTTTACCTCGATGTCGAAACCAAATTTAAAAAGTAAAGTTTTAAAACTATTATAGTACATTAAAAAGGTGTTTTTAAAACTATTTTTAATTATATTTCATTTAATTACTGGTGGTGTTCTGTAAAAAAGCCAATCATATACCTTTTGCTGATGAGTTATTAAATGCAATTTAAGTTTTTTGATAATTTTACGTTACATTATTTTATAAAAAAAAATATTTTGTTAATTTATATACCCTGTTACAAAACTACATCAAATTACTTTAAAGTACTTTATACACTGATGTTACATTAACACTCAGGCTGTCAACTAGTTCAACGGACAAGATTAGATAGAGTTATAGAAATGTTAATCTGCAATAAAAGAAATTCCTTTGCAATTCATGGCGATACAGAACCCAGTAAAAACTTCGCCTACAAAATAATCTGTTAAGTAATCAGAAAAAAGTAAAAAAGTTACTTACAATTCAACTAAAAGAAACAATGAATTCTACTGAAAGAACCAATGAA
This sequence comes from Pollenia angustigena, assembly GCA_930367215.1. NCBI lineage: Eukaryota > Metazoa > Arthropoda > Insecta > Diptera > Polleniidae > Pollenia > Pollenia angustigena. Next base: position 141,177,380 of record OV884056.1, on the reverse strand, counting down.
TTTTACAAGGGAAGTCCAAAATGAATGCATTAAAAAGTAAGCCATTATTATACCCTTCACCGCAGGTGGTGAAAAAGGATATGTATGCATTTAAGTTTGTCATTCCGTTTGTAATTTCTACAATATTGATCTTAAGCCTGGTACTCTGTTCAACATTTCACGTGAAATGCTGTCAAAATGCATATGAAAAAAACTTGTGCGGAATATCCGTGAAATAATATTGATGGAGTTGTACTCTGTTTATTTTGTGAAAAAGTACCGAAATGTTTCTGGCAACATTTTTTTACAACTGCGAAATAATGTAAGCTGCCTTTATTTCAAGTGGAATTTTAAGCAAAAGCAAAAAAGTATGAACTTAATATTTAAAAAAGAAATAAAAAATTAAAATAACACAATCGGTAACAGTTTTTTATCCGTATTTACTTTTTTTATTAAATTTTTTATTAAAAAAAATAATTTTAGTAAAATACATGTGGCGTTTGTTTACATACACGAAACAATGTAGCATACTTTGAAGGAATAAAAACGTCAAATTATACAAACTCGCACGATTGGTAACATTGATAAATGCCAAAATTTTCGTGTGGAATAATCAATGTTGCTCAACATTTTTCACAAATTTGAACAGAGTACTAGGCTTTAGGCACTATAAAGTATATATGTTCTGGGTCCTTATGATAAGCGAAGTGGATGTCCATATATGGTTATATATATGGAAAACAAACCTATAGGTTTGTTTTCGAAATTATGTTTGAACAATGTAATTTAAGCATTTAAAAGGTTTATGTAAACTTTGTCAATTTTTATTTTTTATCCCGTTTTTCAATACATTAATACTAAAATTAGCAACTCTGATAAACTAATTTAAAATCTACCTTAAAAAAATTTTACGTCAAAAATTATATTTTTTATTTTTTTTATTTGTGCTTATAAGAACTAATTTTATTTGTTAAAATGTGAAAAATTTTTATAAAAAATTAAAATAATAAGATGTTTTGGGATAAAAATGTGGAACAATCCCAATTTTCCGAAATATTTGACGAAAAAATTCGTGACATTTCTTTTGTTTTTGTTTCTCTCAAGTGTGTTGAACTCACACAGGACATGTACATGTGAGAGAATAAAATTTAAAAAAAGAGTCGTGTTACTTGTTATACTTTGGTTTTAACTTTATATTGGTTTCAAATTTAAAATTACGGTACCCTAAAATCTAAATATTGAAGGCTCAAAATTTAGCATGATCTAGCAGAATCATGAAGCTTTCAAAATTTACATAACGAATGCTTGAGATATATTGATACAAAAATTCAACGCAACGTTAATTCTGAATTCAAATAATCAGTGCTTTAAATTCGGGGTTATCAACCCCAACTCTACAATAATTTCGACTTAAAAATAATTAGTGTTGTAAATATGGTGGTACAAAATTCAAGGCTACCATAATTTGGTATTGCAAAAAAAAAGTATTGGTGTTTTAAATTTTACGGTAATTATGGTTCTGAATTTGTTCGCGGTCTCGATAATTTAGAAATTCAAATAATATTTGTTTTAACTTTAGGGATGTAAAGCTCCGAGTTATATTAATTTAGAATTTAGGTCATCATTTATAATTAAATTAATGACTGTTTTTAAATACAGTGTTTTAAGATTATAAATGCTACAATTTAAACTTTTTATGATGGAGTTCCCATTCTATCTAGCGTAATAAGAAATTGAAAACCAACGCTTTAAACTTTTTATAATTGATGACTTAATTTCGTGTCCACGGTAACTCTAGATTGAGATTATCTTAAACTTTTATTACGGATGTCTTAATTTAGTGTAACAACGAATTTTGAAATGATAATTTAAAGTTTTAGTATCGGATGTCTAATTTTGGCAAGATAATATTATTTAGCGTATGCAAGTACGAAAAGCTTAATTTAGAGCGAGCACTTATTTCAAGCAACATTTAACGAGCATGTCCGAAACCGGGTGGACAAACGGACTTTAGAATACAAAATGAACTGAACCGAATATTTAAGAATCGCAAAAAAACTACTTTAAATAAATGATGTCACTTATCTGTTGATACCAGCTGGCCGCTATAGTCTCTCGGTGACTATAGGTGTTGGTACAGATGCCTATGGTGTTATTGGTACAGATGAATATGGTGTTATTGGTACAGATGAATATGAGTGTTGGTACAGGTGTCTATAGCTGTTGATGATAAGGATGATTATTGTTGTTGATAAATTACGTTATAGATGTTGGTAAAGATGCTTATAGTTGTTGTTAAATGTGACTATAGATGTTCGTACAGGTGCCTCTAGATGCTTATGATAAGGATGATTATTGTTGTTGATAAATTACGTTATAGATGTTGGTAAAGATGCTTATAGTTGTTGTTAAATGTGACTATAGATGTTCGTACAGAGGCCTATGTTTGTTGGTGATATAGATGACTGTGGATGTTGTTACAAATTGTATGGATGTTGTTACAAATGGTATGTATGTTGTTACAAACGGTATGGATGTTGTTACAAATGGTATGGATGTTGTTACAAATGGTATGTATATGGTTACAAATTGACTATGGTGTTGGCAAAGGTGACTACAGGTGTTGGCTGTTGCTTTCAAAGGTGTAGGGTCACAAGTGTTCGTGAAAGTAGGCTTTAGAGGTTATGGTTGTTCAAGTTATCGATGTTCTAGATTTTTGCTGTGGCAGTTACGGGGTTACGCTTTTATCTCCACACTTAGGTCATTAGGCCATATTGCTCGCTTCCAGCCGACCTAATTTCCTAATGGCAAAGTCCGAGGTAGTCTCGGTAACTCGAGGAATCCTCACCACACGGCACACCACACCCTTTGGTGGCGAGCAATATGATTGCGAATATGATAAAAGTGAAATGTCCAGCTAGGCCTTTAAATCCTTGGCGTGGAATACACCCAATGGTTTCCCCTGTAAAGTCTCAATGTCATACAGACTGTTACCAACCATTCGAACAATTCTACACTTGAGAAATTTTCGACACAGCTTCGCTGATACCTGTTTAGCAAAATCGGACAACTGAAAGTTTCGCCGGAATACTTCCTGACCTACTTTAAACTTAGCAATCCTCGCCCTTATGTTGTATCTCTTCGCGTTAGCTTCATAGCTTTTGTGTAATCCTTCCTTTAGCTTATCGCGAACGATTTCCATGAAGTCGTGTCGGTTCTCAAATCGGATGTCGGGTTCATCAACAACGTTTAATTTCCTGGCTATCTTGTATGCCGACGCATGGGTAATCATGTTGGTGCCAAACAACGCAAAATACGGAGCCATGCCAATAGCCGAGTGAACTGCTGACCGTAGGGCGCATTCTATTTCGCAAAGATGTAAATCCCACTCGTTATGGTTTTCTCCTAGATACGAACGAATTGCTGAAAACATCGATTGATTAACGCGCTCTGACGCATTTGCTTGAGGTGCGTAAACTCCTGTCTTACAATGGTTAATCCCGAAAGTTTCCATCAAAGCCGCAAATTCCTTACCCACAAACTGTGGTCTATTATCCGAAACTATTGTTTCAGGGCATCCGAACTTATAAAAAACTTCTTTAACCAGAAAATCTACTACATTGCGAGCATTTGCTCAAGACATTGCCTTCAGTAAAACAAACTTGGTCACATAATCCGTACGCTTCGAACGAACGTACGGCCCCAAAAAATCTATAAAAATACGCTGAAAAGGTCTGGTTGCGTCTGCTTCTTTTCCCATAGGTGGTTTGAGTATAGTATTAGCTGGTTTGCATTCCTTGCAAACGTCACAACGATTGACAAAGTTTCGAACTTGAGTGTTCAAATGAGGCCAGTAAAAGTATTCTCGAATTCTCCTAATTGTTTTTGCAATGCCCCCATGAGCCATACTGGGTGGGCTATGTGCTTTCTCAATTATTCTTTCGGTTAACGAAGCAGGCATCCATAACTTCCAGGCATGATCTTCCAACAAAATGTCGCCATCATATATATTTGTTCTTTTGTATACGAAATTGTCAATAACTTTAATATCGGGTAAGCTAGATTTTTCCTCCTGAACGATACGGATTAATTCTTTATAATAGTCAGAGCTAAACTCTGGTGAATTTAGATCGACTCAAAATGAACCAAAATTATCCAATGCATCTACGGTGTATCGCGATAACGCGTCAGGTACCACATTCTGTGAACCTTTCCGGTGCTGAATTTGAAAACTAAAGGACTGTAATTGTAAGCTCCATCGCGCGAATCTACCGCTAAGGTCTTTCTGAGACATGCGCCATTTTAGGCTTGAGTGATCTGTGATCACTACAAACTGCATCAACTCGATGTATGGACGAAATTTCTGAATGGCTGACACTACCGCTAAGCATTCACGCTCTGTTACAGAATAATTTTTCTGAGCTAAAGTTAATTTTCTCGAATAATAAGCGATTGGATGTTCGCCCCCTTCAGGGTCTTCTTGAAATATTATTATTTATTATTATTTATTAATAGATATAAATATTTTGTTTGTACATTGGTGTTTTGACAAATTATTTATGTCATAAGACTCCTATCACCACTATCTTCATCAAAATTTTCCGGAGGTGTTATATATATATCAGCAGAAAGTAAATCGTCATCTTCTTCTAGTTGCGACACACAAAAAACTTGAAATAGGGAATGGTAAATCGATTTCGATTCCAATCGAAAATCGATTTTGTGGTAAAAAAAATCGATTTTTTGCAATCGAATTTACGTATGCGATTTTATACTGAAATCGATTATTGTGCTTTTAAAATCGATTTTTTTATTTTTTATCAAAATTTGGGCATGCACAGTAAAACTTGAAATTTTTTCCCAGGTTTAAAGTAAAAAAACCGTTGTAGTTTAACGTATTTACCTATTAGTACCCTTGGTATACTTCCGACTTTAATTAATATAGGTCCTCTTGTTCTTCAGAAATTGAAATCATCACTGGACATTGAACAAAACAGTCCTAAGCTTATCGCACCAAACCAAACACTGAAAGTGAGCTTTGTGAAAATCAACATATTATAGAAACACAACAGGTGAATTAAACCATGACATTCCTGTGGGAATACGCTAATATTCAAACAGACCAGTGTGTAAGCGATATTAAAATCTAGTTATCAGCAGAGTGAAAAAACAAAAAGTATGTAATTTATCCTAACAAATACAAAATAATAAGGAAATAAATCTGCACCTTTCCGACATGCAAACGTTTCTTTTCTAAAACTAACTTAATAGTAACTTAGCAAAGAAACGGTCGCCACCGAACAAGAACTATTGTCATAATCATTTGAAATACTATCCATACACTCAAGCCTAATTGATTTCTGTGACAGGCCTGACTCACTACACAAGAACACAATTTTAATATGCGAAATATTGCACTTGTTCCTGTAAACGTCATCTTAAAATTAACACATTTTCACTTTTTGCAGGAAAGTTATAAACAGTAGTAATATCTGTCCACTGTAAAAATCTTAGTTCAATTTCTCTAGTATTTTGTCAAAACAAAAAAAAATGCAGGTATCCCCCTTTGTTATATAAGGTTGCAAATTTATCTTAAACGATTTTGAAATCGATTTTAAAATCGATTTTGTGGCTCGATTAATCGATTTCAAAAACCGAAATAAAAAAAGTCGATCGAAAAATCGAAAATCGATTTTTGAATCCATTTACCATTCCCTAACTTGAAATTTTGTTTTGTTTTATAATTATTTTATATATCAACTATAAATTTATATGTTTTAAGAAAAATATTCGTTAACATTGTGACCAAACACAAAATAACTTACAATTTGCGTCGAACCATTTTTGTTTTTCAAAAAACTTCAGCAAACAACACACAACAAAATAAAAATTTAGTACTAAAAAAAAACAACGGCACTTTTGTTTGTTAGCTGACCACCTCAGGGTTACCATATCATAATAATAATTAAAACTGCATTCACACACAAAAAAATATGAATAATATAAGTAACTGCTCCAAAAATGGAACACTAGGATGATACGGGTTAAAATGCATTTTCGTTTAAATTTAACTACATAATATTTTGAGTGAATACGTGAAATATCAGGAATCATGAGTTCTTTCATTTCGTTCTTAATTTTCAAAAAAATCGAAATATCTTAATTTTGTAAAGGTTCTACTTCTGGGAAATCCGCTAACTCACGAAATTGGGAATAGAGTATTAAAATGTATGACAAAATTAAAAAATACTTCTTTGTTTCAATGTTTAAAATTTAAGTTCCAATAAATTTAAGGCGGTAATTTTTGTGTCCGCTTTCAGAGTTATTTAAATGTAAATACATTAGCGCTTCCCATTTCTCCATAAATCTTTCAACCACAGCCTGTCATGAAAGCCACCTAGTTTGGGCGTACCTTAAAATAACTTGAACTTCTGTTCCAAAATAGTCTTGAAAATTTTTAAGTTCTTCTTTTCGGCTTGAGCTATTACAAAAGTAAAAAATTATTTCCATCATAAATTTATCAATTTTTTTAGGTAGACATATATAAGCTGCAGACGAAGTTAAGTTTAAATTATGGCATGCACAGCCATTTACGAACAAATTTGGTAACAATTCTTTTAATCTGGCCTGAACACCACTAAACTGCCCTATCATTACATTGCATTTTTTCCAGAGCAATATTGTTTTTCCTCAAAACGTCTACAATTTTGTCTGTTATTCCATAACATAACAAGAAAAGTGTACTTAAACTGACGTGGGAGTACCGTGGTATATTTGAAATGAAAAAGCACTGAAAAAAGTACCAAAGAACTGAATTTTCCATCACTGCCTCTTATACACTGAAAGAATTTTCTTCGCAATACTAACGAATTTTGACATTAATCCCATGAAAAATTGCATTATAAAGGAACCTATGCAGCGCTTCGTTGGATCAATGAAACCTGTTTCATTAAAAGGACTTAATGAAACATTACATTAGATCCATGAATATTATTCATTGGATGAATACTTTCAATAAAGTAAAATTTTTTTTTTTTTATTTTTTTTTTTATTTATTTTTTTTTCTTTTTTCTTATTTTATTTTACTTTATTTTATTTTTTTTTTTTTTTGCTGTCTCTGGTGGGATTCGAACATGTAACCTCGGTGCTGATAGACTAGCTCACTACCAGCTAGTCTACCGGGGCAGTGTAGTTTTTGTATAAAAAAACTATGTTTTTTTCTCAATTAAGACCGTAAATATGAGATTAAATTGTCCGTAATAACAATAACAACGTTGATTGAAAGTGGATTGAAAGTTTTTGTTTCATTACTATAATGACATTTTTATTGTCATAATGAAAATTTAAATTTATGAAGGCAATTATTGAAATATGTTGCTTTTATAAAAAAATTTTTTGATTTCATAAATTTAATGGCATACATGTAACATTAGATGTATGAAATTATTAAATCTTACATTTTTTAAATAACAATTAAACATTTTTTTAAGGAAACTATAATTTTGTATTAATTTATGAATATAGTTATGTTTGTATATTGTTTTTTTAAGTTCCCAATTAAAATTTTTTGTTTAACTTGGACAAACTTAAGTTTTCATATATCCAATGAAAATTTTTAACGTAATTACGAAATCTAATAAAGCGATTTTAACGAAAATACTTCATCAAACCTATGAAATTCCATTTAGACAATGAACATTTTCATTTACCCAAGGAAAACTTTTTTATGGAAATGATTCATTAAATATATGAAGCATTTTTCTTTCAGTGTATATACCCTGAAGAAAATCAGTCAGTCAAGTGTTATAAGTCACAGAGTAAAGTATAATTTAGTCTTTGATTTAAATACATGATTTTAAACATATGTATGTGCTATTCTTTATTTATTTGTTAAAGTTTATTATTATTTATTATTATTATTTATTAAAAGATATAAATATTTTGTTTGTACATGTTCAGTTAATTTACAAAAATAAATTATTTATCTATATGTGGCATAACATAATTGTTGTGTGCCAGATTAGCCATTTACTACTATTCTTAATATAAAACAATGTTTTTCATTTTTTAATTATATTCAAAAGTTTATAAGTTCATATAATACTAAAACGAATTACATATCAAATTCGTTCATTAATAACTTTCTATACTTTAAACTTATCTCAAGATATTTACACAAAGAGTTAAAATGGGTGCCATTTAGTATACGTATAACTTCATTTTCCTCAAGACGAGTTTTACCGAAATATTGAAACCTGTACGTATTAAAAATTGGACACACGCCGATTAAATGGAATGTATTTTCAGATACGTCTAAATTACATATTGTGCATATACCAATTGTGTTATTACGAAATGCCCTTGCATTTATGTCTAGCAAGCTACCTCTAGCTTTTATTACCAAACTAGTACACCGTGACGAAAAATCTCTTGTTAACAAGGGAGTGACATTAAAGTCTAATCGAGAATAAAGATCGTGAAACTGTGAACCAATTGCAGCGGATATATATTCTTCCTTTTCCCTTACTCTCAAACGATTTAATATTTCCCAATTATGACGTGTTGGATTGTTTGTATTATCAGGCAAAATTTGGAATTCTTGTTTTAAGTTATCCCACTCTGCAGCCCAATAGAGCTTGTTAGTAATGATATAATTTGCTAGAATTCGAGGTAATCTGTTTGGATTCATACTTAGAACTTTATTAATATAAGAAAAATGTAACTTTAGAGTGGCGAGGTATAATGAATCAAGTCCTGTTTCCAGAGAAAGCATATAGTTGGGAGTTGTATTGGGCAAATATAGCATCTTTTTAATAAAAAATCTAAATAGCTTCTCAACTTCATCGTATTTTTTAAAACCCCAAACTTGTGCAGCGTAGAACATGATTGATCTTGACGAAGCATGACATATTCTAAGTTTATTGTTTTTAGATATACGTGGATTATTAACATACTTGGACCAAGTGGAATTGATAGCCAGTTTTGCTGATGATAATTTGTTACTTAAGTGTTTTTTGAAAGATTAATTATATGTAATATCAACACCCAGATATTTATAGCTGTTTGCTATCTCGATATTTTTCTGACCATATTTCCAGTTCAAGTCCAAAGAAACTCTAGTACCGGTACGGAAAATAACTATTTTAGACTTGTCCAGATTTACTCTAAGACACCACACTAAACAATACTTACAAAGTTTGTCAATCATCCTTTGTAATCCGGCTGCCGTGTCAGATAAAATAACGATATCATCTGCATAAAGCAAAATCTTAACGTTAACTCCAGCAATGTTAACACCACCTGGCAATTCATCAGCTAAATCGTTAGTATACAATGAAAATAATATTGGACTTAGAATACAACCTTGTTTAACACCTACATCAACAGTAAATGTGTCAGAGTATGAGTTACCATCCCAAATTCGGCTTTCAGTCTCCCTATAGGTACTTTGCAATATTCTTATAATCTTGGGAGAAAGTCCCATACATGAAAGCTTGTAGAATAAGCTGTTCCGAGGAATAGTATCAAAGGCACATGAAAAGTCTACAAAAATGCGTATGTTTTTTTACCAGCTGCCTTGTTAATATTTACGATATTTGTAAGATTAAAGATATTATCTACAGTGGAATAATTTTTTCTGAAACCAGCTTGGTATTCATTCAAAATATTATTGCTGTCAATCCAGAACGTTTATCTGTTTAGTAAAATGGAATTAAATATTTTGCATATGGTGTCAATCAGTGATAGGCCACGATAATTAGCTGGCAGTTTTGGATCACCCTTTTTGAAGAGCGGTATTAAAATTGATTGGAAACTTTTTGGAATTTGCTCATAAAGAAACCTTTTATTAAATATACCTAATATTTCCTTCAGAAAACAAACCGGCGCATGCTTGTAGAACTCAAAACTTATACCATCCTGACCAGGGGCTTTATTTTGCTTTAGTGCTTTTACAATTGTATACAGTTCGCTAAACTCTATGGGAGAGTCCAACACGGCATCAATAACATATGGCATAGCCCAGCTTATGCAGTGAGTTTCCTCATTACTTTGCAATATATTACTGAAATGTGGAAGAAATACATCTGCATTTAATTTATTATTAGTTGAAATGGAACGAGTTTTCATAGAATTAGACAGCTCCCACCAATCACTGCTGCTTCTAACTGTATTTAATTGCTTCAAGTGTTGTTCATATAACTCAAGTTTTTTAAGATATTTGATTCTTGAATGCAAGTACCGAGATTTATTTTGAACCGAGTGATTTTTTCTATATACTTTAAGGTTTTTTATCATACATTTACGATATCGAGCACATTTCCAGTCAAACCATTTTTGCTTAGGTTCAAAAAACGGTTTTTTAGGCAGTGAGACATTTGCTTCCTTTATTTTACTTGCAACAGTTGAAATTAAATCATCTACCAAAAAACCTGATTGTAGATCAACGTTACAAGAAAGACGACATAAAGTTTCCCTATATTTGTCAACATACTTAGTATTCCACCGTAACCTTTGTAGCGGATTTTTGATTCTATTAGCGTCATGACTAGCAGATTTAAATTTCAAACATAGGGGCATATGATCAGAATATGGTTTAAAAGATATATAAAAATCCTCAACAAACTGTAGGAAACTGTATGAACATATACAAAAATCAATAACCTTGAGCATCGCCTCCATTTAGAACAATCCCACCCATGCTTTCCATCAAATTTATTAATTTTCTTCCTTCACTATTCAATGTTTTGTCTTTTGAACTTCGGACTTTACGAATATTAGGCGAATCCTTTAAAATTATAGCGTCCAATACTTGTTCTTCAGCAATTCTGGCATTAAGATCACCGACTATACAAAAATTAGTAGGACTAAGTTTCTGAATAAACTTTTCAAATTCTTCAAAATCATTACTCCAGTTCGTGCAATTCAAATATCTTGGTATAAAATAAAACAGATTACCATTGATTTTAGCAGTTAATACCAGATTATTAAAAATACTTGCAAATTCAAATGTATGTATATGCTCTTTGAAGCACTTTTCTGTAACCAAACAAGCAACCACCACTTGCCCGCCCAGCGTTATGAGTTTTCGTTGCTGAAATCCATTGAAGACTATAATTTTTAAAGTACAATTCGAACATTTTTTGTTTTTCTTCAATGATATGTGTTTCGAAAAGGAAAAATATATCAAATTTATTTAAATAAGTTATGAAATTACTAAAATTTAAAGATTTTGCTAGGTTTGCTACATTATACGATACTAAATGGCACAAATTGTTTTGCTATTGACTTTGGGATATATCTTGATGAATTTCTCTAACACATATTTCAAAAGAGCATCCACATTCCATTAAAAGATTGTTTAGAAAGACAGCATCATCATTAGTGTAAGCCATAATTTTTCCTTTGGACCAAGAATATTTTTTGTTTTCAACGAAAATCCAGAATTCACCAAGACGTACCTTAAGACCTTTCTTCTTTTCGTTTATCCTTTTACTGACTTGGCGTAGATTGTATCTTTCATGCTGTTCTTCTTCTGTGTAGTCTTTCTGTATGTAAACAGTGTGATCTTTAAGCTTCCCTTTGGTGGACAGAACTTTTTGTACCTCTGAACTCGATTCGAGGTTAAATAAAAACGTCTTTTCTTTTGCAATCATCCTTGTTGATATCACATTTATCTTTACATCCAGTACGTTAGTGCAAATTTTTATAAATTCAACTTTGGCAGATTGAACATTACTACATTTTAAACCATTAACAACAAGATTTGTTGAACGAGATCTACGATCAATGAACTCAATACGGGACGTTAGTTTCTTAATTTCATTTTTTAATTGTTGATTTTCTTCTTTTAATTCCTCTATATCGTTTCTAATTGACTGCAAATCTTCTTTTTTCGCAACATCATGCAGTTTTTCATCAAGAATACCACGCATCATCTCCCATGAAAATACATCTCCAGTATTATTTTGGTTAGCCATTTTTTGTGACATAAATTTTTTATTATTATTATTATCAGTGTACTCAGGTGAAGAAAGTTGTAATGTACGTTTATTCATTTACTTTTTTAAGTTATAATACAGCAGTAAAAATTCCAATTGCCCACATACACCAGCGCCGGGATATAGCTTTTCATTTAATTCAGACCAGATAAATGGTTTGTCAACAAAATAAAAGTAAACTTAACGCTGGGACTCCACGTAGCAATTTTTATTGCTAAGTACAAGCAATAACGTCGGCAGAACAATGACAGAACAATGGAGCAATAATTGCTGATTATATTGCTGGAGAACACTTGTTATTGCTTTGCCATAAATTTGCAAGTTTCACCGCGAGTAGTTGTATAAAGTTTTGTGCCTTTATTTATAACAAATGTTTCATGTTGTGTTTGGAAGTGATTGTTAAATTTTCTTTTTAAATCAATAAATTAAATTAATAAAATAAAATAATTAATTGTAATTGTCGTAGCTGTGTTTTGTATTACTTTTTTGTTTACTTGCGTATGAACTTGTATTGTTCTATTGAAAAAATAAAAATATACAAAAAAAAAAAAAACAAATGTGTCGTTTGTTTTTGTTAATATTGACGTTTATTTAAAAATATAATATATAAACACTTTTTCTGTATTTTGTTGAAGTATTTTTTCACTTGGCGGCTTTTTCTTAATTGCTTTTTTAATAAATAAACACACTAACAAATAAACAACCGTACAGAGATATGAAATGTCAGATAAATTACAACTGATTTGACAGCAGATTGCTAAGCAATAATTGCTCAAGCAATAAGAAGAGCAATCATTGCGCAATGGATTGCCACTCATAGCAATATGCGGTCTATACGTCGCAAATTTTATGGAGCAATCAAATTTGACGTTTGCCGCAATAAATATTGCTACGTGGAGACCCGGGGTAACTTAAGAGCGCCAACAAAACAGCAGCAACAACGATAAATGCCACCAGGCCAAATTAAAAGAAATGATTTTATGTAGGTATATCCGATAAGCACATTCAGCCGCTGTACTCAAATATTTACTTATTCAGTACGACTTGAATCACTTTTGACAATAGTTATATTACAATTTTGTTTAAAAACTTTAGAATTTTATTAAAAAATAAATTAATTTATCGCAAAAGCAAAAATAAAAACTTGTTGACATTTAGAAAACAGAGTTGCCAATCATTCTCGTTACCAATCATTCTGTTACTCGTGTAACTTCATCGCAGTCGTTGACGACAAAGTAGAATCCATTTATCGTCTATATAGTCATCAAAGACAATATGGACGACAATGTCGTGCATGTGGTCATCAACGACAAGTTAGGCGGCAATGTCCTGCACACATTCGTTGACGACAAAGTATACGATATTGCCCTTTATGTAGTCGTGCTTTGTGTGTATGACAGGCTGAGCGACACTGTATTTCTTTGTGTCGTGCACGATTTATGGGACACTTGTTTGAAAATGTCATCGACGATTTGCATTAGTTGTCGCTTACGTGTCGTGCAGGAATTAACGTTGTCGTGCACATGGCCAACAGGGATGGTTTACATACATCCAGCACACGTACACGAGTTAATTTGCCAGCATGACAAGCATTTGTTTGTATTGTTATTGTGATGATAATATTTTAAGTTGAAAACAATTGTTAGTACTTTAGTAAAAAGTATTAGTGGAATATCAACAATAAAAAGATTAAAGTTCGTATTCAAGTATAAAAGTGAAATTCAGTTTTATTTAATAATTAGATTTCAATTTATGACCTTACTTAACGATGAAAGTTATTGGAATGAATTTTAATTTAAAGTGCAAAAATAAGTTTTTTTTTTTTTTTTTTCATTATTTATTTATTGAATCTTCATATATTAAATATGAACTAACAATAATTAATCAAATCTTAACCTAATGCTTTATTTTATGTCCTGCCAGTGCCAGACAAAAATTTTCTTCATCACGGGTTTTGTTCACATATGTAGGTGTTTATCGCTCATCTTAATGGGTAAGTGCTGCAGTGTCTCTTCTTCTTAAGCGAGAGTGGCCGCTATCACTTAAAATATTTCGTGCTAGTGGATTTGGGTGCAACTCTAGCCTTTTCAAATATTTTACCGCATACTTCGTAATAATAGTCCTTACCAGTGGCACATTGAGATCCTTGTGGATATTTGAGTTTTTAACATACCAAGGGGCAGCTGTAATTATTAGAAGAAGTTTATTTTGGCGCCTTTGAATTTTTTCGATATTTGAGGCCGAGGCAGTGCCCCATAGTTGAATACCGTAGCACCATATTGGCTTTAAAATAGCGTTATAAAGTAGTAGTTTGCAGTCGAGACTAAGAACAGAATTTTTTCCAATAAGCCAGTTAATTTAAATTGCTTTTAGTTTCATTTGGGTTAATTTTGCTTCTATATGGCATTTCCATGTTAAACGCCGATCTAGATGAATACCGAGATATTTGACATGCGATTGTTGAGGCACTAGTTGATTATTGATTTTAATAGGGGGACATGTTTCCCGACGCAAGGTAAATGTTATATGTACGCATTTTTGCTCATTGACCTTTATTCTCCATTGTTTAAACCACAGTTCTAGTTGAAATATATGATTCTGCAGGTATCGAGATGCTTCACGACTGTTCTCGTGTACGCTTAGAAAAGCTGTATCATCAGCAAAAGTTGAGGTTAGGGTGTGATTGTTTGTTGGCATGTCCGAGGTATATATAAGGTAAAAAAGTGGGCCCAGGATGCTTCCCTGAGGGACTCCAGCTTCAATTGGCTGAGGAGAACTTAAAAAATCGCCTTCTTTAATAATAAATTTTCGACCGACCAGGTAGTTTTCTAACAGCTTGTGTGTATTAACCGGTAGGCTTAGCTTTAACTTATGTAACAAGCCTACATGCCAGACTTTGTCAAAAGCTTGAGAAATATCCATGAAAAGAGCGGAGCAATATTTTCTTTCTTCAAAGGCTTTTCTTATGGCGTTTACTATCCGATGGGTTTGTTCAATTGTGCTATGGTCTCTTCTGAAGCCGAATTGATGATTGGGTATACACCCATTGTCATTTAAAATTGGGGTTAATTTTGATGCTAAGATATTCTCGAACAGCTTTGATATATTAGATAATAAGCTAATAGGCCTATATGACTTAACTTTTGTGTGATCTTTTCCTGGCTTGGGTATCATCGTTATAAAGGAGACCTTCCATTCTTGAGGGTAGTATTCAAGGCGTAAAATAGCATTAAAAATATAAAGAATAATTTTCTTTGCTATGCGAGGTAGCTCCAAAAGCATTTTGTTACTGATTTTATCAATACCAAGTGCCTTCTTGGTGTTTAATTCACAAATAGCCCTTTCTATTTCCCTTATCTCAAATCTTAGGGGGATAGCTGCTCTAACATTAACAGGCGGCAACTCGTCCGCTATATCGTCAGGTATATTTTGGGTAAATACGTTTTTCAAATGATTTACAAACAGGTTTCCTTTTTCATTATCATTTCTTGCCCAACTTCCATTCAAGTTTCTTAAAGGTGGTTTCGAGATAACTGGTCTTTTGAGGTTTCTAGCTGCACGCCATAATAAGAGGCCTGATTGTGGAGTTGCATCCAAGTCCTTAAGATATTTTTCTACGGAAGCCGTTTTTTGAGTCTGCAGTAATTTTCTTAGCCTTTTTGTACACTCTTTTAATTCATTTTTAAGTTGAGGGGATCTTTGCATTTGCCATTCTCTTCGCACTCTCCTTTTTTCATTCAACAGGGCCCCAATGACTTATAATATTTATAATATTGGCTTTCTGATATTGCAAATCTAGGTGGTGAGTATAAGGATGAGATTACTATGTTTCGATTCAGCTCTTTAACACAAATGTTCGTTGCTTGGAGATAATCTTCACGATGATCACGCATCAGGTAGTGTTTGATTCGGGTTTTTATCAAAATGGCAGAACCTCCACAAGCTCTATCTCGAGGGTCCTTGGTATCATATAGTGTATAGCCATTGATTTTAAACGTATTTCTTGAGGTCAAATGAGTTTCAGAAACCATCATGACATCAATTTGTTTATTTTTAAGAAAGTATTCTAATTCATTTTTATGTTGGCGGATGCCGTTTGCGTTCCAAAAACAAATTTTTAAACAGTTCATGGTTTGTTAAGTAAGTACAATAAGTACAAGTGCAATAACATCGGTTGCATTCTAAGGATCTCCTGCATCATATTACCCATTGTGTTTGTAAAATTATTTACTGTTTGCACTAAAGTTTCCATGGTTTTTTCTAGACGACTTAAATTAGAAACTGGAGTTTCATCATTACTTGGCGAAGCACCTTGCATTGGCACATGGTTGATTTTAGGATGTTAGCATAAGAGGTTCTGTTATTACTGGGCTGCGGAGCCTGAATGTCATTAGTGTTTACTTGATTTGGTACCTGCATTTGAGGGGGATTAGTTTTCGGTCCAGCCGAATGCTTGACGATAGTATATATAATTGGCAGTGTGATTGCCGCCACAGTTGCTACATTTTTTTACATTGGGGTCATTTTTAGACTTATCGCACTGGACTGTACCATGTAATTCACCACATACTACGCAAACAGGGGGTAAATAGCAGTAGGCCTTAGTATGGCCAAATTCTTGGCAGTTGAGACATTGAACGGGACCATTTCTTTTGTGCGGCTCCTCTATAGTTATTCTTCTGTAGAGAATATATTTTAAATTGTAAATAGGATGCGTTTCATTTTTTTTAAAGCTTAATGTCGCCAGGTTCTAGCTCCACTCGAGATAGTGGTTGGGGATTTTTTTCCCTAATTTTTGATATTTGTAACGTTTTTTATTTTAAAGCCTTTCTCTTCCAAAAAGGTTTTAATTTCTTCAGGGTCCACGCACGAGTCTATGCCCTTGATCACTACCTGAAGGCCTTTGCTGCTCTTCAGCTGATATGTATAAAAGCTTTTTTTAAGGGATTCGAATTGGGTTGTTAGTTTGCGAAAATCATTCTCATGATTAACCTGTATTTTTGTCTCGTTTATATTACCACGCTTGATTGCCGCTACGTAAAAAGAATTTTCACCTATTACCGAGATAACGCTCTTTATTAACTCATTTGAGTTTTGCTCCCTAAGATATATTGGGGGTGGCTTAGAAGATTTTATGACGTTTGGTGCCTCTGGGGATTCGTCCTCAAGAATTGCAAAACGGTTTTGTGAATTTATTCTATCAAAAGATGTTACTTTTGAGGCCGAAGCAACTGCTGAAGAGGTAGGGCTGCGACCCCGTTTAACCTGTCCATACCAACTTGTATTTGAGACTTTTGACAATTTTTCACTAAAGGGTTCTCCATTACGTCTGTATTTGAGTTTATGGTATCATTTGTTACTAAGATTGTTTTTTCCGCCGCGGTAATACTTGCGGACGCTACAACACTTGTCCCCAAAGACAGATTAATATTTTTTAATGTATCAATATCCACCGTTTTTGTGAACACCGAGGGTGAAAGGGAACGTGTTCGATTAATAGGCTTAGCCGTTAGATAGTTAATATTGTATTGTTTTATATATTTCAGCATTATTTGTGTTTGCCTGAACAGTCACATAAACATTTCTTTCATTTTGCCTTAGCGTTGTTTCACTGTTCTTACTCATGCAAAGGGTTGTTTTTGTTTTTCAATGTTTGCTGTGCTTTAAATATTTGTATTATTTATTGTTTTTACAACATAACAAAATATATAATTTATTTTTAAGCGTCCATTCGCTGCGTATATTACAAAATCAAATATGATTAATTAATAGTTCAAAACGTATGCGGGGTTAAAAATACACGTCTGTAACAGTTATACATTTTACAAGTATGGCAGTTTTATGTATTAGGCTTGTGACAAGTGTTGCCAGTTATTAACAAACTCCCCCTCAAGCCAAATAACATACATTTAAGAAAAATTAATAGAAAAATTACAATTTTAATTTTAAAAGGTTACAACCATTAAAGTGTTTGTTTTTAGATCAAGCTTTTGTTAATATGTCAGCTGCATTTTCATCAGAGGTAACGTAACATATGTCGACAGTCTTCTTCTCATATTCCTCCCGAATATAATGATATCGAATATCAATGTGGTTACTTCGTTTATGTACAGCAGGATTTTTTACCATAAAATTAGCACTTTGGTTGTCGCAAAATATTGTAGTTGGGTTGGTTGTATACTCATCGAAATTTAGCTCCTTTAAAAGGTTACGGTGAAAAATTACATCTTTTGTACCTTGGCACAAAGCAATGTACTCTGCTTCCATTGTACTTAATGCTACTACAGGCTGCTTACGGGACTCCCAAGCAACAGGACCACCACTAAGAAACATAATATGACCAGAATACGATTTCCTATCGTTTGAGTCACAGCCCCAGTCAGCATCTGTGAAACATTCAAATTTGTTAGAATTAGAATATATAATTTTACCGTCAGGATTCTTCTTAAGATATCTCAAAACGTGTTTTGCAGCTTTAAAATGATTATTATGTGGATGACAATTAAACTGAGATAATCTCGATACCACGTGAATAAAGTCTGATCTTGATATTACTGCAAGCACCTATTAAGCTTTGATAGCCTTTGACGTCCAAATTAGCGCATTTTTGAACACACTTCTCAAGCACAGTTCCACTCGGCCACGGTGTAAATGCTGGTTTGCAATCTGTCATACCCCATCGCTCCAAAATTTCATTTGTGTATTTGTTTTGGTGAATTTCAATATTACCTCTTAAGCCATCTCTATTTATTCCATTCCTAAATAGAATGAAATTGGACCACGATCAACCGCTTCGACATGACTATTTAATTCCAAAATAATATTTTGCATATCCACTTCAATAGAACATGTAAGCAGCATATCGTCCACATAAATTGCAATAATGTTAATACTAGAACCTTCTCTTCGAATGTATACGCATGTATCTGATTTACATCGCAAAAAATCCATTCTTAACAAAATTTCATTTACCTTTTTGTTCCACTCACGTCCAGCTTGCTTTAACCCATATAAAGCTTTTGTGAGTTTGCACACCTTTGTGGGATTTCTTTTGTCTTCAAATTGTGGGGGTTGTAACATGTAAACCTCATCTTCCATGTCACCGTTTAAATACGCTGCTACAATATCTATGTGATTTACCAACAATTTAAATTATGCTGATAACGGCAACAACAATCTAATAGTAGAATGACGAACAACTGGTGCGAATGTCTCCTTGAAGTCGATGTTCGGTTTAGAAAACACCCCTGCGCAACAAGCCTTGCCTTGTATTTCTCCACTGAACCATCTGGTTTGCGTTTTACAGCAAACACCCACTTGCAACCAACAACATTTTTGTATTTGGGCTTATCTACAAGCTGCCAAGTTTTATTTTTAAGTAAAGAATCAAATTCTACCTTCATAGCATCTTTTCACTTTGTAGATTCTTCAGATTCCAGTGCTTCAGCTACCGTTACAGGATCTTCAATTATAGAATTCAACATTTCTATGCCATCTTCAGTAGGGTATACCTTTCTAGGTCTCCCTTTACCACCATTTCTTAACAATTTTGGTCTACCGCGCTTTCTTTTATTTTCTACAACGATCGTTTCATCTCTATTCATTTCAGTGTTGCTTGAACTTGCTTCTTCTTCATCTTCAGATATCTCTTCTCGTTCTCTTTCGTCAGGAACGTTTCCCACTTCATTTACTTTAAAAATGTCAATAAAAAAGTTATTTTCTTCTTCCTTTTCATCTGCAAGAAAAATTTTTTCAAAAGATTGTTCAAAGAAAATAACATCTCGAGAAATAACGATTTGTCTAGTAAATAGTTTTGACTTAACTGCCTTTTGTTTACGTGCACTTTTGACTTAACTGCACAAAATTAATAATTTTTAGAATTATTCTTTATACTTCCATACAAATTCCTTTTTTAAGTGCACTTTCTATACCTGCACATTTAAGATAAATGCACAAAATTTTTGGCATTTCAATATTATTTTCATAAAAAAAATTTAACTCAGCTGCACTTTGACTTAACTGCCCAAAATACATATATTCTGGAATTATTCTTCAAAATCCTTGTGTACGTGCATTTTGTATACCTGCACATTTTTCATATTTTTGGGCAGCTTTAATATTTTTTCATACAAAACATCAAAGTTAGCTGCACAAATAAAAATATATGGTGGCCACTTTTTCACATAAATATCCAATTTAAGCTGTTTATAAAAATATAAATCGCAATTATTTTGTTTTTTTTTTCCATAAATTTGTATGTTCTTTGTAAATTCTCATTGTTTTTGTTAATGTTTCTTTTATATTAAATTTGTTTGTTAGACGATTCTGCTTAATATACAACTTTTAAAATATTCTTCTGATGATTACACACACAGCCCGACAAAATTAAAAAATATTTTTGCTTCTTTGAATTTATCAACTGATTCTAGTTAATTTGGGTGCGCTGAATTCAAAACTGTAATCAGTTTGTCTCTATCAACTCTAGTTTTCATGATATAACTTTTTATACCCTCCACTTATGACCTCCAGTTACACCAATTACCCAAATTTAACTCACAGTTGTTTGATGGACAATTCCTTTTTTAGCAAAAAATTCAGTAAATTTAGAATTTACAAATTCCTTGCCATTATCGCTTCGAACGAACTTAATTTTGCGGCCTGTCTGCGTCTCCGCGGTCCCAGAAAAAGTACAGAATGCACCAAACGCATCTGATTTATTTTTTAAGAAAAATGTTGTTGTATAACGCGAGTAATCATCAATAAATGTGATGAAATAGGATGCACCGTTCAATGTTTTTGTACCAACCCAGTAAAAAATTTTAAGGTTTTCGGAAGCAAGAAAAGTACAAGAGTGCTGATATATGCGCTGGCTATTACATACTACTTAGAAGCAACAGGGAAGCGAAAACCATTGAAGTAAATTTTTAATATAAGTAAATGAAAATTTTTTAATAGCTTCGCATAATCCCTTATAAGTAAGCAGGTTGTAAGGGAGTAGTTGAAATGATTATTTAAAAGAAAAAATTTTCGACCAAAGTTCAAAGTGCTTCTGTTAATCCCTTACATGGAAGCACGTTGTATTGCAATGATTTCAAAATGTGTTTACGATTATTCCCGACATGTAATCGAAAACAACAGATGCTTAAAATTACTTCTTTTTTATTACGCAATCAGTCGCAAATTTTTTTTGAGCAGAGAGGACGCAAGCAAATTTTTGTGTGGTCAATTACAAGATTTGTTGTTGTTTTCTTTTTAATTTGCGTACAGTTTCGTTCTATTTTAAAAATTACATATTAACTGTGTTGTGTGTTTGTTTTGCTTTTTGTTCTTTTGCATAAGTTTTTGCATAAGTTTAAGCAATAAATCAAAGGTATGAAAGCTGCGGTTTTTGGAAGCTCTTCCTTCACGGAATAATGTAAGCCATGAAAAACGCAGTGATTTTACAAAAAAGTAGTGCTTCCAAGTGGGAATTCGCCATATAAAAATCATGCCTCTTGTAAGCAGGTTTGTAAGGGGGAATTGTGCTTCTCTCCCTTACAAACCTGCTTACCAGTAAGCACCATTTTTTACTGGGAATTGGTCCGCAAAAATCAGTATGCACCAATTCCAGCAAATCATTTGTTTGTACACTTTGATAGCTTTTATATGGTTTAGCAGAAATTTGTACATACTGCACAAGTTATGCAGTCAATAGACTTTGGAAATTTCAAATTAAAATTTTTAAGCTTATTATTTGAACTTAATTTATTTAAATCATTAAGATTTAAATGACCAAAACGTTTATGCCATTAAATTCCATCACTTTCATTTATCAATCCATAGGCACTTTCTGTATTTTTAACATTTTTAATTGATTTTATATTTGCTATAAACATTTCACCTTTAAACTCAGCTGTCAAAATATTTTCTTTGCTTTTGCTTATTATCTACGAATTTTACATTATGTCCAGCTTTAACTATTTTATTAATCGATAAAAAATTTGAGTGCAATTCTGGTACGTACAAAACATTCTTTAGTTCGAGGCAGTGTTGCCGGAATATTTAGAGATAAAATCAGCAAAAACCCATAATTTTTCCTCAAAAAATCTGCGTCAAGATTTTAAAAATCTTCAATAAATCTTCAAAACGCACTTATTACATTTTTTATGTAGTTTATAAAGAAAACGATATAACAATTCATTTCAGAATATACGGCCATGTTCTTGAATTCGAAATCGATGGTAAATATCTATAAGTGGTCCTCAAAGTATGAGGTATAAAAAAGGAAATATTTAGTAGGGTAGCTAAAATTTTGTATCGCCGAGATCTTGTCTGGATCTGGCCTGAGAATTCCTCCTCCCACAATATATCCTAAATATTTAAGTTCCTTGCAACAAAATTTGAATTTTTCCACGTTAATCGTTAACCCCGCGCTAGACAAACAAGTCGCTACTTCTTTTAAGAGATCGATGTGTTCCACGAAGGTAGCAGATACAACTAACAGATCATCCAAGTAGACGAAAACACGCTCGCGAAGGCGCGCAGGGATGACTTTGTCCATTAAACGGCATAACCGCTGAGCTGCATTGCACAACCCAAACGGCATTACCGTAAAATGGTACAAAGGCCTTCCAGTTACCGTGAACGCCGTCTTTTCCCTACTGGAGACTGCTAGCGGTATCTGCCAAAACGCGTCCTTTAAATCAACACTAGAAATGAAATGGGTATCTCCCAGTCTGCTCAATAACCCCTCAATATTGGGTAGAGGATATGCATCTTTTGTGGTAACATCGTTCAGCCGTCGCGCATCTAGACATATCCGAACCTTTCCACCTTTCTGAACGAACGTAACCCTATTATTCCAGGGACTTTCACTTGGCTCTATAACGCCCAGAGAAATCATACGATCCAGTTCGGCATACATGAGCTGTTGTACAGCTGGTGAAATCGGATAATATTTTTCTTTGATTGGAATAGCTGCTCCGGTGTCTATACTATGTGTTTCCAACGATGTTTTACCGAGACCTTTTTGCGCAAATGAAGGGAATTCTTGAATGGCTTTGTCCAAAATTTGTTGTCGTTCAGGTGTTAAAGTATGTCTACTCGGAAAATTGCTTGAAGAATCATCCTGCAAATCGCTGTTATCAGTTGTTATACTATTAATCTCAAATCTGAATACATTAAACAATCTCAAAAAATCTACGCCCAAAAATAATTTTTGGATTAAGGAAGGAACAAGGTAAAAATTCACGTACTCTGAACGCCCATTAAATTCAACCAATACCCTTACACGCCCTATAATCTGGTTTGCTCTACCATCAGCAGTGAAAATCTTGGAAATATACGGATGTATCACCAGCTTAGCTTCTTCAATGACATCAAGACATCCTTTGCCTAAGCAAGAAACTGTTGCACCGCTGTCAAGCAGACCTTGTACTTTTACGCCATTAATAGAGCCACCATCTCTATTAATGATAGATCCTCCTATCCGAATTTTCAATTAAGTTGGCTGAGGCTATTTCTTTACGTATCTGTTTCCGTTCCTTATAACGCTGTCTGGTCTTAATTATTCTTCTCGATGGTGTTCCAAAAATTCTTTCTCTTGCTGCTTCATATTCCTTTAATCGTACATGGTATGGCTTCCTCGGGTTAATGTCAACTTTGGTGGTATTGCAAGGTAGAATTGGTTTTTCATTACGAGAAATTTCGATTGGTTGGGTTGTTGTTAAATATTCTGTAGAACTGGGAACTGTTGTAAGATTGGTTTGCGTTTCTGCTGCGACGGTTGTTGGTAAAATTTCTGTTACAATGTAGGGTTCGACTGATTCGTCGGTGGGGCACTCGGTGTTTGTTGAGCCTGGGTTGCTACATTTCTCGAACGACCCTCCATCCCAGTACGAGGATTGTTCGCCACCCTGTTTCCCTGACAGACTGGACATTTTGGAGTCACCGTGTTATCGTAACCTCACTTGAAACAAAATAATCTTCTACGCTCCGACGGGCAATCCATAAACATATGTCCTTCAGCTTTACAATTCCAGCACACAAGTTTGCGGACTGGGTTTGCCAAGGCATTAACAGACATCTCGCTTTCCAATATTTCTCCCTCCATATCTAGTTCATTTATATGTTTCCCTTGATATCTCGGGTTACTCAATCGCTGGTTGTTTAACAAACTCTCTGCTCTTCTCCCTTCAGTTCTAAATTGACTCAATCCCAATGGTCTTACGGCAAACAGAAGTTGTGATAAAGCTGGTCTCAAATTATTTTTCAAAATCTCTACTAAGTCCTGTTCTAACATGGGGTTAGTCTGTTGGTTTCTCAAACGAATAACTGCGTTGCAAAAATCATCAACGGATTCTAACGGTTGTTGCCTCCTGTCAAGAATTTTCCGTTGAATATCGAAATCGCTTTCATAACGGTGGAAATATCTGATTAAAGCGCTTTTAACGGTTGGCCAGTCACTTAACGTTGTATTCATCCGCCTATAATCCCATAGCCAATCTAATGCTGGTCCACTCAATAAATGGTGAAAACTACGAATGACTTCCGCCCAAGAGCAACCGTAATCCGACTGAAGTGTCTCAACTCTGAACACAAAATCTTCAACGCTTGGTGTTTTTGTCGTCCCGTCAAATTGCAATCACCATTTATCGATTCTGCTAAATGATTCCCCACAATTGTTACGTTGATTCCGCGGTGCAGACATTTGTGGTGGTGGCTCACTAAAACGAGGTAGTTGGTTCTCAAAAACTGGTAAATTGTTCCGGTTAACGAGTGTTGGTGGGACTTGATATCTGTTGTCTCGGTAATTATGACGCTGTGGTTGGGGTATCCCTGCTTGGTAATTGTTCACTGGATTTATTCTCGGTGGTGGTTGTTGGTGATACGTGAACGACGGTCGATGGTTAACTGACCTCTGCTCATCAAAGCTCTGATTTGCTTGGGCTCCTCCCGCTCCACTTGCCTGTGACATCGCGCTTACAGTCGCTTGTACTATTGCCGGTATTAACTCTTCTATTCTCGCGTCCACAGATCTACGGATTTCTATCTGCCTCAAACCTTCTGCTGCTCTTAACGGTTCCATCAGCCTTTCTGACCTCGGGTGCTTAGTGTTCGCTCTTCTGAATTCCCTATGAACTCCGATGGCTGCGATGCTACTAAACTCTGGAGAGGTTATGGTGCTGTTTAGAGATGCGTTCGCCGTTGAGGTGTTTTGCTCGGTTTCCTCCTGTACAACAGAAATATTTGGGCCAGCTTCTCCCATGGCTATTGCAGACGCTTGCGTCGTAAATAGTTGATAAGGCTGTGAATGAACTATAGCCGAGGTGGTTATTGAAGTTGCCAATGCCATCGCTGACGAAGTAGTGGTGGTCGTAATTCCCGCTGCTGTGTCGACTGGTCCCATTGTGCTGTTTGTATTTAATCCACTACGGGTCCTTACCATTAAATCCGTACAAAGTTCCCAAGATTTATCAAACTTCCCCAAAATTTATTCCGAAAATGCAAAAAAAAATACTTCCCAAGGACTATATAAAATGTCGCGACCAAACCGTACTACCAGAAATGATCGATTACCGTCCCCAAAAATTATCGCCTAATCAATCGAAAAAATTTATAAACCGCGATACCGATTGATTGTATTGCGTATACAACCAACAAACTTATTTTTACGCAATGGCAAAATCGCCCTGAAAAATTTAAAATCCAAAAGCTGCAAAATCGAATTCAGTTAGAGCTGTGCTGAAAATTAAGAGTTTGAATTACACAGTAAGCTCAATCGAATTGACTTATGCCGAAAACTTCAACTATAAACTTGAAACGCACTGAACTTATAATCCGAAATAAAATCGTCAAAAGAATAAACGAAATCGCAAAAAAAAATTTTTTCCCTAAATGGTAACCCTGGAAATTTTGACACCCAAAATGAAAATAAAAATAAACAAAAACCGATTTCTAACAAATTTGTAATCACTCAGAATTCGAAGCAAAAATTAAAATTTAATTTTACTTCAAACGAAAATCAATCCAAAAGTTAAAGCATAAAAAAAATCAAAATGAAGAAAAATGTTCCTAAACCTAAAACAGAAAAATTTTAAACTTATAAGAAGCAAAAATATTTGTATGATTATAAAAGTTAAAATAAAATCCAAAAAAAATGTCTCAAATCAAATAAGAATTAGCTTTTAATATAATAAAATAATAATAACCGACATTAGAAACATAAAATTAAAAATTTAGTGTTGTGAATCAAATGCTGTTCCCGATGAAACAAACTCAATTCCCCAGTTCGCAAAGTTTGCTCAAAACTTTCCGTTCAAAAAAAACTTGGTATCAAAATGTACAAAACTTCAGTGTTGAGTTGGTATTTGGATGGTGAAAAGACAAATAAATATCAAAACAAAGGTATTGTTTCCCATAGTTATGTTTGCGAATGTTGGTTCTACATGGCCGTCGTCATGGGTGCAAGTTAACGTCGCGACGCGGCATTGAAGTACAAACCCACGGAGCATACGTTACTTTCCGCCCTGGCCAAAAGTTCCCGAATCCTATCGCGTTTAGTAATCCCGGTCAAGTCCCAATTACTACGACTTATAGTCATCGATAAACTTCCCTAACCGCACTCGTCGTCGCAAATAAACCGATGTACCATCAGTCTTGAACTTACGCAAAGTCGATTAAGTACCGCCAGACAATCAAAAATGTGTTTATTAAAAAAAATTTCAAACTTTACAAACGTACGATATATAAAAAGGTACATTGATTTAATTTCCATTCGGGCCCCACGTTGGGCGCCAAAAATAATTTAACTGTCACGATTCAATGCGATAGTGGCCGCTGCCACACACACGGTTCGCGTGCACCGTTCATTTGTCACACTGGTAACTAACTACTTTTCAGCCGGGCTATGACTCGTCGGGCATGGGCGGGTGTTCGTTGCAAATGAACGTGCATAAAACATTATTTTATGTACCAGTGTATTTGCCTGAATCACAAAAATAGAAAAACGGGGCGCAAACGAAATAAAACCGATACGTACGGAAACCAAACGCGAGATACAATACCTTTTGTTTTGGGGATTTAGATAGATTTAAATCCCTGGCTGGCCCTCCCTCAGCATCCATCCTGATGCTCGACCATGGTAGCATAGTAGCCGGAAGTTATAGCTACCCCTAAAACAAAATCTCACCACCAAATACCTACCTTACCCCCTCACACTTCCCTGATTGAAACAAATTCGGGCTTTAATTAAATTCAAATTTCAATTTTACAATATCTCAAAGTTTATTAACAACAATACTTAAATCAAACACTGTTCTACTTAACCAATAGACCTACGGGTGTAACAAATCATCATAATTGTCGATTATATTTCCGCGGGAGACTTTCTCAACTCTCAAATAATGTAAGCGACATATCATACAACATCTTTGGGGAGAGAAAATTTAGCTGATCTAATTATTCAAACACCTAAGTTAGCGCTAATTGTCGGTGGAATCTGACTAAACTTAACCCTGTTCCAAATTGTCGCTCCTTTAGACTTCGCGTCAAATTATTAAACCCGGGGTATAAACAAACTATCATAATGATACAAAAATACTTAATTTAAAGGCTGACCCCAAGGGTGCATTGGTTTCAGTGGGCATCTACAGTGTTTAACAATAATGAAGGTTTAAAATCTAGTGTGATGTACAGTGAAAAAAAAATTACGATAATTCCAAACTTAAAATATAAATGTTCCAAATCTAGTAACTCACGAAAATCTAAATTACGATGATTCTAATCTACCACAATGTAATAAATGTTTAAAATTCAAAATTACCATAAAAATTAAGAATTTCAATGAGGTACGTTTTAAATTTAGCTTGGTCCAAAATACAAAACTATCATAAAAATACAAATTTCAATAATGTATGGTTTTAAATTTAGCTTGGTACAAAAATTCAAAATTATTATGACTCAAAAGTTGAATCGTGAATGGTTTCAAATTTATGTTAGGTTAAAGTCAAATATTATAATTCAACATTCACATAACAAATGGTTTTGTGGTTTGTATTGGTTTAAAATCTCATTTTACGAACATTCAAAATTTACCTAACGAACAGTGTTGTGTTTCCATTTGCTTAAAATTAAATTTTTTTGCAAATTCAAAATTTAAATTATAAAAGGTTTCGCATTTGTATTGGTTTCGAATTCAAAATCGTTATAATTCCAAATTTAACCTGAGGATGATTTTAGATTCATATTGATTCAAAATTTAATTCTACTATATTTCAAAATTCAGATAACTAATAGTTCAAATTTCACTCGGTCCAAATTTCAAAATTACTATCATTCAAAATTTGTATAATGACTGGTCCAAATTTAGCTCGGTTTTGGATTCAACACTACTGTAACTTCAAAATTTAAATAATTAATGTTTTAACTTTAACCTGGTCTAAAATTCACGACAATTCAAGATTCAAATGTTGAATGGTTTTAACTTTATATTGGTTTCAAATTTAAAATTACGGTACCCTAGAATCTAAATATTGAAGGCTCAAAATTTAGCATGATCTAGCAGAATCGTGAAGCTTTCAAAATTTACATAACGAATGCTTGAGATATATTGATACAAAAATTCAACGCAACGTTAATTCTGAATTCAAATAATCAGTGCTTTAAATTCGGGGTTATGAACCCCAACTCTACAATAATTTCGACTTAAAAATAATTATGGCCATTTTCTCATTAGGTGATTATCGTTTTTCCCAACGAAAAACTGCACATTAAAGAAATTTGGTTTTCTCAATGTCTCATTTGCTTCGTTTTAATCGCAAAGCTAACCGGCACTCATCTGCCAATTATTTATTTTCCTTTTATTTGCCGTACAGATAAATTCAATCAGCTGACTCCCATCTTTTACATGTATTTTGAGTGGCGTTGCCAGCTGAAAACTTTGTTTTTTGTCGGTATATTGAGAAACCCAAAATCGTTAACGGACAGTTTATCGGTCCAATAAATTTATGTTGACATTAAGTAACAGACAGTTTGTCGATACATTGAGAAAATGGCCATTAGTGTTGTAAATATGGTGGTACAAAATTCAAGGCTACCATAATTTGGTATTGCAAAAAAAAGTATTGGTGTTTTAAATTTTACGGTAATTATGGTTCTGAATTTGTTCGCGGTCTCGATAATTTAGAAATTCAAATAATATTTGTTTTAACTTTAGGGATGTAAAGCTCCGAGTTATATTAATTTAGAATTTAGGTCATCATTTATAATTAAAGTAATGACTGTTTTTAAATACAGTGTTTAAAGATTATAAATGCTACAACTTAAACTTTTTATGATGGAGTTCCCATTCTATCTAGCGTAATAAGAAATTGAAAACCAACGCTTTAAACTTTTTATAATTGATGACTTAATTTCGTGTCCACGATAACTCTAGATTGAGATTATCTTAAACTTTTATTACGGATGTCTTAATTTAGTTTTAGTATCGGATGTCTAATTTTGGCAAGATAATATTATTTAGCGTATGCAAGTACGAAAAGCTTAATTTAGAGCGAGCACTTATTTCAAGCAACATTTAACGAGCATGTCCGAAACCGGGTGGACAAACGGACTTTAGAATACAAAATGAACTGAACCGAATATTTAAGAATCGCAAAAAAACTACTTTAAATAAATGATGTCACTTATCTGTTGATAACAGCTGGCCGTTATAGTCTCTCGGTGACTATAGGTGTTGGTACAGATGCCTATGGTGTTATTGGTACAGATGAATATGGTGTTATTGGTACAGATGAATATGAGTGTTGGTACAGGTGTCTATAGCTGTTGATGATAAGGATGATTATTGTTGTTGATAAATTACGTTATAGATGTTGGTAAAGATGCTTATAGTTGTTGTTAAATGTGACTATAGATGTTCGTACAGGTGCCTCTAGATGCTTATGATAAGGATGATTATTGTTGTTGATAAATTACGTAATAGATGTTGGTAAAGATGCTTATAGTTGTTGTTAAATGTGACTATAGATGTTCGTACAGATGCCTATGTTTGTTGGTGATATAGATGACTATGGATGTTGTTACAAATTGTATGGATGTTGTTACAAATGGTATGGGTGTTGTTACAAATGGTATGGATGTTGTTACAAATGGTATGGATGTTGTTACAAATGGTATGTATATGGTTACAAATTGACTATGGTGTTGGCAAAGGTGACTACAGGTGTTGGCTGTTGCTTTCAAAGGTGTAGGGTCACAAGTGTTCGTGAAAGAAGGCTTAAGAGGTTATGGTTGTTCAAGTTATCGATGTTCTAGATTTTTGCTGTGGCAGTTACGGGGTTACGCTTTTATCTCCACACTTAGGTCATTAGGCCATATTGCTCGCGTCCAGCCGACCTAATTTTCTAATGGCAAAGTCTGAGGTAGTCTCGGTAACTCGAGGAATCTTCACCACACGCCATCCGCTGATGTCCAACCTAATTCTTGCGCCGTCTTTCACTACCTTCGGCACAATATTCTCCCCGCGCCACAAACTAAACCGCAATTTGATTGTCACTGGATTCCTTTTCCTTACTGTAATTTTCGTCGCAAGTAAATTTCTACCCCACTTTCCTTTCCTTTTGTATTTTATTTTTCACTTTACCTGCTTACCACACCATAACCAAAAAGAACGAAACGCAAACCGGAAAAGACCTGAAGTTGGCTCTATCAGCCACACCCTCATGTGCATGTGCCTAAAATTAGCAACACTGTTCGCGGTGTTGTATATTTTTGCAACTCGACGAATTAAGTACAGGGTGGTCCAGGTTTCATGTTCTGACGTTTGTACTTTGCTGTTCATCTTGTGCCTTGACAAGAACTTGACATGGCACAAATTCATAAATTTGTACAATTTTATCATTAATATGTTTAAAATAATCTTCTGATAACTTTATATAGTATTTTTATCCATTTTTAATACTTAAAAGAAATATAAATTTGTTTGTTGGGCTTTTTTCTTAATAATCTGTCATCTTAATCATCTCAAATGTAATAACATTTTGCTTAAACGTGTTTAAAAACCCAAGTGTGAACATAGCATTATAAAATTTAAAACAAAATCGCCATATATTTTAAAATCCACCAAAAATAAATCGCCATGTCGCAAAATTTAAAATTAAGTCGCCAAGAAACTTGACAACCCTGATCGTATTGTTAAAATGTGCAACGCTGGGTCTCCACGTAGCAATTTTTATTGCTAAGTACAAGCAATAACGTCGGCAGAACAATGACAGAACAATGGAGCAATGATTGCTGATTATATTGCTGGAGAACACTTGTTATTGCTTTGCCATAAATTTGAAATTTTCACCTCGAGTAGTTTTATAAAGTTTTGTGGCTGTATTTATAACAAATGTTTTATGTTGTGTTTTGAAGTGATTGTTAAATTTTCTTTTTTAAATTAATTAATTAAATAATTAATTGTAATTGTCGTAGCTGTGTTTTGTATTGCTTTTTTGTTTATTTGCATATGAAAAAAACCTAAAACTTGTATTGTTCTATTGAAAAAATAAAAATATACAAAAAAAAAAACAAATTCTTCGTTTGCTTTTGTTGATATTGACGTTTATTTAAAAATGTAATATATAAAAACTTTTTCTGTATTTTGTTGAAGTATTTTTTCACATGCTTTTTTAATAAATAAACACACTAATAAACAACCAAAAGTACAGAGAAATGAAATGTCAGATAAATTACAACTAATTTAACAGCAGATTGCTAAGCAATAATTGCTCAAGCAATAAGAAGAGCAATCATTGCGCAATGGATTGCCACTCATGGCAATATGCGGTCTATACGTCGCAAATTTTATGGAGCAATCAAATTTGACGTTTGCCGCAATAAATATTGCTACGTGGAGACCCGGGGTAAAGCAATGTAGCAATGAGTAAATGAAATAAGTATATTTTACTTGCATCACATATACACAACAATAGTATTGTTGTTTCTTTTCATCCAGTTGTTTGGTAAACAAGTGACCGACTGACTAAAAAGGCCCAAGTGAACCATGCAAGTGACCGATTGAACGATGAAACTGAACGGCCGTTCATCGTTCATCTGACTGACCCGTTCAATTGAACTAGTTCGTTTATGACCGACACAACTCTAAATAAGGTATATAATTAAGACGTACGGCTAATTAGACCATAGCGTCCGATCCTGGTGTTGGGTAAGCCAACATCAGTACTAGGAATGCAAAAGTATGTAGGTATTTAGTAGGGTATTCATTTAATCGACCTTTTGTTTTAATCGGTTCATCGCTCGATTAATTAACCGTGGTTTTGGTTTAATCGGTTAATAATCGGTTGACTATGGGGGTAATTTTGTTGTTCACTTCACCTTGCGTTGAGAAAATTTTCATATAAAATTTTTTGAATTTTAAAAATTTCTAAAAATTTTATATGAAAATTTTCTCAACGCAAGGTGAAGTGAACAACAAAATTACCCCCTATGTATTTGATCGGTTAACCGATTAATCAAGTTTCTTTTTATAAATTAAGTAATTTCAATGTATAAAAATGCATTAATTGTTAATTATTTGAAGTTTATTAGTAAAAAAAATAATAATTCTTGAACTAAAACGAGCAAACACAAAACAATTCATTAATATGTAATATGCATTTTTTCAATTAATACACAAGGTGTGCTATCAAGTCATATCGTCATAATATCCTAAATAATATTTTACAATTGTTTAAAAAAAGTAAAAATGTTAATGCTTTTTATTTAATTTACATTTAATGAAATCTAAATTATAATCGGTACCCCAAAACTGTCATACCGTCGGCTTATTATGCAAACCTGCTAACTCACTTTCAGCACATTTTTACAGGAGAGACAAACAACTTTTTATTTTCCCTATTTGCAGCTTGATAGAAAATTAAAAATACAGTTAGTTTTACACACTTCAAGACTTAAATAGGAGAAAAACTATCTTTCTCTTTCACACGGCATCAACATCTCAATTTACATAAAAAGTGGATGTAGCCGGTTTGCGTATTAAGCCGACGATGTATATT
The DNA here is from genome assembly GCA_930367215.1 of Pollenia angustigena. Classification (NCBI taxonomy): domain Eukaryota; kingdom Metazoa; phylum Arthropoda; class Insecta; order Diptera; family Polleniidae; genus Pollenia; species Pollenia angustigena. The sequence continues at coordinate 141,144,364 of OV884056.1, read as the reverse complement.
TCTTGTAATTATTTTAAGACATAATACTATATGACTACTTTGTGAATCCCCCAAATATGTAAATAAACTGAGATAAATTTATTAGTTAAAAGTTTTTTCAATAAAGATCTTATACAATAATCTTTTAGAAAAGTAATTTGGTTTCAATGTTTAGGATTAAAGCGATTATTTTCTTTAGTTTTGACAAAACTTTTACTTATCGTAGATCTAATTTCTCAGTCCTTTTCTAGGATTTCTCTTAACATATAAAATACTCCATTATGCCATTATATACAGCGTGCTTTTTCGGCACTTTTTTTCGAGCTACCGTATTTTTTGGGAACATTTGCATTCTTTGAGGACGGTGCCCAAAAAAATCGTATACCACCAGTAGATTTTGGGCACATAACACTTTGATTACTATTTTTTTAAAAATTTTTTTTTTTTTGATTGTTAATTTACTTTTAATTCTTTTTATAAATAACGTATCCATTAATTTATAGACTCTAAATAAATGCCTACATTTTTAATTTTTATTTAAAATTTTCCATTCGTGTGCTGCCATATTTTCAATTTTAAATTAATACATTTGACGCCATTAATTCTGTGCTTTTGCGTTTTTTCTTTGTTTTTAGAGATTAAGCATTATATCCAAGGTGGGTAGTAAGAAACAGCTGTTTACTTTTTAATCCCATTTGTCTATGCTTGTTGTTGTATTGGTTGTAATACTTAGACCACCTTTTAAGTACACATGTGCATTTCTTACAAAAAGCATAAACAAAACGTGTTACCACTGAAAATCATTATCGTTTTTTTTAGATATACATGTGTACATATAAATATATTGGAATGTTATTTTTTTTTGTATGTATGTATGTCTGTCTGTCTGTCTGTTCGTATGTTTGTTGGTTGTTATGATATTGTAATGTTTATTTTTTTGAATGTCTGTAAGTCTGTCCGTATGCTTGTTTGTAGTTTGTTTGTTTGTTTGTTCGGATGTTTGTTTGTTTGTTTGTTTGTTTGCTTGTTTATTTGATTGTTTCATTCAGTTAAGAAAATCTTATAGCAAGTTAAACAGTTGCTTTTGTGAAGTTTTGTTATTATTTTTTAATTGTTTACATACCCCTAAAGATGGTTAGCGACGCTAACCGAAATATTGGGAATTAAAAATAAAAACTTAAAAACAAAAATCACAAGTTTTTAATTTTTATTTCTTTACTTGGACCTACAGCCAAACAAAAACAACCAATAATTAATCTGTTTGTTTGTTTTTAATAAATTTGTTTGTTTGTCATACATTTGTTTGCCATATATTTTATCACCCAAGGGCGCGTCCTGGGCAGCTATGGGACTTTTCTGCAACATTTTTCTAGTCTGTATGGTAGCCCCCTTAAGGAATGGAGAAAGCGGGTAGATATCTTAGAAACATATTGTGGGGATAAAAAATAAAATGGGGTTGGTCATACATTTGACCCGTCTAGGAGCATCCTACGCGCTGAAGGGGCCAACTTTAAGAATTTCATTAAACCGCCATATTTGTATAGGAGCCTCCATAAGGGGTGGAGATGAGGTGCAAGTATATTTAAAGAAAATGTTGGGGCCAAAAAACTAATAGAGGCCGGTCATACATTTTATCTCTCTAGGGGCGATTCATGGGCAGTTATGGGTCTATTTCTTCAATATATTTCTAGACTGTATTGAAAATTTTATATGGGAGCCCCATTAAGGAATGGAGATAACGGTAAGGTATGTTAGAAATAAATGATGGAGATGAAAAATAAAGTGAGGTTGGTCATAGATTTGACTCATCTAGGAGCACCCTACGATCTGCAGGGGCCAACTTTAAGAATTTCATTAAACCGCCATATTTGTATGGGAGTCTCCCTACGGGGTACAGAAAAGTTGCAAGTATGTTTAAAGAAAATGTAGAGGATAAAAAACTAATAGCGGTCGGTCATACATTTTATCCCCCTAGGGGCGATTCCTGGGCAGTTATGGGACGCTTACTTCAATAGATTTCTAGGCTGTATTGAACATTTTGTATGGGAGCCCCCTTAAGGAATGGAGATAGGGGTTATGTATGTTAGAAATAAATGATGGAGATGAAAAATAAAGTAAGGCTCGTCATAGATTTGACCCGTCTAGGAGCACCCTACGCTCTGCAGGGGACAACTTTAATAATTTTATTAAACCGCCATATTTGTATGAGAACCTCCCTAAGGGGTTGAGATAAGGTGCAAGTATATTTAAAGAAAATGTTGGAGCCAAAAAACTAATAGGGGTCGGTCATACATGTTATCCCCCTGGGGGCCATTCCTGGGCAGTTATGGATATTTTTCTTCAATAAATTTCTAGACTGTATTGAAAACGTTATAGGGAAGCCCCCTTAAGGAATGGAGATAGCGGTTAGGTATGTAAGAAATAAATGATGGAGATGAAAAATAAAGTGAGGTTCGTCATAGATTTGAACCGTCTAGGAGCACCCTACGCTCTGCAGATGCCACTTTAAGAATTTCAAAAAACCACCATGTTTGTATGGGAGCCTACCTACGGGGTGCAGATAAGGTGCAAGTATATTTAAAAAAATGTTAGGGCCGAAAAACTAATAGAAGTCGGTCATACATTTTTACCCCCTAGGGACGATTCCTGGTCAGTTATGGGTCTTTTTCTTCAATATATTTCTAGAATGTATTGAAAATTTGATATAAGAGCCCCCTTAAGGAATGGAGATAGCGGTTAGGTATGTTAGAAATAAATAATGGAGATGAAAAATAAAGTGAGGTTGGTCATAGATTTGACTCATCTAGGAGCACCCTACGCTCTGCAGGGGCCAACTTTAAGAATTTCATTAAACCGCCATATTTGTATGGGAGCCTCCCTACGGGGTACAGAAAAGTTGCAAGTATGTTTAAAGAAAATGTTGAGGATAAAAAACTAATAGCGGTCGGTCATACATTTTATCCCCCTAGTGGCGATTCCTGGGCAGTTATGGGACGTTTACTTCAATAAATTTCTAGGCTGTATTGCACATTTTGTATGGGAGCCCCCTTAAGGAATGGAGATAGGGGCTACGTATGTTAGAAATAAGTGATGGAGATGAAAAATAAAGTAAGGTCCGTCATAGATTTGACCCGTTTAGGAGCACCCCACGCTCTGCAGGGGCCAACTTTAAGAATTTTATTAAACCGCCATATTTGTATGAGAGCCTCCCTAAGGGGTTGAGATAGGTGCAAGTATATTTAAAGAAAAGGTTGGAACCGAAAAACTAATATAGGACGGTCGTATATTTTATCCCCCTAAGGGCGATTCCTGGGCAGTTATGGATATTTTTCTTCAATATATTTCTAGACTGTAATGCAAATTTTATATGGGAGCCCCCTTAAGGAATGGAGATAGCGGTTAGGTATGTAAGAAATAAATGATAGAGATGAAAAATAAGGTAAGGTTGGTCATAGATTTTACCCGTCTAGGAGCACCCTACGCTCTGCAGAGGCCACTTTTAGAATTTCACTTAACCACCATATTTGTATGGGAGCCTACCTACGGGGTGCAGATAAGGTGCAAGTATATTTAAAGAAAATGTTAAGGCCAAAAAACTAATAGAAGTCGGTCATACATGTTATCCACCTAGGGACGATTCCTGGCCAGTTATGGGTCTTTTTCTTCAATATATTTCTAGACTGTATTGAAAATTTTATATGGGAGCCCCCTTAAGGAAAGGAGATAGCGGTTAGGTATGTTAGAAATAAATAATGGAGATTAAAAATAAAGTAAGGTTGGTCATAGATTTTACCCGTCTAGGAGCACCCTACGCTCTGCAAGGGCCACTTTAAGAATTTCACTAAACCACCATATTTGTATGGGTGCCTTCCTACGGGGTGCAGATAAGGTGCAAGTATATTTATAGAGAATATTGGGCCCAAAAACTAATAGAGGTCGCTCATACATTTTAACCCCCTAGGGATAATGGCTTCGTCAGTGATGCCATTAGGATACGAAAGATACATTTTTCGTATCTTTTGATGACTTCAGGTACCATGTATAATCCTAAGATTTTATGTTTTTTTTTTTAATCAGCACGCAAAATGTACAGAAATAAAATATTTAACTTTCTGTTTCTGGCAAAGTTTTTCAATGATATTTTGTTATGAATACTAAAAAACAGTGACAACTAAATTGTTTTATTTTGCTGTTAAGTTTTCTAAGTTCTTCTGTCGTCTGCTTATTCTTGTTTATATGTTAATTTTTATAAATTAATAACATCCAATTTGTTTTAATAACATCCAAAGATAGTTACATTTAAATTATTTTAATGTTTGCTTAAAAATTACATAGGTACCCTATATTTATGACTTAAATAGATATAAAAATGAATTTATATGATATCATTATCTTAAAAATAGTCATTAAATATAAAATAAAAATGTTATGTTAATAAAAGTTAAACGTTAGAAATGGATATTCAAATTTTTTTCAAAATGTATCTATTTGGGAAAAAGGGTATCATTTTGGAAACTAAAATGTATCTTTCTCGAAATTTCACTGGTAACACTGTAATACATATTAATGTAAGAATGTGTTAGTGTACAAAATTGCACACAGAGTTGCATTACATCAGCGTTGCCATTGTGAAAAATTGTCCCTCTTTTTTTATTTACGAAGTTTTAAAGTTAAAGAAGGTTTTTAAAAATATCCTGCCGTATTCATAAAAAATTACTGTGAATTACAGCGCATGAACATTCTGCCTTAAAACCTATTTTAAACTTATTTTATTTTTTTAAACGGCTGATACAATTAAATTTGCTGTATATTGGATGACTATTATATGATGATTTTTTGCTTTTGACCGATCTTATATTTTATCTGTCCTTTATTAGTGCAACGTTTTTGAGTTTTGTGTACCCCTTAGTGCCAATTCACACGTTGCAAGTCTTAAGTGTGAGTTAATTGGTAAAAAAGTGCGAGTGTATTAAAACTTGATCGCGCAACCCTTAATTAAGGCATTAAGGGGTACACATTAAGTCCCAATTCACACGTTGCAAGTCTTATTGACCAGCTTGCTACCTTATAGGCGAGAGAGAGTGAGAGAGAAACGTTTATTTTCCTCTCTTCACTCTCGTTATAAAGTAGCAAGCTGATCAATAAGACTTGCAACGTGTGAATTGGGACTTAATGTGTACCCCTTAATGCCTTAATTAAGGGTTGCGCGATCAAGTTTTAATACACTCGCACTTTTTTACCAATTAACTCACACTTAGTGAGTGGATTGACCTACTACGTTTAAACTTTAAGGAACATATTTAATGGAAAGAGCAAAATATTGGAAATTTTTGCGTCTCCAAAGTAAGATATTACGATGAGTCTGAATTTTTTCCATAATATATATTTTGTCGCTACCAAATCTATACCAAATATGAATTTAAACAGAAATGTTGGATTAATACACTATTGTTGAACAAAAGCGATATGTGTCATTTTAAAGATCTGCTTATATGAATTATGTTTTTATTTTTGAAATACAGTAGAATCCCGATAATTCGTAATCGCAAGGGACCAGCAATTTCCTACGAATTATAGGGGCTTTTGATTTAGCGGGCTTTCGATTTAACGGGGTTAAAATAAAAAAAATACGAATTAAAGGGGTTTTTCAGTTTATTTACTAAAACGATAAAAAAAAAACATAAAAAACAATTGTTGAAAATAAAATATATAAAAATTATACATGTAACAAACTGATATTAAGAAAATAAACACAGACACAAGCAAAAACCCACAAAAAACAAAGCGGTAAACAAAAAATTATTCTTTCCATGTTTCTGTTGTTTTTATTATGAATGATAAGTGGTAGTTAGCAAACAATTACGATTTATAAGAGATAAAGAAGATTTTATTTGAAAAAAAATTTATAATTAGCGAGGGGACCAAAATGTATGGAAATTTTACGAAATAACGAGATTTTTTCAAAGGACCGACAGTTATCGGGAATAAAGATTTACCGGGGTACGACTTATCGGGATTTGACTGTAAATAGTTTCTTGTTATCAATTTTTTTAAAATAAAAATATATTTTTTTTATTTAATTTTCTTATATCTTTTTATGTGGTTTTATTGACTTCCCTCTGTGTGTTTATTTGTAATTGCTACGCAAAGGTTTAGGAAAAAGACAAGAAGATAAAACAGGTGTAAAAAGTCCTACTTTTGGGTACTTTTTGTAAACACTTGTTTTTAACAATTTTGCTTAAAATTGAAACCTATGTTCTTTACGATACGTTGTAAAGCGGCCCATACACTTGCAATATTATTGTATATGATATTCGCCATATTATTTCCATTTTGTCGTAAATTATGCAATAAGTCGCACAATGGTTTAAATTTAAATATTGCTCAACTTTCATTAAAAAAAAGGTGTACATACATAACCTTTATGAATAACATCAACAGCATTGTACAATGTTAGCAACAAATTTCAGTTTCTTTTCGTTGTGCAATACAAATCAAATGTCTTTTGATTGCTGCCAATATAATGTGTTACCTTCGAATATCACATACACATCGATATAATTGTACAATACTTAAAATTTAACAATTTTATTGCAAGTGTATGAGCCACTTAAGAACGTAAGTTAACGGTCGTACATTTTTTAAAACACGATCTATTTACTTACAATTCCGTCGTACACAAATCGAGTTTTCTTTTGAAAATAATCTTAAAAAAATCTAAATTTTTGTTAATTTTTTCCTTGGTTTATGTTGTTATCAAATATTCAATTTGAGAACACAAAAATAATTTAAATTAAATTTTCAATTTTTACTTCCCTTCTCCAGCAACTTTCAAAAATCCTTTGTGTTTATACGATGATTTAAAGTTACGTATTTTTTATTTGCAGAAGCGCCTCGATTATCTGTCATTCGATTAACCGGCAGATGCTACACTATTCGTTTGTAACTTAATTAGAAACACACAAAAAACTACTCAAAATTGTTGCTATGGATGATCGAGGACTTACTGTATTTTCAATTTATAAAACGTAACGATAAGAAAATAAATAAGTTGAAAGATAAATCTGAGAAAAAGTCATGAAAAACACAAACCAAGTATTTTTGTTTACCCCTCTATCTTCACTTAACCGTTAGCCACCAAACCAAAAGAGAAGTTGTAAAAGCCCCCGTCTGAATTTTCTGTAAGTCGACGTACGACGTAGATACGCTTTTAGATTTGCGCCAGCTATTGTGTGCCTTTGTATTCAATAGTATACATATTAATTTGACATCGTATCTACGTCGTAGACTACTACGTTCATACGGTGCAATTGTGTTCCTTAACATAGAGACAGCAAACAAATATAGTACATCTGAAGAGAAAGCTGTTACAAATTTGTACTTTTTGAAAATTTTGGCTAACCCTTAATTTTTTATTTTTTAAACATGCATATTTTTCAGAAACCAATTATGATTTTGTTTTAATAATTGCAGCTTTACACTAGGAGACAAAAATTGTATAACGAACTAACGCAAAAAAGCTGCAGCTAGCGCCATAGAATTGCTAAAATGTCGACAAATTTTAATTTATTTTTTTAACATTCATGGCCCGCCGCGGCCAAACTGTGGATTCTTTAGTAAAGTTCTATTCAGAAAAAATAATTCTTATAATATAATTCAAAATTCTTTAGAACATCATAATTCTTTTTTTACATTTTTCAGCTGTATTTATATCGAAAATTCGAAATATGTGTAAAAAATTATTATTGGATAATTTACGTTTTTACCTTTTGCAATGTATTTCATAAATTTCACGAATTTCCGATAAAAAATACAACTGAAAAATGTGAAAAAATGCATTTTTCAGTAACTATATATGAGGAATTATGAATAAGAGTAAAAGGAGTATTTTTTCTGAAGATTACCGTTTGGCAGCTACGGGCCAAAAATGTTTTTGAGGCTTTAGATAAATTTTTTCGGATTATTTTGTTCTACTTATTTTCTAAGAGTCTATAGCTACAATTATGGCGAAAATAATTGCTTTCCGAGATTAAGACATGAGAAAAATAAAATAAAAACTAGCAAAACGCAAAAGTTTCGTTGGTTACGAAAAGTACTTCGAGAAATTCCACACGAGAAAGAGTTTGAAAAATTGGACTATGGGCCAAAAATAGTGCAAAATATTTAAAAATTTAATATTTTAGCAATTTTAATTCACTAAATACTGTTTTTACGCTTATTTTGTTTTAAGCTTTCCTTCTCCCAGTTTATAGCTAAGATTATGGTGAAGACAAGAAAACAAAATGCTAAATGGTTTCCGAGATAAAGAGCATGTAACAGGTGCATAAAAAAACCTTGGTACATTTTTATTAATAATGAAATACAATAAAATTTTTTTAGAGCCAATTCATTATAGAATAAAAAGTGCTTAAAGTAATAAAAAGTAAAACTACAACTTGTTACAGACGGTCGTTATTAAAATTTAACTTTTGAACAGAACATTGCATAATTCAATATAAGACTTTGAACAGTGAACACTAAAGTCGATTTCATCATTTTTAGATACTTCAGCACCTTAAAGAATACATTTGTGATCGTTAAGGTATGAAGTATTGAAGGAGTAAACAAAATTAAACAACGTTACAGTAATAAAGCAGATAGAATCTAAGATAGCTTTGTTGCACTTAACTTCACTTAACGTTTTCATCTAATATACTGCAAAGATTAGATTATATATTGACAAAAATCTTTATACAAATTTTAAACATGTGTACGTCTAACAATATTTAAAAAAAAGGGAAAATATGACAAATGGCAACGCTGTTCAAGTGCAACTCTGTGTGTTTATTTCTACACTGCTGCTAATGTAGCAATTTTCTTGTCAAAACCAGCGAATTTAAATAAAATTTATTAGTAAAACTTTTTGGCGTTTTATCGCTAAATTATATAAAATTTCAATAATTTCTTTTCAAAAAGGGTGGTTTTTAGCGATTTATAACTAAATATAATTTCTATTTAAAATATTGAGCTATTTTTTTATTGCGTTTCGGTTATATTATTTCAATCATTTTTTCAAAAAGGGTGGTATTTATTGGTTTATAACAAAATATACTTTCTATTTAAAATATTGAGCTATTTTTTATTGTGTTTGTTTTACCATATTTCAATAATTTCTTTTCAAAAAGGGCGATTTTAGGGATTTATGACTAAATATACTTTCTATTTAAAATATTGAGCTATTTTATATAGTGTTTGTGTTATAATATTTCAATTATTTCTTTTCAAAAAGGGCGGTTTTTATTGGTTTATAACTAAATATACTTTCTATTTAAAATTTTGAGCTATTTTTTATTGTGTTTCATTAATAATAATTCAATAATTTTATTTCAAAAAGGGTGCTTTTTAGCGATTTATGACTAAAAATACTTTCTATTTAAAATATTGAGCTATTTTTTTTTTGTGTTTGTTTTACCATATTTCAATAATTTCTTTTCAAAAAGGGCGATTTTAGGGATTTATGTCTAAATATACTTTCTATTTAAAATATTGTGCTATTTTATATTGTGTTATAATATTTCAATAATTTATTTTTAGCCGGTTTTCGTAAAGGATACTCTACCATCGATAACGTGTATAATCTTGCAGCAATTATTAATATAAAGTTTAGTGAGAAGAAAAAAGTATACGCGTTTTTTGTGGATTTCCGGGCAGCGTTCGATTGCATACCCAGAAACCTATTAGTTTACAAATTGCATCAGATTGGAATATCTTCAAAAATAGTAACATTTATTGAAAACGTATACAAGAAGACAAAGTCTGCAATATGGACTGGGTCTGAACTGTCTGATTACTTTGAAACTAAGTCAGGGGTCAAACAAGGCTGCCTGTTGTCACCGCTGCTATTTGCATTATATATGAATGATCTGCACGACCAATTAAAAGGAGGGTTGTTAATAGATAATATGAATATTAGGGTACTAATGTATGCGGATGACATCGTTATGTTAGCCGATAATGCAAATGTTCTACAACAGATGATAAAGAAGCTTGAAGTTTATTGCAATAAATGGGGAATGGAGGTTAATCTGACAAAGTCAGAGATAATGATATTCAGGAAAGGAGGACGTGCTGCAGTAAATGAAAGGTGGAAATTCAATGGAGTAGAAGTTAACATAGTTAATGAGTACAAATATTTAGGTGTTCTATTAACACCAAAAATGTCTTTTACGAAACACATATGTTTAAAAAATGAAGCTGCAAAACTTGGAATAAACATTACGTGGAAAAGCTTTATTAACAAAAGAGATGTGTCACTGAGAGCAAAGTGGAAATTGTTCCAAGCAGTTTGTAGATCTGTACAGGCATATGGGGCACAGATATGGGGTTACGCGTGGTTCGATTATGTAGACAAACTTCAAAGGTTCTTTACAAAAAGGGTGTTGAAACTTCCAGAAAGTACCCCAAATTATGTTATTGCCTTGGAAACGAATCAGGAGGAAGCTCATATATATACTTACAGTCTTCACTTGCAATATATCTCTAAAACACTTTTTGAATATAACAATCAAAGATTGCCGCATATTCTGTCAAAACTTATAGTAGCTAAAAGAATATACTGGTGCAAAGACTTTATTGAACGTTTACATGAATACGAATTAAGTTTTGGTAACGCAAATCAAAGTAAATACACATGGAACAATGAATGTATTCGGCTAATACAGCTAATGAAATATAAAAATGTACAGGAATGTACTAAAAATGCACAAAAGAGCCAACAAAGATTTTATAAGCACTTAAATCATGGTATAGGGCAAATGTACTGCAATGATCAATATAACCAACATGAAATTTCACTTATAATGAAGACTAGAGGTGATCTTCTGTGGCTTAACGGGAGTCAGCATAGGACAGATCAGTCAAGACTATGCTCTCTATGTAATTTAAACGAAGAAGAAACCCTCTTGCATTTTCTAGGAAGATGCCCAGTGTTAGATTCATATAGATATAGGTTTCTTCAATACTCAAAGCTTTCAGATGAACAAATTAAAGAAGTTTTGAATGGTGGTGTGGATGGAAACTGGCATCCGCTTTACAATTATGTAAAAAGCGCCTTGACATATAGGAATTTTTTGATAGCTCAATATAACTTTTAGACTTGTTTCAAAATTAAGCTAATTAAAATAATTACTTTTTGTTTTGTTTATTGTTTTAAATTTATCCAAACTTCCGGCTGACGGTTTTAAACCAAGCCGTAAACACATCTTTATTATTAGTATTATATAAATTGTATATTATATTATTTTATAAGAAATGCTGAATGAATAAAGAATCTACTACTACTACTACTACTACTAATTTATTTTTAAAAAGGGCGATTTTAGGGATTTATGTCTAAATATACTTTCTATTTAAAATATTGTGCTATTTTATATTGTGTTTGTGTATAATATATAATATTTCAATAATTTCTTTTTAAAAAGGGTGATTTTAGCGCTTTATGTCTAAATATACTTTCTATTTAAAATATTGTGCTATTTTATATTGTGTTTGTTTTATAATATTTAAATTATTTCTTTTCAAAAAGGGTGGTTTTTATTGGTTTATAGCTAAATATACTTTCTTTTTAAAATTTTGAGCTATTTTTTATTGTGTTTCATTAATAATAATTCAATAATTTCTTTTCAAAAAGGGTGGTTTTTAACGATTTATGACTAAATATACTTTATATATAAAATATTGTGCTATTTTATATTGTGTTTGTGTTATAATATTTCAATAATTTCTTTTTAAAAAGAGCGATTTTAGCGATTTATGTCTAAATATACTTTCCATTTAAAAATTTTGAGCTATTTTTTATTGTGTTTCATTAATAATAATTCAATAATTTCTTTTCAAATAGGGTGGTTTTTAGCGATTTATGACTAAATATACTTTCTATTTAAAATATTGTGCTATCTTATATTGTGTTTGTGTTATAATATTTCAATAATTACTTTTTAAAAAGGGCGATTTTAGCGATTTATGTCAAAATATACTTTCTATTTAAAATATTGTGCCATTTTATATTGTGTTATAATATTTCAATAATTTCTTTCTAAAAAGAGCGATTTTAGCGATTTATGTCTAAATATACATTCCATTTAAAATTTTGAGCTATTTTTTATTGCGTTTCATTAATAATAATTCAATAATTTATTTTCAAAAAGGGTGGTTTTTAGCGATTTATGACTAAATATACTTTCTATTTAAAATATTGTGCTATTTTATATTAAGTTTGTGTTATAATATTTCAATAATTTCTTTTGAAAAAGGTCGATTTTAGCGATTTATGTCTAAATATACTTTCCATTTAAAATTTTGAGCTATTTTTTATTGTGTTTCATTAATAATAATTCAATAATTTCTTTTCAAAAAGGGTGGTTTTTAGCGATTTATGACTAAATATACTTTCTATTTAAAATATTGTGCTATTTTATATTGTGTTTGTGTTATAATATTTCAATAATTTCTTTTTAAAAAGAGCGATTTTAGCGATTTATGTCTAAATATACTTTCCATTTAAAATTTTGAGCTATTTTTTATTGTGTTTCATTAATAATAATTCAATAATTTCTTTTCAAATAGGGTGGTTTTTAGCGATTTATGACTAAACATACTTTCTGTTTAAAATATTGTGCTATTTTATATTGTGTTTGTGTTATAATATTTCAATAATTTCTTTCTAAAAAGAGCGATTTTAGCGATTTATGTCTAAATATACTTTCTATTTAAAATATTGTGCCATTTTATATTGTGTTATAATATTTCAATAATTTCTTTCTAAAAAGAACGATTTTAGCGATTAATGTCTAAATATACATTCCATTTAAAATTTTGAGCTATTTTTTATTGTGTTTCATTAATAATAATTTCTTTTCAAAAAGGGTGGTTTTTAGCGATTTATGACTAAATATACTTTCTATTTAAAATATTGTGCCATTTTATATTGTGTTATAATATTTCAATAATTTCTTTCTAAAAAGAGCGATTTTAGCGATTTATGTCTAAATATACATTCCATTTAAAATTTTGAGCTATTTTTTATTGTGTTTCATTAATAATAATTCAATAATTTATTTTCAAAAAGGGTGGTTTTTAGCGATTTATGACTAAATATACTTTCTATTTAAAATATTGTGCTATTTTATATTGTGTTTGTGTTATAATATTTCAATAATTTCTTTTTAAAAAGGTCGATTTTAGCGATTTATGTCTAAATATACTTTCAATTTAAAATTTTGAGCTATTTTTTATTGTGTTTCATTAATAATAATTCAATAATTTATTTTCAAAAAGGGTGGTTTTTAGCGATTTATGACTAAATATACTTTCTATTTAAAATATTGTGCTATTTTATATTAAGTTTGTGTTATAATATTTCAATAATTTCTTTTTAAAAAGGTCGATTTTAGCGATTTATGTCTAAATATACTTTCCATTTAAAATTTTGAGCTATTTTTTATTGTGTTTCATTAATAATAATTCAATAATTTCTTTTCAAAAAGGGTGGTTTTTAGCGATTTATGACTAAATATACTTTCTATTTAAAATATTGTGCTATTTTATATTGTGTTTGTGTTATAATATTTCAATAATTTCTTTTTAAAAAGAGCGATTTTAGCGATTAATGTCTAAATATACTTTCCATTTAAAAATTTTGAGCTATTTTTTATTGTGTTTCATTAATAATAATTCAATAATTTCTTTTCAAAAAGGGTGGTTTTTAGCGATTTATGACTAAATATACTTTCTATTTAAAATATTGTGCTATTTTATATTGTGTTATAATATTTCAATAATTTCTTTTTAAAAAGGTCGATTTTAGCGATTTATGTCTAAATATACTTTCCATTTAAAATTTTGAGCTATTTTTTATTGTGTTTCATTAATAATAATTCAATAATTTCTTTTCAAAAAGGGTGGTTTTTAGCGATTTATGACTAAATATACTTTCTATTTAAAATATTGTGCTATTTTATATTGTGTTTGTGTTATAATATTTCAATAATTACTTTTTAAAAAGGGCGATTTTAGCGATTTATGTCTAAATATACTTTCTATTTAAAATATTGTGCCATTTTATATTGTGTTATAATATTTCAATAATTTCTTTCTAAAAAGAGCGATTTTAGCGATTTATGTCTAAATATACTTTCCATTTAAAATTTTGAGCTATTTTTTATTGTGTTTCATTAATAATAATTCAATAATTTCTTTTCAAATAGGGTGGTTTTTAGCGATTTATGACTAAATATACTTTCTATTTAAAATATTGTGCTATTTTATATTGTGTTTGTGTTATAATATTTCAATAATTTCTTTTTAAAAAGGTCGATTTTAGCGATTTATGTCTAAATATACTTTCCATTTAAAATTTTGAGCTATTTTTTATTGTGTTTCATTAATAATAATTCAATAATTTCTTTTCAAACAGGGTGGTTTTTAGCGATTTATGACTAAATATACTTTCTATTTAAAATATTGTGCCATTTTATATTGTGTTATAATATTTCAATAATTTCTTTCTAAAAAGAGCGATTTTAGCGATTTATGTCTAAATATACTTTCCATTTAAAATTTTGAGCTATTTTTTATTGTGTTTCATTAATAATAATTCAATAATTTATTTTCAAACAGGGTGGTTTTTAGCGATTTATGACTAAATATACTTTCTATTTAAAATATTGTGCTATTTTATATTGTGTTTGTGTTATAATATTTCAATAATTAATTTTTAAAAAGGGCGATTTTAGCGATTTATGTCTAAATATACTTTCTATTTAAAATATTGTGCCATTTTATATTGTGTTATAATATTTCAATAATTTCTTTTTAAAAAGAGCGATTTTAGCGATTTATGTCTAAATATACTTTCCATTTAAAATTTTGAGCTATTTTTTATTGTGTTTCATTAATAATAATTCAATAATTTATTTTCAAACAGGGTGGTTTTTAGCGATTTATGACTAAATATACTTTATATTTAAAATATTGTGCTATTTTATATTGTGTTTGTGTTATAATATTTCAATAATTTCTTTTTAAAAAGGTCGACTTTAGCGATTTATGTCTAAATATACTTTCCATTTAAAATTTTGAGCTATTTTTTATTGTGTTTCATTAATAATAATTCAATAATTTCTTTTCAAAAAGGGTGGTTTTTAGCGATTTATGACTAAATATACTTTCTATTTAAAATATTGTGCTATTTTATATTGTGTTTGTGTTATAATATTTCAATAATTTCTTTTTAAAAAGGTCGATTTTAGCGATTTATGTCTAAATATACTTTCCATTTAAAATTTTGAGCTATTTTTTATTGTGTTTCATTAATAATAATTCAATAATTTCTTTTCAAAAAGGGTGGTTTTTAACGATTTATGACTAAATATACTTTATATTTAAAATATTGTGCTATTTTATATTGTGTTTGTGTTATAATATTTCAATAATTTCTTTTTAAAAAGAGCGATTTTAGCGATTTATGTCTAAATATACTTTCCATTTAAAAATTTTGAGCTATTTTTTATTGTGTTTGTTTTATAATATTTCAATAATTTCTTTTTAAAAAGGGTGATCTTTAGCGATTTATGTCCTAATATACTTTCTATTTAAAATATTGAGCTATTTTATATTGTGTATAACACAAATTTTGTGTTTGTGTTATAATATTTCAATTATTTCTTTTCAAAAAGGTTGGTTTTAATTGGTTTATAACTAAATATAAAACAGCTCAATATTTTAAATAATAGTTAAATTTAGCTATCAATCGATAAAAACAACCCTTTTTTAAATAAAAATATTGAAATATTATAAAACAAACAAAAAAAAATAGCAAAATTGTTTAAATAATAGTTAAATTTAGCCATCAATCGATAAAAACCACGCTTTCTTAAATAAAATTATTGAAATATTATAAAACAAACAAACACAAATAGCTAAATTTTTTAAATTATAGGTAAATTTAGCTATAAATCGCTGAAAACCACCCTTTTTGAAATGAAATTATTGAAATATTATAAAACAAACAAGTAAAGATAGCTAAATTTTTTTAATAATAGGTAAATTTAGCTACAAATCGCTGAAAACCACCCTTTTTGAAATAAAATTATTGAAATATTATAAAACAAGTAAAGATAGCTAAATTTTTTTAATAATAGGTAAATTTAGCTATAAATCGCTGAAAACCACACTTTTTGAAATAAAATTATTGAAATATTAAAAACCAAACAAGTAAAAATAGCTAAATTTTTTTTAAAAATAGGTAAATTTGGCTATAAATCGCTGAAAACCACCCTTTTTGAAATAAAATTATTGAAATATTAAAAACCAAACAAGTAAAAATAGCTAAATTTTTTTAAAAATAGGTAAATTTGGCTATAAATCGCTGAAAACCACCCTTTTTGAAATAAAATTATTGAAATATTATAAAACAAACAAGCAAAAATAGCTAAATTTTTTAAATAATTGGTAAATTTAGCTATAAATCGTTAAAAACCACCCTTTTTGAAATAAAAATATTGAAATATTATAAAACAAACAAGCAAAAATAGCTAAATTTTTAAAATAATTGGTAAATTTAGCTATAAATCGCTGAAAACCACCCTTTTTGAAATAAAAATATTGAAATATTATAAAACAAACAAGCAAAAATAGCTAAATTTTTTAAATAAAAGTTAAATTTAACTATAAATCTCTAAAAACCACCCTTTTTGAAATAAAATTATTGGAATATTATAAAACAAACAAGCAAAAATAGCTAAATTTTTTAAATAAAAGTTAAATTTAACTATAAATCTCTAACAACCACCCTTTTTGAAATAAAATTATTGAAATATTATAAAACAAAGACAATTAAAATAGCAAAATTTTTTAAATAATAAGTTAATTAAGCTATAAATTGCTAAAAACCATATTTTTTAAATAAAATTATTTATTCCAGTAAATTTTTATTAAAAATCGCTGGATTTGACGAGAAAATAGCTAAATTAGCAGCAGTGTAGAAAGAACACACAGAGTTGCATATTACCAGCGTTACCATTTGTCATGTTATTTTTTTTTATAAGTATTTTTAGACGTAAAAATGTTTAAAATTTTTATAAAGATTTTCATATATAATAATAAACTAAAATTTGCAGTATATTAGATGAAAGGATGCAATCTTAGATAGTATCTGTCCTTTATTACTGTTAAGTTGTTTAATTTTGTTTACTCCATATATACTTCATACCTTAAAGATCCCAATTACTTATATTCTTTTAGGTGCTAAAGTATCTAAAGATGATGAAATCGATTTTAGAGTTAACTCTTCAAAGTCTTATGTTGAATTATGTAATGTTCTGTTCAAATGTTCGATTTTGATAACGCCCTTATGAAACACGTTATAGTTTTACTTTTAACTACTTTAAGCACTTTTTATTCAATAATAAATTTTGGTTCTAACAATTTTTTTATTATATTTTATATAATATACCCTTCACCTCGAAAACCAATTAGAAACTTTGTTTTCTTGTCTTCGCCATAATCTTAGCTATAAACTAGGAGAAGGAAAGCTTTAAAAAAAATGGCCATGAAAAACTGTAGTTAGTGCATTAAAATTGCTAAAATATAAAATTTTTATAAATATTTCACAATTTTTGGTCAATTGTCCAAATATTTAAGGATATCGACTTCAAACTCTTTCTCGTGTGGAATTTCTCGAAGCACTAATCGCAACCAACGAAACCCTTTTGCGTTTTGCTAGTTTTTGCGTTTTTTTTCTCATGTCAAAATCTCGGCTAGAAATTATTTTTGCTACAATTGTAGCCTACAGAATATAAGGAGAAAAAAGTAGAACAAAATAATCCGAAAAATTGCATCTAATGCCTCAAAAATGCTAAAATGTAGAAAAATTTTAATTTATATATTTTTTTGCACCATTTTTGGCCTGTAGCTGCCACACGGTAATCTTCAGAAAAAATAGTCTCTAATGCATAATTCCTCATATATCATTCCTAGAAAATGCATTCTTTCACATTTTTCAGTTGTATTTTTTATCGGAAATTCGTGAAATTTATGAAAAACATATGTTGCAAACAAACAAATAAGCAAATAAACAAATAAGCAAATAAACAAATCAACAAATAAACAAATAAGCAAATAAACAAAAAAACAAACAAGCAAATAAACAAATTAACAAAAAAACAAATAAACAGATAAATAACTAAGCAAATAAACAAATAAACAAATAAGCAAATTAACAAATCAACAAATAAACCAATTAACAAATACACGAACAAACGAATAAACAAATTAAAAAATAAGCAAATAAACAAATTAACAATTTAAAAAATTAACAAATAAACAAAAAAGCAAATTAACAAATAAACGAATAAACAAATTAACAAACAAACAAATTAACAAATTAACAAATAAACGAACAAACAAATTAACAAATAAAAAAATAAACAAATAAGCAAATTAACAAATTACTTAATAAACAAATACCCAAATAAACATATTAACAAATTTAAAAATAAACAAATTAACAAATAAACAAATTAACAAATAAACAAATACCCAAATAAACAACTTAACAAATACACAAATAAACAAATACCCAAATAAACAAATTAACAAATAAACCAATAAACAAAAAAACATATAAACAAACAAACAAATAAACAAATTAACAAATAAACAAATTAACCAATTAACATATAAACGAACAAACTAATAAACAAATTAATAAATAAACAAATTAACCAATTAACAAATAAACGAACAAATGAATAAACGAATAAACAAATTAACAAATAAACAAATAAGCAAATTAACAAATAAACAAATAAACAAATAAACGAATAAACAAATTTAAAAATAAACAAATAAACAAATTTACAAATTTACAAATAAACAAATTAACACACTAACAAATAAACAAAAAAGCAAATAAAAAAAATAACAAATTAACAAATAAAAAAATAACAAATTAACAAATAAAAAAATAAACAAATTAACAAATTACTAAATAAACAAATAAACATATAAACAAATACCCAAATAAACAAATTAACAAATAAACAAATTAACAAATAAACATATTAACAAATAAACAAATACCCAAATAAAGAAATTAACAAATAAACAAACAAACAAATTAACAAATAAACAAATACCCAAATAAAGAAATTAACAAATAAACAAACAAACAAATTAACAAAAAAACAAATAAACAAATTAACAAATAAACAAATAAACAAACAAACAAATTAACAAATAAACCAATAAACAAATAGGCAAAAAAACAAATAAATAAACAAATCAACAAATAAACAAAAAAAAACCAATAAACAAATTAACATATTAAGAAATTAACAAAAAAACAAAAATCGATACTTTAGTATCACAACGGTAACATTGTTTTCCAATAATCACAGCGGTAGCACTGTTTTTCAATAATGAAAAACATGATGGCGGAATAAAAAACGCAGTTTTTTATGAAATATGTGGCAACAAAAATTTTCATATGCATAGTGTACAGATTCGGCACTCGTCCTTTAAATGTACACAATGTAGAGCAATGTACCCTAAAAATACGCTTTATGCTAAAAACGATTTTCCTCCGATTTTTCTAAGAATAAGGGCAAAATATTTGAATCTATATGCCCGATTTTCAAAAATGTTGTAGATTCCGTTAAAAAAAGTGAAAAAATTTCACGTGCCCGAAATACACTCTGTGCAAATATAAATATATATATATATATATATATATATATATATATATATAAATATGTCCTTTATTTATTTAAATGCAATATAGATACAGCGATATAACATAAAAATACTTAAATAAATTGTTCACGAAGAACATAGGGCGTCAACGAATTCTCTCCATCTAATTCTGTCTCTGGCAAGTAGTTTAATTTCGTTCCAGGATATTCGAGCTGATTCATGTTCGTGTCTTATGCATCTGATCCATGTATTTCGTGGTCGGCCTGGATGTCGTTGACCTTGAGGGTTCAACGAAAATATCACTTGCAGGTCGCCTTAAAATATGACCGATCCATGTCCATTTACGTCTCCATTATGCCATTAGAGTTTCTTAAAATTTTTAACACTTCTAATTGTTTCGGTTGATTCTGTAAAAAGACTGATATGAGAAGATATGTATGAGAAACGTGAAACAAAAAAGGTGTTGACAATCAAACATTTATTCCATTTTTCGCCACATTCCTGCTGATCGATGAAAAAAATAAAAAAAATTTAAAAACATTGTAATATAAGTCACCGGTCGGCGGAAAATGGGTTAAAATGAAGCTGTTCAGTGAGCTGATGGGATTTGTGGTACAATTGTACCAAATTTGGTACAATTGAAACTTTATTGGTACACTGGTACAATTCATCCTTTTTTGGTACAATTTGAGAAAAAACAAATTCGTGGGTATTTGACATTTCTTTAAAGTGGATTAACTCGCTTTTTTTAATAATAAAACTTCTAATTACTTATCTCCAGCCCTGACGAGTACTACCAAAAATTGCATTATTGTTAATTTATGTTCATGATATACATACTAAAATATTCAGTACATACATAAGTAATTGAACTCGTATCCCTGTAGGAAGCCTGCGATCAAGAGTCTCCAAAACGCCACTTATGTCGATTGTTTTGGCGACACTGTCAACGAAGCATTTACACTTTTGCCAGCCTTTGACAAATAAAGAGAATTTTGTATATTCACACCACAATAGTAGAGAGGGTTTGGGCAGATGTGTGTAACGCTTAAATAAATTAGTCCTAGACCCAAGTTTTAGTATACCGATCAACTAAATGTCACTTTCTGAGTCAATTTAACGATGGTTGTCTGTCCATGTAACCTTGTGGGCAAAGTACACGTCGCAATTTTGAAGGCAATTTGATGAAATGTTGTATATAGGTTTCAATTGATAAGCATAAAGAATACTGATTCGGTTCATAATTTAACATGGCCCCCAAGCAAACTTCTTTTTGGAATAGTGTCTGAGCCTATAAGCCTGTTGGAAGGTACAAAATTTACCATAGCTCCCATATAAGCCCCATTCCTTAAATCAAGAATGGGGGAGCAAATCTCATATAGATGAAGATATCAATATAATAAGCTGCACAAAGAACTTTTACATGAGTCTTAACCTCATGACAAAGTTTTGTTTTGGCGGTTCCATGGTTGCCAATGGGTATCAAATGGTCGGGCTTGACTTTATTAAATACACTGAAAAAAACAAATTAATCCAACAGTACTTAAATCAAGCCGAAGCGGTGTCAATAGTACGGTAAGTAAGGATTTCCTTTAAAAAAGTGCAGAATGCTTGATTCAAGTACGAATATTCACAGCGCGAAATACGTTACTTATCCATATTTAGTCCCGAATTCGTACTTAAAATAATCCGAAAATGAGATTGATTAAGGTAAAACTAATATTAAATCAATCTCAAAATGCGCTTGATTCAAGTATTATAGATTTGATTTAATCTAAATTCTGGTTAAAGAATTTCTAAGGTGGTTTAATCTGGACTGATTCTAACCTAAACACTTTCCCCACAGAACCAGAACCCGTTACACGTGTTTATTCCACTTTTGTTGTATTCCGCCCTTTGCTTACAGAAGAATTCACAATTATAAGACACCAGTAGAATTCCAAATATGGTTTTCGTAGCTATTCTACTACGAAAATTTTAAGTAATAAACTACATAATTTTAACAAATAGAATATGGGAATTATTGTTTCTTATTTTACTCTTTAAACATAAAAATAATCTAAACTTTTCTTCTTGTAGTGTTGTTGTTTCTATACCACAAACTTTTACAAACACACGCGAATTTTTTTTCGAAAGTTATCCCATTTCGGATTGTTTTAAGTACTTTAAATTGCTATTCGCACTTAAATTTTTGAGTACGACTCGTACTAAAGTAAGTAGAAAAAACTTAAATTTAGAATGTATTTTTTTCTTTCTGTGTAAAAGCTGTTATAAATTCTTATGTATGCTTTTTTTGTAGCCAAAATTTGGTACAATTTATGTCAATTTGGTACAATTATGCCATTGAATCGGTACAATTTAAGAATTGTCAGATCCCAACAGTGTCACTGAACACCTTATTTGTTTTTTTTTTTTTAATTTTTTTTTTTATTATTGAATCTTTCTTATCGAAATTTACAATATGTATTCAAATCTGAATTCTACTTGTTGTTTATTAGTTGTTACCAGTGTAACCACTAACTGCTGTATTCAAATTTTAAGACTGTCTTCTAGTTAGGCTCAAAGTTTCGGTTCTTTTTAGCCTCTGGTGACCTTCGAACTGAAGCAAACCCCGAGCGAGGTAGTTAGGGAGGACCATTAGTTTATCGATGTAGCTTATTGAATATTTTTTAATTTCCTCCTGGATAGTGGGGACGTTGAGATCTCTGTGGATAATTTCATTACGTATATACCATGGGGCGCAGACAATTTGTCTGATGTTAGATGTTAGATGCGCATTGGATGCCATATGTCCATATTGGTTTTATGATGGACTTGTATAGAAGAATTTTGTTGTCTAAAGACAAGTTTGAGTTTCCACCGAGAAGCCAATGTAGTTGAGCTGCTTTAAGTTTCATAGCCGTTATTTTCGCTTCGATATGACGAGACCAGGTCAAGCGTCTATCTATATGAATTCCCAAGTACTTTACATGGTTTTCTACCGGAACAGAGATGTTATTTATTTTTACTGCTGGGCACGTTTGTCTTCTGAGCGTGAAAGTTAAGTGGGCACATTTAGCCGGGTTAACCTTTATTCTCCATTTTTCTAGCCATGCCTCTAGTTCATTGATATGGCACTGCAGATTTTGCGATGCGACTTTTGGGTCATGGTTAACGCTAATAAATGCTGTGTCGTCTGCAAATGTAGAGGTATGCGTGCTCAGGTTTGTTGGCATATCCGCTGTGTATATTATATATAGAAGCGGTCCTAATATGCTGCCTTGGGGGACACCAGCAGTAATTTTCTTGAGGGGGAGTATTTATCTTGCGACCTTACTATGAATGTTCTGCCTGTTAGATAGCTCTCCAGAAGCTTGTGAGTGTTTTGAGGAAGCATTCGTGTTATTTTGATGAGTAGCCCATCATGCCAAACTTTGTCAAATGCTTGGGAAATGCCTATAAACAGGGCTGAGCAGTATTGCTTTTTCTCAAACGCCGATCTAATAAGGGTGACAATTCTATGCACTTGTTCTATTGTACCATGTTTCGCTCTGAATCCGAACTGGTGATCCGGGATAATGTCGTGTTCATTTAGATGAGGAGTTATATATAAAGCTTCGATAGGATTGATAATAAGCTTATCGGTCTGTACGACGCAACCTGGCTAGCATCTTTTCCTGGCTTGGGAATCATAACAATTATAGACCTCTTCCATGAGGATGGGAAGTATCCGACTCTTAATATAGCGTTAAAAATGAGTAGCAAGATTCTGGAAGCAGACGATGGTAAGTTTCTTATCATTGACCCTGTGATACGGTCAAGTCCGGGAGATTTTCTAGTATTCACTTTTTCTATTGCAGATTTTACTTGAGTAATGTTAAATTTTAATGGATGGTTTACCTTATCAGGAATGATTGGACGACAGGAACAAGTATGTGTATCATGTGGCGTGAAAACTTTCTCAAGGTGGCCCGCGAAAGCGTTTAATTTTTCATCTGTGTTTTTGGCCCAAGCGCGGTTTTCCAGTCTTAATGGAGATTCTTGGGTTATAGGGCATTTCATATGCCGTACAGCCTTCCATAAGCTATAATTGGAGTTTTTTGTGGCATCTAGGCTGTTTAGATAGCCTTCTATTGCAGACTCGTGGTTCTGTCTCAATTTGTTGCGAAGAGTTGTCAGGCATAATTGTAGTTGGGCCTTAGTGATTGGGGAACGACTGTTTTGCCATTGTCTTCTTAACTTCCTTTTTTCTCTGATAAGGGTCTCTATATCCGTCGATGTATTGTAAGGAGCACGTTTAATTGTCCGCTTGATTGGGGTTGCATTTCTTGCTGCAGCATCCAAGACTTCTGTAAATCGGTCGACAGCTATTTGGATGTCAGATGAATTTTTTAGGGGAATGCACTGTGATAGGAGAGAGCTCACATACATTTTATACTTTAACCAATTTGTGTTTCTGTTTGGATAGGAAATACAGTTTGCAGCTGCGGCGTCAGAGTTACCTTTTACAATGAGGATTGAAGGTGAATCATCAGACGAAAGATCATAGGAGGAACTAACTAGTACCTGATCGCGCTTGATGTTTTTGATAACAGCAAAGTCAATAAGGTCTGGTAGCTTGTTGAAGTCGGTTGGCCAATAGGTAGGCTCACCACTCGATACCACATCAAAGTTATTTGCAGTTACGGTATTGTTTAGCTGATTACCTCTAGGACTAATAAGTCTGGAGCCCAAATATGTATGTTTAGCGTTGTAGTCGCCAGCAGCAATGAATTTCTGGCCCAATGTGGAGAAGAAGTTGAGAAATTTATCGTGTAGAATTTTGTGCCTCGGGGGACAATAAACGGATGTTAACGTTAGTTTGAAATCAGTAAGATTTATAGATGTGGCCTGGATACAATCTTCTTCGAACTCTGGCAATGGTAAGGGTCGAAATCGAAATGAATTGGAATTGAAATCGAACGAGATTTTGAACTCAATTATTTGCAAAATTACTGCAGTTTTTCCTGTTTTCAACAGTGGTTCTTATAAAGATAATTGGTACTCAAAGTATGTATATAAAAGCGAATATTTTAATAAACTTTCTTACAGGCTCGTTTTTAAAATTTGTGCGATTTTAAATCCACTTCATTTCGATTTGTAGAACATGCCCGAATATGTTATAATACTACAAAATACTGAAATATTTGTTACAACGGTTAATCGGGTAATCGACTGAAATTAACCGGTTTAATCGTTAATCGAAAAAAGCCAATATGAAATTAACCAATCAGTTAATCGGGTAGTAATTAATCGGTTAACCGATTGGCGGTTAACCGAATGAATACCCTAGTATTTAGCCATAGAAAATATTAGGGTAATCCCGATCAAGATCGCTTTTCCGAGCCTCGTTGGCGCGACAGGGGACACCAAGTTTTTAAGACAGTGGGTGAGGTTGACATTAAGAAAGGAGTGGCTATGTGGACAAATATAAATGTTTGCTTGCGCTTCACTTTCCCATTAGACCCCCAAAATTTATTTAAATTGGCCATTACTTGTTTTTTATAAAATTTTTTTTTTAATTTTGATCAGGGAATACTTTCGAGTCATTTGTTTATTGATTATTTTTTTGTATGTATACTGAATGTCAAGCTTTGTTTAGATTTTGTGAAAAATTAATTAACAATATCTAAAAAAAATTTTTATGTATTTTTGTCACTTTGAAATGGAACACCCCTATTTTGAAAATTTTCTAAGTGACTGATTCCTCAGGTTCAAAAACGTGCATTGTTAAACATCATATTTGACAAAATTTTTAAAAAAAAAATTTATTAAATTTATATGCTGAAGTAGGCAAGAAGACGTCTGTTCAAAATCAAAATTTTAAACAAAAAATTTCCTTTTATTTTGAAATTACATATTTTTTAACGGATTATATTAACAGAATATTGAATTTACTTCATAATATTGATATCATTTAACGATTAAATTTCTATTATTGTGAATTATATTTAAAATGTTATACTGGAATTTTGCTATACACACAATTGTTAACGAAACTGACTTGAAATTGTAAAAATTAAAAAGATTGCACTTGTCTGGAAGCTAGCCAACGGTGAGCATCATCAATAAAATCTGAACTTGTACTTATACTGAATCTAACCCTAACTCTTTTATTTTTTCTAATCCCAAAAACTTAACCAAACTCAAATTCCTTAATTATTGCTCCTGGCGACGATAAATTATAAAGCCGCGTATAACAAGTAAGCGGGAACAACCTAACTAGTTGGCTTATACTTACACCTTTATAGGCATAGCTAACTCTACGTCCACTAAACTCTAATAAGCCAACTATCTAATACTATGTTCACACTTGAGTTCTTAAACGCGTTTTAGCAGCTCGAACGTGATTAAGCTCTAATCACTTCAAAATCGAGATGATTACCCATACATTGAAGTGATGTGTTAATCACTTCAAATCGACATGATTACAACTAAATCACTTCATAAACCACATAGAATCCACTGAACATACCTAATAATGTAGAATCGCCAACATGTCGTGTACAACCGGCATAGATTTCTGCTAAGTCTAGGTTCACACTATGAAAGTTTTCTTTCAGAAAGTCTGAGTTTATGGGTGAGAGAGGAGAGATGAAAAGCTTGTTCTCTTCCCCTCTCACCAATAAACTCAAACTTTCTGAAAGAAAACTTTCATAGTGTGATCCCAGACTTAATGTTTTTATTTTTTTCCTTAAATAATTCATAAATTTTTACAATTTCATCATTAAAATGATTAAAATAATCTTCTGATAACTTTATAAACGTGTTTTTATCAATTTTTAATACTTTAAAGAAATATAAATTTGTTTGATTTTTTTTGTGTGTTTTTTTCTTAATCATCTGTCTTCTTAATCATCTCAAATGTAATGTGAACGGCTTTGATTAGCTAAATCAACATTTTGCTTAAACGCGTTTAAAAACCCAAGTGTGAACTTAACATAACCCAAGAATTCCCATTCTTACTTGTTCAATGTCATTTATAATTAATATTAACTGCTAAAAAAAAAAAAAAAAAAATCATATATCAACCCATAACCGCGAAAATAACGTAAGCGGCAAAAATAAAATTTTACAGGAGAGAACTTTTTTATTTTATTTCAATTAAATTTTTTAGGAAATTTGTCGCTTACACTAAAATTGTTTTTGCTATAAAATCGTAACGGTAATTTATGTGACCATGACATTTTAGGAGATGATGCAAGTGTTTCCAATAAAGTAATTTATTAAAAAAAACAAAAATTGAAAATCTTGTCGCTAACGTTATTTTCGCGGTTAGGGCTCGATATACTTAGGTGTAGGATTTTTTTTAATTTGCATGACGCCATATGGCATCAAAACTTACTCAAAGGAGCTAAAAGTATGTATCAAAAAATAACGACTTTTTACGTTTGGTAAATAAGTTCAACTCATTTGTGCCGCAAAAAATTAAAGAATATGAAATAGAAAAGATCTTAAATAATTTTCATGAGTCGGACATTTCTGATATTGATGAATCAGATGATACCGACATTTTAGACGACCTAATAGGAGCCTGGAGAAAAATAATTCTTTTGTTATGCAAGAGTTATCTCGACAAGATGATAGGTACAAGATGAAATCGTAGATGAGGAAGTGGAAGCGGATTTTGGGCAACAGGAACAATAAGAGCAAATAGAATAGAAAAAGTTCCGCTTCAATCTGAAAAAGACCTGAAAAGATTAGGCGAGGCAGCTTTGACTACCGCATTGAAAGAACCGACAATTTTATCGTAGTACAGCTTGTATCAACAATTTATGGTCCAGAGCGCGTCAATTTTGTGACACGTTTTTGTGCGACAGAAAAAGAGAATATTGAAATTGAACAGCCAAATCTTGTTTCCATCTACAACCAAAACATGGAAGGTGCAAATGAAATGGACTTTCTGCTTTCCCTTTATCGTATTTCAATTAGGTCCAGAAAATGGGCATTAAAAATTTTTGACCACTTCGTTGATCTTGCTGTATGAAACTCATGGCTGAAGTACAAAAAGGATTGCAACACCAATAAACTTAAAAAGAAAGAATCTATGGACCTATTAGAATTTCGAAATGATTTATCAGATGCACTTCTAATTTTTGCAGCCCAAAAAAGCAATGCGTGTACATTAGACTGGTGGCATTTTTTTTTTTTAAATTTAATTGTTTGCGCTGCTTAAAATATGAGGTTTGGTGTAAGAAATCATGATCTAATTTTTCAGGTCAATCCGAAGGTGCCTAGCCGTGCCGGGTGGGGCCCAAAGTTTCCCATATTATAAAAAAAAACATCTTTTCTATCAGATCTTTAAAGTTATACTACTTGAAAAGCCGAAAATCAAAAATATGGTTTCGTTACGATCTTCCGCAGTGATAGTACTTCAAGTGTGCGAAATTTCAGCTTCCTATGTCATCAGATGGCTTCAGAAAGTTGCGGAAAGAATAGGACATACATGCAAACATCCTGACATACTAAGAAATTATATATCGTATAGATAGATTAACATATGTTCGCGCAACTCAAAATCGCTTTAGCCTATTTGAAAAAATAAAAAAAACTAAAAACTAACTAAAGTTGAAACTTTTTTCTTTATGTTGGCTTTGGTTTTCGAGATATACCGTTATTTCGAAAATTAAGGAGGTTGCACAACATATGTTCGCGTAACTCAAAAACGCTTTAGTTTATTGAAAAACTAAAAAAAACCGAAATTCCGCAATAAAATTTACTTTAAGAAAGGTAAAACGTTTTTCTTATATGCGCAGTCGTTTTAGAAACATAATTTTTTTGTTCTGGAAAAAAAAATAATTTTTTTTATTAAAATTTCGGAATTTTTGTTTTTAAAAATTCATAAAAAATTGAAAAATGCAGCTATGCTTAGGGATGAAACGATACCTCTAAGGTATCGATACATTTACTCGGTGTGGTATGGCTCGTAAAGTATCGATACCTACTTAGTATCAAAAAAAAAGTATCGATACTTACATACTTGTATCGGTACTTGTATCGGTTTGTTCTTATTAGTGTTTTAGTACTATACAATACAATTAGAACTACGACCCATTAACATTTTTGTGCGAAACAAAAATTGTAAAGATTGACACCACTTTTAGTTACTACCAAGTACCAATTTCCTCTCGAAAGCTCTTTTTTATCTTAGGAAATAAAATTTTTATAGAACGTTCAGGATATCAACCTTTTATTTACCTTTTATTCCAGAAATTAACAATGTCACTATGTATTTATTTTAAATGTAAATATGTATTTTATTTTTAAATTGATAAATATACAGTAGTTTTGACTTAACGGCCTTTTGTTTAAGTGCACTTTTCACCTAACTGCACAAAATTAATATTTTTAACACCTTTTCTTTAGCTTCACTTCGGAAAATCAAATCTTGTAACGTTAATTTAACCGCCTTATACTCAATGCAAATGGAGTATACCGATGACAATACACGAATACATGGGCGTAGCCAGGATAAAATCTAGGGGGGGGGGGGGCAAAAATTTTTTTTTGGTAAAATGCTTTTTTGACCGCCTTTTACTCAATGCAAATGGATGAAACTTTGCAGGCATACATATTCCTGATGACAATACACAAATACATTTGCGTAGCCAGGATAAAATCTAAAATAATTTTAAAATTATTTTCATGCAAAAAATCAAAGTTAGCTGCACTTTGACTTAACTGTCCAAAATACATATTTTCTGTAATTATTCTTCAAAATTATTTTTGCGTGCCTTTTGTATACCTGCATATTTATCATATTTTTGGGCAGTTGTAAAATATTTTCATTTAAAACATTAAAGTTAGCTGCTACATAAAAAATTATGGTGTCCACTATTTCACATAAATATCCAATTTAAGCTGTTTATAAAAACAAAAATCGCAAACAAGTCAAGTTGGCATCATAATAATTCATTTATTTTGTTATCATGTACCTACACTCATGCATTTGGTTTGCGGTTACAGCAACTTTACCACGATGATATGAAAGGAATAGTAAATCTTAGGCCTGAAACAGAATAAAGTAGTTGTAGTAGTATATTAAGCTGCCGAATGCTCTGTAGCGCAACTAAGTTCAAAATTTCGAATTTGGGTTTAACTGCAACGACTTCTACAACTATTATTCTGTTGACACTTCTTTGAAACTGCCGTTTTTAACTTTTGATAGCTTGCAGCGCTATTCTTAACGTTTTACTACAGCGAAAATTCTGTTCCCCACTTTATTGTTACCAATTTGGCTACCTCATTCTTTACAAAAACGCATAACAGATGACTAGAGGTTGTTTGAACGTCATTGTTTTTATCAATTCATTAATAAAAACGTTGTTACTCCTCTTTCAAACACTTTATTTTAGTTATACAGGTAAGCAAAATTGCGTACCTGCTCATTAAGGCAGCTAAATAAATTTAACATAGCTGCATTTTTGATTTATCTGCAAAAAAAATCGTGCAAAGGAGATTTTACAGCTAAGTCAAAATTATGTATAATAAAGGGTGGTAAAACCATAATCGACGATGTTAATTGTAAGTCACACCTTAACGTCAAGTTTTTTGCGCAATTTAAATTGACCTTTCTTTGTATTTAACAACTTCTATCACAATTGAGCAGCGCGTTAAGATTGTAAAAGCCATTTAAAAAATGGGCTTTTATTCAAAATGCATTTCGTGCACATCGTGATTTTTTTGGTCAGTATAATCGACCAAATGTTTCACAATCGGGAGAATTGTACGTAAATTTCAGCAAACTGGGTATGTAAAAAATGGGAAAACAAATGTGCATGCTCGCCCAGTTAGTTCTGCGGCTCGCGGCTTTATCGGGCCGTATTTCTTCGAAAATGAGGTCGGCCAAGCAATTACCGTGAATGGTGTTCGCTATCGCGAGATGATAACTGACTTCCTATAGCATGAAATTGAGGAAATGGACCTAGCGATATGTGGTTTATAGGTGTTTACTGGTCAAACGGTTTCTTGATACCGTTACAGCTGTTCCAGCTTTGGAAAATAATCAAAAATTAAAGATTAATTTCAATACCAAAGTAAAACGATTACTTTTGACCGATACCGAGTATATTTTTACCGATACTACTTGGTACTCGGTTGCTAAGTATCGATTACAAAAATAGTTGGTACTTATATAAAAGTATCGAATATGTACTTGTATTTACTCGTATCGTTTCATCCCTAGCTATGCTTCTAATTTTATGCAGACATATTAAAAAGAACATTGCAAACAAAACAAGCTATAAATGATTAAAATCTGTTAACAACTTTTGATTTTATGTATTCACAAAAGACGAAAAATTTTTATTAATTTAAGAATTTTATTAAACCGCCACATCTTTTGTGAATACATATTTTTGATTTTCGGCTTTTCAACTTGTATAACTATAAAGATCTGATAGAAAATATGTTTTTTTTTATAATATGGGGAACTTTAGGCCCCACCCGGCACGGATAGGCACCGTCGGGTTGACCTGAAAAATTAGATCATGATTTCTTACACCAAACCTCAAATTTTAAGCAGCGCAAACAATTAAATAAAAAAAAAAAAATCCCATACAAGATGCGACCAGTCTAGTGTACATGTGGCCGTCCAACGAAGTCACCACATGAAAACAGCCCTACAACTTCGGAGAGAAGTAGTTTACTGCTTCCAAACTGAAGTGTATCCATATGTTTCCATTAGGTATGATGGTATTAATTTTTGACCGAAATAATGGGTACATATATCTATAAACATAAATTTAAAATTATGTATATTCTAATTTGTATTTTTTTAAAATATGTGGCAGCATTCCTTAAAACATGTTTCAACACGTTTTATGTGAACGATTTTGGGGATATTTGTGTGAAAACGTCGTTGACGATTTGCTTGGACGGTCGCCTACGCATCCTCAAGGATTTTATATGGTCGTACACGCCTCGTCAAGGATGTCTTCAAGACATGGCCAACTGGACAGTGAAGGGCACACACATACTATCACATTTATGCTTGTGTTGACAAAATAACAACAATGCAACAGCCGAACGTACATTGTCACAGACCACACAAAGAAATTTATAGTGTGCACGTGTCGACGTCACACAAGCAGCAATTTTATTCCTACCCTGCAAATAATAGGACCAGTCCAAACACGCGTGTAAAGAGTAGTCCACAAGGGACCAGGACTAGTCCAAAACTAACCCAAACGTTTGGAAAAAACCTGGTCTATTTAACATTACGATGTCCTAGGAGAGGACCATATAACCCACCTTTGGACCACTTAGGAGTAGTTTTAAAACTACTCCATGGTATACTCAAGAGGTTTAGTTTTGAAGTCGTTTAAAAGCGAAAGCATGTCGTTAAAAAACGAAGACATGTCGTCTCACTACGAACACTTTTTAACAATGACATGGTCCATGCTTGCATTACATCGGACCAGTCCATGGAGTAGTCCATTTTATCAAAATGGATCAGGTGGTCCAATTTTATTTGCAGGGTATGCACGCGTACATAGGATTTGCAAATGTGCCCTTCACTGCCTTAAAACCACTTTGGGGTCCATTTATTGAAAAAAGAACAAAATTTTAAATTAAAATTTAATATTAAAAGCGAGATAATAAAAAAATTGGATTTTTAAAATTCAAAATCAAAAAGATGTACCGAAAGGGTTAAAATATAAATTTCAATCAAAATCTAAATACTTTAAAAAAAATCATATATAAATTTTATAAAACAAAAAATGTGAATATAAAATAAACAAGTTAGAGTGCTATATTCAGCTGTGCCGAATTTTTAATACCCTCCGCCGACAGTTCGAATATTTCAGGAGTGATATCTATATGATATCTTATTATTACACTGTGCAAGAAATTTACACTTATTATGGGCACTTGGCCTTTTAACCTAATTCGGGTACGCTGATTCCAGTGGTATAAGCCGTTTCTTTAGATTAGATCTAGTTTTCGAGATATACCGTTATTTCGAAAATGGAGGAGGTTGCACAACATATGTTCGCGTAACTCAAAAACGCTTTAGCTTATTAACTAAAATAACCGAAATTTCGCAATAAACTTTCCTTTAAAAATTAAAATTTTTTTTTTGGCAAAAAAAGGTTTTGCATTCAGAAAAATTAACTGTGTATAGGGAAATAAAAAAACTGAGAATAAAACAACAACAAAAAATGTTTGTTATGAAATTATCACTATAGATGAGGGCTGTTTTACTGAATGTTCTACCATTAAAAAGTAATTTTTTTGAAAATCAAAAATAGGAGATTTTAAATATAGGCCTTCGATTTACAAAATGCATTTTTAACGTAGGAAATTTGTTTTTTGGTTGTAGGAAAAAAAGAGATTTTCAGACACGTAGGGATTTTTTTAAATTTCTAATGGCATCACTGAAAATGTACGTATTTGAAAGTTATAATTATTAATTTGTTAATTTTTGACGTTCGGAAGGATAACATCAATGAACACAGCGGTGTTCACCGCACAGAAAAAATTATTGCCGAATTATTTTCAAACAAACGCTTGTTTGAAAATTTTTTTAATTTCTACAAATTTTTTTACTGATTCAATTAAAATTTTTGTTTGATTTTTATTTAACCAACAAAAATGTTGACAACCATTCAAAAATATAATACACGCGATATTGGTTTCAAGTTTTCATAATTTTGTATGAAATATTTAACGCTTTTTAATTTTGTCGTCTTTTTGCATTTTTTTATTTGATCGTAAAGGCTGTTTTACACTATCACACAAGTCTTAAGACTTTTGGTCTTACAAAATGAAATGATTTTTGGTCTGATTGTCAAAAAATCAAAGAGAAATTTTTTTTCATTACATTTTGCTTCTACACTATCACACTTCAAATAAAAAGTAAAATCTTTGTGATTTATGAGATCCACTTTAGATTACAAAATAAAGACGAAAAAACATTTTATTAAGCATTGGAACATTGTTAGCTGGCGTATTATTCACTAACTTGCACATTTAAACTTGCACCTTGGTCCTCAGATATATTTTTGCTTTATTTTTAATATTTCTTTAATATTTAATAATTTTTATTTTGATGTGGCCGGCAAATTATTCAACAGCTGTTTTTTTATTTTCTTCTAG
Source organism: Pollenia angustigena (assembly GCA_930367215.1). Classification (NCBI taxonomy): domain Eukaryota; kingdom Metazoa; phylum Arthropoda; class Insecta; order Diptera; family Polleniidae; genus Pollenia; species Pollenia angustigena. Next base: position 141,110,536 of record OV884056.1, on the reverse strand, counting down.
GGTGGAAAAGTTGATACAATCATATTTTTTTTCGTCTGTGTACCGTATTTAACGATTTTTTACAACAAATATTTGTGATTTATTTAAATTTTAAAAGAATTCACTTGAAATTTTATATTTTTTTTATCGTTTTGCAATTTTTTATTAGAAAAAATAATAGTGAATATTTGTGCACAAAATTTTAATTTTCCATCCCTGATTTTCTTCTTGTGCTTTTGTAAAAACACAATTCTGATAAAATGAAAAATCTAATCGTTTAGAAAAATTTCAAAAAATAGAGAGAACCATACGACTGCCAAATTTCTTTACGTATTTTTTGACATTTCATTACAAAATGGTTTTACACTATTATACATTATGAATGATTTGTAAGTTTTTGACATGTCTTAACACAAAGTATTATAGTCTAAAATGGCCTTAAGCAACACTTTCTAATGTGAAATATAAGAACTACAACAAAAAACACATACAGTCTATTTTTGGACACTTTAAAAAAGTACAACAGTAAGAAAGATGAAGAGGTTTGAAGTAAAAAAAAAAAACAAAAACAGGTAAAAAAACGTTTCACTCTTTTTAAACAACAGAAACAACAACAACAACATTATAAGAAACAAAATACATTTTTGGTTGGTTTCAAAGTTGGTTAAAAAAACAAAATCCCGTATTCAATTTTTTCAAACTGTTTGCTTAAATACATCAAATACAAAAATATAATGATGACGAAAAACATATCGAGTCGGTCTGTCGCCGTTTTTGGGTTACATTTCTTCTTCATTAGCAAAGGAAAGGATACAGCAACAGTGAGTGATGACGAAAAACATTGTGTGTATGAAAAAAGACTTCGTTCAAAAATTATTCCAACAAAAAATGTGTCTCAAAGCCAGCCGGCCGCTCTGTTCTCTCTCCCATCATCTTCTAATACAGTGCCTGCTTGTGTGCGCATCATTGCTTGTGCAAAAACCTTTTTTTTTTGTGATTTTGAAATTTAGTATATGAATTTCAGTAAACTTTTTGTTTGATTCAGTTAAATTATTTGTTTGAAAAAATCAGTGTTTTTTTCAATAAACAAAATGCAAATAAATTGTTTGAATATGCGAATTTGTTTATAGGACCGATTTCAGACAAAAAATTGTTTGATTCTACAAATTTTTTGTTTGAATTGGAAAAATAATTTTTTGTGTGCGCAATAACCACATTTGTAAAAAAATGACCGAACGTTTAACCAGGAAAAGTAGTATACATACTACCATAGTATACATGGTATGTAAACCATATGTCTGTCAGGGGTATTAAGAACTTTCCTGCAGTAGTAATACAAACAGATCTTTTTAAACCAACAAGACAAAAGTAGAGTAGGATTAATGCGTTTGTGCTGATGTTTGTAACACCTTAAAATATTTAAACCTTTAAGTATATCGATCGGCTCAGAATCACTTTCTGAAAGTGATACATTTTTCTAAATAACAATGGAACAAAACAATACCGACGTTTTATTTCTATAGAATCAATAGGAAATTATAGCCCGATGTTGTTTATTTTCAATTGGGGAATTCACAAGGAAGTCATAAAGTTGTAGTCATATGTCTAAAAATAATTACTAGAAATATATGTATGTATGTACATTAAAGTGGGTAAATTTTTTTTGCCCACCAAGCGTATACCAAAATCGTAATCTAAGCAAAATTCTAAGAACTTTTCCTAAAGAAATCAAAGTTCTAAAATCAAAATCGAGCTTCCGGTTTTTGACTTGAAAATTTGGTGCTCAGGAAATCTGAAAAAATAATACTTTTTTGAAAATATTTATTGAAATTGGTGAATAGTTGGCCTGTATCGCTGAAAGAGGGCTTGTTTAAAAGAAAATTCTCTCAGCTTTATATATCTGTACCCATTTTTAGAAAAATCTGTACATCAATAAATGGCTAAGAGGTTTTTGTCAAAATAATCATAGTCAAGCTGATAAGAAACCTAAAACTGTTACAATTTTGATACATAAAGCTACGTTCACAATCAAAAAACATTTTCATTTGGTGTTCATAATAGAGCAACAATTTCTTTTGCACCCACACACATTTTGCATCAAGAAACCGTTCGCAAATTTTAGCCACAACAATATTATGCATTTGTTTTTATTTTCGTAAACATTTTGTTAAAATTTTCATTCAAAACTAAATAAAATTATTTTAAACGTCAGAAACAATTTCATACAAATTGTTGCTGAAGTTCTAGTTGACTCAACTTAAGTTACATTTTTAAAAAAGATTCAGTTATATTTTTGTTATAAAAATGAAAGGAAAATATATGAAATACTTTGGGAAGAAAAAAGATAGAAGAAAAAACGAAATTGTTTTTTTGATTGTGAACGTACACAGAAAAAATTATTTTTTCAATTCAAACAAAAAATTTGTAGAATCAAAAAATTTTTTGTCTGAAATAGGTCCTACAAACAAATTCGCATATTCAAACAATTTATTTGCATTTTGTTTATTGAAAAAAAAACGCCGATTTTTTCAAACAAATAATTTTACAGAATCAAACAAAATGTTTACTGAAATTCATATACATTTTTAACAAATAATTTTGCTGAATCAAACAAAAAAGTTTTGGCACAAGCAATGACGCGCACACAAGCAAGCACTGTTGGTGAAGATGAAGCAGAGCAGAGCGGCCGGCTGGCTTTGAGACACATTTTTTTGTTGGAATAATTTTTGAACGAAGTCTTATTTATACACACAATGTTTTTCTTCGTCACTCACTTTTGCTGCATCCTTTCCTTTGCTAATGAAGAAGAAATGTAACCAAAAACGGCGGCAGACCGACTCGATATGTTTTTCGTCATCATTCTATTTTTGTATTTGATGTATATAAACAAACTGTTTGAAAAAATTGAATACGGGATTTTGTTTTTTTTTTTACCAACTTTGAAACCAACCAAAAATTTATTTTATTTCTTATAATGTTGTCATTTCTGTTGTTTAAAAAAAATGAAACGTTTTTTTTTACCTGCTATTGTTTTTGTTGTTTTTTTACTACAAACCTCGTCACGCTATTTTATCATTTTTCTTATTGCTGTACTTTTTTAAAGCGTCCAAAAATAGACTGCATGTGTTTTTTGTTGTAGTTCTTATATTTATCATAAAGAAGTGTTGCTTACAATCAATAAAAAAATGCAAAAGGACGACAATATTAAAGAGCATTAAATATTTCATACAAAATTATGAAAACTTGAAACCAATAGCGCGTTTATTATATTTTTGAAGAGTTGTCCACATTTTTGTTGGTTAAATAAAAATCAAACAAAAATATTGATTGAATCAGTAAAAAAATTTGTAGAAATCAAAAAAAAATTCAAACAAGCGTTTGTTTGAAAATAATTCGGCAATAATTTTTTCTGTGTAGCTTAAAAGTTAAATAAAATAATTTAACTAAATTTTAATTCAAAGTTGATTAAAATAAAATAATTCTGCGGCATTTTGACAAAACATCTTCGGTGGAGATAAGAGAGCAAAAAAGATTTATAAAAAACTCGGTGAAAAAAGCATTTTTGTTAAAAAATAAAATAAACCGAAATTAAAGAAAAATTTTGTTCATAATACAAAATTTTAAAAACGTAAGCAAAAATGTTTTTTAATGAAAATTCGTACGATTAACACCATTTTTTTCAACTTTTTAATTTTGATTTTGATGTTTTGTCGAAATGCCATAGAATTGATTAATCAAAACTTAATTAAACGAAAATTTCTTTAAATAAAATTTAAGCAAAAACTGAAAATAAAAAAATTAAAAAATAAATATTTTTATTATTATTCTATTTTTTATTAAAACGCATTTTTTTGGAAAATGCACAACTATAAAAAGGAACCAATTAAAATAAAAAATTTATAAAAAAAAAAAATACTGGCCAAGGCGGGGGTAAATAAATTTAGTTTCGGCCTATAGCTGCCTGCAATTTACATACAAAATCTTTTTTGCTAGCCATTCGTGGTATTCTGTTGTGGCTTTTAATAGTAACTGCCAAAATATCATCTCGATTACATCTATGGCACGTGGGAAAAATTGGTAAGCAATTGTACAAATCGCTCAGATTCCTGAATATGTGCCGGTAACGCTAGATCAGTAAACGGTAGATGCTTGTAGTAAATGGCGGCTCAGACAAATTGCTATCGTCCATTTCCAATTTAAAAATTTTATTAGCTTTAAAAACAGAAATTTCTGAAATACAATTGGACACTTTCAGAAGTTTCAATTGGAAATTTTTTAAATTAAATTATAAATTTCTGAAATATAGTTAGAAAATTCTGAAATACAATTGGAAATGGTGTAGTAAGAAACATAGGCCCTAATTATATAATTTGCAACGTTACGCCAAAGAATTACATTGAAAGCAAAAACGAATTCATAAATATTTTGTAATTTTGTTGTTGCTTTCTACAGAAATTCTTTTTGCGTTTTAAAATTTCAAACGCCTCATCACTTGTGGCGTTGAAAATTCGAAAACGGTACATGCATTTTTGTAGCAAGCAACAACAAAATTACAAAATATTTATGAAATTGTTTTGCTTTCAATGCTTTGGCGTTGCGTTTTACATAATAAGGGCCATAATTTAAAAACATAAAATAAGTTTGTAATTCTATCGCTCACACAATTTAAAGTTAAAATTCTCACGTTTATTCCATTTTAGAAATGTACGGTAAACAAAAATAATTTTTTTTAATAAAAATTTTCACTTTTTTGACGCGTTTTCAAGAATAGCCAGCATTATATAAAAAATTTACAAAAACTCGCATTAAGCGCTTAAGTTAATAAGTGCTGTTATGGCTTAAAGGTTATGTGGGCCTTGTGACCAAGTATGTAATGGTTTAATTTCTGGTTTGGCCAGTATTTTTTCTTTTAAATACAATTTTATTGAAGTCGTAACCCAATAAAAAATGGAGCTTCGAACGAAGCAGGTTTGTAAGGAAGACATTAAGTTTATATGGCGAGTTCCCACTTTGAAGCAATACATTTATGACACATAAAGCATATAAAAATTGTTAGATGTAACGATCAGCTTTACACACTGATACAGTTATTTTTTAGTATTATACCTTACAATCCTGCTTCGTAGTAAGGGAATGCCGTAGCACTTTAAATGTTATTCTTTTTAAGTTGTTGAGAGCTCCTTAACTTACATACTTTACTGCATTTCTGTATGTCTTATTGCGTAGCGCATAAAATTGCGCTTATTTTTTTAAATGTACCTACTATTAGTGCTTCGCAAAATGAAAAAAATAAAATACAATTTTTTATTTTACCAGCTATGAACATTTTGACAAAAATCTCCTAACCAATTATTTATGTACAGAATTTTCTAAAAATGAGCACAGATATATAAAGCTGAGAAAATTTCCTTTTAAACAAGCCCTCTTTCAGCGATACAGGCCAACTATTCACCAATTGCAATAAATATTTCCAAAAAAAGTATATTTTTTTCAGATTTTCTGAGCACCAAACTTTCAAGTCAGAAACCGGAAGCTCGATTTTGATTTTCGAACCATTGTTCCTTTAGGAAAAGTTCTTAGAATTTTCCGTAGATTACGATTTTGCTATACGCTTTGTTACTTTTTTTGGGCCCGAACAAATTGACCCACTCTAATGTACATATATGACTGCTGCTGGCAACCGCTTATAATGTAGATTTCTAATGTACAGTTATGACGAATCAATGAACACAGCATAAACATTTTTATTTTGTTTGAAACATAAAAATAGTTTTTTTAAACAATTGAAGCACAGCCGCGAATTACGCGTTTACAACGTGGTTCTAATTTCTGGAAGTTTGTTTTTTTTTTTGTTGGTTTTATTTCTACTAGGAAAATTTTTTTTATGATTTTGAACTTACGAGGCGAAAACCCAAATTAGACGCTCTAAAATTAGAACAGGGTGTTCTAATTTCTGGAATTTTTTAAATTTTTTTTGTATATTCACTACAAATTATTTTTTTCGCTCATTAAAGTAAAGTACAAATAAAACGGGGAATCACCGGGTTATTGGTAGTGTGACCAATTCGGTCATATGCGTATGAAATTTAATATGCTTGTACAAATTTGGGTCAGTTAAGAACTGAAAGTCAATTAGAACAATAATTAAAAAACTTTTATAAAAGGTTGTCTGTGAATTTAATATGTTCAATTAATAAAATGTTATTAAATAAAAACTGGGGTCTAATCACCGCATTCGATATCGAGCAAACTTGATCGAAATTATTTTTTTTGAAACTCGATATCGAATGAAATTTATTGAATTTGAAATAATAGCATTCGATAACGAGTAACTCGACATTACATTTATCGAGTTTTCATTCGATACGTCAGTGTCTATCGTATGCGAAAAAATCCGATAGATTATTCGATACGATAGTATCGAATGCGGTGATTAGACCCCTGGTTTTAGTTAAAATAAAGCTTACACAACTTATTATTAATTATAACTATTTCATTATAATTTTATAATTTTCTGTAAAAAATGTCCAGAAATTCGAACTTTTCAGAAATTTGAAATGCCCGGTGCACAAAGTGGTTTTAATTTGTGAGATTCTACTGTATATATATAATTATATATAATACATAAATGGTATGGGCGCTTTTTGTGCCTAAATTATTATTTTGGTAACAAAAAAGTAATTGCGTGTCTATAAATTATTAAATGATTTTGTTTATTTTCACCTACTACTACTTTTCTATCAATTTTATTAAAGTAAAAGAGGAAAATAAAGTTCAACGATTATTAGAAAGTTTTTAGATTACACTGTGCTTGTTGAAAACCCGAGAAGCGTACACTTGGCGGGTAAACCTCGTTCGAGTACGCTGAGTCTAGTGTAGCTAACCGTTTTCGATCTACATAGTAATACCGTTTCTTCGAAAATGCAGGAGGTTAAACAGCATATATTCGCGTTATTCAAAAACGGTTTAGTTTATTGAATAAACTAAAAAAGCCGAAGGCTAAATTTGTGTTAATCTGCGCAGAAATATAAATTTTTTTGGCAAAAAAAATATTTTTTTGCGAAAGTTTAAAATTTTTGTTTTTAAAACGACAAAAAAATTGCTGCTATGCTGTTAAACACGTAAAAAACAGAGTTCAAAACAAAAAAAACTTTAAAAGATTCATATCTTTCCACAACTTTTGATTTTATTTACAAAACGACTGCGCAGATAAAAAAAATTAAGCCTTACTTAGAGGTAATTTTATATAATTTTTTTGGACGCCGCACAGACAGGTATTTGGCCCTTAAAGTCGCTCAAAATTGATTTTTTTATATTAGCACAACACTATTTTTACTGTTATTTTTTAAAAGTCAGGTAAGCCCTCGAAACAATAGAACCAACATGGCGCGCTTCAACCTTTCACCAGCTGCATAAAGTCAGTCGGAAGTTACCATTCGAAAAACGTGTTCGTATGATTTGTTCGATACGCTCAAAACTTTAGTGTCTTCAAATATTCATTTTATGGTGATAAAGTAGATTTTGTGTTAGTTTATATTATGGATTGTTTTCAATCAGGTATGTGCTTTATCTAAAACTTAAGTTTAACCTGGATTCTAATTATTAACTAGTTTTTTGCCCTTAATAATTAAGGTCTACAAATGCAAAAAAAAAAAGAACACACACATCTTCTTATTTCACAGAGGTTTTAAACTATTTCTGTTCATTTCTGAGCTTAAAATTTGATAGTATTTTGTAGAATAGATCCTCCAGAAATTTAAAAATCACAAAACAGCCACCCCAATCCACCCCTAAATTGTTAGCGATTTTTTAGTACATGCGCTTTGAAAACTAGGTTAATCAAGAATTTCAATAAAATAATTTTTTCGAGACCAACTGGGCTTATTGTTGGACATACCGAAGGCAACACTAATGATGGGAATACCGGTCGCCGCTATTTTGAAGAACACGAAAGATCAGCAGAGATATCTGGGATTGACAAAAATTTAATATACTGGTTAAAAATAATAATTGATGCCATGTGCTTTGGTATTAAAATTAAGGATACTGCTGAATTGTATGGTTCCCTTTATAAATTTCACTCTGTAGCACCGACCTTGCACAAGGTGTTGCGCCATGGAGCAGCCGTAAAAAGGCAGTCGATTCTGCTAATTGGTCAACTCTCCCGTAATAAATATGTTCGCACATACAGGCTGGATTATTCTACAAAATTTTCAAGAATAGAATGCAACCAAGATGTGCTAAGCAGGTTGCTTTTGACATCAGGCCCTGTTCTGAAGTCTTAAACTTACTCGAAGAAAACGGCAATTGCAACGTTAATATTGAAAATAAATACGATACTGTAACAAATGACGAATAAATAAGATTTATAATAATGTTTTTTGCCTTTTTCTACACTGAAATACCCTAACCTACCTTTAAATCCAATAAAATACTAATATAAAATTTTAAATGAAAAAAAAATACTTTTGAGCGATTTTTAGGGCCAAATACCTGTCTGTCTGTGCACCGGGTGCCCCGATTGTCGGCAAAAAAAGTATCAAATTCGAACACAGTGTTTTAAGTGATTTATCGGTAAAAATTAAGCAAGTGAATTAAGCGTTTACTTATATCAACAACAATTCTGCAGAAAATGTTGGAAATATTAAGAAAATATTTAATTGATAAATATTTTTGTTTACTGGTGCAAATTTAATAAATTGTTTAATTAGTATCACAAAATTTTTAATTGAAATCAATTTTTAATTTTTTTTCTGTGTAACCCGTAATTTCGTTCAAGTGAAAATAAGAGCAAGATTACAAGAAAATGGTATTTCCTATAGAAAATTGTTAAAAAAACTCAATAAACATCATTATATGAAATGGAATAGTTTGTCAACATATACATATAGGACTTAAGCCATCGATTCTCTTGAGTAACCGACATCCAACTGCCCATATGAAAAGCAAGGGATCTCTAAATATGTATATTTCGGCCACTGGGCCATATTTAATAAATATACCAAATTTATCTAAAATAGACAAATTTACAAAAGTACAATTTTTTTTTCGTTTTTACAACATAAAGAGTACACTATATTTAAATCTGGACCACATGCCCTATGTCGCATGTAGAAACTACGACAATTGTTGGGAAAGTAACTTTAGTTAAGAATAAGATTAATTTTTTAGTTATCTTGTATTTATTAGTTATTTATTATTTTATCTTTTAGTGTTAAAATCAATGTACAGATGTAATTTTAAAATTGTTGTGCATAATTGTTCTTCAACCCCACTGTAAATACTAGAATGTTCGTTATTACGTTATCTTAATTTATTGTAACACCTTAAAGTATGCCCTAGTTTATGATGCATAATAACTCAATTTTATTCAGCCATATAGTTAATGCACACAAGTCTTACGTATTTTGAAAAAAAATACAAACCCGTCATGATAAATTGTTCTTGTTTTTTGAAAATTTTCAAACAATAATTAGATCAGGGAAGCATTTTCGAAAAATACTAAAGACTTTGTGGGATAGTTTCTAACGGCCTTAACTAGGGATGAGATTTTCATGCACTTAAAATCGAAAATATGCGATTAAAATAAGCACCAAAAAATACAAAATATGCATTAAAAAAATAAAAAATATGCACTACAAATTTAAAAAAATTCCATAAAAAATCGCTATTATAAAAATTCAAATTATCAAATATCTTAAAAAAATAATTTAAATAACACTGTGCTCGAAATTGACACTTTTTTAGACAAGCTGGGCACTTGTCGTTTTAACATAATTCGGGTACGCTGAATCCATTGGCGCTGGACTGATATTTCGCAATAAAATTTCCTTTAACAAAAGTTAAACTTTTTTCTGATATGTGCATTCGTTTTAGAAACATATTTTTTTTTGAAAAAAAATTTATCAAAATTTTGAATTTTTTATTAATAAGATTTCTGTAAGACGTGCTAAATTCCCAATTTTTCACATTTGATAAATACACTGAAATTTATTGTTGAGGGAAAGCTAGCTTATATGCGCATTTCACTGATTGCTTAGACCAGCTCATCGGGAAACCTTTTCCAAAGATTTTAGAAAAGCCAAAAATATTATGCAAATAAAACCCTAAAAGCGAATAAGTCTTACTTGTACCAATATCAAAGCTTAAACAAAACACCAACAATAAACAGTGAGTTTATCTTTGCTTACATTCTTTTTTTGTTGTTTAAAAATTCATAAAATATTGGAAAATGCAGCTAGGCTTCTAATTTTTTGCAGACAATGATGATTAAATAAATGACTTAAGTCTGTTAGCATTTGTTCTTTCCTAGTTGCTGCAGTTTAGGGCACAATCGGTGCACTCCATCACAAATTTATGTTAGTTTTTGTCATGTTTTTAGGGAGGTAGTTCCACATTTGGATGCACAACTATTTTCCTTCTGAAGCAATTCTGCTGGAATTCAATCTCAAACAGCCTAGACGAACTAGAAACAATTTGAAACCTAAATGGGTAAATCGACTTAAAATTAATGAAGGACCCAGAATATTTTATACTTTATAGACTTGATGGAACCTTACATGAATATTAAAAAAAAGATTCACATGAAATGACAAACTTAGTATGTATACCTTCATACCCCACTGCTGATTAAGGATATAAAGTTGTAAAAAAATGTTTTATTAAAAATGGTAACTTTAATTACTTCTTCATGCTCTAGTTGTTCAACGGTGAAATTCATGCAGAGTTCCTACTTCGTAATGTTAAGCTTTCAGTTCCTATTCGCCCTTCCAGAAATTATATTCCCCTAAGACTTCAGTACTTTCATTCTAATTATGCAAATGATCTCTAAAAATGGTAAATTTAATTTCTTCTTCATGCTCTAGTTGTTCAACGGTGAAATTCATGCAGAGTTCCTACTTCGTAATGAGCTTTCAGTTCCTATTCGCCCTTCCAGAAATTATATTCCCCTAAGACTTCAGTACTTTCATTCTAATTATGCAAATGATCTTTAAAAATGGTAACTTTAATTTCTTCTTCATGCTCTAGTTGTTCAACGGTGAAATTCATGCAGAGTTCCTACTTCGTAATGTTGAGCTTTCAGTTCCTATAAGCCCTTCCAGAAATTACATTCCCCTAAGACTTCAGTACTTTCATTCTAACTATGCAAATGATCTCCAAATTTTACAATGTTTATACGTATATTAATTTCTATGATCCTATTGGCATCAAAAATAACCTCGCAATGTGAGAAACAATTTCGTTTTTTTCTTATTTCATTCCAAAGTATTTCATATATTTTCCTTTAATTTTTCGAACAAAAATGTGGCTAAAGTTTCTTTTAAAAGTTGAGCAACAATTGGTACCTATGCATTTGAAAGTGGCGTCTAAATTATTTTATCTAGTTTGGAATGAAAATTTTAACAAAATGCTTTAAAAAATAATTGAATACTTAAAATTGTTCTGGAAATAATTTTCAAACGGTTTCCTCATTGAAAATATGCGTGGTTGCAAAAAAATGCTCTATTATGAACACCAAGCTAATTTTGCTGCTAACATTGTGTACAAGACTTAAGTCTCTAAAAAATAACTTTAATCTTGATTTTTTTCGCAATAGATACTAGATTTATTTTAAGCATATTAGCCAGTAAGAAATATTAGTTTCATTGAAGAAATAAGTAGTTAAATAAACAAAAAATTTTGAGCGGGAATCTCGGGATCCCGGGAATATGATTTTTATTTCCCGCTTTGCTGGGAATCCAAAAAGTGCGGAAAAAAACTCTAACTATTATACTGCAACAAGAACTTAAAGCATACATACATCCTATCGACTTTAATTAATATTATTTGCTTAGCAAAAAAATTTTTAAAGTTAAATTTTTGCGTTATGTTATGGACGTCCATAACTTATTTAACATTTAATTTAAAAGAATGAAACCAGGAAATAAATGAAAAAAAACATATAAGTTATAGATTTTTTGAGATACTGATGCTGTTTTGTTTAAAAAAGAGATTTCTATCACATAATTTTCTAAATTCTATTTTTTTTTGATAGACAAACCTTGCTTCTTAAATTTTTATATCACTTCCCCTTTATTTTTTTTTTTAAGTTAAATTCATTTTAAGATTTAGTAAATAACACTGATTTAAAAATTTTAAGTTTGGAAAAGTACCAAGGACGCCACATGCCTAGATAAGTTAATTGGGACCTCCTGAACACGAAAAACGCTGTATTTTTTTTTCCTAAGTACAGTTTTTTAGATAACGGTACTTTTGTGCTTTTCGGTGTATGGTCCCACTCAAACCCTTGTGGAGCCCAACCAAAAAGTCCAATCGAAATAAATGGCACATCGTTGGAAAGTTAATTGAATGCCTTTTCTTCAAAATTTGCGTATTTTTACGTTGTTTTCAAAAGTTTTCATTTTTATTTCGTTTTTTTTTTCTACGTTATATTAAATATCGGGAATGTTTTATTTTTTAACCAAATAGTATATATAATTACCAACAATTTAAGCGTAATTCGGATGAAAAATAAAATTTTTATTAAGGATTTTGTGGAACGACAATATTTTCTTCTCATATAAAATTCCGTTTTTTTTTAAACCATCAGTTTTAACGTTTTTTTCAGCATATCGACAGAAAATGCATTCAATTAACTTTCCAACGATATGCCATTTATTTCGATTGGACTTTTTGGTTGGGCTCCACAAGGGTTTGAGTGGGACCATGCACCGAAAAACACAAAAGTACCGTTATCTAAAAAACGGTACGTAGGAAAAAAAATTACAGCGTTTTTCGTGTTCAGGAGGTCTCAATTAACTTATCTAGGCATGTGGCGTTCTTGGTATTTTTTGGCTGTAAACCAGTGTAATTTATTTTTTATTGTTTACAAAAAAAAAAAAAAAAATTAGAAAATATCCATTATGTTAATCTGCAAATAAAAAATATTTATTATTTTTGGCAAAATAAAAAAACTAAGAAAATAATAATTGAAGGGCTTATTGTTAGACCATTATTTCGTCCCCTTAATATAACAATAGCGTATGTGCTCATACGCTATTATTTTTTTATTGCATATTTAGAATCTCCATCATTGATTTTATGTCTGGTCGAAATTTCGTCAAATTCTACTTCCAAAAAGTGGGCCAAAATGTCGTTGGAAAAAATAGTATATAATTGCTTGTTCAAAATTTTCCTTCAATAAGTGTGCAAGCTCATATGCGTTATTTTACTTGAAATTGCCACTCCAAAATTGTTAAAAGAATAATAGTGTAAACGCATTATACCCCATTTTAGCCTGTAGAAAAAAATACAATTTATGAAAACTTTAACTCATAAAATAGCTTATAATAATATACACTATTGTTTGAGAAATAGTTTCATTCCGACCATCGAAAGCTGCATGATCTCCAAAATTTGTGCAAGAAGAATGTAATTCCTCGTGGCTCGCAGTCATTTTTCATTAACTTACGAGGTGAAAAGAAACGAAGTTTTTTAGATGAGCCAGATGTAGCAGAGAAAGAGAAAGGCGACGAATGAACTTCTAGTTATTTTTAATTTAATGCAATGTATACCTTAATTTGTCATAATTTTTTGTTTATAATAACCCAAATTGGAATGTAATGAATATGTGCCACTGAATTAATAAAACTATGAATTAATCACTGTTTTCTAATGTTACAAAATGATATTTTTGAGATCAAATATTTTAATAAAAATGCCGTAAAATTATTGAATAAAACTGCGTATACCATACAAAATAAAATAGTGTATCAGATACATAATACGAATTCCTTAAAAAATAAAATAGCCTATATGGAGGACTTGCATTTTGAATGACATAATTATGGTCTTAAAGGATGAGTAGAATAAAAAAAAATTGGTCAATTTAAAGACAAGAAACGGTATTATGTATTCGTCGAAAAATGAAGGATTTTTATTTACCGCGATATTGAGGTTTTAATAGACATCCAATTTGACAAAAACTTTAAACACGATTTTCTCAAAATCCCAAAAAAATTATACGCTATTGTTATATTGAGGGGACGATTTATACTTAATCCAGTGGATTTAAAAAACTAGTTTAATGTGTGTTTTCCTATACAAAAAGTACCTTTCCAACATTCAAGTATAAAAAAATTTTTACTATTGGCAAATTGTTTATTAGCGAAATAAAGAAAACATATTTTTATAATTTGGGGAGGGGGGTTCCCCCACCCTTGGATCCATACTTGTACTCAACTTCCTTTCAAGTTTTGCAAAGGGTGCTTAGAAATTACCGGTCTAATAATTTTTTTTTATTCGCCTGACTACTAATGAGACTAACTGCCTGTTTATAGAAAATTTAAGCAAGTGAGTGAGTGAGAAATTATATTGAAAACTGCAATAAAAAACGAAAATTTGTTTTTATTTTTAATTTTATTTCTCACTCACTTATTTTAATTTTTTTAAAAACAGGCAGTAAGAGCTTAAAATTGGATTCGAGGCATAATATTGTAAAGCATCTTTTCTTAATTAAACATTATGTTGTTTTATGCTATGTTCACATTTGGGGTTTTTAAACGCGTTTAAGCAAAATGTTGATTAAGTTAATCAAAGCCGTTCACACTACATTTGAGATGAATAAGATGACAGATGATTAAGAAAAAAAAAACAACAAACAAATTTATATTTATTTAAAGTATTAAAAATGGATAAAAATGCTTTTATAAAGTTATCAGAAGATTATTTAAATCATTTTAATGATGAAATTGTGAAAATTTATGAATTATTTAAGGAAAAACATTAAGCGGAAACCGTGGCCGGTTATACACGATCATGTTGGCGATTCTACATTATACTCAGTTTGAGGTATGTTCAGTCGATTCTATGTGGTTTATGAAGTGATTTAGTTGTAATCATGTCAATTTGAAGTGATTTACAAATCACTTCAATGTATGGGTAATCATCTCGATTTTGAATTGATTAGAGCTTAATCACGTTCGAGCTGCTTAAACGCGTTTAAGAACCCAAGTGTGAATATAGTATTACTTTTGTTTTAATAATTATTGATGACCAATTTCAATAAATATTTAAAAATACTAGTGTTCGCCTAATGGTCGATATTCGACCATAAATTTTTATGTATATGTAAAGAAAATATGGTTCATCTCCGGTTCATAATTTATTTTCTACGTGAGTTAACAACCTCAATCTTACGACTAAGCATGCCATCGTGTAGAATTCGGCAGCTTGCCCCAGTGTACATACTTTTTATTAGTTGGATGAGTTTACGTGGTATCCCTTTACATTCGAGAGCATTCCAGATAACATTATGTTCCAGGGTGTCGAATGCCTTCTCAAAATCAATAAATATAATATACAGAGGCGACCTCCATTCAACTGACTGCTCTACGATTACTCTCAAAGAGTATATGGTCAACGCATGACTTTTTAGGGCAAAATCCAGTCTGTTGTTTTCTCAGATTTGGCATTAATTTGTCAGTTAACCTTTTGTTTATAACATGAGATAAGACTTTATTCAACATGCTTAGTAAAGCTATTCCCCGCCAGTTGTTTCAATTTGTTAAGTCACCTTTCTTAGGTATTTTAACAATAATGCCTTCCTTAAGCTCGTCTGGAATTCTTTCTGTTGTCCATATTTCTTCTATAATAGGTATCATCAGTTCTGCCGTCGTTCTGGTGTTTGCCTTAAGCAGTTCTGAAGAAATATTGTCGCGGCCAGGGCTTTTATTGTTCTTAAGCGATTTAATGGCAAGTATAATCTCGGACATTACTGGAGGAGTAATGCTGATATTTAAAAGTGTATTATGATCAATACAATCACATATAGCGGGATTTATCTGAGGAAGTGAGGAGAAAATTTCAGAGAAGTGTGTAGCCCAGAGTCTTTAGAGGTGATGAGTGTGCCGGAGTTATCCCTTATAGGGTTGGTGGAGACTGACGTACAGTTGTTCGTTAACTTCTTAGTGAGCCGATATAAGTCACTAGTTCGGTTTGTTTCAGCTGTAGCTTGCGCTTCTTGCGCTAAATGCTAAATGAGTTTAAAAAAACAAAATGTCGGAAAATATCATAAAAAAGTTTGCATAAATCGCGAAAATTTTTAATGCTTCAAACAAGCCATAAAATTTATATAAATAATAATAAATTTCTGTTGATGCATATTTGCTTTAAAAGTGAGGGGAAGACTGGGGAAGACTTTTGAGAGATTGCAGCAACCCATTGCCGGAGACATGCAAAAAATACTATTTAAACAATTTTATTTATTTCCATCCATACAAAAAATCGAATTGTTGAAAAAATAAAGCAAATTAAGCTTTTAACAACTATTTGTATTTCCAATAAAAAAACAAGAGCTGTAAGCTGCTTGGTTTGTTTCAATAAAAACCCGATTATATTGGTTTCTGTGATACCTAAATCTCATTATTTTTTTTATATTAATTTTTAAAGAATAAAAAAAGGTTTTTTTTAATTTTAAATTTTTTTTAAACTTTAATGATATCTCTGAAGCTACTGAGCAAATTAAAAACCAATGTAAGCACGGCTTATAGATAATATTATTACCAAATTTTGATTTCTTTTCAAGTTATTCCAATATATGTAGTGAAAGTGCCTCAATTTTGGACATAAGGGTATATCTCGAAACGTCGAGCTGATAGAGAAAAATGGAGATTAGAAATCACCAAGTTCCAGGCTGCAAAATGACTGTTCCGCAGTGTAATAAACCTCAATATTCCAAAAATTTAAATGAGCAAAAAAGTACGTTTTGTTCTATGGCTCCTCATATATGTATATTAAAAATAACTTTCTTGTAAACAATAATTGCTTATAAGAAAAACCAAATATAAAAAACAGTTGATAAAATATGCGATATAAACTTAAGAAATTGTTCCAAAAATGCTTTTCAATAAAATATGCAAAATATGCTTCAAATGCAGAAATATCCAAAAATCGAGCATTTTGATATGGTACTGAATGTCTACAAATCAGGGGGCAAATTATGGCAGTCGTGATCGAATACTTTTTCGATTCGAAAGCAATTTTAGTTATAATTCTTTCTGTTCATACTGAACGGATCGAAATTATTTCTTTAGTGTCGTAAAACATTTATTTGAGTGTTCATTACACTGAAAAAATAATGACGATACGTTCAGTATCGACTAAAATAAAATTGTTTTCGAATCGAAAAAGTATTCGATCACGACTGCCATAATTTGCCCCCTGTACTTTTTTTCTTTTCTGCGGTTTGCAAAGTGACAAAATTTTTTAGAATCCATAAATACTTTTTATAAATTTTTAATATTTTTTTATATATTTTTATTTATGTTTATCGGTGCTTGTTTGTTCTTCTCTCTTATGTAGGCTGACTCCCTAAACGCCTCGATGAATTGTACGTTATCTTTTCCTGCAATGCGTAAAATTTTGTACGACTTTCATTTAACGAAATTCTGTCTCTTCTGTAAATATCTTTAGAACTATTTAACTTATCAAAATATTTCTTATGCGCTATCTAAATTTGACCCATTCCGCGAAGGTCCTGTGTACTTACCGAAATTAATTAAGTTGTCATTAGTAAAAAGACGTTTTGTGTAGATTTTAATTAAATATGCAAATAAAACTGTTTATTTGTTCTTTTAATGTGAATGTATTATTTTGTATTCATCATTTTAAACTCGTGTTTAATTCTCTTGTTTTACCAATGAACTGATTATAAAATTGTAATAGTTATTTGGTTATTGATAATGTTGTTTGTTGTAGGCTTTAGTATCTTGTTTATTGTATTTGTTTGTCTAATAATTTCAATAAAAGAAATGAGGAAACAAAAATTCTTTAGTGTATAATCTATAGTGTGATTATTGTATACTGTGATTACTGCATATGGATATAAAGAATAAAACTTATTTTTTTAATAATTAAAAGAAGACATTTATCTAATAACATTTTTGTATTAATTTAAATTTGTTTTTTTTTTAATAACACTTTTATCTAATAGAATGGTTAATAAGAAAAAAATGTATATTAAAAATTTTTTAAAAAAAGGAGTGAAATAAAAAAAAAATATAAAATGAATTAAGTTATTAAATGTATTATATACAGAAAAGTTTTAGTTATGATTAACTTAAATTAATTCAGATCTAGTAAGCGCAAAAATTTTTAAACTCAGTAAGTCTTGCTCCTCAATATACAGGAAAGGAACTTTTTCGACTTTTTTTTGTAAAGAATTTTTTAATTATTTGGACTCTTTTGGGAGAAATAAATTTTTTTGTATATTATGTGACAAATTGGGATTATTTTAGTTTATAAAAATTTCTCTACATAAATGACAATTAAATTACTTGCTATTTTAAATTTAATTTCTATTCGATAAAATTTAAGAAGCTCATTTAAAAAATAGTTATTGATGTGTTTTTATGGTTGAAAAGTATTCGGCGCGTCTTGACTATTAAGATGCTCAACCTTTTCCGAAAACGCAGAGCTAATGCTATCATTGTCCGCGTTGATATCAGTAATGTTGTTGATGCTCGTGCTGTTGTCATTGTCGTCAGAGTCATCGGACCGAACGATTTCGTATGGCGGAAAGAACAAGGAGTTTAAAAGTGTGGCTGATGATTGATAAACAGCGGTAGCGAATGGTTTTGGCATTTGGTATTCATCGGCATCGATAATTTCTACTTCTTTATGTGGCTCTGTCTCCGGCTCAAATGAAGCCAATTTAGGTTGTTTCTATTTGCGACGGCGCATCTTTGAGCGATTACTTTCTTCAGAAGAGTCATCTATTTCAATAGCTGTAGACAAATTTGATGTGCTAGTTGATTCCTTAAGGGTTGATTTAGGATCGACAACCATTTTTACTGAAGAAATAAGGAATCTAAGTTGCATTAGTTGAACAGCGGTCACGCGGGGATTACTACAGTTTTCCAGCCACTGTAAAAAATTCTCGCCATGTGCTATAGCCTCCCTGTAACCGGCATCCATTTCTTCATCTTCGTATAACTCTACACATTTTGCCCGCTCTTCTTCGTCGGTTTTGTTTGAGTTATTGTTGTTGTTATGAGAACAGTCATCCATATTATTGTGATCACTGTTATAACTGGCTTCTGACTCGCTAACTGCTGAAGAAACTTGATGGATGCTATTCGCATTATTATTGTTGTTATTGATCTTATAGAGAAGATTATCTAGAACATCTCTACAATCGGCCACGCTATTTCTTGTTTCATTCTTAGACTCAGATTCCTGTAGATCTCCCTCAGAACCTACGGGAATTGGACTAGGTGCTTGACTATTGTGCTTGGATTTAGTTTGATCAATTTTTTGCACAGGGCTTTGAGCTGGAGTGGGGAGAGGGCTAAGCGGTGGACTTTTGGCTTTAGCTGTTTTAGCAGAGAGATCTTCCGGTTTGTTGGAAAAGTCAACATGTTGTGACAATTCACAATTTATTTGCTCGACTGAAGAGGAACTTTGTACCGAAGGACTAGGAGCCGAGTCTTTAGTAAGTTGTGAATACAAAATGTTCTCAAATCCAGTTTTTCCAATAACCTGGCTATCAAGATTAGTCGATGGATCCACACTATTATTGAGTGACGCTGCTGACTGATGTAACGGATTTCCATGAAGATGTACTGCAGCAGCTGGAGCCAAGGAGGTTAGACTAGCGCCAAATGCTTTGCACCAATTAAACCATGCAGAGTTTTTATCATCCAAACTGCCAGAAGGGGTGGAAGAAGGGGTTAGTGGTGTAGGGATGATAGGTGGAGTACTGGCATGCAAACTCTGTTGCTGAGGAGTTGATGACCGAATTGGGGGACTGGTGGTGCCCATAGGAGGTGGTGGTGGATAAAGATTATTCAATCCCAACATAGCCTGTTGCGATTTCAGCCAATAAAGTAGTGGATCTTCTGGCAATGTTGGAAGAGGAGGTAAATTTGCACTTAATTGTGGTGGCATAAGTGGAGCACCTGGACTTTTTAATTGATTCTTTGTAGTTTCATTTTGAGTCAGATTTAGCCCAAACGAAGTAGAGTCACTTGAGGTGGGAGTTGAAGGTTTCTGCTTGGCCCAATTTTTAACAGTAAGACCAGTTTGTCTATCGCTTGTCTCGCTACGAGGACTATTTATCTGTGGTTTGGGCTTTATATTGTTGGAACGTAAATTGTTTCCATTATTTGCTAAACCATTAAGACCAGACATGGCAGCTAAGCCAGGATTAAGTTGTGCCAATAAATTTAAGTTCGATGTGAGCTCATTAAAACTTATGGCCAACGGCGATTGAGACAATCCGGTCAAACCCGATAAATGTGAAAGGCTAGATAAGGGACTAATTGCAGCTAAAGATGGATCTGCTGGTCGAGAAATATCTGCTCCAAAAACTTTATTTTTAGCTGCGCCATTGAATGATGCATAATCCGGCGCCAATCCATTGAATGTGCTTAAATCAGCTAAGGACTTATTCCCCCCAAAATCTAGACCAGTTAGAGGAGCTCGCTTGAAAGTTGTTAATTCATCAAATTTCATTTTGTTTGAGAAATTAAGGGGCATCGAAGTATCCATACGCTGCCTTTTTTCAGGTGGCCCTCCCAAAATATTTGTATTACCATCCAATTTATCCGTTAAAGACTCCCCGCCCATTTTTTCGGCTGCGGACTGGCGAGACATAAAGCGTAATTTGTCTTCATTTTTACACCAGCCGCGTAACGTCGACTCAGGAACTCCAATATCTCGAGCAACTGAAGCCTTCGATTCACCATCGTGTATACGCTGAATAGCGTGAACTTTGTCGCTTGGAGTCAAACTCCGCAAAGGGCGTTTGCCCTTTGTGCTCATCCGGATGTTCATGTGGGGGTAGCTGGAAATATCCAACCTCAGGCCGTTGTCAAACAGTTTGAATTCTAAAAAAAAGAAAATGCAAAGTCAGTTAATTAACAGAATTATGAAACCAAATAAAAAAACTTATAAGAATAGTTAGTTATATATACTTGTATTAAAAATAAATGTTGCATATATGTTTGCAAATTAATAAAATTAAAAAGTGGACGCATATTTAAATGAAATCTTTTCAATTTGTATCTGTATGTGTATCAATTAGTTAGTTTACCTGTATGTTGTAGCTAAAATTTATTAAAGATTCGGTACAATTAAGTATACAATTGTTTAGATAACTACAATACAAAAAGTGCAGTGCGCTCTTATTCGCCAATGTTGTACATATGGCAAATATATACATTAGTAGCCAAATGTACATAATGATATATATGTATGTACGAATTGCTATATACAAGGGTTGATTAAAACATTGTGTACATTGTGCATGTAAAATAGTTAAATATGATACAATTCTTGTACACGCGCATCCAATAAAAAGAAGACGCGCTATTTAATATCCTTTCAATGTTTCATCGCGATTTGACGAAATGCTCAGCAAGTGTACGTAGGAATATGAGTACGTACACTTTCGAACGCACACACACTTTTCAACAAATATACGTCCATGTACATACGCAAAGAGGACAGACAGTGCTAAATGTGTTTTTGAAACAAGTACATCGAATATAAAAGCACAAGGAACGCCCGCCAAACCCACATTTCATTTGCATAAATATTACACAACAACAACAATACAATAAGGGTTCGAAGTTATTGCTAGTGAGTAAAGACAATGCTAGCAAGACGACAACAGGGTAACATGCTAATTGGCGCGCTTGTTTTTGCTGTACTACCACCACCACCTCTCCTCCCTTACTTTCCCCAAAACTCGCCCTGATTCACTCATCCTCGTGCTCAACATCGAATCATCAACGTCACACTAAAAACATCACAATTGCTAACAATTTCGGCGCGCATACAGTTCCTCGCGAATTCACGACGAATAAGCAACAAGCTCATATAATCGCGAACATGTCACGTGCTCCTCATTCACTTGCATGCAATTTATCATTTATTTACCTGGCAATTTTATGCGTAAGAATGTGTTGGCGACGTGTGGCATGAAACATCCCTCTTTAAACACAAAAACAGGTAGGTACACTTTAGGAACCTACATTTGAATTTCGATCTACCATGCCTCCTGTGTGCAAGAGCGAATAAGAAAGCTCATTAGCTCCGCCTTCGATTGCAAAAAGGGAACAGATTGTATATACTGCAAAGAGGGGACTGCATACGCACAACATTCATATAATAAAGAAGAACAAGTTTTGCGCATGACAACCTCCAGTTGAGTAAATTGAGAACTACTTGCAATATATTCATTTTAAGAGTACGTACAATAACTAAGAGCTTTATTTGTAATCGAGTTTCTCTTACGAATGCAGTTTCAATTTATTTGTCGTGGTCGATTACCCAAAAAATTTACTTAATTAATTAACTTGAAACAATTGGGATGCATAAATGTGCCAATAAAACTGTTGATGAGGAGGTGTAAATTATTTGTTAGGATTTGTTAAATCTGAACTGATATGTATATTATTCGACAAAAACTCATTAACATGTTTATAATTAAATTAAGTTTGGCACTATTTATAACATATAAAATTAACGTATTCAAGTGCATTACATACTCCATGTTCACTTGTATGTACATGAGTTGATAAACGAACACACACATACATATGTATTTTTTATTTGTGCCCACAAATAAAACTTCAACAAAGTGATAAAAAAAAAAAAAAATTAAATCAAAGTCCTTTTCCTATTTATATTTAAACTTTCACTTTCTGTCTTTTGTTTCTAGGAAGTTTATTTTTTATATTTGTTAAATAGAAAAATTACTACAAATGTTTGTTGCAACTTGGTACAAATCGTCTGTCTGTCCGTCTGTCCCACATCCTCGTGTGATTATGTTTATTTAAGTCAATGTGTTATCTGGATGTACTTTGTACAATATGTATGTTTGTGTTTGCGTTGCATGTTTCCCTACTGGTATTTAGAAATTGTATTATCGCCTATCGTCTGGACGTAACATTAGTTGGAATAAAGTTTCAAAAGTATTCAAGTTTTTTTTATTTCTTGATTATAGATGTCCTACCTACTCCTGGACAGTCTATACAGTGTGACGATTTTTAGTGGTTTGAAATTTACATGTTACAAAAACAAAATTGCATTAATGGACGTTGACAATAGAAAATGTTTGCAGGGACATTGCTGCATGTGGTTGAATTATTTTTGTTGTGATTTTTTATTTTCACTTGTATTTGTGTTAATGTGTGATATGTTTGTTCATAGTTTGTGTTTATGTTCGCTTCCATTATAATTTTATTACATTTTTATCGTTTACCAGTTAGTTAGTCACTCAATGGATGGAGCTGGAGTAAAGTGGGGTACAGGCAATTGCCATCTCTTCTCAGCATCTCCACCAAAGCAGACACATGAATATATGTATGTGCTCATACATTTACACATACTCATTCACATATTATACAGTCTGGCAAATAAAGGTCAACAGCAGTAACAATTTAATGTAAAAAATATATCCCACAAATAAAAAATGTATTTCAAACTTTGTTATTTTTTCCATTCTCTTCTTCTTCTTTTTCTTAAATTTTTATATAAGTCTGTCCGGCTGTCTGTGTGCTTTCCAAGACACATTTTTTCACATTTATTTATTTATTTATTTTTTCTTCTATTTTACTTATTTTTTATTTCTATTTTCAATGTATTTTTAATAGGTTTAGGTTATAGGGAGACATGCGATACCGAAACTATGTTATAGACTTATTCCATATAAACACAAACATACACATTAGAGAACAAAAATAAATAAGAAAACACATATTAAAATATACACACACTGTACATACATACATAACTACAAACATGTATGTATGTATTTATGTACTTACGTTTGTATATAATACATAGATGCCGGTCGAGACAATGCAATAAAAATGAACTTGATGATAATTTTTTTCCTTCTCATGTGCTTTGAAAGTGTGTTATTCTTTAATATTGGATATTATCATTACTTTTTCTTTTAGTCGTTCTTCCAGTTCTATACATTTACAAATTTTAGTATGTATCTGTACCTAGATGATATGTTTATATGTGCTAAATATTTGCACACACATGTACAATTAAACTTATAATTTGTGGCTCTTAATATGTTTGACAGACAATCAGCTGTGTCTTTACTTTTACCACGAATACTCAAAACATAACAAACTTAAAAAGATAGATCAACAATTTGTTTTTCATATGACATTAGAGAATCTTTATTCCCGCACCACTTTTTGAGTTCCCGGGAAAGCGGGAAATAAAAATCATATTCCCGGGATTCGCGAAAAAAAATTTATTTATTTATTTATTTCTCCAATGAAAATAATATTTCTTGCTAAAAAAAATTAAATTTGGTTTGTGTTATATAACAAAACGAAAAATAATATTATATTCAAGTTATTTTAAGACACTTCGGCTGGGTTTTTAATACGGCTTAATGTATTTTTTTAATTATTTAACTAAAAACCAGCATTCTAAGTAAAACTAAGCTTGGTAAGGGGGCACAAATCTGTTTTCAGGTTAACTGAGCCTAGTTTAACTGAGATCTTTAAAACCCAGCCTTAAGAGGTTATTTTTGATGCCAATACGACCATAGAAATAAATATTCGTATAAACATTGTCAAAATCAGAGCTCATTTGCATAATTAGAATGAATATTTTGAAGTCTTGAGGGAATATATTTTCTGGGAGGGCGAATAGGAATTAAAAGCTCTACATTGCGAAGTAAGAATTCTTAAACCATTTCACGGTTTAACAAACTGAGCATGGAGAAGAAATAAAAGATACTATTTTGATAATTTTTTTACAGTTTTATGCCCTTAATTAGCAGTGGTGAATGAAGGTATACTTAGTTTGTCATTCGATGTGAATCTTTCATCTTAGATCCCATAAAGTGTATACATTATGGATCCTTCAGTCGATTTAGCCATTTGGGTGTCAAATTGTTTCTAGTTCTAGTTTTGGATTGAACTCCAGCAGAATCTCTTCAGTAGGAAATACTAACATAACTTTGTGGCGATTATAATTAAATTTTATCAAATTCGTTTTATATGTCACCCAATTTCGAGAAGGTTGGTCCATAATATACCTGCGGCCTCATATTAAGACCACTCTCGGAAATTATTTAAGTGTGGCTAAAAGCGTAATGAATAATGCATAACTTACTTTCCTAAGACTTTAATTCACTCGAAATGCCCCATATAAAACACAATCTTGGAAAAGACTTTACTACGCCCTTACCCTCAATACTTAATAATATTATTGTGAAATGTACTGCTTATTTTTCAAAATAAAATAAAAGTTATCGCTTGGGAATTTATATTGTAACAAAAATTAAAAATCAAATTGGTTTTTGTTTTCAATATAAATTTCAAAACGAAAATATTTATTTTAGTTTGAAAAACAAGGCAGTTAAGCCACTACAGTTTGCTAAGACAAACAATAAAATTTCGTGAAGATGAGGGTATAACTTGCGATAGGCCCATTCTCAAATATCAGCTTAATAAGCCGTAAACTGCGGAAAATTTTAATATTGTGATGAAATTTATTTGGATAAAACAACTAAAGATGCGAGTCCCACATAGATTTACTAATGTTTTACAAAAGTTTTTTTCAAAATTTCAAGGTAATCCCGCAATTATTTTTCTCTAAAGCGGGAAGTGAAAAAACGTAAACAAACTCTATAAGACATTCAAACTTACACAGATACAAAAATATAAATACATACGAGTATTTTTGCGTTTGCACTTTCGCATTAACTTAAGTTTTGAAGTAATAAATTTATGTATATGACGATACTATCTACATACGAGTATAACGCAATTTTCTTAATTTTCCAGCTGTAACGCATAGATTTTTCTTCAATTTAATAACCCTAATTATTTTGGGTTATCTAAAAAAAATTAACGTTTAAATTAATTTTACCTTCCATTTATTGGTAGGGAATGTCAAAGATTTGGCACGTTCTTTTGTGGATTTTCATTAAAACGCTACGAAAACCGAAACGACGCAAACAGAAGCATGATTTTTCATACATTTGTCTTGATTCCCATTTAAATGGCTCTAATATTCATAAATTTAGCTGAAACAATAAATTTTAACTTGATAGGCTTGATAACGCCTAATTTTCTTTTAGATCTTCAAACACAGTTAAAGTTTTTTTTGAATAACCATTTGTTTAAGGGGCATTCTTTAATTTTATTGTAAAAGGGCTTCTCCAAGGTTTCTTCCAATATCCGCAGCCTTTTCCCCTAATTTTTGTTTACAGCTTATTTGCTTTTGTTTTTCTCTCATTCTTGCAAAATATTTAGATTTAACTTAACTTTAGCAAATGTATTTTGAAACTTCTAACGACCTTCAACTTGAACCCAGCAGATAACCTTAACATTCATACATATTTGCATTAGACTTAAGCCTAGTAAGTACTCTGTTCAAATATGTGAAAAATTTTTAGTATCAATGTTACCTATCTTGCGAGTTTGCACAATTTGACGTTTTTATTCCTTCAAAGTATACGACATTGTTTTGCGTATGTTAACAAACCCCACATTTTGTTACTGGTTGTGTTATTAAAATTTTTTATTTCTTATTTAGTATTAAGTGCATATTTTTTTCTTTTGCTTAAAATTCCACGCGAAATAATTGCAGCTTAAATATTGCCAGAAACATTTCGGAACTTTATCACAAAATGAACAGAGTACAACTCTATCAACGTTACTTCATAGATATTTTTCATATGCGTTTTGACAGCAGGTTTAAAACGGGAAATCCCCTTTTTTTGTTTTAGCTTTTAACGACGCAAATCGAAACTCTGACGATGCAACATCGAAGCCATGTGACCCAAAGTGAAACAAAAGCTACGCAACTACGAAGTTACGGAAACAACTTCTAAATGACGCAAACCGGGGTATTGGTGTAGTTAAAAAAACTTTGCAAAATTACGCAAGTACCAAAAGGTTTTTATCAGCAATGTCACAGAGTACAATTCCGTTCGGAAACGGAATTCATTCCGTATTTTGGTGCTTCAGAAAATGACGAAAAAATGTTTCGGAATGAAACCATTTTTGTTTTCATGAACGGTATGGGAGTTGTCTGTATCTGAAAGGCCAGAAAACAATCAGAATACTCATTCCATCAACAAACAAATATGTTTTCTTCAATTCCGAACGGAATCATTCCGAACGGAATTGTACTCTGTGACATGGCCCTATATATAGGTTTTAACATATTTGCTTTTCGAGTCTGACATTAAAAGAAAAATAATTCGTTATTACATCTAAATGATATTTACCAAAGCTTTTCTTTGGATTCTTACTATTGATAAACTGAAATTAATTGTTGGTGGGATAACCCTGCATTTACACATGCAAGAAATTACTTGCAAGTAGGCTATTCGTATTAACATCGAAAATGTCGACGAAATAGTCGAATCTCATGCAAGTTGCGTGAATGTTTCACAGTCAAGTGAAAGTTCCTAATAAATCAGAGTTACCAAGTGCGAAACAGAGTTTCATTTCTAAATAAACAGTTGGCATTAATAATTATTATTACTTTTTCAAATTGGATTGATGTTTAAAAATTAAATCAATTGTCTACTTTATGTATATGGGCAATTCCGTCAAAAGGTCCACCGTGACCGAAAATTTAAAAGTTATAAAAAGCTGATTATTTTACGATATTGTTATAGAGAAATATTTAGATTTTACTAATTTCATAAATTTGTTCACTTAGATGAACAATCCGACTGCAAAGTTGTGCAAACGTAATTTTTTATATGTGAGAATGTTTTATTGTATGTTTTCTTTAATATTTATCTTTCTAAAAAGTGGTGATATTTGATAAAAATTATTCCAAAAAAATTTTCTTAAATGGTCTGTAATCTAAGGAACAGTTCAAGAGAAATATGTTATTCGGATTAACGGTAAATTTTTATTTTATTTTGATCGTTATTCAGTTAAATTTTTATGGAAAAAATTTCACGTTCGAAATGTCACGTATCGACCCAGATTTTGGCTTAAAAAAAAGAAAATACAGAAGATATTGGAATCAAACCAAGACATTTTAATGTAACATTGCTACGTAAAATTCTGAAAGTAGTTTGACTAAAAAATTAAGGGTTAAGAAAACGTAAAAATATTTTTTGCTTAAAATGTTGTTGCATTTTTGATGCTTACGACTGTCACGTTCAACACTTTGGAATTACCCATATTTGCAACAACAAAAAAAATCAAGAAATGTTTTAAATATACTTTAAAAAAGTTATAATTAGTATTTCCGCAATCAAGTAAATTTGGTAACACTGTTTATTTTTTGACATTAACTTGCTGCAAGTGTCAAAAAATCACTGTCTTCAGAAATTTCTTGCAAGTTGTCTGTAAGTACGAAAAATGTAATAGTGTTAGTAAAAAAGTGTGAGTGTATTGAGTTTTTCGAACTTGCACTTGCATGTGTAAAGGCCAGGTAAGCTATTCCTATGCGCATTTCACTGCTTGCTTAGTCAGACAGCGTGGCCGTTGTGACACTAAAGTATCACTTTTGATCCTTTTTCATACCAATGACACTTTTTGTGACCCTTTTTTTTAATCTATACCTTTGTATCATTTTAACAAAATCTGACACTTTTTGAACCTTTTTAAAAATAAGAACAAGTTTCCATACTCCTTACGAAAGTTTTCACGAGTTTTGTGAAAATACATATAAAAATTGGTAGCACGTCATGTCCAGTGTCATAGTGTCCACGGACACTATTTACAAACCAACTTAAAACAGAAGCTTGTGAGTCCGAGGTGTCAGAGTCAGAGCTAGAAGAATGGACTCCAAGTGAAGAATTAATTACAAAATCTAGAATAAGTATTTCTAAAAAGTGATAAACATTATCAAAGGTTTTTGTAAAAGTAACTTCTATTTTTGATAATATGACTAATATTGGAATGTACCTGTGAATTGCTTCTTAGTTTTAGCATCGATTTATATTTCAAGAATGTATAATGACTTTTATTTTAGTCTAATGTATTTAATTAATGCATACTAATAAACTTGACCATATTTCACTTTAAAATACAATTTTTTTTTTACCCTTTTTTTCTTTAATACCCTTTTTATGACTCTTTTTCGAAATTTTCAACGGCAACCCTGAGGCCAGATCATCAGGAAACTTCATAAAAATATTTAAGAAAAGCTAAAGATATTATTCAAATAAAACTGTTAAGCAAATAGGAATTATAAGCACTCAAAAGTCTTGCCCGTAATAATATCAAAGCTTAAACAAAACACCAACAACAAACAGTGGAATTATCTTTTCTTAAAATATCAATAGTAAGAATTGGGAATTTAGCACATTAAAACTTAATCTTATTAATTAATGATATTTATTTATTTAAACAGAATAATGATTTTGTAAAAAATAAAATTTTATTTTTTTCAGAAATAAATTCATTCATATATTTTAAGAATAACTTGATTAAAGAAATTAAAAAAAAAACAGAAAAGAGTGGTATACATATATATGTCAAATTTCAATATCCTTTGCCAAAGAATTTAAACACATAAAGCCATATTTAAGCCACGAAGATTGATTTTTGTAATAACTTGCTCAGATTTATAAATTTGTTCGTACTTTTTTTTAAACTCTACTTCATATTTTTGTATCGATTACATTGGTCTGCTGAAAACAAACAATTTTCTAGGCGTTTGAATAAAAATATTTGCACTATAAAGATTCTTAAGCACTAAACTCAAATCCGTTTTCATTTTTTTTCTCGGCCTGTTTTTATTGGCGAGACACTTATTTCACCCGATACAAGGCGGTTATGCCAATAAATTTCATCATAACTTGAGAACAATTTGTCCGATTCAGATAAAGTGACCAACAAATGATTTGGAATAAAGGAATCTTAACAATAGTTTATGGTTCATAAAAACAAGATCAGGGCAAAAATTTTGCATTTTTTAAAAATTATCGGAAATAAGGCAAAAGTCATGAAATTAGGTTGACAAACTGAAGAAAGGGAAACAGTATAAAAACATAAGTATCAGTGTTTTTGTCCTGCTGCAAAATGCATACATGTCGTCTCTAAAGGTCTGAAGGCTTATTCTGAATTGCAATGCGAAAATACATAAATGCGAACAATTGCTATTCTGTATTGCGATATTCGCAGTTTTTTTTTAATCGCATTTCAAATGCGAAAAGGTGGCAATTCGGTATTCTATATTGCGAAAACAAATGTCAAACACATTTCAAATTCGCAAAATTTATTCGACAACAAAATTGCATTCACAAAGTACAAACATGTAAGTGAAAGATAATATTTTATTTATTTATTCATCACATATTTATTATTTAATTCAGGGAAGCAAGCAATAAGACCAGTGATGCCGACTTTTTGAGAGCAAAAAGCACTTTAAAATTTAAAAAAAGCACTAAAAAGCACTAAGCTATTTTTACAATTTAATTAAACATAAAACAAGTTGCATTCGGCTGTGCTGAATATTATATACCTCCAAAGTTAAAAAAAGGCGACGGCGTTGATGGGGACTATTTTCATTTAAGTTTAATTAATAAATATATTTACATTTGTATATACATAAGCATTTTTAAATGTACTAGGATCGCCCGGTGGCCGAAATTCGACCACTTGACATTTACTTTCGAGAAAACCTGTGCGTTATACAACAAAAACGTACACATGTTAAAAGAACCATCTTTGCCGGTATGTCTGCAAGATAAATTAAAACGCTTTTCAAACACTTTAATTGTAAAAAATTTAGAAAAAAAATATATTGTGCATATCTACAAACAAACACCTTTAAAATGATATATGTTTCATTAACATCGGTAAGATACTTAAAAATCAACCACAAACAAAATTGTTCCCGTATTTATATATAAGATTATATATAAGATTATTATTATTTTCAATAAAAATAATATCATCCAAATCATTCGGAGTTTAAATTGGACATAAAACAGTTTTAAAGAAGTGCGAGCTCGATTTACGTAGCTCGAATAAATCTGGCCTGTTGCAATTACCGAAAATTTGCAATGACCGACCATTGTATACAAAACTTAAATGACAGCATATACATATTTTAATAAACATCCTTATATTTTATCGTTTAAATAAATCTAAATTAAAATCGTGCAAAGTTTAATAAAAAAATTGGCTTATGATATTATCCAATTTATTTAACATACATATGTACGCTTCTGAATAAAGAACACACATAAGGTGTACAGTATTTTTCGTTTAGCTGCGCATTCAAGTTTGCACGAAAATTCGTGCAGGTACGCAAAATATTCTCTTATGCAGTATTCACTTAGCAGCATAAATAATGCTTTTAAACGAATTCACTCACCTGCATAAATGTGCACTTATGTAAAATTTTTTTCTTATTACAAAAATAGATTTAGTCATGCAATCAACAAATTTTTTTAATACAGTTTTAAATTTAATAAAAATATATGTTTATAAAACAATTTATTTAAAACAAGTTGTGCCGAATCATTTCGATCTATATGATATCTAGATATTCACCCCTATTATGTAAGGCGTTGTCGACGTCGACATTAATTTTTAATTGTTGTCACATCAAGGCGACGACTACATCACTTCGACGTTAATTTGGTATTTTATAAGAATGTTGTGTCGACGTCGCACAGTGGCGCCATTTGAGTTTTTTCGTTGCAAAAATCATATCTTTTGAACCGAATAAGGTAATTGAACAGTTTAAACAGCATATGATAGATAACTGTTCAGCCTATGAAATGTGCATTTGAAAAGGGTGCTACGCTGTGTAGGGGCCTACTTATGGGTTATCAAAGTTAAAATTAGTAGAAAAATCAATTTTATGGTACCTAAAAAAAAATTATTTTTACATTTTTAGATTGTTTTTATTTTTTTTTTCTTTAGGGTTCTAAATTATTACCCAACAAATTAAAAAAAAAAATTTTTTTTTTTTAAATTTATTTTTTCAATTTTCTGTATTTTCGGTATATGGGTAATTCCATGTCACACATATATTCGCGTAACTCAAAAATGGTTTAGTTTATTGAAATAACTAAAAAAACCGAAATTCGGCAATAAATAATAAAGTGGGGTTGGTCATACATTTGACCCATCTAGGAGCATCCTACGCGCTGTAGGGGCCAAATTAAAGAATTTTATTAAACCGCAATATTAGTATGGCAACCATGTCTTTTTAACCTTTTTTACCTCTAGAAGCCAAACGGGCACGTACGGGCAGATAAAATTTTTGAATTATGTAAAGAAATAATCAAAGAACAGATTTTGCAAATATGGCAAATATAGAAAAATATAGATTTTTGTTATTTTCCGTCAAAGTTGAAAAATAGTGAAAAAACGGATAGTTTTTAAATAGTGATTTACCAGGAGAAACACAAAGCAAACAGTTCATTTTTTTTTTATCATTACACATTTAATAAATGCATCAATCAATACAAACAAAAAATAAGGCGATTCGTTACCTATTTTTCGTGATATTACACCTGAAATCGCAACAAATTTACTAAAAATTGTGTGTTTTTTTGAAAACCGAAAGTCGGTCAACTTTGAACGGCTATATCTTCTAAACTAAAAATGTGATATTATTAAGAGTGGCAGATTTGAAATCGTTGAAAAGTTTCCTATAACATGAGTTTATTCAAAACTTCGTCGGTGCTCATGAAAATTTTGATTTTTGCAACCTCGTTTGCTCTACGGGCGCTACTGTGCGTCGACTAGTTATCGAAAATTTGACAAAAAAATCCCATCTCCAATTGTTTTTTTTTTTTTTTTTTTGTTCTTCACTCACTTTTTAAAGCTATTTATGGTATTTTCCGACATATTTTTTTAACCGATTTGGCTTTTTAAAATAAAGTGTAGAGTTTGTTTCCAATTTTGAATTTTGTTCGCGAATTTTTGGCATGTTTTTGATAAAAGATATTTTTACTGTAAGTTTTCTGATTCTTTATAGCTTTAACGTTTATTCATAAATATAAGACTTTTCTTTCATGCCGCTGTTAGCAAATTTTTGCGAATTTCCGTTAATTTAGCAATTTTCACTGAATTTTTGTCATTCCTTTCAGTTTAAGGGACTTCTAATCAATTTTATGGCTTGTTTGATATATTAAAAATGTTCGCTGTTTTTGCATAATTTTTTTGTAACTTCCCGACGTTTTGTTTTTTAGCCGATTTAGCGATTTCAAACAAATTTAAGGGTTTGTTTCAAAGTTTGCGATTTTTGCTTATTTTAGCCATGCTCGCGATAGCAGCGATTTTTTCTTAAAAGTTTTCTGATTCTTTACAGCTTTAACGATTTTTAATAAATACTAGACTCTGCTATCATGTAGCTGTTAGCAATTTTTTGCGAACTTCCGCTAATTTTGCAATTTTAGCAAAATTTTTGCCATTTCTTATAGTTTTAGGGCTTTCGTTATATATTAAAAATGTTCGCGAATTTTCGCTATTTTTGCAAATGTTTCCGAATTTTCGCGTTACATTTACTAATTAAATTTGTGCCCATAACTTCTTTTAAATTTGCATGTTTTATTTCAAACGTATTCAATAAACATGTTAACATTTCATTTAAAATTTCTTTAACTTTCATTTGAGTCGTCGCAAAATTTCCTGTCGACTAAAACGGAGACAATACTACTCGACGTCGACTTAAAAGCGCCTTAGAAAATATCACTTGACTGTCAAAAGTAATCGATTATTGTCAACAACGACTCAGAAAATACCATTAATGTTCAGGTGCCGTCCACTTCTGCCGATGTCGACTTTCATAATAGGGGTGATTATAAATTAAAAAAAATCAATATAATTTAAAAAAACGGCGTTAGCATTAACATTGGTTGCAGCTTAGACCTATGTTAAATTATTGACTGGCAATCAGAAAGTTTTATGTTTTTTTTAGATATTGGAACCAGCTTTAGTAAAATATCATGAATGGTAACAACAGTTTTAACCGATTTAAAATTATTTTCAGGAGGTAAATTTGTATTGGACTCATGGTAAATTATGAACTAATCATCCCAAAATTCTGTAGAGTGATTGCAGGTGACAAAAAACATAGTTAAATTAGTTTTCGAGTTTACAGTGAATTTCAGAGCGCTTCTTAGTATGGGATCTGAGATAAATTATGGACCGTATATCACAAAATTGCAGGATATTTTTTCTGGCCATATGAAGCTAAGTTGAAAGAAAATATCTATATCTGCTACGGTTTTAGGCGCATTTAATTAATTTCCCGAAGTAGGCTGTATATGGGGCCTATGGTAAATTATGGACCGATCTTCCAAAATCTTATATTATTGCGCGCATTGTGCCACCATTTATGGCTTTTGTAACGAAATAATCATCTTTTTAGGGTGGTGGTTCCACATTTTGATTCTCAGCTCTGATCCTACGAAACCGATTTTGCTGGCTTTCAATCCCAAAATCAATTAAAAATATTGTTTAAAAAGTATTTCAATTTAAACAATGTGATAAATGAATCAATTATTTTTTTTTTTTGAAAGAAAATTAAAAATATAATTTTGATTTAATTAACATTTTAGTTGTTTTTTCGTTTAAAATAAAATAATTTAAACTTGTAGATGTGTTGTTGGGAATTGGCAAAGCCTTAATAATTAATTAAATCAATTAACACATTGTTTGAAACGGCAAAGTTTTTTGATAATTTTTTTAATTAAAATTAAAAAAATAATTTATTGAAAAAAAATTCACGATTTTAAATTTTTACAATTTTCAGTAATCTATATAATCATTTTGGTAATAGGTACAAACTCAACCAATTGTTTGCTTGATTTTTTCTATATAGGATAACTTCAAGCAATTTGACACCAAATTTGTTATTTTCTATTGAGTTTTTCGAAAGTGAGCGTGTTTTCAACAGACGAACAGACAGACGGACATGGCTAAATTGACTTAGAATTACTCAAGGAGCCGGAATATATATACTTTATGGGGTCTGAGATGGCTAATAAAAAAGTTTCACACGGAATTACAAACTAAGTACACACTCATTCACCACTTTTGGTGATGGAGGGTGCACTCACATACACATCTGCCGGATCAAATGTATTTTCAATTTAAATTTTTACTTCAAAATTAAATTTTTTGCCTATCTTTGTCATAAAATAGCAATATGATACATTTTTTTTTATGAGGCACTTAAAAATAATATTTTGTATTAAAAATAAAAATTGTTGACCAACAATCGAATGCTGTTATCCAAAATATGCACTTAAGCAAAATGCAAAAAAAAAATTAAGCCATCGTACACAATGCTTTGTATTTTGTGCAGATAGGCAAAAAATGCAATAAAGTGAAATGCAGCTAAACGAAAAATACTGTATAATAAAAAAACTTGTATGTTTGTATTCTGATACTTAGTCAAACCTTTTTTCAAAAGTGCACAACACGTGAAAAACTAAAGCGCATGAAGAATGGCAGGTTTCACAACGCTCGTTATAAAAGTATTTTCTGTCAGCTGTTCTTACATCCAGTTAATCGATTTCGAACGTTAACGTTCGCATAGAAAATTATATGTAAAACAAAAACAATATTCGAAAATTTGTTTTTGTTTCAAATGTAGTTTTCTATGCGAACGTTGACGTTCGACATCGTTAAACAGGCAGTTAATTTATTTAACACTTTGCATATACCAAGCTACGGCTCTTTGTTTTTTTGTTTTAAATGTCTTTGCATTTATTTTTTTTTTTGTACGGTTTCCGACTGCATGTTTTTTAACAATTCCTTATATTTTCCAATACATATCCTATTTTTGAAACAGTGTCTTTAAAAAAAAAATGTTTACCGAAATACATCGTTTTTATTACGATTACTAAATATGTTGTCAACGCTAAAAAGTGAAACGTTTTGTAAAATTTCCAAATTCCTAGGAAGCCTAGCTCTAACCTCGTAAATAAAGTATTTGGTAAAACGAATGTTACATCTTTTTATCACTTGTTTATCATTTCAAATCTTAAAATCTTTACAAGCCTTACCAAAATTGTACCCCAAATAGCAAAGTTCAACTAAATCATCCTCTATATAATCGTAGTTTAAAAAAATGATGGAAAAAAAATAAAAATTGTAAAAAGCACCAAGTTGGTGCTTTTTTTTAGTTTGGCACTATGGATAAAATTTTGGCGTTTTGAGGCATCAAAAAGCACCATAAATAGTGCCAAAAGCACTAAGTTGGCATCACTGAATAAGACCACCAACCCGCGTCAATTTGAAATAATGATAGAATTTATGAAAAAGAACAGCCAATTGGCAAGGGGCCATTTGAAAACACCAACTGCACGTCAGTTGGTAAATACTTTGTGGCAAACGTAAACTGAAGAACTAAATATCAATGGAAATCCTATTAGTGAACACAAATTTTTATAGAGCTGAAAAATGAAATATTCTGCATAAGTAAACGTTTATTTTTTGCAAGCATCAAAATAAATTACCTTTTCCATTCAAGCTTAGAATATCGGATTTGCTTCTAAGCAATCTTCCCTGTATCCTTTCATTTTGCTCATGCCCTTCTTCGTCGTCGAACCACAGTGCCACAGAATCCATTTTTATTATATTTTTTACAGAATGTCCTAAATAAATTTTATAAACAATTTCTACAGCCAAACACAAACAATTTATTGATTTTTAATTTGATGTTTGTTGCCATTGACGTTTATTTGAGCAGCGTTGCCACGATTTGAAATAACTTGCGAATGCGAAAGTCTAACAGAATACCAATTTTCTTTCGCATCGCAATTCAGAATAAGCCTCCTGCTCCTTTTAGGAACCACGGAAAAGGGTCGAATTTGCAGCGTAAAATTTTTCAATTAGAGCGTGTTCTTTTTTTAACTGATACACCATCTTACATCAGCAATTTTGCAAATAACTTTTTGGGTGGCTGGAGTCATACATTAAAATCTATTTAGTTACACACATTTACCCCGATTAAGGGCCTATTCCTCTAATTCTATTAAAATATCAGTTTATGTTCAAAATTCGTTTTTCATGTCAAATAAAAATAAAATTAAATGAAAAATTCCGTGGCATTTTGACAAAACATCTTAAGTTGAGATAAGATAGCAAAAAAAGTTAAAAAAAACTCTGTAAAAAGTAATTTTTATCAAATAATAAAATAAACCGAAATTAAAGAAAAAATTCGTTTATAATACAAAACAAAAATGTTTTTTGAAGGAAAATTCGTATATATAATTAACAGCATATTTTTCAAGTTTTTAAATTTGACTTAAGATGTTTTGCCAAAAGGCCACAGAATTATATTTGCAGGCTTGTTCTCAAAATCACACTGTTTTTGTGTTTTTCGGTGTGATGTTCAATTGTCGAAAGCACAAGCAAACACCGGTCAGTTGGCCGCATAGATCGTGCGATTTAACGCCTTTAGACTATTTTTTGTGGGGCTATGTTAAAGCTCATGTCTATACACACATGCCCGCTTCAATTGACGCATTGAAAGACAACATTGAAGTATTTATTCATGAGATACCGGCCGAAATGTTGGAAAGAGTATGCCAAAATTGGACGAAGCGGATGGACCATTTGAGGCGCTGTCACGGTCAACATTTGCATGAAATAATATATAAACATTAAATTATATGGACCGTACAATCGATTCAAATAAAGATTTCATGAATTTTTCTGAATTTTATGTGTTTTTTTTTAAATTTCCTATAGCTCTTAAAAAACACCCGATATAACATAAAGGCGATTTTTTCTGCAGATAAAAATGTTTCCCATTCATTCGTATACAAAATATGTACATCATACCGCAACTCTGTAACTTTTTGAATTTAACTACCGATATCGAATTTGTTGATTTCTATTTTAAATAAACAAATATTTTCGTTTAGAAATATTAACAAAAAATGTCGGTAAAAATATAAGAACGTCAAAGTTGAAATTTTAATAATCAGTTAAAAATATAAAATAAATTTGATTTAATAACCCCCAATTTCACCAGCTATAATTTACTATCAGTTAAAGCTGTCAAAACATATTGTTAACTGTAAGTTAAAGTAATTGTTAGTTTTAACTGAACTTGGTGAAATTGGGGGTAAAACATGAAGAAATAAAGTACAAATTAATTATATTTCTGAACAAAAGTGTAAGTTTCAAATCTTTTTATACATAGCGAAAAGTTGGAGGTGCCTGGGCCACTCTAGCACAATATTCTGCTCTTACTTTTTATACCCACACTACAGCATGTGGAACGGATATTATATTTTTTTTATTATTTATAACATATTTAAATATAGGTTCTATAACCGCCTTTCACTATACCGACTGAATTAGAAATAATTTTAGAAACGATCTAACGAGGCCCTTCCTTCCATTCAGCTGGCTGGTTATCTGTCAAAGTTAACCTTGCGCGCAAAGAACAAGTCGCAATTTTGTAAGTAATTTGCTCAATCTTGGCAAATATCTGTTTATTGTCACAAGACTTAAGCCCCTTCAAAATGTTGAGAGGCGGTTCTTAATTTTACATAGCCCACATGCAAACTCCTTTCCGGAACATAATTTTTATGCTTATTAACCATCCGACTGGGTGTTTTTAACCGATGTACAGACAAACGTAAAAACCTTTGGTAACGCGATGGTTAATAAGAATGTAAATTTGCTCTTAATTGTCTGAACCCTACCCAAAAAGGAACGAAACAGAGCTCATATGAGTTTGCTGTTGTGATTTTGCACAGTGACATTGATAAGTGATCTAAAAAACGTGATATATTATTAATACAAATTTCACTAAGCCACAATGAGCATTGTTTATGTAATTTTTCAATTTAATGTTAATGTTAAATAAAACGATTTCCATAGTAGACATTTTAAAAGTATAAAGATAATGATCGGTCCATACTTAAAATCTCTCTTAGAGAAATAAAATAGTAACAAATATGGACCAGCTTCGCAAATGGTTTTTTTTAATAGCACACTTTCTGTTTGTTTGTTTTTAAGATGCCCCCTTTACAGGATTAAAACACTGAAGAGGTTTTATATCGCCGTCACAAATTTTTACTTGTAAAACTCTTCAAACAGTTTGAGACCACGTTCGGCTGTGTCATTTAAAATGTTCAAGTCTTTTTTAATTAACACAGAGTTCAATTAAAAGATTTGTGATATTGATTAGACAATTATTAAAATTTGCACCAGTAAACAAATTGATAATATCAATTAAATATTTTTTGATATTAACAACATTTTCTGCAGTTATCTTGTTGATATAAGTTAACGTTCAATTTACTTGATAAAAAAAAATTGCCGAGTAATTTAATTGCCAAAATCATCGAAAACGGATTGGCATATTTAAATTTTCATCGTGGTGGGTTCATGTATTTTATGTTTTTAACAGAATTTATTTAAATACAAACCGTAATCAACAAAACGATCATCTGATCTTTGTTTTCAATTAAAAATTAATATCAGATATATGAAAATTTAAACGAAATGCTACAAAAAACAACGAAATCTAAGAGAATTGTAATTTTACCAACTACTGGAAAACATCCAAGACCTTTTCTTGCGCAAATTTTTAAACGACATAATGTTTATAAGCCAGCCTGAAACACATCTTCGTCAAAGCTTAGTTTTCTCTTATACTACATTTACATTAAGCCGAAATCTTGTAGATTTGATTTAAAATCTTCTTCGAAATCTAGTGCGTTTACATTGCTTTTTTGACATTAGCGAGATTTTGTTTTTATAACAAAACAACTGACTAAAAGTTTTTTCGTTACCACATACAAACACAAAAGGAAATTTAAATTAAAAAATTTGCATTACCTTTTATTAACAATCAACGATATTTATTTTATCAATATTATTCGTCTTTTTTATTTTTTTTACAATTTTTATAAAATTTTTTAATTTATTTTTTAACAATTTTTGTTTTGTTTTTTTTTTAATGTCATTTTTTCTTGTGCAGGGAAGTATTTTTTAGTGTTATATTGAAAAAACCATAGTTACATCATTAAGTACTACTAGATTTTGAGTAGATTTCGTCGAAATTTAGTCACGAAGTAGATTTTGTTTTGTATGGGAAATCTAGTCAAAAACAACTAGATTTGGCGGGAAATCTCGTAAGTACTAGATTTCGCATGGCGTAAAAGTAGTATAAGAAGTACCCAGCAAAAACTTTACTTACCTGGTAAGTTAGCAAATAATGTTGGAGAAAATAAACACTACTTATTTTTCGGCTGAATAACTACTTATTTTTGTTCGAGGTGTCCAAAGAATTCAGTACATTCAAAATACACTTACTAGAAGTCAAAAAATCACTAGTTAATAGACCAAATAAGTAGTTATTATAGTGAAATAACAGAACTAATAAGTAATTACTAGTAAGTACTTATTGAAGTTTTCAGAATAATGACATTTGTAATGACAACTACTTACCAGGTATTGTATGAAATAACTACCACCTATTACTAAAAATCAAAAAGTTTTTCCTGGGTATGTGCAAAAACTAGCTAAAATTCAGGGTTGCAAAATGGTCTTAGAAATTTTGACACGTACAAACCTAAAACTAATAATTTTATGAAGTACTTTTTTAATCAAAATTCTCTATCTGTTATTATTTTTCGTGTAGAGATAAAAGCAAAATTTTAAACCTGGGGTCTAATCACTGCATACGATATCGAGCAAAATTGATCGAAATTATTTATTTTGGTATCGTGAAACTCGATGTCGAATGAAATGTATTGAATTTGAAATAAAAGCATTCGATATCGAGTAACTCGACATTGCATTTATCGTGTTTTCATTCGATACGTCAGTGTCTATCGTATGCAAAAAAATTTGATAGTTTATTCGATACGATAGTTCGAATGCGGTGATTAGACCCCTGAGTTAAAGGAATTCGGCTTAAAATTCTAATAAAAATATTTTCCTCATATATTTTTTTCAGCAAAACATTATTTTCCTTGATTTTAAGGGTTGTGTTATCTAAAATAGTTCTTATACCCACCACCAAAACGGATAGTTGCAAGGGGTGTTATATTAATTTTGTCGTTTGTAAAACATCATAATAATTAAATAATTAATCAAAGAGTCTCTGAAGTATATACATCCTGGAGCCTTATGAAATTTTGACCATGTTCGTCTGTCTTTTAAAAGCACAGTAGAGGTCGCAGGAAGGCCCTACACAAAAGCTTCTCTGGAAAAAGTCTTGAGAAACAACGGCCATACGGGATGAGTACCAAATTTGGCATTTTATACAAGAAGTGTTCGGAAGAAAAATTGGCCAATTCGGTAAACTATTTCATTCAGCCGCAATAGAAATTTTATTCTTTTTATAAATTTGAATTTTTAATAGAAATGTATGTAATTAGATTTTTCACAATTTGTTCTTCCAATTTGAAATGTTTATTACAAATAAGGATTTTGTGTTTATTTGATTGATGGAAATACAAATAGGAGATGCACTTTTTGTCTACATTAAAAATGCAGTTATTTTAACTAGATCTCATCGTCATTGTAAAACAAACAATAAGATTTACACCTAGAAAAATTCTCATATTGCTGTGTTCGGAACTTAAATTAAGGCCATTGTTAAATTTAAGAATTTTCACTTAATACACATAATTTTATATAAATTAAATTGGCCGGAGTTAATTCATACCAACATAAAATATAATTTTAGGCAATCACACGATTCATTCACGTGAAAATCTGATAGAATTCTATTCAACATAAAAACGCAGACATTGTTTGTGCCACATTATTGTACAAAAAATATGCATAACCGTATGACTCAACTACTTAAGAAGAAAACGCAACTCTGGTCAAATAGAATCTATCGTTTTACGAAAATTATCAAAAATTAATTGCGAGTTGGAAAGATTTTTCAAAAAAATTTGTCACTCAATTTAATTTGTATCATACTTTATGAGCATATAGAATAGTGCGTGAATTGCGGGCTTTAATATCACATTTTCGGTGATGGATTAAAATTACATAATTGATAAATTAAATAACCAGAATCGTTTTAAATTTCTGTTGATAAGTTGAAAAATAGAAATTTATAGCAACACATATCATCGATGTTGACTTTATTCCGATTGCACCCTTAAACAATTTTCTCAAAAAAATTTCACACATGTACAAATTAATATACGCTGGAGCAGAAAATATTTATAATCAGACAGCGTTGCCGTAATTTTTATGATCACATCGAAATTTCTTTAAGCTGCTTGGCCACACACTCAAACTGACTCATCAAGCTCATATTTCGTTTGGAGTGTGTTTGACGAAAATCCAACTCCTTTTGATTTTCATAAAAATTTGAAACCAGTTTGATATCTGTGCATGTTATTTCTTTAAAATTTATTTAAAAAAAGAAATTAATTGACACAAAATTGGAATTGTTATTTGACAAATAATAAAACATTTAGCTTGAAGTTCAAACATCAAATTGATATCATCAATTGTTGATAAAAATTTGATGTGTGCCTGTGCTCAGAAAATCAAACTATTATCAACACTTGCGTAAATTTGATGAAGCAGTTTGATGTGTGGCCTCGGCGCTTTCAAACCAAAAATTTTAAAAATTTTAAGAAAGATTATCCATGATTCGATTAATCGGCAACATAAATCATCCGTGAAATAAAATGATTTTTTTTGCAACGATTTTAATTTTTCATTTATCCAGGACTACCTCTTGTATCCGGAATTATAAATAGATGTTTTTCGTTTACGAAGAATCGAAGAAGGGGAATCCCCTCGCAATGAGTTGGATGCTCATATTATTTAATAATATGTATGTATATTAGACTGGTCGCATCTTGTATGGGATTTTTTTTTTAAATTTAATTGTTTGCGCTGCTTAAAATATGAGGTTTGGTGTAAGAAATCATGATCTAATTTTTCAGGTCAATCCGACGGTGCCTAGCCGTGCCGGGTGGGGCCCAAAGTTCCCTATATTATAAAAAAAAACATCTTTTCTATCAGATCTTTATAGTTATACTAGTTGAAAAGCCGAAAATCAAAAATATGGCTTCGTTACGATCTTCCGCAGAGAAAGTACTTCAAGTGTGCCAAATTTCAGCTTCCTATGTCATCATATGACATACATGCAAACATCCTGACATACTAAGAAATTATATATCGTATAGATAGATTAACATATGTTTGCGCAACTCAAAATCGCTTTAGTTATTAGTGGTTAAATTTCAAGGGCCGATGTTGATTTTGAATAAAACACAAACTATTTAGGAAATTATTGTAATTTTATTTTATTATGATATATTGGTATTACTCAATTATGTATGGAACAAAATATCGGCCAAATGGGCGCCGCGACCACGGCGGCACACCTCCATCCGATGGTCCAAATTTTCGATGACCCTGAGGCATAATGGAGGTTCAATGCCGTTAATGTGCCGAATTATCTCATCCTTTAGCTCTTGAATTGTTGCTGGCTTATCGACGTACACCTTTTCTTTCAAATAACCCCAAAGAAAAAAGTCCAACGGTGTCAAATCACATGATCTTGGCGGCCAATTGACATCGCCATTACGTGAGATAACACGGCCATTGAATTTGTTGCGCAAAAGAGCCATTGTTTCGTTAGCTGTGTGGCAAGTGGCACCGTCCTGCTGAAACCACATATCGTCCACATCCATATCTTCCAATTCGGGCCATAAAAAGTTCGTTATCATCTCACGATAGCGAACACCATTCACAGTAACTGCCTGACCGGCCTCATTTTGGAAAAATACGGCCCGATGATGCCGCCAGCCCATAAACCGCACCAAACAGTCACTCTTTGTGGGTGCATTGGTTTTTCGACAAACACTCTTGGATTCTCATTCGCCCAAATGCGGCAATTCTGCTTATTGCCGAATCCACTGAGGTGAAAATGTGCCTCATCACTGAATCACGAAGTGCACGATGTGCATTTTGATTTGAACGCCTATTTTCATAATAAGTCTGGATGTGTATCTCTCCATGGTTCAAATTGAGTAAGTCTGAAATAGAGAAATGTCAAATAAAATTCGGAAAAAAACTTGGCGTTTAGGTGTGGTTCACATTCAACATCGGCCCTTACAATTTAACCACCCTTTATAACTATAAAGATCTGATAGAAAAGATAGTTTTTTTATAATATGGGGAACTTTGGGCGCCACCCGGCACGGCTAGGCACCGTCGGATTGACCTGAAAAATTAGATCATGATTTCTTACACCAAACCTCATATTTGAAGCAGCGCAAACAATTA
The DNA here is from genome assembly GCA_930367215.1 of Pollenia angustigena. Lineage (NCBI taxonomy): Eukaryota > Metazoa > Arthropoda > Insecta > Diptera > Polleniidae > Pollenia > Pollenia angustigena. The sequence goes on along the minus strand of OV884056.1, from coordinate 141,066,353 downwards.
AATTAAAAAAAAAAAAAAAAAATTGCGACCAGTCTAGTGTATATGTACATTAAGGGTATAACCAAATTTTGGCTCTGGCACTACGCAATAGCGAATATTGTGTTATTTACCAAAACAATTTGTCGTTTGAAAATAAAAACTTCACCCACAAAAGCGATTTTCCCTAAAGAAAAAAATTTAATAAAAAAGTTTAAATACTTTATAATAAATGAAAAAAATCAAAAATGTCTTAATTTTTAAAGGACATGAATTTTTAGGGAAATTCCCTAATAATTTCATGAAAAACTGTGAGTTTTTGGCTAAATGTAAAAGTACAAATAAAAATAAAAAAAAAATAATTTTCCAACTTGTGAGTGACCTTTTTTGAAACCCACGAAAAATCAATATAATTTTTTTTTAATAGTTTTGAATGGACTTTTCGACTATGCTAGGGCCATTTTGATATTTGCAAACAATGGGAATAAGTTATACCCCTAATGTACATACAAACGTTAGTATGAACGTACAGTCAAAGCCCGGTATAACGAATACGCAGTTTAACGAATATCCGATATAACGAATGGCCAAATTTTTACATTAACTACCTTATATAGCGAATGGCAAAAAGAAAAAATGATCCCGATTTAACGAATGGCAAAGGAAAATAAAAAAATCGTATTAGAACCGTTAGATTTTTGTGTGTGTTTTTGGCTTCTTTGCTTTGTTTTGAAAGAACACGTGTGATGCGTTGCTTTTTTCGTTAAAGTTGCAGTAGTTTTTTTGGTCAATTGTGAAAACAAGATGTCAAGTGGGGAATATATATGGCATTCTCTTTTTCCTTCTCTACTTTAAGTTCAAGACTTGACGAGTTAAACTTGAAGTGTTAGAACAGCACTTAAAATCCCAAAAGTATGGAATACCAAAACCTTATTAAAGTCTTATATCTACCCTAAATTATAAATACAATTAAATTTTGATGTTTTTCAAATTGTGAACCACCGTTTTTTATAAAATGTTAAGGAAAAATTACTGATCGATACAACGAATATCTCGGTATAACGAAAGGTCTGAACATTATATCATTCGTTAAACCGGGCTTTGACTGTATACAAAAATCTTGAATAATTCTGTTCTTCTATAAATACATACATATGTACATTAGGCATATAACTTTTTACAATTGTTGCAAATAGGAAAAATGGCATTGCATAGTCGAGATTGCAAAAAAGTTTCCTCACCAAATATAAGATCACATAGCAATTTGCCTTATCACTAAATTTAGAAATTTGAATAAATATTGTTTATGGAAAAATATTTAAAAAAGTGATATAAGTGTAACATGCAGTACTTATATGAACTGGTCCAAGCTTTTAAATACTTTAACAAATAAATATTTTCCCTATAAAAAATTGAGAGCAATGCGAACTCTCAGTAATGCTCGTTGAAATTCCAGAGCGATGCTGGAAGTTTTGTCTTTTAAACTTATTCCGGAGTATTGATAGCAACTATTTTGCATTTGTTAATTTGTATGTGATGCTTGGAGCGAAGTTAGGTGTTCTGAATCAGAGCAGCTAGTTTTTGGGGTTTGACCCCAAAATTAGGGGGTTCGTGTTGCTAAAACGGACCAATTTTTTTATTTGGGGTTTGCATTGGAATGATTAAAAAAATATTAGAATTTTTTGGGGAAATAAAAAATATGAGTTTAATTTTTCTATAAAAGACAACTACGTTCCATGCACACAAATACATTAGGGTGCAATTCTTGCAACATCTCTTAATATCAGTTAACATCGGGCAAAACTCGTTTCTTTTTTTATCTAAAAAATTTCGAAAAAGTTTGAAGCTAATCTGTCAATAATTCAATTATGTATAAAAAGTCAAAAATTTATGTTTTCCTAGACAAGTTCATGTATGTCAGAGGTGTTAAAAAAAAATTAAAGTGAACTCTTACGTTAATGAATGGGCCAATTTGTATATAAAAACATTTAATATGAACTTTGGGGACGATTGGGTGAAGAAAAGTCGATTGAAAAGTTAAGCAGTGAATACAAGGCGAAACGCTCACTTATTTAGTTCTTGTCAAATTGTTAAGTGTCGTTTTTTTCTAGAAGAAAAATCGGTTTAGAACTACTCCAGTAATAAATAATGCCTCAGACCACTAGTGTGCCAATTATTACTTGACCGAGACATGCAAGCACACACCTTTAACATTTTTGAAATTGATTTGTGCAATTTCAAAAGACTCAAAATTGTGAGATATTGATTACCAATTATATAAAATACAGTACGTTATGCTACGTAGCTTGCATTACATTTATGGTCGGCTAAAGCAACCTTAATTTTTATAATGTAGAATGCAAACAATTTAGCACTTAACGCAAAGGCGCCTGTATTTTTAGGGAAATTAATAAAGCAGTGCTCAAATGGATAACCGCTGCACGTGAGAGTGTAATCCAAACTAGAACTGCCTGATTTTCTTTTTATCAAAAGTGGAAATAAATTAATTCTGTATAAAGAAGTTTCTTAAAAACTAAACGACAACCATAAAGGTCCCATGCAGATTCAAAAAACTATTTAAATTACAGTTTAAAAATTGTGTATTTTATTAAAGGGGACTATTTTGGGGATTCTTTCTTTTATGGGGAGATTTTTGGAAACAAATTTTGTAAGTAAACCAATTACCTGCCAGCCCTTGCTCTGATCATACTTTCAACAAAAATCATTTCGCCACACTCCAAAAATCATTTTCTGGCTTTACGAAAGCAAATGCATGTTTACTCAGACATTGGGTCAAAAGACCATCAGCTATTTAGGAAGTTCAGCGAAACAACCTCTGCACAGAACGTTTAATTAAAATTGTGCAAGACGTTTTGCTATGAGCTGAGTTCAGTATTAGGCTTGCAGAAGTGCAAATTCAAAATATCGTAGCTCTTTGTTAAATCCAACAACAAAATACACAAAGTTTCCGTTAGATTTCAATAAATTGCAACGATATTTTGCAAGTCCAATACTGAATTCCGCTTTTGTGTAAATCATTACATACTTTAAATTTAAAACTTATGTATTTAATATAGCGGTGTGTTTCAAAATATAAATATTATAAAAAACTGGCGTTTTTTATAAATCACGCTTAGTGCGGAATATTTTTGGACTTAAATCGCTTAAAAAAGTGATATTCATTACTTTAACAATATTTGCCACCATGTAGTGGAATGCCATATTTTTCGTAAAATTACGTTATATGCCTAATGTGCATATCGTCGCAGGAATTAAAGAACGCTGTAACTGACAAAAACTCGAAAATACGTTTTTTTGCATAATTTTTATTAGAAAAAAATACTGTGTCGAGTGGTCCCGGTCCCATATTTGTATGATGAAAAAAAATTCACTTACGCAAAAACAAAATCGTTTGCTGTAAGCCGCAGAATCACCGCGAATAATGGACTTTAGAGCCAATATATAAAGCGAGAAAAAATAAAAATACGTTCTTAAAATCATGTTCCTAAGTTGTATAGTTTTTGTGAAATGAACTTTTTTCTACTTTCTTTCATACAGGTTTTTTGGCTCTGGTGAATATTTTATGTTTTGTCAGTTACAGCGTTCTTTAATTCCTGCGACGATATGTACATACAAACATTTGTATGAATGTATATAAAATTCTTGAATAATTCTGTTCTTCTATAAATATGTACAGATATCAATATTCGTTTATAATTGAATAACAAAACGCAAAAAAACTACTTTAACTTGTTACTTAATTTACCTGGGAAATTGATTATCGGGTCTATAAGAGATAATCGAGTGATCACTGTATTGAATGAATATTGTGTTCAACGGCAAAGTATTTTATTTTAAATAGAATTTGTAAAAAAATAATTTTTAATGGTCTCCTTTTTTATTTTAATCAAGTTTAATTTAAGGGATTCTTACCTTTCATTTGATACTCATATTTTTTTTTAACTGTTTTAAAATTTTTTATTGAAAGTTCTTTAAAAAGGAGATCTAATGTGATCACGAAAAACTGATTATGCAACTATGCAGTGTCTAGTTTCATGTGTATATTAATTTTTTTCCTGTGCAAAGTTTCGTAAAATTTATCTAAACATTTGTTCTTTAGTTCGATGAATTTCACATAAACATAAGCAAACATAAATTTTTCACTGTGGCAAATGGTAACACAGAATGGAACTTACCTTTTTAGCTTAACGAATTCTTTGAAAAATTGCTTAAAAAAGCTGGAAGATGATGAGGTTGAAAAAAAGTTCGCAAACTTTTAAATGGTAGTATGTTTACTTTGTTTTTTTTTTAAATTAATGTAATTTATGTTGTTCTTTTGAAAACACAGCACTCACGAAAAAGTTCAAATGCAAAGGCAGTCAACGGAAATGTTTATTTTGATGTACCTTGTTCATCAGTTTTGTTCTCTGGAATAATTATTACTAATTTTTTTTTAAGTTTTGGTTTTTTATAAAACAAAACAAAACAGAAGAAACAAACGGTAGCGATTCAGTCGGGATTTCAGTTGTAATTTTGTATTTCCAATTATGATTTTAATGAACTAATTCGGCTCAAAACAGTTTAACTTTACGATAAAAAATCTTTATTCAGCTTTTAAATAAGTGGACATTGAATACAGGAACATTAGGTGTTGTTGTCTAAAAGCTGTCACCAAAAATTTGTTGTTATTTTTGTTTTGGCTGGCGACTTGTTATTTTTTTTTTTTTTTGTTAATTGCCAAAAATTAAGTTTTATGTCAATGTTAATGGCAATAATTAATTTAAATGAGTTGAATTTTTAGTTTTATTCATTTTATGTTTCACAAATAAGTTTAGGAAGAACAAGGAAGAAACACTGTGAAAACAAGTCTCTTAAGTGGAAGCACTGACAATATTTGTTTTTTGGAGTTTAATCATTATCACTGATCAAATCCTAGAAGTTTTTTAATTCACTTTAATTAAATTTTAAACGATGTTTGGCACTTTATTATTTGCTTTTACGTTGAAAATATATTTTGCATTCGTATTAACACTGCTTTAATTTGACTGTTGTTTGGAAAATTGCTCGTTTTAAGGTTGAGATTTAAATGCGCTCCAGCGAATAAATTTGTCTTGACTCGTTCGAGTGCGAAAAGGATGTGACTGTGTTTTTAAACAAGTTGTGACAGCGAACCTTCAGACTTCGCGACCGGCGACAAACAACCGCGAGTATTGTAAGCGAATATTGAATTTTGGCGGCGAAAGGATTTATTTTCATGTCCATACGTTCTCTCACACACACAAAGCTAAAGGTTTTTGTATGACGAGTACATGTGTTTCGTTTAAATTTCCGCACTTCCACACAAATGTGTATGATTGTTGCGTAGAAATTGAATCGCTAGTGTGCAAATGGTGGTTGTTTTTGCTTTTGCTTTTTTGGTTGTATGCATTCCACAATCGGTCACTTGTATTGACCGTGGTTTGTATTGTGTTGATGCAAAACTACCCGCCGTTTTCGGTGACAGTCAAAAGTACAATGATAAACGGCGAAAATGAAAAGAAAGAACACGGCGACGATGACGACAATGAACACGACAGCGACGACTACGAAAATGACAACCAACGACAAAAGCGACGGTGGCATCGTTTTTCTGCCAATAACAACGCCGTTGGAAGGAGAAATTTACACACGTTTATACACGTTCAAAGAAATAAAATTGAAGAAAGATTAATTTTGTATGTATGTAAGTCGTAGACGAGTGAACTGAATATTTCCCAACCATTTATGGCATGCCAGATACATTTTTTACTTAAGATGCTGTAGCCCTCTGATAAAATTGTGTTTTTTCTTCAGCCGTTTCGCGCAGCACCTTACTCGCACGCACACATCCTGTGCAAAACCAACCAAACCACTGTCAGTTGACTTCATTCCGCCAAGCAATTTACTCAGGCCTACGATTATTGTTAATATATCAATGTGTTGCTATAGTCGCTCTAGTACTAGTTTCTTTAACTTGACCACTTTTTGGAGATACATACATACATGATGTGTGTTTGAGCACGTTAAGGTGAAGACTTTGCGTCTCATGCCACTTCGACGTAGCGTAGTTGATGCTGAGGACACACATTCATGCATACATTTATTTAGGAAACATTCGGCCATTGGCAGAGAGATTTGAAGATTGGTATATTATTGCAAACCATCTTGGTGTTTTGAACGGTGTTAAAATTTCGCCTCTTTTTGCTGCGTACCAGCCATGTACATGTCCAGCAGCAAGAAAAACACTTTTTTTGCCACACGTCATACCAAATATCGCAAGATGAAGACGATGAGAAAGAACATGACAAACGACTTCAATGTAGTTTAGTCAAGACAAAGACGTTGTACAAAGATACAGTCAGTCAGTCAGACATCCAGCCAGCCAACCAAGCAACTAACTAATTGGTGGTATTGGGAAGTGCAAATTCGCAACAAAAGCAAGTTGGTCATTTGACCTGAACTAACACAAAAACAAAACTAAGTCGCTCTGGGCTTATTTCTTATGTCCAAGCCATAAAGAAGACAATGTTTTTTTCGAACATATGTTGTACGCCGGACATTGTTGCATAAAATAAATTTGATTCATACATCAAACATGTGAGTTAATACAAATCCATAGCATGGTCAAACTCTGTATGATACGAACAATTCCTTTGTTGTAGTCAAACACACAGTCTGCAGAAATATGGGCAATATGTATGAAGTTTTATGTTCGTGTGCACAATTGAGGTATGAAGTGAGTTTTTATGCATATGTGTATGTCTTTACAATACACATGCACTGGTAATCTAACATTTGACACGTTCTATGCGAGAATCTAGTGAGTTTTGTGTTTAAGGGATATAAATTGCAATTCATTGATTTCATAGAAAATAAAATGAGACATTAGAACACACATACAACACATTTGCTCGTTGCACTTTTATTTATTAAGCATTTTGGTGTTGGTAAGAAATTCTTAATTCGATATGCCTACGTTTAGGAACATTAAAGATTCTCTGCTCAAGCTGTGAGCAAGGCTACAAATCTTACAGTTTCTTAGAAAACTCTGCTAATCCAATAGTTGTTAAAAAAAAAAAAAAACAATAAAATCCTGCCATTCACATAAACTTGCCCTGAGATAACTACAATTCTTTTTATTTACCACTGCAATAAATATGTTTGTATATTCACGCATGTATAAAACTACATGCAATAAGTTGTAAGTAAGGCCCTTTTCTTAATTCCTTCAAAGAGTGGGGATGAATTGTGCACTATACTATGTATGACTTTCCTACCACAAATTGTTTGTTCTTAAGAGATGCGTCAAGTTCTTTTTGTCTCAATTTTTCTAGAATCTGCCTTGATTGTGTGTTGGCCAAAATTTTGTCCATCCCGAAGAAATTGCAAGTAATTAAGCCTTTCTAAGATACACAACATAAAATGTGAATAAATACGTATAAAACCATACATATATAAAACTATCCGACATACAAAGACTCAAATGTTCGTAACTTGGAACACTCTTGGAGAATATCTTCATACGTCCATATACAAACTAACGATTACTGGTCCTGTATAATCTCATTCCGAAGTATATACATTCACTCATATAAAAATGTGCTTCTATTGCTGAAATTGTACATATTGATAATTTGCTGCAACAACGTTATAAGTTAAAAATCGCAATTTTAACATCACGAATGCATAGTAAATCATCCTTATGAAGATATTGTAAAGATTTCCTATGAAGATATTCTGCCATCTTCTAGAAATCGAAATCACGTGAAATTGAAATCGAATAAATTTTGAAAACTCTCCCTCTCCTTCATAAAAAAGTTTCCTTTTAAGTGTATATCTCAACCACTTTCCTCTACATAAACTAATTTTCAAATCAGGAAAAGCTACGTTCGTTTTACAAAAATTTCTCAAATGTTATTCTTGATAAATACACTGAAATTTATTGTTGGAGGATAAGTCAGTTTCTATGAGCATTTTACTGGTTGCTTAGACCAGATCACAAGCAGAGAAAAAATATGGTCACCTCCAACAAAACAATTTTTAAAGAAAATTGTAAACATGTTATGTTTAATATAACCATATTATGTAACCTACAACCATATTATCGTTGAATGAGTCCTCCATCGAGAAGACACAACCATATTATGGTTGCCTCTTAACATGTTATGGTTAAAAATGACAATACTATTTTCCTCTTTTCGTAGAGCAACATGCTATGGTTGAAAACCAACCATGCTATTGTAAGTGTTAAACATATTTTAGTTATTTTTAACCACAACATATTCGGAGGCAACCATAATATGGTCGTGGCCTCTTGATGGAGGACTAATTCAACCATAATATGGTTGCCGGTGACAATTATATGGTTAAATGAAACATAATATGTTTAAAATTATCTTTAAAAAACGTTTTGTTGGAGGATATTTAAACATACATATGTATATCTGGGTGCATCAGGAAACATTCGCCCACAAAATTTTAGAAAAGACAAAGATATAAGCAAACAAAACTGCAGAGTGAATGACAATTGCAAAAATTCAAAAATTCTTATTTGCAACGACATCAAAGCTTAAACAAAATACCAAAAATAAACAGTAAGTTTATCTCTTCTTACATTCCTACATTAAGTGGGTTAAGAAAAAACCAAATAAGAAAATAAACTCTTGAAAGAAAAATAAAATTAATTTTTTCTTTTATGTTGTATGTAAACTTAAAACGTTAAAGTCGTGTTATGTTAAACTAATATTTCTGAGTTATGACGATGTTGCAGCAAATGAACCATATGTGTTATTAATTAGGGATTTCCCAACATTTAGCAAAAAAGTTACATTTTATTAGAAATATAAATTGAACGAAGTTGGTTCCTATTTTTCGCTAGACCCAGAATCAAGGGGGTAATTTTGTTGTTCACTTCAAAATTTCAAAAAATTTTATATGAAAATTTTTTCAACGCAAGGTGAAGTGAACAACAAAATTACCCCCAAGTCTCCAGAATCAAGCTCTATATAATAATAAATATGTCTAATGTCCCGATGCAACTTGGCTGTAAATTAGTGACTAGGAACCGTGCGAAAAGTTGTTGAGAAATCTTTCACTTACTTTACTGCATTTCTGTATGTCTTGTTGCGTAGCGCATAATTGTGCACTTATTTTTTTAAATGTACCTTTAGTGCTTCGCAAAATGATAAAATTTTTTATTGGGACGTGTAAGTCATATGTGTCAAACCATATTAAACTAATGGAAACTTTTTGATACGTTTTATGAATATATCTATTGGCTTAAGTAAAGTGCGAACTTGTTGGCACTTTCCTTACGGAATCAATTGAAATGCATTTGGGACGCTCTTTGTTAATTTTTAACTGAGACATAACCAACCATACATATATTTGCAGTTGGGCCTTAAAGCCGGCTATTCACTTGTAGGATTGCCAATCCCGATCTCGAAAGTCAGGGGGTTTTTGGGATTCAGTCAATTCCGAAATTGTTTACTTATTTTTTTTTTACCTATTTAAAAGAGACGAACTTATCATGACTTCCCCCGCGAGAAGATATATGTTGTACAACCTCCACCATCTTCAAAATAACGGTTTATCTCGAGAACAAGAGCCAACCTTAAAAAGGAATCCAGCATAGCCGAAATAGGTTAACCCGCAGGTACTCCGCTTGACAGAAAAAGTGTCAAATTCTAGCACAGCGTAATTAATCAAATCTTAATCTAATTCTTATGTTTGAGGCTTGCCAATGCTGGACGAAAGTTCTTCTAATCACAGTTCCCATTTCCATCAGTGTTTAGCGCTCTTTTGGTCGGATAAATGCTGCAGTTCTTCTCTTTAAGCGAGTGCGGCCGCCATCATTTAAAATATTGGGTTTGGGTGTGGTTCAAGCCTTTTTAAGTATTTAATGGAATACTTTGTAATCATAGTTCTTACTGATGGTACATGGAGGTCTTTGTGAATGTTCGAGTTTTTTTTTTTTACATGCCAAGGAACGAACGTGATGATGCGAAGAATTTTGTTTTGGCGACTTTGAATTTTCTCTATGTTGGAGGCCGAAACAGTGCCCCATAACTGGATACCATAACACCATATTGGCTTTGAGATAAAGATGTAAATTAGGAGGTCACAATCAAGAATTTCTTCCAATCAGCCAATTAATTTGAATGAAGTTTTATTAAAAGCAGTTCCTATATGCTCTAAATTTATACCGAGATGTTACATGCACCTCTTGAGGTATTACTTGGTTTCAACCATTTTCAAATTAAAATATATGGCCCTGTTAGGATCTAGATGCTTCATATCGGTTGTCGTGGATGTTTAGGAAAGCAGTATCATCAGCAAAAGATGTGTGGTCGAAGTTATTGTTTGGCATGTCTGAAGTATATATCAAATACAAAACAGGCCATAAATTACTTCCACAACATAAATCACTTAGGGTAAAAAAAATCGTTTTCGTTTATAATAGATTTTGATCCGACTAAGTTATTTTCTAACAGTTCGTGTGTGTTAACAGGTTAATTTAGCTTCAATCTATGTACTAAGCCTTCATGTTAGACTTTGTCGAATGATTAAGAAACATTAATGAAGATAGAAGAATATCATTTTTTTGTTCAAAGGGTTTTCTAATGACATTTACAAGACTGTGTGTTTGTTAGATTTCGCTATGTTTCTTAATAAATCCAAATTGATGATTTTGGTATACGTGCATTTTCGTCCAATATCTAGAGTTTTCAGTTCGTAAAATTGCATTACAAAATAAAAAGATTCTTTTATTGCTATGCGGGGTAGCTCGATAAGCATTTCGTTGCTTATTTTATCAATACCAGCTACTTTTTGGGGTTTAAGTAATAGCATTCTCAATTTCCCTTATCTTAAATCTGAGAGGTATAGCAGTTCCGCTGTTGACAGGTGGCGACTCTACTGGTGTAATGTTTGGTTACTTTGGGGTAAATACAATTTTCAAATGTCCAACAAACAGAGTTCCTTTTCTAGCATCATTAGTTGGCAAACTTTCATTTGAATTTCGCAAGGGGGGCTTAGAAACTGCTGGTCTTTTTTTTTTGGTTGCACGCCACAGTGAGTAGTCAGATTGTGGAGCTGCATCAAGTTCCTTATGATATTTCTGAGACTGCAGTTACTTTCACAAAACCTTTCTTTCAGTAGATTTTTTTTAGCTAAGGGGATCTGTAAAGTTGCCATTGTCCACAAGTTCTTCTTTTTTCAACTAAGAAAAAAAAGATGTTAAAGAAAACGTCTAATGCAACGATTAACTCAAAACAGATAAATATTGACCTTGGCCCTTTTAGCACCAAACCACAGATATTTAGTTGTATTTTATAAATTACGTAAATAAATCCCGACCCTTTGGTGTCATGAGTCGTAACTCCGTGGGTTACGATTTTTTGGTGTTATATAAGTAGGTATGTTCAGCGTTGTAATCACCAGCGGCCAGATAATATTTTCCTTGAAACGCATAAAACAAAAAGCAAAACCAAAAGTTCCGTGTGGTTTCATTTACTAATTAATTCCACTGATGCACCAAATGCAAAATTCAGACATTACTCGTTACGGACTTAGGCATAGTTAAGTGCTTTTCGAACGTGGGCATGGGAATTATGGATCAATTTCACAAATTTAAGTAGTGTAATTAAATATAACATGTTATCTACCACAAATCAATTTAAAATTTGTGTACTAATATTTTTTATTATATTGTCAGCTCATTATTGGTTTGACTTACCGACCATTAAAAAAATATGAGTTCTAAATCCAAAACCTATTTCGCGAAATTTTTTTATGGTTTCTGAAAAATAAAGCATTAATTTTGCTCCATATTAACTATTTTAAAGTTTTAAGGTATTGTTTTGCTCTACACGCCACTTTTTGGCGATTGCACAAAATTCTTCATATAAAAACGTACAACATAAATTTCGTTCTTGCTTTGCATCGAATCAGTGATCTATGCAAAACGACTGATGATTTTTTTTGTAGAGTTGTGTATTTTTTAATGCGTTTGAAGCAATTGTTTTTGATATCTTCAACGTGTTACACGCAAACAAAGTGCGTGTTATTTTTTACAAAATAAAATGACAATAAGAAAAAAAAAATAATTTTATAAATAACTTAACATGTGTTAATTAACATTTATTAAAAAAATGGAACTGTTTTTGTAAAATAAAACCAAACAAAGAAAAAAAATTATCAATGTTGACTTTTTATTAGATTGTTAATATAGAAACTTTCATATCAACAAGTTACTCAATGCATAGCAATAAGTATACGTATGCAGCACAAAAAGCTACTTTTTAAAAATATTCTTGGAAAAGTGGCGCATGCGGCACAAAACTTTATTTCTCACTTTTAATAAAATATTCTTCATTCATGAAAGTCGACAAAAATTTAAATTTTTTTTACACACATGCCAGAAGCAGCGGAGAAAATATAAAAAAATTCTGTCCCGTAAAATTGAATTTGTTGAAATTCTGAATCCAGGGATTTGCGAAAACCAGTCCCGATTAACATCCCTATTCACTAATCCTTTTAAGTCGTACGATTTGTCAAACGAATTGTGGGTGCTTATAAAGTATAACTGGGTGGCATGAAAATGAAACTACGTGACAGACAAGTCTCTCAGACTGCCAATAGTTTATGAAAATATTCACAAATTAAAAGATTTTAAGCGATTAGAGTTACGTTTTCTTGTAAAGAAACTTATGCCCAATTTTCAGGATAATATTTAAATCTATATTAAGTTAATTTTTCATAAAAAACTTAAATCGTATTTTAATACAGATTGGTTTTTTGAGTTTTATTTAAAAAGACTTATTTAATTAAGATAAAAGTATGGTAGCACTACTAAATACAAAAAAAAATATAAAAAAGTGTATTTATTTACAAGGTGGTCTGAAAAAACAGCTGACTGTTAATGCTTTGCCTGTTGTTGTATTGTTGTTATATTGAGGCCACCTTGCTTAAATATTACAATGGAAACTTAAGTTGAAATTAAGTGTACCACATCGGTGACTTAAGTTTCACTTAAGTTTTTAGTGAAGAAGAGAATATTGTATTTAAAACGATTTTAAACATAAATGTGTTTTAATATCAATCCTGAAAATTGGACATTAGTCATTTGATTTTGCATCTTTTTTTGCGATACTGTGGCACTAACAACTGACTTTACAGACATTTTTTTTTGTCTCAAAAAGAATTTTATCAGATTTTACTGATATTTAATCGCACGAATATCTAGTTTAGCGAATTCGGGCCTTAAATAATACAAAAATAATCTGTTTATTACAAAGATTATTTTTGATTTAAATAAAAAATAAATAAAAGTCGATGACAGCGGATCAATAATTGTATTTTTTAGACGTTGTCAATCAGTTTCTATTGCCAGTCACTTGGTTTTTTCTACGGCGCTTTTAAATCGACGTCGAATGGAATTGTCTCTGTGTTAGCTGTGACAAAAGTTTTCGGCGACTCAGATGAAAGTTACTGGAATTAAAGCTAGCAATTCAAAATAAAGAATACTCATTAAATACATTTAAAATAAAAATAAATGCAACTTTAAAAAAAAAGAAAAAGAACGAACATTTTTTCAATAATTGTTATTAATAAGCTTTCTTTTTCATTTTCTAGGAAAGACCCCATTTCTATTCAATCGAAAGCAAAATATGTCGATTTATACGAAAAAATCTAATTTGGAAGGCATTTACATAGGCCCAATATAAAGCGGTTCCAAAAAGCAGTTTAAAATGCATAAAATTCCAAAAAAAATTGTATTACTGTATTGAAATTTGGTCAAATTAGGTTTCTTAATACTAGAAATCAGTCTATCGAGTTTGTAATTAACGATAGGTCCAATAAAAAATTCACTCCTGAAAATCACTTTAACCCTGAGCTCAGGTTTCATAAAGATTGGCTTATATTTAATAGATACCAAATAGCCTTTTTACACTGATCAACATCCAAGATTTACCATCAATTTGCCGCAAAAGAAATACATAGGACTAAAAACCAACATCTTTAAAAGATGTTCCTATCTCATTTTATTCCATTCTAAATCTTTCGATTATTTTAAAGCAGCGTTACCATTTGTCAAGTTTTCTCTTTTATTGCAATGTTTTTTTGTTAAGTATTTTTTTATATTTTAAACAAATTGAACTTCAAATACATTTTTGTGTTTTCTTGTTAACGTTTGGCACTTTTTTTAAATAAAAATGTTGTTTTTCTAATTTTTTATTTTAAAATCATTTTTCTCATAATGGTGACATTTTGGTTTGGTAGATGTAAGCAATGTTATAGGCTTTTTACACTGATCAACATCTAACATCTGCCATCAAAGATTAGAAAATGTGAAACACTCGTTTACATTGGTCACATCTTACATATACCATCATCAAACAAAAATGTCACCATTTTTGAAAAAAAAAAAAAAAAAAAAAATACAAAAGTGCCAAAATTTAAAAAGAAAACACAAAAATATAAAAAAATAATTAACAAAAAAACATTGCAATAAAAAAGAAAACTTGACAAATGGTAACGCTGCTTTGTGCCGGTTCACACACGTCAAGTTTGACACGTCAAGTCAAGAATTGGCATTCTCTTTTTCCCTTCTCTCCTAAAAGCTCAAGACTTGTCGAGTCAAACTTGACGTGAACCGGCACTTTAAAAAACATTTTTTTTGTCAGTGATGCCACAATAATAATAGATTAGTGATTATATATATATATATATATATATATATATATATATATATATATATATATATATATATATATATATATATATATATATATATATATATATATATATATATATAGATATATATATCATATTTTAAAATAATGTTTAAAGAAATTTTTATTTAAGAACCACTGATTTAATTTTAAAATGCATACATACACATGCTAATGAATTCATTGTTAGGTACCAATGAAACTATAATAAATAGAACTATAAGATGTGCAGTTTCTTCATCGGCATAAGAATCATCATCATACTCAGTATTGGTAAGTTAGTTAGTAAGTGCACGAATCTAATATTGTATATACAGACTAGAGAAGGTGTATGTGTATTGTATGTATAACTAAATATAGAAACATCAATACACATTCTCTAATTTATTTTTGAAAACATACATCATGAGCAGCAGCAGCAGAAACTTCATAACGGCCGCCAAGAGTCCAGCAAAATGTTCCTTGTTTGTTCCCTCGCTGGGCTGACTGGATGGACTGATGATGATGGTTCGCTTGCTTTCTTCAAGTTGTTGCTCTTAAAGACATCTCTCAGGTTCGCTCTTCTTTCATCTTTATGATAGCATATAGTGCCGTTTCATTCATCATTTCGTCTTGTTGCGTATGTAAATATGTTGCTTGATTGTGGTGGTCAGTTTAGTTTGCATCCTTCCAAGTCAACGAAATTGTTGGATGTCGTTGTTAGGTGTGTTGGGATTCAACCATTGTTTCTCAATTCTGGACAACGTTGATTTCGTTAGTTATGGTGTTTCTTCCGCACACAATTCTGTCCCATACAATAAGTTCCTATTCTCACACATCCCTATACACAGGTATTCAGGACAAATAAGTATTTGCATACACGTACATATATCTACAAACACATGTACATACTTATGTGTGTATACGAGTGTATGTGTGTTTGTAGATTTTCGGTCATTTGGTAAGATAGTTGCTGAGCTTTTAGAAAATAAGCAGCCAAGAAGCATTTTTACTGTTATAAAGAAAGGACAAAACAACAACAGCAACAACATGACCAACAAGAATATAATAATAATAACAATAACAACAAATTCTCACGGCAAATTTTGCTACATTTGAATTTTCTAAACAAACATACATGAATGTATGGGGATGTGTATGTACCAAGATATACTTTCTTATACATATGTACATATGTATATATATTTGTCAATGGGAATGTACATTAAACCTGCTCTCCATTTTTCGATTAATATCGGAAATTTGCAAACAATTTTCAAAAAATAACTTTAAATATTGTACTTTAGTATTTTCTTCAAACTAATAAAATCTAATGCGTGCATGAATTTTAGGGTTTTGTAGGAATACATTTCAAAATCACTTCAGATTTCCACAAGCAATGCAATTACAAAAAACAGTGCTTGAGTTATTAATAAAAATTATTAAAAGCAGAAACTTGGCTGCTGATATTTAATTAAAAGATATAGAAAGTACACCTGCGACCACAATATTAAGATTTATATATTAAAAACTTTAGATTTAAAATTCAATATTTTTCTTGATTAACTGATGATTGCATTTCCTTACTTAGACTGGATCTCAAATATTATATTTATACAACATAAAGACTATTGTTTCTTATAAAAATTATCGAAAATTCACTTTTGGTCATAATATTTTAAACATAATTCGGGGATTCACAAGGTAGTCATAAAGTTGTAATGCCATATGTCTTAAAATAATTACAAGAAATATATATGACTGCTTTGGGCAACCGCTTACAATTTAGAATTCTACTGTACAGCTACGACGAATCAATGAACACGGCATAAACATTTTTATTTTGTTTCAAACACAACAATATTTTTTTTAACAATTGTAAAATACTATTTAGGACATTATGACGATATGACTTGATAGCACACCTTGTGAATCCCCCAATTGTATAGTATGAAGACAATATTTTATCTGACCAGCGAATTTGAGGCGGAAGGTCCATAATTGATCTCAGCGGCCATATAAATCTCATTCCATGTTATCACTCTTTCTGAAACACATGTCATAAAAAGTAAATGCCACTAATATTAATTTTATGGTACCTTGCAGCTTACAACAAACTTTTATTATGGGTGGTCCATAATGAGCTTTAGTTTCGATGCAATCCCTGTTGGAAAATTGGTATTTTGATTTTGAATAAGTTAAAGTGCCAACATTTTGGTATTTTCAGTAATTTTTCAAATACATATTTTAAATATTAATAAACTTTTTTATTTGCCTCTTAACAAATAATTTCGAATGTAACGATGGTTTTTAGCTGCGTAATACTAAAAATGGCTGCACTGTCTTATGGGACAGTTGATTTGATGGTTGTTTTGAGTTTAGTTTGTTTGGCAATTCTTTATAAATAGAGTCGCGCCAGGGAAACTTTCGCAAATTGTTAAGACTTAGTTTAAAAATCATGCTTCAATTCTACAATTTCAATTTAATTTGTAAATGTCCTTGAAGTTCTACAAAACGAAAGCTGTTACGAACACGAACCTAACAGTTATCATTACCTTTTTCAACGTTTATTTGGCCTACGTGTTTTTAGCTCCAGTTTTCTTTTCAAATATGGCAGCATTTACACCATAATCTATATTCTAGACACAGCTAGATTTCTTTTTGTAGAAATAACGGGTATAAGTCAATAAATAAAATTGGCAAATTTGAAGCAATGAACACGGTGCTCGAATATGACACTCTTTTAGTAGTTGGTCACTCTACCTACAGCTAATTTGAGTACGCTTAATTCAATTGTGGTTGTTGTCATTTTTCAAAGTTAGCGCTCGTATTCGCGATTAATTTTCAATGCCAAATTACCATAAAGTGATACTTTTTTTCCAACTCTGTTGAATGCAATTTTTCATATCATTTATTTTTGGTGCGCTTAATAAGCCGGTGGAATAACTGGTACATATGTCTTTATACAGTGATTTACGTCTAGGCCCTTAGCCTTGGGCAGCATAATTTAAAGGACGCCAAAATTAAAAGGGAAAATATTGTAAGGGCGATTCATAATTTGATTCTGACCACAGATTTAATAACGAAATATAATAATATTCTTTAAAAATCTGGGTACGTAAACTTTTCACCTGGTCACCAAGCCAAAGATATTGAAAATGCCGTGTTTAACTTTTTAGAAAATATTGCTTGGATATAATGAATGTTTTACATAATGCAGTTAATTAACAAATTCAGGACTTCAGGCACGATTTAAAATGATAAATGCTTGAGCAGATTATGTGCCTTGCCGACGGACGATGCTGATTCGAGATTTCCGCATAATTATATATATCCACATAGAACTTTGTTGTCGAGTATCAAATATCAAAACTCCTTTAGTTTTTACAATTATCTTAAAAATTAAAAATACATTTCGGTTTTAAGGGCCTGTCTAGTATAGTAGCTACGTTCGTAGTATGTGTAATACGATATAGAATTTATCGAGAAATGGTTATGCAAATAACCAACCAGTAACAGAACCAAGGGACCTCCAAAGAAGATGAAGAATTTACAACTTGCGAATAGAGTACGTGTGAGTGTGAGAGTTTCTATATTTATAACAGTGGGTATGTGCATGGTCATCTCAACCTGATTAGAAACATCTAAGTAACAATAGATGATTCTTTGCTTGAATATGACTACCCAGAGTCAAGCACACATACACATACATATAAACTCTTTCAAAAAATAAAGTGTTTAGTGTACGATGGTTTGTTTGTGTGTGTGTGTGCGAGCATGTAGGTTGATGAATTTTGCGTGCGGGTAAACTTTTGTTGAACATTGAAAACTACAAAGTATGATTACTACATTTATGTACAAAATACGCTCATAAGAGATACAAACACACGCTTCTGCATCTAGGATGCTTCTGGGGTCCTTTGGCTGCTAGCATGACACTTATGCATAGTTGGAGAATTGGAGGAAATTATACCAAGAATCCTTCATTCATTAAGGGTGGTCGGGTGGTTGATTGTTTGGCTGGATGAACGGCCGGTCGGCCGGCTGTCTTGTTGGTTAAGTAGAAAGAAGGTGGGTAGTTTTGTTGGACATTATTGATGGGTAGTGAAAGAGTCTTGGTTATTTCGTGTGGTTTGTGTTTGGGAATATAGTTTTAACGTTTGTGTAAAATAGCAAGTAGTTTTGAGTTTCTTGCGTATTTTGTGCGTTGTGCGTGTATACATTCGTGAAGCGAGTGCGAATGACTGTGAGAGTTTCTCGGTATTCCTACACATTTATGTAGTGAGTATGTGCTTTAATTTATTTATTTGTGTTATGCTCAGAGACGCACAAACCTACAAACTTACTATTAAAGTGCCATGTAGGAACATGACCAAGGCATGGCATCTCAAAGGTCCGTCCATTCGTTGAAAACGTTTGGAAATTGTTTTTTGTAATTCACATTTGATAATTTTCTTTCATTTTATCCTACTTACCCCCTACTTACACATTCATACGTCATATAAAGTTGTATGTATATGTTTGGTACACTCTTTGCCGTACTTTCTTCACAGAAGGTAATTTTTGTTTGTATGTTTGTACTTATTTGCAGCTGATGCTTTTCTAAATTACATCCGCTCATATTGTTTTTGCAAAATTCAAGTCGAATTTACTTCCAAGTTTTCTTATCTATTGTCTAATGGTAGCAGTATATACATATGTATGTATGTATATTTGTATATACGTTGATGCGAATAATTTCATTTGTAGTTATGGCTACAAACCTTCTTGGATTTTTTATCAACAACAACAACAAAATTAAAGTAAAAATTCCCTTTCAAACTTACATGGTGGTCAATTCAATTCACAACTTTATTGACAGTACATATGATGGATATTGGCAAGCTATGCAGAAGACGCTTGACAGAATATTTTTTGTTTGATATCCGAAATTTACTAAAAAGACTGAATATTTTTAATGACAAGCGGTGTATTTAGAAGGCATTTTGAATGTTTATGCAAAACGAAAATTCTTTGCCTTAATTTTTGAGAAAGTAAACAAATAAAGGTAAGCGACTGTATTTGAATTATTAGATATTCAGAGTCTTTGATTTGTTATATTTTATAAACGATTAATCACCCTGTAAATATAAATAAAATTTTGAGAAAAACTTTAAATGTTTGAAAGAGTGCCTCAAGTAAAGAAAGGATACATTTTTGCTTCAACTATAAGTAAACATACCAAAAATTAGACTATAATATGGTTACATACAAACGTACATATGTATTTATGTACACAGTTACATATTTAATGAATGTGTGTGTGTCTCTGTTCATTTATATACACCTAATGTACATAAGTATAAGGTATATGTAGATTTACACACATTCTTACTATCTAAATACGTATAATATATACAAGATCTAATGAAACATTTCCAACAATTCTACATACATTTGAACGAATATACTAAACACTGACCACTAGACCATCAACTAGGCAACCATTCAATTTAACCAACACATACCCACCGTGTACAATCAACCGAACGGCTGACTGACCGCCTCGACTTTTATACGGACTAAACCATACTGCACCATGCCATAGCGATTTTCTTCATTGCTTTTAAGAATACTCTTGTTCCTTAAAAATGTAAATCCTTGCAAATGAATATTTCTTCACTCTTTCATCAACACAACTTGGCATCCCATCTCGACTCAGTCTCGTATTGTTTCGTGCCGGTCATCTCAAACTCCTCATTCAGTCCTTTTTTCTATATTTCTTTTTCTTCGTTTTTCTCATTTTCTATTTTCTTTGTATTGTTATTGTTGCTGTTGTTGTTGTTATTATTGTTGTGCTCTGTACTAATACAACAAAAACAAACATCCTTTGTATAAAATTTTCTTCTAATGGGGTATGCAAACGAACTACAATTCATGTTGATTTCAAAGACTGTTCAAAAAATTCTACAATATATGAGTATGTGTGCGCTTGTGTTTATGCCTGTCGTGACATAAGAGTGGATAGTGTGGGAAGAGTGGTAGGTTTCTGAGGCAGAAGTGGCTATTCTTCTTCTTGTGTCCGTAGTCGTCATTCGATATACGCGAAATTTTCCTTTATTTTGGGTCATTTTGTAAGTGTGGGGACCACGTACACAAAATACTACAAACATTTATATGTATGATGACATGTGTGTGCACATGAGTTTGTTTCTGATGTTTGCTATAAAATATCATACCTACATACATGTGTACAGACATATGTAAGTAAAGAATGTCCACATTTAAACTGCTACCATCATTTTGGACCATAAAATGAAAAATGGGATCTCGAAAAAAAATATAGGTATCTATAATTTCTAACACTATCGAAAACTTAATTTTATTAGCACATGTTGATATGATTTTGGCATGCTGAATGAAGCCTTATATGAACTCAGTTTTCTTCCATCACGTCAAATGTATGAGATAGTGGTATATTTGTGCGTTTCGCTCTATACATGAATGGCTACTAAATAACGCGTCGAATAATGGTTTATTGGCTTTGATCGGATAAAAAATGCATACGTTGTAGTGAATCAAAGCAACGTTCAAATGAATATTTTAACGTTTTTCACCAATTATTGTATCATCGGAAGATGGTTTTTACTGCAACTAATCACAAAATGTATAGTTTTATAATTCTATTCTATAGTCCATTTGATAACAAAAAATTTTAAATAATAAAGGAACGAAATCGGATAAAAACCTAAAACCATATACCAAAAAATTAAAATATATTCTTTAAATTTACAGCCTGGCCCTCGATGTCGACCGCTATCGTTCGCTTTGATTTTCAACGAAAAATAGCTGATTTGAGGCCCACTAATAATTTTCAACACGACAAGTCGGTCAAAACTGCAAGTGACCTAAAAATTTGCGGACCACAAAGAAATATTATGCGACACCAAATGTCATAATCAGTCAGTTGTGGTGTAGTTGTAGTTGTCGACAAAGGCATTTTGTTGAAATATTTAAAAAAAAAATTTCTTTGCCCACAAACACTAAACATTTTCTTTATTGTAATTGGGGTATACACAAGGAGTGATATCATGTTATATTATCAAAATGTTCTTACATTTTACAATACTTTAAAAATATTGTTTTTGCTTTGTAAACAAAAAGTGTCTTTTGTTAATAGAACTTTGCTTGCTATGTTTATTGTGCTGTCATAACTAATCAGAAGAGACATGCGCCGAGCCGCTTTAGTTTTTGTAAGCCGTCACCGTTGATGGTACAGTAGTTTTCGCTTGAAGACACATCCTTTAGTTGCAGACAAAAAGTGGACTATATCGCTTATGTGACTATAAGGCTTATTCCCATGTATGCCACTATGAGGCATATAACTAGACTTGCCAACCGTACTTTATAATAAAGTATTGTACGTTATTTCGAGTAATTGTACTCTATACTTTATGAGAAAAATAAAGTACGCGGAAATACTTTATTTCGCATGATTAGATTTATCTAGAATTCAAAATAGATTCAGGTTATATTAGTCAGGGTTTTATTTGTCATAAAATTATAATACTTATTGTACAAGTTTTTTTTAGAAAAACTAAAGAACAGCTTATTAATATTAGTCAGGGCCATTTTTTGATGTTTTTGTATATTGGCAGGACGATTTTTCGAAAAAAAAAAAAAAATAATCAGACAGCACTATTCACTTGTTTGTTTTGTTTGAGTACAATAACTGCCTGTTTTTAAAACACAAGTGCAAAATTCTTTCAAATTACTGCCTGCTTTTAGATCGCGAGCACAAAAAAGACTCGTTTAACTAACATTTAAAACAAAATTTCAAGATTTCCATTCCTTATGGGGGCTCCCATACAAAATGATTAATACAGACTAGAAATATATTGAAGAAAACCTACTATAACAGCCAAGAAGTCGCCTTAACAATTTCTCGAGCCATACTTCCCCTTATCACCAATTCTTAAGGCGGCTCCCATGCAAATATTGCGTTTTTTGAAATTAATTAAAATTTTTCGACTTTTGTGATAAATATGCCTGTTACAACTTGCTCAAATTTAAATTTATTTTTTGTTAAAAATTTGATTTGTTATTTCTGTCATTAATTGTATAATTTATTCTCTATAATTATTGTTTATTTAATTGAAACTATGTATGTACATATGTATGTATGTATTTATTAACAATATTTTCGCAATGCTGTTAAAGAGACTTGGTCTTGTAGCATTGGCGTGCTAAAAAGAAAATAATATATGTCTGGAAAAATTAGAAGCATAACTGTAATTTTTTATCGATTTTTGGTAGACAAAAATTTCGAAATGTTGCTAAAAAATTTTTTTTGTTGCTAACAAAAAAAAAAAAAAAATTATGTTTCTAAAACGACTGCGCATGTTAGAATAAAATTTAACGTTTAAAAGAAATTTTATTGCGGATTTTCGTTTTTTTTTAGTATTTTCAATAAAGTGAACCGTTTTTGAACTGGTATTGGATTCAGCGTACCCGAATTAGGTTAAAGCGCAAGTTGCCCGACTTCTCTCAAAAAAAAGTGTCAAATTCTAGCACAGTGTAATTGTGTGATAAAACTTGCGAAAAGCAATAAAAAAACTTTTTTAAATATAACAATAAAAATAAATTAATTGTACTTTATATTTATACCGTGTACTTTTTTTTCTTAACCTTTAATAATCAATGTACTTTAATTGCAACAAAAAAAGTTGGGAACCCTACATACAACCGATTTCGAATATAATCAAGTTATGTGAATATAGAAAATAAAAATTCATATAAAAATACACCGATATCAGGCTTATGTTTTTGCAACAGACTTGCATGCAGTATAAGAAATAGATTAAATAATAACAAGATATTTCATAACTGATACCGAAGGCAAAAACTAATTTTTTAAGAGGAAAGAGTTGATGACAAAAATTAAACGATTTAATTCTTTCTTTAGATGGACTGTGGTTTCGAAAATTAAAAAGAACTTAGTTAATATTTGATATAAATATCATCATATATATACTAAGAATATGTATTACTAATGTGACTATAACGCCATTCATTTGCTTCACTTTTCCCTTTGATGACTGCTGATAGATGGCATATATGGCAAGTGTGCTTATATCGCTAAATACTTTATATTAAATTGACTTAAAGCGGCAAAATAAACGGAAAAAATGGACTATATCGATAATGTGACTATAAGCGGTGTCCGGCTAACATCCGAATTTTACCTGCGGCTAGCAGTTTTTGCAACAAATCACTTGCGGGGTCAAATAAGATCGGCTTAGCACTCTGCTGCTTGGTAAATAAACAAAATAAATATTATTTGTAATTTGCGTCTGAAAAATGGAAAATAGTCTTATTTAATAATCTGATTTAATTTATTATGGATAAGAATTAAAAAATATTTTTATTTTAGGTAAATCTCACACAGAATTATGAGGGGTTGTTCACAACCGTCGTATTTTTTCATGCTATTATTTTAAGACATATAACTTTATGACACCTTGTGATTACCCCATATATATATTTTTTAAATACCACCACTATTCTTAATTTTTTGTTAACTTCTTTTTTTTTTTGTTTACTTCTTTGTTTTCTATTCTGCCTTTTTTGTAGCCAGAGTTCTATGGCGCACAGTGGCTGAAAATCGTTTTTCATTGACCAAAAATCTGTAACTTTTGAACCGAAGGAGATGTTTTAGTGAAATTTTGTGAAATCGACAGACAGATTCTTAAACTTTCTCCACTTTAAATTTCATTTAAATCGGTTGAGTAGTTATTGGGGAATTTAAGGGCAAAGTGGAACTTTAAATTTTTTTAACTTTAGCGTGCAATATGGTTTTTTTATTTCTTTTAATTATTTAAACATTTAATTTTTTGATTTAAATAATAATCATTAACATTTTTTGTAATAATGGGACACTCAAAAAAATTAAATGTTTACACTATAAAAAAAATTTTAACATTAAAAAAAATAGTAAAATCCACTGGAAATTTTGCTATTATTGCTGAAAAATAAAAAATTTTTTGCTTTCAAATTTGTTTACACTTATTTATTTTTATTTATTTATTCAAACATTTCATACATATGTGGATAAAAAAAACCTTTTAAATATTAGCAGCAATAGATTTTAAAAGCTTTTGTAACAATGTGAGTTTCTGTTTATTATTATTTTTTACTAATACAATGTCTGTCTTAGATCTTGTGAATTATAATTATTGTTCATTTAATTGAAAGATTGATTGCAAATATTTCATATTCTGTTCTGTGTTATTTCTGTTCTTTAGTAATTTTTTGACTAAATCTAAATCCCGATGTTCCACTTTTCATTGATTTCGAATACTGGAGATGAACGGATCTGACGTTGCCACTAATATAATAAATGTTAGTGGAATTTCGTGAAATTTTTCTGGTATTGTGATCTCTATAAAATCTGGAATCCTTATTTCTTTTTTCCTGACCTTCGTCTGATCCAAGTGGCACCAACTGATATTTAATGACATCTTCGCCATGATAAAGGATTTTGTGAACTGTAGCAAACATATTTCTCCATGGGTACTTGGTTGTATATATTTTTGCAGTTTCCTTAGTAAAATCTCCAAATTTTCTAGAGTCAATTTCTTCATTGCACGCAAGTACTTCTAGGATTATTTTAAATCTAAAAATGAGGTTAAAATCAACACCTGTTATTTCAGATGCTGTTTCTGGATCTGAAAAGAATCTTCTTGCGGTATTGCCATCATTTGTATTGCCTGACCCTTGTTTCGGCTGATCTATAAACAACCCAAATTTGCGATATTCATCTTGAACATGTTTCCTTTTTGAACTTCTCAACTCCTTATTGGTTTCGTTCTAAGGTGGGATTCGCAATATACCTGTTTAGCGTAAACGCGTGTCTTAGCGCTTTATTCTACTATAAAATACGCTAGTGTGAACGTAGTGTAACGGATAAGGATGAATCAGGGTAGTTATACGTTTTTCTGATTGTGTAACATCAATAAAATTTTTTATATGTACTACCTGTATTATGTTCGATCACGATCAATTTTCCCTTGAAGACAATACCACATGATTTCTGTTACTTCTGCAAACATTTTTGCGGAATAAAAAAAAAAAATTTGTAAAAAAGCAATTTCAAAAAAACCTTTTTTTTGAGTAATTTCATTAAAATTACCTTCTTAATCCCTTTTGATCCGCAAAAGTTCTATTCTACTAAAGTTGAAATTTGACAAAAATATAGCACATAGTTTAGAAATTTTTTTTTTGCGTAATTTCATTAAAATTAAAAAAGTGTTAAACAGACGGATCCAAACGGGTACAAGAGTATATACAGGGGTAAAGAAAACACATTCACCTTTCTATCAGTGGTTTCACCTTATTGGTCCCTTTTGGTCCGCAAAAGTTATATTCTACCAAAGTTGAAATTTGACAAAAATATAGTAATTTAGAAAATATGTCCTAACATCTCAAATATAAATAACACAACAGTCGCAAATATTCAGCCTAATTATGAATACAAATTCCCCGGGAGTTTTTTCCCTTTTCACATTTTTACAATTGATTTTACATTGGAAAAATGGGAGAAGGGAGAAAACTCCCGGGGAAATTTTATTCATAATTGGGCTGATTACCTTTTTAAAGATAACAAGACTACCAACCTAGCAAAAAAGCAAGCAGGTCATTATCTCTGATAGTTTTTGTGCAATGATAATTTCTTTCGGATTAAATATTTAAAAAAAACACTTTTTTCTGAATTTAAAAAAAAAGTTGTGTTTAACAACATGGCACAACCGCAATTACCAATATTTTGACCTAATTTGTTGGCTACCTTAGTTTTAATATGGTTACTATTAAATCAAATTAAAATTTTTGAAATCGGTGACAAACAAAAATTGGACTTTTGGCCAATGAAATAAAATTTTCAGTCACTGTGTGGCGTAATTTTTATGTTATAGGGGGCCGCTTAACAGAACGATAATGAGTGACTTGTTGCCGCCCGCTGCTTATGAAAGTAGACCCAAAAAGAAGAACTTCTGCAATATTAGTTTGGTCATGTTAGCTCAATAAATCATTTAAAAATTAATTTGAAGTTAGTAAGTATCGTATAGGGGAATTTGTAACTTTTAAGCTCTTTTGTTTGTCATAACTCGAGAACCACTAGTTCGAATAAGCTGAAACAAATAAAAAAAATTAGGAATTACAATTCCTTTAATTTGTTCATACAACGTTTCGCTACATAAGCAACAGTTTCGCAGTTATAAATAAATGTTTGAAGAAAAAAAATATTTTTTGCCCAAAAAATTAAAATTTTTTATTTTTAATTCATAAAAAATCCATAACGGTAAAAAAGTGTCAAGTGATATTACTTTCACGTAAAGTCGCATAACCAATGAACAAAATAACACATAAATAATGAAAACCGATGAACGCGTTTCGCTTTTATTCACAATAATTTAAAGGTATGAATTTCAAAAATTAGCTCGAGATATCCACAAAATTATTTGGAAAAAACATTGATGACTTTTTTTATGATTATCAGAATTAAAAAAAAGTAATAAACAAAAGGTTATTTGATTTTTATGATTGCGGTAGCAAAGTAATAAGCGTTAATAAATGTGAGTGGACAATTAAAAGGAAAAAAAGGAGAGCGTTCTTTTTTAATTATTTGGGTTTTCCCGTTAGTCACCTGCCTGATTTTTTTAACAGAAATTGCACCCACATTTATGAGTGCTCATGTTTTGGAACTAGTGGTTCTCGAGTTATGGCAAACAAAAGAGCCTAAAACGTGACAAATTCCCCTATACGATGCTTACTGAGAAGGTGATCATATACCTTTGAACTACTGCATACCTACATTGTACCTTGGTACCAACACATATTTATTTATAAGTACTTTTTGTTATTACGCTGAATACACATATGTCAACATTGTTGTCATATTATTATTGTTTGTTACTCGTCTTTATGTCTCTTGTTTCTAGTCTGATGATCTCCATCTTAAATAAACGTTGTAACATTATTTTATATTCGATAAATAAACTTAATCTACAACTTTGATTTTAATTAATAAACCAAATGTTTATTATTTACACTTACTATCTTCAAATTAATTTTTAAATGATTTATTGAGCTAACATGACCAACCTAATGATGCAGAAGTTCTTTTTTTTTGGGTCTACTTTCATAATCAATTATCAGAATTGAAAAATGTTGTACTGTATTATAAATATGAATATATGAATTTTGAATTGGCGAAAAAGTTAAAATTTGCATTAAATCTTAGATTTCATCCACTATAACTTTGGCATTTTTTGATCCGATCAAAGCCAATTAACCATTATGTAACGTGTCTTCCTGTGTTATTTATCACTTCTTGCCATTCAATGCTCTTTTTTTAAGTGTCTTAAAAACCCTCATTTAAAGCTCTTTTCATTCACATCCAATATTTTTCCATCGAAAGTAGTTCTTAGCTGTCCTGGCCAAAATAGTACTGGCAAATTGTATTTTTGTGTAAATTCTAGGGTGTTCAATTAATCGGGAGTTGTTTTTGTTCGATTAATCGATCGATTGGCATTTTTATTCGATTAAACCAATAAAATTTTAAAATAATCGATTAATCGAATAATTCTAAATCCAGAAACTTTATAAATTACGAGACTTTTTTCAATAATTTTAGAAAAAATTAGTGCTTGTATAAATAAACATTATTTTGTAAATAAAACTTGTCAATGAATCTCCAAATTGTTGCTTCTCTTTCGGGCACTTAGCTTTAAAAAAAGTTAATATAACGATTTTTTGAAACTTTTCGCGGACATTTCATCCTTTGCTATGCTTCTGCAAATAACCTCCTGTAGAGAATCCATCGAAATATCTTGTTTAAAATATTTATTCATTCGACCACTTGTAGCCTCCTTTGATTTTGTTGGTGGAGCAGCTTCTTCAAGTACTATGTTATAGTCACTGTGTAAGTGGTAAATTAGTCAAGTTGTTGAAGAAAATGTTTGTTACATTAATTATTATTAGATTTATCCTTCGTACAATATTTTTAAACCAAACTCATTCTTAAGAGAGAAACGCATGAACTTGTTGATTTAAAATCGAGAAAATTTTAAAAACGTTCATAAAAATTTTCCATTTTATACACTTCATTCTTTAAGTTTCTATTATTTTTGCAAGAACAATTATTAAAACCACTAAAAACTACGGTCGTTTTGTAAATAGTAACTTAATTTTTTTACTATCGTTCGATTTCAATATCACTTCATTTCGATATCTAGAACATACTCGATAAATTAATATAACTCTTTGAGTTAACAGACCTACCTTTGCCGTTTTTTCTTTTGTGAAATGAATTATTTAATTGTGATAAAGAAATGTAACAAAAATATAAGCATGACTGTTTTGTTTTCAATTCCAACGGACACATACATTCGGTTTCTTTATTCGACTTAAAACTAAAAAAAATTATACATTTAACAGAAATACTATATATCATTACTGTAAAAATTCTTCGATTGATCCTTTAATCGAAATTAGCAATTTTAAATTTTAAATCTAAAATTGTTCGATAAATCGAACAAGAAATAATCGACTGAACACCCTAAATCTCTTTAATGAATCTTGCAAACATTTTTTTATTTAGTTCTCTGAATTAAAAGTTCCTTTAACGACGACTTCTTTGCTTCTCCGTTTGGGCGCATATAGTTTCATCTAAAAACGGTTAGGCACTTTTTGGGCTTTTCATTTCTAACCAAATGTTTAACGAATAATTTGTTAAAACACTGGTATCAGTTTCAACGTGGACAGTCTTTACATTAGACTTGCCCTTAAAAATAAATTTTTCTTAGATGGGTTTTTTTTATTCATAAGAATCTAAACGGCGAAACATTTTGATTCCATTGGAAAATGCAGAGTCACGTCGAAAACTGTTTGGAAATCAAAAACTCATGCCTTTTTCGGTTTTTGCAATAAATTAAAAATTAAAATTATTTTTATAATAAATATATTTAAAATACACAGCAAGACAAGTAATAGAAAGAAAACTGTTTTCAGGCGGCATACAAAATTGCTGTCACGTTTATTTACCAAATTTTACACAAAATCAATCAACACCCAATTGATTTTTTAGTAAATTTTATTTAAAATATACTTAAGATTGCTTGATTTGAATGTTTTATACAAAGTTTGAGAGATCACTTTGCCTAGAACTTATAATTAAAACGTAAACGTATTTAAATTAAAACTTAACTACAAAAATTAGTATTGTGGTTATTTTGTTGAACTATTTATGGTTTTTAATCCAAATTTTTAATAAGGCTTAAGTTCATGAAATTTAATTTTTCATTAAATTATTTTTATGAAGAAAGGAATTTTACAACATGAAAATTAATTTAAATTGTTATTGATAATCTTAACTACAAATTGTTACATTTTTGCAAAGAAAATTATGATAAGTTCCATTTAATACACGATTTTTAGATTTTCAATAAATATACGAAAAGTTTTTCCATTATTCGATTGACTTAAAATTTACAGAATGCCAATAAACAAAAGAACCCTTTCATTTAAAAATGTATTTCTAAAGGGCAGGTCTAACAAACATATACAGTATATGGCAAAAAATGAACCAATTTTTTTTTTATACTTTGTCATAGCAACTTAAAAAATATTAAGTTGAGTTGCCGCCAGCGAAATCAGGTAACACCGCTCATGTTTAAATATACAAAATAATTGTTATATTTTAACATGAGCGGCATCGCCTGATTTCGCTTATGGCAACTCAACTTTAGCCGTGTTTAAAGATTTTTTAAGTTGCTATGACAAAGTATAAAACAAAATTGGTCCATCTTTTGCCATCCGCATTAGTTTGTATTTAGAGGAGTAAAATTTTAACGCTTTGTTGGGCGCAAAGCTTTGTAATAAAGGTCTGAAGTTTTGCAAAAGTCTCGTTTCTTTTTTGCAAAATTTAGTAACTTTTCCTGTTTCACGCTACGCTATGATTTGCTTTATTTTCTGCATTACAAATATTTTCATTGAACAACTATTTTTTTACCACAGATAATCTAGCAATTTCTTAAACTTAAGTCGAAGAAAAATTTCCCAATTTTCTGTCGAGTAATTTTTGGGAATTGACTGTAAGTTATTTCGAATAGGAATCCTAGATACTAAGGTGGTGATTAAGTTTTGACCGATACTGTATGTATATATTATAAAAATGAGGTGTAAGTTCGTGTTCCGAAATCAGTACCAAAATAGAATGCTAACTGGCAAGGACTATATTTTTCCCGGAATTTTGGACCAAGAAGAGATAACCCGGTCAAAAAGTACAAAAATGGTGCCGATATTTCTGAAATAACCTTTGATTCTTTTTTCCATTATTTATTTATCGAAACTTCATATATTAAATATGAACTAACAATAAATAATCAAATCTTATCGTAATACTTTATTTTATGTCGTGCCAGTGGCAGACGAAAATTTTCTTCATAACGGGCTCTATTTACATTATAGGTGCTTATCGTTCATCAAAATGGGTAAGTGCTGTAGTGTCTCTTCTCCTTTCGAGCTAGTGGGTTCGGATGCTATTCGAGCCTTTTGATTCTGAATCCAAAATAATTTTTGTAAGAAGGGGAATTTTTGGTATTTTTATTTACTAGCACCAGGGACATAGATTAATAAAATATTATCCTTAACTGGCAGAACAGGGTAAATTTGGTACTTTAGGTACTTTTTGTAAACAAGTTTTTTTAAATAATTTTGCCACCTTAAAACAACAATTTTGGTTGCATAAACTTCTACAGCTTTGTTGGAATGCAACAAAAAAATACAATAACACCTAATTTTCACGATGATTTAAAAGACATGTCTTTTTTGTAGTTCTTTTTTAAAGAAACTTCCAAAAACATGTTAAATTTTCACAATGTTTGTAATTTTGTTTGATTTTTTTTTCCTTATATATGTATGTATGTTTTCAATTTTTTTAAATTAAATTTGTTTATTTTTTTATATTTTGATAAGCAATTGTCATTTTAAAATAAAAATACAACATTAATTAAAAAACAAAATTAAGTGCAAAGAGGAATGTCAAAAAAAAAAAACTCAGAAAATACGATTCATGTTTTTTTTTCTACCCTGCTTACTTCTCTTCCACGCTCGCTTTCAAACTAAAAAAGACATGTTTCAAAAATACGGGAACAAATCATCGTAAAAATTGAGGGTTAAAAAGTCATTCTTTCAGGTGGTAAAAGTGGAATTTAGGGTACTTTTTAATCAATCCCATTTAGGCCTCTCAATTTAAAAATTTTTTTATTTTTATACTTAAAATACAACTAGGGACATATCCAGATTAATAAAATTGTTGCTTAAAGGGACATTGCCATTAATTGGAAATCTTTATTCTTAAACATAAAAACACCCAGCGAACAAAATATGAGGGACAAAATA
This sequence comes from Pollenia angustigena, assembly GCA_930367215.1. NCBI lineage: Eukaryota > Metazoa > Arthropoda > Insecta > Diptera > Polleniidae > Pollenia > Pollenia angustigena. The sequence goes on along the minus strand of OV884056.1, from coordinate 141,034,206 downwards.
GGGTAAACAAATTTTGCACAAGCTTGAAACCTTTGTTCTTAAACATTGAAGGTAATTTCTACCAATTGTAAGGAACGTCAGTACAAAAATAAATAAGATAAAATAAAACACCATAAGTTAAAATTTGTGTCTAAAAGGTGAAATTTGTTTTGTAGTTTGTGATACAAATGTTGTCAGTTCAATTGTGATGGCGTAAAAAGCTGAAGTTTGAACAGATTGCGTACTTTTAAGCGACTTCGTGAAGAACCTTATTACTTTTTGTAACGAATTATACAAATTATAATTGAATTTTGAATTGAAGTTCGTAACACGTGAAAATATAAGTATTTTTTAGTTAACTGATCGACTCTGAACCAATTTCTGAGCCGATTATTGAACTTTACCGTTTTAGACTTCAAGAGATTGACATGGCTTAACTGACTTGGAATTATTCAAGCAACCAGAAATGTATGAACTTTATAGTTTCTTAGATGAATATTACAAAAGTGTCCCATGGAAAGACAAACTTTATATACCCTCATTTACCACTAGTGGTCGAGGGTATACAATTTTTTGCCGTCGACGACATATTTGTCAGCTGCGGACCGAATTGGTCGATCTTACTCTATGTCTTGATCCCTTTAATATGGGTTTTCTAGCTTTAATTAACAGGAATAAATGGATGGACGAGGATTAATGCACATGAAGTGCAATGACTGTTGAAATTTGATGTATATATATTTTTGTTATATACTGTATATACACATACGTAGAAAAATTCTGCATACACAAGCAAGCTTCTGTCCTCGTAAAAGCTTCTGTGTGCATAAACGAGTAGTGGCATTTCTTATATCAGAATGGTTTGAGGTGATTTGAGTAACTTACTGGGAAATGTGTATGTAAATTTATATTTTCTAATCTTGGACGCGAATGTGTGTGTAGTGTATGATTTTTTTTTGTCGTCTATTTTTACAATGGTCGGTAAGCAAGAAACGAAAAGTGGGAGGAGAACGGGTTGATTATGATGTGTTCTTACGATGACCACGACAACGAAGATTTTACAACAGCAGCTATCATGTGTGTCCTAGATCTTGGTGCACACGCACACGTTCACATAAGTAAGTTTGTATGTTTATAAGCATTCCAACATACACATTTTATAATAAGACCGGTTGGAGATGGTAGTATGTGCGTAAGTTAACGAATGTACTCTTGGAGATGTTGAACAGAGATGGAATATTCTAACAACACATTTGTTGCTGTTCTTTAGTCGAAGCGACTTAAAACGATGAGTCCTAAATGTTTGTCGGTCAGACTGTCCGTTCGTTTGATAATGAATTGGTAGCACATTTGTATGCGTTCCAGAGTTTTGTGGGTTTGTAGGAATATAAATTGTAAAGTAAAGATGCAAAATGTTACTTTAGCAGGCCAGAAACAAAGCAATGGAAAGAAGAGTTTGATTGCTCTGCGGAATATTGAAGGTGGTGTGAGTCAAACTAAAAACAAAGTTCGAGTTCGGGGTAAAAGTAAATGATTTTAGTAGGTTAGCAGAAAACAGAATGTTCAGTTGTTTAAATGACTAGATGCTGATTCCAAGGTAAAGTAGGTAGACAAACACACAAACGTTGGTAGTGGTCGCTGGTGGTGCGGGTCATATAGTTATTTTATATTATTCAAGCAGACATCGTGTTCTTCTTCTTATCATCATCATTTTAGTTGTGATGAGTAAGATTTTTGAAAATGACCAACCAACTATTTCAAATTACCATCCTTTCCTTAGCGCTTTCCCGAATTTATTAGTGTCGAGTGTATACTTTTTGCATTAAAGAACCGTACCTTACGTTTTTATGGTTATACATTTAGGCAAGAATGACATGTTAATACTCTATAATTAGAATAATATATGTACATATATTGCAGTACGACTTGGACGAACGACGAATTTCTGGGCGTGAATATTCGTCGCCTAAAATAACTCAGATGTGTTTGTGTATAGGAAAATACTTACACCCAGGGGGAAAACTCAGAAGACCTTCTTACTTCAGGACTTATTAAGGACCTACTTTAACATTTTTTTGCTTCAATTACTATTCTTATCTAAATGCTTAAGAATGCCTCATAGAAGGCCTCGGCTCTTTCGTAAAAAAGATAAAATACACATTCAACATTCCCTTCTATGAGAAGCGAGAAGAGAAGGAGTATTTTTTTTTTGCACAAGCAAAAGCAAGAGAATAATTATTTTTTAACCCGTTAACACAGGGGTGCCAGCCGATTTTGATAAGAAATCGGCATATTTTCGGCACTTTAATTAAATAAAATCGGCAAATTTAAAATACCTTTTTTCAATACAACAAATCTTTGTGCGTATGTCTGTAAGATAAATTAAAGCGCTTTTCAAACACTTTAATTCAAAAAATTTAGAAAAAAATATATTGTGCATATCTACACACAAATTCCTTTAAAACGATATATGTTTCATTAAAATCGGTGGACGATTAGATACTTTAAAATCAACCACAAAAAAATTGTTCCCGTATTTATATATAAGATATGGGCATTTCCGTCACCGTGACCGAAAATTTAAAAGTTATTAAAAGCTGATTATTTTACGATATTGTTATAGAGAAATATTTCGATTTTACTAATTTTATAAAATCAACCATAAATTTGTTCACTTAGATGAACAATCAGACTGCAAAGTTGTGCAAACGTAATTTCTTATATGTGAAAATGTTTTATTGTATGTTTTCTTTAATATTATCTTTCTGAAAAGAGGTGATATTTGATAAAAATTATTCCAAAAATATGTTCTTACATGGTCTGTAATCTAAGAAAGAGTTCGGATTAACGGTAAATTTTTATTTTATTTTAATCATTATTCAGTTAAATTATTATGGAAAAAATTTCACGTTCGAAATGTCACGAACCGACCCAGATTTTAGCTTAAAAAAAGAAAATACAGAAGATTTTGGAATCAAACCAAGACACTTAATGTTACATTGCTACGTAAAATTCCGAAAGTAGTTTGACTAAAAAATTGTGCCAGGTTTCGCTGAATTACGCCTTTTTGTACATGGCCACAAAAACTACTTCTGTTTTCGAACCGCTACTTCTTTCGCCATTATCTTTGACCTAGAATCGTGCCCTCCATAAACTTAAGCATAGATAACAGTGCTTTCTTAGCGCTATAATTTAAGGGTTACGTTAAAGGAGAACGTTAAAATATTTTTTGTTTAAAATGTTATTGCATTTTTGATGCGTACGACTATCACGTTCAATTCTTTGGAATTACCCATATATAAATATTAGTTGACATACAGAAGAGGAAAGTGTTCTTAACTGGTTTGCCTTTGCCGCTTTAAATATAGATATACATATACAAATAACCACAATACTAAAATAACCACAATACTAATTATTGATATACAAAATAATTAGCTATAAAAATAGTTTTTAGTTGTGTGGAAATTTATTTTTATATTAGATGATCTAAATAATGTCCCTTTATTGGTTTATTCTAAAATATTTTATTTAAAAAATGTTTAAAAATGTACAAAACTTTTTAGATTTAATTTTTATCGTTTTGTTCATGAGCAAAACCAAAACAGATACGTTTTAGGTGACAAAGAGTGCAAACAAACCAATTGGCATTTCACTCGTCCGCATTTTCAAATGACGGAACGCAATTGGTGAAATGAATTAATTTAGTTTTGTAACTTACATTTTAGAGTTTTGCGCCTGAATGTTGTGAATAGCTTTTTATTAATAAGCATTAATAAAAAAAAATTCACAAACATTTAATTCTACTCAAATAAATCACTATACGGAGAAAATTAATTTGTGTTCTTTTCTGGCTGCATAGCAATAAACAAGAAAATTATTTTGTAGGTCTAAAATAATGCAAACTCATTCTCATTGTTTTTGATTTGTTTACTGCAAAGTACGAAACAGCTGATTGTTTCTGTGGTTTTTGTATTGTTCTTATGTTGAGGCCACCTTATAAAGCTGATACAATATGGAATTTTAAATAGACTCGAAATAAACGACGAAGGTTATTTGAGTTTAATTAAAAAAGCACTGAAAAACTCAATTTTGTTTTGAAATAAGACTTTAATACAAATAAAATGTATGTCCAAAACTGGCCCTTAGTACGTACAACAATCCTAAAATATGTATATGACAGAAATGCGTCCTAAAATGATTCTCCATTGCAGCACGAATCGTCATCGTTTTTGTTTTATTAACTTTTGTTTTCCAAACACTGTCCTTCAGTTGCGAAATTAGTTGAAAGTTTTATCTGTTGTGTAGGGTATCAATTTAGGTTGCTGCTCTTGCTGTTACTGTTGCTGCTGTTATTGTTATTATAGTTCTATAAACTAAAAATATTCTACAAATATAAAATATTTGAGCATGTGTATGTATTTGGGTTTAAAAGATATTTGTATGTAGTAGTTTGCTGCCAACCTTAGAGTTGTTCTTCGTCTTTTGGCTCCTTGTCATTATTAAGGTTGCTATTTCTACATACATACATACATGGATGTATTTTAAAAAGGAGGGAGAAATAATAATGTCCTGTTGCGACGCGATAGACGGTCGACAATTCCTCGTATCGTTTGGTCATCCTTATGTACGGATACATGCTGTTTAGTAACTTTGCATACGGTTTTTATCCTTTTGTTTTTGGTTTCTTCTTTTATTGTCTATGTGTGTGTGAGTGAGTGTTTTTGTTGCTGTCTTGTAGATTTCATGTTGTTGTGTTTTTTCATCTAAATTTAAACAAACTCTTCTGTATCTTTTTGCAGATAAGTATCGTTGTCGTTTAGCAAGTGTCCGTCGTCTTAACGTTAGGTACTAACATACATTCAAACATAAAAAAACATTCTTAGTAAGTGTGTATGTGATTGTATTTTTCTTGTTGTTTTAATATTATTATGTCTGTTTGTATAGTGTGTTTCAAGATACACACTCGTACGTATATACAAGCATATTTGCTTCTTTCATCTAACTGCTGTATGTAGGTTTCCAATGTCCATCTAAATTTCGTTTTAAAATTGAGAAAAAGAAATCGAATCATATTACTTTTACATCCCAATAGCACAAATACACAAACAGTTACACGCTTGGAAATACAAAGTAGGAATCAAAGTCAATATAAGAGTCGAAGGAATTTACAAAGGCGACGAGTACGAAGGTCTGTTTGCACATATTTAAGAATATTATTTGCGCAAAACACCACTCCTAAATATAACATGTATATTGTTAGTAGATACATACAGCCATACAAACGCACATATAAATTAATGTTGTTGTGATTGCGAGCCCAGCCGTTCTTTTTTCTTTAGTCGGTTGCTCTATGTCCACCTCTTCTTCATCTCTATCTCCATCTCCTCTTTTAAATTTTCATTTCGTTGTTTGTCGTTTCATGCTAATAATCTTTTTGTTTAATTCACATATTTTTCTTGACAACGGCAGGATGTTATTTACTTTGGTTAAACCATCTTAAAATAACACGATGAGGTTTCTAAAATTCAACTTGTATAAAACCGGACACATAAACAAACATTTAAAAAAATAAATTCGTATATATGTAACATACAACATTTTCCAACACTAAATAACTACATGTTCTCCAAGCTAATTTATTGCACACGCATACACATTCGCACTTCTTATCCATAGTTTTATATGCAAAAGAATCCTTTTTATATACATAATCGTATTTATGTGTGTGTGTGCATTTTGAATTTATGACACCTGCCTCTCAATCTCGGTTAACCACGAACATTTAACAACTACGAAATAGAGAAATCTATTTGTTTAATTCTTTTTATAGTTTGTCAACGAATTGATTCTGCAGATAAAAAAATTCTAAGAAAAATGTATGCAGATCGCTTGGTTGTATATATTTGTTTGCATATCCATACATTCGTATGTGTAAACCAATTTTTGATTTGAAGCGCAACATTTTTGTACAATACGAGGACATTAACTGAATCTGTGCGCTTTTTGCTTCTGTTCATAACTGTTTTTACAAAGTTTTGTTAGACGATTGTGTTTAACATGCAACTCCTAAACTTTTTTGACAGTAGCAATAACAGAAACATCTTTGATTAATTATTACTTTTTTTATATATTTTTTGACATGCTCCTATTTTCATCTTGGAATGTTTAACATGCAAATTCTTAAAAAATCATGATTTGATATTTATATTATAGATATTCAACAAATAATATTTGTTTATTATGTATTTGAGCATATACATACACACATATACATATATGTGCATTAGACTGGTCGCATCTTGTATGGGATTTTTTTTTAAAATTTAATTGTTTGCGCTGCTTAAAATATGAGGTTTGGTGTAAGAAATCATGATCTAATTTTTCAGGTCAATCCGACGGTGCCTAGCCGTGCCGAGTGGGGCCCAAAGTTCCCCATATTATAAAAAAAACATCTTTTCTATCAGATCTTTATAGTTATACTAGTTGAAAAGCCGAAAATCCTGACATACTAAGAAATTATATATTGTATAGATAGATTAAAGTATTTGCTGTTTAATATTTTAGTATGGTATTTTTTTTTTTTTTTCATTATTTATTTATTGAATCTTCATATATTAAATATGAACTAACAATAATTAATCAAATCTTATCCTTTTACTTTATTTTATGTCCTGCCAGTGCCAGACAAAAATGTTCTTCATCACGGGTTCGGTTCACTTATATAGGTGTTTATCGCTCATCTAATTGGATAAGTGCTGCAGTGTCTCTTCTTCTTAAGCGAGTGTGGCCGCTATCATTTAAAATATTTCGTGCTAGTGGGTTCGGGCGAAATTCGAGCCTTTTTAAGTATTTTACTGCATATTTCGTAATCAAAGTTTTATTTTTTTTGATTTCATGTATTCACAAAAGATGTGGCGGTTTAATAAAATTCTTAAATTAATTAAAATTTTTTGCTTTTTGTGAATACATAAAATCAAAATTTGTTAACAGATTTTAATCATTTATAGCTTGTTTTGTTTGCAATGTTCTTTTTTATATGACTGCATAAAATTAGAAGCATAGCTGCATTTTTCAAGTTTTAATGAATTTTTAAAAACAAAAATTCCGAAATTTTAGAAAAAAAATTATTTTTTTTCCAGAAAAAAAATTATGTTTCTAAAACGACTGCGCATATAAGAAAAACGTGTTACCTTTCTTGAAGTAAATTTTATTACGGAATTTCGGTTTTTTTTAGTTTTTCACTAAGCTTAAGCGTTTTTGAGTTACGCGAATATATGTTGTGCAACATCCTTAATTTTCGAAATAACGGTATATCTCGAAAACCAAACCCAACCTAAAAAAACTGCTAGCACCACTGGATTCAGCGACCCCGAATTAGGTTAAAAATCTTTCGTTCGTATCATACTAAAATATCAAACAGCAAATACTTTAATCTATCTATACAATTTATAATTTCTTAGTATGTCAGGATGTTTGCATGTATGTCCTATTCTTTCCGCAACATTCTGAAGCTGAAATTTGGCACACTTGAAGTACTTTCTCTGCGGAAGATCGTAACGAAGCCATATTTTCAACTAGTATAACTATAAAGATCTGATAGAAAAGATGTTTTTTTTATAATATGAGGAACTTTGGGCCCCACTCGGCATGGCTAGGCATCGTCGGATTGACCTGAAAAATTAGATCATGATTTCTTACACCAAACCTCATATTTAAAGCAGCGCAAAGAATTAAATTTAAAAAAAAAAATTGCGACCAGTCTAATGTGCATATATTATTTTTAATACGATTTCCGTATGACGTGCTTAATTCCCAATTTTTCATATTTGATAAATACACTGAAATTTATTGTTGAGGGCAAGCTAACTTCTATGCGCATTTCACTGGTTGCTTAGGCCAGCTCATCAGGAAACTTTTCCAAAGATTTTAGAAAAGCCAAAAATAGTAAACAAATAAAACCCTAAAGGGAATAAGAATTATAAACTCTAAGCCTTACTTGTAACAATATCAAAGCTAAAACAAAACACCAACCATTAACAGTGAGTTTATCTTTTCTTACATCCCCCCACAATTGGTTGGGTTCTTTCCGACTCGAATTGTAGTTGTAAGTGGGTAAAAAGATAAAAAGCATAAATTATTTTGTAAATGTGCATATACAAAACAAGGTTTTGTGACCATTTAAAGCCTTTAATTTATTTCACATTTCTGTTGTATCTAAGCCACTGTTTAAAAATAAACAGAACATTATTTAGCGTACGGCTCACACGCCCAGAAACGATATCCATGTTTTGTAAACCGTTTAGAACTATTTTCAAGAAAGTAACGAACATTATGTTCTTCAATATAAAACAGATCAATTGTAGTGGTTCTGTAAACATACATTATATTTTAATGTTCTTTAGAGATTTTTTTTTTTTTCTTAATTACAAGTACATCAAAGTTAGGGTTCCCAGATTTATTTTTAAAAAAGCGAGACAAATTTCAAAAGCATTAGAAATGCAGGATTTCTACTTTAAATTAAACAACAAATTTAAAGTTAACAACTCTACAATGTTAATCTCTATATTTTTTTATTGATGCAATTTGTCACACTATTTTATTTTAGTTGTACAGTACTTTTCGCTTATAGTCACATGCTTTAGTTGCTACCATAACGTGGACTATATCGCTAATGTGACTATAAGGCTAATTCACATATATGCCACTTTGACGCATATAACCGAATTCGAATATAATCAAGCTATGTGAATAAAGGAAATTAAAAATGCATATAAATTACACCGACATCAGGCTAATGGTTTTACAACAGAGTTACATACTGTATAAAAAATAGTAAAAATAATAACAATATTTTTCATAACTGATACCAACGGCAAAAACTAATGTTTTACGAATAGAGAGTTGATGACAAAAATTAAATGATTTAATTCATTCTTTCTTTGGACTGCTTTTTGATATGAAAACTAAAAAGAACTAAGTAAATTTTGCTAATGTGACTATAACGCCATTAATTTGCTTTACTTATCCCTTTGATAACTGTTGATGGATGGCATATATGGCAAATGTGCTTATATCGCTAAAAGGACTATAACGTTAATACTTTATATTAAATTAACTTATAGCGGCAAAATAAACAGATAAAATGGACTATATCGCTAATGTGACTATAAACGAAAAGTACTGTATAGTATTATGCTCTCTGTTAGTAAATATAGGGCCATGTCACAGAGTACAATTTGTTTACAATTTGTTTGTTGATAGAAAGTGTATGTTGATAGTTTTTTTGGCCTTTCAGATACAGAAAACTCTCATTCCGTTCATGAAAACAAAAATGATTTCATTCCGAAATTTGTTTCGCCATTTTCTGAAGCACCAAATTACGGAATAAATTCTGTTTCCGAACGGAATTGTACTCTGCGACATGGCTGATAGTTTTTGTATTCATTTAGATGCATCACATTAGATCTAAAGCACTCCAAAGAAATGTTTAGTACAATTTAAAAATTGCAAACGCTTAAACATTGACACTGTTTTTATCATAATAAAAAATATGATAAAAATAAATTAAGAGTGCTATCTATATTCGACTATGCGGAATCTTATATACCCTTCACCATGGTTGGGAAAAAACAGAAGTTTATAAATATATATATATATATATATATATATATATATATATATATATATATATATATATATCTAAATATATGTATATATACATGTATATTTATGTAGTATTTATCGCTTAATTTTATTTAATTATTTACACAGGTTAGTGTGCTATTAATATATTTGGATATCTAGCAAGTTTAGTTTTGATTGAATTGTATTTTGGTCATAACTCAGCCATTTGACAGATTTATATACCAACATCTTTAAGCAGAAATTTATTTTGATAAAAAAACTTGGACTCGAGATCTATGGTTCCCGAAAATGGGTATTGTTCAATGAAGATTGAACCCTCAAATTATAATCCACATGAAGTTACGAATTATAATTTTTATATTAAGTATTGTCTTACATGTTAATATAAGTATTGTAGTATCTACATTATTTAAGTATTTGAATGAATTATAGTACTAACGTAAAATGGGCAGCACTAAATTTGGCATCACCACATTTAGTACTCGCTAAAAGTAAAACTAGAGGGAAATTTTCACCCGATTGGAAAATTGCAAATCATCCATTTTTTTTAACTTGGCGATACAACTTACTTGCCCTTTGTACGTTGCGCAATTAACAACTTTGTCTGATCCGCTAACTTTCACTAGCCTCCGTGCTTAGCCTAAAGTTAATTTACATAAACGTTAAATTTACATAAACTTATACTTACTTCAAATTTATAACTACCACGTTACCTAAAGTTTACTTACATTAGCTACTAGTACTTACCTTAAAGTTATACTTATGTACCTAGCGTAAAACCTAAAACAACTAAATGGATTAATTGCTTAATAAACCGTGAATTATTAATTAAATACCTACTTACCTTAATCATTATTTCAACGGTGGACTTAGTAAGAGGTGAGCATTAGCCCAAGATCCAGCCCCTTATCCAAATACGAAAACTAATCCCCTTTATTGTTGTTCACGTTGTTGTATTATAATTACTCTGCGAGTAATTATAACTACACTCTTCATTATAGATTGGCTGTAAATGAAAATCATCCCCTATTTGTCAAATTTAACTTAAAGGTCCCACCAACGTTAATCTAAATAACAATTGCAAGAGTGCAAACCCAACAACAACTTAGGAGCGGCACTAAACTCCCGAGATAAAAATACAGGTATTTTTAAAAAAAAAAAAAAAAAAAAAAGTGTATTTTGGTCATAACTGAACCGATTTTTTCGTGTTTTTTTCAGAAAATATGTTCTACTAGAGATTTACGATATTTTGGTATATAAGGCATATCCATAGGTCATATGACAGCACAAAAATGTAAGTTTTTATCCAATTTTAATTTTTTCGGTAAGGGAGGTGTCACCCCAACTTCTCCAATCCCGCTCACATTTTACCGGATGCTGTGATTTGATAACCGATATGTTTGTTCCTAATTTGGAAACAACAACAAGGGATTTTTGGGTAAAATAGAGGCAGTCGTGGTTTTTGCTCATATCTCAGCCATTTAACGACCGATCAGACTGAATTTCAATAGCAAACAATGCCGGACTATATGTGACATAAATATATAACTCTAAGTCCCCATCATATCTGGTCTTCGGAAAACCTATTTCAAGGGACAGACGTAAGGACAGACGTCGATAAATCAACTTCGCTTCTCATAGGGTCTAAGATCAAAAATGTAGAAATTACAAACGAAATCACAAACTTATATTTGGGTAATTCCATGTCAAAAATACCAAGGTGGGACACGACCCCTTCCGATTTTAATGACATTTAGTGAGAAGGTTCTTTTTATCTTATAAGGAACATATGAGTCGTTCAGTGGATAAAGGGAATGAGTCCATTTTTGGCGTTTTTGAGATTTAGCGTTGATACACTTTCTTTTATGACTAACAGTGTAAGGTAAAAATTTTGTTTTCAAATTTCAACGGAAAACCTCTTTTAAAGACAAAACATTATTTGTATTAAACACAAAATTTTTTTTTCATTTGAAAAAGGGAACAAGTCCGCGCTTGCATTTATATTGCATTAATGTTTTTAGAAAATTGCTTGATCTGGTATTTGTAAACGTACCTAATGAATGCACAGTAAATCGTGTTGATCCAGTTACACTGCCCGAAGATCGATACCACCCCACAATTGAAATAAGCTGCAATATTCAAGGTTTAAATTGCGCTAAAAATGTTACGAAAAAGGAAAAAAAAATTCTGCTTCCAACGTACAAATAACGCGGATTTAAACAATCTTTTATATAATACTAATTGGCTTCAACAATTATCCATACCAAATGGTTTGCTGAATTCTGTTGATAAAATTATTCAAATTTTTTATGAAAGCATGTACCAATATATGGATGAATGTATTCCAAAATATTCGCCACGTTCTCAAACTGGTCCACCCTGGAACTCTAAACAACTATCTTCCTTAAAATATCTTAAAAATAAATATTATAAAAAATACAAGAAATATGGCCACGCATTTGATTATGGAAAATACTCTGTTCTTCGTGCTGAATGCTCAACTGTACAAAAACTACTTAACCAAAATGAAACATAGTTTTAATCGTAATCCGAGGTCGTTCTTTACGTTTGTTAACTCAAAAAGGAAGAATTACGGCACCCCATCATTTATGAAATATTTAAGTACAGAGTAAAGCAATGAATCAGACTTTAGCAATTTATTCGCTGAATTTTTTGCCTCTACTTACTCTAATGCCGAATACGATGATGATGAACCCTATCCATTTAATGTTCACTCCATTCAAACAATATCATTCCCATTACTTGACACTACGCACATAATAAAATGTTTACAAAACTTCAAATCCTCACTGTCGTGTGGTCCAGATGGCATACCAAGTTGTCTTTTGAAAAACTGTGCACCAGCTATTGCAACACCTTTATCAATTATATTTAATACTTCTTTAAAATATGGCTACTTCCCTAGAGTTTGGAAAGAATCGTTTCTTATTCCTTTATTCAAATCTGGAAATAAGTCAAATATGATAAATTATCGAGGCATAACTAAATTAAACGCTATTCCAAAACTATTTGAAAAATTTATTGCTGATTCTCTCGTTCATCAAGTATCTCCCCTACTTTCGCCATGTCAACACGGTTTTCGTAAAGGATCTTCAGCTATGACTTACATTCTACAATTAACTACTTTGGTTAATGAAGGATTTACTTTTGGTCAACAAACTGATGTCATTCATCAGTAAAGCCTTTGATAAAGTTAATCACAAGCTTCTGCTTATAAAAATTGGATGAAATGGGTTTCGATAATACTTATTTAAGCTGGTTAAAGTCATATCTGTTATGCAGAACACAGTCCGTTAAATTTAATTCTGCAAATTCAAGAAATATTTTGGTAAAATCCGATGTTCCGCAGGGAAGTCACCAGGGACCAATTTTATTTCTACTTTTCATCAACGATTTGCCTGAAGCAATAAATTATTCTAATATACTGATGTTAAAATATTTTTAAGCCTCAAGCATTTACCAGATAATAATTATCTCCAAAAGGACTTGGATGATTTTTATAATTGGTGTAACATTAATTTAATGGAACTTAACCTCAAAAATGCAAGCACATGACTTTTTCGAGAAGGCGTTACGCTCTTGGTCACTATTATATCAGTGGTCATAAACTGGAATCAGTAAACGTTATAATGGATCTTGGTGTTTTGTTGGATGGAAAATTAAACTTTGTACAACACATCATGATGGCTGTTAATAAAGCTCGAGGAATCTTGGCTTTCATCAAACGATGGGCAAAAGAATTTAAGGACCCCTCTATTACCAAAAGATTATTCACGTCACTTGTAAGACCGATTTTAGAGTACGGCTCAATTGTATGGAACCCCTACTATAACGTTCACATTAATCTTATCGAATCTGTTCAGAAACAGTTTTTACTTTTTTGTTTAAGAGATGCTTGTAGAGGCTATTCTGCGCTTCCATCATATTCATCACGACTTGCTTTGATTCGACTGCCAACATTGAAAAGCGGAAGAATTATGCTTAACGTTTCATTTCTTGTTAATCTTTTAAACGGAAATGTTTTATCAGATTTTCTTTTAAGTAAAATATCATTGAATGTTCCTCAACGCACATTAAGATTTATTCAACCACTATATGCTAAAACTTTAAGAACAAACTACGAGATGGCAGACCCGTTTAGGAAATTATGTTGTTGTTTTAATGAAATGTTTAATTTTGTAGATTTTTCTTTAAATGTTGATGTTATAAAACGTAATATTATTTTAAGTTTAAACATGTTACTGCAGTTATATTGAGAAAAATTGTTAAATTGTTAAAAAACGTTTTACTCTTTTTAAACAACAGAAACAACACCAACATTATAAGTCTGAGTTCATACGGCTCTTGTCTTATTGACAAGATTCTTCCTTCTTCTTCTTTGAACATGAATTGGCTTTCAAATGAATCATGTCATGTTGACGACATATTTTTTTATTTTGTTTTATTTGATATTGAAAACAAAAACAAAATTAAACAACGAATAAGAAAGCAAACCGTAAAGACAGTACATGCATCTGTGCACTCGTTTCTTTTCCCCTCGTCCCTCTCGCCTATAAAGTAGCAATCTTGTCAATAAGACATGAGCCGTATGAACACAGACTAAGAAACAAAATAAATGTTTGGTTGCTTTCAAGTTGGTAAAAAAAAACAAAATCCCGTATTCAATTTTTTCAACCTGTTTAGTTAAATACATCAAATACAAAAAGAGAATGATGACGAAAAACATATCGAGGCGGTCTGCCGCCGTTTTTGGTTAAATTTTTCTTCATTAACAAAGGAAGGATGCAGCAACAGTGAGTGATGAAGAAAAATATTGTGTGTATAAATTAGACTTCGTTCAAAAATTATTCCAACAAAAAAATGTGTCTCAAAGCCAGCCGGCCGCTCTGCTCTACTTCATCTCCTCCAACAGTGCTTGCTTGTGTGCGCGTCATTGCTTGTGCAAAAACTTTTTTATTTGATTCAGCAAAATTATTTGTTTGAAATTTATATGAATTTCAGTAAACTTTTTGTTTGATTCAGTTAAATTATTTATTTAAAAAAAATCGGTGTTTTTTCAATAAACAATATGCAAATAAATTGTTTCAATATGCGAATTTGTTTATAGGACCGATTTCAGACAAAAAATTGTTTGATTCTACAAATTTTTTGTTTGAATTGGAAAAATAATTGTTTCTGAGCAGGTAGCTCAGTTATACGGCTAAGCATTTCACGAGTTGTAAAATATTTCCTACATGAGTCTCATACGACTCTCGTCATGTTTTTTTGAAAGACTCGTTTGATAATCTCTAAATACATTATAAACAATTCCCTTTATGATTCATTTGAGCGTCTTTCGGAATCGTCTACAATTAAAAATGAGCTCGTCGACGATCAAAAACACTCTTTATGAGATTCCCAGTAGACTCCTAGACGATTGAAAGTGTTAGCTGGAAAGGTACACACATTTCGATGACTAATGCCCAATTTTCAGGATAGTATTTAAATCAATATTAAGTTAATTTTCATTACAAACTTAAATCGTATTTAATACAGATTGGTTTTTTGAGTTTTATTTGAAAAGTCTTATTTAATTACGATAAAAGTATGGTAGCACTACTAAATACAAAAAAAAAAAAAAAATATAAAAAAGTGTATTTATTTAAAAGGTGGTCTGAAAAAACAGCTGACTGTTAATGCTTTGCCTGTTGTTGTTGTATTGCTGTGATATTGAGGCCACCTTGCTAAAATATTACAATGGAAACTTAAGTTGAAATTAAGTGTACCACATCGGTGACTTAAGTTTTTAGTGAAGAAGAGAATTTTGTATTTAAAACGATTTTAAAAATACATGTGTTTTAATATCAATCCTGAAAATTGGCCATAAGACGATTTTTTGCACGCACCGATCATTTTGTGCGGAAAACGATTTACTTTCAGAATACATACAGTTTATAGCGTGCAAAAGCCTGTGTTCCATGGGATAAATCAGCAACGCTTTTTACTGACCATTTTGGATGCACCCAAATATCTCGGGAACTAACCGAACGATTTTTTGCACGCATCGCTTATTTTGTGCAGAAAACGATTTACTTTCAGAATACGTACAGTTTATACCGTGCAAAAACCTGTGTTCCATGGGATAAATCAGCAAAGCTTTTTACATACCATTTTGGATGCACCCAAATATCTCTGGAACTAACCGAACGATTTTTTGCACGCATCGCTTATTTTGTGCAGAAAACGATTTACTTTCAGAATACGTACAGTTTATACCGTGCAAAAGCCTGTGTTCCATGGGATAAATCAGCAACGCTTTTTACTGACCATTTTGGATGCACCCAAATATCTCGGGAACTAACCGAACGATTTTTTGCACGCATCGCTTATTTTGTGCAGAAAACGATTTACTTTCAGAATACGTACAGTTTATACCGTGCAAAAGCCTGTGTTCCATGGGATAAATCAGCAACGCTTTTTACTGACCATTTTGGATGCACCCAAATATCTCGGGAACTAACCGAACGATTTTTTGCACGCATCGCTTATTTTGTGCAGAAAACGATTTACTTTCAGAATACGTCCAGTTTATACCGTGCAAAAGCCTGTGTTCCATGGGATAAATCAGCTACGCTTTTTACTGACCATTTTGGATGCACCCAAATATCTCGGGAACTAACCGAACGATTTTTTGCACGCATCGCTTATTTTGTGCAGAAAACGATTTACTTTCAGAATACGTACAGTTTAACCGTGCAAAAGCCTGTGTTCCATGGGATAAATCAGCAAAGCTTTTTACTGACCATTTTGGATGCACCCAAATATCTCGGGAACTAACCGAACGATTTTTTGCACGCATCACTCATTTTGTGCGGAAAAGTATTTACTTTTACAATATATACAGTTTATAGCGTGCAAAAGCCTGTGTTCCATGGGATAAATCAGCAACGCTTTTTACTGACCATTTTGGATGCACCCAAATATCTCGGGAACTAACCGAACGATTTTTTTGCACGCATCACTCATTTTGTGCGGAAAAGTATTTACTTTTACAATATATACAGTTTATAGCGTGCAAAAGCCTGTGTTCCATGGGATAAATCAGCAATGCTTTTTACTGACCATTTTGGATGCACCCAAATATCTCGGGAACTAACCGAACGATTTTTTGCACGCATCGCTTATTTTGTGCAGAAAACGATTTACTTTCAGAATACATACAGTTTATAGCGTGCAAAAGAATGTGTTCCATGGGATAAATCAGCAACGCTTTTTACTGACCATTTTGGATGCACCCAAATATCTCGGGAACTAACCGAACGATTTTTTGCACGCATCACTCATTTTGTGCGGAAAAGTATTTACTTTTACAATATATACAGTTTATAGCGTGCAAAAGCCTGTGTTCCATGGGATAAATCAGCAACGCTTTTTACTGACCATTTTGGATGCACCCAAATATCTCGGGAACTAACCGAACGATTTTTTTGCACGCATCACTCATTTTGTGCGGAAAAGTATTTACTTTCAGAATATATACAGTTTATAGCGTGCAAAAGCCTGTGTTCCATGGGATAAATCAGCAACGCTTTTTACTGACCATTTTGGATGCACCCAAATATCTCGGGAACTAACCGAACGATTTTTTTGCACGCATCACTCATTTTGTGCGGAAAAGTATTTACTTTTACAATATATACAGTTTATAGCGTGCAAAAGCCTGTGTTCCATGGGATAAATCAGCAACGCTTTTTACTGACCATTTTGGATGCACCCAAATATCTCTGGAACTAACCGAACGATTTTTTGCACGCATCGCTTATTTTGTGCAGAAAACGATTTACTTTCAGAATACGTACAGTTTATACCGTGCAAAAGCCTGTGTTCCATGGGATAAATCAGCAACGCTTTTTACTGACCATTTTGGATGTACCCAAATATCTCGGGAACTAACCGAACGATTTTTTGCACGCATCTTTTATTTTGTGCAGAAAACGATTTACTTTCAGAATACGTACAGTTTATACCGTGCAAAAGCCTGTGTTCCATGGGATAAATCAGCAACGCTTTTTACTGACCATTTTGGATGTACCCAAATATCTCGGGAACTAACCGAACGATTTTTTGCACGCATCGCTTATTTTGTGCAGAAAACGATTTACTTTCAGAATACGTACAGTTTATACCGTGCAAAAGCCTGTGTTCCATGGGATAAATCAGCAACGCTTTTTACTGGCCATTTTGGATGCACCCAAATATCTCGGGAACTAACCGAACGATTTTTTTGCACGCATCACTCATTTTGTGCGGAAAAGTATTTACTTTCAGAATATATACAGTTTATAGCGTGCAAAAGCCTGTGTTCCATGGGATAAATCAGCAACGCTTTTTACTGACCATTTTGGATGCACCCAAATATCTCGGGAACTAACCGAACGATTTTTTGCACGCATCGCTTATTTTGTGCAGAAAACGATTTACTTTCAGAATACGTACAGTTTATACCGTGCAAAAGCCTGTGTTCCATGGGATAAATCAGCAACGCTTTTTACTGACCATTTTGGATGCACCCAAATATCTCGGGAACTAACCGAACGATTTTTTGCACGCATCGCTTATTTTGTGCAGAAAACGATTTACTTTCAGAATACGTACAGTTTATACCGTGCAAAAGCCTGTGTTCCATGGGATAAATCAGCAACGCTTTTTACTGACCATTTTGGATGCACCCAAATATCTCGGGAACTAACCGAACGATTTTTTGCACGCATCGCTTATTTTGTGCAGAAAACGATTTACTTTCAGAATACGTCCAGTTTATACCGTGCAAAAGCCTGTGTTCCATGGGATAAATCAGCTACGCTTTTTACTGACCATTTTGGATGCACCCAAATATCTCGGGAACTAACCGAACGATTTTTTGCACGCATCGCTTATTTTGTGCAGAAAACGATTTACTTTCAGAATACGTACAGTTTAACCGTGCAAAAGCCTGTGTTCCATGGGATAAATCAGCAAAGCTTTTTACTGACCATTTTGGATGCACCCAAATATCTCGGGAACTAACCGAACGATTTTTTGCACGCATCACTCATTTTGTGCGGAAAAGTATTTACTTTTACAATATATACAGTTTATAGCGTGCAAAAGCCTGTGTTCCATGGGATAAATCAGCAACGCTTTTTACTGACCATTTTGGATGCACCCAAATATCTCGGGAACTAACCGAACGATTTTTTTGCACGCATCACTCATTTTGTGCGGAAAAGTATTTACTTTTACAATATATACAGTTTATAGCGTGCAAAAGCCTGTGTTCCATGGGATAAATCAGCAACGCTTTTTACTGACCATTTTGGATGCACCCAAATATCTCAGGAACTAACCGAACGATTTTTTTGCACGCATCACTCATTTTGTGCGGAAAAGTATTTACTTTCAGAATATATACAGTTTATAGCGTGCAAAAGCCTGTGTTCCATGGGATAAATCAGCAATGCTTTTTACTGACCATTTTGGATGCACCCAAATATCTCGGGAACTAACCGAACGATTTTTTGCACGCATCGCTTATTTTGTGCAGAAAACGATTTACTTTCAGAATACATACAGTTTATAGCGTGCAAAAGAATGTGTTCCATGGGATAAATCAGCAACGCTTTTTACTGACCATTTTGGATGCACCCAAATATCTCGGGAACTAACCGAACGATTTTTTGCACGCATCACTCATTTTGTGCGGAAAAGTATTTACTTTTACAATATATACAGTTTATAGCGTGCAAAAGCCTGTGTTCCATGGGATAAATCAGCAACGCTTTTTACTGACCATTTTGGATGCACCCAAATATCTCGGGAACTAACCGAACGATTTTTTTGCACGCATCACTCATTTTGTGCGGAAAAGTATTTACTTTCAGAATATATACAGTTTATAGCGTGCAAAAGCCTGTGTTCCATGGGATAAATCAGCAACGCTTTTTACTGACCATTTTGGATGCACCCAAATATCTCAGGAACTAACCGAACGATTTTTTTGCACGCATCACTCATTTTGTGCGGAAAAGTATTTACTTTTACAATATATACAGTTTATAGCGTGCAAAAGCCTGTGTTCCATGGGATAAATCAGCAACGCTTTTTACTGACCATTTTGGATGCACCCAAATATCTCTGGAACTAACCGAACGATTTTTTGCACGCATCGCTTATTTTGTGCAGAAAACGATTTACTTTCAGAATACGTACAGCTTATACCGTGCAAAAGCCTGTGTTCCATGGGATAAATCAGCAACGCTTTTTACTGACCATTTTGGATGTACCCAAATATCTCGGGAACTAACCGAACGATTTTTTGCACGCATCGCTTATTTTGTGCAGAAAACGATTTACTTTCAGAATACGTACAGTTTATACCGTGCAAAAGCCTGTGTTCCATGGGATAAATCAGCAACGCTTTTTACTGGCCATTTTGGATGCACCCAAATATCTCGGGAACTAACCGAACGATTTTTTTGCACGCATCACTCATTTTGTGCGGAAAAGTATTTACTTTCAGAATATATACAGTTTATAGCGTGCAAAAGCCTGTGTTCCATGGGATAAATCAGCAACGCTTTTTACTGACCATTTTGGATGCACCCAAATATCTCGGGAACTAACCGAACGATTTTTTGCACGCATCGCTTATTTTGTGCAGAAAACGATTTACTTTCAGAATACGTACAGTTTATACCGTGCAAAAGCCTGTGTTCCATGGGATAAATCAGCAACGCTTTTTACTGGCCATTTTGGATGCACCCAAATATCTCGGGAACTAACCGAACGATTTTTTGCACGCATCACTCATTTTGTGCGGAAAAGTATTTACTTTTACAATATATACAGTTTATAGCGTGCAAAAGCCTGTGTTCCATGGGATAAATCAGCAACGCTTTTTACTGACCATTTTGGATGCACCCAAATATCTCGGGAACTAACCGAACGATTTTTTTGCACGCATCACTCATTTTGTGCGGAAAAGTATTTACTTTTACAATATATACAGTTTATAGCGTGCAAAAGCCTGTGTTCCATGGGATAAATCAGCAACGCTTTTTACTGACCATTTTGGATGCACCCAAATATCTCAGGAACTAACCGAACGATTTTTTTGCACGCATCACTCATTTTGTGCGGAAAAGTATTTACTTTCAGAATACGTACAGTTTATACCGTGCAAAAGCCTGTGTTCCATGGGATAAATCAGCAACGCTTTTTACTGACCATTTTGGATGCACCCAAATATCTCGGGAACTAACCGAACGATTTTTTGCACGCATCGCTTATTTTGTGCAGAAAACGATTTACTTTCAGAATACGTACAGTTTATACCGTGCAAAAGCCTGTGTTCCATGGGATAAATCAGCAACGCTTTTTACTGGCCATTTTGGATGCACCCAAATATCTCGGGAACTAACCGAACGATTTTTTGCACGCATCACTCATTTTGTGCGGAAAAGTATTTACTTTTACAATATATACAGTTTATAGCGTGCAAAAGCCTGTGTTCCATGGGATAAATCAGCAACGCTTTTTACTGACCATTTTGGATGCACCCAAATATCTCGGGAACTAACCGAACGATTTTTTGCACGCATCGCTTTTTTTGTGCAGAAAACGATTTACTTTCAGAATACGTACAGTTTATACCGTGCAAAAGCCTGTGTTCCATGGGATAAATCAGCAACGCTTTTTACTGGCCATTTTGGATGCACCCAAATATCTCGGGAACTAACCGAACGATTTTTTGCACGCATCACTCATTTTGTGCGGAAAAGTATTTACTTTTACAATATATACAGTTTATAGCGTGCAAAAGCCTGTGTTCCATGGGATAAATCAGCAACGCTTTTTACTGACCATTTTGGATGCACCCAAATATCTCGGGAACTAACCGAACGATTTTTTTGCACGCATCACTCATTTTGTGCGGAAAAGTATTTACTTTTACAATATATACAGTTTATAGCGTGCAAAAGCCTGTGTTCCATGGGATAAATCAGCAACGCTTTTTACTGACCATTTTGGATGCACCCAAATATCTCTGGAACTAACCGAACGATTTTTTGCACGCATCGCTTATTTTGTGCAGAAAACGATTTACTTTCAGAATACGTACAGTTTATACCGTGCAAAAGCCTGTGTTCCATGGGATAAATCAGCAAAGCTTTTTACTGACCATTTTGGATGCACCCAAATATCTCTGGAACTAACCGAACGATTTTTTGCAGGCATCGCTTATTTTGTGCAGAAAACGATTTACTTTCAGAATACGTACAGTTTATACCGTGCAAAAGCCTGTGTTCCATGGGATAAATCAGCAACGCTTTTTACTGGCCATTTTGGATGCACCCAAATATCTCGGGAACTAACCGAACGATTTTTTTGCACGCATCACTCATTTTGTGCGGAAAAGTATTTACTTTCAGAATATATACAGTTTATAGCGTGCAAAAGCCTGTGTTCCATGGGATAAATCAGCAACGCTTTTTACTGACCCTTTTGGATGCACCCAAATATCTCGGGAACTAACCGAACGATTTTTTGCACGCATCGCTTATTTTGTGCAGAAAACGATTTACTTTCAGAATACGTACAGTTTATACCGTGCAAAAGCCTGTGTTCCATGGGATAAATCAGCAACGCTTTTTACTGGCCATTTTGGATGCACCCAAATATCTCGGGAACTAACCGAACGATTTTTTTGCACGCATCACTCATTTTGTGCGGAAAAGTATTTACTTTCAGAATATATACAGTTTATAGCGTGCAAAAGCCTGTGTTCCATGGGATAAATCAGCAACGCTTTTTACTGACCATTTTGGATGCACCCAAATATCTCGGGAACTAACCGAACGATTTTTTGCACGCATCGCTTATTTTGTGCAGAAAACGATTTACTTTCAGAATACGTACAGTTTATACCGTGCAAAAGCCTGTGTTCCATGGGATAAATCAGCAACGCTTTTTACTGGCCATTTTGGATGCACCCAAATATCTCGGGAACTAACCGAACGATTTTTTTGCACGCATCACTCATTTTGTGCGGAAAAGTATTTACTTTCAGAATATATACAGTTTATAGCGTGCAAAAGCCTGTGTTCCATGGGATAAATCAGCAACGCTTTTTACTGACCATTTTGGATGCACCCAAATATCTCGGGAACTAACCGAACGATTTTTTGCACGCATCGCTTATTTTGTGCAGAAAACGATTTACTTTCAGAATACGTACAGTTTATACCGTGCAAAAGCCTGTGTTCCATGGGATAAATCAGCAACGCTTTTTACTGGCCATTTTGGATGCACCCAAATATCTCGGGAACTAACCGAACGATTTTTTTGCACGCATCACTCATTTTGTGCGGAAAAGTATTTACTTTCAGAATATATACAGTTTATAGCGTGCAAAAGCCTGTGTTCCATGGGATAAATCAGCAACGCTTTTTACTGACCATTTTGGATGCACCCAAATATCTCGGGAACTAACCGAACGATTTTTTGCACGCATCGCTTATTTTGTGCAGAAAACGATTTACTTTCAGAATACGTACAGTTTATACCGTGCAAAAGCCTGTGTTCCATGGGATAAATCAGCAACGCTTTTTACTGGCCATTTTGGATGCACCCAAATATCTCGGGAACTAACCGAACGATTTTTTTGCACGCATCACTCATTTTGTGCGGAAAAGTATTTACTTTCAGAATATATACAGTTTATAGCGTGCAAAAGCCTGTGTTCCATGGGATAAATCAGCAACGCTTTTTACTGACCATTTTGGATGCACCCAAATATCTCGGGAACTAACCGAAAGATTTTTTTGCACGCATCACTCATTTTGTGCGGAAAAGTATTTACTTTCAGAATATATACAGTTTTTAGCGTGCAAAAGCCTGTGTTCCATGGGATAAATCAGCAACGCTTTTTACTGACCATTTTGGATGCACCCAAATATCTCGGGAACTAACCGAACGATTTTTTTGCACGCATCACTCATTTTGTGCGGAAAAGTATTTACTTTCAGAATATATACAGTTTATAGCGTGCAAAAGCCTGTGTTCCATGGGATAAATCAGCAACGCTTTTTACTGACCATTTTGGATGCACCCAAATATCTCGGGAACTAACCGAACGATTTTTTGCACGCATCGCTTATTTTGTGCAGAAAACGATTTACTTTCAGAATACGTACAGTTTATACCGTGCAAAAGCCTGTGTTCCATGGGATAAATCAGCAACGCTTTTTACTGGCCATTTTGGATGCACCCAAATATCTCGGGAACTAACCGAACGATTTTTTTGCACGCATCACTCATTTTGTGCGGAAAAGTATTTACTTTCAGAATATATACAGTTTATAGCGTGCAAAAGCCTGTGTTCCATGGGATAAATCAGCAACGCTTTTTACTGACCATTTTGGATGCACCCAAATATCTCGGGAACTAACCGAACGATTTTTTGCACGCATCGCTTATTTTGTGCAGAAAACGATTTACTTTCAGAATACGTACAGTTTATACCGTGCAAAAGCCTGTGTTCCATGGGATAAATCAGCAACGCTTTTTACTGGCCATTTTGGATGCACCCAAATATCTCGGGAACGAACCGAACGATTTTTTTGCACGCATCACTCATTTTGTGCGGAAAAGTATTTACTTTCAGAATATATACAGTTTATAGCGTGCAAAAGCCTGTGTTCCATGGGATAAATCAGCAACGCTTTTTACTGACCCTTTTGGATGCACCCAAATATCTCGGGAACTAACCGAACGATTTTTTGCACGCATCGCTTATTTTGTGCAGAAAACGATTTACTTTCAGAATACGTACAGTTTATACCGTGCAAAAGCCTGTGTTCCATGGGATAAATCAGCAACGCTTTTTACTGACCCTTTTGGATGCACCCAAATATCTCGGGAACTAACCGAACGATTTTTTGCACGCATCGCTTATTTTGTGCAGAAAACGATTTACTTTCAGAATACGTACAGTTTATACCGTGCAAAAGCCTGTGTTCCATGGGATAAATCAGCAACGCTTTTTACTGGCCATTTTGGATGCACCCAAATATCTCGGGAACTAACCGAACGATTTTTTTGCACGCATCACTCATTTTGTGCGGAAAAGTATTTACTTTCAGAATATATACAGTTTATAGCGTGCAAAAGCCTGTGTTCCATGGGATAAATCAGCAACGCTTTTTACTGACCATTTTGGATGCACCCAAATATCTCGGGAACTAACCGAACGATTTTTTGCACGCATCGCTTATTTTGTGCAGAAAACGATTTACTTTCAGAATACGTACAGTTTATACCGTGCAAAAGCCTGTGTTCCATGGGATAAATCAGCAACGCTTTTTACTGGCCATTTTGGATGCACCCAAATATCTCGGGAACTAACCGAACGATTTTTTTGCACGCATCACTCATTTTGTGCGGAAAAGTATTTACTTTCAGAATATATACAGTTTATAGCGTGCAAAAGCCTGTGTTCCATGGGATAAATCAGCAACGCTTTTTACTGACCATTTTGGATGCACCCAAATATCTCGGGAACTAACCGAACGATTTTTTGCACGCATCGCTTATTTTGTGCAGAAAACGATTTACTTTCAGAATACGTACAGTTTATACCGTGCAAAAGCCTGTGTTCCATGGGATAAATCAGCAACGCTTTTTACTGGCCATTTTGGATGCACCCAAATATCTCGGGAACTAACCGAACGATTTTTTTGCACGCATCACTCATTTTGTGCGGAAAAGTATTTACTTTCAGAATATATACAGTTTATAGCGTGCAAAAGCCTGTGTTCCATGGGATAAATCAGCAACGCTTTTTACTGACCATTTTGGATGCACCCAAATATCTCGGGAACTAACCGAACGATTTTTTGCACGCATCGCTTATTTTGTTCCTAAATGTGTTTGTTTTAATTGGTGTAAACTATTTTATGGATTTTTATTAAAAATATTAGTTACTTTTACTTCCCCTTTTTAAATTCCCAAATTCGACGCTTTCTTTTTGTTCTTATTCTGAAAAACAACATAATTTGGGTATTTTGTTTTCCCGGTTTTTAAATTCCCAAATTCGACGCTATTTCGTCGACGCTATCTTGGCCCACGTAGTTTTATTTAAATTTGAAAGAGTTTGTACTTGCAAACGATTTTTTTCGTTTTTGTATCATTTTGAATTCAAAACGTGCGCTTAACTGCTGCTGATGAATGGGATATTGACAATATTTCGATAGCAACACTTATAAAATAATTACAGTAACTGATTGTGGGTTATTAAATTCGTTTTCTGTTCTGTTAAAATCAAGGACCGGAAATTACGAACGGAAAACACAAAATTAAATTTTATTTTTTAAATAAAATATTTTTGTGTGTGAAAAAAAGAATATTGTTTTTCTATGTTTAAAATTTAAACGAAAAAAGAAAAAAAAATTTCTTTACCTCTTCATAAATTTTATTAAAATTTGTTTTGAAGAACGAAATTTCTATGACAATGCTTAAATATAATTATTTTGTTTTTGTTTTTTTATGTTTTTTAGAAAACGTTTTATTTTAAAAACTTTATTTTATGATATTAAGAAAACGTTTTATTATAAAAGCTTTATTTTATTTATTTTTTTCGACGGTTTTTTTCAAAACTCTTTTAGAAATTTTTTATTTTCTGTAAAATGTAGAATTTTTTAAACTTGCACAATAAATTATTTTTTAGAAACAAAATAAAAAAACATTTTCCGGTCCTTGGTTAAAGTTGAATAAAAATATAGTTATTTTTCGAATAATCTGATTTTTTAACATTTATGTTTGTTGTTCAAAAAACAAACTACCAAAAAATAATGTTTTATCGTATTTATTTTGTTATGTAGTTTGATTTTTGTCGTCTAAAATATATTTTTTAATATGTAGTAAAAATCATTAAGTTTTAAGGAATATGATGTTCAAAAAATAAAAATTTTAAAATGAATGTAAAAATCATTTGTTTTAAATTAAATGAAAATGATCCGTTTTTTAAGTGAATTTTAAGTTCTTTAGCCCACATTATCCCAAGCGAGCTTCTATTCATCAGATTTTTATAAAAACTTTCAGATGTTATGTTAATACCCTCCTAAACAATAATATTTATTGAAAAAAAATGTGGTCTTCCAAAATGTAAGTTATTGAACCGTTCCAAAAATGGAACAGTAGGACAATGTGCCACTGTCCCTACTTAACAATTTTATTAAAAACAAGTAAGAGTGCTATATTCGGCTGTGCCGAATCTTATATACTCTTCACCATTGTGGGAGCAGAATACAGAGCAACTAGACAAAAACTAAATAATTTTTACATATGTATATTATAAATTAAATTTAAAAAGCGAAAACTGGTAAATATTTTTTTTAAATCGTTTTTAGAACATAAAAAAAAAAAAATTCTCTTTTTAAAAAAACAAGATTCGAACCAGAGAACTCACAGTTTCTAACTTAACACACCCCCTTGACAACTAAACCATGAAGGAACGTTGTTTGAGTATCATTAAAATGAAATATGGCGCGTTTAATGTTCACTATGCTGAGTTGTAATTACTTTTGATGTTTTTGTTCACCACAATAGCAAAGTTGTAAACCATAAAACTTATTTCAGCTGTGAACCGAAATATGGAAATATATTCACCAAAATAGTTTGTGGCATGTAAGTATGCGTGTTTGTTTTCTTTTATCTGTTTCAGGAGTTTTTAAGTAGCAAAAAAACACAAAAATTCCTAGTTTCGATTTGTTAAAATAATTTCGTTAAATAGATGAAATAATAAAGAAGGATGATAACGAAAATCATATTGAGCATTATGCTAGTATACGTAAACAAATGTAAAGGGGGGGGAGAGACGGACAACCGGAATGAACTTCGCTTTTCATAAGGATCCAGAATATATATACTTTATAGGGTGTTAGGATCAATATTGTGGAACATAGAAACGGAATGACAAAGTTATATATACCCTCTTACCTTCGGTGAAGGGTATAAAAAAGAGTAATTTTTGGGGATTCAGTATTTTGGATATAACTCAGCCATTTTTTAACCGATTTTGGTATATATCCATAGGACGTATAGCAGCCCTAAAATTTAGGTTTTTATAAAAATTTTGATGTTTTTTAGCCCATTTTTTGAGTATTTTGCTCATAAATTACCCATTGTCTAACCGATTTGATAGTTTTATATACCGACGTGTTAAGGACGAATTTTACCATTTACTTAAGTTATATTTATATATAAACATTTTTATAAACTTGTAAATATATATTTTAACAGAGTTAATTATAAACAAGTAAGAGTGCTATATTCGGCTGTGCCGAATCTTATATACCCTTCACCATTGTGCGAGCAGAATACAGAGCAACAGCAACAGCAGACAAAAACTAAATAAAACTGGTAAATATTTTTTTTTTTTTAAATAAGAGACAACCGGTTTTGACCTTCGCTTTTCATAAGGGCCCAGAATATATGTACTTTATAGGGTGTAGGATCAATATTGTAGAAATTACAGTATACCTTTTTTACCTTCGGTGAAGGGTATAAAAAGAGTAATTTTCGGGAATTCAGGGTTCTAATCACTGCATTCGATACTATCGTATCGAATAAACTATTGATTTTTTTTGCATACGATAGACACTGGCGTATCGAATGAAAACTCGATAAATGTAATGTCGAGTTCCACGATATCGAATGCTATTATTTCAAATTCAATACATTTCATTCGATATCGAGTTTCAAGATACCAAAAAAAAATAATTTCGATGAATTTTGCTCGATATCGTATGCGGTGATTAGACCCCAGGATTTCTGTTATAACTCATACAAATTTCCGACATTTTGATATATAAGTCATATCCATAGGACGTATAGCAGCCCTAAAATTTAGGTTTTTATAAAAATTTTGATGTTTTTTAGCCCATTTTTGGAGTATTTTGCTCATAAATTACCCATTGTCTAACCGATTTGATAGTTTTATATACCGACGTGTTAAGGAAGAATTTTACCATTTACTTAAGTTATATTTATATATAAACATTTATATAAACTTGTAAATATATATTTTAACAAAGTTAATTATAAAAAAGAGTAATTTTTGTGGATTCAGTATTTCGGTTATAACTCTGCCATTTTTTAACAGATTTATATACCGACGTGTTGAAGAAGAAATTTACCATTTACTTTAGTTATAAAGCTTGGACTCGGGGAGATCTATGGTTCCCGAAAGTGGGTATTTAAAAAAAAAAAATTTAATTTTGGTCATAATTTTTTTGTATCTGAACCGATTTTCCGAGTTTTTTATAAAATATGTTCTAGAAGAAATTTCAGATATTTTGGTATATAAGTCATATCCATAGGACGTATAGCAGCCTTAAAATTTAGGTTTTTATAAAATTTTTAATTTTTTTGTACGGGAGGTACCACGCCCACTTCTCCAATCCCGCCCACATTTTGTAGGATGGTGTGTATTGGCTACCTCAATGTGTGTACCTAATTTGGAAACTTTGGCTCTTGCCGTTCTCAAGATATACAGAAATAAAAAAATACAACAACAACAAGGGATTTTTGGAAAAATTAAGAGGTAGTCGTGGTTTTTTGCTCATATCTACGTCATTTTTGGACCGATCTGGCTGAATGTCAATAGCAAGAAATGGTGGACTGTATGTAACATAAATGTAAAACAACCTAGCCGCTATCATGTCTGGATTATCCGGAAAACACATATCAAACGTAAGATGGACAGACGGTCAAACGGACGGACGGACATCGTTAAATCAACTTGTCTTCTCATATGGACCCAGAATATATATACTTTATGGGGTCTAAAATCAATATTGTGGAAATTACAAACGTTATGACAAACTTATATATACCCTTTTACACCTGTGGTACCCTTCACCACATAATAAAAACGAGTTTTATTTAGAAATTTTTATTAAAAATTATATGTAATTCCAAGTACTAAAATTTTTTATAATAAAGTTAAATAAAATTAATTAAGGTAAGCAAAAAATAATTTTTTAACTTAGTGTGGAAAATTGGAGAGCATTTCTGGTGCAAAGCAACATTGCACTTGTCACATTTCATTGTGGTATTTTTATGACACATTCCTCAGCGACTTTGCTTATTATTTTTTATTATATGATGCATCATACCATCTAATCTTATACTCGTAGGAACCCTTTTGATGACTGCTAAAGAAGATCTAGGAGTAGCATTATTGGTAGCGGAAGCCGAGTTAGGAGTTAAAGATTTTGTCAAAAGATATGTTGTTACAATGTATCTTGTACAAGATAAGAAATCGTAGGAATCGATTTGCGCAAGTGGGGATATTAGATATAGTTGAAAAGCGTTGTTTATAGCTACATTAATTGGAAACATAATCAGCTGCCACTACCATCTTTTCAAACGAATTGCAATCCGATAACAACCTACATTTTGATCCAAACGATCCACTCCACCCATGTATCTATAATAGTTAACAATACATCTAGGTTGATCAACAAACTTGTATTGCTTATCGCAATAACGTTTTACCTTGCCAATAGGCTCCACACCACATTGGGTTGATGCAACAGTAACAATTTTATTATCATTGTATCGCACAAGAGTAATACCGGACAATATGTCGGTGCACTGATCGGTTGAACTTTTGGCTCTTTCAACGGTGCTTTTTCTACTCTGTTTGCTCTTATAGTTCCTGTTGCATCATGGCCTAATTTCTTTATTTCATCAAGTAAACGTAAAGAAGTGAAAAAGTTATCCATATAAAAACTGTAATTTCCTTGCGGCAGTTTTGATATAAGATTAAAAACCACGGAGCCGCCAACACCTAGCTCTGGATGAGTATTTCCTGTACTTGCTCCTTGATAAAGCTCTCCATAAATCAAGTAGCCCAGACGAGTACAAATGGACCAAGCTTTATACCCAAATCTTATGGATTTTCCATGAAGATGCTGTTTTGCTCCATGTTTTCCATCATATGGAATCATAGACTCGTCAATGCTTAGGTCTTTATCACCAGGGTAGTATTTTAGCCATCTTTCATTGCATAAGTTCCACAAGAGACGCACTTTGGCAAATCTGTCATGGGGATCTAAATTATTATTGTCTGCAGCGTGAAAATAGCGCAACATTTCTTCAAACTTGCTTCTTGGCATTGCAGAAGCGACACCCTGAAAATTACAATCGACGCTTTGCTCCCAGTACATTCGATATTTTGCAACACTATTATACCCTGACAATAGCAAAATACCAATAAAACGCTTTATTTCCTCCATAGTAACCCTGAAATTGCGATTTCCTTTTTGAATAGCATTTTTTTCAGTTTCGGAGCGAATTAGCTCAAAAACTTCTGCATCAAAGAAAAGCTCGAAAAACTTAATAGGATTGTCGATGTCCTCTAAAAAGTTAGGTGGGCTTGCAACTTTGTCGGGCTTTTCAGGTATATCTAAACATTTCCATTTTCTTGTAATTGAGCATCTTTTTTTCTGTGGAGACGGAATTACCACCGATGAACCAGTTGCTCCATTATAATAATCTAATGGAAAGTCATTTGAATTGTATTCAACTACATTGATTCCGATCTGGGTTGATAATGTCGCCCGCACTTCTGCCTCCGACGAGAGTTGGTGTTTTGACAAATTATTTATGTCATAAGACTCCTATCACCACTATCTTCATCAAAATTTTCCGGAGGTGTTATATATATATCAGCAGAAAGTAAATCGTCATCTTCTTCTAGTTGCGACACACAAAAAACTTGAAATAGGGAATGGTAAATCGATTTCGATTCCAATCGAAAATCGATTTTGTGGTAAAAAAAATCGATTTTTTGCAATCGAATTTACGTATGCGATTTTATACTGAAATCGATTATTGTGCTTTTAAAATCGATTTTTTTATTTTTTATCAAAATTTGGGCATGCACAGTAAAACTTGAAATTTTTTCCCAGGTTTAAAGTAAAAAAACCGTTGTAGTTTAACGTATTTACCTATTAGTACCCTTGGTATACTTCCGACTTTAATTAATATAGGTCCTCTTGTTCTTCAGAAATTGAAATCATCACTGGACATTGAACAAAACAGTCCTAAGCTTATCGCACCAAACCAAACACTGAAAGTGAGCTTTGTGAAAATCAACATATTATAGAAACACAACAGGTGAATTAAACCATGACATTCCTGTGGGAATACGCTAATATTCAAACAGACCAGTGTGTAAGCGATATTAAAATCTAGTTATCAGCAGAGTGAAAAAACAAAAAGTATGTAATTTATCCTAACAAATACAAAATAATAAGGAAATAAATCTGCACCTTTCCGACATGCAAACGTTTCTTTTCTAAAACTAACTTAATAGTAACTTAGCAAAGAAACGGTCGCCACCGAACAAGAACTATTGTCATAATCATTTGAAATACTATCCATACACTCAAGCCTAATTGATTTCTGTGACAGGCCTGACTCACTACACAAGAACACAATTTTAATATGCGAAATATTGCACTTGTTCCTGTAAACGTCATCTTAAAATTAACACATTTTCACTTTTTGCAGGAAAGTTATAAACAGTAGTAATATCTGTCCACTGTAAAAATCTTAGTTCAATTTCTCTAGTATTTTGTCAAAACAAAAAAAAATGCAGGTATCCCCCTTTGTTATATAAGGTTGCAAATTTATCTTAAACGATTTTGAAATCGATTTTAAAATCGATTTTGTGGCTCGATTAATCGATTTCAAAAACCGAAATAAAAAAAGTCGATCGAAAAATCGAAAATCGATTTTTGAATCCATTTACCATTCCCTAACTTGAAATTTTGTTTTGTTTTATAATTATTTTATATATCAACTATAAATTTATATGTTTTAAGAAAAATATTCGTTAACATTGTGACCAAACACAAAATAACTTACAATTTGCGTCGAACCATTCGCAGCGCTTCGTTGGATCAATGAAACCTGTTTCATTAAAAGGACTTAATGAAACATTACATTAGATCCATGAATATTATTCATTGGATGAATACTTTCAATAAAGTAAAATTTTTTTTTTTATTTTTTTTTTTATTTATTTTTTTTTCTTTTTTCTTATTTTATTTTACTTTATTTTATTTTTTTTTTTTTTGCTGTCTCTGGTGGGATTCGAACATGTAACCTCGGTGCTGATAGACTAGCTCACTACCAGCTAGTCTACCGGGGCAGTGTAGTTTTTGTATAAAAAAACTATGTTTTTTTCTCAATTAAGACCGTAAATATGAGATTAAATTGTCCGTAATAACAATAACAACGTTGATTGAAAGTGGATTGAAAGTTTTTGTTTCATTACTATAATGACATTTTTATTGTCATAATGAAAATTTAAATTTATGAAGGCAATTATTGAAATATGTTGCTTTTATAAAAAAATTTTTTGATTTCATAAATTTAATGGCATACATGTAACATTAGATGTATGAAATTATTAAATCTTACATTTTTTAAATAACAATTAAACATTTTTTTAAGGAAACTATAATTTTGTATTAATTTATGAATATAGTTATGTTTGTATATTGTTTTTTTAAGTTCCCAATTAAAATTTTTTGTTTAACTTGGACAAACTTAAGTTTTCATATATCCAATGAAAATTTTTAACGTAATTACGAAATCTAATAAAGCGATTTTAACGAAAATACTTCATCAAACCTATGAAATTCCATTTAGACAATGAACATTTTCATTTACCCAAGGAAAACTTTTTTATGGAAATGATTCATTAAATATATGAAGCATTTTTCTTTCAGTGTATATACCCTGAAGAAAATCAGTCAGTCAAGTGTTATAAGTCACAGAGTAAAGTATAATTTAGTCTTTGATTTAAATACATGATTTTAAACATATGTATGTGCTATTCTTTATTTATTTGTTAAAGTTTATTATTATTTATTATTATTATTTATTAAAAGATATAAATATTTTGTTTGTACATGTTCAGTTAATTTACAAAAATAAATTATTTATCTATATGTGGCATAACATAATTGTTGTGTGCCAGATTAGCCATTTACTACTATTCTTAATATAAAACAATGTTTTTCATTTTTTAATTATATTCAAAAGTTTATAAGTTCATATAATACTAAAACGAATTACATATCAAATTCGTTCATTAATAACTTTCTATACTTTAAACTTATCTCAAGATATTTACACAAAGAGTTAAAATGGGTGCCATTTAGTATACGTATAACTTCATTTTCCTCAAGACGAGTTTTACCGAAATATTGAAACCTGTACGTATTAAAAATTGGACACACGCCGATTAAATGGAATGTATTTTCAGATACGTCTAAATTACATATTGTGCATATACCAATTGTGTTATTACGAAATGCCCTTGCATTTATGTCTAGCAAGCTACCTCTAGCTTTTATTACCAAACTAGTACACCGTGACGAAAAATCTCTTGTTAACAAGGGAGTGACATTAAAGTCTAATCGAGAATAAAGATCGTGAAACTGTGAACCAATTGCAGCGGATATATATTCTTCCTTTTCCCTTACTCTCAAACGATTTAATATTTCCCAATTATGACGTGTTGGATTGTTTGTATTATCAGGCAAAATTTGGAATTCTTGTTTTAAGTTATCCCACTCTGCAGCCCAATAGAGCTTGTTAGTAATGATATAATTTGCTAGAATTCGAGGTAATCTGTTTGGATTCATACTTAGAACTTTATTAATATAAGAAAAATGTAACTTTAGAGTGGCGAGGTATAATGAATCAAGTCCTGTTTCCAGAGAAAGCATATAGTTGGGAGTTGTATTGGGCAAATATAGCATCTTTTTAATAAAAAATCTAAATAGCTTCTCAACTTCATCGTATTTTTTAAAACCCCAAACTTGTGCAGCGTAGAACATGATTGATCTTGACGAAGCATGACATATTCTAAGTTTATTGTTTTTAGATATACGTGGATTATTAACATACTTGGACCAAGTGGAATTGATAGCCAGTTTTGCTGATGATAATTTGTTACTTAAGTGTTTTTTGAAAGATTAATTATATGTAATATCAACACCCAGATATTTATAGCTGTTTGCTATCTCGATATTTTTCTGACCATATTTCCAGTTCAAGTCCAAAGAAACTCTAGTACCGGTACGGAAAATAACTATTTTAGACTTGTCCAGATTTACTCTAAGACACCACACTAAACAATACTTACAAAGTTTGTCAATCATCTTTTGTAATCCGGCTGCCGTGTCAGATAAAATAACGATATCATCTGCATAAAGCAAAATCTTAACGTTAACTCCAGCAATGTTAACACCACCTGGCAATTCATCAGCTAAATCGTTAGTATACAATGAAAATAATATTGGACTTAGAATACAACCTTGTTTTACACCTACATCAACAGTAAATGCGTCAGAGTATGAGTTACCATCCCAAATTCGGCTTTCAGTCGCCCTATAGGTACTTTGCAATATTCTTATAATCTTGGAAGAAAGTCCCATACATGAAAGCTTGTAGAATAAGCTGTTCCGAGAAATAGTATCAAAGGCACATGAAAAGTCTACAAAAAATGCGTATGTTTTTTTACCAGCTGCCTTGTTAATATTTACGATATTTGTAAGATTAAAGATATTATCAACAGTGGAATAATTTTTTCTGAAACCAGCTTGGTATTCATTCAAAATATTATTGCTGTCAATCCAGAACGTTAATCTGTTTAGTAAAATGGAATTAAATATTTTGCATATGGTGTCAATCAGTGATAGGCCACGATAATTAGCTGGCAGTTTTGGATCACCCTTTTTGAAGAGCGGTATTAAAATTGATTTGCGGAAACTTTTTGGAATTTGCTCATAAAGAAACATTTTATTAAATATACCTAATATTTCCTTCAGAAAACAAACCGGCGCATGCTTGTAGAACTCAAAACTTATACCATCCTGACCAGGGGCTTTATTTTGCTTTAGTGCTTTTACAATTGTATACAGTTCGCTAAACTCTATGGGAGAGTCCAACACGGCATCAATAACATATGGCATAGCCCAGCTTATGCAGTGAGTTTCCTCATTACTTTGCAATATATTACTGAAATGTGGAAGAAATACATCTGCATTTAATTTATTATTAGTTGAAATGGAACGAGTTTTCATAGAATTAGACAGCTCCCACCAATCACTGCTGCTTCTAACTGTATTTAATTGCTTCAAGTGTTGTTCATATAACTCAAGTTTTTTAAGATATTTGATTCTTGAATGCAAGTACCGAGATTTATTTTGAACCGAGTGATTTTTTCTATATACTTTAATGTTTTTTATCATACATTTACGATATCGAGCACATTTCCAGTCAAACCATTTTTGCTTAGGTTCAAAAAACGGTTTTTTAGGCAGTGAGACATTTGCTTCCTTTATTTTACTTGCAACAGTTGAAATTAAATCATCTACCAAAATACCTGATTGTAGATCAACGTTACAAGAAAGACGACATAAAGTTTCCCTATATTTGTCAACATACTTAGTATTCCACCGTAACCTTTGTAGCGGATTTTTGATTCTATTAGCGTCATGACTAGCAGATTTAAATTTCAAACATAGGGGCATATGATCAGAATATGGTTTAAAAGATATATAAAAATCCTCAACAAACTGTAGGAAACTGTATGAACATATACAATAATCAATAACTGTATTCCCCCTAGCACCGTGGAAACTAAAATCCCCTTGAGCATCGCCTGTAGTCCGTCCATTTAGAACAATCCCACCCACGCTTTCCATCAAATTTATTAATTTTCTTCCTTCACTATTCAATGTTTTGTCTTTTGAACTTCGGACTTTACGAATATTAGGCGAATCCTTTAAAATTTTAGCGTCCAATACTTGTTCTTCAGCAATTCTGGCATTAAGATCACCGACTATACAAAAATTAGTAGGACTAAGTTTCTGAATAAACTTTTCAAATTCTTCAAAATCATTACTCCAGTTCGTGCAATTCAAATATCTTGGTATAAAATAAAACAGATTACCATTGATTCTAGCAGTTAATACCAGATTATTAAAAATACTTGCAAATTCAAATGTATGTATATGCTCTTTGAAGCACTTTTCTGTAACCAAACAAGCAACCACCACTTGCCCGCCCAGCGTTATGAGTTTTCGTTGAAAGACATTGAAGACTATAATTTTTAAAGTACAATTCGAACATTTTTTGTTTTTCTTCAATGATATGTGTTTCGAAAAGGAAAAATATGTCAAATTTATTTAAATAAGTTATGAAATTACTAAAATTTAAAGATTTTGCTAGGTTTGCTACATTATACGATACTAAATGGCACAAATTGTTTTGCTACTGACTTTGGGATATATCTTGATGAATTTCTCTAACACATATTTCAAAAGAGCATCCACATTCCATTAAAAGATTGTTTAGAAAGACAGCATCATCATTAGTGTAAGCCATAATTTTTTCTTTGGACCAAGAATATTTTTTGTTTTCAACGAAAATCCAGAATTCACCAAGACGTACCTTAAGACCTTTCTTCTTTTCGTTTATCCTTTTACTGACTTGGCGTAGATTGTATCTTTCATGCTGTTCTTCTTCTGTGTAGTCTTTCTGTATGTAAACAGTGTGATCTTTAAGCTTCCCTTTGGTGGACGGAACTTTTTGTACCTCTGAACTCGATTCGAGGTTAAATAAAAACGTCTTTTCTTTTGCAATCATCCTTGTTGATATCACATTTATCTTTACATCCAGTACGTTAGTGCAAATTTTTATAAATTCAACTTTGGCAGATTGAACATTACTACATTTTAAACCATTAACAACAAGATTTGTTGAACGAGATCTACGATCAATGAACTCAATACGGGACGTTAGTTTCTTAATTTCATTTTTTAATTGTTGATTTTCTTCTTTTAATTCCTCTATATCGTTTCTAATTGACTACAAATCTTCTTTTTTCGCAACATCATGCAGTTTTTCATCAAGAGTACCACGCATCATCTCCCATGAAAATACATCTCCAGTATTATTTTGGTTAGCCATTTTTTGGGACATAAATTTTTTATTATTATTATTATCAGTGTACTCAGGTGAAGAAAGTTGTAATGTACGTTTATTCATTTACTTTTTTAAGTTATAATACAGCAGTAAAAATTCCAATTGCCCACATACACCAGCGCCGGGATATAGCTTTTCATTTAATTCAGACCAGATAAATGGTTTGTCAACAAAATAAAAGTAAACTTAACTTAAGAGCGCCAACAAAACAGCAGCAACAACGATAAATGCCACCAGGCCAAATTAAAAGAAATGATTTTATGTAGGTATATCCGATAAGCACATTCAGCCGCTGTACTCAAATATTTACTTATTCAGTACGACTTGAATCACTATTGACAATAGTTATATTACAATTTTGTTTAAAAACTTTAGAATTTTATTAAAAAATAAATTAATTTATCGCAAAAGCAAAAATAAAAACTTGTTGACATTTAGAAAACAGAGTTGCCAATCATTCTCGTTACCAATCATTCTGTTACTCGTGTAACTTCATCGCAGTCGTTGACGACAAAGTAGAATCCATTTATCGTCTATATAGTCATCAAAGACAATATGGACGACAATGTCGTGCATGTGGTCATCAACGACAAGTTAGGCGGCAATGTCCTGCACACATTCGTTGACGACAAAGTATACGATATTGCCCTTTATGTAGTCGTGCTTTGTGTGTATGACAGGCTGAGCGACACTGTATTTCTTTGTGTCGTGCACGATTTATGGGACACTTGTTTGAAAATGTCATCGACGATTTGCATTAGTTGTCGCTTACGTGTCGTGCAGGAATTAACGTTGTCGTGCACATGGCCAACAGGGATGGTTTACATACATCCAGCACACGTACACGAGTTAATTTGCCAGCATGACAAGCATTTGTTTGTATTGTTATTGTGATGATAATATTTTAAGTTGAAAACAATTGTTAGTACTTTAGTAAAAAGTATTAGTGGAATATCAACAATAAAAAGACTAAAGTTCGGATTCAAGTATAAAAGTGAAATTCAGTTTTATTTAATAATTAGATTTCAATTTATGACCTTACTTAACGATGAAAGTTATTGGAATGAATTTTAATTTAAAGTGCAAAAATAAGTTTTTTTTTTTTTTCATTATTTATTTATTGAATCTTCATATATTAAATATGAACTAACAATAATTAATCAAATCTTAACCTAATGCTTTATTTTATGTCCTGCCAGTGCCAGACAAAAATTTTCTTCATCACGGGTTCTGTTCACATATGTAGGTGTTTATCGCTCATCTTAATGGGTAAGTGCTGCAGTGTCTCTTCTTCTTAAGCGAGAGTGGCCGCTATCACTTAAAATATTTCGTGCTAGTGGATTTGGGTGCAACTCTAGCCTTTTCAAATATTTTACCGCATACTTCGTAATAATAGTCCTTACCAGTGGCACATTGAGATCCTTGTGGATATTTGAGTTTTTAACATACCAAGGGGCAGCTGTAATTATTAGAAGAAGTTTATTTTG
This sequence comes from Pollenia angustigena, assembly GCA_930367215.1. NCBI lineage: Eukaryota > Metazoa > Arthropoda > Insecta > Diptera > Polleniidae > Pollenia > Pollenia angustigena. The sequence continues at coordinate 140,994,976 of OV884056.1, read as the reverse complement.
GCGCCTTTGAATTTTTTCGATATTTGAGGCCGAGGCAGTGCCCCATAGTTGAATACCGTAGCACCATATTGGCTTTAAAATAGCGTTATAAAGTAGTAGTTTGCAGTCGAGACTAAGAACAGAATTTTTTCCAATAAGCCAGTTAATTTGAATTGCTTTTAGTTTCATTTGGGTTAATTTTGCTTCTATATGGCATTTCCATGTTAAACGCCGATCTAGATGAATACCGAGATATTTGACATGCGATTGTTGAGGCACTAGTTGATTATTGATTTTAATAGGGGGACATGTTTCCCGACGCAAGGTAAATGTTATATGTACGCATTTTTGCTCATTGACCTTTATTCTCCATTGTTTAAACCACAGTTCTAGTTGAAATATATGATTCTGCAGGTATCGAGATGCTTCACGACTGTTCTCGTGTACGCTTAGAAAAGCTGTATCATCAGCAAAAGTTGAGGTTAGGGTGTGATTGTTTGTTGGCATGTCCGAGGTATATATAAGGTAAAACAGTGGGCCCAGGATGCTTCCCTGAGGGACTCCAGCTTCAATTGGCTGAGGAGAACTTAAAAAATCGCCTTCTTTAATAATAAATTTTCGACCGACCAGGTAGTTTTCTAACAGCTTGTGTGTATTAACCGGTAGGTTTAGCTTTAACTTATGTAACAAGCCTACATGCCAGACTTTGTCAAAAGCTTGAGAAATATCCATGAAAAGAGCGGAGCAATATTTTCTTTCTTCAAAGGCTTTTCTTATGGCGTTTACTATCCGATGGGTTTGTTCAATTGTGCTATGCTCTCTTCTGAAGCCGAATTGATGATTGGGTATACACCCATTTAAAATTGGGGTTAATTTTGATGCTAAGATATTCTCGAACAGCTTTGATATATTAGATAATATGCTAATAGGCCTATATGACTTAACTTTTGTGTGATCTTTTCCTGGCTTGGGTATCATCGTTATAAAGGAGACCTTCCATTCTTGAGGGTAGTATTCAAGGCGTAAAATAGCATTAAAAATATAAAGAATAATTTTCTTTGCTATGCGAGGTAGCTCCAAAAGCATTTTGTTACTGATTTTATCAATACCAAGTGCCTTCTTGGTGTTTAATTCACAAATAGCCCTTTCTATTTCCCTTATCTCAAATCTTAGGGGGATAGCTGCTCTAACATTAACAGGCGGCAACTCGTCCGCTATATCGTCAGGTATATTTTGGGTAAATACGTTTTTCAAATGATTTACAAACAGGTTTCCTTTTTCATTATCATTTCTTGCCCAACTTCCATTCAAGTTTCTTAAAGGTGGTTTCGAGATAACTGGTCTTTTGAGGTTTCTAGCTGCACGCCATAATAAGTAGCCTGATTGTGGAGTTGCATCCAAGTCCTTAAGATATTTTTCTACGGAAGCCGTTTTTTGAGTCTGCAGTAATTTTCTTAGCCTTTTCGTACACTCTTTTAATTCATTTTTAAGTTGAGGGGATCTTTGCATTTGCCATTCTCTTCGCACTCTCCTTTTTTCATTCAACGGGGCCCCAATGACTTATAATATTTATAATATTGGCTTTCTGATATTGCAAATCTAGGTGGTGAGTATAAGGATGAGATTACTATGTTTCGATTCAGCTCTTTAAAACAAATGTTCGTTGCTTGGAGATAATCTTCACGATGATCACGCATCAGGTAGTGTTTGATTCGGGTTTTTATCAAAATGGCAGAACCTCCACAAGCTCTATCTCGAGGGTCCTTGGTATCATATAGTGTATAGCCATTGATTTTAAACGTATTTCTTGAGGTCAAATGAGTTTCAGAAACCATCATGACATCAATTTGTTTATTTTTAAGAAAGTATTCTAATTCATTTTTATGTTGGCGGATGCCGTTTGCGTTCCAAAAACAAATTTTTTAACAGTTCATGGTTTGTTAAGTAAGTACAGCTTGCAATAACATCGGTTGCATTCTAAGGATCTCCTGCATCATATTACCCATTGTGTTTGTAAAATTATTTACTGTTTGCACTAAAGTTTCCATGGTTTTTTCTAGACGACTTAAATTAGAAACTGGAGTTTCATCATTACTTGGCGAAGCACCTTGCATTGGCACATGGTTGATTTTAGGACGTTAGCATAAGAGGTTCTGTTATTACTGGGCTGCGGAGCCTGAATGTCATTAGTGTTTACTTGATTTGGTACCTGCATTTGAGGGGGATTAGTTTTCGGTCCAGCCGACTGCTTGACGATAGTATATATAATTGGCAGTGTGATTGCCGCCACAGTTGCTACATTTTTTTACATTGGGGTCATTTTTAGACTTATCGCACTGGACTGTACCATGTAATTCACCACATACTACGCAAACAGGGGGTAAATAGCAGTAGGCCTTAGTATGGCCAAATTCTTGGCAGTTGAGACATTGAACGGGACCATTTCTTTTGTGCGGCTCCTCTATAGTTATTCTTCTGTAGAGAATATATTTTAAATTGTAAATAGGATGCGTTTCATTTTTTTTTTAAGCTTAATGTCGCCAGGTTCTAGCTCCACTCGAAATAGTGGTTGGGGATTTTTTTCCCTAATTTTTGATATTTGTAACGTTTTTTATTTTAAAGCATTTCTCTTCCAAAAAGGTTTTAATTTCTTCAGGGTCCACGCACGAGTCTATGCCCTTGATCACTACCTGAAGGCCTTTGCTGCTCTTCAGCTGATATGTATAAAAGCTTTTTTTAAGGGAATTGGGTTGTTAGTTTGCGAAAATCATTCTCATGATTAACCTGTATTTTTGTCTCGTTTATATTACCACGCTTGATTGCCGCTACGTAAAAAGAATTTTCACCTATTACCGAGATAACGCTCTTTATTAACTCATTTGAGTTTTGCTCCCTAAGATATATTGGGGGTGGCTTAGAAGATTTTATGACGTTTGGTGCCTCTGGGGATTCGTCCTCAAGAATTGCAAAACGGTTTTGTGAATTTATTCTATCAAAAGATGTTACTTTTGAGGCCGAAGCAACTGCTGAAGAGGTAGGGCTGCGACCCCGTTTAACCTGTCCATACCAACTTGTATTTGAGACTTTTGACAATTTTTTACTAAAGGGTTCTCCATTACGTCTGTATTTGAGTTTATGGTATCATTTGTTACTAAGATTGTTTTTTCCGCCGCGGTAATACTTGCGGACGCTACAACACTTGTCCCCAAAGACAGATTAATATTTTTTAATGTATCAATATCCACCGTTTTTGTGAACACCGAGGGTGAAAGGGAACGTGTTCGATTAATAGGCTTAGCCGTTAGATAGTTAATATTGTATTGTTTTATATATTTCAGCATTATTTGTGTTTGCCTGAACAGTCACATAAACATTTCTTTCATTTTGCCTTAGCGTTGTTTCACTGTTCTTACTCATGCAAAGAGTTGTTTTTGTTTTTCAATGTTTGCTGTGCTTTAAATATTTGTATTATTTATTGTTTTTACAACATAACAAAATATATAATTTATTTTTAAGCGTCCATTCGCTGCGTATATTACAAAATCAAATATGATTAATTAATAGTTCAAAACGTATGCGGGGTTAAAAATACACGTCTGTAACAGTTATACATTTTACAAGTATGGCAGTTTTATGTATTAGGCTTGTGACAAGTGTTGCCAGTTATTAACAAACTCCCCCTCAAGCCAAATAAAATACATTTAAGAAAAATTAATAGAAAAATTACAATTTTAATTTTAAAAGGTTACAACCATTAAAGTGTTTGTTTTTAGATCAAGCTTTTGTTAATATGTCTGCTGCATTTTCATCAGAGGTAACGTAACATATGTCGACAGTCTTCTTCTCATATTCCTCCCGAATATAATGATATCGAATATCAATGTGGTTACTTCGTTTATGTACAGCAGGATTTTTTACCATAAAATAAGCACTTTGGTTGTCGCAAAATATTGTAGTTGGGTTGGTTGTATACTCATCGAAATTTAGCTCCTTTAAAAGGTTACGGTGAAAAATTACATCTTTTGTACCTTGGCACAAAGCAATGTACTCTGCTTCCATTGTACTTAATGCTACTACAGGCTGCTTACGGGACTCCCAAGCAACAGGACCACCACTAAGAAACATAATATGACCAGAATACGATTTCCTATCGTTTGAGTCACAGCCCCAGTCAGCATCTGTGAAACATTCAAATTTGTTAGAATTAGAATATATAATTTTACCGTCAGGATTCTTCTTAAGATATCTCAAAACGTGTTTTGCAGCTTTAAAATGATTATTATGTGGATGACAATTAAACTGAGATAATCTCGATACCACGTGAATAAAGTCTGGGGTTGATATTACTGCAAGCACCTATTAAGATTTGATACACACAGAAAAAAATCAATGTAAATTCGTTCAAAACAAGGTTGATTTTACATTTTTCAGTAGTGATTTTGCTTCATTGTTGTTTCATGTTAATTTAACATGATTTTACAATAACTTGCGAACAACATTTTTTTCTTTTAAAATAACTATAATTCATGTTAATTTAACATTGCAGTAAAGTTAGAGCAAAATGTTATTAATATTGAAATAACAATCCGAATCACGTTGAATGAAAGTTATTTAAAGTTGAAACAACGTGAATTTCATGTAGAATCAAATTGGTTGGAGTGTGATATAACAGTGTGAAGACAACATATGCATTTATTTAAGAATAATTTAAAACACTTACACCTGTAACACATGTTTCACTTATTTTGTATCTCCTTTGTTAACAGAAGCATCAGCAGAGTGGCCCGATATCGTTTTCGTCATCATTCTACTTTGAAAACTTGATGTACTATTTAACTAAATAATTTTAATTAAAAGAATACGGGAATTGTCTTCTTTTTATAACATATTTTAAACATGAAAATAAAAAGATGTACATACTTAAGTGTGTATGCATGTTAATTTAAAAAGATAAACTTTTGATTTTAATATAAAACAGGTTTTTATGGATTCAATATTGAACAATGTTATTTTAACAGCGAATAATATTAAATAAACGTGATTTAAGATTATTTTAATATTTTTCATTTAAAATTAATATGAAATAATGATAAATTTAAATAAAGGGCATACTTTTGCAGAAATTTACCATGATTCTCAATCAACATTTCGCAATGTTATTTTAACATTGGTATTTTTTTCTGTGTGTAGCCTTTGACGTCCAAATTAGCGCAGTTTTGAACACACTTCTCAAGCACAGTTCCACTCGGCCACGGTGTAAATGCTGGTTTGCAATCTGTCATACCCCATCGCTCCAAAATTTCATTTGTGTATTTGTTTTGGTGAATTTCAATATTACCTCTTAAGCCATCTCTATTTATTCCATTCCTAAATAGAATGAAATTGGACCACGATCAACCGCTTCGACATGACTATTTAATTCCAAAATAATATTTTGCATATCCACTTCAATAGAACATGTAAGCAGCATATCGTCCACATAAATTGCAATAATGTTAATACTAGAACCTTCTCTTCGAATGTATGCGCATGTATCTGATTTACATCGCAAAAAATCCATTCTTAACAAAATTTCATTTACCTTTTTGTTCCACTCACGTCCAGCTTGCTTTAACCCATATAAAGCTTTTGTGAGTTTGCACACCTTTGTGGGATTTCTTTTGTCTTCAAATTGTGGGGGTTGTAACATGTAAACCTCATCTTCCATGTCACCGTTTAAATACGCTGCTACAATATCTATGTGATTTACCAACAATTTAAATTATGCTGATAACGGCAACAACAATCTAATAGTAGAATGACGAACAACTGGTGCGAATGTCTCCTTGAAGTCGATGTTCGGTTTAGAAAACACCCCTGCGCAACAAGCCTTGCCTTGTATTTCTCCACTGAACCATCTGGTTTGCGTTTTACAGCAAACACCCACTTGCAACCAACAACATTTTTGTATTTGGGCTTATCTACAAGCTGCCAAGTTTTATTTTTAAGTAAAGAATCAAATTCTACCTTCATAGCATCTTTTCACTTTGTAGATTCTTCAGATTCCAGTGCTTCAGCTACCGTTACAGGATCTTCAATTATAGAATTCAACATTTCTATGCCATCTTCAGTAGGGTATACCTTTCTAGGTCTCCCTTTACCACCATTTCTTAACAATTATGGTCTACCGCGCTTTCTTTTATTTTCTACAACGATCGTTTCATCTCTATTCGTTTCAGTGTTGCTTGAACTTGCTTCTTCTTCATCTTCAGAATTCTCTTCTCGTTCTCTTTCGTCAGGAACGCTTCCCACTTCATTTACTTTAAAAATGTCAATAAACAAGTTATTTTCTTCTTCCTTTCATCTGCAAGAAAAATTTTTTCAAAAGATTGTTCAAAGAAAATAACATCTCGAGAAATAACGATTTGTCTAGTAAATAGTTTTGACTTAACTGCCTTTTGTTTACGTGCACTTTTGACTTAACTGCACAAAATTAATAATTTTTAGAATTATTCTTTATACTTCCATACAAATTCCTTTTTTAAGTGCACTTTCTATACCTGCACATTTAAGATAAATGCACAAAATTTTTGGCATTTTAATATTATTTTCATAAAAAAAATTTAACTCAGCTGCACTTTGACTTAACTGCCCAAAATACATATATTCTGGAATTATTCTTCAAAATCCTTGTGTACGTGCATTTTGTATACCTGCACATTTTTCATATTTTTGGGCAGCTTTAATATTTTTTCATACAAAACATCAAAGTTAGCTGCACAAATAAAAATATATGGTGGCCACTTTTTCACATAAATATCCAATTTAAGCTGTTTATAAAAATATAAATCGTTATGTTCTTTGTGAATTCTCATTGTTTTTGTTAATGTTTCTTTTATATTAAATTTGCTTGTTAGACGATTCTGCTTAATATACAACTTTTAAAATATTCTTCTGATGATTACACACACAGCCCGACAAAATTAAAAAATATTTTTGCTTCTTTGAATAACTGATTCTAGTTAATTTGGGTGCGCTGAATTCAAAACTGTAATCAGTTTGTCTCTATCAACTCTAGTTTTCATGATATAACTTTTTATACCCTCCACTTATGACCTCCAATTACACCAATTACCCAAATTTAACTCACAGTTGTTTGATGGACAATTCCTTTTTTAGCAAAAAATTCAGTAAATTTAGAATTTACAAATTCCTTGCCATTATCGCTTCGAACGAACTTAATTTTGCGGACTGTCTGCGTCTCCGCGGTCCCAGAAAAAGTACAGAATGCACCAAACGCATCTGATTTATTTTTTAAGAAAAATGTTGTTGTATAACGCGAGTAATCATCAATAAATGTGATGAAATAGGATGCACCGTTCAATGTTTTTGTACCAATTGGTCCGCAAAAATCAGTATGCACCAATTCTAGCAAATAATTTGTTTGTACACTTTGATAGCTTTTATAAGGTTTAGCAGAAATTTGTACATACTGCACAAGTTATGCAGTCAATAGACTTTGGAAATTTCAAATTAAAATTTTTAAGCTTATTATTTGAACTTAATTTATTTAAATCATTAAGATTTAAATGACCAAAACGTTTATGCCATTAAATTCCATCACTTTCATTTATCAATCCATAGGCACTTTCTGTATTTTTAACATTTTTAATTGATTTTATATTTGCTATAAACATTTCACCTTTTAACTCAGCTGTCAAAATATTTTCTTTGCTTTTGCTTATTATCTATGAATTTTACATTATGTCCAGCTTTAACTATTTTATTAATCGACAAAAAATTTGAGTGCAATTCTGGTACGTACAAAACATTCTTCAGTTCGAGGCAGTGTTGCCGGAATATTTAGAGATAAAATCAGCAAAAACCCATAATTTTTCCTCAAAAAATCTGCGTCAAGATTTTAAAAATCTTCAATAAATCTTCAAAACGCACTTATTACATTTTTTATGTAGTTTATTAAGAAAACGATATTACAATTCATTTCAGAATATACGGCCATGTTCTTGAATTCGAAATCGATGGTAAATATCTATAAGTGGTCCTCAATGTATGAGGTATAAAAAAGGAAATATTTTTTTGAACTTTCAACACAGAAATGTTCTAAAAATTTTTTCTATTTTAATTTCACTCAAATACGAATTTCAGAACATGGCTGATAATTTTTGAATATTTTTACATTAAAAATATTTTTCCATCACACCTTCGGTTTCTTAAACAACAAACAGAAAAAGTTAATTGCTTGACGTGTTCTTTAAACTATCAAGTACATATGAATATATACGCAGGTACATATGCATATCATTTCGTGCAAATCAGAGAACATTAGTCTAGCGATATTAATGTGCCAAGACAATGCAAATTTTTAAGTAATCTTTTGTGAATAAAATTCCTGATAATGAATCTATTTCCAAACGGTTCTTCTATTAATGGTTGATATATTTCGTTTATCAATGCAAGAAGTGAAAAAAGTACTAACACAAGTGACAATTAGAGGTCTGCTTTGAATAATTCACTTGTTTGCCTTTACTCAAAGTGCACAACATTTACTTAACTAAAAAACATTCAAAAAAATAAGAAAAGAGTAAATCATATCGAGGGCCTATATTCAAAACCCTCTATCTTTGATTTTCACGAAAATTACTTTTTAATGGTAAAATGTTCAGTAAAGCAACCCTCAGCTATGGTGTGATTTTCATAACAAACATATTCTTTTTTGCTGTTTTATTTGCATTTTTGTATTTTCTCTATCTTATATAATTTAATCTTTTCTAATAATAAATTTCCAAATATTTTTTTGAATAACTTGTTCCTGATATGCATGTGTTTTACTATTTTTTGCAAGCTGAACATGAATTTGACATTTTTAATGGTTTATTAAAATAGCGAAAGCCGATTCTGAACTGAATTATAATTAAAATATTTTCCATGCTTGTTTTTGCAAAATATAATGTCCATGGCATAAAAATAAATGGCAAAAGTTGGAATTTGCTCAAAAAGTGTCTTCTTTTAAAGTGTCATCTATGGTATAATTGTCAAAAAATAAGTAATTTATAGGATGTTTAAAATCGTATGTGATTAAAATATTATTATCGTGTGATAAACTTACATAATAGTATCAGCTGTTGAATATAATGAACACGTTTAATAAAAAAAACATCGTGCACAGTATGAAAAAAGTATTGATAAAATTGCAGCTGAGAATGGTGTACGTCACGTTTTCGCAATGGACGCTTAACCAGTAAAACTTTGTCAAAATATTAATGCATCAGCAATTTACTTTAAGCAACGCCTTCAGGTACACAGTTTTACTATTTATAATATAGGTACTCATCAGTGAACAAACTATTGGTGGAGCGAAATCAATCGTGATTTGTCCGCGTTGGTATTTGTTTCCTTTGTTATTCATCATTTAAAAACGTATTGCTTATCAGATTAATTGCCAATTACAATTTTCTTGGATGGATGTGGCTACCAAAACCGAAACCATTATTTATCTAATGCTCTATCCAATTTTGCTGCTAAAAATAATAAAGTTATTGAACAGAAGTTCTTAGAGAAAGGCCATGCTAAGATAGAGATTAAGTTGAAAATCAATCTAAACACTTGCCAATCGATTCCGTTCCTTATTTAAGATCTCTGTTATACCTTCCAGATGGTAGCGTAAAATATAAAATAAATATTGATACAGATCACATTGCTCTTGAACCAAAACCTCTATATTCTGCTCCACTTTCAATTCAACCAAATAAGTGGAAGAATTTGGGAGATTTGAAGAGCGTTATACCACCGGAATACCATTATTTTTCCGATCATCAAACTCGAAACATACTTAAAAAAGCAAAAACAAAAAAAAAAAAAACAAAAAATGGTTGCATTTTGTTTAATATTGTTAATTGTTAAGTTTTTTTTTATCTTATGTTGTATTATTAGCCATTATTTTAAATAAGCCACGTTAAACACTGACAGATGGCATAAATAAATTCAAAATAATTAATTTTTATTAAAAGCAAAACCCTCTATCTTTTCATTTTCATACATACATATTGAATATTTTTGAGAAGCAAAACCATATATCTCGCATAAAGTTCGCAATAATGCAAAATTTTATGAACCAATTACCTGTGAGATTCAGTAGTAGATTTCAAAAGTATTGTAGATTACCGAATTTTAATAACTCAAGTAATACGCGGAAAAACAGTTTTCTGGCACTCCTGAAAAGTTGTGTTTTTAAGATAGAAGATTTTGAATATAGGCCCTCGATATACAAAAATAAGAGAGAATGAATTGAATACAAAACTTGTTTACTGTAAATGAATTTGAGATTAATTCATAAATAACAAAAATTGGAATGACCCGTTAGAGAGAGCAAGTTTACAAAAAACATTCGAATAATTTTTGAATAATTTGGATGTGCATACATTTATTTGAATACATTGACATAATATGTATGTAAGCTTCCCTGCAGGAAATGACACTAGTGAATCTGTACTGATTCACTATTGACACAGTCACCAGTACTAGCGACTTATCATACCCCAGGCAATGTTATTTACAATAGACATTTAACATGTGTTGAGAAGCAAAACCATATATCTCGCATAAAGTTCGCAATAATGCAAAATTTTATGAACCAATTACCTGTGAGATTCAGTAGTAGATTTCAAAAGTATTGTAGATTACCGAATTTTAATAACTCAAGTAATACGCGGAAAAACAGTTTTCTGGCACTCCTGAAAAGTTGTGTTTTTAAGATAGAAGATTTTGAATATAGGCCCTCGATATACAAAAATAAGAGAGAATGAATTGAATACAAAACTTGTTTACTGTAAATGAATTTGAGATTAATTCATAAATAACAAAAATTGGAATGACCCGTTAGAGAGAGCAAGTTTACAAAAAACATTCGAATAATTTTTGAATAATTTGGATGTGCATACATTTATTTGAATACATTGACATAATATGTATGTAAGCTTCCCTGCAGGAAATGACACTAGTGAATCTGTACTGATTCACTATTGACACAGTCACCAGTACTAGCGACTTATCATACCCCAGGCAATGTTATTTACAATAGACATTTAACATGTGCATATCATCTACTACTACTTACTACTAATCTACTGCTGACGTTGGTACTACTGACCAGGTAGTTCTTTTGGGAACATATGTATACATTGGAACCAGAGAATCACTAGTACAATTTAGTAAGAGTCTACACTTTTGGTACAGATACGAAATCATAAAAATCTTTTTTTTTATTTTTTCTTCAAATTTTAAAGGAATTGTACTTCTCAGTTGTTATTGATAACATTTTTTTTTGTATTGAAGCCAATTATAGTGGCAAATTTAGTGTAGTGTAGACACTTCGTTGACAATGTCACAAAAATAGTCGACAAAACTGGTGACTTGGAGACACTTGCACCCAGGTTTCCTTCAGGGTACTTATACCTTGGTTTTATGCAGTGGTTTTGAAAATTTAAAATTAAGCATAATCAAAAACGCTTTACATTAATCAACCTAAGCGCGAATTATATAGCGAAATAAAAGTTATAAATCAGTTTAACGACAGTCACGTTTGAAGCAAAGAAAATCCCCATATACAATTTATTTTAGCATTTTATAAATTTAAGCATTTAAGCAGTCACTTAAAAACTACTGTTTTCGAGGTTTTATTTTTGTTAGAAAATTAAATTTTTATTAATTATTTACATTCATGCACCTTAAATGCATACGGACATAACTACAATTACTTTTATGAATATTATTTTTGTCAAGCTAATAGGGCCTAAATTTCTTCAATGTAAATAAAATTCAATTTTTAATTACAATATTTTGTTCCCGACGTTTCGTCGATTGTTTGTCGACTTTTTCAAGGGATTGTCTATTTAAAAATTATAAAAACAATAAAATAAATACAATAATGTACCACATAAACATTAAAGACTTACAATATGAAAATTTAATCACATTAAAAAGTTTTAGATGTACTCAGGATCATACAAATATAAAAATTAATTTTAATATTTAAAAAATACATATTACTTTAAACTTTAAATATATCACAGCTTAAGTAATGGCAACAATATAGCTCGCATTTATTTTGTTCGTGTCTTCCTTCAAATTCATTGTTCTATTAATTTGTTGTTGGATTCTTAGGCTTTCAATTGTGTACCTCTTTCTTTCTTTATTTTCTTTATCTAGAATTTTTACATCATCGAACCTAATTGTGTGACCAGTATGTAGGATGTGTTGTGCTAGTGCTGTTGTCTCTTTTCTCCGCATTATGTCCATCTTGTGTTCTCCCATTCTTGTCTCCAGTGTACGTTTTGTTGTTCCTATATAAATTAGCTCGCATGGCTGTTTGTCATTTCCTTCACATTGTAATTCGTATACAATGTTACTTTGTTTTTGTTTATTAATTGGCGCCTTAACTCTAGAAAAAATTGTACTTAATGTCAAATTGGGTTTGTATGCAAAACAGATGTTTTTTGTTTTTATTGACGACCGTATATTATTATTATCGGTTAACCCAGGTATGTATTTTACACTGTAAAATTTGTTCTCTTCTTTTTCTATGTTTGCAGATTTGTTGTGGTTATTTTTGTCCTTATCCAATTGTTTAATCGTATTGTCTATCAATGTAGATGTAAGTTTGGTGGGGAAGCTATTGTTTTTTAAAATGTTTGTTATAATGTGTTTATTTTTATTATGAAATTGTGTATCACTTATGTTGTATACCCTAGAAATAAAATTTTTTGCTGTGTTTATAATTTGATTTTTGGGTTGTGTAGCGTGGTAATTCATTAACCTTCCTGAAGATGTTTCTTTAGTGTACCAATCAAACAGAATCTTATTATTTTTGCGTATAATTTTTGAGTCTAAGTACGCGATTTCTCCGTTTTTCTCAATCTCAGTAGTAAATTGTATTTTAGGATGTTGTTTGTTAAGAATTGACAGAATTGTGTCCTTGTCATCTATGCGAGTTATCGCCAAAATGTCGTCTACATATTTGGCGATATATTTAATGTAAATATTTTCATTTTCCAGTTCAGTAATTGCATCGTCAAGTAGGTTGTCAAGTATGATATCCGCTATAGTAGGTGATAGCGGGTTCCCCATTGGCATACCAAAGATTTGAGTATAAATGTTTTCACCAAACATAAAAAAATTATTGTCATTTAGACAAAATTTGAGTATTCTTAAAAATTGTGAGCTGGACATCTTAGTATGATTTTTAATAATACTCCATTTTTTCATAATTGTGTTTATTGCCGTCTGAATTGGGATGTTCGTGAATAGTGAAATCACGTCAAACTTTACTTTTGTTTACAAGGCAAGCAAAAAACGTTTTGAAAACTGCGTTTGAATTACTTTAAGAAAATTGTAGTTACGTCCATTTGCATTAAAGGTGACGATATACTATGAATAAGTACAAGTATATTAAAAGCAACGCACTTTTTCATAAAAATTACATAAAAATGTTTTGCAGGAGTTATGTTTCATTATTTAACTGGCCGTTTGCCAAGATGGCTTCAACATTCACTGCTTGGTGGTTTGTTGTCAGTTCTGGTAGTTCCTTTGGGAAAATATGTAGACATTGGAATCAGAGAATCGCTAACACATTTTAGTAAAAGTAGTCTTCACTTTTTGTAAGAAAACGAAATCATAACAATCTTTTTTTATTATTACTTCAACCTTTATAGGAATTGTACTTCTCAGTTGTAATTGATAAAATCTTTTTCGTATTAAAGCAAAATATAGGGGCAAATGTAATGTAGGGTATACACTTCGCTTACAATGTCACCAATAGAGTCGACAAAACTGGTGACTTGGAGACACTTGCACCCAGGTTTCCTTCAGGGTTGTGGCTTGTTTTATTTGTAAGAGTTAAGCTTACACATACATACATGTGTAGGTACAGAAATTATATTTGAATATTACACTCATTTTTTATTTGTTTTGTCTTTGGTTATTCTTTCATTTGTTTTGTTATTTTTGGGTGCTCGACACATTGTAGTTAAAAAACAAATGAGTGTGTTGAAATTGGCTTTTATTTATTCTTGCAGACCTCTAGTGACAATGTAAAGAAGTTTCCACCGAGCTAAAAAATATGCAATTTTAAACCAGAAGTCTTTAAATCTGAATTTTGACAATTTTGGTGATAAAATCTGCAAGATGCAGATAAATCTGCACATCTGGCATCGCTGGTTCAAGATTTCAATATTCAGTTTTTATTTTAACATTTCCTATGCCTTTTGCTTTAATACTCTCACCTGATGCTAAGCCAATATTTTGGTTCGACTCAGTCAATGAAACAAAATATTCTTTCGATCTACACATGTGAGACGTCGCACAGTGCTTTGGCCCATAGACATAAATAAAAAAAAAACAAGTCTTATATTGTACTTAAAAATGTACAGATCGATAGATAACAAAATAATTCAAATGAATTTTGAAGAATTTTTAAGATTTAACTCTTTTTGGTGGCGCTAGAGGGCGCCAAAGTTTGAGAATTTAAAGTAAAAATGGCTAAACAACTGGTACTTTAGTTTTAAATGCTTCAGGAAAACTGTTGTTTTTGAAAGCACGAGATTGAAATTTTTTTCTGTAGTAGTTTACTATATTTAGAACTAACTGTAAAAAATGTTATAGAATTATTTTCTCATAAGTGTTTTTTTATTGGTTTGAAAAATGCTTATTATTAACTTAAGCTCTAAAAATTTCTTAACTTTGATGGACTATAAAAAAAGAAAAATATCGTCTATGGGTTTTTTTTCTGATTTCGAATATTTATGGCCATTTTCTCAATGTATCGACAAACTGTCTGTTACTTAATGTCAACATAAATTTATTCGACCGATAAACTGTCCGTTAACGATTTTGGGTTTCTCACTATACCGACAAAAAACAAAGTTTTCAGCTGGCAACGCCACTCAAAATACATGTAAAAGATGGGAGTCAGCTGATTGAATTTATCTGTACGGCAAATAAAAGGAAAATAAATAATTGGCAGATGAGTGCCGGTTAGCTTTGCGATTAAAACGAAGCAAATGAGACATTGAAAAAACCAAATTTCGTTAATGTGCAGTTTTTCGTTGGGAAAAAAGATAATCGCCTAATAAGAAAATGGCCATTAGACTGTTTTCTAATAACTACAAGAAAAACAATTAAAAAAATTTTACCACAACTTGAAAAAATTTTTTTTTTCCAAATGGCTATTTTCATGATTTTTGCTCAAATTTAGTTTTCAGGAGTTTAAAAGACAAAAAACTACAAATTCTGTGAAATATAAATTCAAGCTAATACCGTTTAATAAAAAACAACAAAAATCAAAATATGTATAAAAAATTGTTTGTGTTTGTCTGCATTTTACGGCATAAGAGGGCGCTGAAATCACAAATGCCCTTGGTTTTTTATTGTTTCAAGAAAATAATTGTAAAAAATTCATTTTCTGCATAACGAGATTGCAATTTTTTTTCTGTAACAGCTAACTGTATTCTAAACCAAATTATTGTTATTCTCCCATACATATTTTTTTAATGGTTTGAAAAATGCTTATTATTTACTTAAGCTCTAAAAATTTCTTAACTTTGATGGAATATTAAAAAAAAAGAAAAATATCGTCTTTGGGTTTTTTTCTGATTTCGAATATTTAGACTGTTTTCTAATAACTACAAGAAAAACAATTTAAACAATTTTACCACAACTTGAAAAAAATGTATTTAAAAACAAACTTAATACCTATACCCTCTTCACAACTAATTGTGGTGGAGGGTATAAAAATGCTATTTTCGTGAATTTTGTTCACATTTTCATAGATTGAATTAGTTAAAAAAAATAAAATAAACTAGGAACATAATAAGAAATATTAGGTATTAAAGTGGCTTTATGTAATTATAATGAAACGTAACTAATAACTAAAATAAATTTCAGGGTGCTTGTCCGAAGAAGCATTGGAAGCCAACCACAAAATCGTGAGAAAACCCAGACTGTCCCATACGAGAAAAACGTCACGACGACACTCATAAAGATTTAATGATTCATTTAATACTTTCCTCAGATCCGTTGTTGTCTTCAAAAAAGAATCCAAAGACTAAAAAAAATATATTTTTTGAAGAAATTGAGAAATATATTCTGAGAGAAAATGTTGATGAACCAGTTAAAGATGACGAAACAAATGTTTCGTTGAGCGGCAATATTTTTTTTTGGAAGAATCCAGTACTGAAGATGATTTATTGTAATTAAAAAATATGAACATACATATGTAAATAATAAATAAATTAGTTTAAAGAAAATAAATTACGAATATAATAAGAAATAATTCGTTAGATCGGCTCAGAATCACTTTCTGAGTCGATCTAACGATGTCCGTCCGGCCGGCTGGCTGTCCTTGCAACCTTGTGTATCCAGATCGCGAATTCGGAGACAATTTGATGAAATTTGTCCCAGAGGCTCTGACTGGTACAAGGACCAAGCCTATTAAAAATGGAACGAATCGGTCCATAATTTTACAAAAGCCATCTTATTACATCGGCAAGATTAAATTTGGTCCAAACCAAACTAATTTTATTGCAATCAAAATCAGCTTATCAAATTGTATTGGAATCTTTCTATTTTTGAACATAGCTCCCATACAAATCATTCTCCCGATAAAGCTTTTAATGCCAGCTTCCTAAAAAATATTAGTATTTACATACAAATTGGCGACAATGACTTTTACGATAGCTACTATGTCATGACAAAATGTTGTCTAGGTAGGTCCAAAATAAACCGAAGGTTACATATAAACCCTCATCGAAAAAACTCATATGTAGCTGAAGATATCTTAATAATATTCGTGAGAAAGAACTTTTAAACGAATCTTAACCTCATAACATAATTTTGTTCTGGCGGGTCCATGATTGCCCCAATAGATTACACTCTAGGAAATTTGTTTTTATATACGTTTCTATAGGGTATCACATGCTCGGGCTTGACCGATTATACTTCCTTACTTGTTATTTTTGCAAGAGCATTTTAAGCGTTTTTACCTCATTTTTCATTAAATGATGTTTTTGTATTTTTCACATTAATAATCCGATTTGGCATATATATATATATCCAACAAATATCAATTTTCATACCAAATTTTTTTACGATTGGATAATTTTTGTACGTGTTATAGCATTTTTAAGAAAAAGGATATATGGCAGGACCTTGAGTCCTTGTTCAGATTAAAATGAAAATTTTCACACCCATTGCTAGTTGTGTGTGTATCAGCATGACCATTCTTTGTTGTTTTGTGGGCATTATTGAAGCTAAAATTACATTTTTCCATTTCAGGGCACATTGGAGGTAGGCGTGTCCTTGGACCGATTTCTCCAAAAATTCATATTTTTCTTAGCTAAGCTATTTTATGCTAGTGTACCAAATTTCAAATTTCTGACAACTCCTTCTATTTATGTCCCTTCGTTATATGGGGTCAAAGCACTGTGCGTCGCGCCGCCATCGAGTATCCACATTTCTGTTACGTTACATTCATCATCGTTTAAAGAGCAAGCAAAATCATTTTCATGTTTCTCTTTACATTGTGACCGTATGTTACCTTTTTTACCACAACCGTTGTGTTTTCATATTAAAAATACCGCAAAAGGGATGCATTAGATAATATGCTAGTGGAAAGTTTAAATAAAACCCATATTTTTAGAAACATGCAATTTTAAGAAAATGGTTTATAAAGTAAAAGTGTCCAAACACGGTTTGAACACTAATGTTTTTTTTTTATCGTATTAAATATTACCGATATACTTGACTATAACATTATGGTTAATTATATAAATTTCCATATTTGTATATATTTCTGAATTTGAATTTTAACGGTTAAATTAATTTATTACTCGTTAGTTTTGGTTAAACGTCAATAATATCCCTTTGCTTTAACTTGAAGTACAACAAAAAGAAAAAAATAAATAGTATTGTGTTTTTAACGTTAGCTTCGGCTAGCGTGTAAAATCTAACTTCACTTGTTTGTTAACCATCAACCAAAGCGGTGAGCATAGACCTAAATAAACGATATTATATTGAATTCCCACCAAACAATTTATTGTGGTTTCTTTCTCTATTTCCCTCATATTTGTAATACAAACGCCTAATTTTGTGGAGCAATTGTTCTCTACACAACCTAAACCAACCGTCAGCTGCTTGACCCTTGTACTACATTGTACACATATACCAAAATTGGAAGGGTGGGCTTCCCTGCACAATTATTGCCGAATTATTTTCAAACAACACTTGTTTGAACATTTTTTTTAATTTCTACAAATTTTTTTACTGATATAAATAATATACACGCAGAAAAAAAATATGGTTGGGCATGGTTACGGCAACAACACTATGTTTAATGTAACAATATATTGTTGTCGTACACAAATAATTGATATTTTTTATTAAAATACCAACAATATTATAGTTACTGTAAACATATACATATATGTTGATCGCAATTATAAATTTGAGTATTGTTGATCGAAAAATATGTAATTATTTTTCTAACCACTAAATTACTTTCAAAACACATTATATTACTCACAATCTTATCATGATATCTAATAGCCATAACAAGATAACTTTCTATACATTTATCATATTATGTTTAAGATGCAATCAAACTATGTTTACTCTAATAATATTATGTTAGCGCCATTTTAAAATAATTTGGAATCAGTTGTGTCGTTTATTTTATATGTGAGCGGTTTATTAATTTAAAGATTTAAAGAAACTAAAAAAATTAAAATATTGGCGGAGTTCATTCAATATTAGTGATTTAATAGTGCAAATGCAAAATGTCGTCGTTATTTGTAAAATTGAACAACAAAACACACAGAGATTTCATTATATTTTATAAAGGTGCTACGAAATTTCTGTGGTTTTCATGGGCAACCGCGTATGTCTTAAAACAAATTTTTCAGGAAAGCCGAAAAACCATTCTAGATAAAACTATGGGCGTTAAAAAATCGGAATTTATCCATCTTTTTTCAAACATTTTTAGAAACATGTAAAGAGCGTTTAAAATTATGCAATATCTCAAAATCGGAAAGGACATACGCGGTGGCCCATGAAAACAGATTTTGCATTTGTTCTTTTGCAAGCCTTATATTGAACTCAGTTATTTAATTTACATAAAGAAAAATTATAAAAAGCCACAAAATAAAAAATCGATCAACATTTTTTTTATTTATTTTATATCTTTTTGACAGTTTATTATGATTAACTAGAGGAAAATATGATTACTTCTTAGCTTATTATGATTTACATGACAATAATTTGATTACTTCTTAACTTAGTATGATTAACAGAATAATAATATGATTAAGGGAAAAATATAACACATGCAGTCTATTTTTGGACACTTTAAAAAAGTATAACAATAAGAAAGATGATAAAATAGCATGACGAGGTTTGTGGTAAAGAAAACAAAAAAACGTTCCACTCTTTTTAAACAACAGAAACAACGACAACATTTTAAGAAACAAAATAAATTTTTTGGTTGCTTTCAAGTTGGTATAAAAAAAAAACAAAATCCCGTATTCAATTTTTTCGAACTGTTTATTTAAATACATCAAATACAAGAATCGAATGATGACGAAAAACATATCGAGTCGGTCTGCCGCCGTTTTCGGTTACATTTCTTCTTCTTTAGCAAAGGAAAGGATACAGCAACAGTGAGTGATGAAGAAAAACATTGTGTGTATAAATTAGACTTCGTTCAAAAATTACTCAAACAAAAAAATGTGTCTCCAAGCCAGCCGGCCGCTCTGCTCTGCCGTCATATTCTCCTACAGTGCTTGCTTGTATGCGCGTCATTGATTGTGCAAATACTTTTTTGTTTGATTCAGTAAAATTATTTGTTTGAAATTGATATGAATTTCAGTAAACTTTTTGTTTGATTCAGTTAAATTATTTGTTTAAAAAAATCAGTATTTTTTTCAATAAACAAAATGCAAATAAATTGTTTGAATATGCCAATTTGTTTATAGGACCGATTTTTGACAAAAAAAATTATTGATTCTACAAATTTTTTGTTTGAATTGGAAAAATAATTCTTTCTGTGTGACGACTACTGACATATGTCAAGCCTCGCAAAACCATTTTATTCGACAATTTGCGAAACATTAAAAACTAAATTTTGTTTGGAAAATAAATACTTAAAAGCGATAATCAGCTTCACTCCAGAAAAGATTGTTTCCGGAAAAACCAGTGTTGTTATTAATGTTATTTACAAACGATAAAGAAAACTATAATAATATCAATTCTCAATTCCGTGCTCTGGCGGATCTTTCATAAATAAAGCATTTCAGAACTGGGGTCTAATCACTGCATTCGATACTATCGTATCGAATAAACTATCGATTTTTTTTGCATACGATAGACATTGACGTATCTAATGAGAACTCAATAAATGTTATGTCGAGTTACTCGATATCGAATGCTATTATTTCAAATTCAATACATTTCATTCGATTTCGAGTTTCATGATACCAAAATAAATACTTTCGATCAATTTTGCTCGATATCGTATGCGGTGCTTAGACCCCTGCTTTTGGTATTTAATGGATACCACATTTCTGAGCATCAATTGAACGTACATTTTCAAATGCGAAATGATGTAAAAAGCAAAGGAGGAAATCGTTTACACGTAGAAACTGTTTCAAGTTTGATAAAAACTAAAGATTTAAAACCAACTACTAGTTGCTGTTGTAGTTTTAATATTTCTTATGATCTCTTTTAAAGTTAATTTGCTTTATCTTATAACACTGAATTAAAAGCTTTTTTTAAACATTAATTTTTTAAACTTTTTTTAGAACTACGTTCTTAATATGAATTATATGTAAAAGTCCGAATAATATAACTTTGCAAACGTAAAAATATAAATACATATGTATGAATACCAGTATAAATTTATGTTGACAAAAACAAACTTTTTAATTTATTTACTTATTCATAAATATCGACCCCTAACAGCGAAAATAATGTAAGCGCCAAAAATCAAATTTTACAGGAGAGAGCTTTTTTGTTTTATTTCATATTAATTTTGTATGAAATTTGTCGCTTACACTAAAATTGTTTTTGCTATAAAATCCTAACGGTACATTATGTGACCATGATATTTTAAGAGATGATGCAAGTGTTGCCAATAAAGTCATTTATTAAAAAAACGAAAATTGAAAATCATGTCTCTTACGTTATTTTCGCTGTTAGGGCTCGATATGCATATGAACTATTTTAAATATTTTTTTTTAGAAAATACTGAAAAAACGTAGCTTAAGCGGCTAATACACTTGCAATATAATTGTTCAATTTTATCGCCAGTGTGTATGTGATATTGAAGGTGCCACAATATATTGGCAAGAATCGAAATCAGTGTTGGCAGCAATGTTCTATGTTGTTTTGCTTTAAAGGTTATTTTTTTTATAAGAGTTGCGCCATATTTTAATTAAAAGCATTGTGCCACTTATTGAACAATATAGGACAATATAGAAATAATATGGCCAATAACATATTCAATAAAATTGCAAATGGATGGGGCGCTTGACGCTTATGTATAACAGAAATATTATTTACATGTGTACCTAAAATATAAATACTGTTTGCTATTAAAGACTTATATAAATGAACTCCAATAAAATATATTTTGCTCATTTTATTTTAATTAATTATGTATTGTTTTTTTTTAACAAAAAGTACCATTTGGTGGGGAAAATACTCTTTTACACAGAAAAAATTATTGCCGAATTATTTTCAAACAAACGTTTGTTTGAAAATTTTTTTGATTTCTACAAATATTTTTACTGATTCAATCAATATTTTTGTTTGATTTTTATTTAACCAACAAAAATGTGGACAACTCTTCAAAAATTTTATGAAATATTTAACGCTCTTTAATGTTGTCGTCTTTTTGCATTTTTTTATTGATTGTAAGTAAGCAGCACTTCTTTATGTGAAATATAAGAACTCCAACAAAAAACACATGCAGTCTATTTTTGGACGCTTTAAAAGAGTACAGCAATAAGAAAAATTATAAAATAGCGTGACGAGGTTTGTAGTAAAAAAAACAACAAAAACAATAGCAGGTAAAAAAACGTTTAATTTTTTTAAACAACAGAAAAAACACATTATAGGAAACAAAATAAATTTTTGGTTGGTTTCAAAGTTGGTAAAAAAAAAAACAAAATCCCGTATTCCATTTTTTCAAACAGTTTGTTTAAATACATCAAATACAAAAATAGAATGATGGCGGAAAACATATCGAGTCGGTCTGCCGCCGTTTTTGGTTACATTTCTTCTTCATTAGCAAAGGAAAGGATAAAGCAACAGTGAGTGATGAAGAAAAACACTATGAGTATAAATATGACTTCGTTCAAAAATTATTCCATAATGGCTTTATGTCTCAATCCAAACGGACATAAAGCCATAATTTTGATATGGCCTTAAGTCTCATATCAATTTTAGTGGAATGGGTCATAAAGCCTTTATGGTGTTATGTCCCATTTAATGTGTTGCGTTACAAATGCTTATATGGTATAACAAAGACCTGCTTCGCTAACTAAAGCTTCGCTGTATAGCCGGCCTTCGGCCGGGCGCAAGGATTTTCTCCTCCATGGTATAACAAACACCGGCTTCGCTTACTAAAGCTTCTCTGTATAGCCGGCCTTTTGGCGGACGCAAGAATTTTCTCCTTTATGGTATAACAAGTACCGATTTCGCTAAGTAAAGCTTCTAAAATCTGTCTTGTTTCCGAACGAAGGCCGTTTACGCAGAGAAGCTTTAGTTAGCGAAGCCGGTGTTTGTTATACCATAGAGGAGAAAATCCTTGCGACCGGCCGAAGGCCGGCGATGCAGAGAAGCTTTAGTTAGCGTCTTTGTTATATCATAGAGGAGAAAATCATTGCGTCCGGCCGAAGGCCGGCTATGCAGAGAAATTTAGGGGCTTAGTTCATTTTGGGTTTGGGGAGTTAATTCATTGGGGACTTAGTTCATACCGCCATTTTTGACATAAAACAGGGCGACATGAAACAACAAAGCATTTTCTACATGAAATAGGGGGAAATACAATCATTATCAAAAATATGGCTTTATGTCTCATTTTACGGAAAAAATTTATGGCGTTAAGTCCCATTATATTGAGACTTAATGGCATATGCCCTTATGATTCAATGGAATGGGACTTGACGCCATATGGCTTTATGACCTATGGCTTTGTGACACCCCACCGCTCTGATCCGCCTTCATCTTCGCCAACAGTGCTTGCTTGTGTGCGCGTCATTGCTTGTGCCAAAACTTTTTTGTTTGATTCAGCAAAATTATTTGTTTGAAATTTATATGAATTTCAGTAAACTTTTTGTTTGATTCTGTAAAATTATTTGTTTGAAAAAATCAGCGTTTTTTTCAATAAACAAAATGCAAATAAATTGTTTGAATATACGAATTTGTTTGTAGGACCGATTTTAGACAACAAATTGTTTGATTCTACAAATTTTTTGTTTGAATTGGAAAAATAATTTTTTCTGTGTAGTTAAAGTTCAGTACCATTTCAAAATTTCAATTTTGCAACACTGCCATAGCAAAAACATTTAACATTATTAAAGTTATTGACATAACCTTCACTTTTGCTATTTACCGTTGTTGTTGTTGCTGGAATTGTTGTTTGAAACTTTTGGTGAAATATTTTTATTTTTGTAATTGTTATTGTTGTTGTTAATGGGCTTTTTGTTATTATACCCACCACCACAATTAGTTGTGAAGAGGGTATATTAAGTTTGTCATTCCGTGTGAAACTTTTTTATTATTCATCTCAGACCCCATAAAGTATATATATTCTGGGTCCTTGAGTAATTCTAAGTCGATTTAGCCATGTCCGTCTGTCTGTCCGTCCGTCTGTTGAAAACACGCTCACTTTCGAACAACTCAAAAGAAATGAACAAACTTGGTGCCAAATTGCTTGTAGTTATCCTAAGCAGTTTGGGATTGAAATCGGTTCAGTAGGATCAGAGCTATGAATCAAAATGTGGAACCACCACCTAAAAAAATTGATAATTTTGTTACAAAACATAACATAAATGCTGGAACAAGGCACGGAATGAGATAAGATTTTGCAAAAATTTGTTTTATTTGACTGGAAATCACACTGTTAATTTTCGTGAAGATCCGTCCATAATTTACCCTAAGCCTCATTTAAACGGCGGCATGATTTATTTAATTTTTTTGGGGACTTATTTCATTTTTATATTGGGGAGTTATTTCATATGAAATAAGTCCCCAAAAATCTGAAATGAAATAAGTCCCTAAAAATATTTTGGGGACTTTTTTCATTTTAAAATTTATTCCAAAATCGTCAAAAATGCAGATTATGTCACGTTATAATACGTAAACAAAACTGGTTTTAATGAATGGTCAAGACCACTCATTCATTAAAAATAATACTTACTAGGTAGTTAGTTTGAGAAATAATTTTGCGGTAAGGAATAAAATAAATTAATTTTTTTTTTGCTCGATGCAATGAATCCAGGTCTCCCATTCAAAAGAGAGATAAAGCCTTTTATTTTTTTTTTCATTCGAATGGGAGACAAAGCCATCATGGCCTTAGGACACATAAGTAATATTAGGAAATGGCTTTATCTCTCATTTCAGTTTTGAAGAACTTTTCCATTTTACATAAATTAATAGTTTTCTTATTTTTATAATTAAGAGGCAATGATTTTCCCTTTTACTAAAGTTAAGTATTGAAATCTGGCTTCGCATACTAAAGTTTTCCTGCTTGGCGCTTAGGGGTTTTTTCCTATAGTAGGACACGGCAGGTGGCTTCGCTGAATGAGTTTTTCTGCGTGCGTCACAAGAATAAAAAAATGTTTTTCAATGATAACTAAGGATTTTTCCTTTTACAGAATGTTTACACCATGCGTAACAATATTCTGGAAAAATGTGGCTTTGCCTCTCATTTGGGAAAAAATATGGCTATATCTCTCACTTCGCAAAATTGAGCAATAAAGCCATCATGGCCTTACCTCCCATGGTAAAAAAGCACCCCCCCTATTTTGAATTGATTGGATGTTTTTAATACTTTTTGGGGATTTATTTCATTTCAGGAAATGGGGACTAATTTCCAATGAAATAACTCCCCAATTTTTGGGAATTTATTTCATTTTGATTTGGGGAGTTAGTTCATTTCGTTGGGGTTTCATTTCGTTTTAAAATTGGGGAATTATTTCATAATTTTGTTGGGGACTTATTTCGTGGGGGACTATTTCATGCCGCCCATATAAACACTACTCCCGGAAAAGAGTTTAGTACGCCTAAAACCGTAAAAAATAACGCTAGCGTAACAAAATTTGGTACGTCGCAGTTTTTTAGGACTAGAAATAACACTGTGAAATTTCGTGACGATCGGTCCATAATTACGCGTAGTATGTGGTGAACTACACGGTACAGTTTCTTGCGATAAGTCTAAAACCGACCCCAACGTAAAAAAATGTAGCAACTGTGGCGGTAATCACACTGCCAATTATAGAGGATGCCCAGTATATAATAATGTCAAGCAGACGGTTGGACCGAAAACAAATACCCCTCAAATGCAGGTTGCAAATCAGGTAAACACAAATGCAATTCAAGCCCCCCAGCCTAGTAATAACAGAACCTCTTACGCTAACGTCCTAAAATCAAACCATCAGCCAATGCAAGGTGCCTCGCCAAGTAATGATGAAACTCCGGTTTCTAATTTAAGTCGTTTAGAAAAAACCATGGAAACATTAGTGCAAACAGTAAATAATTTTACGAACACAATGGGTAATATGATGCAGGAAATGCTTAGAATGCAATCGATGTTATTGCAAGCTGTACTTAACAAACCATGAACTGTTTAAAAATTTGTTTTTGGAACGCAAACGGCATCCGCCAACATAAAAATGAATTAGAATACTTTCTTAAAAATAAACAAATTGATGTCATGATGATTTCTGAAACTCATTTGACCTCAAGAAATACGTTTAAAATCAATGGTTATATACTATATGATACCAAGGACCCTCGAGATAGAGCTTGTGGAGGTTCTGCCATCTTAATAAAAACTCGAGTCAAACACTACATTATGTGTGATCACCGTGAAGACTATCTGCAAGCAACGACTATTTGTGTTGAGGAGCTAAATCGAAACATAGTAATTTCTTCTTTATACTCTCCACCTAGATTTTCCATATCAGAAGGCCAATATTATAAATATTATAAATCATTAGGACCCTGTTTTCTGGCCGCTGGCGATTATAACGCTAAACATACCTTCTGGGGGTCACGACTTATAACACCAAAAGGTCGTGTTTTGTTTAACACAATCTCTAAAATGGGTTTAAATGTGGTCGCGAGCGGGCAACCAACATATTGGCCTACTGATCAGCAAAAAATTCCAGATGTTATCGACTTTGGCGTGGTTAAAAACATCCCCACAGAAACGATTCATGTTGAAGCTTCCCTAGAATTATCATCCGACCACACACCTAAAATTGTTTCTATATCGAACCCAAATAGAATTGTATTTCCGTCAGGTTACTTAGCGACGCCAGCCACACAAATAAATTGGTTAAAATATAAAAAATTTCTCAGTGCCCATTGCACAGAAAATATTCCGCTTAGTACACCGGAGAATGTGGATCTCTCTCTTGTTAACTTTGACAGTTATCTTAAACTAGCTGTTCAACACTCCAGCGTTACCCTCAAAAAAATTAAAAATAATAAAATATGTTCTTCAGATGTCGAGCGGCTCTTGACTGAAAAAAGGAGAGTTCGAAGAGAGTGGCAACTTTACAGATCCCCGCAACTTAAGATTTTATTAAAAGAATGCACAAAAAGGCTAAGAAAGTTGCTACAGAATCAGAAAACGGCTTCTCTAGAAAAATATCTTAAGGAACTTGATGCAACTCCACAATCTGACTACTCATTATGGCGTGCAGCTAGAAATCTAAAAAGGCCAGTTATATCTAAGCCACCATTAAGAAACTTGAATGGTAGTTGGGCAAGAAATGATAATGAAAAAGGAAACCTGTTTGTAAATCATTTGAAAAACGTATTTACACCAAATATATCTCACAATATTGCGGTCGAGTTACCACCTGTTGATGCTAGAGCAGCTATTCCCCTCAGATTTGAGATAAGAGAAATCGAAAAGGCTATTTGTGACTTAAACACTAAGAAGGCACCTGGTATTGATAAAATCAGTAATAAAATGCTTTTGGAGCTACCTCGCATAGCAAAGAAAATTATTCTTTTTATTTTTAATGCTATTTTACGCCTTGAATACTATCCTGAAAAATGGAAGGTTTCCTTAGTTACCATGATACCAAAGCCAGGTAAAGATCATACAAAAGTTGAGTCTTATAGACCTATTAGCTTATTATCAAATATGTCAAAGCTGTTTGAGAAATTATTAGTTTCAAAATTAACACCAATTTTAAGTGAAAATAGATGTATTCCAAACCATCAGTTCGGATTTAGAAGAAAACACAGCACAATCGAGCAGACTCATCGAATAGTAAATGTCATAAGAAAAGCATTTGAAGAAAAGAAATATTGCTCAGCACTCTTCATCGATGTTTCGCAAGCTTTTGACAAAGTCTGGCATGAAGGCTTATTACGTCAATTTATTATTAAAGAAGGAAATTTCTTAAGTTCACCTCAGCCCATTGCCGCTGGAGTCCCACAAGGCAGCATCCTGGGCCCCCTATTATACTTAATTTATACTTCGGACATGCCAACAAGCAACTACACACAAACTTCAACATTTGCAGACGATACAGCTTTTCTAAGCGTCCACGAAAATCGTTATGAAGCATCGCGTTTCTTACAGCATCATATATTTCAACTAGAAATATGGTTAAGACAATGGAGGATAATGGTCAATGAGCAAAAATGTGTACATATAACATTCACTTTGCGCCGGGAATCTTGCCCCCCTATTACAATCAATAATCAAATAATTCCTCAACATTCGCATGTTAAATATCTCGGTATACATCTGGATCGGCGATTAACGTGGAAATGCCATATAGAGGCAAAATTAACTCAAATGAAACTAAAAGCCATTCAAATTCATTGGCTTATTGGAAGAAATTCTGTCCTTAGTCTCGATTGCAAGCTTCTACTTTACAACTCTATCTTAAAGCCTATCTGGTGCTACGGTATTCAACTATGGGGCACTGCCTCGGCCTCTAATATCGACAAAATTCAAAGGCGCCAAAATAAACTTCTTCGAATAGTCACAGCCGCTCCCTGGTATGTTAAAAACTCAAACATTCATAAGGATCTCAATGTGCCATTAGTGAAATCTATGATTACAAAATATGCAATAAAATATTTAAAAAGGCTTGAACAACACCCAAATCCACTAGCTCGAAATATTTTAAATCATGGCGGCCACACTCGCTTAAGAAGAAGAGACACTGCAGCACTTACCCAATTAGATGAGCGATAAACACCTATAAAAGTGAACATAACCCGTGATGAAGAAAATTTTGTCTGGCACTGGCAGGAGATAAAATAACGTATTAGGTTAAGATTTGATTAATTATTGTTAGTTCATATTTAATATATAAAGATTCAATAAAAAAATAATGACAAAAAAAAAAAAAAAATCGGTCCATAATTTACCTTAGGCCCCATATAAACCCTACTACCGGAAAACAGTTTAGTACCCCTAAAACCGTAAAAAATAATGCAATCATAACAAATTTTGGCTCGTCACAGTTTTATAGGACTATAAATGATACTGTGAAATTTCGTGAATATCGGTCCATAATTTACCCTAGGCCCCATAGAAACCCTACTCCCGGAAAACAGTTTAGTACACCTAAAACCATAATTAATAATGCTATTATAACAGAAATTGGTACGTCACAGTTTTAAATGACTAGAAATGACGCTGTGCAATTTCGTTATGATCGGTCCATAATTTACCCTAGGCCCCATATAAACTCTACTACCGGAAAACAGTTTAGTCGCCTAAAACCATAATTAATAACAAATCGTCACAGTTTAAGATACAACATACAGTTATTACTCCCTAAACATTCGAACTGTCGGTGGAGGGTATCAAAGATTTGGCACAGCCGAATATAGCACTCTAACTTGTTTCTTTTAAAATTAGTTTTAAAATTAGCTGCAAAAACATTTCCTGTTGTATTATTTAACTTAGTGCCTTGCCTCATTTCTTCTTCTAATATTTTAGATATTAATTTATCATATTTAGGCAAGTCATCCCGGCTTTCAATTGTTTGTTTGTTTGTTTGTTTATTAGAAAAATGTCACCAGTGCAATAAGATATAATATCTTTTAAATTTAGCACTGGACATCAATATTGGCAACGTATACAATTTGAATAACTTATAAAGTATTACAATAAATTTTAAATTAAAAAAAACCAAAATTGAAATTAAATGTATTTATAGATGTGTAAAAATATTATAGGTTGATAAATTATTAGTAATACAGTGCACTAATATGAACTAATTAAAACAAAGCCAAGTCACTTTTGCAAGATTGTTCATATTTGCGGATGTCATATAATTTCCTTAAAAACGTTTTTTCCATACAAATAAAAGTTTCTAATATTAAAGTTTTTTATTTATTATTCATTGGATTTAAAAAACTATTGATTTTTAAACAAGAAAAAACAAACTTAAAGTTATGCGAAAAAGTCTGTGATTTTATTTCCTTCAATTAGTTTAAAAATGTCCCGCTCTCTTAAAAATCTCAAGATATTTGCCGTGTACGCTAACAGTGATCTTTTTGCCTCTCAATTTCAAAAACTATCGGTGCATGCATTTTCCATTTTTTGGGTACTCGGAAGACCGCACATTTTTTTTTTTTCAGGTCAAATAAACGTATTGTTAGCACACTTCCAAAAAAAAAAAAAACAAATTTATTCGCTAAATTTTCTTTTTTGAGTTCAAAACTTATGCTTTTTTAATTCATATATAAGAACTTTTCACGTTAAAATTATATTTAAAAATGTATGTATGTAAAACATTTTGATTAACAACTGAAGACAATTTTAAAACAATAGCTACGGAAATCCCCAAGCTATGCAGTTTAATCAAAATTGATTTTGATTTTAACACTGTATAGGTAGATAACAACAGTTAAAAAATACAACTACAAGTTCATATTTTAAAGCTTTTGCACAAGTTCATATTTTAGAGTATTTAAAGGAATAAAATAAGTGTTCATATTTTGGGGTGTTCATATATTAGGAGGTTTATATTATCGCGAGTGCACTGTATACCATGATAAGAACTAATTTCCATTGTTATTAGTCAAAAATATTAAAAATTGCTGTTTTGAAATGTACTGCGTTGCTTGTGCTTTGAATATTACTTGGAAGTAGATTCCAGAGCCGTACGGCGTATATAAAAAATTGCCGCTCCGACATTAGGTAATGATATCGGATATGCAATATAACCCTGCCTGTAGCTGATCTTGCAAATGTTAATTTTCTAAATAGATAGTCAGGTTCCTTGGTGTAGATTATTTTGTGTAGGAAAATTAAGCTGCGACATTTTAAAAGATTATCAAAAGAAACATTAAACAATTTATTTGCAAACCGGGAGACGCTGTCTGTCCCAAGTTTTTTGCAGAGTTCACGATCTCAATTTGTGTATCAATTGCTACCATAAAACTTTCCATTTCTTCCGGTAGACTACATAACAATAAAATCGAAAGCAAATCTTCATTTAAATTGATTCCAATTTCTTTTAAATCATCGACTATGGAGCAAAATTCGTTTATTTGTACTGAAAATTTCTCATTGTTTTGAAATTTAAATTTAACAAGCCTCTTAAATAAATTCACTTTTCTGGATGCGGTGTTTGATGTATAAAATGAGCTTAATACATACCAAGCGTTCTTAGCTCTTGTACAATTCTTAATGTGGATCAACTCACTCGGCTTAACACTTAGGGTAATTGTTGCTAGCGCCTTACTGTCATTGTTCTGCCAAACAATTTTCTGTGGCTCTTCTCCCGGACAAACTTCCTCCACTGTGTGCCACAAATCCATTTTGATGAGCAAACTCCTTATTTGTATGCACCATGTTGTGTAATTTTCTTCATTCAACTTCTCTATACTTGCAATACCACTCGACATTTTGTTTTTCAAACTCCGGATAAAACAATCAAAACCAAAAACCAATATACATATACCTTTTGTGTATAAATTTGCAAAAATATTTATTGTTGAAATCGTAATAACCGCAATAACTCCAAATTTGGTTACCAGGGTTCTGGGCCCATAACCTTTGTTAGTACTTTAGTAAAAAGTATTAGTGGAATATCAACCATAAAAATACTAGAGTTGGTATTCAAGTATAAAAGTAAAATTCAGTTTTATTTAATAATTAGATTTCAATTTATGACCTTACTTAAGGCTAGATTACCCTATTATACTTTGTATTAATACATTTCAAAAACTCAAGTAATATGACAAAGTGTGATAGTATGAATGCAATGTGTCACGAAAATGACAAGTATTATCAAAAAAGTTTGACATCCCATACGACTTCATCGTTTTTTGAAATATTTCTAAACAATAATACTTTTCATTGGATCAGGGTTGCATTTTATTTCATGTGTTAGTGTTTATACTTTGTGTGATGGTGTGAACACAAACTGTCATGTTACATTAGATTTTTTGACAGTCGCAACAAAACTCATTAGATTTCTATATCACAAAGTATTATGGAATACGTAAGACTTGTGAGATAGTGTAATCTAGCCTTTAACGATGAAAGTTATTGGAATGAATTTTAATTTAAAGTGCAAAAATAAGTAACAGTTATACATTTTACAAGTATGACAGTTTTATGTATTAGGCTTGTGACAAGTGTTGCCAGTTATTAACAACAATAAATAAAATTAAACATAAATAAAATACATACATACATACAAATATACCGATACCGATATAATTAAAATTCCGATACCGAAATAAAAGAAAAGTTTCATACCGGTACCGATGCAGATATTCGTTTCGGTATCCAACCTTAAGCAGTGATTTCTTAAATTTGTCGCCCAATAAAAAGCGTAACCAGAAGTAAACCTGCATCAAGATTTTTCCTGGAAAAATTTGTTGATAATTTGCAAATCAATTAAACTGTATTAGGAACAAATAAATCTTATTCGCTTTTTAGTTCGTTCAAATGTGTTTTATAATATAAACCACTTAAAACTAAACTGACGCGTTTTAACTCATTAGGGGTACGCGAATAAGATTCAATTTTCTTATCTTTTCTTATCTTTTCAAAATACAATTTACCATAAAAATATTGAACAATTAATTGTTTTAAGTACTTATTTTGGTATCTTCTTTATTTCTAATAGAGACACTTGGTTCCTTTCCTATGTTGAGTTCTCAAAGTAATGCAAACCTATTCTAAGAGTTCGAAAGGGAATTTCCTTGAGGCGTCTTTGTATGATTAAAACTTGGCAAATATATTTCGACATCACGGGTTCCTTTCCTTTTGTGACCGAAAAATAGGAATTCTTTATCTACAGATGAAATATAAATATTCGACCACCGAAATCCATTGAAGTTTGTTTTTGCTTTTGAGATCGAACCTGCTCAAGTAATTCACAACCTCTACGGGAAATAGCACCCAATTTATCTGGAGGAATGTTTTTAACCCGTGAGTCAACTTTATTATCCAAATTAAATGCAAAAATGTTTTTAAAATTTTAATTTGTAAAGAAAATTAAATTTTTTATTTTATTTTGAATTAAAATACGTCTGCTAACCCATTTTTCGGTTGTTGTCTGTTGATAACTAAGATGATTGTGCCTAATTTGGAAACTTTGGCTCTTGCCTTTATCCAGATATACAGAATACCTAATTGGGAAACTTTAGATCCCGTAGTTCTTGAGATAGATCCCTTGTGGTAAGAGAACTAACACCAAACTTGTCACGTGGCAGTTCTTAAGTTGTAGGGAAAGGTCCTAGTTCTTACACTTTATATGAAGGAAACTTGTCACTTCAACATAGCGATGTCCTAGAAGGTGGTTAATTGGCACCTTTTACACACTTTGTAACAGGTCACTGAAATAAATAAAATGGATACATTTAATTTCGGCCAAAATAATGCCTACCGCAGATATTGTCCCGAGTGAACCATGTAAATATGATAGATCCACGTAATATAAAGTAATAGAACCTTTACTTGTTTTGTGTCAATTACTTTTCCTCTAGGCATTATTACCAGTTAAGTGATATGTGATGTTTTCACCTATCACAATTCGTTTCTTTTTTATTACAGTACTGTGTTCCCTTTTCACGGGATAAGTGCTTAAAGAACAAATGACCCAACTTTCCCACAGGGATATAAAAAAACAACAACTAGGGAGTTATGGATAAAATTACTGCCAGTCTTGGTATTTTGCCATTTGTGTACCAATCAGGCTTAATTTCCAGCAAACAATTCCGAACTATATGTTACATAAATATATAACTATCTTGTCCCCATCATTACTCTAAGTTAAAACCATTTAAACGGACATACGGTCAGACGGACATCGTTTAATTAACCTCGCTTCTGATTAGTACCCATAATATATACTTTAGGGTCTAAGATCAATATTATACTAAATACAGACGGAATGACAAACATATATATCCTCTCTACCTGTGGTGAAAAGTATAAATATGTACTTAGCATATGCACATCTATTTGTCTGGATTCACACTCTTAAAGTTTTCAGAAAGCCAGAGTTTAGTGGTGAGACCTGAGCAGTGATGCCAACTCTTTACTACTCAAATTGGATTATTTTTTAGTTAAAAATGGCTTAACAAGATTTTAATACAAAAAACGCAAAACTTTTTTATTACACTGAAACTGTACATAAGAGATTATTTTGTTTGTATTAATACACTATTAGAAGCTTGTGAAAGTTTCATTAGGAAATCTTCGAATAACGAAAAGTTCAAATTATCGATAGAATTTATATATATATATTTTTTTTTGTTGTAAGTCATTTAAAAAACTTTAAGAAAATTTGTCTTAATAAAAATGGCTAAATTGAGTTTTTGATGGCTAACGGAGGTGAAAGATTGCTAAATCTAGCCACTAAATGGCCAAATTGGCAGCACTGGAGGTGAGAGCAGTATATTATGTTCTCTGCTTCTCCCACCAATTAACTCAGAATTTCTGAATGAAAACTTCATAGTGTGAACCAAAGTATAACTGGTGAACTTAATAAAATTAAAATACAACTATTTAGGTGTGTTTTTAAGTGTCCAGTAATAAAGTTAAAAATCACGATGTTTTTGGTAAATGTCAAGAATTTTGAAAATGGCAAGGCTGGATACCTTCCACACATAGTTAGACAATTTTAGGACTTACTCTTAGTAGTACAATTTTTAATCAGATAAACGAATTTCGGCAAAGCTGAATGAGAATCGGTGCATTCGGACTCCAATTGATGTTCGTTTTTGCAACAAAAATATTGATCTTTTAGGGAGATTGTTCCGCATTTGGGTTCATAACTCTTTTCCAACTAAACCGTTTGCACTGGATCGCAGCTTTAACTGCTTGGGAGAACTAGAAACAATTTCACACTTAAATTGTTATCTGCTGAGTCTCTCGAAAGTGTATACTACAGTATAAACTAATCCCAAACTAACATTATAAAAAAAGAATATGCTTATTTTTAATTCCCACTATCATTGTTGCGTATATTTTTGATTCCCTTGTTAATTTTTGACATTTTAACATACAAGCGTAAATTGGCCGTCTATACTTCCCTTCGGATTGCGGCGTGCTTACATACAAAACCAAGCACCCCAGGTTCGATCGAATTAAATGGCTTTAGTCTCCCTTAAAACAATCCATCAAAGAAGCCACACTCCAGGGGGCTCCCCTGGATAAAAGGTTAACATAACTTCAATGGTTAAGTAGGAATCAAAGATCAACAAGGTTCCCCACCACTTCACCAAACTAGCAGCCCCATTATCCTAGGACCTGCTATAGCATATTAATCTTTTTAGCTGGAACAACAACCGATTGACGAAACTGATGGAAGGTAAAATAACAATACTGAATGGATCGGTACTCCAAGAAGAAGGACAGTGAAATCTTACATGGGAAGACACGAAAATAACTGCGATAAATCGTGTAAGATGGAGATGCTTTGTGGGAGCCATATGCTCCCAAAAGGGCTAATGGAGAGAAAAAATATTTCTCTCAACTAGTTGCTTGTGATGTCTTCACTACATTATAGAGTCCTACAAATTCTCAATGTTTTGAATGCGTGTTCAAATGGAATTGTGCAGGCCCTTAATGTCTACTAGGAATATAGGCCAAGTATAAGATACTTAAACCTTTTGAAATTTTTGGAAACTATTAACTCTATGCAGTTGATAAGACATAATGTGGAATGTGCTTTTTTAAATAATACAGCCGAAACGACCTCTAAAGAGGTTTTGATTTTCAAAGAATTTTAAAATAGTAATCAGATGGGAAAAACACGACTACATATCATTAATCCTTTTACCAACAACAAGTATTCGTTTTAGCCAGATGTACTGAAGTATACTCGTACAAATTTTATAGTTAATTTATAGAACTGTTGATATGTAGTCCTGGCCGGCTTTTTGCTTTTAGTTAGAGAAATTGAAGAACAACCCTCATTCGCTCATAATTGAGTATTATTGCACTTAGCTAATCCTTAATTCAGCCAAATAAATTAGTAAAGCGATTAACGTTATAGTTAAGTCATACTCACCACAGTACAGTGAATTAAACTAATCAATGAAAATTGAGGCTTCTACACAGTTTTTACAAATCAGCACGATACAAAACAAAAACAAATAAAAACACAACCCACAACGTGGAAAACACAGCGAAAGAATATGCTTCCGATTGAAAGTATTACGCGTTCCAAAGTTTCAAATGAACTGATTTGTGACTTGTTCATCTGTTGGAATGCAAAGTAACTGATGCAGATGTTTTCTTTTGTGTGTGTGTATTTTTTTTTTTCAAATATTGCACATTTTTATATTTCTTAAGTTTTGTGTCGGCGCCGTGACTTCATTTGTCGACTTTTTTTTCTGATTTTCTTTCCGTGCATGGTGATAGCACATGTTCTAAACCCCTGGCGGATTTCAATTCAAAAGGAAGCTTACTTGAATCAACGGAATGCAAAACAATACGTTTTTGTCCGTGTGTAAAGTGGGCTGCACTGCTGGAAATATTCTGACTATTTAGAAATCTATAAAACACACTTGTAAAGTGTAACCATTTGACTTTTTCTTTTCTGTGTACACAAATACACATGCATCATCTCACAAACATATATAACAGAATTGAGTGGTAGTGCTACGATGGATGGCATATATCGCGATGCGTTTAATGTAAATGTATGTACATACATCAATATGTGTGTTTGCACGTGTAGGAATGTATACGAGTGTAAACCGCTAAAACACAGCCAAGTCTTTGAAACGGTTGATGTGCTAGAAGCGAAAGCTACCCTTCTATATGAACGATTCTATCAAGTCATACATGTTTATTTATATGTGGGCATGTAAATACTTAAGAATTGGAAAGAGTTAAGAAAAAGAGCTCAGAGGCAGGAAAAGATGGAATATGTTATTGTGCTCAAATGCCATGCCTCAGCGTTGTCCACCGTCATCTCAATGTTGGGTAATTGTGGACTTGTGCTCGGTTGTGCAAAAAACAAAGACCAACCAACTGGTATGATGCCAGGCTTATATTTTTTGTATGTGTGTATGTATGACTAATGTACCGTGCAAGCATTTGTTATCGCAGAAATTTGGAAAAAGTGTCGTCATTTTATTGAAATAACGCCAATCTTACCATTCTTCTATCATAGTTTCGTAGGGAAAAGAATATTCGTCGTTTTGGGCATACGAAAATAAGTCTTACAGACAGCACTTTAAGGACATTTTTGGAAGTCTCTTAAAGTGTATTTTAGATTAAAAGAATCGAAAATATAAAACTATAATAACTGCATAGCTGTTTAAGGCCGTTATACACTCTCCCACAAAGTTCGAAGTATTTTACGAAAATGCTTCCCTGATCTAATTATTGTTTGAAAATTAAAAAAAAAAATAATAACAACTTATCATGACAGGGTTGCATTTTCGTAAATTACTTAAGTCTTTGTAGGATATGTACAGCGGCCTTACTAATTAGATTAATTTTTTTTTTTTTGAAGTGTGAAGTAACGATTACGAATACGATTATTTTTGGTTTTGCATGATTACTTATTGATTACGATTACAAGAAGTTAGAATTACTGTTATTACATACTACAAAATAATCAAAAAATAATCAGATTATTTTCAACGATTTTGGATTACTTTCAAGAATTGTTAATTTATTCGAAAGGCATCGTTTTATTTACATAGAATTTAACCAGTATTCGATTGCAGTTATGTATTTTCAAACAAGAACTAAATGTGCAGGTCTGTTCTGAAAAGTACGTGATTTCAAATCACATGTGCTTTTAAAATCACACTTGTGATTTTGTGGTGTTCTGTAAATCACACCGTTTTTGTGTTTTTCGGTGTGATTTTCAATTGTCGAAAGCACAAGAAAATACAAAAAGTTTGTTTTACAAAACTATAGCTTATTTTTAACGCTTTTTATGTTATTTTCCAACAATTTGTTTTAACCGATTTAGCGATCTCAAATTAAGTTTGGGGTTTGTTTAAAATTTTGCAATTTTTGTGAATTTTAGCCATGTTCGCGATAAAAGCAATTTGTTTCTATAAGTTTTCGATTCTTTATAGCTTTGACGATTTATAATAAATAGTAGAATTTTGCTATCATGCCGCTGTTAGCAAATTTTTGCGAATTTCCGCTAATTTAGACATTTTTACCGAATTTTTGCAATTCCTTATAGTTTTAGGGACTTTCAATCAATTTTATGGCTCGTTTGAAATATAAAATTTTTTTCGCGAATTTTCGCCATTTTTGCAATATTTTTTTTCTTGTTATTTTTTTACCCATTTAGCGATTTCAAATAAAATTCAGGGCTTGTTTACAAGTTTGCAATTTTTCGCGAATTAAGCCATTTTCGCGATAGAAGCGATTTATTCCTGTGATTCTTTACAGCGCTTACGATTTGTAATAAATATTACACTTTGCTTTCATGCCGCTGTTAGCAAATTAGCGATCTTTAATTCAACTAAAAACAAAAACAAACTGAAATCACAACAGAAGTCTCAAAAGCAAATATAATTTTTTTAGTGTCGTCGAATTTTCTTATTTTTAAAGGACTTGTTGCAAATAAAATAGTTTATTGCATAAACAATTAATAAACAACACATTGAATATTTTATTTAAGTAATTTATTATGACGGCCATCTTACAATAGTCGCAAAAATAACAAAGTAATTTCAATAAGTTGTTTACGTAGCTTAACGTTTTTAAATCACAAAATAATGTGCCCAGAACACCTATCTTGTGATTTCAAATCACTTTCATAAAATGTGATTTTCAGAACAGGCCTGGTAATCAAATTGAATTTTGTTATATTTAATAATAAATGACAGCATAAAATACTAATTAATACTTAGGGCCATTATTATAACTTGGCGTTAGCTGTTATCGGACAGATAACAGACGCTTTAAACAGATAACACTCTACTCTCTGGCAACTCAATCCTAAATTAAGCTATCGCCAAGTAGTAATAATAGCCCTTAATGTAATAACATATAATAGTAAAAAAATTTGTAAATGTACATTTCCATATTAATTAAATTCCCGGTAAAAATGGGTTAAATCGCAAAGAAGAACAGTGAAGATTTTGTCTGTCCTTTAATATTGTGTATCGAATTTATTGTTGTTAATCTTCTTGCAATCTTCTTAATTTCTTGTATTTTTAATATAAAACAAAGGATTGAGGTATTTATTGCTATTATCAGGGCAAGTTTTTAATGCCTTTTGCAGTTTTTCGCAAAAATGTATGCTTTGTATAAACTTGCATATTACGCAGGTTGTCAGCTGTTTTTAACAATAGAATTGGGTTTGAAACAGTCTGTTGCAATTACAAAATAAAAATACATCTGTCCTTTTCTTATATCGAAATTTTTATAAAATAAACGATTACTGAACAATTTTGAATGATTTGATTGTGATTTTTTTAAATGCCAAAGGAAACTAAAAACGACTTTAATGTTCGTATATTGGGAGATAACCCAGGAATTTCAGTTGTTTGATGGTTCCGCTTTGTTTTCTGTGCTATATACATGAAAGTTTGTTTATCCATCATACAAGACGTAGAATATAAATAATAAAATATTTAATGAAAAACAAAGTTTTTAAACGAAATTTTAAGGCCCAACTATTATCGCCCTAATTCTGCATTTCGTTGTCGTTCCCGCATTCAGTTTCGAATCAATCGAAAAAAGCTATTCCAACAAAAAACTGAATCGAAAAAAAAGAAGAAGACAAAATTTGCATTCAAACGTATGAAAACGAAACAGAAAAATAAGCAATTTTGTATCTCGGTGTGCTTTCGGCAATTGAAAATCACTCCGAAAAATACAAAAACGGAAACCCAGATTTTCATACGTGTGATTTTAAAAGGCACATGAGATTTGAAATCGCGCGATTTATATTAAAGTGATTTTCAGAACAGGCCTGTACCTCAATTTTGTAACTTTTTTATTGTAACTACCGATATCGTTAAAGGCTAGATTAAACTATTATACTTTGTTTAAATACATGTCAAAAATTCAAGTAATATGACAAAGTGTGATAGTGTGAATGCAATGTGTCACGAAAATGACAAGTATTATGAAAAAAGTTTGACATCCCATACGACTTTATCGTTTTTTTAAAAATTTCTAAACAATAATACTTTTCATTGGATCAGGGTTGCATTTTATTTCATGTGTGAGTGTTTATACTTTGTGTGATAGTGTGAACACAAACTGTCATGCTACATTAGATTTTTTGACAGTCGCAACAAAACTCATTAGGTTTCTATCTCACAAAGTATTATGGAATACGTAAGACTTGTGAGATAGTGTAATCTACACTGAAAGAATTTTCTTCGCAATACCAGTGAATTTTGACATTATTCCCATGAAAAATTGCATTAAAAAGGAACCTATGCAGCGCTTCGTTGGATCAATGAAACCTGTTTCATTTAAAGGATTTAATGAAACATGACATTAGATCTATGAATATTATTCATTGGATGAATACTTTCAATAAAGTAAAATAAATTTTTTTTTTTTTATTTTTTCTTATTTTATTTAATTTTTTTTTCTGTCTCTGGCGGTATTCGATCGCGCAACCTCAGTGCTGATAGACTAGCTCACTACCAGCTAGTCTACTGGGGCAGTGTAGTTTTTGGATAAAAAAACTATGTTTTTTACTCAATTAAGAGCAACGTTGATTGAAAGTGGATTGTAAGTTTTTGTTTCATTATTATAATGACATGTTTATTGTCATAATGAAAATTTAAATTTATGAAGGAAATTATTGAAATATGTTGCTTTTATAACAAAATTTTTTGCTTTCATAAATTTAATGGCATACATGTAACATTAGATGTACGAAATAATTAAATCTTACATTTTTTAATTAACAATTAAACATTTTTTTAAGGAAACTATAATTTTGTATTAATTTATGAATATAGTTATGTTTGTATATTGTTTTTTTATGTTCCCAACTAAAATTTTTTGTTAACTTGGACAAACTTAAGTTTTCATATATCCAATGAAAACTTTTAACGTAATTACGAAATCCAATGAAGCGATTTTTACGAAAATATTTCATTATAACTATGAAATTCTATTTAGACAATGAAAATTCATTTACCCAAGGAATATTTTTTATGAAAATGATTCATTAAATATATGAAGCATTTTTCTTTCAGTTTAGCCTTAAGTAACGAGAAATCTCGGTTACTGTAAAGAATTTGCTATTCTCTATTTAAAGCAAACAAATTTTTTGTTAAAAAATATTAACGACAAATATCAGTAAAAATAAAATTTAAAATTTTTAAAATTAATAAAAAATTTTTAATATTTTTGATTAGGCTTAAGCTCATCAAATTTAATTTTCATTTTATGAAGAAAGGAACTTTACAACAAGAAAATTAATTAAAATTGTTATTGATAATCTTTCATTCTTGACCGTGGCCGGGGCTCGAACCCTGGCCGGCAGGTTTGCATGACATGTTTCGATCGCAACCACTCGATCTCCTCAGATGGATTTGCCGTCTTACACTCGCAGCCATCGACGACTGCTGACGTCAATAGTCATACATCAATCCTTAAACCAAATTGTATTTTAACCTTTGGTAAATCGAAATTTGCTTTTCTGAATGATTATCCATTTTAATTTATTGGACATGTTTTTCCCTTACTTCTGTTTTCTTGTACTTTTTGTCAAGAATTCTTCTTGAAGTCCAAAGTACATTTTTTGTTTTAATTTTTGTCTTTCTTTTTTCTGTTGATCTTTTTCAGCACAACTAGCAGGACAAATTGTACACATAGAGCTCGTCCCTTAGCTTTAACAATAATTAGTATTGTGATTATTTTGTTGAAGCATTTATGGTTTTTAATCCAAATTTTTTATATTTTTAATTAGGCTTAAGTTCATCAAATTTAAGTTTCATTAAATTTTTTTTATGAAGAAAGGAACTTTACAACATGAAAATTAATTAAAATTGTTATTGATTATCTTTCATTATTGACCGTGGCTGGGGCTCGAACCCTGGCCGGCAGGTTACCATGACATTTTTCGATCGCAACCACTCGATCTCCTCGGATGGATTTGACGTCTTACACTCGCAGCCATCGACGACTGCTGACGTCAATAGTCAAACATTAATCCTTACATCAAATTGTATTTTAACCTTTGGTAGATCGTAATTAGCTTTTTTGAATGATTATCCATTTTTAATTGATTTTACATGTTTTTCCTTTACCTCGGTTTTTTCGTACTTTTTGTCAAGAATTCTTCTTGAAGTCCAAAGTACATTTTTGTTTTTTTATGTTTGTCTTTCTTTTTCTTGCTAACCTTTTTTCAGCGCAACTTGAAGGACAAATGTACACATAGAGCTCGTGCCTTAGCTTTAACAGTAATTAATATTGTGGTAATTTTGTTGAACTATTTATGGTTTTTAACCCAAATTTTCAATATTTTTAATCAGGCTTGAGTTCATCAAATTTAATTTTCATTAAATTATTTTTATGAAGAAAGGAATTTTACAACATGAAAATTAATTAAAATTGTTATTGATAATCATTCATTCTTGACTGACCTGACCAAAGGTTAAAATACAATTTGGCTTAAGGATTGATGTTTGACTATTGACGTCAGCAGTCGTCGATGGCTGCGAGTGTAAGACGGCTAATC
Organism: Pollenia angustigena; assembly: GCA_930367215.1. Lineage (NCBI taxonomy): Eukaryota > Metazoa > Arthropoda > Insecta > Diptera > Polleniidae > Pollenia > Pollenia angustigena. Next base: position 140,952,584 of record OV884056.1, on the reverse strand, counting down.
CCTCTGAGGAGCTCGAGTGGTAGCGATCGAAACATGCCAGGGTAACCAGCCGCTTGGGTTCGAATCTCAGGTCAGTCAAGAATGAATGATTATTAATAACAATTTAAATTAATTTTCATGTTGTAAAATTCCTTTCTTCATAAAAATAATTTAATGAAAATTAAATTTGATGAACTCAAGCCTGATTAAAAATATTGAAAATTTGGGTTAAAAACCATAAATAGTTCAACAAATTTACCACAATACTAATTACTGTTAAAGCTAAGGCACGAGCTCTATGTGTACATTTGTCCTTCAAGTTGCGCTGAAAAAAGGTTAGCAAGAAAAAGAAAGACAAACATAAAAAAAAACAAAAATGTACTTTGGACTTCAAGAAGAATTCTTGACAAAAAGTACGAAAAAACCGAGGTAAAGGAAAAACATGTAAAATCAATTAAAAATGGATAATCATTCAAAAAAGCTAATTTCGATCTACCAAAGGTTAAAATACAATTTGAGTATAGTATGGTCTATAAGACAGCATGGTATTAGACTTTGAAGCTCAACTTCAGCAGTTATTTGTTGTGGATAACTTTTTTCTCTCAAAATATGTTCTTAGCTGTGTAGGAAGAAATTGCTCGTTAGTTTTTCTATTTATAAAATTTTGTGAATTACTGAAAAGCTATTGGAAATGTTTAAACAAAGTTAAAAAAAAACGTATTTTATGTGATCATTTTGTATGTAGGAACATTTTTATTTATAAATATAGATGTTGGGCATGTCTTATTTACATTTGAAATCGCAATCAATCTCAAGATGTTTTTTTAATATTTCGATTGCAAGATCGATATTCAAGTAACCAATCAAAACAAAATGATACACGACATATTTTGTTTTGTTGTCTGGAGAGCATGAATTTTCTAGGTTTATTCCGCAAATACTTAGTGACTGCCCTTGTGATTTGTTTATTGTCATTGCGAATGCAAGACGCACCGGAAACTCTAAACGTTTGAAGTCGAATGTCAATTTAAAAAGCGAAAGAAATTAGTCATATCAGACCAGTCGTTAGCAGTCGACATATACCCTTTTAATAACTTTGACAAAAATGGGCTTAAAAATTAACGTGGTTAGATATACTTGTACGGGTCATTACCCAAGCATAGGTTATCATTTGTACCAATTTTGTGCCTAATCTATAAAGAAACTATTTTTTTTTATATAGAGCGAATTAGGGTAAATAGGAATTTTATATATATGTATCGGTAAAAGTGAGCGTAGACAACTTGTCTTTCTTTACAAACCTTACTCGGACCATTACGAACATTTAAAAAAAAATAGCCAAATTGGTCTAGCCGTTCTCATGTGATGGGATATCCAACGAACATCAATTCATTTTTATTTATATATGTAGATAAGGTTATTTTAATGTGGTCTCTCATCTATTGTCCAATTTCACTTTTGTCACTTTTGTCTCGTTTCCAATATCAGTACGCATGTTCTGCAACTATAGTGAGAACTTTTCGCATCGAAAAGATGTGAAAAAAAAACATTACATCGTTTCTCGTAAAGTGAGAAAAAAGTGTGGCTGTAACTCATGTCGAAAACTATCAAAAGAGATTACGTCGTGACGTTATAAATGTCATAACATTGCACTCGAAGCCGATGAGACATTGCAGACGTTGAGAATTCCAGTAACACATATCTTTGACGGCGACCCACAATTACTAAAATTGCCAATTTTTCGATGACGGCTATACCAAATAATATAAAGTGTGACTTAATGTTTGTTGTCAAAACTAGTTTGCAAACATTTGTATATGTTATAAAAATGTTAAAAGCAAAATAGTTAAACAATAAAAAAATGTGGCAAGAACAAAATATAATTATCATTATTATTCTTTGTATTTTGCATTTTTAATTGTTTTTTTAGTGTTAAAATTTTTTCTCGCTCCATTTTTATTCGTGAGTTTATTTGACAGTTCAATGCGGGAACTTTTCTCACAAAATTGGCGAGTAATTTCCTTACGTGACATCAGTAACTCGCCAAACAAAGTTGCAGACACAGTTTAGTGAGAAAAACAGCGGTTTGTTTCAATATATGGCATTTTTGTTTCAATTCACACATTTCGAAAAGTTTCTCGACGCGAGAGTTACAGAACATGGGCACAGGTATAGCTAGAACAGTTTCAGCCAAAAAACTATGGCTGACTTCCAAAACGTACTAATAAAAGCTTGTACACAACTTTACTACTGATTTTTAGCCATGTACATGTTAAAAGTACCGAAACAATGCAACTCTAAGTAAAACTAGTAAAACTGCTCTGAGTGGAGAAGCAGCTCGCGCTTTTTGTCATTATTTCTTAAGGGCAAACAGGTCTCTTTGTTTGTCTGCTTTTGTTGCGTTTTGCATTGTCACCCCGCATTGGTTAGTATTTCGGAGTCGTATAAATGTACCGAGTTATAGTTTTTGCGGTTTCTACATTAACATGCAATCGTTTTTAACCTTAATGTTTTAATGTGTTGTCGGGTGGAGCACCAAAGCAAAAAACTCAATGTGACTGGTGGAGAACCATATATAACTCAGACGTTTTACTGGTGGAGTACCAAGGAAATAACTGAGACGTTTACCGGTGGAGACCAAAATACTCTGGAGCGGATTCTGGAAGCCCTCGCCTTCCTATACGAAGGTTTAGGTCGAACGAGGTTTTGCGGTTAAAGCTCCAAAAAATTGTGTGATACCCTGGCATTATAACTTAAATCCCAATAAAAAATGGAGCTTCCGGCGAAGCAGGTTTGTAAGGGAGAAACACAAACGTTTCGCTTACCATTGCGCTTACGGAAGGCATGAATTTTATATGGCGAGTTCCCACTTTGAAACAATACAGTTTTGACACATAAAGCGCTTTATTCAGCGCATATAAAAATTGTTGGATGTAACGATCAGCCTTACGCACGAAATGTTTTTATACAGTTATTGTTTAGTACTCTCCCTTACAAACCTGCTTCGTAGTAAGGGAATGCCGTAACACATGAAATGTTATTTTTTTTATAAAAGTTGTTGAGAGTTCTTTCACTTACTTTACTGCATTTCTGTATGTCTTATAGCGTAGCGCATAATCGTGCGCTTATTTTTTTAAATGTACCATTAGTGCTTCGCAATATGATGAAATTTTTTATTGGGATAGTTCGCCAAAAACTTTCAGTTTTAAGCAAAATAAAAAAAAAAAAAAAAAAAAAAAAAATAAAGAAATGTAAGTGATGCAATGCATAATATTAAAAATAAATCTGTATTGCTTCCAAAATAAATGTTAAATGTCACAAATTAGTTTTTTGCTGTGTTTCTAATATTAAACAGTGATGTTTTGGAAGGGCTTGCATTGTATATATATTCTACAACTGTGTTTTAAAAAATTATACTTTGTTCTACTACAACGCAATCGACCATTTGGAAGTCAGCCTATGTGTGTAGTTTGGGACATTAAAATAAATACACAAGTTGTGTAAACCAACACTAACATTAACAAAATGTACAATTTTCTTTGGACTGTTGCTTAGAAATAAGCGAAAACACGAAACTAGAAGTAAACCCCAACTGTACCTTTTAGAAAAATGGAATTAGGTCAATGCCGATACAACAAAACCTTTGTCAAATCTAAAATTTCGTTAAATCCTTAAAACTAAGTAGTAAAATTTTATTGGTTTTAAAGGTGTTCCCTTACTTTTGCTGTTCCAATTCATGTTTCAAATGTTTTTGTTTCTTTTTAATTTAACGTATTTAATGTTTCTTTTTTCGGTATTAGACTGAATTTAAATATTAATTTTTTTCGACATCACGGTTGGGGCAGGGCCAATGGTAAATTATGGACCGATCTTCACGAAACCTATAAAATAAAACAAATTTGTGCAAAATCCTTTATCATTCCGTTGATTATTTTACCATTTATGTAAGTTTTTGTAACAAAAGCTGTTTTCCTAAACGTGTGTTCACAATGTATCAATAACGTGTTGATGCGTTGTGTACTTAAATTTTCACCTACTTTGTATTGTATATGAATATGGTTTGCATCTACATTATTTTAACTGCTTTATTTGCTTTTCTTCTGCGCAGTGACAACTACAAAGTTGAATTTCGGAACTAAATGCATTGTCAAAATTTTTATGGTTGCATTTAAGAACATGTTGCTATGTATTACTACAATGCAACAGGCGTTTAGGAAAACAGCCAAACTTATCATCATTTTTATCAATTTAGAGTGGTGGTTCACATTTAGATTCATAGCTCTGATCCAACTGAACCGATTTTGCTGGACTTAAATCTCAATCTGCTTATGATAACTAAAGCAATTTGACACCAAGTTTGTTCTTTTCTTTTGAGTTTTTGGAAAGTCAGTGTGTTTTCAACAGACAGATGGACATGGCTTTATCGTCTTAGAATTACTGAAGGAGCTGGAAAATATATACTTTGTGGGGTCTAAGATGTATAAGAAAAAAGTTTCATACATAATGAGCAACTTAGTATACCCTCATTCACCACTAGTGGTGGTTAGGGGTATAAAAAGTACTTATTTTGCATAACTCCGAAACAGTTGATAAAACCAAACTATGTTATTTAGATGGCTAAAAGGCAAAAAAATAATTTTATTCCAAATCACATGTAATTTTGATCAAAATCGGGCAAATCATTTTCAAGTTATGATGAAATATATTTGCATAACTGCCTTATTTTGGGCACCTATTAGTCAGCCCATTAAAAAATCTGAGCCCGACGAAAAAAAACTGAAAACGGATTTGAATTAAGCGCTTTGAAATCTTTATATTCCATATATTTTATTTAAAGGCTCGAAAATGCTATGTTTTTTTTGCAGACCATTTTAATTCAAAATGATGAACTTTGTTCTACCCTCTGCCACTGCTATCGGTGAATGAAACTAAGCTTGTCATTCCGTGTAAAAGTTTTCTATTATACATCTAATGGCGATTTCTTTTCTGAGAAATATATTGCATTAATGTAACATTTTTTTATATTTTTGTGTTCGTTTGTACAAAAAATACAACTGTGGGAAACATTTTCAAGATCTTTTGTGAATATGTTGATGAAAAACATGCAAAAAATGTTTCATATTTTACCTTTACTTTAACTTAATGTGTTCATACTGCCCTGTTTAACAATTTTGGTGTTTACTACCTTGTTTAACGGATCTCGACATAAACAAGTCCCCTTCACTGGTCTTGAGGCAGTGCTCTTCGACGCTAGCTGGTCCCTTAGCAAATCTTTTCAGCACTTTGTACCGTGGCGCGGAATTTCCAGTTTACTGGAAAGTTGTTAACGTAACGCCAATTCCTAAAAAAAGGAATGGCTAATAACCCTGATTGAAAATTAACGCCCAATTGCAATTTGTTCGGCACTTTCCAAAGTTATGGAGAGTATGGTTAATTACCATCTTGTCAAATATTTAGAGTCAAACTACCTACTAAGCGACCGCTAGTATGGCTTTCGTAGAGGTTGCTCTACTGGAGACTTACTAGCTCTGTTATCGAAAGAATGGTGCCGTTCCATTCACCATTTTGGCGAAAGTAAGGTAATTGGCTGTAGGAAAAATGGCCCAAAAAAAATGAAAAATCGCCCAAATGAAGAATCGCCCAAAAGAACATGAAAAATGACCCAAAAAGTTATATATGAAATTTTGCCCAAAAGAAACGAAAAAAGGCCCAAAATAAAAATGAAAAATGACCCAAAAAGAAAAAAAGAATTTTTTTCCAAAAAAAAAAAATTTTAAATTACCCAATTTGCAAAACAGTGTTTATTATTCATACAAATGTAAGTTTTATGTAAAAAATTGCATTGCATCTTCAACAGCTGCGCGACAGTATGGACAGTAATACCTATTTGAGCCCTCCGCCAAACTTTGTGTACTATTCAATAGTTAAATATTAATTAATCACTGCATAGTTATAATCAATTACTCAAAACAGAATATAGCTTTTTGCAAGGTGGCATGTCATTAAGTCCAGTGTCGTAATGTCCATGGACACTGTGACACTTTTGAAAATGTCATAACGTACGTGGGCATTAAGACACTTTGCAAATGGGCATTATGTCATATGGTGTAACAAATACCGGCAGCGCTTACTAAAGCGTCTCGGCATAGCCGGCCTTCGGCCAGGCGCAAGTATTTTCTACTCTAGGGTATAACAAAAACCGGCTTCGTTAACTAAAGCTTATCTGCATAGCCGGCCTTCGGCCGGGCGCAAGGATTTTCTCGTCTATAATATTACAAAGACCGGCTTCGCTAACTAAAGCTTCTCTGCGCATACGGCCTTTGGTATAACAAGTACCGGTTTTGCTAAGTAAAGCTTCTGCCTTGTTTCCGAACGAAGACCAGTTTTTGTTATACGATGGAGGACAAAATCCTTGCGCCCGGCCAAAGGCCGGCTATGCAAAGCAGCTTTAGTTAGCGAAGCCGATTTTTGTTATACCATAGAGGAGAAAATCCTTGCCCCCGGCTGAAGGCCGGCTGTGCAGAGAAGCTTTAGTTAGCGAAGCCGGTACTTGTTTTATCAAAGAGGAGAATATCCTTGCGTCCGGCCAAAGGCCGGCTATGCTTCCGAGTTTGTAAGCTATGCTTTTGAGTTTGTCCACGGACACTATGACACTGGACGTTATGACATGCCACCTTTTTTCAATATATATAAATAACATTTAGGAATTCGACGTATAGTAATAATGAATGATTTAGACAAATAGTATGTAAGATTTTGACGAAATTTTAAAAATGAAAAATGGGCTATTTTTTATATAATATTTAAAATTTAAAAAACGAAAAATCACCCAATAATAACGAAAAATAGCCCAAAAATTTTGGGTCACTTTTCATATGAATTCAGGTCCAATTTTACATGGAATTTTTTTGGGCGATTTTTCATTTATTTTTTTTGGGCGATATTTCCTACAGCCAAGGTAATTGCTTTAGATATTTCCAAGGCGTTTGACAGAGTCTGGCATGGTGCACTCTTTTCTCTCGATTTATATCGAGTTTTCTCAGAGATCGCACTATACGAGTTGTTATAGATGGGGTTTCATTAAACGAGTTAAAGATTTATTCAGGGGTGCCGCAAGACTCCGTTCTTTCTCCTACTCTATTTCTTATCTTTCTAAATGACCTTCTTTGTCAAACTTCTAACCCTATCTACTATTTTGCAGATGACAGCAACCTTTGCCATTCGTACTCATTCGAATGCAGTTCAAGCGTATCCGATGTCGGTGCTATGAGGTAGAATATAAATGATACGCTTGGCCGAGACCTTGACATATTCTCGGAATGGGGTCGTGCGAATAGGTTCGATTTTAATGCCCGATAAACCCAATGTTGCGGGCTGACGCATAAACGCGCGACAAACCGGGGTGCCTCATCTGTTTATATGGGTGGTATAATTATTGAGGAATCAGAATCTCTTAATGTTCTGGGCATGAGGATACAATGTGATGTCAGATGGACAGAACATATATTCAAGGTGTCGAAAGAAGCATTCAAGTGCATCGGGTTTCTACGACAGTGTAGGATATACTTCACTCCATCTGATCTCCTTACTATTAATACCACCTATATCCGATCGCGTATGGAATACAACTCTCATGTGTGTGCCGGTGCTTCAAAGTTTATTTTGGAGCTTCTCGACCGCGTGCTGGAGAGGGCGAAGGTTCTCATTGCTGACAGTAGGGTATCCAATTCGGTTGACTCCCTAGAGCACCGTCGCAATGTGGGTTGTATTTGCCTGTTTTATCGCTACTACAATGGGATGTGTTCTGACGAATTAGGGATCTGGTTCCCGAAACCCGTACGTTTGTTCGTAATACACGTTTTTCCTCAAGAGCCCATCCTTATGTGGTCGATTGGCAGGTGAATCGTACAACGCATTACAGAGAGAATTTATTTTTTTCCGGACTGTTCGTATGTGGAATAACCTTCCTGCAGAAGTCTTCCCTCTCACTAACAACATGATTAAGTTCAAATCGAATGTTCACAAAAACTACGCCCTCTATCCTCCTTCCCACAACCTATTTTCCTAGTTCCAACACAATGCAATGCATTAGTAGGGGTCATCCCCTGATTGCCGGTCCTAACAGAAAAAAAAAATTGGCTTTGAAGTGACGAAAAAGACTAAAATTTCAAGAGAAAAATACAATTGCAATTTATTTTATTTTTGTAAAATTTTCTTACAGTCGGTAGGAAGTGAGGAAAAAGTGACTCCTGGTCACTTTCATCTTCCACAAATATTTTAAATGCTTGCAGGGTAAGTACATGTCTATGTTGCTATGTGTGAAAGTACACATTTAGATATACTTGAACATTAACTACATACTATATACAAACGGAGTATTGAAAAAGGCGCGAAATGTCGCAACGTCATTTTGGTTTTTGTTAGTCACTTGACTGAGCAAGAAAATGCTGAAGTACCGTATGAGGACAACGTATGATTTTTTATTCATTTTTCGTTTTTGTTGTGTTTAAACTGAGGAGGAAATAGAAGAACAAGCGATGTGCTAGTTAACTTTCTTGAACGAGTTGAGTTGTATTGTGTTTTGTTTTGTTGGCGGTATTTGATGGGAATGGGGATGTTTTAGTCAGCTTTTTGTTTTCTTGTTTGAAATATGCTGCAGTGATATCAGTTATTATGAGTACGACGCCCTTTGTCGTTGTGCGGTGACTGCCACAAATACACGGCTACGACATCGGCTGGTGATGCTGTTCATGCATGTAGTCCACTTGTCGAGGACATGCAAGTACACGTTTGAAGCAAAAGTCACTACTTACTGATATGAAAGATGCAAAAAACGCGATTTGGCGCAAAATTTGCTTTGACTTTTTAAGTAAAAGGGTTACCTCATGAGCAGTTGATATTTTCTTCGTTTTAACCATCAAATGTCCATTAAAATTAAAAATAATTTTTTTAAGATTCTCGTTCTGTGTTGCAAGTAACACATTTAATTGTTTGTTAATAAACTATTAAATGGACTTAATGTGGCATTGTTGGCAACTCTTATACGTCCACTTGAATGCACACAATCGCGAATTCTCATCGAAATGGAAAACTGCATCCGTGCCAAAAGACGTATGTAAAGAAATCGACAAAAAGGAGCACAAAATGCAGAAAAAATAAAACCTTTCGACCGATTTCTGCATTGGCATTGTTTAACTTGGCTTGGCTTGGCGATGACTGTGCTTTAGTTGAATTGTGCTCACACCCTACCCATTCTCTGTATAGTGTTGTGTGACGTGTTGTGAGTGTGATGGCTAGACCCTCTGCTTACCACTCAACAACCAAAACGACCGTTAGTTTTTTAGTTAGAACTGACTAATAGCGAATAAAGTCCGAACAAACATGGTCACACATGTACTTGGCTGGCTGCCTGTCGTGATGTGTTCTTCATTGTGAATGTGTGTTCACTGAATATCAAACGAGCAAATATGTGCAAACCACTTACCATCATCATTCTCAGCGGCATGTGCATTTGTGTAAGTTTGTCTGGGTATATGTCCTTTGACTACATATCGTTTTACATCACTGTTCTCGTCGTATTGACTGCTGTTGTTGTTTCTACCAAGACACATCATTATGTTGATGAGGACGATGGGGTGGGTTTTAGCTGTTGCTAAACCAAATATCCTCCAAATGCTGATGTTTGCTTAATATTGTCCAGCGCGAATTTGCGTCTCAGCATATTGTTATAAAATGAGAACCAAACGGCACGGACTTATTTTGCTTCTCGTCTACATCTTTGCATGACGATGTACATAAGTGTATTAGGGACCTTCAGTGTATTAACGCCAACATTTTTCTTTATTTGAAGACAATATTTTCGTTTAGTTTATCGCCTTGTAGTTACTGCTGATTTTTTCGATAGCAGAACTTTTCGTGGACTAGTTGACATTATCAGGGGTGTTCTGGAAATCAAAAACGCAAGAATTTGGAAGTTGTTTTTAATGCACTTTTAGGCCCTGAATTTGTAAAACGCAACGCAATCCCAAAAATAACATTGAAAGCAAAAACAATGTCAAAAATTTTTCAAAATTTTGTTGTTGCTTTCTACAGAAATACATATTGCGTTTAAAAATAATCAACGCCACAAGATATGCAGCGTTTAAAATTTAAAAATTCAATATTCATTTCTATAGAAAACAACAACAAAATTATGAAATATTTTCGATTTTGTTTTTGCTTTCAATGTAATTTTTGGCGTTGCTTTTGCGTTTTACAAATTTAGGGCCTTAATGTAATTTTTATAATTTTTGCCATAAAATTCTGTTTAATAGAGAAATATTTGTATAATATTTGTCATAAAATACTTTTATTACAGAAATCTTATCAAAATGCGACGTTTAAAATTGTTGCGTTTTGCGATTACGATTTCCAGAACACCCCTGTATTACTTTTTCAGAAGGTTCAATGAAAAAGGGTATATTGAATTTTTGGATTGTTATGACCGCTTGCGTTTAAAGTAACGATGTGTATAATGTGTACACAGTCTGTAAAACCGGACGAAATTAAAAAGTGATATGTACTTTAGATGTAACATAAGTGCATTTAGTTAAATTTTTGAAGCTCCCTAATAATTACACACTTACGCTTAAACCTGTAATATTTGGATGAACATATGCATACATACTTTTACTTCTTCTAAATTAAACATACAATAAATAATGACTGCGTCCCACATTTTTATTACGAGTGGCCAACAAGGCCGTCGCACTGTAATCCATATTAGCAAAGTCTGCAAAATTGTCTCCGCTCCTTTGTAGAAAACACATATTCTTAATTTCGCTTGTATATTTTTACTCTTGTCCAGGTTTTTTTTTATTTCACAGTCTTGAGTTTATGGTCAAGTCTTGAATTGTAAGGAGAGAGGGGTGAAGATAATGAAAAGGGATACAGCCTTGATCGTACTGTCAATTTTATATTTGTAATATGTTTAAGTTGAAGGTAAAGAACAAGAAAATTGACGACCCAATTGGATTGCGTATGAAAGTACACGCAGCTTTAATAAAATTTAAACAAACATGTTCAGCTAAGCCTGACTTGTCTTAATCAGCGTTAGTTGAAATGTTTAACAAGCATATAAAAATAAAGATTAGAATAACATCCTGATAAAAAAACAAGTAAGAGTGCTTAGATATGTACCTTTTACCGTGGTGCAATAACAACGAAAAGCTTTATAAATACCGTTCCTTACATATAAATAAATCCATTTTCTGCCACGACCACTTATTCAATACCACCCACATTTGGTCGAATGTTGTGCATTCCAAGATGCTTGTACCTAATTTATACTCTTTGGCTCCTGCCGTTCTCCAGATATACAGAAATCTTTAATGTTTTTGTATGGGATGTGCCACGCCCACTTGTTCAATCTCGCCTTTTTATACCCTTTTATTTTTACTTTACATTTTCGTTTACGTACATACGCATTTCATGTACCAATGTTGGTCAAAACTTAAATGAAATATTACAAGCTGTGTGAGTTTGTTTTCACTTACTTGCATTTTATTATTTGTAAGACTTTTGGTGACTTCACACCTTGAAATGCAACTATTTAAACAAAATGTTTCCCAATTTGTAATATTGAATTAAGAAAAATTTTAATACAACTATAATGAGCAGGAAACTAGAGTTGTCAAAACCGATTTCCGAAGAATTCGAATAATCGATTTTTTTTTCTATTTTTCCGGTTTTTTAAAAGGCCGGTTTTTAAAGTATTCGAGAAACCGGATTTTCAGTCTCGAATAATCGACCTTTTCTTTTCATATAATACGTATTGCACGTATTGCAAAAGAATTCGACAGCACAGAGATTTTTATAATTCCCATCAGTATGCGTTAAGCGACAGTTCTGGCTTTGGTTTCTGGTGTACAACTCAGCTCAATTGAGTTGAAATTATAACAACTGCTAGTGATGAGTTGTAAATTTTTTATGTTTTTGTAAACAGCACACAAAAACTGCAACTGAACTGGAGTTGAGTTGTAAACCGTAATAGAAGAACCGCTTAATGCTACCTCAAAAAAATCCAAAACGAATCTAAAAGGTCAAAAACAGTTAATAACAGTGACTTAAAAGAGTATTTTGAGTACAGAGGTACATTTTCTAAAATATCTTCCAAAATAGATAAAGCGGTCTGTTTAGTTTCATATTTCTTTATTTTAATTTTTTCATAATATTAAAAGAAAGGCACTGAACTTATTTAACAAGTTCTTTCACCCATATGTTTGTTTACATATTTAGTTTCATTATTTAACCAAAAACGCTGAATCTATTTTTAATAAGTTCTTTCACCTTTATGTTTGTTTACCTGAACAAGCATAAATGATTAATTAATGATCATTAAAACGGCAAAGAAATAAAATGCAAACTTTTCAATTATTTAATTTTATTTTATTTTTAAGTTTGTTATTTTGCTTAGTAATTAAATTCTACTTGTTAATATTTTGTATATAAGTAATTTATTTTCAATAAATTATGATTAATCTTTGGATAATCAACAGAAGGGCGTGTTCAATTTATTTCTTGTGAACGATCAGCTTATGTGCTGTTTTGTTCATTCTTCAAGAGATAGTGAAAGTCGGTTAAAAGTGCCGTTCTATCAGTTCAACAATTCCTTGTTGTGAATCGCAACAAGGAAACTATACAGTTATACACGGTCCTTACTTTTGTTATAAATGTACCCGTAATTGAAGTATTTTTCTAATTGAATATTGGGCAAACTTAAACTTTTTATGAAGAATGTCAAAACAAAATGTAAAAAAGTCAAAAAACATTTTCTGCTTTAAAAGTAATTAGCCCTATGACAGTATTATATATGGGAAATTCCATCTCAAGCCGACCAAGAGTGGGACCCGACCCCTTTCGATTTTAATGAAATTTGGTGAAAATGTACCTTTTATCCTATAAGGAACATATATGAACGAAAAATTAATTAATTAAACAAATTAAAATAATGTCAATAACAAATTTAATAATTGAAAATTATTTCGTTTACTCATGTTTTATCTAATGTAATATACCTATACACACTTTAAAAGTAAGTAAAAATACAATTATATAAAAAAAACAAGTTAGAGTGCTATATTCGGCTGTGCCGAATCTTTGATACCCTCCACCGACAGTTCGAATGTTTAAGGAGTAATATCTGTATGATGTCTATTTATTATGATTATCTTTAACTGTGACGATTTGTTATTAATTATGGTTTTAGGCGACTAAACTGTTTTCCGGTAGTAGGGTTTACTTGGGCCTAGGGTAAATTATGGACCGATCATCACGAAATTTCACAGCGTCATTTCTAGTCCTTTAAAACGTACCAATTTCTGTTATGATTGCATTATTTTTTACGGTATTAGGCGTATTAAACTGTTTTCCGGTAGTAGGGTTTATATGGGGCCTAAGGTAAATTATAGACCGATCGTCACGAAATTGCACAGTGTTATTTCTAGTCCTAAAAAACTGTAACGTACCAAATTTTGTTACGATAGCGTTATTTTTTACGGTTTTAGGCGTACTAAACTGTTTTCCGGGAGCAGTGTTTATATGGGGCTTAGGGTAAATTATGGACGGATTTTCACGAAATTTAACAGCGTGATTTCCAGTCAAATAAAAAAAAATTTTGCGAAATCTTATCTCATTCCGTGTTTGTTCCACCATTTATGTTGTTTTTTGTAACAAAATTATCAGTTTTTTAGGTGGTGGTTCCACAGTTTGATTCATAGCTCTGTTCCTACTGAACCGATTTTGCTGGATTTCAGTCCCAAACTGCTTAGGATAACTACAAGCAATTTGGCACCAAGTTTGTTCATTTCTTTTGAGGTGTTCGAAAGTGAGCGTGTTTTCAACAGACGGACAGATGGACAGACAGACGGACATGGCTAAATCGACTTTGAATTACTCAAGGACCCAGAATATACTATATATACTTTATGGGGTCTGAGATGAATAATAAAAAAGTTTCACACGGAATGACAAACTTAATATACCCTCTTCACAACTAATTGTGGCGGAGGGTATAAAAAAAAATGTTTGTAACAATGTTATTAATAAAAATATTTAAATAGATGTTCCCTTGAAGAAGTCAACATAAAATTGACGAAACGTTGGGAAAAAATGTAGTTAAATGTGTTTTTAATTTACAATGGAAAATTTTAGGCCCTATTAGCTTACCTAAATATCTAAAACTTCAAAATTAACACATTGGCCAAAAAATAAATAAAATACATATAGAAAAAAAAAAAAAAAAATTTTTTTTTTTTCAAATGTTATGTCATATTAAAAATGTCATAATTTCGCCGACTTAGCCGAATGTTGAGCTTAGTTCTTCAATATCTCGAAAACTACTTTACATACGAAGATGATTTTAATGTCATTTAAAAGAGAATACTTGGGGCTACAAACAATATATCGAGGGTTATTATTCAAATAGTGATATCTGGAATTTTTCAAAAATGTGTTTTTTATACAAGCGAGTTCACTAACTGAAGGGTGGGTGATCTGTCATTTAAATTTGAAAACAAAATTTTTCCGAAAACGTTTTTTTTTTATAAATATTGTATTGTGCAATCTAACACACACGTTTTTTTTTTTGGTAAAAAGTGCTTTCTACATTAAAAATATTACTTCATATAATAAAATGATAAAAATTTTTATTGCAAAGAAAACATATTATACATCAAAGGGTTGGGAATTGTGTCTAGATTTCATAAACTAATATATGGGACCTAAAGTAAAATATGAAGCCATCACCAAGAAATAGAATGGTAAAGTTTATACGATTTAACTAAATTGCACCACAATATCATTACTCGTTGGTTTTAGGTGTAATAAAAAGTTTTCCGAGAGTTGGCAGTATATGTAGAACCCACGGTAAATTATGAACCGATCTTTACGAATTTACCATGTGTAGTTATACGTTTATTATGGACCGATCTTCACAAAATCTGGTAAACTATGTTCTAGTCTTTTTAAACTAAATTGTACAAAATTTAACCACTTAAATGTTTTCCGAGAATGACCTATATATGGGACCTAAGTTAAATAATGGACCGATCTTAACAAATTTTGGCATTGTGCTTTTTATACCTCCACCACAATTAGTTGTAAAGAGGGTATATTAAGTTTGTCATTCTGTGTGAAACTTTTTTATTATTCATCTCAGACCCCATAAAGTATATATATTCTGGGTCCTTGAGTAATTCTAAGTCGATTCAGCCATGTCCGTCTGTCTGTCCGTCTGTTGAAAACACGCTCACTTTCGAACAACTCAAAAGAAATAAACAAACTTGATGCCAAGTTGCTTGTAGTTATCCTAAGCAGTTTGGGATTGAAATCCAGCCAAATCGGTTCAGTAGGACCAGAGCTATGAATCAAAATGTGGAACCACCACCTAAAAAAATTGATAATTTTGTTACAAAAAATAACATAAATGCTGTAACAAGGCACGGAATGAGATAAGATTTTGCAAAAATTTTTTTGATTTGACTGGAAATCACGCTGTTAAATTTGGTGAAGATCCGTCCATAATTTACCCTAAGCCCCATATAAACAATACTCCCGGAAAAGAGTTTAGTACGCCTAAAACCGTTAAAAATAACGCTAGCGTTACAAAATTTGGTACGTCACACTTTTTTAGGACTAGAAATAACACTGGGCAATTTCGTGACGATCGCTCTATAATTTACCTTAGGCCCCATATAAACCCTACTACCGGAAAACAGTTTAGTACGCCTAAAACCATGATTAATAATGCTAGCATAACAGCAATTGGTACGTCGTAGTTTTAAAGGACTAGAATGACGCTGTGAAATTTCGTGATGATCGGTCCATAATTTACCCTAGGCCCCATATAAACTCTACTACCGGAAAACAGTTAAGTCGCCTAAAACCATAATTAATAACAAATCGTCACAGTTTAAGATAATAATAACATCATACAGATATTACTCCTTAAACATTCGAACTGTCGGTGGAGGGTATCAAAGATTCGGCACAGCCGAATATAGCACTCTAACTTGTGTATCTTACACAGCAAAACAAGGAGTTAGTAATGGTAAATGATCTTAACCTAACACCAAATTGAATTTACATTCTGATCGTTCAAAATAGCAGTTGTTATTGGTTGCGAAATACAATTCGGCAATTGCCGAAACGGTTTAACGAAAACAATTAGTTACTTTTATCCAAAATACAATTCAGCAAATGCAAAAACCGTTTTATAATATTTAGGTTTTATTTTTACTAAAATTTTTGATATTGTTAAATTATAAATTGATAATATTCCAATTTAATTTTCATTAAATTATTTTTTAACGAAGGAAGGTATTTTACAACAAAAAATTAACTAGAATTTATTGATCGTTTTTCATTCTTGTTTGCACTAGGGCTCGAACTCAGGTCGAACTTATATGTTTCGAAAACAACGACATTCTCATCTTTAGAATTCTTTTTAGTTCTACTGTTTATTCACATGTTTATTCCTCACTTTTATTTTTATTTATAAAGAATACATTTAAAAAAAAGCATATATTTTCAATTCTTTCAATATATTTTCACTTATAGTCACATATTTTAGGTGCAGACAAAGCGGTTAAAATTTCTTGTCCGATTAAATACATTTAAGCTGTAGACTGAAAAATAATATGTAATTCATATGATTAATAATGCATTTTGTATTTCTTTTCGTGCGTAGTTAAACTATCAGTAAGACAACACAATCAATTGTGGATTTCATTTGAAGTAAATAACAACGGTTCCATAAAGTTAAAAGAAAGCATCGAAAAGCTAATTCAAGCTAATTAAATTGACGCATTACTTTTAGCTGTGATTAAGCATCAAAACTTATGGTTATACATAAATATAATTGAAAAATCCTATTTTGACAGAGCGGTTAATCGTGAAGTTGACCGCTATTATAAATAAAAAAATGGTTATATCGAGCCCTAATAGCGAAAATGATGTAACCAACAACATTTTAGATTTTTGTGTTTTGATGAAAATCGATAATTTTTAATCATTTGCATCATCTCTAAAAATCTCATATCTCTGGAAAGTACCATTACGAAATAAGAGCAAAAGCAAACGAAAACCTAGACTTGAAGCAAAGATATTTTAAAAAAACCTTCTCCTGTAAAATTTTACTTTTGTTGGTCACATCATTTTTGCTATAAGGCAGTGATGCTCATTCAAGCAAACAATTGTTTAGAAGCCCCACCCATTTGTTTTTTACGCTCATTAATTTAGTTGCACATGTTCGGAAGATGAGTTGATCTTGTTTCAAATACAGTGTGTATGATAAGTAATAAAATTAAAAAAAAAATGTTAATGCTTTTACGAAACTGTCATAAAAGCATAAATGTACAAGATTTTAGTACAGTATTTTTAGATATAATTCTTACTTTTAATATACAAACATGCTCGCAGTTCACACTGAATTTTTTTTATAGTAAAATTGGAAAAATTCCAATTCTTACGGTTTTTTAAAATTTTGAAAAAGTTACAACTTTAAAAGCCAAAAAAAAAAATAGAAAATTTAGCTTTGACTGTATTATTATAAATGTTTTTCAACCAAAACAATTTCTTTCTATTAAATTTAAATAAAACTGCTGCGCATAGTTTTGCGTATCTCTGTATTTTAAAATTCTCTCTCAATACATTTGCAAAACATTTTTGAGCACCAATGCTATAAGGGCTCGATATATTCGTTTCTTTATTCTATATTTTGGGTTTTATTAAACAAGAAAGTTAACATTACTTTTCGTGACACAACGTTCAGGCTCTTGTTTAGGTACGGCATATCAGCGTAAATGCTAAGCAGAGGCTTTGTTTAAAATAGTAACATGGTAAGCAATAAGAAACTTTTTGTGCCAAAAAGTATGTCATTAAGATCACCCACAAGCAAAAATAATCACAGCAAACAATATCACCCACAAACGCCGAAATGCCTAATTTCACCCCGCTACTGAATAGTGGACACATTTCAAACTCGAGTAGGAATTGGTATAACATAATAGAAATATAGTGCGGTCACAGCCCAAAACCAGCAAAAGTATCTAAAGATGGGTGAACTAAAAGATAAAGTTCTCAAAATCGATTTGCAATTTCGGAAGATTTACTCTTCGACCACACCAAATCATCTAAATCACACCCAATATAGCTTAGAGAGCAAAACTCTAATGCACTAGTATAGAAATAGTGCGGCATTTGCAGGCTATAAACCAAAAATGCATTGAAATAATATTTGATTAATTCTCTACCAATGTGGGAAAGTATCTTAGTTATGTCGAATATTGTAGTTTAGAGATACCCTCAGTTTTAAACAAATTTTAAATAAAAATTGTAAAATATGAAAGATTTTACCCCTTTTCTACTTGTGATAACTCAATTTATTCTGAATTCGACTAAAGCTATTATTCCATATGACTATAAGGAGCGCTAAACACCTAAGTGGACGGGAACCGTGATAAGGAGGACTGTCGTCCGGAATTGGTAGTAGGCAAGCTTAAGAATTTAATTAAGATTTGTTTAATTATTGGCAGTACATATAATATATGGAGAGTTCAGAGCTGTATCGAACCAAGTCAAAGAGTATTTTATATAAAAATATTCGAAAATTGGTGCGAAGTTCTTCGCACACTTTGACTTAATTCTGTTCTGTAACGGACTAAATGAAAAACTTTTTCGATTCTAAGCTTACGGAAATAAACCCTAGACAATGGCTAGAGAATTTATCACCCTTCACTTACTCAACTCAAACTATTTTCGATTTTTTTTTTTTTTTTTTTTTTTTTGACTCGGTTCGCTTTAGCTCTGAAGATTCAATAAAAAAATAAAAAAACAAGTAATAAAGTATCCTACACCACAGTATTTTAAAACACATTTACGAGAGTGTACCCTTAGAAAGTTAGTGAGAGGCAGAGATTGCGCCCTAACTCCCCTTGTAATTCTATTTTTAGAAAAGTGCATAGCTCAGGTATGCATATAAATATGGATCTATCTTTAATAGACTTGGTCCTTGTGTCAGTAAGAACCTATAAGCCAAATTTTATCAAATTATCTTCAAACTTGTGACCTGTACTTTGCGCACAATGTTACATGGACAGCCTGCAAGCCAGCCGGACGGACATCGTTAGATCGACTCAGAAAGTGATTATGCATAATACCCTCTCCACTATTGTGGTGTGGGTATAATTAAATAAATGAACCCAGCGGTAAATATTTAAAGGACCGCAAGTGGCAGGCCTTTTTGAAGGCCTCTATACTCCTTTCTAAAAGATTCGCTTCGCATGATATCCTGCCTTCAGAAGTATGCCTTCTAGAAGGCGTAAACTTCTTTTTAAAAGACCTTCTGAAATATTCAGTACACATTCGCTACTCCCTTCTTTGAGAAGTTAGAAAGGAAGGTGTTCAGTTTTATTTACTTTTTATTTTAAGTGACCTTCCTTACTCCCTTCTTTGGGAACGGATCGAAGTTGTTTTTAAAGGAAGTGTGGAAGGCCTTGCGCCCAATGACAACCTGTGTAAAAAATAAATAAGTATGGAATGCGGCGAGAAGGGCTTCTGACTGCTTGTGACTGCTAAATAAGGCCTTCTATTAGTCCTCTTTACTCATTCTAGTTACCGCTGGGAAGGTTCGATAATTACATTATATATGTATTTACGTTTTTATTTTGGTACAAACACTAGCCAATTTTTTTTTATTTTTTCAATTATTTTTGGGTTTTTATTTAACCAAATTAAAAATTTCTTCTCTTTTTAAGATTTTTTTTAAAGGATCTGTACGTGAAAATAGAAAGTTGAAGACAGGTGTGTGTTCACCAAACTTATTCTTAGCATCAATAATATTTTTACTTAAAGGACGCCAAAAATGTTGACTTTTGCAGGCCAGAATTATTTAGATTATTTTTACCTACCAGTTTGTGTGTGGACCTGTGTTTTTAATATATCGCGGGTGTTTGTATTCAAGAGAACCCTTTTCCATTCGAAACATCTTTTAACTGTCCGAAATCCCTAGAAATAAACGTTTATTCATGCAATATACCTACAGCAAACGGCAATACATTCAAACATTTATATGTATATTTGCACATACCCTGTAGGAAGTCAAACACATTTTTAAGTAACTTCAAACTGGTTTTTGTATAACCAAGTCTAGTTGATTAAGTGACTTTTTTCCTTGTCGACGACTGATTATTTTAACACAGGCATGTCATAGGCAGTAGTCAATTATTTTTAACTGACTACTAGTATACTAGTATAGTCAGTTTATAATAAATTATTTAAATTTTAAATAATTTTTGTCAAACAAATATATGTTCATATGAACACACATATCGCTATTTGCCGCAAGACCGGCATAACTCAAAAAAATACATTTCGAGATAAACGCATTTAAAGTTTTTAATTTGCATAACTACTTAGAAAAACAGAAGACGAGAATGTGTCAAACTGGAAAAGTATAGAAGATATAAAGATCAATTTAATACACAATATAAAGAAAAAGAAAGCGAACTATTCTGCATCTCTGGCTCCAAAATTTCATTTTTTGAGTTATGCCGGTCTTGCAGCAAATGAGAGATATGTATATCTATATATATTTTTATATAGAAATAATTATTTAACAAAATTTTAATTACTTTCTCTTAAAAACAACATTTTAAAAGAATATGATATATGGCAATATTTTAGATCTTCTAGTCAACAACATTAGCCTCGAAGAAAGTTTTTTGCTAAGATTAATATTTTAGAAAATAATTAAGAAATTAACAACAAAATACCAAACTTTTTATATACGTTTTAAACATATAAAAGCCGGATTTACAGCCTGTTCGTCGATCTTGAACGTTAATGTCAAGTGACCTAATTTTGAAATTGATGTCTTCCGATTCGGATGAAATTTGCAACAAGGTTAGTCTCATTGGATAGTAGTTAAGACGCAAATTTTCAACAAGATCGGTCGAAAAGTTTCAGAGTTAGAGGGGGTCAAGGTTGCCATACAGGTATTTTTTCTCATCCATGTAACTTATTACCTATTTATTGGTGTTAGCAAAATTTGTCCCAAGTAGCTTCGATAGCTTTTTGATCAATACATATTTAAAAAAAATTTTTTTTCGTTATTTTACATTTTTTTTAAACTTAAAAATTTGTTTCAGATTATTGTGTCTTAACTACTTTCCAATAGGACTAACCTTGGTGCAAGTTTCATCCAAATCGGAAGACATCGATTTCACAATTGGGTCACTTGACATTAAATCCGGTTTTTATATATTTGAAACGTATATAAAAAGTTTGGTATTTTGTTGTTATTTTCTTAACTATTTTCTAAAATATTTACCCCTATCGCAAACAATTACTCCCATGAAAATGTTCCCATATTTTTTTTATTTCGTATTGTGAATGATTCCCATAACAAATTTTTTGGGAATGAATTCCCAAACTTAAAAAATTTAGCATCGCCAATGTTTACTCCCGCGAATTTTTTTTAATAAATAAATTCCCAACAAGTGTTGATGTGATCGAGGAGGGAACATGTTAATTGTAATCTGTTTTCAAAAGTAGGACTAAATTAAATTACTTTTTCCTTTTATTGAAGGAGTGTACATAAATAAAATGAAGATAAACACTATTCATTATTTATTTTATTACATTTTTATAAGTATTTTATATTGTATATTTTTCTGACAAGTTACTCACAATAGAGACTTTTGTTTACAAAGCACTGACAAATAACTCACAATAGAAATTTTTCCTCCCAAAATATTTGCGATACCGATTTTTTGGGGATGGGAATTTAGGTTTGATCCCATATATCATATTCCCATAACATTCGCGATAGGGGTGATTAGTTTTAGCAAAAAACTTCTTCGAGGCCAATGTTGTTGACTAGAAGCAGTGTTGCCAATTTAGCCATTTAGCGGCTAGCTTTAGCTATTTTTCATCCTGTTTAGCCATTAAAAAATGAGTTTAGCCATTAGCCATTTTTCAACTTATTTAGCCATACATTTTTTTTGCCGTTTTTCTTTTAACATAATAATTTTCAATTTCTTATAAAAATGTATTAAAGTAAAATAAACATTTTTAACAATTCAAACTCATTTCAATAAAATCACAACTTTTACAAATGTTGGAAATCGCTATAAACTATGATGATGAAACATCTTTCAAAATAAAGCAGTAGTAGTCCGATATTAAATTTATAAAATGGATCAACATAAACATCGGTGCTTCTTTCTGTTTGCAAGTATTTCAATGAAGAGATGCAGGCGGCAAAAAATTTTGTATAGAAATTTCAGTTGCATGGTCTAATGATGTAGTAGAGACGGTATTTACCCAAGTAACCATCGTTTAAAATAATTTGCGAAAAAGGATAAATTAAGCAACCGTTAATTCGATTTAAGCAATAAAATATTTATACCAGCACCACAATAGTGGAGAGGGTACGATGCAATTGTGCTGATGTTTGTAACATCTTAAAATAATGGTCCTAAGCCCACCTTTACGTATACCGATTGACTCAGAATCACTTTCTGAGTCGAATTAACGACGTTTGTCCTGCTGGCTGGCTGGCTGTTTTGGAGATTATTTGATAAAAGTTGGTACATAGGTTCTAATGTGGTGTTGACCGACTATACTTTCTTACATGTTTTTTATTGTAGATCTGGACTGAAAAGGTTGGGTGAATGTTGTCGTTATTATGATCTACCTTCAAATTATTAAAAACTAATAGGGCCGAGTGATTCTTATGAGATGAAAAATAACGACATCGATGATTTAATTTTTTAAATATCTATCAAAATATTAATTTACGTTTATTCTTATTTAACAAATTGATCTTAACTTACAATTTCATCGTAAAGCACTTTAAATGAATTATTTCTGTTTTGTTATTGAAATTTTATGTGTTTTTATATAAAAAAGCTTTTAGCCATTTTTTACCGTAAATTTAGCCCTTTTTGGTCACCAAGTCTTGGCAACACTGGTTTTGTCTCTTTTGTTGTATTTTTTTGTCACTTAGAAGAGCTTAAATATTGCCATATATCATATTCTTGTAAAATGTTGTTTTTAAGAGATAGTATTATACAAACAAATTGCATTTGAATAAATGGCTTGCTGGCTAACTTTGAGGGGCGGACGCCCCCCCCCCCCCCCCCCTAAAACACAACTTATCGCTACGAAATTTTTTGTATTTTTTTTTACATAAAATTGAACCGATTTGGGGGGCGAGAATATAAGAAATCAAAATAAGTAAATAACGGCCACCCTAATGCTACATACATAATTGTTAGTACATAAACCGATTTGTATTGCTTTAATTTTTAATTATTTTAATATGTTTGTTTATATCATTGGACTTCATGGCATGCTTGTTTTACTTTTTTTCTTTTATTTGTGTTTTACGTGTGCATCTATGCAATATGTTTGGTTGATATCTACATGAGATTTAAACCAATTTGTAGTCATTTGAAAAATGTATAGTTAGTTTTTTTGCAATTGACTATTTTATGCACTACTGGGTATTAACTTACATATAGATACATAATAACAAACATATATCCGCATTTGAGTCTGCATAATTTGTCAAAACTATGCCTGTCTATTGCGTATTGTAACATCTCCGAAAAAGTAGATTCTACTTGAACGATTCCTTCCAATTGTAAACTTTGAGAAGATACACTTGCATGTTAGTGTGACTGTGTGTATGTATGTTTGATTGGAACTTTGAATTTAAAATTAATATATATACATTAGAGCGACTCACCAAAAAAAGTGCTCGATGTACTCTCCTAAAAATGAACCTTGGACTTTTTTAAGATGACATTTAAAATATTTCGGATCCAGCTTTGACCTCTCGTGAGCTGGAACAGTTTGAAAAAGGGTCTATTTTTGCATGTTTTGTTAATTTAAGAATCTGTTTCTCTACCAACATATACAAGTTGGGTATCGTAAGAAAGGTTTTTTTAAGGCGCATCCAACTGTCCAAGGACGATCATCCATGTCCTTTTTTTAAGGATTTTCTTTGAAAAACAAAGGTTTTTGAATTTTTTGTTCGGGGTTGTTTGTAAAAAATGTGCCAAATTAACATATTTTAATCTAAAGTCAGTTTACTTAAATACATGTCTCAGCTTTGTTTGAAATTCGTGCTAGTTCGCGTTTTGACAAAAATGCAATGGGATGGTAACCCATCGATTTAAATAGGGTATATGGGTATCAAATTTTATCTTTTGCCAAGTATGTCATCTTTGTATGTAAATAATTTAGATTTGTGCAAATTAGATGCATTTTACACGGTGCTCTGGAATATATATAGATGCAATTTTGTAGTAACTCTAATATGATAGCGGATTTAGTTTCAAGATCATGTATGGATGAAAATAGAACTAAAGAAAGAAAAAAAAAAATGATCCACGACTTTTTGGCGGCATATTTTTTCCGCAAATTAAAAAAAAATTCAGGTCGTGGATCATTTCTTTTTTTCTTTCTTTAGTCCTATTTTCATCCATACATGATCTTGAAACTAAATCCGCTATCATATTAGAGTTACTACAAAATTGCATCTATATATATTCCAGAGCACCGTGTAAAATGCATCTAATTTGCACAAATCTAAATTATTTACATACAAAGATGATATACTTGGCAAAAGATAAAATTTGATACCCATATTGCCCTATTTAAACCGAAGGGTTACCACCCCATTGCATTTTTGTCAAAACGCAAACTAGCACGAATTTCAAAAAAAGCTGAGACACGTATTTAATTAAATCGACTAAAGATTAAAATATGTTAATTTGGCACTTTTATTACAAACAAACCCGAACAAAAAATTCAAAAAATTTTATATACAGTTGGACGCGCCTTAAAAAAACCTTTCTTACGATACCCAACTTGTATATGTTGGTAGGGAAACAGATTCTTAAAGTAACAAAACATGCAAAAATAGACCCTTTTTCAAACTGGTCCAGCTCACGAAAGGTCAACCCTGGAGCCGAAATATTTAAAATGTCATCTTAAAAAAGTCCAAGGTTCATTTTTAGGAGGGTACATCGAGCACGAATTTTGCTTCCATACAACTTGAGTCGCTCTAATATACATACATATATACATAAATACTTTGAATACACACATGTGCCTCCAAACTTACTTATGTATATATAACTATGTATATACTTTGTGTACTTATGTAATATGTATGTACTCGTGCTATTCATGTTTTGTTGACTACAAAAAACAACCAAACTAGAAATAATATTTAATTTCTTAGTCGATTGCTTGTCTAAAACATGCGAGCAAATGTATGGTTCAGTACACAAAAGACTCTAAACGAAAATCACAAAATGCGACAAAACGCCAACGGCTACTCGCGAAGTGAATTAAACATCGTTGACGTCAAATGGACCGACCCTTTGCCAATATTTTCTTTCTTTCATTATGTTTGCCTTACACTCATAATAACATTCGCACACACTCTTATACACGAAAAGCCAACGACGCAGATAGTGTCTAAAATACACACATATATATACATACTCATGCATTTGTATGTTGTATAAGTATAAATAAATACACATTCATATATGGTGTTGTTGATTTTTTTTTTATAAAAAATACCTTCAAAGCTCACTTCTTCCCTCCAACATTCTACCAATATCGGCACCAACATGTGGACTCTGCCCATCAAGAACTTACTTGCCATCGTCCATTAAATTTCTGTATGTCAGTTCTTGTATGAATATGTCTCAAAATATGTGTGTGTGTGAATGAATATGGCCTTAAAAATAAAAAAGAAACAAACCTCGAAGCATCAACAGCAGACGCAGCAGCAATATTAAGAGGACGCCATAAGAAGCACAAACATCCTTCGATGGATATGTTTGAATGTATGGGCTATTCCTACCTATGTATGTTTATATTTATGTAATTGTATACAAAAGAGTGTTTTCTACGTTTCACTGTCGATGTGTTTATCGCGAATTCATCTATTCGTTTGAAAGTTTTGTATACATACTTGTCTTTAGTCAGACGTTTAAACATACAATCACACATATTTACTAATACAAGTGTTTATTCACAGTTACTCTCGTAACACAAATCCACACACATGTACAACGTGTATGGGCAATAAAAAAGTGAAATGTCTGCATATAGAGAAGTGCACACATACTGTCACATACACTGAGTGTTACTGTTTTCCGTTGCTTTCGACGATGGGAAACGGTAGCGGAGGCAATGGAATAAGAAGTAGACCGACCTATACAAAAACGTGTCTTTTGTTCAAAAAGGACATTAAAAAAGCGCGCGTGTATATTTTCTACTGCAGATATTCTATCAGAACATAACATTAGAAAATACTTGGCAATATACTTAAAACGTTTACATTAGTCAGGCCCTTGTTCGTATGAATAGTTCTAAAATTAATTGTAACTTTTCGCAAAATTTTGTTGTACTTGGGTTTCGTATCTTATTATTTTGTTTTGGTTGTAACACTTTGATTTTTAGTAAAAAGTGTACGGTTAAAGGGACGACATACAAATACAAAATATTCCGATATTCGTACTGAGCTTAACTGCCTATTTCACGATGTCACTCGAACGTTTACGTTCGCACAAATACATATGAAACAAAAACAAAACTAATAAATTTGTTTTTGGTTTACATGTTATTTGTGCGAACGTAAACGTTCGTGTGACATCGTGAAATAGGCAGTAAGAGAACATACTAAACAGACTAAACATATGTTGATGCTATATTAAAATGAAATTCATTATGCAGTTCGAAGAATGTTTGGTGTTTAAATAATTAAACAACGCCTGAAAAGATATTCGTATTCTATATCCGTTTACCAAAATCAGAAACCAGATAATGAAAAAATAACTAAAATAAAAAAAAACCTGGCATTAAAAAGTTACATATTTCTTTAATATTAAAACATATTTTACGAAATTTCAAGAAGTTTAAGAGAATAAGTTTAACCCTTTTTTTATTTTACGACGCTTAACTGTAATTTTTGTTTTTCTTAAAATTTATAAAAAAATATAATTAAAGTATATCAGATAATTGTGGTGTGGCTCAATCAGAATTAAATAATTCTTGACTTAATATCCCGTTTTTTTTTTAAATTTTGTAATGCATTAGATTTGCATGTATACATATGTATATATGTATATGTTTGGCCTTGTCGCACTCTAATAGGTCGACAGATGTGAAAAACATACACGTGAGCACCTGTCATATGGCCCTTTTTTACTATTGTGGTGGCATTTATTGCGTTTTCCAACCGCCTCTGAGTGTGAGTGCACACACAGGTGGCAATTTAAGTGCACAACCCGGCAATATTAGACATTCGTCTCTTGTTTATTTACTGGAGCTATTAAAGCTCCGCTGCTTTTGGAAATATGCTACCAGCATCTGTTAGGTAGCAACCCTTGAGTAGGATTTAATAGATCTCTCTTCTCGAGGTAGTAAGCCGCAATGACCATGTGATTCCTGAACATATACTTATTTTTGAACGGAAAACCGAAACAAAAAAGCATTTTCCGCAGAAAGCATAAGTTTGGAAGCCCCAACTGACTTATACTACTACTGACTTCCAAGGTACTACACAGGCGCGGATCCAGCTTGAGCCCTAGGGGGGGGAATTTTGTATGATACAAAAAAGTAAAAACTTTGTTTTTAAAAGTTTATTAAAAACAATATGTGTATAAGGGTAAGTCCTTTTTGCAATTTTTGCGAATATCAAATTCTTCATCGCATAGCCGTACAGACCGTGAAAAAATATTAAGAAATTATGTATTACTTTTTCGCGATCGTGAAGAAAGTTTCCGCACAAAACGCGATAAAGTTTTGAATTTCAATTTTTCTCCTTACTATACAAAATTAACATTTAATTACAAAATTTTAAGTATTTTCTAAGAATTTCATGAATGTAACAAGATCTTACCATTTGTACGGAAGAAGGGCGCAAAAAAATCGAGCCTCTATTTCGCGGTTTTTTTAATAAACTAAATTTTAGTGGCAAATGATAGATGTTGTGATAGATGAGTTGTTTGGCGGATATGGACATTTCCTAGGGTCACGAACGTACGTTCGTACGCTTTTGATGTACAAATAATATAGAAAACAAAACTTTTCCTAGCATTTTTTTTTTCGATTCGACAGTATTTGGGTAGCTATATGTTTAGTGCAAAAGATGGATTGCATCGAGTTTAAGTTTTCATAATGATAATTATAAACATGTGGTCACGAACGTACGCAAAATAGAAGTCAACTTTGGCTGACAGTAGTGAAATCTAAAAATCTGGAAAATGGAACGGAATATTCAAAAGTGATTAATATATTTTAAAAGTGTTTAAGTGTAGGTCTCCATCTAGTATTTACAAAATAAAATATCTCTCTTGGTTTTTTGTTTAATTGGCTTATGTACCGGTCGCGAACGTACGATTTTTCTTTATGTTTTTTTATTATTATCACCATGCATTTTCCCATAAATATCTTAAAATTTCCTTAACAAAAAAACTTGATAGTCCTTTTACAATTGATTGTAATGGAGAGATTGTGAACAAAGTGTGCAAACATAACATATTTTTTGCATGTAAAATAGGTATAAAAAATGTCTTTAGAAGTAGAAAATATAAGATAATAGAAAATTTTCCTGTTTCCAGCGCAATTTCCTCAAGTTAAACAGCTGAGATATGCTATGAAACAATTCTTTTTTAAAATCATAGACTTTTTTTATAATAATAAACAATAAAAGACGATGGTAATCAACATTTTATTTTTTCGTCCTGGTAGACCATTCTGGGGAAATGCCCATATATAATTTTATAATTTTCAGCAGCGTAGCTATTAAAGTTGCACAACATATTTTTTCATTATGTAAATCAACTCGCACTTTAAACTTAAAATTTATTTCATTAAACCCAAAAAAATAGCTTTGCATTTTTGTTATACAGTTGCTTATTTTATGTATTTATGCCTGTATTCATAAAAATATTTTAAATTTAATAAAGGCTTGAAAATTATCCAAAATAAACGTTTATTAAATTTTATAATCATTTATGAACATGGGTGCTATAAAATATATAGCAAATATAAACAATAAATGTACCATATATAATGTGTATGGAAATTAAAAAAAAAATTTTGAGGATCTTTAGAAATTGCATTTGGTGCGGAAACTTTTTTGGCCAAAATGTCCTAAAAAATAATTTTCATTATCAATACTAAATTGCCCATCGCGTGGTGGGTTGCAGAAATTTGGTCCAAAAAAAGTCATCACCCTAATTAAAAAAAAAATCAACAAAAAGGTTAAATAAAATATAAGATCAGTTCAATATACATTAATCTTTTTAAATAAGCAATTTATGATTTCCTTGTGAGGCAAATTTAGACAGTACAGTCTATCTTCTGTCATTGTTGATCTGAGCCATGTTTTTACTCGAGGATGGGTAGGAAATGACCTCACGATCGTAGCTTTACTGACGAGCATTGAAACGAAAATTTGAAATATTTTTCTTAGATTTGGGTAGATATCTTCATCACAATTTATTAAAGCATCTACAACGTTATCTGATTGAGAAAGCTCAAGTTTAGATCTTAGTAGGTGTTTATCTCTTTTATCAAATATAATCAGCTCATCAGCTAGTTGTGGTTTTAACAGTTTTGTATCTGTATATGACTTGATTACACTTTTAGGTAGAAGTTTAGGCAAGTTCAATACATTTGGGATATCTATTGGGAAAGTTGTTATGGATCTTCTAAAATAAATTCAATAAGAGGAATGTAACCTACAACTCGGTAGTAATCTTCAACATTTTGGATGTGATTATTTCGTTCAAATCTTGTCTTTTCGATAGGAACCTCGATTTGAACGCAAATAACTTTAACTTTTTTTTAAAAATCGCTTTAAATTGTTCTTCGGCTTTATTTCATTTCTCTTCAAGGTACATTATTAAAGTTTTGATAAGGCTTGATCCTTTTTGAAGATCTATAACTTGCTTTTGTAAAATGATACTAAGTGGCTGTGTTACAATAGGTTTCACACTTAATATGTATATTCCGCAAATAAATTTAAAAGTACTAATTGAGTTCCTTAATATAAAGGTAGAGATACTACCTTTCCACTCAGACATTTTTTCCAAAGCTTCTACTATATGATGTACACTTGTTGCAAAGAGGCATAATGAAGAGAGTTTGGCTCCCAAATACTTTGCTAAAACAATTTTCGCTTGGGATGATTATATTTAAAAAATTTTGTCGTTTCTTTAACAAATGATTCAACTTTTATATTAATGGCACTTTATTGCTTTTAGAAATTGAGTTGTTTGATTTATGGGAATATCAAGGCGTTTGTTTCGCATTTGTCGCTTTTCCAGAAATTTTGAACAGCACCATTTTCTGCTAACACCCATCTGTTCCATCTCCTACACAAAATTTGTCAAAGCTTTAAGAACTATTGATGATAGTGCCTTCGCATCAATTGACACATTAACGTCATCAATACCTTTTGAAGCCTCTTCAAATGCGTTTACAACAAAGCAATAAATTCTTCCCTAAAAACTTTTGTTGTATGTTGAAATATCTTAAAGATATTTTCCCCGACAAATCCGTGCTTTCGTCAAAAATTATCGAATAGAATTTTGATTCATATAACACATAAATATATATATATATATTAATATTGGAAATACTAAGGCTTTTTAATAATTCAACCGCACGCATTATCAAGTCAAACGTTTAGTCTTTGGATATAGATGGCACCTGCTGGGATTGAATGTAGAATAATAAGTAATTGATAACGGTAAACTAGATGCTTCTTTGGAAATATCTAATAAATAACTATAAGGATTAAGATATGGATACTTATTGAAAATCGTTGGAGATTTAATAAAAAAAAAAAAAAAATAAAAAAATACTTATTAAAAATTTCGTTAGAGATTCCATAAAAAAAACCTTGCTGGGATTTCCATTAAAAAAATACATTAAAAAAAAAATTATTATTGGGAATTCTTGTATTATCGAAATTAACAAAACATATTTGTATAATTTACGGGGGGGAAATTTCCTTATTTCCCCCCCCCCCCTGAATCCGCGCCTGGTACTACATAAGATCTTTGTTCAGCCGCTATTGCAAAAGATCGTACAAATCTCTTGAGATCTGTTAACTTTAGATTTGTGCATAATCTCAGGTATGAGGTGCTGTACCTGATCATCGCGGAGGATGTAACACTAAAAGGTAAAATATCCTTAAGATGGTCCCTTCAAACTCCCGGGAGATCTTATAAACCGACTGAGGTCATGAATGCCCAAAACTATATCCCTGCAACTACTGCGTATGACTAGTGCGTAAGTGCTCTTATTTTGGAGATCCATATTTCGCTGACTATTATAACGATACATATTTTTTTATTCTGTGTCGAAAACAATTAGAAATTAAATTCTTATTTAATTTACAGAGAAATAGTAACGTATACCTTTGGTCAGTAGTATTGAAACAGAAGGGAATTAAATCCGCGACCCACTACTAGCGTACCAGGTCAATCTATAACAAATATATGATTCGTTTCAAACCATACCTCGCATTTATATATGAAAAGGATTAAGGTGAACTGATTAATTTCTTTTCAGTAATGAAAATGAAAATTTCCAGGCGGTGAATTCTACTATAGAAACTATCGTCTCGAAGCTGAGGACGGACCACATTTTAACCTTTTTTTTCTATTCACCCAGTTTGAACAGATCGTTTTGCTATTTCTTTATTTCTTAATGGTTCTCGTGCTACTTTTGTATATCACTTGTAGTGGTAAAGGGTATAAGATGATATTTTACGAGCAGGTCTAATTTATATATACCTACATACATACATGCATATGAACAAATATTTGTATATGAGTGTGTGCTATAGATATTAGTTCACTGTTGTATGACATCAAGTAGACCGTTATAATAAGGCGAAACGGCAAAGACAGCAAGCAGCAAAGTATTTGAGAAGACATCGTTCTACTTATAAATTTACCAATAACTCTCTCACGCTGGACCCGTGTTAAGTATTGCAAAACAGCAGAATATTTTCGCGGAATAAAACCCCTTAACTAAGCACATCTAACGTACTACCGTTAGAAAATTTCATTTATAGGGGTTGTTCTAGCAGATGTATCATTTATTATTATTTTTTGGGTGAACATTGACCGTTTCTCAATCAATATATCACAAACAGAATGATGGGTATTGATTTTTTAGTTTGTTTTCAATGAATGTGTTTAATGTTTAATATAAAAATTTATAAATCTAGTAGATTTTACAAGAACTTTTGAAAAAAAATTTTTTAAAGGAAATTCTTTTTAACAAACCTTTTCTTACAGTTGAACAATAGCGACTTTTGCAATTGTAACCAGATGAATTTCTATTG
Organism: Pollenia angustigena; assembly: GCA_930367215.1. Taxonomy (NCBI): domain Eukaryota; kingdom Metazoa; phylum Arthropoda; class Insecta; order Diptera; family Polleniidae; genus Pollenia; species Pollenia angustigena. The sequence continues at coordinate 140,920,168 of OV884056.1, read as the reverse complement.
AGACAATTTTATCATTATTATAAAAATTAACTTCAAATTGTAGGTAACAACAATTAAGTTTTGCGTCTTTTGCCCGTAATTTCTACAAATAGATATCTAGCTGTGCATAGATATCTATGGTTTTTATAATTTTAAAACGGTTTTCTTACGTACGGGTTAAAGTGTAATCGATTTACGATAGTTAATTCACGTAGGCAAAATTAACGTTAAAATTACCAAAATAGTGTTACCGGATAGAAAAAGATAACTGCAAGGTACGAACACGACTAGATATCTATATATATAAAAATAAGTTGGATTGTGAGAGTAATTGATGTTTTCTGAAATTCGTGATTTTGTTTGACCATATTTACATTATGCAATCAACGCCGCAACTTTCGCATGCAACTTTTTTGTTTGTAAACAAGAGGTGAAAGGGAGAAAACGGGGTTGAAAAAGTTGAAAAATGCTTCAAAAAAATTTAAATGTTATGTGAAAAGAGTTTCGTAGCAACTACTTTAAAAGAAAATAGAAAAAAACTCGGCGTTAATTGCGGTAACTGCGGTCTTTCTGTAAAATTCACGTGGAAGGTGGCGTCAATACCATGGTTTTTATGTATTAACGGTCTTCAAATGTGTATTGGTTCATGAGTTATAGCCATTTTATTGAACACTGCATTCATTCCGAAAGAGGTATTTATATTCCCATACAAAATATCAACAAAATGCCCTCCATTTTGAACTCCTCCGAAACGGCTTGACCAATTTTTATGAAATTTTGTATGTGTATTTGTTAGGTATGAGAATAGGTCGTAGAGTATATTTTAGAAGGCGCAAAATATTTCAATGGGGGTAAAAGTTTTCTTAAAATTTGGTATATGCAGACAATGTAACATCTGAGAGAGAATAGGGAATGGGGTGTGAAATAGAGTAAGAGGGCTAAGAGCTCCCCCTCCCTATACCTTCGTAACTAATCAACCGATTTTTTGAAATTTCGCAGGCAAATAGTGTTACAGTTGGAAAGACCTATAGCCTATAGCTTTTATTATTTAAGGCGTGAGATAGAGCAAGAGGGGTAAAAGCTCCCCCTCCCTCTAACTTCTTAACTAATCAACCGGTTTTCTTGAAATTTGGCATGCGTACACTGTAACATCAGAAAGAGGACAGGGCATTGAATAGGGCAAGAGGGGTAAAAGCTCCGCCTCCCTATATCTTCTTAACTAATTAATTAATTTTCTTGAAATTGGGCAGGCAAATAGTGTAGCATCTGGAAAGAACTATAGCCAATAATGTTTTCTTAAAATCTGTTACATCTAAAAAATGCGATAAAACTGGTACTATACAAGTACGTAAACATAAGCGCGAACAGGTCATAGTAGACGCCGAGCTGGTCAGAGCGCAAAGCTGATTGAATGCCAGAAAACAGTTCCAAAGCGTATTTCAGCGCCGAAGCATTGTTTATGTTATGTTGTTATGATTTCAATTTGTTTGGAAAACATTTAAAAAAAATTGAAAACATACATTTTATAAAAAGTAAATAAAACATGCAATCAAAAAATTAAAAAAATAATAATAATTCAAATAAATAATAAAAATTAAATAAAATCATAACAATTATAAAAAAAATAAATAATGCAAAAAAGTGAGTTTAAGACAAAACAAAACATATGGCTAATGACAAAATCCGGAAAACCGTAGCACGGCATTGTAATTTAAGTCGGACTATTCTTTTAAAGTCTTCATATCGTAATAGTTTTCCTTACACCCTACTGGTTTCACCATTCCCAATATTAATACTAATGATAAAATAATGAAGCCACATGTCATGCAAGTCAAGCTCTTGCATTTTGGGCAAAAAAAGTTGGATATCATCTCACGGTAGCGCTCACCATTCACAGTTACCTTACGATTCGCATCATCTTTGAAGAAGTACAGGGCAATTATGCCACCAGCCCATAAACCGCACCAAACTGTGACTTTTTCTGGATGCATTGGTATCTCTTGCAATGCTTCTGCCTGATCTTCACTCCAAAATCGACAATTCTGCTTATTAACGTACCCATTGAGCCAAAAATGAGCTTCGTCGCTGAACACAAGAAGCGCGCGATGAACTTTCTTAACAGAGCACGCATTTTGATAATAAAATTCAATAATTTGCAAGCGTTGTTCGTTTGTAAGACAACTGATGGTTAAATTTATACCCAAACTGAAAATGTTAGCGTCAGCTGTTTAAACCAGTGTTGCCAAAAAGATAATAGCTAAAAAATCACCCGATACTAGATTTTGTTGTAATGTAAAAGGGCTATTAAACTAGAATTAACATAAACTTTTTAAAATTTTCTTGTATTTTACTATCTTAGGTGGTTCCCCAACATAGATTTAAAAATCATTATATAAAGTAGAGGTAATGATGAGCAAAAAATATATATTGCTTAAATTTTAGTCTTAAAAGGGCAATACCATCAGAAATAAAATTAAAGTAAAACAAAAAGTAAAATACACAGAATTTAATTCTCCACCCCTGATGTTACACTTCCTACCGCTACGTAACTTCACGTTTCTCATATGTGAGCATTACAATCAATTTAAATTCATAACAATTTTACGCAGAAGTATTGTGTGTAGTTTATGTTGCACTAAAACTCTCTGATGTTCGCGACGTTTCAGTTCATATTCCTAAAGACTTTTTACAATACGTTTAAGCTGAAAACAATTTGAAAAAGATGCTAATATTTGCACAATTTTCCACCCCAAAACCCAAAGGACTTTTACTATAAGACAGATCTTACATGTTCGTGATGGACAATTCTTCAAGCGAATCTAATCATTAAAACTAACAGAAAAGGGTCCATTCGATGACTTTGAATTTCACGTTTTCAGCTGAGTAAGAGTGAGGGAGGGTATATAATGTGCCTTTCGCTTTTAATATTTATTTTGATTTTCGTGTTTCTGATGAGACGAACCGGCACGCGAGACTAAACTAATTAAAATGTTCACATGTGTGTATTTGCGCAGAAAATATTATTGATTAAATTCTGAATGGAAAAAGCGTGGATTTTTAAACGTACGTTTTGTATGTATTCATAGAAAACACTTTCATTGATTTTGCTTTAGCATAAATTTTTTTGTACAGTTTATAATAGAATTGTTAAATACGAGTAAGTGAACTTGGAAGCGATATTTGAAAGCAATAAACAAGATAAATATAAAGAACAAACGTAAGGAAAACTCCTTCATAAACAGTCATGTTCTAAAATTAAAACTGAACAAATTTTGAAGTTTATAATAATACTTTTTTTCACTTCATACTTTGAGTTTTACCTATTTTTACCAGAACTACTCTTAAAATAAAAAACTTCTTTTATTTTCAACAAAATTTGACTGAAAATGTTTATCAATTTTAATTTCACTCGATTATGATTTCTAGAAATTGTTTTTTATATCTTGAAAAAATATGTTTTAAGTTGTATTTTAAGCTCATAGACAATTCTATCTAAACAATTCAACTTCAGTTTGTTTATTATGTACAACAGACACCTAAATACCTTTTTTTTACCCATTTTGCCCCAAAGCTTGCTTACTGTACTAAAATATCCTGTATATATGTATATATATTTAAAGAACAAAAGGCTGCAACAAACCGTTTTTATGAAAAGTACCAAAAGTACATAATTTTAGCATGCTTTACCCCCCCCCCCCCCCCCCCCCCCAAAAATATAGTTTTTTTTGCTGTCTTTAAGTTAGAAAATGTGTATGTTCTACTTTGCGCAAAATTACTTTAAAAAATAACATGTTTACAAAAAGTACCAAAGGTACGAATTTTTGCCCTGTTTTGTCCCTTTATGTCCCTGGTTATAGCTTTTACTAAGTCTGTCTTCATACGGCTCATGTCTTATTTACATAATTGCTACTTTATTGGCGAGAGGGACGAGGGGAAAAGAAACGAGTACACGGATGCATGTACTGTCTTTACGTTTTGCATTCTTATTCGTTGTTTAATTTTGTTTTTGTTTTCAATATCAAATAAAACAAAATAAAAAACATGTCGTCAACGTGACATGAATCATTTGAACGCCAATTCATGTTCAAAGAAGAAAAAGAAGGAATCATGTTAACAAGACATGAGTCGTATAAACTCAGACTAAGTAAAAAAATAAATAAGCTTTTTAAATTGTACAGTCTAAATGGATTGGATAAATATGTATTACCCACAATTTCCCTTTTTACCCCTAAAATCCCGATTTCAAAATTTACTAATTTGTAACATGCTGACAAAATTATGGAAATTCGTAGGAAAAAAATTGCTAATTAAGGATTGCAAAATTATTTAAAAAACGTGTTTACAGAAAGTACGACTTTTACGCAGTATATTTTTTTTAAATTAATTAAAAAATACTTTTCTGAAACTAAACTTAAATAAATTGTTAAATATCAATTTGCCCGAAGCTTCAAGGATTGCAGTGTTATAAGCAGGGCAAGTTTTTAATGCTTTTTGCTTGAAAAATATATATTTGCATATTTTTTAAGTTTATCCCAAAAATACAAAGTGGCCCAAAAGGACCGAAGGGGGTTTAATTCTTTATAACTTTTTTAATTATGAATTATTATTCTTTTTGTTGTTATTTTTAGCATTTTGTAAACAATACTTCGGAAATCAAGTAGGAATAACTAACGATAGAACAAAATTTATTTCACTCAAAATCTTGCGAAAAGTTATGAAAAATATGTTGAAAAGAGCACGTCTATCAGTGCGAGGGTTGCGGGTTCGATTCCCGCCAGAGACTCTGGTCTATTTCACTGCAACGGGCTGAAGGTCTAAGTTACTGTTGTTCGTTTAATTAAGTTAGAATCTAATTTGTAATTGTATTTATTTGCAACTCTTATATAATTAAAATAAATATATTAATAGTCATTTTGGGCCACCCTGTGTATTCTTTGCATAAATTTGCATATTACGCGGACGTAAAAGAATAGTTCAAAATATGTATTAAGAACAAAATATTTATTGGAAAACTTTAAGTTTTTAATCGCAATGTTGGTTTTCTAACGTTGTGCAAGTCAAAAAACCACAAACATTTATTTTAGTAAAAGCTTAACCGGTGAATATATTGACAGGCACACGCCTATCGTGAACAAATTCGATAGAAATTTTGTTCACGATATGGGTGACTATATCCATGTAAATTAATTAGCCTAATTGTGGTTGCCGTTGTCGTATAAGACTTTGTCGTTTTGTTAGAAATTAAAGAAACACACAATCCTTGTTCTTTAATCTACTACAAAAAACAACACAGTTGTTTACGAATTTTAAATTTGGGTTCGGTTCCCAGCTTTGTCAAGAATGAAAAAATTATCAAAAAATTTTAATTAATTTCATGTTGTAAATTCCTTTCTTCATTGAAATAATTTAATAAATATTAAATTTGATGAACTTTAGCCTAATTAATATATAAGAAACCATTAACAGTAAAACAAAATAGCCACAATACTAATAAATAATTGAAAATTATTAGTTTTTCTTTCGTGTGTATACTTTTAAGATTTTTCGGTATACATATTTGCATGCATATAAAGAAAGGTTTGTTGAGTATACATAAACTTGACCTGGTATAGGGAGAAAGCAAAAATCATATGTTTGGGCTTGGCCAGCTGTCCTTTTTTCTTGTTTAATATGGAGATAATTTTGACAATTTGGAATTTTCAGTTAACACAAAAAAATTAAGAGAGTGACGCATTTAGCTAATCGAATGTTCATTGATTAAAACGTTTCCACTTTCGTACGAATTTGGTTTCCGTGACACCCTTGATTATATCATACGTATTTTATTGAATAAATCCACACAATTTTGTGATCAGAATATCAACATCATAAAAACATTTATTTAAATTAAGAGAAATCGTAGACCAATTTGTATCATCCCAATAAAAAATTTTATCATTTTGCTAAGCACTAAACGTACATTAAAAAACATAAGCGCACAAATATGCGCTATGCAATAAGACATACAGAAATGCAGTTAAGTAAGTAAAAGAACTCTCAACAACTTATATTAAAACAAGTAAGAGTGCTATATTCGGCTATGCCGAATCTTATATACCCTTCACCATGGTTTGGAAAGAACAGAAGTTTAAATATATATTTAAATACATATATATATACATGTATATTTATAAAATATATATCGTTTAGTTTTATTTAATTATTTGCACATGATTGCGTGCTATTAAATATATTAAAAGTTTAATTAATATATAGCACGTTAAGTTTTGATCGAATTTCAGTATTTGGTCATGCCGACATCTTAAAGTATAAAATTACCATTTACTTTGGTGATAAAACTTGTAGTCGGGAAGTTCTATGGTTCACGAAAATATGTATTAAAAAAAAACTATATTTTTGACATTACTTTTTTTTACCGATATTCCGAGTTTTTCTAAAGATTTCCGATATTTTGATATCTAAAACGTATGAATAGGTCATAATACAGCTCTAAAATTTTAGTTTTTATAAAAATGTTAATGTTGTTAGTCCTTTTTTGGAGTATTTTGCACATAACTTAACCATTTTTAACCGATTTGGCAGATTTATATACCAATGTGCTTAAAAATAATATTTCCATTAAATTGGCTTATAGGCATATATATATATAGCTACATATTTGTACATATATTTAAGCAAACTTAATTATAAAAAAAACAAACTTAATTATAAAATAAAAAACAAACTTAATTATAAAAAAAAGTAACTTTTGGGATTTCAGTATTTTGATTATAACTCAGCCATTTTTTAACCGATTTGACAGATTTATGTACCGACGTGTTTAGCAACAAATTTACCATTTATTTGTGTTATAAAACTTGGACTCGGGAAGATCCATGGCTACCGAAAATGGGTATTTAAAAAAAAAAAATTAATTTTGGTCATTACTTTTTTGTATCTGAACCGGTTTTCCCGAGTTCTTTATAAAATATGTTCTACTTAAAATTTCCGATATTTTGGTATATAAGTCATTTCCATAGAACATATGACAGCCCTAAAATTTAGGTTTTTATACAATTTTTAAAACGTATGAATAGGTCATAATACAGCTGTAAAATTTTAGTTTTTATAAAAATGTTAATGTTTTTAGTCCTTTTTTGGAGTATTTTGCACATAACTTAACCATTTTTAACCGATTTGGCAGATTTATATACCAACGTGCTTAAAAATAACATTTTCATTAAATTGGCTTTTAGGCATATATATATATATATATACCTACATATGTGTACATATATTTAAGCAAACTTAATTATAAAAAAAACAAACTTAAAAAAAAATAATTTCAATTTTTGGGAATAAAAAATTTTAATTTCAAAAGATTTTGTTATTTGTGCTTAATTCCCAGTTTTTATTCTTGATAAAAACACTTGAAATTTATTGTTGATGGGATAAGCTATTCCTATGCATTTCACTGGTTGCTTAGGCCAGATCATCAGGAAACTTCATCCATAAAGATTTTAGACAAACTAAAGATATTAAACCAAATAAAACTGTTAAACGTATAAGACTTATAGCAACAGTTTTACTTGTAACAATATCAAAGCTTGAACAAAATACATCAACAATAAAAAAAGTGGGCTTATCTCGTCTTACACTCCCCACTACAATTAGTTGAAATTCTCTCAACATTAATTGTAGTTGTAAGTAGGTTAAGAAAAACCAAATAAAAAACAAACAACAACTTACAAAAGATGTTGTCAATTAAGTGTTTTTTTAGGCCGTGCACTTGCCTGTTTATTATCAAAAAGTAATTTCAATTTTTGGGAATAAAAAATTTTAATTTCAAAAGATTTTGTTATTTGTGCTTAATTCCCAGTTTTTATTCTTGATAAAAACACTTGAAATTTATTGTTGATGGGATAAGCTATTCCTATGCATTTCACTGGTTGCTTAGGCCAGATCATCAGGAAACTTCATCCATAAAGATTTTAGACAAACTAAAGATATTAAACCAAATAAAACTGTTAAACGTATAAGACTTATAGCAACAGTTTTACTTGTAACAATATCAAAGCTTGAACAAAATACATCAACAATAAAAAAAGTGGGTTTATCTCGTCTTACACTCCCCACTACAATTAGTTGAAATTCTCTCAACATTAATTGTAGTTGTAAGTAGGTTAAGAAAAACCAAATAAAAAACAAACAACAACTTACAAAAGATGTTGTCAATTAAGTGTTTTTTTAGGCCGTGCACTTGCCTGTTTATTATCAAAAAGTAATTTCAATTTTTGGGAATAAAAAATTTTAATTTCAAAAGATTTTGTTATTTGTGCTTAATTCCCAGGCAAGTGCACGGCCTAAAAAAACACTTAATTGACAACATCTTTTGTAAGTTGTTGTTTGTTTTTTATTTTGTTTTTCTTAACCTACTTACAACTACAATTAATGTTGAGAGAATTTCAACTAATTGTAGTGGGGAGTGTAAGACGAGATAAACCCACTTTTTTTATTGTTGATGTATTTTGTTCAAGCTTTGATATTGTTACAAGTAAAACTGTTGCTATAAGTCTTATACGTTTAACAGTTTTATTTGGTTTAATATCTTTAGTTTGTCTAAAATCTTTATGGATGAAGTTTCCTGATGATCTGGCCTAAGCAACCAGTGAAATGCATAGGAATAGCTTATCCCATCAACAATAAATTTCAAGTGTTTTTATCAAGAATAAAAACTGGGAATTAAGCACAAATAACAAAATCTTTTGAAATTAAAATTTTTTATTCCCAAAAATTGAAATTACTTTTTGATAATAAACAGGCAAGTGCACGGCCTAAAAACACTTAATTGACAACATCTTTTGTAAGTTGTTGTTTGTTTTTTATTTTGTTTTTCTTAACCTACTTACAACTACAATTAATGTTGAGAGAATTTCAACTAATTGTAGTGGGGAGTGTAAGACGAGATAAACCCACTTTTTTTATTGTTGATGTATTTTGTTCAAGCTTTGATATTGTTACAAGTAAAACTGTTGCTATAAGTCTTATACGTTTAACAGTTTTATTTGGTTTAATATCTTTAGTTTGTCTAAAATCTTTATGGATGAAGTTTCCTGATGATCTGGCCTAAGCAACCAGTGAAATGCATAGGAATAGCTTATCCCATCAACAATAAATTTCAAGTGTTTTTATCAAGAATAAAAACTGGGAATTAAGCACAAATAACAAAATCTTTTGAAATTAAAAACAAACTTAATTATAAAAAAGAGTAACTTTTGGGATTTCAGTATTTTGATTATAACTCAGCCATTTTTTAACCGATTTGACAGATTTATATACCGACGTGTTGAGCAAGAAATTTACCATTTATTTGTGTTATAAAACTTGGACTCGGGAAGATCCATGGTTACCAAAAATGGGTATTTAAAAAAAAAAAAAATAATTTTGGTCATAACTTTTTTGTATCTGAACCGATTTTCCCGAGTTCTTTATAAAATATGTTCTACTAATTTTTGGTATATTGGTATATAAGTCATATCCATAGGACATATGACAGCCCTAAAATTAAGGTTTTTATACAATTTTTACTTTTTTTTGTACGGGAGGTACCACGCCCACTTCTCCCATCCCGCCCACATTTTGTAGGGTGGTGTGTATTGACAACCAAAATGTGTGTACCCAATTTGGAAACTTTGGCTCTTACCGTTCTCCAGATATACAGAAAAAAGCAATAAAAATACAACAACAACAAGGGATTTTTGGAAAAAATTAGAGGCAGTCGTGGTTTTTTGATCATATCTCAGCCATTTGTGGACCGATCTTGCTTAATTTCAATAGCACGAAATGGTGGACTATATGTGACATAAATGTAAAACAACCTAGCCGCTATCATGTCTGGTTTTCCCGGAAAACACATATCAAGCGTAAGACGGACAGACGGACAGACGGACATTGTTAAATCAACTTCTCTTCTCATATGGACCCAGAATATATATACTTTATGGGGTCTAAAATCAATATTGTGGAAATTACAAACAACATTTTTCATTTTTCGAATTTATTCTATGAGCTAAATTTCAGTTATGTATTTTATAAAGCTTTTTTGTAATAGTTCTATTCCTACTATTTTTCAGAAATGACTTTATACACTACCAGACTATTATATTGTATTTTCTTTTTACATTTTACCTTAGCCTTCCGTTGGAAAGCAATGAGGTATATTGAATGTACAGAAAAATTTACAATTATTAGACACCAGCAGAATGTAATGCATTTTCTGGCCCGCTACGGCCGTCGTCAGCATTCTTTGTGTCTCACTGGATAGTGTTACTTTATAAATTGAATGTATTTAACTCAACTATTTTAACAAATAGAAACTTTGAATTATTTCCTTCCGAAGGTAACTTTATATTATATTCAACATTTTTTTTTTTTTAATTTTTCGAAATTATTCTATGAGCTAAATTTCAGTTATGTATTTTATAATGCTTTTTTGTAATAGTTCTATTCCTACAATTTTTCAGAAATGACTTTATACACTACCAGACTATTATATTGTATTTTCTTTTTACATTTTACCTTAGCCTTCCGTTGGAAAGCAATGAGGTATATTGAATGTACAGAAAAATTTACAATTATTAGACACCAGCAGAATGTAATGCATTTTCTGGCCCGCTACGGCCGTCGTCAGCATTCTTTGTGTCTCACTGGATAGTGTTACTTTATAAATTGAATGTATTTAACTCAACTATTTTAACAAATAGAAACTGGGAATTATTTCCTTCCGAAGGTAACTTTATATTATATTCAAAATTTTTTTTTTTTTAATTTTTTCGAATTTATTCTATGAGCTAAATTTCAGTTATGTATTTTATAAAGCTTTTTTGTAATAGTTCTATTCCTACAATTTTTCAGAAATGACTTTATACACTACCAGACTATTATATTGTACTTTCTTTTTACATTTTACCTTAGCCTTCCGTTGGAAAGCAATGAGGTATATTGAATGTACAGAAAAATTTACAATTATTAGACACCAGCAGAATGTAATGCATTTTCTGGCCCGCTACGGCCGTCGTCAGCATTCTTTGTGTCTCACTGGATAGTGTTACTTTATAAATTGAATGTATTTAACCCAACTATTTTAACAAATAGAAACTGGGAATTATTTCCTTCCGAAGGTAACTTTATATTATATTCAACATTTTTTTTTTTTTAATTTTTCGAATTTATTCCATGAGCTAAATTTCAGTTTTGTATTTTATAAAGCTTTTTTGTAATAGTTCTATTCCTACAATTTTTCAGAAATGACTTTATACACTACCAGACTATTATATTGTATTTTCTTTTTACATTTTACCTTAGCCTTCCGTTGGAAAGCAATGAGGTATATTGAATGTACAGAAAAATTTACAATTATTAGACACCAGCAGAATGTAATGCATTTTCTGGCCCGCTACGGCCGTCGTCAGCATTCTTTGTGTCTCACTGGATAGTGCTACTTTATAAATTGAATGTATTTAACTCAACTATTTTTAACAAATAGAAATTGGGAATTATTTCCTTCCGAAGGTAACTTTATATTATATTCAACATTTTTCATTTTTCGAATTTATTCTATGAGCTAAATTTCAGTTATGTATTTTATAAAGCTTTATTATAATAGTCTGGTAGTGTATAAAGTCATTTCTGAAAAATAGTAGGAATAGAACTATTACAAAAAAGCTTTATAAAATACATAACTGAAATTTAGCTCATAGAATAAATTCGAAAAATGAAAAATGTTGAATATAATATAAAGTTACCTTCGGAAGGAAATAATTCCCAATTTCTATTTGTTGGAAATTACAAACGTAATGACAAACTTATATATACCCTTTTACACCTCTGGTGAAGGGTATAAAAATAAGGGTATAAAAAGGGTAAATTAAAAGGCGTAAATATGTATAAAATATACGTATATGAAGTTCATAAATATATTTAAAAAATTTTAAAAAGTGAAAAACTGACCAATTTCTTTTTAGATAAAAAGATTTATAAAATAAAAAAACAAAAAATAAAAAACAAAAAATGAATGGGATTCGAACCAGTAAACCAATAAGACATTGTTAAGAGGCAGACCGTTTAGACCGTTCGACCATCGAACCGCATGAGAAGTCGTTGTTGATTTGAGTATGTGATATCCATAATTATTTATATTAAATTAAAGTATGTATGTGTTTGTTGTTTGTGTGTAATACAGAAGGTAATATTAAATAAAAAAAAAAAAGAAGTTTACCGCAAGTATTTTAAATGAAATAACCACAAAAAAACAACTATTTTACAGGGTTACCATTAACCGTTTTGAAACGTAAACTTTCGTTTTGGTTAATAAAAGTCGCAAACCAATTTAAATGTTTTTTATTTATCAATAATACAACATAAACATACCAAGAAATTGCTTAAATTGTGTATGCTTTTAAATCGCTTTTGTGCAGAAGATATTATCAGGCCTGTTCTGAAAATCACTTTAACTCAAATCACGTGATTTGAAATCACATGTGCCTACTGAAATCACACGTGTGATATTTTAGCGTCCCGTTTTTGTGTGATCTTCAATTGCAGAAAGCACACCAAGAAACACAACAACGGTATGACTTTCAAAACACCACAAAGTCACAGGTGTGATTTCAGAACAGGCCCGTATATAGGTATATATGAATATATTTTTGTATAAATTGTCTAAAAAAGTGACTAATATGTTATCAATGTCAGCAATAAAAAGGCAAAGATTGCTTTTAATATTTTGACGACACTAGATGACTGTTCGTTATGTTAGCGGTTTTTTGTAGTCGTAAAATTATATGATGAGGGCATTTCTAATATTCCCTAAATACAATTTTTTTTAGAGTGGATAACCCTGCTTGTTTGTATGGTTTTTAAGCAGTGTGACCATTTTGGCAATTTTGCAGCTTTACTTAGATTAGCTAAAATACTTTCATTAAGCGCTTCGCATTTTTTAAGCATTTTAATTGAATGTTTCTAGCTTTTTTAGAATTATTTTAAAAATTGAAGAATAGGTATTGATATAACTTAAGTTTTTTATGTATTATAATAAATTATAATAAATTTTGACTAAAAAAAATAGTTGTAGTCAAAATGAAATTTCGTATGGAAATGGATAATTCTTATTTTATTGTAAAAAAATTTTCATTTTATTTTTTTACAAGACGATAAGCCTGCATGTTTGGGCGATTTTTAATGAAGACTTTTAAGTAGTGTGGGAATTTTTTATTTTTGAAAGTAAATTCAGCACAAAAAACTTAGATTTAGCTGTAAAATTTCCATTTGGCATTTTATTAGCTTTTTAGAAAAATGTTTTAAGCTTCTTTTGATTAATTTTTAAAGTTGGATGAAATAGTCTTAAGCGGCCCATACACTTGCAATATTACTGTATATGATATTCGCCATATTATTTAAATTTTGTCCTATATTATGCAATAAGTCGCACAATGGTTTCATTCATTCAATAAAAAGGTGAACATAAACTATAGGAATAGCATAAACAGCATTATACAATGTTGCCAACACATTTCACTTTCTTTTCGTTGTGCAATAAAAATCAAAAGTCTTTTGATTGTTGCCAATATATTGTGCTACCATCGAATATCGCATACACATTGGCGATATAATTGTACAATACGTAAAATTGAACAATTTTATTGCAAGTGTATGATCCGCTTTAGCGATTAAAACTAAAATAAATTGTTATAAACTAACTTTTACGCAATTAATGATGACTGTTTTTTTAAAATATAAAAAAAATAATCTGGTCTAAATATGTCTGTAAATTCTTTTAAATCAAAATAGCTATAAAACCGTTTGTATTTTGTTTTTATTAGAGGGCCTTCCAATTTCAAGGTTAACCAATTGTGGTATTTATATCTGATGCTTTATCAAATCTACCTAAATACTTGTTTAAATATTACCATTTATTTTAATTTTGTTTAAAATGAGTCACTTAAATGTATAAGGATTTAAAACAATATAATGAACAACTTTAAGAATTATTTGTAGCGTTTTCAAAATAATTTTTAGCATTTCTTTGCCTTGCCTAATGTCAGAGTAAGCTGTGAACAAATTTTAAGATCTGTTTCTATGTCATTGGGTTCGTCAATAAAATTATCCTAACTTAAATGTTTCTAGCTTTTTGATTAAATTAAACATTTACGTACGCAAATACTTATTGTTGTATGTTTTGTTTTCAAATAACAAATGGGATTTTTTTTAGAAATAATAATATTTTTTAAAAATAATATGGCAACACGTGTAAGATTTTTGAATTGAAATGTAAGAACCCTGCAAATAAAATTGGACCACCTGACCCATTTTGATAAAATGGACTACTCCATGGACTAGTCCGATGTAATGCAAGCATGGACCATGCCATTGTTAAAAAGTGTTTGTAGTGAGACGACATGTCTTCGTTTTTTAACGACATGCTTTCGTGTTTAAACGACTTCAAAACTAATCCTCTTGAGTATACGATGGAGTAGTTTTAAAACTACTCCTTACTGGTCCAAAGGTGGGTTATATACCATGGAGTAGTTTTAAAACTACTCCTTAGTGGTCCAAAGGTGGGTTATATGGTCCTCTCCTAGGACATCGTAATGTTAAATAGACCAGGTTTTTTCCATACGTTTGGGTTACTTTTGGACTAGTCCTGGTCCCTTATGGACTACTCTTTACACGCGTGTTTGGACTGGTCCTATTATTTGCAGGGAAGAGACAATCCGTCTCTATAACTGAAAAAAAAAGCAACAATCATGAAAACAATGCCTACCAATACACATAAATAACTTTTGCATATTCGTACATACTTAGGTATTTAAATTTAAGCCAAAAACAAATTGTAAAATATGTTTTTTGTTTCACATGTAAGGCGAACGATGCATATTTATATTGTCAATAAAATGAAAAAATCAAAAATCGCTGAATAATTTTAAAATCGTTTATAGAAATATTTATGGAAAAAGTTAAAAAATTTTTGTTTGGTAAAGGTGGAGATGCCGAGATTTGAACCCCGGCAATATAACAAACAAACCTTCTTGGGCAACCGCCCAGACCATTGAGCTATTAACCTTGTTAATAATAAAGCATTATAATAGAATATACTTCGTCATATTATTAGTATAATTTGTAGGTATGTATTTTTCAATTAAAGCGAACAATCATGTACAAGCATGTGAACATGTTTCAAATAAAAAAACAAAAAAACAACAACCACAAGGGTTTTTTTTGGAAAAATTAGAGGCAGTCGTGGTTTTTTGATCATATCTCAGCCATTTGTGGACCGATTTTGCTGAAATTCAATAGCAAGAAATGGTGGACTATATGAGTTATTTTGGCTATAAAACTTGGACTCGGGAAGATCTATGGTTCCTGAGAAAGGGTATTTTTCAAAAAAAAATTTATATTTTGGTCATAAATTTTTCGTATCTGAACCGATTTTCCCGAGTTTTTTATAAAATATGTTCTACTAAAAATTTCCGATATTTTGGTATATAAGTCATATCCATAGGACATATGACAGCCCTAAAATTTAGGTTTTTATACAATTTTTAATTTTTTTTGTACGGGAGGTACCACGCCCACTTCTCCAATCCCGCCCACATTTTGTAGGGTGGTGTGTATTGACAACCTTAATGTTTGTACCTAATTTGGAAACTTTGGCTCTTGCCGTTCTCCAGATATACAGAAAAAAGCAATAAAAATACAACAACAAGGGATTTTTGGAAAAAATTAGAGGCAGTCGTGGTTTTTTGATCATATCTCAGCCATTTGTAGACCGATCTTGCTGAATTTCAATAGCAAGAAATGGTGGACTATATGTGACATAAATGTAAAACAACCTAGCCGCTATCATGTCTGGATTATCCGGAAAACACATATCAAACGTAAGACGGACAGACGGACAGACGGACATCGTTAAATCAACTTCTCTTCTCATATGGACCCAGAATATATATACTTTATGGGGTCTAAAATCAATATTGTGGAAATTACAAGCGTTATGACAAACTTATATATACCCTTTTACACCTGTGGTGAAGGGTATAAAAAAATAACATTTCAAGTGCTACGGCATTCCCTTACCACGAAGCAGGTTTGTAAGGGAGAATACTAAAAAATAACGGTATCAAAACATTCAGTGTGTAAAGCTGATCGTTACATCCAACAATTTTTATGTGCGCTGAATAATGCGCTTTATGTGTCAAAAATGTATTGCTTCAAAGTGGGAACTCGCCATATAAAATTCATGTCTTCCGTAAGCGCAATGGTTAGCGAAACTTTTATGTTTCTCCCTTACAAACCTGCTTCGTTGGAAGCTCCATTTTTTATTGGGATTATATCCTTTACCACAGGTCGAAAGGTTATATGTATGTATATAAGTTTGTCATTCTATTTGCAATTTATTGTAAAAATATTGATGTTAGACCAGAAAAAATTCTCGCTAATATATTTTTTAATAAGCCATCAATCAAAAATCATATAAGTCCGACCGTAAATGTGGTTCAAAGTGTGAAGTCGTCTGACCAGAGGAATAATAACGAAAAACCTGGAACATCACGATTTGCATTAATAAATACAGGAGCTGTGCCAAAAAGTACTAAAGTGCAAACAGGCATGGACAGATATGTAACAATAACTAAGAGAAAGGCTAGCCCTAGGTCCACCCAACAGGAACGCACGGCCAAACAATACAAAGGCTCTAACGTAGTCTCTTTGCCAACAAATGGTAACAGATTCTCTGTACTATCCATACCTGACGATGAAGAAGCAGAATCAGCTAATGGAACAGCCACTAAAGAAGTTAAACCGCCACCTATCTATCTGCGGGAGCAAACATCAAATAGCATAGTCAACATGTTAATTCAACTGGTAGGTAAGAATAATTTCTACGTCGTTTCTATACGACGCGGGCAAATTCAAGAAACCAAAATTCAAGCCTGTACAGAAACGAACTTTCGTATTATATCAAGACACCTGGACGCAGAAAATAAAAGTTACTATACATATCAATTAAAAAGTGCTAAGGGATTGATTATTGTCATAAAAGGCATAGATAGTTCTGTTCCTACAGAGGAAATAAAATCTGCCTTAGAGCTAGAGGGGTATGAGGTAAAATCTGTTCATAACATTTTGAACAGGAATAAAGTTCCTCAACCAATGCACCGCGTTGAAATATCGTTTGATTCATCGGTTCTCAAAACCAAAATTCAGTTCATCCCATATACAACTTGCGCTACCTACTCAACAGAAGAATAACTGTTGAGGAGCCATTAAAACGAAAGGGTCCCTCCCAATGCACAAACTGTCAGGAATATGGGCATACAAAATCAAAGTGTAAATTGCCTCACGTATGTGTGGTTTGTGGCGACGCTCATAAAACCGCCGAATGTAATCGTTCTAAAGCTGACCCGAATGTTAAGAAATGCAGCAACTGTGGCGAAAATCACACGGCAAACTATAGGGGTTGTAGAGTCTTCTTGCATTTAAAAAAACCATGGTCAGTCACATGCGCCCAGCCCAGCCGCTGGCTATATTGCTAGTACTTCACAAACAAACAATCAAAACCAATCATATGCCCAAGTCTTAAAAGGAAACCCTAAAGCGAAAAATCCCCCGAGTACTTCTAACGCAAAGCAACCTCCATACGCTAATGTTCCTAGGGAAGGTCTACAAATGTCTTCTGGAAATATGCCTACCTCAATTGAAAATTTAATTCAAACTATGAATAACTTCATGGCCACTATGCAGAACATGTTTCAAGAAATGATGCGAAACCAGAACATGCTCCTGCAAGTTCTACTCAACAAAAAATGAACCAGTTAAAAATATGTTTCTGGAATGCAAACGGGTTATCCCAACATAAACACGAAGTTGCAAACTTTCTTCATAGGCATGAAATCGACGTACTTCTTGTCTCTGAAACACACTTTACTCATAAAAACTGCTTTAGGGTTAATGGATACCTTACGTATGACACCAAACATCCCAGCGGACGAGCTTGAGGTGGCACAGCCATAATTGTGCACAAACACATCAGACACTTACCATTGCCAGAGTTCGAAGAAGATTGTATCCAGGCCACATCTATAAATCTTACTGATTTCAATCTAACGTTAACATCCGTTTATTGTCCCCCGAGGCACAAAATTGTACACGATAAATTTCTCAACTTCTTCTCCACATTGGGCCAGAAATTCATTGCTGCTGGCGACTACAATGCTAAACATACATATTGGGGCTCCAGACTTATTAGTCCTAGAGGTAATCAGCTATACAATACCGTAACTGCAAATAATTTTGATGTGGTATCGAGTGGTGAGCCTACCTATTGGCCAACCGACTTCAATAATCTACCAGACCTTATTGACTTTGCTGTAATTAAAAACATCAAGCGCGATCAGGTACTAGTTAGTTCCTCCTATGATCTTTCGTCTGATCATTCACCTTCAATCCTCATTTTAAAAGGTAACTCTGACGCCGCAGCTGCAAACTTTATTTCCTATACAAACAGAAACACAAATTGGTTAAAGTATAAATTGTATGTGAGCTCTCACCTATCACAGTGCATTCCTCTAAAAAATTCATCTGACATCCAATAGAAGGCTATCTAAACAGCCTAGACGCCACAAAAAACTCCAATTATAGCTTATGGAAGGCTGTACGGCATATGAAATGCCCTCTAACCCAAGAATCTCCATTAAGACTGGAAAACCGCACTTGGGCCAAAAACACACATGAAAAATTAAACGCTTTCGCGGGCCACCTTGAGAAAGTTTTCACGCCACATGATGCACATACTTGTTCCTGTCGTCCAATCATTCCTGATAAGGTAAACCATCCTTTAAAATTTAACATAACTCAAGTAAAATCCGCAAAAGAACTGAATATTAGAAA
The DNA here is from genome assembly GCA_930367215.1 of Pollenia angustigena. Taxonomy (NCBI): domain Eukaryota; kingdom Metazoa; phylum Arthropoda; class Insecta; order Diptera; family Polleniidae; genus Pollenia; species Pollenia angustigena. The sequence continues at coordinate 140,901,265 of OV884056.1, read as the reverse complement.
ATCTCCCGGACCTGACCGCATCACAGGGTCAATGATAAGAAACCTACCATCGTCTGCTTCCAGAAGCTTGCTGCTCATTTTTAACGCTATATTAAGAGTCGGATACTTCCCATCCTCATGGCAGAGGTCTATAATTGTTATGATTCCCAAGCCAGGAAAAGATGCTAGCCAGGTTGCGTCGTACAGACCGATAAGCTTATTGTCAATCCTATCGAAGCTTTTCGAAAAAATATTCGTTTTAAGCATAACTCCTCATCTAAATGAACACGACATCATCCCGAATCACCAGTTCGGATTCAGAGCGAAACATGGTACAATAGAACAAGTGCATAGAATTGTCACCCTTATTAGATCGGCGTTTGAGAAAAAGCAATACTGCTCAGCACTGTTCATAGACATTTCCCAAGCATTTGACAAAGTTTGGCATTGATGGGCTACTTATCAAAATAACACGAATGCTTCCTCAAAACGCTCACAAGCTTCTGGAGAGCTATCTAACAGGCAGAACATTCATAGTAAGGTCGCAAGATAAATACTCCCCCCCCTCAATAAAATTACTCCTGGTGTCCCCAAGGCAGCATATTAGGACCGCTTCTATATATAATATACACAGCGGATATGCCAACAAACCTGAGCACGCATACCTCTACATTTGCAGGCTACACAGCATTTATAAGCGTTAACCATGACTCAAAAGTCGCATCGCAAAATCTGCAGTCCCACATCAATGAACTAGAGGCCTGGCTAGAAAAATGGAGAATAAAGGTTAACCCGGCTAAATGTGCTCACTTAACTTTCACGCTCAGAACACAAACGTGCCCAGCTGTAAAAATAAATAACATCACTGTTCCGGTAGAAAACCATGTTAAGTACTTGGGAATTCATATAGATAGACGCTTGACCTGGTCGCGTCATATAGAAGCAAAAATAACGGCTATGAAACTTAAAGCAGCTCAACTACATTGGCTTCTCGGTCGAAACTCAAACTTGTCCTTAGACAACAAAATTCTCTTATACCAGTCAATCATAAAACCAATATGGACATACGGCATCCAATTATGGGGTACTGCATGCGCATCTAACATCCAAAAGCTTCAAAGAAGACAGTCTAGAATATTACGACAAATTGTCTGCACCCCATGGTATATACGTAATGATATTATCCACAGAGATCTCAACGTCCCCACTATCCAGGAGGAAATTAGAAAATATTCAATAAGTTACATCGATAAACTAATGGCCCACCCTAACTACCTCGCTCGGGGTCTGATCAGTTCGAAGGTCACCAGAGGCTTAAAAGAACCGATACTTTGAGCCTAACTAGAAGACATTTTTAAAATTTGAATACAGCAGTTAGTGGTTACACTGGTAACAACTAATAAACAACAAGTAGAATTAAGATTTGAATACATATTGTAAATTTCGATAAGAAAGATTCAATAATAAAAATAAATTAAAAAAAAAAAAAGAAAAAAAATATATAAGTTTTTATTGAAAATCAAAACATGTTTTACTGCTACTATTTATTTGTTTACTGGTGCAAATTTCATAAATTTTTTAATTAATTTGGTAATTGAAATCAATTTTTATTTTTTTCTGTGTATAAAGCACACAAATGTATTCTGGGTCCTTATGAGCAGCGAAGCTGATTTAACAATGTCCTTATGGCTGCTTTAAGGGGTTTTCCGAATACCCCAGATACGTTTGGAACCAGGTTGTTATATATTTACATCACGTATAGTCCCAAAAAGTTTGGTGTTAAAACTTAGCCAGATCGGTCCACAATTCCCTTGTAGTTGTATTTGTTTCTCCATATCTGGAGAACAACAAAAGCTGAAGTTTCCAAATTAGGTAGAAACATCTTGGTTATTATCGCACAACATCGGACAATATTTGGTTGGAATTAGAGAAGTCGGCATATCATTTCCCAGACAAAGACATTATAGATTACTGTATATCTGGAGAGCCAAAGTTTCCAAATTAGGTACAACGTTTCAAAATAAGGTAAAAGCATCTTAGTTATCAATAGACAACATCTTGACAAAATTTGGTTAGGAGTGAAAAAGTGTGCGTGATACAAATAGATTTATTTATATCTAAAAAACGGTACCTTTATAAGTTTTTGTTTTTATCGGACCATGGTTAGGATTTATTAGATTCGGCATAGCCGAAGTTACCACTCTTACTAGTATTGTTGTCCATAGTTTAATTGTGTTAAAAATTGTGCAAAGATCGAACAAAAATATACTAAAAGGGCCAAAAATGTGATTTACAATGCGTAAATTCTCGTCTCATTGGTGACAGTAGGGTATCCAATTTTATTGACTCCCTTGAGCACTGTCGCAATGCGGGTTGTATTTGCCTGTTTTATCGTTAATACAATGGGATGTGTTCTGACGAAATTAGGGGTCTGGTTCCTGAAACCCGTACGTTTGCTCGTAATGCACGTTTTTCCGCAAGAGCCCATCCTTATGTGGTCGATTAGCAGGTGAATCGTACAACACATTACAGAGAGAATTCGTTTTTTTTTCCCCAGACTATTCTTATGTGGTATAACCTTCCTGCAGAAGTCTTCCCTCTCACTTACAACATGATTAAGTTCAAATCAAATGTTCACAAACACTACTCCCTCTATCCCACTTCCCACAACCTATTTTCCTAGTTCCAACACAATGCAAAGCATTAGTAGGGGTCAACCCCTGAGTGCTGGTCCTAACAGAAAAAAAAATAATATTAGTTTTTTTGCTTTTGTTGTACATTATAAGGCACAATTTTTTTATCTTTCTTGGATATTTAAGATATTTGTTTTACAGTTGTAAACAATAATTTAATAGCAGCCAAATAAACATCTATTTAAATTGTCATTGTTTCTATGAATATATGAACAAATAAAGCGTTACAGTTGTTGTTTGTCTTTTGATTCAACTTTTATTTTTGTTCCGTTTATTTTGCGTAGAACTTTGTTAAAATAAGACTGGGAATGGTGTGTTCTGATTTGTCCCAAATCAAGGCATAACTTCAAAATGTCATTTAGTTTTAAAAGACACATTAGTAGATTAGCTTTATCCTAAGAAAAGTGTTAATAAGGGCTAAGATAAAAATGAACAGCAATGTTTTGTTGTGTTAGACCGAATAAAACAAAGAAAATCCCAAAATTATTATAAAGATGAAGTTATGTGTCTGTGTGTGTGTAAGTTAGATGACAGTGTATTTAATACAATCAGTCGAAAGTGGTCGTCAGTTTTAAGACACTTTCATCCCTCTAGAGGTTTAAAATTGATGTATAAAAGAAATAGCTTCTGGCTTAAAAATTTTAAATTACTATATACATATGTATTGATGTATGTGTGTGTGGCTGTGTGTTTTTATGCAACACGACATGTCTTAATCCTTATTACGCTTATTAAGTCGAAAAGCTCGCGTGTGATGTGTTTTGTTTTGGTTCTGGGCTCGTTTTGACGGACTCTTTTAGACGGTTTCATAAGTTTAACTTGTATGGTTGCTTCACCACTTGGCCATCTGACTACACGAAACAATATTGTTTGCTAAAAAGGCGCATAGATACTTACACATGTGAATAATCGTAGACATAAAAGTAAAATCAACTCTTTTTAACTAAATATACAAACTATGTTTGTGAATGTGTGTAATCTTTTGTATAAAACATGTCAAATAGAAGAAAACGTAAAACAAGCATTAATGGTGGCTAAGGAAAGAAGACACAAACCATTGTCCCAAATATGCGGCGGTAGTGACATTGATATCATTCCTGTAGCAGGATATGCGATACTTGACGCAGCGGAGATGGTGCCTCATTATTACCACTGATTACTTTGGGCACATTCATATCCACACGCTTTGAATTATACAAGTACATACATAAATATTTGTACACTTATATGAGTGTGTAGTTCTCTGAGCACAATATTGTACACAGCGGTGTTTATGAATGGGGTAATTCGAAATCTTATTTATGTTACTCTGTACGTGTGTGTGTGGCAATGCTTCCTTCTTCTTTTTTTTTTTTTTTTTGAGGGTAAAGCAAAGTGTCCTTTTGTCCCTAGGACAATGACTGTATCAGGCTGCTACATTACCATAAAGGGGTTAAGACATTCATTACATAAAATTCGTATATGAAATTTAACATTTATGAATGTACGCCTGTATGTTTTAATGTTCACCAACTTCATTAATATGTATCCTTTCAGCAGTTTATTAAGTTTCTTGAGAGCCGCGTACAAAAACTTCAAGTGAACTCACCATTAATTTCTCAATTCACATGTAAAAAGATAAATTCACTGAAAATCCAAAAACTTGGCTACGAAGTTTTTGCTCTAAGTATTGATGGGATGTGTTCTTTTTTAACGTGTGTGATAAGCACAATTTCTTCGATGTGTTGTTATGCGTCCCATGTGTGTTCCTTTGCCTTTGGGCTGACGTCAATTTCGTGGTGAAAATCGTTATAAAAGCCAACATGTTTAACTTTATGATTTTTATAATCGCAAATCAAAATAAACATAAAGTGACTTTTACATTATATGATTTTTGTCGCTGCAACTTTTGTCGTTTCATTTTTAAAAATTGATTTTTGTTTAGATTTTCCAATTTTTATTGCAGCAATTTTTTGTGCGACCGAAGTTAAATACATTTTTCTTCAAACGAGGAAACGATTGAGCAAACACAACGAATCGAAGAGCAGACTCGCTTGTGTACCCCTTCTAATTCATCTGTCCCCTGTTGCCATTAAATAAGAATCGCAGCTATAAAAATTGCACAATGTAAACGGGCACAAAGATGGTATGGCATTTCAAATTACAGTGCACTCGCGATAATATGAACCCCCTAATATATGAACACCCCAAAATATGAACACTTATTTTCTTCCATTGACTACTCTAAAATATGAACTTGTGCAAAAGCTTTAAAATATGAACAACTTAAAGTTGTATTTTTAACGGTTTTTATCTACCTACACAGTGTTAAAATCAAAATCAATTTTTATTCATCTGCATAAAAACTTGGGGATTTCCCCAGCTATTGCTTTAAAATTGTCTTCAGTTGTTAATCAAAATGTTTTCCATACACTTTTTAGTTAGTTCTGACATTAACATGGAATTCTATATACATTTTTATATATATTTTTAGCGTGAAAAGTCCTTAAATATAAATTTAAAAACGCATAAGTTTTGAATTTTAAAAAGAAAAATAAAAAATTTTAAAAAATTTAGAACATTTAGAAAAAGGTATTACTAATTTAGCGAATAAATTTGATTTTTTTTTAAGTTCTTACAATACGTTTATTTGACTTGTGCGGTCTTCCGAATACCCAAAAAATGGAAAATGCATGCATCGGTGGTTTTTGAAAATGAGATACAAAAAGATTACTGTTAGCGGACACGGCAAATATCTGGAGATTTTGAAGAGAGCGGGGCGTTTTTAAACTGATTAAGCGAAAGAAAATCACAGACTTTTTCGCATAACTTTAAGTTTGTTTTTCTTATTAAAAATGTAAATAGCATTTTTGAAGGGAGATTAGATGCCATTCGCAAATATGAACGATCTTGCAAAAGTGAACTGGCTTTGTTTTAATTAGTTCATCTTATCGCGAGTGCACTGTATAATAAGATATTTAAGCCAACTGTTCCAAGTCAAATAAATAAATAGCTAGAAAGAATTAAGATTTATTAAGCTTTATGGGTAGTTGGTAACAGTGTTGCCAAACGTTTTTTAAGCAAAAATGCTAGATTTTGTCAAAAAAATGCTAAATAAATTGCCTTTAATTAAGGCGGCCAGATTTTGAAAATAAAAATAGAGGACTTAAAAAATGTTTACATATTGTACATACAAATATTCATTCACATGTTTACATACATATGTAAAGTTAATTAAAAAAAAATAATATATATAAAAACTTGCATTTAGTTAAACATAACGAAACTTTAAAATTCATTGCACTACCTTATTCAAAATTTCATAAGCTAGTGTATGAGAGTTCAGTAGGATTATGAACAGAACAAGCATGTCACGACATTTTCCATATGATTTGACAGAAAAAACCGGTGATCGACGTGAAATAAAATATATTTTAATTAATTTAAAAGATTTTGTTATTCGTGCTTAATTCCCAATTTTTATTCTTGATAAAAACACTGAAATTTATTGTTGATGGTATAGGCTATTCCTATGCGCATTTCACTGATTGCTTTGGACAGATCGTCAACTAATTTCATCCAAAAAAAATTTTAAAAAGCTAAAGATATTAAACCAATTAAAACTGTTAAGCTTATAAAAATTATAAGCAACAGTTCTACTTGTAACAATATCAAAGTTTAAACAAAAACATCAACAAAAAACAGTGAGTTTATCTCTGCTTACATTCCCCACTACAGTTGAATGGAATTCTTTTTTTTTTGTAGTTGTAAGTAGGTTAAGAAAAAACAAAATGAAAACAAAAACAACTTGCAAAAGCATGTTGCCAGTTTAAGTTTTTAAATTAAAATTTTGTATTTCCAAAAATTGTTTTGATAATAAACTGGCAAGTGCTTTTGCAAGATGATTTTGTTTTTTTTTTTCTGAACCTACTTACAACTACAATTAATGTTGGAAGAATAAAGGTTTGTCAGATACTCGATAGGTGAAATCGAAGTATGCACAGCACATAATTTTAATGTCGCCTCTGCCGAACATTGTAAAAAATTCGTTAGAAAGGGATAGGGTTGTTTCAAGTTATGGCCGTAACAATTTTGTGCTTTCTTATTTCTGCGTGTTGCTCCGGGCCACTAATTTTAGACAATATCGCATTTGCAGTAATTGCAAACGAGTTTTTTCTTAGTCATCTGCATCTTTCACACCTTCTTATTACTTTAGGTACTTGCTCCAAACTTTGCGAAGCTTTTGTGAATAGGTTTTTACTAATTTTTTGAAATGTTCTCCTTTTTTGATTTTTATTTCAGTGAAAAACTAATGAGCATTTACATTGTTGCATTTTTTAGATCATATTCAATGTAAGAATCTTTTATATTAGTATTAATCATTATAAAAATAAAAATATTAAAAAATATTACAAGAACTAAAATAAGCTAAAAATTTTTAAATACTGCTAGAAAAAATGCTACATGCTAAGTTAGTTTTTTTTTTCATGCCAAATGACTTTAACAAATGCTAGCTCTAGCATGAAAAATGCAATATGGGCAACACTGGTTGGTAGTGAAGGTTGTGAATTCGATTCCTGCCAGAGACTCTGGTATGTTTAACTACAACAGGCAGAAGGTCCAATATTTTGAATAAGCAGATTTAAATTTATTTTATGTACTAGTATTTACCCATTTAAAATGTACTGCATTAAAAAAAGAGTTTAAAGTCAAATAAGGACCAGCCCAGAAGGAGTCCGAGACGGAGTCGGGTCAAAAATATTTTCGAAATAATCTAAAATTTCTATAATAATAAATAAATAATCATTTTGCGTATGTCTTATAACTTCTAAATTTCTTATACATTTCTTTCCATTTTTTTAATTTATTTTTATTTATAAACAAACTTAACGTTTACCGAAAGATCTTTGAGATTAGAAGTATTTCTGTTTTCTTTTTTATAAAAACAAAACATCCTTTTATATTAACATCGACAATAGTACAATTATACAGAATAGTTAGAAAATTAAAATCCGATGAAACTTTTATTTTGTACGGATGTATTTTGTATAATAAAATGCGAAAAAAATCCATGATCCGTTTCCAGTTTTATTAGTTACAAATATTTTTCAAGATTTTCCAAACATATTCCGAAAGTCTTTTGGATATATGCAGAAAAATACATCAACAATATTAAGTTTAAGTAGAAATATTAGCGCATATTCATAACTAAAGCTGGGATCACACGATTGCCGCAATGCACCAATTTTCACACTTTTTAATACACCAATAGTGTGACTGCACAACTAATTGGCTCATGTACCAATCGAGGACAATATTGTGCTTACTTTTACCAATCAAATGCAACCCTGGTGCGGCAATCGTGTGACTGTTTGCTACACTCAAAATATTATGTAGTTAAATTCAAACGAAAATTCATTTGAAACAAATTAAAATTCATTTAAAAAACAGATCATTTACATTTCATTTAAAACAAATGATTTTTTCAGTAATTTCTAAGTTTTTTATTTATTGAACATCATATTCGTTAAAATTGAATAGTTTTTACTTTTAAAAAATATATTTTAACCGATAAAAATCAAACAAATTAACAAAAAAAAAATACGGAAAACATTATTTTTTGGTAGTTTGTTTTTTTAATAACAAACATAAATGTTGAAAAATAAATTTATTCGTAAAATAACTATATTTTTATTCAATTTTAACAGTACCGAAAACGAATTTAATAACCTACAATCAGTTACTGTAATAATTTTATGAGTGTATGCAACCGCGCGTCAATAAAAATAACAAAAATGCACCAATATTTATTGCCTTCTTGTGCGGCAGTCAAACAACACAATACGCGCCAATATTAGCCATTTTTAATAAATATTACGTTTTTGTGTTTCCTTTAGCAATTAATGAAGATAAATATGTATTTATTTATTATGCATTTTAATTTTTGTTATTAACAAATATGTATGTACATATGTTCACAAGCATACTATGTATGTATCTGCTAAGGTGCGAATATTTGTATCAAAGATATTTAATAAAACTAAGTATTATTTCTTTTACAGATATTTGTCGTAGATATTTCTTAAAGAAAATGTTTGTTACCTTGAAAGCGAGAATAAAAAAATTTGTTAAAGTAGCCGAGATTTCCCTTTACTAAACGATATCGGTAGCTCAATTAATAAAGATACAGAATTAAGTTACTGATATTTAAATAATAGTAACTGCCAAACGCCACATACGACAAATTTCCATATAAAATGACCACAAAATTGATTTATTATTTAAATGTCGTATGTGGACTTTTCATGGCACATACGATTTTTAAAAAAAAATATTTAAATTTAAAAATAAGTGTTTAATGGCCTGTTCGTCGATAGCGAATGAAAACTTCGTTTGCTTAACTTCCATGTAAAACAAAAACAATATTTTATAATTTGTTTTTGTTTTAAATGTAATTTAAGCGAACGAAGTCTTCATTCGCTATCGACGAACAGGCCTTAAATGTCGTATTTAAACATTTCGGAAGCAAAATGTCGTATATAACTATTTAAATGACAAAAATGTTCCATTTTGCCACATACGACAATTTAATTCTGAACAAAAATCCAAATATTTTCTACCCCAAATGAGTTATAGGCATCAAACTTCTAAATTAACTAGTCAAATATTAGCAGTTTTCCCTCCTAAAATTTAAATAAAATCGCTTTGCTGAAAACCCCTTTTTTACAAGTTTTTGTTGATTTGCTAAACTTTATTTTTGAAAAAAAAAAAAACTAGAAGAATATAATTAAAAAACTGTTAGATGATTTTGAATCTAGCACACGTTGTGCAAAATAAAAAGAATAAAAAATTCATAAAAATAGTGGTTACGTGCGGGGTATCAAATGTTTGTTAAGTGTGACCGTAGCGTTAGTTAACTAACGCTAAACTTAAAACTTTTTACATTTTACGCCTAAAAAAAAGAAGTGTGATTTCTGTATAAAATTTTGCGTGCGTGATTAAAATTTTCAAATCACGCTTAATTTTAATGCACTGACGAGGACTTTCTTAAAAAACTTTACAGAACATAACCATTAGAAAATATTTTAATAAACGTTACTTCATTTTAAGAATTTTTAAAATTAAAAAAGGTGAGTTAGTAAGAAATTATATTAAAAACAAAAGGAAATTTTCGTTTTTATTGTTGTTTACAATATCATTTCTTACACGCTCACTAAAAACGGCCAGTAAGTGTCGTGTTTCAATGAAAAAAAAATAATTTTTTTATAAAACGTTTCGTGATTGTGCACGATTGTAAGAATTTAAAAATGATTCGTACGTGATAACAAAAATTATGTTAATGAGCGCTTAGATTTTTTTTTGTTAATAATAATTTTTTAACCGTGATCATATAAAAAAAATATTTTTCCGCTTAGTGTAAGAATGCCACACATACATACCAGGGTTGTCAGATTAATTTTGACCTTTTTCGCCAAATTCAATGTCAAAAATCGCCAAAATCGCCAAAGCCTTTATTTTAAAGTTTTTGGCAGTAAAATACATATTTTTTGATTTATTAAAAATATTCTTTTAAATTCTAAAAAAATTAATTTGTTCCGTATCGCTAAAATACGCCAAAAATTCAAAAAAGTCGCCATGGTATATATTTTGCTTAATTTTTATTTAGAAAAAAGTAAAAATAGCTAGTAAACACAAAAATGGTACGATGTTTACTACAAAAAAAGTTTTTTTGCGGCTAGTATTAAACAAATATTGGATGAAGGCTGAGTTCCTAAACATCATAATACTTTGCAGTCAAAGTCAAAAAAGTATCATAGAGTTTAACTATATCTAGTTTGATTATTGTGTACGCATCGATATTGTTTTTAGTGAACTTTGGTACAGATAACATTGTAAAATTTTTAACGGTTGCTTGGTAGAAAGCACTTAAAAAAGCGAGTTGCTTTGCAACTGATGTTTTGGAACTCACCCATATTTACATTTTTATATATGTATGTAGTTGCAGTTTTATTATATATCTAAAACGCTTCACCGGCAAAGCTACCTATTTGTCTTCTTTTTTGGAATACGTTGTAAGGGTTTTTCATTTATTCAACGATGGTACAAAAGAAGTGCAACTTATAACTCGTAACAACGCGTCTAAAAGTTCGTATTGCATTCTACTTCAAAGGCGAGTTGTAGTGGAGTTCATAGCTTAAACACAGGCATTACTTATAATAATATAAAGAACATATAAAGAACAGTCAAAGTAAGTTCTTTGAAATTGTACGTACGGTATGTAAGAGTTCATAAAAAATCTTTAAAATATCACTGACAACAACGTATTGTATCTGGGATAAAAAATTGCCACATACATATAATGAAAAAATGTTCATAGACTTTAAATATATTTATGTTAATTTCTATTTATTGATTCTTTCAAGAGCACTTTTAAATATGAAAAACTATTTTCTCGAAGATATTCATTATCTTCATCAGCCATTTGAACTTTCAAATACTGACCATACATATGAATGCCTCAAACTTCATACATAAAAATAATATAAGTATAATAAAATTAATATTATTTCTCAGTATTGAATTTGACGATTTTCAAAACAAATGCATAGCTCATCAAAAATAGCCAACAAAATCGCCAACTTTTTTGTTAAATCGCCATGTCGCCAAATCAAAAATTAGGTCGCCAAACAAGTTTGAAAATCGCCACGTTTGGCGAGAAATCGCCACATCTGACAACCCTGATACATACATATGAATATGTGAATCATTGTGAAAAACAACGATTTAGAATCTGCATAATTTCGGTCAAATTCATGAAGAAATATAAGTAAATAAATCGCACTTCTTGATCGTTACTGTACATATTTTAGACAAGGGTTTTTTATCACTTACTACTGATACTCCAAAGCCGAGTTACATTGGACTATTGTTAACACCAGTGCGCCACTTTAATACCGAACCACTTCAGGGGTCTAATCACCGCATTCGATACTATCGTATAGAATAAACTATCGAATTTGTTTTTATACGATAGACACTGACGTATCGAATAACAACGCGATAAATGAAATGTCGAGTTACTTGATATCGAATGCTATTATTTCAAATGCAATACATTTCATTCGATATCGAGTTTCATGATACCAAAATAAATAATTTCGATCAATTTTGCTCGATATCGTATGCGGTGATTAGACCCCAGTATTGTAAAGAAAGTTGCATAGCTGCGATAATTAAAGCGTTTAAATACTATGGAGGTACTTCGTATAGTCTAATGCTGTCTAATAATTGCAGCACGGAGGCTGTTTTATTTGGATATTCGATAATATAAAATTGTAACATCAGGATGTGGTGTAAACAATGACGAGTAGATGCCCTCATTCTTTGAAATTATGTTTTGCAGTCCCGCTTGTTTCCATTGCCTTTCGCGTAATTTGAGACATTGTTTGTGGGGGTTCCTTTTATACATTCTTTTGTTTTTAAATGTGTACACACATACATACATACATATGTATGTTAATAATTGTCATGGATTGCCACTTGCATTATCGCGTTTCACGCGCAATCCTTGTACTCGTACAAATGTATGCGTGTATGTATGTGTAAATAATGTCTTGAAATTAAGACTGAGTGACACAACAGGGGTGTCTTTCTATACTCAGCTAAATCGGTTGTAAGTTACTTCTTTCTGGGGTTGTAAGAAAATTTAACAAAACAATTTTTTGTCTTTTCAGCATTCAATTTTCGCATATTATTGTTTAAAAGCAATATCACTTATTTTAGAATTCCTTAAAAATAATTGTTTGTCTTTTCTTTATTTTAACACATAAGCCTAGTACTCTGTTTAAATTTGTGAAAAATGTTGAACAACATTTATTATTTCACACGAAAATATTGACATGTATCAATGTTACCTATCTTGCGAGTTTGTACAATTTGACGTTTTTATTCTTGAAAAGTATGCGACATTGTTTTGCGTATGTAAACAAAGCCCACATGTATTTTACTAAATTTATTTTTATACCCTCCACCACAATTAGTTGTGAAGAGGGTATATTAAGTTTGTCATTCCGTGTGAAACTTTTTTATTATTCATCTCAGACCCTATAAAGTATATATATTCTGGGTCCTTGAGTAATTTTAAGTCGATTTAGCCATGTCCGTCTGTCTGTCCGTCTGTTGAAAACACGCTCACTTTCGAAAAACTCAAAAGAAATAAACAAACTTGGTGTCAAATTGCTTGTAGTTATCCTAAGCAGTTTGGGATTGAAATCCAGCAAAATCTGAGCTATGAATCAAAATGTGGAACCACCACCTAAAAAAAATTAATATTTTTGTTACAAAAACTAACATAAATAGTGGAAAAATGCACAGAATGATATAAGATTTCGCAACGGTTCGTTTTATTTAACTGTAAATCACGCTGTAAATTTTCGTGAAGATGCGTCCTTATAAGCCCTACTCCCGGAAAACAGTATAGTAAGCCTAAAACCCTAACTAACAATGCTATCATAACAGATTTTGGCACGTCACAGTTAAATAGGTCTAGAAATGAAACTGTTAAGTTTCGTAAAGATCGGTCCATAATTTACCATAGGCCCCATATAAAACCTACTTCCAGAAAACAGTTTAGTACGCCTTAATCCGTAAAAAATAATGCTATCATAACAAAATTTGTTACATCACAGTTTTATTGAACGAGAAATAAGACTTTAAAATTTTGTGAAGAACGGTCCATCACTTACCATAGGACCCATATAAACCTTACTCCCGGAAAACAGCTTAGTAAACCTAAATACGTAAAAAATAATGCTATCATAACAAAATTTGGAACATATAAGTTTTACAGGACTAGAAATAAGACTGTGAAATTTCGTGAAGATCATTTCATAATTTACCCTAGGCCCCATATAAACCTTACTCCCGGAAAACAGCTTAGTACGCCTAAAAACGTAAAAAATAACGCTATCATAGTGTCGGTGGAGGGTATCAAAGATTCGGCACAGCCGAATATAGCACTTGTTTTTAATAAAAAAGAAAGTAAATATGGTTAAAAAACTGTTACCGGTGGTGTTATATTAATTTTTTATTTCTTATTCAATAATTATTTCATATTTTTTTGCTTTTACTTAAAATTCCGCGTGAAATAAGTGCAACTTACATTATTTCGCAGTTGTAAAAAAATGTTGCCAGAAACATTTCGGAACTTTTTCACAAAATAAACAGAGTACAACTCTATCAACATTATTTCATAAATATTCCGCACAAGTTTTTTTCATATGCGTTTTGACAGCATTTCACGTGAAATCCCAATAAAAAATGGAGCTTCCAACGAAGCAGGTTTGTAAGGGAGAAACATAAGAGTTGCGCTTACCATTGCGCATACGGAAGACATGAATTTTATATGGCGAGTTCCCACTTTGAAGCAATACATTTTTGACACATGAAGCGCATTATTCAGCGCATAAAAAAATGTTGGATGTAACGATCAGCTTTACACACTGAATGTTTTGATACAGTTATTTTTTAGTATTTTGCCTTACAAACCTGCTTCTTAGTAAGGGAATGCCGTAGCACTTGAAATGTTATTTTTTTTTTATAAAAGTTGTTGAGAGTTTTATCACTTACTTTACTGCATTTCTGTATGTCTTATTGCGTAGCGCATAATTCTGCGCTTATTTTTTTAAATGTACCATTAGTGCTTCGCAATATGATAAAATTTTTTATTGGGATGTTAAACAGAGTACCAGGCTTTAGGGCCATTTTCACAACTAACTTATTTAAAGCTCTGATTACAGCTTTAGTTAAACCTAATGAGACCGTTAAAGGAAGGTTCATCCTACACTGCTACTACATCCTAGGATATAGTAAAGGAAATGGAAATATTTTATATGGACGATATTTTACCTTTAGATTTTAATAAGTTGTGAAGACTGGCCTAAATGGACTATCTTAAAAAGTTAAAATTTATTATTTTACCTCCCAAATTTCATTTAAGGCTTTATTTATGTTTTATTTTAGAGGTTTTTACTAATAGTAATTTTGGTTTATTCAGTTTCAGTTCGGATGCTTAGTTTAAAAACATTAGAATCTCTTAGTATTCGATCGGTTTTAACCAGTTTTGTTTTGCCCAAGACGGATATTTAAAAATGCATATTTTTCGAATATCGAATAAACCGGTTATTTTAGTTATGTGTAGTTTATATACGTTTTCCTTACTTTTGTTAAATGTACCCGTAATTTAACTACCTGTTCAAAGATTTCGAACGTTAACGTTAGGGATGGGCAAATTGAAAAAACATATCGATATATCGAATCGATATTTTTGAAGTGTATCGATATTTATTATTTCAAAAATATCGATATATCGAACCTATTTTGCTGAAACTATTACCAAATCCAAAAATTTAATATAAGCCGCATAAAATAAATCTTTTCAAGTTCGTTTGACTTCACTGTTTTAATTATAAATCTGCAATGTGAAAACCCTGCTTATTTGTTAAAGCCTGTAGAAAATATCATTTGAAGCAAAAAGAAATTTCGAATTTTGTTTTAAATGTGATTTTCTATGCGAACGATAACGTTCGAAATCGATGAACAGGCTGTTAATAATTCCTCTTATAAATGCCGATCATTTTATGTCTTCATATTAGTTTAAAAAATTTATGATGCATGCAGTGATGCCAATTCTTAAAAAAACATATTGTTTGAAAAACGGCTAAAATTTTGATTTTTAATGAAGACTGACTTTAAAAAATATCGAGTTCGATAGTCGTATTTCAATATCGATATATCGGTATTTTAAATATCAGCGATATATATCGATTTTTTTTTTAATATCGATATTTTGATATATCGATATTTTTTCCCCATTCCTAGTTAACGTTCGCATAGAAAATTTATTATTATATGAAAACCACTCAGTTTTAAAAATATTTTCCATATAAAATTCTATACGAACGTTAACGTCCGAAATTGTTGAAGTGGCAGTAAGTTTACTCAAAAAAAAAGTTCAGCCTAAAAAGTAATTAGCAATTGGACAGTATTCTAAATATAATATTTATTTTTATAAAGATGTCATCTCTGGTGACAATATTTAACCAATAAAATATTATTTCCAGTTTTTTGTTAATCTTTAGTTAAACTATCAAATGTTCACCACTAGTTAGACAGAGGCTCTTCCGTTGAAATTATTATTTAAATTTTTTATATTTTTATTTTTTTTTTTTTGTAGAACATGACTATTGTAAATTGTACTAAAGGCACCCGTACACGACATGTATTTGTCATCTGACATGTCAAATTTTCAAGTCACATGTAATTGTTCATGTCTGTCAAATTTGCTGTTTTACATAAGGTTTATAATATTCGGTCACAAACGTACATGTAATTTGCTTCTGACATTGTCTCTGTTTTTTTTCGCATTGTTATTGCAGAAACCAAAGTAGTTCTCGGTTTCAAAATAGCTTGCTGCCGCCACGAAAATATTTATTTGCGCCGTAAAATAATTTAGCCATCTTAACATTTTTTTCTTTTATGTTAAAGATACCAATTTAGAATTTTAAAATGAAACGGTTTTTATGTATATATTTACATAAATTATATTCAATGGTGAGATGAGCATACATATCTTGGTATTGTAAAATATAAACTTCAGCCGGCTAATGATTCCGTCAATAGTTGACGCCGCTGCCAGTTTCTTCCCGGCATAGATTTCTGATGTCAGATGGTTTGTCAGAAGAAAATACAGCACGCTCTAATTGAAATTTTGTCAGATGACTATGCGTCTGACTTTTACAGAAGCAAAGTTAAAAAGGTAACACACGACATGTATGTGTTTTGCAGTGGGAAATTTGACATGTCAGATGACAAAAACATGTCGTCTATACGCTCCTTAAGACGCTTCCACGCATATTATTTTTGCTAAGCAGCAACACTGCCGCTGTTTTCTCTGACATTTCGGTATACATATTTTTTAATATTTAGAAATAATAAAAATGTAAAGATAAAACACAGCTACCAACTTTGAAATTTTGTATTTTAATAGAGCTACCATTTTTTGATATGACAAAAATTTTAAGTTAACCAATATACTGTAAATATGAAACGCGAATTTACCAATAGTTACCATCTTAGTTTATTAATAATTAACTAATGACGGAAAATTTGGGCCTAAGTGGCCTTAAACTAAATACTTAACTTACAACTTACTTTTTGTTTTGACGAATTGAGGAAGCATCTAAAAATGTACTTCCTTTTCGTTAATCTTCCTACATTTACAACTACGGCTGATGTTTACAATGTGTGAATTTTCAACGTTACATTTATGACACTGAGCATTTTTAAAAATTAGGCGTGAGTTTATTGCTAGACATAAAATATATTTCAGGTATGTAAGTTGTTTTGTTTTATATTTCTTAGGAATTTCCAATGTAATACACAAAACTATCTTTTGCCGCCTGCTAAACAAACTCTTATGAAAGGATACAACATAATTCACAGGTAGTAACCAATATTGTTGCGAGTATCGCATTAAAGTGTTAGCAAACATAAATAGTTCTTGTTTACATTAACGGAAGTCCTGCGTTTGTAAACTTCAATAGCCTGTACTATATGGTTGATTGCCGCACTATGAAGGAAAAAAGTCATCTAATAATTTTCGAGTACCTTCAGAATGTATTATCGCCCAATATATTGAATACCTTTTCAAGATGACTTTTGCTTGGGTAGGAGCTTAATCGGAGCGTACACTTTAACCACGAAGAAGAAGAGGTAATTTTCTGATGAATAACGGGTACTTCCGTAAAGTCTGTACTGAACCAAAAAGGTACGCGGAGGAAACGAAAATTTACGTAGAGCAAACGAAGAATTTGGTAATTTTCGTCCAATGAATTTGTTCGTTGTTACAATGAATGGCCGTTCTTTAAATAATCTTATTTTAATTAATTAAGGATCTCTTCGTTAATGTAACGAAAAAGTTCATCAATATAACACAGATCGGCAATATTAGTTTCTGTAAATTAATAACTTAGTGAAAGAATTCTTTAATTCAATGAACGAATACATTGCTCCGGCAAACCTTTTCATTAATTGAACGAATAGATTAGTTTTACAAATTTGTTGACTTAACGAACACAGTAAATTGTCTCAATGAATTATTGTGTCAAATCAAAAGATTTATGCTAATTTGTTTGAAATGCAGAACTTTTATTTTGAAGCCACACTTCGCAAATGCTTGCAGGGCTTGCATGTTAATACCGGTGATTCTGCAGCCCGCTGCACTGGCTGTCAGATATGGCGATTTCTCGCGAAATGTGACAATTTATACACCCATTTGGCGATGAAATTTTGTGTTTGGGACATGAGGAATTGTTAGCGATATTAGGTTGGCGACTATTTTGGTGACTTCTTAAACACAGTATAGCTTCTTTTTTATGTATGTATGTATGTTTGGATGTATGTAAGTACCCAGCCAGCAAAATACTTCGACATTGTCGGAATCAGACATTTCGTGCAAATGTCTGACTTCATTCTTAGAGATTTCGTTCAGATTTTTGTCAGACCATGAATATTCTTACTGTCTGGCCGATTTCTGATCGATTTCGCATGGATATATCGGGGGGAATTTATGTACAGATATGTCCAATAGAAGTCCGACGGAATTCATTCAGATTTGTCTAAAGAGACTTATTGTTTTTTTAAAATAATGACAATTGTCATTTAGTCGGAAATAATTTTAATTTTATTTTATTTGTTCAAGATAAAAAGCATAAAAAAGGTACGTACGTGTAAAACTTATAATTATGTACATATTTTGCAATAAAATTATTTCTTTCAGCTATCAGTTAGAAAGCAAAAAAATCTCGGGTAACACATCAGAACTTCCCATGCCTTTTTCATTAAATTTCTGTTAGATATCTATCAGAAATGCCGATAAAAAACCAAAATTTCCCACGACATGTCTGTCAGAATTCGTGTCAACCACACCATAGGTTTTTGGGTCAGAAATCTGACAGAATTCGTATACGATTCCGACTTTTTTGCCGACGTTTCCCTCAGATATCTGAACGACGTCGTATTATTTTGCTGGCTGGGTATATGGAAAATTCATGTGTACCGGTATTGTTTTTTTTATTTTTAATAAATTTTAAAATAACAATGCGAATGTCAATGTTTTACATGATAAATTGATAGTATTGCCAGATAATTTCCTTGAAAACATTAAAAAATTATTGCTAAAGAAATTCGGAATAACGTTTAAGCTTTCTTAGATTTTGAAAGTTTTTCTTATCAGAAGTTATAATTTTGCACTTGTTCCTCTAAAGCAGTGATAACCACTCCATAGACTCGCGAGCCAGTCAATAACCGTATTTTTCACACAGACACGGTCGGCAATTCACATGTATATTACAACTTTGTTCGTTTCAAAACATCAGACTATCATCAGTCTCTGCGACCGACCACAAGCACATAATATCTTTGTGTGCGTGCGTTCGAGGCTTTTTTAGTTCGGGGCTTGGTTATCACTGCTCTAAAGAGAGTCAACTTAAAATTTTTAAATATTCACTTTTTGCAAGAAATCGATGAAAAGTGGTCATATCTACACACAGAAAAAAATACCGATGTTAAAATAACTTGTCGAAATGTTGATTGAGAATTATGGTAAATTTCTGCAAAAGTATGCCCTTTATTTAAATTTATCATTATTTCATATTAATTTTAAATTAAAAATATTAAAATAACCTTAAATCACATTTATTTAATATTATTCACTGTTAATCTTTTTAAAAAATTTTTTTTAAAAAGATTGATTAAATAGCTATATAAGCTGCTTGAGACAAATTTTGCTAACCCCAATTGGTAATAAGTTACATGGATGTGAAAGACCCTCCCAAACTCAGAAACTTTTTGACCGATCTTGTTGAAAATTTGTGTCTGAACTACTATTCAATGGGACTAACGATGGTGCAAATTTCATCCAAATCGAAAGATTTCGATTTCAAAATTAGTTCACTTGACATTAAATCTCTCTTTTATATATATAAAACGTATATAAAATGTTTGGAATTTTGTTGTTATTTTCTTAATTATTTTCTTAAATATTAATTTTAGCAAAAAACTTTCTTGGAGGCTAATGTTGTTGACTAGAAGAGCTAAAATATTGCTATATACCATGTTCTTGTAAAATGTTGTTTTTAAGAGATAGTCATATGCAAACAAATTACATTTGAATAAATGGCTTGATGGCAAACTTTGAGGGGCCGACGCCCCCCCTAAAACACAACTTATCGCTACGAAATTTTTTTGTATTTTTTTTTTACATAAAACTGAACCGATTTGGGGGGGGAGAATATAAGAAATCAAAAAAAAAAAGTTCTCCATACAACTAACGGCCACGCTAATGTATATATCGTCATCTTACGGCGTTTTCTTTTCTGACAATAATGTTCCATATATGCTACCATTCGTGCGGGTTTTTGTTCCATTCTAAAAATATATGCAAAAATGTAAGAAGTTGTCGTTTTCCTTTTTTAACATGTTGCAACCCGCAGTTATAACTGAGTGTGAGATAATACCCTTTTTTGCAGCTCCGTAAAGTACTTTTTTATGCAAGCAAGTATTTTTTTTTTCTTGTGTTTGCGGACAATTTGCGTTATATTGTGATTTTTAGTTATATTGGGATTAGGGTAGCCAGATTTTAAATTCGGAAAAACAGTACATTGAATACATAAAAACAGTACAATCAAGAAAAAACAGTACATTTTTTTTGACGACAACATTACCATTTGTTTTAATAAGTAACCCCCAATTTCACCAAGTTCAGCTATAATTAACTATCAGTTCAAGCTGTCAAAACATATTGTAAGCTGGAAGTTAAAGTAATAGTTAGTTTTAACTGAACTTGGTGAAATTGAGGTAAATAGTTTAAACTTTTGATTGAATATGCAACAACAATTATATAAAGAAAGAAATACACTCCGTTTGCGTTTAAAAAGCAAACGCCACAAACGAAGCATTTGGCCAGGAAAACCATTACATTGCTGTAAGCCATATAAGAAAGGAGAAAATCCTTACTTAGCTCAAAACAATTAACTCATTGATTTTGTAAGTACGATTTTCTTTAAACATATTCGTATTTAAAGCAATTTACACTACACACATAGTTGCACCAAGCATATAGAGTTTGAGAAAATGTTTGTTTCCTAAATTAATTTTCCAATTTTAAATAATTTTTAAATTATTTACGGCTAATTTTACCAAGTTCAGCTATAATTAACTATTACTAAAACAATAGGTTTTTGACTTTTATAATGAAAGTTAATTAAACCTAAACTTGGTGCAATTGAAAACGTTGAATATTTTCAAAAAAATTTTTGTAAAAATTAACTTATCTTTTTCTTATTTCAGTAGTTTAGGTAAAGAAAAGTGGTCCTCAAAGATGTAAGGTATTTTTATAAATTTTGAACACGGATAATTTTCCAAATTTGTTTGTTTTCAATTTTACGTGATTTCGATTTCCAGAACATGCCCGAAAATTAAAAAAGTTCTAAAAATCAACGATAATTGTGTTGGAATAAGTATTTTTTTAGTACTTAAAAAAAATTTAGATTTTATTTTTGTCTTTCTCAGGTGTGGAAAGGGAAAGACTATTGAAAGATGTAGCCATAAAATCATAACAACACGAAAATATACCACTGCTACGAGCCACCCATTATAATTTAGATTTCTACTGTGTATTTATGAGAAAACAATGACCACAGCGTAAAAACTCTTATTATTTTAAAACTTTTTTTTTTAACACAACATAATTTTTTGTAAGCCAGTTCTGTTAAATATAGACTGAGCAAAAAAAAAACAGTACATAGTGTAAAAAACAGTACATTTGCGTACTGTTTTAGGAGTTGTGCATAAAACAGTACAATTGCAAAAAATCAGTACATGTACTGCTTAAAACAGTACGTATGGCAACCCTAATTGGGATGGATATAAAAACTTTTTGTTTTACTTTTGTTATATTTTTTTTGTCGCAAAATGTTTAACAACAGCTGACATTAATTATTGAAAATCAGTGCTGTTAACGCTTATTGGAATTGTAAGAAAATTTAATGTTGAAAATGGCTACAAGCGTAGTGAATATCGCTTTTAGTACAAACTTTGCATTCAATAGGTCTGTCTGGGTACTTTTCCAGTAGCAAATACTCAGTAAATTTTTTTGGGAGAGTAAGACCAATATTACTCTATCGGCTGAAAAAATCTCAAAAAGTACGCAGACAGTATCCAGTGAAATTTTGCAAGAAAACAGCTGATCGGCGTGTAAACAATTGAAATAACAAAGCAAAAGAATTTTAGCATATGTGTAAGCAAAATTGAACTCTCGAGGTAAATTAAAAAATTATTAATTAAAATGAAGCTTAAAAAGTGTTGTAAATTAAAAAACTTCTTTATTACACTGTTATTAATTCGGTAAATTCAATTTCTTCTTAGTTTTTAGTTTTATTTGTCGGGTTTTTTATAAAACTTCTTTTGCTCACATTGCCCATCATAGTGCCGGCTTACAATGGAAAAAAAGAATGAAATGCCCAATACATTGCCCTCCAACAGCTTGACAACGGAGAAAAATAATTTGGATGTGAAGTGCTCGCCAGGAACACAATTTCAAATACTCGCCTCTTCAATTGCAAAGTTTGTCTCACAAAGTTCTGATGGTTCTATCGGTTCTGCCATCTCCACTCCACTTACGCCACGGTCGCACTGTATATTTGGACGTTTCTAGCATGAAGTAAAATGTTTTGTTTATTATAATTTATTATAAACGTTAAAAATCAACACAATTCTAACTACTTTCCTCTGCCATTGTAAAATTTCAATTTTTATTTTAATTTCACAAAAACTATTTCATTCAAACAGCTGTTCAAACTATTTGCAAAATCCTACAAGCGGAAATTTCTCCAGTAACATTTTGCAAGTTCTCTAACTTCCAACTGTCAAAAAATTCTCTTTTTGGCTCTCTCGCCGCAAGAGATTTGGAGTACGCAGACAACATTTTGCAAGATTTTGCAAAATTTTTCGCAAAATATGTGTACGCAGACAGACCTAATATTTAACACGCTTAATACACATTAGTGTTGAGTGTAAAACGTAGCTATTATTTTGTTCCATTGTAATTTAGAAAAATGTATCACTTTGTAAGGGTTCGTGTAACCTAAAAAATATATAACACAACTATAATGCATCATTATTTTTTAGAAAAGAAAACACCATTAAAGACCTAATAACCTATCTGCAAAAATTTCAAAATTTAGTTTTTTATGGATTTATATTCCCTATAGCATAATGCATACGTGTGCAAAATTTTGAACATGTAATATTACAAATGACAAAGTTTTTGTACCTAGAGGACCGTTACGCACAAAAAAAGAGAAAAATAAATCATCAAAAATCACGATAAAAGTTTAATTTTGTTGTATAGTTTAATTTAAACAAACATTAAGTACTTGTTTTTGCTTAAACCAGTAAAAGAAACTACTACTGTAATTATTTAATGTATATAATTTTCATGTGTATAAAGAAATTTTTATTTATTCATACTAATTAGTACTGCAGATAGGTTATTTGGTTTCAGATTTTTACAATTCCAAAAAACCTAAGTGTCATAACATAAGCTGTGATTAGAAAAACAAAATTTTCTCAACCAATATATATTACTGGTTTCATTTTAATCGAAATGTGTAATTTTCGTTTCAATATCGTTAATAGTTCCAATTTTATAACGTTTTTTCCCTCTCCTGTAAACTTTTTAATACTGCAGATAGGTTATTTCGTCTTTTAGGTGACGATATGTAAGTATATGTACATAAATATTTGGCACTTGGATTACTTTACTTTTTTACCAAAAAAATTAAGTTACGAATAAACCTTGGTGAAAAAGAATATAAGAGTATTGATAGGAAGATAGTTAATATCAGGTTTTTTTTAAAACGTAAATCTATATTTATTAATCAATTCATCACATGGAATCCAAGTTATTTTGACACAAATTTAAAGAGGATAACATGGACTGTCAGGTACCTACTTTCAGTCTTATTGACAATATATTTTTAATAATGCTAATTTAGAAAAAATCCGATCAGCGGATGCACTACTATGTAGTTAAATAAAATCATAAGAAGCAAATTTATACAAGTTTGGATATAAATTGTCACCCAATTTTTTAAATTGTCAATTTTGTAGCAAAATGTTTCAGGCTAAGATATTTTAAAAATTGCTTCATAGCTTTTATCGTTTGATCTGTTTTCTAAAAGTTTAAACTCTTTTACAAAATCCTCTCGGTTAGTAATCATATCAATAAAAACAGAAACAATCTCAAAGTAATAAATGTCTTCAGCTGACTTAGAGCCAGTTTTTGACATAAAGATCAGCGATTAAATTAGAACTAATCTTTGAAATTCGTTTTTGGGTAGTCGATTATTTCATTTTTTTTCCAAGTTTAAACGCCCAAAGTTGGCGGTTTCAACTTGCGACAGAACTTTTAAAAGTACGAACAGCTTATAAAAGGAAATATTTTTTTTTTTTATTGAAAGTTTTATTAAATACTCCACCCTCAAGCTTAAATAATTAAAAGTAATTATAAAATAAAGGTCAAATAAGAATATATATATATTTATAAATATATATACAAAATTCTCGCCTTTTCTTCTTCTTTTTCACGTTAAGAACAGTAATTTGATGACAATTTTTGGTATTTGTTTTAAACTGCCATACTTATACATAAAAGTATTGTCAATTCATATGGCAATGCTAAAAGCTATAATCTTTCACTCAAAAACACCACAGAGGATTAAGGCTAGATTAATTTTATTATAAGATTAACAAATCTTACTATTGATCCTGGTTTAAACTCAAAGTAAAAAACCCGCTCTTAATAATTACTGGATCTAAACCCTTTAATGAACTCAGTCTCTAATCGCTAATATTAAAATGGGCACAAAAAACTACAAAATGATAAAAAAGGGGATTTAGAACAAATGGGCAAAAAAAGTGGCACAACAGTCAAAAAGGGGCAAAAATGCGATTTAAGTCGCATAACGGTAACGCTGGCTTTGAGACACATTTTTATTGTTGGAATATTTTTTGAACGAAGTCTTATTTATACACACAACACAATGTTTTTCTTTATCACTCTCTGTTGCTGTATCCTTTCCTTTGCTAAAGAAGAAATGTAACCAAAGACGGCAGCAGACCGACTCGATATGTTTTTCGTCATCATTCTACTTTTGTATTTGATGTATTTAACCCACAGAGTATACAGAGGCGTCACGAGACAGAAAATATTGTATTTTTTTCTGTCTTTTTCTTCAAAAGCTGCCCTTTTTGCGTTTTTTGTTTTGATTATGCAATTTGTGTGGATAGTAGCGGCCTGTTTTTACGCATTGTCACTAACAAAAAACGTTTTCTTTCTCTTTCTTCGAAAGCTGCCCTCGCAAATGATTTAGGCATTTTTCATACGTCACTTTTTTCATCTCTGTATACTTTGTGATTTAACCAAACAGTTTTAAAAAATTGAATACGGGATTTTGTTTCTTGTAATGTTGTTTCTGCTTTTGTTTTTCTTAGTGCTGGTTCACACAGGTCAAGTTTGACTCTTCAAGTCTCGAGCTTTTAGGAGAGAGGGGTAAAGAGAATGGAAAGGGGTACATACTTGACCGTACCAGTCAGTTTTGTATTTTTCTTTTCTTTTTTCATCCGTAATATAATAAAAAGCTGCAAAGTTGAAGGAAAAGAAAACAAAAAATAATTTTGTGCATGAACGTGAACGCAAGTTCAAAAGAAAATTTAAATAAAACTGTTCAAGTAAACTTGA
Organism: Pollenia angustigena; assembly: GCA_930367215.1. NCBI lineage: Eukaryota > Metazoa > Arthropoda > Insecta > Diptera > Polleniidae > Pollenia > Pollenia angustigena. The sequence goes on along the minus strand of OV884056.1, from coordinate 140,875,753 downwards.
CCTGTGTGAACCAGCACTTATAGTTGCACTTTTTTAAAGCGTCCAAAAATAGACTGTGTGTGTTTTTTGTTGTTGTTCTTATATTTAACATAAAGAAGTGTTGCTTACGATCAAATAAAAAAATGAAAAAAGACGGCAACATTAAAGAGCGTTAAATATTTCATACAAAATTATGAAAACTTGACACCAATAAGTTGTCCACATTTTTGTTGGTTAAATAAAAATCAAACAAAAATATTGTCTGAATCAGTAAAAAAATTTATAGAAATTAAAAAAATTTTCAAACAACCGTTTGTTTGAAAATAATTCGGCAATAATTTTTTCTGTGTACTCTTTAAGCATTTTATTAGTAAGTAAAATTTAACATAATCATAAATATTCGAAAATTCTTTACTTTTTTGTATCCATTCTAGCGGAAGTAGTCGACCTGGAAGAATTTAGAGTTATTGAAGAGTTATCACCAGGGAAACCAGAAATATGCAATTGCATGTTTTTCCTTGTGCGACTAATGAAGGCAGAAAAAATATATTTTAGAGCTTTTTATGAATTTTGGCATCGATTTGTTAGTGCATATTTTTGCATATTTTACCGTTTGCAACATTTTTTGGCATAAATTTGTTAAAAGAGCCTTTTTGCAGCATTTTTTGGGTTTATAGCGCATATTTTGCCTTTTTAATGCATATTTTGATACATATTCATTTTTTTAGATGCCTGCAATAGCTTTTGCAGCAAATAACATGTTTTTTTCGAAAATCTGTAAGTGCTGGTTCACACACGTCAAGTTTGACTCGTCAAGTCTTGAGTTTTTGGGAGAGAGGGGAAAAGAAATGGCATTCTCTTTGCCCTTCTCTCCTAAAAGCTCAAGACTTGACGATTTAAACTTGACGTGTGTGAACCAGCACTTACTTCAATTTCGACATCTACATTTAATTTTTACTCTAAAATTATAAGACAAAGCAGGTTGTCATTAAGGATAAATTTTATGCGACTTGTATCTAGAACAATCTTTTAGTATTCCGATCGACTCAGAATCACTTTTTAAAGTGATTTAACGATGTCCATCCATGTGCGCAGAGTACAAGTTCCAGTTTTGTAGATTAATTATTTTCGAATCGGTTCACATTTGCTCAAAGCTCACATCCTTAACAAGCTTTAATTTCTTTTTAAATGTTAACATTTGTTAACAATTTAGCGACCGTACCTAAAATCCCTTTAAGATAAAAACCCATATGGATGTTAATATCTAGATAATATTCGGCGCAAACATCTCTTTTATGAATTTTAACCTTTTTTAGGTTTTTTTTTAAAGATTTTGTTATCAAATTGCTGAATATTGTGTCTTCAAATGATCAATTTCTTTATTTTTAGGGCATATTTTTAACATTTCTCAGGGCATATTTTCCAGTTTTAACTGCATATTTAATGCGCATAAAACGGGTTTTTTAGAGCATATTTCTGGTTTCTCTGGTTATCACTTTAGCAGAATAATAACACTATTTGATTTTGGAACACAAATAAAATTTGAGTACCATTGAAAAGAATGCAGACAAGACATTGGATATCCTTAAGGGCCACTTTGTTTTCAACATTCGGATCACAATATCGTACCCCTATTTCATCAAAGTCGACACCGCATTGTTGTATTCCAAGAGTCTGTGCATCGAAAGTTGATTTTTACAAAAACAACAATAATTTTAGGAGCAGCCAAGAAGTATGCTTGTAATCGCCCAATACTATACAGAAAAATTCAGTTACCTGAACGCAACACTCAGCAAAGTTGAATTGAACGTTATTCTCGTATTTACCACGTTTCTTTAAAGTTGCATTCAAAAATCTAACCTCTGAAGGCGTATTTCGTTATTTACTACGCGACGTTCAGCTCCCAGTTTCAATTGACTGAACGAAACATTGTGAAAAATAAAGTTTTCTAAAAAGAAAAAGAACGAATTAATAAGATTTCTGAGATTAATTGTTGAGGGAAAGTTAGCTTCTATGCGCATTTCACTGGTTGATTAGGCCAGATCATCAGGAAACCTTTTCCAAAGATTTTAGAAAAGCTAAAAATATTATACAAATAAAACCCTAAAGCAAATAAGAATTTTAAACACTCAAAGTCTTACTTGTAACAATATCAAAGCTTAAACAAAACACCAACAATAGTTAATTATAGCTAAACTTGGTAAAATTAGCCGTAAATAGCACAGCCCGACAAAATTAAAAAAGATTTTTGCTTCTTTGATTTTATCAACTGACTCTAGTTAATTTGGGTGCGCTGAATTCAAAACTGTAATCAGTTTGTCTCTATCAGCTCTAGTTTTCTTGATATAGCTTTTTTATACCCTCCACTTATGACCTTCAATTACCAATTACCCAAAATGTTTTTTTCAAAAATATTTTTTTATCAACATTTTTTATTTACTGTTATAGTTATTGCCAAAAAAAAAAAAAAAAAATCCCAAATTTGTTTAAGTATTTTTTTTATTTTAATAAATCTGTATGAAACAGTTTTACTTCTTTTTTTTTAAATTCCTATGGAAAAGTTTTATTTTTTAAATACTTAAAAAAATTTGGGAATTTTTTTTTTGCAATAACTACCCAGCAAAAACTTTACTTACAATCCTACTTTTAATGACTTCAAGAATTCATTACTTTGTAGCTTTATTCGCCACTTTTTGGATTATTAGTTATATATTAAATAATAACTTTATTATTAAATCTTAAATATACAGAAAAATTTATATTTTTATTATGACAATAAAAATGTCATTATAGTCATTATAGTCAAAAAACATAGTTTTTTAATACAAAAACTACACTGCCCCGGTAGACTAGCTGGTAGAGAGCTAGTCTATCAGCACCGAGGTTGCGGGATCAAATCCCGCCAGAGACAGAAAAAAAATAAAATAAAGTAAAATAGAATAAGAAAAAATAAAAATAATAAAAAAAAAAATAAAAAAAATTTTACTTTATTGACTTTGTGTAAAGGTCCCATTAGCCGACCGTAAATGTAGAAATGTAAATGTAATGTAAACAGCTGATCGTTTCTGTTATATGGAAAGCAATGCAAATGCTTAACTGACTGTAATGTCACTTAACCGTAACGTGCCAACCTGTAGAAAATAGAATTTCATTACGAGGTTACGTGACAGTTGTAGATAGTGATGGGCTGCTTATATTTTAAATGCAATGCGGGTAAAATCACTCTTTTTGTTTGGTACTTTTCTGTTATAATATCTGTGGACTTTTGACGAAATAAGTTACAACCCATACATATTTTCATTTATACAAATATATGTTTAGATGTATAAAATTAACAAATGTATACATATCCACAAACAAACAGTCTGGTTTTTAGTGGTATCAAAACCTTGTTTAGGCGTATGCACATTTTGAAATTAATGTAAGAACATGTGTACGAATATGATATAATACATATTTGTTTTTTGTAAATCTGTAATATTAATATCAAATATTAAATTATTTGTTTATTTATACATGCAAGAAATACAGTTTTAATACTATTTAAATCACTTGGTACTTTTTCTGCAAAGCGGTCACCATTTCAACATTTTTAATTCTCATCACTGTGTGTGTTGTTTTATGTATACTAATGCTTTTTTGGTTTTGGTTGTGAAAAACAGCTGACACGTCCTTACATGTTTTATAAGTGCACAAACGAGCTTACAGTACTTTACGGTACTTTACATTGCATTTAATTACATTTACGGTCGGCTAAAGCGGCCTTAACTATATATTTTTATAAAAATTTTAAGTATAAAAAAAACATATTATTTTTAAGATTATAATAGGCTAAATTATAAAGGATTACTTTTGGGACATCTCGAACAAAAATAAGTACTTTTTCTAGTAGAAAAGTAGGCTCGTCAAATTCTAATTATTTTTCTGCTTATTTTGTAAGCAAAGCTTTTGCTGGGAATGAACCGACTTGGCTTTTTTTTATAAAAAATTTATTTTATTTTTTGTTCAATATGATATTTTGTCAGGCCTTTGTGTGACTTCTTCAGGGAAAATAACAACCTAAAATTTTTATAGGAAAATAAATAATTTTATAAAATATGTACCTCAAGCTTAATAAAACAAATATAAATCTAAAAAAATTAAGGTCGAACAATAGACAAGTTATATGTATGTATAAAATACGCAACCAGCTAGCATTTGGGTGATTATTTTTTGTAAAAATCACCTAAATGAATCTTTTCAGATCAGTTTTGATTATTAAAAACGGATTTGTCACTTGAGTGATAGAAAATGGATTCATATATGATTCATTTATATGTTTAAATAATGATGATTTTTAAATATTTTTAATTTTTGTTTTTGCCAAATCAAAAATATAAAAAAAGCTTGGATAAAAAGAAGCCCAAAAATTATTGACAATTTATGAGCATAAATGTAAGTGCAAATTGTTTCTTTCCTTCTTTTTTTGGTGCAACATAAAGCTGGCTTGAATAATCAAAAGCCATAATGGTGCTGATTTTAATTAAAAAACATGGCAATGAAAAAATGATATGAAATATAATCAAAAACTATATTAAAAAATGAGACGAAAACGATATAATAATGATTATAAAAACTAACATTAAAATGATAAAAAATTGTATCACATATGATTCTTTCAGGTGATTTATCTGTAGGGTACCATTTTCTCACAACGAAAGTATGATTTATGTTTGAAAATTTGCTCGTAAAGCTGATTCCTAAATGTTTAGATTATGATACAAAATGCTAGCTGGGCATATGAAAAGCCAAAAAAATTTAAAATAACAAAATATAACAATTGTGTTTTGTTTATTTTCATCATATTTATTATGCATTCATCATTTAAATTCCTTCTATTTTTTATTTATTTAAAAAAAATAGTATATAAACATATGTTAAATTTAAAATATCTACATTTTGTTTTTCTCGCACCAATTTCAAATGTGGCTTTTTTTGACAGTTCTTGTAAGAAACTCTTCGCAAAATATTGTTACAGAAACACTTTTTCTCACATCCTTCCAATAATTGCTGGAAAATTATTTAAATGACAGATAATTCTCGCAAAGAAAAGATACAGAAACACTTGTGTGAGAAAACCCATTTTTTGTTTCATTTCACACTATTTTTGTTGCAATTCACACGATTCATGCGAAAAGTTTTACGATGTGAGAAATGCAGGAACGGGCTACTGGTTTGGATAGCATTTAATCAGTAAACTGCATATGGTATACAAAAAAAAAATTCTTTAACAAGAGTTCAAAGCGTAAGTAATCTTGTCACGTCAAAGAAACATATTTATTGCACTAAAATATTCTATATTATGAACTGCTGTAACAGGAAAATTACAAAAATCTTAAAACTGGCGATTAAATCTTAAGTCACTCAATCGTAGCTGCAAATAGCGAAAATATTGCAAATAAACGCAATTTAAATTCATCAAAATTTCTGGTGTAATGGAAGAGCAAAACGTAAAGCTGCTCTCTTTTTAGTTTTAAAGCCAATTTTTCAAAATTTGCTTCTATAATAATATAATCATCACTTATTTGCGGCTATATTTTTAAAAGTTTTTGTTCTTAAACATTCCTAATGTCACAGATCGGAAATAAAAAAACATTTTATTAGATTACTTTTATGAATATATGAATTTTACAACACAAAATTTATTGATAATTTGACTGACCGGAGGACCGAATCCACCCGCGTTCATGGAGAGCCTAATAAAAAATGGAGCTTTGAACGAAGCAGGTTTGTAAGGGAGAAACATAAAAGTTTTGCTTCCTATTGCGCTCACGGAAGACATGAATTTTATATGGCGAGTTCCCACTTTGAAGAAATAAATTTTTGACACATAAAGCGCATTATTCAGCTCTTACAAAAATTGTTTGATGTAACGATCAGCTTTGCACATTAAAAGTTTTGATACAGTTATTTTTAGTATTCTCCCTCACAAACTTCGTAGTAAGGGAATGCCGTAGCCACTGTTGCCAGAAATTTTTTCTAATAAATCTGAAAAATTGGACTTTGGGGTTGATTTTGTTTTTATTTTCGGATTCGTAAAATTGAAAGTTAATATATACAAAAGAGAAAAAATATATATAATATGAATGTATGTATATATGTATATACATCATATCATATCATCGTATATAAAATAATTTTATACATTTATCTTTTGTAAATTTCAGAAGTCATTTGCCGTAAAATTTTATTTTGAATGAGAGTATTAAAATAATTTGATTTATTTAATTTAAGGAAGTCTTTTTTTTGTGTACAAAATTCCTTCAAGCGATATTTTATCTGAACGATTTTGCTTTGTTTTATTTATGTATCTATATTAACTTTATATTGGTTCCACTCAAAAACACCACAGAGGATTAAGGCTAGATTAATTTTATTATAAGATTAACAAATCTTACTATTGATCCTGGTTTAAACTCAAAGTAAAAAACCCGCTCTTAATAATTACTGGATCTAAACCCTTTAATGAACTCAGTCTCTAATCGCTAATATTAAAATGGGCACAAAAAACTACAAAATGATAAAAAAGGGGATTTAGAACAAATGGGCAAAAAAAGTGGCACAACAGTCAAAAAGGGGCAAAAATGCGATTTAAGTCGCATAACGGTAACGCTGGCTTTGAGACACATTTTTATTGTTGGAATATTTTTTGAACGAAGTCTTATTTATACACACAACACAATGTTTTTCTTTATCACTCTCTGTTGCTGTATCCTTTCCTTTGCTAAAGAAGAAATGTAACCAAAGACGGCAGCAGACCGACTCGATATGTTTTTCGTCATCATTCTACTTTTGTATTTGATGTATTTAACCCACAGAGTATACAGAGGCGTCACGAGACAGAAAATATTGTATTTTTTTCTGTCTTTTTCTTCAAAAGCTGCCCTTTTTGCGTTTTTTGTTTTGATTATGCAATTTGTGTGGATAGTAGCGGCCTGTTTTTACGCATTGTCACTAACAAAAAACGTTTTCTTTCTCTTTCTTCGAAAGCTGCCCTCGCAAATGATTTAGGCATTTTTCATACGTCACTTTTTTCATCTCTGTATACTTTGTGATTTAACCAAACAGTTTTAAAAAATTGAATACGGGATTTTGTTTCTTGTAATGTTGTTTCTGCTTTTGTTTTTCTTAGTGCTGGTTCACACAGGTCAAGTTTGACTCTTCAAGTCTCGAGCTTTTAGGAGAGAGGGGTAAAGAGAATGGAAAGGGGTACATACTTGACCGTACCAGTCAGTTTTGTATTTTTCTTTTCTTTTTTCATCCGTAATATAATAAAAAGCTGCAAAGTTGAAGGAAAAGAAAACAAAAAATAATTTTGTGCATGAACGTGAACGCAAGTTCAAAAGAAAATTTAAATAAAACTGTTCAAGTAAACTTGACCTGTGTGAACCAGCACTTATAGTTGCACTTTTTTAAAGCGTCCAAAAATAGACTGTGTGTGTTTTTTGTTGTTGTTCTTATATTTAACATAAAGAAGTGTTGCTTACGATCAAATAAAAAAATGAAAAAAGACGGCAACATTAAAGAGCGTTAAATATTTCATACAAAATTATGAAAACTTGACACCAATAAGTTGTCCACATTTTTGTTGGTTAAATAAAAATCAAACAAAAATATTGTCTGAATCAGTAAAAAAATTTATAGAAATTAAAAAAATTTTCAAACAAACGGTTGTTTGAAAATAATTCGGCAATAATTTTTTCTGTGTACTCTTTAAGCATTTTATTAGTAAGTAAAATTTAACATAATCATAAATATTCGAAAATTCTTTACTTTTTTGTATCCATTCTAGCGGAAGTAGTCGACCTGGAAGAATTTAGAGTTATTGAAGAGTTATCACCAGGGAAACCAGAAATATGCAATTGCATGTTTTTCCTTGTGCGACTAATGAAGGCAGAAAAAATATATTTTAGAGCTTTTTATGAATTTTGGCATCGATTTGTTAGTGCATATTTTTGCATATTTTACCGTTTGCAACATTTTTTGGCATAAATTTGTTAAAAGAGCCTTTTTGCAGCATTTTTTGGGTTTATAGCGCATATTTTGCCTTTTTAATGCATATTTTGATACATATTCATTTTTTTAGATGCCTGCAATAGCTTTTGCAGCAAATAACATGTTTTTTTCGAAAATCTGTAAGTGCTGGTTCACACACGTCAAGTTTGACTCGTCAAGTCTTGAGTTTTTGGGAGAGAGGGGAAAAGAAATGGCATTCTCTTTGCCCTTCTCTCCTAAAAGCTCAGGACTTGACGATTTAAACTTGACGTGTGTGAACCAGCACTTACTTCAATTTCGACATCTACATTTAATTTTTACTCTAAAATTATAAGACAAAGCAGGTTGTCATTAAGGATAAATTTTATGCGACTTGTATCTAGAACAATCTTTTAGTATTCCGATCGACTCAGAATCACTTTTTAAAGTGATTTAACGATGTCCATCCATGTGCGCAGAGTACAAGTTCCAGTTTTGTAGATTAATTATTTTCGAATCGGTTCACATTTGCTCAAAGCTCACATCCTTAACAAGCTTTAATTTCTTTTTAAATGTTAACATTTGTTAACAATTTAGCGACCGTACCTAAAATCCCTTTAAGATAAAAACCCATATGGATGTTAATATCTAGATAATATTCGGCGCAAACATCTCTTTTATGAATTTTGACCTTTTTTAGGTTTTTTTTTAAAGATTTTGTTATCAAATTGCTGAATATTGTGTCTTCAAATGATCAATTTCTTTATTTTTAGGGCATATTTTTAACATTTCTCAGGGCATATTTTCCAGTTTTAACTGCATATTTAATGCGCATAAAACGGGTTTTTTAGAGCATATTTCTGGTTTCTCTGGTTATCACTTTAGCAGAATAATAACACTATTTGATTTTGGAACACAAATAAAATTTGAGTACCATTGAAAAGAATGCAGACAAGACATTGGATATCCTTAAGGGCCACTTTGTTTTCAACATTCGGATCACAATATCGTACCCCTATTTCATCAAAGTCGACACCGCATTGTTGTATTCCAAGAGTCTGTGCATCGAAAGTTGATTTTTACAAAAACAACAATAATTTTAGGAGCAGCCAAGAAGTATGCTTGTAATCGCCCAATACTATACAGAAAAATTCAGTTACCTGAACGCAACACTCAGCAAAGTTGAATTGAACGTTATTCTCGTATTTACCACGTTTCTTTAAAGTTGCATTCAAAAATCTAACCTCTGAAGGCGTATTTCGTTATTTACTACGCGACGTTCAGCTCGCAATAGTCCCAGTTTCAATTGACTGAACGAAACATTGTGAAAAATAAAGTTTTCTTAAAAGAAAAAGAACGAATTAATAAGATTTCTGAGATTAATTGTTGAGGGAAAGTTAGCTTCTATGCGCATTTCACTGGTTGATTAGGCCAGATCATCAGGAAACCTTTTCCAAAGATTTTAGAAAAGCTAAAAATATTATACAAATAAAACCCTAAAGCGAATAAGAATTTTAAACACTCAAAGTCTTACTTGTAACAATATCAAAGCTTAAACAAAACACCAACAATAGTTAATTATAGCTAAACTTGGTAAAATTAGCCGTAAATAGCACAGCCCGACAAAATTAAAAAAGATTTTTGCTTCTTTGATTTTATCAACTGACAAGTTAATTTGGGTGCGCTGAATTCAAAACTGTAATCAGTTTGTCTCTATCAGCTCTAGTTTTCTTGATATAGCTTTTTTATACCCTCCACTTATGACCTTCAATTACCAATTACCCAAAATGTTTTTTTCAAAAATATTTTTTTATCAACATTTTTTATTTACTGTTATAGTTATTGCCAAAAAAAAAAAAAAAAAAATCCCAAATTTGTTTAAGTATTTTTTTTATTTTAATAAATCTGTATGAAACAGTTTTACTTCTCTTTTTTTAAATTCCTATGGAAAAGTTTTATTTTTTAAATACTTAAAAAAATTTGGGAATTTTTTTTTTGCAATAACTACCCAGCAAAAACTTTACTTACAATCCTACTTTTAATGACTTCAAGAATTCATTACTTTGTAGCTTTATTCGCCACTTTTTGGATTATTAGTTATATATTAAATAATAACTTTATTATTAAATCTTAAATATACAGAAAAATTTATATTTTTATTATGACAATAAAAATGTCATTATAGTCAAAAAACATAGTTTTTTTAATACAAAAACTACACTGCCCCGGTAGACTAGCTGGTAGAGAGCTAGTCTATCAGCACCGAGGTTGCGGGATCAAATCCCGCCAGAGACAGAAAAAAAATAAAATAAAGTAAAATAGAATAAGAAAAAATAAAAATAATAAAAAAAAAAATAAAAAAAATTTTACTTTATTGACTTTGTGTAAAGGTCCCATTAGCCGACCGTAAATGTAGAAATGTAAATGTAATGTAAACAGCTGATCGTTTCTGTTATATGGAAAGCAATGCAAATGCTTAATGCTTAACCGTAACGTGCCAACCTGTAGAAAATAGAATTTCATTACGAGGTTACGTGACAGTTGTAGATAGTGATGGGCTGCTTATATTTTAAATGCAATGCGGGTAAAATCACTCTTTTTGTTTGGTACTTTTCTGTTATAATATCTGTGGACTTTTGACGAAATAAGTTACAACCCATACATATTTTCATTTATACAAATATATGTTTAGATGTATAAAATTAACAAATGTATACATATCCACAAACAAACAGTCTGGTTTTTAGTGGTATCAAAACCTTGTTTAGGCGTATGCACATTTTGAAATTAATGTAAGAACATGTGTACGAATATGATATAATACATATTTGTTTTTTGTAAATCTGTAATATTAATATCAAATATTAAATTATTTGTTATTTATACATGCAAGAAATACAGTTTTAATACTACAGTGCTGTCTGGGTAGAGTGAACCCCCAATGCTATGAATACCTCGTTAGAGTGAACACCAGAATGTTTTTAGGTCTGGCTTAGGAGAAAAACAATGAAAACGAGCATAAAAATTAAAGAGAACATAAAATAACGGTAAAGTAACGATTCTTTTAGAGTAAGCTAACAAGTTACTCTCACAAATACGCATTCTATGAAGTGTTAATTTATTTTAGCCTGCGCGCATGTTCAATTAAGGTCGTGTCTCAAAGTTAATTTCTGAAAAATTGGTGTTATAAAATTATTATAAACAAATGGATTCGAAAAAGCGACATTATAAAAGAAATTGAAGAAGGTGCTCGTGTTACTTCTTTAGCACAGCATTATGGCGTTGCAAAAAAAATTTCTGGCATAAATAAAAAGAAAATCGGAGTAATAAAGCTTATTGGTAACTATACATTTGGAACCCAAAGAAAGACGCTTTAAAAAGGAGAGTTTCCATGCATGTAAAAAGCTTTGTACAATTTATAACCTATTAATGCATTTAAAATAAGTAAATAAGTTTTTTAAATAAAAAAAAAATCAACCTTGATTTAGTGAACAACCTGGGTATAGTGAAATCGCTCCGCAAAAATTAGTTCACTCTACCCAGACAGCACTGTATTTAAATCACTTGGTACTTTTTCTGCAAAGCGGTCACCATTTCAAAATTTTTAATTCTCATCACTGTGTGTGTTGTTTTATGTATACTAATGCTTTTTTGTTTTTGGTTGTGAAAAACAGCTGACACGTCCTTATATGTTTTATAAGTGCACAAACGAGCTTACAGTACGTTACGGTACTTTACATTGCATTTAATTACATTTACGGTCGGCTAAAGCGGCCTTAACTATATATTTTTATAAAAATTTTAAGTATAAAAAAAACATATTATTTTTAAGATTATAATAGGCTAAATTATAAAGGATTACTTTTGGGACATCTCGAACAAAAATAAGTACTTTTTCTAGTAGAAAAGTAGGCTCGTCAAATTCTAATTATTTTTCTGCTTATTTTGTAAGCAAAGCTTTTGCTGGGAATGAACCGACTTGGCTTTTTTTTATAAAAAATTTATTTTATTTTTTGTTCAATATGATATTTTGTCAGGCCTTTGTGTGACTTCTTCAGGGAAAATAACAACCTAAAATTTTTATAGGAAAATAAATAATTTTATAAAATATGTACCTCAAGCTTAATAAAACAAATATAAATCTAAAAAAATTAAGGTCGAACAATAGACAAGTTATATGTATGTATAAAATACGCAACCAGCTAGCATTTGGGTGATTATTTTTTGTAAAAATCACCTAAATGAATCTTTTCAGATAAGTTTTGATTATTAAAAACGGATTTGTCACTTGAGTGATAGAAAATGGATTCATATATGATTCATTTATATGTTTAAATAATGATGATTTTTAAATATTTTTAATTTTTGTTTTTGCCAAATCAAAAATATAAAAAAAGCTTGGATAAAAAGAAGCCCAAAAATTATTGACAATTTATGAGCATAAATGTAAGTGCAAATTGTTTCTTTCCTTCTTTTTTTGGTGCAACATAAAGCTGGCTTGAATAATCAAAAGCCATAATGGTGCTGATTTTAATTAAAAAACATGGCAATGAAAAAATGATATGAAATATAATCAAAAACTATATTAAAAAATGAGACGAAAACGATATAATAATGATTATAAAAACTAACATTAAAATGATAAAAAATTGTATCACATATGATTCTTTCAGGTGATTTATCTGTAGGGTACCATTTTCTCACAACGAAAGTATGATTTATGTTTGAAAATTTGCTCGTAAAGCTGATTCCTAAATGTTTAGATTATGATACAAAATGCTAGCTGGGCATATGAAAAGCCAAAAAAATTTAAAATAACAAAATATAACAATTGCGTTTTGTTTATTTTCATCATATTTATTATGCAAGTTAAACAAGGATCGTTCCTTGTTGTAAAAAAAGTACGGTCAGGCCGCCCAAGGGGCCTGACCGGATGTGTACTCACACGACCAAAAAATAAAAAAGAAGTTTTAAGTTATTTAAATGAACTTTATTTGACCACGTCTAGAATTGAATTAATCTTTATTCTTAACTTAATTTATTATTACAATTCTATTTCTGTGGGAAAATGCTTATTCGTGCAAGTCGCATTGCAACACGCGCAGACTTTAATTATGCTGAGTTGCAATGTGATTTCACAACAATTATTATTGAACTTAAATTAGGTGTTAGTAAAAGCGGATCATGTTACAACACGCGCAGACATAAAATATGATGAGTTGCAATATGGTTTCGCAACAAGTGTTCTTAACCCATTTATTAAGGTGTTAACTCCCCCCTGTTTAAAAATCAGCGTCCCGCTGATCCGACAGATTCTTTAATGTCATTTGCAGATGAATTTAGGGTTGGTAACCTTGATGGTCCAAATATTTTTTTCCATAAAACAACTACGATGCTTGCAATAATTGCTACTAAAAGATAACCCATTAGTTGAGACCAAAGGGAGAGGTTCAGGTGGTATTTCAGGTGTTCAATGTGTCCTATATTTTTTTCCTGAAGTTCATGCAAGAAATTTAAGTCAAGTTTTCGCTCCTTTTCGTAAATATTGGATAATAAAGGGGGAAGGGCTTGTATGTTCGTCATTCTTTCATTTATGAATTTCCTGTTCGCGACTCTTATTGTTTCATTAAAAAATTTAATTAAATATGTACCATTTAGACTTCTATTGTTTTGTTGCGAAGAAATTACACCCTTGAAATTTGTTACAAAAATTAAATCGTCTCCTAGCTGTTCAATTACAGTTTCTTTGTTGGTCAAAAATGTGCAATTCGCGTTAATACCCTTTAGGATTTTTAACAGGCATTCGTCTTCGCCGAGTTTCTTCAATTGGTTAGGACTGCAAACTGTTATGTTACCCATTGATGTGCAGCTATCCTTGATACCATACGCATCCTCATGATTGAGGAGTACTGCGCTATATCTAAGGTCAAGTTGACGGTTTTCAGTTATGGCTGCCCTTGTTATTATTTTTTCGAATTTTTTTGGGTTTACTTTAGGTATTGATAGAATGTATAGCAATGATGTACCGTTTGAAAATATACTGGGTTTCCCATATTCGACAGCTTCGATTGCGTTGTTGTATGGTAGTGAGTCCACTTCAGAAACTATACGTTGAATTTCTTCCATATCCAAAAGATTAGTGTTAATAACGCCACTTTTTGCTAGTTGACAGGCTCGTACTACTTCCTCAATATCGTTTTTAATTATTAGTAGTTGGTTCAGGGACTCCTTTGTAACTTCCTCCAACTCGGATTTGGAAATTTTATTAGTGAAATTATTAATCAAATTATTTATTTGCTTCACTACTTCGTTTGTTGTTTCGAACAGCTTGTTATTTATGACGTATTGATGTTCGTTATTGGAGATGAGCTTTTCTTGACTTTCCAAAACTTGACTCCAATCTGCTGCATCTGGATTTCCTGCAATCCATTTCCATGCTGAACCAATCCAATTTATGGATCTTTTACTTCTTGTAATTCCCTTGATTGAATTTATCCGGTCGTGGGCTTTTTGCAGATAAAACTCGAATGTTTTTTTGTTCAACTCACTGCTTTTAATTGTTGAAAACCCATCTGCTGTGGTGCGAAGCATCTCTTCCAATCTTTCTAAGTTTATCACATGTACCACATTGAGATAACCATTTATGATCCATCCGTCACCAGTTTTGACTGTTACTATTGGGGAATTGTACTTGAAGACATGATAAGCGCCAGCGACGTGGAGTAGTAAACAAGATCTTAAGTAATTAAATGTTAGTTAGTACAATATTTAATGTAAATTAAGCTATAATTCTGCAAGTATAAGTTATATTATTAATTAAGCCATTCTCCCACTAATATAATATAGCCAAAGTAAGTTGTTATGTAAAGAAAAATACAAAAAATTAATTTTTTTGATTCTTATAAAAATTTTTTATAAAATTTTTGTATTATTACCCCTTCAGTTCTCAAGTATTATAAAGGAGTTTACATTTTAAGGTTATTCCTTAAGAAAAAGGTAAATTATTTAAATTTTACAAATTTGGTGTTAAATTTACATGATCATTTTTACATATGTTTTATACATATGGTGACCTGTAAGTGCAGGGATTACCCGGTTTTCTTCATATGAGATTTATGATACTTCCTCCCCTTATTTGTATAAAATGTTACACGATTATCAACGGAAACTTTGTGCTGTTTGTATATTGGTTTATGCTTTGGTTTAATTTGGTTATCCCTAACAAATACTTCCTGGTTTTCTTCCAACCTTGTTGGAACTGACCTGTTTTTGTTTAGCCTATCATTAGTGGACCTTTGATTACTCTCGATGAGCCCACGAATATCTTGATTTACCTGGTCACGGAAATTAGCTAACTGTTGATAATTAAATCTTTCGGCTCTATTAAAAAAAATGTCAGATGGTTTCTTTTTTATAACCGAGTGTACTGAGTTATTGTAACGATCTACAGCGAGGTTAATCAAGTCCTTAGGGCTGAGATTTTTTATTTCCCTAGATACGCAACGATATATTTCTATTAACGTTGAGTGAAATCTTTCGACCTGGCCGTTAACTTCACTTTTCTGAGTGGGAGTAAAATAAATTTCTATATTTAGAGATCTAATAAAGTTCAATATAGTAGGTGTCAAGAAGCCTCTTTCGTTGTCCGATACAATTATACGTGGTACCGAAAAATAATGCAGAACTTTGGCTAATTTGCTCCTCAGGTGGATAGCTGAGCGGTTCTTAATGCAAAACAGTTTGGCAAACTTTGAAAACTTATCGATACAGCTTATGAACTTGAACCCCTGAATCTCGAAAATATCGATATGCAGAATTTCACAAGGGTACGTAGGGACAGGTGTTGGCTGTATCTTGGGCTTAGTGGGGTGTCTTTCGTATTTATTTAGTTTGCATACTTCGCAGTTTTTAGTGTAAGTCCGAATAAGACTTCTCATGCGGGGAAAATAATAATTTTCTAATATTTGCAAGCTGTTTTCCTTATCGTTCCGATGAGCGCGTCTATGCTCACTTTCTATAATTTCACAAGTTCTTTCTGGATTAGTAATATCTTCAACTACTCTTTGGGTGATTCTTATTTTATATGAGATAAAGTGAGCTAAGTATACGTCATTTAGTACTTGAATAAAGTTTTCGGGAATTTTAATACCGTTAATACAATTAGGATTGAGACATCTTTTCAAAGTATCCGTTAAGGATTCTAAGGTAATTTGGTTGAGAGTAGCATGATGTCTAGTAACCCCTGGGTGAGGTTGTATACTACTGTGTAATTCCTTACCCTGTCGTATAATTATCTGATTTTTGAAAACATTTAATGGGGCTTCTACATGGGCGATTAAATCACTAGAGTCTTGCTGAGCGCTATGGACTGTTTCGGCGCACTGCTCTTCTGCTTCATCAGCAGTTATGGTTTCAGAATTTCCTTCCGAAGCTGTGTCTGTCTCAACATCACTAAGGGTAAATGTTTGGTTAAGGTTCGATTCAAGTCGGGACAATGCGTCAGCTACGACGTTTGACTTACCAGGTTTGTACACGAGTTCGTAGTTATACTCCTCGATCCTGGCTTTCCACCTTTTCAATTTTGCGTTGTGATTCTGATTTCCTAGAGCATAGGTTAGAGGTTGGTGGTCGGTAAAAATCCTTACTTTTTTAGCTCCATAGAGATAAGATCGTAGGTTATCTAGGGCCCAAACGATGGCCAACATTTCCTTCTCATTGGTTGCGTAATTCTCTTCCGTTTTTTTTAACGATCGAGAAATAAAGGCTATGGGTTTGTCTGCTCCTGTGAAGTTTTGGGACAATACCGCTCCAATAGCATAGTTAGAAGCGTCGGTAGTCAAGTTAAAAGGTTGGTCAAAGTCTGGGAATATACTTCGGATGACATCAATAAGATTTTCAATTCGTTGAAAGCCTTTTGTGCCTCCTTTGTTAGTGTAACCGGTACCTTTCTAGATGAATTTGCTTTAACCTGGGCATTTTCTCCTCTAGTAAGATTGGTTAAAGGCTTGGCGACTTTAGCATAATCTCTGATAAACTTCCTATAATAGGATGTCATACCGAGAAAACTCTTAAGGTCTTTGAGTGTACCAGGGGGAGCTAAATTCTGTATGGCCTCAACCTTCTGGGGATCCGCTCGGATTCCGTCTTCTGATATAATATAACCTAAAAAGGACACCTGTGTTTGGATGAACTGGGTTTTTTCTAGATTTACCTTAAGGCCAGATGCCATAAGTTTCTCAAATACAGCTTCAACATTTTTCAAATGGTCGTCAATATCACGCCCGTAGACAATAATGTCGTCGATATAAACATAACATATTTTGCCGATGTATTCTTTTAATACGTCATCAATCATCCTTTGAAAAATTGATGGGGCATTTTTCAGCCCAAATGGAAGGCGCAAGAATTCAAACTTCCCATTTAAGGTAGAAAACGCAGTCTTGTGTATATCGGAATCTTTCATCGGAATTTGGTGGAAGCCCGATGTTAAATCTAACGTTGTGAAATATTTAGCCTCGCCAAGGCTCGCTAATGTTGAATTAATATCCGGTATCGGATATGTGTCAGAAATAGTTACAGAATTTAACCTTTTAAAGTCAATCACCATTCTATATTGTTTCTCTCCGTTTGGTTTGGGTTTCTTCGGGACCACCCATATTGGAGAATTATAAGGACTGCTGGAAGGTCTTATTATATTCTGACTTAATAATTCCGAGATTTGTTCTTCCACAACAGAGCGCATATTTGCGGGATAGGGATAACTTTTACTATAAATAGGATCGTCAGTGCTCGTTTTAATTTCAGCTCTAATAGTGGTGGTGACCATTTCTCCGGCTTCAAGGGGACCAAATAAAGGGCTGTATTTATTAGTTAAGGTTTTCAATTTATGAGCCACCTCTTCTGGAAAGTTCTGGGATAAGAAATTTATCTCTTGAGAGAATTTTTCCCTTAAAGGGAGAACTACGCCCGTGTTTAAGGTGAGAGTATTATTTTCCCTATTAATAATGGCGCCTAGTGACTTGAGAGTATCGTCACCTATTATACCATCAAATGAACTTAACCCAGGAAGTATGTAAAACGTTATATTATTTGTAATACCGACTGATTCGAAAAATTTACCTTGTACCTTTTGATGTATTTGAATTAGTCCCCCAGCTGTTCTTACGAGGAATGGTTTCTTAAGTTGGGTGCCTGATTCACACAAATGGGAACCAGCGAAATTTTTATTCGCTCCAGTGTCTATTAGGAACTTTAGTGGCACCCCGTGTTTAGTTGTTATTTTTAGGTAAGGAACGCTGGAAGGGAGGCCCCCGTCATAAAATTTACTTCTGGAGAAATTTCATCGCTGCCTTGTGTTTCATAACACTCGTAACCTCTATGTTCGGAAGGAACGTGGTGTTCCACATAGGTGTTAAACAGCTTTTGGTGTTTGAAAGGGTTTCTGAAATTATCTGAACTTGGTCCTCTCTTAAATCCTGTAGGTCTGTTCATGTAATTCACTACTCGTGATTGCATAGACCTGTCGACTTCCATTTTTTCAGCCGGCTTTGGTCCTTGTGGCCTTGGCGGCAATGGTTTATAACCGGTGGGATGATGATTGGAATTGAAGGTGTTAAATCTTCTTGGCATACTGGTAAACGGACGAGGTGGTAACCGAGGGTCAATACGCGGCATTACATTTGTAGGGACAGTAATTTGATTTGGGACAACCGGGTGAATGTTTGTGTTCCTGAGAGTTAGGTTTTGAATCTCTAGGCACATAGCATAAGCTTCAGGCAGAGTTTTGGGTCTTTGGACAATTAAAAGTTTGGAGAGTTCACCATTTAAACCACGTATAAAGACGTCCAAAGCCCTATTCCTATAAGTTTCTATCAAGGCATCAATAGTTTCTTTAGAATAGTTTTCAGTTTTTATTTTATTTATTATCAAGGAGAATTGATGGTTTACAGATGCGTAAAACTCATCAACTTTTAGATTTCTTTGCATTAGTTGGCTCAATTGGTGCTCTAAAGTCCTAACGTCCCTTTTATCAGCATAATGCAGCGAGAGACATTCCTTAATTTTGACCCAATCCGGATCGAATACGTTGTAAGAGACGAGAGCTGCATCAGCGCTTCCTCTTACTTTTTGTCTGATGCTCTGTAATATTGCCCTGTATATCGGTTTCGAACGAACTATTTCATAGTCATCCAAAATAGACTCTACACTGTGCAGCCAGGACACGTATTGTGTTGGGTTACCATCGAATGGTTGAAGTTCTTTCACACGGTCTGGGAGTTGAGATATCTCTTTCAATTCCATTTCAGTCCGAGGGGCGCGAGGTGGTATTTGAAGAGATTCGAGTGAGGGTGTTGGACTCTCAATACTCCTAATCCTATTTTCTAGAGCCTTTACCTGGCTTAGCGCCGAGTTAAGGGCTTCAGTCATTTCTAGCACTTGTTTCTGTAGCGCCTCCATTTTTTTGCTTTCTAAATAAAATGAGATTTTCACTTACTAAAAACTGACTAACTAAATTAACGGGGTTCAACGCACAATGGTTCCGCGATAGTGATAAAATTGGAAAAAGGTAATTCTTCTCTTTTTTTTGTTAATTATGTCTTTTAATAGTAAGGGAGGAAGGGTATCCGAGCACTTACCTGGTCAATCCAATTCTAGGTTTACAACAAAAAATATTTTCGGTTTAACAATTCAATATTTAAATTTAAATTTAATTCACGTACACGATTCCCGCGATGTACATCTGTTAATTGTTCCTAAAATGGAAACAAATTTAATTAGAATTTCGTTTTTTACTTTTACTTTTATTTTAACTTGGCTCGCGATGCTCGTAACATTAATTTTAATAAAAGTGGAACACTGTATTTTGCACATAAATCATAATAAATTATTTTATATAAATACTTTGACTTCTTCAATTTATTTCAAAATATTTTACACTCTCCACTTAATTTTTCAAACCTTCATTTGTACTTTAGTTAGCTTTTGTGCTACCATGAATTTTATTTTATTAATACATCATCTTTATTTTATTTAAAAAATTGCGCTCTTGGAAATTCTATTTACCATTTATTATTCTTATAAAATTTATTTATCATTTCTTTCCTTTTTTATATTCTTAAATTTCATTTATTATTTATTTTAAAATTTTTATTTAATGATCTTAAAATAAAATTTATTTTCCATATTTTATTTCTATTTCGTTCTTAAAATAGAATTTATATATCCTTTCTTTTATCTTTAAACTTTATTTATTATTTATATTTAAATTTTTCTTTTATTTAAATTTATTTAGCATATTTCATTTCTTTCTCAATAAAATAAAATTTATTTAGCTTATTTTATCTTTTTTTTTTTTTTTATTTTATTTAAGTTATTGTGCTCTAAAAAAAAAATTATTTATTATTTTCTTCTAAGGAATCCTTTGGATGGAGGATCGTGCAGTATTTTTTCGGAGGCTACTGCCACCGTACTAAGGCACGATTTTTCTCACCCTGCAAACCTTCCTAATGTGACCCTTCATTACCAGGCCAAAGTAAGACTTATTTCCCATTAAGTAGTGTAGGTTCTTATGTTGACTACAACTTACAGGAGAGCCCCTACTTAGCCTTCTGTAATGAAACAGGGTCGCGAAGGAGTGTTGTACATTTTTCGAAAAGGATAAACAAGTTACTTTATTATCTTGTAACCAAAAAAAAATTTTTTATATTATTTAATTATTGTTCGGTTATAGCCATGGAGGGAGGATCGTGTTATCCTTTTTCGAACAGAGCTAACGCTAAGTCGTACTAAGGCACGATTGGTCTCACCCGGTGAACCTTGCCAACCTTTGCTTTATTACCAGGAAAAAGATTTAGCTCATCCCCACTCAGTAGTGCGGGTTCTAATGTTAACTGCAACTTGCGAGGATATGTGAGCATTCTTTAACCCTCTGTAATCTCGCAATTAAGCGAAAAGCGTTTGAAGGAAGGTTACACGTTTTACCAGAGGACTCTTTTATTTCTTTATATAGTGACAAAGAAAAATTTTTTTACGCACTGGAGGGCCTGGAGTTCAGGATCGCAGCACGCTGAAGCCATGGGCTTCATATTGGTCACTTTAATTGGTTATAGCACATTTTATATAAAAAAAACAATAAGCACAATTTTCTGAGATCCCTCTTTTTTTTTTTAAAAGGAAATATTCTTTTTCCTTTAATCAGAATACTATTTTCATTACTAACTTCCATTTCTCTCAATTCACATCAATTTCATCCTTCTTTCCATATATTTCACATTATTATTCATTAATTTCTATTATTCACATTAATTTCTTTCAATACATTTTTTCTTATATTTTTGTTTTATTAATTTAATTAATTTTTTTTTGCTTTAAATTTAATTCTAACTTAAACACTTTTTCATTATCGCGAGCCAAGTTTTCTTAAGGATCCGGCACATCCTTTTACGCGACTGGCCGGTCCCTGCTCGGGCGCCAGTTAAACAAGGATCGTTCCTTGTTGTAAAAAAAGTACGGTCAGGCCGCCCAAGGGGCCTGACCGGATGTGTACTCACACGACCAAAAAATAAAAAAGAAGTTTTAAGTTATTTAAATGAACTTTATTTGACCACGTCTAGAATTGAATTAATCTTTATTCTTAACTTAATTTATTATTACAATTCTATTTCTGTGGGAAAATGCTTATTCGTGCAAGTCGCATTGCAACACGCGCAGACTTTAATTATGCTGAGTTGCAATGTGATTTCACAACAATTATTATTGAACTTAAATTAGGTGTTAGTAAAAGCGGATCATGTTACAACACGCGCAGACATAAAATATGATGAGTTGCAATATGGTTTCGCAACAAGTGTTCTTAACCCATTTATTAAGGTGTTAACTTGCATTCATCATTTAAATTCCTTCTATTTTTTATTTATTTAAAAAAAATAGTATATAAACATATGTTAAATTTAAAATATCTACATTTTGTTTTTCTCGCACCAATTTCAAATGTGGCTTTTTTTGACAGTTCTTGTAAGAAACTCTTCGCAAAATATTGTTACAGAAACACTTTTTCTCACATCCTTCCAATAATTGCTGGAAAATTATTTAAATGACAGATAATTCTCGCAAAGAAAAGATACAGAAACACTTGTGTGAGAAAACCCATTTTTTGTTTCATTTCACACTATTTTTGTTGCAATTCACACGATTCATGCGAAAAGTTTTACGATGTGAGAAATGCAGGAACGGGCTACTGGTTTGGATAGCATTTAATCAGTAAACTGCATATGGTATACAAAAAAAAAATTCTTTAACAAGAGTTCAAAGCGTAAGTAATCTTGTCACGTCAAAGAAACATATTTATTGCACTAAAATATTCTATATTATGAACTGCTGTAACAGGAAAATTACAAAAATCTTAAAACTGGCGATTAAATCTTAAGTCACTCAATCGTAGCTGCAAATAGCGAAAATATTGCAAATAAACGCAATTTAAATTCATCAAAATTTCTGGTGTAATGGAAGAGCAAAACGTAAAGCTGCTCTCTTTTTAGTTTTAAAGCCAATTTTTCAAAATTTGCTTCTATAATAATATAATCATCACTTATTTGCGGCTATATTTTTAAAAGTTTTTGTTCTTAAACATTCCTAATGTCACAGATCGGAAATAAAAAAACATTTTATTAGATTACTTTTATGAATATATGAATTTTACAACACAAAATTTATTGATAATTTGACTGACCGGAGGACCGAATCCACCCGCGTTCATGGAGAGCCTAATAAAAAATGGAGCTTTGAACGAAGCAGGTTTGTAAGGGAGAAACATAAAAGTTTTGCTTCCTATTGCGCTCACGGAAGACATGAATTTTATATGGCGAGTTCCCACTTTGAAGAAATAAATTTTTGACACATAAAGCGCATTATTCAGCGCTTACAAAAATTGTTTGATGTAACGATCAGCTTTGCACATTAAAAGTTTTGATACAGTTATTTTTAGTATTCTCCCTCACAAACTTCGTAGTAAGGGAATGCCGTAGCCACTGTTGCCAGAAATTTTTTCTAATAAATCTGAAAAATTGGACTTTGGGGTTGATTTTGTTTTTATTTTCGGATTCGTAAAATTGAAAGTTAATATATACAAAAGAGAAAAAATATATATAATATGAATGTATGTATATATGTATATACATCATATCATATCATCGTATATAAAATAATTTTATACATTTATCTTTTGTAAATTTCAGAAGTCATTTGCCGTAAAATTTTATTTTGAATGAGAGTATTAAAATAATTTGATTTATTTAATTTAAGGAAGTCTTCTTTTTGTGTACAAAATTCCTTCAAGCGATATTTTATCTGAACGATTTTGCTTTGTTTTATTTATGTATCTATATTAACTTTATATTGGTTCCACATTAGCTGATGAATGTGGCAATGTGTGGAAACTGTTTATAACATTTCAAATATTGATTTAACTAAAATCTTTGGATTTATTCCTTTTAAAATTTTTAATTGATCCCAAGATCCGATCTTTTAAAAATTTAGTCACAAAGTTCAATATAAAAGTCCAATTTTTATAATTTCAAAAAATCTGCAATTTGATAGCAAAAATCTGCAATTATCACTTCGTCATTTTTGCGACGAAAAATCAGCAAAATGCAGAGAAATCTGCACTTCTGGCAACAGTGGCCTTACACACAGACAAAAATCAAGTTAAAAACGTCGAAAACAAGGTTGATTTAAATTTTTTTGGTGGTGATTTAGCTTCATACGGGTTTCATGTTAATTCAACCTGATTTTACAATAACTTGCACAGAACATATTTTTTTCTTTAAAAATAACAATAATTCATGTTAATTTAACATTGCAGTAAAGTTAGAGCAAAATGTAATTTATATTGAAATAACAATCGGAATCACGTTGAATGAAAGTTATTTCCAGTTGAAACAACGTGAATTTCATGTAGAATCAAATGGGTTTGAGTGTATTTTAACAGTGTAAAGAAGCTTCAGACAACATTTGCATTTATGTAAGAATAATTTAAAACCCTATAACACATGTTTCACTTATTTTGTATTCTCCTTTGTTAACAGAAGCATCAGCAGAATCGCCCGATATGGTCATCATTCTACTTTGAAAACTTGATGTACTATTTAAATAAACAATTTTTTATTTTTTTTTTAATATTTTTAATTAGGCTTAAGTTCATGAAATTTAATTTTTATTAAATTATTTTTATGAAGAAAGGAATTTTACAACATGAAAATCAATTAAAATTGTTATTGATAATCTTTCATTCTTGACGTGGCTCGGGCTCGAACACTGGCCGGCAGGTTACCATGACATGTTTCGATCGCAACCACTCGATCTCCTCAGATGGATTTGCCGTCTTACACTCGCAGCCATCGACGACTGCTGACGTCACTAGTCAAACATCAATCCTTAAACCAAATTGTATTTTAACATTTGGTAGATCGAAATTTGCTTTTCCTGAATGATTATCCATTTTAATTGATTTTTACATGTTTTTTCCTTTACTTCTGTTTTTTCGTACTTTCGTCAAGAATTTTTCTTGAAGTCCAAGTACATTTTTTTGTTTTTTTCACTTTGTCTTTCTCTTTTCTGTTGACCTTTTTCAGCACAACTTGAAGGACAAATGTACACATAGAGCTCGTGCCTTAGCTTTAACAATATTTAGTATTGTGGTTATTTTGTTGAACTATTTATGGTTTTTAATCCAAATTTTTAATATTTTTAATTAGGCTTAAGTTCATGAAATTTAATTTTTATTAAATTATTTTTATGAAGAAAGGAATTTTACAACATGAAAATCGATCATGGTAACCTGCCGGCCAGGGTTCGAGCCCGAGCCACGTCAAGAATGAAAGATTATCAATAACAATTTTAATTGATTACTAAAAATTGTAAAAATTTAATATTTTAAATATTGTTTTCTCAATAAACAATATTTTTAAATTTAATTAAAAAAATGTTAAAAAAAGCTTTGCCGTTTCAAACAATGTGTTGATTGATTTCGACAATTTCCAACAACAATTTCACAAGTTTGAATTATTTTTTTTTTAAGCGAAATAATTTTTTGTTATTTAATTAATTTTTTAATTCAAAATTTTTTTAAAAACAACTAAAATGTTAATTAAATCAAAATTATATTTTTAATTTTCATTCAACAAAAAAAATAATTGATTCAATTATCACAATTATTAAATTTAAATACTTTTTGAATAATTTTTTTTATTGATAAAAAGCTACTTATAATTTTTTCTGTGTATGTTAAGAGAAATACAGGAAAATTCGAATATCTGTATATAGGCTGCTTTTATCAAAACTAAAGAGAAGAATCGCTTAAATCCTGAACATTTAAACCAAATTATTTTTCTAAAAGATTTTATTTGATAAGATTTCCTTAAACTATTCTAATAAATAATAAAATGACCTCACAATGAATGAAATTTGACGTTTATATTGAGCTACATGGTTTGTCACAAACGCGCTCAAATCTAAAGAGGGACTAACTCACATTTGTTTAAAAGAATGAGTATTGAAAATAACTGCAAAAATCATTTCTGCATTAATCATTTTTGCATTAAAAAAATAGAATTTTCTAAGAAAATATTTTAATCGATTAATTGAAACAAGTTGTTCGAGTTATTCGTTATTCGAATTAATTTTTCGATCAAATAATGACGGAAAAACACCTCGGTTATTTGAACAACGATTTATCTCTTCAGAAATCTTCAGGAATCTTTGCCGTGTAACACTCAATGCTACTGAAGACCAAATGGTATTTTCACTTGGTGGGTCAAAATTTGTTGTTGTGAATGATTACACTACGTAAACTTTTCCGCTGAATCCGCATATGAAGTCAGAATTGTCAAAACTTTAACAGTTTTCGAGATATTCAAAAAACCCGTTATTTGTGTTTTTAAAAAAGATGATGTGACTGAAATGCAAATATCTTCAAAAATTTTAAACGAATTGTGTATTTCTTTCTTTTAAGTGAAAGGTAATAAATAAAAATATTATTTAGGGAAGCGATTTCCATGCAAATGCAAGTTTTTTCTCGATAGTCTAAGAACGATGTCAACCAATTATCTTTCCGGATCATTAAATTTGCATTAAAATGGGATCGATTTGTTTTTGCATATTACTGCATATTTTTGCATATTTACGTTTTAAATGCATATTTTAGCATATTTTGGAATTTTTTAGTGATTTTTTTGAATATCAATATTATAAAAAAACAAGTAAGAGTGCTATATTCAGCTGTGCGGAATCTTATATACCCTTCACCATTGTGCGAGCAGAATACAGAGCAACTAGACAAAAACTAAACAAAACTGGTAAATATTTTTTAAAATAAGAGACAACCGGTTTTGAACTTCGGTTTTCATAAGGGCGCAGAATATATATACTTTATAGGGTGTAGGATCAATATTGTAGAAATTACAGTATACCTTTTTTACCTTCGGTGAAGGGTATAAAAAGGGTAATTTTTTAGGAATTCAGGGGTCAAATCACCGCATTCGATACTATCGTATCGAATAAACTATTGAATTTTCTTGCATACGATAGACACCGGCGTATCGAATGAAAACTCGATAAATGTAATGTCGAGTTACTCGATGTCGAATGCTATTATTTCAAATTCAATACATTTCATTCGATATCGAGTTTTAATTTTGCTCGATATCGTATGCGGTGATTAGACCCCAGTATTTCGGTTATAACTCATAAAAATTTCCGATATTTTGGTATATAAGTCATATTCATGGGAGGTACCACGCCCACTTCTCCAATCCCGCCCACATTTTGTAGGATGGTGTGTATTGGCAATCTAAATGTGTTTGCCTAATTTGGAAACTTTGACTTTTGCCGTTGCAAAGATATGCAGCAAAAAGTAATAAAAATACAACAACCACAAGGGATTTTTGGAATAAATTAGAGGTAGTCGTGGTTTTTTGGTCATATCTCAGCCATTTGTGGACCGATCTTGCTGAATTTCAATAGCACTAAATGGTGGACTATATGTGACATAAATGTAAAACCTAGCCGCTATCATGTCTGGAGTCTCCGGAAAACACATATCAAACGTAAGACGGACAGACGGACGGACATCGTTAAATCAAGTTCTCTCCTCATAAGGACCCAGATTATATATACTTTATAGGGTCTTAGATCACTATTGTAGAAATTACAAACGGAATGACAAACTGATATATACCCTTTTCCACCTGAGGTGAAGGGTATAAAAATACAACAACAAGGGATTTTTGGAAAAATTTAGAGGTAGTCGTGGTTTTTTGCTCATATCTCCGTCATTTTTTGACCGATCTGGCTGAATTTCAATAGCAAACTTAAACGGAGTATATATGACATAAATATACATCAACCTAGTCCACATCATTTCTGGGGTTTTCGGAAAACCCATTTCAACATACACACGGACAGACGGACATCCGGATTTGAACTTGGCTTTTCATAAGGACCCAGAATATATATACTTTATAGGGTGTAGGATTAATATTGTCGAACATACAAACGGAATGACAAAGTTATATATACCCTTTTACCTTCGGTGAAGGGTATAAAAAAGAGTAATTTTTGGGGATTCAGTATTTCGTTTGTAACTCTGCCATTTTTAACTGATTTGACAGACTTATATACCGACGTGTTTAAGAAAAAAAATTTACCATTTACTTGAGTTATAAAGCTTGGACTCGGGGAGATCTATGGTTCCCGAAAGAGGGTATTTAAAAAAAAATTAATTTTGGTCATAACTTTTTTGTATCTGAACCGATTTTCCGAGTTTTTTATAAAATATGTTCTACTAAAAATTTTATATTTTGGTATATAAGTCATATCCATAGGACGTATAGCAGCCCTAAAATTTAGGTTTTTATAAAAATGTTGATGTTTTTTAGCCCATTTTTTGAGTATTTTGCTCATAAATTACCCATTGTCTAACCGATTTGATAGTTTTATATACCGACGTGTTAAGGAAGAATTTTACCATTTACTTAAGTTAAATTTATATATAAACATTTATAAAAACTTGTAAATATATATTTTAACAAAGTTAATTATAAAAAGAGTAATTTTTGGGGATTCAGTATTTCGGTTATAACTCAGCCATTTTTTAACCGATTTGGCAGATTTATATACCGACCTGTTGAAGAAGAAATTTACCATTTACTTTAGTTATAAAGCTTAGACACGGGGAGATCTATGGTTCCCGAAAGTGGGTATTTAAAAAAAAAAATAAAAAAAAATTTCTGGGGTTTTCGGAAAACCCATTTCAACATACACACGGACAGACGGACAGACGGACAGACGGATTTTAACTTCGCTTTTCATAAGGACCCAGAATATATATACTTTATAGGGTGTAGGATCAATATTGTGGAACATACAAACGGAATGACAAAGTTATATATACCCTCTTACCTTCGGTGAAGGGTTTATAAAAAACAAAAAAACCAAAAAAAACTTAAACAAAAATTCAAAATTAATAACTAAATTCTTTTGGAGCTTTGTTTTAAATAAAATATTTTGGACAAAAAATATCCCTCAATTTTAAAGCGATGCAGCACTTTACATGGTTATAAATTATTTTATCCAAAACTGCTACAAGTTACTTGTTTGGCACATGGGTTTTAAGGCGTTGCAGGCGAAATTAGAAGCCAATTCGATAATATTATAATATTTAATGAAATGCATCCCTGGATTCCACTTCCACCGCAGCTAGTGGTGGCCTGGAATTTATGAATGTTAGAAGAGCTTGTTGATACCGATGATAATGCAATTAAACAAGTAAAAGAAATATTAAATTTAAAAAACATCAGAAGAAAATTAGCATTTGTATTTTCCAGTTACAGATATATTGGTGAAACAATAACTGATGATTGATATTGCAGAAAGTAAGACAAATTAAAAATAAAAATCCAAAACGTTTTGCAAAAAAATTTATGGATTTCAAAAAATAAAATAAATTTCAAACACTTTTGATCTGATCTGGAATAAAAGTGGATCTGAAAATAGTTTTTTTTTTTTCCAAAATGCATTTAAGTACAAGCCAATGTTTTACTTCTTATAAAACAGTACTTATTTATTTAAACAAACAAAAGTTTTAATGAGCTATTTTGGTTTTTAAGATATTTGAACAACAAAAGACGGAATTTTTTATATTTTTGTTTTTAGTATAATTTAAAAACCATTATTATGGAAATTTTTTAAGTTTTAAGTGCATATTTTGTATTTTTTTGTGCAAATTTTATGCGCACGATTTTTACGATTTTTCAGTGCATGAAAATCTCTCCCTAATGATTATCTATTTGAATTGATTTACATGTTCTTCCTTACTTCTGTCTTTATTTCAAATATTAATGTACACTAAAAAACAATACGCAAAGAGTCATTTTACTGTTACTTCATAAAAAATCATACAAAATAATTGAAACTTTACTCATTTGTACTTTTGATTGTGAAGATCTCAGAGGCAGGCCTGCCATTTTTGCCGATTTATCGGCATTTTGCCTATTTTTTGCCCCTGAATTATCAAAGTGCCGATTTGCCGATTTTTGCTCCAAAAATGCCGATTTTTTGACTAACACGTAAAAGGCGATTACTTTTTGTTTGTTTGATAATAATACACTAACTTTAAGTGATACTGAAACAGTTGTAACATTGAAAAGAGACAACTGTTATTAAGTCAGCGCTTCTACTAAAGAAAAAGGGGTTATTTCAATGTTAAATGCAGTGTTTGTAATGTGTGTTGGGCTAATACATTTTTATTTGAAAAATATTCCACTATGAAGAATTAAAGGCCAAAGTTAAAAAAGAAATAATTTTTAAGCCTAAAATAATAATAATAATAATTTGTTGCTTTTACGCCAAATCGTGGGCGCATAGTGCCAAAATAATTCAGTTAAAATTTCTTTTTCTATTAGGAAAATATAAAACACTTTATATTTGTGTTTGAAAATGGGTAGATAAATACTTACAAAAGAATAAAGGGAAGATAAATTTGTATTCACTATCAATGAATAATAATTACTTTTATAATTAAATAATTTTTTTTTTTAAGATTATAACGCAATTGAGGACGATGTTAGTACATAAATTAAATAGCCAATTCTTATGTAAGGAAAATTAAATAAATTTGCAAACTTTTTGGCAAAAAATTTCTGATTTATAACGTGAACATTTTATGGCAGCATTTGGTACAATTTTTGGTCCTTCCACATTCTTCCGCAAATGTGGAAAGAATTTTTTAATGTAACAGAGTTTTGATGTTCACTGGAAAATTTATCTTTGCAAGTTATTCGTTTTTTAAAAATTAATAATTTAAACTGTTTTGATATTAATATTAAAACGGATTTAATAAAAATTTCAAACTCAAATATTTGTATATGGAATATATTTAATTATAAGAAAGTTAAAAAAAACTTTATATTTAACTACAATTTCTTTGTAAAACGTTTATTTTGATTGATTCTTTTGAAATTTCATAAGTTATAAACATTAGATAATTCTGAATTGTTCTTATTTGTAAGTCAGAATATGTTTTATTGTATTTAAAATAGGTATTTTTAATTTGCCGATTTTTTGCCGATTTTTTTATATTAAAGTGCTGATAATGCCGATTTTTTTATTAAAATTATCTGGCACCCCTGCTCAGAGGTGCCAATGTTTTTAGTTGTTGTTGCA
Source organism: Pollenia angustigena (assembly GCA_930367215.1). Taxonomy (NCBI): domain Eukaryota; kingdom Metazoa; phylum Arthropoda; class Insecta; order Diptera; family Polleniidae; genus Pollenia; species Pollenia angustigena. Next base: position 140,845,045 of record OV884056.1, on the reverse strand, counting down.
TGTGTGCTTTTGAAGGTAAAGACCTCAAAGGTGCCATTTAGTCAAAATTAGGTTAAGTCAACTCAAGTATTTTTTCCTTTTGCCACAGAATTAAAAAAGTGTATGCCCTGCTAAAAACTTGCGTCAAATGAGTTATTAAAAATGTTTCGTTTACTACTACATCAAATCAACTTTGCGATAGTATCGATGAAAACCTATGGATAGTCCGGCAAAAAAAAAACTATCGATACTATCGATTGTTTTGCAGATCTAGGAAAACGTCATCATCATTTACACGTTTTGGGTAAAGGATCACCACAGACACAAGGTCTAGTGATTTTTGTATTTTTATAATTAATATTTATGTATCTTTTATTTTTACAACTTGTTTGTCATGCATACTTATGTATGTATATGTACTAACATATATATTCTTTTAGTATTTAATTTTACTAGTGTTCGCCTTATTGTCAAAATTCGACCATAATTTTTTCTAAGTATATATGAATTTATTTGTTTCGAGCATTTATTTTTTCCTTCAAAGTGGATCGATTTGGCGAGGGACCAACATCCGGTTCATATTTTATCTTCTACGTGAGTTAATTTAATTTTGTAAGTTCAGTATAAAAAATACCAATTGAAAAAACAAGTATCAAAAAGTCTCCTTTATATATTGTTATCCACTCAGGACGTTTCACGTTTAATTTTATGTTTCTATGTCTAATATTAGCGAAAATTAATCAAACTACCAGCTGTTGAACGAAAAATTAACAAAAAGCTCCCCTTACATGTTCTTGTTCACCCAGTTTAATGTATAATTTTATCTTTAAAGGTCGAATATTAACGAAAATTCAAAAAACTTCCAGATGAAAAACAAAAAATACCAGCATTTTTTATCTTATAGGTTATCACACACTCAGGACCCTACACCTATAATATTATGTTTCTAAGTTCTATATTATAGAAAATTTAAAAGTTATCACATGAAAACAGAAAAGTAAAAAAAAAAGAAATTTAGTTTCCCATCTTTCCCCTTTTTTCTACCCATAGAGGTTCGGTTGACAAACAAAAGAAGAAAGCGTTCTTATTCGAAAACCGGTTTCTGAAAAATGTCGAATAATCGATCACCCTAATTTTTTATTATTTGATAATTGAAAATACATTTTTATTTATTTATTTTGCATTTGTGTTAGTAACAATTTTGAACGCTTATAACTCAGAAATTATTGAACAGATTTTAATAAAATATACATTGTGCACTTCTTTGAGTAAATACCTCTTGAATGGTGTATATTTTGTTCATTTTGTTCGGTTGACATACAGAGGAGGAAAGTGTTCTTAACTGTTTTGTCTTAGCCGATTTATATATATGTACATAGATTAAATTCTTATGCAAGCGCAACTTTACGACTCCATGGAAAATTAAAGAAGCTATCTAAAGGAAATAATTTTATGTAGGCCAATGATGGTACTTTAAAGAATATAAAATTTTTTTTTAAATTGAGAAATTTTTTCCGATTGTTTAATAGATAGAAATTTATTGGATATAAAACTACTGCTACTTTAAACACGTGCATACGTGTCAAGGCCACAGAGTCTATATTCAAACCCGTTTTAACGAATATCAAAACACTGACATAAAATACACTGATAATAATGCTCAATTACTTGAATAATAAAATAAACATAAAAATAACACTTAAGGAATATAAATAACATTACATACACACTTGCAGATGATTTAAACATTAAAATTCAATCGTAAAACTGACCTCAGACAAAATAATCTAAATTGCGAGTGTTCAGCATGAAAGTCGAGACTGAAGCAAAACGAGAAAGTAAATCAGATGAATCAAAACAATATAAAAAATACAGAGAAAAGGAATAAATTTTTTTTTCATACATAAGATATCTATTTACATACATACATATATGCACACAAACATACACATACATACAAACAAATATATGAACATACAACTACTACACATTTTTATTCTGCACATACATTAATATAAATATTGTATGTAAAATTATAAATATACCTACAACGAAGTTTTACTTGCCACACTGATGTGTGTATAAAAGTAGAGCACATGGTTTGATAATAATTATTATTGGCAAGAGTTTTAAAAAATATCAACTCCCCTAACGAAATTCTATTGTTTGGTATATATTTTGAGGAAATTATTTACGAATTATTAGTGTTTTAATGTATTAAAATGTAGTAAAATAGCTTTCATTAGTTTAATTATACCCTTCAAAACAGGCAAAAAGGGGGCACATAAACTTGTTATTTCTAAAATATTAATCTTACACCCATAAAATATGTAAGCATATTCTGGGTCCTTATAAATAAGTAGCGAAGTTGATATAACGATGTCCGTCTGTCCGTGTGTATGCTAAAATGGGTTTTCATAAGACTCTAGAAAAGGCGGGAACTTGGTTGCTACATACTATTTATGTCACATATTCGCTGTTAAAGTTGGCTGTTGAAATTCAACCAGTTCGCTCCACAAATGGCTGAGATATGAGCAAAAAATCATGACCGCCTTTAATTTTTCCAGAAAATCCCTTGTTGTTGATTTTTAATCTCTTTCTTTAATACATCTGAAGAACGGCAAGAGCCAAAGTTTTTTAATTGGAAACAAGCATCTTTGTTATCAACACACAATATCCTACAAAATGTGGGCGGAATGGATGAAGTGGGCGTGGCACTTAACATATTTATTTATATCTAAAGAATGGTTTAGAAAACGGCAAGAAGAAAATTCCAAATTAGGTACAAACATCTTATAAAAACACAACATTCGACAAAATGTCGGCGGGAAATATATTTATTTATATCTAAAGAGCTGTCTTTAAATTACTTTGTGTTCTTATTATGCAAAGTTATATAAGATTCGGCAAAGCGCTCTTTCTTGTTTTTACATAATTTTGCACCTATTTTTATGCATCATTCAAATGTAGATTAGTTCACCTTTTTTGGCGTTTGGACTATAATGAAAATATAAAATTGTAGTTACAAGAAACTAAACTCATTAATAAGAACAATATATTATGATTATTCATGATTGTAGTCACCATATAACGATTATTATCGAATCATATTATGACTTAATATATTCGTTATATTGCAATATAATATTTTTCCCTTAATCATATTCTTATCATGTTAATTATAATAAATTAAGAAGTAGTCATATTATTGTCATGTTAACCATAATAAGATAAGAAGTTATCTTACTATTGTAATAAATTTAAAAGTAATCATATTATTTGTGGCACTTTACAATTTTTTTAACGTAAATACCATTTTTTAATTTCTTTACACTTGATTTTTTTAATGAGTATTTATTTTTAGAAACATAGTTATTTTTCAGTCAACAAGACTCAAATTTATAATTGCGATAACCATTTACATAAATATTTATAGTAACTATAATATTGCTTATATTTGATAAAAATTAAAATTTTGTGTGTACGACAACAATATATTGTTACAATAAACATAGTGTAGTTGCCGTAAGCATGCCCAACCATATTTGTTCTCTGTGTGTAGTATTTACAGACAAATTTGGACTGTGAGGTTAATGTTCTTAAAAGATTTATTTATGCAATTAATTAGCTAGATGTGTTCCAAAATAATTTTATGTTGGACGTGGTTTACAGTCAATTTTAGACCTACTAAATATGACATTGTTGCTATTATAAAAGTTTTTGTTACCAAATTGTATATCAATACCAACATTTTTAGCGATGCTGTGTCACTTAAATCAATATTCGGTAGTGGGTATAGGTGCTTAGGTCAAATATGGCCTGATTCTAGAAAATTTTGATTAGATGAATTAGGTTGCAATAAAATATAAACAACAACGTGGGGGCTGTGTGAAATTACACACTCAGCATTTGGAAGATTGAATCACCAAACTGAGTCTTTTTAGACTATCTTAAATGATTAAAAACCGATTAATCAATTGTGGGCTTAAAACAAGACTCGAATATGATTCCCAAAAATGCTTAGAAAGTTACTTCTTAAAAAAACAAAAACAAAATGTACATAATGTGCGCAATCATAAATGGGTGGATTTTGCTCCCATAATTGTTTGAATACCACAAGGGCCTTTTTCCATAGTAGGATGATGCCAAATGGGGTCAGAAATATCAAGCCACTCTGTGCTGATTTAAGAAGGGTAAAAGCCGTTTTTGTAGACACTCTGTAGACGGTCTTGTTTTTGGACATTACCTCGTCCATCAGCCACATAAAAATCTTGACCCGGAAGTTGTGAAAATTTTTTTTGTTAAATTTTACCTCATCTTTTTCGCACGTTTTTGTAATTCTTAGTTCTTTACCGCATTGCGATCTGAAACTTTATACGATTTCAACACTGCATAAGCTTTGGCTCTGCGTGCAAAAGAATCATGGCATTTAAATTTACCAGCTGCTTTTCTGATTGAAGTTTTCGAAGCTCTTCGAGAGAGTTGTTCTGCTTATATTACATTACCAATATCTATTAGACCCCTTTTTTCCTGATCCACGATGTCCATATTCTGTAACGCCGAAAAGCTTTTCGTTTCAAATGTAAGAAAAGAAACAACAATGACGTTAATTTAAACAAACAACTGTTTTTCTCACTTAACTGTGTATGTAACTTTTTTGCTAGTAATAGCTGGCACGTTACGAAATTACTCTGGTTACAGGCTTTCTTTCAATTTTCAAGTCATCCCTTCAGATCTTTTGCCATTTTTTTGAAAGTTCATATTTTAGTTTTTTGAAATGTTTAAATAGTTTTTTTCACGTACTTTTTTCGCTGTTTACGTTTTGGCTGGAATAGTGTGTATTCTATAAATTTTCTTTATTTCGGTTATACACCTTCGATTTAAGTAAAACAATTTTTGTTTTACTTAAATAAAATAAGCGACCCTTTCTATAACCACTGTAAATAAACACGGAAAAAAGTTTATTTTCTAAAGAATCTATTTCGTTTCTTAAAACAAAAAAATCCGAAATCTAAAAATAATTTCTTGATTTTAACTTATTTTGTTCGTATTTAGTTACATTTTCTAAACAAAGAAACATTTTTGCTAAAACCAAGCCACACATATCTTTAGAATAAGCAATTTTTGGCTTGGCCGAAAATCATGCTAAATTTTCCTGGTTCAAGCCATATTTAGTTAATAATTCTTTCCGTGAACATAAGCAAGTTCCGCAGATTCACTTCTCATTTAAAATCACGCAAAAGACGCGCAAATAATGCAACAGACATTTGGCACACAGTTGGCATAATCATTTGCAAAAGTATACTTATCTATAGATTTATATGCATGTTTTCATTAACATTAACAAGCATGAATTAATAAAATTTGAAGTATGTAGCAAATCCTGTGCTTATTGCTAAATTTGTGTAAATGTATGTACTCGAAATGTTTTAAATTCATATACATACATATATTGAAAAAAGTTTAAGTGGAACAACTTTTACTTTCATAAGCTCAAGTAACCACATTACACTGTTGTTGGCTTTAATGTTGCACTTTTTCTTATCCCTTTTTTAGCTTTGATTCTTTTATAACTTAATGTATAATGTGTATGTGTGAATATATGTATTTATATAATGGGTGTGTATGTATATTAATAAAAATGAATTCCATTCTTGACTCTGAATTCGTTTTTATACGGTACGTTAACATTCATATACACATTTATATTCGTTACAAATTCACACATATACTGGTAATATACATACATTCGTGGATATTTGTTCTATTCTATTTTATTCTGTTTATCTTTCTTTTATTGTTTAAGTTATTGACATTGAATTTTTATAATTTTTTTCTATCCAGACTTTTATTATTCTTTGCTTTTTTTATAAATAGTGTTTTATTGTTTACCATGTGAATGAATGAAGAACACAGGCATACACATACACAACTACACATTCAAACATGTTTTAATGTATTTTTACTATAAAGTTGTGTTAAAAAAAATTACTTGATTTTTATGGGTTAGAGAAAAGTCCTGTCTTCTTGGCTGGCCAATTGACTGGCCTGACAGGACTAGTAAATATACATACATTTATTTCATGATGACGTCATGTATGTTTTTATGTATGCATTATTTAGAGAATACGTGGCAGGTTCAGTAAGTCCTCGACTTTTTTGCTAATGGATCCACATCTCAAAAAAAATACAAAGCTTTCTTTTTCTTTCACATACACATAACACGAAAGCGATAGATTACATCTAAACGATGAAATCTCCCCCTAATCTTTCTTAAATAAAAATTTTACTTTGAAAATTACAATGTAAATTAAAAAGCTCATGTATCAAAAAACAGTCAATTCAAGTCAGTTATTAATGCATACTAACATTCTAATTTAAAGCTGTTTAGGAATAACGTAACTTACTAGCAAAACTAAATACAAATACATTTAATCAACAACTTTCTTAACGTAATACTTTTTAAACCCTATAGGCCCGATCATCATATGCATGAGCTAGCTTAAGCTGCTGTCAAAGATTAACGAAAAGCATAGCGAATTCATTAAAAAAAAACTTAAAAAATATCTGGGGGCTATTCTGAAACTCCTGATTATTTCCAATTCTGTCAGTGTTGTGAAAACTTGAAAAAATGATTAAATACACTGAAACAATTTTTAGAAATTGTAAACAGAAAACATATCGTCATCTTTAATGTAAACGGACATAAGGACAAAACAGTTCGATATTTACTTATTTTTTTATAATATACTGCATGTTTATGAAAATGTTTAGATCCCTGTGACCAAAAATGGCGACTTTATTAAAGAAATACATTTAAGGTGACGATATGTACATTAGGAAAATGACTAATTTTTGACAAAGAAAATACCTGTAACTACGTGATAGTAAATATTCCAAATTCTTGCATTTTACGTTTGCGATTTCCAGCACACCCCTGTAAGGGTTTGTTTCCAATTTTGCAATTTTTCGTGAATTTTAGCCATATTTGCGATCGAAGCGTTTTTTCCTAAGTTTTAAGTTTTCTGATTCTTTACAGCTTTAACGATTTATAAAAAATAATAGGCTTTGCTATCATGCCGCTGTAAGCAAATTTTAACGAATTTCCGGTAATTAAGCAATTTTTACCTTTTTTTCGCCATTCCTTTAGTTTTAGAGAATTTTAATCAATTTTATGGCTTGTTTGGAACATTAAACATTTTGCGAATTTAGCAAACTTTTCCGAATATTTCCAATTTTTGCATAGCATTGTTGCTCTTTAAGTCAATCGTCGTCGTTATAAAAAAAAACCTCCATATATAAAAATCATATATCACCTATCAACACTTACGATTTATTCTTGGCGAAGTGTACAATGCCTTCTGCCATAAGTAAGGGGTAAATGTCTGCTAAAATTTGTTTACTTTTAATTGCTTTCATTTTGTACTTTTTAATTTTAATTTTGTACTTTTTAATTTTTGTTTTAATTTTGTACTTTTTAATTTTATTTTTTTTCTTCATTAAATTGTTGAAGCTTTTTTTCTATTAACATTAACTAGTGTTCGCCTAATGGTCAAAATTCGACCATAAATTTTTATGTAAATATGAAGAAGACATAATTCATCTAAGTATATATGAATTTATTTGTTTCGAGCATTTATTTTTTCCTTCGAAGTGGATCGATTTGGCGAGGGACCAAACTGCGGTTCATATTTTATCTTCTACGTGAGTTAATTTATTTTTGTAAGTTCAATATAAAAAATACCAATTGAAAAACAAAAAAAGTATCAAAAAGTCTCCTTTATATATTGTCATCCACTCTTGACTTTGCACGTTTAATTTTATGTTTCTTTGTCTAATATTAACGAAAATTAATCAAAGTACCAGTTGTTGGACGAAAAAGTACCAAACCGCGCCCCTTGCATGTTCTTATTCACCCAGTTTAATGCATAGTTTTATCTTTATAGGTCGAATATTATTGAAAATTAGAGAAGTTCTGGATGAAAAACAAAAATTACCAACATTTTGTATCTTATAGGTTAACATTCACTCAGGATCCTACACCTATAACATTATGTTTCTAAGTTTAATATTATAAAAAAATTTAAAAATTATCACATGAAGCACAGAAAAGTGAAAAAAGAAAAAAATTTGTTCCGCGTATTTCCCCTTTTTTCTCCCCATAGAGGTTCGGTTGACAAACAAATGAAGAAAGCGTTCTTAACTGTTTTGCCTGGATTTAAACATAATATTTATATAGAAACCCGGTTTCTGAAAAATTTCGCATAATCGATCACCCTAATTTTTTATTGTCCGAACAAGAGCCTCTAAAACGAATCTTCAAGCCCAATATTCCAGTTTAGACCGGTTGGTGAAGCGAAGTGCGCGGCGCGACAAGCGAGCTTGGATAGAACACATGAACACAAAGGCCCAGGCAGCAGCGGATACACATCGAAGTTAGGATCTGTACAAAATTGCAAAGCAGATATCGGGGAACGCCCGTTCAAACAAATATCCCCTTAAAGATCCAATAGCTCGCACTACTTCGTCCGCGGCAACTGGCAATATGGTCCGACTATAATGCCGGCATACTGTCAATTTCGCAACCCACAACTGTCTGGAAATGTCACTGTACCTCACATGAGGTCAAATCTGACGTAAGTACAACCGGTCCAGACAAAGACGAGATCGCTAGTGCTATACGTGCACTGAAGAATGGCAAAGCACCAGGCGTGGACAACATCAATCCTGAACTGCTTAAGGCTGATCCGGTTCTTAGTGCTACAATAATCGGACCTTTTATCAGGGACTTTTGGACTTCCCACTGTCTTCCTGCTGAACTGAGTGAGAGGGTAATAATCAAACTACCCAAGAAAGGTGACCTAACAGAATGCAAAAACTGGAGGGTTGTTACTCTTTTGACCATGATTAATAAGGTGTTAGCTAATATAATCCATGCTAGATTGTCATCATCAATTGCAACAGATCTTCGAAAGGAACATGCCGGCTTCAGATCACATCGATCTTGCATTGATCACATAAATACCCTACGGATCATAGTGGAGCAATCAGTGGAATGGCGTTCTCCTCTATATTTGATATTCATCGACTTTGCCAGGACCTTCGATACTATCCACCATCAGGCTATTTGGCATGCACTCCGACGCAAGGGAGTGCCACCTGAGCTTATCGACATTATTAAAGGTTTGTATGGCAACCCAACAAGGCGGGTACTGCATGAACGCGTGTTAGGCAACCCAATTGGTTTAAGTACTGGTGTACGACAGGGATGTATCCTTTCCCCGCTGTTATTCAATACTGTATTGGATTCAATAATGCAGCAATCAACTCGCACTAGAAGAGGCACCACATGGGTAATGAATAGTCGATTAGAGGATCTGGACTTTATTAACATCGACAAAACAAATGTTATACGCATCAACACAACTAATCTCTATAAGCTCAGGGTCAACAACATAGAGCTCGAGGATGTGAAATCGTTTTGCTACTTAGGAAGCATAATTTCCTCTACTGGCGGCTCCCGTGAAGAAATTGCATATCGCATAAAAAAGGCAAAGCAGTCATTCGGAGCATTACAAAGTATATGGAAATCACCACAAATACATACAGGTACTAAGCTGCGTATTTTCTCCTCAAATATTCGCTCTACCGTGCTATATGGATGTGAATCCTGGAACTGTACGGCGGAAAATATTGAGAATTTGTTGGCCGAACGTAGTTTCCAATTACGACCTGTGGCAAAGAACCGGCGAAACACCAATTCGTTTAGAAATTGCAAAAAGGAGATGGAGCTGGATTGGCCATAACCTAAGAAGGCCTCATGATGACATATCGAAGATGGCAATTGACTGGAATCTCCAAGGCAGCAGGAGAAGAGGTAGACCCGCTAACACCTGGAGAAGGCTACTAGAATCCGAGATAACCAAAACAGGAAAAACCTGGTCTGAAATCAGACTAATGGCACAGGATATATCCGGATGGAAGGATTTCGTTACGGCCCTTTGTTCCAACTTGGAACCATAGGAATCAATATATAATTTTTTATTATGTAATAATTGAAGCAAATTTTTTTTTTGCTTTTGTGTTAGTAGCAATTTTGAACGCTCTTAATGAATTATATATTGTGCACTTCTTTGAGTAAATACCTCTCAAATGGTGTATATTTTGCTCAAATCGGTTGACATACAGATTAGGAAAGTGTTCTTAACTGTTTTGCTTTAGCCGATTTATATATAGATACTCTTGCGCTTTAAGTATAAGATCTATTCTTGTTGAGCAGGATATCAATTAACGAATAAATTAATTAAAAAAAGTAAAACATGCTTCCTTTAAGAGCGCTAAATATTTTAAGAAACGAACACCATATTTCATTGGCGGTGCGCAAAATGACCCCAGGTAATATGACCCCAAAAGGAAAGTGAAGAACGGCCCCAAAATTTTACATGAGACACAACAACACGTAATTTTGTGGCAATTTTTTTTTTTGGTTATTTTTAATTTTTTCGTTAGGGTGTTTTTGCGTTTAAGGTGAAATTAAAAATTTCCCCAATATCAAGGAATGAAAAATGGCCCCAAATAAAATCACAATTTCTACTTGCGGACTATTTTTCATTTACTAATGAGAAATGCAAATTTTAAGAAATGAAAAATCACCCGAAACATTTTTACACAAATTATATAAAATTTTATGTAAAATTTTCTAGGGATAGTATAAAAAACCCCGAATTCTTATACCAAAGTGGAGAAAATCCTTGCCGGTTATGCAGAGATGCTTTAGTTAGCGAAGCTGGTGCTTGTTATATAATAGAGGAAAAAATCCTTGCGCCCTGCTGAAGGCCGGCTATTTAGAGAAGCTTTACGCAGCGAAGCCAGTGTTCGTTATTCCTTAGAGAAGAAAATCCTTGCCTGGCCAAAGGCCGGCTATAAAGTGAAGCTTTCGTAAGCGAAGCCAGTGTTCGTTACATCTCTTTTTGTTTCACGAGCAATGTCTTTAAAGCTCAAATTTAAACTATTTTCTGATTCAATAAAGTTAATGTATGACATTTCCTCTTTATTGGTTACGTAATTGGTTGGGGTATACGCGAAATACTATCTGCCTCATTTAAGCTTCCTTTTACATGTTCAACATGATAATTAAAACCAGAAAGTATCAATGCCCATCTCTGCATTCGACCTGAAGCCATTATTGGTAAACCTTTGTTATTCCCAAAAATAGTTATTAACGGACGATGGTCTGTTCGTAGAGTAAAACTGTTTCCAAGTAAATGTTGATTGAGTTTTGTAACGCAAAACACTATAGCTAGTGCCTCTTTTTCTAGAGTACTGTAGTTACGCTCACTGGTGGACAGTGATCTTGACACAAAAGCTATTGGTTTAAGACCGGTGGAAAATTTGTGAGATAAAACTCCACCTACAGCATTGTTGGAAGCGTCCGTTGTCAAGACTATTGGCAAATTATTAAAGTCAACCAGAGATTTATTTATCGTTACCTTGTAGTCTCCACAAATTCTTAACTCTCCATTGGGTTTTAATATTGGTACCAGCGGAGTTCCCCAATCAGAGTTGTCAACTGGTTCAAGAACATTACTTTTTATCAAATCACGTAATTGTTTTTCTACTTTATGTTTCCACGCCAGTGGCAAAGGCCTTGGCTTAAAAAATATTGGTTACGTATCTTTATCAATTTTTAAAGAGATTTTATTTATCCTTTATTCGCCCAGTTTATCATCAAAAACACCAGCAAATTGATCTTTCAATTGATTTATGATTGTACTGCTTTTTGTTACCTCATTTATGCTACTTACTTGAAAAAGTTCAAAGTTGAACGCTCTTAAAAACGATCTCCCAAAAAGTGGAGGGCTTGCAGAGTTAGAGACCACAACAACAATAGATTTATTTACACCTTTGTATGTAATTGAAGCAATGTATTCTTCCATAATGGATATTCTCTCACCACTGTAATCTACATATGGGACACTGCATGTATTTAATGCTTTATTGATGTTTGCCTTAAAAAAAGAAGCAGGCACCAAAGTACAAGGAGCGCCAGTGTCACAAACAGCCTTTAATTAGACACCATCAATTATTACAGAGAGAGAATACACGTCACTAAAAAGTTTATCAGCCACACTGAAAATAGAATAATTGAATAAATGATCATCATCTTCTTCATTAGTTGATACAGTTGATAAATAATTTACACCTTTCTTATTTTTTGCACGACAAACAGAAGCTAAGTGTCCAATGCGGCCACACGAATGACATTTACTATTTTTAAACTTGCAAGTTTGGGAGAAGTGGTTACGCCAACCACAATGATTACACGGATTACTTTGCCTCTTTTCGTTATTGCTTCTGCTTCTATGAGCATCGCTACCACTACCTTCAGCAGCTTCTCCTTTTTTTGCGACCACATGTTCTTTTTAACAAAATTTACACCACAATTCACGCTAGGTTTTGTTGAATTCTTAGATTCAATAATTAAAGCTTGTTCTACTGTAAGTTTTTCGTCCTCTTCGCAAATCCTCTCATAGAAGTAATCTGGCAAACCCGTAACGAATTGATTCAACACAAAAGCATCCAGATTGTTCCCAAATTTACAATCCAATGCTAATGTTTTTACGCGGGCAAACCAACCTGCAACTGTTTCATCTTCTTTTTTAACCGAATTATGAAACTTCTTACGCTCATGGAATATTATTTTTGGTGGTGTATATTGAGTTTCTAATATTTGACACAAGTCCTTATAAGTTTTAGTAACAGGTGAATTGGGACTGCAAAAACTGTGCAGCACATGATATGCATTAGAACCGATAGATTTGAATAAAATCGATCTTTTTACGTTGTCATCTTCGCATTTGATCTCACAAAAATGTATGTCCAGCCTTTCTTTCCATACCGTCCACGTCTCTAGGTTGGGAGAAAATTCTGGAAAACTTGACGATTGGAGCACGGTCACTGGGTTTGCTGAGTTAGTCGTCATAATTATAATCAAACCAAAAAAAAATTTTTATATGTGTAATATATATTTTTTGTTAAACGAAATTCGTTTAAAATTATTTTTATTTTTCTCGTCGCCAATTAAATGTAATGTATTACATTATCATATTTGACCTTATTTAAAACACGTGTGGTTTCTTCACGATATAATTCAGAAAAAGAATGTCTTTATTTCTCTATTTCAAGATTATTAAATATATGAGTATTAGAGGTCTGCAACGAGTAACTTTTTTCTTCACATGTGAAACTCGCTGTCGAATATAGTATTTATTTGTTCTCTTGCTTAACGCGCAAAAAGTGAAGAGAAGTGATTGTTGTTTTTATAAATACTAACATACAGCAGCCGAAGATGAAATATGTTCCGAAAAAAAGGAACATATTAAAATGGGTACAACGAAAAAGAAGTACCTATAAAATTATGGTCGCTTCATGTGGTACATACCTACTTGTAGTAAAGCTGAAATTTGTGTACAGTATTCCACGGATAATTACCTCGACAAAAATGCCAATATTTTTGGGTAATTATGCGGGGTTAGCATTTAAACGAATACGCTTAACTACCTCGTTGAGGTAATAATAAGAATACGTTTAACTACCTCATTGAGGTAATTAAGCGAATTCGTTTAAATACCTCAGTGAGGTAATTAGACGTATTTATTTATAAGATAACTTAACTTTGATGTAGGAAAAAATTTAAGAAAGGAAAAGGAATAAAAAAACAATGGGATTTGTTGTCTTAAATTTTATCTGTAGTGCTTTTTGAGATGTCCTGTCATATCCTACTACTTCTCATGGAAGCCTTAAATATGCAATTGCATGGTTTCTCTTGTGCGACTAATGAATGCAGAAACATGCATTAATGAATTTTGGTATCGATTTGTTTGTAAATAATTTCCATATTTTAGCCATTGCTGCATTTTTATTGCACGCATATTTTAAGTTTTTAAAACATATTTTAATACATGTTAAGCAATAAAAAAGTTGTTTAAAATTCTGGTTAACAGATGAATTTTCTGTTGCTTTAATTTCGCCACCTACATTAAATTTTTACTGTACAATTTTAAGCCAAAGCAAATTTTTGTTGAAGATAAATGTTTTTCTGAACTTATAACATAAAAACCTAGACGCATCGTTTAGTAAACGATCGAATCAGAAACACTTTTTAAGTAATCTTTTCGTGTCCGTCCGTCCGTCCATCTTGCTGGTTGTATGTCCATGTAAACCTTGTATTAAAAGTAAAGGTAGCAGTTTTTAGATAATTTGATAAAATTGGGTAAATACGTTTAATTGTCATAAGAACGAAACCTATGTAAATATTAAGAATCGGTCTATAATATCACATAGTCCCCATGCAAACTTCAAACTTTAATCTCTTTAAGAAACTAGATAATATATAACTCTTATATGAATCTTGACCTCATACCATAACTTTTAATGCAAATATTAATTTGTTAAATATTTTGCTTTTAATCAAACCATATTTTGTTTTTAGGCATATTTTTTAAAAAAAATTTTAGTGCATATTTTCAAATTATTAACATGTAAAACTTGGTTGCATTACTTGCTGTGTTTTTGTCAAATAGTACTGAGGCAATTAAACGAATGAAATTAAGGTATAATTTTGTTTTGGGAGTTAAATTTTTGAGGCAATTATCCGAATCCGCCAAGTAATGATGAAACTCCGGTTTCTAATTTAAGTCGTTTAGAAAAAACCATGGAAACATTAGTGCAAACAGTAAATAATTTTACGAACACAATGGGTAATATGATGCAGGAAATGCTTAGAATGCAATCGATGTTATTGCAAGCTGTACTTAACAAACCATGAACTGTTTAAAAATTTGTTTTTGGAACGCAAACGGCATCCGCCAACATAAAAATGAATTAGAATACTTTCTTAAAAATAAACAAATTGATGTCATGATGATTTCTGAAACTCATTTGACTTCAAGAAATACGTTTAAAATCAATGGTTATATACTATATAATACCAAGGACCCTCGAGATAGAGCTTGTGGAGGTTCTGCCATCTTAATAAAAACTCGAGTCAAACACTACATTATATGTGATCACCGTGAAGACTATCTGCAAGCAACGACTATTTGTGTTGAGGAGCTAAATCGAAACATAGTAATTTCTTCTTTATACTCTCCACCTAGATTTTCCATATCAGAAGGCCAATATTATAAATATTATAAATCATTAGGACCCTGTTTTCTGGCCGCCGGCGATTATAACGCTAAACATACCTTCTGGGGGTCACGACTTATAACACCAAAAGGTCGTGTTTTGTTTAACACAATCTCTAAAATGGGTTTAAATGTGGTCGCGAGCGGGCAACCAACATATTGGCCTACTGATCAGCAAAAAATTCCAGATGTTATCGACTTTGGCGTGGTTAAAAACATCCCCACAGAAACGATTCATGTTGAAGCTTCCTTAGAATTATCATCCGACCACACACCTACAATTGTTACTATATCGAACCCAAATAGAATTGTATTTCCGTCAGGTTACTTAGCGACGCCAGCCACACAAATAAATTGGTTAAAATATAAAAAATTTCTCAGTGCCCATTGCACAGAAAATATTCCGCTTAGTACACCGGAGAATGTGGATCTCTCTCTTGTTAACTTTGACAGTTATCTTAAACTAGCTGTTCAACACTCCAGCGTTACCCCCAAAAAAATTAAAAATAATAAAATATGTTCTTCAGATGTCGAGCGGCTCTTGACTGAAAAAAGGAGAGTTCGAAGAGAGTGGCAACTTTACAGATCCCCGCAACTTAAGATTTTATTAAAAGAATGCACAAAAAGGCTAAGAAAGTTACTACAGAATCAGAAAACGGCTTCTCTAGAAAAATATCTTAAGGAACTTGATGCAACTCCACAATCTGACTACTCATTATGGCGTGCAGCTTGAAATCTAAAAAGGCCAGTTATATCTAAGCCACCATTAAGAAACTTGAATGGTAGTTGGGCAAGAAATGATAATGAAAAAGGAAACCTGTTTGTAAATCATTTGAAAAACGTATTTACACCAAATATATCTCACAATATTGCGGTCGAGTTACCACCTGTTGATGCTAGAGCAGCTATTCCCCTCAGATTTGAGATAAGAGAAATCGAAAAGGCTATTTGTGACTTAAACACTAAGAAGGCACCTGGTATTGATAAAATCAGTAATAAAATGCTTTTGGAGCTACCTCGCATAGCAAAGAAAATTATTCTTTTTATTTTTAATGCTATTTTACGCCTTGAATATTATCCTGAAAAATGGAAGGTTTCCTTAGTTACCATGATACCAAAGCTAGGTAAAGATCATACAAAAGTTAAGTCTTATAGACCTATTAGCTTATTATCAAATATGTCAAAGCTGTTTGAGAAATTATTAGTTTCAAAATTAACACCAATTTTAAGTGAAAAAAGATGTATTCCAAACCATCAGTTCGGATTTAGAAGAAAACACAGCACAATCGAGCAGACTCATCGAATAGTAAATGTCATAAGAAAAGCATTTGAAGAAAAAAAATATTGCTCAGCACTTTTCATCGATGATTCGCAAGCTTTTGATAAAGTCTGGCATGAAGGCTTATTACATAAATTGAAGCAAAATTTACCAGCGAACACACACAAGCTGCTAGAAAGCTACTTAGTCGGTCGTCAATTTATTATTAAAGAAGGAAATTTCTTAAGTTCACCTCAGCCAATTGGCGCTGGAGTCCCACAAGGCAGCATCCTGGGCCCCCTATTATACTTAATTTATACTTCGGACATGCCAACAAGCAACTACACACAAACTTCAACATTTGCAGACGATACAGCTTTTCTAAGCGTCCACGAAAACCGTTATGAAGCATCTCGTTACTTACAGCATCATATATTTCAACTAGAAATATGGTTAAGACAATGGAGGATAATGGTCAATGAGCAAAAATGTGTACATATAACATTCACTTTGCGCCGGGAATCTTGCCCCCCTATTACAATCAATAATCAAATAATTCCTCAACATTCGCATGTTAAATATCTCGGTATACATCTGGATCGGCGATTAACGTGGAAATGCCATATAGAGGCAAAATTAACTCAAATGAAACTAAAAGCCATTCAAATTCATTGGCTTATTGGAAGAAATTCTGTCCTTAGTCTCGATTGCAAGCTTCTACTTTACAACTCTATCTTAAAGCCTATCTGGTGCTACGGTATTCAACTATGGGGCACTGCCTCGGCCTCTAATATCGACAAAATTCAAAGGCGCCAAAATAAACTTCTTCGAATAATCACAGCCGCTCCCTGGTATGTTAAAAACTCAAACATTCATAAGGATCTCAATGTGCCATTAGTGAAATCTATGATTACAAAATATGCAATAAAATATTTAAAAAGGCTTGAACAACACCCAAATCCACTAGCTCGAAATATTTTAAATCATGGCGGCCACACTCGCTTAAGAAGAAGAGACACTGCAGCACTTACCCAATTAGATGAGCGATAAACACCTATAAAAGTGAACATAACCCGTGATGAAGAAAATTTTGTCTGGCACTGGCAGGTTAAGATTTCAATAAAAAAATAATGACAAAAAAAAAAAAAAAAAATTATCCGAATCGGGTAATTAAGCGTATGGCAATTAAACGTGGATTTTTGTTTAAAAAATGGAAGAAAAAAAACGGGGATTTAAAACTCGAGGTAAATAAGCGTGAAAGGCATTTAAGCGTGGGGTAATTAACCGGGTTATACTGTAATTACCAAAAAAATTAAACAAAAATTTATTTCTTAAGACTAGATAATTAGAAATTTTTTTGTGTAATTTATCCTAAATATTTTTTCATATACAAGTAAATATTATTGCAAATAAATTTCACTTTTAAATATTTATAAATAAATAAAAATCTAAATGATCTAAATAAATAAAGTTATGTAGGTATTAACATACCTCATTTATTTAAATTTTTTTTTTTTATTAAACTTAACAGTTAAAAAAGACAATATTTTTTGTTTTTAATGTTTGCAAAACTTCACTGGTTTTGATGATACCTAGTGAAGTTTGGCTGTCGCAAGATACTCGACCGTTCGTTTTATGAATGGTCAAGTGAGAGAGAAAAACGAACAAGTGGTTAGCAAGCACAAACAAAGTCGAGTAACAACCAATAGTTACTCGCTAATTTTGTTGTTCTGAAAAACATGTACAGTAGAATCCCGATAGTTCGTAATCGCAAGGCACCGGCCATTTCTTACGAATTATAGGGGTTTTCGATTTAGCGGGGTTTCGATTTAACGAGGTTAAAATAAAATAAATACGAATTAACGGGGTTTTTCAATTTATTTACTAAAATGATAAAAAAAAACATAAAAGACATTTCGTCAGCTCATAATTGGCTAAGCGCATATCATGGTTATTTAACCATCAAATGAGCCAAACCAATTCTGAGCTGACGATTTGTTAAAAATAAAATATATAAAAATTATTCATGCAACAAACTGATCTTAAGAAAATAAACACACACACAAACAAAACCCAAGCAAAAAATATCAAATCGCTAAACAAAAAGTCATTATTTCCATGTTTCTGTTGTTTTTATTACGAATTATAAGTGGTAGTTAGCAAACAATTACGATTTATAAGAGGTAAAGAAGATTTTGTTTCAAAAAAAATTACGAATTAGCGAGGGGACCAAAATGGAAGGAAATTTTACGAATTAACGAGATTTTTTCAAGGGACTGACAGTTTATTGCGAATTATCGGGAATTACGATTTATCGGGGTACGAATTATCGGGATTTGACTGTACCATGTTTTTTATTATAGTTCGAGTAAGTGTTCATGCTTTGCTAGATCATATGTACTTTTTAAGTACAAATCCATTTGTGCAGGCGTCTATTAAGTATGTATTAAATGTTAACTGTTTATAATTAAGAATTATTGAACATATCGTAATTAAATAAGTGTAAGTATAAGAAATAAGTAAAAGAGCAATGGAAAAAGTAATAAACATATGAGAAGTAAGTTAGGCAACCTTGACGATCTTCTCAATGTTAAATGTTCATCGATAAAACTTCTCTTGAGCTTTTTCCGGCTTGATTTCAGTCTGTTTTCTGAAGTATTTATTTCTAAATTAACAAGTTCTTTGTCCGATTGCTCGATCACGTTTTGCTTCCTTTTATTTTCTTCCGTGCTGCCTGCTGGAATAATTTCCTCCAACTTAGTCTGTATTTTCATGACGTCAAGGTCTAGATCTACGTTTATGTTAGTCGGTCGCATTGTTGATTTTCTTGAGTTGATTTTTATATTTTTTGCACGCACGTGTAACTATTACGTTTATTTTTATCAAAAATATACAAAACAAAGTAGAAGCCTAAGTTATTGTTTTTGGTCAGCTAAACTAAAAAGCAAAAAACGATCTTTTGCCAAGTTTAGTATAAAAATTTAATGGAACACCTTTTGTTTAAAATTTTAATATTTTTTAAAATAAAATTAACCACAAAGTCAATAGCTGTTTTTCAGGTTCAACCTATGTTAAACCGAGTATAACGCTAATCAACGTCCCACTGTGGCTGAAAATTGAATTTCATCGGCCAAAAGTCCAATTTTTTGTCATCGCCGATTTCAAAAATTTTAATGCCATTCGATAGCAAACATATTAGAACTAAGATATCCGAAGAACTAGATTAAAATATTGGTAATTGTGGCTGTGGCATGCTGCTGGAAACAAATATTTTATGTTGTTTTAGAAAAAAATTAATTTTTGTAAATTTGATCAGAACTAAATTATGATTTCTCGCAAACCGTTATCAATAATTGGTCGAAATTTTTTTAGTTATGTTAGTGGGATTGTATTCTATAAGAAATGGTTCATTACATCCAGGGATGTCAGATGTGACGATTTTACGTCATTTTGACGATTTTTTTCGCTGAATTTACCAAAATGACGATTGACGATTTTGAATGTAGAGTCACTTAGGTGTTGACGATTTAATCCCGTCAATAAATTTAGTTTAAACTTTAATCTTTCATCAAATTTTTAACACTTTAATCTGTCAAGTAAAGTTTTTTTTCTTACCGAACGTTTCCACATGCAAGTAATTACTTGCAAGTAGTGTATACGTATTATCAACAAAAAATCGAGGAAACAGCCGATTGGCTGAATGCACAAAAATTGTGTGAATGTTAGTGAAAACGTGTCAGTGTATTGAGTTTTTCGAACTTGCACTTGCATGTGGAAACGGGGGGTTAGTTAATATATGTATATAGAGGCGAATATATATTTATATCTACTAGCGGACTCGACGAACTTCGCCTCGTCCCAATTTTAAGCCTTCAGACAAACTTTAGAGTAATAATACAACACAAATATTAAAATTTTTAATATGATTTATTTAAATGGAATCAGTAGAGAGCGATTTGATGTACAAAAATCTATAAATCACTAAATATATAAGCCATCTTTAAACGCATAAAATTCGGCGTTTAAACTACCAACACAGACCATATGAATTTGATAAGATTTATCGTAGTGCTGTCACATGTTATTTTTTTACAACATATAACACATGGGAGAATGATTTATAGTTGCTGAGTTTAAACTACATATAAATTCAAGTTTAGTTCAACTAAACCAGCGTTTAAACCATCAGTGGCTTATTAGCCATTATTGTACAAGTTTTTTTTTAGAAAAAATAAAAAACAACTAGTTAATATTAGTCAGGGCCATTTTTTATGTTTTTTTTTATATTGGCAGGACGATTTTTCGAAAAAAAATAATCTGACAGCACTATTTCACTTGTTTGTTTAATTTGAGTACAATAACTGCCTGCTTTTAAAACACGAGTGCAAAACTCCTTCAAATTACTGCCTGCTTTTAGATCGCGAGCACAAAAGTGACTCGTTTAACTAATATTTAAAACAAAATTTAAAAATGTCCATTCCTTAAGGGGGCTCCCATACAAATATTGCGATATATGAAATTTTTAAATTAATTCAAATTTTTTGACTTTTGTGAATAAAATCAAAAGTTGTTAACAGATTTTAATCATTTATAGCTGTAATTTTTAATAGATTTTTAACAAACAAAAATTTCGAAATGTTGATAAAAAATTATTTTTGTTGCAAAAAAAAAAAAAAAAATATATGTTTCTAAAACGACAGCTCATGTTAGAAAAAAATTTAACGTTTAAAGGAAATTTTATTGCGGATTTTCGTTTTTTTAGTAATTTCAATAAACTGAACCGTTTTTGAACCGGTATTGGATTCAGCGTACCCGAAAAAGGTTTAAGCGCCAGTTGCCAAATTCTAGCACAGTGTAATTGTTTGATAAAACTTGCGAAAAGCAATAAAAAACATTTTTAAATATAACAATAAAAAGAAATTAATTGGACTTTATATTTATACTATGTACTTTTTTCTTAACCTTTAATAATCAACGTACTTTAATTGCAACAAAAAAAGTTGGGAACCCTATATGTAGTTGTCCTGCGATTTAACTTTGAATAATTAAGTTTAAGTTATCGACGTCCTTATTCTTCGCTGCTATTATTGCCCGTTCACCAATCCAATCGAGATTTTTGTAGTTTTGTGCAATGTCGGGGAACACTTTGCTGATGAGCTCCTCCTTGGACGATGTGAATTCACAAACATTTTCAGGGAACGATATCAATCCATTCGAAACATCAATAGGAACTTGGCCGTTGCCAAGCTCCAGCACTTGTCTCGAGAATTCAGCAGCCGATGGGTCGTTCTGCAACACGACTCTAATGTTTGCGGTCAATTGCAACTTCTGGACATGCCTCCACAAAGACGACGATTTCAGGCAGGCGTTAAGTTCATCTGCAGCAGAAGATTTGGGGATGACGGGAATTGTTTGACGAAAATCTCCGGAGAGCAATATCAAAGCCGCACCAAATCGTCTTAAGTATTAAAAATTCTATATTTTTTGGTTTTGTATGATTTTATACTTAATATTTTTTTATGTTTTAATAGAGTGATATATCCGTGTTTATAAAAAAACAATTTTTTTATATGACGATTTTTTGACGGTTTTTTTCAAAACTACTGACGATTTTGACGATTTTTTTTTTAAATTTTGACGATGTTTGGAAAAAAACATCTAACATCACTGATTACATCACTGTATCATTTATACCTGTTGTGTTATTAAATGTTTCCCCAGGTTCTATATTTTAGTTAAATCCGAATTGTTAGGGTCAAAAGGGGTTAAAGAGATTTTAGCACCATCAGAAAGCTGAAAGTGTCTTCTTTAACCCCATATGTACTTGTGCAACTGTTTGGAACTGTCTGTTGAACACTTTTTTTATTTTAATGAAATTACTCGCAACATGTTTGGTTGCTCTTTTTATTTAAGCTGCTCATATGACTGAAATATAACACAGAGGTTTACGAACGTTTTGTTTTGAAAAATTATTTTGCTTCTTATGAACGGCTGAACATATTTGAATGAAATTTTAAACTGTCATGGCCCGGTAGCTTTTGATTTGAATTGAAAGAACACGGGTCCATGGAGGGTCGGGAGAGCGACTTGCGGACCTCTAAAATTGGAAGCCTCGGAATTTCAAACTTTTAAAAAATTCACCAAAAATATATTTATGGATTGCAAAAAAAATTCAACTTAAGCTGAGTTACAAAAAATATGCTTAAATTGGAGATATTCGGATAAAACGGATTTTTTGGCTTGATTTTATAACGATTTTTCTTTTCTTATGTTTTATGTCAAACTGTTATCATTAGTGGGTTAAACATTTTTTATATTGGTAGTAAAGCAGTGTTTAATCAATGTTATGTTGTATTACTGTACCGATTTTACCTGCTGTGTTATTAAATATTTTTTCAGGTTCTATAATTTAGTCAAAATGAAGTTCAAAAGAATAGAATTTATGAGGGTCAAAAGGGGTTAGAGAGATTTTACTAGCTGTAGGAAGGTAAAAGTACACGCAGAGAAAAAATATGGTTGGGCATGGTTACGGCAACAACACTATGTTTATTGTAACAATATATTGTTGTCGTACACAAATAATTGTTATTTGTATTTAATATCATCAATATTATAGTTACTGTAAACATATCAATGTTTATCGCAATTATAAATATGAGTATTGTTGACCGAAAAATATTTATTTTTCTAACAACTAAATTATGATAACTTTCAAAACATATTATATTACCCACAACCATATCATGATATTTAATAGCCATACCATGATAACTTTCTATACATTTATCATATTATGTTTAAGATGCAATCAAACTATTTTTACTCTAATAATATTATGGTAGCGCTATTTGTAAAATTATTTTGAATCAGTTGTGTCGTTTGTTTTATATGTGAGCGGTTAAAAAAGATAAATTACCTTAAAAAATAATAAATGTAAAGAAATTAAAATAATTAATAATTAATAGTTCAAAATATCGTAGAAAAATCCAACAACAAATATTGAACTCCGCTTTTCAAGAAAAATTGTAAAAAGTCACAAAATAAAAAATCGATACATAAAAATTTTAATTTATTTTGTATTGTTATGAAAGCTATTAAAGGAGTTGTGTCATAATATGATTGCTTCTGAATTTATTATGATTAACATGATGATAATATGATTACTTCTTAGCTTATTATGATTAACATGACAATAATATGATTAATTTCTTAACTTAGTATGATTAACAGAATAATAATATGATTAAGGGAAAAATATTATGATGTAATAGTACGAGTATATTTAGTCATAATATGAATCAATAATAATCTTAATATGGTGACTACAATCATAATTCTCTTAGAATATGTTTACCTCAACCATGTTTTTTCTTTGCGTGTATCCACTTTAAACCCAAATGCACTGTTGTTCCTGTTTGGACAAGCCTATAGAACACTTTTTTAGTTTGTGTAAAATTATTCGCAACATTTCTTTTGCTCTTTTTATTATCTATTCACATGACTGAAATATAAGTGCACCAAGCCAAGTGGTGCTAGGTATTTTATATTATATAGTTACCAATACCTGTGGGATTTACTTTAGCGTATTTTAGTTTTTTATTCTACCATTAGAATTAGAAATAGATGGCCATATAATTGAAGTGAACTATCAATTAGTGCTAAGGATGATAGGTGGAAAAGTAAGCCAGGCTTTGACTGACACAAAGGCTTCATCCAGCTGCATTATATGCCAAACCACATCAAGCAAATTAAACCAAGTCCCGGAAAAATCATTAGATAATATTAATGCATATGAATTTGGATTATCGCCGCTACATATAAGAATACAAATTATAGAGCACATACTAAAAATCAGTTATGATTTGGGTTTTGGACCTACAGGATCAATAAGAAACAATGACACCAATAAGTATTTAAGAAGTATAAAAAAGAAGCATGTTGAGGATGAATTTCGCAAATGTGGGATGATTATAGAACAAGCAAAACAAGGATCAGGCAATACGAATGATGGGAATACAGCAAGTTATTTTCTGATCCCAAAAAACAATCATTGATGTACTTGCATGCAATGAACGAATTGATTAGAAAATTTGGGGATTATGCCAAAGAAACAGCTACAGGACAGAGGTAATACAAAACCAAATATGGAATATTTGGAGGCAATTTTTCAACCGAATGAATAGTAGATATAATTAACTTTTAGTGTTATTTAAGCAAAAAATGTGTTTTTTGTTCTTATTGTTATTTAAATAAAAAGAAAATAAAAATTTAAAAATTTACACTTATTTATTTTTTTAATCTTAAAAGTATTCTAGTGGAACTGGTTCCAGTTGAACCTGTTGTAGAGTTGATAATGTAGAAACCTATTCACAAAATGATCATACCCAAAAAAAAAATTTATCATTTTGCGAAGCACTAACGGTACATTAAAAAAAATAGCGCACAAATATGCGCTACGCAATAAGACATACAGAAATGCAGTAAAGTAAGTAAAAGATCTCTCAACAAATTTTATTAAAAAAAAAAAAAATAACATTTCAAGTGTTACGGCGTTCCCTTACCACGAAGCAGGTTTGTAAGGGAGAATACTAAAAAATAACAGTATCAATACATTCAGTGTGTAAAGCTGATCGTTACATCCAACAATTTTTATGTGCGCTTTATGTGTCAAAAATGTATTGCTTCAAAGTCGGAACTCGCCATATAAAATGCATGTCTTCCGTAAGCGAAACTTTTATGTTTCTCCCTTACAAACCTGCTTCGTTGGAAGCTCCATTTTTTATTGGGTAGGTATTATTACATGCCTATGCATTTTTTTTTAAGGTATAGTGGCATATACGAGGCGAATGTATATGCATATAAAGGTAATACGAATACGAATTTCTCCAGAAATATATAAAAATGTTTATATTTTTCGAAAGAAAACATTAAGTGTATGCTTGTAGAAGCAATTTATAGTCAGTTTGACATTTTTACTCCAATATGCCGTATTCCAAATCAAATTTATCAAACAAAAAAAAAAATAATTTGAGTAAAAAACTCTTACAATTCAACACACCGATTTTTATACAATTAGAACAGTAATGTTTTCTAATATGTCCATTATTTTCTAGAAAATTCTGATCAATATCGAGTGGTAATGAAAGTTCATAAAAGTATTCTATTTAATATCCCAATAAAAAATTTTATCATTTTGCGAAGCACTAAAGGTACATTTAAAAAAATAAGCGCACAAATATGCGCTACGCAATAAGATATACAGAAATGCAGTAAAGTAAGTGAAAGAACTCCCAACAACTTTTATTAAAAAAAATAACATTTCAAGTGCTACGGCATTCCCTTACCACGAAGCAGGTTTGTAAGGGAGAATACTAAAAAATAACGGTATCAAAACATTCAGTGTGTAAAGCTGATCGTTACATCCAACAATTTTTATGTGCGCTGAATAATGCGCTTTATGTGTCAAAAATTTATTGCTTCAAAGTGGGAACTCGCCATATAAAATTCATGTCTTCCGTAAGCGCAATGGTAAGCGAAACTTTTATGTTTCTCCCTTACAAACCTGCTTCGTTGGAAGCTCCATTTTTTATTGGGATGTTTCAATCTTTGAGTACAAATTATTTCTATAAGAACAACTCCTAAAACCAGCATAAGCTACGTTCATTTTGTAAAAAAAAGTTGTTTAATTTTATGTATTCTTAACATTTTTGATTTTTTTTTCCTTTGGAATGTATTAACAAAATATTCGTGAAATATTCGCTTGAATTTGGCGAATAGAAATGTCGTAAAACAGGCGAATATACGGCATTTCGAATACGAATATTTGTAACAACACTTACACATGCTTACATAGGTTCATAAGTATGTTCCTTTTTTAAAAATATTCGACTTTTTAATTTTTTAAGCTTCTTCAATGGTGCACTTTTAACTATTTGACCAACCACGGTAAAAAGTGAACAACATTTTTCGGAAACATTGTAATTAGTAAGTATTTGTATTAGTATTAGCGCTTTGAGTGTTTCAGAAAGTTATTTCCTAAGCTGTTAAAAAATTTTAATACATTTATTTAAAATATTTTATCTATTTTATGAATTAACTCTTTGATCTCTTATCTTGAGTACCTCAATTTTTGTTTGTTTTTATAATTGTTTTATTAATTTAATTGTTATGCTTATGTTATCTTTTTATCTTGTATCCAGAGCATAATAATACGAAATTTACATATAAAACCGTAAGGTAATAATAGTTCAAGAGGAACTACAATAATCTTCAGTTAAAAAAAAATATTTTGTTAATTTCTAAATTTAAACACAATTATATGAAATCCAGGTTTGAACATTTATTTGGGTGTTTGATTAAACAACATTTTTATCTTAAGTGACGCAGAGTTAAATTCAGTATGTTTTTTCAATAAAGCATTTTATTATTATGATTATTTCGTGCTGCTACGGGAAGGGAAGATAGTGAAGAGCGTTCATATCCTTTGAAAATATTTCAAATCGACAAAACGTACAAAAATATAGCATATTGTTGACTATTCCGATCTTATTGACTAACACACATATTTCCTTAAGGTTGTAATATTTACTAATATGTATGTAAAATTGTATAATACTTTGTTAAAAAAATGTTTTCATAAAAAGCCTTAAATAATTATCTTTATTGCAAACACGAAATATTTCCATATACAAACATTTAAATAACATTGATTTTTGAGTTTGCAACATGCCAAATATACCAGTTACATAGCGAGTTTAAAATATTAAAAATAGAAACAATAAAAGCCTTGGTTTTTCCACGTTTTTGCAAAAGGACATATTTGAGCTAAGCGTATCCTGATCCAAATTGAGAAAAATTTGATACGGATAAAACGTTCATTATTTTAATTGCATGTAACAAATTCCAAAGGGCTTGTGTAATCCTTTCTACTTTATACAATACTTTAGTTTTAGAATAAATGGGAAAGACTCGAATCCAATCTCCGACGTGCTGGAAATTTTATGTGTTTTTATCTTTTATAAATCAGTGTACAAAATTATGTCGTTGTGTATATTTCCTTCTATTTCGTTGTATGAAGTGACGACACTGTGTGATGTTACATAAGATAAAATGCGCGGTTTTGTTGGAGTTTGGTTGTTGAGTGGATATATTCGAGTTCCTAGACGGGAAATGTATTGGGAAACGCTAACGGCAACAGTGAGGGCATTTGTGAAGCGATGCGAAGAAGTCGTGTCCGCAAAGTATACAAATACCCAAAAACAAAAACCAAAAATTTCATGGATAAGCGATATTATAAGGAAGGGTACAATTTAAAAACTATCCTTTATAACATAACAACATATCAAAATCAATTAAGTATTTAAATATCTCATGTTCAAATCTATCTTAAATTGTTCTTCATTTATAACAAATAAAAAAAAAATAAACAAATTGTTAGAACAAATATTTAAAATCAAATTGTATTAGATTTGAATAAATAAAACCTTAGCATTCTACTATGAATTAATTAAAAATTTCGTCAATCGACTCATAAACAAGTTCTTATGTATCAGATTATATTTCAGCCATTACTAAACTACTTCTATGCAATGCAGATGGTATGAAGTAGTCATTGAAAAGTAAGTTGTTCAGTAATTGCAAGTCATTACCAAGTTTTTGCTGGGCATGTCTTTGTGTGTATGTTGTTATTTGTGATCAACCAACAAAATAAGTTCCCTACAGCGTATTGCAAACGGTTATATTTCATCTAAAGAAGATGAGGACGAACTCATTTTATGTCTTATTAGAACAGGTTTATCTTCAAAATTTCTAGTTCTAGATTTGCAGAATGAACATTATTACCATAATTATAGTCTCTTATCGTAGAAGAAAACGAGTCTGTTTTTTCTACCAATAACAAAATCTGTGTAAATAGTCCGCATTATTTAGGAATTTCGACAGTTCAGTTTCATGTAAAATGAGTTATGTAATAGGGTGTTCAATTAATCGGGTTTTATTTTTGTTCGATTAAACGAATTATTCGATATTCGTATAAACGAATAAAATTTTATAATTAATCGAATAATTCTAAGTCCAGAAATTTAATAAATTACGAGTTTTTTTTCGATCATTTTTTCAAAAATTAGTGCTTGAGTAAATAAATATTCTTTTTTAAATAAAACTTGTCAATGAAACTCCAAATTGTTTCTTCACTTTCGGGCACTTAGGTTTAATACAACTTTGGATTTTTTGAAACTTTTCACGGACGAAATATTCTTAGTATATACATATATGATGATATTTATATCAAAGTATATATGCTATGCTTCTGCAAATAGTTTCCTCTAGAGAATCGATCGAAGTATCTTGTTTAAAATATTTATCCATTAGACCACTTGTAGCCCCTTTGATTTTGTTGGTGCAGCATCTTCTTCCAGTACTCTGTTATAGTCACGTGTTAGTAATTAATTATTGAATTTGTTGAAAAACGTTTACACTAATACATTTCTGGACACCTGTTACATTTAGCTTTATTAATTTATCCTTCGTACAATATTTTTAAACCAATCTCATTCTAAAGAGAGAAACGCATGAACTATTTTGTTAAAAAATACGGGCGTGTTCTAGAAATCGAAATGAAGTAAATTTAAAATCGAGCAAATTTTAAACAGGATCCTGTTATAAAATTTCATAAAAATATTCCATTTTATCTACTTCATTTTTTAAGTGTCTATTATTTTCGCAAGAACAACACTAAAAACCATGAAAAATTACGGTCATTTTGTAAACAGTAATTGAATTTAAATTATCGTTCGATTTCACTTTTACTTCATTTCGATTTCTAGAACATGCCCGATAATTTAATATAAATCGTTTAGTTAGCGTACATTTGTCTTTTTTTCTTTTGTGAAATGAATTATTAAATTGTGTTGAAAAAATGTAACAAAAATTCCCACGGACACAACTTTAAAAAAATTATACATTTTACAGAAATACTATATATTATTATAATAGGAATACTCGGTATAAATTCTTCGTATAATCAATATTAGCAATTTTAAATTATTCGAACAATCAATAGTCTAAAATTGTTCGATTAATCGAACAAGAATTAATCGACTGAACACCCTATTAAATTTATTCAAATTCTTTTATGTGTTTCTTCATATTTTACTTTTCCAAAATCGTTTCTTAAAAAAACTAATTATTTTTAAAATATAACTTCGTGTTACTCAAGTTAAAGCCTTTTTTGTTCAAAAAGCGCTCTCTGCTTATTTAAATATAAGAATTAATGACACTTTAACTTGTTAAAAGTACTATCAAACATATACATTAGAGCGACTCAAGTTGTATGGAAGCAAAATTCGTGGTCGATGTACCCTCCTAAAAATTAACCTTGGACTTTTTCAAGATGACATTTTAAATATATATAAATGATATTTTGTAGTAACTCTAATATGATAGCGGATCTAGTTTCTAGATCATGTATGGATGAAAATAGGACTAAAGAAAAAAAAAAAATTATCCACGACTTGATTTTTTTTTAATTTGCAAAAAAAAAAAAATATGCCGCCAAAAAGTCGTGGATAATTTTTTTTTTCTTTCTTTAGTTCTATTTTAATCCATACATGATCTATAAACTAAATCCGCTGTCATATTAGAGTTACTACAAAATTGCATCTATATATATTCCAGAGCACAGTGTAAAATGCATCCAATTTGCAAAAATCTAAATTATTTACATACAAAGATGATAAACTTACCAAAAGATAAAAATTGATACCCATATTGCCCTATTTAAAACGAAGGGTTACCACCCCATTGCATTTTTGTCAAAACGCGAACTAGCACGAATTTCAAAAAAAGCTGAGACACGTATTAAATTAAATCGACTAAGGATTAAAACATGTTAATTTGGCACTTTTATTACAATCAAACCGGAACAAAAAATTCAAAACCCGTTTTTTTTACAGAAAATCCTTAAAAAAAAGGACATGTATGATCGTCCTTGCACAAATTGTATATACAGTTGGACGCGCCTTAAAACCCCTCTCTTACGATACCCAATTTGCATATGTTAGTAAGGAAACAGATTCTCAAATTAACAAAACATGCAAAAATATACCCTTTTTCAAACTGGTCCAGCTCACGAGAGGTCAAAGCTGGAGCCGAAATATTTAAAACGTCATCTTAAAAAAGTCCAAGGACCATTTTTAGGAGGGTACATCGAGCACTTTTTTTGCCGAGTCGCTCTTATGTACATACGTCTGGAATTAATAAAAAACTAAAATTGACATACATATATAGGATTAAGCAGTTGTTTTTAAATAACAAAGTAAAATAATATTTAGTTATTATTTTTAGGGCCATTTTTAAAACTTGCAGTTAGTCAAATAGGACTATGCCGGATGTATAACAACTTAGGATGAAGGTAGGATGAGCTTGCCTTTAACATATTGCTCACTATAGCTTAAAGTAAAGCTTTAATAATGAGAAACTTGTTATACGTGAGACAAAGACTGTAGATATCTGCAAAATTGTTGAATATAAATAATCGATATATGAAACCGCAGGGATATTAGTGACATAGTACCCAGTGTTGTTGAAAATTGGAAAAATCACTACATGTATGTATGTTCTTTAAAATAGAAGTGTGGGTAAAATCGGACAGATTTTATAATTTGATCTCAGATCTTTCCTCTTATTTTTACCCAAATATGTCTTATTTTTACTTATACTTCATTCGTTAACGATTATTAAATTTAACAAAAGTGTACTAAGGAAAATTTTCTTAGAAAATTTGTTTCGTAAGCCTTTTTTAAATATGTATCAAATATTTTTATGAATACAGGCATAATAATATAAAAAATCAACCAACTACGAAACTAAAGGCCAGCTATTCTCAACTTTAAACCAAGGACCCTAAATAATAATTATGCTCATTTCCAGGTACCAAATTGACCTCTTTTAAGAAATATTCTAAAAAATTGCTCATAATTATTATGTATAATGAAAATAAATATTTGTTAAACATACTATTAAGATCGATAAATATTTATTTCTCTTACAGATAACTATTACTAAAGATTTTTATTGTTTTTATTTACGATAATAATTATTTTGAATGTTTTCTTGATATTAATTGTCTTATTTTTGGATATTATGCATGTGCATATGTACATACACATTAAAATTATGTATAACTGTTATGTTATTTCTTATTCATAACTATTAAAAATAAGTAGTAATATATCTATCGAATAGTAATAGTTATGTTTGAGAAATTCTTTTATTTGATACCCATAATAGTTATCATAAATTTTTAAAAATAAAAATTGGAAATAATAATTATTCTTAATAAATAAAATATAAATTTATTCGTAATTATTATTAAGTCCTTGCTTTAAACAATGTTACAAAATCTAAATCCGAACACCAAAAAACACTATTGGCCAAAAAGCCCCGAAACTTGTGTTATATATAGACTTTTTTTACTTTTATCTTAAATAAGCTTAATAGAATTTTGATAGTGAAAATTAGTGAACATTCCAACTATATTTCCCAGCATGTGCTTGGAGCCAGACGTTGCTGTTTCATTATGTACAACATTCAATCAAGATTCTGTATTAAATACTGTTTTTTCTTTACACAGCCCCAAAAATATTAATTTCAATTAGAAAGTTTGTGATATTTATTAAAAAAATTAACTAAAACTGCACCTGTAAACAAATTAATAGAATTAATTAAATAGTTTTTAATATTAACAAAATTTTCTGCAGTAATGTTGTTAATACACAGAAAAATATTATCGGTAGTCTCTTTTCAATTAAAAAAATTGTTTAAATTGTTTGGTTAATGTGATAATTGAATCAATTATTTTTTTTTTTTTGTTCAAAGAAAAGAAAAATATAATTTTGATTAAATTAACATTTAAGCTGTTTTGATGTACATTTTAAATTAAAATATTAATTGAGTAACAAAAAATCTTAATTAATTTTTTCATTTAAAATAAAATAAATTTAGAATTGTTGTTCGGAATTGTAAAAGCCTGAGGTATATTTAATTAAATCAAGTAGCACATTGTTTGAAAAGGAACAGCTTTTTGATCATTTTTTTAATTAAAATAAAAATATCATTTACCCTCAATTTAACCAAGTTCAGTAATATTTAACTATCAGTTATAGCTGTCAAAACATATTTTTAACTGAAAGTTAAAGTAATAGAAAGTTTTACCTGAGGTTTTTGAAAAAAAAAATATTCACAATGGTAAATTTTAATAATTTTTAGTTATCCAAATTATCATTGGTAATAGGTGCAAAATCAAATTTCTAAATTATGTGGTAAAGGCCCTTTAAAATACTTTTGCATTAAATCTTAATGTTGTTGGTTTTTTATAATCTTAAAAAAATTCCTTTTTTTGGTTGCCGCAAATTTTTAGTTGTCGACAAAAACTTTCAAATAATACGTAAAACCTACTATTAGCAAAAACTTTTGAGTTTCTAATCATTGGGTCCAGAGTAGGCATAATATCGCACTGGTTCCTCTTAAGAGAGTCAACTCAAAAATGTTAAATTTTCCCTTTTTAAAGAAATCGATGTACAGTGGTCATATCTACGCATTTTAAAAATGTTAGATCAATTTATCTAGTATTTTACAAAAAAATACAATTGTATCACCCTTTGTAGTATAAGACTACATATAACAAGTAAGAGTGCTATATTCGGCTGTGCCGAATCTTATATACCCTTCACCATTGTGGGAGCAGAATACAGAGCAACTAGACAAAAACTAAATTATTTTTACATATGTATACATACATATTTATAATACTTTAAACTTCATTATAAATTAAATTTAAAAGCGAAAACTGGTAAATATTTTTTTTAAATCGTGTTTAGAACATAAAAAAAATAAAAATTAAAAAAAAAACAAGATTCGAACCAGAGAACTCACAGTTTCTAACTTAACACACCCCCTAGACAACTAAACCATGAAGGAACGTTGTTTGCATATCATTAAAATGAAATATGGACCGTTTAATGTTTACTGTGTTGAGTTGTAATTATGTACTTTTGATGTTTTTGTTCACCACAATAGCAAAGTTGTAAACCATAAACGTTATTTCAGTTGTGAACCGAAATATGGAAATATATTCACCAAAATAGTTTGTGGCATGTAAGTATGCGTGTTTGTTTTCTTTTATCTTTTTGGGGAGTTTTTAAGTAGCAAAAAAACACAAAAAGTTTCGATTTGTTAAAATAATTTCATTAAATAGATGAAATAATAAAGAAAGATGATAACGAAAATCATATTGGGCATTATGCTAGTATATGTGAACCAATGTAAAGGGGGGGGAAGAGACGGACAACCGGATTTGAACTTCGCTTTTCATAAGGACCCAGAATATATATACTTTATAGGGTGTAGGATCAATATTGTAGAAATTACAAACGGAATGACAAAGTTATATATACCCTTTTATACCCTTTTTTTTACCTTCGGTGAAGGGTATAAAAAAAAAAAGTTGTGGCGTCTACTTAAAATTCTTAAATATTGAGATAACCCCCTTTAGAGGAACCAGTGCGATATGTAAAAGTGTTCCATTTGATAATTTAAGAATCGGTTTAAAAATGAAAATGTTTGCTCTTTCGCACGACCATTTGCACCAAACACTAAACAATGCAATACAATTTGCTTTCAAAATATTGTCATATAAGTATCGTTTTAATCCAGTGATAACCAAGCCCCGAACGCACGCAAACAAAGATATTATGTACTTGGGTGCGGTCGCAGAGATTGATGATAGCCTGATGTTTTGAAACGAACAAAGTTGTTGTATACATGTGAATTGCCGACCGTGTCCGTGTGAAATATCGCGAGCCTGTGGAGTGGTTATTACTGTTTTAATCTATTTGCAATTAAAAAAAAGAACCTTAAAACATTATTTATCATTACTTGATTTGCACAATTGTTAATAAACTTACAATGTATACACAGAGGCGGACTTAGGACCGCTA
This sequence comes from Pollenia angustigena, assembly GCA_930367215.1. Lineage (NCBI taxonomy): Eukaryota > Metazoa > Arthropoda > Insecta > Diptera > Polleniidae > Pollenia > Pollenia angustigena. Next base: position 140,810,624 of record OV884056.1, on the reverse strand, counting down.
CCTTTAAAGGACCATTTATAGATAACATATTTATGTACATACCAGAGCTGATAATGATTCCAATCGATATAATTTCAATCACATGATTCCTCGTTAATGATTGCTAATTTTTTGATTGCATTTTCGTAATACTGTAATGTTCGTGTTCTCATTAGGCGATTATCTTCTTTCCAAACGAAAAACTGCACATTACAGAAATTTGGTTATGTCAATGTCTCATTTGCTTCTATTCTGTCGCAAAGGAAACCGGCACGAATCTGCCAATTATTTATTTGCCATACAGATTAATTTAATCAGCTGACTCCCAAATTTAACATATATTTATAAAAGTTTGAGAATATTGAGAAACACAAAGTCGTTAACGGATAGTTTATCGGTCTAATAAATTTATGTCAACATTAAGTTAGACTTTCTGAAGAAATTCACAAATGTTGCACTTAATTACAAAAAAACAAATAAATTTAAACAAAATTAAAGCTGCACTAAGATTCGGGCCCAGGTGCCAAGCAACGTCTATATTTAAAAAAAAATCACTGCCGCAAGATCAGACTTTAACTGAGTCTTTCTATTTTTGTTGATTAGTTGAGTTTTGCTTACTGACCTAATGCGTGTAGGAAGTTGTTGTAAAGATATAGATAAAGGTTTTGCTGGGTAGTACCAGAAATTAATTTTTATATTTTTTACAAAATTCATAAAGTTGTACATTTGAACAGCTGTCGTACACAAATTTGGTTAATATATTTAAAGTAGCCTAAGCGGTTATTCAAAGTTTTGAACTTATCTACCTGACCTCGCAGTTATAAGTAGACTTGGGTGTAACATTGGGGAAGCGATACTAACTGTCAGTATGTATGAGCTTCTGTACGACTTACTATTCGATAAATTCGATTTGTAAAGATTTTTTACAAGTTCATTCATTTTATTGTTATTTTTTTATTTCTCTTTAGTTTGGTGTTGAATATTTTTATACTACTGAGACACATTTTTTGCAGGATATTAATTTTTGTTTTATTCCTCTTTTTTTTATTTTCCATGTACATATTAAATCTTTATGAAACTCGAAAGTAAACGTCATGGTTCTCCCACTCCCACTGCCAGTTCCAAAACTCTATTGCCAGCATCCAAATGGGATATCTTATTTCTCTTATACATACGTATCCATGCACATTACATACTTATAAAGGAGTACTTTGTTGCTTTGTGATTACTTATTTCTTTTTGGGTGTGAGTGTGTGTGTGCGAATGCATCTGTGTGTGTGTTATAGCTTTTATTTTTTTGTAATTGAACATAATATTCAAGTGTGTAAAAGTTTTCTCTATAAAACTGACAAGGTCAATTATTTTTTTAGTGTGTTGCTTTTTTCGTCTGTTCTTTTATTTTTATATTTTATTTTATTATTATTTGCTTCTATTTTTTTTTTTTTTGTTTGTTCAAGTAATACATTTCTTTGCGAAAACTTTACTTTTTAACTATTTGTACTTAAAGAAAGAGAAGTAGAGAACTACCCAGCGGGAAAAAGAAGGAGTACGGAGGCCTTCCAGAAGGCCTCTGTACCCCTTCTTATGGATAAACAAGGCCTTCTCGCTCCATTCCATACACAAACCTTTTTTACACGCGTTGTCATTGCGGAGAAGGCCTTCCGCTTTCCTTTCTTCCCCACAGCTTCTTAAAGGCCTTCAAATAAATGGCTCTTAGAAGGCTTTCCAGAGAATGACTGTCAAAAGGCCTTAGCAAAAAGGTTATCTTGAAGGGTTTTTAAGAAAGGTATGTTAAAAGGCCTTTCAATTAATAGCTCTTAAAAGGCCTTTCAGACCATCCTTCTACAAATGCATTAAAGGTCATATTGAAGGGCTATCAGTCTAAAACATTAAGGAATATTTCCTTACAAATGAAATTAGAAGACTGAATAGGTTTCATGTACATATCAGATCTCCAATATAGAAAATGAACACTTAACTTTTTATATACATACATATGTATACCTATTTTACAAACGTGTTTATATATTTTATTAAACTTATTGTAGTTTAATAAAACATGTGATAGGTACCTATTTTTTTATTGAAATAATCAAATTTGCTAAATATTGTAAAATAGATTGCAAATAAAAGTTTATACCTAATAAAATAAAACTTTAAAGCACAAGTACATACCTACATATCTTCCTCACTGAACAAAACTCAACTAAAATGATTAACATTATTGGTTTTATTTTGTATTTTAATATGCACCTACTTTGTTACTTTGTTTTTATAACGGGATCTGAATTCTTTCGCTTTGGCGAAAAAAACAAAACAAAAAATTTTACTGTTTCTCTTCTCAACTTCAACTAAAATGGTTTACAACATATGTTATTTTGTTTTTGTAAAGGGATCTGAATTATTTTGCTTTTGCTTGTGCGAAAAAACAAAACAAAAAATGTTACTCCTTCTTTTCTCGCTTCTCATAGAAGCGAGTGTGGAGGCCATCTACGAGGCATTCTTTTGCATTTTTAAGCAGGCCTTTAAAAAGGCCTGAAGTAAGAAGGTCTTCTGAGTTTTCCCGCTGGGTACGAGCGTTTCAAAACACTCTTTTTATAGATATCCATTCACACACGTACTCGAGACTCGAGTACACAGATTGAATATTATTGCATGTGTTTTTGTATTTGTATGTATGCATGTCGTTTGTATTTAAGCTTATTGTACGTGTATATGGCTATTAATAAGATTCCATTTTTTTATTCCTTTTTTATTTTTATTATTTTTCACAATTTTTTTTTTTAATTTTTTTTTTTTCTTATTTTTGTAGCCTTGTCTAAGAAACTTTTTTATTGTTTCTGGGTACTTCTTAAATAAACTAGAACAAAGTTACAAATATGAATGCATGTCTGTGTGAGTGTGTGTAGTTTTTATACACATACAAATATTTATATATAAATATTACATATGTATATACAGATACAGAAGAAAGTGTACATACATATATTTATACATACCAACATATGTATGTATGTTTGTATAAATGAATGTGAATAGACAAGTTTTTTATGTGTTCTTTATTTTATATATAAATACTTTTTGGTCTTATAGGGAGGATATTGAACTTGTACTTTTTCTAGGTCAAGGCAAATAAGTTTTATATCTCTTTTTTTAGTTTGTCTTTCAACTAAATAAATAATTTGAAGTTTATAACAATGTATTGGTTAAATCTCTAAAGTCGAGGCAATAAATAAATTAATAAATTATGTGTTCGATTAATGGACTAGGAATACGAATAGCTAGAAGCTTCATCAACATTTCTTTTCCAAAAGTGTGAACAAATTTATATTTAATTCTTAAATTAATAAAACATCTGCTATGTTATCATCTGGGCAAGTTTTTTATGGCATACGCCAATTTTTGCCATTTCTTTAATTATTTCGTTCGCTTGCCAGAAAATACTTTTTTTGCTACCTAGAAAAAATTTTTAAATAAGCTTAGCGAATATGAGGCAGAATCTATTCGAAATGCTAAATAAATGTTTCAAAAATCGAAAGTAAAAAGTGACTAATGCATCTGCTCAAGTCTCTTGAAATTCTATAATTAAAAGCTTAGACCTAATTCACAATGCCAAGGAAACTATTAAAGATGTCAGCAAAAAAGATTTTGTTAAAAAGTTAAAAAAAGTTGTAGATAGATATACCGCACTACAAGATTTATTAAAATAAGAAAAAGTATATGTGAGTAGTCCACTTGCAACCACAGTTAAGTTAAAAAATATGTAAAAATGCCTCCCTAAGTCATTATCAATCTCGTACAAAATCTGGCAATGCCTTCTTATTATATGGTTAACTTACATGAGGGGTAGAAGCAAAGGCTGCAATCTTCACTTTTTTTCACAAATGTAACTTATAATATCTTTTATTTGTATTTAACGAATGCTTCCGATTAGTGAATATGACATTACCAGATGCACTTTTATCCCATAAAAATATATATTCAAAAATTAAGAATTGATGCAAAAACAGCAAAGTCCATTGGAGACAATGATCACAATTTGTTAAGCTCTTTTTCTCTCAACTGTTTTCAAAAATGCATGATGCTGTCTTAAAAATATATGAAAAAATCTGTTTTACGATTTTGATCGTTTGCGCTCGCAGAGAAAGTCACATTTTAAACAAAAACAAATTTTCGAATTTTTATTTTTGTTTTAACTATAATGTTCTATGCGAACGTTTTTTGGTTTAAACTTGCGTCATATCTTTATCATATTCATATTTACTGAATAGCATAACATACAATAAATAAATATGAATATTAGAGTGGGTCAATTTTTTTACCCACCAAGCGTATAGAAAAATCGTAATCTACGCAAAATTCTAAGAACTTTTCCTAAAGAAACTATGGTTCTAAAATCAAAATCGAGCTTCTGGTTTTTGACTTGAATATTTGGTGCTCAGTAAATCTGAAAAAAATAAAACTTTTTTGGAAATATTTATTGAAATTGGTGAATAGTTGGCCTGTATCGCTGAAAGAGGTCTTGTTTAAAAGAAAATTCTCTCAGCTTTCTATATCTGTGCTCATTTTTAGAAAAATCGGTACATCAATAAAGGTTAAGAGGTTTTTGTCAAAATAATCATAATCAAGCTGATAAGAAACCTAAAACTGTTACAATTTTGATACATAAAAGTTAAATAAAATAATTTATCTAAATTTTAATTTAAAGTTGAATAAAATAATTCTGCGGCATGTTGACAAAACATCTTAAGTGGAGATAAGAGAGCAAAAAAGATTTTAAAAAAACTCGGTGAAAAAAGCATTTCTGTTAAAAATAAAATAAACCGAAATTGAAAAAAAAATTTTGTTCATAATACATAATTTTAAAAACGTAAGCAAAAATGTTTTTTAATGAAAATTCGTACGATTAACACCTTTTTTTAACTTTTTAATTTTGACTTAAGATGTTTTGTCAAAATGTCATAGAATTGATTAATCAAAACTTAATTAAACGAAAATTTCTTTAAATAAAATTTAAGGAAAAACTGAAAATGAAAAAATTAAAAAAAATATTTTTATTATTAAAACGGAAAATTCACAACTTAAAAAAAGGAACCGATTAAAATAAAAATGTATAAAAAAACAAGTAAGAGTGCTATATTCGGCTGTGCCGAATCTTATATACCCTTCACCATTGTGCGAGCAGAATACAGAGCAACTAGACAAAAACTAATTAAAACTGGTAAATATTTTTTTTTAAATAAGAGGCAACCGGTTTTGAACTTCGCTTTTCATAAGGGCCCAGAATATATGTACTTTATAGGGTGTAGGATCAATATTGTATATACCTTTTTACCTTCGGTGAAGGGTATAAAAAGAGTAATTTTCGGGAATTCAGAGTTCTAATCACTGCATTCGATACTATCGTATCGAATAAACTATTGAATTTTTTTGCATACGATAGACACTGGCGTATCGAATGAAAACTCGATAAATGTAATGTCGAGTTACTCGATGTCGAATGCTATTATTTCAAATTCAATACATTTCATTCGATATCGAGTTTCAAGATACCAAAATAAATAATTTCGATGAATTTTGCTCGATATCGTATGCGGTGATTAGACCCCAGTATTTCTGTTATAACTCATACAAATTTCCGACATTTTGATATATAAGTCATATCCATAGGACGTATAGCAGCCCTAAAATTTAGGTTTTTATAAAAATTTTGATGTTTTTTTAGCCCATTTTTTGAGTATTTTGCTCATAAATTACCCATTGTCTAACCCATTTGATAGTTTTATATGCCGACGTGTTAAGGAAGAATTTTGCCATTTACTTAAGTTATATTTATATATAAACATTTATATAAACTTGTAAATATATATTTTAACAAAGTTAATTATAAAAAAGAGTAATTTTTGTGGATTCAGTATTTCGGTTATAACTCTGCCATTTTTTAACCGATTTGGCAGATTTATATACCGACGTGTTGAAGAAGAAATTTACCCATTGCTTTAGTTATAAAGCTTGGACTCGGGGAGATCTATGGTTCCCGAAAGTTGGGTATTTAAAAAAAAAATTAATTTTGGTCATAACTTTTTTGTATCTGAACCGATTTTCCCGAGTTTTTGTAAAATATATTCTACAAAAAATTATATAAGGTATATAAGTCATATCCATAGGACGTATAGCAGCCCTAAAATTTAGGTTTTTAAAAAATTTTAATTTTTTTTGTACGGGAGGTACCACGCCCACTTCTCCAATCCCGCCCACATTTTGTAGGATGGTGTGTATTGGCAACCTAAATGTGTGTACCTAATTTGGAAACTTTGGCTCTTGCCGTTCTCAAGATATACAGAAATAAAAAAATACAACAACAACAAGGGATTTTTGGAAAAATTTAGAGGTAGTCGTGGTTTTTTGCTCATATCTACGTCATTTTTGGACCGATCTGGCTGAATTTCAATAGCAAGAAATGGTGGACTGTATGTAACATAAATGTAAAACAACCTAGCCGCTATCATGTCTGGATAATCCGGAAAATACATATCAAACATAAGACGGACAGATGAACAGACGGACAGACGGACATCGTTAAATCAACTTCTCTTCTCATATGGACCCAGAATATATATACTTTATGGGGTCTAAAATCAATATTGTGGAAATTACAAACGTTATGACAAACTTATATATACCCTTTTACACCTGTGGTGAAGGGTATAAAAACAAAAACATAAGCTGATTTTTTAGTCAAACAAGTGGTAATAAAAAAAACCATATAGGTAATTAGGGACGCAACATCGTTTTAAAAAACATCGAATTTTTCAACACCGTGTTTTCACCGATATTTTTTAGCGTTTTTATACTTACGGATTGCTCAAATTCTTCTTTGCTACTGAAAATCTTATGGCCCAACTATAATATGCATAAGCTTGCATAAGCGCGATTCAAAAATTAACTAAACAATTTTAAATGAATTTGAAAACACAAAAACAAAAAATATTTAATTTCGTACGAAACGTACGGATCAGTTTCGCACTTTGCTTAAGCAAATGACAAAATAAAACTTAACAAAAAGTTTTCTTGAGTACAATATGGTTTGACACATATGATTTGCATAGTATTCGCAGAGTTGCTTAAGCCAACTTAGCATATTATAGTAAGGCCTTCGCACTTGTTCACGCATTCTCCAAAATTGTTTTAACATTTCTTAAGTTTATAATTACAGTAGAATCGCGATAATTCGTAATCGCAAGGGACCGGCCATTTCTTACGAATTATAGGGGTTTTCGATTTAGCGGGATTTCGATTTACCGGGGTTTAAATAAAATTAATACGAATTAACGGGGTTTTTCAATTTATTTACTAAAACAATAAAAAAAACATAAAAGACAATTGTTAAAAATAAAATATACCTATCAAAATTATTTATGTAACAAACTGATCTTAAGAAAATAAACACACGAACAAGCAAAAACCCACGCAAAAAAAAGGTAAACAAAAAATCATTATTTCCATGTTTCTGTTGTTTTTATTACGAATTATAAGTGTAGTTAGCAAACAATTACGATTTATAAGACGTAAAGACGATTTTCTTCGAAAAAAAAAATTACGAATTATCGAGGGGACCAAAATGTATGGAATTTTACGAATTAACGAGATTTTTTCAAGGGACCGACAGTTTATTACGAATTATCGGGAATTAAGATTATTGGGGTACGAATTATCGGGATTTGACTGTACATATAATTTTGCATAGTATGCATGTATACACATACATACATATGTATATGTTTTAAAATTGACTTTTTTATATTTTTAAATAAAGGCCTTGTGGCCGTGGTTTTTGCTCATATCTTAGCCATTTTTGCACCGATCTTGCTGAATTTAGACGATACCGGAGCATATGTGCCATAAATGTATAACAACCTAGCCCCTATAATTTGGCATTTTATTTAGCTTTCTAAAAAATGTTTTAAGCTTATTTTGATTAAAACTAATATTCTTTTTATAAATTGTTATAAATAACTTTTACCCAATCAATGATAATTCTTTTTTTAATAAATTCTTGGAAATTCGATAGCAAGAAATGGTGGGCTATACATAAGTATGTGACAAAAATAAATAAAGAACCTAGGGCCTGTTCGTAAATGCATCACTGCGCTGCGAATGAAAATTTAAATGCCCTAAAAAACTTTGCTTAAGCAGTTTTAAATACGGAGTGGAGAAATGGCTTCTTCCTAAAAAAGATCAACAGCAAACTTAAATTGGCCGTGCAAAGCAATGTTTGGTTGTGTGATGCACTGCAGTGATGCATTTACGAACTGGCCCCTAAACTCTAGGTATCATGTCTGGGGCCTTCGAACGTAAGACGGACATCGTTAAATTAACTTCACTCTTCATATGGACCCAGAATATATACATATGTATGGTTGCCTTATAGGGTCTAAGATCTTTATTGTAGAAATTACAAACGGAATGACAAACTTGTATGTATAAACACTTTTTCAGCTGTGGTGAAGGGTATACGAAATAAATTAAAATAAAATAAAAATAAAATTTCCACCTGTAATAAAATTAAATAAAAAAAAACACAAATAAGAGTGCTATATTCGGCTATGCCGTATCGTATGTAAGAACAACAAGAAGTTATACCTACATATAAATATTTGCCGTATTCACAAAACTGCTTGTATCGTTGTATCTATTGTATGTTGTATAAAATACCAATAGTGAACTATGTACTACAATACATTATACAATCGATACAACGATACAAGGGGTTTTGTGAATACGGTTATTGTTCTTTAGATAGGTATAAATGAATTTAAATTGAGCACCGCCAACTTTTCATTTCGTCATGCCGAAGAATATGACAAAATCAAAAATTTATATATCTAAGTCCGTTTCCTCTTTTGCCAAAGTTGATGTTTGAAATTCGTTATATAATTTTTTTTTTATTTAATCTTAAAATCGTGTTTTAAAACATAAAAAAATTAAATAAAAAAAAAATTTATTTTTTAGACTTGAACTCGCAATCTTACGAGCCTTAAGCGAAGACTTATGCTATGTTCACATTTGGGTTTTTAAACGCGTTTAAGCAAAATGTTGATTTAGCTAATCAAAGCATTACATTTGAGATGATTAAGATGACAGATGATTAAGAAAAAACACACACACAAACACACAAAAAAACAACAAACAAATTTAAATTTCTTTTAAGTATTAAAAATGGATAAAAACACTTTTATAAAGTTATCAGAAGATTATTTTAATCAATTTAATGATGAAATTGTGAAAATTTATGAATTATTTAAGGAAAAAAAATAAAAACATTAAGCAGACATCTTGGCCGGTTGTACACGATCATGAGCGATTCTACATTATTAGGGTATGTTCAGTGGATTCTATGTGGTTTATGATGTGATTTAGTTGTAATCATGTCGATTTGAAGTGATCAACAAATCACTTCAATGTATGGGTATTCATCTCGATTTTGAAGTGATTAGAGCTTAATCACGTTCGAGCTGCTTAAACGCGTTTAAGAACCCAAGTGTGAACATAGTATTAGACAACTCAGCTACGAGCGGTTTTACTGAAGAGGCGTTAAATTAAAATATATTGAGAGCTATTATGGACATACATACATGTGTGTGCGTAAAAAACACATTAAAATCCACCACTTGTGGTGAAGAGTATAAAAAAACAACAAAAAACCGCAACCAAGAAAAATGCAAGAAGAGATCAACGTAGCAACAGCTTATTAGACGAAACACAATAACAACAATTACTACAATAAGAGATAAAAATAAAATGCACCAACAACAACAATTACGAAAGCAATGCCTTCATACAAAAACAGTGCTGCAACAACTAATACAATTTTTACAACCAAACTTTTTGAAAATGTTACCAAATGTGAAAAAATATAACCAAATTTAAAATGCCTTTTATAAATTGAGAAAATCATTAAAATTTATTTTAAGTTGCATTGTAATAAAAAGGTTAGATATGTGCACTTTATAGCAAAATAATAATTATAAGTCAAGAAAACAAAACAAAAAATTAAATTCTTTTACATATTAAAAAAATAACGAGAAACCTAATTACCCACAATTCCACCAGGTTCCGTTAAAACTAACTATTACTTTAACTTCCAGTTAACAATGTGTTTTGACACCTATAACTGATAGTAAATTATAACTGAACTTGGTGAAATTGGGGGTAAAAGTTTTTATTTATTCGATACTTTTTTCGAAAAAAATATTTTTATTTTATAAGAGTTAAACCCGTAAAATTTCCATACGAAATTCAGTATGTGGGCAATTCCACTCATAAGTCTACCATAAATGGAAAAAATTAATATCTGATTTTGGTAGCTAAAATTCTTAAGTATGGTGGCAACATTATGTTACTTTTAAGATTTTGTAGTGGCAACAACCCAGTAAAAACTTCGCCTACAAAATAATATGTTGAGTAATCTGAAGAGCAAAAAGGCACTACTTACAATTCTACTGAAAGAACCAATGAATTTTACAAGGGATGTCCCAAAATGAACGCATCAAAAGTAAGTCTTTATTTTATCACTGCATACATCCAGAAAAAAGTTGTTACAGAAGTTGTTATAAATGTAGTTATAGAAGAAAGTTTCTAAAAAAGGAGTAAAGATGCTATTCATTTTGAAAAAGTAAGCAAAGTTTTTACTGGGAATTTTTTGATATTTTATTATTATTATTTTTTTAAAGATGTAATAATATTACTATTAAATTAAGCTTGAGGTCTCCTTTTTATAAAAAATATTAAATTTATTTAATCCAATATTTCGGCACTCCGTTGTGTGGCTTCTCCAGGGTTTTTTCTTGAATGTTTGACAAAAATTAACAATTTTTAACAAATTTAACAAAAAGTAACAATTGTCAATTAAATACAAAAAAGTTGAAAGAAAAAGTTGATGAAAAAATAAATTTTTTAAGATTTTGAAACATTTATCATATATATTATTTCTAAAGCACTTTTTTTGTCGGTTGCAAATATCTCCCATACCACTGCATCAAATTTAATGAATGATATCTCATGTTAAAGCTTATTTCTAACACTAATGACGAAAAATAATTAAAAATTTAAAAATTAATATTTTCATTGATAAAGGATTCGTACGGGCAAAAAGTTAACGATGATCATGTCATTACCTCTAACATTGTATTCAAAGAAGTATTATAAAAGCATTTAAACATATGTATGTATGTAAATATGTATGATATATATTATGATTTCTAATATTTTTATACTTTTAATAAAATGTATTGAAGTTACTAAAATTTCTATTAATTATTTTCATTTTATGTTACAAAAATGACAACTAACGGTGCGAAATATTCGCACGGGTCATCTAGTATTTGTTATTTCTAAAAAGAGTTTGTTTTAATTTATTTCTGTTTCAAAGTTGGTTTCTAACTTATTATTAGGGATTTCCTTTAGGTGATGTTTATATTCAAAAATAGCATTTTAACGAGATTATTAGTTACATTTTGTATCTTTCAAATAATTTAAGAGTTCCTATTTTATGCGCTGTGATTTCAGTTATAAAGTTAAATGTAAAATTCCATAAATTTTAAAATTATATTGTTAAATCAATGTATTTTTGAAAAATCTTTAAAATTCCTATTTGTATTTTCAAATATTTATTTAAATATATCTACTTCTGGAAATAACCTAAATTTAGAACATTTAATTTATATTCAAGTTTTAAGAAACACTAAAACGACTTTTGTGTAATTTTTCAGTCATTTTCTCAAATTGATTTCGCATGATTTTATGCACTTCCTACTTTAAGTCCTACTAACCTTTAGTATTCTTAAAATCAAGAAAATCTACGCTCAATTAAAAAACATAATTGAAATCTCCATCGATTAAAACTTCATATGTTTTCGAAAATGGCCGTTTTTAATATAAAAATCTCAAATGGCAATATTTTTCTTAGAAAATATCTTAAAAAAATTATTTGGTTGCAGTTTTGAAAGGGTTTTTTATTTTCGATAAAGTACAAAAACTTCCGTTCATTGGTAACAAATAATGAAGAAATCATAGTACACAATACAAATTATTTGAGCTCGTAAAATTTTGTATCAAGAAAAAAATATTCGTACTTATTATCATTTAGAAAAAAAGTACCCAAAATGAATAAAATATTCACATCTCTACATTGAAAAAAAATATAACCAATTTTGGTTAGAAATAACCAAAAACGGCAGCTCAGTACATAAATAACTTTTGCTCATTCATACATACTCATGTGCATACATACACAGAAAAAAAAAATCAATCCATCCGTACTCAAATCAATCCGGAGCGGTATCAATAGTACGGTGAGTACGGATATTCTTGAATCAAGTACAAAAAGATTGATTCAAGTACGGATTATTCAATCCCAAAATTCTCACTTTATCCATATTTGATCCCGAATTCGTACTTGAAGTAATCCGAAAATGAGATTGATTTTAGTAAAACTAGGATCAAATTAATCTCAAAATGCGATTGATTCAAGCATTATAAAGTTGATTTAATCCCCCATTCGTACTTGATGTAATCCGAAAATGAGATTGATTTAAGTAAAACTAGGATCAAATTAATCTCAAAATGCGATTGATTCAAGCATTTTAAAGTTGATTTAATCCCCAATTCGTACTTGATGTAATCCGAAAATGAGATTGATTTAAGTAAAACTAGGATCAAATTAATCTCAAAATGCGATTGATTCAAGCATTATAAAGTTGATTTAATCCCCAATTCGTACTTGATGTAATCCGAAAATGAGATTGATTTAAGTAAAACTAGGAAAAAAATGCGCTTATATAAAGAAATCCTAACTCGATTTGTTAAATGAAAAGATTTTATTTAATATTTAAACATTTGGTTATTTATTTACTTTTTAAATTAAATTTTAAATAAGGAAATACAATAGTTTATAATTTGTTGGTACATAAAATAAAAAATACATGTTATGAAATTAAATTTTATTTTAAATACATTAATTGATTCAAATTTTGAATAATAATTTATTAATTTTGATTTTAATTATTGGCTGGGTTAATAAAAGCTTAATTAATATACATATATTTATAATATTTTATAGACATTTAATGTATAATTTTTTATTGTTAGGTATATAACTTTTTAAATGAAGAAATACAATAGTTTATAATTTTACCTGGTTCAAAACGTATTTTCCTTGGAAGTCGTTCTTTTCTGTTAGCCAGTTACAGACTTTTGGTTGAACCGATATTGTCTCGCCATCTATACCAAACTACTCATACATAGAATAAATAAATAAGTACATGATTATCATATGTGTATACTTCCAGGACTACCTGAATTTTTTTCCACTTGAACAGCTTTTCTCTAAATTCCATACGAAGGCCAAGAGGCGGTATTGCTTCCTTTATGTCGTCGTGTTGCATGTACTGCAAACTGTTGAATGTTACCTGCGCAGCTGCACATGCAGAATAATAAGAACTCATCAGAAATATATATGATGCACAAGAAAAAAATGACATTAAAACAAAAAACAAAACAAAAACGATAATGGCGGCTTGTTAAAAAAATTAAAAATTTGGCCAAATTACCAAAATATCTACATTTGCTACGGTTTAAGGAGTATTTCATTGTTTTCTTATATATTTAAACAAAAAATGGCTTATAATGGCTAAATTGGTAACGCTGCTGCATAGTACTGCCTCGTGGTATTGACGGACAATATAATTCGAATCAATCGTCAATGAATAATTATCTGTTTTGCTTTCAACTTAAGCCAACGTTTCTAAGCTGATTACATTTGTAATCGTCATCGCTCCTAAAGTGCAACCCCATCAGTGCTCTAAGGGAAACTATGTCATTAAGAAGCTAGGGGTTCTTGGTCACTTAGAGCGATAACATTTTTCTGAGACCGGTCTTACGGCGAGTTGGGCAAAAGTTAATAATTATACAATCAACTCCAAAATGGTATGAACTAATGACAGATTTCGAACAATTTTTCCTGGCCGCAGAACCAACGGGCATGTGTATGCAGAAGGGCTAAATTAAGCATTAATATTTTTGATTTAGCATTTTCAAACATTTTATTCCTTACGGAATGTGCAATCAGTTTCGCATTATGCTTAATACTACATTTACACTACAAAGAAATCTTGTAGTTTTGATTTGAAATCTTCCTCAAAATCTAGTGCGTTTACATTATACTTTTTTCATTTCATTTATGTTTTCAATATTATTTATATTTTTCATTTTCCAATATTTTCTCAAAATTTCTAATTTTTTTAACAAGCCGCCATTATCGTTGTTGTTTTGTTTTTTGTTTAAATGTAATTTTTTTCTGGTGCAGGGAAATATTTTTTTAAGGATTATATGGAAAAAACCGACTTAAAACGGCAACTAACTCTTTGTGGCTTAATACGAACTTATTAAACTCACAACAGTTATGCCTTTTATTCATAAAAGTCAGATGAAAACAGTTATTTTTTGATTTCTTTTTTTTGAGCAAAAATAAAAGTTATTCTCTAAATAAATGTACGTGATTTAATAATTTAGTTGACTTGATTGGAATTCCTTATTCACATTAAAATAATTATTAAAGTCATCTAAATTATTAAAACACGTAAATTTATTATTATTTTTGCTCGAAAAAATAAAAATCAAATAATAACTGTTAAATTTGTTCAAAAAAAATAAAAATCAAAAAATAACTGTTATTTTTGTTAAAAAAAATAAAAATCAAAAAAAAAACTGTTTTCATCTGACTTTTATAAAAAAAGGCATAACTGTTACGATCCCTGAATACAACATTTTAAAATCTTTTTTTTCATATGATGTTGTTAAGTTAACTACAGTGAGACCTTGATTATCTGCAATGCTCGGGACCGGAAGCCTTCTGGTTTATATTGTTCTAACTCATTGTATTTATTTATTAAAATTGTGTTCGATTGAAAATTAAAAATAAAAATTATGCTTATAACTCCGGATAATACAGGTTATCACGGTTAATCGATGCAAGAAATCGAAATGGTAAAAAAATGTTTCTTTTTTTCTTTCCCGCATAATTGATGTTGCAGGTTAATCGAATGACAGATAATCGAGGCCTCACTGTTTTTTTTTTGTTTTTTTTTGTAAAGACGCGAGCAGAAACAATTCATATTGAAAGAAGTATGGTACAGCCAGCACACATTAACTTCCGTATTTATGCAAATATTTTCCATTTAACAAATATGTTTGTATGTATGTATATACCTATATAGGAATTCTTTGAACATTTTACTTAAACGTTTGTTAAATTTAGGCCCTAATTATGTAAAATGCAACACCAAAAATTACATGGAAAGCAAAAAAAAAAAAATCGAAAATAGTTTGTGATTTTGTTACTTTTTACAGAAATTCATATTGTTATAGCATTTTTAAAACAAAACAATTACAAGGTACATATTGAAATTTAGAAATTCAAATGAATTTCTGTATAAACCAGCAACAATATTACAATTTTTTTTTTTCGATTTTGTTTTTGCTCTCTATTTAATTTTTGGTGTTGCATTTTACATATTAGAACCTTAATATTCGCTTGCAAATACGGGGGTTAAAAAAACACAAAACTTTGGGTAAAAAATACATACGTACAATGTACTTACCTATTAAATATTCGTAGGCTGCATCCACTCCCAATGATTTTAATAACTGGAGCAGCTCCTCGTCAAAAGAATCTGCCATGCCAAAAAAAAAAAAAACACTACACAATTTACTGTTGCACTTTTAAAAATTGTCTTTATATGTTTTTTACCACTTAACTTTTCACTTTTAAAAATTTTTCTCAATTTGTTGTTAACTCCACCACGTTTTTTTAAGAATGAAGAAATTTTCTCAGCCTACTAATAATGAGTGACTATACAGAAAGCAAAGCTGAGAGATTATACTTATAAGTTCTCTGAGAACAATACGCTCACTTGATAATTTAACTCTCAGAGTGGCAATACCAACGAAAAGTTCAATCTTTTTTTTACTTGATTTAATAATTTTATACTTATTTTGAGAAATTCCGGGATTGATTTTCGAAAATGATCCCATTTGGATTGTTTTAAGTACGTTTGGGATTGTTTTAAGTACGTTTAACTGTTTTTCGTACTCAATTTTTTGAGCACGCCTCGTGCTAAAAGTGAGCATAAAAAGATCAATTTATCCCGAGTGTTTTTCTTTCTGTGTATGAATGTCTTTGCAATTGGTTAACCTACTAGTTAAGGAGCATATAGACGACATGTTTTTGTCATCTGACATGTCAAATTTCCCACTGCAAAACACATACATGTCGTGTGTTACCTTTTTAACTTTGCTTCTTTAAAAGTCAGACGCAAAGTCATCTGACAAAATTTCAATTAGAACGTGCTCTATTTTCTTCTGACAAACCATCTGACATCAGAAATCTAGGCCGGGAAGAAACTGGCAGCGGCGTCAACTATTGACGGAATCATTAGCCGGCTGAAGTTAATATTTTACAATACCAAGATATGTATGCTCATCTCACCATTGAATAGAATTTATGTAAATATAAACATAAAAACCGTTTAATTATAAAATTCTAAATTGGTATCTTTAAAATAAAAGAAAAAATGTTAAGATGGCTAAATTATTTTACGGCGCAAATAAATATTTTCGTGGCGGAAGCAAGCTATTTTGAAACCGAGAACTACTTTGGTTTCTGCAATAACAATGTGAAAAAAACAGAGACAATGTCAGAAGCAAATTACATGTACGTTTGTGACCGAATATTATAAACCTTATGTAAAACAGCAATTTTGACAGACATGAACAATTACATGTGACTTGAAAATTTGACATGTCAGAAGACAAATACATGTCGTGTACGGGCGCCTTTAGTATGGATTTATGTACATATGTATATGCTTGCCGAAATAAAATAAAACACTGTGTCATTGCAAAATAAAATGAAAATATGTATCGAAAAGCTTTATAGGTAATTTTAAAATCGTTTTTAGGACATAAACAAAGCTTTGATATTGTTACAAGTAAAACTGTTGCTATAAGTCTTATACGTTTAACAGTTTTATTTGGTTTAATATCTTTAGTTTTTCTAAAATCTTTATGGATGAAGTTTCCTGATGATCTGGCCTAAGCAACCAGTGAAATGCATAGGAATAGCTTATCCCATCAACAATAAATTTCAAGTGTTTTTATCAAGAATAAAAACTGGGAATTAAGCACGAATAACAAAATCTTTTGAAATTAAAAAATTTTGTAGTCCCAAAAATTTAAAATTACTTTTTGATAACAAATCAAATAAAAATAAAAAAAACACCTGTACTAATATAAAAAAAATAATAAAAAAAATTTTAAAAACTGGGGCAACCAAGACTCAAACCTGAAACCTCACGAGTCTTAGCCTGCAAGTTACACAACTAGACTACGAACGCTCTTACTGAGAAAGCGTTAAATTAAAATATATTGAGTCAACGTGTTTGTTTCTTTATTCTGTTTATGGGCTTGTATGCTTAAAATTAAACGCATTAAAATAAATTAAAAAAAAAAAAAAATAAAACAACAACCACAAGGGATTTTTTTGGATAAATTAGAGGCAGTCGTGGCTTTATCGTCATATCTCAGCCACTCGTGGACCGATCTATCTGAATTTCAATAGGACGAAATGGTAGACTATATGTGACATAAATGTAAAACAACCTAGCCGCTATCATGTCTGGAGTCTCCGGAAAACACATATCAAACGTAAGACGGACAGACGGACGGATATCGTTAAATCAACTTCTCTCCTCATAAGGACCCAGAATATATGTACTTTATAGGGTCTAAGATAAATATTGTAGAAATTACAAACGGAATGACAAACTTATATATACCCTTTTCCACCTGTGGTGAAGGGTATAAAAAATACTGGCCAAGCCGGGGGTAAATAAATTTAGTTTCGGCCTATAGCTGCAATTTACTTACAATATCTTTTTTGCTATCCATTCTTGGTATTCTGTTGCGACTTTTAATAGTAACTGCCAAAATATCATCTCGATTACATCTATGGCACGTGGGAAACATTGGTAAGCAATTGTACAAATCGCTCAGTTCCCTGAATATGTGCCGGCAACCCTAGATCAGTAAACGGTAGATGCTTGTAGTAAATGGCGGCTCAGACAAATTGCTATCGTCCATTTCCAATTTAAAAAATTGTATTAGCTAAAAAAACATAAATTTCTGAAATACAATTGGACAATTTCAGAAGTGACATTTGGAAATTTTTTAAGTTAAATTGGAAATTTCTGAAATATAGTTAGAAAATTCTGAAATACAATTGGAAATGGTGTAGTAAGAAACATAGGCCCTAATTATATAATTCGCAACGTTACGCCAAAGAATTAAATTGAAAGCAAAAACGAATTCATAAATATTTTGTAATTTTGTTGTTGCTTTCTACAGAAAGTCTTTTTGCGTTTTAAAATTTTAAACGCCTCATTACTTGTGGCGTTGAACATTTTAAAACGGTACATGCATTTTTGTAGAAAGCAACAACAAAATTACAAAATATTTATAAATTTGTTTTGCTTTCAATGTAATTCTTTGGCGTTGCGTTTTACATAATAAGGGCCATAATTTAAAAACAAAAAATAAATAGGCAATGAGAAACTGAAAAGTTTGTAATTGTATCGCTCACACAATTTAAAGTTAAAATTCGCACGTTTATTCCATTTAAGAAATGTATGGGTAACAAAAATAATTTTTTTTAATAAAAATTTTCACTTTTTCGACGCGTTTTTAAGAATAGCCAACAATTGTTATTATAGTAACGAATTACATCGTTAGTCCAATAAAATAGTATTGTTATATCAATGATTTGTGTTGTTGTTACAATGACAACGTCATTTTGTTAAGGAGCATATAGACGACATGTTTTTGTCATCTGACATGTCAAATTTCCCACTGCAAAACACATACATGTCGTGTGTTACCTTTTTAACTTTGCTTCTGTAAAAGTCAGACGCAAAGTCATCTGACAAAATTTCAATTAGAGCGTGCTCTATTTTCTTCTGACAAACCATCTGACATCAGAAATCTATGCCGGGAAGAAACTGGCAGCGGCGTCAACTATTGAAGGAATCATTAGCCGGCTGAAGTTAATATTTTACAATACCAAGAAATGTATGCTCATCTCACCATTGAATAGAATTTATGTAAATATATACATAAAAACCATTTAAATTTAAAATTCTAAATTATTATCTTTAAAATAAAAGAAAAAATTTTAAGATGGCTAAATTATTTTACGGCGCAAATAAATATTTTCGTGGCGGCAGCAAGCTTTTTTGAAACCGAGAACTACTTTGGTTTCTGCAATAACAATGCGAAAAAAACAGAGACAATGTCAGAAGCAAATTACATGTACGTTTGTGACCGAATATTATAAACCTTACTTCAAGTTTTGCCTTTCAATTCCTTTCAATTTGCAATACACTCTCAGTTTTTTACTAACACACTCACACTTTTTAAATTGACCACGAGATGGCTTTCAATTTCGCCTTTCCATTTGTTTGGCAATTTACTTTCAATTTAACAGCTGAGTACAAGTTTGTCTCTGTTGTTGTTGACATCTTGGAAGTAAATTGGTTACAAATTTAGTGCAGCCTACGTCACAGATTTCAATTAATGTTAATTTTGACAAGCAGTATATGTAAAAGACTATCAAGAACAACTTGAACGTGTGGCCGCAGGATTATGTAAAACAGCAATTTTGACAGACATGAACAATTACATGTGACTTGAAAATTTGACATGTCAGATGACAAATACTTGTCGTGTACGGGCGCCTTTAATAACGCTTTGCGTTCAAAAAAGTTAAAAATTACATTGCATTAATGAAAATTGTTCATCTTTAAACTAACAATGTTTCATTCCATCAATGACGATACATCATTCTACAAATGCAAATGCGTCATTACATTAATGAAAACGATTTATACTATCAACGAAAAAGTTGCATTGTACAACTGTAACAAAAACGTTGTAATAATGAAATTTTGCATTTATAAAATGTATAACACTAACGAACAGATTTCATTGATGCTATGATAATTTTGACTTTAACGAAACACTTTTCATAAAATTAATGAAACGCTACGTTGGACCAGTGTATAAAAGGTGTGGAAACACGGGTATGATTGTTGTCGAGTAGAAGTTGTAAAATCCAGTTATTGACAGAACGGCTAATGCATATAACTTTGAATAATAGAATTAGGAAATATTATAAAACCTGTCCGACGATATTACGAAACTAAGGCCCGTTTTCGCAACTTACCATTATTACAACTTTACTTTAACCTACCAGTTAGGATTAGCCTTAATCTACTTTATCGCTCTCATAACGTTAAAGTAAAGTCTTAATAATGGAACACTTTTTATAAGGCCATTTAAAGTCTACTTTTAGCTATCGGTAAGTTGTGAAAACGGGCCTTAAAAGTATATTTTTTTTCATTAATTATTTATTGAATCTTCATATATTAAATATGAACTAACAATAATTAATCAAATCTTTACCTAATACGTTATTTTATGTCCTGCCAGTGCCAGACAAAAATTTTCTTCATCACGGGTTCTGTTCACTTTTTTAGGTGTTTATCGCTCATCTAATTGGATAAGTGCTGCAGTGTCTCTCCTTCCTAAGCGAGTGTGGCCGCTATTATTTTAAAATATTTCGTGCTAGTGGGTTCGGGTGCAATTCGAGCCTTTTTAAGTATTTTACTGCATATTTTGTAATCATAGTTTTAACTAATGGAACATTGAGATCCTTGTGAATATTTGAGTTTTTAACATACCAAGGGGCAGCTGTGATTATTCGAAGTAGTTTATTTTTGCGCCTTTGAATTTTTTCGATATTAGAGGCCGAGGCAGTGCCCCATAACTGAATACCATAGCACCAGATAGGCTTTAAGATGGAGTTCTACAGAAGAAGTTTGCAGTCGAGACTAAGGACAGAGTTTCTTCCAATAAGCCAATGAATTTGGATGGCTTTTAGTTTCATTTGAGTTAATTTTGCCCATATATGGCTTTTCCACATTAAACGGCGATCTAGCTGAATACCGAGGTATTTTACATGCGAATTTTGAGGTATTACTTGATTATTGATTTTAATAGGGGGGCATGATTCCCGACGCAAGGTGAATGGTTTATGTACGCATTTTTGCTCATTGACCTTTATCCTCCATTGCTTTAACCATAGTTCGAGTTGAAATCTATGATCCTGTTGGTATCGAGATGCTTCCTGACGGTTTTCGTGCACGCTCAGAAAACTGTATCATCAGCAAATGTTGAAGTTTGGGTGTAGTTGTTTGTTGGCATATCCGAGGTATATATTAAGTATAAAAGTGGGCCCAGGATGCTTCCCTGAGGGACTCCAGCGTCAATTTGCTGAGGAGACCTTAAATAATCACCTTCTTTAATAAACTTATGACCGACTAAGCTTTCTAGCAGCTTGTGTGTGTTTACTGGTAAGTTTAGCTTCAATTTATGTAATAAGCCTTCATGCCACCCTTTATCAAAAGCTTGAGAACAATATTTTCTTTCTTCAAAGGCTTTTCTTATTGCGTTTACTATACGATGGGTTTGCTCAATTGTGCTGTGTTCTCTTCTAAAGCCGAATTGGTGGTTGGGAATACATATTTTCATTTAAAATTGGGGTTCATTTTGACTTTAACTGCTCCTCAAACAGCTTTGATATATTAGAAAGTAAGCTTATAGGCCTATATGACTCAACTTTTGTGTAATCCTTTCCTGGTTTAGGTATCATGGTGACTAAGGAAACCTTCCACTTTTGAGGATAGTATTCAAGGCGTAAAATAGCATTAAAAATTAAAAGAATAATTTTCTTTGCTATGCTGGGTAGCTCCAAAAGCATTTTGTTGATCTTATCAAAACCAGGAGCCTTCTTGGGGTTTAAATCACAAATAGCCTTTTCGATTTCTCTTATCTCAAATCTTAGCGGAACAGCAGCTCTAGCAGCAACAGGTGGTAACTCGACCGCAATATCGTGAGATATATTTGGGGTAAATACGTTTTTTAAATGATTGACAAACAGATTTCCTTTTTCAACATCATTTCTTGCCCAACTTCCATTCAAGTTTCTTAATGGTGGTTTAGAGACAACTGGCCTTTTGAGATTTCTAGCTGCACGCCATAATGAGTAGTCTGATTGTGGGGTTGCATCAAGTTCCTTAAGATATTTTTCCAGAGAAACCGTTTTCTGAGTCTGCAATAACTTTCTTAGTCTTTTTGTACACTCTTTTAGTAAGTTCTTATGTTGAGGGGATCTGTGCGTTTGCCACTTTCTTCGAGCCCTCCTTTTTTCAGACAAAAGATGCTCGACATCTGTGGAATATATTTTAATAGTTTTTGTTTTTTGGAGGCAATATTGGAATGTTGAACATCTAGTTTCAGAAAACTGTCAAAATTGCCAATAGAGTAGGCCTGCCATACGTTCTGGTTTTCCAGGATTGTCCTGGTTTTAGACTACTTGTCCTGGTGTCCTGGTCCACTATTAAATTGTCCTGGTTTTTTGTACAGGTCAAGACAAACAAATTTGTTTTTTGCTTTAGTTGTATACAAAGGTTAAGATTTCTGTTATAACACTGCTAACATAAGGTAATTGTATAAAGAACTTTAATTAAATTCAACTGTTATCTGGTGTAAAGCTGTAAAGTGGCTGTAAAAAGTTATACCCTGTAAACAACTTTTATAAGTAATCGAAAACCGATAACAAATTGCTTTCTCTAAGGCAGCCCATACACGTTTTAATTCAATTGTCAACTGAGTCGGTCGTTGTCCATATCAAAGCGTGTATGGCTTAATCAATTGATTAGTTTGACAGTTGTTGAGTTGGTTGAAGAATAATCAAGAGTTTGATTTTTTCTAGTTGAGTACTTAGTCTGCTCATGGACTAAAGAAAGAAACTCGTTAAAGACTGAAACACTGGAGAGTATTATTCAATGTAAGTTTGACTTTAATATGACATGCTGCCTGTTTTGTAACTATATCAAAGACCGAAATGAAGTTCTAGAAAAAGTGCAATCTTCTGAAAATTATTTTAGTTGAGAACATTTTAAGCTCAACTTTTTATTATTTTTCACCGTTTTTATGTACATGAAGTACATCCCAGTAAAAACTTCGCCTACAAAATAATGTGTTAAGTAATCAGAAAAACATAAGAGCACTACATTATTTTGTAGGCGAAGTTTTTACTGGGACGTTAATTGTTTTTTTTTCTATATATTGTTGGATTTAAAAATAAATACTGGGGTCTAATCACCGCATACGATATCGAGCAAAATTGATCGAAATTATTTATTTTGGTATAATGAAACTCGATATCGAATGAAAATTATGGAATTTGAATTAATAGCATTCGTTAACGAGTAACGCGACATTATATTTATCGAGTTTTCATTCGATACGTCAGTGTCTGTCGTTTGCAAAAACATTTGATAGTTTATTCGATACGATAGTATCGAATGCGGTGATTAGACCCCTGGATGGTTTTTACATATCGCACCCTAAATATTAAACTGTAACAACTCAAAATTCTTAAATTTTCAGGAGAGCCAAAAAACAGTTTATGTTAAAATTGTGATAAAATTAAAAAAAAAAAAAAAATTTGTTCCCTTATTAAAAAAGTCCAATTTGAAGAAAGTTTTATGCCTTTTGAGAATTTATTTATTTAGGGTGCCGATATACTACACACATATATGTATATGTATATGGGCATTTCTCCAGAATGGTCTACCAGGATGAAAAAATAAAATGTTGATTATCATCGTCTTTTATTGCTTTTTATTATAAAAAAGTCTTTGTTCTCATAAAAGAATGGTTTCATAGCATAGCTCAGTTGTTTTACTTGAGGAAATTAGGCTGGAAACTGGAAAATTTTATATTTTTCTGTATTTTCTACTTCTAAAGACATTTTTTTAAACTTATTTTACATGCAAGAAATATGTTATGCTTACACTCTTTCTTCATAATCTCGCCATTACAATCAATTGTAAGAGGAGTATTAAGTTTTTTGTTTAGGAAATTTGAAGACATTTATGGGAAAATGCGTGGTGATAATAATCAAAAAACATATGGAAAAATCGTACGTTTGCGACCGGTAAATAAGCCAATTAAACAAAAACCAAGAGAGATATTTTATTTTGTAAATGCTGGATGGAGACCTACATTAATACACTTTTAAAATAAATTAATCACTTTTGTATAATCCGTTCCATTGCGCAGATTTTTACATTTCACTACTGTCAGTCAAAGTTGAATTCTATTTTGCGTACGTTCGTGACCACACGTTTATAACTCTTATTATGAAAACTTAAACTCGGTGAAATCCATCTTTTGCACTAAACATATAGCTACCCAAATGCTATCGAATCGAAAAAATGCTAGGAAAAAGTTTTGTTTTCTATATTATTTGTACATCAAAAGCGTACGAACGTACGTTCGTGACCCCAGGAAATGCCCATATGTATTAAAAAAAAAACATTTCTGTTGGTGTAATTTTTTATCCATTTTTTCCATGTGTCCTGGTTGATAGGTTCTAACATCTGGCAGCCCTACAATAGAACCATCTACATACTTCGGTGTACTGAGCGGAATATTTTCTGTGCAATGGCTACTGAGATATTTTTTATATATTTAACAATTAATTTGCGTAGCTGTCGTCGCTAAGTTACCAGTCGGTGGTACAATTCTATTGGGGTTCATTGTAGGTGTGTGGTCGGAAGATAATTCTAGGGAAGCTTCAACATGAATCGTTTCTATGGGGATGTTTTTAACCACGCCGAAATCGATGACATCTGGAATTTTTTGATGATCAGTAGGCCAATATGTTGGTTGTCCGCTCTCTACCACATTTAAATCCATTTTAGAAATTGTGCTAAATAAAACACGACCCTTTGGTGTTATAAGTCGTGAGCCCCAGAAGTTATGTTTAGCGTTATAATCGCCAGCGGCTAGGAAACACGGTCCTAATGATTTAAAATATTTATAATATTGGCTTTCTGACATTGAAAATCTAGGCGGGGAGTATAACGATGAAATTAATAGAAACTTAGTAATTTCATCGTTATACTCCTCAACGCAAATGTTCGTTGCTTGGAGATAATCTTCACAATGATCACACATTAGGTAGTGTTTGACTCGGGTTTTTATTAAAATGGCAGAACCTCCACAAGCTCTATCTCGAGGGTCCTTGGTATCATATAGTATATAACCATTGATTTTAAACGTATTTCTTGAGGTCAAATGAGTTTCAGAAACCATCATGACATCAATTTGCTTATTTTTAAGAAAGTATTCTAATTCGTTTTTATGTTGGCGGATGCCGTTTGCGTTCCAAAAACAAATTTTTAAACAGTTCATGGATTGTTAAGTACAGCTTGCAATAACATCGATTGCAATCTAAGAATTTCCTGCATCATATTACCCATTGTGTTCGTAAAATTAGTAACTGTTTGCACTAATGTTTCCATGGTTTTTTCTAGACGACTTAAATTAGAAACTGGAGTTTCATCATGGCGAAGCACCTTGCATTGGCACATGGTTTGATTTTAGGACGTTAGCGTAAGAGGTTCTGTTGTTACTAGGCTGAGGAGCCTGAATGTCATTAGTGTTTACCTGATTTGTTACCTGCATTTGAGGGGGATTAGTTTTCGGTCCGACCGACTGCTTGACGATAGTATATACAGGGCATCCTCTATAATTGGCAGTGTGATTACCGCCACAGTTGCTAAATTTTTTTACGTTGGGGTCGGTTTTACCCTTGTCGCAAAAAACTGTTCCATGTAATTCACCACATACTACGCAAACAGGGGGTAAGTAGCAGTATGCCTTAGTATGGCCAAATTCATGGCAGTTTAGACATTGAACAGGACCATTTCTTTTGCGCGGCTCCTCAATATTTACCCTTCTGTACAGAATATATTTTAAATTATAAATTGGATGCGTTTCATTTTTTGAGCTTATCGTCGCCGGGTTCTAGCTCCACTCGAAATAGTGGTTGAGGATTTTTTTCCCTATTTTTGATATATGTTACGTTTTTTATTTTAAAGCTCTTCTCTTCCAAAAAAGCTTTAATTTCCCCTGGGTCTCCGCATGAAGACTTTTGCTGCTCTTCAGTTGATATGTATAAAAGTTTTTATTCCGAGCCTCAAATCTTGTAATTACTTTTCGAAAATCTTTCTCGTGATTCACCTGTATTTTAGTCTCGTTAATGATACCTCGAAATTAAACATTTTATTAACTCATTAGAGTTATGCTCCCTAAGATATATCGGGGGTGGCTTAGACGATTTTATGACGTTTGGTGCTTCAGAGGATTCATCCTCCAGAATCGCAAAACGATTTTGTGTATTTATTCTATCAATAGTTGGTTCTTTTGAGGCCGAAGCAACAGCTGAAGAGGTAGGTCTGAGACCCCGTTTTAGCACTGTTATATACCTGTCCATACCAACTTGTACTTGGGGCTTTTGACAACTTTTTTCCAGACGGTTTTCCATAGTGACTGTGGTTAAATTCAGGGCATCATTTCCTACTAAGTTGGTTTTTGCATTCGCGGCACTACTTGCGGTATCGGCAACACTTGTCCCAAGAGACAGTTTAATATTTTTTAATGTACCACTATCCACTGTTTTTGTAAACACCGAGGGTGATAGGGAACGTGTTCGAATAATTGGCTTAGCCGTTAGCTAGTTTATATTGTTTTGTTTTATTTATTTCTGCATTATTTTCGTTTGCATGAACTAAAACGTTTCGTTCATTTTGTCTTAGTGTTGTTTCACTGTTCGTACTCATGCAAAGAGTTGTTTTGGTTTTTCACCGTTTTGCTTTGCTGTTAATATTTTTATTATTTATTGTATTTTACAACAACAACAAAAAAAAAAAATAAGAAATTTAAACTTAAATGTTTTTGTTCAAAATATGTATACACATGTATGAACATTCATGCGTATATATTTTTACTATTTTATTTAATTTTATCGTTTTAATTGTTCACTATTATGTTAAATAATTTAAATAAAAAAATATATAATTAGTATTGTGGTTATTTTGTTGAACTATTTATGGTTTTTAATCCAAATTTGAAATATTTTTAATTAGGTTTAAGGTTCATCAAATTTAATTTTCATTAAATTATTTTTATGAAGAAAGGCATTTTACAACATGAAAATTAATTAAAATTTACTGATAATTTTTCATTCTTGACTCAATCTGGGCTCGAACCCAGGCGTTTTTACGGGCAGGTTACCCTTACATGTTTCGATTGCAACCACTCAATCTCCTCAGAGGGCTTGCCGTTTAACACTCGCAGCCATCGACGACTGCTGACGTCATTAGTCAAACATCAATCCTTAAACCAAATTGTATTTAACCTTTGGTAGATCGAAATTTGCTTTGAATGATTATCTATTTTAATTCCTTTTACATGTTCTTCCTTTACTTCTGTTTTTTCGTACTTTTGTCAAGAATTCTTCTTGAAGTTCAAAGTACATATTTTGTTTTGTGTTTTAATTTTTTTGTCTTTCTTTTTCTTGCTGACCTTTTCAGCACAACTTGAAGGACAAATGCAAACATAGAGCTCGTGCATTAGCTTTAACAATAATTAGTATTGTGGTTATTTTGTTGAACTATTTGTTGAGCCTAATTAAAAATATTGAAAATTTGGAGTAAAAAATATATTATTTATTTTTAAGCGTCCATTCGCTGCTTATATTACAAAGTCAAATGTGATTAATTAATAGTTCAAATCGTATGCGGGGTTAAAAATACGCGTCTGTATCACAACAAAGCACAAACCGAACTGAAAGTATATGAAATTCAAAACATATTCGATTAAGTGCTGAAGATGTTCCCTTTTTGCACCTTATGGAAATTTGTAAACTTTTAAAATTATTAATATTAAAACAAAAAATTTTCGCATCATTTTCTTAGTACATTCATTAAATAGAGCGTATCGAATCTATGTATATGAATGTATGTATATTAGACCTCCATACAAAAAAAAAAGTTGTGCCAGTCACCCCCTAGAATGAAAGATATGTCAATGAAGTTTCTAAAACAGGAAAAATAATTTTTTTGCCACGCCCCAAAATACAGCACTTTTGGTTTTTTATATGTAGCGCTGTCATTTAAAGTCCGATCTCACCATATCGCATATCGTTGTTCATGGCTTGATAGTGGCTTCATTTTTGTCTTTGGTGACTTTTCAATCCGACCTGAAATTCTGAGCTCCACTTATGCCATCTCGGATCCTTCCCCCAAATGTCCATTTTTTTGACGGTCCAAGAAAGTCCTTATAAAACTACGTACGTATAGATTTTATTATGCTCACTTTTATGCCACGCCTCCAAATTAAGACCCTTTTTTCTTTTACACATATATTCTACATTAAACCAAGTAGAAGCCAATACAAACCAACAAAATTTGTATCAGTCACGCCCTATAATAAAAGGTATATATATTAAGTTTGAAAAACTTAAAAAAAATTGTTTTGCCACGCCCTAAATTACTGCCCTTTTTGTTTTATATATGCATTTATTTTCGTATTTAATGCTTTTTTAAACTAACTTAAAATTCTAGATGGCAATTATGTTATCTCGGATCCTTCCCCTCTGATGTCTAATTTTTTTCACCTGTTTAAGAAAGTCCCTCTAAAACTTAGTATATCTAGCTTTAAATATACTCGCCATGCTCCAATTTGAGTCACCTTGAGTCTAGCTAAGATTTATATGCACCGACTGCCCAATTTTTAATTTTTCGCATATGGCTATTTCCAAAAAAACGTCAACCACAAAAAATGGAAAAAACAAATTTTTCTTTTCAAGATTTATTTAGAGAATTGCTTATATTTTTTTAATATATGCGTATAATTTAATCGATTCGAAAAAAAAAATGGTAAACGAAGTACTACAACTTTTAGCACATACTTGTGAATATTAGAAAATATGCATTTGGAACAACAATACTCTAATCTAAGGCATATTTATGATCTGAAAAACATTTTTTATTAAGTTTCTTATATAAAGGATTATAAATAGCAACATAAAAAAATTTTAAATCATGGTGGAAAAATTGTCCCGTTTACAATTTCTTTAACAATTTATTTAAAAAAATGTAATTCATATTTTATTTTGAAATCGAAACCATTTTTAGGGCACATTGGTACGCAACATTTTAAAATTAATCCCAATAAAATATTGTGTCAGGTTTCGCAGAAATCATAAACGGTTACCCCTTAAAACCCACTTCCGTTTTTTGTCCCGTTTACAATCACTGGTTTTTTGCAATTATCTCGGAAACCACGACAGTAAGCGAAAAATTTTATTTGCGGAAATTAAAGAGCTAATTGAGAGTTAAAAGAATCATTTATTTAAAAAATGAAAATCAGGTTGTTTTTTACAGTTTTGTCAATATAAACGCGTGCGAATGTCCCGTTTACAATCTTGGAAGTGCCCATATATGTTTTGAGGCATTCATTTTTATGCATTTAAATTATTTTGTTTTTTTCTATTTTTAGAATTTAACTTTGTATCATGGTCTAATATTAACATTATGTTTGTTTTTTCAAATGTCTTAATTAAGATTTTTAATTTGTAGTATTTAAATAAATAAAAAGAATACGGAAAAACTGTGCCAGAAGAGTTTCACAGTCCAGCAAAAAAAAAAAAATGGCACGAAAAATGGCACAAAATATCAAAACTGACAAAAAAACGCTAGTAGTCCAGATGGAGAAAGCTTGTCAATAAATTCATCCGTCTCACTTTCATTAAAATATGAGTAAAATATGCAAAAAATGGCTTCTACTTGTTTTAATGTAGTATGTATGTGAAAAAGAAAAAAGGGGCTTAATTTGGAGGCGTGTCATAAAAGTGAGCATATTAAAATCTTTACATACTTAGTTTTATAAGGACTTTCTTGCACCGTCAAAAAAATTGGACATTTGGGGGAAGGATCCGAGATGGCATAAGTGGAGCTCAGAATTTCAGGGCGGATTGAAAAGTCACCAAAGACAAAAATGAAGCCACTATCAAGCCATGAACAACGATATGCGATATAGTGAGATCGGTCTTTAAATGGCAGCGCTACATATAAAAAACCAAAAGTGCTGTATTTTGGGGCGTGGCAAAAAAAATTTTTTTCCTGTTTTAGAAACTTTATTGACATATCTTTCATTCTAGGGGGTGACTGGCAAAACTTTTTTTTTCGACCCACCCTAATGTATATTAACTAATTTCGACCAAAAATGTCAGTAGTCCCCTTTCTGCTCTTAGCGATTCAGTTGTCCTCAGGCGTTGATAAAAGATTAATGCGTTGTACACTAAAATCTTTGTGTGGAGCCACAACTAACGGATCAAGGAATCTTCCCAAAATGTTTAAGATGCCGTTAACTGCTTAATCTGCTATAGAATGCATTAACACTGGTTTACACTGAAAATGTACATTCCGCTGAATTCAAAAATAAAGGTTAAATTTTTTTTTATGGAACAGTTTTTGAGATGGTCATTTTCTAATTTTTTCGACTTTTTTTCACTTGACAAATTCTATCTCGAGCTAGATATGTCCTATTGGAAGGTATTGAGATGGCGAACAAATGTGTATAACTGGATCTTTGATTGGTAAACAGTTCAAAATATATTAATGAAAATATGGCACATTTTCAAAAAAATCATATTTTACAGTGCTTCTGTACCGATGGAAAAGTACAAATCGTCGAAAAAACATCTGGTTTCTCTTCATGTACGTCAAGATGATACTTCTACGCAAGAACTAACACCAACCAGAAGAAAATCGACCGAAAAATGACAAAGGTATAAGCTATTGAGTGAAAAAAATCCAAATCCCATATTTTTCGAATATATTATTTTTTTCTACAATTTATTGGGTTTAAACGATTTTAATACATTTTTGACCGGCGCAAAGTGGCTGAAAATCGTTTTTCGTCGGCCGAAAGTAACTTTTGAACCGATAGAGATAATTTTTTTTGCAGGAGAGAAGACTTTTTGAGCTTTTTTACAGTTTTAATTTTGTTAAAATCGGTTCAGTAGTTGTTGAGAAATGTAAGATCAAAGTTGAACTTTTGATGTTTTTTAGCATTTACTATGAAAATGCTAATGATTAAGATTGAGAATTATGGTATTTTTTATTCAAAATGTTGGATTTTTTCAGCCCACTGTTTTAAGAACTTTTTAATCTACATAATTGCCAAATTTCATTAAGATATCTTTGTTCATGTCAGATTTATAGGATGTGAAACCTTAAAATTATTATTTTTAACTCAAATTGAAAGCCCTTTTATTCATTTACACTATATAAATAATAATTTTAATGTTTGGCATTCTATAAATCTAACATAAATAAAGGTATAATAATGAATTTTCGCAGTTATGTAGATTAAAAAGTTCTCAAAACAGTGGACTGAAAAACAACCCCATTTTTGATTAAGAAATACCCAAATTTCCAATCCCGGAAAATGGCTTTAAATTTTTTGTTCAAAAAAGGCAATGCAATTTACCACTCGATATTGATCAGAATTTTCTAGAAAATAATGGACATATTAGAAATCATTACTGTTCTAATTGTATAAAAATCGGTGTGTTAAATTATTAGAAATTTTTACTCAAATTATTTTTTTTTTGTTTGAAAAATTTGATTTGGAATAGGGCATATGGGAGTATAAATGTCAAACTGACTAAAAATTGCTTCTACAAGCATACTCATAATGTTTTCTTTCGAAAAATATAAACATTTTTATATATTTCTGGAGAAAATATTTTTTTATCAGCGTAAGAACAAATGAGCATTCGTATTACCTTTATATGCATATACATTCGCCTCGTATATACCACTATACCTTTAAAAAAAATGCATTGGCATGTAATAATAAATATGATCATTTTGTGAATAGCTTTCTACATTATCAACTTTACAACAGGTTCAACTGGAACCAGTTTCACTAGAATACTTTTTAAATTAAAAAAATAAATAAGTGTAAATTTTTAAATGCTTATTTTCTTTTTTTATTTAAATAACAATAACGACAAAAAACATATTTTTGCTTAAATAACAATAAAAGTTAATTATATCTACTATTCATTCGGTTGGAAAATTGCCTCCAAATATTCTATATTTGGTTTTGTATTACCTCTGTCCTGTAGCAGCCCTTTTGCTTCTTCATCTAAGTCACGATGTTCTACATTCCATTGGGCCGCGTGAATAAAAAGGTAGCTTTAGCTAATACTTGAAATTTTGAAGTTTGAACTAGCTTTGAGGTGAATAAAAATTTGAGTAAAAGATAGTACTTTATACTGACTAGTAGAAACTAGTTTTTCTAGTGTTGACTCAAGAAATGTGTGAACAAAAACGAGTGAATGCTTATAAAGACTAGTTTTTGCTTAATTATTTTTAAGCTTACGATTGAGGTGCTTGAAGTTTGTATTTTGCAACAATATTTAAAAAATAATTATTTTTTTTTAAATACTAGTATGTATGTTTAATTTTATGAGCGTTAGCCAAAGAAAAGAATATCTCCTAAGAACAGATTTTCATCCAGAAGTTTATTTAAAATTATTTATTTTTCGGAAAAATATCTAAAATGGTAAAATCTCTGTAAATGTCACATATACGGGAAATGTCACTAGTGAATCTGTACTGATTCACTATTGACACAGCCACCAGTACTAGTGACTTATTATAGCCCAGGCAATGTTATTTACAATAGACATTTAACATGTGCGTTGGTACTACTGACTAGGTAGTTCCTTTGGGAACATATGTAGACATTGAAACCAGAGAATCGCTAGTACATTTTAGCAAAAGTGTAGACTACTTTTTTGTCTACACTTTTTGTAAGAATACGAAATCATAGCAATCTTTTTTTATTATTTCTTCAGCTTTTATAGGAATTGCACTTCTCAGTTGTTATTGATAAAATCTTTTTCGTATTAAATCCAAACACAGTGGCAAATGTAATGTAGTGTAGACACTTCGTTGACAATGTCACCAATATAGTCGACAAGACTGGTGACTTGGAGACACTTGCACCCAGGTTTCCTTAAATAAATATTTTGTATTTTTGTTGTTGCTTTCTACAGAAATTCACATTGCCTTCTAAAATTTCTGTAGAAAGCAATTTAATAGTTAGGGCCTTAATTTTTATAAATTTTTTAAAACAATTTAAACAATAATAAATAACAATCATTGACGTTGTCACTAAGTTTTTTTAAGATATACCCCATAAAGGTCGGTACAGACTTTTGCCATAAAAAGTCTGTGTTGCATTTTTTAAATAAAATAAAAACAATTTTTGAAAAGGAAAAAATTAAATGAAAATATCAATACACAGTACTTGTTAACGCTTCAAGACATAAAAAAGGAAATAAAAATTGTTTGGACTTATATTCTGTTTTATACATTAATATTTTTGAAAATAAGTTTAAAAAAATTAAGATTTTTGACATTTTTGCACTTTGTAATTAATTTAATTTAATAGTCGTATTTTCCAGCGTTTGCTTCCCCTTTTAAGCACTAGCTATCTAGCACTAGCAAAGAGTTATTCACACTTTTTGTAGTTTAAACCTTTCAGCATAGCTAGTACTGAAAAATAATAGCTAGTGCTAGTACTAAGTACTAGCTAGTATAAGCTACATTTTTATTCACTCGACCCATTGACTGCGAATGCTAGAGATGAGCGGATCTGTCGTTGCCAACAGTATATTAAACAGATCTTCGCTTGTAAAATCTCGTGACATCTTTCTGGTATTGTGCTCCCTATAAAATCTGTAATCTTTATTGCTTTTTTCCTGAGCTTCCTCTGACAGATCTCCTAGTGGTACTAAATGATCCCTAATGACATCCTCTCCATGATAAAGGATTTTATGAATTGTTGCAGACATATTTCTCCATGAATAATTGGTAGTATATATTCGTGCTGTTTCTTTGGCATAATCCCCAAATGTTCTATAATCAATTTGTTCATTGCATGCAAGTACATCAATGATTGTTTTAAATCTTATATAAGACTTATATCAACACCTGTTATTTCTGATGCTTTTTTGGATCAGAAAAGAGCCTTCTTGCTGTATTCTCATCATTCGTATTGCCTGATCCTTCTTTTGGTTGGTCTATAATCAACCCACATTTGCGGAATTCATCCTGAACATGCTTCTTTTTTATGCTTTTTAAATGCTTGTTGGTGTCATTGTTTCTTATTGATCCTGTAGGTACATAACCCAAATCATAACTGATTTCTAGTATGTGCTCCATAATTCGTATTCTTGTATGTAGCGGCGATAATCCAAATTTATATGCATTAGTATTATCTAATGATTTTTCCGGGACTTGCTTTAATTTTGCAGTTCCGATCATATTTCAGTGCTGCAGGAATATAAATTGAGTTTTTCTTCAATGTAACGTAAAACATCTTCCTGCTTTTTATTTTTAAAATACTCTTCGGATAATTCTTTATAACTGAAGCTCTCCATTCTTATAGATATTTAAAAATAAGATTGTTATTGCTTAGATATATTTTAACAACGAAGATTTTAATCGAATACCACTGGCTTTTATACATAGTTTGCGTTTTACTGCGTTCCTAGGTAGCATAATAAGGTAAAATAAAAAACTAAAATGGGCTAAAGTAGGATACGCTTAAAATCCCACAGGTATTGGTAATTATATAATTATGGTTCACTTATATTTCAGTCATATGAATAGGTAAAATAAAAAGAGCAAAAGAAATGTTGTGAATAATTTTACACAAACTAAAAAAGTGTTCTATAGGCTGGTCCAAACAGGTCAAAAGTGCATTTGGGTTTAAAGTGGATACTCTCACCTTCCTACAGCTAGTAAAATCTCTCTAACCCCTTTTGACCCTCATAAATTCTATTCTTCTGAACTTCAATTTGACTAAAATATAGAACCTGAAAAAATATTTAATAACACAGCAGGTATAATCGGTACAGTAATACAACATAACATTGTACAAAGACTGCTTTAATACCAATATAAAAAGTGTTGAACCCACTATTGATAACAGTTTGACATAAAATATAATCCACCCGATTAAAAAATCGTTATAAAATCAAGCCAAAAAATCCGTTTTATCAGAATATCTCCAAAGGCAAAGGAGATAACCTAAACATTTAAGCATATTTTGTGTAATTCAGCTTAAGCTTAATTTTTTTTGCAATCCATATATATATTTTTGGTGAATTTTTTAAAAGTTTGAATTTCCGAGGTTACCAATTTTAGAGGTCCGCAAGTCACTATCCCGACCCTCCATGGATATCTCCAAAGGCAAAGGAGATAACCTAAACATTTAAGCATATTTTTTGTAATTCAGCTTAAGCTTAATTTTTTTTGCAATCCATAAATATATTTTTGGTGAATTTTTTAAAAGTTTGAATTTCCGAGGTAACCAATTTTAGAGGTCCGCAAGTCACTCTCCCGATCCTCCATGGACCCGTGTTCTTTCAATTCAACTCAAAAGCTACTGGGCCATGACAGTTTAAAATTTCATTCAAGTATGTTCAGCCGTTCATAAGAAGCAAAATAATTTTTCAAAACAAAACGTGCGTAAAACTTTGTGTTATATTTCAGTCATATGAGCAGCTTAAATAAAAAGAGCAAACAAACATGTTGCGAGTAATTTCATTAAAATAAAAAAAGTGTTCAACAGACAGTTCCAAACAGTTGCACAAGTACATATGGGGTTAAAAAAGACACTTTCAGCTTTCTGATGGTACTAAAATCTCTTTAACCCCTTTTGACCCTAACAAGTTCTACTCCTCTAAAATTCGGATTTAACTAAAATATAGAACCTGGGGAAACATTTAATAACACAACAGTTATAAATGTTACAGTGATGTAATGAACCATTTCTTATAGAATACAATCCCACTAACATAACTAAAAAAATTTCGACCAATTATTGATAACGCTTTGCGAGAAATCATAATTTAGTTCTGATCAAATTTACAAAAATAAATTTTTTTCTAGAACAACATAAAATATTTGTTTCCAGCAGCCTGCCACAGCCGCAATTATCAATATTTTTATCTAGTTTTTTGGATACCTTAGTTTAAATATGTTAGCTATCGAATGGCATTAATATTTTTGAAATCAGCGATTACAAAAAATTGGACTTTTGGCCGATGAAATTCAATTTTCAGCCACAGTGCGGCGCACACTGGGGATTTTTGTATGGAGGTGAGGAAAAAAATATATTTGTCAAAAAATATAATGATTTCATCACAAATTTAGTTTTATTTATATAGTAATACACAAAAGTTATCAAAAAAAAGAAAATTAGAGAATTGCGTATCGTTACCTATAATGTAAAAAGCCCTAACTAACAAAAAAATTTAAATGATTTTTTTAATTTATTATTTGTTTATAATCTACTTTTTAATTTATTATTCTAAAGGAGCCTTAACTTCGTCGCTTACATCACTATGCTTTTTCTGGCTAAATGAAGGAGTCAAGTGTGAGATCATGGGATCTGATGGTACCATCATTCGGTGCATAATATCTTCGTTCGTGGCAATTCGACTGCATTTTCTGGAGTGTCTAAGTCGATATTTTTATAGTCTTTGTTACGACTTTCCTGAGCCTCGTCGGAAAATAAGCCTACAGGAAAAATACACTTTTCAATTATATATTTTCCAAGAATCAGAATTTTGTGGAGTGTTGAGTTGTTTGTATGGTACGAGTATGTTATATCCTTCATTTTCAAGCTTTGTAAACATCCCCAAAATTTTTATGTACAAATTTTGTTGTTGGTTTTTGAAATACTAGAAGAAAAATCAATTACTTCTTGAGGGAACATAGAACGTACTTCATCCCTTTTGTATCGTTTGGCGCGATCACAGCACTCCTCAAATGATTTGCGTGGCCGACAAAGTGCAGAACTAGTAGAACATTCAGCCTCAGTAAACTAAATTGTAAATCTGCCTTCAAGCCAATTTGCATTCTTTTTTTCAAATCGCGACTTCGCTCGGTTAGAATCCTGCCATCTTTGTTTGAAGTTATAGTAAAAGCTTTTATATATTGTATCCAAAATTTCACATGCTCTAGTATCGGTTGAGCAAACGCACTATGGGATTTCTGCTGCAAAAAAGGCATTTTTTGACTATTACTTTTAAAAAATCTAATGATGCTATTTTAAAGAGAAGAGTCTGGCAAACAAAAAACTGGATTTCTTTTAAGATATATGTATATATATTCTTAGAAAAGATCGGTTGAAATCAGGTTAATGTTGTGAAAGGGAAATATATGGCAATTTTGTTCAAATTCAGAGATTTTTATATCGAAGATGTTTCGAGCGGAAAAATCTGTGTGTCGACCTTGTTTAAGTCCAAAGCCTTGCTTTTAATTTAAAGGAAAAGAAAAAGTTATTGCATACATAGTTTGGGAGATATGAGTGCATCAAAATTGTCCTTAAAAATTCAGCATTGGCTGTTTTCGTTGGAGATAAAGTCAGTTAGCTCGGTTTACCTCCGTGCTCTCAGTAAAACGAAATTAAAGGTAAAAGGCTCTTCTTTCTAAATAGTCAAAAAAATTCACCAACTTTGGTCAATCTTTTAAAAAAATCCAAATTTAGTTAAAAAAAGTCACGAATATTGCACCCTAGTATTTGTAATAAAAAAGTTTTGCATAACTTTAGGCTTTACGGTTTAAAGAAATTTGAGTTATTAATTATAACAACAATTACTTAATAAATTGTTGACAAATGTTTTTAAAAGTGAATAAGATGTGTTTTAATAAAAGAAAATGTATAGAAGATAACCTCTTAAATTGAAAACAAAATTTGCAACTAGTAAATAGTTAACGTAAATAAATAAATAATAATAAATATTGTAATAAAATTTAAAATATAATTCTAAAAATGATTTTATTTTCTGTGTCATATAGTGAATTGTGCCCGGAACTAATTGATTGTGGTAGCAATGTCAATTTGTTAACAAATTTTATAAAACAGGAAAATTCGGTGCTTACTATTGATGAAATTGAAATAGTGAAAAAGGCAGTTCAAAAGAGGTTTTTGGTCATTTTTTAAATCGTTGGGGAGAAGCGCGACTTGGTTAGAAAGTAAATACATCTTTAAAAAAAAAATTAATTAAAAATAATTCATTTTGAATATTATGAAATTTTTTTTTCATCGTTTGCTTGAGTCGTCCGATCCATATATTAGTAGCTTAAGACGTCAACCTCATAAGAATATTTTAGAATTGGATGATGTAGTTAAAGATATGATACTTGATGAATAAAATGCATTTCTTTAATTAAATAATACTAGTATTTTCAATCAGAATTATATTTATACGAAATTTTTTCATTCAGGTTACATAAAAGACGACGCATTTCAACCAAAATTTTTGGTTTTTTCTTTTATCAATTAATACGCGTGTGCCAAATTAATTCAAATTCTATTGACAATTGCGCCCTATACATTGAAAAGAAAATTACGTGGAATAATGGGGGAACATGGGAGGTACCCTAGGAGTCGTCGGATTTCAAAATTTGTGGTTCTCTTTTTTAGATCAACTTATGGACATCTGCTTAATTTTATCAAATTCCGTTGCGAATTGCGGCCTAAACGTTGAGAAGAAAAAAAAGCAAAAAAAAAATTGGGGTCCAAGGGAGGTACCACTAGGAGTCGACGGATTTCAACCAAAATTTGTAGTGCTCTTTTTTAGATCAACTTATGGACATCTGCTAAATTTTATCAAATTCCGTTGCGAATTGCGGCCCATACGTTGAGAAGAAAAAAAAGCAAAAAATTGGGGTCCAAGGGAGGTACCACTAGGAGTCGACGGATTTCAACCAAAATTTGTAGTGCTCTTTTTTAGATCAACTTATGGACATCTGCTAAATTTTATCAAATTCCGTTGCGAATTGCGGCCCATACGTTGAGAAGAAAAAAAAGCAAAAAAATGGGGGTCCAAGGGAGGTACCACTAGGAGTCGACGGATTTCAACCAAAATATGTAGTGCTCTTTTTTAGATCAACTTATGGACATCTGCTAAATTTTATCAAATTCCGTTGCGAATTGCAACCTATACATTGAGGACAAAAATTCGTAGAAAAATGGCGTTCCAAGAGAGGTACCCCAAGGAGTCGACGGATTTTAAAAATTTTTTGTATTTTCCTTTTCTACTTAAATTTAAACATGCGTGCATTGTAGGATCACTCCTTCTACTTTTTGCAGTTAGATGTATGAAGAAATACCACTGTGCAACGTGCAATTGTTGCAAAAACTGTTTTAATTTTGTTCTGTCTTTGTCAAACTTTAGAAGCTTCGAGCATAAAACTCCATGAGAAATAGAAAAACTTTCCATTGCCGTAAAACTCTTGGGCCTTATGCTATGTTCACATTTGGGTTTTTAAACGCGTTTAAGCAAAATGTTGAAAACAAAAAAACAACAAACAAATTTAAATTTCTTTAAAGTATTAAAAATGGATAAAAACACTTTTATAAAGTTATCAGAAGATTATTTTAATCAATTTAATGATGATTCTATGTGGTTTATGAAGTGATTTAGTTGTAATCATGTCGATTTAAAGTGATTAACAAATCACTTCAATGTAGGGTTGCCATTTTTGAAATTAGAAAAATCAGTACATCGTAAGAAAAATACCAGTACATTCGAAAAAAAAACCAGTACACAAATTTTTACCCAAAATTTTATTGAATTCATTAGTTTTAGAAAATTACACATTAAAAATTATTCATTTTTCTATTTTTTAAGGCAAGAACTTAACAAAATACATAAATTAAAAACATCACTTCAAATTATTAAATATAGATAGAAGTAATGTCATTGATCGGCACATTTGTTGTAAATGCACAAAAAATTCTTAATTCATACAAATTATTGTCAATATAATGAGGGTATTCAGGAGGTCTCCTATCCCTATCTAGCCATATTGTTATAGGTTATAATTTTAAATCCACTTAAATTTTTTTGGTTTTGAATTTTAAAATGCAATAATGAATGACACTTCTTTTTTTTTAATACAAGGTATATGGTAAGTTAAGAGTAAACAAAAATAAAACGTAAGACTGAATTTTAACTAGGTAATTCATAACAAATCAAAAGTAATAAGGGAGGGAAGTAAACCAGTTTTAAACAAGTAAAATTATTTGGAGGCAAAATTTAAAAAAACCAGTACATTTGCGTACTGATTTGGGTGTTATGTATAAACCAGTACATTGAATAAAAACCAGTACGTGTACTGGTAAAATCAGTACGAATGGCAACCCTACTTCAATGTATGGGTAATCATCTCGATTTTGAAGTGATTAGAGCTTAATCACGTTCGAGCTGCTTAAACGCGTTTAAGAACCCAAGTGTGAACATAGTATTAGTTTCATTTATAATTAAAAAACCGGAGAAAAATTGGTTGTACTTTTCGCGTTCGTCAGCACTTGTTGAATGACAAAAATCGTTCAATATTTTACTGACAGGTACGTTCTAAATATGAGCACTAATAGATGTGGATGGAATTTCTGTAAAAAAATCATACAGGTAGCCAACGGAAAACCCCAAATAATTAAAAAAGTGCACTTTCTTTATTTCCTTTCAATTGTCCACGCACATTTATTACCGCTTATTACTTTTCTACCGCAATCATAAAAATCCAATAATCTTTTGTTTATTACTTTTTTTTTTAATTCTGAGAATCATAAAAAAAGTCATAAATGTTTTTGCAAAGAATTTTGTGCATATCTCGAGAAAATTTTTGAAATGCATATCTTCACTTAATTGTTAATAAAAGCGAAACGCGTTCATCGATTGTCATGATTTATGTCTCATCTTTTTCATAGGTTATGCGACTTTACGTGAAAGTGATAAGACTTGAAACTTTTTTTACTGTTTTGGATTTTTTATGAATTTTGGGCAAAAAATATTTTTTTTCTTCATACAGTATTTATCGGATATAAGAACATCTCATATAAGAACAAAACGCTTTTAAGAAACATTTTCAAAAACACCATGTCTTTTTAGTGATTTTTCTTACAAAAAAGGTTTCATATAAGAAAAACGCTTATAAGAAAAAAACTGATTAAAGAACATTTTTCTTAAACACCAAAACCACAAAATGTATAGAAAAACAATTTATATAAGAAACTTCCAACGGCACTCAGAATTTATGTAGTTTGCATGGACAACGCTGTTTTCTGACAGT
This sequence comes from Pollenia angustigena, assembly GCA_930367215.1. Taxonomy (NCBI): domain Eukaryota; kingdom Metazoa; phylum Arthropoda; class Insecta; order Diptera; family Polleniidae; genus Pollenia; species Pollenia angustigena. Next base: position 140,769,384 of record OV884056.1, on the reverse strand, counting down.
TTTACAACAAGAACAAAGTTTTTTTTACTTTTAGTTTTAGATGAGCGAGCTGGTACTCATGAGAAGCTTTGTGTTTTTTGGCAATAAAAACAAAAGTTAAAATTTTTAAAGAAATACAAAACGGTATAAAAAGAAGCGAAATTGCAAAAACATCTAAAATAGTGAAAAACTCAAAAGACATAGAAAATAATTATTTAAAAGTTAGAAATGTTACCAAAAAAAGAGACAGAAAACCAAAATTCTGCCATAGCTACTTATATAAGAAATAAGTTTCTTATATAAAATAGTTGTATATAAGAAAGAAACGCTTATAAGAAACTTTTTTCGTGGATTTTTAAAGTTTCTTATATCCGATAAATACTGTACATTTATTTATAACTGCGAAACAGTTGCTTATGTAGCAAAATGTTATATGAACAGATGAAAGTAATTGTAATTCTTGATTTTTCTAAATTTGATTCAGCTAAATCCGAGTAGTGGTTCTCGAGTTATCTTAAAGAGCCTTATCAGAATTGAGTCCCGAATCAATCAGCTGAAAAATGTTGTACTGTGTAATGCAACAAATTGAGAGGTGGCACCTGGTGGCACTTAAAATTGATTAAAAATGTAAAAACAGATGTAAGACAATGTATTAGTAGTGATTTCCAACTGTGAAAAAGAAAGGACAAAATTACAGGTCCAAATGTTTGGAGAAAAAAGGGATTTTTGTTATATGTTCATAAAAATACACAAAAAAAAACTTAAGTCTGCAGATTTTTTTTTTCAATTTTAGTATACTGAAATATACTACTTTTAATAGAAAAAAAAAAAGAAAAACGTTAGCTCATATAGTAAAATAATATTCGTTTTTAAATTCTTAGGTTTAAATTAAGTTGGTTCGGTAAAACATACAAGTTCTGAGTTTGAGACAGATATAAAAAAAAACTGGCAGTCAGATCGGAGTAATTCTTTTTGATTTGATTGTACCATTTAGTCTTAAATTTCAACATATCACTGCATATTGCATGAAGAGTATGTTGACAATTTGACTTTTTTCCGCGAAATAACCAGTGTGCGGCGGCGTAAATACGACCGTCGCACAGAGGAGTATTTGGCCTGAAAAGCTGGCCAAAATTATTAAACGTGTTTTTTGAATTAAAAGTTTTAGTTTTTTGATAGTTTTAGGTGAAGTATGATATAAAAAGTCTACTGGCAGATTTTGAAAAAATTACACTGCGCAACAAAAGTACACTGCGCAACAAAAAAATTTTTCTCTACCCTAGAAATAAATGTATGTGGACTATATGGATTTTGATGCCCTTAATTCAAATCTGTTTTCCTTTTTTCTCTAGTACGTAAGGATTTTCTTTTAAAGGCGTGGCATACTTCACCCCCTAAATCGTTGGGTTGCCTTATATATTTTGCCATAACATGAAAACGTGTTCTCCGATTTTAATAGCAGGAGGATCAGAAGATGCACCGGAAAACCACACACATTTATTTTTTATCTGTTACTATTTTGGAGTTATTAAAAATTTAATGGCGAAAAAAAAATTACATGCAAAATGCGTCAAATTTTTTGTTTTCAAAATGCAATAAGAAAATTTAAGATCCAAAAAGTTTAAATTTTTAAGATTTTTCTAAAAGCCACATTCCTAAGGAATAAAAGTTGCTATAAATCGCAAAACTCAATTAACAAATGTTGATTTTTAAGGTTTAAACTCATTCTTGACAGACTGTATGTACATACATACATATGATTTACAGTCTAATTAAAAAAAAAAATTTTTAAATTGTAAGGCTCTTATAAAACAGTATTTTTTTATGAAAAAAGGCTTTCTTATATTTATTTTATATTATTTATTACTTTATAAACGGAAAAGTTAAACTAATAAAAATTCCTTACAAATTTTTATGTCGTATGTGTATCCTCATTCACCCCTATTATGAAAGTCGACGTCGACGTCGACACAAGTCGACGGAACCTGAACAGTAATGGTATTTTCTGAGTCGTTGTTGACAATTATCGATGACTATTGATAGTCAATTGATATTTTCTAAGGCGCTTTTAAGTCGACGTCGAGTAGTATTATCCCCGTTTTAGTCGACAGGAAATTTTGCGACGACTCAAATGAAAGTTAAAGAAGTTTTAAATGAAATGTAAACATATTTATTGAAAACGCTTAAAATAAAAAAATGCAAATTTAAAAAAAGTTATGGGCACAAATTTAATTAGTAAATTTAACGCGAAAATTGCGAAAGTTCGGAAAAGTTTCCTCAAAGAGCCAAAATTGCGAAAATTCGGAAATATTTGCAAAAATAGCGAAAATTCTCGAACATTTTTAATATATAAAAAAAGCCATAAAATTGATTAAAGTCCCTTAATCTGTAACGAATGGCAAAAAAACTAATAAAAATTCCTTACTAATTATTATGTCGTATGTGTATCCTCATTAGCAGCATCATCGGTGTCAGGAAGAAGAAGTGTGATGGTTTCTGATGAAAAAGCTTTTTTATTATACCGTTCTCTTTGCGTACTGCAGTTTATAAAAGGGTCACTACTCAGAAATAACCTATTCAAGACATCTCGATTTGTATCGCTTCTGCTGAATTTCCTCGAATAATTCGTACGATATAATCGTAAGTGCTTATTTCTGGCCTCGGCAGCTTCTTTAAAATATCTTTTATGGGGATGTGTGGGACATTCCCTTAAAACTATTATGGATAATTAAGAATTTTTGCAGTTTATAATTACATATAGGCAGGTATTAATATTGTGAAGTGTTAAAAGTGATGTGAATAACAGTTGAAGTCAATAATTCAAAATACATAAAAGTTTATGACGATATAAAGGTATAAGAAAAAGTGACCGATGAGCATAAATAGAAGAAATGTGAAAATTTAAAAAATTCGTCAAAAATAATGGCGCAATTTTGCGCACACTTTTTTTTTTGGTTTCTAAAATTAGAGGTTCCAAATTTTATTGTGGTATCAAACATAATTCGTAGACATGCTAACCTCACTTTTAAAAACCTCTTCTTTTCCTTTTTTTGCAAAAAAAAAGTGTATAGTTTGTTTTTTTTTACCTTTTGAACGAATTGTTTCAACATGAATATCAACATATTTTAATTTTTTTTTTCTTTTTTAAATAACTTTTGATCAAACCTTTCAGCGAAAAAAATAATCTTTGTTAAACCTTAAATATCATATAAACATCCAGAAACCGAAAAAAACATTTAAATCTCATATAATTTTCTTCACTTTCCTGACTTTAGCAGGGTCTCAGAGCTACAAATCGCAACTAAAAGTCTTCAAAATTTACAATATAATGTAAAATATTGTTGTCTGTCGAGCTGCGTACTTAGTTCTTAAGATTTCTTGAAATTCAATTTTGCCTTTTTGGCCAGCTTTTCAGGCCAAATACTCCTCTGTGCGTCGCACAGTGGCTGAAAATCGTTTTTCATCGGCCAAAAATCTGTATCTTTTGAACCGATAGAGATAATTTTGCAATTTTTTTTTTGCAGGAGAGAAGACTTCTTGAACTTTTTTACAGTTTTAATTTTATTAAAATCCGTTCAGTAGTTGTTGAGAAATTTTAATTTTTGATGTTTTTTAGCATTTAGTATGAAAATGCTAATGATTGAGATTGAGAACTATGGTATTTTTTTATTAAAAAAAGCGGGATTTTTTCAGCCCACTGTTTTAAGAACTTTTCAATCTACATAACTGCCGAATTTCGTTAGCATATCTTTGTTCATGTCAGATTTATAGAATGTCAAACCTTAAAAATATTATTTTTACTCATATTGAAAGCCCTTTTATTCATTTACACTATACAGTGCTGTCTGGGTAGAGTGAACCCCCGATGCTATGAATACCTCGTTAGAGTGAACACCAGAATGTTAACATTGACTGCTCTGTAGAGTGAACACTTATGAACCTCTATAGAGTGAACATACTTTATAGTGAGTTTTTAGGTTTGGCGAAGGAGAAAAACAATGAAAAAAGAGTATAAAAATTAAAGAGAACATAAAATAACGGTAAAGTAACGATTCTTTTAGAGTAAGTTCACAAGTTACTCTCACAAATACGCATTCTATGAGGTGTTAATTTATTTTAGCCTGCGCGCATGTTCAGTTAAGGTCGTGTCTCAAAGTTAATTTCTGAAAATTGTTATATAATTGTTACATAAAAATGGATTCGAAAAAAGCGACATTATAAAAGAAATGGAAAAAGGTGCTAGTGTTACTACTTTGGCACAGCGTTATGGCGTTGCAAAATCGACAATTGCTGGCATAAATAAAAAGAAAATCGGAGTAATAAATCTTATTGGTAACTATACATTGTGAACCCAAAGAAGAAAGACACTTAAAAAAGGAGAGTTTCCATGCATGAAAAAAGCTTTGTACAATTTATAACCTATAAATGCATTTAAAATAAATAAATAAGTTTTTTAAATAAAAAAAATCAACCTTGATTTAGTGAACAACCTGGGTATAGTGAAATCGCTCTGCAAAAATTAGTTCACTCTACCCAGACAGCACTGTATAAATAATAATTTTAATGTTTGGCATTCTATAAATCTAACATGAATAAAGGTATCATAATGAATTTTGGCAGCTATGTAGATTAAAACAGTGGACTCAAAAACATCCCCATTTTTGATAAACAAATACCCAAATTCCCAATCCCGGAAAACGGCTTTAATTTTTTTTTTTGTTCAATAAAGGCAATATAATTTACCATTCGATATTGCTCAGAATTTTCTAGAAAATAATGGACATATTAGAAAACATTACTGTTCTAAATATATAATAATCGGTGTGCTGAATTATTAGAATTTTTTACTCAAATAATTTTTTTTTTTGTTTGAAAAATTTGATTTGGAATAGGGCATATGGGAGTAAAAATGTCAAACTGACTATAAATTGCTTCTACAAGCATTCACTTAATGTTTTCTTTTGAAAAATATAAACATTTTTATATATTTCTGGAGAAATTCGTATTCATATTACCTTTATATGCATATACATGCCACTATACCTTTAAAAAAAAATGTATAGGCATGTAATAATACCTATGATCATTTTGTGAATAGGTTTCTACATTATCAACTCTACAACAGGTTCAACTGGAACCAGTTCCACTAGAAAACTTTTTAGATTAAAAAAATAAATAAGTGTAAATTTAAAAATTTTTTTTTCTTTTTTTATTTAAATAACAATAAGGACAAAAACATATTTTGTGCTTAAAAAACAATAAAATTTATTATATCTACTATTGATTCGGTTGGAAAATTGCCTCCAAATATTCCATATTTGGTTTTGTATTATCTTTGTCCTGTTGCAGCCCTTTTGCTACTTCATCTAAGTCCCGATGTTCTAATTTCCATTGACTTCAAATGCTAGAGATGAGCGGGTCTGACGTTACCAACAATATATTAAACAGATCTTCGTTCGTAAAATCTCGTGACATTTTTCTGGTATTGTGCTCCCTATAACATCTGTAATCTTTATTCCTTTTTTCCTGTACTTCTTCTGACAGATCTCCTAGTGGTACTAAATGATGCCTAATGACATCCTCTGCATGATAAAGGATTTTATGAACCGTTGCAGACATATTTCTCCATGGATATTTGATAGTATATATTCGAGCTGTTTCTTTGGCATAGTCACCAAATTTTCTATAATCAATTTGTTCATTGCATGCAAGTACATCAATGATTGTTTTAAATCTTATATAAGACTTATATCAACACCTGTTATTTCTGATGCTTTTTTGGATCAGAAAAGAGCCTTCTTGCTGTATTCCCATCATTCGTATTGCCTGATCCTTCTTTTGGTTGGTCTATAATCAACCCACGTTTGCGGAATTCATCCTGAACATGCTTCTTTTTTATGCTTTTTAAATCCTTGTTGGTGTCATTGTTTCTTATTGATCCTGTAGGTACGAAATCCCAATCATAACTGATTTTTAGTATGTGCTCCATAATTTGTATTCTTGTATGTAGCGGCGACAATCCAAATTCATATGCATTAGTATTATCTTATGATTTTTCCGGGACTTGGTTTAATTTGCTTGATGTGGTTTGGCATATAATGCAGCTGGATGAAGCCTTTGTGTCAGTCAAAGCCTGGCCTACTTTTCCGTCTATCATCGTTAGCACTAATTGATAGTTAACTTCAGTTATATGACCATCTATTTCTAATTCTAATGGCCGTAGTGTTGCAATTTGGGCTCTTATATAACTGGTTTCATTTTTAATGGTAACAGCAGTTTCCTTTTTAAATTCAAATTTAATTGGTCTGCAGTATTTTGTAGAATATGGTGTGAGATTTTTCCAAATATCCTTTGTTTGCATCGTACTGGTCGAAGGCTCCGAGTGTTCCAAATTCTTTACCAATCGCAATGGAGCAAATGATACCATGAACATATCTGTATCTGAAATATTTTCACATATAGATTGCTTGTATTGTTTCTGTCCAGAAGAACCATCACATCCCCATTTGCAAAAGAGAGTTAACTTGCAGTTCCCATATTTTTTCAAATCATCTCCTTTAAGTGATTGTAGTAAACGCTGAGCTGTATGATTATGTAGACCTTGAAGTTTTAACTCTGCCGAAATTGGTGTGATTTTAATAGTGATGATAAGCAGGATACAGATTTGAACCTTTTTCAATTGCACGCACTCTGAGCTGAATATATTGCTCTTTTGTTAACTTCAAATCTAAAAATAATGCTTATGCCTCTTCATTTGAAAACTGTTTTTCATCGCTTGGCGTTGGAATACTCTTAAGAATCCGTTTTGTTCTCTTGGGACTAGCGATAAAAACTTTTTCAATAATATCGACTTTTGTGAGTTCTTTTTGTGATCGCAGTTGATATAGCAAAGCTTCTTGAATACTTGTATCTCCGATTTCTTCGTTGATATCCTTAAGCTTCCGCCTTTTAGATCTATCGCTACAGTTCTCAAGTGATTTCTTTGGCCTCCCAAGGTTCTTTTCACTTGTACCTTCTGAAGATATCTGGACACTGAGTTCGCCATCTAACCAGTTTGCAAAACTGTTGTAAAATCTAGGTTTACTCCATCCAACTTGTTTGAACCGCTTTTTTAAGTTTTTGACGAAATCGATTACACAGCCCGACAAAATTAAAAAATATTTTTGCTTCTTTGAATTTATCAACTGATTCTAGTTAACTTAAAAAAATTTGGGAGTTTTTTTTTTGGCAATAACTATAACAGTAAATAAAAAAATTTTGATAAAAAAAAAAATTTTGGAAAAACAAATTTGGGTAATTGGTGTAATTGGAGGTCATAAGTGGAGGGTATATAAGGTTATATCATGAAAACTAGAGCTGATAGAGACAAACTGATTACAGTTTTGAATTCAGCGCACCCAAATTAACTAGTTGATAAATTCAAAGAAGCAAATTGAGTGTTGGCCTGTGTTATTTTATTTTGCAGTTCCGATCGTATTTCAGTGCTGCAGGAATATAAATTGAGTTTTCCTTCAATGTAACTTAAAACATCTTCCTCCTTTTTATTATTAAAATACTCTTCGGATAATTCTTTATAGCTGAAGCTCTCCATTTTTATAGATATTTAAAAATTAGATTGTTATTGCTAAGATCCCACAGGTATTGGTAATTATATAATATAAAATACCTAGCACAACTTGGCTTGGTACATTTATATTCCAGTCATATGAATAGGTAAAATAAAAAGAGCAAAATAAATGTTGCGAATAATTTTACACAAACTAAAAAAGTTTTCTATAGGCTGGTCCAAACAGGAACAAAAGTGCATTTGGGTTTAAAGTAGATACTTTCACCTTCCTACAGCTAGTAAAATCTCTCTAACCACTTTTGACCCTCATAAATTCTATACTTCTGAATTTCAATTTGACTACAATATAGAACCTGAAAAAATATTTAATAACACAGCAGGTATAATCGGTACAGTAATACAACATAACATTGTTTGAAGACTGCTTTACTACCAATATAAAAAATGTTGAACCCACTATTGATAAGAGTTTGACATAAAACATAATCCATCCGATTAAAAAACTAGAAAAACCGTTATAAAATCAAGCCAAAAAATCCGTTTTATCCGAATATCTCCAAAGGAAAAGGCGATAACCTAAAAATTTAAGCATATTTTTTGTAGCACACCTTAAATTTAATTTTTTTTGAAATCCATAAAATATTTTTGGTGAATTTTTTAAAAGTTTAAATTTCCTAGGTTACCAATTTTAGAGGTCCGCAAGTCACACTCCCGACCTTCCATTCTTTCAATTCAACTCAAAAGCTATCCGGCTATGACAGTTTAAAATTTCATTCAAATATGTTCAGCCGTTCATAAGAAACAAAATAATTTTTCAAAACAAAACGTTCGTAAACCCTTGTGTTATATTTGAGTCATATGAGCAGCTTAAATAAAAATAGCAAAAAAAAAATGTTGCGAGTAATTTCATTAAAATGAAAAAAGTGTTCAACAGACAGTTCCAAACAGTTGAATAAGTATATATGGGGTTAAAGAGGACACTTTCAGCTTTCTGATGGTACTAAAATCTCTTTAACCCATTTTGACCCTAACAAGTTCTACTCCTCTAAAATTCGGATTTAACTAAAATATAGAACCTGGGGAAACATTTAATAACACATCAGGTATAAATGATACAGTGATGTAATGAACCACTTTTTAAAGACTACTGTCCCACTAATATAACAAAAAAAATTTCGACCCATTATTGATAACGGTTTGCGAGAAATCATAATTTAGTTCTGATCAAATTTACAAAAATTAATTTTTTCTAAAACAACATAAAATATTTGTTTCCAGCAGCCTGCCACAGCCACAATTATCAATATTTTTATCTAGTTTTTTGGAAACCTTAGTTCTTATATGTTTGCTATCGAATGGCATTAAAATTTTTGAAATCGGTGATGACAAAAAATTTGACTTTTGGCCGATGAAATTCAATTTTCAGCCACAGTGCGTCGGCTATACCAAATAATGTAAATTGCGACTTTAATGTTTGTTGTTTGCAAACGAGCTTTGAAAATATTCGTACACTCACAATATTATTACAGTAACGGACTGTAGTTTGTTAAAGAAATATTCCGTTCAGTCATTTTTAAATAAATAAACATTTAAAATTCCAAGCAAATTAATTTTTAACTGATTCTAACAGTTATTCAAAAAACTAAGTGCATATTAATACGGTATTAGTTTGTGCTTTGTTGTGGTACAGACGTGGATTTTTAACCCCGTATACGATTTGAACTATTAATTAATCATATCTGATTTTGACATATATCAGCAGCGAATGGACGCTTAAAATAAATAATATATTTTGTTATTTAAATTATTTAACATAATAGTGAACAATTAAAACGATAAAATTAAATTAAATAAAAAAGTAAAAATATATAAATACGTATGAATGTTCATACATTCTGAACAAAAACATTTAAGCTTAAATTTCTTATTTTTTGTGTTGTTGTAATACAATAAATAATAAAAATATTAAAAGCAAAGCAAAACGGTGAAAAACAAAAACAACTCATAGCATGAGTACGAACAGTGAAACAACACTAAGACAAAATGAAAGAAACGTTTACGTTTTAGTTAATGCAAATGAAAATAACGCAGAAAAAAATAAAACAAAACAAAACAATATAAACTATTTAACGGCTAAGTCAATTACTAGAACACGTTCCCTATCACCCTCGGTGTTTACAAAAACAGTGGATAGTGACTCATTAAAAAAACTACAACAAGATTTGGTGACAAGTGCTGCCAGGCCAGCAAGTATTGCCGTGACGTCAAAAACAAATTTAGTGGGAAATGATACCATGAACTCAAACACAAATGCAATGGAAAACCCCCCTGTAAAAAGTTGTCAAAAGCCTACAGTCCAAGTTGGTATGGACAGGTACATAACAGTGCTTAAACGGGGACGCAGCCCTACCTCTGCAGCAGTTGCTTCGGCCTCAAAAGTACCATATTTTGATAAAATAAATACTCAAAATCGTTTTGCATTTCTGGAGGATGAATCCTCTGAAGCACCAAACGTCATTAAACCATCCAAGCCTCCCCCGATATATCTTAGGGAGCAAAATTCAAATGAGCTCATAAAGAGTTTGATATCGGTGATAGGTGAAAATTCGTTTTACGTAGCGGCTATCAAGCATGGAAGTATAAACGAGACAAAAATACAAGTCAATCACGAGAATGATATTCGCAAAATAGTAAACAACTTTGAAACACTTAAAAAAAAACTTTTATACCTACCAACTGAAAAGCGGTAAAGGTCTACAGGTAGTGATTAAGGGTATTGACTCATGTGTGGACCCAGAAGAGGTTAAAACATTCCTAGAAGAAAAAGGCTTCAAGGTAAAACATGTAGTAAATATTAAAAATAGAAAAAAATTCCCCAACCACTTTTTCGAGTGGAGTTTGAACCTGGCGACGTAAAACTTAAAAAAAACGAAACACATCCTATTTACGATTTAAAATATATTCTCTACAGAAGAATAACTATAGAAGAGCCGCACAAAAAAATGGACCTGTTCAGTGCTTAAACTGCCAAGAATTTGGCCATACCAAGGCATACTGTTACTTACCCCCTGTCTCCGTAGTATGTGGTGAACTACACGGTACAGTTTCTTGCGATAAGTCTAAAACCGACCCCAACGCAAAAAAATGTAGCAACTGTGGCGGTAATCACACTGCCAATTATAGAGGATGCCCTGTATATAATATAGTCAAGCAGACGGTTGGTCCGAAAACAAATACCCCTCAAATGCAGGTTGCAAATCAAGTAAACACAAATGCAATTCAAGCCCCCCAGCCTTGTAATAACAGAACCTCTTACGCTAACGTCCTAAAATCAAACCATCAGCCAATGCAAGGTGCCTCGCCAAGTAACGATGAAACTCCGGTTTCTAAATTAATTCGTTTAGAAAAAACCATGGAAACATTAGTGCAAACAGTAAATAATTTTACGAACACAATGGGTAATATGATGCAGGAAATACTTAGAATGCAATCGATGTTATTGCAAGCTGTACTTAACAAACCATGAACTGTTTAAAAATTTGTTTTTGGAACGCAAACGGCATCCGCCAACATAAAAATGAATTAGAATACTTTCTTAAAAATAAACAAATTGATGATTTGACCTCAAGAAATACGTTTAAAATAAATGGTTATATACTATATGATACCAAGGACCCACGAGATAGAGCTTGTGGAGGTTCTGCCATTTTAATAAAAACCCGAGTCAAACACTACCTAATGTGTGATCATCGTGAGGATTATCTCCAAGCAACGAACATTTGCGTTGAGGAATTAAATAGAAACCTAGTAATTTCATCGTTATACTCCCCGCCTATATTTTCAATATCGGAGGACCAATATTATAAATATTTTAAATCATTAGGACAGTGTTTCCTAGCCGCTGGCGATTATAACGCTAAACATACCTTCTGGGGGTCGCGGCTTGTAACACCAAAGGGTTTTATTTAACACAATTTCTAAAATGGATTTAAATGTGGTAGCGAGCGGACAACCAACATATTGGCCCACTGATCATCAAAAAATTCCATAAGTCATCGATTTCGGCGTGGTTAAAAACATTCCCATAGAAACGATTCATGTTGAAGCTTCCCTAGAATTATCTTCCGATCACACACCTACAATTGTTACTATAATGAACCCCAATAGAATTGTACCTCCGACTGGTTACTTAGCGACGACAGCTACGCAAATTAATTGGTTAAAATATAAAAAATATCTCAGTACCCATTGCACAGAAAATATTCCGCTCAGTACACCGGATTATGTAGATCGCTCTATTGACAATTTTGACAGTTTTCTGAAACTAGCTGTTCAACATTTCAATTTTGCCCCCAAAAAAACAAAAACTATTAAAATATATTCCACAGATGTCGAGCATCTGTTGTCTGAAAAAAGGAGGGCTCGAAGAGAGTGGCAATTGCACAGATCCCCTCAACTTAACACAATTTTATTTAACACAATTTCTAAAATGGATTTAAATGTGGTAGCGAGCGGACAACCAACATATTGGCCCACTGATCATCAAAAAATTCCAGATGTCATCGATTTCGGCGTGGTTAAAAACATTCCCATAGAAACGATTCATGTTGAAGCTTCCCTAGAATTATCTTCCGATCACACACCTACAATTGTTACTATAATGAACCCCAATAGAATTGTACCTCCGACTGGTTACTTAGCGACGACAGCTACGCAAATTAATTGGTTAAAATATAAAAAATATCTCAGTACCCATTGCACAGAAAATATTCCGCTCAGTACACCGGATTATGTAGATCGCTCTATTGACAATTTTGACAGTTTTCTGAAACTAGCTGTTCAACATTTCAATTTTGCCCCCAAAAAAACAAAAACTATTAAAATATATTCCACAGATGTCGAGCATCTGTTGTCTGAAAAAAGGAGGGCTCGAAGAGAGTGGCAATTGCACAGATCCCCTCAACTTAAGAAATTACTTAAAGAGTGTACAAACAGACTAAGAAAGTTACTGCAGACTCAGAAAACGGCTTCTCTGGAAAAATATCTTAAGGAACTTGATGCAACCCCACAATCAGACTACTCATTATGGCGTGCAGCTAGAAATCTCAAAAGGCCAGTTGTCTCTAAGCCACCATTAAGAAACTTGAATGGAAGTTGGGCAAGAAATGATGTTGAAAAAGGAAATCTGTTTGTCAATCATTTAAAAAACGTATTTACCCCAAATATATCTCACGATATTGAGGTCGAGTTACCACCTGTTGCTGCTAGAGCAGCTGTTCCGCTAAGATTTGAGATAAGAGAAATCGAAAAGGCTATTTGTGATTTAATCCCCAAGAAGGCTCCTGGTTTTGATAACATCAGCAACAAAATGCTTTTGGAGCCACCCAGCATAGCAAAGAAAATTATTCTTTTAATTTTTAATGCTATTTTACGCCTTGAATACTATCCTCAAAAGTGGAAGGTTTCCTAAGTCACCATGATACCTAAACCAGGAAAGGATTACACAAAAGTTGAGTCATATAGGCCTATAAGCTTACTTTCTAATATATCAAAGCTGTTTGAGGAGCAGTTAAAGTCAAAATGAACCCCAATTTTAAATGAAAATAGATGTATTCCTAACCACCAATTCGGCTTTAGAAGAGAACACAGCACAATTGAGCAAACCCATCGTATAGTAAACGCAATAAGAAAAGCCTTTGAAGAAAGAAAATATTGTTCCGCTCTCTTCATCGATGTTTCTCAAGTTTTTGATAAAGTCTGGCATGAAGGCTTATTACACAAATTGAAGCAAAATTTACCAGCAAACACACACAAGCTGCTAGAAAGCTACTTAGTCGGTCGTCAATTTATTATTAAAGAAGGAAATTTCTTAAGTTCACCTCAGCCCATTGCCGCTGGAGTCCCACAAGGCAGCATCCTGGGCCCCCTATTATACTTAATTTATACTTCGGACATGCCAACAAGCAACTACACACAAACTTCAGCATTTTCAGACGATACAGCTTTTCTAAGGGTCCGCGAAAACCGTTATGAAGCATCTCGTTACTTACAGCATCATATATTTCAACTAGATATATAGTTAAGACAATGGAGGATAATGGTCAATGAGCAAAAATGCGTACATATAACATTCACTTTGCGCCGGGAATCTTGCCCCTCTATTACAATCAATAATCAAATAATTCCTCAACATTCGCATGTAAAATATCTCGGTATACATCTGGATCGGCGATTAACGTGGAAATGCCATAAAGAGGCAAAATTAACTCTAATGAAACTAAAAGCCATTCAAATTCATTGGCTTATTGGAAGAAATTCTGTCCTTAGTCTCGATTGCAAGCTTCTACTTTACAACTCTATATTAAAGCCTATCTGGTGCTACGGTATTCAACTATGGGGCACTGCCTCGGCCTCTAATATCGACAAAATTCAAAGGCGCCAAAATAAACTTCTTCGAATAATCACAGCAGCTCCCTGGTATGTTAAAAACTCAAACATTCATAAGGATCTCAATGAGCCATTAGTTAAAACTACGATTACAAAATATTTAAAAAGGCTTGAACAACACCCAAATCCACTAGCTCGATATATAATAAATCATGGCGGCCACTCTCGCTTAAGAAGAAGAGACACTGCAGCACTTACCCAATTAGATGAGCGATGAACACCTTTATAAGTGAACAGAACCCGTGATGAAGAAAATTTTGTCTGACACTGGCAGGACATAAAGTAACGTATTAGGTTAAGATTTGATTAATTATTGTTAGTTCATATTTAATATATGAAGATTCAATAAAAAATAATGACAAAAAAAAAAAAAAATATTAATACGGATTTTCAGTTGCAGTTAATATTGTCCGTTGATTGAGTTAAATTCTTCTTTATGTTAAATTTAATAAAAATGTAATTTAAAGCAACGAAAAGTTCATTTAATTTTTACTGCCAAAAACTCAACCGAGAATTCCGTAAAAAAATGAATATTCAGCTATCTTATATAAATTAACAACAAAAGTAAAACAAACGTGTGTTACAGGGTAAGAAAATAATAATATTCTCCCCCTCTCGCTTATAAGAAAAACAAGCGGTCAGGTGTCTGTCTGGTATTTTTTAGAAATTCGGCTCTTTTGTGGAGTAAACGAAAATTACTGAATTTAATAAAATAACTGAATATTTAATTGTTTTAACTGAATATGGGGTAAATTTTTTGACAGTAAAATTTTAAAAAATAACTGAATATTTAATTGTTTTTACTGAATATGGTGTTGAATTTTTGACAGTAAAATTTTACAAAATAACTGAATATTTATTTGATTTTACGGAATATGGTGTTGAATATTTGACAATAAAAATTAAATGAAATTTTTGTTAAAAATAAATGAAAAATATGGAGACCGGTTTTTAGTTGAATTTTCATTTATTTTATATTAGAATTTCAGTTAATTTTACGTACAGAATATTGTGAGTGCATGCATATTTTATAAAATTTTATAAATGTTAAACAATAAAAATAATGTGCCAAGAACAAAATGTTATTATTATTCTTTGTATTTTGCATTTTTAGTTGTGTTTTAGTAATAAAATTTTTTCTCGCCCCAGTTTTATTCGTGAGTTTATTTGACAGTTCAAATCGGGAACTTTTCTCACAAAAATGTTACAGACAAAATTTTTCTGTAAATTGACGAGCAATATTCTTACGTGACAGCTAGTACTCGCCAAAAAAAAGTTACAGACACAGTTTAGTGGGAAAAACAGCTGTTTGTTTCACATTTCAATCGAAAAGTATCTCGACACGAGAGTTACAGGACATGGGCTCTGGTATACGTATGCACTTATATCGTCGCAAATTAACGTAAATGTACGCCATTTTGAGATAAAGTTGCTAATGTGAAAACATTGAGACATTGTTGATTTTTAAATCAGAGACAAAACAAAAGAATTTGATACTCATCTATTATCTTCTAAGGTTTTAACATTGTCGTTCAGAAATCTTGTACACTGAAAAAAAGAAAAATCAACGGATCCGTATCAATAGTGCAGTTCTACGAAAGATTAATACAAGTACAGATATTCAAGTGCGAAATACTAAACTTATCTATATTTAATGCTGAACTCGTACTTGAAATAATCCGAAAATTATATGGATTTAAGTAAAACTAAGATTTAATCAATATCAAAATACGGTTGATTCAAGTAGATATTATAGAGTTGATTTAATCCAGAATTCGTACTTAAAATAATCTGAAACTGGAATTAGATCGATTCTAACCTAAATAACTTACCCCAGAGAATTAGAGACAGAAGGAGAATATCATTATGATTAATTTATTTGCCCGTTGTGCACCTGTCTGTTTCACTTATGTTGTATCGCCTCCTTTGTTTACAAAATTTCAAGTATAAAATACGAGTATTATGCGCGACATGATGTGTTTAACTAAATATAAACCCAATGGGAACTTTTTCTGCTTATGTATTTTAACTTAGAAACAGGAAAATACGGTTTTTCTTTTTATCGTTTTTTACCTACTTCTGTGGTTTTTTTGTAGTTTGACAAACACACGCTTACGTACGCATCAAAAATGCAACGCTGGAAGATCAGACTAATAAGTTATATGAGATATAAATGCTAACTTTGTACTTTCACTCTTAGATTGGCCCTACCAACGAAGAGTTAAATTTTTTTTTACTTGGTTTAAGAATTTTATAATTATTTTAAGAAATCACAGTTCGGTTTGTGCTTTGTTGTGATACAGACGTGTATTTTTAGCCCCGCATACGATTTGAACTATTAATTAATCACATTTGATTTTGTAATACATACATAAATATAAGCAGCGAATGGACGCTTAAAAAAAAAAAAATAATATATTTTGTTATTTAAATTACTTAACATAATAGTGAACAATTTAAAACGATAAAATTAAATTAAATAAAACAGTAAAAATATATATGTATGTACGTATGAATGTTCATACATGTGTAAACATATTCTGAACAAAACATTTAAATTCTGGTTTTTTCTTTTGTTGTTGTAAAATACAATAAATAATAAAAATATTAAAGCAAAGCAAAACGGTGAAAAACAAAAACAACTCTTTGCATGAGTACAAACAGTGAAACAACACTAAGACAAAATGAAAGAAACGTTTACGTTTTAGTTAATGCAAATGAAAATAATGCAGAAATAAATAAAACAAAACAAAACAATATAAACTACCTAACGGCTAAGCCAATTACTCGAACACGTTCCCTCTCACCCTCGGTATTTACACAAACGGTGGATAGTGACTCATTAAAAAAACTACAACAAGATTTGGTGACAAGTGTTGCCAGGCCAGCAAGTATTGCCGTGACGTCAAAAACAAATTTAGTGGGAAATGATACCATGAACTCAAACACAAATGCAATGGAAAACCCCCCTGTAAAAAGTTGTCAAAAGCCTACAGTACAAGTTGGTATGGACAGGTACATAACAGTGTTTAAACGGGGACGCAGCCCTACCTCTGCAGCAGTTGCTTCGGCCTCAAAAGTACCATCTTTTGATAAAATAAATACTCAAAATCGTTTTGCAATTCTGGAGGATGAATCCTCTGAAGCACCAAACGTCATTAAACCATCCAAGCCTCCCCCGATATATCTAAGGGAGCAAAATTCAAATGAGCTCATAAAGAGTTTGATATCGGTGATAGGTGAAAATTCGTTTTACGTAGCGGCTATAAAGCGTGGAAGTATAAACGAGACAAAAATACAAGTCAATAATGAGAATGATTTTCGCAAAATAGTAAACAACTTTGAAACGCTTAAAAAAAACTTTTATACCTACCAACTGAAAAGCAGTAAAGGTCTACAGGTAGTGATTAAGGGTATTGACTCATGTGTGGACCCAGAAGAGGTTAAAACATTCCTAGAAGAAAAAGGCTTCAAGGTAAAACATGTAGTAAATATTAAAAATAGAGAAAAAATTCCCCAACCACTTTTTCGAGTGGAGTTTGAACCCGGCGACGTAAAACTTAAAAAAAACGAAGCACATCCTATTTACAATTTAAAATATATTCTCTACAGAAGAATAACTATAGAAGAGCCGCACAAAAAAAATGGACCTGTTCAGTGCTTAAACTGCCAAGAATTTGGCCATACCAAGGCATACTGCTACTTACCCCCTGTCTGCGTAGTATGTGGTGAACTACACGGTACAGTTTCTTGCGATAAGTCTAAAACCGACCCCAACGTAAAAAAATGTAGCAACTGTGGCGGTAATCACACTGCCAATTATAGAGGATGCCCAGTATATAATATTGTCAAGCAGACGGTTGGACCGAAAACAAATACCCCTCAAATGCAGGTTGCAAATCAGGTAAACACAAATGCAATTCAAGCCCCCCAGCCTAGTAATAACAGAACCTCTTACGCTAACGTCCTAAAATCAAACCATCAGCCAATGCAAGGTGCCTCGCCAAGTAATGATGAAACTCCGGTTTCTAATTTAAGTCGTTTAGAAAAAACCATGGAAACATTAGTGCAAACAGTAAATAATTTTACGAACACAATGGGTAATATGATGCAGGAAATGCTTAGAATGCAATCGATGTTATTGCAAGCTGTACTTAACAAACCATGAACTGTTTAAAAATTTGTTTTTGGAACGCAAACGGCATCCACCAACATAAAAATGAATTAGAATACTTTCTTAAAAATAAACAAATTGATGTCATGATGATTTCTGAAACTCATTTGACCTCAAGAAATACGTTTAAAATCAATGGTTATATACTATATGATACCAAGGACCCTCGAGATAGAGCTTGTGGAGGTTCTGCCATCTTAATAAAAACTCGAGTCAAACACTACATTATGTGTGATCACCGTGAAGACTATCTGCAAGCAACGACTATTTGTGTTGAGGAGCTAAATCGAAACATAGTAATTTCTTCTTTATACTCTCCACCTAGATTTTCCATATCAGAAGGCCAATATTATAAATATTATAAATCATTAGGACCCTGTTTTCTGGCCGCTGGCGATTATAACGCTAAACATACCTTCTGGGGGTCACGACTTATAACACCAAAAGGTCGTGTTTTGTTTAACACAATCTCTAAAATGGGTTTAAATGTGGTCGCGAGCGGGCAACCAACATATTGGCCTACTGATCAGCAAAAAATTCCAGATGTTATCGACTTTGGCGTGGTTAAAAACATCCCCACAGAAACGATTCATGTTGAAGCTTCCCTAGAATTATCATCCGACCACACACCTACAATTGTTACTATATCGAACCCAAATAGAATTGTATTTCCGTCAGGTTACTTAGCGACGCCAGCCACACAAATAAATTGGTTAAAATATAAAAAATTTCTCAGTGCCCATTGCACAGAAAATATTCCGCTTAGTACACCGGAGAATGTGGATCTCTCTCTTGTTAACTTTGACAGTTATCTTAAACTAGCTGTTCAACACTCCAGCGTTACCCTCAAAAAAATTAAAAATAATAAAATATGTTCTTCAGATGTCGAGCGGCTCTTGACTGAAAAAAGGAGAGTTCGAAGAGAGTGGCAACTTTACAGATCCCCGCAACTTAAGATTTTATTAAAAGAATGCACAAAAAGGCTAAGAAAGTTGCTACAGAATCAGAAAACGGCTTCTCTAGAAAAATATCTTAAGGAACTTGATGCAACTCCACAATCTGACTACTCATTATGGCGTGCAGCTAGAAATCTAAAAAGGCCAGTTATATCTAAGCCACCATTAAGAAACTTGAATGGTAGTTGGGCAAGAAATGATAATGAAAAAGGAAACCTGTTTGTAAATCATTTGAAAAACGTATTTACACCAAATATATCTCACAATATTGCGGTCGAGTTACCACCTGTTGATGCTAGAGCAGCTATTCCCCTCAGATTTGAGATAAGAGAAATCGAAAAGGCTATTTGTGACTTAAACACTAAGAAGGCACCTGGTATTGATAAAATCAGTAATAAAATGCTTTTGGAGCTACCTCGCATAGCAAAGAAAATTATTCTTTTTATTTTTAATGCTATTTTACGCCTTGAATACTATCCTGAAAAATGGAAGGTTTCCTTAGTTACCATGATACCAAAGCCAGGTAAAGATCATACAAAAGTTGAGTCTTATAGACCTATTAGCTTATTATCAAATATGTCAAAGCTGTTTGAGAAATTATTAGTTTCAAAATTAACACCAATTTTAAGTGAAAATAGATGTATTCCAAACCATCAGTTCGGATTTAGAAGAAAACACAGCACAATAGAGCAGACTCATCGAATAGTAAATGTCATAAGAAAAGCATTTGAAGAAAAGAAATATTGCTCAGCACTCTTCATCGATGTTTCGCAAGCTTTTGACAAAGTCTGGCATGAAGGCTTATTACACAAATTGAAGCAAAATTTACCAGCAAACACACACAAGCTGCTAGAAAGCTACTTAGTCGGTCGTCAATTTATTATTAAAGAAGGAAATTTCTTAAGTTCACCTCAGCCCATTGCCGCTGGAGTCCCACAAGGCAGCATCCTGGGCCCCCTATTATACTTAATTTATACTTCGGACATGCCAACAAGCAACTACACACAAACTTCAACATTTGCAGACGATACAGCTTTTCTAAGCGTCCACGAAAATCGTTATGAAGCATCGCGTTACTTACAGCATCATATATTTCAACTAGAAATATGGTTAAGACAATGGAGGATAATGGTCAATGAGCAAAAATGTGTACATATAACATTCACTTTGCGCCGGGAATCTTGCCCCCCTATTACAATCAATAATCAAATAATTCCTCAACATTCGCATGTTAAATATCTCGGTATACATCTGGATCGGCGATTAACGTGGAAATGCCATATAGAGGCAAAATTAACTCAAATGAAACTAAAAGCCATTCAAATTCATTGGCTTATTGGAAGAAATTCTGTCCTTAGTCTCGATTGCAAGCTTCTACTTTACAACTCTATCTTAAAGCCTATCTGGTGCTACGGTATTCAACTATGGGGCACTGCGTCGGCCTCTAATATCGACAAAATTCAAAGGCGCCAAAATAAACTTCTTCGAATAATCACAGCCGCTCCCTGGTATGTTAAAAACTCAAACATTCATAAGGATCTCAATGTGCCATTAGTGAAATCTATGATTACAAAATATGCAATAAAATATTTAAAAAGGCTTGAACAACACCCAAATCCACTAGCTCGAAATATTTTAAATCATGGCGGCCACACTCGCTTAAGAAGAAGAGACACTGCAGCACTTACCCAATTAGATGAGCGATAAACACCTATAAAAGTGAACATAACCCGTGATGAAGAAAATTTTGTCTGGCACTGGCAGGAGATAAAATAACGTATTAGGTTAAGATTTGATTAATTATTGTTACCGTCGATGGTAATGTCGCGTTCGATGATTTGGCCAACTGGGTATGCATATATACGTTGTTATGGTGTTGCAGGCTTTATATTTGTATGTTGATCCTGTTTAATATGTACGAAAAGGACCCGTATAGTTAGATGCTTTCTTCAAGACCATGGTATGAGATACGAAGATGACGGCGAGCCATCGTTTCAACTTAGCCCAGGTCAATTTTAATGTTACGAAAAAGAAATGTTTTTTTTCATAAACCAAGATAGATATTTTACACACACATCTGGATATATGTACATATACACTATGTTGTACGCCAAAGAAAACTTAGTTCTCTTACCAATTTATTGACTTTCATTTTGTACTTAAACTCATGCTACACCGAATTTCATCTTTTCTTGCATATTAAACGGACATTCACCATCATTCGTTGCATCCTTTGCTTTCGGTTGTCCGTATATCAGATACTTTCAACAAATTTACCATTAAATATATACGTTCATATACATATGTACATTAGGCATATAACTCAATTTTAGGAAAAATTTTGGATACCACTACATAGTTCAAAATAAGTTATGAACAGTAGCCCGTTTCTGTATTTCTCACATCGTAAAACTTTTCGCATGAAGCGTGTGAATTGCAACAAAAATAGTGTGAAATTAAACAAAAAATGGTTTTTCTCACACAAGTGTTTCTGTATCTTTTTTTTGCGAGAATTATCTGTCATTTAAATAATTTTCCAGCAATTATTGGAAGGATGCGAGAAAAAGTGTTTCTATAACATTTTTTTGCGAAAAGTTTCTTTCAAGAACTGTCAAAATAAGTCACATTTGAAATTGGTGGCGAGAAAAACAAAATGTAGATAATTTGAATTTAAAATATGTTTATATACTATTTTTTTAAAATAAATAAAAAAATAAAAGGAATATAAATGATGAATGCATAAGTTATATGATGAAAATAAACAAAAAACCATTGTTATATTTTGTTATTTAAAATTTTTTTAGCCTTTTCTTGTTTTGGTTTTAATCAGTGCTGCCAGATAAATTTGTGTCAAAATCGTCAATTTCCTGAGAAAAAAATACAAAAGATCGTCTTTTTTGTTTTAAAATCGTGCAATTTAAAATCAATTTTAAACAAATTTGTTTCGACTTTTATTAAAAAATAATTAAACAAAAACATAGTTAAAGTTCATGGGTATTTAACAATTTCATTAAATTTATATTTTTTTTTGTTAAGCTTCGTACAGACGATGGTCAGATCTTACAATATTGTAAGCAGGCGTTGCCAACAGCAATATTTTTCTGACAATGGTTCATTGTCAGATGCATTATTTTGCACTTCTGCAAATACAAATGAGCTTACAATGTTCACACAGTTGTAAGACATTTTAGCCAATTTTAATGCAATTTAAGCAACGCTGCTTACCAATATTGTAAGATCTGACCATCGTCTGTACGAAGCTTTAAGCTGGAGGATTATTTTTAAAAAAATATTTATTTTCTTTAATCCGATAACAATTTAAAATTGTTATTTTTCCCTGGAAAAGTTACACAAAGGCATGAGAAAATATAATTTTAAACAAAAAATAAAATAAATATTTTTACAAAAGCAAAAAGAAACCAAGCTTAATAAAATAAACATACATCCTTTTTTAAAATAGATATATACATATTTACAAAAACCGAGATCAAAATGGAAAATTTTTAAATTAAATCAGCTTTGATAACAGTATTATAAATATTCTGGCTTTTTATGGAATTGATAGTGACAACGTGGTTTTATATTTATATCGTATGTAGTCCGAAATAGTATATTATTGAAATTTAACTATATCGGTTTACAAATGGCTGAGATATAAATCTTTAATTTACCTATTCCTATAATCTTTTTCTTTTTTACCTGAAATAGACTTAGTAGAATACCTGATAGTGAAAATTAAAAAAATCGCTTTATAAATAAATGGGTTAAAGACCTAGTAAAATCTTCGCCAACAAAATAATATGTTAAGTAATCAGAAACACATAAAAGCACTACATACACTCAGTTTAGATGAGGGCTTTTACGACGTCGCTTTGTCGACGTCTCTTTTGGTTTGTTGGTGAGCGGTGTAGAAAAGAAAGAGGGGTTAACAAAATGACTCGTTTTGTATTTTGCATGTCGTTTTTTACATTTCTCTTTTAACCTTTTCTGTTTACGTTTTATTCTTTTTCTTACTTTGAAGTGTGTGGTTGAAAATACAGTGAGACCTCGATTATCGATAATAGACGGGATCGGCAGAATTCTTGATTATTTATTTTTTTTGGTGTGTTTCTTATTTTATGCAAATATATAACGTTTTATTATGTAAACATGAGGAAAAAAGTAAATTTGGCAGAACATGCTTCCACAACGTTAAGAAATTCTCTTTTTTCGTTTATTTAAATTTCTTTTGATTGTTCAAAATTTAGCGAAAAAAAGATAATTTGTTTATAATTTCGGATAATAGAGGCAATTTAAATCAGTGCAACAAAATTTTTGTTTTCCATTTAATTGAAGCTTCCGGTTAATCGAATGACTGGTAATCAAGGCCATACTGTAAATAAAAAAAAGACATGCAACCAAAAATCATCGTATGAACGCAAAGAGATTTTGGAAGTTGCTTTAAAAGGGAATCAAGATAAAACGACGTCGTAAAAGCCCTCATGTGAATTAAGTGATACAATTCTACTGAAAAACTAATGAATTTTACAAGGGTTGTGCCTAGGGTTGCCATACGTACTGTTTTAAGCAGTACATGTACTGATTTTTTGCAATTGTACTGTTTTATGCACAACTCCTAAAAGAGTACCCAAATGTACTGTTTTTTACACTTTGTACAGTTTTTTGTACTGTTTTTTTTTGCTCAGTCTATATTTAACAGTACTGGCTTACAAAAAATATGCTGTGTTAAAAAAAAGTTCTGAAATAATAAGAGTTTTTACGCTGTGGTCATTGTTTTCTCATAAATACACAGTAGAAATCTAAATTATAATGAGTGGATCGTAGCAGTGGTATATTTTCATGTTGTTATGATTTTATGGCTACCTCTTCTAATAGTCTTTCCCTTTCCACACCTGAGAAATACAAAAATAAAATCTAAATTGTTTTTAAGTACTAAAAAAATACTTATTCCAACACAATTATCGTTGATTTTTAGAACTTATTTAATTTTCGGACATGTTCTGTATATCAACATAAATTAATGCTGGTATGTATATTTTAACTTTTGCAAAGTAACATAACTGAGACTTTTACATATATTACATACTTAGAACTTAGTTCTTAAAAAAAGTTTAAAATATTAATGTTTAAAAATAAAGATTTTAATTCATTGTTCATAAGAAATATTATCACTACAACAGCAACTAAAAGTTGATCTTAATAGATCTTTAGTTTTTATCAAACTTGAAACAGTTTCTACGTGTAAACGATTTCTTCCTTTGCTTTTTACATCATTTTGCATTTGAAAATGTGCGTTCAATTGATGCTGAGAAATGTGGTATCGAAAAAATACCAAAAGCGATATATGCAATCTCAGCAAACATTAGTTTCGTTCTTAATATTGGCTATATTTTTCCAAGAAATTAAAATATATTCAGTCATGAAATTCTTTATTTCTGAACGATACGCTAGACCAAGGAATTGGGAATTGATATTATTATAGTTTTCTTTAGCGTTTGCAAATAACATTTACAACATCAGTATAATTCTAATGGTTTTTCCGGAAACAATATTTTTGGATTGAAGCTGATTATCACTTTAAAGGTTTTAAGTTCAAAACAAAATTTAGTTCTTAATGTTTCGTACATTGTCGAATAAAACGATTTCGCAGTTTCTTGTACTTTATAAACCATTTCCTTAACATTGCATGCTTCCATAAATATGGGGTTCATTAAAATTTTCCACTAACAAATTTTCTTGCCAGTTGTAAGAACAAATATTACATTCTTTTTTTTTCATTATTTATTTATTGAATCTTCATATATTAAATATGAACTAAAAATAATTAATCAAATCTTAACCTTATACGTTATTTTATGTCCTGCCAGTGCCAGACTCATCTTATTGGATAAGTGCTGCAGTGTCCCTTCTTCTTACGCGAGTGTGGCCGCTTTCACTTAAAATATTTCGTGCTAGTGGGTTCGGGTGCAATTCGAGCCTCTTTAAGTATTTTACTGCATATTTCGTAATCATAGTTTTAACTAATGGAACATTGAGATCCTTGTGAATATTTGAGTTTTTAACATACCAAGGAGCAGCTGTGATTATTCGAAGTAGTTTATTTTGGTGCCTTTGAATTTTTTCGATATTAGAGGCCGAGGCAGTGCCCCATAACTGAATACCATAACACCAGATTGGCTTTAATATAGAGTTGTAAAGTAGAAGCTTGCAATCGAGACTAAGGACAGAATTTCTTCCAATAAGCCAATGAATTTGAATGGCTTTTAGTTTCATTAGAGTTAATTTTGCCTCTTTATGGCATTTCCACGTTAATCGCCGATCCAGATGTATACCGAGATATTTTACATGCGAATGTTGAGGAATTATTTGATTATTGATTGTAATAGAGGGGCAAGATTCCCGGCGCAAAGTGAATGTTATATGTACGCATTTTTGCTCATTGACCATTATCCTCCATTGTCTTAACTATATATCTAGTTGAAATATATGATGCTGTAAGTAACGAGATGCTTCATAACGGTTTTCGCGGACCCTTAGAAAAGCTGTATCGTCTGCAAATGCTGAAGTTTGTGTGTAGTTGCTTGTTGGCATGTCCGAAGTATAAATTAAGTATAATAGGGGGCCCAGGATGCTGCCTTGTGGGACTCCAGCGGCAATGGGCTGAGGTGAACTTAAGAAATTTCCTTCTTTAATAATAAATTGACGACCGACTAAGTAGCTTTCTAGCAGCTTGTGTGTGTTTGCTGGTAAATTTTGCTTCAATTTGTGTAATAAGCCTTCATGCCAGACTTTATCAAAAACTTGAGAAACATCGATGAAGAGAGCGGAACAATATTTTCTTTCTTCAAAGGCTTTTCTTATTGCGTTTACTATACGATGGGTTTGCTCAATTGTGCTGTGTTCTCTTCTAAAGCCGAATTGGTGGTTAGGAATACATCTATTTTCATTTAAAATTGGGGTTCATTTTGACTTTAACTGCTCCTCAAACAGCTTTGATATATTAGAAAGTAAGCTTATAGGCCTATATGACTCAACTTTTGTGTAATCCTTTCCTGGTTTAGGTATCATGGTGACTTAGGAAACCTTCCACTTTTGAGGATAGTATTCAAGGCGTAAAATAGCATTAAAAATTAAAAGAATAATTTTCTTTGCTATGCTGGGTGGCTCCAAAAGCATTTTGTTGCTGATGTTATCAAAACCAGGAGCCTTCTTGGGGTTTAAATCACAAATAGCCTTTTCGATTTCTCTTATCTCAAATCTTAGCGGAACAGCTGCTCTAGCAGCAACAGGTGGTAACTCGACCTCAATATCGTGAGATATATTTGGGGTAAATACGTTTTTTAAATGATTGACAAACAGATTTCCTTTTTCAACATCATTTCTTGCCCAACTTACATTCAAGTTTCTTAATGGTGGCTTAGAGACAACTGGCCTTTTGAGATTTCTAGCTGCACGCCATAATGAGTAGTCTGATTGTGGGGTTGCATCAAGTTCCTTAAGATATTTTTCCAGAGAAGCCGTTTTCTGAGTCTGCAGTAACTTTCTTAGTCTGTTTGTACACTCTTTAAGTAATTTCTTAAGTTGAGGGGATCTGTGCAATTGCCACCCTCTTCGAGCCCTCCTTTTTTCAGACAACGGATGCTCGACATCTGTGGAATATATTTTAATAGTTTTTGTTTTTTTGGGGGCAAAATTGAAATGTTGAACAGCTAGTTTCAGAAAACTGTCAAAATTGTCAATAGAGCGATCTACATAATCCGGTGTACTGAGCGGAATATTTTCTGTGCAATGGGTACTGAGATATTTTTTATATTTTAACCAATTAATTTGCGTAGCTGTCGTCGCTAAGTAACCAGTCGGCGGTACAATTCTATTGGGGTTCATTATAGTAACAATTGTAGGTGTTTGATCGGAAGATAATTCTAGGGAAGCTTCAACATTAATCGTTTCTATGGGAATGTTTTTAACCACGCCGAAATCGATGACATCTGGAATTTTTTGATGATCAGTGGGCCAATATGTTGGTTGTCCGATCGCTACCACATTTAAATCCATTTTAGAAATTGTGTTAAATAAAATTGTGTTAAGTTGAGGGGATCTGTGCAATTGCCACTCTCTTCGAGCCCTCCTTTTTTCAGACAACAGATGCTCGACATCTGTGGAATATATTTTAATAGTTTTTGTTTTTTTGGGGGCAAAATTGAAATGTTGAACAGCTAGTTTCAGAAAACTGTCAAAATTGTCAATAGAGCGATCTACATAATCCGGTGTACTGAGCGGAATATTTTCTGTGCAATGGGTACTGAGATATTTTTTATATTTTAACCAATTAATTTGCGTAGCTGTCGTCGCTAAGTAACCAGTCGGAGGTACAATTCTATTGGGGTTCATTATAGTAACAATTGTAGGTGTGTGATCGGAAGATAATTCTAGGGAAGCTTCAACATGAATCGTTTCTATGGGAATGTTTTTAACCACGCCGAAATCGATGACATCTGGAATTTTTTGATGATCAGTGGGCCAATATGTTGGTTGTCCGCTCGCTACCACATTTAAATCCATTTTAGAAATTGTGTTAAATAAAATTGTGTTAAGTTGAGGGGATCTGTGCAATTGCCACTCTCTTCGAGCCCTCCTTTTTTCAGACAACAGATGCTCGACATCTGTGGAATATATTTTAATAGTTTTTGTTTTTTTGGGGGCAAAATTGAAATGTTGAACAGCTAGTTTCAGAAAACTGTCAAAATTGTCAATAGAGCGATCTACATAATCCGGTGTACTGAGCGGAATATTTTCTGTGCAATGGGTACTGAGATATTTTTTATACTTTAAACAATTAATTTGCGTAGCTGTCGTCGCTAAGTAACCAGTCGGAGGTACAATTCTATTGGGGTTCATTATAGTAACAATTGTAGGTGTGTGATCGGAAGATAATTCTAGGGAAGCTTCAACATGAATCGTTTCTATGGGAATGTTTTTAACCACGCCGAAATCGATGACATCTGGAATTTTTTGATGATCAGTGGGCCAATATGTTGGTTGTCCGCTCGCTACCACATTTAAATCCATTTTAGAAATTGTGTTAAATAAAATTGTGTTAAGTTGAGGGGATCTGTGCAATTGCCACTCTCTTCGAGCCCTCCTTTTTTCAGACAACAGATGCTCGACTTCTGTGGAATATATTTTAATAGTTTTTGTTTTTTTGGGGGCAAAATTGAAATGTTGAACAGCTAGTTTCAGAAAACTGTCAAAATTGTCAATAGAGCGATCTACATAATCCGGTGTACTGAGCGGAATATTTTCTGTGCAATGGGTACTGAGATATTTTTTATACTTTAAACAATTAATTTGCGTAGCTGTCGTCGCTAAGTAACCAGTCGGAGGTACAATTCTATTGGGGTTCATTATAGTAACAATTGTAGGTGTGTGATCGGAAGATAATTCTAGGGAAGCTTCAACATGAATCGTTTCTATGGGAATGTTTTTAACCACGCCGAAATCGATGACTTATGGAATTTTTTGATGATCAGTGGGCCAATATGTTGGTTGTCCGCTCGCTACCACATTTAAATCCATTTTAGAAATTGTGTTAAATAAAACCCTTTGGTGTTACACGCCGCGACCCCCAGAAGGTATGTTTAGCGTTATAATCGCCAGCGGCTAGGAAACACTGTCCTAATGATTTAAAATATTTATAATATTGGTCCTCCGATATTGAAAATATAGGCGGGGAGTATAACGATGAAATTACTAGGTTTCTATTTAATTCCTCAACGCAAATGTTCGTTGCTTGGAGATAATCTTCACGATGATCACACATTAGGTAGTGTTTGACTCGGGTTTTTATTAAAATGGCAGAACCTCCACAAGCTCTATCTCGAGGGTCCTTGGTATCATATAGTATATAACCATTGATTTTAAACGTATTACATTCTGTAAAGCAAAATATTAATCCTGGCGTCCACGCTTTGCATTTCATTATTAACGTTTAAAATACAACAACATAAATTTTGCAACAAACACATGATAACCTAAGCCTGCTATCGAATTGATCACATCACATTTAAAAAGCTCAAAGGATAAAAAATTACTGAAAATAACGCGGGGGTACTGCGGTATTTGTAATATGAAAAAGTACTGGAAAAATTACTGAATTTTTCAACACTGGCGATTGTTTACCCCTTGTGCTTAAAGGAAAACAGGTATTTTAATGACAAGCGCTAGAATTGGTTGCAATTTCTTAACTAAATGATAAAGAAAATGGCTCTAATAAACAAAGTTATTGCGTTTAGCGCGGAAACGTATTAGCAATTTTGAATAAAAATATATAATGGATCTTCATACTTTTTGAATGCACTATTCAACTATGCTATGCCGTTATTGCTATTGGCAAAAATTGTAAAAAGTTATGTGTCTAATGTACATACATATATACAAGTGTGGATATGTGCATTATGCATGTAACTTTGCGTATGTGTTTCTATGAACAATTTTATGCATCTTGCTACATGGACCCTGTAAGAAGCCAACAACTATAGCAGAAGCATTAAAGTTTTGCAACAGAAATTATAGAACTGGACTGAATGTGCATTTGGAAACTAACATCGTTATCATTCGTTCAAGTCAAGATGATGGCAATGGCCAAGAAGATGTCCGGGAAAATGTTGGTGGTATTGAACGAAAGAAAATAAATGACCAAACTAACGAATTTGCAAGCTCACAATCTTAAATACATATGTGTATATGAATGTGTACCTACACATATGTGAATGTTTCATATACAGGAATAAACACAATGCCATACTCGTACACAATCATGTACGAGTATATCCTAATAGATAGATACCCAACAAACACAAAAAATACTGTTCATATAAAAAAATAACACTGCTCTGCAAAAAATAATTTTTTGTCTTTCCGTTAATTAAAACTATGTGAACTATATGGATTTTGATGCGCTGAACCCAAATCCGTTCTCGGTTTTTTTCCATCAGATCGAGATTTTGTTTAATGGGCGTGGCAAATTTGTTGCCCTGAATTAGTCAGGTACGGAGACATATTTCATCCTAACTCGAGATTTGATTTTCAAAAATAAAACACCAAAAGATGTGTAACAAAATTGTATTTATTTTAGTCGAACAGAATTTTTCTGTATCTCTTATCGTTTTGGAATTATTCAGAAATTAATGGAGAAAAATTTTTTTTTTTTTGCAAAATTCGTAATATTTTTTAATTTAAAAATGGAATTAAAAAAAATATAAAGCA
This sequence comes from Pollenia angustigena, assembly GCA_930367215.1. Lineage (NCBI taxonomy): Eukaryota > Metazoa > Arthropoda > Insecta > Diptera > Polleniidae > Pollenia > Pollenia angustigena. The sequence continues at coordinate 140,738,996 of OV884056.1, read as the reverse complement.
AGTATTACACATTTTGCACTTTTTTCTGAGAGCTACTTATCTTAAAAATAAAAAAGCCATAAACCATAAAAATCAGTTAAAAAATTTAGCCTCACATATGATGATAGCATTTCGCTAGGTCAGCAGCCATAAATTTCCTAGAATCAGCGATGCAAAAGTAAAAGAAGGCATATTTGTAGGTCCACAAATACGAAATCTTATGAAGGACGAGGTCTTTAGAACGAAATTGAATGATGTGGAAGAAAGAGCATGGACAGCTTTTGTGAATGTGTGCCACAATTTTTTGGGAAACAGAAAAGCTGAAAACTACCATGAAATCATCGAAGAACTACTTTCTGCCTACAAAGCTCTAAAGTGTAACTAAAGTGTCTCTTAAAATTCATTTTTTGGACTCGCATCTAGATTTTTTTCCGGCTAATCTTTGTGCAGTATCAGACGAACATGGTGAAAGGTTCCATCAAGATATGTTACATATAGAGAAGCGTTATAATGGAAACCCATCGGAAGGAATGCTTGCAGATTTATGTTGGTCGATTTGGCAAGAATCTCAAACTGATAATATTAATAAAAAAAAAGAAATATTAAGTAAAGATAACTAAAGTTGAATCTCCGCATACACCGGAACAGCTTGAGCTACTTTTTTATTTTAACAATGTTTCCTAAATAAAAATATATAGGCTAATATATATATATATATAGGTAAATATTTTAATTTTTTATTTTAATTTGAAGTCATCTACGGGTGACGACAGGGTGTGTGCTTTAAGCGAGGCGTTGCTACAAGATTACAAATCTGGCAACCTTTTTTGCTTGTATTTGATTTTGTTGTACGAAAATAGATAGAAGTAAAGAGTTGCCATTCATTGCTGCTACAAGGCGCTTTAATGCGCCCACTCTGACGTTGCTGCATTACACATATTTGGTCAATATTGGGTACCTGCGGTAAATTGACAATAACATCTAAATTTTTTAACCGATTTTTATGGTTTATGGCTTTTTTTATTTTTAAGATAAGTAGCTCTCAGAAAAAAGTGCAAAATGTGTAATACTTGCTTTATATTTTTTTTAATTCCATTTTTAAATTGAAAAATGTTACGAATTTTGCACAAAAAAGAATTTGTTTCCATTAATTTCTGAATAATTCCAAAACTATAAGAGATACAGAAAAATTCTGTTCGACTAAAATAAATACAATTTTGTTACACATCTTCTGGTGTTTTACTTTTGGTTCTCGAGTTAGGATGAAATATGTCTCCGTACCTGACTAATTAAGGGCAAAAAATTTGCCGCGCCCATTAAACAAAATCTCGATCTGATGGAAAAAAACCGAGAACGGATTTGAGTTCAGCGCATCAAAATCCATATAGTCCATATAGTTTTATTTAACGGAGGATTTTGCTGCTGAGCAGTGTAATTTGATACAAAGAATAACCCCCGTATTAATAAACGATTATTAAATTGAACAAACGTTTATTCAGGATAACTTTCATAGTAAGTTTTTTCTTTAAGCCTTTATTAACAGGGTATGTTCTGAAAATCACGTGATTTCAAATCACATGTGCCTTTAAAATCACTCGTGTGATTTTGTGGTGTTCTGTAAATCACACCGTTTTTGTGTTTTTCGGTGTGATTTTCAATTGACGAAAGCACAAGCAAACACAAAAAGTTTGTTCTACAAAATTATAGCTAATTTTTAACGCTTTTTATGTTATTTTTCAACAATTTGTTTTTTTTAACAGATTTAGCGATCTTAAATTAAGTTTAGGGTGTGTTTAAAATTTTGCAATTTTTTGCGAATTTTAGCCATGTTCGCGATAAAAGCAATTTGTTTCTATAAGTTTTCGATTCTTTATACCTTTGACGATTTATAATAAATAATAGAATTTTGCTATCATGCCGCTGATAGCAAATTCTTGCGAATTTCCGCTAATTTAGCCATTTTTACCGAATTTTTGTCATTTCTTATAGTTTTAGGGACTTTCAATCAATTTTATGACTCGTTTGATACATAAAATTTTTTCGCGAATTTTCGACATTTTTGAAATATTTTTTATTTTTTTTAGCGATCTTTAATTCAACTAAAAAAAAAAAAAACAAACTGAAATCACAACAGAAGTCTCAAAAGCAAATATCATTTTTTTATTGTCGTCGAATTTTCTTATTTTTAAAGGGTTTGTTGCAAATAAAATAGTTTATTGCATAAACAATTTATTTACAACACATTGAATATTTTATTTAAGTAATTTATTATGACAGCCATCTTACAATAGTCGCAAAAATAACAAAGTGATTTCAAAAAGTTGTTTACGTAGCTGAACGTTTTGAAATCACAAAACAATATGCGAAGAACACCTTTCTTGTGATTTCAAATCACTTTCATAAAATGTGATTTTCAGAACAGGCCTGTAAATTTAAAAAAATTTTATGAATACAGGCATAAGTTTATAAGTATATATACTTCAGTATCAGTAAAAAATGTTTTGTCAGCATAATATTGATCCTTGATTTGTTTTTAGTTAAGGCTTGGAGCAAGTGCAGTAGCAAAAGCCAAGCAGAATAAATATGTTTATAGATCACCTCACAAAGCTTGGTTTCGTCCATCCATTCGCAAAAGATTTGCGAGCAGTTACGAGGGTAACTGCAACAGAGTAAATGTCGACTTTAAAAATCATCTGAAGTCGTGAAATTTGGAATAACACACAGAAACCGAAATGAGGTACATATAGTATAGCGGGTATGCCTAATTCGAGGACGCTGAATCCATTCGTGCTTTCCCTTTTTTTAGGTTAGCTCTTGTTTTAAAAATAGTAAGATTGATTATTATTGTTAAACATATCCAAAATAGCAAACAACCATTTAATTACACAGGTCGACATTAAAAACTGATTCTTAGGTTTTTTTTGGCATGCTATAGCCGGTGCATTTATGTTTTTCGCTGTATACTTCTCTTTCAGTTGTCTGGATTATGGATGATATTCTGTTTGAAAGTCTACTATATACCGCATTCAATAATGGCTAATTGACACTAATCGGACATGCCTGAGTTATAGTGGATCAAAGCTAAGATTTTATGGAAATTTTAACGTTTTTCACCGGGTGCTGCGCATGTTACTTTTATGAGCAAGCACAGTGTTGTCATCAAAGAACAAAGGTGGTAGAACTAATATTAACATGCATATACTTTAAAATTTCACCAAATTTCGTTTAAATAGGTTTATAGTTAGTCAGAGCTGCAATATATGAATCGTTTCCAAGTTTTGGTTTTAAACAGGCGAATATTAAAAGCATAAAGCTAAGATAACACTTGTGCGCCGATCTAAGTAGACAATCGCGCCGATATAAGCGAACATCTGTTTGCTGAACAAACAAAAATATCAACGTGAAAACTATTTATAGGAATTTTTAACAAAATCTTTTATTTATTAAAATTTGTTTGACAGTTTTTGGTTTGCACTTCAGTTTTTTAAACCCTGTATAAAATCATTTTAGAATTCGGAATCCACCGGCAGGTAAGAATTATCATGAAATACATTATGTTATCATCAACTAGTCACTCTTGTTGTTTTGCCACGAAGGCGTGGTGGACCGATTTTCTGATACCGTGACAAACTTTTTACCAGACTATCAAATAAGGTTTATTTTTTCGCTTGTTTCATGTATATCTTCCAAACAGCTAAATAGATTTCTACATTTGGGTTATCGTTATATTCATATTAAAAAGTGAAGTGTCCTTAGAAAGGTGAAACAAAAAAAAAAAAAATAAACAAAATGTATAGTACTTTCAAAATTATCGAAATCTATACGACAATCGCGTTTTGTTGTAATATATTAAAGTACTCACAAGCTATGTTCTTTAATCTATTACAAAAAACGACACAGTCGTTTACTATTTTAATTTTAATTATAGATCTATTCAGAAAATCACCCCGAATTTGTAATTTGTGTTTGCTTGGCATTTTGCAAGGCATACGAATTTGAAATGTGTGTAAAGCGTAATGGTTTGTATCTGTGATGCACTTTGAATTTTTTGGTTTGGGCCAAATTAACGATTTAAAAGGGCCAAAAAAGCTTTGGTAAGGCCAAAATAAATAAAAACCAATACTATAATTGATTGTTTCCTTAAATTTTGAACGGTTTGGTACCTATGGACCTGAACAGGGTAAAAAGGTTAAAAAAATCTAATTTTTTAAAGTTTTTGCGATTTTGATATGGAAGATGAACTTTTTTTGATTTTATATGTTCTTTATGGCAATTGCACGTAGAGTTGTCTGTATACGGTTATTTTTTTTCGTGTTGCTATCAGATTTGGGATTATTTTCTGAACGCTCTTCTCAATTTTTTTTTTTTTCTGAAAATTTTTGAAACTTTAAAAAAGTTTTTAATTTAGAAATATTAATATTCAAAACAATGCAAAGTTATATATTTAAGTGTGCATCAAGAATTTTTTCCGTTACGTTTGTTTGACAGTCTACTGATTTAACACGTCGTTCATTTGTTGCAATATCGTAATAACTCCAAAAATTAAATTTTGGAGTTAGTGATGCAGAACTGTTGGCTATATTTTTCTTTTTATTGTGTAAAAAATTCAAATTTATATTGTTTATACTGTCGCCATTTGATGAGAATGTTTCGATATTTTTTCTATATGCTGCGAGCAAATTAAAAACTTAACACAGGTTTATTTTCAAATTTATTTTTTTGAGTTATGACAACGTTGCAGCAAATGAGCGATATTTACTTGATACACTTAAAGAATTTTTATCAAAAACCATACAGATTTCCAAATATATGTAAAGAGTTTTTATGAACATTGAAAATTTTTGATTTTCGTACAAATATGCTTTATACGTGCTTCATATTTCTAATCAAACCGCTTTTGTGGTTTACTTGGTCATTAAACAGCAAATAAATGTTGTAAATAAAATAAGCTTCAAGACAGCGAGAAAATAACAAGTTAAAATTTGACCTGAAAGGGCCAAAATAGATTAGAAAGTCCCACAGGGCCATCAAATATTCAAAAGTGCCACAAATGGCACTGCTAATACTTTGTGCCACACTTAGCATCACTGGTTTGTATGTGCGTTTCGTTAAAACGTGTTTGCGAACGACTATTTTAAGGAATATGAGTGTATGCGAACGAATCAAACGAAGAATATCATTTTTGAAACAATAGAAATAGAAGCATACTAAGACTTTCATTCACCAACAAGTGTATAGAACGAAGGGACCAAAGAAACAAATGAACGAACGAAAATACACAAGTCTTAACGGGTGCACAAACGGTGGAATGGATAAATAAAAAAGGTAGATGGCTGTCTCCATAAATGACTAAGTGAATGAGTAGGCCAACGCAAAACTCTAAAGGCTTCTAAGCAAAATACCAGGACGATCGACCATGTTGTTTTCTTGTTTGTCAAGCCTAAGAATATTTTAGACGTTGGTAATACGGACACAGCATTCATTCATTTGCCCAACTGTCCGACGGCTAGTTGGAATACTGCATATTGCTGTACAAATATAATTCCAATATTTACAAAGGCATTGCATACACAACACGCATACATTTAACTATGCATGTTAATGTAAGTATATAAAAAGTTCACAGGTATACATTTATCTCTTGCATTATATATGTATGTTTATATGTATAAATATATAAAATGAATCATTATTTATAATATGTCCTTTTAAGAATCTATGTAATTACACATATGTATGCGTGTATGTAAATATTCAGCTGTGAATACATAGTTCTTCTATAGATGCAATAAAATAAACTCGATATTTTAAAAAATAAATATGCGTCTAAATTATTTTAAGAAATAATTCACCCGTATTGTGTTTGGCGTATTTAAAATACGCCTACGACAGTTTGGTAATAGATTAAAGGAAAAAAGTTCACGTTCTCTTTAATCTATTACCAAAAAGTCGTAGGCGTATTTTATATACGCCAAACACAATAAGGGTGATTATTTCTGTACACTTAGAACAAGGTTGGTTTCTTACGAAGGGTCAGTGCTGGCGACTTTGAATTTTTTTTTTTTTAAATTATATTTTAAAGATTTTACACCTTTTCTAATTTTCTATTTGGTCTTATGTCGAGTTATGCTACTCTTCCATATGACCACAGAAATAATTAAAAAAAATATATATAAAAATAATGTTTAGTTACATGATGAAAAGTTTTAATTATAAAAGTAACATTGTTCGATATTTAATTTAAAGTGTTGTGCCACTAATTGCAAGGAATTGGTCGGTCAAAATTGCAAAAAACCTTTTTTATGCAACGGCAAATCAGTTATTTCTGTGGTTTTCATGGGCAACCGCGTATGTCTATTTTTTCGATTTTGAATTGTTGATGCCATATTGCTTAATTAAAAGCGCTCTTTATATTTTTTTTAAAAATTTTTGAAAACAGATAGACCCATTCCGATGTTTTAACTCAATTACAAAGTTCAAAAGGTGCAATATCTAACCCATAGTTTGCTCTAGAATGGTTTTATCGGCTCTCCTGAAAAATTTTATTTTAAGACATACGCGGTTGCCCATGAAAACCACAGATTTAGCTATGGAGGTTGACATCAGCTGTGCTTAGGGATGAAACGATACGAGTAAATACAAGTACATATTCGATACTTTTATATAAGAACCAAGTATTTTTGTAATCGATACTTAGCAACCGACTACCAAGTAGTATCGGTAAAAAAATACTCGGTATCGGTCAAAAGTAATTCACTTTGGCATTGACATTAATCTTAAATTTTTGATTATTTTCCAAAGCTGGAGCACCAGTAACGGTATCAAGAAACCGTTTGACCAGTAAACACCTATAAACCACATATCGTCTACGTCCATTTCCTCAATTTCTGGCTATAGGAAGTCCGTTATCATGTCGCGATAGCGAACACCATTCACGGTAATTGCTTGGCCGACATCATTTTCGAAGAAGTACGGCCCGATAACACTGCCAGCAGCAGAACTAAGTGGGCGAGCATGCACATCTGTTTTCCCATTACCTACAGACCCGGTTTGCTGAAATTTGCGTACGATTCTCCTGATTGTGGAAACATTTGGTCGATTATGCTGACCAAAAAAATCACGATGTGCCCGAAATTCATTTTGATTGAACGCCCATTTTCGAAAAAGCCTTTAACAATCGAGCTGCTCAATTGTGTACCTCTCAATGATAGAAGTTCTTAAATACTGAAACAAAGAAAAGTCAATTTAAGTTGCGCAAAAAACTTGACGTTAAGGTGACTCACAATTACCGTGAATTATGATTTAACCACCCTTTATTATATATTTATCAATTTAAAAATAAAATACATATTTACATTGAAAATAAATTCAAAGTAACATTGTTCATTTCTGGAATAAAAGGTTGTTATCCTGAACGTTCTATAAAATTTTGTTTCCTAAGATAAAAAAGATTTTTCGAAAGGAAATTGATACTTGGTGGTTAATTAAAGTGGTCTTAAACTTTACACTTTGTGTTTTGCACAAAAATTTTAATAAAAAAATTAAGCTAAAAAGCTTAATTTAATTTTGAAAAATAACTTTTTTATTTATTTTTATTATTGTTTAAAACAAAATCATATACATATGTACCAGAGAAAGCCAAAAAGTTATATTTTTAATACTTATAACCTATTCATGCGCCACCGAGCACGAGTACAGGCAGGTAGGGATGAAACGATACCTCTAAGGTATCGATACTTTTACTCGATGTGGTATCGCTCGTAAGGTATCGATACCTACTTAAAATCGAAAAAAAAGTATCGATACTTTGTTACTTGTATGAGTACTTGCATCGGTTTGTATGATAAAAGCATAGCGAGCAGCATTTAAAAACGTTCTTATTAGTGTTTTATTACTATACAATAAAAAAAGAACTACGATGTCAATGTGAATTTATCTTAAATGTAAATATGTATTTTATTTCCTTTCAATAATTTCTCAAGCTCAAGGTCCGTTTTATATAAAGAATATTTATTTAAAATTTATCCAATATTTCGCTATCTCAATGGATAGCTTCTTCAGGGATTTTTTGGTTTTTTTATATATCAAACAAATTTAAAAAAGAAAGGAAATAATATTAAGAAGTTCGAAGAAATTAAGCTAAACAACACTGCTTTACAAATTTTAAGTTTTGAAAAGTACCAAGAACGCCACATGCCTAGATTAGTTAATTGGGACCTCCTGAACACGAAAAACGCTGTAATTTTTTAGATAACGGTACTTTTGTGTTTTTCGGTGTGTGGTCCCACTCAAACCCTTCTGGAGCTCAACTAAAAACTCCGATCGAAATAAATGGCACATCGTTGGAAAGTAAATTGAATGCCTTTTCCGTCGAAAGTTCAAAATTTGCCTATTTTTTACGTTTTTTTCAAAATTTTTCATTTTTATTTCGTTTTTTTTTTCTTCGTTATATTAAATATCTGGAATGTTTTATTTTTTAACCAAAAAGTATATTTAATTACCAACATTTAAAGCGTAATTAAAAAAAAAATCGGATGAAAAATAAAGTTTTTATTAAGGATTTTGTGGAACGACAATATTTTCATCTCATATAAAATTCCGTTATTTTTTAAACCATCAGTTTTAACGTATATACTGTTTGGTTAAAAAATAAAACATTCCAGATATTTAATATAACGTAGAAGAAAAAAATGAAATAAAAATGAAAAATTTTGAAAAAAACGTAAGAAATAGGCAAATTTTGAACTTTGAGGTAGATGCCATTACTCAGCCATTTCTTATCAGATAGAAATTTTCAGCATATCGACAGAAAAGGCATTCAATTAACTTTCCAACGATATGCCATTTATTTCGATTGGACTTTTTGGTTGGGCTCCACAACACAAAAGTACCGTTATCTAAAAAACTGTACTTAGGAAAAAAAATTACAGCTTTTTTCGTGTTCAGGAGGTCTCAATTAAATTTTTTGGCTGTAAACCAGTGTAATTTATGTATTTTATTTTTAAATTGATAAATATATAATAAAGGGTGGTAAAACCATAATCCATGACGTCAATTGTGAGTCACACCTTAACGTCATGTTTCTTGCGCAACTTAAATTGACCTTTCTTTGCTTCAGTATTTCACAACTTCTACCATTGAGAGGTACACAATTGAGCAGCGCGTTAAGATTGTTAAAGGCTTTTACGAAAATGGGCGTTCAATCAAAATGCATTTAATACACATCGTGATTTTTTTGTTCAGTATAATCGACCGTGTTTCCACAATCGGGAGAATTGCGCGTAAATTTCCGCAAACCGGGTCTGTAGGAAATATGAAAATATATGTGCATGCTCCCCAGTTAGTTCTGCGGCTGGCGGCGTCTTCGAAAATGAGGTCGGCAAAGCAATTATCGTGAATGGTGTTCGCTATCGCGGGATGATAACGGACTTCCTAAAGCCAGAAATTGAGAAAATGGACCTAGACAATATGTGGTTTATAGGTGTGGACTAGGGATGCCAAACGAGACCAGGTTTTTTGAAACCCGGGATTTCATATATAAAAGCCAATTTTAAAATTCGCATAATTATAATTTATTGTTTATGTATAAGAATTAAAACAAATTAATTCATGAAGAAAATTAAACTCATTAAAAAATATGTAAAAATGTTTAATGTATTCTTTTAAAGTAATATGGAGGAAGTATTATGTATTAAAACTTATATTCAAAAAGATTCTTAAACAAATTAATGACGTCAGATAATTGATACCCTATTTTATCGCAAACATATGCTGCCGACGAAACCAAGATTCGCATTCAACACTTCTGGGTGGTGTCGTAAATAAACAACTACAAATATGCTATATGACAATATTTAATTTATTTTATCTCAATTATATTGTGACGATGGAAGTCGGTGAACCTCGTTTCCATCTACACCATGGATGCATTGATTAGGTTATTTAGTATTATATTTTTTTTATTATTATTATTCTATTATCGTGGAGCTGACATTTCTTTAAAATGAACTTTTGATATGTGTCATTATTATTTTTTATTATTATTTAATATGATTACTGTTTGTAAATAGTTATAAGACAAAAATTAAATTGAATTTGAATTTACTAACGGCCTTTTATGGCGACCTCTAGTGGTAGCCAGGCTACTCGAATTGGCATATGAGACCCCCTAGCGGCGCGTAGCAGTCAACACATGCCGAACAGATGGGCTAAACAGCTGATCCAAACAGATGGGCAGATGCAGCCACCATGTACTTATGACGGCCGAAAAGTATAAAAGCAGAGCAAAAATGAAAATCGTGATCAGTCGGTGCCAAGCGCAGTGGTAGGTAAGTCATATTATACGGTGGTTGTCCCGCTGTATTATATTGGTAGTTTGTTTAGTAGTGTTTGTGTGGATCAAATTGGAAATTCCGTGGTGGTCCCGCAGGTTTTCAATTTGGTGCTACGCTGACATTCAGAGCCGAGCGTAGTGGTGTGCCCGTGGTTGTCCTGCAGGTACACGACTGCGAGTTACTCGACACAACGTCTCCGTGGTTGTCCCGCAGATTCGGTTGTGTCTGGTGACTTCACTGGGCCTCTTCGTTTGTGGTGTGTGTGTAGGGCCGGTTGTAGATTCCGTGGTTGTCCCGCAGGTCTCCAATACGGTGCTACACCGACATCAAAGCCGAGCGTAGGAGTGTACCCGTGGTTGTCCCGCAGGTTTACGACTACGAGCAACCCAGCGCAACGAATCCGTGGTCGTCCCGCAGACTCGTTGTCGTTGGGCGGCTTCACTGGGCCAGAGTTAGCGCACACCGTACAAACATACCACTATCGTCTGAATCAGGCATACCTGTCGTTCCGCCCTCCCGTGATCGTGTCGGCCGAGGTAACGTGTGAAACCATAATCGCCGTTGTAGTAGAGCTGTAATTTTATCCTGTAAATAAAGTCGTGTGTTTTGAAAAATTAAAAAGGACTGGTGTGGTGTTTTTCTTTCTTTACGAGGTCTCGAATAAATAATAAATTTATTGTGAGTGAACCCTGGTAATCCGGCGAGTGATACCCCAGCCAAGAAGGTTCGTTACAGTTGGCGCCCGAGCAGGGACCTCTTTAAAGAAACACTATCGGTCAAATTCGGTAACCGCGTGAGTCGCAAAACGGAAAAAACGAAAAGTAAAAAAAATGATGAACCACACTATCGGGGAAAAAGAGCTCGAAGCTCTTAAATCAGCAGGACATACCACCTTCCCAAATGCGAATCTGACGAGCAGTAGGAGTAGTCTAATGGACCAGATACGAAAGTGGGGCCTATCCTACAATGGCTGCGGCGAACCTCTGGCTTTCATTGAACGGGTGGAGGAACTGGCAGAAATTTATGAGGTCATATTGGACCACCTACCCCGAGTTATGCCAGAATTTTTGTGTGAACGAGCTCTAGCATGGTATCGAAACAACAACGCGCACTGGGAAGTATGGTCTTCTTTCCGAACAGATTTTCTGTCCTTCTTCCTTCCTACCCGGTACTTTGAGCGGCTGGATGATCAGATTCGAGCCAGGGTGCAACAACCGGAGGAGCCATTCAAGGACTATGTGTTAGACATCCAAACCCTGATGCGGCATGCAGGATTAACAGTAGACCAGAAGCTACAACGAATCTTTCAGAACGCCCAGACGAAATATAAATTATATATTAGGCGAAAAGATTTCGGGTCCCTTGCCGAATTGATACGTATGGCAGAGGACCTGGAGAGTATACCAGGCGTAACCCCACCTGCCCCGGAATGTATAGCCACTCCCACAAGAAGGTCCGGGAACGGGCAGACAATCTGTTGTCACAATTTCGAAGAACAGGGTCACTACGCAAATCGCTGCCCTAGGCCCGAAGCTGGGAAATGCCAACGGGAGTCAACGCAATTGAGGATGGTCGGCCTTCCCGCAACAAAAATTACCTCCTCCACCAACGTGACCGGCCTGCAACGCGAGGAAACGCAGGTAACGGCCACGATTCTAATAAACAACAGTGCCATTAAAGCTGTGGTGGACACCGGCGCTAGCCGAAATTTCATCCACCAAAATATCCTCCGACGTCTTACACCATCCCCCTCGTATCACCAGGAAGATCTGGAAATAGTGCTAGCCAATGGAACCGTGTGCTGTGTCTCAAGATCCATAGAGCTATCGACAGTATTTGGAAATAAGACGAGGAAGTGTCAGTACCTCGTGATGCCCAATGCGAGTGAAGAGGTCATCTTGGGACTTGAGTTCCTTCGGAAGTTCGGAACGAGCATACAAATTGCCGGCCTGACGCTGAACTGCTCTAGTGATGAAGCTGGAACACAAATCCTCAGCTCGCAGCCCGTGCTTAGTCCCGCAACATGCGGGAAGGTAATTGTAGTCCATAAACAACAGACCGAGCCAATGACAACGGATGCATGGTCTCGCCAGCCACGTGAGAACGTCAACCTGGCCACGTGTGAGGCTATCCCCCCCATCCAATGTAAATGGCTCGCCAGGCTGGTTCGGAAGGTGCACGAGCTCCCGGCAAAGTACGCCGATTACGCACTAATTAACAACCAGCTCTACCGGAACTTCCCACGACAGATGAACGACGAGAACAGTACGCCTTTTAAGCTATGTGTGGCCTCTCAACACAGGACGCGCGTCCTAGAGGAAAACCACAATAATCCCACAGCCGGGCATCTGGGGGTGCGGAAGACGACTCTACGGGTTGCCAGTCGATACTACTGGCCAGGAATGTCCCGAGATGTTAGAAAGCATGTAAGACATTGCCAGTTCTGTCAACAATTTAAGGTGAGTCAACAGAAGCCGGCGGGTGAAATGTTGACCAAAATCCCAGAAATCATGTTGGCCCTCAACTCGAGTGTTTTAGAAACCACGGGATATTCGCCGGCGTTCCTTAAACAAGGTCGAGAGCCTATGCTGTCACACACCCTGTGCGATGAGGTCACCAGGGGAACAGGGGCGAAGCCAGCCATCCCAAAAGAACGACGGATTTTTGAGATGGTACGCCGTAACCTAAACCAAGATTCACAGAATCAGAAAACGTACTGCAACCTTAGGCGGCGACGATGGAAGCCGGGGATCGGTGACTCAGTGTTACTGCGACAACATCCATCGTCCAAGGCCACAGAGAATTTTGCTGCCAAGTTAGCCCAATCATTCCACCATGGAAAGAGTCCAAGTAGAGGTCCTGCCGTGAGACGAAGTCAACGGCCCGTGACGAAGAGGGGATGTGTGACGATGGAAGTCGGTGAACCTCGTTTCCATCTACACCATGGATGCATTGATTAGGTTATTTAGTATTATATTTTTTTTATTATTATTATTCTATTATCGTGGAGCTGACATTTCTTTAAAATGAACTTTTGATATGTGTCATTATTATTTTTTATTATTATTTAATATGATTACTGTTTGTAAATAGTTATAAGACAAAAATTAAATTGAATTTGAATTTACTAACGGCCTTTTATGGCGACCTCTAGTGGTAGCCAGGCTACTCGAATTGGCATATGAGACCCCCTAGCGGCGCGTAGCAGTCAACACATGCCGAACAGATGGGCTAAACAGCTGATCCAAACAGATGGGCAGATGCAGCCACCATGTACTTATGACGGCCGAAAAGTATAAAAGCAGAGCAAAAATGAAAATCGTGATCAGTCGGTGCCAAGCGCAGTGGTAGGTAAGTCATATTATACGGTGGTTGTCCCGCTGTATTATATTGGTAGTTTGTTTAGTAGTGTTTGTGTGGATCAAATTGGAAATTCCGTGGTGGTCCCGCAGGTTTTCAATTTGGTGCTACGCTGACATTCAGAGCCGAGCGTAGTGGTGTGCCCGTGGTTGTCCTGCAGGTACACGACTGCGAGTTACTCGACACAACGTCTCCGTGGTTGTCCCGCAGATTCGGTTGTGTCTGGTGACTTCACTGGGCCTCTTCGTTTGTGGTGTGTGTGTAGGGCCGGTTGTAGATTCCGTGGTTGTCCCGCAGGTCTCCAATACGGTGCTACACCGACATCAAAGCCGAGCGTAGGAGTGTACCCGTGGTTGTCCCGCAGGTTTACGACTACGAGCAACCCAGCGCAACGAATCCGTGGTCGTCCCGCAGACTCGTTGTCGTTGGGCGGCTTCACTGGGCCAGGGTTAGCGCACACCGTACAAACATACCACTATCGTCTGAATCAGGCATACCTGTCGTTCCGCCCTCCCGTGATCGTGTCGGCCGAGGTAACGTGTGAAACCATAATCGCCGTTGTAGTAGAGCTGTAATTTTATCCTGTAAATAAAGTCGTGTGTTTTGAAAAATTAAAAAGGACTGGTGTGGTGTTTTTCTTTCTTTACGAGGTCTCGAATAAATAATAAATTTATTGTGAGTGAACCCTGGTAATCCGGCGAGTGATACCCCAGCCAAGAAGGTTCGTTACAATATATATGCAAGTATTAATCTAATAAACTAAACTTATATGTGTCAAAAGACTTTTGGTAGACCCCCTAGAGTTGTTAACACCTTTTTTCACAACTTGCGTTTTGCGTGCGCAGTTCTATTATCATCCACTAAGAAAAAAGACCCACCATCTGATTTTGTTTTCGTAGTACATAATGCATTGCATGTAACATTTATTGACTTGTGATTTTTTTTTGTAACCAGTTAAAAATTAGATTCATGGTCAGTATGATTTAATATTGAATTTTTACTAAGCCCAAAATCTCGGGATTTTTATATCAAACCCCGGGATTCGGGACTTAAATTTTGAGAATTATCCCGGGTTTTTGGTATTGGGGATTGGCATAGTGTTTACTGGTCAAACGGTTTCTTGATACCGTTACTGCTGCTCCAGCCTTGGAAAATAATCAAAAATTTAAGATTAATTTCAATACCAAAGTTAAACGATTACTTTTGACCGATACCGAGTATTTTTTTACCGATACTACTTGGTAGTCGGTTGCTAAGTATCGATTACAAAAATACTTGGTACTTATATAAAAGTATCGAATATGTACTTGTATTTACTCGTATCGTTTCATCCCTACAGGCAGGTATGACTACCAATAAGTATGAGCATGAATAAGTTTGTATATCGACCGGTATGAGTATGAACAAACACGCATGCTTATGGGTAATCCTTTGAATGCATATGAGTAAAGGCATGTATCGTAAGTATCGACAAGTAACTTCAACATTTTGTATGGTTATTTTAAAGCAAGCAGTGTTGCCACGACCTAAAAATTTATGTTAAAGTTATATTAAAACATAAATATTTGCTATCAAATTAAAATAATGCTTCTAAAGCTATAATAAATTATAATCTATTTTACAAAAGAGGTTTTTCATAAAAATAATTAAAAAAGGAGGCTATCAACTATTTTGGGATCTTTTCTGTTTCTATTTTTATGTTTCCAGCTAAAGAGAAATCTTAATCTAAAGCTGCGCTGCAGGCAGGAAATTTCATAAAATTCTTGATTCTTATTAAGACAACCGTGGATACCTTGTGGAGTTGTTTTTCCACCATATCATGATGTCGAAGTCTTTTTGAAGGCTAACATTTTCGTTGGCATACTGATTGACTTCAGCAATTAAATGTTAAACCATTTTTTAACGTCTTAAAAATGCAACTGGCAACAGATAAATGAATGTATATATAAATGAATATAAATGAATGTATTTCCCTGTGATATCTCATTTCATAACTGCCAATATGAATACTCGATTTTTTTTTGGATTACGGTATCTTTTTCTGTTTTTATTAAGAACGATTAAAATAACACGACGTATTTTAATTTGCATCCATTTAGTCATTTTTTTAGATTTTCTTAAATAAGAACGCAAATCTTTATATCACAGAAATTCTTTTAAAGTCAACAATCGTTTTTCAATAAAATTTTGTTGAATTGTACTCAAACGATTTTGAAAAAACGTATTTATTTGTGATTCAGCAATTTGGAAAAAAAAATTCTGGCAAAATTTATGAAAAAATTTAACAAAAAAAAATGTTTGAAGTCAATGCTAAAACTATGTATGGGTGTGTCTGAATATGTGCGAGTATGAAACACAATAAGTATGATAACATACATGAATGAAATCAAATGCGCATGGATATACACAAGTATGAGAATAAACAGATACGAGTACGCACATGTATTGAAAATTGTCGATATGTGCTAGAGTACTTTAATTTTTTTTATACCCATTGGCTTTCTCTGATATGTACTAAGAAAAAATCGTAAGGAAACAATTTCTATTTTGTCGACAAACACTCCAATTAATGAGATAGAGGTCCAGTTTTTCAAAAATTCGATAAAAATAACGTACAAAACTTATTTAAATTGATCTCGTTTGTAAGTCATGCCATCTAGCAATACTTTTTGTGCATGCACTTGAATCCATTCATATGATCGAATAAAGGCTACAATTTTAATAATACAAAATGTTTCAAACAACTAAAGTAATAGAGTTATTAAATTCTTCAAATAACAATACAAAAAAACCAACTTTAAAAATGATCCAGTGCTTAAAGTTCATTAAATAATTTTGTTTTTACTATGAGTACATCTTATCTTTATTAGAACTTACCTCAAAATAAAAAAACGACGGTAATTTAAACAAAAATTTAACTGGAAATCTCTATTGATTTGGATTTCACTCGATTCGTAACATGGCTGTTTATGTACTTTTTTATTTGATTTAATTTAATATATACCAAAGTATATTTATACCAAGTACATGCAAGTCTACAACAAATCAACAATAAAAAAAACAACATTCATTTTGTTTGTGTAAAAACATTTGATACTGTCAAACAGCCAAACAGAAAGAAAACAAAAAAAAAAAAAAAATCATGGCGCACTAAAATGTAAGCAAATTTTGACACTATCGGAAATAAAACAACTGAACAGCTGATCACTTGCATGTACTTGTAATAAATATACTTTGATATATATCAAGTTGAATTTATATAAACGGTGGCAGCAATACTACAACAAAACAAAAACCATAGAAACAGCTGATGTTAACGTCTTGAAATGTCAACTATTTATAAATAATATATGTATTATGAAACCAAAACAAATTGGTTCGAACTGTCAAAGTCAGACTTTTCGTTGCCACTTGTAGCCAATTCGCCCTGATTATAATTTTGTAATATGATATAAGACTGAATTTAAAGTGTTACGTTTCTTTGCCTTTAAAAATTTTTTTTTTATTGCAAAATAAAATCTGAAGTAAAATTTTATATTTTCTTATAGTTAAGAACTTTTTCAAATTGTCCAGTTATTTTTTTAAAATCCAGGTGAATTTTTTCTATTGTCCAGTTATTTGACTTTTGATATCTGGCAACCCAAGTCGTAGTTCTTATTATATTGTATAGCACTAAAACACTAATAAGAACGTTTTTAAACGCTGCTTTCTATTATTTTATGATACAAACCGATACAAGTAAGTATCGATGCTTTTTTTAAAACCTTTTCTTTAGCTTCACTTCGGAAAATCAAATCTTGTAACGTTAATTTAACCGCCTTATACTTAATGCAAATGGATGAAACTTTGCGGGCATACATATTCCCGATGACAACACACGAATACATGGGCGTAACCAGGATAAAATCTAGGGGGGAGGGGGGCAAATTATTTTTTTTGGTAAACTGCTTTTTGACCGCCTTTTTCTCAATGCAAATGGATGAAACTTTGCAGGCATGCATATTCCCGATGACAATACACGAATACATGGGCGTAGCCAGGATAAAATCTAGGGGGGGTGCAAATTTTTTTTAAAACCTTTTCTTTAGCTTCACTTCGGAAAATCAAATCTTGTAACATTAATTTAACCGCCTTTTACTCAATGCAAATGGATGAAACTTTGCAGGCATACATACTCCCGATGACAATACACGAATACATGGGCGTAGCCAGGATAAAATCTAGGGGCGGGGGCAATATTTTTTCTAAATGTTCTTTTTTAAGAAAAGCGTTTCTTAAAAAATTTTTTTTTAATGTTCTTATTATTTTTTGATACTAAGTAGGTATCGATACTTTACGAGCGATACCACATCGATTAAAAGTATCGATACCTTAGAGGTATCGTTTCATCTCTAGCTGTGCTCGTGGAAGGTCCTTATATTAAGCTCTTAACATTAAATGTGATTAATTATAAGATTTTTGCCATTTTTTTTTTTTATTGTTGCACTACTTAAAATTATGATAATATGAAAGATTTGTTTAAGCTTCAGCGGCATTAGAGATATTTTACGACGTTACATTTTTATATTGTTCAATAATATTGCAACTGTATAAAACATATTCGATGGTTACACAATCAAATAAAATTATTTTCCATAGTAATGCAATAATGTTGTGTAGTGTATGGGCCGTTAAATAAAAATTGAACTTTCAGCTAGTTTTCAAAGGCCGAAAATTTTTTTTATTTTGCTTTTAAAAAAGTATGTATTGTGCAAGTTCAAAAAATTCTACACTTTTCAGAAAATAAAAAAATTCTAAAATAGTACCTCAAAATAAATTTTGAGATTCCAATAAGAAAAGGTCGAATAAAATCACCAACTTTTATTATTTCTAAAATAGTATTGAAAAAAAGCCTTCGAAAAAATAAATAAAATAAAGTTTTTAAAATAAAACGTCCTCTAAAAAACTTGTGCATAAAAAAAATTCAATTTGTTTCATAATAGAAAATTTCTGAAAACAAAGTAAATATACATATTGAATCATTGTCATAAAAATGTTATTCTTCCAAACAAATTTAAATAAAATTTATGATGAGGTGTCTGAGAATATGGGTCGTTAAAACCTCTATGGAATCATATTTAGCCCTGGATGCCACTGGTTCAAAAATTGCTTATTGATGCATGCCACTGATCTTGTGTGAAATAGAGCTTAAGAAAATGTCAAAAACTAACTCAATCGCAACGTCGTTGTTCGAAGCCTTAAAAAAACGCAAAGAAGTTTTAGTTCATAATAAAGCCTTTTTAGCTGTTCTATGTATGGACCCAAGGTTTTATTTCAAAGGGTAAATTTAGCGAAGATCCGAAAAAAGGTTCAATGGTGAGTTACATATGTATATACATTCGCGTATCTATGGCATAGTGTCCCACTTTAAAAATCCAATATATGTATAGTATACATTGTATACTTTGTAGTTTCAACTACTAATAATATAGGTACAACCGGTTAAAAATAACGGGCTTAGCTGTATTTCACTTAACTGCCTATTTTGCTTATCTGCACAAAATACAAAGCATTGTGAATGATGGCTAAATCTTGTTAGAAAAAAAATCGTGTACGTGCATTTTGCTTAAGTGCATATTTTGGATAACAGCATTAGATTTTTGGTCAACAATGTTTTTTTTTTAATACAAAATATTCAGGTATGTGATGGAAATCGATTTTAAAAACGATACGATTTGATACCGAAAATATCGTTTTCAGTATCTTTTAAAATGGATTTTAAATACATATTCCTTTTATTTTCAGTGTTTATTCTTTAAAATTTTATATTATATAGGTTAACTGAAGTGTATTCTGAACGAAAATTTAAGACTTTAATTCAGAAATAGATTTTAAAATCGTTCGAAATTCATCACACCTTTTAAAAACGGTCGTTTTTAAATCGATCGATTTTCATCACATACATGATTATTTTTAAGTGCCTCATAAAAACAAAAAACATTATTGTACCGATCGCTATTTTATGAAAAAGATAGGCAAAAAATTTAAATTGAAAATACATTTGATCTGGCAGCTGTGACTGTAAGTGCACATACAAAAAAAATTAAAAACATACGTACATGTTTGAAACTTTTTTACTATACCCCAACAAACACGAAGATTTGATTTCAAATTGAAAATGATTTGAAATCAAACGTTTTCTCAAACGACAAACGTTTGGTAATGATTTGAAAATCATTTGACAATCATAGCGTTCTCAACAAAAAGGGGAAATTATTTTCAAATTGAAAAATGCCTTTATTTTCAACTTGCTTTCAAACGTAATTCTCAAATGTTTTTCTAATGTGGATTATAATACAATGTGGAATATAAATAAAAATATTTTATTTTTTTTAATATAAATTTATTATTTATTTAAATAAACTGTGAGATAAACATTCGGCACCATAGCTTAAAGATTAAATAATGTCCTCTAATTCTTGGAAAGACAAACTACTTGGCTCCCTTTTATTTTGAGGATTGTAGCGATCGTTCAACAAACTTTCTTCACTTTCCCGTTTTATTTTCCTTTTTTTCGTATTTTTAGTCATTGAAATTACTCACAAATAATTTTCATTTTTCACAAGAAATAAGCTGTTCACTTTATATTAAAATTTATTTTTAATAGTAAAACACATGTAACCGCAAAGTAAAAAATTTAACTTAAATCGCCATTTTTAATGATTACATTTATTTTTCGCTTTAGTATTGCCAAGTTTATTTTTGATTTGATTTAACATTTGACAAACATTTGACATCAAATTGATAAAACATTTGATATCAAATGTTTATTTTCAAATCATTATCAATTTGAATTTAAATGTTAACAGCCTGTTTTTAGAAAATGAAAATATTTGCTCGTTCGTTAAAAAAAAGAACAAAATCAGATTTAGGTTTTCATAAAATTAAAAAAATTTTCCGGTGAGTGACAAAAAAAGCTTTAATTTTTTTCTACATATTTTTGGTTCTTATAAAATGAACATCTTCGTAATAAATGAAAACAAAAGTGAGAAGAAGACGATAAGTAAAAGGCATTCGTTTAAAAACCAAATCACTAAAAATTGGAAAATAACTTCGGTATTTTTAAGAAGGAAACCTAAAAAACTTATACTATTATTAAATATTATATAAAGGTTCACTTATAATTACATAAATATGCATTTACAGGTTCAAAAAATTCTACAAACAATGGAACTACATACGCTCAAAAATATGTACATAAGAGTGGGTCGACCTCCATACAATAAACAAGTTTGTGCCTTGAATGGAAGGTACATATGTCAATAATGTTTCTTAAACAGTTAAATTTGTATAACCACGCCTCCATATGCAGCCATTTTGTTGTTATATATAGCGCTGCATTTTTAAGTCCGATTACATCGTATCGCATAGTACGTACTCCCTCTAAAATTGGAGTTTAAGAATTACTCTGGATTTCTGATCGATATTTTTGCTTGCATTAGCAAGGCATCGACACACTGGTAAAATCAATCTGCAAAAAGTTCGGGTCACTTTCCGCTTATTATACTTTTACACTGGAAAATTGATCTGACAGCACAGATAATTATACGTTCGTAGGATGCCAAATAGAAAACGGTCTTCAATTAAGTAGATTTAAAGAAAAAATAATATACGGAAAGCGGTGCAAGCTAAATTTGCAAGCAAGTTTTAAGACTGCAGTAATTTTAGAAGAAACAATATTACTGTTTTGTTAAAATAGGTAAGAAAACAAAGGACATTTGTACCGAAATGCGTGAACATATTTTAAAATTTTTAAAATTGTTGTACGTGTCAGTTTACAGTGCAGACTGTAACAAAACACTTGTTTGAGTCTCAATCCCTAAGAAAGCAAGCCAAAAACTGGACGTCCACCCGAAATTACCTTACGAGTTTAGCAATTTATAAAAACTGTTGTAAGTTAAAATCCTAAATCAACAGCCGTGGAAAAGCGGATTCCATAGCCACGTACCAAGAAAAAAACCTTAATTTGGGATATAAACAGATAAAGGCGACTCGACTTCGCACTTAAGTATGTATGTGGGCAAATCAGTAGTCTTAAATTTAAATAATGAAATAAATATTTTCTATCATTTAAAAATGTTTAATTTATTTATTGTTGTAAATATCACCAATTTTTGGAAAATCAAAGAATTTTTAAGGCGTACGTACTATTATCTGTGTGACTGTACATACAGTGTAGTAAAAAATGACACCGTTCTTCCAAAACTTCCAAAAAACTAGTGTTATCACGCAAATATCTTCTACATAAATATATGTTGATGTGCAGCAAAAGATCTTCTTTATGTATTTATTTCATTTATTGCTATTATTGTTAACCTTTTCAATCAACATTTTTATTTTTTCTAATTTACTAACACTTTTATGAAATAATTTGTTTTTGAAATTGATTTAAATTTTTGTAAACAAAAGCCAGGGTTATCCACAAACACAAAACCTTTATATGAAAAAATAATAGAAATGTACAAATATTAATGCATTGGCAATAATGTTGATTCACGAAAGAAAAAAGCTCTATGTATGTCAACCATGAATAGACGAAAGCTTTTAAATGTTTTTTAAAAACCAAATGTTGAACATTATCGTATTAATACAAAAACTTCAAGTGAGAAGACTTATGTTTAACAAAAACAGGCTTTAAATCAAACAATTGAAAATCGTTTGAGAATTGTGTTTGATGTCAAATGACAAAGTCATTTCATATCAAAGATTTGACTTCGTGTTTAATGGGACATCTAAACTTTAGATTCTAAAGGTACGGTCACATATGGCAAACATTTGACAAAAAATATCAAATATTTTGTACAAAAATTTTGTAAAACCAAATAGCGGCAAATAAAAAGCTTTAAAAGAAAAATTATTGAATAAAATTATAAAAATTAACGAAATTAAATACTTTTTTAATGACGAAAAAACTTATTTGTGTAAAAAAAATTTCCTGTGCTCTCTTTTTAGCAAAGAGTTGCGCGGTAAGTAGGATTCAAGATGTTACAAAATACATTTCTCTCAAGTAAATAGGTAATATCCCAGCAAAAACTTTGCTTACAAAATAAGCAGAAAAATAATGAGAGTTTGACGATCCGACTACTTACTTTTCTACTAGAAAAAATACTTATTTTTGTTCGAGATGTCCCAAAAGTAATCCTTTATTATTTGGCTTATTGCAACATAAAAAATAATATATTTTTATACTTAAAATTTTTATAAAAATATATAGTTACAAAAAGAGGCCAAAAATAAGTGATTGCAAATTAATTAAAAAATGTTAAAACACACTAATTAAAATTGCTCTACTATGCATGAAAGTGTACACAATAAAAAATTTTTCGAAATGTAAGAAAACATTTAATAAGGAGTGTTTTACTGCACAAAATCATCTATAACTCTAACACTGTAATACAAATGTGTGTAATGTAAATGTTATGTTGTTCAAAAAACATCGTTTACATTAGATCGATATAACTACTAGTGTTCTAATAACAAAAATATACTGTGAGGGTAATTTTGGAACACATTTATGTATATAGTTACATACATTTGATTGATTTTTAAATTTTCCATGGATTTAACATCAAAATTATTGTTAAAGTTATATAGTATTACCGAATGTCTAACAAATATTAACGGAATATACTGCAAATTGATTGAATAAGGCTACAAAGTAATGAATTCTTGAAGTCACTAAAAGTAGGATTGTAAGTAAAGTTTTTGCTGGGATATTTAATATGGGTATAAAACACGAGGCTATGTAACGAATTATGCATTGCAAGCATGACGTATCTATATAAATATATCAATTTTCGAGAGTGTACCAGTTTGGGGTCGGTTGACAATCATTGACCCGCCAAAATAAAATTATAGTATAATGAATTCAAGATTTATATAAAACTTATTAGTGCCAAATAATTTACCGACATCGACATCTTTATGAGATTTTTTTGTCTTTAACTGATTGTAGCAAGTGACCTAGAAAAATTTTGACACGACATACGACAGCTTTTATAGAAATTAATGCCAAAACCCAAATTTATAAGATCATTATGACATTAAGAGCTATTTATAGAAGTGGTATTTGTATAAGAGCTATGGAAAATATGGATCGATTACAAAACCATTTGGTAAGGTGATAAAAGATTGTCTGTGGGCACAAGAACTCTTCCCAGAAATAAGTTTTTATGGGTTCTATGTGAATTATCGACCGATTCTTTCCACTTCTCATGAAAAAGTTAAACACCAAATTTCATCACTATCAGGTGTGTTCTAGGTATCGATTTTTTTAATGCTTATAATTCAGAAATTCGAAGTTCTTGTTCAAAAAAAAAAAAATAAAAACAATTAATGATGTTTTCTTTGATAGTGCCCTGTAAAATAGGTGACTACGACTTATATATGGGGCGGGCAATCTTAATAATGGCAACGATTGCCGAAATGAGCAACAAAGATACGCAAAAATTGCAAAAAAATGCAAAAATTGCGATCCTTTTTAATATTTCAAACAAGCCATAATATTTATTAAGAATCCCTTAAACTATTAGGAATGGCAAAAATTCGATAAAAACTGCAAAATTAGTGGAAATTCGCAAAAATTTGCTACTAACGGCATGATAGCAAAGTTTAATATTTATAAAAAATCGTTAAAGCTGTAAAGAATCAGAGGAAACAATTGCATCTATTTACAAAAAAAACATTTAGGAAAAACAAATTCGCTAAAAATTGCAAACTTGGAAGCAAACCCAAACATTTATTTGAGATGGCTAAATCGGTTAAAAAACAAAATGTCGGAAAAAACAAAATAAAAAAATTACAAAAATAAAAGTCGATTCGTTTTACTTTCACTAACCCCTTACTACTATAATTGAAAACGAATAAAAACATGTGAAGGTGAATTGCAGAACACAAAAAATGCTGAAGTTATCCACTTTTGAGTGAATTCGGATTCTAGAACACACCCGATTATCTCAAATATTGCGACATGTACTTTGCAAATAAGGTTAACATAGACAGCTAGCCGGACGGATGGACATTGTTTCGAGGACATTGCTGATGAAAAATAAAAATTTTGGTGGCAAGTTCGTTCAAGTTCTTCCAAGCAGTTTGGATTGAAATTCAGTACTTTTGGTTCAGTAGGAAAAGAGTTATGGACCGAAATGTTAAAACAACCTTCCGAAAAAATCGATATATCTGTTACAAGAACTAACGTAAATTGGTGGCAGAATGCACCTTTTATCGTTAAATTTTGCACAAACTCAATTTATCTTAATCCTCTTTTACTTTTAAAACTGCTGTTCTCGCTTTTATGTACCATAAAACCAGAAAAGTTTCAATCTTTTGCAACAAAATGTAAATTTTTAGTTTTAATAAAAAGTAAATTTATTTATTTAATTTTTATATTTGACAAT
Organism: Pollenia angustigena; assembly: GCA_930367215.1. Lineage (NCBI taxonomy): Eukaryota > Metazoa > Arthropoda > Insecta > Diptera > Polleniidae > Pollenia > Pollenia angustigena. The sequence goes on along the minus strand of OV884056.1, from coordinate 140,713,888 downwards.
TTGTTCAAATATTTATTTTTACACAAATATTTTTATATGTGAATACAGGGCAAACATGTTTTGCCATTTCTTATTTGAAGCTATTTCATATCTGTTTGAACAACCAAAAATGGGGTAATAAATGTGCGTAGTGTGACCAGCAAATAAATTTTTTTCTTTTTAACAAATTTTTTAAAAATGCCGGCAAACAAAATTTGATAATTGTTTGCAATATGTGACCGTACTAGAGTTGTCAATTATTCGCCTTTCAACTTTGTTCGAATAATTCAAATAATTGTTTTTGTTCGTTCGATCAAACGAATAAACCGTAAAAATTATTCGATTAATCGGTGAGAATAACGAAAAAAAAATTATTTTTACAAAAAAGCTACGTGGATATATCTGTCCATTTATCTTCAATTATGGAAAATCTTCCATTTTCTTCTTTATTTTTTCTCAAATCCGCTTTGACTTCTTTTTTTTTTTTTTTTGATGCGTAAAACTTTTCATCATATTTCCACATCGTAAAACCCTTAATTCTTAAAAAATCTAATATTACTTTGGATTTTGGAAAATCGTTTGCAAACCTACCATCTTCAGCGATTCTTCTGCATAAAATTTTTTCTATAAAACAACAGCTGTCTCTCTTTATGTATTTTTCTATTGAACCAAGCTCGGCATTTTTTGATCTCGTTGGATTATCTTCCACGGCATCGTTTTCAATGGTAATATTGTGACAGTTACGCAAGTGGCAAAGATATATGTACAATAAATAAATATAATTTAAAAAAAAATATAATAAAATAACAACATTTTCTCTTTCATGATATAATTTATATAAAACGATTCTTTATTTTTTTAGTTTTTTGCTTATTCCCTGTCTTGAAAAATTGTTAACGTTTGATGTAAAAAGAAAACAGCTGATAGAATTGCCTGTCAAATATTTGTTTAATAAGAACATTAAATACATTTTTGAAATACTATGAGTAGTTAACACGATTATTCTTACTAAACACTGAGATTAATTACAATCAGGGCTTAAATATTTTTTAACTTTCCTACAACTGTGAGTCACACCTTTACGTCTAGTTGTTTGACCAACTTAATTTGACATTTCTTTGTTCCAGTATTTGACAAATTATATTATGGAGAGGTACACAATAAAGCAGTTTCACAAATAGGTGCCATAGAACCTTCTATAATAATATAAAATATAAAGATAATTTTCCAAAAACTTTATGTTTTATTTGCAATTAACATCGTGCGTTTTGGTGGGACCACCCTTTACAAAATCACTAAAAACGGGTAAGAAATCAAATCCTAAGCTTTTATTGAATTTATTTTTTGATAAAAACAAATTGTTCGATTAATCGACATTAATTAATCGATTTATTTGTTATTCGAAAATCGCCATTTAAAAATTATTCGAACAAGGGTTTGGTTTTGTTTGATCGATTAATCGAATTATTCTTAATCGGTTGACAACTCTAGACCGTACCTTAACATAGCATCTTCACCTGACAATTTTTTGTCATACCAAACGTCAAACTTCATATTAAAAAAACGAAGACAAAAATTTTCAAGTTTTTTTTATATAGACTTTCCCGTTTGGTATGACAAAAAATTGTCAGGTGAAGACGCTATGTAAAGCTCGATTCACCCATGCGTTCCGAACAATATTTTTGACCGGACAATAATTTTTTTACAGAGAGTGTTCTGCAGAACGATTCACACAGATGTAAACGATTATACAAAGTGGCAGCACAGTTAGCAAACTATTAGTTTTTTTTATAAAAGTGTGTAAAAATGGACGAAAGAAGAAAATTAATTTTATTATTTTTAATTGAATTGCATAAAACCCATTTACTAGCTAAACAAATTTATCAAAAAAGGTTGAAAGTTAAAAGAATAGCAGTTAGAAAAATATTACAGAAAAGAAGAACAAACGGTGTTTTCCACACACTTGTTCCTGCGATGCGCTTTCATGACGTGGAATCGTTAATAAATAATTAACATTCACTTCCTACAATAATTGGTAAACTATCAAAATAATTTTTGGGAATACAAAATTTTAATTTTAAAAGATTTTATTATTCGTCCTTAGTTCCCAGTTTTTATTCTTGATGGGATAAGCTATTCCTATCAATATAAAAAAAATTTTGTCGGGAAAAAAAACTTTGCCGGTTTAAACAATGTGTTAATTGATTTAATTAAGTAAAGCTCAGGTTTTGACAATTCCCAACAACAATTCTACAAGTTTAAATTATTTTATTTTAAACAAAAAAATCAATTAAGATTATTTGTTATTTAAATGATATTTTAATTAAAAATTTATTTCAAAACAACTCAAATGTTATTATTAATACGATTTCCGTATGACGAGCTAAATTCCCAATTTTTCATATTTGATAAATACACTGAAATTTATTGTTAAGGCAAAGCTAGCTTCTATGCGCATTTCACTGGTTGCTTTGGCCAGCTCATCAGGAAACCTTTTCCAACGATTTTAGAAAAGCCAAAAATATTAAACAAATAAAACCCTAAAGCGAATAAGAATTATTAACACTCTAAGTCTTACTTGTAAAAATATCATACACAGAAAAAATTATTGCCGAATTATTTTCAAACAAACGCTTGTTTGAAAATTTTTTTTAATTTCTATTTGATCGTAAGCAACACTTTCTAATGTGAAATATAAGAACTACAACAAAAAACACAACAGTAAGAAGAAAAGAGGTTTGAAGTAAAAAAAAAAAAAACAAAAAAATAGCAGGTAAAAAAACGTTTCACTCTTTTTAAACAACAGAAACAACAGCAACATTATAAGAAACAAAATAAATGTTTGGTTGGTTTCAAAGTTGGTTAAAAAAAAACAAAATCCCGTATTCAATTTTTTCAAACTGTTTGCTTAAATACATCAAATACAAAAATATAATGATGACGAAAAACATATCGAGTCGGTCTGTCGCCGTTTTTGGGTTACATTTCTTCTTCATTAGCAAAGGAAAGGATACAGCAACAGTTAGTGATGACGAAAAACATTGTGTGTATAAAAAAAGACTTCGTTCAAAAATTATTCCAACAAAAAAATGTGTCTCAAAGTCAGCCGGCCGCTCTGCTCTCTCTGCCATCATCTTCTAATAAAGTGCCTGCTTGTGTGCGCATCATTGCTTGTGCAAAAACCTTTTTTTTTTTGATTTTGAAATTTAGTATATGAATTTCAGTAAACTTTTTGTTTGATTCAGTTAAATTATTTGTTTGAAAAAATCAGTGTTTTTTTTCAATAAACAAAATGCAAATAAATTGTTTGAATATGCGAATTTGTTTATAGGACCGATTTCAGACAAAAAATTATTTGATTCTACAAATTTTTTGTTTGAATTGGAAAAATAATTTTTTCTGTGTAGCTTAAACAAAACACCAACAATAAACAGTGAGTTTATCTTTTCTTATATCCCCCTACAATTGTTTGCATTCTTTCCGACTCGAATTGTAGTTTTAGTGGGTAAAAAGAAAAAAGAAAATTAAAAAACAAACTGCTTCATTCTATTGTCTTCGTAAAAAAAAAAAAAAACAATTTGCCAATTCAGTTTTTTGCATGGGCACATGCAATTATATTATAAAAGTTATTTTCGGGAATACAAAGTTTATTATTTATATGATTTCCGTATGACGTGCTAAATTCCCAATATTTCATATTTGATAAATGAACTGAAATTAATGTTGAGGGAAAGCCTGTTTCTATGCATTTCACTGGTTGCTTTGGCCAGCTCATCAGGAAACCTTTTCCAAAGATTTAAGAAAAGCCACAAATAAAACCCTGAAGCGAATAAGAATTTTAAACACCGTAAGTCTTACTTGCAACAATATCAAAGCTTAAACAAAACACCAACAATAAACAGTGAGTTTATCTTTTCTTAATGTAAATTAAATCAAAATTATATTTTTAATTTTGTTTCAACAAAAAAAAAAAAAATTGATTCAATTATCACACTAATTAAACTGCAAAACTTTTTAATTGATAAAATTGATAAATTGACAAAATCGGTTCAGTAGAATCAGAGCTGTGAATCAAAATGTGGAACCACCACCCTAAAAAGATGATAATTTTGATACAAAAACTAACATAAATATTGGAATAATGCACGCAATAATATAAAATTTTGCTGTTAAATTTCGTAAAGATCGGTCCATACTTTACCATAAGCCCCATATACAGCCTACTCTTGCAAATAAGTTAAATGCGCCTAAAACCCTAGCAGAAAAAGATATTGCGGTAAAATTTCTTCCAACTTAGCTTCATATGGCCGGAAAAAATGTCATGAAATTTTGTGATATATGGTCCATAATTTATCTTAGATCCCATACTAAGTAGCCCTCTGAAATTCACTGTAAACTCGAGAACTAATTTCACTGCTGTATTGAAATTTATTCTTATTTATGTTTTTTATCACCAGAAAAATCACTCTACAGAATTTTGGGATAATTGGTTCATAATTTACCATGAGTCCAATACAAATTCCCCTCCTGAAAATCATTTTAGTTCGGTTAAAACTCAAGCTAGTAAAAAAAAGCATGCAACTTTCTGATTGCCGGTCAATAATTAAATATAGGTCTAAACCGCCGTTTTTTTTAAATAAAACTGAATTTTTTTAATTTATAATCAATATATATCACATAGAGCGCACTCCTGCAATATTTAAACTGTCGGTGAAGGGTGTCAATGATTCGGTATAGCCGAATATAGCACTCTGAATTTTTTTAAATGAATTGTTTTATATACATCTATCAGGCGTGGATTCAGGGGGTGGGAAATAATGAAATTTCCCCCGTAAATTATAAAAATATGTTTTCTTAATTTCGGTAATACAAGAATTCCCAATAATAATATTTTTTTTAATATACAAAATTTTTCGAAATCCCAGCAAGGTTTTTTGGAGTCTCTAACGAAATTTTCAATCAGTATTTTTTTATTGAATCTCTAACGATTTTCAATAAGTATCCATATCTAAATCCTAATAGTTATTTATTAGATATTTCCAAAGAATCATCTAGCTTACCGTATTCAATTACTTATTATTCTACATTCAATCCCAACAGGTGACATCTGAATCCAAAGACTAAACGTTTGTCTTGATAATGCGTGCGGTTGAATTATTAAAAAGCCTTAGTATTTGCAATATTTATGTGTAACAGTATTTTTCGTTTAGCTGCATTTCGCTTAACTGCATTTTTTGCATATCTGCACAAAATACAAAGCATTGTTTATGATGGCTAAATTTTGTTAGAAAAAAAATTGTGTACGTGCATTTTGCTTAAGTGCATATTTTGGATAACAGCATTTGATTTTTGGTCAACAATGTTTATTTTTAATACAAAATATTATTTTTAAGTGGCTCATAAAAAAAAATAATGAATCATATTGCTATTTTATGAAAAAGAAAGGCAAAACATTTAAATTGAAAATACAGTTGATCTGGCAGCTATATTCAATATTCAAACTGTCGGTGAAGGGTGTCAAGCTGAATATAGCACTCTAAATTGTTTTTAAATGAACTGTTTAATAAACATATATTAATATTAAATTTAAAACTGTATTAAAAAACTTTGTTGAAAGTAATGAACGCATGACTAAATCTATTTTTGTAATAAGAAAAAAATTTAACATAAGGGCACATATATTCAGGTAAGTGAAATCCCTTAGCAGCATTATTTATGCTGCTAAGTGAATACTGCGTAAGAGAATATTTGGCGTACCTGCACGAATTTTCGTGCAAACTTGAATGTGCAGCTAAACGAAAAATACTGTATATGAATCCAAATTCTATTCCTTATTTTTGACGAAAGCACGGATTTGTCGGGGAAAAGCCAGATTTCCTTATCTTTAAGATATTGCAACATACAACTTTTTGTTTTAGGGAAGAATTTATTGGTTTTGTTGTAAACGCATTTGAAGAGGCTTCAAAAGATATTGATGACGTTGATGTGTCAATTGATGCGAAGGCACATCAATAGTTCTTAAAGCTTTGATAAATTTTGGTCCTGACCTAAAAAATTGTGTAGGAGATGGAACAGAATAGTGTCCTCTGGTGTCAGCAGAAAATGGAGGAGTTCAAAATTTTTGTAAAAGCGACAAATGCGAAACAAACGATTTGCTATTCTCATAAATCGAACAACTCAATTTCTAAAAGCAATAAAGTGCCATTAATACAAAAAGTTGTATCATTTGTTAAAGAAACGACAAAATTTTTTAAATATAATCATCCCAAGCGAAAAGCAGTTTTAGCAAAGTATTTGCCAGCCAAACTCTTCAGTATGCGTCTTTGCAACAAGTGTACATCATATAGTAGAAGCTTTGGAAAAAATATCTGAGTGGAAACGTAGTATCTCTATAGAGATAAAGGTATACCTTTATATTAAGGAACTCACTTAGTACTTTTAAATTTATTTGCGGAATATACATATTAAGTGTGATACCTATTGTAACACAGCCACTTAGTATCATTTTACAAAAGCAAGATATAGATCTTCAATAAGGATCAAGCCTTATCAAAATTTTAATCATGTGCCTTGAAGAAAAGAGAAATAAAGCCGAAGAACAATTTAAAGCGATTTTTGAAAAAGTTTAAGTTATTTGCGTTCAAATCGAGGTTCCAATCGAAAATACAAGATGAAGAAAATGAAGATTACTACCGAGTTGTAGGTTACATTCCTCTTATTGAATTTCTTTTAGAAGATCTCATAACAACTTTCCCAATAGATATCTCAAATGTATTGAACATACCTAAACTTCTACCTCGATGTGTAATCAAGTTATATACAGACACAAAACTGTTAAAACCACAACTAGCTGATGAGCTGATTATATTTGATAAAAGAGATAAACTCCTACTAACATCTAAACTTGAGCCTGATCTATCAGATAATCTTGTAGTTGCTTTAGTAAACTGTGATGAAGATATCTACCCAAATCTATGAAAAATATTTCAAATTTTCGTTTCAATGCTCGTCAGTAAAGCTACGAGCATGAGATCATTTCCTACCCTTCCTCAAGTAAAAACATGGCTCAGATCAACAATGACAGAAGATAGACTGTACCGTCTAAATTTGCCTAACAAGGAAATCATAAATTGGTTATTTAAAAAGATTAATGTATACTGAACTGATCTTATATTTTTTTTAACCTTTTTGTTGAGTTTTTTTAATTAGGGTAATGACTTTTTTTGGACAAAATTTCTTCATCCCACCACGCGATGGGCAATTTAGTATTGATAATGAAAATAGTTTCTTTAGGCCATTTTGGCCAAAAAAGTTTCCGCACCAAATGCAATTTCTAAAGCTCCCCAAAAAAAATTTTTTTTTTTAATTTCCATACACATTATATATGGTACATTTATTGTTTATATATGCTAATATTTTAGCCCCCATATTCATAAATGATTATAAAATTTAATAAACGTTTATTAAGGAAAATTTTTATAGAAAATTTGGTTTTCAAGCCTTTATTAAATTTAAAATATTTTAATGAATACAGGCATAAATACATTAAATAAGCAACTGTATAACAAAAATATAAAGCTATTTTTATGGGTTTAATGAAATAAATTTTAAGTTTTACCTTCATAAGGGTTTCGGGTCAAATCTGACCCATTTTTAAATAAAAGTTAAATTTTTTCTAAGAGTGAGTGACTTATATTTTTGAAATTTTATTTAATTTTAAATGCCAACAACGACGTTAGGTTTTCAGAAAAAAATTTTGGCGAAAAAAATATTTATAAAACTTTTTGCTCTTAAGGTCTTTGGGTCATATTTGACCCGTAGCAAAATTCTTGAATTTTCGTTAGAAATTTACAGTTGTGACTTATTTTTTTTTCCACCTGGGGCATAAGTTATTTTGAAGTTTACGAAAAACGAAGGTAAATGTGTATTTGGTATTGATTGGACTGAAGTTGGGGACACCAAAATTTCACATTTGTTGGTTCTCTAGTTAGCTGATTTGTATATATAGATCAAATAAAACAGATTCAAAAAGGTTTAGAGAGTACTAAGTTTTGACAACAAGGATACTAGCAGTGAACGCCTAATTTTAGAGAATTTTGCGCCGATACGTTAGCTATACAATCTATGGGTTCATTAGTTATGCCTGGAATATACAAAATGGACCTTGCCTGAAATTAACAAATTTGTGCATGTAGTTCTTGATTTGACAATTGGTTTGAAATGTCACTGTATGATTGCACTGCAGACAATGATTTTACATCGTACTAATTAGGACAAAAATTGCTAGACAATCAAATAACTCTAGTATGAACTATATGTAAAAACAAGACTGAACCGCCACGAGAGCTTTTGGCAACTAAAGGCTATCATTAACATCAGCTAAACATGGCTAGAACGAAAACTGCTTTGCTAAACATCGACATTTCTTAGAAAATTTAGGCTTTCAACTTTCCGCTCCCTATATCAAGCAGCCAAAAACATTACCCATAGACTCATTTTCACGAAAAATTGCAGGAACACCACCCGCCATCTTCAACCAAAACCTAGGAAAAATATGTTTACCATTCAAAAATAAGTCGTTGCCAATTATGTTACAAAGCAGATACAACCACTTTATTGTAAATGTACTTTTTTATTCGCAATAAATGTTTACAATAACTAAAGCTTCAATATACTGAATAAATATAGAAATAAAATATCAACTTTTAAAACATACCTAATTGAAAAAAGTGAGTTTTTATATAAAATTTTCTATTTGGGTCAAACTTGACGCGAAGACCGTTAACGTCAGCAAATTTGAAGACCTTATGAAGGTTAAAGTGCGAGTTGATTAACATAATGGAAAAATATATTGGGCAACTTTAATAGATCGTTCCGCGTATATATTACTACGCTGCTGAAAATTATCACTGTTTCATATACAACTCATCTATCACAACATCTATCATTTGCCATTAAAATTTATTTTATAAAAAAAAACGCGAAATAGAGTCGCTATTTTTTTGCGCTCTTTCGTACAAATGGTAAGATCTTGTTATATTCATGAAATTATTAGAAAATACTTAAAGTTTTGTAATTAAATGTTAATTTTGTATAGTGAGGAGAAAAATTGAATTTCAAAACTTTATCACGTTTGGTGCGGAAACTTTCTTCACGATCGCGAAAAAGTAATACATCATTTCTTAATATTTTTCACGGTCTATACGGCTATGTGATGAAGAATTGGATATTCGCAAAAATTGCAAAAAGTACTTACCCTAATACACATATTGTTTTTTATAAACTTTTAAAAACAAATTTTTTACTGTTTGGTATCATACAAATGACAAGTATTAAGACTTGTGAGATAGTGTAATCTAGGCTTTAGTAACAAATTATTTAAATGTGCGAATAAAGCTAATTATTTCTCTTTAAAACTGAATAATAACATGCCTTTAAAGCCTGTAACCAATGTGACCCTTTTAGCATTTTCACTGCTAAATCTAGCATTATTTATTTTGATTTAGCAGCGAATTTTTCAAATTGCATTTAGCATCATTTTCAGCATTTTTCTTATATGTTTTAAGCATTTTTGAATCTTATAAATTTAATATATTGCTATTTCACAATATAACTTAACATTTCTGTTAATCTCTATAACTGTGTTTTGTCATTTATATACTTATACAAATGTATAAGTATGTATATAAATGAGAACTTTTACAGTAAAATGCAGTAAATGAGTAAACTAAAAAATTTGCTCTCACAAAAAGCTGTCGTACAAAAAAGTACGCGAACGGAAAATTTGTAAAAATTCGTAAAATTAAGGCAACAGCTAATGGCAAATAACACTACGTGACAATTTTTTGACCAAATGAATTTGACACTTAATCTTTATGTAATCTGAAGCTGAATCTGAATATAAAGTCAGAATTGTCAAAAGTAGAACAGTTTTTGAAATATTCCAAAATAACCGTTATTTGTGTTTTTAAAAAAGATGCTGTGACTGAAATGCAAATATCCAAAAAATAAAATTTTAGCCTATTTCAATACGAACATTTTGTGCCCATTAGGATCCGGACCTGTGCAAAAATGACAAAGTTACAGAAGATTAATTGAACTTACCCACAACAAATTAATCATAGCTGGGGAATTTCGATTAGAATTAGAAATCATTACGATTAGAGAAATAAAATAATCTAATCATTAGAATTTAATTTTGATAAAAATTTCAGATTACTAATTGATTTGATTAGAAATAATCAAAAATCTAATCACAATTAGTGACGATTAGCATTTCTAATCAAATCTAATCAAAACTAATCCAAAAAATAATTGATAAGATTTCTTGATTATTTTTGATTAGATTTGATAAGATCAACTATTTTTAACTATTTTTGTGAAAAGAAAATATTTATTTATCACATTTGTTGCTATATTTACACAATGTAACAGTTTTTGATTATTGCATAAAATTGCATTATATATTGCCACATACATATATATTTACATACTATTTACATTTATACATACTATACATAAAATAAATATAAAGAACGAATTTTACAGAATGCCAAACAAAAAAAAAACAAAAATGCATATCCAGTAAGTTCTGTAAAAAAAAGAAAATAGGTATATTTATTACAATTACGTCGTTTAAAATGTATGCTGATTCTGCTTATATATAATTCACAAAAAATTGACATTAGACTTCATTAATACCAACTTTTCAAAAGAAAAGTCTGGCAATGAATTTCGTCTTGGACTATTGATGATGTCTGCAAATGAGGATAGTCGTTCAACGGGTGCTGACGACGTCAGTGGGGTGTGACACGATAGGAATGCTTCCTTCAAAACATTATATTTGGTCCAAATTTCAGGGCCGGGATCCGGGTTGAAAATTAACATTAATAATAACACAACAACAAAGTGAACCAGCTGTGGCAAGTGTTTAGTTTAAGAACAGGGTGCACCGTATGCAATTTTATGCAATATTCAAAAACTGTTACATTATGTAGCAACAAATGTGATAAATAAATATTTTCTTTTCACAAAAATAGTTAAAAATAGTTGATCTAATCAAAAATAATCAAGAAATCTAATCAATCATTTTTTGGATTAGATTTGATTAGATTTGATTAGAAATGCTAATCGTCACTAATTGTGATTAGATTTTTGATTATTTCTAATCTAATCAATTAGTAATCGTCTAAAATGGCTAACTAATCATAATTAGTCAATTTTTAAGCACAATTAAAATTTCTAATCCTATTGCTAATCATTAGGATTTCTAATCATTATTCCCAAGCTATGAAATTAATATACAAAGCTAAGTTTTTAGTAACAATAAATATTAAAAATTGCTTAAAAGTATTGAATTTCTATATGGGTTAATTTACTAAATCTTCTGTAGTTTTGCCATTTTTGTATCAATCTATGTCTTGTTAGGCGCAAAATGTTCATATTAAAATAATCTAATGTCGCATGCAATAAAACATTTGGATTTTTAAATCATTGGGTTAAAAATAAAATAACTTGAATAGAGCAAAATTTAACAAAATCATAAAATTTTCAATGAAGCTTGAACGTTTGTCCCTTGTAACTCTGTCATTTCTTGACCAATCTTCATAAGCAATCCATGGTTTTAATTTTATAACCTTTCACTAGAAAGAAAAAATTACATACCCCGTTTAAAAACTTTTGAAGATATTTGCACTTCAGTCACATCATCTTTTTTTTTAAATACAAATAACGGTTATCTCAAAAACTGTTCTACTTTTGACAATTCTGACTTCATATTCGGGTTCAGCGGAAAATTGTACTTAATGATTAGCTGTCAAATTCATTTGGTCACGACTTTGTTGAAATTTTGTCACGTAGTGTAATTGAAGTGTTGAAAAATGTTTGCACTTTTTATCACTTTACTCGTTTTCTTATCGGTACTCGATTAAATACTTTTTGGAAAATACAAATAAATTATTTTATGTAATCTTTCATGTTTGTTTGTTTTTTATTTTATTTGATTTTACTAATTTGTAGCGGGTTAAATTATTTAAAAGAACATGAATAATTTTTTTGCTATTGATTACTTAAGTACCCAAATACTTCACGCTTTTACAACTCTAAGAAATTTACATATCAAAAAAAATTTCAAAAGTTTGTATTTAGCCAAATAAATGCTTCACAAACAAGTTGAATTATTTAATAGTTATTTACTTTTTGTTTTGGTTTAATATTTATTTCAACTTTTCTTTTATTTTACAATTTTTTCACAATTTGTATGCATTTTATTTGTTAATTTTGCTTGTTTACCTTTTGAAACATATGTTTTTTGATTTACTAAATTTTACTGCAAAAATTTCTGCAGTAAAAATTTGTAAATACTCCGACAAGAACTGTCACCTTAAGCTCTCAATTTGTGTTCTCATCTACTGTATTTTGTGTACTCCAACGGAATTTCGTAAAATGTAGTAAAGTGTAGTAAAAATAGTAAAAACTTTTGTGTTCTCGAACGCAGCTAATAGCAACCAGAAGAAATGGTAGATTTTACTACAGAAGAACAAACAGTTTTGGTGTTTAGAATATGAGGAAATCAGATCAGTTGCTAATTGCTTTTTGACCAACACTTTGGAATTTAAGGAAAACTATTCATATAATGGTGTGTTTTATGTGTAATTAAATTTACTGAAAATGCTGTTGAATAGCCTTTTATGTTTTCAATGACAATTTTTGTTTTTACTTATATTTTGTATTTAATAATATATATCTGTGGCATTAATTAATAATGGCTTAAGTTGACTTAAGTAATTTGTAATTTTATTTCATATTCTTATTATCTTCTTCAAGATCTATGACGCAGCTAAATTTCAGGTATAAAATGTCATTATTTATTAAACGATACGCATTTATATTTAAACTTTCACAATACAACACACAATTCATTTTAGACAAAACCCTTAATATCTCAAAACAAGAAATTTCGACTTAAGCCATTATTATTTATTGCCGCAGATATATTCATATGTATATCGTTAACTAAAACGCAAAAAACCCTATCTAACATTTTGAAAATTTTACAAAAAAACTATTTAAAATGATAAATTTATTAATCGCCTTAAACTGTTTATAATTTATTTTTCTTCTACTTTTCTTGTAAAACCTAACAGTTTTTTTGACAGTTGTAATGTTGCATATTTTGTAAACTCTAGGTTAGGGCTTTAAGCGTTTATCATGTAATATTTTAAAGGTAGGGCCTTTGTTTTTTGTGGTTAAAAAATCGCTGACTTTTGTCAAACTACTGAATTGTTTTTATTAAATTAATTATATACAGTAAAAATTCGATAATCCGGATAATTCATTGCATACCCCAATCCGGAGTAGCGAATTATCCGGATTACCGAATGTATGTATTTATTAAAAATTATAATAATTCATAGCAAATACGGATTATAGAATACGTAATGAGCTGCAAAATTCTGTCCGGATTACCGAATATTCCGGATTAGTGGAGTCCGGATTATTGAATTTACACTGTATTTATATAATTTTTTCTATAAACTTAATTTTTTTAAGAAATATAATATTGCCGTTTTGCTTTCTTATTCGTTGTTTAATTTTGTTTTTGTTTTCAATATCAAATAAAACAAAATAAAAAACATGTCGTCAACATGACATGAATCATTTGAACGCCAATATACATATGTTCAAAGAAGAAAAAGGAAGAATCTTGTCAATAAGACATGAGCCGTTTGAACTCAGCCGTTTGAACTCAAAAGGTACAATGTTTACTACTTAACTTTCTTAAAGCAGCAAATTTTTTTTTTGTTGCTTCTATTAAACGAATATTGTTTGATATAGTTCTTAAACGCTATAAACTTTTTCGGCAAAATAATTCTCATTCTTCTTCTATTTTAGGAAAAGATTGTATAGGATTTAATTTATTCAGCATATCGCGCATAATAACGCTTCAAGAAGATCGAATTGCATTCTATTTTGAAGACGAGTTTATTATTGAAAAAATTCTTTTCACATAGCCATTAGCAGTTTGAATTACCTACATACAAACACAGTACCGGACGTATCCTTATAGCTATAAAATTTTTTTGGAATATCATCAGTAAAAAAATCTTTCCAAAAAACAAATCAAAACGAATTCATTGTTCATCAAATAGCAAACAAAATCGTCACATTTTTTATTAATCGCCAGGTCGCCAAATTGAAAATTATCGCCACATCTGATTGTATTATGAAAATGTTTAAAGCAATGTGGCAATGAGTTTAAACTTTAAAGCTAAATGAATAGTACAGGCCAGAGCTGCCAGGTATTTTTTTCCTTGTCCCCAAAAAATCCCCAAATTTAAAAACAAAACCTTAAAAGGTAAATATTTTTTTGTGTTTTTTCCTGCCCATTATAATAAGAAATCCCCTAAAATTCCCTAATAAAAATAATTTTTTTATTTTGCTTGTAGCGACTGGTTTCGGCATTTTTTTTTTAATTCTTATTATGCGATTTTAGTGAGGAATTGCAAACAGAAGACGAATGAGCCAATTTTTAAGAATTTGGAGCTTGTTCAATCGGGCTTAGCCATCCTTAAAATCAACAGTCAAATACAAATATATTCCTCATTTGTTTAATACTTCGATGCATTCTTTTTCCCAAACTTTTACCACATTTAGACTATACAATTAACGCCGAGTTTTTTTCTATTTTCTTTTAAAGTAGTTACTACGAAACTCTTTTCACATTTACATTCACATTTTTTTCAAGCATTTTTTCAACTTTATCAACCCTGTTTTCTTCCCTACACCTCTTGCTTACACACAAAAAGTTGCATGCGAAAGTTGCGGCGTTAATTGCATAATGTAAATATGTGTCTGTATTCAGAAAAAAAATTATAAGCTTAATAAAGGTTTAATGAGCAAATTTACTAGGGAATTTGTCCATAATAAACGTTTGTTAAATTTAATAATCGTTTATGAATAAGGGGGATGGTCTTTATTATATTGTCCTTCATATTTACTTATTTTTGGGGAAGACATACAAATTTGCTTGAAAATTGTCTTTAAAAAATCAAGAATTGTATGTGTTGTCAATGGTTTTAGATCCTTTTTTTAAATTCTTCTTTTTTAAAACACTCACTCAAGAATAATAACATAAGTTTATTAAGTACCTTTTACATACCTACCAAAAATGGTAATCTTAATTAGGACCCTTTACCCCGTATAAGTTGATAAGAGTAAGATAAAAGCTTTGCTACTTTATTTCATATTTTATATATGGGCAGTTTCAGCGAAAAGTCTTTTTTTTGTCACGTAACGCCAGAAGTAATTTTAATTGTTTCTCAAACAATTTTATATGTATAGTTTACTTTTTTATATTTTGGTGTAAGGCGGAACTAGCTCTACATTTTGTAACAAAAGGAATAACATTTGAAAAACAGGGTTCCAATTAGAGTTGTCAACCGATTAAGAATAATTCGATTAATCGATCAAACAAAAACAAATTCTTGTTCGAATAATTTTAAAATGTCGATTTTCGAATAACGAATAAATCGATTAAATTATGTCGATTAATCGAACAATTTTTTTTATTAAAAAATAAATTAGTAAAAGACTAATAAGAAATAAAAGCTTAGAATTTGATTTATTGTCATATGTTTTTAGCGATTTTATACAAAATGTAAAAAGTAAAAAATATTGTTTCTATAGCCCTCATTGTAATTAATCTCAATGTTTAGTAAAGGCTAGATTACACTATTATACTTTGTATTAATACATGTCAAAAACTCAAGTAATATGACAAAGTGTGATAGTGTGAATGCAATGTTTCACGAAAATGACAAGTATTATGAAAAAAGGTTTGACATTCATCGTTTTTTTTTTAAATTTCTAAACAATAATAATTTTCATTGGATCAGGGTTGAATTTTATTTCATGTGTGAGTGTTTATAGTTTGTGTGATGGTGTGAACATAAGCTGTCATGTTAAATTAGAATTTTTGACAGTCGCAACCAAACTCATTAGATTTCTATCTCACAAAGTATTATGGAATACGTAAGACTTGTGAGGAAGTGTAAGCTAGCTTTCAGCAAAAACCGTGTTAAGTATTCATTTTATTTCAAAAATGTATTTTATGTTCGTATTAAACAAATCTTTGACAAACAATTGCAACAGCTGTTTTCTTTTTAAATCAAACGTTAAACAATTTTCATGAAATGTTTATTAAGTTAGTCAGAGCCGTTTATATGACATTTGAGATGATTAAGATGACAGATGATAAAGAAAAAAAACGCAAGAAACAAATTTATATTTCTTTAAAGTAATAAAAATTGATAAAAAATACTTTAATAAAGTTATCAGAAGATCATTTTAAACATATTAATTATGGAATTGTTAAAATTTACGAGTTATTTAAAGTCAAATAAAAACATTAAGAATAAATCGTGGTCGGTTGTACACGCTAGCGGTACGTTCATGGTAACCGATTCTATTTTATACACAGTTTAAGGTATGTTCAGAGGATTCGATGTGATTAATGAAATGATTTAGTTGAAATCATGTTGATTTGAAGTGATGAAAAGATAACTTCAATATATGGTTAATCATCTCGATTTTGATGTGATAAGAGCTTAATCACATTCGAGTTGCTTAAACGCTTTTGAAGTGTGAACATAGTATAAGTGTCACAATATTACAATTGAAAACGATGTAGTTGAAGATAATGCAATTACATCAAAAAATATGCCGAACTTATTCCAATGGAAAAATACATAAAAAGACAGCGGTTGTTTTATAGAAGTTTAGCTGAAGATGGAAGGTCTGCAAACGCCTTTCAAAAATCCAAAGTTGTATCGGATTATTTAAGAATTAAGGATTTTACGATTCCTTTCAGTAATGCAATGATATGAAGCTATGATGAAAATTCTACGCATCAAAAAAAGAAGTCATAGTAGATTTGAGAAAAAATAAAGAAGAAAATGGAAGATTTTCCATAGTTGTAAATTAACGGACGGATGCACCTTATTTAAAGTAAGCAATTTTTTTTTAAAAATAATTTTTTTATTCGTTATTCTCATCGATTAATCGAAAAATTTTTTAGACTTAATCGTTAGATCGAACAAGCAAAAACAATTATTTGAATTACTCGATCAAAGCTGAAAGGCGAATAATTGACAACTCTAGTTCCAATGCAAGTCAAACTACCCTTCCTTTTTTAAACGCCGCGCCAGCGCATATTTTTACTTATATCTGCAAATCCTTAGCGTCGATTCCTGTATTTTTTTCTGAATAAAGTGCTACTTCATTACTTTTTATATTTTTACAAATTTTACTTCTTCTGTTAATTTTTTTAAATTTTGTGGTACAAATATCACGACACGTCAAAATAGAAATGCCCATATATGATTTGGTAAAGCTTAATACAGCATTATTACTTTTTTTATATAAAGCTATATCGAAAAAACAAGAGATGACAAAAAAAAAACGAAGCGCAGTTTCGAATTCAGTGATTCAAATTCTAAAGAAACAACTTTCATTCTTGTGTCACGAAAAAGGTTATCAACGTTTGTAAACATGTGTCATTTACATATGTTTAGCCTATAATTATTTCAATTGTTTTTAATTCCCGCTTATTTGGGAATTTATTGCGGCATTCCCGGGAAATTTTGAAAAAAATAAACTTTAACTTAAAACTTTAGTAATTCTATGTTGTTTTATGAAACTTAATGCCAGCATTATATTAAAATTTGCTGCTGTTTAAAGCTTAGCAAACGTAGTATACCGAAGTGAGCTAAATTTTACAACAACATTATTCAGTTTTGCGGTTTAAGGCGTAGTAAAGTGTTTTCCGGGAATGTGTTTTATTTATTATTGGGCGTATGATAAATTAAGACTCGATCTTCACAAAATCTAGTGGTATGAATTCGACTCTTATTAAAGTAGATTCTGATAAATTTCTCCACAAATGTATCATTCTGTATGCTTTTATTTACACTCACATGATTTCCGAGATTTGTTTTAATTTGGGACCGTAGGTAAATTATGGACCGATCTTTACAAAATTTGGTGGCACATGAAACGAATTTGTTGAAATTGGATAACAATCGGTGCATTCCGCCACAAATTTATAACAGTTTTTGCCAAATTTTTAAGGAGTGCATTACTCTTTTTCTACTGAACCGATTCTGCTGGAATTCAATCCTAAACCTAGAACAACAAGAAATAATTGACACCCAAATAGCTTAATCCTCTAAGAATGACTGAAGGACCCAGAATATATCGTTAGCTAAAGTGCAAAAAGTCGTAACTAACAAAAATATAATTTTACATGAGAAGCAAAAAACTTTGTTAAATGAGAACTAAAAACATGTCAGAAAAACATACATTTATAAGTCGCCCATGGAATTCTCTTAACAATTTTCAAAGAAATCCATTTCATTATAGTTTTTTAGAAAAAAATGTGTAACTACGTCGTTTTGTAATTATCAAAGCCCGGATTTTTATGCAAATGCATATTTGTTCTCGTCAGTCGGAGATTACCATATAAAAAATATCTTTGCGAATCAAGAAATTTGCAGTATAATGGCATCGATTTGTTATTGCATATTTTTGCATATTTTGATTTGAATGCATATATTGCATATTTTGAAAAAAAACTTATTTAAATTGTTTTATTTTGCCTTGCACCCTTCCGCAGAAGAGATAAACGACAACTTCGATGATTTATATTTATTGATTTCTTATGGGAAAAATATTTCGCGTGTTTCCGCATATAAAAAGAATTATCCGGATTAATGTCTTGCTCTACAGCCTATAACAACCAGCAACAACAAATTCAAAGATCTGGTAAAAGGATTCAACAATGGTGAATTTAAGTTAAATGATGTTGTCATAAATAAGATGTATTTTGTGGACGGTAACTTAAGTTAAAAAAGTCGTAGCAAGCTTGAAAGTTAAGGATTTAAATTTATTATTTTAAGTCCTTAATTGCTTGCATATTTAAATTAAATTGTTTTTGAAAACGGCGTAGTGAAAATTACTAATTTTACAAACAGTTTTCTTAAGTTTAATATGGTTTGACACTTATGATTAACATGTATTCGCACAGTTGCTCAAGCCAGCATATGCATATTATAGTTGGTCCTTTACAAGTGACTTAATTTACATCTTCTGTCTTACTGTTTCTTTTTTACTTTCTTTTTACTCCTACTTTTGTGGTTTTTGTGCCTTACTTACGTTTATGAGACTGAATTTAAACGTTCTTCATGCTATCTTTGTTTTTTCTTGCTATTTTAGTTTTTTTTATCACTAATTAAAAAATGTAAGATAACTTGAACTGCATATTTTTTAAATTTTTTAGTGCATATACATATTTCTATTTTAAGTGCATTTTTTATGCGCATAAAACACGATTTTAACTGCATAAAAGTCTGGGCCCTGGTAATTATCAAATAAACAGAATTGTAGTTGCGTCCCTTTCTTTTTTGTTAATATAAGCGTTATTTTTGATCGAATAAGTGTTAGCAGAGAAAAAAATAACAGTTTCGTGTTGTTCGTTTAAAGAATTGTGATAAAGCGACAAAAATTTATTTTCAATTTGATATAAAATAAAAATACATTTATAGTATGTTCACATTTGGCTTCTTAAACGCGTTTAAGCAGTTCGAACGTGATTAAGCTCTAATCACTTCAAAATCGAGATGATTACCCATACATTGAAGTGATTTGTTAATCACTTCAAATCGACATGATTACAACTAAATCACTTCATAAACCACATAGAATCCACTGAACATACCCTAATAATGTAGAATCGCTCGATTGTGTACAACCGGCCAAGATGTCTGCTAAATGTTTTTATTTTTTTTTTCCTTAAATAATTCATAAATTTTCACAATTTCATCATTAAATTGATTAAAATAATCTTCTGATAACTTTATAAAAGTGTTTTTATCCATTTTTAATACTTTAAAGAAATTTAAATTTGTTTGTTGTTTTTTTGTGTGCTTGTGTGTGTGTTTTTTCTTAATCGTCTGTCATCTTAATCATCTCAAATGTAATGTGAACGGCTTTGATTAGCTAAATCAACATTTTGCTTAAACGCGTTTAAAAACCCAAATGTGAACATAGCATTAACAAGATTTTCAAAACTAAAATGTTTTCAATAACAAATTATAACAAGTAAATATATGAATGAATAATCACGAAACAAACTCTTATATTCAGAGCAATAAGTGTACAATTTTGTCAAGATAGTTTAATGGCATTCATACACTTACAATATTCTGTAAGTAAAATTAACTGAAATTTTAATATAAAATAAATGAAAATTCAATTAAAAACCGGTCTTCTTATTTTTCATTTATTTTTAACAAAAATTTTATTTAATTTTTACTGTAAAAAATTCAACACCATATTCCGTAAAATCAAATAAATATTCAGTTATTTTGTAAAATTTTACTGTCAAAAATTCAACACCATATTCAGTAAAAACAATTAAATATTCAGTTATTTTTTAAAATTTTACTGTCAAAAAATTGACCCCATATTGAGTAAAAACAATTAAATATTCAGTTATTTTATTAAATTCAGTAATTTTCGTTTACTTCACAAAATAGCCGAATTTCTAAAAAAATACCAGACAGACACCTGTCCCCTTGTTTTTCTAATGAACGAGAGAGGGTTACAGAAGAACTTTCAATTATAAGACACCAGCATCAGCGTTACCGTTGGTGCCACTAAAGTGGCAATTTGCCACTTTTTCGACTGCTTGGATACTATTTGGCCACTTTTACAAAATGCACCAAATGTGGTACTTTTTGTGATTCTTTCCATTTTTTTGATACTTTTACGTTGGGAAAATATACTTTTAATACCCTCCACCACAATTAGTTGTGAAGAGGGTATATTAAGTTTGTCATTCCTATATAAAGTATATATATTCTGGGTCCTTGAGTAATTTTAAGTCGATTTAGCCATGTCCGTCTGTCTGTCCGTCTGTCCGTCGTTGAAAACACGCTCACTTTCGAAAAACTCAAAAGAAATAAACAAACTTGGTGTCAAATTGCTTGTAGTTATCCTAAGCAGTTTGGGATTGAAATCCAGCAAAATCGGTTCAATAGGATCTGAGCTATGAATCAAAATGTGGAACCACCACCTAAAAAAAATTGATAATTTTGTTACAAAAACTAACATAAATGGTGGAAAAATGCACAGAATGATATAAGATTTCGCCACAGTTCGTTTTATTTAACTGGAAATCACGTTATTTCTTGAAGATCCGTCCATGATTTACCCTATGCCCCATATAAGCCCTACTCCCGGAAAACAGTATAGGAAGCCTAAAACCCTAACTAACAATGCTATCATAACAAATTTTGGCACGTCACAGTTAAATAGGACTAGAAATGAAACTATTAAGTTTCGTGAAGATCGGTCCATAATTTACCATAGGCCCCATATAAAACCTACTTCCAGAAAACAGTTTAGTACGCCTAAATCCGTAAAAAATAATGCTATCATAACAAAATTTGGTACATCAAAATTTTTTAGAACTAAAAATAAGACTGTGCAATTTCGTGAAGATCGGTCCATAATTTACCATAGGCCCCATATAAACCTTTCTCCCGGAAAACAGCTTAGTACGCCTATAAACGTAAAAAAGAATGCTATCATAACAAAATTTGGTACATCACAGTTTTATTGAACGAGAAATAAGACTTTAAAATTTTGTGAAGAACGGTCCATCATTTACCATAGGCCCCATATAAACCTTACTCCCGGAAAACAGCTTAGTAAACCGAAATACGTAAAAAATAATGCTATCATAACAAAATTTGGAACATATAAGTTTTACAAAAGTCTGCAAGGCCCTATACGGCTTAAAACAAGCGGGCAGAGAATGGAACAAAAAGGTGAATGATATTTTGACGGAAATAAGTTTTATGCGGTGCATGTCAGATACTTGCGTCTATGTTCAACGAAATGGAGACGAAATTTGCCTAATTGCCATTTATGTTGACGACATGTTGCTAGCATGTTCGAGTGAGCTGGAAATGAAAAATAGTATTTCAAAAAAAAATACGTGGAGGCTATTGATCGTGGTCCAATATCGTTCTAATAACGGCAAAACTAATTGGAAATTTTAATTTGGCAACAGTGACAGTAACCATGTACAATAGCTTGGAAGCACTTTTTTAAAACAACCAGTATTTGGCAGAGCGAAACAGCTGGTTTTGTTTATAATTTTAATGCGTGTGTGCAGCGTTGCCAGAAGATTTGGAAGGAAAATCTTCTTTTCGCAAAAAAAAAAATCTTATTTTGAAGAGAAAAATCTTGAAATTTTTTATAACAAAGGCAAAATAGTAAAAATTATTAATTTTTGAAAGAAACTACTTTTTATTACGGAAACTACATATTTAAATTAAAATACGTAATTGCGGTAGTTATACAAAATTAAATTATAGGTTTAAAATTGTGTTTTTGTTATATTTTCCAAAAATATACATTTTAAATGCACTTAATTTCTAATAAATAAGAACGTAAAAAAGTCCATCTATATAAAGAAGTTTCATCGAAAGTAATTAAATTTTGGGCAAACAAATTTTGGTTTGGGAGCTATGAAGCTCATAGATCATATGAAATCTTGAGGGTACTCAATTTAATATTATATTTTTTGATACCGTTATTACTTATATCGAAGGCATTTTGAGAAAATTGCATTTATAAAAATCTCACTGAAAACTATGGATTCTCCTAAATATATTCCTAATGAATTTTTATTAAAATAATGTTCGAACACGTTTAAAGAGATATTCTTAAGCACTTATGTATAAATACTTTGTTTACAAATTATCATAAACTTGGAATGTGGTAAAAAATCGGAAATATGCGCATAAAATATGCACTAAAAAATCCATTATATGCACTAAAAAAATAGAAAATATGCATTAAAAACTTAAAAAAATTCCATAAAAAATCGTTTTTGAATTTTACTAAAAACAAAAATATATAAAATTCAATCTTTTGTTATTCAAATATCTATAGAAACTTAAATAACTTATTTTAATTTTTGTTTGTTTAAATAAATAAGTACTGGGGCCTAATTCTGACAGTCGTGATCGAGTAATTTCTCGATTCGAAAGCAATTTTATTTCAGTCGATACTGAACGAATCGAAATTATTTTTTTCAGTTTTGTGAAACTCAAATTAATGCTTTACAATATTGAAGAAATAATTCCGATTTGTTCAGTATTGACTGAAAAACTTAGATATTAAATTGCTTTCAAATCGAGAAAATACTCGATCACGACTGCCAGAATTAGGCCCCTGTTTGATTAAAAGTGAAACTTTGTCATGTTCTTAAAGAATGCCAATGCATTTTAGAAAACTTTGTTTGCAGATCCCACTTTGATTGCAGATCAGATCAAAAATATTTGAAATTTATTTTATTTTTTGAAATCCATAATTTTATTTTCTGCAAAACGGTTGGGATTTTTTTTAATTTGTCGGGCTATTCTTCCTTCCACATTGTTAATTTTAATTTTGCGATATCAATTAATTTGACTTGAGTATTTAGTGAACTAAATCCCTCCTAATTAGTTATGGTTTCACCAATATATCCGTAATTGGAAAATACAAATGCTAATTGACTTTTGATGTTATTTAAATTTAATATTTCTTTTCTTTTTTTCAATTGTTCAATCATCGGCACCAACAGACTCTTCAAACACTTTTAAATTGCTCGAAGTTTTTTTTGAGTAGAATTCTGAAGCGTCTAGCCAGGCCCCCATTTTGATACTACTGGCTGTGGTGGAAGGTGAATCAAGGGATACATTTAATTAAAAATTGCAATATACCGCTACAACGCGGTATAACCCATGTACCAAGCAAGTAATTTGTAACCCATTGGAAGCCTTAACGATGTAACGTGCTGAATCGGTTAAAAATATAAGCATCTTTTGTCGAAATCTTGAAAATCAATCATGTATTTAAAGCAAAGCTCCAAAAGAATTTATTTATTATTTAAAAATGTTTTTTTGTGTATTTCAAAATAATTTTTCAGAACTTTTTTATAATATGGAAATTAAAAAATCCCTCAAAAATGTCAAAATATGCAAAAATATGCATTTAAAACCTAAATATGCAAAAATATGCATTTTCACTAAAATATGCAACAATATGCAAAAACAAATCGATGCCATTTTAACGGAAATTTAATGATTCGGAAAGATAATTGGTCGACATCGTTCTTAGACTATCGACAAAAAACATGCATTTGCATGGAAATCGCATCCCTATTCATAACCCTTAACTGTTACTTTTTACCACTCCTCTTGGCCTAGCAGCCCACAATTAGAACAGCTAAAAACCCCAATTAAATAAAGAGTTAATAAATATATTTTTTTATTGAACGTATGTTATTTGCTGGATTATACGAAACAATTAATTATATATTTTTGTTATTTTATTTTACATGCAAGTCATCGAATATGTAGTCCTTAATTTTGCACATTGTTTTTTCGCATCTACCACACATTTGATTCAAACTTGATTCATTTAATTAAGAACATATCATTTATAGAATTCACGTTTCTGTTTTTTTGATATTTGTTCCTATTTGAAAAATATTGCAAGAAAACAAGAATTCGGTCTGGCCAAAAGGGTAATTTCATAGACTTTTATATAAAAATAAAATTTAACCCCACTAGTTTGCTTCAATCGAATCCAAATTAGTTTCATTCGATTCAGCACGTACCATTAATAGAACTCACGCCCCTGTTTTTTTGTTATATTCGAAAAATATTGCAAGGAAAACACAAATTTGGTCTGGCCAGACCAAGACGGTAATCCTAGGGTTAAGTTCCATTAGTTTTAAATGTTGGTACTAAGACATAGTAACTAGATACATGAACTTTTATGTTCTTTACTAAAATAATCTTTAAATATATACTATAAATTTTTTCTTTTCACAAATAATTTTTTTTATCAATATTCCCAAAATGAACAACTGCGAATCTATGATGCTTTTTTAATGTTTTGTATGCCCAGAAATAATGATGCATGTTAGAAAAAAAGTACAAAAGTGTGCAAAACCAATAGACAACAAGCTGATATAAAACCTCATTGTTTTAAAAATGTACTGTTTAAAAAACTGTTAAAGAAAATTATGTATGTTGTACAAACTTAAAGTTAAAAATCTTTATATCTAAAAATAAAAAAACTTAATTTGAGAAAAAAATCTTTAAATCTTATTTTGTTCAAAAAATCTTGAAAAATAAGATAAAATCTTAATTCTGGCAACGCTGCGTGTGTGTGTATTACCTTTGCAAAGATTTATCTCTCTCTCTCTCTTTTATTTGTTCCAGTGAATTGAGATACTTTTTTTTATTAATTTTATCAAAAATGTAAATTTAAAAACAATTTAATGACAAAGGCCGTTTATAAATAACAAAAACCGCAAACGACCACGACACAATGAAACCAGGACAAACGGCTAATTAACACCACAAGACGATAATAAGCCTTATTACAGGTTAAAATTTGGATTAAACAGCAGCGGGTGGAAAACACGTCCGTCTTGACGTGTTCTTATTGCTCAAAATTACAATATTAAAAGTCTATTTTAAGATTATTTTTTTGAAGGTTGCGAAAGAAAAAAAAATCAAATCTTAAAAAAAAAAAAAACACCTCCTTCAAAGTTTCAGGATTTTTAAAGAATAGTTTGAGCTATTATATAAAAAAAAATCAGCCAAATAAAAAAATAAGTTTTTGACTTGACTTTGACAGATATTACATTTTTCAAAAAAAAATTATTTTTTCAGTATATGTATGGTTTTTAGCCCCAAGTATTCTCTTTAAAATGACATTAAAATCATCTTCGCATGTAAAGTAGTTTTCGAGATATTGAAGAAATAAAATCAACACATTCGGCTAATTCGGCGAAATTATGACATTTTGAATATGACATAACTTTCGAAAAAAAATTTTAAATTTGTTTTCGAGCAATAAGTACACTGTGCTAGTTGCAGAAAATAGACAAGCCAGGCACTTGACATTTTGACATTTTAACCATAATGGGGAACGCTGAATCTAGTGGTGCTAACCGTTTTTGTTTAGGTTAGCTCTTGTTTTCAAGATATACCGTTCCGTAACCACTGGGCCGATTTCATGCAAACTTTACATAAACCATCTACAGACTATCCCCAACGTTTTTGTTTAAATCGGTCGACCCGTTTTCGCAGTTAGTGGTGACATCAAAGTGTACACTTCATTTGTGTAGATTTATGTGGAAAAAATGGAAGCATAGTTTCATTTTTAAATTTTTTTATGAACTTTGAAAAACAAAAATGTCGAAATTTTGGTAGCTTCTACTGCGCATATCAGGAAAAATATTAACCTTACTTTAATCTTGTTGTGTGATTTTAGCTTTTTTTAGTTTATTTTTGAGTTTCGAAATAACGGTACATCTTGAATGCAAGAGCTAGCATCACTGGATTCAGCGTATCCGAATTGGGTTAAAACGCCAGGTGCACCGCTTGTCACAAAAAAGTGTCAAATTGTGACATAGTGTAATTAAACACAAAATTTTCTTTGTGTAGATTATAAAATATTGGATAATTTTGAAGGCATGTAGTCTGTGTATAATTGCATCTGAACTTGGCAGCACTGGATTCTACACAACACAAAGTAAACATTTCCATTCGCCTTGCCCCTTTCGCCAACAAACTTAAATGTTTCGCAGAATACATAGTCCTCGTCCATATTTTGAAACATTTGAGTTTGGTGATTTAAGGGAAAAGACGAATGGACAAGTGTACTTTGTTTCGTGTACAAGCAGTGAGTGTTGAGTTTGTTTTGGATTCTATTGAAAAGAGAATTGAAGAAAGTTTTGCAGCAAAAGTTTCAAAATAATGACGAGGACTCGCATTTTTTGAAATGTGAATTTAGTTTTGTTTTTTTTCTACTATGAAAGTAAGGTTCTTTTTCTATCTTGTTTCTTTTTTTTAAATAAAATAGTTCTATAAATTTTGTTAAAGAAGGGGCTTTCTCTTCACGTAGGTGAAATCGTTAACGATACAATTGATCTTTAGATCTTTAGAAACTTGTTATTCGCCGGATAACTAATCAAATATAATCTATAAATTCCTTTTTAACAGAACAATTTAATTAAGAACAATTAAGCAGAAACTTTTCAACCAGCCCTCGTCTTTTCTTATTCTCTAGTAATTTGAAAAGTTTTGTTGATGTTTATGCAAGAAACAGCCAATTCATCCAACTCAAACATTTACATGCACATTTGGTTTTGGTTCAAATATTTGTTTGTGGCTGCAACCATCTAGACAACTTGTCCCATTCCAATTTCTAGGTAGTTAATTCCTCCACTGAAAATTTTAACGTTTTATCGTGCCAGATATGCTGTCCATTGTTTCCATTAATTTTGGAAAGTTGTTCTTCGATTTTTCCTCTATTCAGCATCTTATTGTTAGTCTTCATCTTTTACCAAACATTTATGTAAAGTAACCATTGCGACTGTATGAGTGCGTGTCTATCCATTTACACATGTTAAGATTTATATGTCCATATATTGCCACATGTATACGTACGATACGATGCAGTGTTGGACATAACATCCAAGCACAGGCACGCTTATATACATACATATCTTAATACCAACACACATTTGTTCAGGATATTCATTAGCTGCTGTAGATAGACTGAGCCACAGTTGTTTCACATGTAGAAGATATTCTGTATGCTGCATTTCTTTAGATGAGAGGTTTTCTTTTTTCTTAAATGATGTAGTTTGTTGTTGTTGTTGCTGGTTTTTCTTTCTATTTTGTAGAATCTAATTGTCGACGCTCAAATATTGCAATGAGGTTGAATGCTTGTATGTATATGCTCGAATTAGTTTGAGTAGTTGGTGGGCTGGTTTGGCTGGTCGTCTGGTCAATTGTACACAATAAATACTTATGTGAATGTATGTATATTACGGTTAAAATTTTATTTTAACTTCATCCTTCGCATACTTGCTCAAGTATCCTTTCGTGGTTTTTGCATACTACACAAATAATAACATGAACGATAGCGACTGGGAGGACTCTCCAACAATGCCATGTTTAGGTGATCAAGGAATGATGGTAAAAAGATTGTTATATACTTGTTTTTTTCTTCATAGATATGTACATGTAAATTTGAATATGTATGTATGTACGTAAGGCCATACGAATACACGAACTATCTTTAAAGTGTATGTGTATGTTTTTTTTCCAAGTGTGTATGAATTTGTATAGGTGAATTTTATTCTGCAGCACATGAGATTAAGAGTGCATCAAAAGATGATATTTAGTCCTAGTATATGGACTAAAGAATCTTACCAACAGCTATAGAAAACTCCTTAACAACATAAAAAAATGCTTCTTTTTCTCTACACGTACTAACTTTAATACATACGTACTTTTGTGGAAACGTGGATATACATATATCATATGAGTATATCTAACGTTCTTATGTACGTTTGTTTGATTGCAATTCTTGTTGATATGTCTAATACAACATTGTCCAATGTGTATCTATGCATCCATCTTTATATCATTCCAACCAAAATTATTCTAATATTTAAGACAACTTCAAAAAACGTTCAAGTCCAAACTCTGTGTGTACACAAAATATAGGAAAGGAAATTGTTAAGTTACTAGAATATTCAAATTCTTTTGCCAATGCTTTACAGTTTTCCCAATAAAACTTAAAACTATCATTTGCCAATTTAGGTTTAGAATCTTTTATCAGCATCAGAAATTTACAATTGCTGTTCGAGTTTATTAAGTTTTGGTTAAGAAATTTCAAAATCAATTTTGAAGTAGGTCATCATCCAGACTTGAAATTTTTCTTTCAGCAATTCTTGAGTTAAAAAGTGAGAAGGGTGAGAAGATTGGGGAGGGGTACTCAGTTTCACGTACACTGCAATTCTGTTTTGTTATTCGCACACTATTTAACTTGTATTTGTTTTTATATATAAAATATGAAAAGAAGAAGGGGAAACACAAAAAAAAATATAAAAATTGCAAGACTATAATTTTCATATTTGGACACTAATGCAATTTCAAAGCAGAATTTTTAAAAATTGCAGAAACAAAATGGTAGTCTGGACGATGACTATGACAACGCAACCCATTATGACCACAGGCCTGTTAATATGTTTTGTAAAACATGTTCTACAAATTTAAATTAATTTTCCTAAGTGACAAAAAAATACAACACAAGGGACAGAACCTGTGTTGTCAAAACTTGGTGACCAAAAATGGCTAAATTTACGGAAAAAAATGGCTAAAAGCCTTTTAAATAAAAACACATTAAAATTCAATAACAAAACAGAAATAATTCATTTAAAGTGGTTTACGATGAAATTGTAAGTTAAGATCAATTTGTTTAATAAGAATAAACGTAAATTAATATTTTGATGGATATTTAAAAAATTAAATCATCGATAAATTCGATGTCGTTTTTGTTTATCTCGTAGGAATCACTCGGGCCTATTAGTTTTTTATAATTTGAAGGTAAATCATAACAACGACAACATTTACCCAACAATAAAAACAAGTAAGAAAGTATAGTCGGTCAACACCACATTAGAACTTATGTACCAAATTTTATCAAAAAATCTCCAAAACTGCCAGCCAGCCAGCGGGACAAACATCGTTAATTCAACTCAGAAAGTGATTTTGTGTCAATTGGTATACGTAAAGGTGGGCTTAGGACCATTATTTTAAGGTGTTTCAAACATCAGCACAAACGCATCGTACCCGCTCCACTATTGTGGTGCTGGTTTAAATATTTTATTGATAATATCGAATTAACGGTTGCTTAATGTATACTTTTTCCCCAATTACTTTAAACGATGTTAACTTGGGTAAATACCCTCTCTACTTCATCATTAAACCATGCAACTGAGACCAACTATAAAGTCCATTCTGAAATTTCTAAAATAAATTTTTTTGCCGCCTGCATCTCTTTATTGAAATACTTGCAACCAGAAAGAAACACCGATGTTTGTGTTGATCCATTTTATAAATTTAATATTGGACTACTATTGCTTTATTTTGAAAGATGTTTCGTCATCATAGTTTATAGCGATTTCCAACATTTGTAAAAGTTGTGATATAAATGAAATGAGTTTGAATTGTTAAAAATTTTTATTTTACTTTAATTCATTTTTATAAGAAATGGAAAATTAATATTTTAAAAGAATAACGGCAAAAAAAATTTATGGCTGAATAAGTTGAAAAATGGCTAACGGCTAAACTCATTTTTAAGGGCTAAACAGATGAAAAATGGCTAAATCTAGCCACTAAATCGCTACATTGGAGACACTGGACATAACACTGCAATAATATTTATCCCTGTGGGAAATTTGTGTCAATTGGTTTTAAGGCACTTATCCCGTGACAAGTGAAAGCAGTTTTACAATAAAAAGGAACGAATTGTGATAGGTTAAAACAGAACATATCACTTAACAGGTGATAATGTCTTAAAAGAGTAGTTACTCTAGAAGGTAATTGACAAACAACTTGTCATGTAACTAAATTTTGTGTGGGTCATTACTGATTGATTATACCTTACTTTAAATTACTTTAAATGAAGGGGATCCGCCCTAATAACATGGTTCATTTGGGACAATATTTGCGACAGGCATTATTTTAACTGAAATTGAATGTGTGCATTTAGGTTGTTCCTGTGACCTGTTACAAAGCGTCAAAGAGGTGCCTATTAACCCCCTCGTAGGACATCGCCATGTTAAAGTGACAAGTCCCCTTCATGTAAAGTGTTAGATCTCGAACCGGTCCCTATCACTGTAGAACTGTCACGTGACAAGTTAAGTGTTAGTTCCCTTTCCTCTAGGGATATTACTTTCTTGGCGTCTCTTCGAAAACTTGTACACGTTTAGACGTTACGCCAATCTCCTGTTTCATGAAATATGTGTATCTGTGCGACATGGCACCTAATGTGAATTGGTGTAAGAATGCCATGTTCGACTGTGCACGAATTAAATATTATGGATTATGGGAACCAATCTTGATAAAAGCTGACTTTAACATTTCTAGTCATTTTATCGCTTTTGGAAAAGTATATCTCTAACTTATATTTAACGCCTTTTGCATGTTCTTCAGGTATAACGCATTCTATTTTGTGCTACGCCCACGTATCCACTCCCACCCACTTTTTGACAGATGGTGTGTAGTGAAACCCCAGCTATTCATACAAAATTTTCGACAGATTCTGTGTATTAGTATTGGGCAAAATCTTTCATTTATGTGAATTTTTTATTCTCTTTCAGAAATGTTAAGTGAATTAATTCATTCTTTTCTTTCACCTTTCTAAATCACAAACAGCTTTCAGAATGAAGTGTCAAGTTCGTTTGAGGAATGATTAAGTTGATATTTTTAAAACAAAAACGTATTTTTATAGTTAATGGAAATTAGATTTAAAGTTAAAGAGTTGTTTTAGAAAAATGTATAAAATAAGCACACATTTAGTATGTTTATGTATGTATAAGTTCAGATTGCTCTTATTGTCATTCGCTAAATAAAGTTAAAAAAAAACTTAATTTAAATAAAAATTCAGTAGAAGGGAAAATGCATAACAAACAAGATAGACATAAAACAGAATATGTAAGAATACAAGATGAAAGAAATGGAAAGAAAATACGGAAATATTTCATTCTTTCACTTAAGTGAATCATTCAGTTGAAGTAATTCATTCAAGAACGACACAAGCCTACTGTGTATTGACAACCATTCAATGTGTACCAAATTTGGACAATCTTACACTTGTCATTTTTAAGATATAAACAATTTTATTTTTCACTCATATTGCGTATTGTTAGCCAAGCTTTTTAAAAATTTATAAACTTCCGCTGTTGTCGTTCTCGAGATATACAGAAATCTATTTTGCCTTTCGCCTACTTATTCACCCCCAACCTACTTTTTTTTACAGATGTTGTGTATTGATAACACAGCTCTGCCTACCAAATTCGGATGATTTTTGTCAAATGTTGTGTGTTGGTAATTATGACGCTAATTTGGAAACTTTGGCTTTTGCAGCTTTCTAGATACATATAGGCATTTCCCCAGAATGGTCTACCAGGATGAAAAAATTGAATGTTGATTATCATCGTCTTTTATTGTGTATTATTATAAGAAAATTCTATGTTTTTATAAAAGAATTATTCCATACCATATCTCAGCTGTTTTACTTGAGGAAATTGCGCTGGAAACTGGAAGATTTTATTTTTTCTTTTTAAGCTACTTCTAAAGAAGTTTTTATATACTTATTTTACATGCACGACTGCTTTCATGATGTTGAATGCAGACGTGTTTTTTTTTAATTCGGCATACGGTTTTTTTCAACATAAGTGTTTTACCTTTCTTAAAGTAAATTTTATTGCGGAATTTCGGTTTTTTTTAGTTTTTCAATAAGCGAAAGCGTTTTTGAGTTACGCGAACATATGTTGTGCAACCTCCTTAATTTTCGAAATAACGGTATATCTCGAAAACCAAAGCCAATATGAAGAAAAAAGTTTTAACTTTCTTAAAGTAAATTTTATTGCGGAATTTCGGTTTTTTTTTTGTTTTTCAATAAACTAAAGCGTTTTTGAGTTACGCGAACATATGTTGTGCAACATCCTTAATTTTTGAAATAACGGTATATCTCGAAAACCAGAGCCAATATGAAGAAAAAAGTTTTAACTTTCTTAAAGTAAATGTTATTGCCGAATTTCGATTTTTTTAGTTTTTCAATAAGCTAAAGCGTTTTTGAGTTGCGCGAACATATGTTGTGCAACATCCTTAATTTTTGAAATAACGGTATATCTCGAAAACTAAAGCTAACCTAAAAAAACGGCTAGCACCACTGGATTCAGCGACCCCGAATTAGTTAAAATTAGTTAAAAATCTTTCGTTCGTATCATACTAAAATATTAAACTGCAAATACTTTAATCTATCTATACAATATATAATTTCTTAGTATGTAAGGATGTTTGCATGTATGTCCTATTCTTTCCGCAACTTTCTGAAGCCATCTGATGACATAGGAAGCTGAAATTTGGCATACTTAAAGTATTTTCTCTGCGGAAGATTGTAACGAAGCCAGATTTTCGATTTTCGGTCTTTAAGACCGGCTTTTCATCTAGTATCTGATTGAATAGATGTTTTTTTTTATCATATGGGGAACTTTGGGCCCCACTTGGCACGACTAGGCACCGTCGGATTGAGCTGAAAAATTAGGACTTGATTTCTTACACCAAACCTCATATTTAAAGCAGCGCAAACATTTAAATTTAAAAAAAAAAAAAATCCCATACAAGATGCGACCAGTCTACTGTATACACTATCTTCAAGCAGTCGGTTGGACCGAAAACTAATCCCCCTCAAATGCAGGTAACAAATCAACTAACTTAATTAAAATTACTAATTTGAACGTTTGTTTGCATAAACAAATAAATACTTTTTTATGTTATAAAAAGTACATCTGCTCGGACGAAAAATGGTTGAAATTTGTTTTATTTTTTGAAAACATATTTTTTTTTGCAAACCGTTTTGGATTTTTTTTAAATTGTTGGGCTATTCTTCCTTCCACATTGTTACTTTTACTTTCCGCAATATCAATTAATTTGTTCTGTCTATTATTTGAACTTTTAGTTATTGTTTCACCAACATATCCATAGTTGGAAAATACAAATACTAATTGATCTTTTACTTTTTTAATTGTTACCGATGATTAGTAGCAACAAGTTCTTTAATAACACTCTTAAATTGCAAAATTTAAATTATTGAATAGTATTCTACAGCATCTAGCCAGGTTCCCTCTCTTGTTAATACTGGCTCCGCTGGTAACGGTACCAAAATATACAAAATATATATCATAAAAAATTCCAACTCGAGAAGGAGCCTTTAAATATATTTTTTTTTCGTATGAAACCAATAAATCAATATTATCGAATAAGATTCTTATTTCCGCTGCAACTCGGGGTAGCTCATGTGCCAAGCAAGTAACATGTAACAGGTTTGGATAAAATATATTAAGCCCATTGACAGCCTTAGCCATGTAAGGGGCTGCATTGGCTGAAAATAGAAGCCCTTTTGTCGAAAACTTGAAAATCTTGTATTTAGAGAAAAAATTAATTTATTGATTTAACCCTCCGACGAGCGAGTCTTTAAAATAAAAAATAAAATACTCTGCAAATAAGAAATCTCCTGGAATTATTATTAAAACACTATTAACACTCGAATAATAGAAGTCATGAAATATTTAGCCATGCTCCCCATCCGTTTTTAAATGACACTTGTTTAAAAATGTAAAAAGTCCACAGGGACCTTACCGCGCGTCGGAGGGTTAAAAATTTTTTTACATGGAAATTTTTTGAAGAACTTTTTTTATAATAAGAAAATTAAAAAATATATCACTTAAAAATGTTAAAATATGCAAAAATATGCATTCAAAACCAAAATATGCAAAAATATGCATTTTAACCAAAATATGCAAAAACAAATCGATGCCATTTTAACGCAAATTTAATGATTCGGAAAGATAATTGGTCGACATTGATCTCAGACTATTGACCAAAAACATGCATTTGCATGGAAATCGCATCCCTACTAATGACATTCAGGCTCCACCGCCTAGTAATAATAGAATGCAAGGCGCTGCGCCAATTAATGAAGAAACTCCACTTTCTAATTTAAGTCGTCTTGAAAAAACCATGGATTCATTACACAAACAAACACAACACAAGGAAATTTTTAAAACGCAATCGATGTTATTGCAAGCTGTGCTTAACACGTCATGAACTGTTTAAAAATCTGTTTTTGGAACGCAAACGGCATCCGCCAACATAAAAATTAAATAGAGTACTTTCCAAAACAAACAAACTGATGTCATGTTGGCTTCTGCAACTCACTTGACCTCAAGAAATACGTTTAAAATCAATGATAATTTACTATATGATACTAAGGACCCTCGGATAGAGCATGTGAAGGCTCTCCCATTTTGATAGAAGTCCGAATCAAACACTACTTAATGTTTGATCATTCTGAAGATTATCTGCAAGCAACAACTATTTGTGGTGAAGAGCTAAATCAAAACATAGTAATTTTTTCTTTATACTCTCCACCTAGGTTTTCCATATCAGAAAGCCAATATTATAAATCATTTGGACCCTGTTTATTGGCCGCTGGTGATTATAACGCTAAACATACCTTCTGGAGGTCACGACTTATAACACCAAAAGGTCGTGTTTTGTTTAACACAATGCAAGAAACGATATTGAAAAAGGAAATCTGCTTGTTAGTCACTTGAAAACCGTATTGACACCAAATACATATATCTCACAATATTGCGGTCGAGTTACCACCTGTTGCTGCTAGAGCAGCTTTTCCCCTCAGATTTGAGAGAAGAGAAATCGGAAAGGCTATTTGTGACTTAAACACTAAGAAGGCACCTGGTATTGATAAGATCAGTAATAAAATGCTTTTAGAGCTACCTCGCATAGCAAAGAAAATTATTTTTGTTATTTTTAATGCTATTTTACGCCTTGAATACCATCTCAAAAATGAAAGGTTTCTTTAGTTACCATGATACCAAAGCCAGGTAAAGATTATACAAAAGTTGAGTCATATAAGCCTATTAGCACAATCGAACAGACTCATCGAAGAGTAAATGTCATAAGAAAAGCATTTGAAGAAAAAAAAAATTGCTCAGCACTCTTTATCGATGATTCGCAAGCTTTTGATAAAGTTTGGCATGAAGGCTTATTACATAAATTGAAGGAAAACTTACCAGCAAACACACACAAGCTGCTAGAAAGCTACTAAGTCGGTCGTCAATTTATTATTGAAGAAGGAAATTTCTTAAGGTCACCTCAGCCCATTGGCGCTGGAGTCCCACAAGGCAGCATCCTGGGCCCTCTATTATACTCAATTTATACTTCGGACATGCCAACAAGCAACTACACCCATACTTCAACATTTGCAGACGATACAGCTTTTCTAAGGGTCCGCGAAAACCGTTATGAAGCATCTCGTTACTTACAGCATCATATATTTCAACTAGATATATAGTTAAGACAATGGAGGATAATGGTCAATGAGCAAAAATGCGTACATATAACATTAACCTTACGCCGGGAATCTTGCCCCCTATTTCAATCAATATTCAAATAATTCCTCAACATTCGCAAGTAAAATATCTCGGTATATATCTGGATCGGAGATTAACGTGGAAAAGCCATATAGAGGCAAAATTAACTCAAATGAAACTAAAAGCCATCCAAATTCATTGGCTTATTGGAAGAAAATCCGTCCTTTAAGAACTGGTTGACCACGCGCCTATGGATACTAAAACGCACATTGGTTCAGGTCGGGAGACCAACTATTGTTATGTACCACGTGGACCTCATGGACAAATTCAAAGGCGCCAATATAAACTTCTTAGAATAATCACAGCCGTTCCCTGGTATGTTAAAAACTCAAACATTCATAAGGATCTCAATGTGGCATTAGTAAAAACTATGATTACAAAATATGCAGTAAATTATTTAAAAAAGCTTGAACAACACCCAAATCCACTAGTTCGAAATATTTTAAATCATGGCCAGCGTTACCATTGGTGCCACTAAAGTGGCAATTTGCCACTTTTTGGACTGCTTGGATACCATTTGGCCACTTTTACAAAATGCACCCAAATGTGGTAGTTTTTGTGATTCTTGCCACTTTTTTGATACTTTTTACGTTAGGAAAATATACTTTTTTTCTTTCTGTTTTATTATAACTCCCAGCTTTAATATCAGTAAAACTGTTTTAATATATGTATATGTAAGCAAGTTTATATGAAATTTTTTTTCTTGTTATGCGTGGTTAGCTGAAAATCGGTTGAATAAACTTTCTATTAACCTATTTTATTTATTATGAATAAGGGGGTAAAGATATCTCGCATATATATATTGGTCGTGAAGCAGAAACCTAAGTTTTTACGAAAAATTGATAACAAGAATTGATATAAAAAACAAAAAGCTCAATATATTAAAGTATTTAAACCCATTATTTATAGTGTCTAATATAGATATAAACTATTTCGAATAAGTTTCAGAGTTTAAAGTATAACCGACGCAGATGCCTTTATACACGAATTTAAACTTTTAGAGAGTAAAGTAAATGACGCGAATTATTAAAAACATATTTAAAATTTCGAATGCTGAAGATTTTTGGCGTGAAATTGGAACATTGAAAAATAGATTTGATGAGTATACCTGTATATATATTCAAACTTGTACATTTCTCATATTTTTACATTGTCACACAATAGTGCTTCTACTGAGCGTGTTTTTACTAAGTAAGCTTTAATCAAAAATAAAGTAACAAATAGGTTAAAAGTAAATACTTTCGAATCCATGCTTTTATCGTTAATGTTGTAAGATACTAGCCTTGAAGATTGGGTTTCAGGTGAAGACATTTTACGAAAGTATAGAAGTCGTTTTAAGAACAATTAATTTTAAAAAAATTTGTATGATACTGACCATTAATAAATAACACAGGACGACATTGAAAGAGTTTGTTTAACCTACTGATTCTTATATTTTTGAAATGCTAAAGTCGAATATGAGCGCAGTTTTCTCCCATCACGTCACATTTATCAGATACACCAATTATTTTAATTTCGGAAGATGTTTTGTACCGCAATTAATAACAAAATCTAGTTTTAAAGTTTTTAAAGTCTATAAACCTGATTACAAAAATCTTAAGCATATTTTCGTTTTTTTTTTTTTTTTGCTATAGGATTTCTTGTTATTATCCGATTTTAGCAGCGAGGCTTACGGTGTCGACAAAAACATTTCTTTCGCATATTTATAAAAAACTAAAATTTGTTTTTGTTTTCAATACAAATAAACGAAAGAAATGTCCTTGTCGAAATCGTGGGCCTACAACTTTTGTAATTACGTTGACTGTAGAATAAAATTATAAAACTATGGATTTTGTTATTAATTGTGGCACAAATCATCTTCCGAAATTACAGTAATTGGTGTATCTAATAAATGTGACTTGATGGGAGAAAACTGCTCATATTCGGCCAAAGCATTCTAAAAAACATAAGAACCTGGTGGAATGGGCAAATAAATTTCAAAACAGTTTTTAAATGCAGGTAGACATGTCTTTAATAAATCAAAGAAACTGTATTCAGAAGGAAACGTTTTTGAATTTCCAAAACATT
Organism: Pollenia angustigena; assembly: GCA_930367215.1. NCBI lineage: Eukaryota > Metazoa > Arthropoda > Insecta > Diptera > Polleniidae > Pollenia > Pollenia angustigena. Next base: position 140,675,673 of record OV884056.1, on the reverse strand, counting down.
AAAGTAAATATGTTTTTTATAAAAATTACTTCTCGAGAGAAATATTTACAAAATGAGCCAATTGTAAGTAAGTATGTATGTCTATTGATATACATACGATCAGTTGTTTTTTAGTGTATATAATTACTATACAATGTTTTTTGTTATGTTTTTATACCATTAAAAATTATAACAAATAGAAAAAACGTAAAAATACATAATGTGGTGTACTTATTTTAATTTTAAAAGATGTGCCCATTTTTTTTAAATCCTCTTTTTGGTGCCACTTTTTTGTAGATATCCCCTTGTTTTGGTACTTTTTAAAAGTATTCGGTATGACACTGATCATGGCGGCCACACTCGCTTAAGAAGAAGAGACACTGCAGCACTTTCCCAATCAGAAGAGCAACAAACACCTACATATGTGAACAGAAACCGTCATGACGAAATTTTTGTCTGGCGCTGGCAGGACATAAATAAAGTATTAGGATAAGATTTGTTAGTTCATATTTAATATATGAAGATTCAAAAAAAAAATAATGAAAAAAAAAACATGCAAAAAAAAGTTATGTTTACATTCTTTCTTTATAATCTCTCCATTACAATCAATTGTAAAAGGAGTATTAAGTTTTTTTGTTAAGGAAAGTTTAAGATATTTATGGACAAATGCATGGTGATAATAATAAAAAAAAAACATATGGAAAAATCGTGCGTTCGCGACCGGTACATAAGCCAATTAAACAAAAACCTAGATAGGTATTTTATTTTGTAAATATTGGATGGAGACCTACATTAATACACTTTTAAAATAAATTAATCACTTTTGAATAGTCCGTCCCATTACGCAGATTTTTACATTTCACTACTGTCAGCCAAAGTTGACTTCGATTTTGCGTACTTTCGTGACCACATCGAGTCGCAAAAAAAATGCTAGAAAAAGTTTTGTTTTCTATATTTTTTGTACATTAAAAGAGAACGAGCGTACGTTCGTGACCCCAGGAAATGCCCATATACAGATACAGATATTATCATCGTTCCTAACATAAAAAACAAAAACATATTTTTTTCATCACGATCTGGAACGTGACACACGCTCGCCTTTGAAGTGGGCTAAAATAAAGAAATATTAAAAATGATTTTTTTTAGATAGATATAGAGCAATTGCAATTTCTGATATATAAGCAATAAACATGGTATCACGAACGGGACATAGCGTAATTTTTGAAAGCGACTTTTTTTAACTTAAATTAATTTCTACTGATGATTGGCATATTGAAAAATTTTTGTTCCTCCTTCTTTAAAAAACCTTTAAAAATGGAAATATTTTCCTACCACGTTTGTAATAAGTTCAAGTGTGAATTGTGTTAACTACGAAAATGTTAATTTTTATTATTTTATAAATATGCATAGATATTTTTTGGGATGTAGTATTAACTGAGCCATTGAGGCAATTGGCTTCATAAAAAAATTTTCTCAGTCATTTGAATTTTAAAATATTAAAGTTTTGAAGTAAATTTTAAATAGACTCATATATTGGATATGCATTTTATATTTTACCTCAAAATAAAGAGACAGCTTAAAAATTCAATAGCCTTAATGGGTAACTCGGTAGTATGGCAGCTCGCCTTGCTTTCAAAGTAAAAGGTTCAATTAAAGAAATCAAAATTAAATAAAATTATCAAATACTAGCTGATTCGATAGACGTTTTCCTATCCTAATCTCAACAAATTTGTTTGCGATTGTTTTGTGAATACTGAAAAGCTATTGTAAATGTTTAAACAAAGTAAAAAGAGAAAAAATAACGTATTTTTGAGTGATCATTGTTGTATGACATTTATGTTATCACTACTTTAAAGTTCAAACTTATGTTGTTTGGTTTACCACGTCTAAGCACTGCAACAATTAAGGAGGAATTCAAAAACTCTTTCAATATTAAACCAGCTAACGCAAAGGAAATGTTCACTTCAAGATTCAACACGGGTAATACTTTGTTTTTGCTGTTTAAGGTAAAATTAATTTGTGGTTTTGTTGTTCACTGAAGCAATCCAATTCGTCGTTCAAAAGGCCCTACACAATGCTCCAAGTATGCCATGTGTGGACATGGATCTGCAAATTGCTTAAGATCAGCTGTTTGTTTGCGAAGTGATGGTTTACAGGACTACTCGACTTGCCAACTTAATAAAACACTTACAAATGGTCCTGTAATTAATAAATGTTTTAACTGCATAAAAAGGAAACCAAAAAATGGTAAATCATCGCGCAGATGACCCACAGTGCCCTGCTAGTAAAGAATACTTAGAGATTCGGAAGAAAGTTACCACCAAAAGCCAGCCAACGAGTTCGAGACGAAGGAGCGATATACAAATTTATTTCTCAAATGAAGAGTTATACGAAGGGAGAACTGAAATGACAAGCAACCGGAAAAACAAGGTAAAAGTATAAAAATTGTTTCATTTGCTGAAATAGCTGGCTCAAGTAATAAAAGTGTAGAAAATTACTCTCTGACAAATGAACAAATATTAGATTTTTACCTAGAGGCCGTAGATGCTCTAGAAAAATGCAAGACAAAATATGGTAAATTAAGATTGCTTGCTAGCATACGCAGGCATGTTATATAAAAAACTTTATATTACAATGGATAGATTACAAATAATGCATTGGAACGCCCAGGGTTTAATCACCCCTGCTGCTATTATAGAATTGTAACAAGTTTTTATTCAGAAACGAATAGATATTGTTTTCTTAAATGATACATTTCTTAAACCACAACACAAACTCAAAATTAAAGATTTTAAGGTCTATTACTTGATTTAACAATAATTCCTTTAAATTAAACAATAAAATACCTAGGCATTTTTTTAGATAAAAAATTAACATTTAAGTATCATGTTTTTCAAACGTGTGATAAAGCTATACGATGCGGCAGAGCGCTATTTCCGCTGCTAACCCGTAGGTCAACGCTCAATTAAAAAATGAAAACATGACTTTACAAAATGGGTACACGTTCTATTATGACTTATGGATGCCAAGAGTGGTCAAAAAGGCACGCAAAAACCTACATTAAAAAACTCCAAGTATTACAAACTTAGAATTTAAAGATTATATACAACTTACCTAGGAGATTTCCCACTAATAGACTTCATAGAAACTATAATCAGGATATGTTTACAACAGTAATTAATAATATTACAGAAAGATTTGAAGAACGAAACAGGTCTTCAAATTTTGCTTTAGCAAGAAATTTAGAAAATTACCACATTATTCAACTTAATCACGAAGCTGATGGAAGCATTAACTAACAATTAATAAAATTTATAAAAGGTTTTTATCTGTCTTTTTTGTTATCTTGTAAATAATTTATAAAGTGCGTATTTTTTGTTTCCCTAAAAAAAAGTTTAACTTTTGTTACATTACTTTTTAGTAAATACTCAAACAATGTTTGTATAAATATTCTTTATATTTTTAATTGTAATGATGATAGTATTTATATATAAATCGGCTAAGGTAAAACAGTTAAGAACACTTTCCTCCTCTGTATGTCAACCGATTTGAACAAAATATACACCATTTAAGAGGTATTTACTCAAAGAAGTGCACAATGTATATTTTATTAAAATCTGTTCAATAATTTCAGAGCTATAAGCGTTCAAAATTGTTACTAACACAAATGCAAAATAAATAAATAAAAATTTATTTTCAACTACCCAGCGGTAAATATTGAAAGGACCTCAAGTGGCAGGCCTTTTTTAAGGCCTCTATACTCCTTTCTAAAAGATTCGCTTCGCATGATATCCTGCCTTCAGAAGTATGCCTTCTAGAAGGCATAAACTTCTCTTTAAAAGACCTTCTGAAATATTCAGTACACATTCGCTACTCCCTTCTTTGAGAATGGAGAAAGGAAGGTGTTCAGTTTTATTTACTTTCTATTTTTAGTGACCTTCCTTACTCCCTTCTTTGGGAAGGGATCGAAGTTGTTTTTAAAGGAAGTGTGAAAGGCCTTGAACCCAATGACAACCTGTATAAAAAAATAAATGAGTATGGAATGCGGCGAGAAGGGCTTCTGACTGCTAAATAAGGCCTTCTATTAGGTCTCTTTACTCATTCTAGTTACCGCTGGGTATTTTGGAATATTTCGACTATATAAATCAGACCAGGCAAAACTGTTAAGAACGCTTTCTTCCTTTGTTTGTCAACCGATTTGAACAAAATATACACCATTTAAGAGGTATTTACTCAAAGAAGTGCACAAGGTATATTTTATTAAAATCTGTTCAATAATTTCAGAGCTATAAGCGTTCAAAATTGTTACTAACACAAATGCAAAATAAATAAATAAAAATTTATTTTCAACTATAATAAAAAGTAAGGATCGATTATTCGACATTTTTCAGAAACCGGTTTTCGAATATTTCGACTATATAAATCAGACCACGCTTTCTTCCTTTGTTTGTCAACCGAATCTCTGTGGGGAGAAAAAGAGGGGAAATATGGGAACTAAATTTCTTTTTTTTTACTTTTCTGTGCTTCATGTGATAATTTTTAATTTTCAATAATATAGAACTTAGAAACATAATATTATAGGTGTAGGATCCTAAGTGAGTGATAACCTTTAAGATAAAAAATGCTGGTATTTTTTGTTTTTCATCTGGAACCTTTTGAATTTTCGTTAATATTTAACCTATAAAGATAAAATTGTACATTAAACTGGGTGAATAAGAACATGTAAGGGGAGCTTTCGCTTTTGGTACTTTTTCGTTCTACATCTGGTTCTTTGATTAATTTTCGTTAGTATTAGACATAGAAACATAAAATTAAACGTGCAACGTCCTGAGTGGATGACAATATATAAAGGAGACTCTTTGATATTTTTTTGTTTTTCAATTGGTTTTTTTTATACTGAACTTACAAAATTAAATTACTCACGTAGAAGATAAAATATGAACCGGAGGTTGGTCGCCCGCCAAATCGATCCACTTTGAAAGAACAAATAAATGCTCGAAACAAATAAATTCATATTTGCTTAGATGAATTATGTTTTCTTCATATTTACAAAAAAAAAAAAATCATGGTCGAATTTTGACCATAAGGCGAACACTAGTACTAATAAATATATATATTTTTTTATTTACAAATAAACAAGATAAAAGAAATTAATTTTTATTTATGTACATATGTATATTAGAGCGACTCCCCAAAAAAGTGCTCGTACCCTCCTAAAAATTAACCTTGGACTTTTTTAAGATGACATTTTAAATATTTCGGCTGCAGCTTTGACCTCTCGTGAGGTAGACCAGTGTGAAAAAGGGTTTTTTTTTCATGTTTTGATAATTTGAGAATCTGTTTTCTTACCAATATATACAAACCTTTCGTAAGATAGGTGTGTATACGTGTCCAACTGTATATACAATTTGTCCAATGACGATCATCCATGTCCTTTTTTTAAGGATTTTTTGTAAAAAAAACGGGTTTTGAATTTTTTGTTCGGGGTTGTTTGAAATAAAAGTGCCAAATAAACATATTTTAATCTTTAGTCGATTTACTTATTTACGTGTCTCAGCTTTTTTATCTCTTGGCAAGTATATCATCTTTATATGTAAATTGGAAAAGGTTTCCTGATGATCTGGCCTAAGCAACCAGTGAAATGCGCATAGAAGCTAGCTTTCCCTCAACAAAAAATTTCAGTGTATTTATCAAATATAAAAAATTGGGAATTTAGCACGTCATACAAAAATCTTAATAATAAATTTTGTGAATATTATTTTTGTCAAGCTAATAGGGCCTAAATTTCTTCAATGTAAATAAAATTCAATTTTTAATTACAATATTTTGTTCCCGACGTTTCGTCGATTGTTTGTCGACTTTTTCAAGGGATTGTCTATTTAAAAATTATAAAAACAATAAAATAAATACAATAATGTACCACATAAACATTAAAGACTTACAAAATGAAAATTTAATCACATTAAAAAGTTTTAGGCCCGTTTTCACAACTTATCGATAGCTTAAAGTAGACTTTAAACAACCTTATAAAAACTGTTCCATTATTAAAACTTTACTTTAATCAAAAGTGAGCGATAAAGTAAATTAAGGTCCATCCTACCTGGTAGGTAAAAGTAAAGTTGCACTAATGGAACACGTTTTATACGTCCGATAAAATCCTACCTTTAGCTATCGGTAAGTTGTAAAAATGGGCCTTAGTTGTACTCAGGATCATACAAATATAAAAATTAATTTTAATATTTAAAAAATACATATTACTTTAAACTTTAAATATATCACAGCTTAAGTAATGGCAACAATATAGCTCGCATTTATTTTGTTCGTATCTTCCTTCAAATTCATTGTTCTATTAATTTGTTGTTGGATTCTTAGGCTTTCAATTGTGTTCCTCTTTCTTTCTTTATTTTCTTTATCTAGAATTTTTACATCATCGAACCTAATTGTGTGACCAGTATGTAGGATGTGATGTGCTAGTTCTGTTGTCTCTTTTCTCCGCATTATATCCATCTTGTGTTCTCCCATTCTTGTCTCCAGTGTACGTTTTGTTGTTCCTATATAAATTAGCTCGCATGGCTGTTTGTCATTTCCTTTACATTGTAATTCGTATACAATGTTGCTTTGTTTTTGTTTATTAATTGGCGCCTTAACTCTAGAAAAAATTGTACTTAATGTCAAATTGGGTTTGTATGCAAAACAGATGTTTTTTGTTTTTATTGACGACCGTATATTATTATTATCGGTTAACCCAGGTATGTATGTATTTTACACTGTAAAATTTGTTCTCTTCTTTTTCTATGTTTGCAGATTTGTTGTGGTTATTTTTGTCCTTATCCAATTGCTTAATCGTATTGTCTATCAATGTAGATGTGAGTTTGGTGGGAAAGCTATTGTTTTTTAAAATGTTTGTTATAATGTGTTTGTTTTTATTATGAAATTGTGTATCACATATGTTGTATACCCTAGAAATAAAATTTTTTGCTGTGTTTATAATTTGATTTTTGGGTTGTGTCGCGTAGTAATTCATTAACCTTCCTGAAGATGTTTCTTTAGTGTACCAATCAAACAGAATCTTATCATTTTTGCGTATAATTTTTGAGTCTAAGTACGCGATTTCTCCGTTTTTCTCAATCTCAGTAGTAAATTGTATTTTAGGGTGTTGTTTGTTAAGAATTGACAGAATTGTGTCCTTGTCTTCTATGCGAGTTATCGCCAAAATGTCGTCTACATATTTGGCGATATATTTAATGTAAATATTTTTATTTTCTAGTTCAGTAATTGCATCGTCAAATAGGTTGTCAAGTATGATATCCGCTAGAGTGGGTGATAGTGGGTTCCCCATTGGCATACCAAAGATTTGAGTATAAATATTTTCACCAAACATAAAATAATTATTGTCATTTAGACAAAATTTGAGTATTCTTAAAAATTGTGAGCTGGACATCTTAGTATGATTTTTAATAATACTCCATTTTTTCATAATTGTGTTTATTGCCGTCTGAATTGGGATGTTCGTTAATAGTGAAATCACGTCAAAGGATATCATAGTTTCATTATTGTTAATTTCACGCCGCTCAGTTGCTCCTTTACCCGTAGCGAATTTTTAACATTATATTTGTCAGAAATTATGACTTTAAGAATATTACCAACGTATTTTGATAATTGGTAACATGGTACTTGAACTGACGACACAATAGGTCGTAAGGGTGTCCCTTCCTTATGTATTTTCGGTAAGCCGTATATTCTAGGTGCAGCAGCCGCAGAACAAAGAAGTTTACGTTTTTCACCTGTATTAGTAATATTATTTTTGTAGAGATCAGAAATAATGGTATTGTTTTGTTTCTGCAGTTTGTCAGTTGGATCTGCTCTTGAAATTCTGTAGGTGTTTTTGTCTCCTATAAGTGCTTGCATTTTCCCCTCATACTCATTTTTATACATAGCTACCGTCTTATTTCCTTTGTCCGCCTGTATAATAATTATGTCGTTATATTTTCTTAAAAGTTTCTTAGTTTTCTCAAAAATTGTCAGGATAAACTTATCCTTTTTAGTATTTTTAATGCTTCTTTTAAAAGCGGATACATGGTTTGCTAATTTTGTTCTAGCGACGTCCTTTTCTTTATCAAAATTCCCATCCATGGCCTGTATACATTGCTCTACATCAGCTATTATATATAATGGGGAGAAGTTATGTTTATCTATTGGTAATGCGAACTTTCTGCCAAGTGATAATATCCACTTACATTCCATCGGGATATCGTATTTCGTTTTATTTTCAAACCAATGGTTTGTAAATACTAATCCATGTAATTTGAACTGTTTTTCTTTTAGTGTAGTTAATTTTCCAATGTGTTTCTCCTTAACATTTTTCACTATTTGTTTTGATCTGTCTCTTTGTGTGTTAATAAATTTAGTGTGGTCCTCTTCTGTTATCATGTTTTTAATACCAATATTTAAGTGATAGAGTTTACGTTTAATTAATTTAATATTTGTATTAGTCTGTGAAATTTCCCAGTTCAAAATTTTCTTATGGAAATTGTGTTCTATTGTTCTTAGTTTTCCTTTTATTAATGTACATTCAAAAAGATTTCCAACCTGTTTAGTCGTGTTCTTTGTATGGTTTGGGGTTATTCCGTAGCTTCTGCATGATAAAATAAATTTTAACCTTTGTTGTTGTTGTGTTAGTCTTTTTGTTTCGTTGCAGTATTCTTTTAATGTTCTACATGTCTCATTGTCATATTTGAGTGCTGTGTGTATTCCCGTAAATAACTTTGATAATATACTTGCATGTGCCCGTGCAGAAAACTGAATTGCCAAATTGGTTTGAAACAATTTGTTTTTTAATTTTGTTTTTTCTTTTTACCCACTTACAACTACAATTCGAGTCGGAAAGAACCCAACCAATTGTAGGGGGATGTAAGAAAAGATAAACTTACTGTTTATTGTTGGTGTTTTGTTTAAGCTTTGATATTGTTACAAGTAAGACTTAAACTGTTTGAAATTCTTATTCGCTTTAGGGTTTTATTTGTACTAGTCTAAAATCTAAGTATATAAGGATTTATTTGTTTCAAGCATTTATTTTTTCCTTCAAAGTGGATCGCTTTGGCGAGGGACCAACCTCCGGTTCATATTTTATCTTCTACGTGAGTTAATTTAATTTTTTAAGTTCGTTATAAAAAATACTAATTGAAAAACAAAAAAGTATCAAAAATTAATCAAAGTGTCAGCTGTTGAATGAAAAAGTTCCAAAAAGCTCCCCTTACATGTTGTTATTCACCCAGTTTAATGTATAATTTTATCTTTATAGGTCGAATATTAACGAAAATTCAAAAAGTTCCAGAAGAAAAACCAAAAATACCAGCATTTTTTATCTTAAAGGTTATCACTCACTCAGGACCCTACACCTTTAATATTATGTTTCTAAGTTCAATATTATAGAAAATTTAAAAATTATCACATGAAGCACAGAAAAGTAAAAAAAAAGAAATTTAGTTTCCCGTATTTCCCCTTTTTTCCCCCCATAGAGGTTCGGTTGACAAACAAAGGAATAAAGCTTTCTTAACTGTTTTGCCTGGCCCAATTCATACATAAGATTTATACAGTCGAAATATTCGAAAACCGGTTTCTGAAATATGTCGAATAATCGATCACCCTAATTTTTTATTATATGATAATTGAAAAAAAATTTTATTTACATATTTATTTTAAATTTGTGTTACTAGCAAATTTGAACGCTAATAACTCTGAAATTATTGAACAGATTTTAATAAAATATACATTGTGCACTTCTTTGAGTAAATACCTCTTAAATGGTGTATATTTTGTTCCAATCGGTTGACATACAGAGGAGGAAAGTGTTCTTAACTGTTTTGCCTTAGCCGATTTATATATAGATAATATTTTTAGCTTTTCTAAAATCTTTGGAAAAGGTTTCCTGATGATCTGGCCTAAGCAACCAGTGAAATGCGCATAGAAGCTAGCTTTCCCTCAACAAAAAATTTCAGTGTATTTATCAAATATAAAAAATTGGGAATTTAGCACGTCATACAAAAATCTTAATAGTAAATTTTGTATTCCCGTAAATAACTTTGGTAAATAATTTAGATTTTCGCTCTGGAATATATTTTGTAGTAACTCTAATATGATAGCGGATTTAGTTTCTAGATCATTTATGGATGAAAATAGGACTAAAGAAGAAAAAAAAAGAAATGATCCACGACTTGAATTTTTTTTTTTTGCAAAAAAAAAATATGACGCCAAAAAGTCGTGGATCATTTCTTTTTTTCTTCCGTTAGTCCTATTTTCATCCATACATGATCTAGAAACTAAATCGATATTCAAGTAAGCAATCAAAACAAAAATAGATTTTTACCACGGCATTTCTGTTTTGTTGTGGCGGTGGAATCAATGGCTCCAATTTGACTTTGCCACTTGCGCAACACAACCCAGGAGGTTCGTTTCTATATTTGAATGCCTTACATTATGGGCACAAAGCTGTCATCGTGCCAATGGCAACGAAATGGTCTGCACTGTAATCAATACTGTATTGTCTTGTAGACGGATTCGTCAATTGTGCTCGGCTGGTTACAGAAAGATCCCAATACACTTAAGACGTTCGTTGGAAACCGCGTTGGACAAATTCTCAGCGTTGCTAGCGCCAAGCAACGGAAACATGTTAAAAACTTTAGGAAATCCCGCTGTTTTACGTAGTAGATGCTGCGCTCCACAAGAACTCTTACAGAGTATCCTCTGCTGGAATGGGCTACCTTGCCTAAAACAACCTGGCTAACACCCACCGTATTATTGGCGGCATTGTAATGCGACTAAAATAATTCATTTTGAAATTACCTTATAACCGTTTGTCACTTCAAAACTCACCGTTTTTCGTAGGTATATCTGTAAATTTGTTTGAGATAAAACGTTGAAACTTATTACAATTCATGAAACAATTGCGATGAACTTACAACTGAATTAAGAAATTCACTTTTTCAGAAACACTTTAATATTTTTTCAATATAATCGTAATTGGCTTGAGTCACAATTTGACAATAACCAGTCGAAGAAAATTTCCACACGTAGCAAAATAAATTGGAATGTAAATAAAACCATGCCAGTTTTGGACAGATCGCGAAACAACACAAAAGCAAGAACAAATGAGTGCATACACAAATTATGATTTATACAACAAAAAAAAAAAAAAAAAACACAATTATATTCATACAAAAATCCCATAGAAAAAAGTACTAACTTTCCAATTGCCGGACACTTTTCTAATTTTTCTTTTCCCAAAAACCTTATAAGGACTATAACTAACATTTAAGAAAGCAATAAGTCGTTCGAAGTCGTATTTTTTTTCTCATTATTTATTTATTGAATTTTCATATATTAAATATGAACTAACAATAATTAATCAAATCTTAACCTAATACGTTATTTTATGTCCTGCCAGTGCCAGACAAAAACTTTCTTCACGGGTTCTGTTCACTTTTATAGGTGTTTATCGCTCATCTAATTGGGTAAGTGCTGCAGTGTCTCTTCTTCTTAAGCGAGAGTGGCCGCCATGGTTTAAAATATATCGAGCTAGTGGATTTGGGTGTTGTTCAAGCCTTTTTAAATATTTTATTGCATATTTTGTAATCGTAGTTTTAACTAATGGCATGATCCTTATGAATGTTGGAGTTTTTAACATACCAGGGAGCGGCTGTGATTATTCGAAGAACTTTATTTTGGCGCCTTTGAAATTTGCCGATGCTGTGCCCCATAGTTGAATACCGTAGCACCAGATAGGCTTTAAGATAGAGTTGTAAAGTAGAAGCTTACAATCGAGACTAAGGACAGAATTTCTTCCAATAAGCCAATGAATTAGAATGGCTTTTAGTTTCATTTGAGTTAATTTTGCCTCTATATGGAATTTCCACGTTAATCGCCGATCCAGATGTATACCGAGATATTTTACATGCGCATGTTGAGGAATTATTTGATTATTGATTGTAATAGGGGGCAAGATTCCCGGCGCAAGGTGAATGTAATATGTACGCATTTTTGCTCATTGACCATTATCCTCCATTGTCTTAACCATATTTCCAGTTGAAATATATGATGCTGTAAGTAACGAGATGCTTCATAACGGTTTTCGTGGACGCTTAGAAAAGCTGTATCGTCTGCAAATGTTGAAGTTTGTGTGTAGTTGCTTGTTGGCATGTCCGAAGTATAAATTAAGTATAATAGGGGGCCCAGGATGCTGCCTTGTGGGACTCCAGCGCCAATTGGCTGAGGTGAACTTAAGAAATTTCCTTCTTTAATAATAAATTGACGACCGACTAAGTAGCTTTCTAACAGCTTGTGTGTGTTCGCTGGTAAATTTTGCTTCAATTTATGTAATAAGCCTTCATGCCAGACTTTATCAAAAGCTTGCGAATCATCGATGAAAAGTGCTGAGCAATATTTTTTTTCTTCAAATGCTTTTCTTATGACATTTACTATTCGATGAGTCTGCTCGATTGTGCTGTGTTTTCTTCTAAATCCGAACTGATGGTTTGGAATACATCTATTTTCACTTAAAATTGGTGTTAATTTTGAAACTAATAATTTCTCAAACAGCTTTGACATATTTGATAATAAGTTAATAGGCCTATATGACTCAACTTTTGTATGATCTTTACCTGGCTTTGGTATCATGGTAACTAAGGAAACCTTCAATTTTTGAGGATAAAATAGCACTAAAAATAAAAACAATAATTTTCTTTGCTATGCGAGGTAGCTCTAAAAGCATTTTATTACTGATCTTATCAAAACCAGGTGCCTTCTTAGTGTTTAAGTCACAAATAGCTTTTTCGATTTCTCTTATCCCAAATCTGAAAGGAATAGCTGCTCTAGCAGCAACAGGTGGTAACTCGACCGGAATATCGTGAAATATATTTGGGGTTAATACGTTTTTTAAATGATTGACAAACATATTTCCTTTTTCAACATCATTTCTTGCCCAACTTCCATTCAAGTTTCTTAATGGTGGTTTAGAGACAACTGGCCTTTTTAGATTTCTAGCTGCACGCCATAATGAGTAGTCCGATTGTAGAGTTGCATCAAGTTCCTTAAGATATTTTTCTAGAGAAGCCATTTTTGAGTCTGCAGTAACTTTCTTAGCTTTTTTGTACACTCTTTTAGTAAGTCTTTAAGTTGAGGGGATCTGTGCACTTGCCACTCTCTTCGAGCTCTCCTTTTTTCAGACAAGAGACACTCGACATCTATGGAATATATTTTAATATTTTTTGTTTTTTTTTTTGGGGGCAATACTATCACTTCATAAACCACATAGAATCCACTGAACATACCTAATAATGTACAATCGCCAACATGTCGTGTACAACCGGCCAAGATTTCAGCTTAATGTTTTTATTTTTTTCCTTAAATAATTCATACATTTTCACAATTTCATCATTAAAATGATTAAAATAATCTTCTGATAACTTTATAAAAGTGTTTTTATCCATTTTTAATACTTTAAAGAAATATAAATTTGTTTGATTTTTTTGTGTGTTTGTTGTGTGTTTTTTTTCTTAATCATCTGTCATCATAATCATCTCAAATGTAATGTCAACATTTTGCTTAAACGCGTTTAAAACCCCAAGTGTGAACTTAGCATTACATACATTGCACAATTTTTTGGTCTTAGAACCCCTAGTGAAATTCAATGCAAAAAACATTCGTAGAACATTTAAACCTTTAAAAGTGGCGGTTAAGTATACTTTTGTGTAAGAATTGGGAAAAAGAACACAAATGACCCCTTAAAATAACAGTTAGAGGGTTAATAAATTCTAAGAAAAGAATTGCCATACGATTCTACTGAAGACATCTAAAATTAGTTTTTAGCTCAGAAGTACATTTAGCATATGTTTTTTTTGACTTATACCAAACGCATTTTCAAAAAATTCAAAAACTTTAGGGACCCATATTTCGGGAGCGCGAGCTAACTTTTCAAAACCCTTTCTACTTTCATTTCGCGATGCAAGTGTTGAGGCTGGCGGCGATGACCCGAATTTTGTTGCACAGTGTTGTTTAATCATACAATTATCAGCGAATGATTTGGATTTTAATTCTCTTTTAGCCATATTAACAATAGTTTTCTATATTTTAAACAGCCAAGGAAATATTCAGAATATAGGAGAGTTAATTTTTTTTAAAGAAAAATTAATGCTATTTTTGTTTTAAAAAAGTCATAAAAAAATTATAAGAACAAAAATTGTACATACATATACAGTATAACCCGGTTAATTACCCCATGCTTAAATGCCTTTCACGCTTATTTACCTCGAGTTTTAAATCCCCGATTTTTTTCTTCCATTTTTTAGACAAAAATCCACGTTTAATTGCCATACGCTTAATTACCCGATTCGGATAATTGCCTTAAAAATTTAACTCCCAAAACAAAATTATACCTAAATTTCATTCGTTTAATTGCCTCAGTACTATTTGACAAAAACACAGCAAGTAATGTAACCAAGTTTTACATGTTAATAATTTGAAAATATGCACTAAATTTTTTTTTAAAAAATATGCCTAAAAAACAAAATGTGGCTTGATTAAAAGAAAAATATTCAACAAATTAATATTTGCATTAAGATATTTTGTCTTGAAGAGATTAAACTTTGAAGTTTGCATGGGGACTATGTTTCGTTTTTATGACAATTAAACGTATTTACCCAATTTTATCAAATTATCTAAAAACTACTACCTTAACTTTTCGCACAAGGTTTACATGGACATACAACCAGCAAGATGGATGGACGGACGGACGGACACGAAAATATTACCTAAACAAGTGTTTCTGATTCGATCGTTTACTAAACGATGCGTCTAGGTTTCTATGTTATAAGTTGCGAAAAACATTTATCTTCAACAAAAACTTGCTTTGGCTTAAAATTGTACAGTGAAAATTTAATGTAGGTGGCGAAATTAAGGCAACAGAAAACTCAACTGTTAACCAGATTTTGAAGCAATTTTTTTATTTATTTTTTAAAAACTTAAAATATGTGTGCAATAAAAATGCAGCAATGGCTACAATATGGAAATTATTTACAAACAAATCGATACCAAAATTCATTAAAAGCTCTAAACGCATAAATATATTGTTTCTGCTTTCTTTGGTCGCACTTTTATTTACGTCTTCCATGTGTAGTAGTAGGATATGACAGGATATCTCAGAAAGCACTACAGACAAAATTTAAGACAACAAATCCCATTGCTTTTTATTGCTATCTCTTAAGATTAAGCTGATACAGGTAAAAATTCCTTTCTTAAATTTTTTCATACATCAAAGTTAAGTTATCTTGTAAATAAATACGTCTAATTACCTCACTGAGGTATTTAAACGAATTCGCTTAATTACCTCAATGAGGTAGTTAACCGTATTCTTATTATTACCTCAACGAGGTAGTTAAGCGTATTCGTTTAAATGCTTACCCCGCATAATTACCCAAAAATATTGGCATTTTTGTCGAGGTAAATATCCGTGGAATACTGTATGTATATAATTTATTGAAAAGCTTAGTATATAATGTATAAAATAAGCCATTAATTATGAAAATAATTATTCTATTCAGAATTCATTGAAGTTTTTATTTACAATACGTATACATAAATTTTTTGAACGTGATGTAAATGCAGTGTTACATAAAAAATCAAATTTTGCGATTTACTGCGGATTTCTCCTAACAATAACCCTAAGAAAACTAAGTTTGGCGAATTTTGCCAATTTTCGCTGCATAATTGGCAACGATGATAAAAAAAATCTGACTACCCTGATTAATAGAGGGATAGTACATATACGCAATGGTATAAGCATACTTGCCTGCAAATATGTACATGTTTATACATAATTTATTCGCAATAAATACATAAGCTAGCCACGCATTACAAGAAAAAAAGTTTCATATCCCTGTAGTTAATGTCGCTGTCTTCTAGCTGGTTATAATACTAGCCCCTTTGTGACACAACAAGACCAAATGCCAGCCATATGACTGGCCACTTTAACAAGGGGATGTCTAAAATTGTCACCAAGAGGCCACAAAAAGACAGTTCATAAGCCGGTTCTTCTTGGCTTACCCTTAACTGTCTCCTTATACCAACCATAAATCTGTCGCAAGAAGGTTAGTTAATTAGCTGTGTCTACCAAACCATTCCCTTACTCTATAGTTAATGTGGCTGTCTCCGAGGTTGTTATAATACCAGTCCGAATGCTAGCCATATGACTGGCCACTGCCACCAAGAGGCCACAAAAAGACAGTTCATAAGCCGGTTCTTGTTGGCTTACCCTTAACTGTCTCCTTCTACCTGCCAAACCACTTCCTTAAAAAACCCCAAATCATTCCCTATTTTTTATGAAATAAAAGTAATTTTATAAAATTTTATAATTTATTTAACTTAAAAACAAATTATTTTGTTAATAAAACCATAGCATACATAATACATAATTAAATTTAACTTTCAGCTATTTGTTCTCTTTTAGTTTTATTTACATTAACAAATATTTCATTTTGAATTTTCTATCAACTTGTTTGATCAGCGGGGCTACCGCGTACTACGATTCGAAAAGCAAAATTTTTCGAAAGCAATTCCCGATTCGAAAGTCCAACCTTACTGCGTAACTCGTTCGAAACGAAGACAGAGTTGTATTTATAAACAAATGGGAAATTTGATTTAAAAATATCCCACAACAAAACAAATAATAAATCTATTCAATGTTTGAAAAATATTATTATTGTGTTTTTTAATAAAACATTTATTTTATATCAATTATAATATTATTAGGTTTAATTTGTTTGTTTTACACTATTATTTATCTTGAACTTTGTCATTTGCACTTTGTCACTAACAAAATAGCTTTCGAACAATTTCCTAACGCTTTTTACATAACTGACGCTCGTTTTCGTAATACGGAGTTGGAGTTTCAAAAGGGATGTTTTATTGTTCATAATAAAGAGTTGCCGTTACGAAAGGGACTTTTTGTTTTCGAAAAAGTATTAACACCTTCCGTTCATTCGAAACAAATAGTACGAAAATCGTAATACACAGTAAAAATTGTTCTAACTCGTAAATTATTTATTTCGAATCGAAATACGCGGTAACCCCCCAGTACTTAAAACCCAACTGAAGCGTAGTCAACTGTTGCCAAAAAACTCCCTTGTTGTTTTTGTTCTTTTTCTTCTGGTTTTTTTCTTGCATGTCTTCTTTTGACTCGCACATTCTTTTTCAATTTGTTTTCGCTTAAGATTAGAAATATTTGCATTCAACTATTGTACTGTTGTTGTTGCTTTTCTGATTGTGTTGTCATACGTTCTGTTTCTCTCACTCTCTCATAAAATGAACGAAATACTCAATGACATACATTTTTTACTATCCACCATCTTCGACACAAAAAGAAAGCTAAGTGCCAGCACAAAGTGACAGAAAGTTTTCCACAGTTTTAGAACCAGTCTTCCGAGTATAGGATCGATGTGGATAGTTTCATAACCATTCTTCAGAGTAAAGGATCAATGTGGATAGTTTTATAACCAGTCTACAGTGTTAGTACTGCCACTTTTGGGGTAAATTGTCACGAAAAGACTACAGGGATAAGCTTGCTTACATATGTATGTAGGCTGGAATTTTAATAAAAGAGAAAATAAAAAAATATTCTCTACATTTAGTAAAAGTATCAAAAAAGGGCAAGAATTGCAAAAAGTATCACATTTGGGTGCATTTTGTAAAAGTAGCAAAATAGTATCCAAAAAGTCGAAAAAGTGGCAAATTGCTATTTTAGTAGGACCAACGGTAACGCTGCTTGCATAAAGCACACAAAAAACAACGGATTAATGCACTCCTGAAATGTTCATGTTATCTCTCAGCATAAGAGCATGAAAGCTTTTTTTAATTTCTTTTGCCATTTTTAAATAAATCACTATCAAAAGAAAACATCGAAAATTCTTTAGTAACCGCTTATTTTAGAAAAATTTTACCCGATGTAATTTCTCATAGTTCTTGTTGAAAATTTCGACGAAAGGAATAGGAACATATTATTATACCTATTATATTTTTTTCAATAGATTGACATAAGAGCAATTCTTTTGTTTAAAACATCTTTGAACCTGCGTTAGATGCGAATTTATGCAAAAAGCATAAAAAACTTGACCTGTTCATTGTTATATTTGTTACGATCCCAACCTATAAGTGACTTAAAACGTCGACAGCTCCCATAACCGCAGAACTTACTGCCTGTTTTTAGAAAATGAAAGCGAAAATTCGTGTATGAAATTATATTTGGGTTGTTCACGGAAGGCTGATTATCATACATTTATTTAAATTTCATTAAATATATTTTGTTTTTGTTAATATAACTTCATAATTATATAACCTGATAATCTGCCTGGACCCAATTGAAAACAAAAATAAATTTTCGTATTTTGTTGTTGTTTTTAAAATAAATTCTCACATAAAATATTGTTTTTATTTTCTAAAAACAGGCAGCTTATATTCACAAAAAAGTCGTTTTTTTTGTACCAGTTCTACATAAAATTCTTAATATTTCAGGAAAAATCTATAACATGGAATCCCGGGATAAAGAAATTAATGAAACATTTAAAAAACAAAACAATAATATAGGACACATATTTAAAACATACTTAGGATAATTCATATAGTTCAGCGCAATGATTTTCTATATAAATTTGACAAAATTTAAAATAATTTATTTTTTCTTATTGTTTAGTATAAGAGTATGAGTGGTTTACATTTCAAAAGTTAATAACCAAACTTCCGAAAAAAATACTAAAAATGAATCTGGACAAAGGTTCAAAGGAATTACTTTGATGTTCACAAGGACAAAGATGTTTGAGGCGAAAGAAACAAAGAAAAAAACTATACAATGCTTTAAACAAAACAAAATAAAAGTAAACTATCTATATAAATTCAAATATAAAAAATTCTGATGAAAGCCTAGAAAAAAATATTAATAACAACTATAACAAAAACTCTATATAACGACTTTTCTATATATAATATAAACACCCTACAGATATTCCCTTTATACGTGCTACATTTGCATACAAACACCTTCAACCCATCCGTACACATGTACTTAGGAATGATTTTATGTGTTTGTGTGTTGTTTTAAGACTACAGTACTTGAATACTTGCTCATTCTTAATAGTAGTTGTTATTTTGGTATGTATCCTAGATATTACTAAAAAAATAAAACTAAACAAAAAAAAAAAATACACAAACACACATTCATACAAAGATAGATACTTATGTATGGGAATCGCCTCATGAACATTTTTTGCTGAAAAATCGTACTAACAGACTGCACAGTTGCTTATTTCTCTTCCATTTCTCTTCCAATGACAATGTGCTTGACATTTAGTCGGAATACCTTGTTTATAAAATTTCGGAAAACTGTTCATATTTGTGCATGCGAATTCCTAACTAAAATAGTTTAAAGTTCTAAAGGGAAATTGCTTAGAAATTTTTGGATTGTTGTCGGACAACGATAAAACTTTAACCGAAGATCAGAGAAAATACCGATACTTCTTCTAAAAGCCTGATCAAGCTATCGCAACACATACATGTACATTAGGGTGGGTCGAAAATATTTTTTTTCTCTTATCGACTTCTAATAGCGTAAAAATGTTGTATTTTTGTCTGCACTAGACCCCTGTAATATATAATTAATTTATTTTTAGTGTAACAGCCCGCGCATTGACCTTCAATTTTGTTAAATTTTGAATATAACAACAATAGCATTGTATTGCAGAAAAGCATATTACTGTATTTTATCGACTTGTAAGTTCGTGAAAATAGTATCAGAAGCATCCATAACTCTTTGCAATAAAAAATTAAGAGAAGGTTTAACATAGACGAAACTTAAATCAAGACGATAGATGCCTAGATTTTACAGTAAACAAGATTTTGTGACCAAAAAATGATTTTATTGTTTTCTGTTGTATACGAACCAAAGTTTTTTTTTTATACCCTTCACCTCAGGTGGAAAAGGGTATATATAAGTTTGTCATTCCGTTTGTAATTTCTGCAATATTGATCTAAGACCCTATAAAGTATATATATTCGGGGTCCTTATGAGGAGAGAACTTGATTTAATCATATCATGTCCCTCACCCCCACCCCCCTTTCAATTGTTTACATATACTAGCATAATGCAATATGATTTTCGTTATCACCCTTCTATATTATTTCATCTATTTGACGAAATAATTTTTACAAATAGAAACTAGGAATTTTTGTGTTTCTTTGCTACTTAAAAACTCGCCAAAAAAGATAAAAGAAAACAAACAAACACACAAACATGGCACAAACTATTTTGGTGAATATATTTAACAACTTTGCTATTGCGGTGAACAAAACATCAAAAGTAATTACAACTCAACTGTGTTGAATTTTGTGAACATTAAACGTGCCATTTTAATGAGATTCGATTAACGTTCCTTCATTGTTCAGTTGTCTAGGGGGTGTGTTAAGTTAGAAACTGAGAGTTCAATGGTTCGAATCTTGGTTTTTTAAAAAGAAATTTTTTTTTTAATATTTTTATTTTTTTTATGTTCCAAAAATTTAAAAAAATATTTACCAGTTTTCGCTTTTTAAATTTTATTTATAATGAAGTTTTAAGTATTGTAAATATGTATGTATATGTAAAAATTATTTAGTTTTTGTCTAGTTGCTATGTATTCTGCTCGCACAATGGTGAAGGGTATATAAGATTCGGCAGAGCCGAATATAGCACTCTTACTTGTTTTTAAGTTAAATTCAAAATAGTTTCAGTTTTAATTAATAATAATTGATAGTAAATAAAAAATTTAAATTTAAAAAATTTACTTTTCTTACATATTCTTAATTTTTAGGAGCTCTTGCGCGGGCTGAAGATGTGACTTTTTTTACTTTTTTTTTGCAGTTTTTATTTGTTTTGACGTAAGACAAAAAAATATTGCTATTAGAACATGATTCGAGAACTTTTATTTTTTCTCATACATCAGTGACCCAGCCTAATGTACATATATCAATCTTTACTACGTCATTGTAGGAAACATTCGAAGTAACATTTTGAAATAGGAAGAAAATAGTTAAAAATATATTGTTTCAAAATAAAACAAAAATTCAAAAATTATGGCTTACACTCAAATGAGTTTTTATGTGGGCGTTCTTTCAACGTGTTTCTCATTAACAGTTATACTTTGGCCCATATTATTGTTCTAAAGTATACTTTAGAAAAAGTCGACTTTATTTTTGACAGTGGATATGGGCCTATGTTTCCACTATGAGCAAAACAACTTGTCTTGAGCAAAACGTGTCAAAGTGTTTCCATTATGTGTAACTGGTTTTGGTTTTCGAAATCAGTTTGACATTTATGTTGTAAAAAACATGAAAGCCCAAAAAAATATGTGTTGAAAAAAACTATTTTTCTTTAACATGAAATTTTCTTGTTTGTTTTTTAATACACAGAATTACATATATACACAGGTGCACTTAATTTACTACCTTTATATTATATTATTTTATTATTTTTACGCTGCAAACAAATAAATCAGCTGAAGAGTTGCATAGACCTATTTAATAAGGCTTGATATTTTGGTAAATATGTCACTTTTTTCGAAATTGTCAATCACCAATAATGGATAACCCAAAGTCGTGTGCATAATTTTTGACATGTTTTGGAGCATAACTAGTTTTTGTTTGAGTTTTTCGAACATGAAAAATGTATGGGAAAACAAGTAGCAAACCATTTGTTTTGCTGCAAAACTAGATTTGTGGCCCAAAACATTTAAGTGGAAACGCCTTATTAAACTGATAAACAACATAAAAACATTTAAGTGGAAACGCCTTATTAAACTGATAAACAACATAAGCAAATAAAATTAGAGAAATTTATCAATTTGTTGCATGGTTTCTATTGGTGTTCGAAAATAAACAGAACATTATTTAGCCGATATCTGTTTTTTAGTGTTTATGTAGACAAACACTACCCTTAATACCGTTCGTTACTAATTTCAAGAAAGAGCCGAACATTATATAGTGCTCTGTTCTTCGTTAAAAACAGAAAAATTGTACTGATACTGTAGACAAACCTTATATTTTAATGTTCTATAATGTGTCTTTTTTTCATTGATAAAGACATGAAAAAAAATTTTTTAAGCAACGACCGCAGAACGGACAGCTTGTGAATGTATTGTGTTAAAATATTTGGCTGGCTTTTTGTTTTTTTTTTCGAGTATGAAATTTTGTTTGAAAAAATTTTTGGTTTTTTTTACATAAATGAGCCGAACCCAATGAAGTTTGTGGTTTAAAAAAAAAACCGAACGGAATGAAATGTTTTCAGCTTTTGTTATTTTATTTAATGATTTTCTTCACAAACACTATTAGCGCTTATGTTTTCCACAAATCTATCGAACCGAACACTAAGGAGAAATATTAAGTGTTTATTTTTTAACACTGGTTTCTATATAATAATCCAAGTAAAAAATTTCTCTAAGAGAATGAGCAGACAAAAAACAACCAACAAATATTATTGCTGCTCTTTTTATACCCTCCATTACCAGGGGTGAATGAAAGTATACCTGGCTTGTCATTAGGTTAGGCTAGGTTAAATGGGTAGCCGTCACGACGACGACTCAGTTTGGTCCTTATAGCAGTCCCTTTGTGATACCCCTAGCCAGTGACAAGAGTCAGCCGGTATCCACCAGACTATTCCCCAGAGGTCACTGCAGTCTCGAACCACCCCGATTCCCTGCAGAACAAGGAGATCGATTTCAGTCCCGCATTGGACAAATCGTCCAGACATGGCAATTCCGGTCTTCCAAAATGCCTAAACCTAATGCCCCCCAGACCAAGGCTTTGGCAGAGAAAGTGAAACACCTCCAACTTCTACAGCAGTCATTATACACAAGACCCATCCTCCTAGCGTGAGTCCCTATCACCCAGTGACCCGTGATGACTGATATCACTGTCCTTATACGGTCCCTGCCAAGACCGAGTAGTACGCGCGTTCTCGCCGCGTCATAGCCAGGCCATAGAGTCCTGGTCATCAAGCAGGTATGCTCCCCCTGCCATATCCCATGAGCCCTTCTGTACGACTCCCGTCTTTTTTTTTTTTTTTTTTTCTTCATTATTTATTAATTGAATCTTCATATATTATATATGAACTAACAATAATTAATCAAATCTTAACCTAATACGTTATTTTATGTCCTGCCAGTGCCAGACAAAAATTTTCTTCATCGCGGGTTCTGTACACTTTTATAGGTGTTTATCGGTCATCTAACTGGATAAGTGCTGCAGTGTCTCTTCTTCTTAAGCGAGTGTGGCCGCTATCATTTAAAATATTTCGTGCTAGTGGGTTCGGGTGCAACTCGAGCCTTTTTAAGTATTTTACTGCATATTTCGTAATCATAGTTTTAACTAATGGAACATTAAGATCCTTGTGAATATTTGAGTTTTTAACATACCAAGGGGCAGCTGTGATTATTCGAAGTAGTTTATTTTGGCGCCTTTGAATTTTTTCGATATTAGAGGCCGAGGCAGTGCCCCATAACTGAATACCATAGCACCAGATTGGCTTTAAGATGGAGTTGTGAAGAAGAAGTTTGCAGTCGAGACTAAGGACAGAGTTTCTTCCAATAAGCCAATGAATTTGAATGGCTTTTAGTTTCATTTGAGTTAATTTTGCCTCTATATGGCTTTTCCACGTTAAACGGCGATCTAGATGAATACCTAGGTATTTTACATGCGAATTTTGAGGTATTATTTGATTATTGATTTTAATAGCGGGGCATGATTCCCGACGCAAGGTGAATGTTATATGTACGCATTTTTGCTCATTGACCTCTATCCTCCATTGCTTTAACCATAGTTCGAGTTGAAATATATGATCCTGTAGGTATCGAGATGCTTCTTGACGGTTTTCGTGCACGCTCAAAAAAGCTGTATCATCAGCAAATGTTGAAGTTTGTGTGTAGTTGTTTGTTGGCATATCCGAGGTATATATTAAGTATAAAAGTGGGCCCAGGATGCTTCCCTGAGGGACACCAGCGTCAATTTGCTGAGGAGAGCTTAAATAATCACCTTCTTTAATAATAAACTTTCGACCGACTAAGTAGCTTTCTAACAGCTTGTGTATGTTAACTGGTAAGTTTAGCTTCAATTTATGTAATAAGCCTTCATGCCAGACTTTATCGAAAGCTTGAGAAACATCGATGAAGAGAGCGGAACAATATTTTTTTTCTTCAAAGGCTTTTCTTATTGCGTTTACTATACGATGAGTTTGATCAATTGTGCTGTGTTCTCTTCTAAAGCCGAATTGGTGGTTAGGAATACATCTATTTTCATTTAAAATGGGGTTAATTTTGACGCTAACAGCTTCTCAAACAGCTTTGATATATTAGAAAGTAAGCTTATAGGCCTATATGACTCAACTTTTGTGTGATCCTTTCCAGGTTTAGGTATCATGGTGACTAAGGAGACCTTCCACTTTTGAGGATAGTATTCAAGGCGTAAAATAGCATTAAAAATTAAAAGAATAATTTTCTTTGCTATGCTGGGTAGCTCCAAAAGCATTTTGTTGCTGATCTTATCAAAACCAGGAGCCTTCTTGGGGTTTAAATCACAAATAGGCTTTTCGATTTCTCTTATCTTAAATCTTAGCGGAACAGCTGCTCTAGCAGCAACAGGTGGTAACTCGACCGCAATATCGTGAGATATATTTGGGGTAAATACTTTTTTTAAATGATTGACAAACATATTTCCTTTTTCAACATCATTTCTTGCCCAACTTCCATTCAAGTTTCTTAATGGTGGTTTAGAGACAACTGGCCTTTTGAGATTTCTAGCTGCACGCCATAATGAGTAGTTTGATTGTGGGGTTGCACCAAGTTCCTCAAGATATTTTTCCAGAGAAGCCGTTTTCTTAGTCTGCAGTAACTTTCTTAGTCTTTTTGTACACTCTTTAAGTAAGTTCTTAAGTTGAGGGGATCTGTGCAATTGCCACTCTCTTCGAGCCCTCCTTTTTTCAGACAAAAGATGCTCGACATCTGTGGAATATATTTTAATAGTTTTTGTTTTTTTGGGGGCAAAATTGGAATGTTGAACAGTTAGTTTCAGAAAACTGTCAAAATTGCCAATAGAGCGATCTACATAATCCGGTGTACTGAGCGCAATATTTTCTGTGCAATGGGTACTGAGATATTTTTTATATTTTAACCAATTAATTTGTGTAGCTGTCGTCGGAGGTACAATTCTATTGGGGTTCATTATAGTAACAATTGTAGGTGTGTGGTCGGAAGATACATCTAGGGAGGCTTCAACATGAATCGTTTCTATGGGAATGTTTTTAACCACGCCGAAATCGATGACATCTGGAATTTTTTGATGATCAGTGGGCCAATATGTTGGTTGTCCGCTCGCTTCCACATTTAAATCCATTTTAGTAATTGTGTTAAACAAAACACGACCCTTTGGTGTTATAAGTCGCGACCCCCAGAAGGTATGTTTAGCGTTATAATCGCCAGCGGCTAGGAAACACGGTCCTAATGATTTAAAATATTTATAATATTGGTCCTCCGATATTGAAAATCTAGGCGGGGAGTATAACGATGAAATTACTAGGTTTTAATTCCTCAACGCAAATGTTCGTTGCTTGGAGAAAATCTTCACGATGATCACATTAGGTAGTGTTTGACTCGGGTTTTTATTAAAATGGCAGAACCTCCACAAGCTCTATCTCGAGGGTCCTTGGTATCATATAGTATATAACCATTTATATTAAACGTATTTCTTGAGGTGAAATGAGTTTCAGAAATCATCATGACATCAATTTGTTTATTTTTAAGAAAGTATTCTAATTCATTTTTATGTTGGCGGATGCCGTTTGCGTTCCAAAAACAAATTTTTAAACAGTTCATGGTTTGTTAAGTACAGCTTGCAATAACATCGATTGCATTCTAAGCATTTCCTGCATTATATTACCCATTGTGTTAGTAAAATTATTTACCGTTTGCACAAATGTTTCCATGGTTATTTCTAAACGACTTAAATAAGAAACTGGAGTGTCATCATTACTTGGCGAGGCACCTTGCATTGGCTCATTGTTTGATTTTAGGACGTTAGCGTAAGAGGTTCTGTTCTTACTAGGCTGGGGGGCTTGAATTGCATTTGTGTTTACTTGATTTGCGACCTGCATTTGGGGGGTATTTGTTTTCGGTCCAACCGTCTGCTTGACGATATTACATACAGGGCATCCTTTATAATTGGCAGTGTGATTACCGCCACAGTTGCTACATTTTTTTACGTAGGGTCGGTTTTAGACTTATCGCAAGAAACTGTACCGTGTAGTTCATCACATACTACGCAGACAGGGGGTAAGTAGCAGTATGCCTTGGTATGGCCAAATTCTTGGCAGTTTAAGCACTGAACAGGTCCATTTTTTTTTGTGCGGCTCCTCAACAGTTACCCTTCTTTACAGAATATATTTTAAATTATAAATTGGATGCGTTTCATTTTTTTTGAGCTTAACGTCGCCGGGTTCTACCTCCACTCGAAATAGTGGTTGGGGATTATTTCCCTATTTTTGATATTTGTTACGTTTTTGATTTTAAAGCCCTTCTCTTCTAAAAAAAGCTTTAATTTCCCCTGGGGCTACGCATGAGTCTATACCCTTGATTACTACCTGAAGACTTTTACTGCTCTTCAGTTGATAAGTATAAAAGTTTTTATTCAGAGTCTCAAATCTTGTAATTATTTTTCGAAAATCATCCTCGTGATTCACCTGTATTTTAGTCTCGTTAATGATACCGCGCTTTATTGCAGCTACATAAAAGGAATTTTCACCTATCACCGAAATTAAACTTTTTATTAACTCATTAGAGTTTTGCTCTCTAAGATATATCGGGGGTGGCTTAGACGATTTAATGACGTTTGGTGCTTCAGAGGATTCATCCTCCAGAATCGCAAAACGATTTTGTGTATATTTTATCAAAAGATGGTACTTTTGAGGCCAAAGCAACTGCTGCAGAGGTAGGGCTGCGTCCCCGTTTAAGCACTGTTATGTACCTGTCCATACCAACTTGTACTGTAGGCTTTTGACAGCTTTTTACAGGGGGGTTTTCCATTGCATTTGTGTTTAAGTTCACGGTATCATTTCCCACTAAATTTGTTTTTGACGTCACGGCAATACTTGCTGGCCTGGCAACACTTGTCACCATATCTTGTTGTAGTTTTTTTAATGCGCACAAACAACGATCTCCCGTCTGATGAGAGTCTTGCAGTGGGCCATTGAAGTGCCAATCAGGCCGTCGACGAACATGTCGTCCAAGAGACAGCCCCGTTTGGCCAGACTGTCCGCAGTATAGTTACCCAGGCACCCACTGAGTCCTGGTACCCATGTCAGCGTTACACTGGAATATTTCGCGATCTCATTTAGAGACATCCGGCATTCCACTGTTTACATAGTTGTCGTAAAGACACCAGCCAGAGCTGCAATGGCAGTCTTGCTGTCCGTAAATATACATAGATCCCTCGATATACGATAGTACCTCAGCCAGTTTGCCGCCCGCCTTATGGCAGAGTTTTCCGCCTGCAGCACACTACTGCCATCTGGCAGCCTAAAAGAGACCCTGATGTCCAATTCCTCGTTAAAGAAACCTCCACCCACTCTTGTGCCCATCCCGGAACCATCGGTGTAGACCCGTAGGGTCGGTTCCAGAGATCGCGTATTATCGAGCAGCTCATCATAATTACCATGATGAGCCGTGAACAAAGCACCGAAAAAGGGTTCCGGAGTGCAATAGTCCAGCTCCGCCAGATCGTAGCACGCGCGAAGGGCGACCCTGGCATGACCATAGTTCCGCGTAGATCATAGGCCCACCGCCTTCAGTCTCATGGCGGAAGTCTGGGCCTGTTGTTCGGCCATGATGTCAATCGGCAATCAGTTCAGCATAGTAAACTGTGCCTTCGTCGGTGTCGAGCGGAGTGATCCCGTGATCATTAGCGGAGCCACCCTATATACTTTCTCAAGCATCCTGCAGTACCGTCCTCTTTCCATGGCAGGCCACCACACAATGACCCCATAGAAGAGGATCGGTTTTACCACCGCCTCAAAGATCCATTCGACGCCCCTGGGGCTCCTGACAAAGGATCTCTTACAGGTGTATAAGGCCACAATGGCCCTATCAACCCTCGTCCGAGCGTTGAGTTCCCATGATAGTTTGCTATCGAAAATTACGCCCAAATATTTGGCACTGTTCGAGAGCCTCAGCTCCGTGCCGTTTAGCCTAGGAAGCCTAAAGTTGCCAACCTTGTACTTCCTGGTAAAGAGAACTAACTCAGTTTTCTGTTGATTGACACCAAGTCCACAGGAGATGCTCCAAGAGCTTAGAATCTGCAATGCAGATTCCATGCAATGGGACAGTGTGTTCATTTGTTTACCCGCGACCGCCACGTCATCCGCATACGCGACGGTTTTTATCCCTAATCTGTCGAACCGGCCCAGCAAAGTGTTCACCGTCAGGTTTCATAGTAGAGGGGACAGAACCCCACCTTGCGCGAAGCCCCTGTGCACAATTCTGCAAACATTAGTAGCACCCATCGTGGATTCAATGATCCTATTGTCGAGTAGATTACCAATAAATCTACAAATTACATTGTCAACACCCACCTCCCTCATCGACTCCAAGATGGAGTTTGGTTTGACATTGTTGAAAGCTCCCTCAATGTCCAGAAAGAAAAGCCGACCAGTGAGTGGAGCGCCGTCTCTACAGACTTGCCCTTGGTGTAGGCATGCTGCGATGAATGGAGCAAATGTCTAGGAATAGACATCCTCAGATGAATATCAATGACCCTTTCAAGGGTCTTGAGAAGAAATGACGACAGGCTGATTGGCCTGTAGTCCTTAGGCCTGGTGTGGGATGCTTTACCTCCCTTTGGAATGAAAACAACCCTACATCTAGTCCATGGGATGGGAACGTACGAGAATCTAATACATTCTGTATAAATAGCAGACAGCCAAGGAATCAGAAGCCCCGCGTTCTTTTGAAGGTCGGCCGGAATAATACCGTCCGGACCAGGGGCCTTAAAGGAGTCAAAGCTCCTTATCGCCCAATATCACAGAAAAATGGACACGGGTCCAGGCTCTGATAAGCAGTTGATCTTCCGTGGTGTTGGAAGGGAATTGCCAGAAAAGTGCGTGTCAATTAACACCTCCAGCGTCTCCTGACTATTCGTAGTCCAGCTACCATCAGCTTTCTGAATGTAGCTAGGGACAGCCTACGATACGACAGTCTCTGCGAGACTGTGCAATCTCAGGGCTCCACCATGGTGGCTTGCCCCCTTTCTTCCTAACCGTAATGCCCTTAATGACAGGGACTGAGCCCAGAGAGTCAGCGAGTAGACTAGCCTGATAGTCCCACTTCGTTCTTCTCCAATTCCTATTAGCTACAATGAACGTAGGTTCCGCGCCTATGTTTGCTATTTCTAAATTACTATTACAGAGAATTAGCGTCCGCACAGATAACCACGGGGGTACCCATGGAGCCGGCTTTGGTTACTAAGCCACGAACAAGCCCATTAAGTGGCACATTATCTTGGTCATGCGCCATATAGCCCGAGACGATCCAGATCGACATGTCGCCGCTGAAGTTGTGTCTTCATCACTGAAATCAGAAAGAATGAAGATATCCAGCGTGTTTTTAGCCAAAATGCAAGATTTAATTTTACCTGTTCCTTTGGCATATAGGAGCTAATAGCCCTTGAGGTTCAATTCGCAAACCCGATCCTTGTGGATCCATGGCTCTTGGATCATTATTAGCTCCTCCTCTCTCTCTACCACCTGGAGGAGCAGTGCAGCAGATGCTGCCTTAGAGTGGTGAAGGTTTATCTGTGTCACCTTCACCATGTCCAGTGTTGACGACCGTGACATTGGCGTCCTCCTGGTCTGATTCCAGGAGGGCGTCCTCATCAGCCAATTCACCCATGCGTTCAAAGAGGTCACCCAGCATATCATTCCGTGCGAAACTTTTTTAATATTTATCTAATAAACCATAAAGTATAAATTTTTTGGGTCCTTGAGTAATTCTAAGTCAGTTTAGCATTGTCCGTCTGTCTATATGTGTGTCCATATACCCATCTGTTAAAAACACGATCACTTTCGAAAGACTCAACAGCAAAGAATAATGAAGCAAATGTGTAACAACCTCCCTAAACAATTAAATTTTTGTTACAAAAACTTACAGTTTAAATTTTGCACAATTTCCTTTAATATGAAAAGAAATCATACTACTAACAGGGGTGTGCTGAAAATCGAAAACGTAAAACGCCAGATTTTTAAAAGTCATTTTTGAATTAAAGATTTTTTTGACAAGTTTTATACAAATATTTCTCTATTAAACAGAATTTTATAACAAAAATTATTAAAAAAAAAACAACTTCAGAATTCTTGCGTTTAACGTTTTCGA
Organism: Pollenia angustigena; assembly: GCA_930367215.1. Lineage (NCBI taxonomy): Eukaryota > Metazoa > Arthropoda > Insecta > Diptera > Polleniidae > Pollenia > Pollenia angustigena. The sequence goes on along the minus strand of OV884056.1, from coordinate 140,645,218 downwards.
TGTCTAGCACACCCCTGTTAATTTTCATTTCTTCGCTTAACTTTTATATAGGCCACCTATAAAGTTTATAACTTTAGATATAAAGCCCAATCGTGAAATATTTTTTCGGTGCTTGGCGCACGCAGAAAAAAGAGGTTGTTCAAGTAAATAAATATTCTAAGAGAAAATACTATGCTTGGATTTTACAATCTTTATGTTTGCATATAATATTTGATCATAATATGGGTAAAATAAGCAATAATTTGCTCGAATTAAACCATAATAAGGTTTAATCTAAACATAATTTTTTCAAAATTGTCCATATTTTTTGTCAATAGTAACCACAATAATGGTCAAAACTTAAAATATTGTGTTAAAAATTAACCATAATATGGTCAACATTATCTAGAGTTTGAACAAAAGGAACCATATTATAGTTAGAATTCACAATAATATGTCAACCATATTATGGTAATTAATTCCATCAATTTTTTAAATTTGCAAATTAAGTGTCAAGCTATAATTTTATACATTTTTATACCCTCCACCACAATTAGTTGTGAAGAGGGTATATTAAGTTTGTCATTCCGTGTGAAACTTTTTTATTATTCATCTCAGACCCCATAAAGTATATATATTCTGGGTCCTTGAGTAATTCTAAGTCGATTTAGCCATATCCGTCTGTCCGTCTGTTGAAAACACGCTCACTTTCGAAAACCTCAAAAGAACTAAACAAACTTGGTGTCAAATTGCTTGTAGTTATCCTAAGCAGTTTGGGATTGAAATTCAGCAAAATCGGTTCAGTAGGATCAGAGCTATGAATCAAAATGTGGAACCACCACCTAAAAAAATTTGATAATTTTGTTACAAAAACTCACATAAATGGTGGAATAATGCACAGAACAACATAAGATTTTGCAAGGGTTTGTCTTATTCAACTGGAAATCACGCGGTAAAATTTCGTGAAGATCGGTCTATAATTTACCCTAGGCCTCATATAAACCCTACTCCCGGAAAACAGTTTGGTACGCCTAAGACCATAATTAATAATGTTATCATAACAAAATTTGGCTCGTCACAGTTTTATAAGACTAGAAATAATACTGTGAAGTTTCGTGAAGATCAGTCTATAATTTACCCTAGGCCCCATATAAACCTAACTTCCGGAAAACAGTTAAGTACGCCTTAAACCGTAAAAAATAACGCTATCATAACAAAATTTGGCACATCACAGTTTTATAGAACTAGAAATGACACTGTGAAATTTGGTGAAAATCGGTGCATAACTAACCATAGGCCTCATTTAAAGCCCACTCTGTTAAAATAATTAAATAGCCGGTAAACTTTCTTCCAGTTTTGCTTCATATGGCCAGAAAAAATGTTATGCAATTTTGTGATATACGGTCCATAATTTACCTTAGATTCCATTTTAGCAGCCTTTTGAAATTCACTGCAAACGCTTAAACTAATTGCACCGCTGTATTGAAATTTATGTTTTTTAATACCAGAAATCGTTCTGCAAAATTTGAGATGATTGGTTCATAGCTTACCATTTCTTTTATATAATTTGTTCTCCTGAAAATCATTTAAGTTCAGCTTAAACTGATATTCTACTCAAGCTTTTTTAAATTGATTCTGATTGTCGGTCAATAATTTTATATAGGTCTTAACCGCAACAAATTTTGATGCAGATGTCTGTTTTTACAAAGATTATAATAATAAATATACATTATACAGATATTACTCCTAAAACAGTCGAAGTGTCGGTGGAGGGTATCAAAGATTCGGCATAGCCGAATATAGCACTCTAACTTGTTATTCTTGTAACGTGTTACGTTACACATTTATAAGCAATCCCATTTAATTCATTTTCCAGCCTGTGGCGATCTTCATTAGCATTCTTCGTGTTTTACTGGTTTACACTTCTACGTAAATGTAGGTATTTTAATCAATAATTATAATAAAGTGATTAAAAGTTTTAAACGAAAGTATATCATTGGATAGCAAATAACTGTAGTAGAGAGCAAAAACCACAATTTTGTTTCTTTTAATTATTTCAAATAAATCTTAGAGTTTGTTTCAGATTTTGAATTTTCCAACGATTTTTTACAGCTTTAACGATTTATTCATAGTAAATATAAGTCTTTGCTATCAAGCTATAAATGGTTTAAAAATGTTCGCGAATTTTCGCAACTTTCGTGTAGCTTTGATTCTCTTTAAGGCAATCGTCGCAATTTAAAAACTTTTCAGAATATTTGGAAATTAAAAATGTTTGCTATTTTAGCAATCTTTTTTGTCGACGTAAAAGCACCTTAGAAAATATCAACTGACTGTCAATAGTAAACAATTACTGTCAACAACGACTAAGAAAGTACAATTACTGTTCCGATGCCATCGACTTGTGTCGATGACGACTTTTATAATAGGGGTGATTATTTTAATATTAAACATACGATGTTTTAAAATATTATAATTACAAACATATTATTGTTAATTTTAGCCATATCAGGATTGGAGACAGCCATTATATGGTTATGGGTTATGAATGGACGAAGTTAACCATAATATGTTTGCCGGTGAAAATAATATGGTTAAACTAGCCATAATATGTTTAAGTGCATGGCTTGTGATTTGAAACTTTATATTGTTAAATTCAACCATATTTGAAGTTTATTGGTAAATAGAAACCAAATATTTTTAATAGGGAAAAAGTAATGTTAAACAACAATAGTTTCGTAGCAGGAAAATGTAATCAATAGGAAACGAGAATGTAATACATGCATTGATCAATATTTGATTCCAATACTCATAACTCTAAACACAGAACATGTTCTAGGAGTGTAATAAATGTAAATGTAAATATATACTGGAAATGGATAAATTAATTCTAAAAAATACGAATAATTGTCACGATCAGAAGAAAAAAACACGAACAGAGACAATGCATTCTTTGTTCTGCAAATGTGGGAATGTACGTGGTAATCAATGCAAAATTATTGTGCCAATAAAATTAACTTCTCAATGAATGCATTACTGTTACTTTGAAAATAATACATTATTTTTTTAAGTTATTTATGTAATCAAGTCCTTGTTTTCCCACTAGGTTGTTTGTTGCCATTGCGAGACCATAATAAGTTGTTTTTAATCATAATTTAACCATGTTTTTTCTCTGCGTGAGTGCATCAAAGAAAGGGCACAGCCTTATATAGCACTTTTTCCTGTTATTTATAATGTGGGTTTAAAGTTTTTAAAACGGGTTAGAAAATGTACAGAATATTCTGCTAGAAACCTTATAGGCTTTTTACACTTGCTCATATCTTTCATCTTATCGCAAAGATAATAACATCTTCCCATAAGAATTGTACAAGGCTTAAAATCAACATCTTTCTTCATCTTTAAAAGATGTTCCTAACTCATGTTGTTTCATTCAACATGTTTCGATTATTTTCGAAAAAACAAATAATTTATCAAAAAGTATATACCATCACTAGAAAAAAATACAAAAGAGCAGGACAGCAATATCATTTATTTTGATTTTATTCGCTCTTTCACGTGAAAATAAATATTTTTATGATGAAATTTGTTTCAAATGTAAACAAAATTTTTTCATTTTTAACATCTTCCGCGCATTCCTCTAATGGTGTTTTCTTTTCTGACAATAATGTTCCATATATGCTACCATTCGTGCGGGTTTTTGTTCCATTCTAAAAATATATGCAAAAATGTGAGAAGTTGTCGTTTTCCTTTCTAAACATGTTGCAACAATAAATGGCAAATTTGTTCCATTTCTTACCCGCAGTTATAACTGAGTGTGAGATAATACCCTTTTTTGCATCTTCGTAAAGTACTTTTTTATGCAAGCAAGTATTTTTTTCTTGTGTTTGCAGACAATTTACGTTATATTGTGATTTTTAGTTATATTGTGATGGATATAAAAACTTTTTGTTTTTCGTTTGTTTTACTTTTATTATATTTTTTGTCGCAAAATTTTAAACAACAGCTGACATTAATTATTGAAAATCAGTGCTGTTAACGCTTATTGGAATTGTAAGAAAATTGAATGTTGAAAATTGCTACAAGCGTGGTGAATATTTTTTTTTTTTTACTGTTAGGACCAGCACTCAGGGGATGACCCCTACTAATGCATTGCATTGTGTTGGAACTAGGAAAATCGCTTTTGGTACAAACTTTGCATTCAATATTTAACACGCTTAATACACATTAGTGTTGAGTGTAAAACGTAGCTATTATTTTGTTCCATTTTAATTTAGAAAAATGTATCACTTTGTTAGGGTTCGTGTAACCGAATAAATATATTACACAACTATAATGCATAATTATTTTTTAGAAAAGAAAACACCAAATATTTTTGGTAAAATAAAACGATCATAACGAAGCAAAGTGACCAATAATAATTATTGGTAGCTCCATAATCTGTGGAATTCATCAAAACAGAATTGCAGTATATGAAACCTTGAATACATTAAGAGTGTAGCACGGTTTAGTTTCGGGGTTTTCTATTTCTCAATGGCAGTACACGATCACACAAGTTGTACGTATTTTGAGGAAATACAACCCTGTCATGATAAGCTATTATTGTCTTTTAAAAATGTTCAAGCAATAATTAGATCTGTAGTGGGATTCTGTAACTTTTAACAATAACAACAGTTGTTATAATTGTCAACATGTTTTGTTGTTAACGATTATGTGATTCTGTAAATTGTTGTTAAAAACATGGATACAAATTAACGTCAAGTGGCATCACTGTCAAAAAAGGGCAAAATAACGAAAAACACAAAGAGGAATAAAAACAAACAAATAAAATTATTAATACTAAACAGAATTTTTTTAGTTTTTTGTTTTTTTAAGAAGATAAGCCAATCATTTTACTATTAAATTAAATGCAAATTATTTAATTGCCATTTTCAAGTTATATTATTTCTTTTAGCTAAATATTTTTTATTTTTTCAACATTTAACAACAAATAAACAACACTAAAAAAGTTGTCGTTTACTTAACACAAGCAGCTGACTTAACGATAACAAGTGCTGTTTAAAATGTTACAGAATAGCAAAATCGTTAATTTGCTTGTTAATTTTTTTAACAATGACAACTATTGTTAAAATTAATTACAGAATCGCACTACTGGGAAGCATTTTTATTTTTTTATTTATTTGTATATCGCATACAACAAGACTTAAATCTTATAATTATAGTATGCGAAATAAGTTTGTTATAAAAGGTAGATTGAGTAGATAATACATAAGTGAATAACATATTATACAATAATTAAAAATTATAATTAGCAATACAATGTTTACTAATTATTATACTACAGTAGTTTTGACTTAACTGCCTTTTGTTTACGTGCACTTTTGACTTAACTGCACAAAATTGAACATTTTTGGAATTATTCTTTATAATTCCATACAAATTCCTTTTTTAAGTGCACTTTCTATACCTGCACATTTAAGATAAATGCACAAAATTTTTGGCATTTAAAATTATTTTCATACAAAAAATCAAAGTTAGCTGCACTTTGACTTAACTGCCTAAAATACATATTTTCTGGAATTATTCTTCAAAATCCTTGTTTACATGCATTTTGTATACCTGCACATTTTTCATATTTTTGGGCAGCTTTAAAATATTTTCATACAAAACATCAAAGTTAGCTGCACTCATAAAAATATATGGTGACCACTTTTTCACATAAATATCAAATTTAAGCTTTTTTTTTAAAATCGCAATTATTTTGTTTTTTTCCATAAATTTGTATGTTCTTTGTGAATTCTCATTGTTTTTGTTAATGTTTCTTTTATATTAAATAAACTACTACTACACTCAAAATATTATGTAGTTAAATTCAAACGAAAATTCATTTGAAACAAATTAAAATTCATTTAAAAAACGGATCATTTACATTTCATTTAAAACAAATGATTTTTTCAGTAATTTCTAAGTTTTTTATTTATTGAACATCATATTCGTTAAAATTGAATAGTTTTTACTTTTAAAAAATATATTTTAACCGATAAAAATCAAACAAATTAACAAAAAAAAAATACGGAAAACATTATTTTTTGGTAGTTTGTTTTTTTAATAACAAACATAAATGTTGAAAAATAAATTTATTCGTAAAATAACTATATTTTTATTCAATTTTAACAGTACCGAAAACGAATTTAATAACCTACAATCAGTTACTGTAATAATTTTATGAGTGTACATGTATAAAATGATATGTTATTTCCCAACTAGCATATGCTGTTTGTTAGACGATTATTTTTAATATACAACTCCTAAAAGAATCTTCTGATGATTATCTTGCGAGTACCAAAAACATCTAAATCTTTTTTTAATTTATTATGTTTTTATTTATTTTTTGACACCTTTTGGAACTCTCTGTAAGAGTCGTATAACAATTACTGATCTACCTAAAAAGGAACGTTTGTGAAGTATGAAACTGCTATTGCCAATACAATTTTAATAAACAAACCGGCCTAACGATCTGTAAAAAATGATTTTCCGACAGGATGGTGTTGATTTCGCGATCTTAAGGTTTGTTTTATAGAAATTGTATGATAAGTACACTCAAAATATTATGTAGTTAAATTCAAACGAAAATTCATTTTAAACAAATTAAAATTCATTTAAAAAACGGATCATTTACATTTCATTTAAAACAAATGATTTTTACAGTCATTTTAAAATTTTTTATTTATTAAACAGCATATTCCTTAAAATTGAATAGTTTTTACTTTAAAAAATACATTTTAACCGACAAAAATCAAACTACATAAAAAAATAAAAACGAAAAAACATTATTTTTTGGTAGTTTGTTTTTTGAATAACAAACAAAAATGTTAAAAAATAAAATTATTCGTAAAATAACTATATTTTTATTCAAATTTAACAGTACGGAAAACGAATTTAATAACTCACAAACAGTTACTGTAATAATTTTATAAGTGTAGAAGTTTTGGCATGAAAAATACGCTTGATGCCCTTATTAAGGTAGCTCAGTCATACAGCTGAGCATTTCACGAGTTGTAGAATAATACCTACATGAGTCTCATACGACTCTTGGCATGCTTTTTGAAAGGCTATAATCTCTACATACATCATAAATGATTCCCTTTTCGATTGATATAAGCGTTTTTCGCTGCGTTATGCAACAATCTCTCATAGGAATCAGCACGTGTAACAGTTTCTCCCGTGCGAGGAATTGTCTACAATTAAAAAATGAGCTCGTCGACGATCAAAAACACTCCTTGTGAGATTCACAGTAGACTCCTAGACGAATGAAAATGCTAGCTGGGTTGAAATAAAATTTTAAATTTATGTATTAAAATATAATTTTTTAAATCAAACCCTTTACTTTAGCTGCACTTTTGTGCAGGTAACCACAATTGTGTACCTGCACATTAAGGCAGGTAAATGCATTTAAGATAACTGCATTTTTGATTTACCTGCACAAAAAATCGTGCAAAGGAGACTGTGCAGCTAAGTCAAAACTACTGTATATTAGACATACAAACATAGATATTATTGGGAATAAATAAAATTAATGGTTTTTAAGTAAAATGTACAAGTAAAACTTTTTTAAAATCTCTAGCGTTGTTGTTTGCTTGGAGAGAATTAGGAAGTGAGTTCCAAAGACGGATAGAATATAGGAAAAATTGGTACTCAGAGACAAGGCTACGATGACTACATGGAATAAGTTTGTTGCCTCTATTGGATATTGCAAATACTATGCAATTATATAAATAAGATGGTTCCTTTGTATATATGATTTTGTGCATCATGACAAGTATTTTCATATCCATAAAATTTTTAAAAGATATTTTGTAAAGTTTGTTTGAAAATGACGATATGTGATCATATCTGCGTAAGCCGTATACATATCTTATAATGTTATTATATGTTTTGCGTAGTATGTTATTACTTGCAGAGTCACAGCTAGTGAAAATTTCACTACCATATAATAATTGAGGTATTAAATATGCTGTTGCTATCAAAATTCTAGTATCAAGAGGTGTAAGAAATTGCGAAGGCCATAATTCTCGTAAGCTTTGGTATGTATTTGCAGCGGCTTTTCTGATGTGGCTTGACCAATCCAAGTTGTTGTTAAAAATGACACCAAGATTTTTTCGTCAAAATAAATACGACTTGTTTTACTGTCTAAACAACCCCTAAGAAGTAATTTCTCAACTCTGCTCATTATTATTTCGTTTGTAACAAATATAAATAAACATTGTGTACCTTATACCTAAGTATATACAGTGTAATAATCTCCAAAGACGAAACCTTCCACAAAAGGACATCCCGTTTAGACGAACTGCTTTCTTGTCTCGGCAGCGTTCTAAAGAAAAACATGGATTTTTTTGAGAGGCAATTTTCCTTGTACGGACAAATTTAATAGTCCCTTCGGCGTACTGTCATTAGAGATTCCACTGTATGTTTATATGTACTTTAGACCGTACCTCAAACAAAAAAAGATTTCCCCGTGTACCCTCTAATATAAAGTGTTTTTGGTTAAGAAGGTTGTGCCGATCGTTGGGTCCCCTTTTTATATACATATTTCGTTCTATCGTAGGCATTTACAGTCCAATCTTAAAGTATGATATATCAATTTTTTTTGTTTCGAGATGTTTTGCCTTTAGGAGCCTTTGACCTCAAGTATCGCGTTCTAGTATGTATCCACCAAATCTCCATTCGTACCATCCTAATGTCCCAAAATTTAAAGCTCGCAAGGAACTATTAAACTTTTGCTAAGGAAATAATTCGATAATTCCAGCAGAAACACTTTTAAGTGTCTAAAAGGCCGTTTAAATTAATGACAACGAAATCTAGTAGATTTCATCTGAAATTGTACCTTTTTGACATTAGCGAGATTTTATTTAATAATAAATTACAGCTGACGTAATATCGAAATGGTTCCTCTAAAGGGGAATAACTCAAAACTTATACATTTTCAGTAGAGACAAATAAATGGATTTTATATGTTGGTTTTATATCACAAAGAGGGATAAAATTGTATTGTTTTAAAGAAATTTACTTAAAATATTTACAGTGGGTAGATATGATCACTGTTTATCTTTTTCCGAAAAGAAGTGAAAATGTGTAAATTTTGAGTTGACTCTCTTTTAGGGTTTCTTATTCCCGGTCTTTTTCTATTCCTTGGAAACAAAACAAGAAAAATCTTACTCCCGTGAATCCTGGGATTTTTTGAATAAAACAATGGTTTCATTAAATGAGTTCAAGACAGCAGTTTTTACTTTTTTAAAAGAATATACACTTATACAACAGTCTAAAAAAATTAGCTTTATTAATTCCACTGAAAACCAAACAAGTTGTTACATATTAAATATTAATGAATATATTTGTCAAAGTTATTTTCGGGAATACAAAGTTTATTATTAATACGATTTCCGTATGACGTGCTAAATTTCCAGTTTTTCATATTCGATAAATGCACTGAAATTTATTTATTTTTTTTGGAGATCACGAATGATTAAAACTTATTAATATTCAGTAGTTATTATTAATAGCAACTTGGTAAAATTAATTTTCCATTTTCATTTTCTACTTCAAGATGCATTTTAGACATTTATCAGCAATTAAAAAGACCGTTGATTTATTGGCGTGGGAAAAATATTTCGATATGTAGGTAGCTAGTTTGTAGTAATTGTAGTAAAGAATATATTTTAATTGATCGTTTCAGATTTAAACGATGCTAACAAATAAAACTTCAAACAATTTAATTTGCAATTTCCGAAAATTCCCGAAAAAAATTTTACAGGATTAATTTTAAAAAAATATCCCGGGATTCCCGGGAATTCTTTCCCGCGTAGAAAATATACTCTCTTTAGAGGAACCAGTGCGATATTTGAATTACCTTTTATCTATAAACAACTTCACTTATTCTATCAATATTATTTGTCTCTTTCATTTTGTTAACATTTTTCAACAGTTTTAAAAGGACGCCAATTTTGTTTTTATTTTATTTTTGATTAAAATGTCAATGTGTGCTTACACTATCATACATGTCAAAAACTCAAATAATATGTAAAAGTGCGATAGTGTGAATGAAATGACAAGTATAACGAAACAATTTGACATCCCATACGACATCATCGTTTTAGAAAGTTTTAAAAACAATAATAATTTTCATTTGATCAGCAGCCGTATTCTGTAATTCGCTTAGCTAAAGCTAAATCTCGACCGCTAAAATGCCTTAGAGAACACAAAATTTAAAAATTTTAGCGATGACATTTAAGGCTAAAATTGCGGCGAATTAAATTTGTATGGCATTGCCAAATTTAGCAATGCACGTTACAGAATTGCATTCGCAGCCAAAAACCGCTAAATCACTTTTTTAGATTTTTAGCGATAGAGATTTAGCTTTTGCGAATTACAGAATACGGCTGCTGGTTGCATTTTAACAGAAGCATGTTCATTAGGGTGGCCCAAAATTTTCAAATTCACTTGATATCCCCGGGCACCCACTGATTTTTTTACTGTAGTTAATAGTAGTATAGTGTAAACATTTCAATGCCCTACGTGGTACAGAAGACAGTGCTCAACGCATATATTATTTAGTCTCTCTCACACTGTCAGACATATGTATATGAGTGCTGCGTTTTGTGTATACGCTGAGCAGTTATTTTAAAATTTGGTTTTTTGTTTTGGGGTATTCCCAGAAATATTGCTCTATATAAAAACTAACTTTAAAAAAGTTTGTGATGGTTCATTTGTATAAGAAAGATAATAAAGAATGGTTCTAGTTAAAAGTGTGAATATTTTGTTCAGAAATTGTTTTTAACAAGCAAATAAAAACACCCGAAAAAAATTCCAAATATGCCTTTTCCTCAAGTTCAACACGTCAAGCAGACACTGTATTTTGGATAGGTGTAGAAGATTTAGAGCCAATGTCAACCACCATTTCTACGACAAGTTCTTCTTAGAATTCACTTCTTCCTACAAGAAAAAAATCAGTTCGAAATGCAAGTCACTGTACTGTAGAGGAATTAATTTTAGTGTGACAACAGCAGGAGCAAAAAATATTAAAATAAAGATAAACTGTGTTGCTTTTTAATAAATAATAAAAAAATTTAAAAAAAAGAAGGACAATATTATTAAATTAATTTTTTTTCCTCCAAAGCATTTTTTTTCATCCGACATTTTTAGCGTCTGTTCGGTTTGAAATCACGTTTAAAGTGTGTGTGTGCTTGAAGAGTAACGCCAATACATTCATCAAAATCACTCGTCAAGCATGCAATATATCTAAATTTTTTGATTTTCCATCAAGCATCGTCGGTGTCACATATACAAACTCATTTTTACTAATACAACCTTAATGCTGAATGTGAATTTGACCAGTGTATTTGGGCCTTTAAAAGTAAGTGAATCGCAGTACAGTTGGATATACTTTTTGACATTGCTTTTAATGATGCACTTACTATGTACAAAGTAGGCAAAGACAGAGTTTTTGATTGACCAGAGGACGGAATTAAAATGATTATTTCATTAGCACACAAGAAATGCAATAAAAAGCAAAAAAGAATTGTTCAATGAAAAAAAAGAACAAGAGTGACTTAAAAAAAGGAATAAGCTACACTTCGCTTCCATAATATCTTTAAATATGACCTTTTCAAGTTCAGATACAGAAGATGAATCACCTGAGTACTCTGATTCTGTTGACATTAAATCAACCAAGCTATAAAACCGTCAGCTTCCCAAAAAAAGAAGATTTCACACAGACTTGCAAACTGATACAACTGCAAAGAAATAATTATTCTTTAAACACGTTACAAGCGCATTAGATCGCAATAAGATTCCGATAGGCAAGCCCTCGCTTTTGTTCTTTGCCAACGTACAACAAGCCGTAATTGAAAGTTTGAAGCCGTCATCTTCGAAAAACTAAACCTGTTTTTTACTTTACTTACCTCTTTTTAACAAAGTTTTTATATTATGTATCCATTTTTAACTATTAAATAAATTATTTTTATGCTATTTAGTTAATTGTGCCTTATTGAAAATAACAAAAATTTTAATTTGTTATAAATGTTACGTTGGTTTGAGCACTGTCTTTCAATTGGAATTTTATCTTCAAACTTTGCACACATACTAATTTTATTTCTTGTAAAAATATTAGGGGGTGCCCAGATGTCCAAAGTAGTTTTGAAATTTTTTCTGGAAAATATGGGCCACCCTAATGTTCATGGGTAAAAGTGTGAAACCAAGCTGTAATGTTTATTTAGATTGCATCAGATTTCTATCTTCCAAAGTATTATGGAATACGTTAGACTTGTGTGATAGTGTAATCTAGCCTTAAGTACTACTAGATTTTGTGCAGATTTCATCAAAATCTAGACATGAAGAAGAATTATTTTTGTATTGAAAATCTATTCAAAAGCAACTAGATTTGGCTCAAAATCTCTTAAGTACTAGATTTCGTTGTAGTATCATTGGATTATAAAGAAAATTTTAGTAAATTTTTTTGATAAAGTTTTACCCCCGTATTCATAACCGATTATTAAATTTAAGAAGCGTTTATTATGAAAAATTCTCATAGGAAATTTACTTTTTAAACCTTAATTAAATTAAAAATAATTGAATATGGCATGGTTAAATTTTGTCTGACATCGGACGTATCAATAATAATTGTTTACTGGGTAAGTACAAATGAATGTATGGATGGATGCAGATGAATATATACATAAGTATCTAAATATCAGTATGTATGTCGTTGATTTTTATGAAAAAATTTTCTTTCTGTTAATTTTTCTATCCATCGAATTGAAATTTCTTTTGTCTTAAACTCTTCTAGTTCGTTTTTTGTTTTCATTTACTATGCTTTTGATAGTGATTGCTTTTGTATTGTGTTGCCAATGTGAACAATAGCAAAAAAAAAAAAAAAAAAAGAATCCATGATAAAATATATACTAAAAAATGAAGAACCTAAAAGAAGACATTTTCCAAACATGCAAGAAAAAGCAGCTGTTATAAAAAGCACAGCAATCATCTACATATTACCAGTGCAAATAAACAGACCCAACATGAACAAAAACACAAAACGAACAAAATTCACATTCTTCAAATATTAGATGAAAACGCGTAACTATTATTTTTATTTCATTCAGGCTGATGTAGCGCCTTTTGCTAAAAATCCACCAAGTATATAAATAATATTGGCGACATCTTTATTTAGAACCAAGGAAGGCTAAATTGTAATTTTAAATCTGACTTAGTATAAGTCAATTAGTTGATTTAGCAGTTGGTAAACGGCCATTATTCCTTGGCTGTATAAGCATTAGCATCAACGCGTAACATCGCCTATTCTGGCAAATGTATCATTTTTGTTTTGATCTATTACAACCAGTCTAAACTCCATATGGCTAAAGCCTACTTATTAGAGCTCGTAAGAAAAGCTCAAACCGCTTGCATTTTTTTATTTTTTTTTTATTTTATTTAATACCGGTCTATGGACTAAAATCCTTACAGACCAATAAAGGATAGCTTATGGTTTACATTCAAGAACAAAATGATGTTACGTTTTAAACCATGCATTAACTTTTACAGCGTAATCAATAAAATTATAGAAATCATTAAAAGTTTTGCATAATCTCCTTAAGGGGTCAGAACAGTTTGAAAATACTGTAGATGAAGTGGTGAGACGTTCCGAGTAGATTTAAGAGGTATATTGAAGTCAACTGTCTTCAGCAGGAACTCTGAGAAAATTTAACCATTTCATAAATTTACTAAAAAAGCAACGTTAAACATGATGCGTCTACTTTCTAAAGTCGGCAAAGATTCACATTTGCATTCCATGTTGTATTTCCTAGACAAAATAAAATAAATTGTTTTTGAACAGATTCAATGCGCTTCTTGTAATAATCAATGTAGGGATCCCAAATAATAGAACCGTATTCCAGGATAGGCCTTACTAATGATGTATACAAACGTTTGCTGATTATATATATGTATATAAATTTCTGGGATTCCTAGTTGGAACAAAGGGCCAGTTTGCTGATTATAGGATCAGTAAATTCTTTAGCCCATCGTTTGATAGAAGCAAGCGCGCCACGAGCTTTATTTACCATCATGATAATATGTTTATTAAAGTTTAATTTACAACCAAGGGGAACTCCTAAGTCTAGAAACTCCGTCACTAATTCTAGCTGATTCCACCTGAGGAAAAACGACCATTATCATTCCAATTTCCAATAAAAAAGGTAAGCCCTTAAATAAATCTTTACTATTACAAAGCTGAAAAGTTTGTATGTTTATATGTTTGAAAGAGGTAATCTCCGGAACTGCCGGTCCGATTTTAAAAATTTCTTCAATAAAATGAAGAATGGGAACTCCTAACGGACAAAGGCTATATAAAGTTCTACTAAAGTGGATGGATAGGGTCCAGGGGCGCTAAACCTCCTATTCTAACCCACTTATATATCTTAAACTAAGAGACAGAAAAAATTTAATATTTATCGTTGTTCTTAAGAAAAATATGAGGACGGGTGTCTGGTACCTTTTTACAATTTAGGGAGGTAACCTGAATTTTGGTACTTTTTTGTCACCCCGTCTATCTTTTAAACCAATAAACGCAAAAATAAACAGATAAAAACTTATTTATTTATTATATTTGCTCTTATTGTTATTGTTATTAATGTCCCAGCGGTGACTTAAATGAGCATTCCATAATTTTTTTTTTATTTTTTACACTAGTTATCATTAGGAGCCAGCATTTTCGGGAGTAAGAAAAGTCACTAAAAATAAAAAGTAAATAAAACTGAACAACGTCCTTTCTCCCTTCTTAAAGAGGGAAGTAGAAAATTTGTACTGAATATTTTAGAAGGTCTTTTAAAAAGATGTTTATACCTTCAAGAAGTCATACTTCTAAAGGCATGATAGCATACGAAGCGAATCTTTTAGGAAGGAATATAGAGGGCTTCAAAAAGGCCTGCCACTTGCGGTCCTTTCAATATTTACCGCTGGGATATTAATACTCTTTGAAATTCCAACCTACTCTTCACTGTATGCACTAAACTAAAGATTGTTTTTTCTATGTTATTTCATTTTGGATGAAAAAGCTATCATAGTTTTCGCGTCATCATGTTAGAGCCTGCAAAATCATTTAAGTGTATTTTAAAGCCGGCTTACGTGGATTTAAAGACGATTTCGATTTTGGTGAAATTTAAAACTTAGGTACATATATCGATCCACACACAATATAACACACAGGCTTTTTATTTCTTTATAGTTAGTCAAAAATTCATTATGGGCGGGCAACGCCGCGGGAACCGCTTGTATTGTATAATTTTGCCAGGTTTTTCCCTTAAATATTTGACTACTCCGAGCATACGTTGAAATTGCATATATTGAATTTCCTACACAACATATGTATATTCTTAAGTATGAATGTTGGTACATATTTTTATACGTACATACATTTTACATATATATGTACATGTGTATGAATGGACATATAAGTACGAGTATTTGGACATCCTAACAATGGTAACGTACTGATGGAACATCAAATACCATCAAGTTGCCTGCAGAAAAATGTCTCTTTTCAAATTATTTATTGATTTTTTTCCTTCAATTTTGTTTAGAAAGAAAAAAAAAAAGACAAAAAACAAATGATAGAAAAAAATCTTGACTAGGTCTGTGTTTGAAAGAATGCTCTGATTTTATACAAACACACAAATACCATTCGTACCAAAAACTAATACATACTCAGTTATTTTAATGACCTCGATACCTTTAAAAATTTTCATTTTAATTTATGTATTTAAAAATAAAATATATTTGTAATAAAAACAAGACGAATGTATTATCAATTTTTTTTGTTTTTTTGTCTTTTTCAGCCCAACAGGCTGATGTCACCCTCAAGTTTGTTAAGGCGACGTCGAGGAAATAGCTTTGAAATGGCGACACTTCTATGCAGTATGCTAATTGGAGCCGGATTTCCAGCTGTTGTGGTATCCGGCGTTGCTCGATCTGATACTGTTGAAAACAATCAACGCAATGTTCCGTATCCTCATAAAATAGCTGAAAGAAATATTAACGAAGATAATATCAAAGAAAAAGTTAAAAGCGAAAAAACTTATAAATTGCGATCGATGCCAGATTTGAAAAGTCATTTGAATGAAAATATTAATGAACTTTTAAACCAAAAAGCCAGCGAAGAACAAAAAATACAAAATGAAATTAGAAAAGCTGAACTGGAGGTTTGTATGTGATATTGTTAATATTTTCCATTTTTATAATGTTTAATAAAAATATATAAAAAAAAATGGAAGACATTGAATTATCTCTAAAAAATGCAACAATGTAAATGCTCATTTATGTTTCACTGAAATAAAAATCAAATAAGGAGAAAATTTTAAAACATTAGTAAAAACCTATTTAGAAAAGTTTCGCAAAGATTGGGGCAAGCCCCTAAAGTAAAAAGAATGGGTGAAAGAAACAGATGACTTAGAAAAAAACCCTTTTGCAATTACTGCAAATGCGATATTTTCTATAATTAGTGGCCTGACGCAAAACGCAGAAATAAGAAAGCACAAAAGTGCATAACTCAAAACAATCCAATCCCTTAAAGAATTTGTTACAATATTCAGCAGAGGCGACATTAAGTTTATGTGCTGTGCATAGTTATGGTGTTTTCTTTTCTAAAAAATAATGATGCATTATAGTTGTGTAATATATTTATTAGGTTACACGAAGCCTTAGAAAGTGATACATTTTTCTAAATTACAATAGAACAAAATAATAGCTACGTTTTACACTCAACACTAATGTGTATTTATCGTGTTAAATATTGAATGCAAAGTTTGTACTAAAAGCGATATTCACCACGCTTGTAGCAATTTTAAACATTACATTTTCTTACAATTCCAATAAGCGTTAACAGCACTGATTTTCAATAATTAAAGTCAGTTGTTGTTAAAAATTTTGCGACAAAAAAAATATAATTATTTAATTAAAGTAAAACAAACGAAAAACAAAAAGTTTTTATATCCATCACAATCAGGCGCGGATTCCTTATCTCCCCCCCGTAAATTATAAAAATATGTTTTGTTAATTTCGATAATACAAGAATTCCCAATTTTTGTCTTTTTTATGGAATCTCTAACAAAATTTTCTATTGAAGTTTTTTTTATTTTTTTTATTGAATCTCTAACGATTTTCAATAAGTATCCAAATCTTAATCCTAATAGCTATTTATTAGATATTTCCAATGAAACATCTAGTTTACCGTATTCAATTACTTAGTATTCTACATGCAATCCCAGCAGGTGCCATCTATATCCAAAGACTAAACGTTTGGCTTGATAATGCGTGCGGTTGAAGTATTAAAAAGCCTTAGTATTTGCAATATTTATGTATACATATACATATTTATGTGTTATATGAATCAAAATTCTATTTGATAATTTTTGACGAAAGCCCGAATTTGTCGGGGAAAAGCCATATTTCCTTATCTTTAAGATATTTCAACATACAACAAAACGTTTTTAGGGAAGAATTTATTGGCTTTGTTGCAAACAAATTTAAAGAGGCTTCAAAAGATATTGATGACGTTGATGTGTCAATTGATGCGAAGGCACTATCATCAATAGTTCTTAAAGCTTTGACAAATTTTGTGTAGGAGATGGAGCAGATGGGTGGAACCACTGATGTCAGCAGAAAATGGAGCTGTTAAAAATTTCTGGAAAAGCGACAAATGCGAAACAAACGCCTTGCTATTCCCATAAATCGAACAACTCAATTTCTAAAAGCAATAAAGTTCAATTAATACAAAAAGTTGTATCATTTGTTAAAGAAACGACAATTTTTTTTAAATATAATCATCCCAAGCGAAAAAAAAGTTTTAGCAAAGTATTTGGGAGCCAAAATATTTGGAAAAAATATCTGAGTGATAAGGTAGTGTCTCTACCTCTATATTAAGGAACTCACTTAGTACTTTTAAATTTATTTGCGGAATACACATATTAAAGGCCTGTTCGTCGATAGCGAATGAAGACTTCGTTCGCATAAATTACATTTAAAACAAAAACAAATTATAAAATATTGTTTTTGTTTTACATGTAAGTTATGCGAACGAAGTCTTCATTCGCTATCGACGAACAGACCATAAGTGTGAAACTTGTTGTAACACAGCCACTTAGTATCATTTTACAAAAGCAAGATATAGATCTCCAAAAAGCCTTATCAAAATTTAAATCATGTGCCTTATCAAAATTTTAATCATGTGCCTTGAAGAAAAAAGAAATAAAGCCGAAGAACAATTTAAAGCGATTTTTGAAAAAGTTAAAGTTATTTGCGTTCAAATCGAAAAGAAAAGATTTGAACGAAATAATCACGTCCAAAATGTTGAAGATTACTACCGAGTTGTAGGTCACATTCCTCTTATTGAATTTATTTTAGAAGACCTCATAACCACTTTCCCAATATATATCCCAAATGTATTGAACATACCTAAACTTCTACCTCAAAGTGTAATCAAGTCATATACAGATACAAAACTGTTAAAATCACAACAAGCTGATGAGCTGATTATATTTGATAAAAGAGATAAACGCCTACTAACATCTAAACTTGAGCCTGATGTATCAGATAACGTTGTAGATGCTTTAGTAAACTGTGATGAAGATATCTACCCAAATCTAAGATAAATATTTCAAATTTTCGTTTCAATGCTCGTCAGTAAAGCTAAGAGCGGGAGGCCATGATTTCACAAGGAAATCATAAATTGCTTATTTTAAAAGATTAATGTATATTGAAAGGATCTTATATTTTATTTAACCTTTTTGTTGAGTTTTTTTTCGAATTTTCTTTTTTGACTTGGTTCGCTTCAGCTCTGAGCCCTCAATATATGGACCATTTATTGTTTATTCATAAATGATTATAAAATTTAATAAATGTTTATTAAGGTAAATTTTCATAGAAAATTTGGGTTTCAAGCCTTTATTAAATTTAAAATATTTTTATGAATACAGGCATAAATACATAAAATAAGCAACTGTATAACAAAAATGTAAAGTTTTTTTTTGGGTTAAATGAAATAAATTTTAAGTTTAAAGTGCGAGTTGATTTACGTAATGGAAAAATATCTTGTGCAACTTTAATAGCTCGTTCCGCGCACATATTACTAAGCTGCTGAAAATTATCACTGTTTCATATATCCGCCAAACAACTCATCTATCACAACATCTATCATTTGCCATTAAAATTTAGTTTATTAAAAAAACCGCGAAATAGAGTCGCGATTTTTTTTGCGCCCTTCTTCCGTACAAATGGTAATTTCTTGTTATTCATGAAATTATTAGAAAATACTTAAAATTTGTAATTAAATGCTAATTTTGGATAGTAAGGAGACAAATTGAAATTCAAAACTTTATCGCGTTTGGTGCGGAAACTTTCTTCACGATCGCGAAAAAGTAATACATCATTTCTTAATATTTTTTTAACGGTCTATACGGCTATTCGATGAAGAATTTGATATTTGCAAAAATTTTAATAAACTTTTAAAAACAAATTTTTGACTTTTTTGTATCATACAATAATTTCGCGCAAAGGGGTCGATATATTAGCGTAACTCTAAAACGGTTTAGTTTGTTGAAATTACTAAAAAATAAAATAAAATTTCCTTTAAGAAAAGTAAAACTTTTTTCAGTCGTTTTTGAAACATTTTTTTTTTTTTAATTAATTTTTTTGCCAAAATTTCAAAATTTTTGTTTTTTAAAAATGCAGCAAGGCTTCTGATTTTTTGCAAATAAATAAAAAACTGCAAACAAAACAAGCCATAACTGATTAAAATCTGTTACCAACTTTTAATTTTATGGATGTATTTGGGTGCAGTTCAAGCCTTTTAAAATATTTTACGGCATTGAGATCCTCGTGGATTTTTAAACATACCAAGGAGCGGCTGTGATTATTCGAAGAAGTTTATTTTGGCGCCTTTAAACTTTAAAGATATTAGAAGTCGAGCCAGTGCTCCATAACTGAATACCACAGCAAAATATTGGCTTTAAGGTAGAGTTGTGAAGCAGGAGGTTGAAGACTAAGGACAGAGTTTCTTTCAATAAACCAATGAATTTGAATTTCTTTTAGTTTCATTTGAGTTAGTTTTGCCTCTATATGGCATTTCAAAGTTAAACGGCGATCTAGACGATACGAGATATTTAACATGCGAATGTTGAGGTATTATTTGATTATTGATTTAAATAGAGGGGCATGATTTCCGGCGCAGGGGGAATGTTATTTTTTCGCATTTTTGCTCATTGCCATTATCCTCCATTGTTTTAACCTTATTTCTAGTTGAAATATATGATTCTGTATGTAAACAGATGCTTCATATCAGTTTTCGCGTACGCATAGAAAAGCTGTATCATCCGCAATGTTGAAGTTTGGGTAAAGTTGCTTGTTGGCATGCCCGAAGTATAAATTAAGTATAATAGAGGGCCAATTGGCTGAGGGGAACTTATTTCCTTCTTTTATATTAAACTGACGACCGACTAAGTAGCTTTCTAACAACTTGTGGGTGTTTGCTGGTAAGTTTTACTATTCGATGATGTTGTTCAATTGTGCTTTGCTTTCTTCTTAAACCGAAATGATGGTTTGGAATACATCTCCTTTTGTTTAAAATCGGCGTCAATTTTGACACTAGTAGTTTCTCAAATAGCATTGAAATATTATGTAATAAGCTAATAGGTTTGAATGACTCAACTTTTGTATGATCATTTCCTGGCTTTGGAAGTATTCAATGCGTAATATAGCATTAAAAATAAAAAAAATTATAATTTTCTTTGCTGGGTAGCTCCAAAAGCATTTTGTTATTTATTTTATCAAAGCTTTTTCGATTTCTCTTACATATGTTCTAAAATCAATTACATTTTGCTAAAATATTTCGATTCGATGATTTGCCTACTCGTTACGGATGTAAATATTATTAAAGTTCAGTTTATCTTTATTGAGCCTTTTCAACGTTGTGAAAAGTACAGGAAAAAAACAAAGCGAAAACTTAAGACTTTAATGTAACATTTGAAAGATCAAATTTTTCGATAAATTTTTGTTGTTAAGGATTTTACCAAAAGAACCTTTTATTTGAATTTTTTCGATACGATAGTAAACATGATATTGAGAGCAGTAATTAAGACCCTGTTCTGTATTTTTTTAAAGTATTGGTTACCGCGGTGCACCGTAGTTATAATAGTGGTATTCACACCGAACTTGTTAATTTGTTACTCGATAGTTTGTTCAT
The DNA here is from genome assembly GCA_930367215.1 of Pollenia angustigena. NCBI lineage: Eukaryota > Metazoa > Arthropoda > Insecta > Diptera > Polleniidae > Pollenia > Pollenia angustigena. Next base: position 140,623,962 of record OV884056.1, on the reverse strand, counting down.
TTGTTAAAGTTACCAACTGTGAACGACCCCCTTTTTAAAACTCTGTTAGTCTGGTAACTTTAAAATAAAAAAATCATTTAATTAACATACTAACTCTCAATGTACACGAAAATTGCCAAAACACAAATATTTTTTTAGAAATGTATCACAAATGACTTTTTTATTATATTTATTTAGAAACTGCAACAGCTGATTGTGAGTTACCAACTAACAACTATTTTATCAGGGGTGCCGTGTCGTTAGTTTGTTAAATGTTAATCCGGTAGCGCGTTAAATATACAAAAACAAAATGCGTGTAAAAAAGTAGCGATTAACGACTAACAAACTAACAAGCTCGGTGTGAATACCACTAATAAAGAATATTAAACTCTCTAATTTTCCTTTTTAGCTACTTTTTAATAAAAATTATTTTAGTGAAATTTCATATTAATTTTTCGGTTTTCAATAACTGTAATTTGAAATTGTCGTCTCTTTAAATCTAATTTCCATTCATTTCATAAAATTAAATTTACGCCAAGTTTTATAGTTTGACCACTAAAGCAGATGATATTCGTTCATTTAACATTTCGATAGATTTAAAAAAACGATCGGTAGTTTCATGACTTTAAAAAAAAACAAGTAAGTGTGCTATATTCGGCTGTGCCGAATCTTATATACTAAAGCCCTGCACGAATGCATTTGAAAGCCGTTTCAAATCATTCGTTTGTTTTTCAACTCGTGATTGTCGATTGCATTTTGCTAACGAATCAAACTCTGTATTGTGAAAAACACATAAAGCACGAAAAGAATATAAACACACAAATGCAAATGAATTTAAATTTGTGTGTTATAAACGACCAAATACGAAGTGTAAAGAGCACGAAATATACTCTACACAACAACGAATAACACAAACTACACCAACTCAAACGAATCGCACGAATCAAACGAATAAAACGATTCACACCAAACAACAGTTACAAAATAGATGATAAGAATTATATTTTTTTTTATTATTAGGTATGACTAGTAAATTTGTATTGAGCAAAAAAAAAAAAACAAATGAAGATGCAAGATATTTTTATACAATGTTAAAGTTTTTATTTTAAATTATTTTATTCAAAAGTTACAAAAATATATTTTGAAATATTTTATTAAAAATAAAAAAGAAATGAAAAGCTAAATTCAATTAATTGCAAAATTAAGATAAAAATAATATAATGAGCAAAATGGTTTAAAATATATATTAACTTGTATAGTTTAAAAGTTCATTTTGTATTTCAGTTGCTTCTATATTTGAATGAAGAAACATTATGGCATTTATAGAATCACCGTTTGAAGAAATGCTGCATCTTTTTTCAGAAATCAAATTCCGAGCTACTGAAAAAACTCTCTCTGAAGCTGCACTACTAGCAGGTGTTGCTAATATTTTGCAGCTCACTTTGTAGAGAAGTGGAAATTCATTTTGATGTAAGTTCCACCATTGCAAAATGTTGAAATCTTCATTAATACTAACATTTAAGCTTTCATACATTAGCAATTCGTTGGATACTGCATCAAGTTGTGTAGTATTTTCAGTCGGTGGTAAAAAATCAGAATATAATTCTATGATATGGCTAGATATTGCTGTTCCACTTTCAAATCGATTTTCTGATTCATGTTGCTCTTGAAAGTGTTTTCTCATAATGTGCATGCATTTGTCTTTAATCGTGAATTTTTCTTCTTCACTAAATTGAACTAATTTGTTTAATGGAGGGAAAAGAAAAACAGCAATTTTATGGTAAATAGTTAGATTCCGAATTACTATGGAATCTATCAAAATTGCTAATTTTTCTTTAAACTCTTTTGAAATTTCTAAGTCGTTGATATCAGCATTACATTTTTTCTTTAAGCGATGGATATAAATATAAACAAGGTGTATTGTCGGATACTTTTCCCCTTCTAACTATTTTAAAGTTTCTTCGAAAGGTTCCAAAACTTTAATTAAAGCTGTTTTATGGTTCAAATGAATATTATTCATTCTATTGAGCTCGTTTTTTTGTTGCAAAAGTTGAACTATTTCGGACCAATTTTTTTCAACAGAAACAAATAAATAGTAAATTGAATTCCAGCGGGTGGGTGAAAAGCTTTTAAGGGTTGTTTGTAAATTTACATTAAGACCACTAAAATCCACTAAAATTTGTATTTCTTTGTCCTTAATTAATGCTAAATATCTCTTTATCTGTTGGTATAAGGAACAAAACTATTAAAATCAAAATTAGTAAGAATAAAATTTCCTATAAAACTAGACTCGACTCAGGTTCCCAGAATGAATGGTTTCGGTTATAAAGATAAAAAAATACGAATTTTAGTGAAAAATCGCTGTTTTTCTTAATTAATGCTCAATGAGATACATGTTAGCGTTATCCGATTGGGCTGAAGCTTCATCAATCGCATTTTCTATCCTATTGGCACATATTACGGGTATGCCCCGACGGAAAATCCAGCACTGATTTCTGGTAACCACCCTATTAGGGTCGTTATAAGATATGGTATATTTTTTTTGGGGGCTATCTTTTGGTGCTCCCCTCTTAAATGTGCCAAAAGCCTAGAAAATCCGATTGACAAAGTTTAAGCTTAATCGGATAACGCCAATACGTGCCTCCTTGAGCATAACTTAGGGAAAAACAGTGATTTTTCACTAGAATTCGTATTTGTTTGTCCTCAATTAATGCTAAATATCACTTTATCTATTGGTATAAGGAACAAAACTATCAATATCAAAATTAATAAGAATAAAATTTCCTATAAAACAAGACTCTACTTAGGTTCCTAGAGTGAATGGTTTCGGTTATAAAGGCAAGGAAATACGAATTTTAGTGAAAAATCGCTGTTTTTCCTTAATTTATTCTCAATGAGGCACATGTTACCGTTATCCGATTAAGCTGAAACTTTGTCAATCGCATTTTTTATGCTATTGGCACATATAAGAGGGTTGCGCCGATGGAAAATCTAACATTGATTTCTTGTAACCACCCTAAGCAACAGTGAGTGATGAAGAAAAACATTGTGTGTAGGTATATAAGACTTCGTTCAAAAATTATTCCAACAAAAAAATGTGTCTCAAAGCCAGCCGGCCGCTCTGCTCTGCTTCATCTTCACCAACAGTGCTTGCTTGTGTGCGCGTCATTGCTTGTGCAAAAACTTTTTTGTTTGATTCAGTAAAATTAATTGTTTGAAGAAATCGGAGTTTTTTTTCAATAAACAAAATGCAAATAAATTGTTTGAATATGCGAATTTGTTTATAATACCGATTTCAGACAAAAAATTTTTTGATTCTACAAATTTGCAATGCATAATATTAAAATAAATCTGTATTGCTTGCAAATTAAATGTTAAATATCACAAAGCATCCACTTTGAAACCGATGCTTTGATTGCTTTTTTGCTGCGTTACTAATACTTACCATTGATGTTTTGGAAGGGTTTGCATGTATATACATATGTATATAAAAATGAAAAATGTTTTTATGTTTGTTTGTTTGTTTGTTTGTTTGTATGTTGGCTTATAGACTCCTAAACTACTGAACCGATTTTCCTTTTACAGTAGCATCACGTGAGCCCTAAAAATAAAATAGGCTACTTATTTTTTCGATAGGGGCAGGGGAATTGGTACCCCCCATTGGGTGCCAATATTAAATATCGCATATCTTAAGAGCCGCTTCACGCGTTCTGTTGAACTTTTGGTAGTAAAATCTTCTGAGCCCCAAAATTGAAATAAAGTGGCAGCGGGGGAAGTGGTTTCCCCCATAGGACGCCAATGTTTCATATCGCTTATCTTAAGAACTGTTATAGTGAGAATGTTCAAACTTTGTAGAAGTCCCTCTTATGGTTTACAACACTATTGAAAATAAAAATAAAGCGGGTAAGCGCGGGGGGGGGGGGGGACATACCTATCATAGGATGCATATATTTAATATCGCTCAACGAAAGAACTTTTAAGGGGAGAGTCTTCAAACGTGGTTAAAGCTACTATTATAGCAAACTTTAAATTTCAATATAGTAATGGGTGGGGTGGACAGAGGAGGAGCAGTTCCCCTCATAGATAGTAATATTAATAAGAGCCGCTGCGCGCAGTTTGTTGAACTTTTGGTAGTTGGATCGTCTGAGCCCCAAAATTGAAATAAAATGGCAGGGGGGAAGTGTTACCCACCATAGGACGCCAATGTGAAATATCGCATATCTTAAGAACTGTTATAGTGAGAATGTTCCAACTTTGTAGAAGTCACTCTTATAGTATACTACACTACTGAAAATAAAAATAAAGCGGGCATGCGCAGGGGTGGAAATACCTCCCATAGGATCCATATATTATCGCTCCACTGAAGAACTATTAAAGGGAGAGTCTTCAAACGTGGTTAAAGTTACTATTATGGTAAATTATAACTATCAATATAAAAACGGGCGGGGTTGACAGAGGAGGAGCAGTACCCCCCATAGATAGAAATATAATTTAGAGCCGCTGCACTCATTTTGTTGAACTTTTTGTAGTATGATCTTCTGAACTCCAAAATTGAAATAAAAAGCAGCGGGGAAATGTTGCCTTCCATAGGACGCCAATATTTAATATCGCATATCTTAAGAACTGTTATAGTAAGAATGTTCAAACTTAGTAGAAGTCACTCCTATGGTATACTACACTTTTGAAAATAAAAATAAAGCGGGAAGGTGCAGGGGGAAAAAACCTTCCATAGGATGCATATATTAAATATCTCTCAACTGAAGAAGTGGTTATAGCAGTGTAGCGAAGCGCACCGGGTTAAGCTAGTTGCATATATAATGTACTGCGGCGTTTTACTTTGTTTTATACAAAGCATTTGACGGTTTGGAAGTCAGCCATACTTATTTAATATATTCTTATATTAAATATATTCTATGAAAAAATCAACTAAATAACCTAGAAATTCATATTAAGAAAAAAAAAAAATTATGTAAAAGACTTAAAAGCAAAAAAAATTAATAATTAAAAATAATCGATATATTTCTGTAGAAGTAATTTTTAAACCCTTCACCGAAGGTAAAAGGGTATATATAACCTTGTCATTCCGTTTGTAATTTCTACAATATTGATCCTACACCCTATAAAGTATATATATTTTGGGTCCTTATGAAAAGCGAAGTTGATTTAACCATGTCCGTCAGCCCGTTGAAATGGATTTTCCGAAGACCCCATATATAATGGGGGCCAGGTTATTATACATTTATGTCACATATGGTCCGGACTTGTTCGCTATTGAAATTCAGCAAGATCGATCCACAAATGTCTGAGATTCCAAATTGGGTACACATATTTAGGTTGCCAATACACACCATCCTACAAAATGTGGGCCGGATTGGAGATGTGGGCGTGGTATTTCCCGTACAAAAAAAATTAAAAATTGTATAAAAACCTAAATTTTAGGGCTGCCATATGTCCTATGGATATGACTTATCTATCAAAATATCGGAAATTTTTAGTAGAACATATTTTATAAAAAATGCGGGAAAATCGGTTCAGATACAAAAAACTTATGACCTAAATTAAATTTTTTTTTTAATACCCACTTTCGGGAACCATAGATCTCCCCGAGTCCAAACAAAAGTAACTGGTAAATTTCTTCCTTAACACGTCGGTATTTAAATCTTTCAAATCGGTTTAAAAATGGCTAAGTTATGTTCAAAATAGTGAAATCCAAAAAATTATTTTTTTATACCCTTCACCGAAGGTAAAAGGGTATTTATAACTTTGTCATTCCGTTTGTAATTTCTACAATATTGATCCTACACCCTATAAAGTATAAATATTCTGGGTCCTTATGAAAAGCGAAGTTCAAATCCGGTTGTCGGTTCGCCAAAAAATTTTTAGTTTTAAGCAAAATCAAAAAAAAAAAAAAGAGTATGGTAACAATACATGGCTTAAGCCACCACCCAAAAATATAAATTTCAGTTGAAACTAGACTAACTCATTCTCAGATTAGATAATTAAAGAATTAAATTAACTTTATTCTCAAACCCAAAAAGTGTCTCTAAGAGATTGGAATCCGCGAAAAAAAGCTGTTGTTGTTAAAGAAAATAGCAAAAATATCCCATCCCTAGAGGAAAGGGAACTAACACTAAAGTTGTCACGTGACAGTTCTATAGTGATAGGGGCCAGCTTGAATTCTAACACTTTATATAAAGGGGACTTGTCACTTAAACATGGCGATGTCCTACGATTAGATTAATTGGCACCTTTTTGACGCTTTGTAACAGGTCACAGAAACAACATTAATGGGCACATTCAATTTCAGTTAAAATTATGCCTGTCGTAGATATTGTTCCAAATGAACCATGTTATTAGGGCGGATCCCCTTCATTAAAAGTAATAGAAATCTTCAGACACTATTTGGATATCCCAGGTGAAACTCAGCAACTTGCTAAAATATCTCAACGCAACAGGATGGCTCTAGCCACCTCAGTATTGACCATGGGTCAAGTTTGATTGGGGGTTCCAATTCTTGACGAGTTGTGTGGTGTCAAAACGGAGTCACTATCGACTCTACTTGCAGCACGCCTAGTTCTGTGCGTGCTACCACGTTAACCTACCAACCAGGGAGGGTCCCCTTCATTTAAAGTAATAGAACCAGGTAAAATCAATCAGTCATTACCCATTTAAATAGAATAGAACCAGGTAAAATCAATCAGTCATTACCCACAAAAAATCCAGTAACGTGACAAGTTGTTTGTCAACTACCTTTTGGAGTAACTACTCTTTAAACACATTACCACCAGTTGAGTGATATGTTCTGTTTTAACCTATCACAATTCCATCCTTTTTATTATAAAACTGTTTTCACTTGTCACGAAATAAGTGCCTTAAAACCAATTGACAGCAATTTCCCGCAGGGATTAGTCAATCCAACAGATTTTATTTTAGCACCGTTGCACATAAAGTTGGTCTTGATAAAACAATTCGTGAAAGCACTTGATGAAAATGGACCAGCATTCAAATACCGTAAACACGTTTTTCCATGAATAATTTAACACCTTTTTTTAACGCAAAAAAGTTCTCAAATATATTTTTTAAGTCACTAACATCCAATACCAACAATTTTAAACAAGATAATATATTAAAATACCGTTTTAAGTAAAAATATTTTTGTCAGCTTTTTTTCATATGAAGTTTGACGTTTATTATGACAAAAAAGTGTCAGGTGAAGGCCCCATGTTAAGAAGCATTTACAATTTTTTAAATGGGTAAATGTTAAAAAAAATTGCATTTCTTGGCCTTCCTCGTCTTCATTCTATAAATCAGTATCTACATGATATTTTTTGATAGAGTCGTTAGAAGTGTTTGTAAAATAAACTCAGTAGGTATTTCGTAGCTTGAACAACAATGATAAACTCCCCAATAAAAAATCTGCTCCATAAATAGCTGGTTTTATGTATGAATCGCTTCAAACTTGCAGATGAGATGCCTGATTGTTGTATGGGGTGTTCCCGGTTTGGAGGACTATTTTCTGCTGACAATAAGCGCATCTTTTAACATGCAAACAAAGCACTCCTAAAGTGCTTTTTTAAGGGCTATCTATATTAACATATTCATTAATGTTTTAAAGTTCTATAACCCCAGGTCTACACCAAAGATAAATATCACAGCATGTTGGCAATACCGTCGGCCGAATTACAGAGCAATATTTCTTATTGCCCAGCTTATGATGTAGGCATTGGAAAACGTATTTATGTTAACTCATAATTTGAAAAATTCAAGGAAGACTTTATTTGACTTTATTATTTAAATTTATATTAATTTGTTTTAGCTTGAGTCCTTATTTTATGAAAAATTACTAATTTGTATTAAATTTATTTTTTTAAATAAATATTTTTATATAAAAAAGAACTCAAGCTCAAACAAATTAATATAAAATTTTAATAATAAAGATCAAATAAGAATAAAAGGCTATTAATAAAAATAGTTTTTGCAATATTATTTTAGTGTTTGTTGTAAAAATATTGTAGTGTTTATAATTATAATTTGCTAACATTTCACAAACTTAAGTTCTTTCCCACACAATTTCTTCCTATTTTTTCTTTTTGCTTCTGTTTTTCAATTGACAACTAAATTTAACGTTGTATGTTAGCAATAATTGGCAAGGAAAATGGACTAACAATTATTGCAACATTAATTGCCGGCAATAAGTTTGTACAAAAAAATTGCTGTCTACATTAAAGATAACATAATTTTGTCATTTACTGCAATATATGTCGCAATACTTATGTTTTTAAACTTGTATTCAATATGTGTACTTTATTATAGATCTTTGGAGTTGGGTAAAAAGGTCTTAAGTCCGACCCTTTAGCTTTTGAGAATTATTTAATTTGGGTATTTTAGGAAATAAGTCATTTATTTCCTAAAGAGCAAATTATTACGATTGGAAGCAGTTATGCTAGACTTCGGTTATTGATACCAAACGAAAGAGAAAAGCTAAGCCAAATCAAAAACTCAAAAGGGTGTTTTTTGATTTAATAATTTTTTGCCTAACGCCAAAGAGTTTATGGTATTTGATTCCCTATGTTTGCAAATTCAATTTATTATTATTTTTTTTTTTAATAATTCGAGTTAAAAAAAACATTAAAATTATAAAGCTTTTTACTAACTTTCATAATTTTTAAGAAAATCATTAATTAATACAAGCACAAAAATTCGCTTTTGTCATAAATAAACATAATATCAAATAAAATTAAGTCCAAATCATAAAATGTTTTAAAATAAAATTTTATCGGAACTGTACAACTGCCCACTTAGCATTTGGTTGATTATTATACCCTTCACCGAAGGTAAAATAGTATATATAACATTGTCATTCCGTTTGTAATTTCTACAATATTGGGTCCTTATGAAAAGCGAAGTTGATTTAACCATGTCCGTCTGTCCGTTGAAATGGATTTTCCGAAGACCCCATATATGGTGGGGGCCAGGTTTTTATACATTTATGTCACATATGGTCCGGAATTGTTCGCTATTGAAATTCAGCAAGATCGGTCCACAAATGGCTGAGTTATGAGCAAAAAACCACGACTGCCTCTAATTTTTTCGAAAAATCCCTTGTGGTTGTTGTATTTTTATTACTTTTTGCTGTATATCTGGGGAACGGCAAAAGCCAAAGTTTCCAAATTAGGTACACATATTTGGGTTGCCAATACACACCATACTACAAAATGTGGGCGGGATTGGAGAAGTGGGCGTGGTACCTCCCGTACAGAACCGGGAAAATCGGTTCAGATACAAAAAACTTATGACCTAAATTAAATTTTTTTTTTTAAATACCCGCTTTCGGGAACCATAGATCTCCCCGAGTCCAAAAAAAGTAACTGGTAAATTTCTTCCTTAACACGTCGGTATTTAAATCTTTCAAATCGGTTTAAAAATGGCTAAGTTATGATCAAAATACTGAAATCCCAAAAATGATTTTTTTTATACCCTTCACCGAAGGTAAAAGGGTATACAATATAACTTTGTCATTCCGTTTGTAATTTCTACAATATTGATCCTACACGCTATAAAGTATATATATTCTGGGTCCTTATGAAAATCGAAGTTCAAATCCGTTAGTCCGTCTCGGATTCACAACTGAAATAACGCTTATGGTTTACAACTTTGCTATTGTGGTGAACAAAAACATCAAAAGTAATTATAACGCAATACAGTGAACATTAAACGGGCCATATTTCATTTAAATGATATTCAAACAACGTTCCTTCATGGTTTAGTTGTCTAGGGGGTGTGTTAAGTTAGAAACTGTGAGTTCTCTGGTTCGAATCTTGTTTTTTTAAAAAGAAACATTTTTTTTAAAATTTTTATTTTTTGTATGTTCTAAAAACGATTTAAAAAAAATATTTACCAGTTTTCGCTTTTAAAATTTAATTTATAATGAAGTTTAAAGTACATATTGTGAATATGTATGTATGCATATGTAAAAATTATTTAGTTTTTGCCTGTATTCTGCTCCCACAACGGTGAAGGGTATATAAGATTCGGCACAGCCGAATATGGCACTCTTACTTGTTTTAAATATGACTGTTTTTGCATAAAACTAATTTATTTTCCGCACAGTCCATTTGAAATTTGTTATTAAAAGTGATTCTTAAGTAAGCGCAATCCAGCACATGGATCGTTAAATCAATTTTTGCAATATCATAGGGCTCCTTTGTTGAGAGAGAAAATATTCTTTCAATAGAACGAACCTTTTTAGAATTCCATCTTACGTTGGCATTAGTGTTAACCAGTGTGTTTTGCTATATTAATGTTGGAATTTTGGGGTTGTGGGAAAATAAAACTTATAGTTTTTGAGTTTAAAGAAGAAGTCATAATCTAACAAAAGGACAAATCACTAAAAAAAAGGACAATCTACTATCCTTTATTTAAAAAAAAAAAAATCTTAAAAGACATCGTTTAAAAAAAGGACTGTCCTCTTAAAAAAGGACGAATGGTCACCATACATATACCCCATTAAAGTTTGCTATTCAAATTCAGCAATATCCTTTAATAAATGACTGAGATATGAGCAACAAACCATGACGGTCTCTAATTTATCCTTTAAATAGTTTGTTTTTTTATTGTATATCTGGCTTTCGGAAATAGGCAAATAAGGTACAAGTATCTAGGTAAGCAATACACAAGCTCTCTCGGGATTGGAGAAGTGAGCGTGGCACTTTCGGTATTATAGATTTTTACGCAACAAAAGGTGGGCGTGACAATGAAACAAATATATTTATTTTTGCACAACAAAATGTGACCGGGATTAATGAAGTGGGCGTGACACAATATATGAAGACTTATTTATATCAAAAGATCGGTAAGAGAAAAATTGTCCAAATTTGGTACAAACAGCTGGGTTATCAATACGCAACCTCAACAAAAAAAATAGGTGGGATTGGAGAAGTGGCGCACCTCCCATACTAAAACATTATAGCTTTTTATATATCTGGAGAGTGGCAAGAGCCAGTTTCCAAACTAGCAATAAGCATCTTGATTATCAATGCACAACATCCAGCTTAATGTGGTCGCGATTAGAGAAATGGCGTGGCGAAAAATTGATATGGTTATATCTAAACATCGGTTGGAGAAAATTTTTCTAAATTCGGTATAGTACCATGGTGAAGGGTATATGAAATTCGGCATTGTCAAAAACCTAACTTGTTTATCTTGTTGATGTCTTACTTGTTTTTTAAACAATTATGGCGCTAAATTGCTTACCATAAGTGACTTCTACTATTGAATATATATATTTTTTTAGATAAGAAATCACCATAAGTGTTACATAATATTTTGGCAACATTTGGAAATTTGAGAGGTTTGACTGTTGTCCCAGCGAATAAAAATGACATTTTGCCAGGTTCACATGAGGGTGCAGAAATAATAAATATAAGTTTTAAGTGATACTAATTGGAATTAATTTTTCATCACCAGTAAAAAATAAATCAGTTAAAATTTATTGATAATGGAGATAATTGCAATATATGTTAACATTTGTTTCTACCCTTTTAAAATAGTTTGACAGTTAAATAGGATTTAATCGAGTTTCAGTTAAGAATTTCTTGGCACAGTGTCTAATGTAAAACGGCAATGCTGAGATGAAGCGGTCAAATTAAACCTCACTGGACTTTTAGTTTTAAGGAACATGCCTCAAAATGTCGTGGTGCATTCTTATTATATTTTAACATTTGTTTCTTTTTTCATTTTATTAGGAACTAGAATTACAACCTGCTGATAAATATCATTATCGAAGATGTCATGCCTGGGTGGCCATAATTGAAAATGCACCGTGGGGTATTAAACCTAGAAAAATATATTTAAACGAAAATGGCGAAGTAACTGACGAACCACCATTGGCGCGTTTCATAGAGCCATCAACAGGACTTGTTTGTAAATCTTATTGCAAAAGCTACGTTCTTGTCGACAGTGTATGGAATAATTCTCAATACTACGTAAATAAGCAAAAGTATTTACGTGTTGCAGACATTCGTTGGGATCTACGCAACACTGAAGACTGGGAACATTTTTTACCAGGGGAACCTGCCGAAATGCGAACTTATACAGTGCGTTCTGATGAAAATATTATTTCTACAGAGAATATTTTAGCGGTGGAAAAACACTTAGATATAATACGATCTTGGGTCAGTCGTCTGCATATTGGTGAAAAGAACTTTGAAGAACGTTTCCCGCAACTACAAAAGACAATTCTTTACAAAAGAGCTAAGCACGAAAGATTTTCTCCGTACTCACAAAAGGATGGCAAGGTTATGCAGTTAACTCTTTATGAAGACGACAATTATTTGAAACCTACTATACGCTGGGAATATTATGAAAACCGTTCTGATTTGCTTGTTCAGCTAAAATTTAACTATCAAACATCTGCAATTGAAGAGGCATATGAAAAGGGTCGAAATGATAGTTTAAAATGTAATTTACAAAAACAAAAGTCATAATAACAAGTCTGATTTCACATTTTAAAAGTTTTCTTTCAGAAATTCTAAGTTTATTGGTGAGAGGGGAGAGGAGAATAGTATGTTTTCTTCCTCTCTTACCGTCAGATTCAGACATTCGGAAAGAAAACTTATATAGTATGAACCCAGACTAAGCAAATAACAGTAACATAAATTATGTATCTATAGAAACACCATAATTAAACCTTTTATATGTAGTTTTAATATTTGGAGATGGCTAAAAAAATATCCTACACGGAAAGAACTATTTTCTAAGTCAACTGAAAATAAACCAAGAACATTTTGCATGATTCTCGTCCAAGCTATCTATTTCTTTTTTTAAATATATGTGTGGCTTGGTTTAAGCAAAAACTTCTTACTCAAAGCGAACAAACATTTTTTTAAATACTTAAATCAAGTATTCGTTGCTTACCTAATAATTTACAAAATCCAAAGAAAAGCCAGCTTAATTTAACTATCCGTTTCTCGAATCTAATCATTATACCCACACCACAATAGTGGAGAGGGTATTATGCATTTGTGCTGATGTGTGTAACGCCTTAAAATATTGGCCCAAGACCTACCTTAAAGTATACCGGTCGACTCAGAATCACTTTCTGAGTTGATCTAACGATGTCCGTCCGGCTGGCTGGCGCAATTTTGGTGATAATTTGATAAAATTTAGATTCTTATTGGCACAAGGACCAAGCCTATCGAAAATGGGCCATATCGTAAGACCAGGAGGGAAGATAAGGAGAAATTTCTTCCTCTCAGAAACTATCAAACCGATTTTAATGAAATTTAAAACATAGAACCATATCTATATGGACACAAAATGTATGCATTTTTAAAAAAATCGGACCACGAGGGGAGATAGGGGCAATTTCTGCCTCTCAAACCGGTTTTAATGAAATTTAAAACATAGATAGAACCATACCTATATGGACACATAAGCTATACAGTTTTTCAAAAATAGGACCACAAAAGGGCAATTTCTGCATCTCGCAAACTTTTAAACCGATTTAAATGAAGTTTATAAACATATATAAATCCATATTTATATGGACACATGAGCACAATGTGTTTTTAAATACTGTGGTGCTGGGTATCATATTTTCGGGCTTGACCGGCTATACTTTCTTACTTGTTTTATTTGTACATGCATATATTTTATTTTAAGTATCAGAATTGGAAAAAGCTTCTAAAGCAAATGTTTCAAAATATGGACGAGGAATTAAAGTATTTTTTTTTTATTTGCAAAAGATACATATGGAATATTTGTAAAATAATTTTGCTTTATAAAATCGTATTAAACTTGATTTTATTTTTCAGTTCTTCATTTTAATATTAAACCGGCAGCTCCAAAGGAACTTTATTTCTATTCCGATCCACGTTTCGATTCACTTGAATATTTAAAATTCGATAGTGATCGTATTGTGCTTCATTACAGAGACAGAATTGATTTTTGCTGCTATCAGGAGTTTGAATTTAAGCCAACTGGTCAAGTCTTAAAGGTAAAGCTGAAATTAATATGCACATATTTTAATTAAAGGTTTTTAAAGAACACAAGCAAAAATATAAAACAGAATTTTAAAAATTGGATAGAATATAAAGTTTTTCAAACCATACATTTTTTTAAATCTTTTTGTTTAAAAGATTTTGTTATTCGTGCTTAATTCCCAATTCTTATTCTTGATAAAAAACACTGACATTTATTGTTGATACGCATAGGAATAGCTTATTGCATCAACAATAAATTTCAGTGTTTTTATCAAGAATAAAAATTGGGAAACAAAATCTTTTAAATTAAAATTTTGTATTCCCAAAAATTTCTTTGACAATAAACAGACAAGTGGACTGCTTAAAAAAACTTAAACTGGCAACATGCTTTTGCAACTTGTTTTTGTTTTCATTTTGTTTTTTCTTAACCTCAAGTTATTTACAAATGAGTAGGTGAGCTCCAAAATGTTTTATTTAAATTTTGGAAAAATTCAAAAAACATATAGCGCCTGATTAAATGGACTAAATGAGTTGAACTTGTTTGATTCTGAAGTGTTATGCAATTCTTGACTAATAACTCAACAGTTGAAAAATTGAAACAAAGTGAAATATAGAAAAATAATAGATTTAATTTTGGAACGAACGAGTTTTGTTACAAATTTTCGGAAGAAACGAGTTTTGCTACTGTCCGTAGGCGATCGAACTAGTTTTGCAACACACTGTAGCTCATCACAAAAAGATAAACATTGAACTTAAGTATATTTTGAAAGTTATGTTAATTTATTAAAATTGGTAAAAAAAATTAAACAATAGTTCTGTAGGGGAGAGAAAAACTACACCAATTCACATCTTAAAATACGTTTTTAAAACTGTTGGAATCAGAATTTTTCCTCTATCGATGTGTGAATTTCCATACTTATTAACTAATGCAGATAGAAAAGTTTAAAATAACACCAAGTCCAACCTGCTTAGACGTTAAGGGCATCAAGTGCACTTACTGTTGTTTACCAATGAGTTTGTAGAAGTTGTAGAGGTTGTAGAAGTTTGTGAAGTGATGTCTTGATTTTAATCTATATATAAATCGGCTAAGGCAAAGCAGTTAAGAATACTTTCCACCTCTGTATGTCAACCGATTTGAACAAAATATACACCATTTAAGAGGTATTTACTCAAAGAAGTGCACAATATATATTTTATTAAAATCTGTTCAATAATTTCAGAGGTTTAAGCGTTCAAAATTGTTACTAACACAAATGCAAAATAAATAAAAAAAAAATTTATTTTCAATTATCAAATACCCTGCAAACAAATAGGAGATATCCCCTAAGGCAATAGTTTAGCAATATCCCCAAATTGTCACCCAGAAGAAAATAATCAAAGTAATTTTTTTTATTTTCTTTCTTTTTATAGTTTTTGAGACAGAAAAAATTTAATTATTTAAAAATGTAATTAATTATTTAAATATATATAAAATATTAAAATAGAAAAAAGCATAATCTCCACGAATATGAATTTTAAGCTATTAGGGAACTAAGCAAGTGGCAAGCTTCAAAATTTATGAATGAATTTTTACGGGAAACGAAGAAATATTTAACTAAAGGGTAGTAAGTGGCGTATATCGAGATAATGTTTGTTCGACTTTACAGCTAGATCAAGGTCATAATTATTTATTATTTTTGAGTGATTCTGATGAATTCGATGGAGAGTTAGAAGAACCTTTGGAAGAGTTTGAGCCCATTAGAGGTAAGCTAAGTACTTGGTCCATTAAACATTCCCTAAGCAATAATGCTATGAATAAATTGTTTCATATGCTAAGAAGTATAGACGTTCCAGTCAGGGGTGCCAGATAATTTTGATACAAAATCGGCATATTTAAAAAAAAAATCGGCATTATCGGCACTTTAATATAAAAAAATCGGCAAAAACCGGCAAATTAAAAATACCTATTTTAAATACAATAGAACATATTCTTACTTACAAATAAGAACAATTCAGAATTATCTAATGTTTATAACTTATGAAATTTCAAAAGAATCAATCAGAATAAACGTTTTACAAAGAAATTGTAGTTAAATATAAAGTTTTTTTTAACTTTCTTATAATTAAATATATTCCATATACAAATATTTGAGTTTGACATTTTTATTAAATCCGTTTTAATATTAATATCAAAACAGTTTAAATTATTAATTTTTAAAAAACGAATAACTTGCAAAGATAAATTTTCCAGTGAACATCAAAACTCTGTTACATTAAAAAATTATTTCCACATTTGCGGAACAATGTGGAAAGACCAAAAATTGTACCAAATGCTGCCATAAAATATTCACGTTATAAATCTGAAATTTTTTGCCAAAAAGTTTGCAAATTTATTTAATTTTCCTTACATAACAACTGGCTATTTAATTTATGTACTAACCGTCCTCAATTACGTTATAATCTTAAAAAAAAATTATTTAATTATCAAAGTAATTATTATTTAAATTATATTCATTGATAGTGAATATAAATTTATCTTACCTTTATTCTTTTGTAAGTATTTATCTATCCATTTTCAAACACAAATATAAAGTGTTTTATATTTTCATAATAGAAAAAGAAATTTTAACTGAATTATTTTGGGTTAAAAATTATTTATTTTTTAACTTTGGCCTTTAATTCTTCATAGTGGAATATTTTTCAAATAAAAATGTATTAACCCAACACACATTACAAACACTGCATTTAATATTGAATAAAACTAACCCCTTTTTCTTAAGTAGAAGCGCTGACTTAATAACAGTTGTCTCTTTTCAATGTTACAACTGTTTCAGTATCTCTTAAAGTTGGTGTATTATTATCAAACAAACAAAAAGTAATCGCCTTTTACGTGTTAGTCAAAAAATCGGCATTTTTGGAGCAAAAATCGGCAAATCGGCAAAATGCCGATAAATCGGCAAAATGGCAGGCCTGGTTCCAGTACCAAAAGACGTGAGAATACTCAAACACACACCAAGAGATGTCTGTGCAACTGAAATGGGATCTGGTACATATATACATTACGGCTTAAAGGATGCTCTCACAAATTTAATTGTAAATAGTGGCTATGATGATGACCTAGTGCAACTTGATTTTAATGTAGATGCCCTTCCTCTATCAAAAAACTCATATAAACAACTGTGACCTATATTGCGTAATGTTATTACTGAAGAAGATGGTTGACTGGTTGGTGATTTCGAAATTTTGTTATTTATATTACTTTACTTTCATAACTATTAATTAAATTAAATATGAAATATGCATATTAGTTAGTGTTTTGTTGTTTCTGTTACAATATAATTACATTCTGATTCTTTCTTGTTTCTGAATTTTTGCTAGTTATATTATTTTACTTTATTTTAATTATAAATGGTATTATTCGTAACTGTAATTAACATGTTTATAGTCAACAACTTAATTTAAAATAAAAATTTGTGCCTTTATGTGAATAAAAATGGTAAATCTTCTTTTTATCATCCCAATTATATTTTGGCGATATTGTCCTATTTTCTTATAAGTGGTTATCGGGCAATATTGCTAGTTTATCATCTAGAAGAATCGCTTTCGAATTGCTTAGGAGTATTGCTATCGAGACACGTTTCTACCCGAAGGAAGTATCTTCCGCAATACGAAATCGATTATTGCCGCAATAATATTTTTCTTCGAAGCAATACGTTTGGTAATACATAAGGAGTACGTCTGTGTTTGCTGGGTAATAAAAAATTAGGGTGATCGATTATTCGACATTTTTCAGAAAGCGGCTTTCGAATATTTCGACTATATAAATCAGACCAGGCAAAACAGTTAAGAACGCTTTCTTCCTTTGTTTGTCAACCGAAAAAAAGGGAAATATGGTCAACAAAATTTTTTTTTTAACTTTTCTGTGCTTCATGTGATAATTTTTAAATTTTCTACAATATAGAACTTAGAAACATAATATTATAGTTGTAGGATCCTGAGTGAGTGATAACCTATAAGATAAAAAATGCTGGTGTTTTTTGTTTTTCATCCTATAAAGATAAAATTATAAATTAAACTGGGTGAATAAGAACATGTAAGGGGAGCTTTTTGGTACTTTCGTTCTACATCTGGTACTTTCATTAATTTTCGTTAATATTAGACATAGAAACATAAAATTAAACGTGCAACGTCCTGAGCGGATGACAATATATGTATAAAGGAGACTTTTTGATACTTTTTAGTTTTTCAATTGGTTTTTTTTGTACTGAGCCTACAAAATTAAATTAACTCACGTAGAAGATAAAATATGAACCGGAGGTTGGTCCCTCGCCATATCGATCCACTTTGAAGGAAAAAAATAAATGCTCGAAACAAATAAATTCATATATACATACTTAGATGAATTTTGTTTTCTTCATATTTACAAAAAAAGAAATTATGGTCGAATTTTGACCATAAGGCGAACACTAGTATATATAAATTGGCGTCATGAAATAACACCCCATGAAATAAGTCCCCAAAAATTGGGAAATTATTTCATATGAAATAAACCCCCAATTTAAAAATGACGTCTGGCTGGCGATCGCGGTCCCGCGACATACGCGGCAGGTGCGCTCTATATTGCATTTTAACCGCCGGTCTTCAATATTTATTTATGAAAAATATACTTTACAAAATTAATTTGTAAAATGCAATAAATTAATTTTGCACATAAGTTCAGTAGGCAGCCAGCCATACGGGAAGACATCGTTTTATCGACTCAGAAAGCGATTCCTAAATCATATTTTATATGTATTTATATGTATATTACTTTTCAGTCAAAAATTGCTTACAACGTCCATTTGGGCCTATAAAAACCTCTGTTTTCCAAAATCTTCTTTACCTCTTATAAATCGTAATTATTTGCTAACCTGCACATATAATTCGTAATGAAAACAACAGAAACATGGAAAGAATGATTTTTTGTTTACCGCTTTTTTTGCGTCGGTCTTTGCTTGTGAGTGTGTTTATTTTCTTAAGATCAGTTTGTTACATGAATAATTTTTATACATTTTATTTTTAACAATTGTCTTATGTTGTTTTTTATCGTTTTAGTAAATAAATTGAAAACCCCCGTTAATTCGTATTAATTTTATTTTAACCCCGGTAAATCGAAAACCCCTATAATTCGATTACGAATTATCGGGATTCTATTCACAGAAAAAAATTTTTGCGCCAGTAAAAGAATTAAACAGAAATAAAATCATTTTTAATTAAATATTTAATCAGGTGAATTAAACTTTTAATCCAGTGTATTAAATGGTTAATTGACAATATTTCAATTAAAACGTTTAATTCACTTGATTAAATGTTTAATTAACCTGATTAAATATTTTATTAAAACTGATTTTATTTTTGATTAATTATTTTACTGGCCCAAAAATTATTTTCTGTGTTGTAGTTTGCTAAGATAAGAACAAAAATATGTTGGAGATAGGTCTATAATTTGCCATAGGCCCTTCATGAAGATCATGCTCAAAAATCAGCTTAGTAAGCCTTAACCTGAGCACATTTTAATATTGTGGTAAAATTTAGTTGGTTAAAAAGAGTTTTTCTTCAAAGTTTTCTGGGAATCCCGCCATTATTTCCCGGGACAGCGAGAATCGAAAGCACTTGAAAATCCTGGGAACAAAATCTTGTCAATTGGACAGTTAAGATTTTTCTAATTTGTTGAAGGATCCAAGTTGTATCTGGAAGTTTTGTTGTTGTGTATACAACAAACTTTAACAAACACACGCGTATGCACGCATATTGGTATTTGAAAGATAACCCATTTGGAATTATTTTAAGTACTTTTAAGTGTTATTTGTACAACTCGTACTATAGTAAGTAGAAAAAACTGAAATTTGGTACGAGTTTTTTCTTTCTGTGTACATACAAACATAAATCTTTACTGAAGTTACAATATTGGACATCGTTGCAATTAATAAAAAAAATACCGAATGACATTTAAAGTTTAGATTTCAGATTATAAATATATACCCTTCATCTTAGTGCGATAACAACAGAAAGTAATTTAAATATCACTCTCAATAAAAAATTTATTTTTTTGCCACGCCCACTTCTTCAAACCCGCCCAAATTTTATCAGATATTATGTATTGATAACCATGATGTTTGTACCGAATTTATAAACTATGGATCTGTCGTTCTCTACATATTCAGAAATCTGTTATGTCTTTAAAAAGGCGGTGTCACGCTCCCGCCCATTTTTCTTAGAGAGGTTTATGTATTACCCAGCTATGTGTACCAAATTCGGAGAACTTTTCTCCTACGGCTCATTAGATTTAAATCTATTTTATGCCACGCCCATTTATCAAATCTCGCCCACATTTTGTCAGTTGTTGGGTATTAATAATCAAGATGCTTGTACCTAACGTTGGCTTTTTTATAAACACCATCCAGCTTTGGAACCGATTACCCAACAATAATCAAACAACCAGCAATGCTCAGCACTTTAAACGCAAAGTATTTAGGCTTTTTAGTTAACTTCTTTAAATGAAAAAAATTGCTACTTTTTTTTCTCTCTTTTATTTAATATGTATTTAGTATTTTCATTCAATCACTGAGAATTGTTTTATAAAATAAAATTAAGTATTTATTTGCTGCCTACTGTTGTTTGCCTTATTGTATGTCAAACTTTTTTTATATGTTACATTTGCGAAGAGCGTTATATCGCACCCTAAATACAAAAGGGTATTAACTCAAAATTTTAAAATTTGCAGTAGAAGCAAGACAATTTTTAAATTTGCATTACAGGCATATGAAAAATAATTTTTAAACCAAACTTTTCATTACCAAAAAGTAGACTAAATAGCATAATATTTTTACAGCGGGTAGATATGAATATTATGTGTTGATTTCTTTCAAAAAGTGAAAAAATGAAAATTTTGAGTTAATACCCTTTAGTATTTAGGGTGCGATATGTACAGTGCTAAAAAGACTCGTTCTTGTTGCACTGAGTACCAAATAAATAAGTAAAATAAATAAACAAAAATGTACCGTTCTCCCGATATAGAGTGTCAAAGATCTATCGGCGCATTTTAAGAGACTTGATCTACTTCGAGTTAAATTGACAGTTCCCGTCGTGTAAGGACTCCCAGCTCAAAGTGCCAAGACAAAAAAAGAAAAAAGGGCACTTGTCATCGACAAAAAACCAAAGCAACATCTCCAACGGAGAAGACTGAACAATTAAAACACAAAACATTATTACACACAAACGCACTGTCGGTGCAAGAAATAGAGTTATAAAATCACCAAACGAAACACCAAACAAGTGTATTATACATGCAGTTAACAGACATACACGCTTCTCCAAATTAAAACAATTTAAGAAACAAAAAAAACACACGTTGGTTAAACGAAACCGCACTTTCATTGCAACAACAATTTATAAACCCATATGTATAAAAAACAATTAGAACAAAAACCCGTTCTTAAACAAAAGCGAAAGGCGCAACGTTTTCTTCCCTCACGAACAGTAGTGTTAACTTTCTTGTTTAATGAACCCCACATAATAGTTATACACAATAGAGATACAAACTTTAGACAGAACAAAAAATAGCTAAGTTGCCCCTATTTATTTACAATAATGGCCAACTTTCCTATTCCAATTGCAAAGCGTTGACGCTATTTTGGAATGCTTGAGACAATTTTTGAAAACTAGAAAAAGCTCTCCGTTCTTGTATAGGTATGGCTGTAGGTGAACAAGACATTGAAAATAACAAATATCTTTTTGTATATAAACCCTCAATTTATTAATGTAAAGAGTTTATTGTTTTCCTCAGCAAGCCACCAAGTAAGTATATTCAATTCCTTTGAATCCAAAATTAGCTGGTAAACAACATCGCTATTGTACCCTACATCTTTTACATTCCGTGTATTAAATTGTCTATATAATCTATATTGGTCTCGAAAAATAGATAACACAATTCTCAATTCACGATTGGAAACTTGTTTATAGAAAAAAAAAACCACAAGGGATTTATGGGTTTAGTGGTGTTTTTTGCTCATATTTAGTTGCTTATGTACCGATTTGGCTGAATTTCAATAGCAAAATTAAACGGAGAAGAAGTGACATAAATATATAACAACATAGTCCCCAACGTTTCTGGGGTCTTCGGAAAACCAATTTCAACATACATACAGACAGACAGACATCGGTAAATCAACTTCGCTCCTTATAAAGACACAGAATGTATAAAGTATACTTTATGGGGTCTATGATCAAGATTGTTGAATCTACAAACGAAAGGTCAAACTTACCT
Source organism: Pollenia angustigena (assembly GCA_930367215.1). NCBI lineage: Eukaryota > Metazoa > Arthropoda > Insecta > Diptera > Polleniidae > Pollenia > Pollenia angustigena. The sequence goes on along the minus strand of OV884056.1, from coordinate 140,601,717 downwards.
GTTGTGAAGGGCTTAGAAATTTTTAGATATGGCAGTTGCACTTGATTTCTTATAATGATCAACTTTGTTATTGTCCTAAAGTGGTACTATCAAAAGGTCGTAAAGTTTCATCCAAAATCCGTTAAAACAAATTATCGACAATTTAATTCAATTTTAAAATTTCTTTAACGACTTATTTAAATTTATCACCGGACAATATCTATTAAAATATGGGCATTTCCGTGAAAAGGTCCACCGTGACCGAAAAATTAAATGTTATTAAAAGCTGATTATTTTACGACATTGTTATAGAGAAATATTTAGATTTTACTAATTTTATAAATTTACTCATAAATTTGTTCACTTAGATGAACAATCAAACTGCAAAGTTGTGCAATCGTAATTTCTTATATGTGAGAATGTTTTATTGTATGTTTTCTTTAATATTTATCTTCCTTAAAAGAGGTGATATTTGATAAAAATTATTCCAAAGAAATTTTCTTACATGGCCTGTAATCTAAGGAAGAGTTCAAAGAGAAATATGTTATTCGGATTTACGGTAAATTTTTATTTTGTTTTCATCATTATTCAATTAAACTATTATGGAAAAAATTTCACGTTCGACATGTCACGTATCAACCCAGATTTTGGCTTAAAAAAAATACAGAAGATTTTGGAATTAAACCAAAGACATTTTAATGTTACATTGATACGTAAAATTCTAAAAGTAATTTGACTAAAAAATTGTGCCAGGTTTCGCTGAATTACGCCTTTTTATAGATGGCCACAAAAACTACTTCTATTTTTTTCACGTTCGAACCGCTACTTCTTTTGCCATTATTTTAGACCTAGAATCGCGCCCTCCATAAACTTTGGCATAGATAACAGTGCTTTTTTTAGTGCTATTATTTAAGGGTTAAGAGAACGTAAAAATATTTGTTGGTTAAAATGTTATTGCATTTTTGATGCGTACGACAGTCATGTTCAACACTTTGGATTTACCCATATGTAACGAATTTTGTTTGAAAAGTTTTAGTTTCATTTTAGCAATGACACATTCATAAAAATATTGCAAATACAAGTAAAATGACACAAAAACTCTTTATTAAGCATAAAATTATAAATAAATAAATTATAAGTTTACAATATCTTTTATTTTATTTTTTGGACGTTTGTTATTTATCGATGTCCTCCCAGAAAATTATTGAAAAATTCACCCGCAACCAACGGATTCCAGCTGAAAATGATATCGCAGTTCGCACATTTTTAATAGCGCAACGTAAAATATCCTTAAAGTACCATTACGTCAGAGGGGCTTTGACGGCAACAACACGAGAATTTATAAAACCACCGAAACCAGACTATGGCCAAGAAGTTTTATTTGATCCGTCGCTTATAAAATGCTATAAGGTAAGTCTGTAACATAGTTAGAGGTAGTACACTAAATATCGCTTTAAGGAAGCAATGCACTCTCACTTAATAAACCGCAAAAAAATTAGCTTGCACTATTTTTTACCAGCTTTGCTGATGATTGGTATATTTTTTTTTTCTAGCACTAAAAAAAATTTGTGGTTTTGCAAATGTTTTCACTATCTCTAAACGCAGATTGAATGCATAAAATCTGCACTCAATTCAAATAGCGCCAAATTGAATTTGCAATAAAAAAAAACCGCTTGTAAACATTATGGTGATGACTTTTTAAATTTTTTTTTTTTTTTTAATCAAATTGAACGCCATCTTTCTTTTTCGCTGCTTTAAAAAATTCCCGCACCAAAAAAAATTAACTATTAAATTTACCATTGTCACAATTTTAAACAGCTAAAGCTTATCATATATCTAAAGAAATCTAACGGAAACTCTTTGTATTTTGTTGTTAGATTTAACAGAAGAACTACGAATTTTTGCATTTGTTCTTTCCGAAATCTATAAAAAAATATGCGTGAATTTTTAGAAATTGAATTTGGTGCGGATGGTTTTTATGCCACGATTTTTATTACTCGTTTTGCATTGGCTATGACGTGGTGTTTTTTTTTAATAAGTCATAACTAGGGATGAGATTTTCATGCACTAAAAAATCGAAAATATGCGCATTAAATATGCACTAAAAACTCCAAAATATGCATTAAAAAAATAAAAAATATGCACCTAAAACTTAAACATTTTCAATAAAAATGCGTTTTTTTTAATTTTATTTTAAAGGTTCAATATTTTTTAAAACTTAATTTCAATTACTTATTTAAACATAAACAAATAAATACCTTTTTATATTATCAAAAGTTAACCTGTTCGGACACAAAAAACTTTTGCACATGAAAAATAAACTCTCAACGTCAACCGATGTTATAGGAGCATGCTTGAAGGATGCTAATTCATTTATAGACTATACATATATTTTCTAATTCAGAAAACGTTTTTTAAAAAAACGTTTTGGATTTTTTGTTTAATTTGCAGGGATATTCTTCATTCCACATTGTTAATTTTACTTTCTGCAATATCAATTAATTTGAGCTGTCTATTTAATGAACTAGGTTCCTCCTATTTAGTGAACTAAATTCCTCCAATTTAGTTATTGTTTCACCAACATATCCGTCGTTGAAAAATACAAATGCTAATTGATCTTTTACTTTTTTAGTTGCATAAGCATCGGTAGCAACAAGTTCCTTTATAACATTTTTAAATTGCTCAAAGTTTTTTGAATATTATTCTACACCAGGGTCCCCATCTTGTTAATACTGGCTGCGGTGGTAACAGTACAAAAGATACATTTCATTCAAAAAAAAATTTATTTTTTGATTTGAAAATGTTTATTGATGATATGTAAATTAAAAAAATATATCCCTCAAAAATGATAAAATATGCATTTAAAACCAAAATATGCAAAAATATGCATTTTAACCAAAATATGCAACAATATGCAAAAACAAATCGATGCCATTTTAACCCAAATTTGTTGATTCGGAAAGATAATTGGTCAACATCGATCTTCGACTATCGACAAAAAACATGCATTTGCATGGAAATCGCATCCCTAGTCATAACCTAATAAACATACTCTCACTAACATTTAAAAAATTTAATTTTTAGTTTGCAAGTGCTTGATTTTTGTCATGATATGCATAAACAATTAAAAGAAAATGTAATTTGTCGATTACGAAATAATTTTTGGGGTTTAATCGTAAAAGAAAAAGTTTTTTGTTTTAGCGCATAATTTTAAGTTGCACTCAAATGAGTGAAGAACAAAAAAAAAAAATGCAATAAATTGATGATTTGCTTTTTTTTTAAGTACAAAATTTTGCAACATCGCTATCACTCGTGCTTAGTGAAGCTTTAAATTTTCAATAATTTTGCACTATCACTAAAGCTGCGGTTACACCAAAAAAATGTTTTTAATATCGAGGCATAACCGCAAAAAAAAGCTTAAGTAACACAATTTTCAATTTTCGTTTTTTTTTTTTGATAAAGGACTTTACTGGCAACAATTGCATCATCTCCTAAAATATCATGGTCACAAAAGGAACCGTTACGATTTTATAGCAAAAACAATTTTATCTCAAGCGACAATATTCATACAAAATTTTTATGAAATAAAATAAAAATGTAAAATTTTGTTTTTGTCACTTAAGCTTGTTTTGCGGTAATGACTCGATATGATGTGGTGTTATGATCAAAATAAATATTGCAATTAAAGAAATTTATATTTTAGTTCGCCTTTTGTTTACGTTTTTTTCGTCAAATATTTGCCAAGTGTGACCGTAGCTTAAAGGCCCAAATACATTGATCAAAATACTCATCAAGCATTGTGGTAGTACACTGAAAGAATTTTCTTCGCAATACCAATGAATTTTGACATTAATCCCATGAAAAATTGCATTAAAAAGGAACCTATGCAGCGCTGCGATGGATCGATGAAACCTGTTTCATTAAAAGGATTTAATGAAACATTACATTAGATCTATGAATATTATTCATTGGATGAATACTTTAAATAAAGTAAAAAATTTTTTTTTTTTTAATTATTTTATTTTTTTATTTTTTTTAAATTTTTTTTTATCTTTTCTTTTTTTTATGTTACTTTATTTTAATTTTAATTTTTTTTCTGTCTCTGGCGGGATTCGATCCCTCAACCTCGGTGCTGATAGACTAGCTCGCTACCAGCTAGTCTACCGGGGCAGTGTAGTTTTTGTATTAAAAAACTATGTGTTTTACTCAATTAAGAGCGTAAATATGAGATTAAATTGTCCATAATAACAATAACAACGTTGATTGAAAGTGGATTGAATGTTTTTGTTTCATAACTATAACGACATTTTTATTGTCATAATGAAAATTTAAATTTATGAAGGCAATTATTGAAATATGTTGCTTTTATAAAAAATTTTTTTGATTTCATAAATTTAGTGGCATACATGTAAGATTCGATGTATGAAATTATTAAATCTTACATTTTTTAATTAACAATTAAACATTTTTTTAAGGAAACTATAATTTTGTATTAATTTATGAATATAGTTATGTTTGTTTATTATTTTTTTATGTTCCCAATTAAAAATTTTTTTTTAACTTGGACAAACTTAAGTTTTCATATATCCAATGAAAATTTTTAACGTAATTACGAAATCCAATGAAGCGATTTTAACGAAAATACTTCATTATGACTATGAAATTCCATTTAGACAATGAACGTTTTCATTTACCCAAGGAAAGTTTTTTTATGAAAATGATTCATTAAATATATGAAGCATTTTTCTTTCAGTGTATTAGTGAAAATGTGTTTGTATGTGTCACACCGACGATGCTGGATGGAAAATCAAAAAATTTAGATATGACGGCGAATATTACGTCAAGCACACTTACGCGATGAATTCGCCGGCTGGACAAGCATTTGACAATGTATTTTGGCCTTAAGGCCTGGAACAGAATAAAGTAGTTGTAGTAGTAGCTGAAACTGACAAATGCTCAGTAGCGCAACAAAGTTCAAAATTTTGAACTTCGCGCTTCAACTTCAACTGCAGCGACTACAACAACTACGTATTCTGTTGACAGTACTTTGAAACTGCTGTTTTTAACTTTTGACAGCTTGGAGCGCTATTCGTAACGTTGTACTACAGCGACTATGCTGTTCCCCACTTAAGTTTAATAATATAATACATATATATTGAAATCTATTGCAATATAACAATATTCTTATTTCCTTATCTTATTTTTAATGGATTATTATTAAATTTTATTCGTTTGATAACCACTTTATAAACCTGAATTACACAGGCCAACACTCAATTTGCTTCTTTGAGCTTATCAACTGATTCTAGTTAATTTGGGTGCGCTGAATTCAAAACTGTAATCAGTTTGTCTCTATCAGCTCTTTTTCACGATATAACTTTTTTATACCCTCCACTTATGACCTCCAATTACCAATTACCCAAAATATTTTTTTCCAAAATTTTTTTTTTTTTATCAAAATTTTTTATATTGCAAAAAAAAATTCCCAAATTTTTTTTTGTATTTAGAAAGTAAAACTTTTCCATAGGAATTTAAAAAAAAAAGAAGTAAAACTGTTTCATACAGATTTATTAAAATAAAAAAAAAAATACTTAAAAAAATTTGGGAGTTTTTTTTTTGGCAATAACTATAACAGTAAATAAAAAATTTTGACAAAAAAACAAGTTAGAGTGCTATATTCGGCTGTGCCGAATCTTTGATACCCTCCACTCCAATGTTTTAGGAGTAATATCTGTATGATGTCTATTTATTATTATAATCTTTGTAAAAACAGACATCTGCATTAAAATTTGTTGCGGTTTAGACCTATATAAAATTATTGATCGACAATCAGAATCAATTTTGAAAAGTTTGAGTAGAATATCAGTTTAAGATGATCTTAAATGATTTTCAAGGGAACAAATTATATAAAAGCCATGGTAAGCTATGAACCAATCATTCCAAATTCTGCAGAACGATTTCTGGTATTAAAACACATAAATTTCAATACAGCGGTGCAATTAGTTTAAGCGTTTGCAGTGAATTTCAAAAGGCTGCTAAAATGGAATCTAAGGTAAATTATGGACCGTATATCACAAAATTGCATAACATTTTTTTCTGGCCATATGAAGCTAAACTGGAAGAAAGTTTACCGCGTATTTAATTATTTTACCAGAGTGGGCTTTATATGAGGCCTATGGTAAGTTATGCACCGATCTTCACCAAATTTTACAGTGTCATTTCTAGTTCTATAAAACTGTGTTGTATCAAATTTTGTATAATAGCGTTATTTTTTACGTTTTTAGGCGTACTAAGCTGTTTTCCGGGAGTAAGGTTTATATGGGGCCTAGGGTAAATTATGAACTGATCTTCACGAAATTTCACAGTCTTATTTCTAGTCCTGTAAATCTTATATGTTCCAAATTTTGTTATGATAGCATTATTTTTCACGTATTTAGGTTTACTAAGCTGTTTTCAGGGCCTATGGTAAATGATGGACCGTTCTTCACAAAATTTTAAAGTCTTATTTCTCGTTCAATAAAACTGTGATGTACCAAATTTTGTTATGATAGCATTCTTTTTTACGTTTTTAGGCGTACTAAGCTGTGTTCCGGGAGTAAGGTTTATATGGGGCCTATGGTAAATTATGCACCGATCTTCACGAAATTTCACAGTCTTATTTGCAGTTCTAAAAAATTTTGATGTACCAAATTTTGTTATGATAGAATTATTTCTTACGGATTTAGGCGTAATAAACTGTTTTCTGGAAGTAGGTTTTATATGGGGCCTATGGTAAATTATGGACCGATCTTCACGAAACTTAATAGTTTCATTTCTAGTCCTATTTAACTGTGACGTACCAAAATTTGTTGTGATAGCATTGATAGTTAGGGTTTTAGGCTTACTATACTGTTTTCAGGGAGTAGGGCTTATATGGGGCCTAGGGTAAATCATGGACGAATCTTCAAGAAATTTTATAGCGTGATTTCCAGTTAAATACAACAAACTGTTGCGAAATCTTATATCATTCTGTGCATTTTTCCACCATTTATGTTAGTTTTTGTAACAATATTATCAATTTTTTTTAGGTGGTGGTTCCACACTTTGATTCATAGCTCAGATGCTATTGAACCGATTTGGCTGGATTTCAATCCCAAACTGCTTAGGATAACTACAAGCAATTTGACACCAAGTTTGCTTATTTCTTTTGAGTTTTTCGAAAGTGAGCGTGTTTTCAACAGATGGACAGACAGACGGACATGGCTAAATCGACTTAAAATTCCTCAAGGACCCAGAATATATATACTTTATAGGGTCTGAGATGAATAATAAAAAGTTTCACACGGAATAACAAACTTAATATACCCTCTTCACAACTAATTGTGGTGGAGGGTATAAAAAATTTGGATAATTGGTAATTGGAGGTCATAAGTGGATGGTATAAAAAAGTTGCAGCAGACGCACATAGGGGTTTTTTGCCAATCTAGCCGGACATTACTTTTTGTTTTAGCTTATATTGCTTCTTAAAAGTTATTGAGTGCCCCTAGACCGATGAAACTTGGCAGAAATATGTGATATTGTCATAGGCAGGTAAACCTGAAAAATAAATAAAATCGGACCAAGGAGGAAAAGGTTCCCCCTAGAAGAACTAATCCAACCTCTGAAAAATTCAATTTTTTTAAAGATTTCCCATACTTCTGTTTGGCAAATGCAACTTTTAACGTCGTCGAAAGTTAAAAAACCTAAAATTAGACCCATGAGATCGTAAAATTACACTTTTCGCCCCCGCCCCCTTTTGAGGGCGGTTACATAAAATAATATTTAAAAAAATTTATATATTAAAAGATATAGATTACCAACGCCTTAATACTATAAAAATTTAATTTTTAAACTTTTATGGGTAGGGGGAGGTATCCCTCCCCCGGAACGACCCTGTAAAAAATTTTTTTTTTGCTAATTTCTAAAACATATTAATTTTTAAGATTTTATGTGACTTTTATGTATTTTATAGTATTTAATTTTTCTGAAAATAATTAATATATTCGTAATTATAACTTATTTATAATAGTAACAGCAAATTTTATTTAAAATAACTTCACTTTTGCACTAAGATGATGATGAGTGCATGATTCTTCTTCGTCTGCTTCTTCAAAATCCTCTTCTGAATCTGAATTCTCTTCAGAGCCAAGTACAGTTGGAAGCATAAAAGAAATAGCTTCTTTCGTAAAGGGTAATGACTTTTTTTTTGGAGTTGGTCTTATACTAGTAATCAGTGGGTCAGAACTGAGCAAAAGTCTATTTATAATATCTTTGTTACACTGAACCCTCGAAAACTTTCTAGCTAAATTCTGCCTGTAAAGCCGAAAATGTTTATTTCGTGCCTCAGACGCTTCTTCTGATAATCGCCCGATAGGCAACAATGCCTCACTCATTACAGTTGCGCCATGTACTATACACTTTTTCCATTTTACTCTCAAAGCTTCAAAATGGTTCTGATAACAATTTTATGCTATAACCACAATATATATTAAGCAAAACTAAGTACCTAGAGCCCAGATTTGATTTTGTATTTTATATTATTTTTGTTGTTAATAATTTTAAAAGTTATGCAAAACAGGTACATTTATTTTGTTCCATAAAATACCGTCATTTAGCGGCCGCACAGGTGGTTAAAGCCCGTTACTTACTGTTTCGCACATCCCTTTTTTACACAGGTAATATTAGTCTTAGATGTAATAATTTAAATAAAAAACATCTACGTACAACCAAAACATTTTATGACTGACGAAAGGGTTTCTATCATATGTACCTATGCAAGATGAGCAAAAACAGAAAAAAGGTGAAATTTTCAAAAAATCATAAAAAAATGGCGCAACAACGCGGCAACGTTTTTTTTTTTTTAATTTAAAAGTAGATATTTCAATTTTTATCGTGATGTATAACATTTTTAAGAACTCAGCGGGCTTCACCTTCAAAAACCTTTTAATTTTTTTTTTTACAAAAAAGTGAACAAAAAAATCGTTTTTTTTAATTTCGAACTAATTTTTTTCTCATAAAAACTTCTAATAAAATTTTTCTAAAAATTTTCATAATTAGCTGTTTATATAGTCTTTCACAGAAAAAAAAATCAATGTAAAATCTTTATTCGTTTATCTACAAAAAAATATATTGTAAACCTCCCAAAACCGTAAAAAGTCAATGAACACGCATGCAATTTAATCAACTTTCCTGGTTTTAACAGTGTCCCAAAACCACAAATCTCAAGCAAAAGACTTGAAAATTCACTATACGATGCAGAACTTTGTTTCGTCGAGCTGCGTACTTAAATTTTTCCATTTCTTAAATTTAATTTTTTGCTTAATGTCCGGCTAGATTGGCAAAAAACCCCTATGTGAGACGCTCGGTTATATGAATACCCAGTTATATAAACATCCAGAATAGTGAACAACAAAATTTTTACACATGAGGTTCTAAAGAGTGAACATAACCTATCTCTTTTATGTGAACAACTTGCAACCGTTTATTTTTTTGTAACTTTTTGTTTTAAAGGGTGTTTTTTTAGAGTATCACAACTTTGAGTTGGCATCACTGCTTTATTTAAGCACCTATTTAACAGCTGATAGTTGCTTTTTGTTTAGTTTGCTTTGAAATTTCATTATGAATCGACTTATGACTTATTATGAATCGAGCAACACGCGAATTGTTGTAATTTTTAATCAAAATAGTTCGGCGAATGGGTTAAAGCACAAATTGATATTGATTTTGAATATCCACTCAAAATGTTATTTTCCGATGAAGCCCATTTCTGGTTGAATGGGTACGTTAATAAACAGAATTGTCGCATTTGGAGTAAGTAGAATCCAAAAGCTCGAAAAACCATTACATCAAAAAAAAATTGCTGTTTGGTGCGCTTTATGGGCTGGCGGAGTCATTGGCCCATTTGTCTTCAAAAACGATGATGGTCAGAATGCGAAAAGTTGTTGAAAATTGGCACCTTCTACACGCCAGCCGTAGCGGCCACATGGCAGAAATCATATATAAATTTCATAAAAATTTTCTCCAAACAATCCCGTTTCATTGATATTAAAAATATATTTCCTTGTTTTATTATGAATAAAACTTGTGTCACTCGCTAGTAAATGTGTATATACGAACGCAAAGGAAAATTTATAAGATGGTTGGTGTCAAGGTACATTAACACAAGGTAGTTTCATTTGGGAGTGTAGACATGCTGCTCTATAACGACATGTTAAAATTGTCTTCATATAAAACAAAAACAATTTTGGTTCATATAAACGAAATTTTACGGTTAGGTTCTAACTGGGGAAAACAGCTGACAAAAATATGGGTCAACGAGTATACCTTGCAAATAGAAATGTATACCTTGGTTGGTGTTAAGTTATTGCTTGATGTGAAAATAATATATCTGATCAGCGTTACCGTTGGTGCCACTAAAGTGGCAATTTGCCACTTGGATACTATTTGGCCAGTTTTACAAAATGCACCCAAATGTGGTACTTTTTGTGATTCTTGCCACTTTGTTGAAACTTTTAACGTTAGGAAAAGATACTTTTTTTCTTTTTGTTTTATTATAACTCCCAGCTTTAATATAGGTAAAACTGTTTTAATATATGTATGTATATGTAAGCAAGTTTATATGAAATTTATTTTCTTGTCATGCGTGGTTAGCTGAAAATCGGTTGAATAAACTTTCTATTAACCTGTTTTATTTATTATATATATATTGGTCGTGAAGCACAAACAAACTTCACTACCAAAAAAAGCTTTCTGTCACTTTCTTCGAAAGCTGCCCTCTCAACTGATTTGGGGCTTTTTCACACGTCACTTTTTACAGTTCTGTGTATTCTGTGATTATAACTGACCCAGATGCATTTATACACGAATTTAAACTTCTAGAGAGTAAAGTAATTAACACGAATTATGAACACATATTTAAAATTTCGAATGATTTTTGGCGTGAAATACCTGTAGTATACCTGTATATATATTCAAACTTCTACAAATTGATCTCTCATATTTTTACATAGCCACACAGTAGTGCTTCTGGGAGTGTTTTTACTAAGTTAGCTTTAATCAAAAATAAAGTAACAAATAGGTTAAAAGTAAGTACTTGCGAATCCATGCCTTTATCTTTAAATTTGTTAGATACTAGCCTTGAAGATTGGGTTCCAAGTGAAGACATTTTAGGAAAGTATAGTATATAGTCGGTTTAAGAACAATTAATTGTAAACAATTTTTTATGAAACTGACAATTAATAAATAACACAGGACTACACTGAAAAAGTTTGTTTAGCCATTCCAACTGATTCTTATATTTTTTGGAATGCTAAAGACGAATATGAGCGCAGTTTTCTCCCATCAAGTCACATTTATCAGATACACCAATTATTGTAATTTCGGAAGATGTTTTGTACCACAATTTATAACAAAATCCAGTATTATAGTTTTGGTTTATAAACCTGACTACAAAAATTTTAAGCAATAATAGACGAAATTGGATAAAAACTAAATATGCTTTAGTATAGAAATTCAAACACTAGCACTTAAATTCTGTAGTATGTATGCATTTATTTGTATTAAATTGCGGAACTGATTAAATATAAATTATTTGAAAAAGTGATATTTTCGTTTTTTTTTTGTTATAGGATTAGCTGCCAGGCCTACGGTGTCTACAATAACATTTCTTTCGCATATTTATAAAAAACTAAAATTAGTTTTTGTTTTCAATACAAATATACCAAAGAAATGTTCTTATCGACATCGTGGACCTAAGCCTACAACTTTTGTAATTAGGTTGACTGTAGAGTAACATTTTAAAACTATGGATTTCGTTATTAATTGTGGTACAAATCATCTTCCGAAATTACAGTAATTGGTGTATCTGATTAATTAGACGAGATGGGAGAATCTGGGGCAATGGGCAAATAAATTTCTAAAAAGTTTTTAAATATCTACCTGTGCAATACAATGCCTTTAATAAATCAAAGAAAATGTATTCAGAAGGAAAAGTACAAGAAATATATTAATAAATGTATATATAAAACACATTACATAAATATCTGCAACAGTGTCATAATCCAAAAAACATGTTTGGCAGAAAACCAGTTTAGCGTTATAAAATTACCAAATATTAAAGTCAATATTTTATAAAAATTACTTCTCGAGAGAAATATTTCCAAAATATTTATTTTAGTTTTTACAACAAATGAGCCATTTGTAAGTAAGTATGTATGTCTATTGTAATACGATTAATAGTTTTTTAGTGTATATAATTACTATACAATGTTTTTTGTTATGTTTTTATACCATTTAATATTATAATAAATAGAAAAAAACGTAAAAAATGCATAATGTGGTGTACTTATTTTAATTTTAAAAGCTGTGCTCATTTTTTTTAAAAATCCCCTTTTTGGTGCCACTTTTTTTTGTAGATATCCCCTTTTTTTGGTACTTTTTTAAAATATCCGACGGTAACACTGTATCTTATAATGATATTTGACATTGCGAAAATGCAGGGACAAGGCATTACAGAAATCCCTTAAAGCAAAAAAATATAACCGACTACTTTCATGTACATTAATTATTAACAAACTAATTTAAAATAAATACTTAATATAGGTTAGGTATGTACACATATTTAAATTGATTTGAAACACTTATTTTATATTTTCTCGATTATGTGAACTTTTCCATTTAGTTAACAGGCCTTGTCTGAATTAGTTCATATAAGCGAGCTTCTACTGTATATCATGAAAACTAGAGCTGAAAGAGACAAACTGATTACAGTTTTGAATTCAGCGCACCCAAATTAACTAGAATCAGTTGATAAATTCAAAGAAGCAAAAATCTTTTTTAATTTTGTCGGGCTGTGTTATTTTTTATAAATAAAGGTATAACAAATGTTTGACGAAAAAAACCTAATCCCTAAATTTGTCAACCAGTTACTATAGCCTTAACAATTTTTTTTTTTGTATAAATTAAACCTTATTTTTAAAATAAATGGTAGTCAAAAGTAATCTATAAATTAACATTTGATATTTCATCTAGGAAACGTTGTGATTAATCTAATGGCGAATTCTTTTCTGAAAAAAATCTGTTACAGTATATACATGTACCACTTTCTTATGTAACCTATGTATAATACCTCGAAGTGTTACATGTTGTGCAACTTCAATATAACAAAATTAACTGCTTTTATTTACAACTATTACAGTTTTATCATTAACTTCATAAGCCATTTATAAAGCGTTTTCTGCACGCTATTACGGTTTGGAAACACATATTGGCATCACTAATGGCTTAGACTTTTTTTTAATTTAATATGTAAATATTTTTATATTTTGTTTTAAAAAAATGTTTTCTTACAATTGTGAGCGGTATGACGTTATGACAAACAAAATAAAGCATTGGTTGTACAAACAAAGTAGTAAGTACCAAAGTTGTTAAACAGGGCAGTATGAACACCTAAAGCAAAATAAAGGGTAAAATATGTTTTGTATGATTTTCATTAACATATTTACAAAAGAACTTGAAAATTTTTCACACAATTGTATTTTTTGTTTAAACGAACACCAAAATGTAGAACATGTAACATTAATGTTACATATTTCTCAGAAAAGAAATCGCCATAAGAAATGTTTTATAAAAATAGTGGTTACATGTAGGGATGCAAATATTTGTTATCTATGAACACAACAAAGTGCCCTTAAAATAATATTAGACCTCGAAAGTGAATTAAATTACACCGCATAACCAAAAAATTTTATATTTAAGGCTAGTATATCTGATCCCGATCTCACACCTCTTGAGCTGTATCGTCTTTTATTGACTCAGTTAAAGTATGAGGAAAAACTTGTTAAGCAATTTGAAAAAATTCTGGAAGAAACGAATTCAATTTTGGACCAACGCAAAAACGAACTAGATAATCCACGTCTTAAGTTTCGCATATTTGATTGTCTTCGCAATAAAGCTGCACGCACTAAACGTTTGCAACAGGTAAGTTGTATGTTTGTGAGCATACATACATACATATATAATAATGTGTATAAAAGTAATGAGAATAACTAAAAGCACATAATAATGTAAGTACGCACACGTCACGTAAGTAGATGTTTATTTTAATTCCAACTAATTTTAATTATAATCATATACAAACTAAATATGTGCATAATTATGCACTTAAAAAATATGTGTCTCTCTTCACCAATACACATTTGTCGAAGTGTAAAATTACAATTTTGTATATTAAAAAAAAGAAGTAAACATGTATTGCTACGTGTTTAAAGAAATGTGTACACTTTACTATATACATCTTATATGTATACATACATACATATGTGCATGCATAAATATCCATAATTATGCGAAATATACCTACTGAGTATGCACTGTCGTGCGTGTGCTTGCGTTTGAATTTACATGTTTGCATTCACATATCAAAATAAACAAACAGACTTACATATCTACGTTCAGTCATACAAACACTTATTAAGTAGTTGCTTTTCTTATTTCAACTTCATTTAAGACAAGTATGTATTTATTTATGTATGCCTAATTTCAAATATATCATGGGACCTTGAACTTTAATGAGCAGAGCAATGACTTTCTAATTATATACTTGACACATATAATCAGCTGGTTAAGTAGGTATATACAAACATAAACACAATATCCACACACACAACACTTTATTTTATGTATGTACATACGCATACGCAATTTTAACATAATCATATGAATGAAAATTTGTATATTATTGTGAGTATGAAGTTATAATAATGTAGACAATCACATAATCAGATACATTTATGGGGGTAGACTTGCAGACATACATAAACAAGGATTCAATAGTAAATGTCTACATTATATACCATTAAGTAGGTATATACTTATTTATATTTGTATGTATATACACGAATTCATGTGTGAGTATGTCTGCACAAACAAATAAATGTACGTACACTTATACATACATCAGTGTAAGTAAGTTTAATACAACTTAAGTATTATACATTAATTCGTTTATAATACACATGATTATAATGTTAAGATTTGTTTTGCTTTCAAATCACTTTATACACCTTTAATGAGTGAGTGAGTGTGTGATTGAGCTCGATCTAAACAACTGAGGAATTCTTTATAGACACATACACAATCACACCCTATTTATTGCCATTGTTTTATCGAGATGATTTGTACCAATTTCATCTACCAATAATGCTTATACTATTGCAACAAATATAAATGTAACATATAAATTTGTTCATAACATAATTAAATATCATATACCTATGTATGTATGTACATGTAAAAAATAGACCACCACAAAAGGATGTAGGGTGTAATACAAATTAAATTTTTTTTTAGTTCAGCCAAAGCGAAATAAAAAATTTCGGCAAATGCCTTGAGTATAAAATTATTTTAATTAACATAATTTTTTATAAAATATATCAAAGCTCAATAAATAAAAATTAGACACTTTGTAGCTTTAAAATTGGTGTGTTACAATTGATAATTATTCCAGTTGCACTCAATAACTGTTTAATATAAACAAACGCTACAAGGGGGAACATACATAAATACTACAGTCATATGAATTGTGAATACCTATTTCGCTTCTTTTCACATTCGTCTTTAAACGTACAGCCAAGTTCACAAAATTGACAGCCTGTTCGTCGATTTCGATTGAATTCGAATTCGAGTGAAATTGAAATTGAAACCGAACAAATTTTTTAAAACGATCCTGTTTTAAAGGCTCACAAAAATATTCTGTTTTATATACGCTATACATCAGTCGCGGATTCAGGGGGGGGGGGGGGGGAAATAAGGAAATTTCCCTCCCGTAAATTATAAAAATATGTTTTGTTAATTTCGATAATACAAGAATTCCAATAATAATATTTTTTTTAATGTAAAAATTTTTTGGAAATCCTAGCAAGGTTTTTTTTGTCTTTTTTTTATGGAATCTCTAACGAAATTTTCAATAAGTATTTTTTACCTTTTTTATACGTATCCATATCTTAATCCTAGTAGTTATTGATTAGATATTTCCAAAGAAACATCTAGTTTACCGTATTCAATTACTTAGTATTCTACATTCAATCCCAGCAGGTGCCATCTATATCCAAAGACTAAACGTATGGCTTGATAATGCGTGCGGTTGAATTATTAAAAATCCTTAGTATTTGCAATATTTATGTATACATATACATATTTATGTGTTATATGAATCAAAATTCTATTTGATAATTTTTGACGAAAGCCCGAATTTGTCGGGGAAAAGCCATATTTTCTTATCTTTAAGATATTTCAACATAGTACAACAAAAAGTTTTTAGGGAAGAATTTATTGGCTTTGTTGTAAACGCATTTAAATAGGCTTCAAAAGATATTGATGACGTTGATGTGTCAATTGATGCGAAGGCACTATCATCAATAGTTCTTAAAGCTTTGACAAATTTTGTGTAGGAGATGGAACAGATGGGTGGGACCACTGATGTCAGCAGAAAATGGAGCTGTTAAAAATTTCTGGAAAAGCGACAAATGCGAAACAAACGCCTTGCTATTCCCATAAATCGAACAACTCAATTTCTAAAAGCAATAAAGTGCCATTAATACAAAAAGTTGTATCATTTGTTAAAGAAAGGACAAAATTTTTTAAATATAATCATCCTAAGCGAAAAACAGTTTTAGCAAAGTATTTGGGAGCCAAACTCTCTTCATTATGCGTCTTTGCAACAAGTGTACATCATATAGTAGAATATTTAGAAAAAATATCTGAGTGGAAAGGTAGTATTACTACCTTTATATACATATTAAGTGTGATACCTATTCTAACACAGCCACTTAGTATCATTTTACAAAAGCAAGATATAGATCTCCAAAAAGGATAAAGCCTTATCAAAATTTTAATCATGTGCCTTGAAGAAAAAAGAAATAAAGCCGAGAACAATTTAAAGCGATTTTTGAAAAAGTTAAAGTTATTTGCGTTCAAATCGAAAAGAAAAGATTTGAACGAAATAATCACGTCCAAAATGTTGAAGATTACTACCGAGTTGTAGGTTACATTCCTCTTATTGAATTTATTTTAGAAGACCTCATAACCACTTTCCCAATAGATATCCCAAATGTATTGAACATACCTAAACTTCTACCTCAAAGTGTAATCAAGTCATATACAGATACAAAACTGTTAAAACCACAACAAGCTGATGAGCTGATTATATTTGATAAAAGAGATAAACACCTACTAACATCTAAACTTGAGCCTGATCTATCAGATAACGTTGTAGATGCTTTAGTAAACTGTGATGAAGATATCTACCCAAATTTAAGAAAAATATTTCAAATTTTCGTTTCAATGCTCGTCAGTAAAGCTAAGAGCGGGAGGCTATGATTTCACAAGGAAATCCTAAATTGCTAATTTAAAAAGATTAATGTATATTGAAAGGATCTTATATTTTATTTAACCTTTTTGTTGAGTTTTCTTTTCGAATTTTCTTTTTTGACTTGGTTCGCTTCAGCTCTGAGCCGTCAATATATGGGCACTTCCACAGAAAAGCTCTCTTTTTGTCACGTCACGTCACCTAGCAAATATTCTTGTATTTTAGAACCACGTTGTTCAAATTTTTCCTCTCTTTCACAAAATGAAAACCTAGTTGCGCTCTACACCCAAATGCAAAAAAGTAAATAATATTTTCATTATTCTTTGAGAAACAATTAAAAATGTTTGGTGACGTTACGTGACAAAAAGTAGACATTTCTGTGGAAATACCAATATGGTACATTTATTGTTTATATATGCTATGTATATATTTTAGCCCACATATTCATAAATGATTATAAAATTTAATAAATGTTTATTGAGGTAAATTTTCATAGAACATTTGGTTCAAGCCTTTATTAAATTTAAAATATTTTTATGAATACAGGCATAAATACATAAAATAAGCAACTGTATAACAAAAATGTAAAGCTATTTTTTTGGGATTAATGCAATAAATTTTAAGTTTAAAGTGCGAGTTGATTTACATAATCGAAAAATATCTTGTGCAACTTTAATAGCTCGTTCCGCGCACATATTACTAAGCTGCTGAAAATTATCACTGTTTCATATATCCGCCAAACAACTCATCTATCACAACATCTATCATTTGCCATTAAAATTAAGTTTATTTAAAAAACCGAGAAATAGAGTCGCGATTTTTTTTGCGCCCTTCTTTCGTACAAATGGTAAGATCTTGTTATATTCATGAAATTATTAGAAAATACTTAAAATTTTGTAATTAAATGTTAATTTTGTATAGTGAGGAGAAAAATTGAAATTCCAAACTTTATCGCGTTTGGTGCGGAAACTTTCTTCACGATCGCGAAAAAGTAATACATAATTTCTTAATATTTTTTAACGGTCTACATATACGGCTATGCGATGAAGAATTTGATATTCGCAAAAATTGCAAAAAGTACTTACCCGAACACATATTGTTTTTAATAAACTTTTAAAAACAAATGTTTGACTTTTTTGTCCGCGCCTGCTATACATACTTTATATATGTTAGAATTTCTCTAAAAATCATGAAAAACTACGGCAATTTTTAAAAAATTTAATCGAAAATTGCATTTGACTACAATTTCACTCAATTTCGATTTTCAGAACACGGCCGTTAGTAATTTAAGAAACAGTTAATACTTTTTGACGTTGACATAATAAAAAGTCAAATTTTGCTAACATTTTCTTATCCATGAAAAAGTTTTGTCTTTTCTGTGAACAATAAAATTTTCTATTTTTTGTTGTACAGTGGGATATGTAATGTGCAATGTGCTTGTCAAATTTGCCAAAAGCTAAAATAATTTGCTTCCGTAAATGTCAGCCGTTTCTGTGTTTATCTCGAAAATTAGATATTTTTTAAACTATTTTTCTAAAGAAGTGTGTTGAACAGACTTGCCTTTCCTCATAAGCCAATGTTCAGACCTTATTGATCGAATAAAAATATACTGAGTTACACACCTTAAGATTTAAAAAATAAAAGATCAAAAGTAAGATAATAATAATTTTTTTTAAACTGAATCTTTAATAATATTTTGTTCCAAACGTACAAAGCGTAAAATTTTTATCATCGGACAAGAACCTAAGTAACGACATATTAAGTAAACACATCCAAATTTAATTTTTCATATAAAATTTTTTTAATTATGGTAGTAGCTTTCACTCCAAACTCAGTTTGTGCTATGTGTTTTGTTGAACTTACTCATTTTAGTAAGGTCATGGTCATTTGCTGAGCTAAGATTTTTCCTTTTTCTTCTTTGAACATGAATTTGCGTTCAAATGATTCATGTCATGTTGACGACATATTTCTTATTTTGTATAGTCGTGCGTATGCATGTGTGCTTTTTTGATATTGAAAACAATAACAAAATTAAACAACGAATGAAAAAGCAAAACATGCATCTGTGTACTCGTTTCTTTTCCCCTCGTCCCTCTCGCCTATAAAGTAGCAATCATGCCAATAAGACATGAGCCGTATGAACACAGACTAATGTGTAGTTTGCTCGTCCGTTCAACTTACATTTAAAACAAAAACAAATTTCGAAATTTGTTTTGTTCTGAATGTAAGTTGAACGGACGAGTAAAGCGCTCGTGTTCTATAAACACCACATAAGTGAGTGGAGGATCCAATTTATCATGTCACTGATTGCTATTTCCGCATGACCAAAATGCAAATCGAAAAAAATGGTTAAGTTATTTCTCCTGATATACAACCAGTTACAAAAATTGCTCCACATTCTTTTCTGAACACAAAACAAAAACCTCCAGCATTGAAAGAAACATAATTTACTGACGAAGAAGACTTAGATCTGAGTTTTAATTTTACTGGTGATTCAAATTTTAAACTATTGAGCCAAATTGCAATGTCGTGACCTAAACTTACTCGCCTCACGTTTGGAAAAAGGGGATTTTTGGACACAGAGACACTCGTTTTTTACTATCGCAATCGCTTCAAGTTATATGGTACTCCTTCCAGAAAGTAGTAAGTGAGTTTTAAGGAAATAACAGAAGCCATGACGACAGTCAACAATTTCCAAATAAGAAGAAATACTTTCATGCCATAGGTTTATATCAAATAAATTGAATAAAGTAGTACTATATGAAGTATAAACGGATCTATTGGAATAAAATATTAATTATGAGAAAAGAAGATTTTCAATTACATGTGTAAGTTGAGTCATATAGGCCTATTAGCTTATTATATAATATATCAAAGCTGTTTGAGAAGCTATTAGCGTCAAAATTAACCCCAATTTTAAATTACAATGGGTGTATCCTAATCATCAATTCGGGTTCAGAAGAGAGCATAGCACAATTGAAAAAACCCATTGGATAGTAAACGCCATAAGAAAAGCCTTTGAAGAAAGCAAATATTGCTCCGCTCTTTTCATAGATGTTTCTCAAGATTTTGACAAAGTCCGGCATGTAGGCTTGTTACATAAATTGAAGCTAAACCTACCGGTTAATACACACAAGCTGTTAGAAAGCTACCTGGTCGGTCGAAAATTTATTATTAAAGAAGGTGATTTTTTAAGTTCTCCTCAGCCAATTGAAGCTGGAGTCCCTCAGGGAAGCATCCTGGGCCCTCTTTTTTACCTTATATATACCTCGGACATGCCAACAAACAATTACACCCTAACCTCAACTTTTGCTGACGATACAGCTTTTCTAAGCGTACACGAGAACAGTCGTGAAGCAGCTCGATACCTGCAGGATCATATATTTCAACTAGAACTGTGGTTTAAACAATGGAGAATAAAGGTCAATGAGCAAAAATGCGTACATATAACATTCACCTTGCGTCGGGAAACATGCCCCCTATTAAAATCAATAATCAACTAGTGCCTCAACAATCGCATGTCAAATATCTCGGTATCATCTAGATCGGCGTTTAACATGGAAATGCCATATAGAAGCAAAATTAACCCAAATTAAACTAAAAGCAATTCAAATTTACTGGCTTATTGGAAGAAATTCTGTTCTTAGTCTCGACTGCAAATTACTGCTTTACAACGCTACTTTAAAGCCAATATGGTGCTACGGTATTCAACTATGGGGCACTGCCTCGGCCTCAAATATCGAAAAAATGCAAAGGCGCCAAAATAAACTTCTTCGAATAATTACAGCTGCCCCTTGGTATGTTAAAAACTCAAATATCCACAAGGATCTCAATGTGCCACTGGTAAGGACTATTATTACGAAGTATGCGGTAAAATATTTGAAAAGGCTAGAGTTGCACCCAAATCCACTAGCTCGAAATATTTTAAATGAAAGCGGCCACTCTCGCTTAAGGAGAAGGGACACTGCAGCACTTACCCATTAAGATGAGCGATAAACAGCTACATATGTGAACAGAACCCGTGATGAAGAAAATTTTTGTCGGGCACAGGCAGGACATAAAATAAACCATTAGGTTAAGATTTGATTAATTATGGTTAGTTCATATTTAATATATGATGCAGTGTTCGAAAATAAACAGTACATTATTTAGCGTTCGGCTTACACACACATTATATATTGTTCGGTTCTTCGTTAAAAAACAGAACAATTGTAGTGATACTGTAGACAAACATTATATTTTAATGTTCTATAATGTTTTTTTCGTGTGTGTATTTTGTTTTTGTAAAAATGTTTTTTTTAACAGCTAAAAGGGACGAACATTAACGAGCCGAACCGAACACATTGAAGTTTGTGGATTTTAAAAGAAACCGAACGAAATTAAATGTTCACATATTTTGTTGAGTTTGATAAAAACAGTCATATTTTTGTGTTCGAAAGATGACTAACAGGGAAACGTTATTTTTTTAATGATTTTCTACACAAATACTATTAGCGTTTGTGTTTTCCACAAATCTACCGAACCGAACATTAAAAAACGATATTTAGTGTTTATTTTCGAACACTGATATGAAGATTCAATAAATAAATAATGAAAAAAAATGTGTAAGTTTATTTTTTATTTTCTGAAAATTTAAGAGCTGAGTGTGTCAAATAAAGTGAAATAAAAATTGTGCTTGAGATATGCGTTAAAAAAGTAAAAAATGGAGCTAAACTACTGACTTTTAAAAAAAGCAAACATGTTCAAACCCAATGTGTGGTTTCCAATTTTGTTTTTGTTTTAAATGTAAGTTGAACGGACGAGTTTTGCGTTCGTGTTCTATAAACCACACATGAGACTCAGTTACTCAGTAAATTTGTATCTGGTAAACACAGTTTATATATGAGCCGTTTATTTTGAAAGTGGCATAAGTCATTTCGCTTTTTAAGTCGAGATATTTAAGGGTTTGCGTTTTAACACGTTTAAAAATATGGATGCTAACTTTCGAGGAGTTTTACTTGTATTTGATACATCATGATAATGATATTTTTCTCAGTATTATTATTATTATTATTATTTATTATTATTATTTATTATTAACTCGATTTTTTTTTGAAAAAGTGACTAATGCCACTTTCAAAATAAACGGCTCATATGTGCTGAAAGGATATTAACATATCTTTGTAGCACTGTAAAATTTGCGTAATTCAAAACAACATTTCCCAAGATTTTTGGTAATAAAATTATAAACTGCAAAAAAAAACATGTTTTTCTCGAATATCTTGAAAGCGATTCTAAAGAAAAATAAATGCATGCACTATTCGTGTTCAATTTAGCTTAGAAAATATATCATTTTGAGGTTTTGGCAAAAAGTTGAAAATGTGTAAACCAGGTTATCGGTTCAGGAAAAAATTGAAAATCAACTTCAATTAAAAAATTCTAGTTAAATTTCTTACTGATTTTCAGCCTGCAAAGAAATTAGTCATATAAATAAACGTATGTATTTGTATGTTTGAGCTTTTGTTGCTGTTGAGTTTTAATTAATCAATCACTTTCACTACAGAATTCTAATGTTTAAACAAAACCACAAATCAAAATATTTTTTCATTGAACACAATTTATTGAAACAATCAAAAAATTGTTTGAAACTTTGAAACAACATAAAATATTTTTAAATATGTGTGTATGTTTTCGTATTTGCAATTATACATACAAAAACTATATTGTTACGAAATCTAAATTATCTAAGAATTGAAGCACAGGCGCGAATAACGTTGTAAACGCCTCATTTTGCAAAAATGGTTTTTTTGCAGATAACCGTTGACCTTACTCTCTTACACAGTTTAAACATCAAATCAACCAAATCTATGCACCTTAACGCCTTCAAAATGGCATACAAAGTGTCAGCCAGTGGAAGAACATTGCAAGTTACTAACAAAATGATGAAACCGAAATGGTTTTGCAGTGCGGAATAATGTTTTAAAAGCCTTTTGCATAAAAGTTTTTATTATCATTATTTTTAATAATAAAAAAAAAAAAAATTTAAAACAAATAATGCTGCCTGTCAAAAAACGTTTTTTTCCTCTCCTGAAAAATTATTAGTTTGTAACTTAAAACGTTATTCGCGGCTGTGCTTCAATTATTTATAGTTTAAGTTATAAGTTATCTTGTACGTTTTAGTTTTATGTTACTTAAGAGTGTCATGTATAATTTTCAACACAACTGTTATTTTAAAATAATTCCTATATAAATTTCCCAGTCATTTCTAGAAATGGTTATAGAACATAATAAATAGTTTTTACGGGAAGGTTCAGGAAAAATCTAGAAATAATTATGAAATATAAAAAGGGGTGACTCATGTAAAATTAGTTTAGTCTGTTTTGTGAAACGGTTCTGTTCGTAACTAACAATTGTGAACAAAATAATAAGGTTTGTAAAGTTGAATAAGTGTGTGTATTTATTTTTTATTTGCAATTAAAAGCACTCAACGGTTTATTATAAACGGAGTAAACCGAACGCGTTTATTAAAGGAAAAACGTAACAATTGGTGTCAGAAGTGAAATTGCAATAAAAAAAAAATTAAAATAAAATAAATAAACAAATAAAAAAGAAACTACAAACAACAAACAACAATGAAATTCGATGAGCTAAAAGTTGAACAGCTGAAGAAAGAGCTGGGCAAGTTGGATCTGCCGACTGCAGGAAATAAAGCTGAGTTGCAGAAAAAATTAATCGATGAATTCAAGCGACGCAACATTGACATCGTAACTTATGAATTCGAAGAAAAAGAAGAAATGGAAGTTGCAACCCGTGCTGTACCCAACAACATGGATCTCAGCACAATGTTTGCTGCTATGATGGAGAAAATGGAAAAAATGTCGGCAGAAAATTCTAGAAAAATGGAAGAAAATTCGAAAAACATGGAGAAGATGGTAAAAGAAAATTCAAACGCTATCCTAACAGAAAATTCTAGAAAAATGGAAGAAAATTCTAAAAACATTGAGAGGATGGTAAAAGAAAATTCAAGCACCATCTTAGCCGAAATTCAAGAAAATTCTAAAGTGACAAACGAGAAACTTCAGGCTACTAATGAAAAACTTGAGAAGCTTCAAGAGATTTCAACTGTTATAAACGAAAGAGTAGACGATATGGAAATAGAATTGTCTGATGTAAAAACACAAGTCACTGATGTAAAAACTCAAGTCACTGATGTAAAAACACAAGTCACGGTTTTTGATGAAAAACTTCATCATCTCGAAGAAAGAGTGAATACTCTTCAGTGCCAAGAGGGAGTGGTGCGAGTTTTTCCAGAAGTCTCGAATAGAATAAGAGCTCCAAGTTTTGACGGCAGCTCACCATTGAATGTGTTTAAGTTCCAGTTTGACACAGTTGCCATTAAAAATGCTTGGAACAATGAAGAAAAAGCCATAGAGCTGATTCTGGCTTTGAAAGGAACTGCGGCTGAAATTCTAGAAAGTGTGCCAGTAAGTTGCAGAGATAATTATGATGACATTATGGTAGCACTGCAACGCAAGTATGGTGGTGAACATGGAAAAGAAATATTCAGTATGGAATTACGGGGTAGAGTACAAAAGCCAAACGAGACGCTACAGGATTTCGCATTAGAGATTGAGCGCTTGGTGCAGCTTACTTATCCAGGTGAAAGTCATCCATTGCTAGATCATTTTAAGATGTAAAACTAGCGGTATGTGCATCACAGAATCCATCATTTGCAGAAACGGTATCATTTGCCCTAGCACAAGAAACCGCAAGGATAATTTCAAGGCCGCAAATGTTTATGGTGCGAAAACTTAATTTTGCTGCTGAAGAAGAAAGAGATATTTTAAAGGCAATGAGAAGCATGAAAGAGGCAGTTTTGCAAGCTTTAAGCGAGAAACAAGGTAAAAACAAAGCAAAATGCTATAATTGTGGTAAGATTGGCCATATTCAGCGAAACTGCAAAGCACCCAAACAACGATCAAGATCTGCTTCGCCGCAAAGGGCGAGTCAACAATCATCACTGGAGCCACCGCTAAAGTTGAGAAGAGCTAGCAGTGCAGAGGAAACTGAAGGTCCCACGATAAATTTAGTAGTGAAAACGAGTAACAGAAATATTACGACCTGTGGTTACATAAATGGTGAAATCCGCGTTTTGACTATCGACACTGGTGCAGGACACTCCATTATAAGAGCTGATTTGATAAAGGGAGCTGTCGAGCCGCTAAGTGGTGTTAACTTGCGAACAGCTACGGGAGAGCCTGTTATTGTCTATGGCAAAGCAAGAGTGGAAATAAGAATGGCCGATATGATCGTTTTTGATGAGTTTATTGTGGCTGAAATTATGGACGTGGTCATAATTGGAGGAGATTTTATGATTCGTCAAGGCATTAGTCTAGATATGGGAAGACAAATTATGAATTGGTATGGTCTAGAAATACCCCTTAACGTTGGGAATGGAAGTGAAGCTCTTGTAAGACAGCTAGTCACTAGTGATCATAAGAAATTGTCATCCCAAGGAGACGATGGAAAACGTGGGAAAGCGAGCACATATACAAGACGGCCCAGCAAATATAAAAGCAAGCACTGTACAGAGTCTAAAAACAAGAAACGCATAAATGAGATTCGCTTATTAGATGTGGAACCCAGCGAAGACTGGTCAACGGCGCAGAAAAGTGACCCCTTAATAGCGCAAATTATGATGGCTAAGAAAGAAGGTGAAAGGCCGACTCGTGAAGAAATTAAATTGAACGGTCCACTAATGAAAGCATATTGGGCGCAGTGGAGTAGTCTGCGGATGATAAATGGTTGCCTATACCGTACATGGGAAAGTACTGATGGCAAAACGGTTAAAAACCTTATTGTAGTACCGACTTCTAAAGTATGTGAAGTTGTGAAGAAATTCCACGAAGGTACTGGTGGTGGGCATCTTAGCGTTACGAAAACCATAAAGAAGTTAAAAGCAAGCTACTTTTGGGTCGGTTGCAAGCAAGCCGTGATTGATTGCGTAATTACATGCCCACAGTGCGTTGCAGACAGTGGTCTAATTGGAGAAAGTAGAAATCCGTTCCAGCAGTACTTTGGTGAACTATCCGTACCAGCGAATAATAATGACTCTACCCAAGAGCAGAAAAACGAGTTAAGACGAAGGCGTGTTAATTCATCAAATGACCAGATGAAAGTCAGAAACAATGGAGTGGCAAATTCGGAAGGCTTCAAAGAAGGCCAGCTGGTTTTACTTTTTAATCCGCAACGGAAGAAAGGACTATCTCCAAAGCTGCAGACTCATTGGGATGGCCCATATAAAGTAATAAAGAAATTGAATGACGTGGTGTATCGGATCCAGAAATATAAGAGCCCAAGATCAAAAATGAAAGTGGTACATCTAAAACGACTAGCCCATTATGGAAAAGGAGAATTTGAGCCTATTCGGGACGAACAGGCTTAAGTGGTGGGCAGTGTTACGAAATCTAAATTATCTAAGAATTATTTATAGTTTAAGTTATAAGTTATCTTGTAAGTTTTAGTTTTATGTTACTTAAAATTGTCATGTATAATTTTCAACACAACTGTTATTTTAAAATAATTCCTATATAAATTTCCCAGTCATTTCTAGAAATGGTTATAGAACATAATAAATAGTTTTTACGGGAAGGTTCAGGAAAAATCTAGAAATAATTATGAAATATAAAATGGGGTGACTCATGTAAAATTAGTTTAGTCTGTTTTGTGAAACGGTTCTTCTGTTCGTAACTAACAATTGTGAACAAAATAATAAAGTTTGTAAAGTTGAATAAGTGTGTGTATTTATTTTTTATTTGCAATAAAAAGAACTCAACGGTTTATTATAAAGGGAGTAAACCGAACGCGTTTATTAAAGGAAAAACGTAACAATATGTTTTTTTTATAATTCAAGCAAATTACTTTATTGGAGCAATTAAAAATATTGTTTGAATCTGCATTGAAAAAATCAGATGAAACTTAAAACGTTCGTGTGAACGCAAAAATTATAAACCCTCTGTAAATTGTAAATTTTGACAAACATGTGCAATTACAGATGAATCGTTCAACTGACAAAGCCACTGTTAAATACATATCGTGTTAAAGAACCTATAAAAAACATTTGCTTATTTTCGTATGTGCACATATTATAATTCCAAACCCTTTTTCAGTATGCTGACGAAGAAATTTATCAATGTGAGATAAAATCCAAGCCAGCTGATTTCCTTGCACCATATCTGGTACCATATAAAAATCGTACGCTGACTTACGAAGAATCTTGGTCTGCCTATAACGCTTGTTTATATGATTTAAAGTCCCGTTTTGTAGGCCTTCTAAATGATTTGCAACGCCAATATGAAGATGTAAGTATTATTTGTTGTAAGTAATTCCTTACTAGAAAAAATCATGCCATCATACTCTAAATATAATTTAATTTTAATCAACTTACATTTGTTTATAGCTTACAACAGAGTCAAAGTCTTTGCAAAGATTTTTAAATAAATTTGAAAACCAGTTCAACAATTACGACTACGAACAATTGGTAACAGAAGCAAAAGAAATTGGATTAAACAAACGTATGGTGCAACAACGATTAACTTTGACGCATGAAGGTTCGCAAAAGAAATACGAGGCTGTAAAGGAGTCCCTGATGCACGATTCTCGTCTAAATCTTCATAAAAATTAAAATTTAAAAATGAAACTAACTGCACTGCATATCCCTCGATCCCAAACAAAAATTTCGTTTGCTTAGCTAGCATTTAAAACAAAAACAAATTTTAAAATAAAATATTTTAAAATAAGTTGAGCGAACGAAATTTTAATTCGATATCGAGGGATATTTTAAAAAACTACTATATTTTTGAGTTCCATAAACATATTTCTTATATTTTTGGTGTGTTAAATATCTGTGGAAATGTAATGATAGCAATAGACTGCGAAAATATCATATGTGATAGAAACTTTGCATATCTACAATAAAATTTTTTTAATCAGAACCGAAATTCTGTAACTTTTTAACAACACAAATTTTTCGAAAAGTAGCCAAAATTCGTTAGATAACAAAAAAAGTTCATATTAAAAAATAACGAAAGTAAATGTGCTGTTAGCAGTTTTAGGCCCGTTTTCACAACTTACCGATAGCTTAAAGTAGACTTTAAATGGCCCGTTAAAAAGTGTTCGATTATTAAAACTTTACTTTAACCTTAAGTGAGCGATAAAGTAGATTACGGTTAATCCTACCGGGTAGGTTAAAGTAAAGTTGTTATAATGGAACACTTTTTATAGGGCCGATAAAATCTTACCTTTAGCTATCGGTAAGTTGTGAAAACGGGCCTAAATATAATAAATATACCAATTTCTAATAAAAAAAAAGTAAAAAAAGTGGTCGAACTAGCCCGTCTCTACACCACAGTGTGTTGTGCATTCATGATTCACATGAATGAGAGTTTTTTGTGTCAAACATTATCTAATTATTTATTGCTATTACTTGGGTTACTACTATGAGATGACATATAAGCTATTTCAAAATTGACTTTTTATTCGCTATATAATATGAAATATGGACCGATTAAGAAAAAATTTATAAGAATTTTTTGACTATATAAATCTGAAATATAAACACTACACAGAAAAAATTATTGCCGAATTATTTTCAAACAAACGCTTGTTTGAACATTTTTTTGATTTCTACAAATTTTTTTACTGATTCAATCAATATTTTTGTTTGATTTTTATTTAACCAACAAAAATGTGGACAACTCTTCAAAAATTTAATAAACGCGCTATTGGTTTGAAGTTTTCATAATTTTGTATGAAATATTTAACGCTCTTTAATGTTGTCGTCTTTTTGCATTTTTTTATTGATTGTAAGCAACACTTCTTTATGATAAATATAAGAACTACAACAAAAAACACATGCAGTCTATTTTTGAACGCTTTAAAAAAGTACAGCAATAAGAACAAGTAAGAGTGCTATATCTTATATACCCTCTTATATACTCTTATATAAATATTTTTTTTTTAAATAAGAGACAACCGGTTTTGAAATTCGCTTTTATAGGGTGTAGGATCAATATTGTATATACCTTTTTACCTTCGGTGAAGGGTATAAAAAGAGTAATTTTTGGGAATTCAGGGTTCTAATCACTGCATTCGATACTATCGTATCGAATAAACTATTGAATTTTTTTGCATACGATAGACACTGGCGTATCGAATGAAAACTCGATAAATGTAATGTCGAGTTCCACGATGTCGAATGCTATTATTTCAAATTCAATACATTTCATTCGATATCGAGTTTCAAGATACCAAAATAAATAATTTCGATGAATTTTGCTCGATATCGTATGCGGTGATGAGACCCCAGTATTTCTGTTATAACTCATACAAATTTCCGACATTTTGATATATAAGTCATATCCATAGGACGTATAGCAGCCCTAAAATTTAGGTTTTTATAAAATTTTGAATTTTTTTTGTACGGGAGGTACCACGCCCACTTCTCCAATCCCGCCCACATTTTGTAGGATGGTGTGTATTGGCAACCTAAATGTGCGTACCTAATTGGGAAACTGTGGCTCTTGCCGTTCTCAAGATATACAGAAATAAAAAAATACAACAACAACAAGGGATTTTTGGAAAAATTTAGAGGTAGTCGTGGTTTTTTGCTCATATCTACGTCATTTTTGGACCGATCTGGCTGAATTTCAATAGCAAGAAATGGTGGAATGTATGTGACATAAATGTAAAACAATCTAGCCGCTATCATGTCAGGATTATCCGGAAAACACATATCAAACGTAAGACGGACAGACGGACATCGTTAAATCAACTTCTCTTCTCATATGGACCCAGAATATATATACTTTATGGGGTCTAAAATCAATATTGTGGAAATTACAAACGTGATGACAAACTTATATATACCCTTTTACACCTGTGGTGAAGGGTATAAAAATGATAAAATAGCTTGACGCGGTTTATAGTAAAAAAAAAACAACAAAAACAATAGCAGGCAAAAAAAAACGTTTAATTTTTTTTAAACAACAGAAAAAACACATTATCAGAAACAAAATAAATTTTTGGTTGGTTTCAAAGTTGGTAAAAAAAAAAACAAAATCCCGTATTCAATTTTTTCAAACAGTTTGTTTAAATACATCAAATACAAAAATAGAATGATGGCGGAAAACATATCGAGTCGGTCTGCCGACTCATTACCAAGGGAAAGGATAAAGCAAAAGTGTGTGATGAAGAAAAACACTGTGAGTATAAATATGACTTCGTTCAAAAATTATTCCAACAAAAAAATATGTCTCAAAGCCAGCCGGCCGCTCTGCTCTGCTTCATCTTCGCCAACAGTGCTTGCTTGTGTGCGCGTCATTGCTTGTGCCAAAACTTTTTTGTTTGATTCAGCAAAATTATTTGTTTGAAATTTATATGAATTTCAGTAAACTTTTTGTTTGATTCTGTAAAAAATTTGTTTGAAAAAATCGGCGTTATTTTTCAATAAACAAAATGCAAATAAATTGTTTGAATATGCGAATTTGTTTGTAGGACCGATTTTAGACAAAAAATTTTTTGATTCTACAAATTTTTTGTTTGAATTGGAAAAATAATTTTTTCTGTGTAGAGTTGTCAACCGATTTAGAATAATTCGATTAATCGATCAAACAAAAACAAACTCTTGTTCAAATAATTTTAAAATGGCGATTTTCGAATAACGAATAAATCGATTAAATTATGTCGATTAATCGAACAATTTTTTTTATTAAAAACTAAATTAATAAAAGACTTATAAGAAATAGCTTAGAATTTGACGTTTTTATCGATTTTATACAAAATGTAGAAAAAGTAAAAAATATTGTTGCTATAGCCCTCATTGTAATTAATCTCAATGTTTAGTAGGCAAAACCCGTGTTTAGTATTCATGGTATTTTAAAAAAGTATCTTATGTTCGTATTAAACAAATCTTTGATAAACAATTGTAACAGCTGTTTTCTTTTTAAATCAAACGTTAAACAATTTTCATGAAATTTAGTTTATCAGAGCCGTTCACATTACATTTGAGATGATTTAGATAATAAAGTGAACAGAACATCATTTTAAACATATTAATTATGGAATTGTGAAAATTTACGAATTATTTAAAGTCAAATAAAAACAATAATTAGTATTGTGGTTATTTTGTTGAACTATTTTATGGTTTTTAATCCAAATTTTTCATATTTTTTATTAGGCTTAAGTTCATGAAATTTAATTTTCATTAAATTATTTTTATGAAGAAAGGAATTTTCATGTTGTAAAATTCAGCAAACGCCTTTCGAAAATCCAAAGTTGTATCGGATTATTTAAGAATTAAGGATTTTACGATTCCCTTAAGTAATACAACGATATGGAGCTTAGATGAAAAGTTGTACGCATCAAAACAAAAAGTCCTAGTGGATTTAAGAAAAAATAAAGAAAATGGAAGGTTTTCCATAGTTGTAAATTAACGGACGGATGTATCTTATTTAATATATGTAATTTTTTTTATTCGTTATTCTCATCGATTAATCGAACAATTTTTCAGACGTAATCGCTAGATCGAACGAACAAAAACAATTATTTGAATGATTCGAACAAAGCTGAAAGGCGAATAACACTATGGAACATTTTTGGGATTATTGTCTGGGGGGTGAGAAATTCCAAGTCAGGGTGATGGTACTAGGTCAGTATAGTAAAACCCTCAAAGGGTTTGGCGTTCGTATGTGTCAGTTTTTTTTTTTATGACATTTTAAATTTTTTCCTTATCTTGATGTTTTTTTGTTTAACATAACTCGAGAACCACTTGTCCGATTTTGCTAAAACAAACTCAAAAAAATTACAATTTCTTTAATCCGTTCATATAACGTTTTTCTTTATAATCAACAGTTTTGCCGGTAAAAATAAATTTGTGGAGAATTATAATTGATAAGTGCAAAAAAATGTTCAAGCCTGGATGTATGCAGCAGATTTTATCACAAACCTGCACTGCAATTTTTGTGACTTTTTTTAAGCGATCGGTGAAAATCGTCGGACTTTTGTTTGTTATTTGAAAGAATACACCCACATTCATTGATGCCAACAGTAGGGGATTTCCCATTTTCTAGGGATTTTTTTCGGATCATTTTTATCTTCAATCGGATCTTAATAACTTCTTTTTATGGTGTAATCATAATATGATGGAGCTGAATCTTGTGAAATGCAAAAGCATGCGTTTTTATAGAAATAACTGTATTGCTGTTAATTATGCTATGGTGGTCATCAACTGGAGTTGGTTGATTCGTTTCTTGATATTGGAGTCTTACTGGATCCTAAATTAAACTTTGTTTTTCATATTACATTAACTGTTAATAAAGCTCGAGGCGATATTGGCTTTATTAAGCGCTGGGTTAAAAATTCACCGATCCATACATAACGAAGCAACTTTACGTATCACTCGTTAGACCAATCTTAGAATATGGGTCAATCATTTGGGATCCATTTTACAACATTCACAATTCTCGTATTGAATCGGTCCAAAAACAATTTTTGTTATTCTGTTTACGTGATCTTCATTGGAGTTACTCGACAAACTTTCCTTCCTATGCTAGATGACTGGCATTAATAAAATTACCATCGCTCAAAAGTCATCGTACAATGTTTAATGTTTCTTTTATGGTTAATCTTATTAATGGTAATGTTTGTTGTGATTTTCTGTAGAGTCTGCTAAATTTAATATACCTTGTCTCAATACGCGTCATTATAATCTGCTTTTTGTTAAATTTTTTTAGAGAAAATTACGCTATTGCTGATCCTTTTTCGAGGTTATGTAGACAATTTAATTCTTTGTCACAATTTGTTGATTTTTTCTTATTGTTTTTCTTTATTCGTAAATTTTTATGTACTACATATATTCTGTAAATTTGTAGTATATTTTAAAATGCATATTGTTATTCATTAATTTTAAGTCAATATTGTTATTAGTCAGTAAGGATAATATCCATTGATTAAATAAATAAATATGCCCTAAAATAAAAAATTGTGTCCCCTACGGTTGAAATTTTCCGAAAAAAAATCCCTAGAAAAGGGGAAGGGGAGTTTGTTTTAGCAAAATCGGACAAGTGGTTCTCGAGTTATGTTAAACAAAAAAACATCAAGATAAGGAAAAAATTTAAAATGTCATAAAAAAAAAACTGACACATACGAACGCCAAACCCTTTGAGGGTTTTACTATACTGACCTAGTACCATCACCCTGACTTGGAATTTCTCACCCCCCCGATTGGCTGTTGTACTGTGTAATGGACAACTCTAATAAACACCATCACAAAGATAAAGGGTGTGAAGATAAATTCGTATATGAACCTTGAAACACGGTTACAACAAGACCGGAAGAGTTGATTACAGAAGAAAAAAGGAATTACGAATGCTCCGAAGCCAACACAAATATATTAACTATGAAAGTACTGGGAAATATAAAAAGAAATACGAACTGCTACAAGGCACAGTGGCTGAAAATTTTATTCCATTGGCCAAAAGTCCAATTTTTGTTTGTCACCGATTTCAAAAATTTTAATTTGATTTAATAGTAAACATATTAAAACTAAGGTAGCCAAAAAATTTGGTCAAAATATTGGTAATTGTGGGTGTGACATGTTGTTAAACACAACTTTTTTTTTAATTCAGAAAAAAGTATTTTTTTTAATTTTTAATCCGAAAGAAATTTTCATTGCACAAAAACTATAGGCGATAATGACCTGCTTGCTTTTCTGCTAGGTTGGTAGTCTTGTTATCTTTAAAAAGGTAATATTTGCGACTGTTGTGTTATTTATATTTGAGATGCTAGGACATATTTTCTAAACAACTATATTTTTGTCAAATTTCAACTTTAGTAGAATAGAACTTTTGCGGCCCAAAAGGGACCAAGAAGGTGAAACCACTGACAGAAAGGTGAAAGTGTTTTCTTTTACCCTGTATATATTCTTGTACCCGTTTGGACCCGTCTGTTTAACACTTTTTTAATTTTAATGAAATTACTCAAAAAAAAATTTCTAAACTACTATATTTTTGTCAAATTTCAACTTTAGTACAATAGAACTTTTGCGGCCCAAAAGGGACCAAGAAGGTGAAACCACTGATAGAAAGGTGAAAGTGTTTTCTTTTACCCTGTATATACTCTTGTACCCGTTTGGACCCGTCTGTTTAACACTTTTTTAATTTTAATGAAATTACTCAAAAAAAATTTCTAAACTACTATATTTTTGTCATATATCAACTTTAGAAGAATAGAACTTTTGCGGCCCAAAAGGGATTAAGAAGGTAAAACCACTGATAGAAAGGTAATTTTAATGAAATTACTCAGAAAAAAAAAATTTTTTTTACAATTTTTTCTATTCCGCAAAAATGTTTGCAGAAGTAACAGAAATCATAACTGTAGCGATAGATCCAAGAGGCGGAAGCTTAAGGATATAAATGAAGAAATCGGATTTGAAAATATTCAAGATACTTTCCTACATCAATTGCGATCACAGAAACAATTGACAAAAGTGGATATCATTGAAAAAGTTGTTAAAGCTAGTCCATTGAGAACAAAACGGATTCTTAAAAGTATACCAACTCCAAGCGATGCAAAACAATTCACAATTGAGGAGGCATTAGCATTATTTCTGGATTTGAAATTAACAAAACAGCAATATATACAGCTCAGATTGCGTGCGATTGAAAAAGGCTCAAATCTGTATCCAGCATATCATCACATAACATCTGCTAAAATGGACTGTTTGCCATTAAAGGACACTATTACAATCACATCAATTTCGGCAGTGGTACAACTATAATCTCTACTTGATCACACATCCGAACGCTTGCTACAATCAATAAAAGGAAATGAATTAAAGAAATATGGAAATATGGAAACACAAAGTTAATTATTTTTTGTAAATGGGGATGTGATGGTTCTTCCGGACAAAAACAATACAAACAAGTAGTATGTGAAAATATTTCGGACTCAGATATGTTCATGGTATCATTTGTACCATTGCGATTAAAAAAGATTTTGGAAGATTCAGAGCCTTCGACAAGTACAACGCAAACAAAGGATATGTGGAAAAATGAGACACCATCTTCTACGAAATATTGCAGACCTATAAAATTTGAATTCAAAAAAGAAACTCATGATGCCATTAATAAAGAAGTTAGTGATATCAAGGCCCAAATTGCAATGCTACAGCCATTACAGTTAGATTTAGATGGGCAGAAAATTGAAGTTAGCTACCAATTAGTGCTAACAATGATAGATGGAAAAGTAGGCCAGGCTTTGACTAACACGAAGGCTGCATCCAGCTGCATCATATGCCATGCAACATCAAGCCAATTAAACCAAGTCCCGACAAAATCATTAGATAATACTGATGCATATGAATTTGGATTATCACCACTACATGCAAGAATACGACTTATGAAACACATACTTAAAATCAGTTATGATTTGGATTTCGGATCTTCAGGATCAATAAGAAACAACGAAACCAACAAGGAGTTAAGAAGTTCAAAAAGGAAACATGTTCTAGATGAATATCGCAAATTTGGGTTGATTATAGATCAGCCGAAACAAGGGTCAGGCAATACTAATGATGGCAATACCGCAAGAAGATTCTTTTCAGATCCAGAAACAGCATCTGAAATAACAGGTGTTGATTTTAACCTAATTTTTAGATTTAAAATGATCCTAGAAGTACTTGCGTGCAATGAAGAAATTGACTCTAGAAAATTTGGAGATTTTGCTAAGGAAACTGCAAAAATATATACAACCAAGTACCCATGGAGAAATATGTCTCATACAGTTCACAAAATCCTTTATCATGGAGAAGATGTCATTAAATATCAGTTGGTGTCACTTGGAGATTTATCAGAGGAAGCTCAGGAAAAAAGGAATAAGGATTACAGATTTTATAGACAATACTAGAAAAATTTCACAAAATTCCACTAATGAATATATTATTATATTTAATATATTATTGGCAACGTCAGATCCGTTTATCTCCAGTATTCGAAATCAATGGAAAGTGGAACATCGGGATTTAGATGAAGAAGTCAAAAAACTACTTAAAAACAGAAATAACACAGAACAAAATATGGAATATTTGCAATCAATCTTTCAATTAAATGAACAATAATTATAATTCATTAGATCAAAGACAGACATTGTATTAGTAAAAAATAATAATAAATAGAAGCTCACGTTGTTACAAAAGCTATTCAAATCTATTGCTGCTATTATTCATACATCCACATATGTATGAAATGTTTTAATAAATAAGAATAAATAAGTGTAAACAAATTTGAAAGCAAAAAATTGTTTATTTTTCAGCAATAATAGCAAAATTTCCAGTGGATTTTACTACTTTTTTTTTATGTTAAAATTTTTTTTATAGTAAGCTTTTAATTTTTTTAGTGTCCCATTATTACAAAAAATGTTAGTGATTATTATTTAAATCAAAAAATTACATTTTAAAATAATTAAAAGAATTAAAAAAACCATATTGCACGCTAAATTAAAAAAAAATTTAAAGTTCCACTTTGACCTTAAATTCCTCAATAACTACTCAACCGATTTTAATGAAATTTAAAGTGAAGAACGTTTAAGAATCTAACTGTCGATTAAAAAAAATTCACTAAAATATCTCCTTCGGTTCAAAAGTTACAGATTTTTGGCCAATGAAAAACGATTTTCAGCCACTGTGCAAGGGCTGCAAAAAACAATCTACTTAAGGTTAGATTACACTATCTCACAAGTCTTACGTATTCCATAATACCTTGTGAGATAGAAATCTAATGAGTTTTGTTGCGACTGTCGAAAAATCCAATTTAGCATGACAGTTTGTGTTCACAACATCACAAAAAAGTATAAGCACTCACGCATGAAATAAAATGCAACCTTTCTCGATTGGAAAGCAATTTAATCACCCTAATCATGAATAAAATTTCACATATAAATTTCCGAATGTGTGAAGAGTTGGTATCATGAATAAAATGTGTTGTGAAAAATTTCCGAATGCTTACATTTTTAAACTCCGAAAAAATTTCTTTCGAATTTGCTTGTTTTCAAAAAAATTCACACGATTGTGAAAAGCTCACAAGTGAAATATTTTACCAATTTATGAAGAAAATAATTCACTTCATTTAAAATTAAAAAAAAAAACAAGTCAGAGTGCTATATTCGGCTGGGCCGAATCTTTAATACCCTCCACCGATGCTAAACTCCTTTCCGAAAGTAGGGTTTATATGAGGCATATGGTAAATTATGGGCCGATCTTTACGAAATTTTACAGTAGAATTTCACTATGGTGATGGAAGGTATAACAACGATTCAAATGCACAAATTTCCTTTAATTCATTTACATACATATGTAGGAGTAGATCGGTAAATAGGGAGCAAAAAATATTTTTTTATAGTTTCCTTATAACCGATTTCGCGATTTCAAATAAATTTTAGAATTTTTCGCAAATTTTTGCCATGTTTGCGATAAGAGCTATTTTTACTGTAAGTTTTCTGATTCTTTATAGCTTTACCGATTATTAATAAATATATTTGCTATCATGCCGCGCTTAGCAAATTTTTGCGAATTTCCGTTAATTTAGCAATTTTTACCAATATTTTGCCATTCCTTATAGTTTCAGGGCCTTTTAATTCATTTTATGGCTTGTTTGAAATATTAAAAATGTTCGCGAATTTTCGCTATTTTTGCAAACTTTTCCGAATTTCAGCAATTTTCGCGTAGTTTTGTTGCTCTTTGAGGTAATCGTCTTAAATTACAAATCAATAGTAATCGATTATTGTCAATAACGATTCAGAAAATACAACAGCATGTTGTTCGCGAAAATCTTCTTCCTGTCACAAAGCTTTACATTTTCAAATTTTCCCGAAAAAATTTAGTTCCATAAATTTCCAAAAACAGTTTTCTAAAATACATTAATTGTTTCTTGTTTACAACTCCGAATATAATGACACAGGCTTTTAAAATCAGGTATGTTATTTTATTCACATGGAATTCATGATACGAAATTAAAATCCATGTGAATAAAAAATTTTATTCGGAAATTTTCACATGTGGAATTCATGATAAGGGTGAATATCTAATTATTTCAGTCAATACTGAACGAATCGGAATTATTTTTTCGGTGTTGTAAAGCATTAATTTGAGTTTCACAATACTGAAAAAATAATTTCGATTCGTTCAGTATCGACTGAAATAAAATTGCTTTCGGACCGAGAAATAACTCGATCACGACTGCCAGAATTAGGCTCCTGATTCAATAAAAAGTGTTATCGATTTCGAACTGTTATCCGGGAGTAGGGTTTATATGGGGCCTAGGGTAAATCATGGACGGATCTTCACGAAATTTTACAGCGTGATTTCCAGTTAAATAAAACAAATTTTTAACAAATATCATTCCGTGCATTGTTCCACCATTTATGTTATTTTTTGTAAAAATAATATCAATTCATCAAAGTAATTTTTGGAAATAAATAAATTTTAATTTAAAATCTTTTAAAATTATTATAAATCCCAAACAGCTTAGGATAACTACAGGCAATTTGACACCTTGTTTGTTTATTTCTTTTGGGTTTTTTTTAAAGTGAGCATGTTTTTAACAGACGGACAAACAGACGGACATGGCTAAATCAACTAAGAATTACTCAAGGAGCCAGAATTTTTGTACTTTATGGGGTCTGAGATGAACAATAAAAAAGTTTCACAAGGAATTACAAACTTAGTATACCCTCTTTTGTTATGTATTGATTATTTTAAGATCAAAGCTTTTTATGAAAAGAAGAGAACAATAATGCCAAATAAGATTTTTTTCCAATAGAATTTAACCAAATTAATGAAAATACATCAAAAAACATTTTCTAAAAATATACCAAAAGGCACGTTTTTTGCTACTCCTCATATAAGCCAATAAAGTCCTTATTTAGTTATAAAATATTATTTGATTTGAAACATAAATAAAACATAGAGCTACTACTATTTTGTACCAGGCATTTATTAAGCTTAGTCTAGACGATATGTTGAATCAGCAAATGTATGCTTATACACATATGCTTAAAAATAATAACAAATGTCTCTATCAGCATAATATGCAATATGCTAGGTGTCTAGACGATATGCTGAAAATACTAAATTTTTCAAATTCATCATATGCTAGCAAATGATATTTCAACAAATAAGTTAACATACAATTTTTGTGTCTACACGATATGTTGAATTTCGTATGTTGTTATGTATGTTGAGTAAAGAGAACATTTGTTTAAAAATTTCAAATAAATTTGACAATTTATTTTATTTAAAATTTGTTATAAATTATTGCCTTTAGTGTAAAAATTAATAGTTTTATTGGGCTGGGTCAAATCCGCAAATATGTAGTTAAAATATATGAACTGGATTGATCTAAAAATTATTTATAAAGCCTCACAGTTTTATAATTGGTTACAGTTCTAATGTTATGGTAAGTTATGGGCCGGGCAGCAGTATGTTTTTCATTTTGATACCCACACCACCATAGTGTCTGTAACACTTAAAAATATTGGTCCTATAACCATTTTATAGTATCCCGATAGACTCAATCACTATCTTGAGTCGATATAACGATGTCTGGCTGGCTGCTTACTTTGTAGTGTGCAAAGTACAGGTCGCAATTATTTGATAAAATTTGGTACATTGGTACTAAATATTTATTGTTATTGAAAACGGTGAGGAACGGTCCATAATTTCTCAAAGATACTAACTACTTTTCATATTAGAATATTTGTGCCAATAAACCATTTTTTTATCTTGGTAGTAAGATTAAACTTTATATTCTAAATCTATAGTTCCTATACAATTATCACTCACAAAAATATTACCAATATCATAACATTAGTATTAATACAAAATTTGGCGACTATAACCTTATTTGTTTTATCGGGTCCATGATTGCCCATGAGTCCCAAATTAGGTACACTCTCAAATATTTATCTGTATATTCTGTGGTATAGGTTATTATATGGTCGGACTATTAATCATATATAACTTAATTTGACCAAATTTGAATAAACTATCATTGTTTTTGTCAGTTTAGCCGTATTAACGGGATTTTTGGGTCGATAATTACAAAATTCGGTTGAGTAATTTTAGTATTAAAAAACATAAACTGGACCAAATTTCAAGTTTTGCCACTAAAGTCATTAAAAAAAAACTGAAAATTGAAATGCTCGAATGGAGTATATGTGGGCCGATCTTCTCCAAATTTAGTTGTGTGATTTCTAGCTTTATGAAACTATGACATACCAAATTCTGCTATAATAGCATGCTAAAGTATACCCGAGAATGGGTTTTACATGCGACCTATGGTAAATTATAGACCGATCATCGTAGTGTAAAATCTAGTCATAGAAAACGAGTTCTTTTGTAAATAACAATCGGTTCAGTTTGTCACCAATTTTTGTTAATTTCTTTAATAGAAATAAAAATTTTTCAGCGTGGAGGGGTTCTGGTTTAAATGAAGAAAATTAACTCAGCTGAGCGAAGCCGGTGCTTGATATACCATAAAATTAATAACCCTTATGTCCAGTCGAAAGCCAACATAAAAGAACAATTTTATTTATCAAAGCCGGTATTTGGCATACTATAATTAAATAACACATAGAGTATATAAACTATTACCACATGTATACTCATAACTCTATATTAAACAAAAGAGTTATTATAATATAATTTTTTAACTTAAATAACTGAAAGCTTGAAGCGTTCCCTATAAAATATTATGTGTAAAAAATAACTATATCGATAACGTTTTGAGATTAGAAAATATGTTTAAATTATTTGTTAACTAAATAATTAAAACAGTTAATTTTTATAAAAATATATATTTTTATTTGTTATTAAATTTATATTTAATATAATACAATTCTTTAGTTTTAAGTTATACTTTTACTTAAACTTATTTGCGGTTACGACTGCAATAGTCAAAGACAAGACGCTGAATGAATTTTAAATTTTAAAACATGATCGTGCATGCACTGTTTTGTTTATTACAACAACAACATAACAAAGTTAAATCGTATGATTTTCTACCTAGACCAAACATACATACATATATTTATATCATTGTAATAATTGAAATGTTTCAATTCTCTTTGCTTAATATTTTAAGACAAAATAATTAAACAAACAGTGGCATGGTTAAAAGGGGGTGTCCTTTACAAAAAGACTTAAAATACAAATTAGATATATATTTATATATATATGTATATATAACTCCCCCATCCTTGGATTGAGGCTCAGACGAATATAGCGAATATAAATAAATATAATTAATTAGAAGTATTTATATAAACATACAGTATTTTTATAAGATTTTTTTTTTTTTTACATTTAATAAGGGAAAACAAAATAGTGGTTTTATTTCATAAACAAAAATTATTTTTTTTTTGTATTTTTGATTATTTTTTTATTTTTTATTTTATGTTGTATTTTGCTATTTTATAGTAGTAGAATAAAGTTCTTAAATTTTTTTTATAAAAGTTAATACATGTAGTTTCTGTGTTTGCATTAGTTTCTTTTTTTTACAATTTTTATTCCAGGAGCAATTCAATGTTAGGTTTAATAATACATATATAATTTTTTTAAATGCATATATATTATGCCATATAGATTTATTAACATTTTTTCCAAGTTTTAGTTTAAGTTACATATAATTCACATAAACACATTTAAAAAACAATAATAATATCACGTCAAATTCTCAAACAAATATATTTTTTTTTTTTTTGCTTAACAAGAATTATGAAAATGTTTCCTTTTATTTTAAATTATAATTTTTATGCATTAAATTTTTTTCTTCTTTTTAAATGAGATTTGTAGTACTTATAGCCCTTGTTAGTAACAACATGATTATCATCAAGTTTTTCTACATAGTTTTTTCTAAACTTTGCATGATTTTTCCCTCCTCTTTCCTGTTTTATATAGACTTGACCTGTTTGTAGTTCACAATCTTCTCGTAAAGTATTCAATTTATTATTAATTCGTTCCTTTTTCTTAATTAATTTCTCTTTAATTTTAGGGTATTCCTCAATTTTTACATTTCCGTTAAGAAAATCTGAAGGTTTATATCCAGTTGAAGAGTGTATGGAGTTATTATAAAACATAATAATTTTATATAGTTTTTCCTCTACAGAATCTATGTCTCTATTAGGGTCATGCCGAAGTAATCGGATATGCTCATTTATCGTGTTATGGAGTCTTTCTACATCCGAGTTTGAAGAATGGTTATTATTAGACGTAAAATGGATTTGAATGTTATTTTCTCTTAAGAACTCCCTTATTGGAAGAGCTTTGAATCCTAATTCGTTATCGGTTACAATTTTTCCTATGTGACCTACGACGCTAAGATATTGGGTGACACCTTTTTTAAATTCGACCCAACTTCGATTTTCGATTTTAATAGCCTGAGCGAATTTGGAAAATTTGTCTATAAATGTCAAAAATAACGATTTTCCTAGACTGTAAAAAACATCTACATGCACTATTTGCCCAGGCTTATCCGGGGTCTCAGTAGTTCTAAACTTTTGTCTAACAGGATTTCTGTCATACTTCTCAATGTTACAAATTTCACAATTATTTATAAACTGTGTGATTCGCAATTTCAACTTTGGATGATAAATGATATCCTTTAGCTGACAAAAGTTTTCATTTATTCCCCTGTGGTTATTTCTATGATGTTCGTGTTCTATGTATTCGGCCAATTCATTTTCGTCGGTTATATCTGTAAGAATTTTCTTACACATAACGACTCTAAATTTAGAATTCTCACTAAAATATTTTGCAAAGGTCTGGGTGAATATTCCGTACATATTATCATCGTTGATAATAACGGCATTCAATTTTGTACAATCGAAATGATTCTGTACCAATGATAACACTATGTCCTCATTTAACACAGAGGTGGAGATGGTAATTCTCCTTTTGTTAAATATTTCCTTACTGTCGATCCTAAAAGGTCCGGTATCTAATTTTTTTATTTCGACTTGATATTTAAAGAAATTCAATGGAGACTTACTCACAGTAATTAAGTCCGTTTGTTCTACTAAATTTACTTCCGGTTCAATTCGTGATAAGGCATCAGAGTTACCGTTACTTTCTCCTCGTTTGTAAATTATAATGTAGTCGTATTCCTCAAGCTTTAGTCTCCACCTTACTAATCGACTATTTGGTTCTTTTATCGAGAACAACCATTGCAATGGTTGATGATCTGTATGAATATGAAACTTTCTTCCAAATAAGTAGGGTCTGAAATAATTAACCGCCCATACTATAGCAAGTAGCTCCTTCTCTATAGTGCTGTAGTTCACTTCATGGTCATTAAGGGTTCGGCTAGCATAACAAATCGGATGGTTTTCCTGAGACAAAACAGCCCCGATTGCAAAATTGCTTGCGTCAGTATTGAGAACGAATAATTTGGAAAAATCTGGATATCTTAATAGAGGGTCATTGATAAGTAAATTTTTTAATGTGTTAAAGCTTTTAATATATTCAGGGTCAGCAACATCCAATCTAGCGTTTGCCTTAAGGTACTTAATCATGGGCCTCGCAATCTTGGAGTAATCTTTTATAAACTTTCGATAGTACCCACTAAGTCCTAAAAATTGTTTAATTTGACGCGATGTTTTCGGAAGTGGGTAATGCATGACACATTCTACTTTCTTGGGGTTTGGTTTAATGCCCTGCTGAGTTATAATGTGACCAAGAAATTCTGTTTCGCGTTTTAGAAATTCGCATTTATCGATTTGGACTTTAAGATTTGCCTCTTTAAGGCGATTAAGAACTAACTTTATTGAATTGAGGTGTTCGTCCAGAGACGTTGAAAAGATTACAATGTCATCCAAATATACCAAGCATATTTTATTGAGAAGGTCACCAAGAATATTGTTCATAAGACGTTGGAAAGTAGCAGGCGCGCTCTTGAGGCCAAAAGTCATTCTGAGGAATTCGTAGTGACCATTTACGACAGAAAAAGCGGTTTTGTAAATGTCCCTCTCATCTATTTCCACCTGATGAAACCCTTTTGCCAAATCCAGCGTTGTAAAATACAAGCATCTACCTAACTTCCCTAATATATCATCAATATTCGGTATGGGATACCTATCATCTATTGTGACTTCGTTAAGCTTGCGATAGTCTACCACAAGACGCCATTTTTTTTCTCCGCTAGCATGATCCTTTTTTGGAACAATCCAAATTGGGGCGGAATAAGGGGAATTTGATGGTCTGATAATATTACTAGCGAGCATTTCCTTAATTTGCCTGTCCACTTCCTCTTTGTGAACGTAAGGATAACGGTAAGATTTGGTAT
This sequence comes from Pollenia angustigena, assembly GCA_930367215.1. Classification (NCBI taxonomy): domain Eukaryota; kingdom Metazoa; phylum Arthropoda; class Insecta; order Diptera; family Polleniidae; genus Pollenia; species Pollenia angustigena. The sequence goes on along the minus strand of OV884056.1, from coordinate 140,556,984 downwards.
GGATAGGAATGTTGTGAAGCGTACGGATGCGGTGCTTAATAGCATTTGTAAATGACAGGTTTGAGTTTGTATTGTAAAATAATGAGGAGTATTTACGAATAAGCATAGAGAATTTCTGCCTTTCTTCTAGATTGAGATGGTCCATTCTAATTTGGTCAAAAAATGATAGTTGATTTGAATTCTCCTTCGTTATCGAGTCATCAATCAAGTGATAATTTTCTACTGTTACCGGCCATGAATCCTGTTGCCCAACATGTATAACATCCTGGCATTTGTGTCTAGTTTTTACTTCTATCTTAAAGTTCTGAACATCATAAATTCCCTCCTCAAGGATAATTTTACCACACGATGAACGGTATTCGGTAAAATGAACTAACCCGCATTCTACGTTCGTAATGAATTTCACGGTATAATATTTTTGGAAAATTAAAGGAATATTTCTATCGTTTATAATTAATAAATTTCGATCGTAATTTATTATAGCTTTGTATTTTCTCAAAACATCATTGCCAATTATTCCGTCATAGTAATCATGAAACTTACATTCAATTAAATTTATTGAATCTTTTAGATTTCCTAATTCTGCAAAAAACGGAACGCGGTAAACTATATTTGTTTGGACAATATTCTGCAGCGTTTTTAAAGCTACGAAAGACGAATTTATTCTCCACTTTGGATCATATAAACCGGGGTTTATAATTGAGTGCGTGGCTCCAGTGTCCACTAAAAATTTTAAATTTCCCTTTATTATCAAATACGGTAGTTCCCCAGAGAGGCTGGTATGTGAAAATTTTGCGGGATATCGTAATGATACGTTGATACGTCTTGGTGTCTACTAGGACCATACAAATTCAGGCGACCACCTTGTTCTAGAAACTGTTTTTGATACGCTAGTTGTGGGTGTAAGTTATCATTATTAGTAACATTCCCTGACTCTAAACGATATGGGCTATCCGTGATATTACCAAAATCATTATAACCTGTGTAAGTGGTTTCATTTTCCGATTGAGAAAATTGATATGGGTCTTGATGGTGAATATTTACATCCATTGGCTCTATAGGGTGTGGATTTTTATTGAACGCACAACTATTACCAAAGTTAGGATTGGAATATTTATTATTTTGAGATTTATGAGCACTGTTAAAAACTGGTTGAGAAGAGTGATGTGAGTAGTCTGAGCGGGCGTGCAAATTGTGGTAATTTTGATATTTTCCAAATTCACCCCTATCGATATTAGGTCTTGGAAGGTTATCGTAAAATTGGTTCCCATTATAATTTAGTCTTCTACTACTGTTAGTATTACTAGCTGTATCCCTAATATGAGAAACATTGTTGATGGTTACCTTCCTGCTATCATCAAATTTAGTTGAACCCTTATGTTCATTGGATCTATTGTTCTTACTGCTAAAGTGTGCGTACCCTGACTTAAATAAAATTTCAATGGCCTCTTCCAGACTGGCTGGATTCCTGCAAGCTAGAATAGTTCTTAAGGGTTCAGGAACTTTCTCCCTAAATATATTTAACGCCGTTCGCATGTTATTTGCTGCTATCCGTTCCGATTCTGTGTTAACTCCTAACACCATAGCAGTTTTATTATTTAAACTTCTTAATTTATCCTTTATTTCATCATAGAATTCTATAGCATTTGTTTTAAAAATAACGGACCTCATTATGTCATATAATTCCTCTATACTGTGCTTTTCACCGAAATTATTCAGTAGCACGCCTTTCATATCTGCCCAAGATTGTGCATGAAAATTGATCTCAATCGTTTCCCTAGCTTTTCCCTTTAGCCTACTCTTTATAATATCCGCAAATAGCAATTGTGACATTTCGTCATATCTTTCAAGGACTGGTTGTATTCTATCTACAACGGCAATAAAATTGTGCAAATCTCTTTTTTCGCCAGAAAATTCTGGGAGCCTTTCTAAGTATTTTAAAGGGCTTATAGCAATTGTAGCTGATTCTTGTTGAGCCATTTTTTTTTTAATAAAATTTTTTTTTGTGATATCAAATAATTATCAAGAGGAAAAAAAAATCTTAGATTTTTAATAGTTTATATTAACTGTAGAATAAATTATAAACAAAATAAAAATACGCATACAAAAGTCTCTAGAGGGTCTCTTGAGAATCGTAGGACCTTTGTATGCCTATAATTCGCAATGCATTCAGAAACCAATAATAAATATGTTCTTACAAGTAAAATTATTTTTTTTTTTTTACTTATAATTAATATATTTATTTATTTGTTTCACTAATTGCAACTTATACAAATATTGATTATTTGTTGATTTTTTTTTTTTTTTTTACAAACAGAATATTAAATTAGTTACATACTATTTAAGGCATACATATATTTTGTTGATCTTCTTTATGGTTGGTATCAGTCCTCAGACGCTTGATGTTTCTTCCTCGGCCTTTTTAGCAGATGTTAAGATAAGTTTTAATTTGGAGTCTGGTATTTTGTATTCAATATTTGTATTTTAAACAAAAATTGTTCATTAAGTGTTTATAATTTTAAGTTTCGGTGTACATAGCTTTAATTTGTTTTTGGTTTTAAAACTTAACCTTTTCAGCTACTTTAAGTCTTTAAAAGGAAATATTCGTTTAATTTTTCCTTTTTTTTTTGATAACGTAGGTAAATTTATAACTCTTATTTATTTTTATTTTAAGCACATATTTTTCAAAACTAAAGCTGTACTTTTTTATATTTGAGAGTTATGCTCGTTAAGGATATTAAAACATCCAGTACCCTCTTAATAGGTCACTTAAAAGGATACCCGAGTATCCTACCGACTGCGCCAAATATGTTTAAATTATTTGTTAACTAAATAATTAAAACAGTTAATTTTTATAAAAATATATATTTTTATTTGTTATTAAATTTATATTTAATATAATACAATTCTTTAGTTTTAAGTTATACTTTTACTTAAACTTATTTGCGGTTACGACTGCAATAGTCAAAGACAAGACGCTGAATGAATTTTAAATTTTAAAACATGATCGTGCATGCACTGTTTTGTTTATTACAACAACAACATAACAAAGTTAAATCGTATGATTTTCTACCTAGACCAAACATACATACATATATTTATATCATTGTAATAATTGAAATGTTTCAATTCTCTTTGCTTAATATTTTAAGACAAAATAATTAAACAAACAGTGGCATGGTTAAAAGGGGGTGTCCTTTACAAAAAGACTTAAAATACAAATTAGATATATATTTATATATATATGTATATATAACTATTAGAGCCATTTTGATAAAATGCATTAGTAAATTAAAATAGTTTTTTAAATTGGTTCTTAATGGGTTAATAATTCGGCATGTTTTATATACCATGTGAAAGGTATTTGGAATTGCCCTTCAGCGATAACCATATTGCTGTGGTCCAATTTATACTTCAAGAAATATCGGTTAAGAATTGATCAACTTTTATCGGCTATAACTCTAAAACAAAGTTCTTTGGCAAACATTTCTATTTTCAAAGCACTTATAAATGCAATTTTTGTTCCTTGTTTGCCGATGAGCTAGAAATCTGGATAAGTTCCGGGGTTATGTAAAAAATTAATCAAGTTATTAAAAGAATACCAATTTTTATATTATTCATATGCTACCAAATTTGCTGTATGCTGGAAAGCTTGCATACGACTTTCAACAAATAACATATTTGTCAACATACGTAAAAAATTTGTTGAAAAGCAAAAAATATTGTGTCTAGACGATATGCTATAATTGTGAACAAAAGTTTGCTGACATCGTTAACAAATGCCTGCACGCAAAGAAAAAACATGGTTGATACAATCACAATCGCAAACTATCATTAATGTTTGTGGTTATGATTGTGCCAAACACGTCTTAAGTAAATTGTCTCAAACATATTATTATGTTTAGAAGAAAAACGCAAACCCTCTTTCAAACCATGTTTCTATATTTCCCAACACCATGCAAAATGTCTATTTCAACATGTTACATGGTTCTCACAATAAAACCAATAAAAAATTTAATATCAAAAATATATTTTTTATTAATAAAATTACATATACAAAATAACATGAATATTAAAAAATCAAATAGAATACATACATTTAACACTTGTAAAAATAAAGTTAAACACAAACTTTCTATTATTTATATTATGAAATCCACTATTTTAATATTTTCTTAAACAGCAATTGAAAAAATATCAATGCCGGTTTCAATGTTGTTGGTTTTTTTGGCTGCAAGAAAGACAACGTAATTTAATTTTTATACTTGATTACAATAAAATGTGTATATATATATATATATATATATATAAATAACTCACCTGTTTCATTAAACGTATAATAATTAATTTCGTCAGTTTTGCAAGGCATGATGGCCTTTTTCTCCCCAAAGAACTTCTTAATTATTTTGTAATTATTCATGTTTCCCGATAAACTGACGCTCGCGGACTGAAGAAAATTATTTCTGTATAAACACACACTGTTTGTTTCGACAATAAATGTTCGCTCATTTATAGAATGTGTTTAAAAGCAAACAAAAATTATGGTATTAACCATACCTTTTGTGTTTAACTCATATTGTGATTTTAATTGCATTGTTGAAAATAAAAATATTATAGTAGCAAACATTTCACATAATTTAATATGTTCAGCTAGATCAGAGTAACTTTTAAGGTGTAAAATACCATACAATATTATTATAGTGATTATAAAAATGTGAAGGACAAAAAATACTTTTTCAAGTTATATTAGGACTATAATAAATTTATTAGGGTAAACATATTTGGCAAATATGAATAAAAATGGTCATAGTGACCATTCACTAATCATGTTTTTTCTCTGCGTGTGTCATATATTGGTAAGCATACGTTTGTTGAAAAAATTTGGTGTCTATACGATATGTTGGCACTGAAAGCAAATTTTTCAACATAAATTTGCTGATTCAACATATCGTGTAGACTTAGCTTAATACTTCTTCTGAAGTAATTTTGAATATGACTATCTCATTTTCAATACCTAAAAGTTTGTAATGGTTTGGACAGGTATTCCGTTCAATTTTGGATTTTAGCATATCAAAGTTTAATTGTTTTTCGCTGGATATGTGCTTAAACATATTGTAATAGTGCATTTACACCTACGCCATAAACATGTTATAAGTTGTTTATGATTATAATCTAGTTTGAGAAACTTGTTTATCCAAACAAATAATAAGCACGTTTGTAACTAGCTTTTTTTATAAACAACCAGTTGTTGTTAATATAACCCTGTTTTTTGCGTCACTAGTACTAAATCCTTATTTTATACATTTTTTTTTATTTTATTTTTGAACACAAAAGGTATGTACTTAAAATTCATTTGTATATGTAAAGTATAGATAGCAAAAAATATGCGTCAAAAGTATATCGCGCTTCTTGTTCTACTATAAGTTATTTCAAGAAACTTTGCCAAAGAAACCATAGGCCAAAAATGAATTTCGAGCCCCAGATTTTTTAAAATAGTTAGTTTTCCAAAATATTCAACAATAGAGACAAACAAATAGTATTCGGTCTAGCCAGACCTGAATAATGCGCTTTTTACGATCGAGAAATCCATTTAATTTTATTTTAAATTGCATCCACACGTAGAGAAAAACCATGTTTAAATATGGTCACCTCCAACCAAACTATTTTTAAAGAAAATTTTAAACATATTATGTTTTATATAACCATATAATTGTCAGCGACAACCATTTTATGGTTAAATTAGTCCTCCATCAAGAACCCGCCACCATATTATGGTTGCCTCTAAAAATGTTATGGTTAAATATGATAATAATTTGTTTTGAAATTTACAATAGTATTTTCCTCTTTTTCAAGAGCAACATACTATAGTTGAAAACCACCCATGCTATTGTAAGTGTTTAACAAATTCTAGTTATTATTGATCATAACATGTTTGGAGGCAACAATAATATGGTTGGGGTTCCTTGATGGAGGCCTAATTTAACCATAATATGGTTACCGCTGACAATTATATGGTTATATTAAACATAATATGTTTAAAATTTTCTTTAAAAATAGTTTGGTTGGAGGTGACCATATTTAAACATATTTTTTCTCTGGGTGCAGAGCGTTTTCATACACTTTTTAGAATCTTTCGTCTTTTTTTGTGGAAAATTGACGAATATTTCTCAAAATGCAATCTCAAATTTTAAACGAAAATAAAATTTTTAAGCGTTCTAAAAATATGTGCATACGAGCTTCTTCGGATTGCATTTCCAAATTTATTGTAAATACAATTTTCATTATGTACTGCAGAAACAGGAAAGGAGCAGAAAGTCCGAATATATTAAAATTTAATTTAGCGCTTGTAAAATCTCCTTCCAAATAATTCGAATTAAAACAATAACGGAGTGGGCTCCCACTGTTCCAAAATTCTGTTGATTAATTCTTGACGGTACAACCATTTTATTGACGAATATTTGAATATATGTATTATGAAACTAGAACTTTTGCAGAAGTGGTTTCCTATATCTTTTAAAAACTTGTCAATATCATCAGAAAATGCACGCTTATATACTGCCGCTGAAACTTAATTTAGTATGTGGCATAAGCATAAGTATAAGCATAAGCAATCGTTCAATTAACAAGTGCAACAATCTATTCACAATAGTGGAGTTCAGCGTTTGGTTCAAATGGTCATGCAAAAGAGCAAATGCAAAATATCATAGCTGTTTTGTTAGCTATTTGCACCAAACATTTCACTCCGCTTATATTCATTGGACAGTAAATAGGAGTTGCCATTTAATAACAATTATAAATATGTAGGTTTGAAAAATTTGGAAATAGTACCAAATCAATCACGGGGGTACCAGCGTACTTTTTGGTTTTTAATTGTACCAAAATAAGTACAATTGTACCAACTTTATCAGCCCTGATCCTCAGGCAGCTCCAGAAATTTGCTTTTTCCTAAAATTTCTTCTATATTTTCCAAGTGTCGCATTATTGTTTGAAGACCAAAATTAAAGATCAACAAATTCACAATTAAATCAGGTTTCTTTATTAAAATTAAACTTATTGATTTTTTATTAACTTGGTTTTACTCTTCTTTAATATTTAATTGGCTTTTTTAAAATATCACTTACAAAAAATGTCGAACCAAAACAGTAATTAAAAGAAAAAAAAGAATAAGTCTGGGGTGGGAAAAATCGGGTCAAAACCATCCCAGCCCCCCACTAGATACGCCAATGTAATCAGCAGAAAAAAATTTATACAACATCACGTTGAAAATAAAAATTTATGAAATTGAAGAAGTTAAAACTTTAAATACTTAGGAGTTCTATTTAATGATCAATGGAATATATCGAAAGAAATATTTTGTCGCAAAGAGATGTCAAGAGATGCTTTTTACAAATACTACAGATTTTAACAAGTCACGGTATCAGTATACAAACAAAAACAAGATTTATTAAATGCTATTTATGGTCCGTTCTTTTATATGCTGCAGAAATGGACAATAATAGCGAATGATGAGAAAAAGCTTGAGTCGTTTAAAATGTAATTATACCGAAGAACACGGAAGATGCCCTGAACAGATCGAGTCAAAAAATATGAGGTGTTGAGGAGAATGAATGTGGATCGACAACTGAATAAAACAGTTAAACCACAAACTTGTGACATATCGGAAGAAATGATGTATAACAAAGGAACAATTAAAAAAAAGACGTGCCAGAGGAAGAAAATAACTTTTTGGCTGAAAAATATTCAAAACTGGTCCGAGCGCCATGACGAAAGAAGCTTACGGTATGCCGTATAAGAATATTATCAATATACATGGAACATATTTCTGCTTTATAACATACATTGTAAAACTTATTGTATGATCGCATATATCCGAATAGCGGATGCGCAAGGTTAGGTTAGGTAGGGTTATGTGCCTAAGAGCACAGTTCTACTGGGAAACCAATGCGGTCCATTGTGAATCCCTTCAATGACAAAGGTAGAGAAAGAGAAAAGTGAAGAAAAGAAATAAGAGGTGGATAGAATTAAGAACTATTACCCTCCCTACAGTCCCCTCAACAGAAACAACCGCTCTTTTTCCCTGACAAACCCCAGTAGATCAACTGGATTACATCCAGCGATGCCTGAGACCCTGCTGCCTAGGACAGTGGCACTGTACACTAGACCTCCATACAAAAAAAAAGTTGTGCCAGTCACCCCCTAGAATAGATATGTCAATGAAGTTTCTAAAAAAGTAACATTTTTTTTTTGCAACGCCCCAAAATGCAGCACTTTTGGTTTTTTATATGTAGCGCTAGCCAAACAGTGCAACCAAAGGTATGTAAAGGCCTAACCATCGATGTGAAAATCTAGTTTACCATATCCGGCCTCAGACCGCAGCATAATGATAATGATGCATAGTCTGGAATATTGCAAAGCATGGCCGGAAAAATACCATCCGGACCCGGTCACTTATATGGGCCGAAAGTATTGATCGCCCACGCTTGCTTCTCCCTTGTGACTATTTCCTCGACACAAGCGGAAGTACGATTCGATGTCATACACATCATTTCCCACTGACTATCGTCCATACCTCCGGTTTCCACACACCCGGGAAAGTGCGTCTCCATAAGTCAGGTTAGGGTCTCAGAGCTAGACTCAGTCCGGCATTAGGGTTCTTGGATAAAATCCATCGGAATCTGGAAAACTCGTTGACATTATCGATGGATGCACAAAATTGCCTCCATGGTAGTCGCTTTGTCCTTTTAAGATCCGCCTTATAATTGTTAAACTGCACCCTGTTACAGAAATTTGCGGATGCGGAAATAAAAGAAGAAAAAAAATCCGATATAACAACAAAAATAGACGTTTTATGGAGACTATTAACATTGATGGCCAACCGGCCAGCCGGATGAAAGAACGGGCTTCGTTAGGACGACTCTGATATTGATTCTGTCTTATTCTGTGATTCGTTAACTGTATGGAGCATATTTGTTTTCTATTTTTCCATGCTCTCACCCCTCAAATCGGTGGGTATTGATAAAAAATGACGCCAAATAAATTTTTGGACAATCGTCGAAGGCTAAGCCGTCCCTCACACCCGATAACGGTTGAGAAAAATCGTAAAGTCCGACTCTTATGCCTAATAATTTTGCATGAAAATCGTTTACTAAACAGTTCTTATTAGTGAAGTTTCCAATAACTTTTGTCTTAACAAGTTTTCTCTAAATCTCATATTTAACAAAACCTAACTTAAATAAAAGGCAAATGCAGCATTGATGCGAATTTTTTCTTTAGAATTATTTTTTCTTACACACGTCAATTTAGCTTTAATATTTGTGTTTGTGTGCGTTTGCGTACGACAAAAATAGTCAAACGCATATTATTTGTTTCGAACATATCTACCCAAATACAGACTAGAAATAAATTAAGGAAAAAGCCACATAACATTTTCCTTAAACATTTGTACTTGACCTTTGGCAGGGTGCAATAACGCCTTAAGAAATAAGGCCTTTAAGGCTTTATTTCACTTTCAATTGAGAAATAAGACCTTTTTTGCGAAAAAGGCTTTACCGCTCAATTGAAAGTGAAATAAAGCCTTTATTGGAATTTAGCCAATGGTGCAATAAAGCCTTTATTTTATATTTTTTGATTCCTTTGTTACACTGTTCAATTTATCGATTTTTGTTGTTGTTGGTAGCAGCATTTCGACCGATTAATAGTTCCAATATCTTTAAACAACTCCTAATAATACATATTGCTCATAATGAACATGTAAGTATATATTTCCGGTAGCATGTCATAATGTCCATGAACATTGGGACACACGAATAGTAACATAATGTCCATGGACTTTATGCACTACGTAGGAAAAAGCCACCTAAATCTTCACTTAATACAGTTTTTCTGCGTGGCGGCCTGCGGCCGGTTTTCTCCTCCATGGGACGCGGCAGGTGGCTTCGCTGAATACAGTTTTCCTGCGCGCGACTCATTATCAACCGTAGTGTGACGCGCGCAGGGAAACTTTATTCAGCGAAGCCACCTGCCGCGTCCCATGGAGGAGAAAACCCCTAAGAGCGGCCTCAGGCCGCCACGCAGAAAAACTTAATAAGCAAAGATGTTCAATATTGTTGCAGTTAAATTAACATTTGTTTTTTTTAATTATTAATGTTCTATTATTTTTTGTTAATATGAAATTTTTTATAATTGTTCAATAAAATAAAATAAGAATAAGAAATTTTATTGCTTCATTTAAAAAGAAATTAAAGTGTAATAACCCCTTTACGACTTTATTTCACTTTCAAAGTTCAATAAAACCTTTTTGGAAATAAAGGCCTTATTTCACTTTCCATTGAGAAATAAAGCCTTAAAGGCCTTATTTCTTAAGGCGTTATTGCACCCCGCCTTGACCTTTACCTGCACTTTTTAGGGAGGCTCCCATACAAATATTGCGTTTTATGGAATTTTTAAATGTAATGGAAATTTTTCGCCTTTTGTGAATCAAATCAAAAGTTGTAAACAGATTTTAATCACTTATGTTTTTTTTTATGTCTAGAACAAATTATAAAGAACAAAAATTTTGTTAAAAATTATTTATTTTTTGCCAAAAAAAAATTATGGGTCTAAAACGACTGCGCATATTAGAAAAACCTTTAACCTTTCTTAAATGTAATTTTGTAGCGGAATTTCTTTTCTCAATAAACTAAACCATTTTTCAGTTACGCGAATAAATGTTGTGCAACCTCCTCCATTTTCGAAATAACGGTAAATCTCGAAAACAACAGTGTACCCGAATTAGGTTAAAACGTCACTTTTTTTTAATTAATAATAAAAATATTTTTCAACAAAATTAAAGATAAGTACGTAATTCATAGAAAATGCGTTTCTTTAATAAATTAAAATTTTGATATTTTTTTAGTGGCTAATTCGATGTTTTTCAGTTTATTTTGTTTTATAAGAGATTAAGGAAAAAATTGTTAACAACTTTTCTACAAAATTAATATTTTCTAAGTAATGAAACATGAAAATCTGATTTCATGTAAAAATATAATTTTTCTCAGACTTTGGTGAGCGTTAGTGACGGCTTAGCCTTCACTGATCGTCCAAACATTTTTTTGGCGTTGTTTTTTATCAATGCCCACCACTTTGGCGGGTGAGACCAACCAACACAAAGAAAATTAAATTTATTTGTTAATCAAAACAGTAGACTATAAAATAATCAGCCATTAAATAAAAAATCAAAACCTTTTGATTTTCACAAGCATTGCCCACAACGCCGAACCGGCACACAACTGCGTGATTGAAGTGTTTATTTAATAGTCTCCAGGCGCTTAGCTTTGACGTTCCATCATTTTTATCGTTATTTCTTGATAGCTTTTTTCCATGAACTGATCGATTATGATGCTCCATATCGAAATACAAGTTTCGAGAAAATCTTACACTCCTACAATTAAAAATAACGTTTTTATCAACAAAATTCTAAAATGCCTTGCAAGCGCCTTTCGATAAATAACAAATACAAACGGATGAAGTTTTGTTTTTTTTTATTTTTGTTTATCAACAGTTTGCCTTGTTTGTGGTGTTTAAAATGAGATCATCTGTTCCTTTTTATTTTTCTAAAAAAAATATTTTTAAAATTCAGGTAATTTTTCAATGATTTTTCTTTTTGTTTCCTGTAAAATTTTTTCAATGTCACTTAGAGCTATTTTAAAACTATGTATATGATGATATGGAGCTCTTATAGCAAAAATTATGTAACCAACATAAATCAAATTTTACAGGATGTTTTTTTTAAATATGAATCTTTGCTTCAAGTCTAGGTTTTCGTTTGAAATAGCTTTTGCTCTTATTTCGTAACGGTACTTCCCAGACATATGATATTTTTAGAGATGATGATTAAAAATGATCGATTTTCATCAAAAAACAAAAATCTAAAATGATGTTGGTTACATCATTTTCGCTATTAGGGCTCGATTATTGCTTGAATTTATAAAAATTTAAAGCTGTAGGCTGCACGCAATTCTTCTGTACTTCTGTAAACAGCTATTGTGGTTTAACATGGTCTTAATATCACAAAATAAAAGTTATTATATAGCCAGGCATAGCAAAAAACTATTTTCAAACCTTTTTTGTAAGATGTACTATCGTAATAAAAAAAAGTATATAAGAATTATTTTTTAGTGTACCTGTTGGTCACGTTTTTTTTCGTGAAATATTTGCCAAGTATGACCGTAGCTTATGGCAATTTTCTTTCAAAATATCATCAAGAAAACAATAGCGGAGTTCAGTGTTTGATGCGAATGGTCTTGCGAAAGTGCAAATGCAAAATATTGTAGCTTTTGTTTGCAATCCAACAACAGAATTGCAATTGTTACATCATTGCTTTTGCGCAACACTAAAACTGTTTAGCTTTTTTTGCAACATGTATTGCGTTTAAATAACTGATACTCGAACAGCTGACATTTGTAAACAATAATTTAGAATCGTGAAGCAAAATTTAAGATATGGAGCCGACAACTCTAAATAAAAAATTAAAAGAGAAAACCCCAATAAAAACTGGACGGTAGATGAAATAAAAACTGTTTTGGATCATAAGGAGCAGTCAGAAAACATAGAGGTAAGTATTAAAGAGAAGTCCGTATGCAACCTGGGATATTATAAGGTGGAAGGTACGATGCCTTAACGCATCTTATAAAAAGGCAAACGTTTGGCGTAGTTCTACTAATGCTGCGATAATATTTTCTTTTGCACAGCTTCGTGGCATTTTAAAACAATTTCCCAAAATAATCAAACACCTTTTTGTAAATTTTCACGACCAATAATTCATCTAGCATTGCAAAGTTGCTTAAAATACCGTTCACTGTCAATGATAAAATTATTGCACTACCCAACGGTTGGTACCTGAAACGCACCAAACATTGAATACCGCTATTGTATAAAGAAAAAAGATAAGTGTTCTCATTAAAATTGCAATCAGCTGTTTTCTTTCCTATAGATTCTTGTCCCCTCAGGACATTGCATCTTGAATAATCATGGAAATTCAAAAAGTACCAGTTAAAGAACAAAAAAGTACCAAAAAGCCTTCCTACAGATTCTCATTCACTCGGGACCTTGCATCTTTAATTTTACCTTTCTAGGTCCAACACCAAAGGAAATTCATAAAGTACCAGTCAAAGAATAAAAAAGTACCAAGAAGTTCACTCTTATAGATTCTCATCCGCCCCGGACATTGCATCTTGAATTTTTTGCTTCTAGGTCCAATACTAACGGAAATTCGAAAAGTACCAGTTAAAGGACAAAAAGTTCCGCAATAGATTCTTATCCACTCAGGACATTGCATCTTGAATCTTATGTTTTAAAATCCAATATTAACGATAATAAAAAAAATCCAGTTGTAGAACCATACAGCTAAGGAAAAATATCAAATTTACCGTATTTCCTTTTTTTTTGGGTACTATTCCCTATATTGGTTCAAAAGATAGATGGGGTGTCAAAAAAGTACCAAAATTCAGGTTTTACCCGATTACTTCCTGGCAGGGCCAAATTTAAAAAACGTACCAGACACTTGTCCGCTTATTTTTCTAAAAACCAGAAAAATAAAAGAGAGAAAAAAAAACACATAATAAACGATTAACTCAAAACAGCAAAATATTGACATTGGTCCTTTTAGCACCAAGCCACAGATATATGAACATGTTAAAAAAAAAAAAAAAACACATCCAACATAAGAAAAAGGTTTTTTTTACCTATTTGCATCAATAGTATTTTGTTTTAAGCCGGAAAAAAGCTATGAACCGTTGATGTTTTTCAATTAACTGATGCTCGCGAACGGTAGAAAATTTTATATTCTTGATAAGCACACACTGTTTGTTTTGACAATATATGTTTGCTCATTTAGAGAATGTGCTCTGAAGCAAAAATAAATTATGGTATTAACCATACCTTTTGTGTGCAACTTATATTATGATGTTAATTGTATTGTTAAAAATATATATTTTATAGAAGCAAACATTTCACATAATTTAATATGTTTAGCTAGATCAGAGTAACAAAAATACTTTTTTAGTTATAGGTATAAACTTATTAGGCCAATATGAACAATAATGGTGGAAGTGACCACTCATTAATTATGTTTTTTCTCTGCGTGTACAGCTAACACGTTAAGTTTAAACTTCGAAGAGGAAATTGTCCATGTGGCACACTTATTAACAAATTGGAACACATTAAGTTCAAACTCCTTCTCTTGAGGAGTTTCTCGAAGCATTTATCGAAGCTAAAACCCCCTCATTTGGGTCTTGCTAGTTTTAGCTGCACTTTTTTGGCTCAAACTTGATTTTCCAAAGAACATCTAATTTTTCTCACACTTTATCTTGGGAGCCAATTGAAATTTCGTTTTCCTCTTTTCGGCACATTGTAGATATAGTTATGACCAGGGAAACCAGAAATATGCTCTAAAAACACGTTTTATGCGCATTAAATATGCAGTAAAAACCGGAAAATATGCCCTTAAAAGCAAAACTTTCTAATTTGAGTCGATCGGTATACTAAAAGATTGGTTTACATTTCTATGTATAATACAAATCACATAACATTTATCTTTAATGACAACCTGCTTTGTCTTACAATTTGAGAGTAAAAATTATATATAGATGGCGAAATGTGTGTCACAGAATTTCGAAAAAAAATGTATTTTCTGCGAAAGCTCCTATAAAAATCTAACAAAATTTAATGTGTATACCTTAAAAAGTCAAAATATGCTCTAAAAACTTAAAATATGCTACAAAAATGATATTTTAACTAAATTATGCCAAAAAGTGCTGCAAACGGTAAAATATGCAAAAATATGCACTAACAAATCGATGCGAAAGTTCATAAATAGCTCTAAAACGGAAAAATATATTGTTGTGGTTTTGTAATTGGTGATAAAAATTTCGAAAAAATCCACAGGGGATTTTTTTTGGGGAAAAGCACTTTTTTCGCTGGGGATTTTTGTAGATAATATATTATTATAAATTCCTTTTTTGCAATGGCAAGACCGATTTGGTCCAGATTTATGCTCAAACTATAGAATTAATAAGAATAAACACACACTTTAAAATAATGCAGCTTGCTGTGACAAATTTATTCAATCATCTCAAATGCACTTTTTAAACAAACAACATGTAAAACAAAATTACACTGGCTGATGAATCAGAGCATTTTGATTCCCTAGATTTTTGAAATGATAAATATTGACGCATAATTATTTTTCTTTTGCGTTTAAACGTTACCCTTGTTACATACTATATATGTACA
Organism: Pollenia angustigena; assembly: GCA_930367215.1. NCBI lineage: Eukaryota > Metazoa > Arthropoda > Insecta > Diptera > Polleniidae > Pollenia > Pollenia angustigena. Next base: position 140,541,714 of record OV884056.1, on the reverse strand, counting down.
TTAGAGCGACTCACCAAAAAAAGTGCTCGATGTACCCTCCTTAAAATGAACCATGGACTTTTTTAAGATGACATTTTAAACTTTTCGGCTCCAGCTTTGACCTCTCGTGAGCTGGACCAGTTTGAAAAAGGGTATATTTTTGCATGTTTTGTTAAATTGAGAATCTGTTTCCTTACCAACATATGCAAATTGGGTATCGTAAGAAAGGTTTTTTAAGGCGCGTTCAACTGTATATGCAATTTGTCCAAGGACGATCATCCATGTCCTTTGGACTAAAGAAAGAAAAAAAGAAATGATCCACGACTTTTTGGCGGCATTTTAAAATGTCATCTTAAAAAAGTCCAAGGTTCATTTTTAGGAGGGTACATCGAGCACGAATTTTGCTTCCATACAACTTGAATCGCTCTAGTGTACATAGATACGTAGAACTCAAAGAATAAAAAACATTATGCATAATTTTGAGGATTTTTGGGAATACGAATATAGCTATTTTGGGGACTTTTGGGGATGAAAAATCGAAAAGTGGGGATAAGGCTTAAAATAAAACTGGAAACCCTGTTTCTGCCTTCATTGGTCGCACAAGTAAAAACATTCAATTGCATATTTATGGTTTACCTGGTTATGACAGTAGCTTCATTTTTAATACATTTCTTGTATTTTCGATGTAAACAACAGCTAGAAAATGTGAAGAATTATGTATGAATTATATGGATGTTATAAGAAATATTTTTTGGGAAAATTACTTTAGTGAACTTTCTACAGTTTGGCAGATATGGGCAACGAATGGTTTAAAAAGACAAAAAAATTAATTTTTCGAACTTTTTGCAATTTTGGGCCATTTTTCGGGTTAGTTAGCTACAATTGAGGGGTATAGATGCAAAGACTGCAAAGTCCACTTTTTTCACAAACGTAACTAATAATACCTCTTAGTTGTATTTATTGAATGTTTCCAATTAGTGAATATTACATTACCAGAAACACTTTTATCCCATAAAAAAGTATGTTTAAAAATTAAGAATTGATGCAAAAACGGCAATGTCCATTGGACATTGTCGTTTTTACAATGATCACAGTTTGTTAAGCTCTTTTTCTCTCAACTATTTTCGAAAATGCAGGCTATTTTTTTTTATTTTTTTCCTTTTTGCAAAACAAAACTAAAAAGAAATTAAAAATAGAACAAATTTTTTTTTTATATAGGCAGAATTAGTCTTTACTTTCTGTTCTGTTACGAGTCAGCTGACTTGTTTTTATTATTAAAAAACCTATGAAATTAATTATATTTTCTGTTCTGTTGCGGTTCAGCTTGTTAAAATCAAAAACATGTTAAGTAATTGTAAGTGACAGCAAATAAATAATAAAAAATACATATTTATATTGAAATAAACTGTTTTTTTATTTTAAGAATTCATAAAATTAAATTTTTTCAAATTTATGTGCATTAAAGTTATTAAAATAAAACAATGGACGGTGCAAAGCTAATAAATTTGTCATAAATGCCTGATAAGTTACTACGGAAAAAGTAACTATTACAATTTCGTAACAGAACGGAACAGAACAGAAACAGAAAGTAAAGACTAATTCTGCCTTATGAAGCAGTTTGTTTTATTGTTCATTGTATAACTTTATCTTTAGTCGTAATTATGGAGCTAAGTTGTTATGAAGTTCCTCCAAATCAATCAAGAAAAAACTAAGCCTTTGTTAAGTTTAAGAATTTTATAACTACTGATTTTTTTAAGTACTTGCCCATGCTAAAAAAGCAGCAATTTCCATTTGATTAGAACATACACAGCAATCTCCAATTTTATTATTATGATTGCCAGCAAACCCCTATATCGATTTGGTTGAAACTTGCTTTATATCTTCATCATATTCTTATTTACTGGATAGCATGATATACAATACATAAATATGAATATACTTTGAGCTAGAGGTTTTTACTATTTATTACGAAAACCATAAATGTGGACTTTGCAGTCTTTGCATCTATACCCCTCAATTGTCCGTAAGGAAAATTTATGTTCTTCGGAAAAATCCAGTTTTAGCCAAAATGTACAGAATAGGGTATATTATAAACAATTAAAATTTTTAAACAAGCTTCTGGATCATCGTTATTTAACACAAAAGAAAGCGAGTTCAGATTCTAGATATATTTTTTTGCTCCTTTAATACTCAAACAAATTAGCTTAACCTTTAACCATCGCAATATGCGCACCCGGGTACCCCGGTACCCAATACAATACACTTTATGGGACAAAAAAAAACCCCGTTTGAACTGCTCAAAAAATTCAATAAACTAAATTCTGTATCATACAATTACATAAGTTTAGTTTCCAAAGCGTTAGTATTATAATACGGGGAAGTCTCATTTATATATCATGTATGACCAAAAATGTTCAACTGTTATACTAAAAAATACTGTCCTGTATTAAAAATTTTAAATTGTAGACGTTATGCAATACAAAGTTAAAAAATCACATTTAAACATAAAAATAATTTTATAAGCTTTTAAAAATTTAATTTTATTTCATAAAAATATGGATTATTATTACATTATAGAATATGGGTATTAACACAAGGGTTAAATTCAGTAATTTTCGTTTACTGCACAAAAGAGCCGAATTTAAAAACAAACAGACACCCAACCCACTGTTGCCAGAAGTGTAGATTTCTCTGCATTTTGCTGATTTTTCATTGCAAAAATTACGAAGTGAGATTTGCAGATTTTTGCTGTCAAATTGCAGATCTTGTGAAATTGAAGAAATTGTAAAGACTTTTACATTAAACTTTGTGACCAACTTTTTAAAAGATTGGATTTAGGAGTTCAATAAAAATGTTTAAAAGGAATAAATCCAAATATTTTGGTCAATGGTGAGTTTAACTCAATATTTGAAGTTTTATAAACAGTTGTTTGTATGTTGGCTTATAGACTCCTAAACTACTGAACCGATTTTCCTTACAGTAGCATCACGTGAGCCCTAAAAATAAAATAGGCTACTTATTTTTTCGATAGGGGCAGGGGAATTGGTACCCCCCATTGGATGCCAATATTAAATATCGCATATCTTAAGAGCCGCTTCACGCATTTTGTTGAACTTTTGGTAGTAAAATCTTCTGAGCCCCAAAATTGAAATAAAGTAGCAGCGGGGGAAGTGGTTCCCCCATAGGACGCCAATGTTTCATATCGCATATCTTTAGAACTGTTATAGTGAGAATGTTCAAACTGTGTAGAAGTCACTCTTATGGTATACTAAACTTTCGAAAATAAAAATAAAGCGGGTAGGCGCAGAGCGGAAATACCTGTCGTAGGATGCATACATTAAATATTGCTCAATTGAAGAACAAGTAAAGGGATAGTCTTCAAACGTGTTTAATCTACTTTTATGGTAAACTATAAATTTCAATATAGAAATGGGCGGGGTAGCCAGAGGAGGAGCAGTACCCCTCATAGATTTTTTGGTACTAGGATCTCTGAGCCCCAAAATTGAAATAAAATAGAAGCGGGGGAATTGTTACCCCCCATAGGACGCCAATCTTTAATATCGGATATCTTAAAAACTGTTATAGGGAAATAAAAATAAAGCGGGTAGGCGCAGGGGGAAAATACCTTCCATAGGATGCATATATTAAATATCTCTCAACCGATAAAGTGGTTGAAGCAGTGTAGCGAAGCGCACCGGGTTAAGCTGGTGTTTTATAAATTAAAAAAAAAAACAATTTATTAAACTTTTGGAAAAATAAATGTAAAATTTAAAATTTTGACTCAAGAATATTATTCTGAAAGGTGTGCCTTTTTATTAAAAAAAATTTTTTTGCAACATTCATCAGCTAATGTGGAACGAATATTAAATTATTATATAATTATTATAAATTAAATTAAAAATATCAAATTGCATATTTTAATACTCTAATACAAATTGAAATTTCAGGAGAAATGACTTCTGAAGTTTACAATTAATAAATTCATAAAATTATTTTAAATATCTACGATGATATGATACTATGTGTACACAATTGGGGTATTCACAAGGTGTGATATCAAGTCATATCGTCATAATTCCCTAAATAATATTTTACAATTGTTTGAAAAATATATTGTTGTATTTCAAACAAAATAATAATTTTAATGCTGTGTTCATTGATTCGTCATAACTGAACAGTAGAAATCTAAATTCTAATCGGTTGCCCACAGCAGTCAAATAAATATCCTATAATTATTTTAAGACATATGACTTTACAACTTTATGAATACCTTGTGAATCCCCCAAATGTATTTGAATATACATTTTTATGTTTTTTATGTTGCTTATACACATTTAATTTCTTAACATATTCACTTTTAATATTTATGTACCAAGAAAAATTCAAATATCGGCTTTTGCTTTCGATTTTTGCATGAATCCGAAAATTAAAATCAAATCAACTCCAAAATAAATTTTTTAAGCTCCCAGATTTTTTGCAGATTTTAACAATTTTTTTCCAGTTGAATTTTTAAATTTCAAACACTTCTATTTTGTGGCATTGAAAATTGAAAAAAAAAGAATATTAATGTCTGTAGAAAGCAACAACAAATTAAAAAAATATTTTTGATTTTGTTTTTGCTTTTAATTAAAATTGTTGGTGTTGTGTTTTACACTATAAGCCCCATATTCTTCAAAATAAGATAATTTTAATTTTTTTTTTTAAATGTTTGTTTATTAGGGACCACAGAAAAAAGATATCTTTAGAAACAAGGCAGCTTAAATTTTTATTTTACCACTATTGTGAAAATTGTCCTCGAAATTGTTTGTCTCTTCCCTGAAAAATGTATCGGAAAAAGCAAAATTTCGAGGGAAAGTATTGAACTTATTTTGAACACTTAATAGTTCCTATATACATATACAAAATATGATTGATATTTGATATGTTTATCTTATATGTACACTTTTGTGCCAAAACCATTAATCCGGCAAGAAAAAAATTTGTTTGTCTCCCAGTAAAAACTTTTTCAAAATGGATAGCTTCTTTCACTCGTTATTTAGTAGCTTTCTTCTATAATAAAATATAAATAAGATAAACCCTTGTAAAATTCATTAGTGTTTTCAATAGTATTGTAAGTAGTGCTTTTATGTGTTTCTGATTACTCAACATATTATTTTGTAGGCAAAGTTTTTTCTGGGTCTTTAACCCGTTCATTTATGAACCGATTTTTTTAATTTTAACTACCAGGTATTTTACTAACGGTCATTTTCACCAAGTTCGGTTAAAACTAACTTTGAATAAAAGTTCCGGTTACCAATATGTTTTGACACCTATAACCGATAGTTAATTATAACCGAACTTGCTGAAAATAGCCGTAAGTCAATTTCAGGTAAAAGAGAAAAAGATTATAGGAATAGGTAAATTAAAGATTTATATCTCAGCCATTTGTAAACCGATAAGTTAAATACTATTTCGGACTACATACGATATAAATATAAAACAACGTTGTCAGTATCAATTCCATAAAAACCCAGAATATTTATAATACTGTTATCAAAGCTGATTTAGTTTAAAAATTTTCCAATTTGATCTCGGTATTTGTAAATATATATCTATTTTAGAAAAGGATGTATGTTTATTTTATTAAGCTTGGCCTCTTTTTGCTTTTGTAAAAATATATATTTTATTTTTTGTTTAATATGATATTTTCTCATGCCTTTGTGTGACTTCTCCAGTGAAAAACAACAATTTTAAATTGTTATCGGATTAAAGAAAAAAAATAATATTCAACATTTTTAATTTTTCGAATTTATTCTATGAGCTAAATTTCAGTTATGTATTTTATAATTTGAAGGAATAGAACTATTACAAAAAAGCTTTATAAAATACATAACTGAAATTTAGCTCATAGAATAAATTCGAAAAATGAAAAATGTTGAATATAATACAAAGTAACCTTCGGAAGGAAATAATTCCCAGTTTCTATTTGTGAAAATAAATAATTTTATAAAAAATAATCCTCCAGCTTAACAAAATAAATATAAATTTAAAGAAATTATTAAATACCCCTGAACTTTAACTATGCTTTTGTTTGATTATGTTTTAAAAAAAATCGAACAAAATTTGTTTAAAATTAATTTATTTTAAACAAAAAAGACGATTTATTATTTTTTTCAGGAATTTGACGATTTTTACACAAACTTATCTGGCAGCACTGAATAAAACCAAAACACGGAAAGGCTTAAAAAATTTAAAATAACAAAATATAACAATTGTGTTTTGTTTATTTTCATCATATAAATTATGCATTCATCATTTAAATTCCTTCTATTTTTTATTTATTTAAAAAAAATAATATATTTTAAATTTAAAATATATACATTTTGTTTTTCTCGCACCAATTTCAAATGTAACTTATTTTGACAGTTCTTGTAAGAAACTTTTCGCAAAATATTTTTACTGAAATCCTTTTTCTCATATCCTTCCAATAATTGCTGGAAAATTATTTAAATGACAGATACCCAGCAAAAACTTGGTAATGACTTGCCATTACTGAACAACTTACTTTTCAATGACTACTTCATACCATTTGCATTACATAGAAGTAGTTTAGTAATGGCTGACATATAATCTGATACCTAAGTACTTGTGTATGAGTTGATTAACGAAATTTATAATTCATTCGTAATAAAATGCATCTACGGTTGAAGTTTTTTCAAATCTAATACAAATTGATTTAAAATATTTGTTCTTACAATTTGTAATAAATTTGAATATGAAAAATTATGCTGTACTGAAATTTTATAGTAATGACATGTTAGTTGTAATTTTGGTGACATCGGAGTAATAAGTTATTTAAGTCCCTATTTGTAAGCGAATGTGGTAATGACTTATTTAACTCCCTATTTGTAAGCGAATGTGGTAATGACTTATTTAACTCGCTATTTGTAAGCGAATGTGGTAATGACTTATTTAACTCCCTATTTGTAAGCGAGGGTGGTAAGTAGTTGCCTCCAATAATTTAAACTCATATTTACGCTCTTAATTGAGTAAAAAACATCGTTTTTTTATACAAAAACTACACTGCCCCGGTAGACTAGCTGGTAGTGAGGTAGTCTATCAGCACCGAGGTTGCGCGATCGAATCCCGCCAGAGACAGAAAAAAAATAAAAAATAAAACAAAGTAAAATAAAATAAGAAAAAATAGAAAAAAAATAATTTAAAAAAAATAATAAAAAAATTTTTTTTTAAAGTCATGACATGTTGTAATTTTGGTGACACCGGAGTAATAACTTATTTATGTCCCTATTTGTAAGCGAATGTGGTAATGACTTATTTAACTCCCTATTTGTAAGCGAGGGTGGTAAGTACTTGCCTCCAATGACATCACCGTGTTAAAATAATGAGTTAAAATGCCAATGTATAAGTAGTGAAGAGTCGTTATATTAGCTTTTTAACTCATTACTTTGCAATGTAAGTTTTTGCTGGGTAATTCTCGCAAAGAAAAGATACAGAAACACTTGTGTGAGAAAACCCATTTTTTGTTTCATTTCACACTATTTTTGTTGCATTTCATACGTTTCATGCGAAAAGTTTTACGATGTGAAACATACAGAAACGGACTACAGAGATTTTTCAGATTTTTTAGTCCAATTTTTCAGATTTATTAGAAAAAACTTCTGGCAACAGCGCAGACACCTGTCCGCTTGTTTTTCTAATGAGACGGAGAGAGAATATTATTATTTACTTATCCCGTTACACACGTTTGTTTTAACTTTCTTGTACTGACCAGGGCTGTCAGATGTGGCGATTTTTCGCCAAACGTGGCGATTTATAACCCTAATTGGCGATGCAATTTTGTGTTTAGCGACATGGCGATTTTTTTTGGCGAAATTAAAAAAAGTTGCCGATTATTTTGGCGATTTCTAAAACGCATTTTTTATTTTTTTCATATTTATATGCAGTATACAAAAATACTTGGATTAACAGCTAAAGAAGATCAGAAAATGTTATTTAGTCTTATTTGACCTTTCTTTTAATAATTATTTTTAATTGTTTAAGCTGCTCACAATAGAGCAACAATTTCTTTTGTAACTACACACATTTTGCATCAAGAAACCGTTTGCAAATTTTAACCACATTTATTTTTATTTTTGTAAACATTTTGTTGAAATTTTCATTCAAAACTATATAAAATTGTTTTAAACGTCAGAAACAATTTCATACAAATTGTTGCTCAACTTTAGTTACATTTTTAAAAAATATTTAGTTAAATTTTTGTTCCAAAAATGAAAGGAAAATATATGAAATACTTTGGAAAGAAAAAAGATAGAGGCAAAAACGAAATTGTTTTTTTGATTGTGAACGTAGCTTTAAGCTTGAGGTGTTTTTATTTATAAAATATTATATTTATTTAATTTCCTGACGATGCTAATCAAAGGTTAGCGAAATATCGATTGAAATAAATAAAAATTATATTTTATAAATAAAAAGACCTCAAGCAACTAAAAATAATTAAAATCAGAAAATATTTAAAAAAATGTTGCATTGTTATCAGGTTCTTTATAATTACATCAAGCGTATTTTTCAATGTGGAGTGCAGAGCGAAAAAATCGAAGTTTTTTTACACTTTTTGACTCGATTTTGATAAAATATTAAAAAAAAATAATATTTACTTGAAATTTTTTAAAAGCCTGATTTTATATAGAATCGAAAACGAATCTGGGTATGAAGGTAATTTTAAAAAATTACCCGTTTAGAAGACAGAGTTGACTTTAAGTATTCCAGTTCAATTTCAAATATCCACTTTGAATATACCTTTTAAGACATTTATCCTTTGCATCAAATAAATACAAAATTTTACCATATTCTGACTTATATTCACATAGAAAATCACTCCTATAAAAACCGATTTTTTTGCATCAAACTCTACATTTGCATGCATACTTGATTAAATTAATCTTTTTGCAAAATTTAATTAACTGATCTCATAAGTTCTATATTTTAGGACAATCAGTCTTCTTATGACAATTGCACAATTTAAAATCGCCAGATTTCTCAAGGTGTTCTGAAACTCGTGCGTTTTGCTTGCGATCTGCCATAGTTTCTTACAAACATTTTAGTTCCCTTAAGAAACCATTGCAATTTGAAGTCGCCAAACTTCTTCCGATTGTGATTTACAGAACACGTATTATGCGATTTCAAGTCAGAAACACAAATGTTAAGCGTTGTTGTATTGTCTACAATAGAATAAGGCTAAAATAAGGCTAAATATGGAAGCACTTGTATGCTCTTTTTTATATAAAACTTTAATGTGCCGATTTTTGGCGAATTTTTTTGACCAAAATTTAAGAAAATATATGTTTGGCGATTTTTGGCGATTTTTAGTATGCTATTTGACGATGAAGGTGAAAAAAATCTGACAACCTTGGTACTGACCCACGTTGTTTACAGAAGAACTCTCAATTATAAGACACCGGCAGCATGACCGATACGGTTTCGCAATTACTTTACTTTTACAATGTTATGTACATTAGGGTGGCCGTTATTTTCTTTTTTTTGATTTCTTATATTCTCCCCCCCCCCCATATCGGTTCAGTTTTATGTAAAAAAAAATACAAAAAAATTTCGTAGCGATAAGTTGTGTTTTAGGGGGGGCGTCCGCCCCTCAAAGTTTGCCATCAAGCCATTTATTCAAATGTAATTTGTATGCATATGACTATCTCTTAAAAACAACATTTTACAAGAACATGATATATGGCAATATTTTAGCTCTTCTAGTCAACAACATTAGCCTCGAAGAAAGTTTTTTGCTAAAATTAATATTTAAGAAAATAATTAAGAAAATAACAACAAAATTCCAAAAATTTTATATACGTTTTATATATATAAAAGAGGGATTTAATGTCAAGTGAACTAATTTTGAAATCGATGTCTTTCGATTTGGATGAAATTTGCACCAACGTTAGTCCTATTGAATAGTAGTTTAGACACAAATTTTCAACAAGATCGGTCAAAAAGTTTCTGAGTTTGGGGGGGTCAAAGTTTGAAATTTTGGCCATATAGGTGTTCTTTCACATCCATGTAACTTATTACCAATTGGGGTTAGCAAAATTTGTCCCAAGCAGCTTAGATAGCTATTTGATCAATCTTTAAAAAAAAAATTTTTTTGTTTTTTTTTGAATTTTATGCAAACAAATTACATTTGAATAAATGGCTTGATGGCAAACTTTGAGGGGCCGACGCCCCCCCTAAAACACAACTTAGCGCTACGAAATTTTTTTGTATTTTTTTTTACATAAAACTGAACCGATTTGGGGGGGGGAGAATATAAGAAATCAAAAAAAAAAAGTTCTCCATACAACTAACGGCCACGCTAATGTACATATTTAACTAAATTATTTTAAATAATATAAACTGGGAATTTTTTTACACAAAACAAGCTAATCGTTTTTTATAGATAAGTTAAAATTTGTTTTTGGTAGTCAAATAATATAAAATAACTGAATATTCATTTGTTTTAACGGAATTCGCCGTTGAATTTTTGTCAGTAAAAATTGAATGAACTTTTCGTTACTTAAAATTAAATTTTCATTGGATTTTATATAAAGAAGAATTTAATTTAATCAACGGACATTATTAACTGCAACTGAAAATACGTATTAATATGCACTTAGTTTTTTGAATAACTGTTTGAATCAGTTAAAAATAAATTTGCTTGGAATTTTAAATGTTTATTTACTTAAAAATTACTTAACGGAATACTTCTTAAATAAACTACAGACCGTTACTGTAATAATATCGTGAGTGAAGATCTTATTAATTGAAATAATTAATAAAATTATCACACAGTTTATTGTTTAATAAATACATAATGTGTATTAATTAAAAATATGTGGTTGATTCTGAGATTACCGGCTAATTTAGACATCATTTTTCGGCATTTAAGTTTTTTGCGGAATTTAGTATTTCAATTATGTAGCTTTAATCCTTTAAAGAATAGCTACTTAAATATCGTAGGTACACATCAATTTCTTAATGATTTACCAAATTATGTGCATTTGCAAAATATGTCCCCCCAGGGTAATGACTTATTGGACAGGGAAATGACGATGACAAATAAAATTAGTTTAATTCATTTAAAATTTTAATTAAGTTCGTTTAATAGAATTAGAAAAAGGCTATTCTAAGCAATAATGTTATAAATTATTTATAATTTATAATCATGAGTTGTCAGAGTATACTTTGTATGGAAACTTGTATTTAACGCCACATTCGTGCACAATAACGATTGGTGTTGGCAATATACCCAGAACTTTATATAAAGAAATCTGAGATATATCACTGTTATCGACAACAAAGATATTCGATGTTCGCCTTAGAAGTTTTGCAATTTGAACTTTCTCATCCTTGGAGTCCTTTTGACAAATGGCAGCATATCTGTTAAAAAAAGATATTATAATTTAAAAAAATATGAAATATTAGATAATGTCAAAACATAATATTTACCTTAACTGTTTTTTACCGTTATCGCGTTCAGCAAAATTAAAAAGTGCCAGCTTTCAGACTCTGTACTTTTCGAACGCTTTAGCTACAATCCTCACTTGAATTGTACACATCCTCGTATTTCCAAGCTTTTGAAGTAGGAATTGCCAAAGAATTATTTGAGCTGCAGGAATTAAATCTCGTCCTTTGCTGGTGATAATCGACAATTCCTAATTCAAAGTGATGACAATCTTCAGAACCGAAACAACTTAAACTTTTAATTTTTAAGCGACTAGACAGATGATTCCCAATAAAAAATTGAGCTTCAAACGCAGCAGGTTTGTAAGGGAGAAATGTACGAGTTTCGCTTACCATCTCGCTTACGGAAGGCATGCATTTTATATGGTGAGTTCCCACTTTGAATACATTTTTGAAGCAAAAAGCGCTTTATTCAACGCATAAAACTGGTGAACGTAGCGTTCAACTTTACACACTGAATGTTTTGTTGCCCTTACAAACCTGAATCGTAGGAAGGGAATGCCGTGGCACTTGAAATGTTTTGTTTTCTTTTATAAAACTTGTTAAGACTTCCATCACTTACTTTACTACATCTCGGTATATCTTATTGCGTAGCACGCACATCATTGTGTGCTTCGCAAATTATTTTTTGTTTTTTTTTTTTGGTTACCACAAACTTGATGCACTTTGAAAGTGCCAGGAATTGGTAAAACATGTTTGTTATCAATTTTCTTAAACTTTGCCTCAATATCTATACATATTTTTTATAACAAAAACAAAAAAAAAAGGAATTCCAGGGCAATTGTTTTCTATATTCTGCAATAAAATATTTAAATTTATCAAATCGGTGCCTTGTGCAACAAGACGATCCGCGCTTCGTTTAACAGTTCCATATGCCATCGTGAACACCTTTTCCGTGACCAGATTCACTGTAGTTCCATGTTAAATTTTTAATTTTAGGATAAAACTCGTGGAGTTCGTTGACAAGAAAAGAAACCATAGTTTTGTTTCTGTACTGTGTCGCTGGACATTTAAAAAATGTATATTCGTCGCTTTTGTTGTTGAACTATTTTCCAAGACTTTCTCTTGGCAAGTTTTTCTCGTGATGTCATTTCAGAAATAGGTTTTACTTACTTTTTCTCTTTTTTTAGATACTTTAATTTCTCCTTATTATCATTTCCCTGTTATACATCATTCCCCTGTGCATATTTTTGACAGGGGAATGATGGCAGAGGAATGACGAATATCTAAAAAAAATTCTTTGGTGATAATTGAAGTTCTAACCTCTAAATAAATTTGCGTGACTTGGAAGCTGATATTTAAAATGAACTTAAAAAAACATAAAATATAATAAAATATTCAGAATTTTGTTGTTTAAACATTGCAGGGGAATGAGCAACGTAAGTGTGAATGCTCGTTACGACAGGCAAATTGGCACTGTCCTCTCTTTATTAATGTTGTTGGTGAAAATGCTGCAACATGTATGTATACATAACATAATGTTCTTTCAAATTTAAATTATTGCAAATCGCCAATGTTTCGGAAAGTAAAGTTTCAACAAATTTACGATTTTACAGGGGAATGACGTGATACTTGAGGGACAAAATATTATCATTCATAAAAATATTAATGGATAAAATATAATATATATTACATGAAAAAAGAGATCATATAATATTATTTTTTTATTATACAATCATTTTATTAAAATATTATACACTATTTTGTTAAAAATTAAGATATATTAAAGAAAAGTATTCTTAGGGACAGCCAGAGTAATGACTTTTTAGCACTTTAGCAGGCAATTTTTTGAAAAAAAAAAAAATTTAGGAAAAATTATTTCAGAGACAGTAAAAAACCTATAAAACGTTGCTGTGAAGTAAATAAAAAGTGGAATATATTTCTTAGTTTCCCTTTTAAATACAAATATAGCAATTTAGCCCGTAACCTCAGAATCAACCATGTATTTCATATTTATGATTTTTTTTTTTTTTTACTAAAAAACGCCAACCAAAAATAAGTTTTCCATTTTTCTTTATTGAAATTACTTAATTTATAACAAAAATTTTATTAATCGGTTAACCGATAAAACCAAAACCTCGGTTAATTAATCGAGCGATTAGCCGATTAAAGAAAACCCCGATTAAATGAATACCCTAGTACATAATGCCATAAAATCCTTACAACAGTTAACATAAGGAAAACCTATAAGGGGATTTGTTAATTTTGATAGCTTCAAAAATGTTTCACTTTGTAATATAACAATGGTATTCATTTGAAGAGACATCACTTGAAGTTAACATCCTCTAGACTTTACTAGTTAATTTGTGACAAATCCAAACTTAGCCTGAGCTAGAATGTCATCTTAAACCGTTTTGAAACTGATTTGAACATATGGTACCCGATTATGGGGAACCAGTATCGATCTTTTACAGAGGGCACAATTGTTAAATCTTAGAGCCATAACCGAAGAGCCATAAAATATAAGAAATAAGAATATCCATAGGGAAAAAACATTATAAAACTGGATAATCATGCAAATGCGCTTGCATGGCACATTTCTCAACTCTAAACGCGAAAAATACTTTGAAGAGACGATCTTTTACCGAACTTATTGTTCTTATTGAGCGGCACTAAGTTTAAATTTTGAACTTAACGCAGAATCTGTAAGTTATTACACAGTAGCACATTTTTTTACTTCATAATCTTGAACCAATAGAGACCCCCAAAATCTGAAAGCTTATGATGGTAGTAGAAAAACCCTAGGTGGGTTTTGCATTATTAGCTAAGGTTTTTTTTTAATTCATGTTTGAAGTTTTCGACTGGGGGTGTATTTTAGTACAATTTTCAAAAACATGTACTGATTCTTAAGTCTACATATCGTGACCTATTCGAGTTATCGCTTGTCTCTCTTCGGCAAATTTTGAGCTCTTCATCAGATCTAAAAAATTTACCTTAAGATAAAATCGAAAAAAAAACAACAACATCTTACTCAAAACAGCAAAACTGTTAAAAAGCTAGATTTTTGCTGATTTTAAACGTAAAGAATGAAAAATAAGGACACTTCAAATCTTTCTTAATATATATTAAATTTTAGTCGTCGCTTCAGCAGTAAAATTAGTTTTTTGTGTTTTCATTGAACGTTTGGGAACATAAATACCATAAACGTAGCAAAACAAGTTCAGCTTCCAACACTTTTCCATATCAACTTTTTTTTCTACAATGTATGCCGTGATATTAAAATTCCCCAAATTTATTTAATTCGAACGTGCAAAATCATAACAACGCAAATTTTTTGACATTTGATATACATAGTTTGATAAGAGTCAATGATCAAAAAATTAAAGCCGGTAATGTACTTGTTAACTATTCTCTTGAAATTTTTATTCTCTTAATTTTTTGTGCATATTTTTTTTGCTTAAAACAGGTGTGCAAGCGAAACGGTCGGGAACATGTTTTCAGATAATGAGACTAGCTCCGAAAGCGACAACTTAAGTTAAATATATATTTAAAAAGATTTGAAGTGTCCTTACTTTTCATTCTTTACGTTCAAAAATCATCAAGTTTTTTGACAGTTTTTGCTGTTTTAAGTAAGATGTTGTTGTTTTTTTCGATTTTATCTTAAGGTAAAATTTTGATCTGATGAAGAGCTCAAAATTTGCCGAAGAGAGACAAGCGTTAACTCGAATAGTTCACGAGATATAGACTTAAGAATCAGTACATGTTTTTGAAAATTGTACTACAATACACCCCCAGTCGAAAACTTCAAACATGAATTAAAAAAAACCTTAGCTAATAATGCAAAACCCAGCTAGGGTTTTTCTTCTTCCATCATAAGCTTTCAGATTTTGGGGGTCTCAATTGGTTCAAGATTTTAGTGCTGCACTGTGTTATTAGGGATGCGATTTCCATGCAAATGCATGTTTCTCGTCGGTAGTCTTAGATCGATGTCGACCAATTATATTTCAAAATCATTAAATTTGCGTTAAAATGGCATCGATTTATTATTGCATATTTTGATGAAAATGCATAGTTTGGTAAAAATTCATATTTTATCATTTTTGAGTGACATATTTTTAAAATTTCCATATTATAAAAAAAGTTCTTCAAAAAATTTCAAAAATGGTATAAAAAATGTTCTAAAATAAAAAGTTTTTAAGTTCAATAAATAATTTTTTTTGGAGCTCTGCTTAAAATTCAAGATTTCGACAAAAGATCCTTAAACTTTTTACCGATGCAGCATCTTACAAGGTTAAGGCTGCCAATTGGCCATACATAAGTTTCCCAAAACTGTTACTTGCTCAAAAAACTTGAGGTGTGACTCACAATTAACATCATGGATTATGGTTTTACCAACCTTTATTATATATTTATCAATTTAAAAATAAAATACATAAATTATTTAGCTTAATTTCTTCGACCTTCTTAATATTATTTCCTTTTTTTAAAAATTTGTTTGAAATATAAAAAAACCAAAAAAATCCTTGAAGAAGCTATCCATTGAGATAGCGAAATATTAGATAAATTTTAAATAAATATAAATATATAAATAAATATTCTTTATATAAAACGGACCTTGAGCTTAAGAAATTATTGAAAGGAAATAAAATACATATTTACATTTAAGATAAATTCATAGTGACATTATTGATTTCTGGAATAAAAGGTGAATGAAGGTTGTTGTCCTGAACGTTCTATAAAATTTTGTTTCCTAATATAAAACAGATTTTTCGAAAGGAAATTGGTACTAGGTGGTACCTAAAAGTGGTCTCAATCTTTACACTTATCGTTTTGCACAAAAATTCTAATAGGTCGAAGTTCTTATTTTATTCTTTAGTAATAAAACACTAATAAGAACGTTTTTAAATGCTGCTTTCTATTCTTTTATCATACAAACCGATACAAGTAGCCATACAAGTAACTAAGTATCGATACTTTTTTTTCGATTCTAAGTAGGTATCGATACTTTACGAGCGATACCACATCGAGTAAAAGTATCGATACCTTAGAGGTATCGTTTCATCCCTAGCCTTGATTCAAAGGCTTACTTTTTTGATGATATAAAAAAGAATTTATTTGATTATGCAAACAAAAATTTAAATTATGTTGTTATTTAAATAAAGTTTTAAGAAATATTATGCCTTTGAATGACGATGGAATAAAAACAACAAGAGAATTTTTTATTTTTTTTTTGTTTTAAATAAAATTAGAAAAAACAAACCCTTTTTTATTGACAATTTTCAAGTTTTTAGTGCATATTTTTACTTTTTTTTTATACACATTTTTGATTTTTTAGTGCATGAAAATCTCATCCCTAGTTATTATTAACAAACAAAAAAAAATTAATTATTAGAAGTATTTTTGCCAGAATTCTTAAGAGTCATTACAAAAAAAAAAAACAGATTTTTTAATAATTGTCCTACAGCCATTATTTATATTTAAAAAGTTTTGGTTTATTTTTTCTTATTTAGTGGTTAATGTATACCTGTATACATCATTTGGAAGGCATTTTTATATTGAATTTAAATAAAATATGTACGTAAGATTAGTTTATGTGTATTTTTTCAATTGTTGTATGTATGTATGTGAGTAAGTACAGTTGTGTCGTAAAAAAAAGTTTTTCTTTCTTGTTTCGGACAGTCCAAATAAGAATTTCCTCTCACTTTAATATCAGTATCGCGTAGTCAAGGACTTAAATTGTGAAATGTAAACGCGAAGGATATGGCATGAAATCAGGAGCACACATAGATACACATAAACGCTCACATTCATGTGTCAATATAATACCTTACGAAATCTAAAAAAAAACATACAATTGTACACATTACGCTATTGGCATAAACACTAGGGTGATAACTTTTTAACATTTTTTCATCCCACCAAACTTTGGGCAATGTTGTCCAGCTAATAAAAATTAATTTTTGGGGTCAACCTCCGGTTCATATTTTATCTTCTACCTTAATTAATTTAATTTTGTAAGTTCAATATAAAAAATATCAATTGAAAAACAAAAGAGTATCAAAAAGTCTCCTTTATAGATTGTAACCCACTTAGGACATTTCATGTTTAATTTTATGTTTCTATATTAACGAATGTAGAACAAAAAAGTACCATAAAGCTCCCTCTTATAAATTTTTATTCACTCAGGACCATGCATGTTTAGTTTGATCTTTGGAGGTCGAATATTGACAAAAATGCAAAATTTAAACTTGGCTTTTGATCGCCAAATGGCTAAATTTACGGAAAAAATGGCTAAAT
This sequence comes from Pollenia angustigena, assembly GCA_930367215.1. Lineage (NCBI taxonomy): Eukaryota > Metazoa > Arthropoda > Insecta > Diptera > Polleniidae > Pollenia > Pollenia angustigena. The sequence goes on along the minus strand of OV884056.1, from coordinate 140,523,996 downwards.
ATTGGCTAAAAACTTTTTATGTAAATAAAAACACATTAAAAGTCAATAACAAAGCCAAAATAATTCATTAAACATTTTAACAATGAAATTATAATTTTGATCAATTTGTTACATAAAAACAAACGTAAATTAAATATTTTAGTATTTATTTAATTAAATCGTCGATAAATTCGTAGTCGTTGTTGTACATCTCAAAGGAATTACTTAAGTCTATTATGTGTAATTAATCATGCCAACATTTTGAGTCCAAATCTGCAATAAAATATACAAAAGTATAAAAAATATTTTTTTGTTATGGTAAATATATTTACCTAATTGATAAAATCGAATTAACGGTGGCTAAATGTAACCTGTTTCTCAAATTAGTTTTATCCATGTTTGGCTAAATACCGTCTCTACTTCAGCATTAGACCATGGAAGTGAGAGCAACTTTATAGAAAATTCTAAATTTCTAAAAATGTTTGGTTGCCGCCTGTATTTCTTTATTGATACTTCTGACTTGATCCGTTTTATAAATTGAGTGTTGGAATCAGTGTTCGAAAATAAACACTAAATATCGTTTCTTAATGTTCGGTTCGGTAGATTTGTGGAAAACACAAACGCTAATAGTGTTTGTGTAGAAAATCATTAAAAAAAAATATCGTTTCCCTGTTAGTCATCTTTCGAACACAAAAATATTACTGTTTTTATCAAACTCAACAAAAGATGTGAACATTTAATTCCTTTCGGTTTTTTTTTTTTGAAAATCCACAAACTTCAATGTGTTCGGTTCGGCTCGTTAATGTTCGTCCCTTTTGGCTGGTAAAAAAAAACCAAACATTTTTTACAAAAACCAAATACACATACGAAAAAAACCTTATAGAACATTAAAATATAATGTTTGTCTACAGTATCACTACAATTGTTCTGTTTTTTAACGAAGAACCGAACATTATATAATGTCTTTCTTGAAAATAGTAACGAACGGTAATAAGGGTTGTGTATGTCTACACAATCACTAAAAAAATAGATATCGTTCCTGGGTGTGAGCCGAACGTTAAATAATGTACTGTTTATTTTCGAACACTGGTTGGAATACCGTTCCTTTATTTTGAAAGATGTTTCGTCACCATCGTTTATTTCCTAAATATGTAAAAGTTGTTATTAAAATAAAATATCGCTAAAATATTTGTTTTTATACATTTTTGAAAAAGCATAAATATGGCCAAACAAGTTAAAAAATGGCTAAGCCAAGCCACTAAATGGCTAAATTGGCAACACTGAATATATCATATCTTAATATTTTTTTTATGGTCTATACGACTATGCGAGGAAGAATTTGATATTTGCAAAAAATGCAAAAAGTTACTGCCCTAATATACACAATCAAACATGCACATGTGTGAGCATACATAGGTTTGTGTGTACAAGTATGTGTGTGAGATCCCTTCTACACAGTCTTAAATGTCCTTCTTTGAATATTTCAATAAGAGGGTCGCGATGCTATGCGACGCGTTTTATTTCGACGTTTAGTTCCACTGTCAGGCGAGTGGACAGTGGGTGGTGGTGATTGTGGGCGAATACTTGTATAATATAAAAAAGGGACACACACATACCAATATAAACACATATTGCCTTACATTTATATGTATGCTGAAAAGTGAAATGGAAAAGTTACCACCACCAGGTTTTCTGTTTTTTTTTTTTTTTTTTTTTTTTATCCATCAGGGAGTAAAGTATTTAGAACGACGGGCATTTATTTTCCATTCAGCTTATAATATATGTCAAAAACAGGATACGTGTATAAAACACGCTCACATACAAATGCGGGAAAAAGAAGGAGTACGGAGGCCTTCTAGAAGGCCTCTGTACCCCTTCTTTTGGATAAACAAGGCCTTCTCGCTCCACTCCATACTCATATCTTTTTTACACGCGTTGTCATTGCGGAGAAGGCCTTCCGCTTTCCTTTCTTTCGACAGAGCTTCTTAAAGGCATTCAAATAAATGGCTCTTAGAAGGCTTTCCAAAAAATGGCTGTCAAAAGGCATTAGAAAAAAGGTTATCTTGAAGGATTTTTAAGAAATTTATGTTAAAAGGCCTTTCAATTAATGGCTCATAAAAGGCCTTTCAGACCATCCTTCTACAAATGCTTTTGATTAAAGGTCATATTGAAGGGCTATTTCCTTACAAATGAAATTAGAAGACTGAATAGGTTTCATGTACATATTAGATCTCCAATATAGAAAATGAAACAACACTTAACTTTATATATATTTATACTACCTATTTTACAAACATATGTTTATATATTTTATTAAACTTATTGTAGTTTAATAACACATGTGATAGTTTTTTATTGAAATAATCAAATTTGCTAAATTTTGTAAAATAGATTGTAAATAAAAGTATATAATAAAAAAAAACTTTTAAGCACAAGTGCCTATCTTCCTTAATGAACAAAACTCAACTAAAATGATTTACATTATTGTTTTTATTTTGTATTTTAATATGTATCTAAGTACTTTGTTACTTTGTTTTTGTAAAGGGATCTGAACTCTTTTGCTTTTGCTTGTGCAAAAAAACAAAACAAAAAATGTTACTCCTTCTTTTATACCAAAGAGCCGAGGCCTTCTATAAGGCATTCTTTAGCAGTTACGTAAGAATAGTAATTAAATCAAAACATTTTTTAAGCAGGCCTTTATAAAGGCCTGAAGTAAATAGGTCTTCTGAGTTTTCCCGCTGGGGACAATCACACAAATGTTATACATACCTACATGTGTATTTTATATATGTATTTAGGATAGATATTTATTCTGTATTTGGACGCGAATGGTTGAGTGATGCTGCAAATACACATACATATGTATATTGAAAAGAAGGTTATGGAATAAAAGAACAAAATATATTTTCAAGTCATCATCATCGTCATCATTATTATCAATATTGAATTTAGCATTGTTAGGATTGGGTTGTTGTGTTTACCGGAGCTGGAATGTAGAATGTAGTAGAAGTCGTTACCGGCAGAGTGTTGGAGTATTACGCGAACAGCGCTGGACATCGAAAAATGGCGTAAACACATGTGGGTGGTTGGTTAGACGTTCGATTTACTCCACGTGCCATGACAAAACGAAAATCTTCGAGACAAAATCCTATAGCCAACAAAAGAAGGCGAAGAAATACTGCAGAAGAAACTGAAAAATAAAACGAAAAGTAGGGTAAAGAATAAAAAAAGGTTTTATTATTTATTTGTAGAAGTACGAGCAATATGTAGATGTTGGCAGATATTTGCTAAATAAAGTGTCATTCACGTAGCACCAAAACAGCCAAGTGTACATTAACAACTCTCTTGGGGCTTTCAATTGATAGTTGGTTCTTATTGAGTGGAGTTGTGAAAATATGCTTGCCAATATCATGACATATTCATAGAAACTCCAACTTATATATTTTTGCTACAACATAGTCTTTAATTTTTTGCTTTAGTTTTATCTTAAATTACTTTATTTCCAGATTTGTGTGTGTGTGTGTTTCTTTTTGTATATTTGAAATCTTCCTTTTCTAACAATTTCTTGCGTCTTCATCTGATACGTCTTTTACCATAAGCATTGCAATAATGTTTAAACAAATTTGCAATGCAATGACCAAATCACAAAAATGTATCCTTCAATTATTCAGTCTTAAGAACATTTATGTCAGGATTGAAAGAAACGTAGTATGAGAAAGTGTTCGATCAACCGCAGATGGAGATGAATTCTAGTTGCCTAAATATTTGCAACATTCATCTGTATGGTACTTAAGATTGGAAAAGAATTAAACATTACCTGCCTATACGATGCATTCACTCTCAACCTAATGTTCGGCTGCATTCGTTCAAAGAAGCAGTGCAGTGACAATTTTACTTGCTGTATTTGTTTGTTTCAAGTAAACAAGCAATCAACATACCAAGTAAAGGGAGTGGGATGTGGTCGTGTGGAAATCAAAATAATTTGAAATAAGGATAACTGTAATTGCATCTAAAATTCTTTTGACACGTCTTGAGATAATGCATAGAAAAACATTTATTTTTGCAAAGCAACTACTTCCACATACACAAATAAACAACCATATTTTGATCGATTGAAATACATACTACGTTCAAATGTTAAAACTTCTAAAATCTCTTACCTGTCCCGTAAAATTAACGCTTCAAATGAATCCTGGAGGTAAACAGTATTACACAGTATGTTGCTTATAAGATGCTGTTAAGGATATATATTCCTTATAATAGTTTAATCAAGTGGGTTTTTTTCCAATGAAAAATGTGGGTACCTAGAAGTGCACGACAACTTGACCACAAACTAAAGCACGCCTTTGTAGGTAAGCGACAAATTGGGTTCATAATTTTTCGGACAATTTCGATTCTCGAGGGCCTGTTGGGCATGTACTAAAAATTACAAAACGCCTAAAATTTGCAATTCTGACTTGAAATCGCATAGTAGCTGTTCTATATATCACATTAACTAGAAGTTTGCCGACTTCAAATTACAAAAATATGCTCAAGGGAACTAAAATATTTGAAAGAAACTATGGCAGATCGCTTGCGCTTTGCTAAATGTGTCTGTGCAATTTAATTTTATTAAAAACCTGTGGATGTTTTTTATGTAAAATAATATATATTTTTTACGACCCTTGAAAAAGTCACCAAAAAAGTTTCGAAACGTCGGGTGAAATGTAATAAATTTGTTTTATTTACATCAACATTAAGATTAATGACCAATTGGCCAAAGAAATAAATACAAATAGAAAAAAAATTATTCACATATAGTATTGTCACTGAACCAAAAAGGTACGTGGAGACAACGAAAATGTACGTTAAGCAAACGAAAAATGTATTAATTTTCGTCCAATGAATTTGTTCGTTGCAACAATGAATGACCGTTTTTTAAAAGATTTTATTTTAATAATTTAATGAACTGATCGTTGATATAACGAAAACTCATCATAAATTTATAATTATAACTTAATGAAAGAATTGTTTAATTCAATAATCTATTTCTTTAACTTAGTGAACCCTTACGTTAATCAAATAAACAATTTTGTTTTACTAATTTTTTGACTTAACGTACTTAGAACATTGTCTCAATGAACTTTTTTTTTAAATTTCCCCTTGCAAAATTGTACCACCTTTACGACCCCTCATAGTTTACTACTGTAACCCCATATAAAATTAAAAATATGAGTCTTTTGAAATGTTGAGTTGAAATGTGTTTATTTATATTTTACTAGCTGTCCCGCAAAACGTTGTTTTGCCTTATAGCTTATATTTTTCAGATGTTACAGTGTCTGCATGCCAAATTTTAAGAAAACTGGTTGATACGTTAAGAAGAAATAGGAAGGAGGGGCTTTCACCTCTCTTGCCCTATTTCATACTCTGTTCTCTTTTAGATGTTACAGTGTCTGCATGCCAAATTTTAAGAAACCCGGTTGATTAGTTAAGAATGTATAGGGAGGGGGAGCTAATGCCCTATTTTGCGCCCTCTAGCGATATAAAATAAACTTTACGAACTATTCACATACCTAACAAATACACATACACAATTTCATAAAAATCGGTCAAGCCTTTTTATAAGAGATCAAAATGGAGCGCATTTTATTGATATTTGTATGGAAATATATAGGAAAATCTAAATGCCATATCCCCGTAACCCCTGGACCGATTTCGTGCAAAATTAACATAAACCATCTACAGACTATCCCCAACGTTTTTATAAAGGCTGTCGCTTGTGAAAAAATTGTTTTTGCTATTAAATCGTAACACTACCTTATGTGATCATGATATTTTAGCAGATGATACAAGTGTTGCCAGTAAAGTCATATTTTGCTCGATATTTTGTTTCAAACGGCTTCATATCTTGATAAATATAAATAAAAACAAGTAAGTAAAAAAAATTTGATATGAAAACAGAGTATAATAAGTACAGGATATGTTCATTAGAAAGAGTTGTCATTATTTACCCCTATAATGTCAAATTTATTTATTTGATTTTTAACTCTTGTTTTATTTTCTTTCCTTATTTTTTGTTTTTGCTTGACGTTATATGGGTTTTAAAATTGAGAACAGAATTTCTAATAAATATACCTTTTACTTATTCTACCATGAAATGAAACTGAAGTCACATATTTTTGAAGAATATTTCCTTAAAATTGAAGAAATAGGACTATTACAAAAAAGCTTTATAAAATACATAACTGAAATTTAGCTCATAGAATAAATTCGTAAAAATAAAACATCCCTCGATGCCAAATGCAAGTGCAATTTTAGACATTTGCGGCAAGTAAAATGAAAAATGAAGAAACAGTGTTACCGTAGATGAGTTTTTTATTTATCAATTTACTAGTACTTAAGCTGTTATGATACTTGCTATTTTTTCTATTTTTTCTATATTGGAGAACAGTGCAAATATATTTGCATAGGAAAACTGACTAAGTGTAAAGAGTATGATTATATCATAAAAAATCTTGAAATGTCAAACAAATATACATGTGTTATCGATAAATAATCTAAGACTGTCAAAAAAAAATAAAATTTTTTAACTTAAAATTGACATTTCCAGATTAATTGTTAGCACTGTGGCCAATTTTTTTAGTTTTTGATCGAAAGAAACGGGTTTTAACTTTAAACATTAACATTAAAATGTCTTGGTTTGATTCCAAAATCTTCTGAATTTTCTTTTTTTTAAGCCAGAATCTGGGTCGATACGTGACATTTCGAACGTGAAATTTTTTCCGTAATAATTTAACTGAATCCGAATAACATATTTCTCTTTGAACTCTTCCTTAGATTACAGACCATGTAATCAAATTTTTTTGGAATAATTTTTATCATATATCACCTCTTTTAAGAAAGATAAATATTAAAGAAAACATACAATAAATATCCTCACATGTAAGAAATTACGTTTGCACAATTTTGCAGTCTGATTGTTCATCTAAGTGAACAAATTTATGAGTAAATTTATAAAATTAGTCAAATCTTAATATTTCTCTATAACAATATCGTAAAGTAATCAGCTTTTATTAACTTTTATATTTTCGGTCACGGTAGACCTTTTGACGGAAATGCCCATATACTTTTGTTGCACTTTATTTCAATAGCATTCTCCAGTCAAATGAGAATTTGAAATCAAGTGAATATTAGTAAAATATTTTGAAACTTTATAGCCTTTAAAAATATTTTTGAACATAAGTTTATTTCCAGTTAAATTTGAAGCACTTGAAATACCCGAAGTTCTGCTATAGATATTTATACAAAAAATATTCATTGTTAAATAAGTAAAATGCTGTATTTGCCGAATCCAATAAACACTTTACCATGGTGCGATAATAACAGAAGTTATAAAAATTCAGTTCTTTAGTTATTAAACATCAACTTTGTACCAACTTCTACAATCCTACCCACATTTGGTCGGATGTTGTGTATTTATAACCAAGATGCTTTTACCTTATTTGGATATTTTAACTCTTGCTGTTCTGCAGATTTACAAAAATTTATAATATATTTGAATGGGAATTGCCACGCCAACTTGTCTAATCCCGCCCACATTTAGTCTTTTGTTGTGAATTGATAACCAAGATGCTTGTTAGTAATTTGAAAACATTGGTTCCTGCCGTTCCCCAGATATACATAAGAAAAACAACAACACAAGGGTATTTTTTAATAAAATTAGAAGCAGTCGTGGTTTTTACTCATACCTCATATCAATTTCGGAATATATGTGACATAAATACATGTATATCTACCAAGTCCCCATACTCCATTGGGAGTTAGAGGAATATACATATTGACCAAGTCCCCATACTGGAGTCTTTGGATAACTTATTTCAACGGACACACGGACAGACAGATACCGTTAAATAAACTTCGCTCCTCATAAGGACCCGTAATATTTGTAGGGTCTTTGATCAATATTGTACAAATTACAAACGGAATGACAAACTTATATATATACCCTTTTACCTTCGGTGAAGGCTATAAGGATGGGTAACTTACAAAAAAGAAATATGATTTTGACTTTTCTATTGCAACCAAGTCCAAAATTTCGCTATAACATAAATTTTTTTTATAAAATTTTACAAAATCAGTTCAGCGTTTAGGATATTTTTGTAAAAAACTACACTGTGCTTGTGAACATTCGACTTAAACTTATTTATGTTGAAAGTGTAAGGGAAGACTTCAGCGGGAAGATTTTGCCGCATACGAACACTCTGGCCAAAAACGAATTTTCCCTGTAATGTGTTGTACGATGCACCGGTCAATCGACAACAATAGAATGGGCTCTGAGGAAAAACGTGTATTAACTACGATTAAACGTTAAAGCGCACTCTCATGCGCTTTTTCTCTTCGCGCTTCGAAATGAAAATTTTTTATTGGACCGTAAAAAAGGACGCATGTTTAATGAAGATATAAATATTCATCCTTACATCAAGAATACGGGCCATGAAAGACGAAGTTTAACCTAAAACTGCGATATAGATGAGTGTGCAAAATACAATAAAATGAACTTAAAATAAATTAATTACAAGAAAAACGTTATATACAACAATATACAAAACATTAATATAATAACACTTTAAAGTTGTATTGTCTATAACTTAAAAAAGTTGCCAGTTATAAATTTGCTATCCTAATTTAATAAATTGTACAGGAGAGGGTAAAAACTTGATAAACTTGATAGGAACTGCAGACTCTGTCACATCGGTGATGAGACCCATTCTTAGCATGGAAGCTGTGTGAAGCATGAGGCTGGCAAGTCAAAGGAACCTTCTTTATAAGGCTCAGAGGTGTGTATCGATCGGCATTCTCAAGCGGCTTTGGATGTTATTCTACATATTTTGCCAAGTGAGTAGTAGTTGATAGGAATGGCCGCGAGAATTTTTGTAGACTGAAGGAACTAGGGCGATTAGGAAATTTTGTGTCGCTCGCGGATCATGGATGAGATTACGTTGGTGTTTATTGCCTGGACAATCTCGGGTCTAAGTCTTTCACGTGGGCAATAGGGACCACTTCGGGTATTTGCCGCGTGTGGAATTACTGTCTGGGCAGAGCTGCTCGGGTCAGAACAGACTGTATAAGCGATTTGCTATTTTTATTGACGGCTCACGGATAACGGGCATGGGTGCAAGAGTCTTCCTTAAAGCATAGATATATAAGAAGGTCAAATAGGCTTCTTTACAACTGCATTGTATTTTGATTTTTAAGGCCGTAGAATTGAAAAGGATTAACATTGCTGGGGTCTCGAAGGTAACTATATGTGGACAGCTCTTAGGGCATTTGTTTTGTGAATTCTGAGCAAGTGCATGACTGTAGAATAGCTTTAAGGAAAATCTTACAGTAGTATTAAGTGGGGATATTTCGGGTCACTGCAACATCACATGAAATTTCTAATGAGTTGGCGAGACTGGGCTCGCAAATGGTGGGTACTGACTTTGTTGAGACAGTAATACAGTGATGTTCATTCAAGCAAACAATTGTTTAGAAGCCCCACCCCTTTGTTTTTTACGCTCATTAATTTAGTTGCACACGTACGGAAGATGAGTTGATCTTATTTCAAATACAGTAAGGGTATTCATTTCAGTTTTTTTATTTGTTGGAAAAATGGAAAAGTGGAAAAATGTAATTTTTGTTACAACAACCACAAGAAAAAAAAATTCCACCAAAAGTTACATTTAACAAACTATAACCAAGTGTAAAAAAGTCAGGATAAAAAGATGTAATTTTCCACTATAAACGTCAAATGAAATGATGTTGCCATTCATTAAAAATTGTTAATTTTTAATACAAAGTACGAAAAATTACATCTCTTTTTATAAACTCTTGAATTGTACAACTCTGATTTTAAAAATTATTTTTTATAGTTACAACAATTGAAACATAACTTTTTTCTCATTTAATCCTTCAAAAAAAAAAATACATATTGAAAATGAGTTCAATGAAAAAAGTTATTAAAAAACAATTAAAAAAAAAAAGGAATGGGGTCAAAAAAATGGACAGACACTGAAGTTAATAAAATACTCGATTTTTTGGCAGACAATCGCCATTTTGAGGTAACTTTTTGTATTCGAATTTTATGATGAAAATAATAAAATTCACTTCGTTTTAGAAACCCACAGCTCAGCTTTATTACAAGCGTTTTTTAGATGAATCCAAGGTGGATGCTACATGGGAGGTAGTTAAGTACAAAGTGCGGTATTTAAAGAATTGTTTCGAAAAAGCTGAGAGTTGGAGAAACAATACCGGTGCTGGCTTACTGCCAGAAGATAATGAAAATGGAATTAATACAGTGAATGGTAAAAATAACAGCTTTAGTATTAAAATTTCAACTTCAAATATTGTTTCTAGATAAAATGCGCAAGATGTGCCGGTATTATGATCGCCTGAAGGATATATTGGCAGATAAAAGACCCTGTGAATTGGATATGATGGATTCCGAATTAAGCCCAGAGTTTTTAGGTTTTATGGACACTGAAGAATTAGAAAAAGAATTAAACAACTCTATTCCTGAGATTGCTACGTCATCTGAGACACAAGTTGCAATGGTTGAGGAACAAAGAACCGAAAATGAAATTGAATCTACACTTCCCAATCCTTCAAAACAAGCAAAAGTTGCTACATTCGCCGAAAGGTTGAAAAAATCAGCTACAAAAGACTCCCTGTCGCAGTTGGCAAAATTTCAAGCTGAACGCAATGAAACTCAGCGTTTAAGAATTCAGTTTGAAGAAGACAAATTTAAAAAAGAGTTTGAATTTCAAAAAGAAAAATTTAAAGTCGAATTAGAACTAAAAAAACATGAGCTAGACCTAAAAAAAAATAGAAATAGAAAAACACGAGAAAATAAAAATTCTTGAATTGGAGAAAAATGAACGAGTCGCAAAATTTGAATTGGAGAAAAATGAACGAGTCGCAAAATATGAATTGGATTTAAAATACAAGACAAAATAAAGTTATTTTTATTCCTTTTAATAAAATCTTTTTTAACTTAATGAGACTATGTGCATATGTTCTTTATTTTTTTTAATTTGAGGGTTTTTATTTAAAAGTAAACATACTAAGAAAATATAATTTGATGAATGGATTGACGTTTTATGTCAAATTAGGTTTCTTCCACGTCTTCGTTTGAAGTATCGAAATCTTCTTCGCTAAGATTATTGGTAGAAACTACATCAGTTGTAAGAAAAGTATTATCATTATCAGAAATTAAGATGTTGTGTATAATACATGTAACTATTATCCACTGGGAACAAAGCCTTTTATTGTTTGCATCAGAAATTCGATGTCGCAATTCTTTTAGACTTCCAAATCTTTCCTTTAATACACCAATACAATGCTCCGCACGGACACGAAATCTGCTGTGACGCAAATTAAACTGTTTGCGCTTAAAAGGAGTCATAGCTGAAGAATTTGTTCTATATGGTGTAATAACTGTATTGGACAAAGAATAGGCAGAATCACCAGCAATCCATTGGTTTTCTGAAAAAAAGTTTGATGAATTAATAGCTAAAGGACACGAAGAGTAGATACGAGCATCGTGAACACTTCCAGGAGCTCCAACAGACAGATGACGAATACGCAACCTATGATCGCATGTAATCTGTGCCTTTATTGAATAAATGTGCTTTCGAGAAAAAAGTCCAAAGAGTGATGAATAGGTGCCTCGGCCAATTTAAATTCTGTGTCATCTACATAACCAATACAGTAAGGTAGTTCACAAAATGTATTCTTCACGATTTCCGCTCTTTCGGCTCTATCGGGCCAAAAAATAAACGTTTTTTGGAGTTCCAGAAATGCCCGAAATACTCTCGTTGTAATATTTTGGATAGTGCCCCCATCTCGAATACCGAAAAGTGTAGCTATTTTTCGAATACTTGCACTTTCTCCTGAGGCCCCGAGTCTGTATAGCACTAATGCTAGTTGAAAATCAACACTAAATTGCTTACATGCATTTGTACTATGAAATTGACTACTAGAAAATATAAGTGTGACAAGATGGTGAAACTGATTTTTGGTGCATCTCATCATTTGACGAAATCGGTTGTCATCAAACTGGGAAAAAATATCCTCACACCATACCTTTGATTTGGGAATAAAGTACTCGATTCCACGTCGCAAAGACATCACTACACACAAATCATCATAAAGAATGTTTAATTCTTCATCCACCAAATTATCTACCTTTTCTTCAGTGGCTAAGTGATCGTCTAGAGTAAAAATATCTACAATATAATATTAACATTTCAAAGCTTATATTGTATTGTTTTCATTTAAACTTACATACCATTATTTTCGTAAATATGATCAATTTCCGTTAATGACGTGACAATTAAATAATCAATTAATTCACTTTTAACACTTTTGTTCGGCATCTTGAAAAATATCAATTACTTCCACGAGTTATTTGACAGATTTTTTTTTTTGACAGTTCGTACTTTTTACAAAAAAAAAAAAAAAAAAGCCGTTAACGTCAATAAAAGTGTAATTTTTCTTTTTTCCATTTTTCCAACCAAAAAAAAAATTGAAATAAATACCCTTAGTGTGTAAGATAAGTAATAAAACTAAAAAAATATTTCAATGTTTTTACGAAATTGTCATAAAAGCATAAATGTAGAAGAATTTAGTGGAGTTTTTTTTAGATATAATTCTTAATTTTAATTTCTAAACATGCTCACACTTCACATTGAATTTTTTTTATTGATAATATTTAAAAATTCCAACTCTTACTGTTTGTTAAAATTTTTTAAGTTAAAATTTTAAAAGTCAGTTTAAAAAATAGAAAATTTAGTTGGACGATAGATATTATTATAAATATTTTACAATCAAAACAATTTATTTCTATTAAATTTAAATAAAATTTGTGCGATTAGTTTTGGTATCTCTGTATTTTGAAATTCTCTCATAATACATAGGCTTTTATTTGGATTAAATTAAGGAATAAGTTTAAATCTTCAAACATGGCTATAAAGTCAGCAGGAACAATAATTTGTTTGTGGTTCCTGGCCCTTTAATTTACGTATGGCCAACCTTTTGCTTATTAGTAACACATCGTCAAAAAAAATTGATTTTTAGAGGAGTGAAATTTTGCAAAATAATGTTTTTTTCGATAAAGCAGACCCATATGCAGATTCTTCAGCACTTAATTTAATAAAAAAAATCTTTAGCAAAAACACACAACTATAAAAAAATATGAAAATTTATATGCTTTTCTCGAAAGATTCGAACAAAAACATCAAAATTTAAAAACATAGTTTGATAATTTGAAAAAAATTGTAGATTAATCTTATTTAACCTATTTACATTTATAGTTTTAATATGTTGTTAAAAAATTTCATATTAAAAGGGGACTCAGCTTTGGGACACAGCCTTGGCCTTGCCCACTGGTAAGTTTAAATCTCAGATATTTTTGTGATGCCTGCCACACTCGCTTAAAGAGTAAAGATACTGCAGCACTCGGCCTATTAGAAGAGCCTATGTACATTAGGGGTATAACCAATTTTTTGGCATAGTACCATGAGGTCAACCATGTACTAGTAACCACGGAAATCATAATCTTTTGTAATTTTTCTCAAAAAAGTTCACGCACCAATTGGTTTTTCTAAACCAATGCAATATTGAATATTCATAATTTTATACGGTGTTTTTTATTCTTTTTTAAATTTTTTGTTGAAAAAGGTTAAATATACGTTTTAGTTTACGGAAAAATCTCTTACATTTATAGTTTTTATATTTTGTTAAAAAATTTCATATTAAAAGGGGACTCAGCTTTGGGACACAGCCTTGGCCTTGCCCACTGGTAAGTTTAAATCTCAGATATTAAAATATTTCCAAAGCTTGAAATATTTTTGTGATGCCGGCCACACTCGCTTAAGGAGTAAAGATACTGCAGCACTCAGCCTATTAGAAGAGCCTATCTACATTAGGGGTATAACCAATTTTTTGGCATAGTACCATGAGTTCAACCATGTCCTAGTAACCACGAAAATCATAATCTTTTGTAATTTTTATCAAAAAAGTTCACGCACCAATTGGTTTTTCTAAACCAATGCAATATTGAATATTCATAATTTTAGACGGTGTCATTTATTCTTTTTTAAATTTTTTGTTAAAAAAGGTTAAATATACGTTTTAGTTTACGGAAAAATATCTTACCATCTCTAAATATTAATGAAATTTCATACTTGAGCTATTTTTTGTTTTAAATAAACATATTATAAATTTTTCTTAACCAAAAAGAAAATTAAAAATTTTCAAAACTTCATCGCGGTTGGTACGTGCATTTTTTTGACCTTATCGCAAAAAAAAAAAATATATGTACGTTCCCTTATAGTTGTTTATGCTCTATCGGACTGTGCTATGCCAATTTTGATATTTAAAAAAATTGTTAAAAGGTTATATATACATATAAAAATTTTCGTCCGGCTCTAGCAAGATATAAAAAGTTGTTTTGTTTTGTTTTGTTTTGTTTTGTTTTGTTTTGTTTTGTTTTAGTTTAAAAAACAGGCAGTAAGTTATTCAATAAATAAATTACACTGCTTTACAAATTTTTAATTTGGAAAAATACCAAGAACACCACATGCCTAGATAAGTTAATTGGGACCTCCTGAACACGAAAATCGCTGTAATTTTTTTTCCTAAGTACCGTTTTTTAGATAACGGTACTTTTGTGTTTTTCGGTGTATGGTCCCACTCAAACCCTTGTGGAGCCCAACCAAAAAGTCCGATCGAAATAAATGGCATATCGTTGGAAAGGTAATCGAATGCCTTTTCCATCGATATGCCACAAATTTCTATCTGATAAGAAATTGCTGAGTAATGGCACCTCAAAGTTCAAAAAATGTCAATTTTTTACGTTTTTTTCAAAATTTTTCATTTTCATTACGTTTTTTTAACCAAATAGTATATTTAATTACCAACATTTTAAGCGTAGTTTGAAAAAAATCGGATGAAAAATAAAGTTTTTATTAAGGATTTTGTGGAACGATAATAATTTCATCTCATATAAAATTCCGTGTTTTTTAAATACGTTTACTGTTGGTAATTAAATTTACTATTTAGTTAAGAAATAAAACATTCCAGATATTTAATATAAAGTAGTAAAAAAACGAAATAAAAATGAAAAATTTTGAAAAAAACGTAAAAAATTTACATTTTTTGAACTTTGAGGTTGAGGTTTGAGTGGGACCATGCACCGATAAACACAAAAGTACCGTTATCTAAAAAACGGTACTTAGGAAAAAAAATTACAGCGATTTTCGTGTTCAGGAGGTCCCAATTAACTTATCTAGGCATGTGGTGTTCTTGGTATTTTTTGGCTGAAAACCAGTGTTATGTAGAGTAACTTTATTAGGGAAATTGTACTTTACTATTGTAGAATGTATTTAGGAGTCGTAGAAAAATGATTTAACAAAAGATTTTACGCATGCTTTCTACTTTTGATGAACGTTTGTTCTATATTGTTATTAAATTTTCACTTGAGGTCCAGCCTCGAACAATTAAGAAATAAAAGTATGGAATGACCAGTTTTTACTTTGAGTCTATTCCAAACGTTATTTTTAAGCAATGATTACTCTGGGGTAAAGAAAAAATATATGCAAAGAATTTATTTAAATTTGAGTAAATTTTTTCGTTTAATGTTGATTGAGGGGAGCTTTGGCCCCTCTTACTCTATTTCACGCTCTTAATAATAAAACCCATAGGCTACAGTTCTTTATAACTGTTACACTATTTGCCTGCGAAATTTCAAAAAAATCGGTTGATTAGTTACGAAGATATAGGGAGGGGGAGCTGTTAGCCCTCTTACCCTAGTCCCTAATCTGTATCAGATGTTACATTGTCTGCATGTCAAATTTTAAGAAAACCGGTTGATTAGTTTAGAAGATTGGGGAGTGGGAGCTTTTACCCCTATTGCAATATTTTGCGCCCTCTAGCGATATAAAATATACTCTACGACCTATTCTCATACCTAACAAATACACGGTCAAGCCGTTTAGGAGGAGTTTAAAATGTAGGGCATTTTGTTGATATTTGTATGGGAATATAAATATGTACATGTTTCGGAATGAATGCAGTGTTCACTAAAATGGCTTTAACTCATGAACCAATACACATTTGAAGACCGTTGATACATAAAAACCTTGGTATTGACGTCACCTTCCACGTGAATTTACAGGAACAAAATCGGTTCACGCATATCATAGAACATCAATTACTAACACAATGCAACTTGTATTTTTTTTAATGATAATTCGTATGATTAATAACACTGTTTTCAACTTTTTAAATTTGACTTAAGATGTTTTGTCAAAATGCCACAGATTTGTATATCTGGCTTAGATTTTCTTTTCGTGATTTTATTCATACTTGATACAATTTGGTGAAATAATTTCCAAAATGGTCCAAAATGATTCAATAGGGTGCATAAAAGTAGAAAGGGACTCAAAAAAGGTTAAAATTTGCCACTTTAATGACACAACGGCATCGATATGCATATAAAATCTGCTTGCCACATTCACTTTACAAAAGCTGTTACAGGAAAAAGTATCAAGAAATAGTTAACATTTTTACAAAAGGGACTCAAATTGAAAAGGAAACATTTTTGAATCCTCATAATTCATAAATTTTTAATATTTCAAGCAAGCCATAATGTTGATTAAAACTCCCTAAAACTATAATAAAAGGCAACAATTTGGTAAAAAGTGCTAATTTAGCGGAAATTCGCCAAAATTTGCTAACAGCGGCATGATAGCAAAGTCCACTTTTTTTATAAATCGTAAACGCTGTAAAAATCAAAAAACTTACAGGAACAAATCGCTTCTATCGCGAACATTGCCAGAACAACTAATTTGAGATCGCTAAACCGATTATAAAAAAAAATCTCAAAAAATAAAATAAAAAGGGTTAAAAATTAGCTATAATTACATCAAAATCAATGGAAAAGTCGATTTTAAATTTTGGGAAAGTTAGGGCCTTTTGCTTTTCAGGTAACGATATATTTTTGATTAAATTGGATATATCAAGCTAATAGAGATATTTTAAACTAACAACAAAAATTTTTTGTTAAAAATGTGTTCACATATATAAGAATAAAAGTCGATTCATTTTACTTTCACCTACTCCTTACTACTCTTACCCTTTCATCGCCGAAGTTTAGATGCCTAGATATTTTAAGGTCTACCTATCCTGGTTAAGGATATATAAGATGTTGCCTATAGGTAACATTGGGCAGTTGTGTGTAAACGTTAAGCACATGTTAAAGATATTTGATAATTTATTTATTGCAATTTTTTTATATTTTATGTATGATATAATACAAAACAATTCTTTTGTGGATTGCAGCATAAATAGACTCTTCATTTGCTGCACTTCGAACGTGGAAAGCCTGTGTGACATATCCTGCATCGTCCTTTTGATCTCTATTCAACCCAGTGGATAGTTTTGTCATATATTTTATTTTTTACGGGTTCTGCTAAATAAGATCTTTTTCGAGAGCTTGCGCTGTCGGGTGGTAATGAAATTGGTGATGATGAAGAACATAGTGATGATATAGCTGGTGAATAAGGGTCACTGCAACATCACCGGCAACGAGATAGCTCATGAGTTGGCGAGAAAGGGATCGGAAATGGAGGATCCTGACAGTTTGCAGGCGGTCAGGCCTCCAATGCGGTTCTACTTGGAAGAATTAGGGAATGGGCTCTGAGCGGACATATTATGAGAAGAATTATGATTGTAGTCACCATATTAAGATTATTATTGAATCATATTATGACTAAATATACTCGTACTATTACATCATAATTTTATTCTGTTAATCATACTAAATTAAGAAGTAATCAAATTATTGTCATGTTAATCATAATAAGCTAAGAAATTAATCATATTATTGTCATGTTAATCATAATAAGCTAAGAAGTAATCATATTATCATCATGGTAATCATAATAAATTTAGAAGCAATCATATTATAATACAGCACCTTTCATAGCTGCCATAAAAATACAAAATAAATTAAAATATTTTTGCATCGATTTTTTTATTTTGTGGCTTTTTACAATGTTTTTTAATGTTAATCAAATAGGGGAGTTCAATATAAGGCTTGCAAAAGAGCAAATGAAAAATCTGTGGTTCTCATGGCCCATGAGACATGGGCAACCGCGTGTGTACATTTGTTCGATTTTAAGATGTTGATGCCATATTGCCTAATTTTGAACGCTCTTTACATTTTTTTGGAAAAGATGGATCAATTCCGATTTTTTAACGTAATGACAAAGTTTAAAAAATGCAATACCTAGCCCATAGTTTGATCTAGAATGGTTTTTCGGCTTTCCTGAAAAATTTGTTTTAAGACATACGCGGTTAACCATGAAAACCACAGAAATATCGTAGCACTTTTATAAAATACAACGAAATCTCTGTGTGTTTTGTTGTTGCACTGAAAGAAAAATGCTTCATATATTTAATGAATCATTTTCATAAAAAACTTTCCTTGGGTAAATGAAAATGTTCATTGTCTAAATGGAATTTCATAGTTATAATGAAGTGTTTTCGTTAAAATCGCTTCATTGGATTTCGTAATTACGTTAAAAATTTTCATTGGATATATGAAAACTTAAGTTTGTCCAAGTTAAACAAAAAATTTTAATTGGGCACATAAAAAAACAATATACAAACAACTATATTCATAAATTAATACAAAATTATAGTTTCCTTAAAAAAATGTTTAATTGTTAATTAAAAAATGTAAGATTTAATAATTTCATACATCGAATGTTACATGTATGCCATTAAATTTATGAAATCAAAAAATTTTTTTATAAAAGCGACATATTTCATTTATTTAGCTGAATTTCTTCGACCTTCTTAATATTATTTCCTTTCAATAATTTCTCAAGCTCAAGGTCCGTTTTATATAAAAAAATATTTATTTAAAATTTATCCAATATTTCGCTATCTCAATGGATAGCTTCTTCAGGGATTTTTGGTTTTTTTATATATCAAACAATTTTTAATAAACAAAATAAAATGAAATGAAGCAACATATTTCAATAATTGCCTTCATAAATTTAAATTTTTATTATGTCAATAAAAATGTAATTATAGTAATGAAACAAAAACTTTCAATCCACTTTCAATCAACGTTGTTATTGTTATTATGGACAATTTAATCTCATATTTACGCTCTTAATTGAGTAAAAAACATAGTTTTTTAATACAAAAACTACACTGCCCCGGTAGACCAGCTGGTAGCGAGCTAGTCTATCAGCACCGAGGTTGCGCGATCGAATCCCGCCAGAGACAGAAAAAAAAATAAAAAATAAAATAAAGTAAAATAAAATAAAATAAGAAAAAATAAAAAAAAAAATAATTAAAAAAAATAAAAATAATTAAAAAAAAAATAAAATTGTTTTTACTTTATTGAAAGTATTCATCCACTGAATAATATTGATAGATCTAATGTAATGTTTTATTAAATCCTTTTAATGAAACAGGTTTCATCGATCCAACGAAGCGCTGCATAGGTTCCTTTTTAATGCAATTTTTCATGAGATTAATGTCAATATTCATTGGTATTGCGAAGAAAATTTTTTCAGTGTGGATTTTACAAAAAAAACTATGATATTTTGCATTTGCACTATTACATCAGTAATACTTGAATAAACTCCGCTAATATTTTAATTTTTTAATTTCTTTAAACTTATTTTTTTATGGAATTTTATCTTTTAATTGTTTAACCGCTCACAAATAAAAAAACGACACAACTGCTTCAAAATTATTTTACAAATGGCGCTAACATAATATGATTAGAGTAAAAATAGTTTGATTGCCTCTTTAACATAATATGTTAAATGTGCAGAAAATTATCATGTTATGGCTATTAAATATCATGATATGGTTGTGAGAAATATAATATGTTTAGAAAGTTATCATAATTAAGTTGTCAGAAAAATAATTATTTTTCGGTCAACAATATTCAAATTCATAATTGCGATAAACATTTATATGTTTACAGTAACTATAATATTGTTAATTTTAAATAAAAATAACAATTATTTGTGTACGACAACAATATATTGTTACATTAAACATTGTGTTGTTGCCGTAACCATGCCCAACCATATTTTTTCTCTGCGTGATTAAATTCTGCACACACATTGCTAAGATGCATATTTACTAAGCTCAGCACCAAAAATTCTCCCTAATTTCTGGTTTTGAACTGTATTTTAAGAACATATTTGTAGAAGAAAATATATTGTATGAACAAATATTTCTAAGCACAACTTTTTTGGTGTACATTGTTAACTTTTTTGGTGAACTTTGGTACATATAACATTGTAAAATTCTACATGATTGCATTGTAGAATACATTTAAAAATGAGAGATGCTTTACTACTGACGTTTTGGAATTCACCCATAATTAAAAACACAGAAAAATGTACTACAAAAACTTCAAAATTTTGTTACATCGGTTAATCGACTGAAATTATCCGATTAACGGTTAACCTAATGAATACCCTATTAATTATTCAAAAAATTGCAGCGGGTTTTATGTGTATATGTTATATTTACCTGTTTAGATTTAAGAATGAGGAAGCCAGTCTGGCGGCCGGCTGGTTGTTTATGGAAACCTTCTGCGCAAAGTACGGTTCGCAATTTAAGAGATAGGTTCATAAAACTTTTAAATACGTTATAATTGTTAAAAGGACAAAGCCTATCGAAAATTTTGACAATCGATCCACAATTTAACGGCTCCAAAATGTTTTAATGCAACCTAAACCATCTTATCAGAGCTTACCCTGCCTTTACGAAAATGTCGAAGAAAAAGCCGAAAGTCTTGCAAGTAGCTTTTTAAAGTGTTTACACTGTCAGATGTAAGTACATTTTTCAAATGTTCTCGAAGCGAAAACATCTTATAAAAAAAACTTTGTTATCGGTTTAATAACATAACCATGTTACAAATAGGTATTAACAAGTTTATAACAGAATCAATTTAATAATTCCTTCTTTATTTAATTTTCGGTCTATATTGATGAAAAAATTATGTTTATTTTATAAAATACTAGCTTAACCCGGTGTGCTTCGCTACCCCATCGTTATAAAATAAAACTGAAAGTATTTACAGTATATATTAACAAAAATTAATTTATAAAATTATAAGCTGCTTCGTAGTAAGAGAATTCCGTGGCATTCATTAGTTTCGTCAACCCAGCCCATTTTTCTTTAAAAATTTACCATAGTAGTGGATTTTACCACGTTGGAAGACTCTAGCTGATATAGTTCTTCAGTAACGCGATAATTAATATTTGCATCTTATGGGAGGTATTGCTCCCCCTGCGCCTACCCGCTTTATTTTTTTTTTTCAAAAGTGTTGTATACAGTTGTTGATAACAGTTCTTAAGATATGCGATATTAAACATTGGCGTCCTATGGGGAGTACCACTTCCCCCGCTGCTATTTTTTAAATTTTGGGCCTCAGAATATCCAACTACCAAAAGTTCAACAAAATGCTTGCAGTGGCTCTGAAAATATGCGATATTTAATATTGCCATCCACGAAAAAATATGGCACCGCCCCTTTGTGAAATCACACCTTTTTGAACACGATACATCAGTTCAGAACAATAGCCTTCTGTGAAAATTTGATGACGATCGGTTCAGTAGTTTATTAGATATAACATTTTTTACTTTTTCTATTCATGCAATAACATATATACCAAATATTATCGCCGTAGGTCAAAAAATATCATAGATAACACGATATAAAATTTTGGGTTGTATGGGCGTGGCATCGCCCCTTTGCCCAGTCATAATTTTATATAGCCTAATGTCTCTTTTAGGGTCACAGTTACATGCTGTGAAAATTTCACGGCCATCGCTCAAGTGGTTTGGCCTCCTTTAAGGCACAAATATATATATATATATATACATACAAATATACATACATTCACTTTTATATATATAGAAGATGTGACTCCAGTATTGCCTTAGTGGCGATATCATAATATTATTGAGAAAATATTTTGATTAGCAATTTTTATTTTCAAAATGCTTGAAATTTATGATCAAATTACAATTGAGATGGTTTGTTGTATAGTTGTTCTGTTTTTTATTTCTAATTTTTTATAAATACACAGAAAATCCGCTATAAACATAACTTTTATATTACTAAGTACTAGTGAATTGATACAAAAGTAATCCACGGAAACACTGTTTCTTCATTTGTCATTTTACTTTCTGCAAGTGTCAAAAATTTACTTGCGAGCAAGTTTTCTTGCAAGTTGGGCTGCAAGTACGAAAAATGTGATGGTGTAAGTAAAAATGTGTGAGTGTATTGAGTTTTTCGAACTTGCACTTGCAAGTGTAAACCCCAGGTTAGTGGATTGTTCCAAATGTGATTATAGCTAACTTTCAAAAATAGATTTTAATGTCACAACTTCTTTATACATGTTGGTATTTTATAAAAGCGTATATGCCATGGCAAAATTTCGTAATAGTAGATCCAATTTTGCCCTAAGTCCTCTCCAAACGCTGCCTCTAAAATCACTTTAAAGTGAAACATTTTCTTCAAGATGCTGATAATATTCAGCATACATTACATATATATCAATCTAGTTCTCTTGACAAAGCTTTGTTCTAGTGGTTTCACAACAGCCCATAGGTCCCAAATATTGCACACTTTTAAAAAAATAGTGAGTAAGTACTCTTTTCTTAGGGTTGATGTTTTTCGACTATATTTTCCTACTTGCTTATATTACAACAATCAGAATTAAATAAATTTCAGCATCATATGTAGCAGCTGCGAAAAAAAGATACTTTTTGGATACATATTTGATAGAAAGCGCTGTAATAAACTTTTCTGCCCACTGTATCAACATACGTACGAGTTATATAAAATGTTGCTGTAAATTAAAATATAAGAAAACTTTTGTTCGCACTCAGCAGAAAAACTAAATTCATTATTACGCTTAGAAAAATGCCATGGTTCGATGGTTTTTGCCAACACTCTAAAGCATAAGAATCTCTATGGATAGATATCGACAAACACTTTTTTTAAATTTATATTAATATTTACAAGGACTGGGATATTATTTTTAATATTAAAACAAATGAGATCAATAACTTTCTTATGATTCCTTTAAAGTATTTTTAATTTGTAGATTTAAAGGAAAAATATCTTTAGATATTATTAGATATAGAAACAAAATATCTCTTTAATATGGATTAACAAAATTAAAGTAAAGCCGCGAATTGCGTTGTAAGAATAATTACACTGTGATATTAGGGGTGAGTCCCCTGAGTGCGAAAGTACATTTGGAAGCGTCATATTGGCTCCAGTTTTTGAGAAATCGGTATATATCCAATTTTCATGGATATAGCTAAGTCTGCGCAAAGTTGCAAATCTAGTGTCTATTTTTGTCCTTCTTACATGTTGTTTTAACAACAAATACTCTTAAAAATAACCGTAACGTATCATGCTAAACTTCATCATCCAACTCGGATTGCAAATTCCAGCAAAGGTCTGCTAAAAGAGAATTAGTAGTGTGTTTAGAGCGGTTCTAACGCAACTTCGCCATACAAATTTGGGAGCATACCAGTAGGGGTGTTCCCAATCTGTAAACATTAATAAAAAGTTGGGTGCATATCATGAGGGTTATTCACAGACTGTGAACACCCTAATGCCATGCATTTACTTCTGAGAAATAGAGGCAAAAGGGAAATGAATTGGAAAAAATTTTTGTTTATTTAGTGGCAGGTGTTAAATTTCTTCGTGTACGTGTCTTGAAGATTTTAAAATTTTGTGAGGTATGATAATTTTACTTGTGCGTATTCGTATTGTTTATTTAGTGGCAGGTGTTAAATTTCTTCGTGTACGTGTCTTGAAGATTTTAAAATTTTGTGAGGGATGATAATTTTACTTGTGCGTTTTCGTATTAAAGATAAAACTGATCGTGGAATAATTATTTTTAGTTTTTTCAGTTATTGTGTGTGTGTTTAGAATAGTTAATGACTTTGTTGCATAGGTTTTCTAGTGACTTTTTGCTTTGAATGACTCGGTAGGTTTGTGGGATACAGACTCTGGTCTGTTTTACTATAGCAGACTAAGGATCTAAGCAACTATTGATCGGTTGTGTGTGTGTGTGTGTATGTGTATGTGTGTGTGTATGATTGATAACGATTATTCATGTGAAAAGTAGGATTCCATCCACATTTTTTTTGTATCAACAGCAACCAGCTGCACATTAACTGTGTTTACATAATTAATCAGCATAAATAGTCAGAATTATATTACAAAAAACAGTAGAAAGTAACTTCTTGGTTAATATTTTTCCTTATCGTACTCTACTCCTCCTTATTTATAACAACAATAACAACAACAACATTAGCAACTTAGAATATACATGAATAGAGCTGACGCAGCTGTAACAAGTCTAACAAAAAGAAAACAAATCAAAAAAAAAATAAAAATTTTTTGGTTTTCTGAAATTCTTTAATTCTACTAAAATAAGCCCCGCCCCTTATTTATAAATTTTTTAACTAATGAAATATGACGGGACTGTATCAAAAATATGATTAATTGTGAAATTAAAACTGTTGATTGAGCATGCTTTATTATGTTTATAATTATTAAATATCACAAATACATTAATAAGACTAACCTAGCAATATCAAAACCAAACATGATTGAACATGAATATTATTTTTGTCAAGCTAATAGGGCCTAAATTTCTTCAATGTAAATAAAATTCAATTTTTATTACAATATTTTGTTTAAAAGTAAAATTTTTATTTATAATAATAAAGATATATAAATATTAAATGAAATGGAAAAAATTTTGTTTATTTAGAGGCAGGTGTTAAATTTCTTCTTGTACGTGTCTTGAAGATTTTAAATTTTGTGAGTGATGATAATTTTACTTGTGCGTATTCATATTGATGATTTACAAGTTGTTTATTTAGTGGAAGGTGTGAAATTTCTTCGTGTACGTGTCTTGAAGATTTTAAAATTTTGTGAGGGATGATAATTTTACTTGTGCGTTTTCGTATTAAAGATAAAACTGATCGAAGAATAATTATTTTTTTAGTTTTTTTCAGTTATTGTGTATGTGTTTAGAATAGTTAATGACTTTGTTGCATAGGTTTTCTAGTGACTTTTTGCTTTGAATGCCTCGGTAGGCTTGTGGGATCAACCACTTTTTTTATATCAACCACAACCGACTGCACATCACTTTTAATTACATTTAACAAATAGAAGGAGTTGTCATTTTTGGGTTTTGTTAAGGTCAAAGTAACTATTAATCGGTTAATTAAGTTAGCATATAATTTTTGTTGATAACACTTAATAAGCATTTTCTAAAAACATTTGCAGATAGTTTCACTATTACTCAATGTTTATAAACTTTTATTTATTTTTTTCTAGTTTGATACTCTATAATAAAAGTTTAATGAAGAATTTTTCTATGGTTTGATACTCTACAATGACAGTATAGTTAAGAATTTAGTTCAATCCATGGATACACTTTATACAGTTAATAATTATACATTATACATACAAATACAATAAAATTTCCATTTTATTAACCATAGTACATGGTTTATTAATTGTTTTGATAATATTTAGTAAAAGTTTATATATAGTATAAACTTGAATTCGACTATACCAATAGAATATTAAATGTTACTGAAAAAAGGAAATCATATTACAAAATCAATTAAGATGATCTAAAAAAGAGTATTACATAGGAGTTTTGAATATTTAATAAGGAAATATCTATTATATCTGCTTATAATTATCAGTTAGGAATTTAAAGATAACAAATTTGTTTTATAATTAGTACAGCTTTTTATGTTTTTTTTCTAGTTTATTAACCATACATTATCATACCATACCATTAAAATCCATAGAATATAAAACAATTTAAAATAGTTAAATCCACAAAAGAAAATCACAAACTTTATTTATTTATGTAAAACCTTACTCCATTAATCATTTATTTATACTTTATATATACTAATACCATGAAATGAATAGTTCAATAACTATTCATGTATACCGTTTTGTAATTCCTATAATTTGTTTTCCTATTATTTCCCTTCTATATTTAATATTTATACACTTCCATACATCCTTAAATATACATTCTGTTTTAAGCATTTCTACTATACATATATACAAATTTTTTTCTTATACTAACATTCTATATTTAATCTTAGTATTATGATCTTACTCTTGATTTTAATCTTAGTCTTAGTGTTGATCTTAGTAGTAGTCTTTTGATCTTGGTTTTATAGTTTCGGATTTCGATCTTGTTTTTTTTTTGTTTATAGACTTGCAACATTACTCTTGTATTACTCTTGCGTGCTGCTTTGTTTACGTTTTCTTAGACTGAATACATATATGGAAATTTAAAATTTCTTTACTTACATATAAAATATCTATCTACTGTTATACGAATGCGTTGAACTTAGTGTTTTCAATTGAAATATTAAACTTCGATTTTAAACAGACATATGCATCTTTTATTTTATATAGGAAATTAATACTCGGTACTAGCGACAACCTCGAAGCTTGCACCGACCCCAGTTTTAATTACGTGCAAGAATCGAGTTTCTACTATACAGTTTTTTCAAACCACTTTTAAAAACATAGTTTGATTTTTACTTGTCTACTATATTAAAAAATAATCCATAAACCTCAATGAAAATTTAGGTTTATATTAAGTAATTTGATTATACACTGAGATACGCTGATAGTTTTTCTACCTTAAATTTATATATTGGATAGAAAGTTACATCTGAATGTAGTGTTTCGGAAGAATGTCTCTATATTACTTTAAATCAGGTTTCTTATAATACAGAGTTTTTAAATGAAATATTAACAATCCTAATGTTAATTTCAATCTAATTTCATT
The DNA here is from genome assembly GCA_930367215.1 of Pollenia angustigena. Taxonomy (NCBI): domain Eukaryota; kingdom Metazoa; phylum Arthropoda; class Insecta; order Diptera; family Polleniidae; genus Pollenia; species Pollenia angustigena. The sequence goes on along the minus strand of OV884056.1, from coordinate 140,497,088 downwards.
TAAATCATATATATATATATTAATTTGTTAGAATCAAACCATCAATTACCATCATGATCTTATTAATGCCATATATTTTTTTTTTAATATTTTTATTATTCGTTAAAATATGATAGAATATGATTAAGAATTTCTCCTTCATTTTAAACTTGTTTGATTTGAAAATTTTCATATTAGTTATTTCAACCTTTTCATTATCATTATACTCATTATCATAATCATCATAATTAAGATCAGTTATATTCTTTGCTCATTAAAAACAACAATTCTATTATCTCATGATTTTTTCTAGTTTGCTACTCTATAATATTAGTTTAATGAAGAGTTTTTCTATACCACGAAATGAATAGTTTATTTAATGTTTTTGCATACAGTTTTGTAATTCCTATAATTTGTTTTCCTGTTATTTCTCCTTCTTTACTTAATATTTATATACACAACCTTAAATATACATTATGTTTTAAGCATTTCTATACTATACATATATATAAATTTTTTTCCTTTACTAACATTCCTATATTTAGTCTTAATCTTATGATCTTAGTCTTGATTTTAATCTTAATCTTAGTGTTAATCTTGACAGTAGCCTTTCGGTCTTGGTTTTATAGTTTCTGATCTCAATCTTAGTTTTTGTATAGACATCTCATTTACAAACCTACAACTTCAATCTAATCAAACCTATCACACAAGACGATTGTCTTCTGTTTCTCAAGAAAATCCATACTAATCCTTTCAATTTTATCAACTCTATCCATTATATTATTATTTTAATTTTAACAAATCTTATAAATTCTATTCAGTTCTCACATAATTTTATTCATTGTATATACAACCTTAACCATTATCTCATATTTATATATACAGTTTTTCAAACCACTTTTAAAAACATAGTTTGATTTTTACTTGTCTACTATATTAAAAAATAATCCATAAACTTAAATGAAAATTTAGGTTTATATTAAGTAATTTGATTATACACTGAGATACGCTGATAGTTTTTCTACCTTAATCATCATAATTGAGATTAGTTATATTCTTTTCTCATTAAAACCAACAATTCTATTATCATAATCATCAAAATTGGGTTTAAATATATTTTGTTTTTATTTTTTCGTTGAAACCAACAAATCATAATCATTATTATCAAAATCAGGTTTATATATGTTTTTTTTTTTAGTCAAGATACTTTAACATCATCATAATCATAAATATTATTTTTACAAATGTTGATATTGTGATTTTAATTAAACTGGTTATAATCACCTAAGGTTGAAATGATAGAGATGTTATCCGTTTAATTCTGTTGACTAATTCACATTTATTAAGACTTATAGATAATAACAGAATTGATAGAGGATTCATAATTGAATAACTTTGAATAAGAATTGAGCTTATAGTTGGATGTAAGTACGATTTAAACAATAATAACCGACATCGAATTAGTGATTCATCATTTTATTTAATTAAAAACATACCACACTACATCAAGATACCTTATTTTTAATCTGGTAGCATAAAGCAGTTACCTAATATGATAATTATAAGCAGATATAATAGATATTTCCTTATTAAATATTCAAAACTCCTATGTAATACTCTTTTTTAGATCATCTTAATTGATTTTGTAATATGATTTCCTTTTTTCAGTAACATTTAATATTCTATTGGTATAGTCGACTTCAAGTTTATACTATATATAAACTTTTACTAAATATTATCAAAACAATTAATAAACCATGTACTATGGTTAATAAAATGGAAATTTTATTGTATTTGTATGTATAATGTATAGTTATTAACTGTATAAAGTGTATCCATGGATTGAACTAAATTCTTAACTATACTGTCATTGTAGAGTATCAAACCATAGAAAAATTCTTCATTAAACTTATATTATAGAGTATCAAACTAGAAAAAAATAAATAAAAGGTTATAAACATTGAGTAATAGTGAAACTATCTGCAAATGTTTTTAGAAAATGCTTATTAAGTGTTATCAACAAAAATTATATGCTAACTTAATTAACCGATTAATAGTTACTTTGACCTTAACAAAACCCAAAAATGACAACTCCTTCTATTTGTTAAATGTAATTAAAAGTGATGTGCAGTCGGTTGCGGTTGATATAAAAAAAGTGGTTGATCCCACAAGCCTACCGAGGCATTCAAAGCAAAAAGTCACTAGAAAACCTATGCAACAAAGTCATTAACTATTCTAAACACATACACAATAACTGAAAAAAAACTAAAAAAATAATTATTCTACGATCAGTTTTATCTTTAATACGAAAACGCACAAGTAAAATTATCATCCCTCACAAAATTTTAAAATCTTCAAGACACGTACACGAAGAAATTTCACACCTTCCACTAAATAAACAACTTGTAAATCATCAATATGAATACGCACAAGTAAAATTATCATCACTCACAAAATTTAAAATCTTCAAGACACGTACAAGAAGAAATTTAACACCTTCCTCTAAATAAACAAAATTTTTTCCATTTCATTTAATATTTATATCTCTTTATTATTATAAATAAAAATTTTACTTTTAAACAAAATATTGTAATAAAAATTGAATTTTATTTACATTGAAGAAATTTAGGCCCTATTAGCTTGACAAAAATAATATTCATGTTCAATCATGTTTGGTTTTGATATTGCTAGGTTAGTCTTATTAATGTATTTGTGATATTTAATAATTATAAACATAATAAAGCATGCTCAATCAACAGTTTTAATTTCACAATTAATCATATTTTTGATACAGTCCCGTCATATTTCATTAGTTAAAAAAATTTATAAATAAGGGGCGGGGCTTATTTTAGTAGAATTAAAGAATTTCAGAAAACCAAACATTTTTTTTTTTTTTTTTTTTTTTATTTGTTTTCTGTTTGTTAGACTTGTTACAGCTGCGTCAGCTCTATTCATGTATATTCTATGTTGCTAATGTTGTTGTTGTTATTGTTGTTATAAATAAGGAGGAGTAGAGTACGATAATGAAAAATATTAACCAAGAAATTACTTTCTACTGTTTTTTGTAATATAATTCTGACTATTTATGCTGATTAATTATGTAAACACAGTTAATGTGCAGCTGGTTGCTGTTGATACAAAAAAAATGTGGATGGAATCCTACTTTTCACATGAATAATCGTTATCAATCATACACACACACACATACACACACACAAACACACAACCGATCAATAGTTGCTTAGATCCTTAGTCTGCTATAGTAAAACAGACCAGAGTCTGTATCCCACAAACCTACCGAGTCATTCAAAGCAAAAAGTCACTAGAAAACCTATGCAACAAAGTCATTAACTATTCTAAACACACACACAATAACTGAAAAAACTAAAAATAATTATTCCACGATCAGTTTTATCTTTAATACGAAAACGCACAAGTAAAATTATCATCCCTCACAAAATTTTAAAATCTTCAAGACACGTACACGAAGAAATTTAACACCTGCCACTAAATAAACAAATTGTAAATCATCAATACGAATACGCACAAGTAAAATTATCATCCCTCGCAAAATTTTAAAATCTTCAAGACACGTACACGAAGAAATTTAACACCTGCCACTAAATAAACAAAAAATTTTTCCAAATCATTTCCCTTTTGCCTCTATTTCTCAGAAGGAAATGCATGGCATTAGAGTGTTCACAGTCTGTGAATAACCCTCATGATATGCACCCAACTTTTTATTAATGTTTACAGATTGTGAACCCCCCTACTGGTATGCTCCCAAATTTGTATGGCGAAGTTGCGTTAGAACCGCTCTAAACACACTACTAGAATTTAATGCATTTGATAATTTATTACTTCTAAGCACATTAAAATTTGTATAAATGGAAATATGTTGTATTGTAGGTTGTTTTGTCGCAATTTCTTAGCTATACTAAAAAAAGTACCAAAAAAAAGAGCAAAAATACCCGCATTCAATGTAACATACAAGCCGCCCATCACTGTCTTACAAATGTCACGTAACAACGGCATGAAATTCTATTTTATACAGATTGGTACATTGCAACTACGGTACATTGCATTTCGGTAAGCTTTTATATTTGTTTTCATATAACAAAAAGCGAACAGCTGATTGATACAGTACAGATACGGTACACCAACGTTCGCCTAACTGAGCCTTAACCCGAACCGTATTTAGCCGACTGCCGGTACCTCCGAATCTCATTCGGTAGCCGACTAAATAGAAACCAGTATTTAACGTATTATTAGTCGTGTTCAGCCGGCTGCCGGTGCCTCCGAATTTCATTCGGTAGCCGACCGAATACAAACCAGTAGTCCAAGTATTCTTACCAGTAGTGAATACGAACCAGCACTCAACCCGTAGTTAGTCGTGTTCAGCCGACTTCCGGTGCCTCCGAATTCCATTCGGTAGCCGAAGTACTCTACCTAGTATTTAACCAAACCGTATTTAACCGAACCTGATAAAGTAACTTGTATTTAACCAAACCGTATTTAGCCAAACGCCACGGCTTCCGAATTCTCGTGGTGTCCTGTGTTCGAAGCGCTCGGCCCAACTAGTCGAAGTAGTTAGTCATGTGTACAGCCAACTACGGGGCGCACCGAATGCTCCGTACTCGGCATAGTTTCGATCGTAGATGTAGATACTAACAACCTGTAACCGAAACCCGTTTATTATCTTCTCTGCCAAATCGAATCCTCAGCAACTTAACGCTGCCCCACGGAATGCCACCGTACGTGCCTACTGCCAGCAACATCTAGCCGTTTTCTATCGTCATCAGCCGTACGTGCACTGAATCACGCTGCCTCAGCATCCTATCCCGTCTACAGCCACGCCGAATCAGCCGAAGGCCGTCTTAGTTCTAAGTATTTAGCGTAGATTAAGATTTCGTAAATAAAGCTTTGTTAAAATTATTGTAAGTGAACATACACGAAAACATCAAAGGAAGCAGACCTTCGAATTGACCCTGGACAGACTGAGTCATACCTCAGCTGGGAAAGTAAACTGCTTTACAGTTAATAAGGCAATAAAAAACTAATAGAGTCGAATACAATTTTTAAAAAGCGCAGACTTACACAACTATATCCATGAAAAATGGATATATACCGATTTCTCAAAAACTGGAGCCAATCTGAAACTTCCAAATGTACTATAACACTTAGGGGACTCCCACCTAATAGTTTGAAAAGGATTCATCGAAGTTAATTTTTTCGACTATCACAGTGTTATATTTCAGGAGAGTAAAAAACGTTTTGAAAGGCAAGATTATTTATTTTTTTGTTTGATGTTATCCGAAATTATTTTTAATTTAACTGCAAAAAATCAAGAACTTTAAATTTTAAATTAAATGTAAATCTAAATTTTTTTGCACTACGAATAGCATCATGTCTACCTGTAGAGGCTTTTAAAACATTATTCAACGATTCACAGCAAAAATTATGTACTTAAAACGTTTTTTTACATTAGCTACTCTGGAGCTATTTTTGGTTGTATGCTCTTATTTGTTTTTGTTTAATATGCATTTCTTCCAATTTTCAATATTTTATTTCATTGTCTTTTTGATTATCTTCATAACCACACCCAAACGTCAAGTTTTTTTTCTGCATTGCATTCGACATTCGAGCAACGCGTTAAAGTTATTCAGGCTTGTTCTGAAAATGGGCGTTCAAATCAAAATGCATATCGTGCACTTCGTGATTTTTTCGGTAAATTTTATCGCCCGGAAAAATCGTGCAAAAAACTCAAATTCTCACGTGGTGGCGATGTCAATTGGCCGCCAAGATCATGTGATTTGACCCCGTTGGACTCCTTTATTTAAGGCTATTTCAAAGAAAAGGTCGATAACCCAGCAAGAATTCCAGAGCTAAAGAACCTCAATTATGCCTCAGCGTCATCGAAAATTTGGACCATCGGATGGAGGTGTGCCGCTGAGGTCGCGGCGACCAGTTGGCCGATATTTTGTTCCATACATAATTGAACCATACCAATATAATCATAATAAAAATAAATGACAATAATTTCCTAAATAATTTGTGTTTTATTCAAAATGAACATTCCCCTTACATTTTAACCACCCTTTGTAACAGTTTGTATTATTTTGTAAGTACCCTTAGAACGTTTTCCACTGTCTGACTCTTTCTAATATCTCTTTGGCAGCGAAAATATACAAAATTCTGGCTGATGTGATTTTTGAGCACTGTAAGTGAGTTTAATTAACGGTATTCTACAAAAAATTGTCTTTTAAAACTCGCTATGCCAGTGCCATCCGAAAATTTTTTCCAAAACGGGAGCTGCCAATTCTATAATTGTACCGTTTCAATGGAAAAATAGTACAAAATTGACATAAATTGTACCAAAAAATTCGCTAAAAATATATTTTTTATTCAATAAAAACAAAAACAAAACAAGGAAAAAAGTATGAACGGTCAAGCCCGATTTTTTGATACGCTACACCACATTATAATAAATAAAATCCAATTTCAACACACTAATTTGATTTTTAACTACAATGTGTCGAGCACGAAACAAATGAAAGAATAACCAAAGACAAAACAAATAAAAACTCATTCAATTCAGTCAACTCAAGTCAAATGAGTGAAATATTCAAATATAATTTGAATGTAAAATTTCTGTACCTACTAGAGTTGTCAATTATTCGCCTTTCAGCTTTGTTCGAATAATTCAAATAATTGTTTTTGTTCGTTCGATCTAACGATTAAATCTGAAAAATTATTCGATTCATCGATGAGAATAAGGAATAAAAAAAATTACATATTTTAAATAAGATACATTCGTCCGTTAATTTACAACTATGGAAAATCTTCCATTTTCTTCTTTATTTTTTCTCAAATCCACTATGACTTCTTTTTTTGATGCGTACAACTTTTCATCTAAGCTCCATATCGTTGTATTACTTAAAGGCATCGTAAAATCGTTAATTCTTAAATAATCCAACTTTGGATTTTCGAAAGGCGTTTGCAGACCTTCCATCTTCAGTCAAACTTCTGCGTACAACTTCTAATATAAAACAACCGCTGTCTCTCTGTATGTTTTTTTCAATTGGAAGAAGTTCGGCATATTTTGACGTCGTTGGATTATCTTCTACTACATCGTTTTCTATTGTAATATTGTGACACTTATGCTATGTTCACACTTTAAACGCGTTTAAGCAACTCGAGCGTGATTAAGCTCTAATCACATCAAAATCGAGATGATTAACCATATATTGAAGTTATTTGTTAATCACTTCAAATTGACAAGATTACAACTTAATCACTTCATTAACCACATACCTCAAACTGAGTATAATATAGAATCGGTCACCATGTAAGTACCCCTCGCGTGTACAACCGACCATGATTTCTTCTTTATGTTTTTATTTGACTTTAAATAATTCGTAAATTTTCACAATTCCATAATTAATACAGTCAAATCCCGATAATTCGTACCCCGATAAATCGTAATTCCCGATAATTCGTAATAAAGTGTCGGTCCCTTGAAACATTTTGGTCCCCTCGTTATTTCGTATTTTTTTTTTTTGCAAATAAAATCTTCTTTACCTCATATTAATCGTAATTGTTTGCTAAAGCCTAGATTACACTATCTCACAAGTCTTACGTATTCCATAATACTTTGTGAGATAGAAATCTAATGAGTTTTGTTGCGACTGTCAAAAAATCTAATGCAACATGACAGTTTGTGTTCACATCATCACACAAAGTATAAACACTTACACATGAAATAAAATGCAACCCTGATCCAATGAAAAGTATTATTGTTTACTTGGTGGCCACACGATCAAGTTTTGCCTTTCAATTTGCAATACACTCTCAAATTTTTACTAACACACTCACACTTTTTAAATTGACCACGAGATGGCTTTCAATTTCACCTTTTCATTTGTTTGGCAATTTACTTTCAATTTAACAGCTGAGTACACGTTTGTCTCTGTTGTTGTTGACATCTTGGAAGTAAATTGCTCACAAATTGAGTGCAGCCTACGTCACAGCTTTCAATTTATGTAAATTTTGACAAGCAGTATATGTAAAAGACTATCAAGAACAACTTGAACGTGTGGCCGCAGGGTTAGATATTTTTAAAAAAACGATGAAGTCGTATGGGATGTCAAACATTTTTCATAATACTTGTCATTTTCGTGACACATTGCATTCACACTATCACACTTTGTCATATTACTTGAGTTTTTGACATGTATTAATACAAAGTATAATAGTGTAATGTAGCCTTAACTAACACTTATAATTCGTAATAAAAACAACAGAAACATGGAAAAAATGATTTTTTGTGTACCGCTATTTCTTGCGTGGGTTTTTACTTTTGCTTGTGTGTGTGTTTATTTTCTTAATATCAGTTTGTTACATGAATAATTTTTATATATTTTATTTTCAACAATTGTTTTTTATGTTTGTTTTTTATCGTTTTAGTAAATAAATTGAAAAACCCCGTTAATTCGTATTAATTTTATTTTAACCCCGTTAAATCGAAACCCCGCTAAATCGAAAAACCCTATAATTCGTAAGAAATGGCCGGTCCCTTGCGATTACGAATTATCGGGATTCTACTGTATGTTTAAAATGATGTTCTGATCACTTTAATAAAGTATTTTTATCCATTTTTAATAATTTAAAGAAATTTAAATTTGTTTGTTGCATTTTTATTTCTTTAACAGCTGTCATCTAAATCATCTCAAATGTAATGTGAACGGTTCTGATTAACTTAATCAACATTTCATGGAAATTGTTTAACGTTTGATTTTAAAAGAAAACAGCTGTTACAATTGTTTATCAAAGATTTGTTTAATACGAACATAAGATACATTTTTGAAATACAATGAATACTTAACACGGTTTTGCCTACTTAACAAATTCTAAGCTTTGATTTCTTATTAGTATTTTATTAATTTATTTTTTAATAAAAAAAAATTGTTCGATTAATCGACATAATTTAATCGATTTATTCGTTATTCGAAAATCGCCATTTTAAAATTATTCGAACAAGAGTTTGTTTTTGTTTGATCGATTAATCGAATTATTCTTAATCGGTTGACAACTCTAGTACCTACACATTACGTATGTATGTGTAATAGACTGGTCGCAATTTTTTTTTTAAATTTAATTGTTTGCGCTGCTTAAAATATGAGGTTTGGTGTAAGAAATCATGATCTAACTTTTCAGGTCAATCCGACGGTGCCTAGCCTTGCCGGGTGGGGCCCAAAGTTTCCCATATTATAAAAAAACATCTTTTCTATCAGATCTTTATAGTTATACTAGTTGAAAAGCCAAAAATCAAAAATATGGCTTCGTTACGATCTTCCGCAGAGAAAGTACTTCAAGTGTGCCAAATTTCAGCTTTCTATGTCATCAGATGGCTTCAGAAAGTTGCGGAAAGAATAGGACATACATGCAAACATCCTGACGTACTAAGAAATTATATATTGTATAGATAGATTAACATATCGCACCTGTTCATCAAAAGTAACACAACTCAAAATTTACAAGTTTTCAGTAGAGGCAAAAAACTAATAACGCCAATATGATGGAATTATTGTTATAAACAAATATAATGTTATAAAGGAAACTCACTAATATTTCAATAAAATCACAAAATTTATTTCTCTTCTTCCTTTTTCCGAAATTATTACGGATTTTTGATTTAATACAGTTTTCATGAAATTTTTTGATCTACATGTCAATATTATTTCAAGTTATGCTTATCACAACCCAAAATCACCAGCTATTGATAAACAGATTTTTAACATGAAAACAATCACAACTCGAATTAATACAGTTTCGCTGATTCATTTGAGCACCATAACCCTTGAACACTTCAACGCAACTAAAATTACAACTCTTTAATTGAATCAAAACAAACAATATGAGTACGCAAAGAAAGACATAAAGGCATTTCTCTCATGAAATATTACAAATAGAATACTAAAAATTTTACAGTCGTTAGATATGGTAATCATACACTGTTTCCTTCAAAAAAGTGGAAAATAGAATTTTTTGAGTTGTGTTACTTTTGATGAACAGGTGCGATATGTTCGCGCAACTCAAAAACGCTTTAGCTTATTGAAAAACTAAAAAAAACCGAAATTCCGCAATAAAATTTAGTTTAAGAAAGTTAAAACTTTTTTCTTTATGTTGGCTTTGGTTTTCGAGATATACCGTTATTTCGAAAATTAAGGAGGTTGCACAACATATGTTCGCGTAACTCAAAAACGCTTTAGTTTATTGAAAAACTAAAAAAAACCGAAATTCCGCAATAAAATTTGCTTTAAGAAAGGTAAAACGTGTTTCTTATATGCGCAGTCGTTTTAGAAACATAATTTTTTTTTCTGAAAAAAATATAATGTTTTTTATTAAAATTTCGGAATTTTTGTTTTTAAAAATTCATAAAAAATTGAAAAATGCAGCTATGCTTCTAATTTTATGCAGACATATAAAGAACAACATTGCAAACAAAACAAGCTATAAATGATTAAAATCTGTTAACAACTTTTGATTTAATGTATTCACAAAAGACGAAAAATTATAATTAATTTAAGAATTTTATTAAACCGCCACATCTTTTGTGAATACAGTAGTTTTGACTTAACTGCATTTTGTTTACGTGCACTTTTGACTTAACTGCACAAAATTGATAATTTTTGAAATTGTTCTTTATAATTCCATAAAAATTCCTTTTTTAAGTGCACTTTCTATACGTGCACATTTAAGTTAAATGCACAAAATTTTTGGCATTTTAAAATTATTTTCATACAAAAATTCAAAGTTAGCTGCACTTTGAGTTAACTGCCCAAAATACATATTTTCTGGAATTATTCTTCAAAATCCTTTTTTACGTGCATTTTGTATACCTGCACATTTTTCATATTTTTGCGCAGCTTTCAAATATTTTCATACAAAACATCAAAGATAGCTGCACACATAAAAATATGTATAATATCCAACTTAAGCTGTTTATAAAAGTATAAATCGCAATTATTTTGTTTTTTTTCCATAAATATTTATGTTCTTTGTGAATTCTCATTGTTTTTGTTAATGTTTGTCTGAGTTCATACGGCTCATGTCTTATTGAAAAGATTCTTACTTTTTTATATTAAATAAACATACACACACATGTATAAAATGATCTGTTATTTCCCAGCTTGCATAGGCTATTTGTTGGACGATTTTGTTTAATATACAATTCCTAAAAGAATCTTCTGATGATTATCTGACGAGTCACAAAAACAAAAACATCTAAATCTTTTTTTGATATATTATTTTTTTTTTTTTTTTTGACACGCTCGTCTTTAAATCTTGGAATGAACCTTTTGAGACTCACTGTAAGATTCGTATAACAATTACTGAGCTGCCTAAATAAGATTGTTTTTGAAGTATGAAAATGCTATTGCCAATACAATTTTAATAAAACAAACCGACCTAAGGATCTGAAAAAAAGGATTTTCCGACAGTATGGTGTTGATTTCGCGACCGTAAGGTATGTTTTATACAAATTTTATGAAAATTAGAAGTCTTGACATGAAAAATACGCTTGATGCCCTTATTTAGTTAGCTCAATCGTACGGCTGAGCATTTCACGAGTTGTAAAATAATACCAACATGAGTCTTATACGACTCTGCATGCTTTTTGAAAGACTCGTTAGAAAATCTCTACATACATCATAAACGATTCCCTTTACGATTAATATAAGCGTTTTTCGCTGCGTTATGGAAGAATCTCTCATTGGTATCAGCAGTTTCTCCCGTGCAAAGAATTGTCTTCAATTAAAAAATGAGCTCGTCGACTATCAAAACCACTCTTAGTGAGATTCCCAGTAGACTCCTTGACGATTGAAAATGCTAGCTGGGTTGAAATAACATTTTAATAAAATATAAATTTATGTATTAATAAAATAATTTTTTTATTCTACTTTTAAATCAAACACTAAACTTTAGCTGCATTTTTGTGCAGGTAACCACAATTGTGTACCTGCACATTAAGGCAGGTAAATGCATTTAAGATAACTGCATTTTTGATTTAGCTGCACAAAAAATCGTGCAAAGGAGATTGTGCAGCTAAGTCAAAACTACTGTACATAAAATCAAAAGTTGTTTAAAAATTTTCATCATTTATAGCTTGTTTTGTTTGCAATGTTGTTTTTTATATGTCTGCATAAAATTAGAAGCATAGCTGCATTTTTCAATTTTTTATGATTTTTTAAAAACAAAAATTCCGAAATTTTAATAAAAAAATTATTTTTTTTTCCAGAAAAAAAAATTATGTTTCTAAAACGACTGCGCATATAAGAAAAACGTTTTACCTTTCTTAAAGTAAATTTTATTGCGTAATCTCGGTTTTTTTTAGTTTTTCAATAAGCTAAAGCGTTTTTGAGTTGCGCGAACATATGTTAATCTATCTATACAATATATAATTTGTTAGTACGTCAGGATGTTTGCATGTATGTCCTATTCTTTCCGCAACTTTCTGAAGCCATGTGATGACATAGGAAGCTGAAATTTGGCACACTTGAAGAACTTTCTCTGCGGAAGATCGTAACGAAACCATATTTTTGATTTTCGGCTATTCAACTAGTATAACTATAAAGATCTGATAGAAAAGATGTTTTTTTTTATAATATGGGGAACTTTGGGCCCCACCCGGCACGGGTATGCACCGTCGGATTGATTTGATTTCTTACACCAAACCTCATATTTTAAGCAGCGCAAACAATTAAATTTAAAAAAAAAACCCGTACAAGATGCGACCAGTCTAATGTGTAAGCTTAACTCTTAAGCTGGAGGTCCATACCACGCGTTTTCGCCTCCACGCAGTGCATGCTTTTAAAAACTTACTTGCGTTCTACGTTTCAAGTTACATGCAACGCGTTTTTAATTTGTCAAGATCAGCTGATTTGTTCGAACGCTGCTTGTGACGCTTACAAAAGTAGAAAATAAACCTACTTTTCGCCTCAAGGCATCTAAGTTTTTGTACATGTAAGTTACTACGTATAACTACACAGATTCTACTGTTTTGACAGCTGCGTATGCTGCGAAAAAGCTAGTAACGCGTGGTGTGGGAAAAAAATGATCTTTATTTCCAAAATTCTTTAAAATATATACCATCAAAACAAATTTAATAAACATAGTCCGTTAATCGCTTTACATCAGTGACGGGCACATTTGCAAATCCTATGCACGCGTGCATAGGAATAAAAATGATGCTTGTGCGACGTCGACACATGTACACTATAAACTTCTTTGTGTGGCTATGACAATGTACGTTCGGCTGTTGCTTTGTTGTTATTTCGTCAACACAAGCATAAATGTGATAGTATGTGTGTGCCCTTCACTGCTTTACATCAGTGTAATCCAAATCTTCATTTTCTGTGCACAATTGTGCTACAAAAACAATAAAAAAAACTCACACCGACACTTGTTCTCTTCAATTTCAGTTTGATTTCAGTTATTAATTGAGTGTTAACGAGTGCACAAAATAAACCTGCAAACAAAATAGTATGATGGAAGACAGAAATTTTTGTAAAGTTCTTCAAATTTAAAACATATTTTGTTAATAAAAAATTGTTACAAATTTTTAAATTTGGAAAACTTAAATTATAATGCCTAAATACACTTAATTATGTAAGTTTTAATTGTAAATTAAACTCGACCAATGTGAATGTGAATGTGAAAAAAATTGCCTAATTCTGTACAAACTGAGGCAAATTTTGTATTTAATTTTATTAAATTTTTTTAAACTTGATTTCCGTTTTGTTTTTAAAAGTAAAATTCACTACATTTGCAATGCTTATTTTTGTGTTTGCTGGGCAATACTATCTTATCCAATACAGACGCATTTCTTTTATTGAGAGTTTTGGTTAACTATGCTTTACATAGGCACAGGAGTATTGAGTGGTTTTAGTTGAGTTTAAAACAACGGTCATCACAAAGAGAGACAGTTAAAAATGTGTATGTAGTGGTGAGTGCAAAGAGAGGAAAATAAATTTATTCCTTTGAGACATTAACTATGTGTTTTGTTCTTGTTTTTTAAAATTATGGCTTTTTACAATTGTTTCGTTAACCTTCGTGTTGTGTGTGTGTGAAATTCACGAAAAGTGCTCGGCCCCCGGGGGCATAGCGTGATGATCGTTGGTTTAAAAATATACATAAATTGCATTAGTAAGAAAAGAACACAAGAATTGATTAAACAATTGTAGTCAAACATGTTTTACAAGAGTTTACAAAAGAAATGAGAAACAATAATAATTGAGAACAATAGCAATTGAGTCCAATAATAAAAGAAAATAAACATAAATTAATGAATTGCACTCTTGTAAATAAATGAGCAAATATGTATGTAATTAGCAAAATTATGAAAATGAATAAATTTTTAATTAGGCTTAAGTTCATAAAATTTAATTTTCATTAAATTTGATGAACTTAAGCCTAATTAAAAATATTAAAAATTTAGATTAAAAACCATAAATAGTTCCACAAAATAACCACAATACTAATTATTGAATAAATTCTTTAAATTTAAATTAAATTGAACAAAACATTTAATAAAGATAACAATATGAAACATAATTATTAATAAACAGTCGTACTCCGCTACAAGAGCACATTCAATAATTCAAAAATTATTCAATATTTTTTGTAAACTTGCTCTCTGTAACGGGTAATTCCACTGTTTTGTTATTTATGAACAGTGTGGCCGCAACTAAAAAAAAATTGGATGCTAAATGGGGATTAAAACAATGCTAAACATGCCAAAAATAAAATTTGAAAATGCTAAAAAAAATGCTTTATTTTCTTAAATAATTGTATCATTTAAATGAATGAATTATACATTAATTTACCTGAAAATATTATATATCTTTAAATAAAGTGAAGTTTATATAAAAATAAATTATATACATACATAGATTTATTTAATAAAAACAATTCAGTAGTTTGACAAAAGTTAGCGATTTTTTAACCAAAAAAACAAAAGGCCCTATCTACAAAATATTACATGATAAACGCTTAAAGCCCTAACCTACGGTTTGTAAAATATGCAACATTGTCAACTGTCAAAAAAAACTGTTAAGGCGCAACCATAATGTGCTTAATTTGGCTTCAGCAAATGTGCGAATACATGTTAATCATATGAGGCAAACCATATTGAACTTAAAGAAAATTGTTGTTAAGTTTTATGAAACTTTGCTTAAGCAAAGTATGAAACTGATCGCACATTCCGTATGGAATCAAATTTTTTTTGATTTTGTTTTTTTAAATACATTTGAGAGACTTTTCGTTAATTTTTGGCAGTAGGTTAAGCAAGGCTATGCATATTATGGTTGGGCCTTTAGGTTTTACAAGAAAAGTAAAAAAAAAAAATTGTAAACAGTTTAAGGCGATTAATAAATTTATCATTTTAAATAGTCTTTTGTAAAATTTTAAAAATGTTAGATGTTATTAATGGCTTAAGTCGAAATTTCGTGTTTTGAGATATTAAGGATTTTGTCTAAAATGAATTGTGTGTTGTATTGTGAAAGTTAAAATATAAATGCGTATAGTTTTATTTTTAATGCCATTTTATACTTGAAATTTAGCAGCGTGAAGAAGATAATAAGAATATGTAATAAAATTAAAAAGCACTTAAGTCAACTTAAGCCTTTATTATTTACTAGCTGACCCGACAGACGTTGTCCTGTCCAAATTAGGAAAAATTTTTGCGTTCGATTTTTAAAATCCGTTAAAAAGATACGAACATTTGAAAGAAAAATTTGTCAAATCGATGGAGCCGTTTTCTGATTTTAGGTAATTCAGAAAAAAGTGGGCGGGGCAAAATTTTCTTTTCGTATAAATCTAAGTTGGACCATAGCGATCATTTAAAAAAAAAATCGTCCAAATTATTTAGAAGTCGTTGGCGGTGCAATATGAAAATTGGATTTTGCCACGCCCCTCCGCCCGCGGACCGAAAATCAAAAATCAGACTTCACAGTGTCACCCGCCTGAATATTCTGAAGATTCCCTGAAAATTTCATCAAATCGGCCAAGCCGTTTTGGAGTCCATATGTTACAAACATTCATACATACATACATACATACACACCAGAGAATAGCTTTTTGCAATTGAAAAAAAATCGCATTTAATTAACGACAACAAATACACACGCTTACGGTCATACAGTCAAACTCGCGCAACCGCAAATATTCGCTGCTGGTTTGCAGTCATTCAAATAACGCACATCGTGCTTTGTTATTTATACAATCGTTACCTTCGTTTTTTTTTATACAGATTCTAAGTGTTCTGAGCGCAAATGATTGTTTGGTAAAGAAACAAAAAATACAAACGAAAGAGCCAGAAATCAAACAATCATTACTCATGTATTTATTCAGCATTAACTATGTAGTACAAGAAAAAAAAAATTAAATGAAACTAAACACACATACTTATGTAGGTACACACAATTTCCATAGAAACAAAAAGTACAGTAGTAGTAGTAGTAGGTACAATGTATTTTTGTTATTGTTTTTTTTATTGTTGTTAATTTTGAAAAAGCGTCTCATCGTTGTTTATTGTTGTTGTTGTTAATGTAAACAAAAGTATAGAGAATGTGCTCTTTTGAATTTACTCAGTTGTGTTATATTGCGTGAGCAACAAAAATGCAAATAAAGCACTTTCAATAAAAAACGAATAAATGAAAATATCAAATGTGTACGAAAGGAAAAAAAAATTACCAACGTTGAACTTTGTTTTGCAAGCTTAGAATAAATGTAAATTTTAGGGTATGAATAATCAACAGAAATTGTTGATTTTGAGTTTCTCTGATACACACATCCTATTTTATACATGTATATAGAAGATTGCCACAGATATATATCATCAAATACAAAATATAAGTAAAAACAAAAATTATCATTAAAAACATAAAAGGCTATTCAACAGCATTTTCAGTAAATTGAATTACACATTAAACACACCATTATATAAATAGTTTTCCTTAATTTCCAAAGTGTTGGTCAGAATACCGTTAGAATATGATCTGTTTTCATCATATTCTAAACACCTATCCAGAATTCAATAGTTGGACTTTGGTTCATCCATTCGTAAGCATTCAGTTTTTGCCATTGCTGTTCCAAAACCGTTATTTCTTCTGTAGTAAAATCTACCACATCTTCTTTAATTTCTTTCTTTTTTTTGGCGTTCACTGGGTTGCTATTATTATACATTTGTATAAACGTATAAATGACAAAATACAATTATAGGGATTGACAGAAGTGATAAGTTATATTGTGAAATACCAACATATAAAGTTTTTAAGATTAAAAAATTCTAAATAATGCTAAAAAAATGTTACAAATTCGCTGCTAAATCAAAATAAATAATGCTAAATTTAGCAGTGAATGACTCTTAAATTCATATACAGTAAACAAGTTTTTTATTTAATTCATTCTCTCTTATTTTTGTATATGGTTTTCTCTTTTCTTATATTTTTGAATGTTTAATATTTGAGTAAGTTCTGTGCACTTTGAATAAAGGCTAAAGCCTAGATTACACTATCTCACAAGTCTTACGTATTCTATAATACCTTGTGAGATGGAAATCTGATGAGTTTTGTTGCGGCTGTCAAAAAATCTAATGTAACATGACAGTTTGTGCTCACACCATCTCACAAAGTAAAAACACTCACACATGAAATAATATGCAACCCTGATCCAATGAAAAGTATTATTGTTTTGAAATTTTTCAAAAAACGATGAAGTCGTATGGGATGTCAAACTTTTTTCTTAATACTTGTCATTTTCGTGACACATTGCATTCACACTATCACACTTTGTCATATTACTTGAGTTTTTTACATGTATTAATACAAAGTATAATAGTGTAATCTAGCCTTAACAAGTGAATTATTCAAAGCAGGCTTCTAGTAGATAGCCATAAGGGCTTATTATTTATTGCAAGTTCTAGTTGTATAATTTCAAATGAAATTTATGTTTAAGTAGAGCTGTGTGTTATTAATACTTTCTCTTGCATATTCCACTATACCACCACCTTTGCGTTTTTCTCTGTCTAGGAATGTAGAATTATCCCTGCAAGCAATTTGGCAGTCGACTACAAAAATAACGCATTTATAATTAACTTTTTAACAACTAACTATAAGCTAACTATAAATAAATGCAGAAATTCATCAATGCGAGTGAATTATGTGCGGCAATTTGTTTTATTTTCGTTTGTTTCTTGTCTTTGTTTTCTTTTGTTATTTCGAAATTTGATTTTTATAACTGTTAATTGTTTTGTTTATGCAAAATTTTAGTGTCGCAGTGACGCCTGCCGATGATTTATGTTTATAAAAAAACATAAAAGTCCATGCAGAACGAATATAATAAAATAATCCAGGCATCAACCACAACTAGCTTAAAAAAAGTTAACTTAAACTTAGCTTAAAGTTATCTGAGTTGCTTGCAGGGATAGAATCGAATTTGCGGTTCTCGTGTACTCTAAGAAAAGCAAATGTAAATGTTTGGGTGGAGTTGTTTGTTGGCATGTCCGAAGCATATATTAAGTATAATAGAGAGCCAATGATGCTTCCTTGTGGGACTCCAGCGTCAATCGCCAGAGGAAAACTAAAAACGTCGCCTACTTTAATAATACAATTTCGCCCGACTAAGTAGTTTTTTGATAGATTTGTATAATAGGCCTTCGTGCCAGACTTTATTAAAAGCTTGAGAAACATTGGCGAAGAGTGCAGTGCAATATTTTCTTTTGTTTTCCTTGAAATATTTTGCTCGAAAATAAGAAAAATGAGAAAAAGAATACGGGGTTAATTTTTGGGTTTATAAATTATTTGGGGTTTATTTATTTATTATTTGTTGGGGTTTTTTTTCTATAAGTACGTAACGTACACTCGGGGTTTACAGAAGTAAGTAACATATAAATATTTACAACATAGACATAAAATACAACAACTTCAACTTAACGAAAACAGTAATTAGTCCACTGAACAATAATCAGGGACCGTTTACATTATGCGCGTAAACATCCCGCCCCCCTTGCTATACTGCAACAAAGAGGGCTAAGGATCACGCGGGTAGCCAGAGTCTAAGGTGTATCCAGAAACGTGGATTGTCGGGGTTGGACGGCGTCCTGTGGTTGATAAAGGGCTTTTGTTGTCGTGTGGGTTGCGGTCATCGTTAGCTGGCAGCAATGTTGTTGTTGGTGTATGGTTTGCAGGCTGGGTTTGGCTGCGACTTTACCTCTTCCTTTATGCTTCTTCTCGGGTAGCCTTAGTGTTGGAGGGAACTTCAATGGGCGACGCACAGTGGCGCCATTTGAGTTTTTTCGTTGCAAAAATCATATCTTTTGAACCGAATAAGGTAATTGAACAGTTTAAACAGCATATGATAGATAACTGTTCAGCCTATGAAATGTGCATTTGAAAAGGGTGCTACGCTGTGTAGGGGCCTACTTATGGGTTATCAAAGTTAAAATTAGTAGAAAAATCAATTTTATGGTACCTAAAAAAAAATTATTTTTACATTTTTAGATTGTTTTTATTTTTTTTTTCTTTAGGGTTCTAAATTATTACCCAACAAATTAAAAAAAAAAATTTTTTTTTTTTAAATTTATTTTTTCAATTTTCTGTATTTTCGGTATATGGGTAATTCCATGTCACACATATATTCGCGTAACTCAAAAATGGTTTAGTTTATTGAAATAACTAAAAAAACCGAAATTCGGCAATAAATAATAAAGTGGGGTTGGTCATACATTTGACCCATCTAGGAGCATCCTACGCGCTGTAGGGGCCAAATTAAAGAATTTTATTAAACCGCAATATTAGTATGGCAACCATGTCTTTTTAACCTTTTTTACCTCTAGAAGCCAAACGGGCACGTACGGGCAGATAAAATTTTTGAATTATGTAAAGAAATAATCAAAGAACAGATTTTGCAAATATGGCAAATATAGAAAAATATAGATTTTTGTTATTTTCCGTCAAAGTTGAAAAATAGTGAAAAAACGGATAGTTTTTAAATAGTGATTTACCAGGAGAAACACAAAGCAAACAGTTCATTTTTTTTTTATCATTACACATTTAATAAATGCATCAATCAATACAAACAAAAAATAAGGCGATTCGTTACCTATTTTTCGTGATATTACACCTGAAATCGCAACAAATTTACTAAAAATTGTGTGTTTTTTTGAAAACCGAAAGTCGGTCAACTTTGAACGGCTATATCTTCTAAACTAAAAATGTGATATTATTAAGAGTGGCAGATTTGAAATCGTTGAAAAGTTTCCTATAACATGAGTTTATTCAAAACTTCGTCGGTGCTCATGAAAATTTTGATTTTTGCAACCTCGTTTGCTCTACGGGCGCTACTGTGCGACGTCATGTACTCGACGGGGTAAAACAGAATAAAAGAGAATAAAAATAGAGAAAAAACAAGAATTAGTGGGTATCTGAACTGAGTAAGAGAACAAGCTTCTCGAAAGGCCGGGTGAAAACGCTTGAAGCTGTTCTCACGTCTGCTGTGCAGACCATTAAAATCAGTAAACGGGGTCAAAGTGAGTAGGCTGCTTTTTGAAGATAGGGGTATACCTTTGGAAAGCTGACTATACTCCGGTATAAAATTCCGCTGACATATAAGAATCAAGCGATTTCGAGTGAAATTCACTTCTGACTGGGTTAGAATCAATGTATCGTACGAGCATTTACGGGTTCTTAAATACTGTAAACACCTGAACCAATACGAAATAATTCGCATTGCACGGGGTAAATCGGAAAAACGTTCTAATATGTCATACGGGCGTTCGAGCTGAACAGAAAATGATTGAACTTCAAGGTGTTGGTGGTCGATAGGGGGGTGACGCGGCCAGTATTCACGAGGTTGCCTCAACCACGCAGGGCCATGCCACCAAAGAGAATTATCAATTAAATCTCTTGCAAGCATTCCACGACTTGCCAAATCGGCGGGGTTGTCCTTGGAATCTACATGTGACCAATTTTCATTACCAACTTTATTCACTATGAACGCTACTCTGTTTTTAACAAAGGTCGGCCAATGTCACAGGGGTTTTTTAAGCCAGGATAAAACAATAGTAGAATCAGTCCACAGGTAAACCTTCCTCCTGTCTAGATTTAGTTGGGAGCACAATGATTCTACCATTTTTGCCATCAAAGCCGCTCCGCAAAGCTCTAAACGGGGTAATGTTTCTGCTTTCACGGGAGCTACCTTTGTTTTTGACGCGAGTAAGTGCGTCGTAATCTCTATCGATGACTCATTTCGAATGTACAGGGCAGCGCCGTACGCCTTTTTAGAGGCGTCGCAAAACGCATGAAGTTCACTTTCATTTTCGGGGAGAAAATCAACCCATCTTGGAATATTGATTTTCTCTACATCAGGGTAGTCGTTTAGAAATGCGCGCCATTGAGATAGGGTTAGGGGGTGCAAAACTTCATCCCAGTCTGTCTTGTCCTTCCAAATTTGTTGCATAATAATCTTAGCCACAATGATTTTCGGCGAAAACCATCCGGCTGGGTCAAACAACTTCGCTATTTCGGACAAGACAGCACGCTTCCTGACAATATCCTGGCGTGGCTGCGATGAAATTTTGAAAAAGAAGCTATCCTTAGTCGCATCCCATCGCAAGCCTAGGGTTTTGGTAGTACTAGCATCCGAAAATTTTAAGAAGTCTGCATTAAGCAGATTCTCACGGGGTAAATGATTGGCTGTCCATTTTCGCAAAACGAAACCTGCAGAGCCAAGAACATGGGTTAGTTCATTACGTCTCTTGAAAGCGTCTTCTAGCTCATGTGAGCCAGCCAGTACGTCGTCGACGTACATTTGGGTTTTCAAAATTTCAGATGCCGCAGGACTCAGGGGTTTACAATCGTCAGCCAATTGCAATAGAGTACGTAACGCTAAGTACGGCGCACAGTTTACTCCAAACGTGACCGTACTAAGCTCATAGTCCTTTACTTCAGCTACAGGATCATCACGAAACAATATCCGCTGATATTGGGTTTGGTTGGGATGAACAAGTATCTGTCGATACATTTTCTCAATGTCCGCATTAAAAACGTAACGGAAGAACCGCCAACGCAGCAATAAAATGGTAAGATCTGTCTGTAAGACAGGACCGGGGTATAGGGCATTACTAAGGCTCACGCAATTGGAGGAGGGGTTTGAAGCATTAAATACCACTCTCAATTTTGTGGTAACGCTTTCAGATTTAAACACTGTATGATGGGGTAAATAGTAATTATGTGCAGTGGAAACTGGGGTTTTGACAGCCTTTACATGTCGTATTGTAATTTCAATTCGGGGTTTTTTAACAAGCGAGTCTCATTTCGCACAAATTGGGAAAAGGCGCTTTTACGAGAATCTCCTTATACCAATTCATTAGAAAATTCACGGCGAAATGGGAGCGAGACCACGTAACGGCCATCAGGGTTTCTATAAGTGGTGGTCCGGTAAAGTTCCTCACAATATTCATCGTCTTCAGACAACTGTGTCGCCTGCGGAACTTCTTCAAGTTCCCAAAAACGCGATAGTTGGGTGTTTAACTCGAGATGAGTGCAAAACGATGCTATAGAGTGCAAGGGTTGGGGCTGAAAAACTTCACCTGTGACTATCCACCCGAACACGGTTCTCTGGGCGACCAGGTTGCCATTTGGATGTATTCTGACATCCGTGGTTAAAATTTTAGGATACACATTTCCTCCAAAAAGTATATCCATACGGGTACACATGACGTCGGTCAGTGTAAAATCGGGGAAAGTTGAGGTTACAATATCAGAGATATTATACGAGGGCAACCGACCGGTGATTTTCTCCACAACGTACGCATTAATTTCAAGTTTAAAGCCGGGGTCGATCGGCGAACCGACCGTTAGAGCGCACATAGTAGAAGATTTTCCAGCCAAGCAGTCCATCATTCCCGTGACATTTGTCGAAGGCACGGAAAATGTGGGAATAGCAAGCTTCCTTTGTAACCTCCTTGAAATAAAAGTACCTTGCGAACCGGGGTCAACTAAGGCTCGGGCCGCACACCTAATGTCGTTTAAATGCACTATGCAAACTGCAGAGCCTAAAAGGACTGCTGAATGGGGGTTCGACTTGAGATGTGCGGAATAATTATGTAAATTCTGAGCCGCGGTAGAAGTTGAAGGGGCAAAATTAAGCGGGGGTTGAGTGTGACTGCTAGCTGGATAGGGTTTGAATTAACGGGGGGTTGAGATGAAGACACAGTCACGCCGGGTGCTATAGGGAGCTGGGGTAAATTACTGGCAGACATATGTGACTTTACATCTCGATGAAGCAGGGAGTGGTGCTTCTGTTTACAAAGCGAACACACATGAATACTTTTACAATTCCTGTACTCGTGGGAAGTTGCCAAACAGTTCGAACAACACTTCAGTCGTTTCACTGTTGACATTCTTTCATCAACATTCTGACCCAAAAAACTAGGACAAAGTCTAATGGGGTGAGAGCCTTGACAAAGGAAACAGCGACAAACCGTTGGGGTGGGAGCAGTTTTGGTCGCAAAACTTTGTATCCTCTTATTTTCATTTGATGACCTTTTGGCAGCGTTAAAATTAGGGGTGTTTCGGGTATTGGCAGTTGTGGGGTGTTTGTTCGGGTTTTGAACGGGGTTTAAATGAGACTGCCTTATGTCAGAAATTGACTCGAGAGTCTTAAAATGCGCTGTCAAAAAGGCATCCATATCATCCCATTTAGGGGATTCTTTAGAATGTTTTTTGGATTGTTCCCAGAGACTTAAAGTGTTCTCGGGTAGCTTTGTAGCACAAATATACACAAGCATTACGTGGTAAAATATTTCGGGGGTTACTTCAAGTAACGACAAATTCGTAATGCAATCATTTATCGTTCTTTGCAAATTTTTAATAGTCGCTCCTGACTCTTGTGAAAGCGGTTTAATATTTAAAAGGGCTCGAAGCTGTTCATTTATGAGGGCATCTTTATTCTCATAGGTGTCAACCAACTATTTCCATGCGACCTCATAACCATCGTTGGTAAGGGGCACAGTTTGTATGGTATCATGTGCATCTTTCGCAGTTTTCTGCAACAGGTAGTACAATTTTTGTACTGGGGTTAAACGGGGGTTATTACCATACAAAGCTGAGAACATATCTCGAAATGAGGGCCAACTCTTATAGTCACCATAGAATATTGGGGTGTCACAAGGGGGTAAATTAATCATGGGTGCGGCTTGCGCAATTGACCTTTCGACCTGCGTCGCTAATTTAAGTCGTTCTAGGTGACCTGTAATAAGAGATATCCCCCGGGTATAGATGCCATAAGACTGAAAGTATTTTGCTTTCAGTTCTCTAATCTGGGGATCTTTTAATTTTTCGGCCTCAATTAACAAGGAGTCATATGTTAACCGAACAGCTTCCCATAATCGATTGAGTTCTTTCTCATGACTACTTAAAGAACCGAGTTGGTGTTCCGCTACGGGTATAGTGGCAATATATGTATGCCTCGAAATCTGCCATACGGTCGGCATTGCGGATGAATGTAGTCATATCCATCTTTGATCTCAATGTATATCGAAAAATTTTAAAAGAAATATATTAAAACCGATAAAAACTTGCTTAAAAAATGGGGGAAAAGAACGATCACTAAACTTGTGTTAATTAACTGGGTAAAAAATATGCAAATATATCCGATTCTCAAAAAAGAAATAACAGTCTTCCAAAAAAAAATGGGTATCTTTGTTAAAAAATATTTATAAAATAAATTTAAATTTTTACACTTGGAGTGTAATTCAATAAAATGGGTAAATATCGCGAATAAAAATAAGAAACCGGGCTAAATTTTGCGATTATAGGAAAAAATCGGGTTAAACTTTAGTAGATATGAAAGTCTACAAGTGTAAAGACTCTCTGTTTTATTAAAAAGGTAAAAAAAATCGTTAAAAAACACTTGTGCCGCTGCGAAATGTTATCGGGTACCCACTATGGGTAAATCGAATATTTTTTAATTACTAAAAAAATTAGCTGTTTATAGCAATTATTAATTAATTTAATTATTAAATTAATTTTAGAGGGTAAAAATCAATGAAAAGAGTAAAAAATAATCACTTTTCACAATTAATTTATTAGTAACCGGGTTTTCGCACGAATAAAAAGTTGCAGCACTAGTGTATGTTGTGTGTGTGACAATATAAAAAAGAGAAAACAAAACAAACCAACAAACACTCAATAAAGATGTAATGTTGTGCTTTTAATAAAAATAAAAAATATTGCACTCAATTGTTAACACGGGATTATTTTATTTTCAATTATTTAATTAATTTTTTAATAATTAATGGGGTAAATTTCAAGCAATGACTCAATTATTAAAAATTAATTATTTTTCAAAATTTACGTATGTCCGTCCTTTCTCGTTGGCAAAATTAACAAGTAAAAAGTAGCGAGTAGTATTCTCTCTAGAGCACGATCGGGGGGAAAAAATAAAGAGCTTTTGTTAACAGAGTAGTTAACAGAGAATAAAACCGCGGTTTAAAAAAAAGCAAAAACAATTTAAATTGAATAAAATATCCCTTGCAAATAAATTAAATAAAATGAATTTATTAATTGTTTAAAATAAACAAAGTAAATAATTATTCCACTTATTGCAGGAAAATGATATTGATTCGGACTCAAAAAACACACGCGAATTTAGGGTTAAAAACGGGGAGTAAAATAAGCACAAACACAAACTTTCACACTGCGGTGTTTTGCCGACGGCAAATTGACTCGCGCACTTGTTGGTCTTGTTGTTTTTATATTATCACTTTTTATTTTGCACTTCTTACAAATAAAAATCACACAACTTACCTTTTTGTTTGTTCATGAAAAATGGGGGTTGAAATTAAAAATGAGTTTAAGATCGCAAATTGTAAATGCAAAAAAAAAGCACTGGGGATTCTGAAAAGAAATATTTTCATGAAAATATTTCAAGGACTAGGGGGTTTAAGTCCGGGTTGAAGGACCAAAATGTTTTCCTTGAAATATTTTGCTCGAAAATAAGAAAAATGAGAAAAAGAATACGGGGTTAATTTTTGGGTTAATAAATTATTTGGGGTTTATTTATTTATTATTTGTTGGGGTTTTTTTCTATAAGTACGTACCGTACACTCGGGGTTTACAGAAGTAAGTAACATATAAATATTTACAACATAGACATAAAATACAACAACTTCAACTTAACGAAAACAGTAATTAGTCCACTGAACAATAATCAGGGACCGTTTACATTATGCGCGTAAACATCTTTTTACAACGGCTTTTCTTATGTTGTTAACATTCCATTAAAAACCCGAAAATTGGGGATAATTTTCACACCAATAACTTTTCAAATAGCTTTGATATATCAGTATATATAATATACCCCAGTATATTAAAACAACAATTTTTGCGGGTGTACCATATTTGGGACTAATGGGCAATAATAGACCGCCAGAATAAAATTATGTAATTGAGGTTAAGATTTGTAAAAAGTTCTTTGCGTCGTATATTATTTTGATATCTTCATCTACATCAAATTTGTTTGAAAGCCAAATGGTGTGGGATTTTTTTATTGAATAGAAGCTACATACCGATAAAATCATCTCTCTTAGATTACGATCGCGTTTGAGGAAAGTATCGATCATTCAATGATATGCACCTGAGCATAGGACCGAAAATCAAATAGATCACATAGCCATAAGCAAGACTTGGCGCGGATCCTTGTTGGATGTTCGTAATAAATGGGGGGTGAATATCATCCATAAAGAGATAAAGAGAGGCAAAACTTGCAACCTTCAAAATATATTTGATGCTAAAAAACTAATACAGCGTTTACATTTGCCAGTACTGGCAAGACAGTAAGCATATACATACATATTAGTTGGCAAAACAATGCAAAAACAAAATAGCTGTAAAAGTGTTTATGCATTAGTGAAAAAGTTTGAATGAATTGCTACTGTCTTGCCAGTACTGGCAAATGTAAACGCTATGTTAAGTAGCCTTCGATACGCAAGCAGTTCTCAGAGGCATTGCAAAATTTTTAGAAGCCCTACTGGAATCCAACAATATACAATGGAATGCAGCTAAAGATATATTTCTAATAATTGCGGAACGAAATATTGGCTTCACTGCAAAGAAAATAATGAATCTCTGACTACACGTGGATTTTTATTCAGAGTAGAAAATAAATCAAAGGTGAGCTTTATATGGCAAAAAACAGATTTAGCAGAATACAATTGCAGAGGAAATAGTGCAAGATGGACGGATAAAACGTTGGTTTAATCAATTTACTTAAAGTGCTCAGACGGCTGCTGACACTAATCGTACTAGACATCTCTATAAAATCGAAAAACAGATGACAAACAAAGTTGTAAATGTAAAAAAACCTTTGAAGAACGAACAGGGCATCCTTACCTCCTCAGGGCAGCAACAACCAATATCAAAAATCTGTAGATGCCACTCCCCGAACATGGAAAAAATAATAACGGCCATTAAAGCTCTCAAGAAACACAAAGCTCCTGGTCCAGATAATACTTCTCCCTAGAATTATTAAAGGTAGACCCAAGAACAAGTGCCAAGATTGTGCACCCCAGCATCGATAGGTTTTGGTCATCAGAATCGCTCCCAGAAGATACTAAAGAGGGCACTATAATCAATCTTCCCAAAAAAGGGAATTTGTCTAATTGTAAAAACTTTGAATTTTTAACAAAATTGAAAATGAAGAGAACAAGCCGGTTTTCGTCCCCAACGGTCTTGTATTGACCACATAATAGTTAACAATCGGTGGAGTGGCGTTCACCTCTCTATCTCACCTCTATTGACTTTGAAAAGGCGTTTAATGAATTACAAAACCAGGCCATATCGAATGCGTTAGGCACTTCTTTACCATCTAAAGTCGTAAGCTTAATCAAGACGATGTATCGTGGTTGTCGCATCAAATACAACTAAAACTTAAGTAGTACGATTTCGATAATGACGGGTGTTAGACAAGGATGCGTACTCTCACCCCTCCTATTCAACATCGTATAAGATAACATACTTAAGCTACGGTCACACTTATTAAATATTTGACCAAAAAAGCGTAACCACTACTTTTGTTAAAAGTAAGTGCGATTTAACATGGTCTAAATATCACAAAATAAACTAATTATACTTCTAGACATAGCAAAAAACATTTTGTTTGTAAGGTGTGGTATTATTTTCAAAATAAATATTGGAGTTAAAGGAAATGATTGTGTGGTTTGCTTGTAGGTTCCGTTTTTTCGTCAAATATTTGACAAGTGTGACCATAGCTTAAGTAACGCGACTCCAAGTTACACTGGCATAACATGGGATCTCACGGAACATTATATGACTTAGATTTTACTGACCACATTTGTCTTTTCTCTTATAGAAATTCCCATATGTCATCTAAATTACAGAAACTGTACAATGTTGCAACCGAGTGCGCGCTAAAGATTAATGTTTACAAAACAAAAACGATGTGCATCAATACGAAAACGAACAGGCCTTTTACTTTGTATGGCACAAAAATAGAATCCGTATCCTCCTTCACTTTCCTCGGGAGCATTATTTCTTGCAGTAGTGGTTCTAGTGAAGACATAAAAGCACCTCCTAATAAGGCTTAAGATGCTTACAGTGTTCTCTCCTCGGTTTGGCAATCCAGAGACACTCAATCCAGAGAATCCAATTGCGAATTGCAAATAATGCAGGCGTTTGTGAATCATTGCCTACGTACAATTCTCCGCATATTCTTGCCTAATTCTATCACAAATAGTGATTTGTGGGTGAGATTCATGCGGGAATACAGCGGCGCCAGCTGATATTGCAAGGCAAGCTATAGAATGGATACCTCAAGGAAGCCGAAGAAAGGTACGAGGTGGAAGCAGAACCAGAACAAAGATGCAAGTCATTCTTTGAGGCCCTATGCTCCTAAAAGGAACAACGGGCCAAATATATACATACATACTTACATATTTGATACCCAAAATCCACGCTTATAACAATGTAAAATTTATTTATCCTGAGTTATTAAATTTTATTTATTTTAATAAATCCTGTTGTATGCATATATACATATATATATCTATATATATATATATATTGATTCCTATGGTTCCAAGTTGGAACAAAGGGCCGCAACGGAATCCTTCTATCCGGATCTATCCTGGGCCATTAGTCTGATTTCAGACCAGGTTTTTCCTGTTTTGCTTATCTCAGATTCTAGTAGGCTTCTCTAGGTGTTAGCGGGTCTAAAATTTAAAAATATAAAAAAGTGTATTTCAAAGCATATACAAATGTTTGTATGTGTATACATGCATACTATGCATTACAAAACAATATGTAATAAGGGGAAACCCCTTTTATAAACTAAAGAAATTTACATAAAAACAATTTTGATGACTGCGTGAACAAGTGTGAAGGCCCAACTTTAATATGCTTAAGTTGGCATTAACAACTGGGCAAATAGGTACATGTAAATCATATATGTCAAACCATATTGTACTTAAGGAAATTTTTTGTAAAGTTTTCTGAATTTATCATTTGCTTAAGAAAAGTGAGAAACTGATCGGACTTTTCAAACGGAATCAAATATTTTTTGATTTTGTTTTTATGTTTTTAAATTCATTTGCCAGGCTTTTGGACAATAATCAAGCTTATGCATGTTATATGTATGTAGTTGGGCCTTAAGATTTTAAGAAGCAAAGAAGAAATTGAGCAGTCCGTAAGTATTAATGCAAAGTAGTTTATAACATCGATGTTGAAACATTGATGAATTGTATTTTTACCGATGTTTTTTAACATCGATGAATATTATCGAAAAATCGATATTTTTAAACAGCGATGTTGCATCCCTAAGTGTGCCATATATAGTAGAGAATTTTTTTTTAAACTTTTTCAATTTTTCCGGAAAATTGTGCATTTCCTGGGAAAAATTAACATTAAATTCATATATAGAGAGTAGTCTTACATAAGCGTAGTGTGGTCTCGATTCAGGGTGCTGACCACATGCATTTAAAGGCTGCTATGAAGAAGGAATCGCATACACATACGTGGTTCTTAGCTTTGTGGTTTCAGAAGATGTTAGTCATAAGAATAGTCTTATTTAACTAAATAAAATCACACATAAGTAATAATAGTTTCTGGCACTGCTCTACACCCTCCACCCCCTCCCCCTGTACTCAAATCATGTACTGTAATACATATTAGCGGAAAGATATGCAACTTTTAATAATTTCTATTTTGTATTGTAGCAGCACTATAAAAGCCTATGCTGGCTGTACCTAATTGCTTTATAAGGCTTCTATATGTGTAACCCATAACGTCAATATGTCAAATCCATACAACTATAACAAAAAAGTGACAGCTAGATTCCTAGTGCTACTACTTTGTGTAAATATACCTTAGTTTTTATTATATGAATGTATCTGAATTGGCTTTATAAAACCATCTATAGATGTTACACTGACAGAAAGCAATTTTTTTTTGCACCCCTGTGTAATCAACCGACCTATGCACTTTAGTCAGTCTAGGCATTTAAATCGCTAAAGCCCATTCATTTATTGAAGAATAGGGTGTAACAAAAATAGTAAACGGCTTAAAAAGTGGTCGAAAAACAAACAATAATAAAACGATTAGGCGCGAAATCCCTTAAGCAAGAAGTATAATCAATGGAATGGGATGATAAATAGTTGGTAGACCTGAAATCTGCAAGTTAGTGGAATAAAAAATAATATTTGCATTGTCAACAACAAAACACGTGTCCACAAACACAGGGATCCTATAATAACAAAGCAAACCAAATAAAAAACCAATGGTGAAAAAATGTGCATCAGATTTCATCGTGTGATCTGTTAGAACGTAAAAAACGCAATTTTTTCACGGCATCCACACCAACTTAATAGTCGTCGTTGGTCATATTGTTGGCAGTTATCGCATATTTGCCTCTGCTCAGTTAGGCCAGTTAAGATGTGCATAAAAACTATGTAGTTCATACTCTCTATGCCCGTGCATGTAGGATTTTTATTATACTTGATATCATTGTGTGTGCGTGTGTGTTTGAATTTGTGAGTTTTGTATGTGTTTGTAGGTATAAATGAATGTTTGTAAAAATGTGCAATATCACATGACAATATGCTGGACATATGCGGCAGTGTTGAAACATCATTTGCAAGTGATGAATAAAAAAGATGCATTCACTTGCATGCCTCCGGAACTTTTGCATAAACATTGGACAATGTACGTTTAACTTCAGTTGAATTGTTGTTGGTTGCTCCGTTGGTTTGTTTGTACCTTTGTCGTTCACACTTCATCCATTTGACTTGCACAAGATATACTACTAGAGCTACACACATGCACGCAAATTCATCCGATAGACATTGAGTTAGGAAACGTCGAGTTATTGAGAATATGGGGAATGGAACTTTTGAATTGTAAACGTTATCGCTGTATTATTTTGCAATACGTAGCTGTGAATGGAAGTTTTTGTCGTTGTTGTTTGCAAATTAATTCGTGATAGTAGAAAAAACTAAAAAACTGCCAATTGACTATGAAAATCATAATAAAAAAACGCTAACAACAAATTGTACTACACGTAAGACTACCAATTAGAATAGTGAAAAAACTGCTAAACAATAAGAGAATGAGATTTGATTTTCCCTTTTTTTTTATATGTGTCCAACAGGTGTCTCCGTACGTCCACAACAAATGAGTGGATAATTGGGGAAAATGTATTTGAAAATCTCAATATTTTTTCAACCAATTCGTCGCTCTGCTTTGCGGTAAAGACTCTATTTAAATTCCATCTTGTTTGCTATGAATTAAATGATTGTAAATCATAAAACGGATTCTAACACATTTTTTTTTTTTTTTGGAAATGTATAAAACAAAACAACTTAAGTATTTTATTTATTTCTGTATTTATAAGATATTTCTTCCGTGCGATTATAATTGCTTCTATTTGCGCTAAAAGAAGAGATTTAAAGAGAATCAATTATTATACTCACACCACCGTAGTTGGCGGTATTGCACTAAATATTGATTTAAGTCCGCATTGCACTAATACTAAATAAAACCGCAAAACTTAAAGTTAAAAATGCAAAAAAATTTGTGCGCTACCCTTATCTGTCCATACCACAAAAGTGGTAACGATATTATGCGTGTATGACCCATACAAATATTGGTTCTTTACCCACCTTTTAGTAAATCGATCGACTCAGAATTACGATGCCCATTAGGGTGGCAGCTAAATGTATGGAGCAATTTTTTTGTATTAATATTGATGTCTCCCGGGCGGAATATTGTGCCACATGGTCTAAAACTGTTGTGGAAAAAATTTCAGCCAAATCGGATAACTTTTACCCCTGCCCCTTTGAGGTCAAAGTTCAAATGATAAAAAAAAAAAATGTCCATACAAGCAAACAATTTTTTTTTCGATTTTTTTTTTAATATTAGTAAGCTTTATAAGCTTATTAACAACAAAAAATTTCATTTCGATCGGACAAGATTTTCAGTTTCAAAAGTGACTCTGAAAAAAAAATTTGAGACTTGTTAGGGGCTTATAGTGCATTTACACCTACGCCATAAACAGGTTATAAGTTGTTTATGATGATAAACTAGTTTGAGAAACTTGTTTATCCATACAAATTATAAACACGTTTGTAACTAGCTTTTGAGATAAACTAGTTACAAACAACCAGTTTTTGTTAATGCAACTCTGTTTTTCAAATTTTGTTCTGGCAATGCTGGTGATATTTGACATTTCCTTAAAAAATAAAAAAAATAAAGTAAAAAGAATTTACTTTTATCTGTAAAAAAAAAGCCAAAACAATAGTAAGAAAAATAAAATAAACAAAGAAAATGTTTAAAACAATTCTAAATTTATAAGAAATGTTAGTTTTTTTACATATTTTCTTTTAGATGGACAACGGAAATAAAAGGTTTGTTTTTATGTTCGTATGAATGTGCATCAACGTTTTTTTTTTTATTATTGGGGCTAAGAACTTGTCAAAGATAAACAACTTAACTGTCAAAAATGCTGATGTAAACGGTATAGTTTATGAAAGTAGTTTACGATCGTAAACTAGTTTGAAAATTACAAGTGTAAATGCACTATTACTCTAAAAAATTTTAAAAAAAGAATTTTTTTTAGTTTTGATAAGCACACATTAAAGATTTTTTGTTGCTCTTAATACCAGGTTTTTTAAATTTTTTTAAAAAATTTTTTTCGACATCGCATTTTTGTTCTAAATTTGGGTAAAAACTGGAAAAATGCAGTTTTTGGCCCTATTTAAGAGCATAATTACTAGGGTGCCAGCTAAATTTCAACTTTCGAAAAAAAAATTTTTTGCTTGTATGGAATTTTTTTTTTTTATCATTTGAACTTTGACCTCAAAGGGGCAGGGGTAAAAGTTATCCGATTTGGCTGAAATTTTTTCCACGTCAGTTTTAGACCATGTGGCACAATATTCCGCCCGGGAGATGTTGAAAATCCAAAGTTGAAATTTAGCTGGCACCCTAGTAATCATGCTCTTAAATAGGGCCATAAACTGCATTTTTCCAGTTTTTTACCCCAATTTAGAACAAAAATGCGATGTCGAAAAAATTTTTTTAAAAAAAATTTAAAAAACCTGGTATTAAGAGCAACAAAAAATCTTTAATGTGTGCTTATCAAAACTAAAAAAAAATTTTTTTTGAAAATTTTTTAGAGTAAGCCCCTAACAAGCCTCAAATTTTTTTTTCAGAGTCACTTTTGAAACTGAAAATCTTGTCCGATCGAAATGAAATTTTTTGTTGTTAATAAGCTTATAAAGCTTACTAATATAAAAAAAAAAAACAAAAAAATCGAAAAAAAAATTTTTTGCTTGTATGAAAATTTTTTTTTTATCATTTGAACTTTGACCTCAAAGGGGCAGGGGTAAAAGTTATCCGATTTGGCTGAATTTTTTTCCACATCAGTTTTAGACCATGTGGCACAATATTCCGCCCGGGAGATGTTGAAAATCCAAAGTTGAAATTTAGCTGCCACCCTAATGCCCATCCTTAAACTTTGTACACAAAGTACAGGGCTCAATTTTGAGGATAGTATGATGACATTTGGTTCATATGTCTTAGTTGTCATTTAAACAAAAATCGGGAAAAACGTTCCGAAAAGTTGACATAGATAGCCCCATACAAACTTCTTTCAGAATAGAGTATTGGTTCACCTAAACTATCTTATTATTAAGGATGAAACGATACCTCTAAGGTATCGATACTTTTACTCGATGTGGTATCGCTCGTAAAGTATCGATACCTACTCAAAACTACTTTAAAAACGTTCCTATTAGTGTTTTATTACTATACAATAAAATAAGAACTTCGACCTATTAGAATTTTTGTGCAAAACGATAAGTGTAAAGATTGAGACCACTTTTAGTTGCAACCTAGTAACAATTTCCTATCGAAAAATCTTTTTTATCTTAGGAAACAAAATTTTATAGAACGTTCAGGATAACAACCTTCATTCACCTTTTATTCCAGAAATCAACAATGTCACTTTGAATTTCAATAATTTCTCAAGCTCAAGGTCCGTTTATATAAAGAATATTTATTTAAAATTTATCCAATATTTCGCTATCTCAATGGATAGCATCTTCAGGGATTTTTTTGGTTTTTTATATTTAAAAAACATTTAAAAAAAAAGGAAATAACATTAAGAAGGTCAAAGAAATTAAGCTAAATAATTTATGTATTTTATTTTTAAATTGATAAATATATAATAAAGGGTGGTAAAACCATAATCCATGATGTTAATTGTGAGTCACACCTTAACGTCAAGTTTTTTCCGCAAATTACATTGACCTATCTTTGTTTCAGTATTTGACAACTTCGATTATTGAGAGGTACACAATTGAGCAGCGCGTTAAGATTAATAAAGCCTTTTACGAAAATCGGCGTTCAATCAAAATGCATTTACTGCACATCGTGATTTTTTTGGTCAGTATAATCGACCAAATGTTTCCACAATCGGGAGAATTGCGCGTAAATTTCAGCAAACCGGGTCTGTAGGAAATGGGAAAATATATGTGCATGCTCCCCAGTTAGTTCTGCGGCTGGCGGCGTCTTCGAAAATGAGGTCGGCCAAGCAATTATCGTGAATGGTGTTCGCTATCGCGGGATGATAACGGACTTCATATAGCCAGAAATTGAGGAAATGGACCTAGATGATATGTGGTTTATAGGTGTGGACCCGGGATTCAGGATTTCTAATTCGAAAAAGGGATCCCGGGACGGATGGGGATTTTTCGGGATTTACTCCATATTTATACTACTCATATATAAAAGCCAATTTTAAAATTCATATAATTATAATTTAATGTTAACGTATAAGAATTAAAACAAATTAATTCATGAAGAAAATTAAACTCATTACAAAATAAAACTGTTTAATGTATTCTTTTAAAGTAATATTGAAGTATTAAAACTTATATTTTAAAAAGATTCTTAAACAAATTAATGACGTCAGATAATTGATACCTTATTTAATCGCAAACATATGCTGCCGACGAAACCAATATTCGAATTCAACACTTCTGTGTGGTAAATAAATAGCTACATTTATGCTATATGACAATATTTAATTTATTTTATTTCAATTATATATATGCAAGTATTAATCTAATAAAATAAACTTATATGTGGCAAAAGACTTTTGGTAGAACCCCCTAAAGTTGTTAACACCTTTTTGCACAACTTGCATTTTGCGTGAGCAGTTCTATTATCATCCACTTAGAAAAAAGACCCACCATCTGATTTTGTTTTTTTCTGGTACATAATGCATTGCATGTAACATTTATTCACTTGTGGCTTTTTTTGTAACCAGTTAAAAATTAGATTCATGGCCAGTATGATTTAATATTGAATTTTAACTAAGCCCAAATCTCGGGATTTTTATATCAAACCCTGTGATTCGGGACTTAAGTTTATACAATAATTCCGGGTTTTCGGTATTCGGGTTTCTTGATACCGTTACTGCTGCTCCAGCTTTGGAAAATAATCAAAAATTTAAGATTAATTTCAATACCAAAGTTAAACGATTACTTTTGACCGATACCGAGTATTTTTTTACCGATACTACTTGGTACTCGGTTGCGTAGTATCGATTACAAAAATACTTGGTACTCATATAAAAGTATCGAATATGTACTTGTATTTACTCGTATCGTTTCATCCCTACTTATTATGCCTGTTTTTAGATTAAATTTGGTGTAAAAATATCATATTGCGACCAAAAGCATTTTACTGAATTTTATTAAAATTGGTCTCGAAAATTTGTCGGTATATACTGTGATGTAGGGTATCAAAAATTCAAGCTTGAACGACTTTCTTACTTGTTTTAATGTATATCTAGAGAACGACAAGAGCCAAGGTTTCGTAATTCGGTAGAAGGTTCTTGGTTATGAATGCACAACTTCTGACAAAATGTGGGCGGGATTGGGAAAGTGGGCGTGATACAAAATTGATTTATTTACGTCTAAAGAACGGCAAGAGATAATTTGTTCAAATTTGGTACACATAGCTGGGTGTATTGATAAACAACCTATTCGAAAATTGAGTGGGATTAGATAAGTTGGTGTGATACCTTTCGTACAAAGCCATTTCAGATTTCTGTATACTTATCTAGAGAACGGCAAGAGCCAAAGTTTCCAAATAAGGTGCACACAT
Organism: Pollenia angustigena; assembly: GCA_930367215.1. Classification (NCBI taxonomy): domain Eukaryota; kingdom Metazoa; phylum Arthropoda; class Insecta; order Diptera; family Polleniidae; genus Pollenia; species Pollenia angustigena. Next base: position 140,460,366 of record OV884056.1, on the reverse strand, counting down.
TATGGTGTTAAATACATAACATTCGTTTATAAAATTCGACTTAGCCAAATATATCAATCATACTTGGTACATTAGAATTCATTTCCGAAAAATGTTCATACATAAATTTATTAACGTTACATTTGCACTGCAAAGCTAGAAGATATAGTTTTAATAAATATTTTTGAAATCTAACAAACTAATTATTTAAAAAGATTTATATAAGCGTTGGAAAATTTACCAGATTTCTGTTTAAAAGGCCCTAAGCTACTGCCAAAAACTAACAAGGTAGAGTGATATATTCGCCTGTGCCGAATCTTTGATACCATCCACCGAAAGTTCACTTATTTCAGGAGTGAAATCTACATGATATCCTTTTTGTTTATTAATTTATATTCATAAGAACAGACATCAGCATTAAAATTGGTTGCGGCTTAGACATATATTAAATTATTGACCGACAATCAGAAAGTTGTATACTTTTTTTTTTAGCAATTTCAACTAGCTTGAGTAAAATATCATGATTTGTAACAGTTTCTGCCGGGTCACACACGTCAAGTTTGACTCGTCAAGTCTTAAGTTTTTAGGAGAGAGGGGAAAAGATATGGCATTCTCTTTTCCCTTCTCTCCTAAAAGCTTAAGACTTGACGAGTCAAACTTGACGTGTGTGAACCGGTACTTTAAGCCGAACTTAAATGATGTTCAGGAGGGAAATTTATACTGGAGCCATGAACCAATCATCCCAAAATCCTGCAGGCAGAGTGATGTCTGGTATTAAAAACATAACTTTCAATAAATTTCGAAACAGCGGTGAAATGAGTTTAAGCGTTGACAATATGAAAAAATTTATAAATTGGATCAATAAGAACAATATTTTAAATGAATACCAAGCGGGTTTCAGGAAGCAATATTCTACCATCGACAATATTTTCAACCTTATCAATATTGTTCATTTAAACAAATTAAACGGCAAATATACCTATGCGTTCTTCGTCGATTTTTCATGCGCATTTGATTCGATTCCCAGGAATTCTTTGTTTTACAAATTATCTTGTATGGGATTGTCCTCAAAATTAATAAGATTACCTCAGCACTCATATGATAAGACTACTAGCAAGATATTGTTTGGAAATACGTTCTCTGATTCCTTTGACGTTAAGCTGGGTGTCAAGCAAGGGTGCATAGTAAGCCCAATACTGTTTGCGCTATACTTAAATGACCTTGCCAATATACTCCTTGGTGGAATAAGTGTTGACAACATCGAGATAAAAATTTTGCTTTATGCTGACGACATTGTCATACTATCTGACTCGCCGCGTGGTCTGCAAACTATGATTGACTCTCTTTATGTGTACTGTAACTTATGGCATCTAAAAGTCAATCTGACGAAATCCAAAATAGTTGTTTTTCGCAGCGGTACAAGGTAACCTGAAACCCTAACCTGGTTTTTTGGGGAAAATGTGGTGGAAATTGTAAATTCATATAAATCAAGCAAATTATCCACATCAAAAATGGCTTTGTGTTCTTCGTGGTCTAAATACATAAACCACCCTAAAATATCTTATACAAATAAACTTAAAATCTTTAGTGCTGCTTCGCGTTCTATCATGTTTTACGGTGCCCAAATATGGGGCTACAAAAAATACGACATAGTTGAAAAACTGCTTCGTTATTTCATTAAAAAAATGTTAATTTTATCTAACAATACATCAAACTACATGCTTTTATTAGAAACCGGATTAAACCCTTTATATGTCGATACATTTAATCTGCATTTTAATTATATAAACAAAGTACTGAATATGCCTTTTAGTAGATTACCTCGTCAACTTGCGGAAAAACTAATTGATAAACAAACTTGTTGGGCTGAAGATTGGACGAACTTGTGTAGTAAAATTAACTTTGTTCCGGCAAATGCTTCCGATATACTCAGCAAACACTGCAAGTCAATTCTTCCCCTCGTTGTTTCTTATGAAAAGCAAGACTTAATCACTGCAGCAAGAAATTCTCAATTCCACGACTTATACTCACAGTTAAATTACACTCCATTGCAAATTGCTATCTCTAATCTATCATCTCGTGCTATAAGTATCCTAATAAGAGCAAGAGGAGGTCTGCTAGACATAAATTCTAGACCTTTCAGAAGTACAACGGTCGGTTTATGTACACTTTTTAACCTCGATGCTACAGAAAACACACTTAATTTTATTGGCATTTGTCCTATTTTTAACGGATACAGACGTAAATACTTCAACAACAAAAATCCTAAACTTATCAGAAGTCTTAAGCATCCTTAATGGTCAGTCCTGTAATTATAACAGTCTTGTGAATTATTTAGACTCCTGTTTAAAATACAGAACACTGTTACTTCATGAATTTGTATAGCTTTAGATCAGTGACGGGCACATTTGCAAATCCTATGTACGCGTGCATAGGAATAAAAGTGCTGCTTGTGCGACGTCGACACATGTACACTATAACCCAGCGGGAAAAAGAAGGAGTACGGAGGCCTTCTCGCTCCATTCCATACTCATATCTTTTTTCCGCGCGTTGTCATTGCGGAGAAGGCCTTCCGCTTTCCTTTCTTCCCCAGAGCTTCCTAAAGGCCTTCAAATAAATGGCTCTTAGAAGGCTTTCCAGAGAATGACTGTCAAAAGGCCTTAGCAAAAAGGTTATCTTGAAGGGTTTTTAAGAAAGGTATATTAAAAGGCCTTTCAATTAATGGCTCTTAAAAGGTCTTTCAGACCATCCTTCTACAAATGCATTAAAGGTCATATTGAAGGGCTAAGACTGAATAGGTTTCATGTACATATCAGATCTCCAATATAGAAAATGAACACTTAACTTTTTATATATGTATACCTATTTTAGAAACGTGTTTATATATTTTATTAAACTTATAGCCTGTTCGTCGATTTCGAACGTTAACGTTCGCATAGAAAATTATATTCAAAACAAAAACAAAATTCGAAAATTTGTTTTTGTTTTAAATGTAATTTTCTATGCGAACGTTAACGTTCGAAATCGACGAACAGGCTGTTATTGTAGTTTAATAAAACATGTGATACATATTTTTTTATTAAAATAATCAAATTTGCTAAATATTGTACAATAGATTGCAAATAAAAGTTTATAATAAAATAAAACTTTTAAGCACAAGTACCTATGTACATATGTATCTTCCTTAATGAACAAAACTCAACTAAAACGATTTACATTATTGTTATACCCACACCACAATAGTGGAGAGGGTATTATGCATTTGTGCTGATGTGTGTAACGCCTTAAAATATTGGTCCTAGACCCACCTTAAAGTATACCGATCGTCTTAGAATCACTGTCTGAGTCGAACTAACGATGTCCGTCCGGCTGGCTGGCAGGCTGGCTGGCTGCCAATGTAACCTTGTGCGCAAAGTACAGGTCGCAATTTTGGAGATGATGATGAAATTTGGGTCGTAGGTTCTTATTGGTACAAGGACCAAACCTATTGAAAATGGGCCGAACCGTAGGACCACGAAGGAAGATAGGGGGAAATTTCTTCCTCTCAGAAACTATCAAACCGATTTAAATGAAATTAAAAACATAGATAGAACCTTGTCTATATAGACACAAAATGTATGCATTTTTTAAAAAATAGGACCACGAGGGGAGATAGGGGCAATTTCTGCCTCTCAAACCGATTTTAATGAAATTCAAAACATAGATAGATCCATATCCATAGGGACACATTAGCTATACAGTTTTTAAAAAATAGGACCACAAGGGGAGCCAGGGGGCAATTTCTGCCTCTCACAAACTTTCAAACCGATTTTCATGAAGTTTATAAACATAAATAAATCTATATTTATATGAACACATAAGCATGATGTGTTTTTAGATACTGTGGTGTAGGGTGTCATATGGTCGGGCTTGACCGACGATACTTTCTTACTTGTTTTTATTTTGTATTTTAATATGCACCTACTTTGTTTCTTTGTTTTTATAACGGGATCTTAATTCTTTCGCTTTGGCGAGGTTTTATGACACTGTTTTTTGAATATGTTTGTTTTTTCTTTAATTTTTGACAGTAGCTTAAGCTAGCTTATGCATATTATAGTTGGGCCTTAAAAGTACCATATTTTGCCACTTCTCAGGTTTGTCTTCGTAGTAGATAGTTTGGTATCAAGAGTTTTACATTTTTTAATTTTTTTATTTATTTTTTATTTATTTAATAGATATATTATACATATTTTACAAAAATTAAACTAAATATATTTACAAAATTCATTTGACTATAGATAAATATCTATAACTGGCTTAACTTTGTAGTTGTGAGCTAGGTTGGCAAAATAATTGCTGTTAAAATACATGAGAAAAATAATTAAGAACTACATTACACAAATGTTATTATTTTAGGGTATCATCTAAAGCAGTGAATGGCACACACATACTATCATATTTATGCTTCTGTTGACGTAATAACAAGAAAGCAACAGCCGAACGTACATTGTCACAGCCACACAAAGAAATTTCCCAGCGGGAGAAGTGGCAAAATATGGTACTTTTAAGGCCCAACTATAATATGCATAAGCTAGCTTAAGCTACTGTCAAAAATTAAAGAAAAAACAAACATATTCAAAAAACAGTGTCATAAAACTTAAAAAAAGTTTCCTAAAGCTCAATATGGCTTGACACATATGATTCGTACATTTGTTTAAGCTAGCTCATTCGCATTATGGTAAATCTAGCGATTTTCCAACACGTATAGCAGGATTCTTGCAATTTTCGCTCAACCAAAAACAAGCTGTATAATATGGTATTACTTATTTATTGTTAAGAATACCAAAAAGTGAAATATCCTAAATTTCTTCCCTAGAATTCGTACCCCCTAAGCAGCAGCGTGAATGAGAATTACAAATACTCAAGTATTATTTGCAAATTGCGACGACATCAAAGCTTAGACCAGATACCAAAAAAAAACTTCTTGCGAAAAAAAATATTTGGTTTTATTTTTGTCTTTACCTACTCACAACTAAATACCGTGTTGGGGAGAAAAGCCAACCAGTTGTAGTCGGGAATGTAAGAAAAGATAAATTATTGTTGGTATTTTGTCTAAGCTTTGATATCGTTGCAAATAAGGTTTAAGTGTTTGTTATTCTGTTTCACTCTGCAGTTTTATATGCATCATATCTTAAGCTTTACTAAAGACTTTAACCCTTATGTGTGCGGCAAAAAAAAACCTCTTAATAAGCGGCAATGAACCCGGGTACCTACATATATAAATAAGAAACATTTTTGCACTAAATATCTATTTAAAACACTCACCCTTATTCTGCGTTTCGATTCGGATCGTAAATTTCTCAGTTTGGCAACTTTGGTATTCTGCGTTCCGTTCCCCGTATGTATTCTGCGTTACGATCGTAGCTAAGTTTTTTCAAGTTGTTTATTTACTAACGGAAAGTTTTTCGATTTTTGTTTTTGTAGTTTAAGAAGTGTATAATTAAATAAAATACAGTGGTTCAAACGTATAATTGGACACTAGGTATGCAATTATTCAAATGCCAATTTTTATTACCGTTCTCCAAAAGTCAGAATCTTTTAACAAGTACTCCTTACAAAATTTCACCCGTGCAATTTTATTTTTTTGACTTATATAGGGTTTTTTTCTGACTATTCGCCCATGGAAATCATTCTTCCTTAACACGTTCCGAATGGTCTCGGCACAAACGTCTTTTTTCAAATCCGTTTGCACCATATTCTTTAATTCATTCGCCGTTGTGAATGGTTTTGTTTTTATTTCCATCAAAATCCGCCGCTCATCATGATCATTTAATTTTTTTCCTTGACCAACACGACTTTTATTTTCGACTTGAAACTTTTGTTTATACCTTTTAATGATAGCATGAACTGTAGACGGGCATCGATCAACAATTTCACCGATTTCACGCACTGATTTACCCTCTCCATGTAGTCTTATAACTAAGTGCCGTGTTTCCAAAGTTGTTTGTTTTTTTCTTTGATCCATTGCAAATTTGATATGCCCTGTTAATATGTACTACACTTGCATAATGATTCATCATTTGCATTAGAATAAACAAGAACCAATTCAGCAGAAAAAAATAACGGTCCAAAAAACCGTTTTACAACAATAACTCGTTATCTAAATTACGTGTCCAATTATACGTTTGACATGAAATTTATTGGTTTTGTTTTCTTTCTTATTTTTAAAAATGTTTTTGAATAAAACATGTTAAGTATTATACATTGTTTTAAAAGTTTTTTAATAATCTATAACTCTGTATCGAAGTTTTTTAAAATTATTCTCATTACAGTAAAAAAATCAGTTTTTGAATAGTCGCATACATAGTGTCCAATTGCACGTTTGAGCCACTGTAGTTCTGTCTGCGTGTGCAAAATGTTGCAAAATGTTGTCTGCGTACTCCAAATCTCTTGCGGCGAGAGAGCCAAAAAGAGAATTTTATGGCAGGTGGAAGTTAGAGAACTTGCAAAATGTTGCTGGAGAAATTTCCGCTTGCAAAATTTTGCAACTAGTTTGAACAGCTGTTTTTATTTACTGTTTGAATGAAATAATTTTTGTGAAATGAAAATAAAAATTGAAATTTAACAATGGCAGAGGTAAGTAGTTAGAATTGTATTGATTTTTAACGTTTATAATAAATTATAATAAACAAAACATTTTACTTCATGCTAGAAACGTCCAAATATACAGTGCGACTGTGGCGTAAGTGAATTGGAGGTGGCAGAGCCGATAAAACCAGCAGAACTTTATGGAACAAACTTTGCAATTAAAGAGGCGAGTATTTGGAATTGTGTTATATGTTATTAACAGTACTTTATTTCGATGCTTGAATCCTCCAAAGAAACAGTGCGTTCGTCGTGGAAACAGTGACATGAGGAAGCACATAATAGTTACTGCAATGATGGTGCTGGATTCTTCGTTGTCCGAGAGTGAAGAAGATGATTCAGAGCCAGTTTTAAGTATACTACTAAATGAATGCATAGGAAATGATATATATTCCCGTCTAAAGCCTTTTCTTATGAAGCAAAAAGAAAGAAATTGTGTTATGCTGTATATGGAAGAAATAGTGCCCAAGTACAGCGAAGAGGAATTTCGAAGACATTTCCGGATATCGAGGCAACTGTTTGAAAACCGGTTTTCAAACTGGGAAATGTTTCAAAAAATGCGTTGCGACAAAAGGCTACCCGAAAGTGCTCACATGTTGGTATTTTTATGGTTTAGCTGGGCACGAGGCATGCAGCTTTAGAGATGGATCAGATCGCATTGACATGAGTCTATTTGCAGTACGTGCAATAATGGAAAGAGCGTCAATGTTTCTTAGTTCCCTTAGTCCGGAAGTCATACGATGGCCAAGCGAACAAAAAAAGGAAATGTCAAGTCAATTTTCGCCGATAAATGATTATTTCCAAAGGCTATAGGTAGGTGTCATGACTGATATACACATAACCAAAAATAATGAATATACTAAACAATATCTTCATTTAGGATGCATTGATAGTACGCACATAGTCATCGATCCTCCGTCTACTTCTAAAGACGACTATATCGACCGGAAAAAAATACAACAATTTGTATGCAAGGAATCTGTGACGAAAACAGAAAATTTATAAACATTTTTGTTGGATACCACGGGTCGTGTAACGACAGTTGCGTGTTGAAGAACTCACCTATCTATGAAAAGCTACCATCGTATTGTAAAGGTAAAAGTGATTATAAAAGTTTAAGCATTATTATTTTAGCTTTTTTATGCTTTCAGGTTATTATTTACTGGGGGATTTTGGTTACCCATGCAATAAATATTGGATAACTCCATACAAAGACAACGGACATCTGACAAGAGCTCAGATACAGTTTAATATAAAACTAACCTCTGGTCGTGTCCGTATCGAACTACGTTCGGTATTTTAAAACAGAGGCTTAGACAGTTGTACTACTGCAAATTACGAGGAATTAAAAAATTATTCCACTTCATTAGCGCGTGTTGTGTTTTACACAACATTGCAAGTGAAGATGACCTAAATTTTACATCCTAGATATCCCCAGATGTTGATGAAGAATTTCTAAATCATGACCAGTAGCCCGTTTTTGTATTTCTCACATCGTAAAACTTTTCGCATGAAACGTGTGAATTGCAACAAAAATAGTGTGAAATGAAACAAAAAATGGTTTTTCTCACACAAGTGTTTCTGTATCTTTTCTTTGCGAGAATTATCTGTCAATTAAATAATTTTCCAGCATTTATTAGAAGGATATGAGAAAAAGTGTTTCTGTAACAATATTTTTCGAAAAGTTTCTTACAAGAACCGTCAAAATTAGTCGCATTTGAAATTGGTGCGAGAAAAACAAAATGTGGATATTTTAAATTAAAAATATGTTTACATCCTATTTTTTTTAAATAAATAAAAAATGTATGGAATTTAAATGATGAATGCATAATTTATATGATGAAAAAATCGTATTTTTTGTTTTAAAAATCGTGCAATTTAAAATATATTTTAAACAAATTTGTTTCGACTTTTATGTAAACATAATCAAACAAAAACAAAGTTAAAGTTCATGGGTATTTAAAAATTTCTTTAAATTTATATTTCTTTTGTTAAGCTGAAGGATTATTTTTTACAAAATTATTTATTTTCTTTAATCCGATAACAATTTAAAATTGTTGTTTTTCCCTGGAGAAGTCACACAAAGGCATGAGAAAATATCATATCGAGCCCTAACAGCGAAAATAGTGTAAGCGACATGATTTTCAATTTTCGTTTTTTTTTTGATAAATTACTTTATTGGCAACACTTGCATCATCTCCTAAAATATCAAGATCATATAATGTATTGTTACGATTTTATAGCCAAAACAATTTTAGTGTAAGCGACAAATTTCATACAAAATTTAATATGTAATAAAACAAAAAAGCTCTCTCCTGTAAAATTTGATTTTTGGCGCTTACATTATTTTCGCTGTTAGGGCTCGATATTAAACAAAAAATAAAATAAATATTTTTACAAAAGAAAAAAGAAACCAAGCTTAATAAAATAAACCAAGGCGAATTCATACAAGGTGGTCTTATTTTGAAAACGTTTTACAACACTGTAAAATATTTTAACGTTGTGTCAAAAATTCAAACAAATATTTGGTTTTGTTTTTATATTAAATTGTGTTTTTTTTTAAATGTTATAACTTAAAAAAGTTTTAAATTTCACAATTTTAATCGAAAATTATAGAATTTAGTTAAGATTCTCCGGAACCAACAGGACGGTATACCATTTTGACACAGCTGTTGCTTACGTAGCAAGATAAGTTCACCTGGTGTAAATTCGCCTTGAAAATAAACATACATCCTTTTTTAAAATAGATATATATTTACAAAAACCGAGATCAAAATGGAAAATTTTTAAATTAAATAACAGTATTATAAAACTTCTGGGTTTTTATGGAATTGATACTGACAACGTTGTTTTATATTTTTATTGTATGTAGTCCGAAATAGTATATTACTGAAATTTAACTATTTCGGTTTACAAATGCACTGAAAGAATTTTCTTCGCAATACCAATGAATTTTGCCATTAATCCCATGAAAAATTGCATTAAAAAGGAACCTATGCAGCGCTTCGTTGGATCACAGAAACCTGTTTCATTAAAAGGATTTAATGAAACATTACATTAGATATATGAATATTATTCATTGGATGAATACTTTCAATAAAGTAAAAAAAACTTTTTTTTATTATTTTTTTGAATTATTTTTTTATTTTTTCTTATTTTATTTTTTATTTTTTTTTCTGTCTCTGGCGGGATTCGATCGCGCAACCTCGGTGCTGATAGACAAGCTCACTACCAGCTAGTCTACCGGGGCAGTGTAATTTTTGGATAAAAAAACTATGTTTTGTACTCCATTAAGAGCGTAAATATTAGATTAAATAGTCCATAATAACAATAACAACGTTGATTGAAAGTTTTTGTTTCATTACTATAATGACATTTTTATTGTCATAATGAAAATTTAAATTTATGAAGGCAATTATTGAAATATGTTGCTTTTATAAAAAATTTTTTGATTTCATAAATTGAATGGCATTCATGTAACATTAGATGTATGAAATTATTAAATCTTACATTTTTTAATTAACAATTAAACATTTTTTTAAGAAAACTATAATTTTTTATTAATTTATGAATATAGTTATGTTTGTATATTGTTTTTTTATGTTCCCAATTAAAATTTTTTGTTTAACTTGGACAAACTTAAGTTTTCATATATCCAATGAAAATTTTTAACGTAATTACGAAATCCAATGAAGCGATTATAACTATTATATTCCATTTAGACAATGAAAATTTTCATTTACCCAAGGAAATTTTTTTTATGAAAATGATTCATTAAATATATGAAGCATTTTTCTTTCAGTGTGGCTGAGATATAAATCTTTAATTTACCTATTCCTATAATCTTTTTCTTTTTTACCTGACATAGACTTAAGGTACGTTCAGACTGAAAAAATATTTGATAGCAAACATCAAATATTTAACTAACGTAGTCTGAACACAAAATATTTTTGAGTGTCAAATAAAATAACAATGTGAACATAATGCAGTGATGTCAATTATGATTGTGATGGTGAGATTACTCTTATCTCTTACATGCCCAGCGGGCGAAATATGCGGTTGCGAGGCCTATTGCGAGGCCTTATTAAAGACCTTTTCTAAGGGTCATCTATGTTCGATTAAATTGTTGGGAATCAGGTTAGGTATTAAAACTTACAAAACATTTTCATGAAAGGACGATGCAAACACCAGGGCCAGCATTATGCGAGGAAATATAGTTCATGCTTTCCATTCATTTTTCATCAGACCATTTAAAGTTAACTTACATTTATTGCTATGAAGACTTAAAAGCAATAAATAATAATACAATTATCGAAAAATGTTGAGTTATGGACAGACACAATCAGTTATTATTTAAATAAATTTAATTTGGAACCTCAGAAACTTTGCTTATTTTTTGGAAAAATTGCGCAGTTCACAATATTTGAAGTCTTTTTACAACCTAATACAATTCTTTCCAATATTTTTCGTTTTTTGCTCAACATACCTTTGCGAATTCTAACAATGAAAATTCATTTGCTCATACTAATGCAAATATTAAGTTTAAAAATATTCTGTAAGTATTTACCACCATTATAAAAAGAGAAGATTTTACTAGCCTATAATAAATACTTTTATTTACCAATAATATCTTCTAAATTTTTTTTTTTTTTTTTTTTTTTTTTTTTTATATTTTATTTATTTTATTTTATTTATTTAATTTTAAGTTTTACAATCCAATACAAAGATTAAATCTTATATTAAGTACTGGATAATATACTGGGTATACAAAAGGTGGTTACACATAAAAAAGTATAAAACTATAAAAAAATTTAATTTATAAAAAATACAATTTTTGAGTTAAATATAAAACTTTGAAAAACTTTTAAAAAACTTTTAAAAAAATATAAAAAAATAAAATACATTAAAAATGACTAAAATAACAAAGTTATAAATAAATAAAAGAATTTTGTTATTTAAAACATTTTACACTTGCCTTAAATGTTTAAATATTTCAGTTTTGAATTGCGTTGCATTGTTTATTTTTTGCAAACGAAAGGGTAATTTATTCCAAATTTTAATGGCATTTATATAGAAATGTTGATCAGATATATGAGTTCTGTGTCTAAGTTGCTTAATACGGTTTCCTCTAGTTGATCTAAGAAAAGTGATTTTGTTAAAAAGATATTGCGGACTTTGCAAATATATAATCTTGTGTAAGTACAATAACAATTTACATTTCAAAAGATTCTCAAAAGATACATCAAATATTTGCTGTGTATAAAAAGATATTCTATCGAGTCGTCTTAAGCCAAATACGTATCTGGCTATGTTATTGTATGCTACTTTGAGTTTTTTCAAACTGGTAGAATCACAATTTATAAAAAGTTCGCATCCATATAGCAGAGTCGGAATTAAATATGTTTTCGCAAGCAGCATTCGAATATTCTGTGGTATGAACCATTGCGTACACCATAAATTTCTTAACATCGCATACAACCTTCCCGTAATTACATTAATATGATCACTCCAATCAAGATGATTGTTAAAAGTGATACCAAAGTTTTTAACCGATTCGACTACGGTAATTTTTGAGTCTCCCAGAACCAAATCAGGAAAACAAACATTATTCTGAGTCTTCTTGGTAATAAGTAGACATTTCGACTTTTTCGGATTAAGACATAAACCGTTAGTTGTAGCCCAGTCATATATTCGCTTTAGATCAATATTTATTTTGCGGGTGCAATCGTCAATTTCCGTTGCTTTGCAACTAATGTATAGTCAGCATTCATATGTACATTGCAATATCCTAGTTGTTCTGGAAGATCGTTTGAGTAGATTGAGTACAACAAAGGACCTAAGATGGAACCTTGCGGTACACCTCTAGTTAACTCAATTTTATTCGAAATCAAATTCCCATAAAAAACAGATTGAGATCTACCAGTTAGATATGATCGCATTAATTTCGTTGCCGAGGAGGAAAATTGGAAGCTATTTCTTAATTTAAATGTAAGAATTTCAGTATTGACGGAATCGAATGCCTTCGAGTGATCAAGAAGAATTAAAAAAGTTATTTGCTTAGTATAAATTTTTGACCTAATTTCCTCGGTTACATCAATTAGTGCGGAGACACAACTATGCTGAGGACGGAAACCGGACTGCCTAGCAGTAAGCATGTTATTATCATGCATAAATTTACTTCGACAAATATGGGAGAATAGCTATTGGACGAAAATCGTCCTTAGTTTTTGGTATTGGGATAACTTTTGCATGTTTCCAGAGCGTAGGGAAAATTGATGTAGTAAGAATCATGTTGAAGAGATTGGTTATATAAGGTAGAATCACCGGAAGTACTATTCTTACGAATTTGGGATCTGTTCCGTCAAAGCTCGTTGCATTTGATTTAATACTAAGAAGGTTTTCCAATACATCAGCCTGCGTTACACAACTAAAAGTAAATCCAAAAGAGTTATGGGTATCAGGAAAACTCCTAAGGTTAGTAATATCGGCCGATGGGGCAGGTAGTACTGCGAATTTCTGATTAAGTTCATTGACATCTACATCTCTACTACACACATGGGTATCATTTACTAGGCCAATATTTCGTATTTCCTTCCACTTACTTTTACTATCTAAGCAGTTTGAAAATTTTGTGTTAAAAAAAGAAGATTTTGCTGTTCTTATTTCAGCAGTAACCCTATTACGTAAAGAACGAAAAGATGCCAAAAGCTCAGGAGTTTTAAACCTTTTCCATCTTGTATATGCTAAGTTTCTACTTTCAATAAGACTTTGTATATTAGGCGTAAACCAAGGGTTGGTAATTGATTTTCTTCTTATTGTCTTTAAAGGAACAAATTCTTCAAATAACTGTGTAAGATTTGACTGTATAAAATTAAGTTTTTCGTCAACAGTTTCCATATAAAAGATGCAGTCCCAATCAATTCGAAGGAGTTGCTCATTTAATGATTGTGTATTTATGTTCTTAAAATCTCTATAGCTATAATTTTCATCTAGTTTGTTAGGTACAAAGTTATAACAAGTGAAAATCAGATCATGTTTTGAAAAAACCGGTGCTGATATTTGATCAAACGTAAGAATTTTCGATAAAGAATTGGTAAAAAATACATCCAGAAGAGAATTAGCACTATGTGTATAGTGTGTTGGTAAAGTACTGTTAACAGGATACAGTCCAATGCATTTCATTTCATTTGTAAAAGTAGATTCCACTATGATGTTGTCATTAAAATCACCCGATATAATTATATTTGTAAAGCCAACAGTTATATGAGACAATGTTGAAAAGAAGTCTTCAAACTTTACTCCCCTATGAGGTCTATAGACATTACCAATCAACATTTTCTCATTACCACTTTGTAGTTCCAAAAATATGAATTCTATCTTGTCACCTATTTTAGATTTTGTGTGTAATTTACATTTAAAACAATTTTTGACGTATATCGCTACACCACCTGCTTTTTTCCACTGTTCCTGTCATTTCTGAAAAGCTTATAACCGCGTAAGCTATAACAATTGTCTTTGACCTTAGGTATAAACCAAGTTTCAGAGACGCATATTATATCAACATTAGAAGACTCAAATATATAACGAAACTCATCTATTTCACAAAGCAAACTTTGAGCGTTTATGTGAACAATATTTAGGCCCTTATTAAGTTTAGTAAAAATACGAACCATATTGTGTGTATTAAATTTGGAATTTACCCTGTTATCAGATAAATTTATCATAATGTTTTACAAAAATAGCAACGCAAAAAATATTTTTGTTTGAGGCAAGTTTAAAGATTTTCGATTTGATATTGATTCTAAATTTGACATTAAAAGAATTTGTACAACATAAGCACAATTTGGTAAAAAAGTAAAATAGTATACTATAAAATATAAAACAGTACAATGATGAAAATGATTGATTATTCTTCATGTTGCGGACGAAATAAATTAAAAATATCATTAATGCTTTCCATTGGAGTTGGTTGATCAGAACGATTAACCTTGACAAATACAATACCATGTCTAGTGTAGACAGATGCAACTTTATTATCTTTCTATAAACGCACAGCTTCAACATAGATTTTAAAATTTTTTGGAGTTAAATTTTCCTTAACATTGAAGACAACATCAGAATTAAATCCAATATCAAATAGTGTTAACGGACCTTCTCGCGTTTGCATTAAATTTGAAATTGATTTTAGTACAAAATTTCTATCATATGGCTTTTTAAGCCTAACGATAATAGCAGGATCAGCGTTGTTAACCCCCACTTTAGTTTTTTTAAGCGAAAAATAGATTGCACTGGTGGTGGTTTAATTTTTATAGCATTGCATAATTTATTAAAAATATCGTTAACATCGTCGTTTTCATATAGAGGTACTCCATTAATACGTAAATCAGTTGCAACAGTTACATTTTCTTGTTTAGCTAATTCTTTTTTTATTTCATCAGCTTCTTTCCTTAGACTTAATACATCTGCCGCGAATGTTTCTAATTCACGTACTCTTTCTTTGACACCATTTATTTCTCTTTTAATCTCATCAAAGGTTTTATCAACTCTTTCTATAATTCTTATCTCACTGTTTTTTACTAGCTCGCATAAATCAGAAAAACGTTTATTTATGTATTCGTTTTGTTTATTCATTTTCTCATCTAACCATTGCAATGAAAGTGAAGGAGAATCAGTACCCAGTACTTTTGATGGATTGTTTGCCAAATTATCCATTTCAGCTTCATTCGCATTTCTTTTTTATGTTTGGCGCGTATTAATAGACATAATGTTGTTGAAGCTTTCTCTTAATTTTCTATTTAACTAAAGAGCTTGTTTTTTAATTTTTCGTTGTTTTTATTATTTTAATCTATACTTGTTGTTTGTGTTTTTTTTTTATTTAGTTCTTTTTTGTTTGTTTCGTATTTTTTTTTTTTTTTTTTTTTAACACGACACTTGCACTGCAAGTCTTGCACTTGTTGTTAGTGTTTGTTAATAAAGATTTTTTGTTCAAGATTTGTTTATATTAAAATACTTGTTATTTTTCATTTATTTTTCTTTGATTTAATTTTGTTAATTGTTTATATTTTTGTAACAAAATTACCACGGGTGTGAAGTGATTATTTAACTAACAACCACAATAAAAAAAAAAATGTAATAAATATATTTTATATTATTAATTACAAATAAATAAACGGAGACTAAAAAAAAACACGTCCGACTATTTCTTCTTTTGAGTTCAATAATTTATATTGCAGTTTCGTAACAACAAAACATTTTTTAGGTTTGCGGATGTTAATTTATTGCGTTGTTTTGAGCAAATGTATTTCAAATCGGAAAATATTTGTTCGCAAAGATATGTTGAGGAGAAAAGCGACAAACATTTGAAGGAATTTTTTTTTAATATAGGATATAGCGCCCTGTCTAAATTTTTCCAGAACTCAATAATATTTTCCCTGTCTGGAGGATTAATTTCGCTCCTAAGTATGATTAGTTCCGACTGGATGCTGAATTCATAACTCGCAATGTCGCACTTAAAGGGATTTTGGAATATGTTAAGTAGTGGTTTTATATCCTCAAAATCTTGAAAACGATCTTGAAATTTGTAAAAAAGTTTTCAAAAATTGCCAAATACTCAGATTTTTTCAAATATTTCTCCTTGTCATAAATAAGCAAAGTTTTAGGAAAGTTGGAAAAATCTTCATTATTTATTTCATTTGTTAATAAAAATAATTTGGTTTTAAAATTAAAAACAATCGTATATATGTCACTTAAATTGTTTCCCTTTCCTTGTAGTTCCAAATTTAGCTCATTTAAAATACTGCTTGTATCCGCCAGAAACGCAAGGTCTAAAATGAACTCATAATCATTCAACTGTATTAATTCACATTCGTCTAAATTTTCAGTTTCCCAAAAACGCAACACCTCTTTTCTAAGATCGAATAACCTGTTTAGACAATCACCCCGACTAAGCCAACGAACTTCCGTAAACATTTTTAAGTCGTGGTGATTGGCGTTTACGTTTTTAAGAAAACTTACAAATTTTCTGTGCGTTAATGAATGATGACCCCCCCGTATTCTATTGATTATCCGCTCTGCAGTCTTAATAGCGGCATGATCACTTATAAATTTTGAGGCAAGCATGGACTGATGAATTATGCAATGGAAAGCATGTACATCAATTCCATTTTGCTTAAGCTGTCCTACGAAACCTTCATACTTCCCGGCCATAACGTTTGCACCATCCGTGCAAACTCCTGCTAATTTTGAAGCTTGTGTAACAGATATCAGGTTTTCAAAGACTACGTCATATAATACCTTACCTGTTACATTTCCGTAAAACGTTTCAAGTGAGTACATAGTTTCAAAAACATTGTACTCACTATCTATGCATCGAACACAAATGACCAATTGGCAAAGATCATTAATGTCGGTGCTTTCGTCGAGGCAAAAAGAAAAATATTCACAATTTTTTAACTTTTCCCTAATCACAGATTGTATATGTGCAGCTAAAATTGATGTGCGCTTGACGACACTATTTCGGCTCATGGGAAGCGTTTTTATTACGCTGCAATCGATTTTCAGTTTTTCCGAAACTGCATTGAAAAGCTTTTTTATAAATGCCCCATCGGAAAATGGTCTTCCCTGTTTTACTATTTCCAAAGTTAGTAAATTTGATATTTCTATTTTTAACTCTTCTATCCTATCTTCATGCTCTTCTTCTTGTGATACCCAATTTTTAAAGCTATCCAAATAAACCTTTTTTTTAATCTTATATTGGTTTTCCCTTTCTTTTACTTCATATTGTTTAATATCATTATGGAAATGATCATAATGCCTTTTCAAAGTATACAATCTCTTAAGTTCAAATGTTTTAGAACATAAGAGACATTGAAAATAATTAAATGCATTTTTTATCATAAAATATTTTTTATATGGCATCATTTATCTTTTTTTTAATAAACTCATCCGCTTGCACGTCCGTTATCGCTGTCTACAAGACTATTAAATGAAATTCTAATTTGAAGTTTACAGGTATACACAATTGTACATAGAAATGGATTTCCCTGGTCTATTTATTCAAAAATAAAATGAATTACATGAGAATTATAACGTGAAAAAGTTATTTTAGTAAAAAGTTAGGGTATTCATAGTGGTAAGTGAAATAGAAAGGGTATTCACGGTGTTGGGTTACTCATACTTCAAACATCTGTGCATACATTTTAATTCTAGCTAATGGTATATCATAACTTTTTACAAAATACCAAATGCGCACCTGAGTTTGCCTGCAAAAATGTATAAAGTCATTATAACAGGTCAAAGTTACGTTAAATAAATACCATAAAGTAGTAAGGTTTACTCTTTAGACTCGGTCATATAATTGTAGCATAAAAAAGTAAGCAATAAAAATAGTGCGAAACAATAAAGTTTCATTAATACATCAATAAAACACATCTTCTTACCCAAAAATTTTACCTGCTGTCACATTTGCTTTTATGTGTATAGGTTTACACATAACAAGACTTTTTTAACTTGTTTTTTAAATATTTTTACCTACTTAAGAAAAGAGTTTTCAAAAAAAAAACCCACTGACGCGATTGGTACAGAAACAAAAATATTTTTACAATCACAAAATACCAACAAATTCTTGTGGCTTTTTCTTTTCTTAATAATTTCTGCATTTAGGTACGTCTTTTTAACGAAAGAAAAAGGGACCCTGTTACAGGCATCAACGAATTTTTTCACGAACAAAACACATATCGTTAGCTTAAATGCAAAACAATTATTTTGAAAATTTGAAATTTTTGTTGATTAGGATTCACTTTACATATATATTTTCATAAAATTTTAAAATTCTATCTTAAAAAATAACCACAATTGCACAATTGTGCAAAGAAATGG
Organism: Pollenia angustigena; assembly: GCA_930367215.1. NCBI lineage: Eukaryota > Metazoa > Arthropoda > Insecta > Diptera > Polleniidae > Pollenia > Pollenia angustigena. The sequence goes on along the minus strand of OV884056.1, from coordinate 140,441,886 downwards.
AAATCCCTGTTTTAAAATCATTGTACAATGTCAAAAACAGAAATAAAACAAAACAAAAATATAGATAATAAATAAAATAAAAAAGATAATAAAACAAAAAAAAAGATGTACCTACATACAGTTATTGTATATTTATTTATATACATAAATATATTTAGAGGCCTCAAAACAGGCCTTGCAATATTTGCGATATTTCCCGCTGAATGAGAGTGTTTCTCAGTAAACAATTATATTTTACGCTCGCAAAATAAAAGAGCGTAAGCGTACATGTGAATTAGTTTGCATAATTGTGCAAGGCGCTGATATCCCTGACATAATGTGAACACAAAAAATCAAATATTTTAGTAGTTTTAGAGCAAACATTTATTTGATATTACAAAAAAATTGTAAGAACAAACAACGACAAATAATTTTAGCAGTTTTAAAGATTTTTTATAATTATTAGACTTTGCTATCATGCCGCTATTGGAAAATTTTTAGCGAATTTCCGCTAATTTAGCAATTTTTATAGAATTTTTGCCATTCCTTATTGTTTTAGGCACTGTTAATTAATTTTATAGTTTTGTTTTGAAATCTTAAAACTGTTCGCGAATTTTCGCTCTTTTTGCAATTTTTTTTTTTTTTTTGGCTTTCCCCGACATTTTGTATTTTTAAACCGATTAAGCGATTTCAAATAAATTTTAGGGTTTGTTTCCAAGTTTGCAATTTTTCGCAAATTTTAGCCATGTTCGTGATAGAAGCGATTTCTTTCTGTGATTCTTTGCAGATTTAAAGATTATTAATAACTGTTAAGCTTTCCTTATTGTTAAATTAATAAAACATACGAGCATAACTACCCGCTTGAGTACTTGTAGGATACTAAACGTATTTACAAAATTATTCTTAAGTACTAACATTGAAAACTTTAAACCTAACTAGAACTGATAAGCTACGATTGTACACATGTACACACTAGCGACCCTGTAGCTCGTTTCTGTAACTCTCACATCGAATACTTTTCACAATGAAACAAGGGAACTGAAAGAAAAACAATATGAATTGAAACAAAATGACACTTGTTTCACACAAGTGTTCCTGTATTTTTATATTATGTAAATTAGCTGTCAAATGATATTTTTGACGTAATTTATTGGAAAGTAGGGAGTAAATGTGTTTCTGTAATAATTTTTTTTTTCAATTTTACAAATAAGCTGTCAAAATCTTTCACAAATCAAAACGCCGCGGAAATTGATTGTTTAAACAAATTAAGCGAAAAATGGAGCGTAAAAGTGTAGAAAAGGTAATATTTTTATTAAATATTTTATTTTAAAGAAAATTAATAAAATTCTTTTAACTTTTTACAGAAAATTTAAAGAATATCTAATCTTCAAAAACAAGAGCTTGTGGAATATATGTCCGCAAACTAAGAGTTCGCCAGAGGCCAATTTAATGGCATAAATTCCAACTCCAACTGCAAAGAGCAATGGGATGCACTTAAGACATCCTTAAACTCTGTGGGTGGCAGTGGAAAAACTGTGGAGCAATGGAAAAAGGCATATTTAATTTGTTGTGTTTTTATATTTATATATAAATACATATGTTACTTTGTTTTTCAAACGTTTTGGATAGATTTAAAATGTGGAGTACCGATCTTGTAAATAAGAGAAGAAAAATTATGAACCAAACTGGTGGTGGAAGTTGGTCAGACGTACCCCGCGACCTTAATCCATTAGAAGAAAAAATTCTTCAAATAATTACAGTGGATGCTGTCGACGGGGACGCTTGCACACAAGAATCAGGAGTTGAACTGACGGAAAAATTGCAGGCTGCACATGACAAACAAGAGCCTTTAGAGGAAAGTTTACTTTAAAATAAAATTGCAAGTGCTTAATATTTGTGGCAGTAAGGAACAAGTGTTAAAGTAAATTTTTTAGTTTTGAAATAATAGATGTTATAGTTGTTTTTTAAGTTTTTATTTCAAATATAAATGCTCATTGAATAAAAATAAGCAAAAAATTATTTCGTTAACTTCCTAAAAAAATCGTACAAGATAACTGAAACTTTGTACATGGGTAATTTTAAATATGGAGTTTAAAAAGGTGCAATAAGCCAAAATTATGCTGAAGTCGACTTAAGCAATTATTCCTTTTTGCCACATATATGTATGTATATTAATACCTACATGAATAACTTTTTCAACGAAAAACATTTTAAGGAGTTTTTATCGGTGGAATTTTTGGAAGGGGAAGCAGTGTCAATATCACCAGCAAAGAAAATAAAAACCGAGTCAACACCATCAACATCGAAATCGGTACAAAATCAAAGCAAAAGACTATATGCCACAGCATCAAACATTCCGAAGTATAAAGAAGCTTTGGATGAAGCAAAAGCCCTTCACAAGAAGGTAATGGAAAAATTAAGTAATATTGAAAAACAAAATGAAAAACTTTTGAATAAATTTTTCAATATTGAGAAATTTTTTCAAAATAACTAGCAAAAAAATTAATTTTCAATATTTACCCCGTATTTATGAGCAATTATTATATTTAGAAAACGTTTTGTTGGGCTTTTTGTTACTTTTCATTTATACAGTAGAATCCCGATAATTCGTAATCGCAAGGGACCGGCCATTTCTTACGAATTATAGGGGTTTTCGATTTAACGGGGTTAAAATAAAATTAACACGAATTAACGGGGTTTTTCAATTTATTTACTAAAAGGATAAAAAAAAAATCATAAAAAACAATTGTTAAAAATAAAATATATAAAAATAATTCATGTAACAAACTGATCTTAAGAAAATAAGCACACACACAAGCAAAAACCCACGCAAAAAAAAATAGCGGTAAGCAAAAATCATTCTTTCCATGTTTCTGTGGTTTTTATTACGAATTATAAGCGGTAGTTAGCAAACAATTACGATTTATAAGAGGTAAAGAAGATTTTATTTGAAAAAAATTACGAATTAGCGAGGGGATCAAAATGTACGGAAATTTTACGAATTAACGAGATTTTTTCAAGGGACCGACAGTTTATTACGAATTATCGGGAATTACGATTTATCGGGGTACGAATTATCGGGATTTGACTGTACGTGTATCTTATCTGTTGATTTTTTTTTTTTTTTTTGTTTGTTAAGCTTTTGTTATTTTTTTTATATGTATGTATATGTAGAGTGTATACTTTTATTTATTTATTTCCTATGAAAATAAAAAAATATTATAAAAAATACAGCTTTTTTGGATTTTTATTTTTTTATAAAAAATGGTTAAAAAATGACAAAAGTTAAATTATTAAAAAAACTCTTTACATTAAAAAATTTAATTGCATAATCTAGCCTTAAGCCTATCCCGAATGCGACAGGCTTCGCGCATTGGTTCTCTATATTCTGCGTCCTGTATTGGGACAATGCTATCAATATCCTCTGTGTATTCTTCAGAAAAGATACCATGTTCCAGCCTGAAATTGTGAACCACAGTGCAGGCGTTGATAATTTTTCCCGCAGTATGAGGTGTAGTATTTAACCCAACCTGCAAACATCTAAAAACTGATTTTAACACGCAATTTAAGCGCTCAACACAATTTTTGGCTTGAGCATGTGCCGTGTTAAAACGCCTCTCCTCCTGATTTGCAGATCGATACGGTGTTATAAGCCATGGACGTAACGGGTATCCGGCATCACCTGAATAAATGTCCAATATAAATGTTCACAAACTATCTACCAAAGATTATATAATAAACGCTTAAGGACCTTACTAAAGGCCCAACCATAATGTGCTTAAATTCGCTTAAGCAAATGCGCGAATACATGTAAATCATACGAGGCAAACCATATTGAACTTAAGAAAACTTTTTGTTAAGTTTTATTATACTGTCATTTGCTTAAGCAAAGTGCGAAACTGATCGCACATTCCGTACGGAATCAAGTGTTTTTTTTATTTTGTTTTTGAATTCTTACTGCCTGTTTGTAGAACACGAGCACAAAAGTGACTCGCTTAATTTACATTTAAAACAAAAACAAATTTAAAAATTTGTTTTTAAATTTAGTTAGTTAAAATAATAAACAAAAACTCTACTTACTTTTGTTTGATAGCGTCATACTGAGTTGATGAAGGAAACTTAATCCATTTTGACATCAATTTGCTTTCCAATATGTCTGCTATTTCGTGGACACATCTGCATACGACAGTTTTGCTTACTGAAGCTGTGAAGTCCTGTCCAATATCCCTATAGAACGACCCGGTCGCGAAAAAGTGCAAGGATACACACATACGTACAGGCTGTGGGATAAACGTCTTTCTCCTTCCCACGGACATATGCGGACTTAACTCTGAAAGCAGAGCGAAAGCTGCGTCCTTGCTCAACCGATACAGCTTAATAAAACGCATGTCCGGAATAGTAAAAGGATCAGTCGCATCCCTTAATTTTTGGCGATAGATCCGCAGCATGTTACACCGATCATGTTGTTCAGCCACTTCCTCCACAAAACTATACATTTTTTATTTATTTTTTTAACTTTAACACACTTTTGGAAAGATTTTCTTTTTTATTTCTTTTAATAATTTTTTTATAGTTGCAATTTTTTTTTTTTTTTTTTTTTTGTTTGATTGCTTATTTACTTTTGACAGCTGCTAAATGGAAGTTTTCCAATAAAAACGTAACAAGAGCTGCCAGTTCTCACTATTAAATGCAGAAACACTTTTTTTTCACAAATCGAGAAACGGTGAAATTTTTTGTTTCATAGTTTTCGATGTGGAAACTTTTCACAAATATTACAGAAACGAGCTACTGAATTTATAACTCATTAAGAGTTTTATGATCATGTTTAGGCACATGCGTATTTTAGTGATAAAAGCAAAAGGTTTCATTATCTGTGTTAGTGTTTGTCTAAATAACCAATTACACAGAATTACATACATATGGAAACTAAATTATCTCTTACTCTAATGACCTTTTTATCTTTTATTCTTAGAACTAATGGAAATTTCTTTTTATGGGAAATTCCATCTCCACTAAATTATCTCTTACTCTAATGACCTTTATTGTCTTTTAATAATAAACATTTCAATTCTGAACATTCTGCCGGGCCTCCAGAGGAGCTGGAGCCGAGAAATCTAATGTTACTACAGTATTATTACTGCGGCAACACTGATATTTTAGTTCGGTTTGTGCTTTGTTGTGATACAGACGTGTATTTTTAACCCCGCATACGTTTTGAACTATTAATTAATCATATTTGATTTTGTTATATACGCACCGAATGGACGCTTAAAAATAAATTATATATTTTTTTAATATTTTTAATTAGGCTTAAGTTCATGAAATTTAATTTTTATTAAATTATTTTTATGAAGAAAGGAATTTTACAACATGAAAATTAATTAAAATTGTTATTGATAATCTTTCATTCTTGACGTGGCTCGGGCTCGAACCCTGGCCGGCAGGTTACCATGACATGTTTCGATCGCAACCACTCGATCTCCTCAGATGGATTTGCCGTCATATGGTCCTCTCCTAGGACATCGTAATGTTTAATAGACCATGTTTTTTCCATACGTTTGGGTTAATTTTGGAGTAGTCCTGGTCCCTTGTTGGCTACTCTTAGATAGTCGACAGATAATCCAGATCGCTTGAATACTTTATAATATTTATTTTTCCTATTCTTTGCTCGAGAAAGCTGCACGTTATTCCAAGACGGTCCCAGTAATACTTTAGATGTGCGTTTTGGAATACACACATCCATAAAAGAACACAGCTTGTTGTAAAACAAATCAATTATACGACACATGGAATCAATTGAGTTTGAAGAATATGCCAAGATGTTACTCCAGTCAGTATTACTTATAAGATCATTTAACATGTAGTAGTTAGCTCGTTCGAAAGAAAATACTTTTTCAGTACAAACATTGAATGATACAGCACAATCCGAAAGAATGGATACAATAACTTCAAAAGCGGGATGATATCGATCTTCCGGAAGAGTAACAGGTTTGGATCGTTTAATCTATCATATAAAATATTTGATATCCTTTTGTTCCTATGAGGAGCATAGGGCCTTAACGATTGTGTTCCATTCTTGTTTGTCTGTTGCTACGATCTTCAGCTCGTTCCACGTTTTGTTGACTTTTGCCACTTCAATGTCTAGTTGTCGACGCCAGGTGTGGCTCGGTCGACCCTTCCTGCGGCTGCCTTGAGGATTCCAGTCTATTGCGTTTCTGGTGATGTCGGCTTGAAGTCTTCGCTGGGCATGTCCAATCCACCGCCATTTCCGTTTTCTGATTTCGTACTGAATTGGTGTTTGTCCGCACTCGGCCCATAAGCGTTCGTTTGTGATGGTGTTTGGCCAGAAAATTTTAAGTATGCGACGGAGGCAGCGGTTGATGAATACCTGTATGGCATTGGTATCGCATTGAGTTGAGTTCCAAGACTCGCAGCCCTAGAGTGCAACTGATTTCACGCAGCTGTTGAAGATGTTAATTTTGGTGCGCTTAGATATATGCGGGGAATTCCACACATGGTAAAGTTGGCCATAAGCTTGCCTGGCCTTGTTTATTCGGTTCCCAATATCCTCCCTTGAGCCTCCACTTGTTGATATTATGCTACCCATGTAGCAGAAGGATTGGACGTCTTCGATCTGTTGTTCTTGTAGTGTGAACTGTTGCGTATTTGTTGTATTGATTCTCATGGCCTTGGTTTTGGGGATATTAATTCTGAGCCCACACATTGCTGCTTCGGTTTCGATGTTGTTAAGTTTTGACTGCATATCGTCAAATCTATGTGAGAGCAAACAGATGTCGTCTGCATAGTCTAAATCTTCGAGGCGGCCGTTTAGGCGCCAGGTAGTGCCTCTAGGTGTTGTTATGACTTTTTTCATGATGCTGTCGATGACAACGTTGAATAGAAGGGGGGATAGTGGGCAACCCTGCCGCGCACCAACTTTGACACTTATTGGGCAACTGATTGCGTCCTCGTGTAGGATGCGGCATTTGGCATTCTCGTACAAAGCCCTGATTATCACAATAAGTCTTTCAGGTGTTCCCTTGCAGCGAAGTGCGTTCCATATTGCAGCGTGATGTATTGTGTCGAACGCCTTCTCGAAGTCGATGAATGTTAGATATAACGGAGATCGCCATTCAAATGATTGTTCCGTTATTATTCTAAGGCTATTAATATGGTCAATGCTAGATTTGCTGGGACGGAAACCGGCTTATTCGTTGCGAATATCGTTGGACAGTGCGTCTGATAAACGTTTGTTTATTATATTGGCTATGACCTTGTTTACCATGCTAAGAAGAGTTATGCCCCTCCAGTTCTTGCATTGTGTAAGGTCTCCTTTCTTTGGAATTTTAATTATCATACCCTCTTTTAGGTCGTCGCTAAGTTGATTGGTGTTTCAGAATTTGTCTATAATGGGGTTTATTAGTTGGGCGCATGTAGCTGGATCTGCCTTTAGTAGTTCGGGCGATATGTTGTCGTTTCCGGGTGCTTTATTGTTCTTGAGAGTCTTAATTGCCGTCTGAATTTCAATTACGCTGGGCTTGTTAATCGATATGTCATGCCTTTCGATGTGTTGGGGGCAAAGGCATGTTGGTTCTAATGTAGCCTGAGTGGTGTTTAGCATTTTTTATAGTGTTCCACCCATATGCCCATTTGTCCTGTTTTCGATGTAATTATCTCTCCTTGGATGTTTTTTAATGGTTTGCTTGAGTTGAAACTCTTGCGTCCTAATTGCTTTGTTATTTTGTACAGGTCTCGACTCCTGTGGGACTCGGAAGCTGCTTGGGCTTCTTTGGCGAGATCATCGACCGAACGGCGTTTGTCTCGGCGAGCGCTTTTCTTGACCTCTTTGTCAATTAGTGTGTACACCTCTTGCATTCTTCTTTTTTCGTTCCGGGACTTAGCACTGTTGAGATTCGCTTTACATGATTTTCTGTACGTTATTAAGTCCCAGGTTTCATCTGAGATCCACTCCTTACGTTCCGAGATTCTGTTTCCAAGGTTGTCCTTTGCGGCGTTTGTAATACAGTTTCTTATGGTTGGCCAGTCAACATTAGGGTTTTGAGCTTCCTCCAGGGATGACCGAATCTCATTTAATAGGCTGTATAGTGTATGGGATTGTGCAGTTTTCGGACGTCAAATCTATTTTGTACCACTTTTTTCTTTTTAATTGCAGCGACTTTTAATATTATTGTGCCGATGATCAAATGGTGGTCGCTGGAGCAATCCGCTCCCCTCATACTTCGGACGTTTAGTAGACGGTTGCGCCAGGTTTTGCTGATGGGAATGTGGTCAATTTGGTTTTGTGTTGTTTGGTCAGGGGATACCCACGTAACTTTGTGCACATTTTTATGAGGAAATAATGTTCCCCCAATAGCGAGGTTGTTGGACAGGCACATTTCCGCAAATAGTTGACCATTTTCAGACATTCTACCCAGTGCGTGTCGGCCCATAATGCTCTCCATGTTTGTGTTTTCTGGTCCAAGCTGCGCATTAAAATCTCCCATTAATATAACTATGTCTCCTCGGTGTATCGACGATGTTACCCTTGAAAGGTTGCTATAGAAGTCCTCCTTTAGTGTGATATCTGATGTTTCTGTAGGGGCGTAGCACTGCACACATGTTATATTTCTAGCCCTTGTTCGGAATCTAGCTGTTCTTATTCTGTCTGAATGTGGTTTCCAGTCAATTAAAGCATTCCGGGCTTCTTTCGAGAGCAGGAATCCAACACCACTGGTTCGAGATTGGTTTGCTGGTTTTCCAGAGTAAATAAGAACGAATCCGTCGGTTGTTGTAAATTCTGCGGATTCGGGCCATCTGGTTTCGCTCAGTCCCATAAAGAGCAGTTTGTAATTGTTCATCTCTCTGCAGAGTTGGGCCAATTTAGCAGGATCCAAAAGCGATCGTACATTCCATGATCCAAATCGTATCCGTTGTTTGAAGCTAAAGGTCGTCATCAGGTTAATCAATCGGTATTCATTCGTTTCGGTTTCAGTAATCATTGTGTTTAAGATGAGTAGCTGATTAGACTTCTGCATCCGATCCTGGATCTGGGGCTGCCAGCACGCCTCCAGGCAAGCAAGTTAAGGAGAACATTTCTGAGGATGGTTATACCGCCCATGGTCGGTCGTCAGAGCCTCGTCGGTAATCGGCAGAGTACACCACTTGCAGGTGAGGTTGACATTTGACTAGGAGAGGCTATAAATTACGCATCACTATTCCATTAGTAGTCCATGTAATTTGCACCTAACTTCGTTTGGACGAAGTATTTATCATCAAGCGAATATTTTCAGGATATTGAAGGCATATTAAAGTCACCCATAATTATAACACAGACAAAATTATTGGCAGTTTTTTTCAATTAATAGTGATCTTTGAATTTTAAAATAAATTTGATTACGTTCTTAATTGATTGAATTAAAAAAAAATATTTTTTTTCAATTAAAATGTTGCTTGAGTTTAAGCTTAATTTTAATTATAAGTTTAATTGAATCAATTAACTCGGTTGTTTGAATGGAACACTTTGTTGCTTTCTGCTTGCTTCCCTCCCTCATCAACAGTTTGCGAAAAATGTTACAAGTGCAACCAACATCTTTATAAGTTTGTTGTCTTTTCCCTTACATGTGCCCTGCAAATAAAATTTGACCACCTGATCCATTTTGATAAAATGGACTAATCCATGGACTGGTCCGATGTAATGCAAGCATGGACCATGTCATTGTTAAAAAGTGTTTGTAGTGAGACGACATGACTTCGTTTTTTAACGACATGCTTTCGTTTTTAAATGACTTCATTATTTAATCTCCTCCTTTTACCTGCTCAATAGTTCTAACTTAATTAAAATAATTTTTGTTAAATCTTAAAATATTTTTTATATTTTTTTGTTTGTTTTTATTATGCTTAACTGTTAAACAAATAACTATGTCCGCTCTTCTATTAGTATAAAAAACTTTTGTTTTGTTATAGAAGCTACCAACTTATAAATAAATAAATAAATAAATAAATAAATAAATAAATAAAGGTGGGTTATATGGTCCTCTCCTAGGACATCGTAATGTTTAATAGACCATGTTTTTTCCATACGTTTGGGTTAATTTTGGAGTAGTCCTGGTCCCTTGTGGGCTACTCTTTACACGCGTGTTTGGACTGGTCCTATTATTTGCAGGGTACATACACACAAACACATATGTTCTTGTCATCAAAAAGAACAGTAAGCGTCGCGTGCAAAAAAACACTACCAACAAGTAAAAAATGAACTGAGATTTGTTATAGATGAATTACAATTATGAACACCACCAATGTCAATAAGGAGCCTACATTAGACTGGTCGCAATTTTTTTTTTTTTTTAAATTTACATGTTTGCGCTGCTTAAAATATGAGGTTTGGTGTAAGAAATCAAGTCCTAATTTTTCAGCTCAATCCGACGGTGCCTAGTCGTGCCAAGTGGGGCCCAAAGTTCCCCATTTTAAAAAAAAAACATCTTTTCTATCAGATCTTTATAGTAATACTAGTTGAAAAGCCGAAAATCAAAAATATGACTACGCTACGATCTTCGGCAGATAAAGTACTTCAAGTGTGCCAAATTTCAGCTTCCTATGTCATCAGATTGCTTCAGAAAGTTGCGGAAAGAATAGGACATACATGCAAACATCCTGACATACTAAGAAATTATATATTGTATAGGTAGATTAAAGTATTTGCAGTTTAATATTTTAGTATGATACGAACGAAAGATTTTTAACTAATTTTAACTAATTCGGGGTCGCTGAATCCAGTGGTGCTAGCCGTTTTTTTAGGTTAGCTTTAGTTTTCGAGATATACCGTTATTTCGAAAATTAAGGATGTTGCACAACATATGTTCGCGCAACTCAAAAACGCTTTAGCTTATTGAAAAACTAAAAAAAACCGAAATTCGGCAATAAAATTTACTTTAAGAAAGTTAAAACTTTTTCTTCATATTGGCTTTGGTTTTCGAGATATACCGTTATTTCGAAAATTAGGGAGGTTTCACAACATATATTCGCGTAACTCAAAAACGCTTTAGTTTATTGAAAAACAAAAAAAAACCGAAATTCCGCAATAAAATTTACTTTAAGAAAGTTTAAACTTGTTTCTTCATATTGGCTTTGGTTTTCGAGATATACCGTTATTTCGAAAATTAAGGAGTGTAGGGCGCTTGTAGCGAAGAAAATTCTTTTTATTCAAATTCGATCTTAACCTGGGTTCAAAATCTACTTGGTTATTGTTTTTACTATGTATATATATATTTTTGTTTTGAATTTCAAATCATGAAAGCCAACAATCTTCTTATTTTGGTTGTTTTTTATTTTGTTTTAAAGGGATTCGTATATTTATAAGTATATCTATAGGTATGTGTAAAAATAATATTCGCAAAGGTCGAAGAAAATAGACTAGTAAATAGAATAATTTTTTTTGAATGACATTCCTTTTTGCCTTTCACGTTGTTAAACAATTTTCTTTTCACTTCTGTTCCAAATGAATTTCTCCCTAACATTAAGACCTAGGTGTCAGATTTAGCTGACAGAGTAAAAAAAAAAAAAAAAAAAAAAAAAAAAAAAATTTCTTTTATTTTTCAAAATAATATTTAAAAATACTTACGTTTTAACGAATAAAGCGTAAAATTGTTAGTAAAAAAAAGGAGCATTGCGTTGCAATGATAATGCAGTTTTATGCGTTGTAAGATGTTAGTATTTAATGGTGTGGTGAAGGTGATATGAAGGGACGTATGAATTTTTGTTGTTGTTGATTCTAAAAGGAAAATGGCATGCTGAATTAGCATTATTATTCCAGAATTTGATGTGTATAAAAGCACAATTTCATCGAGAACAGTCTTTCATTTTTTTTCCTTAAACCACTGGCACCATATAGAGGACATTTAGTATTCCTGATTTATTTCTTTACATTAAGGATATATTTTAAAGCTTTTCTGAAAGGATTTTCTGAACGGAGTTCTTTTATGTGTATTTTTGGACATAAACTTGTAAGTAGTAAAAATAAAAAAATAAAAGACTAAATAATATTGCGAACGTCATAACCTTACATGAATTTATCCAAATATTTTGTTAAAGGGATTGCCAAAATTTTGGGAACACGAAAAACAGAATTTATACCTGAGGGCGACGGGAAACCCTTTGGAAAAACCCGTATGGAAGATTATTGGCGGCAGAACTGTTCGGGTGTAAACTTAGCCCAGGAAGATTTGGTTTGGAAAGTATAAAGCTGCTACTTTGACTAGTGTAGGAAGTTTCAAAAACTAAAAGTGTTGTGAGAATTTTAATTTCAAAGAAAATGAAAAATTTTTAAATATTTTAATAGAAAAGTGAATTCTAGGTAGTGGGAAAAGAAAAAAAACAATATTTAAAAATCCAGAAAGTTTATTTGAGATTTAAATGAAAGGGCTGTGAATTTATCGGAAAATAGAAGAAAAAAAAAATCAACTTAAATAATAATAGTTAAAATCATTTCATTACACGTTTGAAAAAAAAAAGAAATAAAAAAGAATTTATTTTAAGAGCAAAGTGCCATATAAATATTCCAACAACAAATAAAGTAAAAGTTTTGTTAACACCATTTCAATTTACAAGACGATCAGTTAGCTGTCTATAAAAGGGGAAAAAAACTAACTTCATTTGAAATTTAGTCTAAATTACGCTACAAATTTTGGGGCCTGAATTCGAAAAGTTAAGAAAAAAAGTGGAAAAAAATGTTGTGTTAAAATCTAAATTTTAGTTTAGTTTCATTATTTTAATTTTTAAGTTACTTTAATTTAAACAACCTTAAATTCTTTTTGGAAACGTGTTTAAAATACGGGCAAATATCAAAAAAAAAAAAAAAAAAATATCAAAAGTAAAAACAAAAACAAAAAAAGAAAAAAAGTTTTGTGCAATGACCATAACCTGTTAATACGGTAAAAACTGCAAAAATTAAAATTGAATAAAACAAAATCGAAATAAATTGTAACAATTAAAAAAAAAAAATGTAAATAATAGATATCTAAAGGGGAAAAAATTTTTGGTTTTAATAGAAGCCCTAAAGAATGTTACTTGGAATTGACAATAGTTTAAGAAAAAATTCATCAAAGGTTTAATTCATCAAAATCGCTAGTATCTTAACCAAACCAACTTCCAGTTAAGCAAGGAGCCGCAGAAAGTACTTTCCGGAATTCCTCTAACAAGTAAGTTTGAATATCTTTATTTTATACATATTTCTATTATTAATCACAGGAAATATTAAATTAGATGTACCCATAAATTTTATATGCATGTAAAAATGTTAAGTGACTGATGTTAGTAACATTTTACTGTTAACAGAGCAGAATGTTACTAGCATAAGCTAAACTTGATAAGTTAAGAATTTTTTTTGTCACTTAAACTTGGTTTTTTTTTAAAGCTTAAAAATAAAAATATTTCCTGAGATTAATTAATTAAACATTGATGATGATACCTATTTGACTTTTTTTTATTTTATTACTCCTTAATATTTATTTGATATGATAGGTATAAAATAACATACTATTCAAAGAAAAAACACACAAGAGAAAAAAAAAATAGATTTAAATCTATAAAAGTGAAATTTAAAATTAAATAATTTTTCGCGGTTATGCTTACGAGGTATGGAGTGGCCTAGTGGGTCAGTGCGTGGCCGTCGTGTCGTAAAGTCCGGGTTCGAATCCTGTTAGAAATTTTTTTTCCTTTGTGTTTTTTTTATGTAATTTGTTTTTTTTTTAACATGGATATTTTGATTGCACAACTAATAGTTTTTTTGTTGGAATTTCTTTTATTTACTTCAAATTAAATTTTTTTTGGTAATTGCCCATTTCCATTTGCATTTTTATATTTTTTTTTAAGATTATTTTCATTGCGTTTAATTCGAAATGTATAACATTTTTAATTATAATTTTATATTAAGTTTTTATTTACCTATAAGTTGAAAGTAAAATTTGGTTTAGATTCGAGTGAAATGATTTTTTTTTAAATAAAATTTGTTGAAATAACGATGAAATTTTAAAAACTTTGAATTCTGATTTCTGAACTTTCTGTGAGAGGGTGAGTTGTATTTGGGATCATGTTAGATAATTTCGTTGCGCGGTTTAAACATGATCATGGTTGGGAGGGGAAGTTAGCGTCCTAAGACCTTCGCTAAACAAATGTATGCTCTTTAAAGAAAATTCCTACTTCCGTTTCTATCGTTCTCTACCCTATCTCTTTTTCTATCTTTTCTCTCGTTTTTTTTTTGCATGCATATTAAAATAAATGTTAGCTGTAGTTTGCTTTAAACCGAGTTTAGCACTAAAAGAAAAACCTACACCGTTTGCCGACGAGATAGGAGCCGGAATATAAAATGCATGCCCGCTAAACTTCTGCACTTGCAACCTTAAGTAGCAAGATAAACGTTATTCGCTACAGTTATAATTATTTTTGGCGCCCAACGTGGGGCCCACACATATTTAAAATCCATTTAACACCTTTTGAATTTCAATTCAGGCAATGTGTGGCTCTCAATTAATTCTTCTTTTCCGCTTGTTCTTACTAACTTTTTTTTCATTTCCTGTTTGTTTTGTTTTTTTCTTGTAATAAAAATTTAATGTTGTGAATTTTAACATAAATTTGGCAATGTCTGTTAACCAACATTAAAATATTGCATCCATTTTCTATGTACCTTACATTCTTTTACACGGTTTTGCCATATTGTTTATTTAGTCTTTTCCGGAAATGCTGAGAATTGGCCAGGTGCACTAAACTCAGACCATTAGACTTCTAAACATCAAAGGTAAAACAGTTAATTGTTTTATTAGTTGAGAACTTACAGGTTTTGGACAAAATTTCAAGACGTACCAACTAATATAATCTTTTTTTTTTCTAATTTATCTTTTTTTTCCTCCTTACTTTTTTCTGGATTTTTTTTTATAAAGCAATGATTTTATTTCTATGCAATAATTAATGTGAGCCAAATGAGGAAATCGAATTTTTTTTAGTTTCATTTTTATAAAGTTTTCTTGGTTATTGGCGATTTTCGTATACGTTTGATTTTTTGTTGAATTGGATAAAGTTCATTGCTGATGAGCAAACATGTTAAAAATACAACAAAACCTTTTATCAGAAATTTTCAGAAATCGGAAAAAAAATGTTATAAATTTTTTTTTATCAATTGCGTTTGCAAATACATATCTCTGATTTTAAATTCATTAGAAAATTATTTTTTTCCTGAAATCTATTTCGTTTTATTTTTTTTGATACTTTGCTTTAAAATATAACAGTATTTAGTTTTTTGTTATTTACAAATTGCAATTTTTTTTTTCTCTTGCATTGCATATATTTTTTTATTTTAATTCTATTTAGGATTGAAAAGTAATCTAGGTTAGTACTGTATTTCGATTTGCCCAGACTCTTATATAGCGGGGTTAAATTTTTTTTCGGTTTTTTTAATTTTTTTTTCCATTTACCTTAAATTTTTTTTTTATAAAATTACTGCATCTTAAAACAGTTTTTTTGAGGAATTAGTTCAAGTTGTTTTTGTCAGAATTTAACTTGTTTTTTATTTATTTTTTTTCAAATTAATTTTGCATAATTTTTTTTTGAAATGTCTATTCAGAGAAGTACTGAAGATTTAGTAAGCTTGGGTAATACTCTACCTAATTGTGGAGTTTGTGCCAACGTCATAACAGGCTCTTCATACCTATATAAAACCCTATGTGGACATAGCTTCCACAAATCATGTTTCCAGAAACATATTAAGCAGAAACAGTTTTGCCCTACATGTAATACTAAGTTAAATCCGATACCAACTTCATCCGCTTTACCTCCTCCAATAGTGACTCGATCCCAAGTGCAGCGTGCACAAGAGTTTGACCTTAATCGCTCTAATCCACCTTCTACCCCGAAAGGAGCAGAGAAACAAGCAATAGAACCGAATTATTCAGTAATGTCTTCGAGTTCTCCTCAGGAACAAAGGGAGCATATTAGGAATTTGGTCACTGCCGCGGTGGGCGCGCAACAGGCCGAGATGTTGACGTGCCTTAGTCAACAGCTTACTAAGATAATAGAAGACAATATTGAAATAGGGTTTAGGCGACTTAGTTTATATAATTCAAACCAGGGTAATGTAAGTAATAGGGATTCTGATTCTGGCAATACGAGGGGAAATACTGGACCTGAGGCACCGTCGGTCAGAGAACGAACGTTAGAACAACTTTTAGGTTTGCCCTCGAATGCGGCTCAGGATCAAAATAGTGCAAGTCGACCTGAAAATGCGAATTTAAATGTTAGTGGTTCGTTAGATTCTTCTCTTAGGTCTGATAAAGTTGGTCATGTTATTCATAATTGGAAGGTGAGATTTTCTGGTGACGCGAAGGGAATGTCCGTTGATAATTTCTTATATAGAGTAGAGGCTCTTACATATCAGACGCTTAGTGGAAATTTCGAGTTGTTATGTAGACACATTTCAACTTTATTTGATTCCAAAGCTTCCGACTGGTTTTGGAGATATCACCGTTCGGTTTCGGAAATTCGGTGGACTGATTTATGTACTGCGCTACGACATCAGTATAAAGACTCGAGAACTGATGTGGATTTCAGAGAAATGATTCGTGATAGGAAACAACGATCGGGTGAAAATTTTGACTCTTTCTACGAGTCTATAGTTGATATTTCCGATCGTCTAACTACCCCTTTACCGGAAAATGTCTTAGTTGAAATTTTGCGTAGAAACTTGTTGCCAGAAATTCAACATGAAATTTTAAATATACCTATTTATTCTGTTTCTAATTTGAGGGACATTTGCCGACGAAGGGAATTTTTTTTGTTGGACGTGGGCAGAAGACAGGCGGCAAATAAACCCTTTATTCAACGAAGGCAAGTCAATGAGATTGTGGAAAACGAAGTCGATTTGACCGACGACACTGAGGTTTCAGCGATAGCTTTAATTTGTTGGAACTGTCAAAAAGTTGGTCATAGATACCAGGATTGCCTGGAAGACCGGCAGATCTTTTGTTACGGGTGCGGTTTACCAGATATATACAAACCAAATTGTTCAAACTGCAATAGTTCAAAAAACTTAAGATCCAGTGCACTGAAAAGTGCACACAAACCGATGAAAACATCGAGTACCAGTACCGATTAATTTCAAAACCAAATTCCATTAGTAAAACTGAAGAGTCTTCTGAATCTTTTGTCGCTAATAAAGTGACAAAAGTAATCAATGTTTTAACACCAACTGATTTAGAAACATTTTCGAAAACTGAATTAGAACCAATTACTGAGCAAAATGAACCGGAATTGACAGAAGGCTAAATCAAACCAAATTTACCTTTAGTTTCAAAAACCATTTTAGCACAAACTTCTTCTACTTTAATACCGACATATATGAAGCCATTTCACGTTCGACTGGCAGAGTATAACGCGAAAAGGGCCGAAATTTTTAATGAAGCAATTCCAACTGTTAGGAAAAAGCGATCATCTGAACGTATGAGAAATTTCTGGAATGTTGTGAGGCAGACTAGGCATAGTTTATTGAGCTCGGTTTTCGACAATCCGAAGGACATTCGTCCGTATGCTAATGTTAGGATTTTTAACAAAGATTGGACAGGGTTGCTTGATACCGGGGCTTCTATTAGTTGTTTTGGATCAGATTCTGCTAGGGAATTATTGACCAGTGATACTGAATTTAGAAAGATCTCTTCCTTCGTGAAAACTGCCGATGGTAGGTCGCAAACTGTATGTGGATATGTTTGTGCAGAGGTAACTTTTCGAGGAATAACGAGGAAGATAAAGTTTTATATAGTTCCAGACCTGTCGCAGAATCTGTATTTAGGAATCGATTTTTGGCGCGCTTTTGATTTATTGCCAACTGAGATAAACTCAGCTTCTAGTTTTGATTTAGGAATTAATAGTAGCGTTGAATTGGGAGATCAGAGAACATTAACGGATCAGCAGAAACAACAGCTTCAGCAGGTGATAAACACGTTTCCGTCATTCGCAAAGGAAGGGCTAGGTCGAACGACAGTTTTGAGTCATGTAATAGATGTTGGTAATGCCACTCCTATAAAACAAAAGCACTTTCCTGTTTCCCCAGCGATGGAGAAGCTGATTTATAATGAATTAGACCGCATGTTAAAAAACGATGTCATAGAGGAATCGGACAGTCCTTGGTCCTCCCCAATTGTTCTTGTTAGAAAACCGGGAAAGGTCAGGTTATGCTTAGACAGCCGAAAGGTAAATGCTGTTACCGTTAAGGATGCTTATCCCCTGCCAAATATTGATGGCATTCTGGGTAGGTTGCCTAGGGCGGAGTTCATAACTAGCCTAGACTTGAAGGACGCGTTTTGGCAAATTCCACTTGATAGCTCGTCGAGAGATAAAACGGCATTTTCTGTCCCTGGCCGCCCCTTGTACCATTACAAGGTTATGCCGTTCGGCCTCTGCAATGCGCCTCAGACAATGTCAAGGCTAATGGACAAGGTGGTTCCGGCGAATTTGAGGACAGAGGTGTTCGTTTATCTTGACGATTTATTAATTGTATCTGGTACTTTTAGTCGGCATTTGGAGGTTTTAAGGGAAATATCTACTCAAATTCGTTTTGCAGGACTGACCATTAATGTAGAGAAATCTAAGTTTTGCGTACAGGAAGTCCGTTATCTTGGCCATATTATAGGGAACGGGGTTATTCAAACAGACCCGGGAAAAATTTCGGCCATCACAGAATTCCCGACACCGAGGTCTGTTCGCCAACTCAGACGATTTTTGGGTATGTCCGGTTGGTACCGTAAGTTTATTAGGAACTACGCGTCTGTTACTTCCCCCTTGACAGACCTTTTAAGAAATAAGAGAAAATTTACCTGGAACGATGAAGCTGAAAAAGCATTTGAGGAATTAAAATCAATCTTGACCACAGCTCCAGTTTTGCATAGTCCGGATTTTTCACAACCGTTCTTTATTCACTGTGATGCTAGCAGCACTGGAATAGGAAGCGTCTTGGTACAGAAAACTGCGGAAGGTGAAGAGTTTCCGATTGCATTTATGTCTAAGAAACTCAATCAAGCCCAACGCAATTATTCGGTTACCGAACAAGAATGCTTAGCAGCAATGTTAAGCATAAAAAAGTTTCGAGCCTATGTGGAAGGGCATGAGTTCACCGTGATCACAGATCACGCTTCATTGAAGTGGCTCATGTCTCAAACAGACTTGAATTCACGCTTGGCAAGATGGGCTTTAAAACTTCAAGGCTTCAATTTTAAAATAGAACACAGAAAAGGAAGTAAAAACGTAGTTCCTGATGCTCTTTCGCGTACTAATACAGAAGATTTGTCCGAAATCCTAGGCTTAAGCTTGTCTGAACTCGATGACTCTGAGGTTTTCGTGGATCTTGAATCCGAATATTTCCAAAGGACCGAGTACAAACAACTATTAGACAAAGTAAGGATAAATTTAGATAAAACACCAGACCTTAGGATTATTGACGGCTTTTTGTACAGACGGACTGAACACTGTACGGGAGAACAGCTGCAGGACGATCTTGCTTGGAAGCTTTGGATTCCAAAGGATATGATTCCCGAGGTTTTGAAAAGAGCACACAATAGTCCTCTATCTTCTCATGGTGGAATAGCCAAAACTTTGGAGAGAATCAGAAGATTTTACTATTGGCCTAATTTGGTCAATGATGTTAGGGAATACGTTAATGCCTGTGACGTGTGTAAGGGTACGAAACATCCTAATTTTGTCATGCGACCACCCATGGGTAGAACTTCAAACACGGTTAGATTTTTCCAGAAATTGTACGTTGATTTCCTAGGCCCATATCCGCGTTCGAAATCGGGAAATGTTGGCATTTTT
Source organism: Pollenia angustigena (assembly GCA_930367215.1). Lineage (NCBI taxonomy): Eukaryota > Metazoa > Arthropoda > Insecta > Diptera > Polleniidae > Pollenia > Pollenia angustigena. Next base: position 140,422,062 of record OV884056.1, on the reverse strand, counting down.
ATTGTTCTCGACCACTTTTCTAAATTTAATTTTCTTAGGCCAGTGAAAAAGTTTACCTCTGATATAATTGTGCATTATCTAGTGGAATTATTCCATACTTTTGGCACACCCGAGACCTTGGTTTCGGATAATGGCTCCCAATTCAAATCGGCGAAATTTAATGAACTTTTAAAAAGTTATGGTGTAAATCATGTTTATACGGCAGTGTACTCGCCCCAAGCCAATGCATCTGAGCGGGTCAATCGTTCAGTTCTATCGGCAATAAGGGCATATATTAAACACGACCAAAGTAATTGGGACGAGTATTTAAGCAGCATCAGCTGTGCATTGCGTTCAGCTGTACACTCTGCGATAGGTACTTCGCCTTATTACATGGCTTTCGGACAGCACATGATTACCAACGGTAAATCTTATGCACTTCTTCGAAATCTGGAAATGCTGGAAGACAGATCTGTCAATTTTAATCGGGAAGATTCTCTTTCGATTATCAGGAGAAAAGCTGCGCAGAATATTAATCGACAACAGGAGAAGAACGAAAGATCGTATAACTTGCGATCTCGTGAAGCTACCTATGAAATTGGCCAGGAAGTATTTAGGAGAAATTTCCGCCAGAGCGATTTAGGAAAAGGTTTCAATGCTAAACTAGCACCGACATTTGTAAAGGCAAGAATTCGTAAAAAAACTGGCTATTGCTATTATCAGTTGGAGGATTTGAATGGCAAATTAGTCGGCGTATATCATGCCAAGGATATAAGACCCTAGGGAGGTGTGAGAAAAAAGTAAGGCTACAAGCGGTATCAGCTTTGTCGTTTTTTTTAAAACCCCCAAATCTGATTTTGGCGGGGGGGAAATGTAGGGCGCTTGTAGCGAAGAAAATTCTTTTTATTCAAATTCGATCTTAACCTGGGTTCAAAATCTACTTGGTTATTGTTTTTACTATGTATATATATATTTTTGTTTTGAATTTCAAATCATGAAAGCCAACAATCTTCTTATTTTGGTTGTTTTTTATTTTGTTTTAAAGGGATTCGTATATTTATAAGTATATCTATAGGTATGTGTAAAAATAATATTCGCAAAGGTCGAAGAAAATAGACTAGTAAATAGAATAATTTTTTTTGAATGACATTCCTTTTTGCCTTTCACGTTGTTAAACAATTTTCTTTTCACTTCTGTTCCAAATGAATTTCTCCCTAACATTAAGACCTAGGTGTCAGATTTAGCTGACAGAGTAAAAAAAAAAAAAAAAAAAAAAAAAAAAAAATTTCTTTTATTTTTCAAAATAATATTTAAAAATACTTACGTTTTAACGAATAAAGCGTAAAATTGTTAGTAAAAAAAAGGAGCATTGCGTTGCAATGATAATGCAGTTTTATGCGTTGTAAGATGTTAGTATTTAATGGTGTGGTGAAGGTGATATGAAGGGACGTATGAATTTTTGTTGTTGTTGATTCTAAAAGGAAAATGGCATGCTGAATTAGCATTATTATTCCAGAATTTGATGTGTATAAAAGCACAATTTCATCGAGAACAGTCTTTCATTTTTTTTCCTTAAACCACTGGCACCATATAGAGGACATTTAGTATTCCTGATTTATTTCTTTACATTAAGGATATATTTTAAAGCTTTTCTGAAAGGATTTTCTGAACGGAGTTCTTTTATGTGTATTTTTGGACATAAACTTGTAAGTAGTAAAAATAAAAAAATAAAAGACTAAATAATATTGCGAACGTCATAACCTTACATGAATTTATCCAAATATTTTGTTAAAGGGATTGCCAAAATTTTGGGAACACGAAAAACAGAATTTATACCTGAGGGCGACGGGAAACCCTTTGGAAAAACCCGTATGGAAGATTATTGGCGGCAGAACTGTTCGGGTGTAAACTTAGCCCAGGAAGATTTGGTTTGGAAAGTATAAAGCTGCTACTTTGACTAGTGTAGGAAGTTTCAAAAACTAAAAGTGTTGTGAGAATTTTAATTTCAAAGAAAATGAAAAATTTTTAAATATTTTAATAGAAAAGTGAATTCTAGGTAGTGGGAAAAGAAAAAAAACAATATTTAAAAATCCAGAAAGTTTATTTGAGATTTAAATGAAAGGGCTGTGAATTTATCGGAAAATAGAAGAAAAAAAAAATCAACTTAAATAATAATAGTTAAAATCATTTCATTACACGTTTGAAAAAAAAAAGAAATAAAAAAGAATTTATTTTAAGAGCAAAGTGCCATATAAATATTCCAACCACAAATAAAGTAAAAGTTTTGTTAACACCATTTCAATTTACAAGACGATCAGTTAGCTGTCTATAAAAGGGAAAAAAAACTAACTTCATTTTAAATTTAGTCTAAATTACGCTACAAATTTTGGGGCCTGAATTCGAAAAGTTAAGAAAAAAAGTGGAAAAAAATGTTGTGTTAAAATCTAAATTTTAGTTTAGTTTCATTATTTTAATTTTTAAGTTACTTTAATTTAAACAACCTTAAATTCTTTTTGGAAACGTGTTTAAAATACGGGCAAATATCAAAAAAAAAAAAAAAAATATCAAAAGTAAAAACAAAAACAAAAAAAGAAAAAAAGTTTTGTGCAATGACCATAACCTGTTAATACGGTAAAAACTGCAAAAATTAAAATTGAATAAAACAAAATCGAAATAAATTGTAACAATTAAAAAAAAAAATGTAAATAATAGATATCTAAAGGGGAAAAAATTTTTGGTTTTAATAGAAGCCCTAAAGAATGTTACTTGGAATTGACAATAGTTTAAGAAAAAATTCATCAAAGGTTTAATTCATCAAAATCGCTAGTATCTTAACCAAACCAACTTCCAGTTAAGCAAGGAGCCGCAGAAAGTACTTTCCGGAATTCCTCTAACAAGTAAGTTTGAATATCTTTATTTTATACATATTTCTATTATTAATCACAGGAAATATTAAATTAGATGTACCCATAAATTTTATATGCATGTAAAAATGTTAAGTGACTGATGTTAGTAACATTTTACTGTTAACAGAGCAGAATGTTACTAGCATAAGCTAAACTTGATAAGTTAAGAATTTTTTTTGTCACTTAAACTTGGTTTTTTTTTAAAGCTTAAAAATAAAAATATTTCCTGAGATTAATTAATTAAACATTGATGATGATACCTATTTGACTTTTTTTTATTTTATTACTCCTTAATATTTATTTGATATGATAGGTATAAAATAACATACTATTCAAAGAAAAAACACACAAGAGAAAAAAAAAATAGATTTAAATCTATAAAAGTGAAATTTAAAATTAAATAATTTTTCGCGGTTATGCTTACGAGGTATGGAGTGGCCTAGTGGGTCAGTGCGTGGCCGTCGTGTCGTAAAGTCCGGGTTCGAATCCTGTTAGAAATTTTTTTTCCTTTGTGTTTTTTTTATGTAATTTGTTTTTTTTTTAACATGGATATTTTGATTGCACAACTAATAGTTTTTTTGTTGGAATTTCTTTTATTTACTTCAAATTAAATTTTTTTTGGTAATTGCCCATTTCCATTTGCATTTTTATATTTTTTTTTAAGATTATTTTCATTGCGTTTAATTCGAAATGTATAACATTTTTAATTATAATTTTATATTAAGTTTTTATTTACCTATAAGTTGAAAGTAAAATTTGGTTTAGATTCGAGTGAAATGATTTTTTTTTAAATAAAATTTGTTGAAATAACGATGAAATTTTAAAAACTTTGAATTCTGATTTCTGAACTTTCTGTGAGAGGGTGAGTTGTATTTGGGATCATGTTAGATAATTTCGTTGCGCGGTTTAAACATGATCATGGTTGGGAGGGGAAGTTAGCGTCCTAAGACCTTCGCTAAACAAATGTATGCTCTTTAAAGAAAATTCCTACTTCCGTTTCTATCGTTCTCTTCCCTATCTCTTTTTCTATCTTTTCTCTCGTTTTTTTTTTGCATGCATATTAAAATAAATGTTAGCTGTAGTTTGCTTTAAACCGAGTTTAGCAATAAAAGAAAAACCTACACCGTTTGCCGACGAGATAGGAGCCGGAATATAAAATGCATGCCCGCTAAACTTCTGCACTTGCAACCTTAAGTAGCAAGATAAACGTTATTCGCTACAGGAGGTTGCACAACATATGTTCGCGTAACTCAAAAACGCTTTAGCTTATTGAAAAACTAAAAAAAAAAACCGAAATTCCGCAATAAAATTTACTTTAAGAAAGGTAAAACGTTTTTCTTATATTTTTCTGGAAAAAAAAATAAATTTTTTATTAAAATTTCGGAATTTTTGTTTTTAAAAATTCATAAAAAATTTAAAAATGGAGCTATGCTTCTAATTTTATAGAGTCATATAAAAAACAATATTGCAAACAAAACAAGCTATAAATGATTAAAATCTGTTCACAACTTTTGTTGTTGTTGAGCACTATCGTCATTTATATCCGTCCCACAACAAATCTTCTCTTTTAAATTTTTCAACTTAATAAAATCAATCAAATAAATTTACACTTTTTTTGAAATTTCGAAATTTTCATTAAAAAAATTATTGTAGAAGCATAGCTGCATTTTCCAATTTTAAATGAATTTGTATGAGAGCCCCCCTAAAAAGGAAAGGTAAAGGGCAAGTATATCTCGAGAAAATGTTTAGGACAAAAAACTAATTGAGGTCGGTCATACATTCTATTCCCCTAGGTCTGACTCCTTGGCAGTTATGGAGCTTTTTCTTCAATATATTTCTAGTCTGTAGTTAAAATTTTGATGGGAGCCCCTTAATGAATGGAGATAGCAGGTAGGTATTTTAGAAATAAATGATGGAGATGAAAAATAAAGTGGAGTTGGTCATACATTTGACCCTTCTTGAGGCATCCTAGGCACTACACGGGCTAAATATAAGGATTTCAATTATACAAATATGGCGGTTTAATAAAATTCTTAAATTAAATAAAATTTTTCGTCTTTTGTGAATACATAAAATCAAAAGTTGGGAACAGATTTTAATCATTTATAGCTTGTTTTGTTTACAATATTGTTTTTTATATGACTCTATAAAATTAGAAGCATAGCTCCATTTTTCAATTATTTATGAATTTTTAAAAACAAAAATTCCGAAAATTTAATAAAAAAAATTATGTTTTTATCCAGAAAAATATAAGAAAAACGTTTTACCTTTCTTAAAGTAAATTTTATTGCGGAATTTCGGTTTTTTTTTTAGTTTTTCAATAAGCTAAAGCGTTTTTGAGTTATTAATTATGTTTCTAAAACGACTGCGCATATAAGAAAAACGTTTTAACTTTCTTAAACTAAATTTTATTGCGGAATTTCGGTTTTTTTTAGTTTTTCAATAAGCTAAAGCGTTTTTGAGTTGCGCAAACATATCGCACCTGTTCATCAAAAGTAACACAACTCAAAAAATTCTATTTTCCACTTTTTTGAAGGAAACAGTGTATGATTACCATATCTAACGACTGTAAAATTTTTAGTATTCTATTTGTAATATTTCATGAGAGAAATGCCTTTATGTCTTTCTTTGCGTACTCATATTGTTTGTTTTGATTCAATTAAAGAGTTGTAATTTTAGTTGCGTTGAAGTGTTCAAGGGTAATGGTGCTCAAATGAATCAGCGAAACTGTATTAATTCGAGTTGTGATTGTTTTCATGTTAAAAATCTGTTTATCAATAGCTGTTGATTTTGGGTTGTGATAAGCATAACTTGAAATAATATTGACATGTAGATCAAAAAATTTCATGAAAACTGTATTAAATCAAAAATCCGTAATAATTTCGGAAAAAGGAAGAAGAGAAATAAATTTTGTGATTTTATTGAAATATTAGTGAGTTTCCTTTATAACATTATATTTGTTTATAACAATAATTCCATCATATTGGCGGAATTAGTTTTTTGCCTCTACTGAAAACTTGTAAATTTTGAGTTGTGTTACTTTTGATGAACAGGTGCGATATGTTAATCTATCTATACAATATATAATTTCTTAGTACGTCAGGATGTTTGCATGTATGTCCTATTCTTTCCGCAACTTTCTGAAGCCATCTGATGACATAGAAAGCTGAAATTTGGCACACTTGAAGTACTTTCTCTGCGGAAGATCGTTACGAAGCCATATTTTTGATTTTTGGCTATTCAACTAGTATAACTATAAAGATCTGATAGAAAAGATGTTTTTTTTTATAAAATGGGGAACTTTGGGCCCCACTTGTCACAACTAGGCACCGTCGGATTGAGCTGAAAAATTAGGACTTGATTTCTTACACCAAACCTCATATTTTAAGCAGCGCAAACATTTAAATTTAAAAAAAAAAAAAAATCCCATACAAGATGCGACCAGTCTAGCCTACATACATATGTATATTATTCGTAAAATAAAAAATCGCCTTGTGGCTGACCACATTATTGACGTCGCAATCGAAATTTGGTGTTTATTTTCTTTGTTTGTTAATTCTTGAATTATTTTTGGCGTCATTTCATGTTGTGCGTTCAATGTGAATAGGTGAAAAAAAGTACAGCCAAATTACACAACAAAAACAGTTTTTTGTTTTCAATCTCGAATGCCCTGAAGAATCAGAGTTATTCTACAATTTTATACAAAGTTGTATGTATGAAATGCCTTTGTCAAAAAAATCTTCCAAAATTTGTACAATAAAGCAAACAAATAAACAAATAAAACAAATTATTTTTAAACCATATTTAAATAAAACATATATTTTAAATATTATTATTTTGCTTCATTTAACCATCAACTGAATTGATTTAACAATTCAATTAACAATTTGTTTGATTGAATAATTTGCGTAATTGAATTAAGATTGTATTTCAAATACACTCTTTAATTTATTCAATTAAAAATGTAATCGATTTAATGCAAAAATTCAATCACTGTTTTAATCAAAACAATTATTAAAATAATTAATTTTCTGTATTGCAATCAATTACGTTAGTAATTCATTCATTTAAAATATTGGTTTTTTTTCAATTAATTTGTTAATTCATTCAATTTAAATATTGTTTAATATTATCAAAAAGTAATTTAAATTTTTGGGAATACAAAATTTTAATTTCAAAAGATTTTGTTATTCGTGCTTAATTCCCAGTTTTTATTCTTGATAAAAACACTTGAAATGTATTGTTGATGGGATAAGCTAATCCTATGCATTTCACTGGTTGCTTAGGCCAGATCATCAGGAAACTTCATCCATAAAGATTTTAGACAAACTAAAGATATTAAACCAAATAAAACTGTTAAACGTATAAGACTTATAGCAACAGTTTTACTTGTAACAATATCAAAGCTTGACAAAATACATCAACAATAAAAAAGTGGGTTTATCTCATCTTATTTTGTCAATGTATACATACATATATATGTATGTTAAAAATATATGTTACAAAAACAAAATTTTTACTCCAAACAACTCTTTCTAAAAATGAATCCTAATGTAGTACTTCCACCGTATCCATGCCCAACTCGTTGGGGTTCTTGGTTAGAAGAAGTTAAAGCCGTTGTTTTAGAAATTGACAATCAAGTTGCCGACTCAATTGTGCAATCCAAAAAAATATTTGAAAGCTCCGAACTAAGTTCGCAACTTGTATTTCTAAAATACAATTTTGCAAACATTTTGGTTGCTATAAAAAAATTGTAAACTGCGGGATTATTAATTTCAGAGAGCACTAATGCTTTATCAACAGTTTTTGACGGACTATGCAAGATCGAGGACCAACAATATAAAAAGAAATTTGAGAAAATATAAAAAAGAAATCCCGGATATCAGCAGTTTTTGTAAATAAAATATATTTTAGAGTCTGGTACTGTTCGAAAAGATGAATATGTAAAAAGTTTGTCCTCTAAAGAAATTCTCAAATTTAAATTTGCACCGTCAACCTCCGACGCTTTTAACAGATCGACGTAGAAAACTAAAATTTGAAAACATAAAAGCCCACATGATAGTATATTGTAATAATTTTGATGATGTGGAAGAATTAAAATAAAACATTTTTTAATTGCTTTTTTTTTTGCTGTTTTATCAATTGAAGCACAGCCGCGAAAAACGTTGTAAACGCCACATTTTGCAAAAACTGTTTTTTTGCAGATAAACGTTGACTTTACTCTCTTACACAGTTTAAACATCAAATCAACCAAAACTATGCACCTTAACGCCTTCAAAATGGCGTACAAAGTGTCAGCCAGTGGAAGAACATTGCAAGTTACTAACATAATGATGAAACCGAAATGGTTTTGCAGTGCGGAATAATGTTTTAAAAGCCTTTTGCATTAAAGTTTTTATTATCACTATTTTAAATAATAGAAAAAAAAAAATTTAAAACAAATAATGCTGCTTGTCAAAAAACGTTTTTTTGCTCTCCTGAAAAATTATTATTTTGTAACTTAAAACGTTATTCGCGGCTGTGCTTCAATTTCTTTTTGCTGTAAAAGTATTAAATATTGCTTTTTTTGTATTCTCTGGTTATAATCTTAGAATAAATACACGCTTTAATTCAGTTTGCTGTGACAAATTTATTTCTCCTCTCAAACGCAAACAAACAGCATTTAAAACTAAATTGCATTTGCAGAAGTTTTTGACTCTGAAGTTTTTGAAATTATAAACATTGATGCATAATTATTTTTCTTGTGCGTCTTTTTAAGTTACTCTTTTAATATGCACACCGGTACATGTAGATTAGCGTGGTCGTTAGTTGTATGGAGAATTTTTTTACTTTGATTTTTTTCCTCCCCCCTCCAAATCGGTTCAGTTTAATGTAAAAAAAATACAAAAAAATTCAAAGCGATAAGTTGTGTCTTATCTTTGACCCCCTCTAACTCAGAAACTTTTTGACCGATCTTGTTGCAAATTGGGTCACTTGTCTTGAAATCCTCCTTTTATATGTACATATAAAACGTATATAAAATGTTTAGTATTTTGTTTGTTATTTTCTTCATTATTTTCTAAAATATTGATTTTAGCAAAAAACTTTCTTTGTGGCTAATGTTGTTGACCAGAAGGGCTAAAATATTCCCATATATCATATTCTTGTAGAATGTTTTTTTTAAGAGACAGTAATATGCAAACAAATAACATTTGAATAAATGGGCTGGAAGGCAAACTTTGGGGGGCGGACGCCCCCCTAAAACACAACTTATCGCTATTATATTTTGTTTATATATTTTTTTTTACATTAAACTGAACCGATTTGGGGGGGAGGGACTATAAGACTATAAGAAATCGAAAAAAAACTGCCACCCTAATGTGGACACACTGTTGTTTATCAGGATAGAGCCAGTACTTTTTAAACAAAAAAAAAAATATAAATTGCAAATACGGACAGAATAAAAAAAGTTTGGTATGCAGAAAAATAATTCATACTTCCAATGACAATTAAAACACAAAAAATAGTATGAAAATGGATTACAACGGTATTTTTGTTTCTTTTTTTGTTGTCAAGTATTTCTTAATTTATTTTTTGCATTGTTAACTTAAATGCTTAATTTTAGACTCTACCTCTAAAATTTAGAGGTAGAATGGGCTGGATTTGATCATTTTTGTTGTAGGTTTCGCGATATTTTATCTAATTCTTTACCACATTATGACTTCGTTCGATTTTTCTAGCGATTTCGCGATCAGCATGGTAAACATAAAGTTTTACCATTTTCGACGACTTTAATTTAAACTTGGCTATTTTAGATTAACGATTAAACCGGTTAATTTCTGTCGATTAGTAGGTAGGTAGGTAGGTAGAAAGGCCGGTGTGAAGTCTCCTTCACACTTTCACCCAGAGACCAATATGGTCCATTGTGACGCCTTAATTAGAGAATGCTATGAGAAGGTAGAAAGTAGGTGAAATAAACAGCGAAAGCACAAGACAGATCCGAAAGATAGGTAGAAAAGAAAAGAAGGTAAAGGACCAACCCCGAGAGAAATCCCACTCAAACCAAATTCGCCCTACGTGCGGCAAACACCCAGTATCTCCTCGCGCAGCCAGGCCATCCCCATTACGAATCCTATCAGATTCTCGACTCCGCAACTCGAGACATCCCCTAATTCGACCAGGAATCTGCTGCCCAGCCACCTCAGCCTGCTACCCTGCAACCTGGGACAGTGGCACAGAAAGTACTCAACTGTCTCCAACTTCTCAGGGTCCTCGCACAACCTGCATATATCCGACAAGTCGGATCCCATCCTCACTGCCATCCTGCCTATCATACAGTGGCCCGTGATCACTCCTATCATGGTCCTAACGCAGACCCTGCTCCTGCCCAGCAGCGACACCGAATCGGACTTCCTGAGCACCGGCCACAGTGTCCACGATACCCGACAGTCCGTTCGGCCCCCAGGCCCGATTGGTCACGCCCAGTATCCACTCCTTAATTCTTACAAAATAGAATCCCAATGGAGGCCTAACCGCCTCCACACAGTCAGGATTTTCCCTCTCTGAGCCCTGTCTTGCCAACTCATCAGCAACCTCATTGCCGCCTATGTCGCAGTGACCCGGCACCTAGCACAACCTTAGCAAATACTCCCCTAAGGCTCCCTCCAGAGCCCTCCTACACTCATCAACTAGCCTGGAGTTCACATAACAGCCCCTTACGGCCATAAGAGCCGCCTGGCTGTCCACTAGACTGGTCGCAATTTTTTTTTTTTAAATTTAATTGTTTGCGCTGCTTAAAATATGAGGTTTGGTGTAAGAAATCATGATCTAATTTTTCAGGTCAATCCGACGGTGCCTAGCCGTGCCGGGTGGGGCCCAAAGTTGCCCATATTATAAAAAAACATATTTTCTATCAGATCTTTATAGTTATACTAGTTGAAAAGACGAAAATCAAAAATATGGCTTCGTTACGATCTTCCGCAGAGAAAGTACTTCAAGTGTGCCAAATTTCAGCTTCCTATGTCATCAGATGGCTTCAGAAAGTTGCGGAAAGAATAGGACATACATGCAAACATCCTGACATACTAAGAAATTATATATTGTATAGATAGATTAAAGTATTAGCTGTTTAATATTTTAGTATGATACGAACGAAAGATTTTTAACCTAATTCGGGGTCGCTGAATCCAGACTAGCCGTTTTTTTAGGTTAGCTTTGGTTTTCGAGATATACCGTTATTTCGAAAATTAAGGAAGTTGCACAACATATGTTCGCGTAACTCAAAAAAGCTTTAGCTTATTGAAAACCCAAAAAAAACCGAAATTCCGCAATAAAATTTACTTTTAGAGAGTTAAAACTTTTTTCTTTATGTTGGCTTTGGTTTTCGAGATATACCGTTATTTCGAAAATTAAGGAGGTTGATAGGACATACATGCAAACATCCTGACATACTAAGAAATTATATATTGTATAGATAGATTAAAGTATTTGCTGTTTAATATTTTAGTATGATACGAACGAAAGATTTTTAACCTAATTCGGGGTCGCTGAATCCAGACTAGCCGTTTTTTTAGGTTAGCTTTGGTTTTCGAGATATACCGTTATTTCGAAAATTAAGGAAGTTGCACAACATATGTTCGCGTAACTCAAAAAAGCTTTAGCTTATTGAAAACCCAAAAAAAACCGAAATTCCGCAATAAAATTTACTTTTAGAGAGTTAAAACTTTTTTCTTTATGTTGGCTTTGGTTTTCGAGATATACCGTTATTTCGAAAATTAAGGAGGTTGCACAACATATGTTCGCGTTACTCAAAAACGCTTTAGTTTATTGAAAAACTAAGAAAAACCGAAATTCCGCAATAAAATTTACTTTAAGAAAAGTACATTCCCCTAAAAAATTCATCTGACATCCAAATAGCTGTCGACCGATTTACAGACGTCTTGGATACTGCAGCAAGAAATGCAACCCCAATCAAGCGGGCAATTAAACGTGCTCCTTACAATACATCGACGGATATAGAGGCCCTTATCAGAGAAAAAAGGAAGTTAAGAAGACAATGGCAAAACAGTCGTTCCCCAACCACTAAGGCCCAACTACAATTATGCCTGACCACACTTCGCAACAAATTGAGACAGAACCACGAGTCCGCAATAGAAGGCTATCTAAACAGCCTAGACGCCACAAAAAACACCAATTATAGCTTATGGAAGGCTGCACGGCATATGAAATGCCCTATAACCCAAGAATCTCCATTAAGACTGGAAAACCGCACTTGGGCCAAAAACACACATGAAAAATTAAACGCTTTCGCGGGCCACCTTGAGAAAGTTTTCACGCCACATGATGCACATACTTGTTCCTGTCGTCCAATCATTCCTGATAACGTAAACCATCCATTAAAATTTAACATAACAAAAAATATGGCGGTTTAATTAAATTCTTAAATTAGAAGCATAGCTGCATTTTTCAATTTTTTATGAATTTTTAAGAACAAAAATTCCGAAATTTTAATAAAAAAATTAGGTTTTAAAACGACTGCGCATATAAGAAAAACGTTTTACCTTTCTTAAAGTAAATTTTATTGCGTAATATCGTTTTTTTTAGTTTTTCAATAAGCTAAAGCGTTTTTGAGTTGCGCGAATATATGTTAATCTATCTATACAATATATAATTTCTTAGTATGTCAGGATGTTTGCATGTATGTCCTATTCTTTCCGCAGCTTTCTGAAGCCATCTGATGACATAGGAAGCTGAAATTTGGCAGACTTGAAATACTTTCTCTGCGGAAGATCGTAACGAAGCCATATTTTTGATTTTCGGCTTTTCAACTAGTATAACTATAAAGATCTGATAGAAAAAATGTTTTTTTTATTGACCTGAAAAATTAGATCGTGATTTCTTACACCAAACCTCATATTTTAAGCAGTGCAAACAATTAAATTAAAAAAAAAACAATCCCATACAAGATGCGACCAGTCTACTGTTCAAATATATAGTGACCTCCGAGCCCCTATCGATGTTGTCCCTAATCAGTTCCACGGCCCTCCAGACCCCCAGAACCTCCGCCTGAAAAACACTGCAGTGGTCAGGAAGCCTATATGACCTTCTTATGTTCCGTTCCTCAATGTAGACCCCTACACTCGTGCCCCTCATCTTCGAGCCATCAGTGAAAATAGCAAATCCACCAAATAATCTGCTCCTGCCCGACCAGCTCTTCCTAGAGGGCATTATTACCTCTGGCAACCGACCAAAATCCACTATGGTGCTCACATAATCAGTGGAGTCCCTAGCTCCTACAGATCGATGATCTGCAAGCATAGTAGGCATTAATACCCACTTTGAGTCTCTCCTGAGTATTCCTACCCCATGATAGCTTGCTGTCCAGAAAAACCCCCAGATACTTAGCACTATCAGATAGTCCAAGCTCCACTCCTCTCAGTACCGGCATTCTAAACTCCTCCACCTTGTACCTCCTAGTGAAAAGAACCAACTCCGTCTTCTCCGGATTAACTCTTAGTCCATTATCACTTGCCCATGCCGCCAGTTCGCCCAGCACCCCTTGCATGATGTCTCTAATTGTCGGCAGATACTTGCCCGACACCAATATCACTACATCATCCGCGTAGGCCACGACCTTCTGACCCATTCTGTCAAAAAGTCTCAGAACGACCGATCGATTAACCGATGTAACAAAATTTTAAGCTTTTATAGTATTAAAACATATTTTTTGTATTTTTAATTATTTGTTTCATCTCATATACAAAGGATATGGGCATTTCCCCAGAATGGTATACCAGGATGAAAAAATAAAATGTTGATTATCATCGTCTTATATGGTTTATTATTAAAAAAAAAATCTATGTTCTTATAAAATAATGGTTTCCTAGCATATCTGAGCTGTTTTACTTGAGCAAATTGAGCTGGAAACGGGTATATTTTATATTTTTCTGTATTTTCTACTTTTAAAGACATTTTTATATACTTATTTTACATGCAAGAAATATGTTATGTTTACAATCTTTCTTCATAATCTCTCCATTACAATCAATTGAAAAAGGAGTATTAAGTTTTTTTTTTCAAGCAAATTTTAAGACGTTTATGGGAAAATGCGTGGTAATAATAATAAAAAAACATATGGCAAAATCGTACGTTCGCGATCCGTACGTTCGCGACCGGTTAATAAGCCAATTAAACAAAAACTAAGAGAGATATTTTATTTTGTAAATACTGGAAGGAGACCTACATTAATACACTTTTAAAATAAATTAAACACTTTTGAATATTTCGTTCCATTTTCCAGATTTTAAGATTTCACTACTGTCAGCCAAAGTTGACTTCTATTTTGCGTACGTTCGTGACCACATGTTTATTTTTTTTTTTTTTTAATTCCCTACGCTAATAATAGCTACGTTTTACACTCACTTATTTAGCGTGTTAAATATTGAATGCAAATTTGTATTAAACGCGATATTCACCACGCTTCTAGCAATTTTCAACATTAAATTTTCTTACAATTCCAATAAGCGTTAACAGCACTGATTTTCAATAATTAATATCAGCTGTTGTTAAAAATTTTGCGACAAAAAAAATATAATTATTAAATAAAAGTAAAACAAACGAAAAACAAAAAGTTTTTATATCCATCACAATATAACTAAAAATCACAATATAACGCAAATTGTCCGCAAACACAAGAAAAAAAAATACTTGCTTGCATAAGAAAGTACTTTACGCAGATGCAAAAAAGGGTATTATCTCACACTCAGCTATAACTGCGGATAAGAAATGGAACAAATTTGCCATTTATTGTTGCAACATGTTTAGAAAGGAAAACGACAACTTCTCACATTTTAGCATATATTTTGAGAATGGAACAAAAACCCGCACAAATGGTAGCATATATGGAACATTATTGTCAGAAAAGAAAACACAATTAAAATCGATGAAATCCATCTTTTGCACTAAACATAGAGCTACCCAAATGTTTAGAAAATATTTTTTCATACAATATTCATCCTTCTAGAAAAAATTCTTGTAAAACACAAAAATTAGAAGTGTTAAAAATTTAAAAAAATTAAAACAGGACTCTAATGGCATAATAGTAGATTTTATATGTTTAGAGAAATCCAGGAAAAGGACTGAGAAATTAGCTATTATTTTTAATGAGCTGATGTCGATTTCTCCAACATCTACGATAAGTGAACAATTTTTTTCCAAGTCAAATTTTGTCAACACTAAAGAAAAGGTTCGCTTAAATCGTTAACATTTAAACCAAATTATTTTTCTAAGGGCCATTATTATAACTTGGCGTTAGCTGTTATCCGACAGTTAACAGACGCTTTTTGACAGATAACACATTATTATCTGTCAATTTAATCTTAACTTTAGCTAACTTCAAGTTGTAATAATGGCCCTTAAAGATTATTTTATAAGGTCTCCTTAAATTGTTATAACTTTTAAAATGATCTCAAAGTCTATTTTTTAATAAATACATATCTGTGGCATTTTGTCTTAAGTCGAGAAAAAGTAGCAAAAAAAGATAAAAATAAACTAGGTGAAAAAAATCATTTTTATTTAATAATGAAATAAACCAAAATTAAAGAAAAACCATGGAGTTGCAACTCAAAATAGAAAAGTTGTACCAAATGTTGGTTTTTGTACGTCAGTTTTTGATTACGACTGCAGTTTTTAATCCCTGCTTTTGTCAAAATGGCACAGATATTATGTATTTATTTAAAAATACATATTGGGTAATTCCATGTCAAATCGACCAAGAGTGGGTCAAAAACATATTTTATTTCTTTCTTTAAAAATCCTGAAATTTTGAAGGAGGTTTTTTTTTAAGATATGAATTTTTTTTTTTTCTTTCGCAACCTTTAAACAAATAATATTAAAATGGAATTTTAATATTGTAATTTTGAGCAATAAGTAAAAATAATGGTGTTTTCTTTTCTGACAATAATGTTCCATATATGCTACCATTCGTGCGGGTTTTTGTTCCATTCTAAAAATATATGCAAAAATGTGAGAAGTTGTCGTTTTCCTTTCTAAACATGTTGCAACAATAAATGGCAAATTTGTTCCATTTCTTACCCGCAGTTATAACTGAGTGTGAGCTAATACCCTTTTTTGTATCTGCGTAAAGTACTTTTTTATGCAAGCAAGTATTTTTTTCTTCTTTTAGTTAGTCCCCTTTTAGACAGGCAAAGTTTACTTTGCAAAGTCTTCTGTAATTCTCTTTTAAACTTTGTTTGGTGTTTAGGCACACAAAGTTTAATTTGACAAATTTTTGTTTATTCGTTGTTGCAGCCAACTTCAGATACAGGGTTGATAAATGGCATTTTTTAAAATGTACTTATTACAGAAAAAAATCTACATTTTTTACCCTAATTGTACTCAATGCCAAAAAAATATTTCTTACAAGTTTTATTATTTGCATAACAAAAAATTTTCTTTAAAATGCACTTGTGCTATACATTTATATTTTAAATATACCTTTGGCAATAAACAAAAAGAAAAATTAAGTAAATAGAATTTAGACGAAGAAACTTAAGCTTGTTTTTTTAGATTTGAAAGTGGAACAGGCTAAAAAAATGTTTTACCTACCCAGTAAAAACTTCGCCTGCAAAATAATGTGTTAAGTAATCAGGAAAAAGTTAAAATACTACTTCCAATTCTACTGAAAGAACCAATGAATTTTAGAAGGGATGTCCTAAAATGAATGCATTTTTATGTAAGTCATTATTTTTTTCCTACATACATCTGAAAAATAAGTAGTTATAGAAGTAATTATAGTAACTACAGTTTTATAGAAGAAAGCTACTAAATAATTAGTGAAAGTAGCTATTTATTTTAAAAAAGTAGGCGAAGTTTTCACTGGGTAGTAATGCCCGTAATTTCTACTAAAAATATCTAGCTGTGTATAGATATCTATGGTGCAAGCAGGCCTGCCATTTTTGCCGATTTTTTGCCCCTAAATTATCAAAGTGCCGATTTGCCGATTTTTGCTCCAAAATGCCGATTTTTTGACTAACACGTAAAAGGCGATTACTTTTTGTTTGTTTGATAATAATACACCAACTTTAAGCGATACTGAAACAGTTGTAACATTGAAAAGAGACAACTGTTATTAAGTCAGCGCTTTTACTAAAGAAAAAGGGGTTAGTTTTATTCAATATTAAATGCAGTGTTTGTAATGTGTGTTGAGTTAATACATTTTTATTTGAAAATTATTCCACTATGAAGAATTAAAGGCCAAAGTTAAAAAAGAAATACAGCCTGTTCAACGATTTCGAACGTCAACGTTCGCATAGAAAATTACATAAGTATATGTAAAACAAAAACAAATTTTAGAATTTTGTTTTTGTTTTAAATATAATTTTCTATGCGAACGTTAACGTTCGAAGTCGTTAAACAGGCAGATAATTTTTAAACGTAAAATAATTCAGTTAAAATTTGTTTTTCTATTAGGAAAATATAAAACACTTTATATTTGTGTTTGAAAAGTTTTATCTACTTACAAAAAAATAAAGGTAACATAAATTTATATTCACTATCAATGAATATAATTAAAATAATGAAAAATAAGTAGTCTGGTGTTTAACTGAATTTTGATTTATTTTATATTACAATTTCAATTATTTTACGTCACTGAATATTGTAAGTGTAGATGTCATTTTAGTTAAAACTAATGGTATTGCTTTATATTGTTTCCTTATTTCCTTAAGTGACCAAGGTTACAAGATAACTTAAAAAAACAGCGAATCTAGAAAATAATTGCTGTTAGATTTGGCAGCTAAGAAAAAATTACAAAAAGTAAAAGTTCTTTTAAATATTGACATACATACAAATACTATTTAATATCTAACATTTACTACCCTGCAAACAAATGGAAGATATCCCCTAAGGCAATAGTTTAGCAATATCCCCAAATTGTCATCTAAAAGAAAATAATCAAAGTAATTTTTTATTTTCTTCCTTTTATAATGTTTGAGAAAATTACGCAACATAGACAGGAATTTTTTTTTTAAATTTAATACATGTGTCATAAATAAAAAATTAAAATTAATCCAATTATTAAAACATAAAAATTATTTCCCAAAATATTCTGCAAAAGGAAAATATTTAAATTAAATAAATCTGTTAAAAATTTATCTGTTTTCTTTTAAATTTAGTCAAGGATTTCTTAACCCTGGATGCTATTTTAAAGAAATGGTAGGTGTTTTTTTCGAGAATTTGGTGGAAACTAAATATTAATGTACATATAAACTAAATATTAATGTACATATATTTTTTTACCCTATTTATATTTATAATTAAATAAATTATATTATGTTTAAGTTCAATTTATACGTATCCTACTACCAATTTAATTTTAAATAAAAAGCTGAGCTTCTTTGTACACAATTTTTTTAAATGTAAAATTTCTTTTTATCATCCCAATGATATTTTGGTGATATCTTCCTATTTTCTTATAAGTGGTTATCTCGCGATATTGCTAGTTAATCATCTAGAAGTATCGCTTTCGTATTGCTTAGAAGTATTGCCATCGAGACACGTTTCTTCCCGAAGGAAGTATCTTCCGCAATACGAAATCGAATATTGCCGCAATAATATTTTTCATCCAGGCAATACGTTTGGCAATACATAAGGTGTATTTCTGTGTTTGCTGGGTATTTTCTAACTTCTCTTCAGATTCGAAGTATTGTGTATGCACAATACTTCTTCATGTTTAACTACAACCACAACGTCTTAATAAAAAATATAAGCCTGGGCATCGGCTACCCAAACAGACTTCGTCACTTAAGTAACAACTATTAATGATATGCAGCCAATAATCATTGAAATTGTTAAAATCTATGCTGAAAGAAGAGAAACGCTACAGCCAATAATAATGGTTATTGGACCAGATTATTCCAAAATTTCCGAGTTCACGTATTTTGTGACGGCCTGAAGTGGAAGTGCGCTACGTATATGAAGTGTGTAGATATTATTACTAAGTAATCGTATGTTTTTAAGACAGAGTATTCCCCAAAAAGCAAGCAAGTATGGTAATTTTTAGAGCAGTATTTTTTTGAGATAAAGTCTGAGGATATTTCCTCTGTTCCTAATTTTTTAAGTAAAGTACAGTCATATTATCCTAATTATATGTTTTTTAATGAGCCCACTTGCTTGCTTCATTTGTACAAAAAGTCATACAACTTTAATTGATCTTATAAAACATATAAAATCATTTCACGAAACATCAACAATATATGAATTTCGATGCGTTCAACTATTATATCAAATATATACATTAGGGTGGTCGTTAATTGTATGGATCAAATTTTTTTTCTATTTTTCCATGCTCTAACCCCCCAATTCGGTGGGTATTGATATAAAAACAACTCAAAAATTTTTTTAGGACAATCGGAGAAGGCTAAGTCGTCCCTCAAGCCCGCCAAAGTTTGAGAAAAATCGTAAAGTCCGACTTGTATGACTTATATTTAGGAAAATATTAATTTTACATAAAAATCGTTTTCTAAGAAGTTGTTGTTAGTAAAGTTTCCAACAACTTTTGCGTTAACAAGTTTTCTCTAAAACTCATATTGAACAAAACCTAATTAAAATAAAAGCAAACAGCAGCATTGATGCGAATATTTTCTTTAGAACTGTTTTTTCTTACACACGTCAATTCAGCTTTCATATTTGTGTTTGTGTGCGTTTGCTTATTGTACTTTTTTGATACAATTCAAAGTCAAAGGTACCCTAAGGTGACCGTTAAAATCAAAAGTTGGATTTATTTAGGTCTCACTCGCCAATTTGGTGGCTATTGATAACAAAACAACTCAAAAAAATTTTTAGGACGATCGGCGAAGGCTAAGCCGTCCCTCGAGCCCACCAAAGTTTGAGAAAAATTATAATTTTACATGAAATCTGATTTTTATGTTTAATAACTTAGAAAATATTAAATATGTAGAAAATTTGTTAACAAGTTTTTCTTTATCTCTTATTAAACAAAATAAACTCAAAATATCGAATAAGCCACTTAAAAATCTACTTTTTAATTCATTAAAGAATCGCATTTTCTATGAATTAGTTTTGTTGAAAAACATTTTTATTATGTATTTAAAAAAAAACCGATCAGCCGGGCACCTGCCGTTTTACGCTAATTTGGGTACGCTGAATTCAGTGGTGCTTACCGTTTTTTAGGTTAGCTCTTGTTTTCAAAATTTCGAAAACGGAGGAGGTTGCACAGCGTAACTCAAAAACGAAATTCCACAATAATATTACCTTTAACAATTGTTATAGGTTTTTCTAATATGCGTAGTCGTTTTAGAAACCAAATTTTTTTTGGCAATGGGGTTAAAACAAATTAGGTGAGGTTGGTCATACATTTGACCCAACTAAGGGCAATCTTGGCGCTACAGTGGCCAAATATAAGAATTATATTAAACCGGCATATTTGTATGGGAGCCCCCATAAAGGGTGGAGATTTAAGGCAAGTATGTTTTAAGAAAATGTTGAGCACAAAAAACTAATGAAGGTCCGTCATATATTTAATCCTCCTTGGGGCGATTCCTTGGCAGTTCTGGGGCTTTTTCTTCAATATATTTATTGTCTGTGTTGACAATTTTATATGAGAGCCGGTATGTTACAGGAATGATAAATGAGAAAATCAATATCGTACTTACGAACTTCTAAAATCGTACTTTTTCGACCCCAATAGTAATAAATAATTTTTTTTATAAAAAAAAAGACTTTTGTTTCGGTTACACTTGAAACCATTGGTACATACGGTCTATTTCGTTCCTTTGTTTTGGCATGAAGGTTTATATGCTGCCGCTGATACTTGATTTAGAATGTGGCATATGCAATCGTCCAATGATCAAGTGCAAAAATCTATTAGTGTTTGGTGCAAATGGTCTTGCAAAGAGCAAATGCAAAATATCATAGCTGTTTTGTTAAATCCAACAACAAAATACACAGAGTTTCCTTAAAGGCGTCCGTACACGACATGTATTTGTCATCTGACATGTCAAATTTTCAAGTCACATGTAATTGTTCATGTCTGTCAAAATTGCTGTTTTACATAAGGTTTATAATATTCGGTCACAAACGTACATGTAATTTGCTTCTGACATTGTCTCTGTTTTTTTTCGCATTGTTATTGCAGAAACCAAAGTAGTTCTCGGTTTCAAAATTGCTTGCTGCCGCCACGAAAATATTTATTTGCGCCGTAAAATAATTTAGCCATCTTAACATTTTTTCTTTTATTTTAAAGATCCAATTTAGAATTTTATAATTAAACGGTTTTTATGTTTATATTTACATAAATTCTATTCAATGGTGAGATGAGCATACATATCTTGGTATTGTAAAATATTAACTTCAGCCGGCTAATGATTCAATCAATAGTTGACGCCGCTGCCAGTTTCTTCCCGGCATAGATTTCTGATGTCAGATGGTTTGTCAGAAAAAAATAGAGCACGCTCTAATTGAAATTTTGTCAGATGACTTTGCGTCTGACTTTTACAGAAGCAAAGTTAAAAAGGTAACACACGACATGTATGTGTTTTGCAGTGGGAAATTTGACATGTCAGATGACAAAAACATGTCGTCTATATGCTCCTTAAGATTTCATAACAACGCTACAAAATTTTGCATTTGCACTTTGGCAAAACCATTTGCACCAAACACTGAAATCCGTTTATATTCATTGGACAGTAAATACGAGATCCATTTTATATCAAATAACAATAGGTTTTTAAAATTTGGAAATAGTACCAAATGAGTCACGGGGGTACCACCGTACTTTTTGGCTTTGAATTGTATCAAAAAAGTACAATTGCACCAACTTTATCAGCCCTGGTACGTTAGAAACAAATGATATGCGTTTGACTATTTTTTTTTTAAGCAAACGCACACAAACACAAATATTAAAGCTGAATTGACGTGTGTAAGAAAAAACAATTCTAAAGAAAATATTCGCATCAATGCTGCTGTTTACTTTTTATTTTAATTATGTTTTGTTCAATATGAGTTTTAGAGAAAACTTGTTAAGGCAAAAGTTGTTGGAAACTTTACGAACAACAACTTCTTAGAAAACGATTTTTATGTAAAATTAATATTTTCCTAAATATAAGTCATACAAGTCGGACTTTACGATTTTTCTCAAACTTTGGCGGGCTTGAGAGACGGCTTAGCCTTCGCCGATCGTCCTAAAAATTTTTTTGAGTTGTTTTTTTACCAATACCCACCAAATTGGCGAGTGAGACCTAAATAAATCCAACTTTTGATTTTAACGGTCACCCTAATATACATATGTGTATGAAAATTATATTACACTTAAGTGTAATTACTTTTTATTACTAATATTAATGTATTCCTAAGTAATTATAAAAATAAAAAACACTACGTGACAAAACTTCAACAAAGTCGTGACCAAATGAATCTGGCAGCTAATATTTATGTAAAATTGTCCGCTGAATTCGAATATGAAGTCAGAATTGTCAAAAGTAGAACAGTTTTTTTTTGCATTTCAGTCACAGCATCTTTTTTAAAAACACTAATAACGGTTATTTTGGAATATCTCGAAAACTGTTCTACTTTTGACAATTCTGACTTCATATTCGGATTCAGCTGACATAAAGATTAGGTATCAAATTCATTTGGTCAAAAAATTGTCACGTAGTGAAATCAATATAATAATTAAATAAAATCAAGAAGTATATTTTTTTAAAAAAATCAATAAGATAGCCTAATAGAATCAAGAAAAAAACCTTATTGAAAAAATTTATGAGACAGGAGAAATCCATTTTGAAAAAAATCAAGAAGATTGTCTAATAAAGACCCTAAATTTCCTTCTTGATTTTTTTAAAAAGGTTTTCCTTATTAAAATAATACGACTTCCTTCTTCAAAAAAAGCCATAGAGATATCTTATTAAGTTTGTTCTATTTTATTAGGTAATTATTAGACACTGTTTTCTCTGTGTACACACTTTGCATTCAATATCTAACGCGCTAAATACACATTAGTGTTAAGTGTAAAACGTAGCTATTATTTTGTTCCATTGTAATTTAGAATAATGCATCACTATTTTTTAGAAAAGAAAACACCATAAGCAATAAGATGCTCCTAGATGGGTCAAATATATGTCCAACCCCACTTTATTATTTATTGCCGAATTTCGGGTTTTTTTAGTTATTTCAATAAACTAAACCGTTTTTGAGTTACGCGAATATGCAACCTCTTACATTTTCAAAATTATGATTAAAAATTAAATTAGGGTAAAATGTCAGGTGCGCTGCTGGTCTGTTTTGTGCAACTTGCACAGTAGGGTGTTACAAGATATATGGTAAATTTTTTATGGGCTTTCTTTTAGGGCACCCCTCTTAAATTAGGAAAAAACTGCGATTTTTCACTAAAATTCGTATTTCTTTGTCCTTTATAAATGCTTAATATCTCGTTATCTATTGGTATGAGGAACAAAACTATCAAGTTCAAAATTAATAAGAATAAAATTTCCTATGAAACTAGACTCGACTCAGGTTCCTAGATTGAATTGTTTCGGTTATAAAGACAAAGAAATACGAATTTTTGTGAAAAATCGCTGTTTTTCCTTAATTTATGCTCAATGCCGAACGTGTTGACGTTATTCGATTGAGCTTAAACGTTGTTAAACGCATTTTTTATTCTATCGGCACATATATGGGGGTTGATCTTAGGGAAAATCTAACATTGATTTCTTGTTACCACCCTATTACACAGTGTACGTATTGCTCAAAATTACAATATTCAAATTCTATTTTAATATTATTTCTTTAAAGGTTGCGAAAAAAAATCATGTCTTAAAACAGAAAAAACACCTCCTTCAAAGTTTCAGGATTTTTAAATTACAGTTTGAGGTATTATATGAAAAAAATAAGCCAAATAAAAAAATATGTTTTTAACTTAGTCCGTTTTTAAAATTTAATATTTTGCAGATATTAAATTTTTCAAAAAATATTTTTTTTTTAATTTTTTTTTGGTTTGTAGCCCCAAGTATTTTCTTTAAAATGACGTTAAAATTATCTTCGTATGTCAAGTAGTTTTCGAGATATGGAAGAAATAGACTCAACACATTCGGCTAATTCGGCAAAATTATGACATTTTAAATAAGACATAACTTTTGAAAAAAAAATTTTTAATTTTTTTTCGTTCATATATGTTCCTTATAAGATAAAAGCAACCATCTCACGAAATTTTATTAAAATCGGAAGGGGTCGTGTCCCACCATGGAATTATCCATTAAATATTTATGAATTATTTTTTTGTTTGCAATAATTGTTATAAATATTTATGCATTTTTATTTATTGAAATAACTGCAGTCTTAGATAACAGCATCCCTGAAAATATCTTAAGGATCTTAATCCACAATCGGACTACTCCTTATGATGTCCAATCTTCTTAAAAGAACTTGAATGGAAGTTGATCAAAAAATAATATAGTAAAATATAAATTTAAATATTGTAAAATAAAAAAACGTATTCACCCCAAATATATCTCACGATATTGTAGTTGAGCTACCATTTATTTATGTTAGGAGCGGCTGAGATTTAACATAAGAAATTGAAAATGCTTTTTGTGGTTTAAACCAAGAAAAACCCTGGTATTGATAAGATCTGTTACAAAATGCTTTTAGAGTTACCTCGCATAGCAAAAATACAAAAAATGTGTCATATATCTGTGGTTTTCATGGGCAACCGCGTATGTCTATTTTTTCGATTTTGAAATGTTGATGGTATATTGCTTAATTTTAAGCGCTTTTTACATTTTTTAAAAAAATTTTAAAAACAGATAGACCCATTCCGATGTTTTAACTCAATTACAAAGTTCAAAAGGTGCAATATCTAACCCATAGTTTGATCTAAAATGGTTTTTTCGGCGTTGCCCATGAAAACCATAGATATGCCAATTAGCTTATTATCTAATATTTCAAAGATATTTGAGAAACTATTAGTGTCAAAATCAACACCGATTTTAAATACACGCAAAATATTGATTGTATGCAAAACCATCAATTCGGATTTAAAGGAAAACACAGCACAATTGAACAAACTCATTGAATCTTCTTCTATCTTCTTCTATATCTATATACATATGGGCATTTCTCCAGAATGGTCTACCAGGATGAAAAAAAAATGTTGATTATCATCGTCTTTTATTGTTTATTATTAGAAAAAAAGTCTATGTTCTTATTAAAGAATGGTTTCCTAGCATATCTGAGCTGTTTTACTTGAGGAAATTGGGCTGGAAACTGGAAAATTTTATAATTTTCTGTATTTTCTACTTTTAAAGACATTTTTATATACTTATTTTACATGCAAGAAATATGTTATGTTTACACTCTTTCTTCATAATCTCTCCATTACAATCAATTGTAAAACGAGTATTAAGTTTTTTTTGTTAAGCAAATTTTAAGACATTTATGGGAAAATGCGTGAAGATAATAATAAAAAAACATATGGAAAAAGTGTCACGTGCGTAATGTCACGTGCGTAATTTACAATTTATTTTTTTCTTCGCCAACCCATGCATAGTTGCTTTTGAGCAAAACATGATTATAAAGGCCCATTACTAACCTTTATAAAAACATTTTTTCCGAAATAAAAACCTCCTACAATTCACTTACTGTTAACGCCACTTCAAAATCCCCATGATGTAACTATTTAATCTGGCATCATTAGTTTTAGTACTAAATATAAATACTTGTCAATATATTTAAAATAATTAATTGTCAAAAAAGGGCCACATAAATTGTCAAGAAGCGTCCTATGGCCTCGGCCATTTTATTTAAGGTCTGCCTCACGTACGGTTCAATCAGAAAAGTTTAAAGATTTAATTAATATATATCTTACAAAACATCTAGTGGTTTCCATACAAAAAAGTATGTTTTTGTCTCTTAAAATTATTTAATTCGATAATAATTTTGTACTTATTTAGGAATTTTAATATATAAATACATCTGTAAATAAATCTATGAATTGAATTTATACGCCTGGTGTATTTTTTATTCAAAATCCATTGGAAGCCCTAGCTAGGTCTGTTGCCTTCTCAACAATTTTAAAATTCTTTTTTTGGTCATCTGTACTTCTGAATCAACCCTTGTAGTCAAGAAAACTCGCCAATCACGCAGTAAGTACAAAATGTCTTTACAAAACTTAAGCGGTCAACAGCAAATTGAACAGCAAAATCAAGAATGTTCACATTGCCATAATCCCCCTGACGAAAATATGTCGACCTGTATTCAATGCCACAACGTTTTCCATAAAGCTTGTGTTAATGTCGTAGACGACACGCTATTTAAATGCCTTTCATGTTCATCTATAAGGCCAAATTCTCCTACACTGAGTACCACAAGCAGACACTCAAACCGTTCTCGCCAGTCGCAATCACAAAAAATTGATTTGCAACTTAAAAAGCTAGAAGAAGAACGAAAACTTAATCAGGAGTATTTAAATAAAAAATATCAACTTCTAGAAGAAGTTGAAGATCTCTCAGATGTTTCGTCAGAGAAATCCCGAAGTGTCAATAACTGGTTAGCCTCTACAGAGACTATGTCTCAACAACCCATAACCAAAGATGTAAGTAACAATTCAAACTTACAAGCATCTCGTTTGCCAAACCAAACTTATAACCTTGCTACACCTCAAGCAAATAAAGCAACAACAACGTGTAACAGCTCTATTGTAGCAACACAAAACCACGTTACATTTGTTTCGCCAACGGTCAACAATGCTGCCATGAATTCGTATTTACCTGTGTCCGTTGTACCAAATTGTACAGCGAACATTTCCACCTTTAGTGGCTTTGAACGAATGCAGTCTGCAAGACCCACAGCTACAACTAATAATCCTAATTATGGACTTACGTATTCTGCTTCAAATAATAACTATAACACGCACAATTATTCGTTTCCACAAGAATTTATTTATCGGCAACCAATTTCTTCTACATCACATTTAAATTCTAATATACCAGTACGACCGACGGTATACCCACCTCTATATTTACCACAACCGAACAGCCTTACACAAACAAATATTTCTTCGCGACAGTCGCTGCCAAAAGATCTTCCAATCTTTTCTGGTGAACCTGAAGAATGGCCTATATTTTGCTCAACATATGAATGGTCCACCGCCTCCTGCGCCTTTACCAATGAAGAAAATCTTATTCGCCTGCAAAAATCACTGAAGGGAGAAGCATTTAACAGCGTTAAGCATATGCTAATTCATCCCTCAAACGTACCAGACGTCATGCACGTTCTTTATTTGTTGTTTGGTCAACCTGAAAAAATAATAAATTCAATAAAAAATAAAATACAATTATCACCAAAAGTTGATGAAAATAATTTGAAAACACTTACCTCTATGGCTGTAGCAGTTCGCAGTTTAATTTCCACTATTACTGCAAGTAATTTACAAGATGAAATCAATAATTGATCACTTCTTCACGACCTGGTACAAAAACTTCCCACTTCATATCAAATGCAATGGGCAACACAAAAAATGCAGCTGATCAACCAAAACAAAAAACCAAATCTGTACGAATTTGATAAGTGGTTTTTTAATATAGGTATAACAGCTAGCAGTATAACAGTCGATTGTGTCAATAAAGGTAACAAAGAAAAAGAAATAACAAACAAAAATACAACAACAAGTAAAAGAGCTTTTATTCATTCTCACAGTCAACGTGCATGTGTAGTGTGTAACAACAACAATTGTAAAACAATAACTAATTGTTCAGCATACAAAACACTTGATCGCGGGGAGAAGTGGAATATTGTACGTAAATACAATTTATGTAAATTTTGTTTAGTTAAACACAGTGGTGATTGTAATAGAAAGAAAAAGTGTGGGGAAGAGGGATGCGAATATTTTCATCATCTTTCTTTGCATCGTTATTCTAAACAAGACAATGTTGATGCAAATAAAACAAAACGTGAAGAACAAGAGGTAGTTATTAATAATACACATCAGTGTTGAAAAATTCAGTACTTTGGTACTTTTTTCAGTACTTTTTCATATAAAAAATACCGCAGTACCCCCGCGTAGTTTTCAGTACTTTTTTATGCTTTGATGTTTTTTAACTGTGATGTTATCATTTCGATAGCAGGCTTAGGTTATCATGTGTTTGTTGCAAAATTTATGTTGTTGAATTTTAAAAATAATAAAAGACGTTAATATTGAAATGCAAAGCGTGGACGCCAGGATTCATATTTTGCTTTCCATAATGGGATATTTGTTCTTACAACTGGCAAGAAAACTCTATGAAAAGGGATGCATAGGATAATATGTTAGTGGAAAATTTAAATGAAAACCATATTTATAGAAACATGCAATGTAAGGGAAATGGTTTATAAAGTAACCTGGCGTTTACATTTGCCAGTACTGGCAAGATAGTAGCAATACATGCAAACCTTTTCACTAATACATGCACACTTTTCCAACTGTCTTGTCTACTGCCCTGCAAATAAAATTGGACCACCTGATCCATTTTGATAAAATGGACTACTCCATGGACTGGTCCGATGTAATGCAAGCATGGACCATGTCATTGTGAAAAAGTGTTTGTAGTGAGACGACATGTCTTCGTTTTTTAACGACATGCTTTCGTTTTTAAACGATTTCAAAACTAGTCCTCTTGAGTATACCATGGAGTAGTTTTAAAACTACTCCTTAGTGGTCCAAAGGCGGGTTATATGGTCCTCTCCTAGGACATCGTAATGTTAAATAGACCAGGTTTTTTACATACGTTTGGGTTAGTTTTGGACTAGTCTTGGTCCTTTGTGGACAACTCTTTACACGCGTGTTTGGACTGGTCCTATTATTTGCAGGGTGTCTAGCAAATTTTGCAGACATTAAAATTGGACAGTGATTTGACATTTGCTAACAGTAATCTAAAGTTTTGTGAGCAAAAGAGAAAAAAATCAAAATGTAAAAAAAATTAAACATATTTTGCTTTGATTTTTTATATTTTGCTTCCAAAAAAGGTTGAGTTTTTTAGAATAAAACAAGCCACCCTTTTCGGGAGCAAAATTTTAAAGAAACAGATTCCAATTTGCATTATTTTAAAATAAAATGTCACATTTTTTGTAGAAAAGAAAACACCATTAGTTAAGTTTTATATTTGTTCACACAATAAAGTTATTTTAAGCTTTTTTTAAATTTGTTTACTTTATACAAAATACGTTCAGCTGAACTAACGCTGCAACATTCACGTTTGACATATTTTTAAAAGTGAACTGTCTTAACTACTGTCTGGACGCCTACGTCACGAAGACAGTTAGCAGTGTTTTTGGCAACTAATATGCATTTTCTTACTGTCTTGCAAGTACTGTCAAATGTAAATGCTGTGTAAAAGAAACTGCGAAATCGTTTTATTCGACAATGTGCGAAACACTAACAACTAAATTTTGTTTTGAACATAAAACCTTAAAAGTGATAATCAATATTGTTTCCCGAAGAACCATTAGCATAATACTGATATTATTAATATTATTTACAAACGATAAAGAAAACTATAATAATATCAATTCACAATTCCGTGTTCTAGCGGATCTTTCAGAAATAAAGCATTTCAGAACTGAATATTTTTAAATTTCCTGGAAAAATATAGCCAATATTATATGTACCTCAAATATAAATACTGTTTGCTATTAAATACTTAGATAAATGAATTCTGTGGCATTTTGACAAAACATCTTAAGTCAAATTTAAAAAGTTGAAAAAAATGTTGTTATTCAAGCGAATTTTCATTTAAAAAACATTTTTGTTTACGTTTTAAATTTTGTATTATTAACGAAATTTTTCTTTAATTTTGGTTTATTTTGTTTTTTGATTAAAATCTTTTTTTTCCCGAGATTTTTTTAAAAACTTTTTTGCTATCTTATCTCGACTTAAGGTGTTTTCTCAAAATGCCACAGAATTCTAATAAAATATTTTGTGTTCCTTTTATTTTCATAAATTATTGTTTTTTTTTTTAACAAAAAGTACCATTTGGTGGGAAAAATACTCTTTTAGTTGAAGTTCAGTACCATTTCAAAATTTTAATTTTGCAACACTGATACACATAGCGAACAACTAAAAGAAATTTTATTTAAAATAATTCCTATCAAAATTTATGGAAAAAATAAAATAATAAATACATTTGCCTTCATAGACGAAGGATCGTCCATCAGTTTAATGAACGAATCATTGGCAAATGAATTAGATATTAATGGAATTTCAAACCCTTTGTGTTTAAGGTGGACAGGAGGTATGGAACGAAACGAAGAAAATTCAAAAAGATTAAAAATTTGTATTTCAGGAGGAAATAACAAGCGTGTTTTAATGAATGTTTCTACAGTTAAATCATTAAATTTGCCTGTACAATCAATGAATTATGATAAATTGTCGGAACGCTATCGCCACTTGCGAAACCTGCCAATTGAAAGTTATGAAAATGCTGTCCCACAAATATTAATTGGCTTAAATCATTTTGATTTATGCGTATCAAGTAAAACTCGTGAGGGTTCACCACAAGAACCCATTGCTGTTCGTACGAAACTTGGATGGTTGGTTTATGGAGCTGTCGGGGAAAATAAAACAAGTAAGTTTAATTTCCAAATATGTAATTGTACAACCACTGTTGAAGAATTAGACCAGTTAGTTAGAAATTTTTATTCGCTGGAAAGTGTGATAGGTAAACCCATAACGGGTTCAAAACCTCTTCTAGAGTCTGATAATGATAAAAGGGCTTTAGAACTTTTAAACAAATTTACAAAACAGAAGCCAAGTGGGCATTATGAAGTTCCGCTATTATGGAAATTTGATTTAATTGAGATGCCACCTAGTTATGAAATGGCATTAAAAAGGTTAATTTGTTTAGAAAGAAAATTAAAACTTAATATAGATCTCTTCAACGTTTTTAAGGAAACAATAACTAAATATCTTTCTAAAGGATATATACGCAAGTTGAGTTCTTATGAGGTTGATTGTGTAGATAAAAAGGTTTGGTACCTTCCTATTTTTGCAGTTTTTAATAAAAATAAGCCGGGTAAATCCCGAGTCGTCTGGGATGCAGCCGCCAAATCTAATGGCGTGTCTTTAAATTCATATTTGCTTAAAGGACCTGACTATCTGACCTCTTTGCCGTCAATTCTTTTTAAATTTCGAGAAAAATCTGTAGCAGTATGTGGAGACATCGAGGAGATGTTCCATCAAGTATATATAAGACCAGAAGATCGTAATGTTCAACGTTTTCTTTGGCGCGACTGTCACCAGGACAGAAGTCCTGATGTATACGTAATGGATGTTATGATTTTTGGTGCTTCATGTGCTCCTAGCATATCTCAATATATAAAAAATATTAATGCAACTAAATTTGAAAATGAGTTTCCTACGGCTGCTAAGGCAATTAAAGAAAATCATTACGTCGATGATTTTCTTGATTCCGTTGACAACTCAAAGGAAGCCTCAAAACTTATATCTGATGTTTCCTACATTCATCGTCAAGCTGGGTTTAATATTCGAAATTGGATTTCTAATGACAAACTTTCATTAAAATCCATGCCCGCTGATAAAATAATGGGCGCGAAATGCCTAAACATAAAAGAAGAAAAACAAATTGAAAAGGTCTTAGGTATTTTTTGGGAATATAATGAAGATGTGATAACGTTCAAAATATCACCATGGTTACTGCAAAGCGATATATTTTCTGGAAAAAAAATCCCAACAAAACGAGAGATGTTAAGGCTTGTAATGTCAATATATGACCCTTTTGGTTTAATTGGACATATTATCATGTATGTTAAAATCCTGTTGCAAGATGTATGGCGATCGAGAATAGATTGGGATGATCACATACCCCTTGAGTTATACACTAAATGGTCTAAATGGGTAACTATTTTGCCTGACATTAGTAAAATTAAAATTCCTCGTTGTTATTTAAAATCGTTTGAAAATTATAAAAATGTGGAAGTACAATTGCATACGTTTGTAGATGCAAGCAAAGATGGATATGCAGCTGTATGTTACCTCAGATTACAGAAGGATAAAAGCATAGTGTGCTCAATAGTAGGAGCAAAAACAAGAGTGGCTCCTATGAAGATTACCTCCGTTCCCCGGTTAGAACTTATGGCCGCCCTAATAGGGGCTCGTTTTGCTGAGTATATAAAAAATAATCATAGCATTAAAATTGCAAAAAGATATTATTGGACCGACTCAAAAACGGTATTAAGCTGGATTAATTCTGACCATCGTAAATACAATCAATTTGTGGCTTTTCGAATCACCGAGATTCTAGAACTATCAGCAGTCAATGAATGGGGATGGATACCAAGCAAGCAGAATGTTGCTGATGATGCTACAAAATGGTCAAAAACTCCAAAAATTTCGAATTCCTCCCGATGGTTGCAAGGCCCGGAATTTTTAATGCATTCTGAAATGGAATGGCCTCAAATCAATGCTCCACTAGAGCCAACAAAAGAAGAATGTGTGAAGCACTTATTAAAAATAACAAAATCTGAAATGATTTTTGATGTGTATAGATTTTCAAAATGGACGCGTTTGCTGCGAACAGCAGCTTTTGTTTTAAGATTTACAAATAATTGCCGTTTTGTTATGAAGCAACTAAAAGAGCTTACACAAGATGAATTAAGAAATGCAGAAAAAACGCTATTTACGCAGGCACAAAAAGAAAAATATTTGTATGAAATATCTTTACTGAAGTCTAACTCATATATACCCAAGAGCAGCGATATTTACAAAAAAGATCCATATCTGGATAATGGAATCCTACGAGTTCAGGGAAGAATTGACAATGCACAAATTCCGTTTGAATTTAAACGTCCGATTATTTTGCCAAAAAAACATTATATTACTAAACTAATTTTATTACATTATCACGAAAAGTTTCATCACATGAATCATGAGACTGCTGTCAACGAAATAAGACAAAAATACTCAATTTCGAAACTTCGAACAACATTTAAATTAGTAATTCGCGACTGCCAACTGTGCAAAATAAAAAAAGCATTGCCCCAAAATCCACAGATGGCTCCGCTGCCGAAAGCTCGTGTTGCTTCATATGTGGCACCATTTACATATACTGGAATTGATTTCTTCGGTCCTATCTTAGTAACAGTTAATCGTCATAAAGAAAAGCGTTATGGGTGCCTATTCACTTGTTTGTCCATAAGAGCTGTTCACATTGAGGTTGCACATTCGCTTACAACATCGTCATGCATCTTTGCTATTCGCAACTTTATGGCTCGAAGGGGAATTCCACACGAATTTTACAGCGACAATGGAACAAATTTTGTCGGCGCAGAAAGAGAACTTCGTGAAGCCCTAACAGAAGTTGACAGGGATGAAGTCGTCAAAGCTTTTACTACAACGACCACAAAATGGAATTTTAATCCTCCGGCATCGCCCCACATGGGTGGAGCATGGGAGCGACTTGTACGCTCAATAAAAACAATTTTATACCAAATAATGCCTTCAAGGTCACCTACCGATGAAGTTTTACTAAGTATGTTGGTAGAGGTTGAAAATATTGTAAATTCGCGACCCCTTGAATCCTTAACCCCAAACCACTTTTTATTGGGTAGTTCTTCAGGGCTAAAGCCAATGTCAATATGTGATGGTGATGTACTGCTAAAACAAGCTTGGTTAATTTCGCAACAATATGGCAATATATTTTGGAAAAGGTGGCTTATTGAATATCTTCCGTCATTAACGTGTAGACATAAGTGGCATGATCGACAAAGACCTTTAAGTCAGGGGGACTTGGTAATTATTGTTGACCCTTCCACGCCTCGTAATGTTTGGCTACGTGGTAAAGTTTTGGAAGTCAGAAAGGCAAGTGATGGGCAAGTTAGAAGCGCAAAAATACTAACAAGCCATGGAATTCTGGACAGACCAGCAACAAGACTAGCTATTTTGGAAGTGGCTCCTAAGAAGGAGTCTGGCGGCGAAGATGCTTCTTGCCATACTGCGGGGGGAATGTTAACGCCACTTCAAAATCCCCATGATGTAACTATTTAATCTGGCATCATTAGTTTTAGTACTAAATATAAATACTTGTCAATATATTTAAAATAATTAATTGTCAAAAAAGGGCCACATAAATTGTCAAGAAGCGTCCTATGGCCTCGGCCATTTTATTTAAGGTCTGCCTCACGTACGGTTCAATCAGAAAAGTTTAAAGATTTAATTAATATATATCTTACAAAACATCTAGTGGTTTCCATACAAAAAAGTATGTTTTTGTCTCTTAAAATTATTTAATTCGATAATAATTTTGTACTTATTTAGGAATTTTAATATATAAATACATCTGTAAATAAATCTATGAATTGAATTTATACGCCTGGTGTATTTTTTATTCAAAATCCATTGGAAGCCCTAGCTAGGTCTGTTGCCTTCTCAACACTTACTTTCGCACTTTTTCTTACGGTCCTAAAAGGCACTTCTATTTTTGTCAAGTGAGTAAGTCAACTTTGATTGCATGGCATTTGGGTACCCAGTGCTCAATTTACCATTATATATACTTTTTAGAAAGAACTCATCACAAACAATGTAACGATTCTAGAATTCATTCTAAAATTCCAATCCACATCTATTTTTTTAATATTCAAACACAATAAAACGCGTACAAATGTCGCGTGCATAACCAGAGAAACACCCATATATAAAATTGTAACGTTACTGACTGACTCACTGACTCACTGACTGATTAATCATCGCACAGCCTAAACGCCTGAAGCTAAAAACTTTGGACCAGAGATTGGTCACCCTCCAAATCGATCCACTAAGACGGGATTTTTGGAAATTCAAATGTTTAGGGGGTAAAAAAGGGTAAAAACGGGAAAATGCGGTAACCTTATATCTCCAAAACTAAAAGAGATACAAAAAAATGTAACACTTATCGTTGTTCTTTAGAAAAATAAGCGGACAGGTGTCTGGTACTTTTTAGAAATTCGGCCCTTGTATGGAGTAAACGGGTAAAATCTGAATTTTGGTACTTTTTTGACACCCCATCTATCTTTTGGACCAATAAACATAGAATCAAAGTTAATACCACATTCGAAACTTATCAAAAAAAACACGAATACGAATTTGGTACTTTTTCGAAATTCGAACATTTAGGGGTGAAAATCGTAACTATTTTTGGTACTTTTTTTACAAAATATTTTCCTCCATTCTTTGACATATTCGTACTAAATTATGGGCTCACACTACAATACTGAAATTTTTGATACTTTAATGGGGGGAAAAAAATAGTACCAAAAAAGGAAATACGGGAAATTTGATATTTTTGCTTAGCTTTTTGGTTCTACAACTGGTATTTTTTTAATTTTCGTTAATATTGGACCTAGAAACATAAAATTCAACATGTAATGTCCTGAGTGGATAAGAATCTATGAGGGAACTTTTTTGTTCTTTAACTGGTACTTTTTGAATATCCGTTAGTATTGGACCTATACACATAAAATTAAACATGCAATGTCCTGAGTGGATGAGAATCTATAAGAGGGAAATTTTTGGTCCTTTTTTATTCATTAACTGGTACTTTTTGAAGTTTGGTTAGTGTAGGACCTAGAAAGATGAAATTAAACATGCAAGTGGATGAGAATCTGTAAGAGGAATCTTTTTCGTATTTTTGCGTTCTTTCACTGGTACTTTTTTAAATTTTCGTTAATATTGGTCTTATGAACATAAAATATAACCTTCAAGGTCCTGAGTGAATAAGAATCTGAAAAAGCGCTTTTTGGTACTTCTTTGTTTTTTAACTGGTACTTTTTGAATTTCCGTTATTATTGGAACTAGAAACATAAAATTCAATATGCAATGTAATTAGTGGCTAGGAATCTATAAGAGGGAAGTTTTTGGTACTTTTTTAATTTCCGTTATTATTGAACCTATAAAC
Organism: Pollenia angustigena; assembly: GCA_930367215.1. Taxonomy (NCBI): domain Eukaryota; kingdom Metazoa; phylum Arthropoda; class Insecta; order Diptera; family Polleniidae; genus Pollenia; species Pollenia angustigena. The sequence goes on along the minus strand of OV884056.1, from coordinate 140,386,265 downwards.
TTAAAATAAAACATGTAAGGTCCTGAGTGAATGAGAATCTGTAAGAGGGCTTTTTGGTACTTTTTTGTTCATTAACTTGTACTTTTTGAATTTCCGTTGGTATTGGACCTAGAAACATGCAATTAAACATGCAAGGTCTTGAGTGAATGACAATCTGTTAGAGGGATCTTTTTGGTACTTTTTCATTTTTTAAATGGTATTTTTTTTAAATTTTCGCTTATATTGGTCTTATGAACATAAAATTAAACCTGCAAATTCCTGAGTGAATGAGAATCTCTAAAAGCGCCTATTGGTACTTTTGAGTTCTTAAATTGGTACTTTTTGAATATCCGTTATTATTGGACTTGGAAACACAAAATTCAAGATGCAATGCCCTGAGTGGATAAGAATCTGTAAGAGGGCTTTTTAGTACTTTTTTTGTTCATTAACTAGTACTTTTTGAATTTCCATTAGTATTGAACCTAGAAACATGAAATTAAACATGCAAGGTCTTGAGTGAATGATAATCTGTTAGAGGGATCTTTTTGGTACTTTTTTGTTCATTAACTGTTATTTTTTGAATTTCCGTTAGTATTGGACCTAGAAACATGAAATTAAACATGCAAGGTCTTGAGTGAATGACAATCTGTTAGAGGGATCTTTTTGGTACTTTTTCGATTTTAACTGGTACTTTTTTTAAATTTTCGCTAATTTTGGTCTTACGAACATAAAATTTAACCTGCAAGGTCCTGAATAAATGAGAATCCCTAAAAGAGCTTATTGGTACTTTTTGGTTTTTAAACTGGTACTTTTTGAATATCCGTTATTATTTAACTTAGAAAGATAAAATTTAAGATGAAATGCCCTGAGTGGATAAGGATCTATAAAAGGGAAGTTTGTGGTACTTTTTGTTCTTTAACTGGTACTCTTTGAAATTCCGTTAGTATTGGACCTAGAAACATAAAATTAAACATGAAAGGTCCAGAGTGAATAAAAGTCTGTAAGAGCGCCTTTTAGTACATTTTTGTTCTTTGACAGGTACTTTTTGAATTTCCTTTAATATTGAACCTAGAATCATAAAATTTAGCATGCAATGTCCTGAGGGGATTAGATTCTATAAGAGGGAACTTTTTGGTACTTTTTTATTTATTAACTGGTACTTTTTAAATTACCGTAAGTATTGCACCTAGAAAGATAAAATTAAACATTCAAGGCCCTGAGCGAATGAGAATCTGTAAGAGGGGGTTTGATACTATTTTGTCTTTTAATTGGTACCTTTCAATTTCCGCATTTATTGGATCTAGAAACATAAAATTTAACATACAAGTTCCTGAGTGAATGAGAATCTGTAAGAGGGATTTTTTGTCACTTTTTCGTTCTCTAACTGTTACTTTTTTTAAATAAACTTGTACTTTTTTTAATTTAATATTTATTTTTGTCCATTAAATAAAAAAAAAAAAAAAAAAAAAAAAGCAAATAGGTGTCTGGCACATTTACGAAATTCATCCGTTTTAGGTAGTAAATGGGTAAAACCTGTATTTTGGAACTGAAAATACTGAAATTTTTGATACTTTAATGGGGGGGAAAAATAGTACCAAAAAAAGGAAATACGGGAAATTTGATATTTTTCATTAGCTGTTTGGTTCTACAACTGGTATTTTTTTAATTATCGTTAATATTGGCCCTTAAAACATAAGATTCAACATGCAATGCCCTGAGTGGATAAGAGTCTATTGCGGAACTTTTTGGTCCTTTTTGTTCTTTAACTGGTACTTTTTGAATTTCCGTTAGTATTGGACCTAAAAATATAAAATTCAATATGCAATGTCCTGGGTGGATGAGAATCTATAAGAGTGAACTTTTTGATACTTTTTTATTCATTAATGGTACTTTTTGAATTTCCGTTGGTATTGGACCTAGAAAGATAAAATCAAACATGCAAGGTGCTAAGTGAATGATAATCTATAAGAGGGAAGTTTTTGGTACTTTTCAAGGTCCTGAGTGAAGAAGAATCTGTAAAAGCGCTTTTTGGTACTTCTTTGTTTTTTAACTGGTACTTTTTGAATTTCCGTTATAAATGGAACTAGAAACATAAAATTCAATATGCAATGTAATGAGTGGATAGGAATCTATAACAGGGAAGCTTTTGGTACTTTATTGTTCTTTAGCTGGTACTTTTTTAATTTCCGTAAGGATTGGACCTAGAATCATAAAATTTAACTTGCAAGTGGCTGAGTGAATGAAAATATGTAAGACGGCTTTTTGGTACTTTTTCGTTCTTTGACTAATAATAAAACTCAATATGCAATGTTGAAACATAAAATAAATATGCAAGGTCCTGAGTGAAAAAGAATCTGTAAGAGGGATTTTTTGGAACTTTTTCGTTCTCTAACTGGTAGGTACTTTGTTTTCTAAACTTGTACTTTTTTAATTTAATATTTATTTTTGTGCAATAAATAAAAAAAAAGTAAATAATTGTCTGGTACTTTTACGAAATTCGGCCGTTTAAGGGATGAAAATTGTACCTGTGTTTGTTACTTTTTTTCAAAAGATTTTTTCTCCATCTATTTATCTTTCATCGCAGAGCCTAAACGTCTGAAGCTTAAAGGTTGACATTTGGACCGGAGGCTGGCCTCTCGCCAACTCGATCCCCAAAACTAAAAGAGATACAAAAAATTTAACACTTAATGTTGTTCATTAAAAAAATAAGAGGACAGGTGTCTGGTACTTTTTCGAAATTTGGTCCTTTTGGGGAGTAAGCGCGTAAAACCTGTTCATATTTTGGAACCTTTTTGTAACGCCATCTAACTTTTAAACCAAAACATTTTTTTCCTCCTATGACAAAAACGTACTAAATTATAGGCTCCCACTACAACATTGAAATTTTTGATACATAAATGGGGAGAAAAAAGTATCAAAAAGGATAATACGCGAAATTAATTTTCTTTCATTTGCTTTTGTGTTCTACGAGTCGTACTTTTTGAATTTTCCATAATATTTAACTTGGAAGCAGGGTTGCCGTTGGAAATTTTCGAAAAGGGTCACAAAAAGGGGATTTTCCAGAAAAAGGGGTCAAAAAAGGGTATTTCAATAAAAAAAAGGGTCAACATTTTTAAAAGTAGTATTTCCCATTTAAATATATATAAAAAGACCAAGTTTTTTTTATAAACAAACAAAAAATATTTATTTCAGGTAGGCAGTGCTTAAAAAACTTAATTTGTTTATGGATTGCCCTTTCCTGTTTTTAACACTTGACAAAAAGTTTGTTCTTCATCATTATAGCTCATTTTTTTTAATACTTTTTATGTTATATTCCGAAATTTTTTTTTACCTATTTAGCGATTTCAAATAAGTTTTTGGTTTTGTTTCCAATTTTGCAATCGTTGGCGAATTTTTTCCTGCAAGTTTTGTGATTCTTTAAAGCTTACCGCTGTTACCAAATATTTGTGAATTTCAGCAATTTTTACTGAATTTTTTTCATTCCTGTTAGTTTTAGGGACTTTTTATTTTTGCAAAATTTTTCGAGTTTCTAAATTATTGCGAAGCTTTCTTGCTCTTTGAGGCAATCCTCGCCGTTTTAAAAATGGTCCCATACATAAACCGATGTCACCTTTTTTACAGGGCACTCTTAATATTGTCGATTTTAAAGGGGGCAAAAAGTTCAATGCCTTATGACATTATTAAGGATGAAGTTTTATGCATAAAACTTGCTACTCTATAAGAGAGCAAAACATTTATAAGAAACGAACACCTAATTGCATTTTTTTAAATAAAATGTCACATTGTTTTTTAAAAGAAATCACCATATGTTATTCAATAAATAAAACATAACAAATATGTATATGAGTAGGGATGAGATTTTCATGCACTAAAAAATCGAAAATATGCACTAAAAAATCCAATATATGCACTAAAAAAATAGAAAATATGCATTAAAAACTTAAAAAAATTCCATAAAAAATCGTTTTTGAATTTTACTAAAAACAAAAATATTTAAAATTCAATCTTTTGTTATTCAAATATCTATAAAAACTTAAATAACTAATTTTTGTTTGTTTAAATAAATAAGTACTGTTTGATTAAAAGTTAAACTTTGTCATGTTCTTAAAGAATGCCAATGCATTTTGGAAAACTTTGTTTGCAGATCCCACTTTGATTCCAGATCAGATCAAAAATATTTGAAATTTATTTTATTTTTTGAAATCCATAATTTTTTTTTATGCAAAACGTTTGGGATTTTTTTTAATTTGTCGGGCTATTCTTCCTTCCACATTGTTAATTTTAAATTTTTCAATATCAATTAATTTGACTTGAGTATTTAGTGAACTAAATGCCTCCTAATTAGTTATGGTTTCACCAATATATCCGTAATTGAAAAATACAAATGCTAATTGACTTCTGATGTTATTTAAATTTAATATTTCTTTTCCTTTTTTCAATTGCTCAATCATCGGCACCAAAAGACTCTTCAAACATTCTTAAATTACTCGAAGTTTTTTTGAATAAAATTCTGAAGCGTCTAGCCAGGCCCCCATTTTGATACTACTGGCTGTGGTGGAAGGTGAATCAAGGGATACATTTTATAAAAAATTGCAATATTACCGAGTTGGCTTCTAAATTCTCTGCAACGCGGTTTAACCCATGTACCAAGCAAGTAATTTGTAACCCATTGGAAGCCTTAACGATGTAAGGTGCTGAATCGGTTAGAAATATAAGCATCTTTTGTCGAAATCTTGAAAATCAATCATGTATTAAAAGCAAAGCTACAAAAGAATTTATTTATTATTTAAAAATGTTAATGTTGGAAGAATTCGAACCAATTGTAGTGGGGAATTTAAGAAAAGATAAACTCACTGTTTATTGTTGATGTTTTAGTTTAAACTTTGATATTGTTACAAGTAGAACTGTTGCATTTAATTCTTAAACGCTTAACAGTTTTATTTGGTTTAATATCTTTAGTTTTTCTAAAATCTTTGCATTAAGTTTCCTGACGATCTGGCCTAAGCAACCAGTGAAATGCGAATAGGAATAGCTTATCCCATCAACAATAACTTTCAGTGTTTTTATCAAGAATAAAAATTGGGAATTAAGCACGAATAACAATTTCTTTTAAATTAAAATTTTGTATTCCCAAAAATGATACATATGATATATATATGATATAAATTGATAATAGTTTTTGGAAATTTTTTTTTGTGTATTTCAAAATTATTTTTCAGAACATTTTTATAATATGGAAATTAAAAAATCCCTCAAAAATGCCAAAACATGCAAAAATATGCATTTAAAACCTAAATATGCAAAAATATGCATTTTCACTAAAATATGCAACAATATGCAAAAACAAATCGATGCCATTTTAACGCAAATTTAATGATTCAGAAAGATAATTGGTCGACATCGTTCTTAGACTATCGACAAAAAACATGCATTTGTATGGAAATCGCATCTCTATATATGAGTTATTTTTGCTATAAGGGAAAACGTACTTTAATTTGTACTTTACCATCGAAAATCTAATTTAGAAGTCGTACAAAATCTCTTAACACAAATCTTTTTACGAATACTAACTGGTTTTTAGGAATTTGCGTTCTATATTTTGGTTTTAAATCTTCACTTGAAGTCCATTTCTCCATCTCCGCTTATTTCGAAAACATTTTTTAGCACTAACGTCCAGCATTGTTGACAAAAAATAAAATGTGAGTGCTATTTCCAAAAAAGGGTCAAAAAGTGTCACAAAATAGGTGAAAATGATACAAAAGTATAATTTAAAAAAAGGGTCATAAATGGTATCAAGACCGTCGAAAAAGGGTCACAACGGTAACGCTGCTTGGAATTACAAAATTATAGGTGCAAAGTTCTGTGTCAATATCAACCTATGAGATGGAAAATGTTGTAACTATTTTGCTAAAACCTATTTACATATACTTCGGCATATAAATAAGTTCATGAAAGAAAAGGCGTGATTACAAAGTAGCGGGTTAAATGCTAAAATTTTAACAAGTATGTCCATGAAGGAAAAGAAGGCGCTAACGAAGTAGCGGGTTAAATGCTAGTCTATATATATAACAAGTTAAATTTTATATTCGGCTGTGCCGAATCCTTGATACCCTCCACCGACAGTTCGAATGTTTAAGGAGTAATATATGTATGATGTTATTATTATCTTAAACTGTGACGATTTGTTATTAATTATGATTTTAGGCGTACTAAACTGTTTTCCGGGAGTAGTGTTTATATGAGGCTTAGGGTAAATTATGGACGGATCTTCACGAAATTTAACAGCGTGATTTTCTGTCAAATAAGACAAATTTTTGCAAAATCTTACCTCATTCCGTGCTTTGTTCCAGCATTTATGTTATTTTTTGTAACAAAATTATCAATTTTGTTAGGTGGTGGTTCCACATTTTGAATCATAGCTCTGGTCCTACTGAACCGATTTTGCTGGATTTCAATCCCAAACTGCTTAGGATAACTACAAGCAATTTGGCACCAAGTTTGTTCATTTCTTTTGAATTGCTCGAAAGTGAGCGTGTTTTCAACAGACGGACAGACGGACATGGCTAAATCGACTTAGAATTACCCAAGGACCCAGAATATATATACTTTATGGGGTCTGAGATGAATAATAAAAAAGTTTCACATGGAATAACAAACTTAATACACCCTCTTCACAACTAATTGTGGTGGAGGGTATAAAAATGAACAATTTTTGTATGTTGGCTTATAGACTCCTAAACTACTGAACCGATTTCATTAAATTTTTACAGTAGTATCACGTGAGCCCTAAAAATAAAATAGGCTACTTATTTTTTCGATAGGGGCAGGGGAATTGGTACCCCCCCATTGGATGCCAATATTAAATATCGCATATCTTAAGAGCCGTTTCACGCATTTTGTTGAACTTTTGGTAGTAGAATCTTCTGAGCCCCAAATCTGAAATACAGTTGCAGCGGGGGAAGTGGTTTCTCCCATAGGACGACAATGTTTAATATCGCATATATTAAGAACTGTTATAGTGAGAATGTTCAAAGTACAACACTTTTGAAAATAGAAATAAAGCGGGTAGGCGTAGGAGGGGAAATACCTCCCATAGGATCCATATATTAAATATCGCTCAACTGAAGAACAATTAAAGGGAAGTCTTCAAACGTGGTTAAAGCTACTATTATGGTAAACTATAAATTTTAATATAGAAATGGGCGGGGTAGCCAGAGTAGGAGCAGTACCCCTCATAGATAGAAATGTTAATAAGAGCCGCTGCAAGCAATTTGTTGAACTTTTGGTTGTAGGATATTCTGAGCCCCAAAATTTAAATAAAATAGCAGCGGGGGAAGTGTTACCCCCCATAGGACGCTAATGTTTAATATCGGATATCTTATAAACTGTTATAGTGAGAAAGTTCAAGCTTTGTAGAAGTCACTCTTATGGTATACTTCACTTTTGAAAATAAAAATAAAGCGGGTAGGCGCAGGGGGGAAATATCTCCCATAGGATGCATATATTAAATATCTCTCAACTTAAGAATTGGTTAAAGCAGTGTTGCGAAGCGCACCGGGTTAAGCTAGTACTATATATAATATAGTATTTTATCGTATAAGGAGAAGAGATTCTGCAGGACCCGTCCGATTGTTTTGTTTTTGTTTGATTTCTGGTTGAAGAACAAAAGAATAACAAACCGTCAAGGAAAACATTTTCGTCCGGCACTGGCAGCACAAAAAATAACGTATAAGAATAATTTATATTTAATATAAATAATAATAATATAAATAAAAATCATAACGTTTTCCTGAGTTTATGTCCAATGTAGAAAAACAGAGTAAAAATGGTTATTTTGGTACTTCCATAACTAATCAGGTAGCTACATTAATAAAGGTTGCTCCAACTTACCTACAGAATAAATAAAATTGGCATGTTCTTTTACTTATTTAAATTGGAAAATTTATTTTAACTAAAAAAGAGTCTGGGTACTAAATTGTTCATTATGGCCACATTTCAACGAAAACGTATTAATATGTTTCCGTGTGCATATACGTGGCCATACAAATGTATTATATATATACACGTGTTATATACATAGAATTATAAATAAATGTGTATACGTACTTACATACTGGCCTAATTTGTGTAGTTTTTAATAACACAGTTTTAATCGCACTCTTACCTAAATACGTAAGTTCGTTTACTTGTGTAGTACTATGTGTATACATAGTTACTATTAAAACAAATACATAGAAGCATGTATATACACGCAAATTATGTAGGTTGCACTACATTTGTTTGTTGGTATGAGATTTATACATCAAGAAAATAAACATAAAACATTTATTAAAGTTTAGAGTAAAATAAATGTTGTCTCATTAAACAAAACCAATTATTATCTAACCAACACAATCCTATACTTTAAAATATTCACTTACACACTCTTGTAAACGAGTTGATTCATAGAATACACATTTGATGTTTAGTTGAAATTTTAAGTCGTTCTGCTGTTGTATTTTCTTTATTTTTCAAACCCATAAACACCAAGAGAAACTTTATGGTCCGAAACAGAAGAATCCACTTTCACTATTAACCCTTTTTGGTAATTTGTAATTAAACTAAACAACAAACACATACCTACAGATACACAAACAAACATCCTTCAAAATTACCCCATTTCTGGATATGCATAGATTTAACGAGCCCTGCGTCAAAACTCAATGTTACCATTTATTCAGCTTTCCATCTTGCCAGTCTGACTGACCATTAAGCACATGGACCGCCGCTGACCACCGTACACCGACCGCCGACTGATGTCCGCAACCGAAAGGATAAAATATACAATATCACATATACATTCATACATAATATTTTCTTTTCGGTAATTTTTCAAATGTTACAAACAAACATTCAAAACTCACAATCGTCCATAATTTAATTTACACTCAAGGAATACACTCTGTTGAAATAGACAAACTGTACTAAATAATTTTCGATATTATTCTATCTGCTTTAATTTTTAATAAGAACTTAAAATTAAATTTTTTTAGAGGATGTTTGCCACCAAGGAATATAATTACTAATTCCAAAAACTCTATATAATCATCACTTGGAAATAAATAAAATTATTTATTAATTTCCGATTATTAATGGCAAATATTACTGAATTACACGATAATATAGATTGTCGGTCACTTTGACCCAAAGGAGATATGAAGGTTAATTTCCAAAAATATGGTTAACTGTCTTCCTTATTAGAAATAATTAGGAATGTTGTCTATACCCTGTCAGAATTTCTTGTATCTTCATGTTACATGTTTAACTTGGACTATATTTTCCTTCGTCGGCGCACTTTGTGTCACACTGGATAGTGATACTTTATAAATTTTATTTATTTAAGCCAATAATTGAACAAATAGAATGTGGGAATTTTTTCTTTTTATACGTTTTTTAGTAAATTCAGGTGTGTCACAGAACTTGTACGGATGTTGGTAAAAACGTTTTAATTTTCACTTTCATACGGATTTGTTTGTTGTGACACACCTGATTAACCATTTTTTCTATTTTTCGACTGTGTTAAATGAATCAAATTTCAATTTATAAAGCTTTCTTGCAATAGTCATATACCTTTAAAAAGTATCCTTTAAAAAGTAAAAGTATGTAAACTATTTGACTCGTTTGTTTCAATTCAAAACTTTAATTAAAGCCAGTGACGCCAACTCCCGGGGCTTCAAACGCGTGAAGAAGATTGAAAAACGGGCTAAGAAGAGCTAAATTAAAAAAAAATACGGTCTTAGTACATCATCGTATCACTCAAAAAACTGAGTGATTTTCATATAAATTTTGTCTACACAATCAATTGTTTGTCACCTGGCAACAGCACATAAGACTGCATGGCCAAAATTTAGTTTACAAAACTTTCGTTCTGGGATTAATGACAAAACAGCATTCCGTCTTTTAAAAAATTCCAGCAGTCGTGTTGTAAGTTAAATTCTAAAGATTCTGCTTCTGTTATTGAAGACAAAGAAATTATTGGGAAATAAAGGGTAGTCAACGACCCTGCGGAAATGGGAGTCAAGCTAATGGAAGAATGTTATTTACTACTAACAAGAAATGAAGAGCAAAAACAATATGTATTAGAAGAATGAATAAAGAAAATATACATTGAAGTAGGTATAAGTTAATTTTTAAAATGTAAAATAGTTTTTAAAATTTTCTCAAACTTCGATGGGCATGCGACACGCCTAAATCTTCTTCTTTTTGTAGTTTTTCACTAATAACCACCTTGTTGGGATTAGAGACTTGATAAAATCCAACTTTTAATTTTAAGAACTACCCTAATAAGCGACGGCATGAAATAACCCGTCAAAATATAGCCCCCCAAAAAAATAATGAAAAAATCCCCTAAAAGTTTTTACAGAGAGCAACAACATTTTTGGGGGGTTATTTCATTTTGCTTGGCAAGCTATTTGGGGATTATTTCAGTTTTATATTTATAACGAAAACCTTTTTGGGCGTAAGGATTTTCTCCTCAATGGTAAACCAAACACGTGCATGAACTCTGGATATAAATTTTACGCGTAATCGATTTTAATGCACTTTTGCGAATGTCCAATTTATAAAAGTTTTAGTATGGACGACTTTTACTGCTGATTAATCGTGTGTTTTAATTGATTAAAAATTATATGAATAAATGGAAGTATAAGATATAGATACGACTCATTTACTAGTCTTAATTTGGTGGTAGTCTAACTACTATTAGGTATAAAGGAATGAAAACCTTTAACAAAATTAATAATTAAACATCTACGGACATTCTTCAGTGAGTGTAAGATGAATAAGTACGTATGTTTGTACGTTTATAAATGCGTGATTATAGTAATTTCATCCCTTTTTTGGGACACTTTACTTAAGGATAAAATGTCCGTAAGTGCGTAATGCTGTAGAAAATATAAATACACAATCATACATACATACATTGTACACATACTATACATTTATTTAAACATAACACCTTCCAACATTCTAAATTAGTTTATGTTATGAATGAGTGTATGAATATGTGTGTGTGTGTGTGTGACACTGGTAAGCATCACATCCCATCTCATACCATACCAAAACTATTCATCCCATCACAGTTTCATTTCGCATCCCATGTCAATGTAATGGACGGTCCAGTTAACTACTTTTACTCAGTCCCTTTCGTTTGATACAATTATATTTGGTGTTCTTTTACTGTTTGTGTTGTTGTTATTGGATTTTATTTTTTTTTTTTTTTTTTGTTTGTTTCTTTATTTTTTTGTTGGGGTAAAATGCCTACATTCAATAAACATATAGAATGAAGAGAATATGGTCCAGTTTGACAACTACGCTACATCTTGAAATTATTACATGGGCTGGTGGTGCGTAAAATGCTGCCAGCGAAACCCGGACACATTTGCTTTTATGTTTTGATGTAGTTATTGTTAATTTCGCTATGTATCTTTTGTAAAGAAACACACATACGATAATATCCTGGTCACACGCACACTTGTGCAAAATTCATATTTGCTTCTTATAAAAAGGGGTTGAACACAAACACACATTTCACCAATATTTTTTATTAAAAATAAAATGCAGTCAAGTTATATCGCAATAAATACACCAATTGTCAAACGTAATCCCTATACATAGTTTTACAAACACCCAACGTAATAATGATAGTCCGATTTTTAATAAGATTTAAGCTGAATTTGTAAATTATGTAAGCCAAATTTTTTTACATTACTGCAAACATGTTTTTAACCGAAAGATATGGGGCGATCTGCTCTAAAAATTAAAAAGTTTATTATAATCCCACGATTCGTTTAGAACCTGTGGTCTTTAACTATTGTCACTCTTAACAAATATTTGAAACACCACACATAACCATGGTTATGTTAAATGAAAAAAGTGCACTATTTTCATTTAACATTTGTTTGATTTTTTATTACGTTTGCTTGATCAAACAACGTTAAAAAATTTTTTGTTACATTCTACGACGAATTTTTTCAGAAATTTTTTGTTTAGTTGATCCATTTACTGGTAAATTTTTTGTTTGTTATTTTTTTCGTAAAATAATTCCTAAACGTGAACATTAGTGTGTTTTTGGATTTTCATGGGTGCTCAAGTAAAGTAAAGTATTTTTGAGAATTTTTTTTGATTTTTCGGAAGATGTCGCTCAAGTCGAGTTTTTGCCAAAAATCGGGTCTGCCGGCCGTTTTTTTAAATTTTTTTCATAACTTTGTCGAAAACCACGATTTTCTTCACTTTTAAGAAAACAGTTTAAAAGAAAAATGTCCGAGCTTTATTATGCACCTTTAATTTTTCGTAATTTTTCCATAAATTTTGTAAATAACACTTTAAAACTTTTAAAATGTTTATGAAAATGAAACAAACCAACAATGCAGTTTGAAAGACCAATTTATTCTAAATAATTTAAGAACAAATATTTTTGAATTTGCTCTTACCTTTCCTGAGATATACAGGTTTTCAGCTTTATGAGATTTTTACTCATACCCAACAAACAAACGAAAATCAAACGTTTTTTTTTACTTTGTTTAAAATAATTTATTGGGGTTCTCACGACGTAGTATATGCCCTGTAATAAATTCTGAAAAGCAGTTTCTTAAGTTGTGACACACATGTGAACATACCTTTAGTCTTACTTTTTTAAGCAGTCAACGTTCGCCGTAATTGTTTTAAGGCTAAGTACACACTTCCTTATGCAAAAAAAAGTTCATCGGTATTTTAACGAATTTTGTATTCATGAAAAATACCATTTTTTGGACGCGGTTAAGCTCACGGGAGATTATCGGTAGAGCCAAAATATTTTGGGAATCTTCATAAAACATGTCAAAGTTAGTTTTGAGGGGGGTACACCAACAACTTTTTTTGTTGAGTCGATCTAATGTACATTAAGGTTATAATTTTTTGCAATTTTTACGAATATCAAATTCTTCATCGCATAGCCGTAAAGACCATGAAAAATATTAAGAAATGATTTATTACTTTTTCGCGATCGTTAAAAAAGTTTCCGCAGCAAACGCGATGAAGTTTTGAATTTAAATTTTTCTCCTAAGAATCAAAATTAACATTTAATAACAAAATTTTAAGTATTTTTTAATAACTTCATGAATATAACAATATCTTACCATTTGTACGGAATAAGGGCGCCAAAAAAACGCGATATTATGACTGCATTTCGTGGGTTTGTTTTAATAAAGTAAATTTTAATGTCAATTGATAGATGTTGTGATAGATGAGTTGTTGACGGATATTAAATATATGAAACAGTGATAATTTTCAGAAAAAAATACCTTTGCAGGTAAAAGTTTTATTTAAATTTATTTTGGACTTTTCGGAATAATTTTATTTTTACTTTTGGTACGCACCAATGTACTAAAAAAATATAATATAACTCGAAATTTTATTACAAGTGTTTTAATTACACTGTGCAAGCAATTCACACTTTTTTTTGAGACAAGCCGGGCACATGGCGATTTTACATAATTCGGGTACGCTGAATCCAGTGCTTCTCGCTGCTTTTTTTAGATTGGCTCTGGTTTTCGAGATATACCGTTATTTCGAAACTGGAGGTGGTTGCACAACATATATTCGCGTAACTCAAAAACGGTTTAGTTTATTGAAATTACTAAAAAAAAACCGAAATTCTGCAATAAAATTTCCTTTAGAAGAAGTAAATTTTTTTTCTAATATGAGCAGTCGTTTTAGAAACATAATCTTTTTTTTTGGAAAAAACTTATTTTTTTAAACAAAATTTCGAAATTTTTGTTTTTTAAAAATTCATAAAAAATTGGAAAATGCAGTTAGGCTTCTAATTTTTTGCAGACATATAACATTTACGCGCGGCAGGGGCTAAATTTAATAATTTTATAAAACCTCTATATGTGTATGGTTGAAATTCCTAAATTTGTCCCCTGCAGCGCCTAGGATGCCCCTAGATGGGTCAAATGAATGACCAACCCCACTTTATTTTTCATTTCAATCATTTATGTCTAGCATACCTCGCTAATTTATGGCTTGTTTTGTTTGCAGCTTCGTTTTTTATATGTCTGCAAAAACATTTGAAGCCTAGCTGCATTTTTTAACTTTTTATGATTTTTTAAAAAAACAAAAATTTCGAAAAAAATTGTTACTTTTCTTAAAGGAAATTTTATTGCGGAATTTCGGTTTTTTTTAGTAATTTCAATAAACTAAACCGTTTTTGAGTTACGCTAACATATGTTGTGCAACCTCCTCCATTTTCGAAATAACGGTAAAGCTCGAAAACCAGAGCCAATCAAAAAAACCGCGAGCACCACTATTCAGGGTACCCGACTTATGTAAAATCGCCATGTGCCCGGCTTGTCTGTTTTTTCAACTTGCATAGTGTTGTTGTTGTTTGTATTATATCGGGATTTTATGTCTTTTATTCAACGGGTTATTTAAAATTAAATTGAAAATATTTAGCATATATAAACAATAAATGTACCATATATAATGTGTATGGAAATTAAAAAAAAATATTTTTTTTAAGAAGATTTAGAAATTGCATTTGGTGCGGAAATTTTGTTGGCCAAAATGGCCTTAAAAAATTAATTTTATTATCAATACTAAATTGCCCATCGCGTGGTGGGATGAGGAAATTTTGTCCAAAAAAAGTTATTACCCTAATGTTCAGACATGCATACATATATACTAATTTTTAATAATACCCATCTAGCATTAGGGTGGTAAATGAGTCTTTTCAGATCAGTTTTGATGACTTAAAGCTGATTTATCACTTGTGCGATAGAAAAAGTATGCATATGATTCATTGATATTGTTGTGTTACTGCCTTTCAATAACGTTTTAGTTTATTTGCTTTAAAATAAACCGTTTCGAGTTCTTTATTGCACTGTAAATAAAACTAAATAATCACAACACTTTAAACCAGTGTTTAAAAATGCTTGACTATTTTTAATGCTTTTGTAATTGCTTAACTTAACTAAAGAAAAAGAACACAGTAAAAGCAAAAGCGTATGTTCTCAGCTTAAAGTTTAAACATTCACCAAGCAACCACTAAAAAAATGCTGTTGCTGTAAGTAATATGTTTTTGTTTTTTTATGTAGTTGCTTGGCTGGCTGTTTAAACATTTTTTGACTTGATCGCTGTTGCTTGCTGTTGCAGTAATAAGTTTTGAAAAAATCTTTGACGGTAAGAACTAAGAATTATGGCGCCGCGTGTAAATCGAAGAAGAATTAAAAAATATTTTGATTTTGATAATGATAATGACCAAGCTATGTGTAAACCACAAAGTATACAGAGATGAAAAAAGTGACGTATGAAAAATGCCTAAATCATTTGCGAGGGCAGCTTTCGAAGAAAGAGAAAGGAAACGTTTTTTGTTAGTGAAGTGACAATGCGTAAAACCAGGCCGCTACTATCTACACAAATTGCATAGTCAAAACAAAAAACGCAAAAAGGGCAGCTTTCGAAGAAAAAGACAGAAAAAAACCCAATATTTTCTGTCTCGTGACGCCTCTGTATACTCTGTGGTGTAAACTTTGCTCACATACATTTGTTAAAAAGTGATAGAGTTTTTAATCTAACATGTGAAGTTTTATTTATTTTATATGTATGTATATTCATATTTATTGAGAAAAAATACTAAAAACATTAAAGAAATAGGTACCTAAAAATATGGTTTTGCGTAACTCACTAAATAAAAGAACAAAAATTAGTTTTTTCGCAAAAAAAAACATCTAACGGCAATAGGGTAGCCAGATTTTAAATTCGGAAAAACAGTACATTGAACACAAAAAAACAGTACATTTTTTTAACGAAAAAAATAGAACTCTATTTGCGTTTAGAAAGCAAACACCACAAACGAAACAGTTGGCCAGAAAAACATTGCTGCAAGCCATATAAAAAAGGAGAAAAGCCGAACTTAGCTTGAAACAATTAACTCATTGATTGTCATATTTTCACACATAGTTACACAAATCATATAGAATTTGTTTGTTTGTTTCCTAAATTAATTTTCCAACTTCAAAAAATTTTTTAATTATTTACGGCCAATTTTACCAGGTTCAGCTCAAATTAACTATTACTATAACAATAGATTTTTTGACATTTATCATGATAGTTAATTATACCTGAACTTGGTGAAATTTGTCATTAATCTATAAAATCCAAAAAAAAAGAAGTTTCAATAAAATTTAAAACAAAAATTTCTGTCTGTAAAACAATCAAGTGCAATTGAAAACGATGAATATTTTCAAGAAAATTTTTACTCATGTTTTTCTTATTTCAGTAGTTTAGGTAAAGAAAAGTGGTCCTCAAAGGTATTAGGTATTTTAATAAATTTTGAACCCTTAGAATTTTCCAAATTTGTTCGTTTTCAATTTCACGCGTGATTTCGATATCCAGAACATGCCCGAAAAAAATAGTTCTTAAAATTTAAAGAAAAAAAAAGTTCTTAAATTAAAAGTTCTTAAAATTTAATATAATTGTGTTGGAATAAGTATGTATTTATTTAGTATTTTAAAAAGGTGTGGAAAGAGAAATACTATTGGAAGAGGTAGCAATAAAATCACACATATGTCTTACAAATAACAACATAAAAATATACTACTGCTGCGAGCCATTCATTATAATTTAGATTTCTACTGTGAATTTATGAGAAAACAGTGGCCACAGCGTAAAAACTCGTATTATTTTAGAACTTTTTTTGTTTGGAACACATCTTGGTTTTTTGTACACTAAACAAAAAAAAAGTACAAAAAAACTGTACAAAGTGTAAAAAATAGTACATTTGCGTACTGTTTTAGGAGTTGTGCATAAAACAGTTCAATTGCAAAAAATCAGTACATGTACTGCTTAAAACAGTACGTATGGCAACCCTAAACGGTAATGATCTTTAAACAATTCTCTCTGCAAAAATACTAAGAAATTCAAAATATTCAAAATATATGTATGTATGAAGTGCCAGCCAGCAACAGCAAAGAAGTTAACTTGCTGACTTTAAGCGCATGAAAAGCAAAAAAAAAAACATGAACAAAATTTATTACTTACTTAACCCGAATTCTCCTAGTGTCGTCATACATATGACGACAAAAACATTGGTAGTTTCAACTGGCTGGTGAAGCGTTATTATTGCATAGAAAAAAATAAACCAAAGACAATTGAAGCACAGCCGCGAATAACGTTTTAAGTTACAAAATAATAATTTTTCAGGAGAGCAAAAAAACGTTTTTTGACAAGCAGCATTATTTGTTTTAAAAATTTTTTTTTTCTATTATTTAAAATAGTGATAATAAAAACTTTAATGCAAAAGGCTTTTAAAACATTATTCCGCACTGCAAAACCATTTCTGTTTCATCATTATGTTAGTAACTTGCAATGTTCTTCCACTGGCTGACACTTTGTACGCCATTTTGAAGGCGTTAAGGTGCATAGTTTTGGTTGATTTGATGTTTAAACTGTGTAAGAGAGTAAAGTCAACGTTTATCTGCAAAAAAACAGTTTTTGCAAAATGTGGCGTTTACAACGTTTTTCGCGGCTGTGCTTCAATTGTCTTGTGTGTTCATTGCTTTTTCATAAAAAATTTAGTTGAACGTTGTGATTCAAACAGTTCGCGTTTGGTAAAGTTTTTATTGTGAGAGTTTTTGGAAAAAATTCATAATTATGAGTTCGGCTGGAAAGTAAGTGTTAAAAACTTAATTAATTTTATAAATGTGCCGTAAAAGTAACATAAAATGAAAATTAATACTAGTTTACACGATTCTTGCAAAAAATTTTTATTCGAGTTGTGGAAGAAATATAATTTTTTTGGGAATATATTTGGTTGTCGTCAAATGACGACACTATGATACAACGAGTACTATGGATATACATTTTTTTTTTTTTTTTTGTTTTCGTTTTTTTATCAGTAAATTTCTTAGCGTCGCTGATACTTTGGATATTTTAGAGGAAGAAAATGGAACAAACGAGTTTTACATCGAACCTCCAGATGTTGACGTTTTGACTGATGAAAACTCAGATGAGGACATCGAAGGGAATATTAATTCTTTGTCTCGTAACCAACTTCTGGCACCTTCTGAAATAGGAAGAAGCAGAAAGAGAAGATTTTTTTGTAACAAGGTGGAAAGACAAGGCGGTAGTCGCAATAGCTTCAACTGTTTTTCTGCAGATCCCGTGGGAAAGGAAAAGAGGTGGGGTAAGGCAAACCAAAAATACGTTGAAGTAAATATTCCATATTCTATCCAACACTATAATAAAAATCTGGGCGGAACAGATCGAATGGATCAAAATGTAAATTCTGTTCGCATATCTATTCGAAGTAAAAAATGGTGGCGGCCACTATTTACCTGGATGTTGGACGTGTCTGTACAAAATGCTTGGCTTTCAGCGAGACAGCATGATCCTAAACGCAAGCAAAACCGTTTCCGAAGAGACTTAGAAATGTCATATCTTTAGTCAGAGACTCATTTTCCGAAGGGTCCGGGGAGAATGTCGAAATCCCAGACTGGGGCTGATGCTATTAGGTATGATGGACATATGCACTATCTGCAGAGAACAAAAAATAATAAGCAGAGAGCATGTGCTGGTGATAAATGTAAATCAACTGTAAGGACAGAGTGCCAAAAATGCGATAAAGGTTTCTGTGTTGATTGCTTCGCCCCATATCATCAAATATAAAAATATTTCAATTTATATTTCATTGTAACTATTAAAAACATAAAAGACTGAAGATCAAATAAAAGTTCTTAAACTAAAATCCATATGAACAATTTTGTACCTTTATTTTAATAGCGTCGTCATATGACGACACCCATTTTCTCGAAAACTGGACCCGATATTCCATTTTTCTTTTCAAATACATACTAAAGGTATCCTAGACATAACGTGAATGAAATATTATAATAATCGGATGATTATTTCATAAACCGGGAGAATTCGGGTTAAGTTGTTGCGTTGCTGACTGATTAAGCAAAGAACATACACATAGCGATACTAAAAAAATTATTTACTCACTCTTTTTCTGCTTTTGCTTTTTTGCTCTTGCTTACTCTCTATCAAAATAATAAAAGACATTGAAAAATACAGTTTTTTTAATTTGCAGCAAAAAATGTAAACAAAGCAAAAATTTCGGTGCTGTTGCTATTTTAAAGCAAGCAATTTAAACACTGCTTTAAACACTGTTTATAATTTAGACAACTTTATTTAGTACTTAGTCACTTTAACAACCGTAATTTATAGCTTTTATTCACAACCAGTTCGGTTTGTGCTTTGTTGTGATACAGACGTGTATTTTTAACCCCGCATACGATTAGAGCTATTTATTAATCATATTGATTTTGACATATATCAGCAGGGCCGTCTTAAGGCATGTCGGGGCCCCTGGGCACAAAATAATTTGGGGCCCCACTGGAAAGTAAAAAAAAACTCATGACAAGAATTTTCTTTTATGATTTTAAATTTATTATGTTTAATACAAATTTAATACATGTTATTTAATGTTATAAGATATACAACCTAGGAATTTATGTTCTGATTTAAATTGGCTACGCTAAAGGTTTTTTTTCGGAATTTCTGTGCTGCAAAATCTTCTATTATATCCTCAAAATCAATTTTTTTAAAGATATCACTTTCAATGCACATAATTGACAAGTTAGTTAGGCGTTCTTATAACATACACGTTCGTTATTAATTTTTTGTTCTCTTTAGCCGAGAAAATTACCGCTCTCCACTACAA
Organism: Pollenia angustigena; assembly: GCA_930367215.1. Lineage (NCBI taxonomy): Eukaryota > Metazoa > Arthropoda > Insecta > Diptera > Polleniidae > Pollenia > Pollenia angustigena. The sequence continues at coordinate 140,366,545 of OV884056.1, read as the reverse complement.
TTAGTGATCATTAAACAAAGAAATATTCTTGTAGCAACTTCAACATTTGGCAAAGTTTCTTCTAACTTATCGGACTTTATTAGTTTATGTAAAGCTGAGATACTTAAATCCGCTGATTCTGTTGCTATATTATTGAGGTACTGCATTAAATGAAAACTTTCTGATATGAACTCCTTAGCATTAATGTCTTTGTGGCAGATTTCGGAAAATTCTTTGCATTTTTTTGACAACTGGTCAGAATCAATTGTTATTAATTGAGAAAGAAAACTAAAAAGTTCAACAATTTCTTGGTATGCAGCAGAACGCATTTTTAAGTGAACATATAATGTGTCAATTATGGGAATAAACGTTTCTAGGAATTTTTGTTTGCCATTTAACTGTACAGTCTCCGCTGATCCGTCAAAAAGTGTAAGACGTGTGTTGCGAATATTTTTTTCTTTTAAACATATCTTTATAGTCACCATTGGGTTTTTTCTTTAGGGGACGATTCGTCCTGATCGAAATTATCGCGTGCGTTACTGACATAACCGATTAAAGATGCGTAAAGTTTTGTTGCAACGTTCAGTGTCAAAGTGTTTTTTGTAAACGTATGCTTGTTTTGTTTATAACTCCTAAAAGATCCTCCCAAATCTCCTTTAGAAGCATAGTCTCAAATTTTTCCATTTTTTTGGCTAGCCCTTGAGTTTCCTTTCTTGTTTCTCCTGGTTGATTGATGTCATTTGCAATTGATGTAAGAGCTCCAGATATATGAAAATAACCATTTTTCAAGGCATTAATAGCATTAGCACGTGCAGACCATCTAGTATCCGGGAGAGACTTCAAAACTTTATTTGTTCCCAAATTCGCTGTCATAATTTTCCATCGTTTGGTCAAAGCCGAGAAAAAATTAAATAATTTTTGGACAAATTGGAAGTAGGATACTGCATATGAAACACATTGAACAGCTTCAAGACCTACCAAATTTAATTTCTTGCCTGCACATCAGAATACTTTCCTGCCATATTTGATGCATTATCGTAACTCTGCCCTCGGCAATCTTTTATAGGAATATCAAGACTTTCAGAAAATGGCACCTGCTATGTATTGAGCACTATGTTCATCCATTGGCAAAAATTGCAAAAATCAATAGGCTCTCCGTGTTTGACGTATCTAACGATAAAGGTGAGTTGGTCAACATGTGAAAGATCTGATGTAGAATCCAAACTAATAGAGTAGTATTTTGCAGCTTTTAGCTCATTAACAATCGCTTTTAGCAGTTGCTGTCCCATTATATTAATTAATTCATTACAAATATTTGCAGAAAAATATGATGTATTTCCTTTTCCACTATTTCCGCAGTTTCGCATGTGATCAACAAGAAAAGGATCAAATTCACTAATTAGTTCTAAGAATCTCAAATAATCTCCGTTATTTTGTGACCCTAATATTGCATTATCACCACGAAAAGCAAGTCCTCTGGAAGCCAAAAATTTCACTACTGCAACAATTCTTTTAAGTACATTCTTCCAATAATTGATTTGTGTATTATATTGGGACAAAAACTCGCTGTTACTTCGTCCAGTAGTCTTACTTCTTGCGACATATTTCATCATTGATTCTCTGTGTTGTAAACTGGTCTCATGCTCCATTAATAAATAACTTATGTTTCGAGTCTTTATATCCATTTGGAGAACTCAAATTATGACCAGAACCAGTAGTAGTATTAAATAGACGGCAGCAACAACAGTATACAGAGTTCTTTGACGGTGAAAATAGGATCCATTTTCTTTCTTAAGACTCACCATTCGCAAATATGCGGGTGAACATATTTTTAGTCAAGTATCTAGTTTTTGTTTTACTGCTTGAATCTTTAGAAGTTTTGGAGACGTCACACTCTTTATTCTGAAAAAATTCTGGCCGTTTTTGATTCCAAATATCGCGTACAACTTCCGTTAAAATTTCATCACAGTACGTAGCAGGATCAGGAGATACACTTTCTATGCTCGTAAATAATAAGTCACAGAAGCTTGAATTGGAGGATTCAGCATCTAATGTACCTGTTTCTGTCTCTTCATCTGGAACTTGCATAATATTATCATTTTTGTCAGACGTGAATTCTTTTTCCCGTTGAAATTCGAAAGTAATCGGATCTGGAGATGATGAAGGCGAAGAATCAGTCATCCTGTTTGTTTCTTTCAGTTTAAAAAATGAAGTGACTTTTCGACATAATTAAATTTATTATACAAAAATATAGACAAGTTGTTTACAACTAAGACGTCAAACTGGTAAAAACTTCTTTTAAATAAGTTCAATAATTCACATCAAACACTTACACGCCTTACACGGGAAATCCCTTAAATATACACAATGTCAACTATTACTATCTGCACCAGTCAGGGTTGCCAGTTTTTTTTGTTTGTATCGCCAAATACAGTTGAAAAATCGCCAAAATAAATTTTTTTTTAGTATTTGTTAATATTTAAGTTTCGGTTAATTATTTTTCTATGAAATTAATAAAAAAAATCGGTGAAAATCAAAAGAAAAATACAAAATATTTAACTTCTTTCTTTCGTGTATTCGAATATATCGGCCTTTCGGGGCCCCCATGAGGTCTGGGCCCTGGGCACGGGCCCCGTGTGCCCTTATGGTAAAGACGGAATTGTATATCAGCAGCGAATGGACGCTTAAAATAAATAATATATTTTGTTATTTAAATTATTTAACATAATAGTAAACAATTAAAACGATAAAATTAAATAAAATAAAAAAGTAAAAATATATACATACCCAGCGGTAATTAGAATGAGTAAAGAGGCCTAATAGAAGGCCTTATTTAGCAGTCACAAGCAGTCAGAAGCCCTTCTCGCCGCATTCCATACTTATTTATTTTTTACACAGGTTGTCATTAGGCGCAAGGCCTTCCACACTTCCTTTAAAAACAACTTCGATCCCTTCCCAAAGAAGGGAGTAAGGAAGGTCACTAAAAATAAAAAGTAAATAAAACTGAACACCTTCCTTTCTCCCTTCTCAAAGAAGGGAGTAGCGAATGTGTACTGAATATTTCAGAAGGTCTTTTAAAAAGAAGTTTATACCTTCTAGAAGGCATACTTCTGAAGGCAGGATATCATGCGAAGCAAATCTTTTAGAAAGGAGTATAGAGGCCTTCAAAAAGGCCTGCCACTTGCGGTCCTTTCAATATTTACCGCTGGGTACGTATGAATGTTCATACATGTATGTATATAGGTATACATATTCTGAACAAAAACATTTAAGTTTAAATTTCTTATTTTTCGTGTTGTTGTAATACAATAAATAATAAAAATTTTAAAAGCAAAGCAAACCGGTGAAAAACAAAAACAACTCTGCATGAATACGAACAGTGAAACAACACTAAGACAAAATGAAAAAAACGTTTTAGTTAATGCAAATGAAAATAATGCAGAAATGAATAAAACAAAACAATATAAACTATTTAACGGCTAAGCCAATTACTCGAACACGTTCTCTATCACCCTTGGTGTTTACAAAATCAGTGGATAGTGACTCATTAAAAAACTACAACTAGATTTGGTAACGAGTGTTGCCAGGCCAGCAAGTATTGCCGTGACGTCAAAAACAAATTTAGTGGGAAATGATACCATGAACTCAAACACAAATGCAATGGAAAACCCTCCTGTAAAAAGTTGTCAAAAGCCTACAGTACAAGTTGGCATCGACAGGTACATAACAGTGCTTAAACGGGGACGCAGCCCTACCTCTGCAACAGTTGCTTCGGCCTCAAAAGTACCACCTTTTGATAAAATAAATTCTCAAAATCGTTTTGCAATTCTGGAGGATGAATCCTCTGAAGTACCAAACGTCATTCAATCATCCAAGCCTCCCCCGATATATCTTAGGGAGCAAAATTCAAATGAGCTCATAAAGAGTTTGATATCGGTGATAGGTGAAAATTCGTTTTACGTAGCGGCTATCAAGCGTGGAAGTATAAACGAGACAAAAATACAAGTCAAGCATGAGAATGATTTTCGCAAAATAGTAAACAACTTTGAAACACTTAAAAAAAACTTTTATACCTACCAACTGAAAAGCAGTAAAGGTCTACAGGTAGTCATTAAGGGTATTGACTCATGTGTGGACCCAGAAGAGGTTAAAACATTCCTAGAAGAAAAAGGCTTCAAGGTAAAACATGTAGTAAATATTAAAAATAGAGAAAAAATTCCCCAACCACTTTTTCGAGTGGAGTTTGAACCCGGTGACGTAAAACTTAAAAAAAACGAAACACATCCTATTTACAATTTAAAATATATTCTCTACAGAAGAATAACTATAGAAGAGCCGCACAAAAAAATGGAAAAATGCTTAAACTGCCAAGAATTTGGCCATACCAAGGCATACTGCTACTTACCCCCTGTCTGCGTAGTATGTGGTGAACCACACGGTACAGTTTCTTGCGATAAGTCTAAAACTGCCAATTATAGGGGATGCCCTGTATATAATATCGTCAAGCAGACGGTTGGACCGAAAACAAATACCCCTCAAATGCAGATAGCAAATCAAGTAAACACAAATGCAATTCAAGCCCCCCAGCCTAGTAATAACAGAACCTCTTACGCTAATGTCCTAAAATCAAACCATCATCTAACACAACGTGCCTCGCCAAGTAGTGATGAAACTCCGGTTTCTAATTTAAGTCGTTTAGAAAAAACCATGGAAACATTAGTGCAAACAGTAAATAATTTTACGAACACAATGGGTAATATGATGCAGGAAATGCTTAGAATGCAATCGATGTTATTGCAAGCTGTACTTAACAAACCACGAACTGTTTAAAAATTTGTTTTTGGAACGCAAGCGGCATCCGCCAACATAAAAATGAACTAGAATACTTTCTTAAAAATAAACAAATTGATGTCATAATGATTTCTGAAACTCAGTTGACCTCAAGAAATACGTTTAAAATCAATGGTTATATACTATATGATACCAAGGACCCTCGAGATAGAGCTTGTGGAGGTTCTGCCATTTTAATAAAAACCCGAGTCAAACACTACCTAATGTGTGATCATCGTGTAGATTATCTCCAAGCAACGAACATTTGCGTTGAGGAATTAAATAGAAACCTAGTAATTTCTTCGTTATACTCCCCGCCTAGATTTTCAATATCGGAGGACAAATATTTTAAATCATTAGGACCGTGTTTCCTAGCCGCTGGCGATTATAACGCTAAACATACCTTCTGGGGGTCGCGACTTATAACACCAAAGGGTCGTGTTTTATTTAACACAATTTCTAAAATGGATTTAAATGTGGTAGCGAGCGGACAACCAACATATTGGCCCACTTATCATCAAAAAATTCCAGATGTCATTGATTTCGGCGTGGTTAAAAACATCCTCAAAGAAACGATTCATGTTGAAGCTTCCTTAGAATTATCATCCGACCACACACCTACAATTGTTACTATATCGAACCCAAATAGAATTGTATTTCCGTCAGGTTACATAGCGACGCCAGTCACACAAATAAATTGGTTAAAATATAAAAAATTTCTCAGTGCCCATTACACAGAAAATAGTCCGCTTAGTACACCGGAGAATGTGGATCTCTCTATTGTTAACTTTGACAGTTATCTTTAACTAGCTGTTCAACATTCCAGCGTTACCCCCAAAAAAATTAAAAATATTAAAATATATTCTTCAGATGTCGAGCGGCTCTTGACTGAAAAAAGGAGAGTTCGAAGAGAGTGGCAACTTTACAGATCCCGGCAACTTAAGATTTTATTAAGAGAGTACAAAAAAAGGCTAAGAAAGTTACTGCAGTATCAGAAAACGGCTTCTCTAGAAAAATATCTTAAGGAACTTGATGCAACTCCACAATCTGGCTACTCATTATGGCGTGCAGCTAGAAATCTAAAAAGGCCAGTTATATCTAAGCTACCATTAAGAAACTTGAATGGTAGTTGGGCAAGAAACGATATTGAAAAAGGAAATCTGTTTGTTAGTCACTTGAAAAACGTATTTATACCAAATATATTTCACAATATTGCGGTCGAGTTACCACCTGTTGCTGCTAGAGCAGCTATTCCCCTCAGATTTGAGATAAGAGAAATCGAAAATGCTATTTGTGACTTAAACACTAAGAAGGCACCTGGTATTGATAAAATCAGTAATAAAATGCTTTTGGAGCTACCTCGCATAGCAAAGAAAATTATTCTTTTTATTTTTAATGCTATTTAACGCCTTGAATACTATTCTCAAAAATGCAAGGTTTCCTTAGTTACCATGATACGAAAGCCAGGGAAAGATCATACAAAAGTTGAGTCTTATATAGGCCTAGCTTATTATCAAATATGTTAAAGCTGTTTGAGAAATTATTAGTTTCAAAATTAACACCGATTTTAAGTGAAAATAGATGTATTCCAAACCATCAGTTCGGACTTAGAAGAAAACACAGCACAATCGAACAGACTCATCGAATAGTAAATGTCATAAGAAAAGCATTTGAAGAAAAGAAATATTGCTCAGTACTCTTCATCGATGTTTCGCAAGCTTTTGATAAAGTCTGGCATGAAGGCTTATTACATAAATTGAAGCAAAATTTACCAGCAAACACACACAAGCTGCTAAAAAGCTACTTAGTCGGTCGTCAATTTATTATTAAAGAAGGAAATTTTTTAAGTTCACCTCAGCCCATTGCCTCTGGAGTCCCACAAGGCAGCATCCTGGGCCCCCTATTATACTTAATTTATACTTCGGACATGCCAACAAGCAACTACACACAAACTTCAACATTTGCAGACGATACAGCTTTTCTAAGCGTCCACGAAAATAGCTATGAAGCATCGCGTTACTTACAGCATCATATATTTCTACTAGAAATATGGTTAAGACAATGGAGGATAATGGTCAATGAGCAAAAATGCGTACATAGAACATTCACTTTGCGCCGGGAATCTTGCCCCCCTATTACAATCAATAATCAAATAATTCCTCAACATTCGCATGTAAAATATCTCGGTTTACATCTGGAACGTCGATTAACGTGGAAATGCCATATAGAGGCAAAATTAACTCAAATAAAACTAAAAGCCATTCAAATTCATTGGCTTATTGGAAGAAATTCTGTCCTTAGTCTCGATTGCAAGCTTCTACTTTACAACTCTATCTTAAAGCCTATCTGGTGCTACGGTATTCAACTATGGGGCACTGCCTCGGCCTCTAATATCGACAAAATTCAAAGGCGCCAAAATAAACTTCTTCGAATAATCACAGCAGCTCCCTGGTATGTTAAAAACTCAAACATTCATAAGGATCTCAATGTGCCATTATTTAAAACTATGATTACAAAATATGCAATAAAATATTTAAAAAGACTTGAACAACACCCAAATCCACTAGCTCGAAATATTTTAAATCATGGCGGCCACACTCGCTTAAGAAAAAGAGACACTGCAGCACTTACCCTATTAGATGAGCGATAAACATAAGTTTATTTATGAGCGAAATATATAAGTGAACAGAACCCGTGATGAAGAAAATTTTGTCTGGCACTGGCAGGACATAAAATAACGTATTTGGTTAAGATTTGATTAATTATTGTTAGTTCATATTTAATATACATATGAAGATTCAATAAAAAATAATGACAAAAAATAAAAAATTCACAACCAACTATAATTTTCTCAGCGTGATACGTTATTGACAAAGTCAGAACTTAGAATGATTTCATTATGCTAGCCGCCGCAAGTATTTATACTCTAGCCCAGACGTGTAGATGATACTAGTAACGTCTAGATTGCTCTAGAAAATTCGCCGCATAACGGCTACTTACTCTTCTATAGTTACTATCTTTATGGCTGAATTAATTTAGTTATAAGGCATCATAAAAAGGCATACTTTTAGGCGTTACCATAAATTGAGATAACTTAATAACCAACATTCGAGTATTTACAGTGGGGTTGAAGTACAATTATGCACAACAATTTTAACATTACATCTGTCATTGATTTTTACACTAGAAATGTGCATAATTTGTACAATAACAATTTTAACTAATAAAATAACTAACAAATACTTAATAACTAGTCAATACAAGATAAATTAATCTTATTCTTCACCAATAATTACAACTGATTCTTAACAAAAGTAACTTTCGTAGCAATATGTTAAAATAATTATTTTTAAATTTTTTTTCCAAGTCAAAAAAATAAAAATAGAAACTTTCGTGTCCGTAAAACAAATAAAAAGCTTGGCTAAAAAAGAAGCCCTAAAAATATTGACAATTTACGAACATAAATGTTAGTGCAAATGGTTTCTTCTCTTATTTGCGACAAACCGATAACTTTTGTTTGGTTCAAAATAAAGCTGGTTCGAATAATCAAAAATGGAGCTGAATTTATCGGAGAAAAATCAGAAAACATGACTATTAAAAAATGATATGAAACAGAATAAAAACTGTAGAAAAATGAGACGAAATCGAAAGATCAAAAAGGAATCACAAAACTGTATTACAAATGATCCTTTCAGGTGATTCATCAGTAGGGTAGCATTTTCTCACAACGAGAGTATTATTTATGATTGAAAAATGACTTCATATACGGGTGTTTTGCTCTTGAAGCTGATTCCTAAATGATTTGATTATGATACAAAATGCTAGCTGGGTTGTTTATTGAATAGAAGTGGAATTTTTTCATTTTGATATTGTTATGAACATATGTACATTAGGGGTATAACCAATTTTTGGCATAGTACCATGAGGTCAACCATGTCCTAGTAACAACGAAAATCATAATCTTTTGTAATTTTTCTCAAAAAAGTTCACGCACCAATTGGTTTTTCTAAGCCAATGCAATATTGAATACTCATAATTTTATACGAAGCTTTTTATTATTTTTTAATTTTTTTTGTTAAAAAAGGTAAAAGATACGTTTTAGTTTGCGGAAAAATCTCTTACCATCTCTAAATATTAATGAAATTTCATACTTGCGTTATTTTTTGTTTTAAATAAACATACATATTATTAATTTTTCTAAACTAAAAAGAAAATTAAAAATTTATTATTGTTAAAGCTAAGGCACGAGCTCTATGTGTACATTTGTCCTTCAAGTTGTGCTGAAAAAGGTCAACAGAAAAGAGAAAGACAAAGTGAAAAAACGAAAAATGTACTTGGACTTCAAGAAAAATTCTTGACGAAAGTACGAAAAAACAGAAGTAAAGGAAAAAACATGTAAAATCAATTAAGATGGATAATCATTCATGAAAGCAAATTTCGATCTACCAAATGTTAAAATACAATTTGGTTTAAGGATTGATGTTTGACTAGTGACGTCAGCAGTCGTCGATGGCTGCGAGTGTAAGACGGCAAATCCATCTGAGGAGATCGAGTGGTTGCGATCGAAACATGTCATGGTAACCTGCCGGCCAGGGTTCGAGCCCGAGCCACGTCAAGAATGAAAGATTATCAATAACAATTTTAATTAATTTTCATGTTGTAAAATTCCTTTCTTCACAAAAATAATTTAATAAAAAATTAAATTTCATGAACTTAAGCCTAATTAAAAATATTAAAAATTTGGATTAAAAACCATAAATAGTTCAACAAAATAACCTCAATACTAATTATTGTTAAAGCTAAGGCACGAGCTCTATGTGTACATTTGTCCTTCAAGTTGTGCTGAAAAAGGTCAACAGAAAAGAGAAAGACAAAGTGAAAAAACAAAAAATGTACTTGGACTTCAAGAAAAATTCTTGACGAAAGTACGAAAAAACAGAAGTAAAGGAAAAAACATGTAAAATCAATTAAGATGGATAATCATTCAGGAAAGCAAATTTCGATCTACCAAATGTTAAAATACAATTTGGTTTAAGGATTGATGTTTGACTAGTGACGTCAGCAGTCGTCGATGGCTGCGAGTGTAAGACGGCAAATCCATCTGAGGAGATCGAGTGGTTGCGATCGAAACATGTCATGGTAACCTGCCGGCCAGGGTTCGAGCCCGAGCCACGTCAAGAATGAAAGATTATCAATAACAATTTTAATTAATTTTCATGTTGTAAAATTCCTTTCTTCACAAAAATAATTTAATAAAAAAATTAAATTTCATGAACTTAAGCCTAATTAAAAATATTAAAAATTTGGATTAAAAACCATAAATAGTTCAACAAAATAACCTCAATACTAATAATTTTCAAAACTTCATCGCGGTTGGTGCGTGAACTTGATCTTAGCGAAAAAATAAATATACGTTTCCTTATAGTTGTTTACGCTCTATCGGACTGTGCTATGCCAATTTTGATATTTTAAAAAATTGTTAAAAAGTTAAATCCCTAATGTATATATTTATTGACATTAGCTAAGTTTTATTAAAATGACTAAATATAGCAAAAAAAAAAAAAAAAAAAAAAACAAAAAAACCTAAAGAGTAGAACTATTGCTTTTTTGTTATGCACCTCCTAATGTGAACTTTATTTTTTTTTGCGTAACTCAGAAATGGATTTAAAAATCGCTTGAAATCTATCAACAATTTTAAAACCAATTATTTAAATGAAAGTTATTTCTGCAAAAAAAAAATCAAGACTTTGAAAAACTGTTTATGACTTAATTTCCAATGTTTTCTTGTGGTTGCTCTTTCCTTTGAAAATTCAAATATACTAATTACATTCTGCTAGTTGAAAAAGCAGGCAAGCCGGGCACCTTGCTTTTTAACCTGATTCGGGTACGCTGCATCCAGTGGTGCTAACCGTTTTTATTTTGTTCAGCTCTATTTTCGAGATATACTATACCGTTGTTTCGAAAATATCACTGTTTATTGTTGATGTTTTTGTTTAAACTTTGATATTGTTACAAGTAGAACTGTTTCTTATAATTCTTATACGCTTAACAGTTTTATTTAGTTTAATATCTTTAGTTTTCCTAAGCAACCAGTGAAATGCGCATAGAAATAGCTTATCAACAATAAATTTCAGTGTTTTATCACGAATAACAAAATCAGTTAAATTAAAATTTTGTATTCTCAAAAATTACTTTGTTAATTTAAGAATTTCATAAAACGAAATATGTATTTGTATGGGAGCCTCCTAAGAAGTGGAGATAAAGGCCACGTATGTCTAGAGGAAATGTTAAAGACAAAAACTAATTGAGGTTGGTTATACATGCTATCCCCTAAGGGCGGTTTCTTGGCAGTTATGGGGCTTTTTCTTTTAAATTTCTTATGTGTATTGAACATTTTGTATGGGAGCCCCCTTAAGAAATGGATATAGGTGTAGGTATGTTAGAAATAAATGATGGAGTTAAAAAAAAGTGGGGTTGGCATCACAGACGCCGAGGAGGCCGAATTTGGAGGCCGAATATGGCAAGTATGATCTGAGAAAATGTTAAAAATGAAAAAGTAATGAAGGTCTGTCATACATTTTTTTACTCTAGGGACGACTCCTGGCCAGTTATGGGACTTAAGAAATGGAGATAGGGCGGGTAGGTATGTTAGAAAAAAATTATGGAGATGAAAAATAAAGTGGGGTTGGTCATACATTTGACCCATCTAGGGGTATCCCAGGCGCTTCAGATGCCAAATTTAAGAATTTCATTAAACCGCCATATTTGTATGTTTGATATTTTGGCCTCTGCAGGGCCTGGAATGTCCAATTAATTGAATTTTTGACGACGGTGTACTGAATGCAGTCGTCAACAAAAAAAAAAGAGACAATATTATGCATGGAGTCATTGATGAAAACATAGGGGACATTGTCGTCTATGCAATCTGTAAGAAGAGCTACATTGTCTTTCTTTGTGTCGTACGATATTCGCGAAAATGTCTTTGACAACTTGTTTTGGTTGTCCCTTACATGGGTAAGCACGTGACCAACAGGGTACATAAAAGTAAACTTAAATGCACACATGTGGGTTTTGTACAATGATGTCAACACACAACAAATTATTTATTTTTGCGCAATATAAATCAATATACTGTGGATTGTATCCAATATATTGTGCCACCTACTAATATTATATATCGCACTTATTGTACAATATATATTGAACAATAATATTGCAAATGTGTGGGCACTAGGGAAATCGATTATATATTCCGAATAGTTGCTACTTCAAACCGGGTTTCGGTAAGTATTTAAAAAATTTAAATTTAAATAAAAACACAAAAATTAAATTGGTTCTTGATATTAAAAGCTTATTTGAATAATAACGAAACAATTCACAATGGTATGGAACCAATTAAGTTGTTGGTGGTTAAGCCTTTCCATATCAGTAGACTTTAACCATATTTTTGTAAAGTTATAAACAAAACCTCTTATCCAAGATATTTTTCAAATGATTTTGTTTCAGCAATATAGAAACGGATAGTAATTAATATAAACATGTTTTTCGCATGAAATATCTGTCCATTCGTCGACCACAATTAAAAAACTTCAATAACTTTGTTGGATTTCTTAAATTGTTTTAATTTCAATAAATAAATCTGGTTAATTTTTTCCAGTTTCGTTGTTTTTAGCATAAAGATACGGTAAGCCTACTGGCGATTGTTTAGTGCCTTAACGGGCATGAATAATTTCTGGCAGCGTATTTTATTAAAGTAATTTTTGCCGTATCTTAAGAACTATCAAACTATATCAGTGACGTCGAAGAACCTTTTAAACCTTTAATTTTAAGGCACTTCAGGCACAAAGCCGGCCGAATACTAACCGTTCGATCTCCCATAGATTTTTCAAATCCGCAAGCCTTTTTAAACTAAAAACTTTTTTACAGATCCTTAAGCTGTAAACATTGTATTTATTTATAAAAAATTTAAACATTCCGGCAACAATTTAAATAATACAGATATCCTGACACGCTTAGGCTTTCCTTTGATAAATTTTTTTTTGTGGTGGCTTGGTATTTGAAAATTTATTCGCTTATAATAAAAGTTGTTTTTTTGTTTGACCTTTTCTTAATGGAATCTCAAAGACAGAAATATTCAAGGTCGAGTTCATAGGGTTTTTTATAAATGTTTTTTTATTTATTCTTCTTCTAGATATCTATCTATCGATCTATATATATATATATATATATACACATATATATGTATATATATAAAACAGGATGTGTGTATGTATGTAACGTATGGACTCCAAAACGGCTGGGCTGATTTTGATGAAATTTTCAGGGAACCTTCAGAACATTCAGGCGGGTGACACTGTGAAGTCAGATTTTTTATTTTCGGTCTGCGGGCGTGGCAAAATTCAATTTTCATATTGCACCAACAATGACAAATACTACATATGTACATTGTTACGCGCGGCTAACATCTATTAATAATAAAAATTGGATCGAAATAAGTTGTCTTACCAAAAATTGAAAAATAATGGTTAAGGGCATGAACAAGATTTTCCCCGCTAGCTCTTTGGTAGAAGTAGTTCTTAACCCGAATTTCAATCGCATAATCATATAAAAATACATATTTCATGCCAAATAAAATACCAGACTATGTATAAAAACTACAAGGAAATAGAATTTAAAAAAAAATATAAAATTATCAAACACGAATTTATGGCTAGCTGACTTGCCATAGGGTACAATTATCCCTCCCAATAAACACCGTGACAGAAAGATTACCCCTAATTATAAATCCGTCCCTAAAAATATGACCTTGTCTTAACTATAGTTACATTTGGTTTTGGCTATTCCTCCCATTAAAAAAAAGAAACTAATGATTCATTTTACAACAAAAATTCATTCATAATTTTATTCCAGAATTTAAAAAAGAAATTTGAAATGTAAACAAAACCAAAATAAAAAAGTTACAGGTAGTAGTACTCTTATGTATATTCATTTAACAAATTGTTATGCTTAAAAAATATATATTCTTTCTTAAAGAGTAATTATAATGGGTAAGAGAAAACAAAAATTTTACTGTATATGATTGGGACAAAATAGAAAGCGGACTGACAGACAAAAATATTAAATGAGCAATAAGAGTTTTATTTTTTTTCTTCTTTTTTTTTTTACATAAATAAAAAAAATCAAATTACTTACAAAATCATTGATCACTTAGTTGTTCCAATTCACGATGTCTCTTGATGTTGGGCCCAGCATATAGGAGTACATAATGTTGTTGTCGTATGAATGCTCAATATGATATGGTACATAATAGTAAAAATGATTTTGCAATTAGTATTTAAATTAAGAAAAATTATATATGTATAAAAGTATATTTAAAGAATAAAAAGAAACCATGGAAAAGATACTTAAATACACCAATGAAAAAATGGTCGTTAATTTAAATATAAAAAAAAATAGTAATTATGTTATTTAATAAGAAAATTAGGATTTAAAAAAAAAAAAAACACGCAAAAATTAAGTTATTTAAACAAATGAAAAAAAAGAATCAAAGTAAATTATTTTAAATTCATATTTGATTTTATAGCTATTAATATTAAATTCTTTTAATTTTAAAATAGGATGCAGCTATGTGCAAAAAAATTCATATAAAAATATTCTTTAATACGAAAATGATTATATATTAATTTGAGGAAATTGTTAGAATTAAGTCTTTTTTTTATTTTCTTTTTTGTTTTGTAATACCGGTGTAAGTTGAAAGTGTGCAATATAATTTTAAGGTTGTAGCAAATATTTTTATAAATCGTTTAGACAGGTTTTTCATAAAAAAAAATATTAGATTTTTAAAAGATAAATTACTTAATTAGTTTTTAAGGAATTACGCCATTTTAAGGTAATTTCCTGGTTTATATTCAATTATTTAACGTTTGGATACCAGCATATTCGATTTGTACACATGTCTATGCAGAATTATATAATTATACTTAGCAAGATATCCATAAACATTTCATTGGAGGTTAGAGACGAATTCATATCTTGTTGATAGTAATGGCTTCAGACTTCTTCACAAAAAATCCTTGATCTTGACCTTAGCTGTATATCTCCTTTTGGTGGACTTAACAAAATGGAGCTTATCCTTTGCGCAGTAGTCCTAGCTTATCTGAGCAACTTAAAAATGGCTTCTTCCTTGCACGGCATGATCTTGAAAAGCCTTTCAAGCCACGGTGGAAAACAAAACCACACTTATGTCAAGAGTATTTCTTATTTTTCACAGAATAATTCCACATCAATTAAAATATTTTGGCTAATTTTAGAAAAATTTCCACATCAATTAAAATATTTTGGCTAATTTTAGAAAAATTTCCACGTGGACAAATTATAATTTAATTCTCACTTTTGCCGATTCAATCTGTCGAACCTCTTACAATGACCACTTTTCAGTATGTAATCAATTTCTGTGTTTCAGAAAACAGGTTACAAACTAAATTGCGTAAGCCCAGAATTTAATAACTGCGCAATTACTTTCCAATGAGAGGTTGATATTATTGAATGTGCAATTACATGAACATATGAAAAAAAAAAGACAAGAATATTTTTAAGCAAAAGGCTCCATAATTGAGATCAGTTCAATCGTACATCTATACACGCAACTATATAAATATATTGTAAAGTGAGAGACAATGCAGGTTGCAATTCAAAAGATAAACATCTATCATGCTAGAAATTGACATAATTATGAGGGAAGGAAACCTTCGAAAAATAGGTATTACTAACCAAAATGTTGGTAATTGTATGCTCAAATGACAAAAAAAAACAAATCATAATTTTAATTAAAAAAAATCGTAACAACATATACATATTTATTATATTTTTTGCTTTTTTTATTTTATTTTTTTTTGAAAGCCGTTGTCATGTTTTTCAAAACACTTAAATCGGTTATGTAGTTCCGAAGATATTTAAAAACAAGTTAGAGTGCTATATTCGGCTGTGCCGAATCTTTGATACCCTCCACCGACTGTTCGAATGTTTAAGGAGTAATATTTGTATGATGTTATTATTATCTTAAACTGTGACGATTTGTTATTAATATTGGTTTTAGGCGACTAAACTGTTTTCCGGTAGTAGGTTTTATATGGGGCCTAGGGTAAATTATGGACCGATAATCACGAAATTTCACAGCGTCATTTCTAGTCCTTTAAAACTGTGACGTACCAATTTCTGTTATGATAGCATTATTAATTATGGTTTTAGGTGTACTAAACTGTTTTCCGGGAGTAGGGTTTCTATGGGGCCTAAGGTAAATTATGAACCGATCTTCACGAAATTTCACAGTATCATTTATAGTCCTATAAAACTGTGACGAGCCAAAATTTGTTATGATTGCATTATTTTTTACGGTTTTAGGCGTACTAAACTGTTTTCCGGTCGTAGGGTTTATATGGAGCCTAAGGTAAATTATACATCGATCGTCACGAAATTTCCCAGTGTTATTTCTAGTCCTAAAAAACTGTGACGTACCTAATTTTGTTACGCTAGCGTTATTTTTTACGGTTTTATACGTACTAAACTGTTTTCCGGGTGTATTCTTTATATGGGGCTTAGGGTAAATTATGGACGGATCTTCACGAAATTTAACAGCGTGATTTCCAGTCAAATAAGACAAATTTTTGCAAAATCTTATCTTATTCCGTGCCTTGTTCCAGCATTTATGTTATATTTTGTAACAAAATTATCAATTTTTTTAGGTGGTGGTTCCACATTTTGATGCATAGCTCTGGTCCTACTGAACCGATTTTGCTGGATTTCAATCCCAAACTGCTTAGGATAACTACAAGTTTGTTCATTTCTTCTGAGTTGTTCGAAAGTGGGCGTGTTTTAAACAGACGGACATGGCTAAATCGACTTAGAATTACTCAAGGACCCAGAATATATATATACTTTACGGGGTCTGAGATGAATAATAAAAAAGTTTCACATGGAATGACAAACTTTATATACCCTCTTCACAACTAATTGTGGTGGAGGGTATAAAAAACCTATGTTAATAATGATCCAATATCAAAATTTTAAAACTTTCGAAATGTTGCATACAAAAAACTTTGTCTATCCGCTGTCCTTAAGATGAATTAATAAATAAATAGTTATATTTTCCAATTTGCCTTAAATACATGCGTTTCTTTTTTGATTGAGCCCATATCTACACCCTATGTAAGTTATTCTATAACAAAAAACTTTGTGATAGGTATTCCATGGATTTTTGTTTAAAGGCCGTAAATTTCGTTAAAAGTTCAATTTAAATCGTGTGGTAATGCAACACTAATGTTTGCTTAGGGCCAGCAACGCGGACTGGGTCAGCTAGTCTATATATAAATCGGCAAAGGCAAAACAGTTAAGAACACGTTCCTCCTCTGTATGTCAACCGATTTGAACAATATATACACTATTTGAAAGATATTTACTTACAGAAGTGCTCAATATACATATATTTTATTTAAATCTGTTCAATAATTTCAATAATAAAATAAGCAAGGCGAAATTATGTGAACCGCGATGTCGATACTACAACAAGTAACAACACCAAAAACACAACATTTTAGTTTATTTGTTGCTTTCGTTGCTCGATATATCCAAAACACAAGTAACTTTTGACATTCAACGTCACCTGAAAAATGAATTCGCCTTGGTTATAAGCATTCAAACCCTGCAAATAATATTGGACCACCTGATCCATTTTGATAAAATGGACTACTCCATGGACTGGTCCGATGTAATGCATGCATAGACCATGTCGGCGATGCCCCAAAAGTAAAATGAAAAAACGGCCCCAACATTTTACATGAGATACAACAATACGCAATTTTGGCACAATTTTTTTTGTTTTTTGGGATTATTTTTCATTTTTTCGTGTGACCCCAATATCAAGGAATGAAAAATGGCCCCAAATAAAATCACAATTTTTACTTTGGGGCTATTTTTCGTCTACTAATAAAAAATGCAAATTTTAAGAAATGAAAAATCACCCCAAACATTTTTACACAAATTTTACAAAATTCTATGTAAAAGTTTCTAGGGATAATATAAAAAATCCGAATTCTTATTCCAAAGTAGAGAAAATCCTTGCCGGTGATGTAGAGATGCTTTAGTTAGCGAAGCCGGTGTTTGTTATACCATAGAGGAAAAAATCATTGAGCCAGGCCGAAGGCCGGCTATTAAGAGAAGCTTTACTGAGCGAAGCCAGAGTTTGTTATACCATAGAAAAGAAAATCCTTGCGCACGGCCGAAGGCCGGCTATGTAGTGAAGCTTTAGTGAGCGAAGCCAGTATTCGTTATAACAAAGAGAAGAAAATCCTTTCACCCGGCCAAAGGCCGGCTATATAGAGATGCTTTAGTTAGCGAAGCCAATAGTTGCTTACCATAGAATAGAAAATCCTTGCGCCAGACCTCAGGCCGTCTATAACGTGAAGCTTTAGTAAGCAAAGCCAGTTTTCGTTATGCCATAGAGAAAAAAATCCTTGCGCATGGCCGAAAGCCTAACCATGCTATCAATCGTACGATTTTTAAGACCAAATCTGTATAATTATCCGGATTTTGAAATCGGGATTCTAAATTTGTGGTTTTTAGTTTCGGGCATATGAACTCCACCGAAAATGTTTAATGTAACTTTCTTTGTGTTCTTTTTTGGGGTTCAAATTCATTATAAATTTCGAGGTGATTTTTCATAATGAAGAATAACCCCAAATCTAGGGTCATATTTTTTTTCGGCCATATTTTGGGGCCATATTTCGCAGCGCCGACCATGTCATTGTTAAAAAGTGTTTTAGTGAGACGTCATGTTATGGAGTAGTTTTATAACTACTCCTTTGTAGTACAAAGCTGGATTATATGGTCCTCCCCTAGGACATCGTAATGTTAAATAGACCATTTTTTTCCATACGTAGGGGAGCTTTTTGGTACTTTTTTGTTCAACATCTGGTACTTTGAATAATTTTCTTTAATATTAGACATTGAAAAATAAAATTAAACATGCAATGTCCTGAGCGAAAATCTATTAAGGAGATTTTTGAACTTATAAAATTAAATTTACTCACGTGGGAGTTAAAATATAAACACTAGTTTTAATAATCATCAGGGATGGTCTAAAACAACAATATACAAAAGTTTAAAACATCAATATAAACACAAAGATCACAACAATTCAAACAGTAATAACAATAACATCAAGAACTTACTAAATTTGTAATAAAAAATTTGACAAAAATTCTTATTGGCTATGCAGTGTTTACTACTGTCCTCATGATTGTACTGAATTTGAGTATTGCCTATTCTAAATAACTAGAAATCTATATTGTTTTGAACAGCCACACTCTACATCGCTCTTAAAATTTATAGTTGTTGGTATATTGATAATGTTCAGCATCTCCAACATTAAGCGTCGTTTATAATTTTGCTCTTGTTGTAATATTCGTACATCATCAAAGTTTGACGAGTGATTTGTACCGGCACACAGTGCTATTTCTTCATACATCTAACTGCAAAAAATAGAAGGAGTGATCCTACAACGATGAAATTGTGCACGCATGTTTAAATTTAAGCAGAAAAGAAAAATACACAAAAATTTTTAAAATCCTTGGACCCCCATTTTTCGCTTATTTTTCTTCTCAACGTATGGGCCGCAATTCGCAACGGAATTTGATAAAATTTAGCAGATGTCCATAAGTTGATCTTAAAAAAAGCACTACAAATTTTGGTTGAAGTCCGTCGACAACTAGTGGTACATCCCTTGGACCCCCATTTTGTTGCTTTTTTTTCTTCTCAACGTATGGGCCGCAATTTGCAACGGAATTTGATAAAATTTAGCAGATGTCCATAAGTTGATCTAAAAAAGAGCACTACAAGTTTTGGTTGAAATCCGTCGACTTCTAGGGTACCTCCCATGGACCCCCATTATTCCACGTAATTTTTTTTCAATGTATAGGGCGCAATTGTCAATAGAATTTGATTAAATTTGGCACACGCGTATTAATTGATAAAAGAAAAAACTAACAATTTTGGTTGAAATGCGTCGTCTTTTATGTAACCTGAATGAAATAATTTCGTATAAATATAATTCTCATTGAAAATACTAGTAATAGTTGCGTTCGAGAACACAAAAGTTTTTACTATTTTTTACAAAACTTTACTGCATTTTACGAAATTGCGTTCGAGTACACAAAGTGCAGTAAATGAGAACAAAGATTGAGAGCGAAAAGCTACAGTTCTTGTCTAAGTACTTACAAATTTTTACTGCAGAAATTTTTGCAGTAAAATTTAGTAAATCAAAAAAACATATGTTTCAAAAGGTAAACAAATAAAAAGCATACAAATTGTGAAAAAATTGTTAAATAAAAGAAAAGTTGAAATAAAAATTAAACCAAAACAAAAAGTGAATAAATATTAATTAATTAAACTTGTTTGTAAAGCATTTATTTGGCTAAATACAAACTTTTGACATTTTTTTTGTTATGTTAATTTTTTAGAGTTGTAAAAATGTGAAGTATTTGGGTACTTAAGTAATCAATAGCAAAAAAAATTTTATGCTCTTTTAAATAATTTAACCAGCTACAAATTAGTAAATCAAATAAAATAAAAAACAAACAAATAGGAAAGATTACATAAAATAGTTTGTTTGTATTTTCCAGAAATGTTCGTGTTATAAAAAGTATTTAATCGAGTACCGATAAGAAAACGAGTTAAGTAGTCAAAAGTGTCAATATTTTTTAACACTTCAATTATTTGCCATCAGCTGTTGCCTTTATTTTACGAATTTTTACAAATTTTGCGTTCGCGTACTTTTTTGGACAACAGCTTTTTGTAAGAGAAAAGTTTTTAGTTTACTCATTTACTGCATTTTACTGTAAAAGTACTCAAACGCACCTAATATTTAATTAAAGAAATGCATTTTATTCATCAACTATCATATCTTTAACTACATCATCCAATTCTAAAATATTCTTATGAGGTTGACGTCTTAAGCTACTAATATATGGATCGGACGACTCAAGCAAACGATGAAAAACGATGAAAAAAAAATTTCATAATATTCAAAATGAATTATTTTTAATTAATTTATTTTTTAAAGATGTATTTACTTTCTAACCTTTTCCCCAACGATTTAAAAAATGACAAAAAAACCTCTTTTGAACTGCCTTTATCACTATTTCAATTTCATCAATAGTAAGCACCGAATTTTCCTGTTTTATAAAATTTGTTAACAAATTGACATTGCTACCACAATCAATAGGTCTGTCTGCGTACACATATTATGCGTAATTTTTTGTAAAATGTTACAAAATCTTGCAAAATGTTGTCTGCGTACTCCAAATCTCTTGCAGTGAGAGAGCCAAAAAGAGAATTTTTTGACAGTTGGAAGTTAGAGCACTTGTAAAATGTTGCTAGAGAAATTTCTGCTTGTAAGATTTTGCAACTAGTTTGAACAGCTGTTTTTATTTTCTGTTTGAATAAAATAATTTTTGTGAAATAAAAGTAAAAATTTAAATTTTATCAATGGCAGAGGTAAGTAGTTAGAATTGTGTTTATTTTTAACGTTTGTAATAAATTATAATAAACAAAACATATTACTTCATGCTAGAAACGTCCAAATATACAGTGCGACCGTGGCGTAAGTGGATTGGAGATGGCAGAACCGATAGAACCAGCAGAACATTGTGGGACAAACTTTGGAATTGAAGAGGCGAGTATTTGGATTTGTGTTATATCTTAGTGTAATCAAAGTATTATTAACAGTACTTTTTTTCGATGCTAGAATCCTCCAAAGAAACAATGCGTTCGTCGTGGAAACAGTGACATGAAGAAGCACATAATAGTTACTGCAATGATGGTGCTGGATTCTTCGTTGTCCGAGAGTGAAGAAGATGATTCAGAGCCAGTTTTAAGTATACTACTAAATGAATGCATAGGAAATGATATATATTCCCGTCTAAAGCCTTTTCTTATGAAGCAAAAAGAAAGAAATTGTGTTATGCTGTATATGGAAGAAATAGTGCCCAAGTACAGCGAAGAGGAATTTCGAAGACATTTCCGGATATCGAGGCAACTGTTTGAAAACCTATGCGATCGGTTTTCAGACTGGGAAATGTTTAAAAAAATGCGTTGTGACAAAAGGCTACCCGAAAGTGCTCACATGTTGGTATTTTTATGGTTTGCGGGGCACGAGGCTTGCAGCTTTAGAGATGTATCAGATCGCTTTGACATGAGTCTATTTGCAGTAGGTGCAATAATAGAAAGAGTTTCAATGTTTCTAAGTTCCCTTAGTCCGGATGTCATACGCACGCAAAGAAAAAACATGGTTGATGCAACCACAATCGCAAACTATCATTAATGTTTGTGGTTATGATTGTGTCAAACACGTCTTAAGTAACAATATATGTTCAGATATACATAATATAAATAGCTTGTTATTGTCTCAAATATATTATTATGTTTAGAAGAAAAATGCATACGATCTTTAAAACAATGTTTCTATATTTCCTAACACCATGTAACATGTCTATTTTAACATGTTATATGGTTTTCGCAAAAAAACCAAATACAATTCTATTTCAAAAAAAGTATTATTTATTAATAAATTTATGTACATATTCCTTGTATTATATCTAAAATTACATAAAATTAAATATATACTTATATATTTACATATATATCTACATGAGTGTGTGTTTAAAAATTTTATACATGCTTGCCTTGATTACTTCTTTTTAAAAATTCTTTGTTGCCTTACTTCGACATGCAATAACACTTTTTGTAATATTTTTATAATACTTTTTATAATACTTTAGAACGTATAATAACTTATTAACTTATTCCCCCGAAAAACAGTTTAATTATTTTGTTCTCATTTATGCGACCCGATAAACTGACGCTCGCGGACGAAAAATTACATAAACAATAACATAACAATAAATTTATTATAGTAGCAAACATTTCACATAATTTAATATGTTTAGCTAGATAAGAATAACTTTTTAGGTGTAAAACACCATATAATATTATTTTAGCAATTAAAAAAATGTTAAGGACAAAAATTATTTTTTCTAATTATATTTGGACTATAATAAATTTATTGGGGTAAACATATTAGGCAAATATGATCAAAAATGGTCGTAGTGACCACCCATTAATCATGTTTTTTCTCTGACAAGTAAATTTTTCGCCGATAAATGTTTATTTCCAAAGGCTATAGGTAGGTGTCATGAGTGATATATACATAACCAAAAATAATGAATATACTAAACAATATCTTCATTTAGGATGCATTGATGGCACACACATAGTCATCGATCCTCCTTCTAATTCTAAAGATGACTATATCGACCGGAAAGGCAATACAACAATTTGTATGCAAGGAATCTGTGACGAAAACAGAAAATTTATAAACATTTTTGTCGGATACCCTGGGTCGTGTCACGACAGTTGGGTGTTGAAGAACTCACCCATCTATGAAAAGCTACCATCGTATTGTAAAGGTAATAGTGATTATAATTGGCTTAAGTAAAGTTTACCAACGCAGCTCCAAATAAAAAAAAGTACATAGGGTTATAGAAAATTGAAAAATAAGAAGAAAAAATTAAATGACAAAATTCTCGGAAACGCATACATAGTTTCCGAGTTATGGGCCTCTGCAGTTTTCATATAAATTTGCGATTTCCCACTAAATTTTTGAACGTATATAGCCAATATTGGTATCATTTAAAAGCTTTTGAATAAATTTTTCTAGATACATATAAACATTTTATTTAAAATTATTAATCCATTAAGGATTAAGGTGCCGGCTATGCAGAGAAGCTTTATTTAGAGAAGCTGGGGTTTATTTGATTACATTTTTATTACCTAGTGCACTTCCGTAACATTTTAATAAAAATTTTGTAAAAACTGTATTAGGAGCTAAAGAGTTAAAAAGTTTTAAATAAATTTTGCATTTCCAAAAAGATCTGTTCAAATGCTTTCAAATAATACCAATATTGGCCATATACGTTCAGAAATGTAGAGGGAAATCTCAAATTTATATGAAAACTCCAGATGTCCATACCTCGGAAACTATGCGTTTCCGAGAATTTTGCCATTTAATTTTTTCATCTTATTTTTCAATTTTCTATAACCCTATGTACTTTTTTTTATTTGGAGCTGCGTTGGTAAACTGGACTTGTTCTTAAAAGTTTAAGCATTACATATTATTTTAACTTTTTTATGCTTTCAGATTATTATTTACTGGGGGATTCTGCTTATCCATGCAATAAATATTTGATAACTCCATACAAAGATAACGGACATCTGACAAGAGCTCAGATACAGTTTAATATAAAACTAAGCTCTGGTCGTGTCCGTATCGAACATACGTTCGGAATTTTAAAACAAAGGTTTAGGCAGTTGTACTACTGCAAATTGCGAGGAATTAAAAAATTATACCACTTCATTAGAGCGTGTTGTGTTTTACACAACATTGCAAATGAAGATGACCTAAATTTTACATCCGAGATATCACCAGATGTTGATGAAGAATTTTTTAATCATGACCAGGTTTCTCGTGGAAATATTGTGCGAGATGAAATTTGTCAAGCAATGCAAATTCTAACAGAGAATAATTAAAAATTCATTTCATTGTTTTTTAAGAATATTTTTAATTTTTAATTCAATATATATATACATATGTATTTCCATTTTTTTATTTTTTGTATGTGTTTGTTCAGTGCCATTTAGGCAATATTTTTATTTCGATTTTATTAGACACTGTAAAGAAAAAAATCAAATAAAAAAATTCACTTATATTCATTAAACAGAAACAATAAAACTACTCACTCTTTTTTTAAAAGCAGAACCAATGATTC
Organism: Pollenia angustigena; assembly: GCA_930367215.1. Lineage (NCBI taxonomy): Eukaryota > Metazoa > Arthropoda > Insecta > Diptera > Polleniidae > Pollenia > Pollenia angustigena. The sequence continues at coordinate 140,341,859 of OV884056.1, read as the reverse complement.
CAATAATGCTATTTTTCTGGCATCATTTGCTTCCTTTCTCTCTGCCCATTCTTTCCTTTCTGCCCTTCCCTTCCTCTGCTCCTCTATATTAGCTTCTAATAGTTTGTAGAGTTTCTCTTCATTCGCTTCCTTCTTCTCCGCATGTCTCTCTGCATTTTCCACGTACTCTTGTAAAGATGTTTTCCTTCGCTTAGAGCATGAAGCCGTCATATCCAGATTTTCTGTAAATGCAAATGTAAAATATACATACATACATACATAAGTAAATGAAAAATAAATAATGAAATAATAAATAACCACCTTGCGAAGAATTCGGGGGTTCAGATACGCTGCAGTTATTTGAGTTGACCTCCGTTTCACTATCCAAAACGTATTCAGGATTCACCGATCTTTTCTCCCGAAGTAGGTCATCCAATTCGCTACGAAAATGCAAATTAAATAACTAACATAATCATCAAATATATACTAATCTTTTTTACCTTTGGAAAGGGCACGCTTGTCTACTTCTACCAGTTTGCTTGTCGTTAAGCTGCGCCTTTTTATATTGGCGCTCCAACGTAAAATATCTCCCCTCCACCTGGGAGGCGTTGAAATTGTGGCCATTAGCACAAAGCTTTTCAGCAATGGCCACCCACATTTGCCGTTTGTTTTTTAGGTGCAGTGACTTACCCACTTTTAGACGCATCTCCTTTACCAAACTAATTAACAATTTGGTGGATGCATCCAGCCAAACTGTTTTTTGAGCGTCCATCTCACTGTTATTGTTTGGTGAAAATATTATTTCATTGTACTCATCCATGCCCGCCATTTGAGCTGCCAGAACTTGTCTATATTCTTCGTCTGTAAGCATAAAATATATTTTCAAATACTTAAGTTGTAATTTCATTACACTTACCATCTTGAACCCTTTTAAACGCTCCTGGCGAGCACTTCACTTCCAAATTATTTTTCTCCGTTGTCAAGCTGTTGGAGGGCACTGTATTAGGCATTTCATTATTTTTTTCCATTCTTAAGCTGGCACTATGTTGGGCAATGTAAGCAAAAGAAGTTTTATAAAAAACCCGACAAATAAAACTAAAAACTAAGGAGAAATTTAACTTACCAAATTAATAACAGTGTAATAAACCAGTTTTTTAATTCACAACACTTTTTAGGCTTCAATTTAATTAATAATTTTCACTTTTGCGTACACATATGCTAAAATTCTTTTGCTTTGTTATCAAAATCAGCTGTTTTCTTGCAAAATTTCACTGGATACTGTCTGCGTACTTTTTGAGATTTTTTCAGACGATAGAATAATATTGGTCTTACTCTCCCAAAAAAATTTACTGAGTATTTGCTACTGGAAAAGTACGCAGACAGACCTAATAAGTTCCGGGCATAATTCACTATATGACACAGAAAATAAAATCATTTTTAGAATTATATTTTAAATTTTATTACAATATTTATTATTATTTATTTATTAACGTTAACTATTTACTGGTTGCAAATTTTGTTTTCAATTTAAGCGGTTTTCTTCTATACATTTTCTTTTAATAAAACATATGATTTTGTTTATTTTTTTTTTTAATCTTATTCACTTTTAAAAACAGCAGTCAACAATTTATTAAGAAATTGTTGTTATAATTAATTACTCAAATTTCTTTAAACCATTAAGTCTAAAGGTATGCAAAACTTTTTTATTACAAATACTAGGGTGCAATATTCGTGACTTTTTTTTACTAAATTTGGATTTTTTTAAAAGATTGACAAAAGTTGGTGAATTTTTTTGACTATTTAGAGAGAAGAGCCTTTTACCTTTCATTTCGTTATACTGAGAGCACGGAGGTAAACCGAGCTAACTGACTTTTTCTCCAACGAAAACAGCCAATGCTGAATTTTTAAGGTTAATTTTGATGCACTCATATCTCCAATATCTCCTTTAAATTAAAAACAAGGCTTTGGACTTAAATAAAGTCGACACTCAGACTTTTCCGCTCGAAACATCTTCGATATATAAATCTCTGAATTTGAACAAAATTACCACAGCCGATCTTTTCTAAGAATATATATACATATATCTTAAAAGAAATGCAGTTTTTGGATTGCCAGACTCTTCTCTATAAAATAGCATCATTAGATTTTTTTAAAGTAATAGTCAAAAAATGCCTTTTTTGCAGCAGAAATCCCATAGTGCGGCACAATGGACTGATAGTGCAGTATTTTCTGATGAAATATTTAAAATTCGTTGATCGCATTTATGGCCTGATATTCTAGTTTTATGTTTATTTTAAGTAGTTCCTGCATACTTTACTTCTTTGTTATTCCCTTATTTGTACATGCCTTAATATATTTGTATGTATAATAAATGTCTTAATATTTTACAAACTTTTCAAATTTTAAAATTAGTTGGAACGCTTACAATAGCCGAAAACATGAAGACTCTGCAATGTCCCAAAAAGGAAATGTGTGGGTCTTTGAATTAAGCAAAATGTGCGTTATTTTATTTTACGCCTTTTGATGCCCTTTCTTACCAATTTTAGCCTCTCTGTTATTTTAATAATACATAGAACTAAAAACACTTGCTTTGTGTTGTTTTTTTTTGGCATGTCTTACACTGTCCAGGACAAAATTTGTTTCATCATCCCCAAAGGCATAAGGGATCAAATACATTTTACATCCAAACCTAAAAAACTTAGCATATGTACAAATATATATACATACATACATATACAGCAGACACATGTGTGTATACTATATTTTATATATTAGCAAATATGTTTTTATACGTATGCGAATTGTATTTCTTATATTGCTGTCCGAAAATATAACGGACATGTGACTAAAGTTAAATTTTTCCAAACTCTAACGACGGTTATTTAAAGAAATAACCGAAAATATCCTTCTGCTGCGTCAGCGTCAGCACTCATAGGTATATAGTTTTGTTCTTGAATATTTGTATTCCACATATATAGTATAAGTAGACCCTTAAAAGATCAGAATTCTCAAAGAGTTTATTCATCCAAGAATAAAACACTAAAGAAAACAAGTAAGAGGACTACTTTATTCGGTCCGGCCGAATCCGTGTTACCACCATTCAAATAAAACAACAGAAAATTATTAAACAAAAAAAAAAAGTGTCAGTTCGAATTATTTAAAAAAATAATATATTTTTCAATTTTTTGAAAACGTCCAATTATTCAGTTTATCTGTACGTGCAAAAAATATTTGTAAGCTGCAGCTGTAGTAAAAGGGTTTAATATTGTTGAGATCTATGTCATGTGGATCGATTTGTCAAATTTTCTATGCTAAGCAATTCGCTAATGGTTACCTCTAATTCCAAAATTAACAGTCATTAGTTAATTATTAGAAAAATAAAATGATAACTATTGGTTAACTAGCATTTCATATTTACAGTAATTTGCTTAATAAAAATTTTTATCAGAGCAAAAAACGGTAACTCTATCAAAATACCGAATTTCAGTGGTGGTAGCAGTGCTTTTCTTTACATTTTTATTATATCTAAATATCAGGCGCGGATTCAGGGGGGGGGGGGGGAAATGAGGAAATTTCCCCCCCGTAAATTATAAAAATAAGTTTTGTTAATTTCGATAATACAAGAATTCCCAATAATAATATTTTTTTTAATGTACAACATTTTTAGAAATCCAAGCAAGGTTTTTTTTTGTTTTTTTTTTTTAAGGAATCTCTAACGAAATTTTCGATAGGTATTTTTTATTGAGCCTCTAACGATTTTCAATAAGTATCCATATCTTAGTCCTAATAGTTATTTATTAGATATTTCCAAAGAAACATCTAGTTTACCGTATTCAAATACTTATTATTCTACATTCAATCCCAGCAGGTGCCATCTATATCCAAAGACTAAACGTTTGACTTGATAATGCGTGCGGTTGAATTATTAATAAGCCTTAGTATTTACCTATATATTCAATATTTATGTATATATGTGTTATATGAATCAAAATTCTATTCGATCATTTTTGACGGAAGCACGCATTTGTCGGGGAAAAGCCAGATTTCATTATCTTTAAGATATTTCAACATTCAACAAAAAGTTTTTAGGGAAGAATTTATTGGCTTTGTTGTAAACGCATTTGAAGAGGCTTCAAAAGATATTCACCCCTATCGCGAATGTTATGGGAATATGATACATGGGATCAAACCTAAATTCCCTGTAACGATTTCACTGTGCAATGCAGACTTTTAAGGGACGGGGCTACCTATTATACCGGCTATGCTCGTCGTTGGGGTGTGTTCTTGTCCCTTGTAAAATTATGATAACTCGCTACTAGGAATTTTACTTTAGGTAGCTTAATTCAAACTAGTGATATTATTTAGTAAAGTTACGGAATATTGTTGATGATAAATCGGGAATGGTTTAAGGTGTAACGCCCCATTCCTATTCTAACCCACCCTCCTTACCGGCAAAATAACAAAATTTAAATGCCAGCCCATAAAAATATACTCAAACTACCTAACCGACATCACCGTTCATAAAAATGACAAATAAAAGATATTTAATTTTTCATTTTATGAAATTTCAATTTAACAAAACACAATTTATTAATGGCGTTCTTATGATGAAATTAGAAAAGAAATAAAAATTTAATATCATAAGTACAAAATTTCTAATAAGAATATAAATACTATATGGTCACTCTAATATAATGAAAATAATGTAACTAAACATCCCTATGAAAATTACTCAACATAAAAAAAAAGCTTTTCGATTTCTTTTTAAAATTTGAAGATATTCATGTTTTAATGAAAGGAGTGTATTAAACCAAAAACAAATATATTTTACAACTTACATACACATTGAATCCCACGATGTCTGCAAGCGCTCGTAGACGGCTGAGAAATTTCCTTTTAAATATTTAAAATTAATTATAAGTGTATGTAAATGAGAGATATTTTAATTATAAAATTTTTATATCTCTAAATGCATTTTAATATATTTCGGTATAAAAGTAAAAAAAAAATAGAGGTAAAACCACTCAATTAAATTTGTTTTTAAACAAACAAAAATCAAACTTAAGGTGACCATATTTTATTTTTACATGGTATATTAGGAAAAAATATGAGAATTCAATTATAATGAAATGGGTTTAAAATTAGAAAATTAATCAAAAGAATGATTTAATTACATAAGTGAAGTTAATAATATAAGTTAAAGTAGGTTGATAGTGATAAAATGTTTTATGAATAAATTATGGTTTATTACCAAACTTTATTAAAGAAGATTAAAGGTAAATTAAGAGTGTTAGTTTAATATTTTGATTAATTATTTACGGATTTTAGTTAAGTAAAATTAATTAGAACAAGAATAAAGTTTCCTTTATATTTAGGTTATTAAAACTTAAAAGTACAAATGATTGCAGGACTCTTAATAGTTTAGTAATATGTAAATAGTATTTTTAAATTGTCCATTTTATTATTAAGGCACATACTCTTATCACCTCAATTATTCCCCAATATGAACTCAAACCTTTTCTCCTTGGTAACTTATTTCTTGGTTGTTGATAATTAATGGAATTGATCGATGATAAAATTCTCCAACATCACACAAAAATTTAGGAAACCGGCATAATCTTGCCCTTCATATGCGAATCCAGAATATAATTGATATTCAAAACCGAAAGGATATTAATTTTGCTCCCAATCTCAAAGTTAATTAAGTATTTTGATAATATACACAAATTTAAAAAAAAATTTATAAAATTTATTATTTTTTTCCGTTCGTATTTTTTTTACAAAATTTATTTCAATCATAAAATTCAAAGCTATCTAAAACCTTAAAAATTAAAAAAAAAACTCAAATTACACTCACAACAAAAAAATCGACACCACAACTGAATCGTAATCTCCAATTCTTTATTACATCCCATCCCCAACAAATCGGTATCGCAAATATTTTGGAAGTAAAAATTTCTATTGTGAATTATTTGTCAGTGGTTTTTAAACAAAAGTCTCTATTGTGAGTAACTTGTCAGAGCTTGTATTGTGAAAGAAAAATATACAAAATAAAATATTAATAAAAATATAATAACATAAATAATGAATAGAGTTTATCTTCATTTTGTTTATGTACACTCCTTCAATAAAAGGAAAAAGTAATTTAATTTAGTCCTACTTTAGAACACAAATTAAAATTTACATGTTCCCTTCTCATTCACATCAACACTTGTTGGGAATTTATTTAGTAAAAAAATTCGCGGGAGTAAACATTGGCGATGCCAAATTTTTTAAGTTTGGGAATTCATTCCCAAAAAATTTGCTATGGGAATCATTCACAATACGAAATAAAAAAATATGGGGATATTTTCATGGGAGTAGTTGTTTGCGATAGGGGTGATTGATGACGTTGATGTGTAAATTGATGCGAAGGCATCAATAGTTCTTAAAGCTTTGACATATTTTGGTCCTGACCTAAAAAATTGTATAGGAGATGGAACAAATGGGTGTCCTCTAATGTCAGCAGAAAATGGAGCTGTTCAAAATTTCTGGAAAAGCGACAAATGCGAAACAAACGCCTTGCTATTCCCATAAATCGAACAACTCAATTTCTAAAAGCAATAAAGTGCCATTAATACAAAAAGTTGTATCATTTGTTAAAGAAACAACAAATTTTTTTAAATATAATCATCCCAAGCGAAAAACAGTTTTAGCAAAGTATTTGGGAGCCAAAATCTCTTCATTGTGCGTCTTTGCAACAAGTGAACATCAAGCTTTGGAAAAAACATCTGAGTGCAAAGGTAGTATCTCTACCTTTATATTAAGGAACTCACTAAGTACTTTTAAATTTATTTGCGGAATATACATATTAAGTGTGATACCTATTGTAACACAGCCACTTAGTATCATTTTACAAAAGCAAGATATAGATCTTCAAAAAGGATCAAGCCTTATCAAAATTTTAATCATGTGCCTTGAAGAAAAAAGAAATAAAGCCGAAAAACAATTAAAAGCGATTTTTGAAAAAGTTAAAGTTATTTGCGTTCAAATCGAGGTTCCTATCGAAAAGACAAGATTTGAACGAAATAGTCACATCCAAAATGTTGAAGATTTCTACCGAGTTGTAGCTTTCATTCCTTTTATTGAATTTATTTTAGAAGGTCTCATAACAACTTTCCCAATAGATATCCCAAATGTATTGAACATACCCAAACTTCTACCTCAAAGTGTAATCAAGTCATATACAGATACAAAACTGTTAAAACCACAACTAGCTGATGATCTGATTATATTTGATAAAAGAGATAAACACCTACTAACATCTAAACTTGAGCCTGATCTATCAGATAACGTTGTAGATGCTTAAATAAACTGGGATGAAGATATCTGCCCAAATCTAAAGAAAATATGACTTTTTTGGATAAAATTTCTTTATCCCACCACGCGATGGGCAATTTAGTATTGATAATGAAAAAATTGTTTCAGGCCATTTTGGCCAAAAAAATTTCCGCAACAAATGCACTTTCTAAAGCTCTTGTTTATATATGCTATATATTTTAGCCCCCATATTCATAAATGATTATAAAATTTAATAAACGTTTATTAAGGAAAATTTTCATAGAAAATTTGGTTTTCAAGCCTTTATTAAATTTTAAATATTTTTATGAATACAGGCATAAATAAAGGGTGGTTAAATTGTAAGGGCCGATGTTGAATGTGAACCACACCTAAACGCCAAGTTGTTTTCCGAATTTTATTTGACATTTCTCTATTTCAGACTTACTCAATTTGAACAATGGAAAGATACACAATCCAGCAACGTGTTAAAGTTATCCAGACGTATTATGAAAATTGGCGTTCAATTCAAAATGCATATCGTGCACTTCGTGATTTATTTGGTCAATTTGATCGTCCAAATGTGCGTACAATCGCGGAAAAATTCGAGCAAACCGGGTCTGTAGAAGATGTGAGAACACCAGTGCATGCTCGTACAGCTCGTACTGCAGAAAATATTGCTGCTGTTCGCGATAGTGCGGCTGAAGAGCCGTCCACCTCAACTCGTCGTAGTGCCCAACAATTGCACCTCTCACGCTCGTCGTTGATGAACATTATGCATAAAGACTTGCATTTACACGCTTACAAGGTGCAATTGGCTCAAGAACTAAAGCCTCTTGACCATTCCAAACGTCGTGAATGGGCAGAATGGTGGCAAGAAATGGCAACAGTGGATGATAAATTTTCGAAGAAAATCATCTTCAGTGATGAGGCACATTTTCACCTCAGTGGATTCGTCAATAATCAGAATTGCCGCATTTGGGCGAATGAGAATCCAAGAGTGATTGTCGAAAAACCAATGCACCCACAAAGAGTGACTGTTTGGTGCGGTTTATGGGCTGGCGGCATCATCGGGCCGTATTTTTTCCAAAATGAGGCCGGTCAGGCAGTTACTGTGAATGGTGTTCGCTATCGTGAGATGATAACGAACTTTTTATGGCCCGAATTGGAAGATATGGATGTGGACGATATGTGGTTTCAGCAGGACGGTGCCACTTGCCACACAGCTAACGAAACAATGGCTCTTTTGCGCAACAAATTCAATGGCTGTGTTATCTCACGTAATGGCGATGTCAATTGGCCGCCAAGATCAAGTGATGTCACACCGTTGGACTTTTTTCTTTGGGGTTATTTGAAAGAAAAGGTGTACGTCGATAAGCCAGCAACAATTCAAGAGCTAAAGGATGAGATAATTCGGCACATTAACGGCATAGAACCTCCATTATGCCTCAGGGTCATCGAAAATTTGGACCATCGGATGGAGGTGTGCCGCCGTGGTCGCGGCGCCCATTTGGCCGATATTTTGTTCCATACATAATTGAGTAATACCAATATATCATAATAAAATAAAATTACAATAATTTCCTAAATAGTTTGTGTTTTATTCAAAATCAACATCGGCCCTTGAAATTTAACCACTTTACATTAAATAAATTTTTGGGTTTAATTAAATAAATTTAAAGTTTAAAGTGCGAGTTGATTTACATAATGGAAAAATATTATGTGCAAATTGCTCGTTCCGCGCATATATTACTACGCTGCTGAAAATTATCACTGTTTCATATATCCGCCAAACAACTCATCTATCACAAAATCTATCATTTGCCATTAAAATTAAGTTTATTAAAAAAACCGCGAAATAGAGTCGAGATTTTTTTTGCGCCCTTCTTTCGTAGAAATGGTAAGATCTTGTTATATTCATGAAATTATTAGAAAATACTTAAAATTTTGTAATTAAATGTTAATTTTGTATAGTAAGGAGAAAAATAGAAATTCAAAACTTTATCGCGGTTGGTACAAAAACTTTCTTCACGATGAAAAAGTAATACATCATTTCTCAATATTTTTTTATGGTCTATACGGCTATGCGATGAAGAATTTGATATTCGAAAAAATTGCAAAAAGTACTCACCCTAATACACACAAAAAGCTGGATACAATATTTTATTGGGTAAGCCATTGTTGTAAGCTATCTAATGGCTGTAAGTTTGGGCCTAAGAAATATTTTTATCAAAAATGTTTTATTTAATATATTATGCTTATTTCAACTATATTATAGTCACGGTTAACCAAGTTAAGTTTAAATCGACCATGTTATTATTTTTAATACTATAATTAATTATGTTTACCACATAATTGCCCTGTTGTATACAAATTTAAGTGCCGCTTGTTGGTACAAAGTGAAATGGGTAAAATAATTGCGGCAGCACAGTCACACGCTCTTACTTGACAACTGCGAAAACAGCTGTTGTGGTAGCGTTTTCATTTGTTTGGAAAATCTAGTTGGTATGTTCATTAAAAATGAAAAAATTGTTCATATAGGTACCTACCAAGGCGAATTCATAAAGGTGACATTTTCACGTCATCTGTTTTTTTGTTTATTTTCTTGTGTGTATACTGAATGTCAAGTTTTGTTTACATTTTGTGAAAAATTAATTCAAATTTTAAATTCAACAAAAATTTTAATTCTTGAAAAAAAACTTTTATAAATTTTTTTTTATATTTATAAAATAAAAAAAGTGAATCTAAAAGATAAACACAAGGAAATAAAAATGCGTAAGGAATAAGTGGAGTCACCATTAATTTGCAATAGAGGAAAAAGATTAACTTTCTAAAGCAATTGTGTATGCATATTTTATAAACAAAAAATTTCCTTTTTTATATTTTCAACAAATAATTTTGACAGTCACTCTAACTTTTTACAAAAACAAAATACATAGTATTTTTCAAAAAAAAAAAAAAAAGGATAGCTAGCATAACTCTATCTCATGATGCGGTCACCTTTATGAATTCGCCTTGGTACCTACTATACAATTTCTTGTTGAATAGTTTTATTTGAAATATTTTAAGAAAAATTTATGAAATTCCAAAAATTAACAGTCTGTTCAACAATTTCGAATGTTAACGTTTGCATATATATATATATATATATATATGTATATATATTTATATATATATAAAACTTTCCGCACTAGGTGCACCTATGCTGAAAGTCCCATTTCCCAACGTTTGCATAGAAAATTTTTATAACAAATATTTTCTTTAGAAATAATACTTAGTTTTATTAAATATCTTTAATAAAAATATTCGTACTTAACAGCTAGATAATATGCTTGTGAACATATTGTTGTTACGTTACTGCCTTTCAAAAAAAAAAAAAAAATAAAATGCATAATAAATAAATACATAAATATCTTCATTACTGGCTCAAGGAAACACAAAAACGTAAAATTAATTTAAAAAAAAGACAAATATTGGGGCGCATTGTGTTGTTTGATTGCCGCACAAGAAGGCAATAAATATTGGTGCATTTTTGTTATTTTTATTGACGCGCGGTTGCATAGCAAACAGTCGCACGATTGCCGCACCAGGGTTGCATTTGATTGGTAAAAGTGAGTACAATATTGTCCTCGATTGGTAAATGAGCCAATTGGTAGTGCAGTCACACGATTGGTGTATTAAAAAGTGTAAAAATTGGTGAATTGCGGCAATCGTGTGATCCCAGCTTAAAACGAAAGTAAAAGAAGGTTAAATCAATCCAAGCGATTTACAAACAGGCTTTTTATTAAGCAATTATACTACAATATGTGTATTTGTCGATCTGTCGACTCAGTGTTACTTTTATGTCGATCCGTTTAGCTGTCTGTCTGTATACCCACATTAAGTTTGCGATCCAAGGATTAACCGCAACTTACTAAACTCCACAAACAAGATCGTTGCACTTTTTTATAAACGTGAAAATTCTATTTCCCATACGTTTTCAATTTAACAAACCGACATAGCATTTTGTCAAATAAGGTTGTCAAAAGGTTTATTTCGAATAAACTGTATGAACGAATAGTTTAACTTAACTTAACTAAATTTTGAAATTTATTTTTCCAATGAATTCAATATTTAAATGTCTGCATATACTGACATGTGTATGTAAACTAAATTGATGCAAACACACACACGAACATTTGTTTAATTGTATGTTTGTAAGTTTTAAAATATTTGTGTACGTCCTAAGTTTAATGTAAGTTAAGGGTCCAACAACGAAATCACCAACATTGCGCGACACGAAAACTCAAACACAATATCCGTCTTTCTTTGTGTTTTAGCCACCATTCCTCGCACACACTCACATACTCAACCATCCATTCATCCATCTATCCATCTGTTCGTCTATCCGCCCGTCACATGTTCTATTGCAAGCAAAACATGCCAGTCAGCCACCCACTTTTTAAGAATTTACGCGTCCGTTTTTTCGGAGGCTGTTTGTTGGCAAAACTCAAACGATAAAAAGGAAAATAGAAATGCAAAAAAAAAAATGAGAAAAAGTAAAATAAAATAAATAAATTGAAGACAAATGGACACAAAGAAAGCGGAAATGCCTTTTGCACATGTGGGATTTGAAAAGCGGCGACGTTATATTTCGTGTGTGACAGCTACAGAAGAAGTAACATCATACATACATACATTGTGTAAGAAAAGGTACAAATGTTTGATTGTATGTTTCTATTAAAGGGTCTTTTGTCCATATAGGCATAAATGTTGATTGTACTCATGTGTACGTAAGTTGTATGCTGCCCTCGACAAGCGCTCTTGACCGACAGAATCACAGACAGAAAGACCAACCAACCGACCAAACTAATGGATTGGGGAATAGTGGAGCGAGATTAAATGAAGAATAAAAAAACATGTAAAAGAAATCTTCTAAAATACGCGAAGGTTCGAATGTAAAAAACGGCAAAGAAAATTGACATGTGGACATGACGGGACTAAAACGGTTTATAGTTATTTTTTTCACAAGATTTTCTTTTTCTTTTTTTTATTAAAGTAGATGAATACATATGCATATGTACAATCGTGTGTGTTTGTGTTCGTTAAAGTAGTCTTGGATTTTCTTATTTGTACCATATCGTACTTATATAAGTGAAGGAAATAAGTATCCAACTGACATTCGCTTGATTTCTCGTGGTGCTAAATTTAAAAAATTATATATGCGATATTAAAAATACATATATTGGCTTAACCCGGTACGCTTTGCTGCTCCCATTGAAATAAAGTTAGTTAACATTTTTTAAAACAGATCTCTTGTATTCATAACAAAGCATCTTGTACTGAATTTTAATGATTTTCAGTAACCGTTCTACTGATATGTATACAGAAATTTTAAGTGTATTCGTATGGGAGGTGCTATGCTTTCATTTTCCATTGAACCTACTTTTATAAGAGGTTGTGTATTATTATCTAAGCTATTTGTAAAAAATTGGAATACTTTTATCAAGGTTTCGTTATAATGTGCTAAATTCCTATTTCATACTATTGACAAACTGAAGTTTATTGTTGATGGGATAAGCTATTCCTATGCGCATTTCACTGCTTGCTTAGGCCAGATCATCAGGCAACTTCATCCAAAGATATTAGAAAAACTAAAGATATTATAAAAATAAAACTGTTAGCGAATAAGAATTATAAGCCCCAGTTTTGCTTGTAACAATATCAAAGCTTAAACAAAATCAACAACAATAAACAGTGAGTTTATCTTTTCTTACTATCTCGACCACAATTGGTTGATTTTTTGCTATGCTTCTGCAAATAATTTCCTCTAGAGAATCGATCGAAGTATTTCGTTTTAAATATTTATTCATTGGACCATTTGTAGCCCCTATGATTTTGTTGGTGGAGTATCTTCTTCAAGCACTATACTAAAGTCACTGTGTAAGCGGTAAATTAATTCATTTTAGACACCTGTTACATTTAGCATTGTTAGATGTATCCTTCGTACAATATTTTTTAACAAAGCTCATTTTAAACTGGAAATCGATTTAAAATCGAGCAAATTTGAATGAAAGTTCATAAAAATATTCCATTTTATCTATTTCATTCTTAAAGTTTCTATTATTTTTGCAAGAAAAACACTTAAATCCACGAAAAACTACGGTGATTTTGTTATTTATTAAATTTAAATTATCATTCGATTTCAATTTTACTTCATTTCGATTTCTAGAATATACCCGATAAATTAATATAAATCTTTGACTTAACATACCTTTGTCGTTTTTTTTTTTTTTTGTGAAATGAATTATTTAATTGTGTTAAAAAATGTAACAAAAATATTAGCTAAATACTTCACTAAACATGATCTGTTTTTTTTAATTCCAACGGGCACATACATTTGGTTTGGTAATTCGACTTAAAACTTTAAAAAAATTATACATTTAACAGAAATACTATATATTATTATCATTCGATTAATCGATATTAATTCTTTGATTAATCCTTCAATAGAAATTAGCAATTTTAAATTATTCGAACAATTAATCGTCTAAAATCGAACAAGAATATATCGACTGAACACCCCAGTGCTATCTGAAACACACGTTATTTGTTGTTTTTTTTTTTTTTGGTAAAAAAGTGCTATCTACATCAGTGATGCCAGGTGGAAAAGGGAAAAGATTTTTTACTTCTGTTGAAATATAGGGAAATTTATTAAATTGCAGATTTTTAATCCAAATTTTTAATATTTTTAATAAGGCTAAGCCTCATGAAATTTAATTTTTCATTAAATTATTTTAATGAAGAAAGGAATTTTACAACATGAAAATTAATTCAAATTGTTATTGATAATCTTTCATTCTTGACGTGGCTGGGGCTCGAACCCCGGGCCGGCAGGTTACCATGACATGTTTCGATCGCAACCACTCGATCTCCTCAGATGGATTTGCCGTCTTACACTCGCAGCCATCGACGACTGCTGACGTCAATAGTCAAACATCAATCCTTAAACCAAATTGTATTTTAACATTTGGTAGATCGAAATTTGCTTTCCTGAATGATTATCCATCTTAATTGATTTTACATGTTTTTTCCTTACTTCTGTTTTTTTTTCGTACTTTTGTCAAGAATTTTTCTTGAAGTCCAAGTACATTTTTTGTTTTTTCATTTTGTCTTTCTCTTTTCTGTTGACCTTTTTCAGCACAACTTGAAGGACAAATGTACACATAGAGCTCGTGCCTTAGCTTTAACAATAATTAGTATTGTGGTTATTTTGTTGAACTATTTATGGTTTTTAATCCAAATTTTTAATATTTTTAATTAGGCTTAAGTTCATGAAATTTAATTTTTTTAAAAATTCCAGTTGTTAACTTTTACATAACTTAATAATAATGTGTTATTGTGTCATAAGGATATAGACATCATCGTCGACAGTAATTGTTTCCAAACACCAGTATTCATCAAATAAAATCTGAAAATTTATGTAACTGAAAAAAAAATGTACAAATTTAAAATAAAATTTTGTTTTTCAAAACATTCTAAAAAGTATTGTAGGAAAAAAATAAGGAAAAAAAAAGTTTGTAGGGAAATTGGGGATTTTTTCCCACAAGCGTAGGGAAAAAATCTCCTGGGTTCACTGATCTACATATAGGTGTATATAATATGATAAGGTCAAAAAAAGCAAGTTTTAATTTTCAAAGTGGGATATTTCATAAACTTTAAGAGATAAATTATAAAGAACTCGACAAGAGCATTTCACTAAAAAATAATTTTTAATTAAAGTTAAAAGTTAGGGAAACTATGGCGCCTCTCCTGATAAGTCTATAAACTGCAAATCCAAAACTAAAATTCGTTAATTGTCACCTTAAATTTCCTTCCAATCGGCCCAACCGTTAAAAAATGTAGAACTTTTCCTGTTTTTCCAAATTTTGCTCTCAGTGCAGTGGTCATATAAATCATTCATCAATCAACTTAGCAAATGGAAGCATTAAAGAGCCTGTTATTTTGCAAACATATCATTATTTTTTTTTAATTTAAAATATGCGGATAAACTTTAATTATCTATTGCTTTTTAATATGGGTTAGTGTAAAATTTGAACTGAATTTCGAGTTCAATTAACATGGTTACGCGTTTCTTATGCCCAATTTTCAGAATTGATATTAAAACACATTTATGTTTAAAATCGTTTTAAATACAAAATTCTCTTCTTCACTAAAAACTTAAGTGAAACTTAAATCACCGATGTGATACCCTTAAATTCAACTTAAGTTTTACAAATTACCATATGTTTTTGACAGCTTGTTTTTGTCATTCGCCCAAAAAAAAAAATAAAAGCAAAAATTGTCATTGATAGCGTGTTACATAAAGGGTTCCCAACTTTTTTTGTTGAAATTAAAGTACATTGGTTATTAAGGGTTAAGAAAAAAAAGTACGGGGGTATAAATATAAAGTACAATTACATATTTCTTTTTATAGCTATACTTAAAAACGTTTTTTTATTGCTTTTCGCAAGTTTTATCAAACAATTACACTGTGCTAGAATTTGACACTTTTTTTGAGTCAAGCCGGGCAACTGGCGCTTTAACCTAATTCGGCTACGCTAAATCCAATACCCTTTCAAAAACGTTTCAGTTTATTGAAATTACTAAAAAAAAAAAAAGAAAATCCGCAATAAAATTTCCTTTAAACGTTAAATCTAACATGCGCAGTCGTTTTAAAACATATTTTTTTTTAGCATCAAAAATAATTTTTTAGCAACATTTCGAAATTTTTGTTTGTTAAAAATCTATAAAAAATTACAGCTATGCTTCTAATTTTTCCAGACATATAAAAAACAAAGCTTCAAACAAAACAAGCTTTAAATGATTAAAATCTGTTAACAACTTTTGATTTTATTCACAAAAGTCGAAAAATTTTAATTAATTTAAAAATTTCATAAAACGCAATATTTGTATGGGAGCCCCCTTAAGAAGTGGTGATAAGGGGCAAGTATGTCTCGAGAAATTGTTAAAGGTGTTATGATTTTTTGTATTTGATTTTTTTAGGATTGACTGAATGAAACAACAAATGCGAGAAAGAACAAGAAATACAATTTGATAAAATGTAAACAAAACAAACAATACTGCCCACGTTTTTCCCCACAAAAAACCGTCATAAAAGCTAAAAATCGCAAAAAAAAAAAATTAAAAACCGTTTCTTTCGATCAAAAACTAAAAAAATTGGCAACAGTGCTAACAATTAATCTGGAAATGTCAATTTTAAGTTAAAAAATTTTATATTTTTTTTGACAGTCTTAGATTATTTATCGATAACACATGTATATTTCTTTGACATTTCAAGATTTTTTATGATATAACCATACTCTTTACACTTAGTCAGTTTTCCTATGCAAATATATTTGCACTGTTCTCCAATATAGAAAAAATACAAAAAATAGCAAATATCATAACAGCTTAAGGCGACTCCTTGACTGTTATGATACGTTTTCTTCAATATATTTCTAGTATTAAACATTTTGTATGGGAACACCCTTAAGGAATGGAAATTTTGAAATTTTGTTTTAAATGTTAGTTAAACGAGTCACTTTTGTGCTCGCGATCTAGAAGCAGGCAGTTATTTGAAAGAGTTTTGCACTCGTTTTTTAAAAACAGGCAGTTATTGTACTCAAACAAAACAAACAAGTGAAATAGTACTGTCAGATTATTTTTTTCGAAAAATCGTTCTGCCAATATAAAAAACATCAACAAATTGCCCTGACTAATATTAATTAGTTGTTCTTTAGTTTTTCAAAAAAAACTTGTACAATAAGTATTATAATTTAATGACTAATAAAACCCTGACTAATATAACCTGAATCTATTTTGAATTCTAGATAAATCTAATCATGCGAAATAAAGTATTTTCGCGTACTTTATTATTCTCATAAAGTATAGAGTACAATTACTCGAAATAACGTACAATACTTTATTATAAAGTACGGTTGGCAAGCCTAGTTACATACCAATTTTAAATAAATTAATAAATAAATTGTAATGTTATATCTTGCCTTTGGGTAGTGAAAAGGGGAGATTCCGCTTGCATTCACAGGCCAACAGATAAAGATTTTCCATATTCAAAACAGTTACTTTGGTCTTCATACGTTCCAATAAAAATTTGCATAAGGCATATGATGCCCCTATTTCCCTTCCATGGTCTTCATCAGAAACCGTACACACGTGCTTGCTGGACTAGCTGGACTATCTTGTTTCATGATTGACCTTTACAAAAAAAAAAATCACGAGTGCCTAATATGCCCTAACAAAAAAAAAACTTTTCACTCAGATCGTATATTAAAAGAAGAACTTGATGTCGTTGTTCTGCACCTCTTTACCCGCTTAACCGATGGTTTTCCTACGGGCCTAAATAATTTTAACATTGGAAAACCCCAAATACACCTTACCCTTTTTTTCTATAGGACCACGAAGTTTTACTAAAAATAACAGATTAAATCGTTCTTATCGAATTCATTTTTAATTTATTAAAACCATAATGTCAACTTTCACAAAATATAATGGTAATGTTCTGGCTTTAACTAAGCTATTCATTATATGATTTAACTTATTTACAAACTGAACTTGGGTAACTAACAAAAAAAACAATTTAATTAAAAAAAATAAATCAGAATAATAACCAAAAGAAAATTAAGAATTAACTGAAATAATAAATAGACCGACGATAAAAAAAATTATAGAGCTTTTAATTACAAAGAGATCTTATAGATTTTTTTGCTCCCCATTTCATGATTTGAGCTTAACGTAAAAAAAACATCAGGCATTAAGATTTCTTTGTAACATGCAAGTAGAGATAGAAAAAAAAAATTACAAACGTATATAAAATTTAACAAGAGAGAATAATAAAAAAAAAATCACTTACGATCTCTTATGACTCCATCTCTGCAGAAGGCCACCGGCATGTCGATGAGTATTATATTGATATCTAGGCCTCTATGGCCTTATTTTGTAGGGTCTAGGGCAATTAGTTTCTGCTGTCAAACGAATAAATGTTGGTCTTGATACGAACTATTTGCAGTCACGGCCAAAGCATAGGAAGAGGGATTCGCGGAAATCCTTGCCATTTTCCTAAGCAAAGAATAATATTAATCACACTTCCTAATATGTACTCTCGGCAGAACTATTACCTTATGGTTTCAGTCCTTTTCCCACGGAATTTTATGGTACTCACAATTATGTAAAATAAAGGTTGATATAATGACTCGGATTTAAAGTATATTTCTTGTTTGCACTGATTTATTATTTTTAAATTTTTTGTATTCTTTTAAAGTGAGGTTTATTGTTCATGCACATAAATTCACTTTTACCGTTTTAATACCAATCAGTAAGACTTTAATTTTAGAAAAGAACGCAATTTTGTATTCTGAGCACTCAACATCCCTAGTTACATCTCCTCTTGAAGCAAAAAAAAAAACTTTACGAAAAATAGCTAACTGTTCATATATTTCTCTCTCATCCAGTTTTGCAAAAGCTGAAAATATATTAATGTAGGTGTATATATGAATTATATAAAAAAAAAATGAGTTGAAAGCAATTGTCACAGTGATGAACCTCGAATGATATTATTAATCATCACAGGGATTTTTTTCCAATGCAAAGTACCTTTAACCTTATAAAAAATATTTAGTTCAGTTGCGCAGCTAATCTAGCAACCCGACTTATATAAAAGTTGTAAAACAAATAAAATTCAAAGTGATTTTGCATTTGTTATAACTTCCGCTATTACAAAATTCTTTGTTATAAACGAATAAAAATTAATTCCGACGAAGAGGACATATGTGATGCAGAAATCTCTGTAATACTTTAGACAACAATTTTATGGAGACTGTACGTACACGACCAAACCATTTTTTAACTTTTTGAGAACGCTGAATTTCATCAACGATTTCGTATGTCGAAGAAATCAGCTTATAGTAATCTGGAACTTATAAGGCATCATATAAAAAAGCCAACCATCTGATAAGTGTACCAGCATTATGCAAACGTTAAAACCAATACATTTCAGGAACCAGTCTCTAAGCGAGGAACATATGCTTCTTATAACTTTAAGGGTGTACGCAACAGGTGGGATGTTGAAAACAATTGGTGATGTATATCGTGTCTGAACGACAACAGTTTGCAATGTTGTAGCTGATGTTACACACCATATGGCACTACTGAGGAGTCGTTTTATAACGTTTATATGACATTGCAAAATTTCCTCATGTAGTTGCGGCACTAGATTGTACTCACGTTAGGATAATATCTCCAGGTAATTTGCGATCAAATTAACTTATTGCGATCGAAAAGTATACATATGTATGTATGTATTAACAATAATTTTTTTTGCTAGGTGCAGAAGATGCTGAGTTGTACGGAAACCGAGAAGGGTTTTTTCCATAAACGTACAAACTATGTGCGACTCAAACATATTATTACACTCCAAAATATATTCCAGATTTTGCAACAATGATTTTGGGGATAGTCTTATTGTAGGTGACAGTGACTATCCTAATAAAAACTTTTTACTAACACCATTATTAAAAATGCTGCAGAAAATCTGTATAATGAGTCCCAAATACGAACACGCAACTGTGTTGAAAGGAGTTATGGTGTTTGGAAAAGAAGATTTCCTATTTTATCATTAGGCATTCGACTAAATATAAAAAAAGTAGAAGCTGTTATTATAGCTACTGCTGTTCTGCACAATATATATATGTTCTTTAAACAAGGAAAGCCATATTCAATCCCTACCAGACAATTTAGAATCGGCTGTACAATTCGTGAATAGCGTACCAAGCAATTTTGTCGCTCAAAGTTCTAGCACAAACAACACTATACGGCGCAATCTAATATATAGTAAGTATTTTAGAAGTTTATTGTAAATAAAACCCAACTTTTTTATTTATCCCCATCATTCTAACATACGTAGCTACCCGTTATCTGCAATTCTTAAGTGTGCTCTAGTACAATATTTTTAATACAGGCTAGAAATATATTGAAGAAAAAGCCCCATAACTGTTTAGAAGTTGCCCCTAGGAGAATAAAATGTATGACCAGCCCTTATTAGTTTTTGTCCCAAACATTTTCTCAAAACATACTTGCCCTTTATCTCCAAACCTTTTTAAAATTCTTTATAATTAGAAACTGGGAATTATTTCCTTCCGAAGCTTACTTTATATTACATTCAACATTTTTCGAATTTATTCTATGAGCTAAATTTCAGTTATGTATTTTTTTATTAATTCAATATTAACCAGGGGTCAAATTATGGCAGTCGTGATCGAATACTTTTTCGATTCGAAAGCATTTTTAGTTCTAATTCTTTCTGTTCATACTGAACGGATCGAAATCATTTCTTTAGTGTTGAAAAACATTTGTTTGAGTGTTCATAACACTGAAAAAATAATTACGATACGTTCAGTATCGACTAAAATAAAATTGCTTTCGAATCGAAAAAGTATTCGATCACGACTGCCATAATTTGCCCCCAGAGCAAAAAATAAACTTAAAACAAAAGGAACATAAGTGCATCATGTACATTACAATAAATAAAAATAAAAAAAATATTTGATAAAAAAAATAAACTTAAAACATTTAAAATAAAATATTTTTGTACTATAGAACTTAAAAAATAAATAAGCATTATTTAATAAAAAAATAAATAAAAAAAATAGTTCTATTTAAACCTTAAAAATTAAATACTTTGCACTGTAAAATTAAATTAATTAAAAAATACAGCGGTGCCATCCCTGCAAACATTTTTGAAATTTTTTGGCGATTGCTTATTTGGCGATAATTAAGCGATCCCATTCAGGGAAGACGAATCGCTAACCTACGCCTACGCCTTACAACTAGGCGATTAATATACGAGCGCACACAAGTAGCAGCAATCATCAGTGTTTTTTTTTAAACTTTCGATAGAATTTTTTTTCTTGTTGTTTTGTTAAGGTAACGGGAAAATAAATATTTGGTTTTAAGGGCAATTAGCAAAATTGTCATTCCAGTTGAGCAAGTGATTTGTGAAAGGTGTGTTATTTAATATATCTCTAGAAGCAATTTTGATCGCCGAATCATCGCCCGCGAATCGCCGGCAAATTTTCTAACATCGCAGCGATGCATCGCATGTCTCAACCACGCGATTCGTGTACCGCGACATACGATGTCCACGCGAATCGCGGTACACGATACTCACGCGAATCGCGGTACACGATGCTCACGCGAATCGCGGTACGCGAACGTTTTCGCGATTCGCCAGAGGAACGCTTTTAGCTTCCACGCGAAGCATCGCAGCGATGTTAGACAACTTGCCGGCGATTTGCGGGCGATGATTCGGCGATGGAAATTGTTTGCAGGGATAGAATAAAAGAAAACAGACGTGGCGCTGAGGAAAAACTAAATGTATGGAAGTACATACATATGTTAAATGTGAGTTTAATAATAAAAACAGTCACATTTAAAAACTAAATAAGGCAACATGAAGGCACAAAATTTTGCATTTGATAAACGACAAACGTATGCCACTAGTGCTGGGCCTCTACATCCAGCAGCAACAACATCCCAACTTACTTTGACTTTAAATTTTCGATATTAAGACGAACAAATTCTATTTCCAGCCGAAGTTTTTCCACTTCTAGGGCGTATTCTTCTTTTAGGAACTCCATTTCCATTCTCTGTCTTTCTAATTTGGCATCCGCAGTTTTTGCCCAAGAGTCTTTTGTTACTCCTTTTGCTTTTTTTAGTGAGGAATGTATGGGCTGTTTTAGCAATTTGGGGGTGTATTTTGCCCAAGATGTTTTAACTACAAAAAGAGAAAAATAATTAGTAGGTAGGTATGTATATATAATAACAGCATCTTGTCAATGTTTCAATACGGTATTAATAGTAAATTAATACTTTGTAAACATACTACTTACCATCATCTTCCTTTTTAATCGCATCTTCGACAACTAAACTATTTCCACCTGCTGCAAGGCCATCTTCTTCCAGGATCTCAAATTCATCCAATATTTCAATTGCTGTAAGATCTAAAAAATATGTGATTTCATTTTGCAAATAATAATGAAATAATAAACTTACCTTTTTCATTGGCATCACAGCCATACGTGGAAGATTTTCCCAATATCTGTGTCTCCTGGAATATTTCCAATATTGATTGGTCAGTCTTAGTTGTTGCTGTTGGATGTAGAGGCCCCCCACCAGTAGCATACGTTTGTCGTTTATCAAATGCAAAATTTTGTTTTGCAGTTGCCTTCACGTTGCTGTATTTAGTTTTTAAAACTTTATAGTTTCGAAATGTATGAGTGAATTTACTATTATATTCCCGCTCCACATTCTTCCATGCATTTAGTTTTTCCTCAGCGCCAAACCTGTCCGTCTTTTTGCTTTCAATGGTACTGCTGTACTTTTTAACCGCTTCCAACAAAAAAATCAACTTCAGTAGTGCGATTCACTAACTTTTATAACGATAATCGAATCGTTAAAATAAATATAGCAAAAATTTATCGAATATGTTATTCAGTAAAATTTATATCTATAATCGCTGTCGTTTAAAGTCAGCTGTTACTTTAAGCCATTTTTTTTTGTCGTTATTTTAGCGACAATAACTTAGGTTGTGTTTATTTAATCGATAAAATGTATTTTATGTTTAAAATAGCTTGCATACATACAAAGATAAATTCATAAGCATAAGTATGTATGAACAAAAACAAAATCCTAAATTCAAAAAAACAAAATTCTAAATGTAAAATTTACAAAAAAAATATAAAAACCACAAATTAACCCTTCGTGTTACTCAGGAGTCTGGCCAGACCTTTTTCAATGCATTTTGAATGAATAAAAATGTGTAACACGGGGGGCTAAGAACAATTTCATTTGTTTTTATTTTATTCTCTTTTGTGCTTTTCGTTTTTTTTTAGCATTTTTAAGACAGAGATGTTACAAAAATACAGCTGCTTACTATCGTTAAAAAAAAGTTACAGAATCACACTATCGTTACTGCAAGCGAATATATATGTATGTCGACAAATATAACGATTGTCGGTTCGTTAAAAGTTAGTGATTCGCACCACAGTTGCAGTAAAATTAGGGCTTCTTTTGTACATTTTTTTTTTATGTTTATTTATTGAATTTTTTCACAAATTTTATTTTTTTTAATCAATTGACATGTTTTGTTTTCCTTATTTTTCTAAACAAGTGTTTTTAGAAAAATTATCGATAATTTTTTTGACATTTTGTAGTGCTACCATACTTTTGACACAATTAAGTAAGAACTAACACTACTCAAAAACAGAAATTGTATTTAAATCAGATTTAAGTTTGTATGAAAATTAACTTAATATAGAATTAAATACTATCCTGAAAATTGGGCATTAATATTTAACTTTTCCATAGTTTGTTTTTGAATATAAACCGTCGTTATATTAGATAATAAACATGTGTCTAAATACGATCATCACAAGCCAAATAAAACTTTGACGAAATTGCCGATCAACAAAAAATAAAATCTTGTTAATACGACACCAAATAAAAATTCTCAACAGTAAATTCAAATGCATATTGCCAAATAAATTCTGAATTTCACAGTGTTTTGTCTATTTTATTGCTTTTTAAGCCACCCTTCAAAATGCGGTTCCCTAAGAAAATGTACGCAGAGTATTATTTTTCTATTTTAATCTAAAAAACAAACTTGTCAAACGGAAGTTTCCTCATTAACAAAAATCACTTAGATTGTGTTGTATACATACATATAATCGTGAAAGAGAATACGCTTGCACATTATCTTGATAAAGGACAAGCTAATGAATATGTCACATAAAATGTGACATACATACACACTATTTTGTATCTGTCTTAATAGTCAAAATGGTTTTAATCCTCATAGTGGCTGACCGAACGTGACGTTGATCTCAACTTGGCGGTTTAATAAAATCTGGTTTTCCATTAGAATACAAAAGAAATCACAAATTATCCTGTAAAGAAAATATAAAGTGACAAGACAAGTCACAACTTTTTCCACCCCACTAAAGACGTGATCAAGACAATTGTTGTTGTTTTCATCCCAAAAGGGATCTAATATATCTACATGCATACAGATTTATGTAAATTTACACAGTTATCGAATCAGCCGAAATCCTTAAAACTAAATATTATTTATGTTTTTTAATTTTATGCAAATTAATTCAACTTTAATCAAGAATCCCAACGACGGAAAATATTTACAAGGCATGAGTGTGATAAGGGAAAAAAGCATAAGATAATTTGCATTTTTGCTTTTTAAGAAGTAGACTTGATAAACATGGTACACACTTTCTTAGAAAAACCTTCAATGCAATAAATACAGGGGCTATTATAAAGCAATGCTGCTGTGTTTGACATAATAAATTACCAAACTACTTAAAATTTCTCTCGATCATTTAGATTTTTTTTTTTAATAAATAACTGTAATCTTAATATTATAAAAGTTTTGTGGTTTTAGTTTGACTTATTTCACTATTCAAAACATATACTTGACTGTTTATACTAGGGATTGCTGTTCGGTTTTAACTGAAACCGAAACCGCGGTTTTAAATGCCTAAAAACCGAAACCGAAAACCGACAAAAAAACCTCGGTTTTAGCTTTAACTTTAACAATGTGTTTATGCTTGAAGAAATTGCAAATTAAACATCATACTCGTACTTAATATACAAAAACTTTATACATAACAGCCTTCAACAATGACAAGGTATATCAAAATTCTTAATATTCAAAATAAGTACTAAGAAGAACAAATATTATCTTTATAACTCTTAAGTACACACCTTATTTGTGAGGCATAAACTGGCACCTGGGCCACTTGATTTTGTATGGAGTTTCTTGTGGCAAGGCTGGGACTAATTTTATATGAATGGAGTTTTATGGCTATAGCAGAAACATTTTGTTGAGAAAAAACAGAAAAGGAAGAATTCTTATGTGTTGTGTATGCCTTTTGAAACGTTTCATTTTGATTTTATTTACTGCAGTACATATATTATAGGGAAGGGACTGACCAGGCCCAGGTGGATACAATATGCACAAAATTTTCATTTGGCCAATTGCGGAATTGAGGAATACATAATGTTTCGTTCTAATTTACTTAATAATTATATAAAAAAAATCTAGAAAAAAGTCAAAAAATGCCTGGCCAGGCCCAGGTATACACTTAAGGGCGAATAAAATTACCTGAATTGAAACAAATAAAAAACTTGCAAAAAAATATATCAGGGGTGTGCTGGA
This sequence comes from Pollenia angustigena, assembly GCA_930367215.1. Taxonomy (NCBI): domain Eukaryota; kingdom Metazoa; phylum Arthropoda; class Insecta; order Diptera; family Polleniidae; genus Pollenia; species Pollenia angustigena. Next base: position 140,316,301 of record OV884056.1, on the reverse strand, counting down.
AATCGCAAACGCAAAACGCAAGAATTTTAAAACTCGTTTTTTAGTAAGATTTCTGTAATAAAAGAATTTTATGACAATTATTATACAAACATTTCTCTATTAAACTGAATTTTATAACAAAAATTATAAAAATTTAATAAAAAGTGTATTATAAACAGCCTCCAAGTTCTTGCGTTTTGCGTTTGCGATTTCCAGCACACCCCCCTATATGTTTATGTATGAATTTAACTTTGATATTTTCAAAACCGAAAACCGAACCGAAACTGGCCGGTTTTAATCATTTTAAAACCGAAACCGCGGTTTCACATTTTTACGGTTTTTAGCAAACTCTAGTTTATACCCTTCACCACAGGTGGAAAGAATATATATCAGTTTGTCATTGTATAAAAATATATGTAATAATCACAGAAGACAAAAAAAGCAATCTTCAATACTTTTCCAGCAAAAAGAAATTATAAAAAAAGCAACAAAAAATTGATAAAACAGCAACAAAAAAAACACTAAAAAATGTTTTAAAGGGTGGTTAAATTTCAAGGGCCGATGTTGATTTTGAATAAAACACAAACTATTTAGGAAATTATTGTAATTTTATTTTATTATGATATATTGGTATTACTCAATTATGTATGGAACAAAATATCGGCCAAATGGGCGCCGGCGTTGCGAACTAGCTCTTGACGAGTACGGACGTGTATCAGTGAGTAACAAAAATACAAAAAAAAAAAAAAATAATATAATAAAAAAAAAAAAAAGTGAAAAAATATTTACCGTAGGTGAAAAAAAAATATTTGTAATAGGTGAAAAAAAAAGAACAATAACTAGTGTGCCCGAAGAGATTTGTGAATGAGCCTCACAAATACTCCCAATAAGGAGAGTAGGCCCAGCACAAATAGCAGAAATGCGTATATTGTGGTAAGCTCCCCGAGCGTGAGCAATGAAAACATTCGATACCCTGAATTAAACAAACATTTTTTAAGTGCAAAAATTGCCAGCGCAACTGGTTTTCCATACAGAAATTTAAGTTCAAGTGTGCCCAACCTGAGCAAGTGTGTTGATCCGACCGTAAATGTGGTTCAAAGTGTGAAGCCGTCTGACCAGAGGAATAATAACGAAAAACCTGGAACATCACGATTTGCATTAACAAATACAGGAGCTGTACCAAAAAGTACTAAAGTGCAAACAGGCATGGACAGATATATAACAATAACTAAGAGAAAGGCTAGCCCTAGGTCCACCCAACAGGAACGCGTGGCCAAACAATACAAAGGCTCTAACGTAGTCTCTTTGCCAACAAATGGTAACAGATTCTCTGTACTATCCATACCTGACGATGAAGAAGCAGAATTAGCTAATGGGACAGCCACTAAAGAAGTTAAACCGCCACCTATCTATCTGCGGGAGCAAACATCAAATAGCATAGTCAACATGTTGACTCAACTTGTAGGTAAGAACAATTTCTACGTCGTTTCTATACGACGCGGACAAATTCAAGAGACCAAAATTCAAGCCAGTACAGAAACGAACTTTCGTATTATATCAAGACACCTGGACGCAGAAAATAAAAGCTACTATACATACCAATTAAAAAGTGCTTAGGGATTGATTATTGTCATAAAAGGCATAGATAGTTCCGTTCCTACAGATGAAATAAAATCTGCCGTAGAGCAAGAGGGGTACGAGGTAAAATCGGTTCATAACATTTTGAACAGGAACAAAGTTCCCCAACCACTGCACCGCATTGAGATATCGTTTGATTCATCGGTTCTCAAAACCAAAAATTCAGTTCATCCCATATACAACTTGCGCTACCTACTCAACAGAAGAATAACTGTTGAGGAGCCAATAAAACGAAAGGGTCCCTCCCAATGCACAAACTGTCAGGAATATGGGCATACAAAATCATATTGTAAATTGCCTCACGTATGTGTGGTTTGTGGCGACGCTCATAAAACCGCCGAATGTAATCGTTCTAAAGTTGACCCAAATGTCAAGAAATGCAGCAACTGTGGCGAAAATCACACGGCAAACTATAGGGGTTGTAAAGTCTTCTTGCATTTAAAAAAACCAGCTTTAGTTCAAAAATATACTCACTCCCAATATGGTCCATCACATGCGCCCAGCCAAGCCGCTGGCTCTATTGCTAGTACTACACAAACAAACAAACAAAACCAATCATATGCCCAAGTCCTAAAAGGAAACCCTAATGCGAAAAATCCCCCGAGTACTTCCAACGCAAAGCAACCTCCATACGCTAATGTTCCTAGGGAAGGTCTACAAATGCCTACCTCAATTGAAAATTTAATTCAAACTATGAATAACTTCATGGCCACTATGCAGAGCATGTTTCAGGAAATGATGCGAAACCAGAACATGCTCCTGCAAGTTCTACTCAACAAAAAATGAACCAGTTAAAAATATGTTTCTGGAATGCAAACGGGTTATCCCAACATAAACACGAAGTTGCAAACTTTCTTCATAGGCATGAAATCGACGTACTTCTTGTCTCTGAAACACACTTTACTCATAAAAACTGCTTTAGGGTAAATGGTTACCTTACGTATGACACAAAACATCCCAGCGGACGAGCTTGTGGTGGCACAGCCATAATTGTGCACAAACACATCAGACACTTACCATTGCCAGAGTTCGAAGAAGATTGTATCCAGGCCACATCTATAAATCTGACTGATTTCAAACTAACGTTAACATCCGTTTATTGTCCCCCGAGGCACAAAATTCTACACGATAAATTTCTCAACTTCTTCTCCACATTGGGCCAGAAATTCATTGCTGCTGGCGACTACAACGCTAAACATACATATTGGGGCTCCAGACTTATTAGTCCTAGAGGTAATCAGCTATATAATACCGTAACTGCAAATAACTTTGATGTGGTATCGAGTGGTGAGCCTACCTATTGGCCAACCGACTTCAACAAGCTACCAGACCTTATTGACTTTGCTGTAATCAAAAACATCAAGCGCGATCAGGTACTAGTTAGTTCCTCCTATGATCTTTCGTCTGATCATTCACCTTCAATCCTCATTTTAAAATGTAACTCTGACGCCGCAGCTGCAAACTGGTTTTCCTATCCAAACAGAAACACAAATTGGTTAAAGTATAAAATGTATGTGAGCTCTCACCTATCACAGTGCATTCCCCTAAAAAATTCATCTGACATCCAAATAGCTGTCGACCGATTTACAGAAGTCTTGGATGCTGCAGCAAGAAATGCAACCCCAATCAAGCGGACAATTAAACGTGCTCCTTACAATACATCGACGGATATAGAGACCCTTATCAGAGAAAAAAGGAAGTTAAGAAGACAATGGCAAAACAGTCGTTCCCCAACCACTAAGGCCCAACTACAATTATGCCTGACAACTCTTCGCAACAAATTGAGACAGAACCACGAGTCTGCAATAGAAGGCTATCTAAACAGCCTAGATGCCACAAAAAACTCCAATTATAGCTTATGGAAGGCTGTACGGCATATGAAATGCCCTATAACCCAAGAATCTCCATTAAGACTGGAAAACCGCACTTGGGCGAAAAACACAGATGAAAAATTAAACGCTTTCGCGGGCCATCTTGAGAAAGTTTTCACGCCACATGATACACATACTTGTTCCTGTCGTCCAACCATTCCTGATAAGGTAAACCATCCATTAAAATTTAACATTACTCAAGTAAAATCTGCAATAGAAAAAGTGAATATTAGAAAATCTCCCGGACTTGACCGTATCACAGGGTCAATGATAAGAAACTTACCTTCGTCTGCTTCCAGAATCTTGCTGTTCATTTTTAACGCTATATTAAGAGTCGGATACTTCCCATCCTCATGGAAGAAGTCTATAATTGTTATGATTCCCAAGCCAGGAAAAGATGCTAGCCAGGTTGCGTCGTACAGACCGATAAGCTTATTATCAATCCTATCAAAGCTTTTCGAAAAAATATTCATTTTAAGTATAACTCCTCATCTAAATGAACACGACATCATCCCGGATCACCAGTTCGGATTCAGAGCGAAACATGGTACAATAGAGCAAGTGCATAGAATTGTCACCCTTATTAGATCGGCGTTTGAGAAAAAGCAATACTGCTCAGCCCTGTTTATAGACATTTCCCAAGCATTTGACAAAGTTTGGCATGATGGGCTACTCATCAAAATAACACGAATGCTTCCTCAAAACACTCACAAGCTTCTGGAGAGCTATCTAACAGGCAGAACATTCATAGTAAGGTCGCAAGATAAATACTCCCCCCTCAAGAAAATTACTGCTGGTGTTCCCCAAGGCAGCATATTAGGACCAGTTCTATATATAATATACACAGCGGATATGCCAACAAACCTGAGCACGCATACCTCTACATTTGCAGACGACACAGCATTTATTAGCGTTAACCATGACCCAAAAGTCGCATCGCAAAATCTGCAGTCCCACATCAATGAACTAGAGGCATGGCTAGAAAAATGGAGAATAAAGGTTAACCCGGCTAAATGTGCTCACTTAACTTTCACGCTCAGAAGACAAACGTGCCCAGCAGTAAAAATAAATAACATCACTGTTCCGGTAGAAAACCATGTAAAGTACTTGGGAGTTCATATAGATAGACGTTTGACCTGGTCTCGTCATATCGAAGCGAAAATAACGGCTATGAAACTTAAAGCAGCTCAACTACATTGGCTTCTCGGTAGAAACTCAAACTTGTCTTTAGACAACAAAGTTCTTCTATACAAGTCCATCATAAAACCAATATGGACATATGGCATCCAATTATGGGGTACTGCATGCGCATCTAACATCCAAAAGCTTCAAAGAAGACAGTCTAGAATATTACGACAAATTGTCTGCGCCCCATGGTATATACGTAATGATATTATCCACAGAGATCTCAACGTCCCCACTATCCAGGAGGAAATTAAAAAATATTCAATAAGCTACATCGATAAACTAATGGTTCACCCTAACTACCTCGCTCGGGGTTTGCTTCAGTTCGAAGGTCACCAGAGGCTAAAAAGAACCGATACTTTGAGCCTTACTAGAAGACAGTCTTAAAAATTTGAATACAGCAGTTAGTGGTTACACAGGTAACAACTAATAAACAACAAGTAGAATTAAGATTTGAATACATATTGTAAATTTCGATAAGAAAGATTCAATAATAAAAATAAATTATTATTAAAAAAAAAAAAAAAAAAAAAAAATGGGCGCCGCGACCACGGCGGCACACCTCCATCCGATGGTCCAAATTTTCGATGACCCTGAGGCATAATGGAGGTTCTATGCCGTTAATGTGCCGAATTATGTCATCCTTTAGCTCTTGAATTGTTGCTGGCTTATCGACGTACACCTTTTCTTTCAAATAACCCCAAAGAAAAAAGTCAACGGTGTCAAATCACATGATCTTGGCGGCCAATTGACATCGCCATTACGTGAGATAACACGGCCATTGAATTTGTTGCGCTAAAGAGCCATTGTTTCGTTAGCCGAGTGGCAAGTGGCACCGTCCAGCTGAAACCACATATCGTCCACATCCATATCTTCCAATTCGGGCCATAAAAAGTTCGTTATCATCTCACGATAGCGAACACCATTCACAGTAACTGCCTGACCGGCCTCATTTTGGAAAAAATACGGCCCGATGATGCCGCCAGCCCGTAAACCGCACCAAACAGTCACTCTTTGTGGGTGCATTGGTTTTTCGACAATCACTCTTGGATTCTCATTCGCCCAAAAGCGGCAATTCTGTTTATTGACGAATCCACTGAGGTGAAAATGTAGCTCATCACTGAAGATGATTTTCTTCGAAAATTGATCAAAATTTTCATAATAAGTCTGGATAACTTTAACACGTTGTTGGATTGTGTATCTCTCAATGGTTCAAATTGAGTAAGTCTGAAATAGAGAAATGTTAAATAAAATTCGGAAAAAAACTTGGCGTTTAGGTGTGGTTCACATTCAACATCGGCCCTTACAATAATTATTATAATTCTTCCACATCATCAAAATTATTACAATATACTATTATGTGGGCTTTTATGTTTTCAAATTTTAATTTTCTACGTCGATCTGTTAAAAGCGTTTTGTATAAAGAGAAGCTTCTTTCTACATCAACGGAGGTTGACGGTGCATATTTAAATTTGAGAATTTCATTAGAGGACAAACTTTTTACATATTCATCTTTTGGAACAGTACAAGACTTTAAAGTATATTTTATTTCCAAAAACTTCTGATATCCGGGATATCTTTTTAATATTTTCTCAAATTTCTTTTTATATTTTTGGTCCTCGATCTTACTGTCGTAAAGCATTATTGCTCTTTGAAATTAATAAGCCCGCAGTTTGCAATTTTTTTATAGCAACCAAAATGTTAACAAAATTGTATTTTAGAAATGCAAGTTAAAAACTTAGTTCGGAGCTATCAAATATTTTTTTGGATTGCACAATTGAGTCGGCATCTTGACTGTCAAATTCTAAAACAACGGCCTTAACTTCTTCAAGATGTTCAGCGTAGTACATTGCCGCTTCTAACCAAGTACCCCAACGAGTTGGGCATGGAGATTAGGATTTATTTTTAGAAAGAGTTGTTTTCTTCGCGGTGCCTGTAAAAATGTTGTTTTTGTAACATATATTTTTAACATACATATGCATGTACATTAGAGTGGGTACATTTTTTTGCCCACCAAGCGTATAGCAAAATCGTAATCTACGCAAAATTCTAAGAACTTTTCCTAAAGAAACCATGGTTCTAAAATCAAAATCGAGCTTCCGGTTTTTGACTTGAAAATTTGGTGCTCAGGAAATCTGAAAAAAATAATACTTTTTTGGAACTATTTATTGAAATTGGTGAATAGTTGGCCTGTATCGTTGAAAGAGGGCTTGTTTAAAAGAAAATTCTCTCAGCTTTATATATCTGTGCCCATTTTTAGAAAAATCTGTACATGAATAGTTGGCTAAGAGGTTTTTGTCAAAATAATCATAGCCAAGCTGATAAGAAACCTAAAACTGTTACAATTTCGATACATGAAAGTTAAATAAAATAATTTAACTAAATATTAATTCAAAGTTGATTAAAATAAAATAATTCTGCGGCATTTTGACAAAACATCTTAAGTGGAGATAAGAGAGCAAAAAAGATTTAAAAAAACTCGGTGAAAAAAGCATTTTTGTTAAAAAATAAAATAAACCGAAATTAAAGAAAAATTTTGTTCATAATACAAAATTTTAAAAACGTAATCAAAAATGTTTTTTAATGAAAATTCGTACGATTAACACCATTTTTTTCAACTTTTTAATTTTGACTTAAGATGTTTTGTCGAAATGCCATAGAATTTATCAAGGCGAATTCAACAAGGTAAACTCTTTAGAACATCTGTTCGTCAGCTGTATTATCCGAGTTGTCAATAAATTGTATTTTTTAATTATTTTTGTTTTTCATTTAAAAAAAATTGTGATTGTGTTAATTTGTGAAATTTTATGACAAAAAAATTTGTTGTGGCTTAATTCTAGTTAACCAACGCAGTTCCAAGTAAAAAACAAAGGGGAATAGAAAATAAAAAAATAGCAAGAAAAAATAAAATGGCACAATGGTCATAGATCTCTTAAGTCTTCATATAAATTTGCGGTTTCCCACTACATATCTGAACGTATATAGCTAATATTGGTATAATTTAAGAGCTTTTATTTAAAAATTCTTAATCCATAAAGGAGCGGCGATGAGTTTGCGAAAATATTTTAGTAAGCATATCAATTGCTATGCGAAGAACCTTTATTTTGCAAAGTCGGTGTTTGGTATAGCATAGATGAGAAAATCCTTGCGCCCAACCGAAGGCCGGCTATGTGGAGAAGGTTTATTAAGCGAAGCTGGGGTTTATTTGATTAAATTTTTGATTCCTAGTGCACTTCCGTGACGTTTTGATATAAATTTTTGTAAAAACTGTATTAGGAGGTAAAGAGTTAAAAAGTTTACAATAATAAAATAAAACATTTTCAGAAAGATCTGTTAAAAAGCTTTCAAAAGACACTAATAATAGCCACATACGTTTACAAAAGAAGTGGAAAATCGCAAATTCATATGAAAACTTCAGAAGTCTATTACTCTGAAACTATGCGTTTTGTAGAATTTTACCATGAAATTTGTTCTTCTTATTTTTCAATTTTCTATTCCTCTGTGTCCTTTTTTGTTGGAGCTGCGTTGGTAAGCTACATTTGTATCTAATTTTTATGCATATGCTGGGTCCTTGAGCAATTTTTAGTCTATTTAGCCATGTCCGACTGTTCAAAACACTCTCACTTTCGAAAAAACTCAAAATAAAAGAACAATATTGGTGTAAAATTCTTTCCACTTTTCCTAAGCATTTCTGAATTGAACTGCAACACAATTGGTTTAGTTGGAAACGAGTCAAAAAACCCAATGTGAAACATCGTGCCTTAAAAATTTATACACACTTTGATTAAAAAAAACTAATATAAATGCATGGCAGAATGCACCCTTAACATTAAATCTTCAAAAACACAGAATACATTAAATTTGGTTTAGATCGGTTCATAAACACACAACTTTAAATATAAAAAAATCAATAAAAAATTTTATTGTTTACTTTTTATTCACACTTTTTGTAAACAACTATTTTGACAACTCGGATATGTTACACTAACAAAATGCCTGTTATTTTTGTAAGAGTTGTAATTGTTGTTTACCTTGTTGAATTCGCCTTAGAATTGATTAATCAAAACTTAATTAAACGAAAATTTCTTTAAATAAAATTTAAGCAAAAACTGAAAATAAAAAAAATAAATATTTTTATTATTATTCTATTTTTGATTAAAACGCAATTTTTTGGAAAATTCACAAATAAAAAAAGGAACTGGGCGATTCTATTCTGACGGGTGCAACATTTAGACGCTTTAAACGTAATTTACTAATAGAAAGAAACATATTTGCAATTAAGTCATTTCTAGAAGGGGTAACATTTTTTTTATATACTATTGTTATCTATTTACAAGAATTTATATGAAACGATCAAATAGCCACGAGAGACCTTTAAAGAGCAACCAAATCGGCCCACTTTCATAAGATCATACCACAAAAACACAAAACTCTGTTAATTTTTAAACTTTTATTGTATTATTCTTTTTTATTGTGAAAGATGAGAGATATCAGACGATGATTACCAAATCAAACATCGTAGAGAAATATAATCCAATAATAAGAAATTTTCTCTTTAAGCCATGACGGGTGCAACATGCAATGAATTTTCTGTTCGCGCCAAATCTATGAATCTTAATGATTCGAAGTGCCGAACAACTTTATATTTAAGCTTACGTCTAAAAAAATTATATTATTATAAAATATAGATATTTTACTTTAAATTGGCATCAAAAAGTGTCAAATGGTGTGATTTGAAAATTGATATTAAAAGTTGTCTAGAATAGAATCGCCCAACTGATTAAAATAAAAATAAAAAATTTATAAAAAAAAAAATACTGGCCAAGGCGGGGGTAAATTAATTTAGTTTCGGCCTATAGCTGCAATTTACATACAATATCTTTTTTGCTATTCATTCGTGGTATTCTGTTGTGGCTTTTAATAGTAACTGCGAAAATATCATCTCGATTACAATCTATGGCACGTGGGAAACATTGGTAAGCAATTGTACAAATCGCTCAGTTCCCTGAATATGTGCCGGCTCAGACAAATTGCTATCGTCCATTTCCAATTTAAAAATTTTATTAGCTATAAAATCAGAAATTTCTGAAATACAATTGGAGACTTTCAGAAGTTACAATGAAATATAGTTAGAAAATTCTGAAATACAATTGGAAATGGTGTAGTAAGAAACATAGGCAATAATTATATAATTCGCAACGTTACGCCAAAGAATTACATTGAAAGCAAAACCAAATTCATAAATATTTTGTAATTTTGTTGTTGCTTTCTACAGAAATTCTTTTTGCGTATTAAAATTTCAAACGCCTCATTACTTGTGGCGTTGAAAATTTGAAAATGGTACATGAATTTTTGTAGAAAGCAACAACAAAATTACAAAATATTTATGAATTTGTTTTGCTTTCAATGCTTTGGCGTTGCGTTTAACATAATAAGGGCCATAATTTAAAAACAAAAAATAATTAAAAAATAAATTTTTTTTTTACAAGCTTGACTATCAACATTTTGACAAAAATGTCCTAACCAATTATTTATGTACAGAATTTTCTAAAAATGAGCACAGATATATAAAGCTGAGAAAATTTTCTTTTAAACAAGCCCTCTTTCAACGATACAGGCCAACTATTCACCAATTGCAATAAATATTTCCAAAAAAGTATTATTTTTTTCAGATTTTCGTAGCACCAAACTTTCAAGTCAAAAACCGGAAGCTCGATTTTGATTTTCGAACCATGGTTTCTTTAGGAAAAGTTCTTAGAATTTTGCGTAGATTACGATTTTGCTATACGCTTTGTTACTTTTTTTGGGCCCGAACAAATTGACCCACTCTAATGTACATATATATTAAAAAAAGCAAGAGCTTTCAAGTTCTTTTTAATACACTCTTAATCCATTTTATATTATTTTCTTATAGAATTCTGTTTAATAGAGAAATATTTGTCATAAAATTGTTTTACTACAAAAATCATATTAAAAAAAACAACTTTTAAATTCTTGCGTTTTCGATTTCCAGAACACCTCTGATTAATAGTTAAATATATTTACCTTTAAGAAATTGTTTTTAACATTGGAAATCAATTTATTGACATTTTCAAAGTTTTTTCGAATGAATTCAGCTAATCAATCGGTTCCATGTGCAAAACATGTTAAATGAAGCATTTTCGGATGCATTGCCTTTAGAGAAGATATTCCACTTAGCATATTTGCAGCTGCATCCGTTACTACAAGTAACACTTTTTTATAGTTTATGCCTAAATACAGAAAATTAATAGCCCAATTCACAATCTTGTGCAAATGGTCTGCATCGTAGCATTTGCAAAATGGTATAGTAAATACTGTAGTATACTTTTGATTAGCTTGGTTCACAGAGTGTTAGCTGTCGATTTACAATCAAGTGTTGAAAAAGTCGAGTAAATATAAACTATTGGTTTTAGGCGTTGCATATTTGCAAAAGAGTAGCAAGTGCATTGCTGTATATTTTGTTGGTGTAGAGTAAAAATATACTATACCATTTTGCAAATGCTCCCAAAAGTATGCTACAGTATTTACTATACCATTTTGCAAATGCTACGATGCAAGACCATTTGCACAAGATTGTGAATTGAGCTAATATCAAATCTAAACTCGATTTCTTTTCTACTTTACCATCTGGACACAATATTTGTAACGAATCATTACAAAATGCTACAATAGATGCGCCATTTGCCGTTTCAAGTACTTGCATGTTCAATAAATAAGATTTATTGTCTTTCAATTCCTCTAAGACTCCAAAAATAAAATTTGCAACACATCTCTGTTCGCTGTCCGTAGTTTTATCTACAGAAATTAATAATAGCCCAATTCACAATCTTGTGCAAATGGTCTTGCATCGTAGCATTTGCAAAATGGTATAGTGAATACTGTAGTATACTTTTGGGATTATTGTAAATACTATAACATTTTTCAGATCGGCTTGGTTCACTGAGTGTTAGCTGTCGTTCTGCAATCAACTCGAGTAAATATAAACTATTGGTTTTAGGCGTTGCATATTTGCAAAAGAGTAGCAAGTGCATTGCTGTATATTTTGTTGGTGTAGAGTAAAAATATACTATACCATTTATCAAATGCTACGATATATAGTTATGGTTTTAACCATAATCCCAAAAGTATACTATGGTATTTACTATTCCATTTTACAAATGCTACGATGCAAGACCATTTGCACAAGATTGTGAATTGGGCTAATATATATTTGTTTTGGCTGCTTGACGCATTTTTTGTATATATTCCTTATACAATTCTGGTATGCATTTCTGGCGAATGCAAGTTTCAGACGGAACCGACATTTGAGAATATTTCTCAATGAAATTTTACTAACATTTTTTATTGGTATATTGGATTCTAACAATGCTAACAATTCTAACAAAGATCCTTTTGAAATGTTGTGGCAGTTGGAGTCACTGGATATTCCGTAATTAGTTTCTGTAGATGGTTCTCTTGCTTAGAAGACGCATATTGGTGTTTCCCACATCTTATATGTTGATCCACATTAGACTTTTTCGAACAATTAATTTTGCAGCAGCATATATTGCAAAAGAGCCAATTTTCTTCAATTTTAAAAACTCCTTCATATGTTTTTACCATTTTTAATAATAAATTTCTATTACATTTCTCTTTCGGCATTTTTTAAACTTTTTTATTTACATATTCTATTTTAACAGCCTACTATGATTTCAGATGATTGTTTTTGAAATGAAAACAGAGTTGCAAAAAGTTAGTAACCAAGGCGAATTCACTTTTATAGAGGAATTTGCCTTGGTAGTAACATACGAAGTTTTAATACAAAAATGGGAATTTTAAGCAAAAAAAATCCAAAAAAAGCAACACCGTTGTAAAAGAAGCAAAACACAGCAGGTTTTATAAAAAACAGCTAAAAAAGCATTTTAGTCTTTTCTGGTTATAACACAACTATTATATAAAATTTTTTATTGATTTTAATTACTAATAGGTAGTGGTTTAACCTGAAAAATTTACTTCATTAAATTAAGCTATAAATTGATTTTAAAAAGCCATCTTTTTAATTCTAATTTCGATCTCCTTAAAATGAGTTATCTTAATAAATGTTTCTTTAAAATTAACAAGTTTTGCAAATAAAAATTCTACTCTTATACATACATACATATTTGTCTCTATACAACGAATTGTTTCAAAAGAGCTCTGTATTGCAGACTTACAACGCTATGTACGGAGCAAATTTTAAGTAGGTGATTTCTGAAAAATAATATGAAGAAGGAAAGATTAGTACAACTAAGAGTAGTGTTGATAGCAGCTCCCATATTAAGTAAACGTAAGTGTTGAACAAAGTAGTACTTCTCCAAAGAAAGATATTATTAGAATTTAATAAAGCTGAAGAATTGACACAAAATATAGCTAAACAGTAGAGTTGTCAATTATTCGCCTTTCAACTTTGTTCGAATAACTCAAATAATTGTTTTTGTTCGTTCGATCAAACGATTAAATCTAAAAAATTATTCGATTAATCGATGAGAATAACGAATAGAAAATATTATTATTACAAAAAAATTACGTTTTTTAAATTGATACCATTCCATTCCATTCACCTACAACTATCTTTTTTATTTTTGAAATACTATGAGTATTTTACACGGGTTGTGGCTATGGCAACAATATTTTTTAACTTTTCTAGATTTTTTTTAAAGGGTGGTCCAACCATAATGCACGATGTTAATTGTGAGTCGCACTGTATTGTCAATTTTTTGACAAACTTATGGCCTGTTCGTCGATAGCGAATGAAGTCTTCGTTCGCTTAAATTACATTTAAAACAAAAACAAATTATAAAATGTTGTTTTTGTTTTGCATGTTAGTTAAGCGAACGAAGTCTTCATTCGCTATCGACGAACAGGCCATTAATTTGATATTTCTCTGTTTTAGTGTTTGACAAATTCAACCATGGAAAGGTACACAATTGAACGCCCATTTTCGTAAACGCCTTCAACAATCATAGCGCGCTGCTCAATTGTGTACCTTTCCATTTCGGGCACTTTGTAGTTTTATTGGTCAGCATAATCGACTAAATGTGTGCACAATGGGGTGAATTGTGCGTTAATTTCAGCAAACCGGGTCTGTAGGAAATAGTTGCCTTACGTACTGTTTTAAGCAGTACATGTACTGATTTTTGCAATTGTACTGTTTTATGCACAACCCCTAAAACAGTACGCAAATGTACTGTTTTTTACACTTTGTACAGTTTTTTGTACTGTTTTTTTTTGCTCAGTCTATATTTAACAGTACTGGCTTACAAAAAATATGTTGTGTTAAAAAAAAAGTTCTAAAATAATAAGAGCGTTTACGCTGTGGTCATTGTTTTCTCATAAATACACAGTAGAAATCTAAATTATAATGGGTGGCTCGTAGCAGTGGTATATTTTCATGTTGTTATGATTTTATGGCTACCTCTTCCAATAGTCTTTCCCTTTCCACACCTGAGAAATACAAAAATAAAATCTAAATTTTTTTTAAGTACTAAAAAAATACTTATTCCAACACAAGTATCGTTAATTTTTCGAATCACGTGAAATTGAAAACAAACAAATTTGGAAAATTCTCCGTGTTCAAAATTTATAAAAATATCTTATACCTTTGAGGACCACTTTTCTTTACCTAAACTACTGAAATAAGAAAAAGATAAGTTAATTTTTACAACATTTTTATTGAATATATTCATCGTTTTCAATTTCACTTGATTTTAAATATTTTCAGATTTTGTGAAATAAAAATTAACCAAACTATTTTTTTTTGGATTTTATAGATAAATGGCCAATTTCACCAATTTCAGGTTTAATTAACTTTCATTATAAAAGTCAAAAAACCTATTTTTTTAGTAATAGCTAATTATAGCTGAACTTGGTAAAATTAGCCGTAAATAATTTGAAAATTATTTAAAATTGGAAAATTTATTTAGGAAACAAACATTTTCTCAAATTCTAAATGATTTGTGCAACTATGTGTGTAGTGAAAATTGCTTTAAATACGAATATGTTTAAAAAAAATTGTACTTACACAATCAATGAGTTAATTATTTTGAGCTAAGTAAGGATTTTCTCCTTTCTTATATGGCTTACAGCAATGTTATCGTTTTCCTGGCCATATGCTTCGTTTGTGGTGTTTGCTTTTTAAACGCAAATGGAGTAATTTCATATATTTATGAAACGTTACACATTTTAAGTGTATTTCTTTATATAATTGTTGTTGCATATTCAATCAAAAGTTTAAAATATTTACCCCAATTTCACCAAGTTCAGTTAAAACTAACTATTACTTTAACTTCCAGCTAACAATACATTTTGACAGCTTGAACTGATAGTTAATTATAGCTGAACTTTGTGAAATTGGGGGTTACTAATTAAAACAAATTGTTAAGTTTTCGTCAAAAAAATGTACTGTTTTTTTCTTGATTGTACTGTTTTTTTGTATTTAATGTACTGTTTTTCCGAATTTAAAATCTGGCTACCCTAGTAGGAAATGTGAAAAGAGCTATTCAAGATCGCGCAGCTCGTTGATGGGCTGGTGGCGTCATCGGGCCGCATTTCTTCGACAATGTTGTTCGATATCACGGCATGATAATGGACTTCTTGTAGCCAGAAATTGAGGATATGAACATGGAAGATGTGTATGTGGTTCCAACTCTTTTGCGCTCTTTTGGATCTTTTGCGCGACAAGTTCAATGGTCGTGTTAAAAGAAAAATTGTACGTCAATAAGCCAAGAACAATTCTAAGAGCTAAAGGATAAGATAATTCAGCACATTAACGATATAGAACCTTAATTTCGTCTCAGAATCATTGAAAATATGGGCCATCGGAAAGAGGTATGCCACTATAGACGTGGCGAGCATTTGGCCGATATTTTGTTTCAAACATAGTTGTCATAAATCTTTCTATAACAATAAAAAATATTCTCTGA
Organism: Pollenia angustigena; assembly: GCA_930367215.1. Lineage (NCBI taxonomy): Eukaryota > Metazoa > Arthropoda > Insecta > Diptera > Polleniidae > Pollenia > Pollenia angustigena. The sequence continues at coordinate 140,300,667 of OV884056.1, read as the reverse complement.
AAACTTCATGTTTTATTAACAATTAATATCGTGCGTTTTGGTTGGAGCCCCCTTTATAAAATCATTAAAAACGTATCAAAATAAATCAAGTTCTATTTATTTTTAATCAAGAAAAATTGTTGGATTAATCGACATTAATTAATCGATTTAAAAATCGCCATTTTAAAATTAATATAATAATTCTCGATTATTCTTAATCGGCTGATAACTCTACTAAACAGTCTATATTCCACTACTGAATAAAAAATTAAAAAAGGCAATTATTCTAAAAATGAAGAATAACTGTCTTTTTGGGGATATTGATGAAGGACCACTTGGAAGAATGCAATCCTTTAAAAAAAACTGATTATATTAAATAAACTAATAAAAACTATTTCTTTAGTATAACATATAAATTTTTTATATAACGTAGAAATGTTCTGGTCCCAATCAGATTTATTATACTCATAAGGTATTCTGTCATAAAAATAATGGCAGCCTGATGGAAACAAAAATCTAAGGACCTGTTTGGCAGTAAATGAGGTAGGATTTTTTCCAACTGTCCTGCACGCAGAGAAAAAATATGGTTGAAGTATGGTTAAAAAAAATATTATAGTCCCTGTAATGGCAACAAACAAACTTTTGTAGTTTTTAACAAAAAAAAAAAATTTACCATATTATGGTTAATTAATAACGTATTATCGTTAATTTTGAATAAATATAGTTAGTTTAGAACATTCTAATGGTTAAAATTAACCAAAATATGGTTAATTTTCGCCATATTATGGTTGATTTCGGGAAAAATTTGTTGATTTCAACCATACTATGGTCATAATTAAACATACTATGGTAACCTGCAAACATAAACATTGTTTAAATCCAACCAAAGCATGTTGCTCTTAGAATATGGTAACTTCCAACCATATTTTTTTCTAAGTGTAAAGTTATTTGAAAAACACTAAAAAAGTCTTGTTTTGCCACAATTTACATATAAATTACCTACATATAAGCAAATGCGACAGTTAGTATAGTTGAGTTGCAAGAAGATGTGTTTTATTGTCGTATTAATGATACTTTATTGTAGTTTTCGAAAATTCAATGTAGTGTTTTCAAAAAAAAACGTTCCGTTGTTGTTGGTACAGAAATCAAAATTTTTTCACAAGGAAAAAATACATGTCTTTAGTTTCCGCAGGTAAATACCTACATAGTAATTTGTTTTCAATAGTTTTTGCCTTTATGTCTTTTAAACGAACAAATTACCTTTTAGAGGCATCAAAGAATATATTTTAAAAAGCAAAAAATATAAAAAAAGCATTTTAGTTCACCAGCCAAAAAAAAAATTTTACAAAAACACAACACACACCGAATATCGTGTTGCCCACCACAGAACTGCAAAATCACAATTTTTCTTGATTTATTCATGCGCTCAAATTTTCAAGCACTTTGCTTGCAAAACAAAGTTTAACGTTGGTAATTTTTACATCGTTTCGTACACATTTGATTTTTGCATGTACATATTCGTTTTTTATTGAAAGTGCTTTATTTGCATTATTGTTGCGCACGCAATATAACACAAATGTGTAAATTCAAAAGGAACACATTCTTATACTTTTGCATTCAAGTAGTCATTGTCCACTCGATGAGACGATTTGTTAACATTAACAACAATGAACCACTCGATGAGACGCTTTGTTAAAATTAACAACAATAAAAACAAGAATACATTGTACCTTCATACAGAACAACTGTACTTTTGAAGATGATGAAAAAAATTCAGTCTGTTGCTATGGAAATTGTTTGAACCTACATATGTGCGTTTAGTTTCATTTCAATTTTGTTATCTTGTGCTACATAGTTACTGCTGATTGTCTTCATGACTCATGAATCATGAGTAATTATTGCTTGATTTCTGGCTTTTTTGTTTGTATATTTTTTTTCTTTACCAAAACAATCATTGTCGCACCGAACAAAAAAACATCTTTATTAAAAAACGAAGCTAACGATGGTATAAACAGGGTTGTTAGACTTTTTTCTTAAAAAATCGTCAACATTTTTAACAAAATTCGTCAAAATCGTCACGAACATTTTAAAAAATCGTCAAAAATTCGTCAACATATTTAAATTTTACAAATCAAAAGTAAATTTAATTTTTTATTTAAAAATGGCATTTTTTATTGTACAAAAAAGGAGTTCAACAGCTTTTTTTCAAACAAAACAATTAAAAATAAATATTGAATTACAATATATAAGTATTTGAAATATATGTATACACCACAGCTGTAAGATCTAAATTCAAATAACTTTTCAAATAAAACTATAATTTGCTCATATTTAATATTAAATAAGTTTAATTTTAAGAAACTTTTTATAATTATTTTTATGTGTATTTAAATACCCCAAAATTGGTAGAAAATAAAATTATTCAAACAAAAAATTCTTTTCATTTCTTTTAAATTTTTCTTAAAAAAATGCGAAAGCAATATGGTAAAATAATGCGATAAAAATAACAGTTTTATTTTTAAAAATCAAATATTAAAAGTTAGAGGACAAATTGTAAGTAATTTACAATAAACAGCTATGAACATACTGCATACATATCGTCGTGCGGGAGTTTATGTGCTCTATCCGCCATTTTACACATTTCGAGTTAATTATGCCACTTTAGGTTTTCGACCCCAAATTTTTCAAATATGTAATCCGTTTTCGGCTATCTCATCTAGTTTCTGAGATAAATAGTGTCTGTTTTGTTATATATCCTTCAAACCTGAATTATGTTAAAACTTCAAGATCGATTTTCTCAAAATACACTTTTGGCATATAGAGCACATAAACTCCCGCACGACGATATACTATTAGATAATATGAATAATTATGTTTAATCATCATAGTTTAAGACTAACCCTAATCATACAAGTTATCTGATCGGTGTTTATTTAACCCATTAAGGACGGATGGGTATTTAAATACCCAAAAACAGAGCCTTCGTAGAAAAATTCTGGCCAACTTCAGGTAAGAGGTATCGGAAATTGGTTTTTACAGATAGATAAAGAAAGGATAAGACTACTTAAACAAATTTTTGAAATTAAATTTTGCCCCCTTTAATTGGGTAAGTTAGCGGCTTACAAGTTAGCAATTTTTAATATTTGAAAAAAGTGAACGACAACGGCTCTGGAAAATTGGGAGAGTGGAAAATCGGAAAACCCTCTTGGTGACTTACAGCCTTAGGTGTGCTCTGCTTTAGAAAAAAATATTAGCTAAAGTGGGCCAATAACGTTGACCACAGGTTTGATTCAATGAGATGGGTATTTAAATACCCACTTCGCTGTCAGAGGGTTGAAAACACATAGTTTTTTTTAAGTTTTGGCAAGTAAAAATGCGATGTTTTATGTAAAATGAACTATTTATTAGTAAAAAATAAAGAAATTTATATCACAACTGTGGTCGATTATTGAGATAATTTTATATTTTTTGGGACACCAGCATGAAAATGTGCAAAACAAGCCTTTGGGTGTAACTAAAACTTGCATTTTGTACAACCAAACTCAGTTTTGCTTCACATTGTCCAAAACGGCCAAGCTGAATAATATGGCTTATCATATGGTAAAAGCTCTCCATGCGCTTCAACAACGCTCACATGAAATAAAATTGACTCATGATTGGAGATCCTTCAGGTTTTCTTAGCATGCAGTGTAAATTCCTGGCATACACCATAGCAGCATCCAAAGCATTAGTAAGAAGGCCTCGGCTCTTTCGTATAAAATATAAAACATTCCACATTCCCTTCTATGACAACAGAGAAGAGAAGGAGTAACATTTTTTGTTATGTTATTCGCACAAGCAAAAGCAAAATAATTTTTTTGATCCCGTTACCATTCTTATGTAACTGCAAAAGAACCGAGAGCAATGACAACATGTGTAAAAAGATATGAGAGTGGAATAAAGCGAGCAAGCCTTGTAAAGGGCCAATGTTGAATGTGAACCTCACCTTATTATGACTTATTATTAATATGGGCGTTCAAATCAAAATGCACATCGTGCACTTCGTGATTCAGTGATGAGGCACATTTTCACCTCAGTGGATTCGGCAATAAGCAGAGCTGTCGCATTTGGGCGAATGATAATACAAGAATAATTGTCGAAAAACCAATGCGATCACAAGAGTGACTGTTTGGTGCGGCTTATGGGCTGGCGGCATCATCGGGCCGTATTTTTTCCAAAATGAGGCCGGTCTGGCAGTTACTGTGAATGGTGTTCGCTATCGTGAGATGATAACGAAATTTGTATGGCCCGAATTGGAAGATATGGATGTTGACGATATGTGCTTTCAGCAGGACGGTGCCACACAGCTAACGAAACAATGGCTCTTTTGGTGGCGATGTCAATTGGCCGCCAATATCATTTGATTTGACACCGTTGGTCTTCTTTTTTGGGGTTATTTGACAGAAAAGGTGTACGTCGATAAGCAAGCAACAATTCAAGATGGATGAGATAATTCGGCCCATTAACGGCATAGAATCTTAATTATGCCTCAGCGTCATCGAACATTTAGACCATCGGATGGAGGTGTAGCGCCGAGGTCGCGGCGGCCATTTGGCCGATATTTTGTTCCATACATGATTGAACCATACTTATATTTTCATAATAAAAATAAATGACAATATCTTCCTAAATAATTGGTGTTTTATTCAAAATCAACATCGGCTCTTAAAATTTAACCATCCTTTTCATTCAAAAGATGGAATACAAAGGCCCTCTAGAAGGCATCCGTACTTTCCTCTTTTCCCGCTGGGACAGATTCAACGTACATAGTGAAATAAGCACACAACACACACATCAATGCATGCAATAAATGAATTTTTTAAATTTTTGGTTTTCAAAAAATCTTGTGTTTTAGAACTCTTTAAGAGCGAAGTGGGTAGAAAAATACCCATGGTCTAGGGGCCAAGGTTTGACAGGTAAAAATAAAAAAAAAACGCAATGTCAATATAAATGCCCATAATATCAAATGTGTAAAATTTCATCAAAATCGTACCACGAAATCGGGGTTCAGTCTTTAATGGGTTAATAAAGTTTTTGTAATATTTGTACTGAAACAATCTGAAGAATTCATTTTCAAATAATCCTTTGTAAACAAAATTCCTTCAATTGTTTTTGTTTCCTAACCATTTCTGATTTTAGTTTTATTTAAATTTATTTGACTGAAAATTCGTTCAACGTTAGCTGACGAATTTGGTAAAACCATTAAGTCATTAATAAAATTACATATGTAAGTTAGGGAATGCATTGTTGTTATTTAACAGCTTTATGGACTTGATTTTTATACCCCCCACCACAATTAGTTGTGAAGAGGGTATATTCAGTTTGTCATTCCGTGTGAAACTTTTTTACTAATCATCTCAGACCCTATAAAGTATATATATTCTGGGTCCTTGAGTAATTTTAAGTCGATTTAGCCATGTCCGTCTGTCTGTCCGTCTGTCCGTCTGTTGAAAACACGCTCACTTTCGAAAAACTCAAAAGAAATCAACAAACTTGGTGTCAAATTGCTTGTAGTTATCCTAAGCAGTTTGGGATTGAAATTCAGCAAAATCGGTTCAATAGGATCTGAGCTATGAATCAAAATGTGGAACCACCACCTAAAAAAAATTGATAATTTTGTTACAAAAACTAACATAAATGGTGGAAAAATGCACAGAATGATATAAGATTTCGCAACAATTCGTTTTATTCAACTGAAAATCATGCTGTGAAATTTCGTGAAGATCCGTCAATAATTTACCCTAGGCCCCATATAAGCCCTACTCCCGGAAAACAGTATATTAAGCCTAAAACCCTAACTAACAATGCTATCATCACAAATTTTGGTAAAAGTCACAGTTACATAGGACTAGAAATTAAACTGTTAAGTTTCGTGAAGATCGGTCCATAATTTACCATAGGCCCCATATAAAACCTACTTCCGGAAAACAACTTAGTACGCCTAAAAACGTAAAAAATAATGCTATCATAACAAAAGTTGGTACATCAAAGTTTTATTGGGCAAGAACTAAAATTGTGTAATTTCGTGAAGATCGGTCCAAACTTACCCTGGGCCCCATATAAACCTTACTCCCGGAAAACAGTTTAGTACGCCTAAATCCGTAAAAAATAATGCTATCATAACAAAATTTGGTACATCAAAGTCTTATAGGACAAGAAATAAAACTGTGTAATTTCGTGAAGATCGGTCCATAATTTACCCTGGTCCCCATATAAACCCTTCTCCCGGAAAACAGTTTAGTACGCCTAAATCCGTAAAAAATAATGCTATCATAACAAAATTTGGTACATCAAAGTTTTATAGAACTGGGAAAAAGACTGTGAAATTTCGTGAAGATCGATCCATAATTTACCCTAGGCCCCATATAAACCCTACTACCGGAAAACAGTTTAGTCGCCTAAATCCATAATTAATAACAAATCGTCACAGTTTAAGATAATAATAACATCATACAGATATTACTCTTTAAACATTCGAACTGTCGGTGGAGGGTATCAAATATTCGGCACAGCCGAATATAGCACTCTAACTTGTTTTTTTTCAAAAGATATTGATATCGAAATCTTTTTCGTCAAAATTTTTAAATCTTATCTCTCTAATTTCATTTTCTATTGACTGATATCTCTCTTTAGATACCAAATTAGGAAAACTTTTTAGCAAAGGAAGTAAAAAAGTATTTTTGTTTCAAAAAATTGATGGAGTTATAAATTTTAAATTCTTTGTAACAGAATTTCCGAAATCAAATCTGTTTTTTTATTTGAATGCATAATTCAACATAAAATGTCACAAAATTATCAACAAATTGATTGTGAGCTTCGACATTAATTGCAAATTGGGAAATTTTTCTTTAACGTAAACTCCAAGGTAAACTTCTTCCCTTGTAAAAAAATTTTGGGTATCAACTAAATTAATTTCATTAAACGGATTATGATTTAAAAAATTTGTTAAGACAGTTTTAAAAAGTTTTGACATATCACTGTGGATTTTATGAATTTGAACACCTGCACTTTGAAAGTCTTACTTATATTATTTATAACGTTAAGAATGTATTTTAAAAAACAAAAATATAATTAATTTTTATCATTTAAATTATCTAATATTACTTTTGCAGTATCGATGGCATCGATATAAGCAGCGAAAGCAAAATAAATATTAAGCGGTTCATATAATTGTAGAATTCGAATTACTAATGCTTCTAATGAAATCCACCTGTACCTCGTTTCTGTATGTCTCGCTTCGTAAAATTTTCCGCATGAAACGTGTGAATTGCAACAAAAATAGTGTGAAATGAAACAAAAAATGGTTTTTCTCACGCAAGTGTTTCTGTATCTTTTCTTGGCGAGAATTATCTGCCATTTAAATAATTTTCCAGCAATTATTGGAAGGATGCGAGAAAAAGTGTTTCTATAACAATGTTTTGCGAAAAGTTTCTTTCAAGAACTGTCAAAATAAGTCGCATTTGAAATTGGTGGCGAGAAAAACAAAATGTAGATATTTTGAATTTAAAATATGTTTATATACTATTTTTTTAAAAAAAATAAAAAAAAAATAGAAGGAATATAAATGATGAATGCATAATTTATATGATGAAAATAAACAAAAAACCATTGTTATATTTTGTTATTTGAAATTTTTTTTAGCCTTTTCTTGTTTTGGTTTTAATCAGTGCTGCCAGATAAATTTGTGTCAAAATCGTCAATTTTCTGAGAAAAAAATATAAAAGATCCTCCATTTTTGTTTTAAAAATCGTGTAATTTAAAATAAATTTTAAACAAATTTGTTTCGACTTTTATTAAAACATAATCAAACAAAAGCAAAGTTAAAGTTCATGGGTATTTAATTTTAAAGATATTTTTTTTACTAATAAACAAACATATTAAAATATTTAAAACTATCTTATTTCGAAGACTAAGGGGCAACGCCAACAATTTCATTGAAAGCAAAAAAAAATAAATCAAAAGTATTTTATAAATTTGTTGTTACTTTCTACAGAAATTCATTTTGTTTTTTCAATTTTCAACGCCACAAAATATGAAGTGTTTGAAATTTAAAAATTCAATATGAATTTCTATAGAAAGTAACAACAAAATTATAAAATATTTTTGATTTTGTTTTGGCTTTCGTCACTTTTTTAGAAAAAATCATTAAATCGTCACTTTGCTAATTTCGGAACAAAAAGTTGTCAAAATGACAATAACTCGTCAAATCTGGCAGCCCTGTTTTTATTATATTTATTTCTTTTGTTGAAGTTTCGCTTTTATTTGACTGGAAATATTCCAGTATAAACAGAATTTGTTGTGTCTGTTTTCGCATTCAAATACAGAAACACTTTTATCTCATAAATCGAGAAACGATGGAATTTTTTGTTTCACACTTCGTGTGAGAAATTTTACGATGCGAGAAATACAGAAACGAGGTACTGGTTTGTGATGGGTGTAGAATTTTTTTTGGTTCAATTTCCAATCAGTTTTGTATTTCGAAAAATTAATGGTTACGTTTTAGACTGTTCCCAATATAATTGTAGATATTTCTAGTAAGTGTTTCTAAACATGAAGGAAGTTTTAAGCACGCATATGCTGAACAAAGTGCAAGAGAATGGCAAATACATTTTAAAACTACCAAATTTGGAATGTCATCTTTGAACAGTTTTGCTACAGATAGATTCTTACCGGTCATATTATTTGCCCCATCGGCCGCAAATCCTATCATGTTGCTTTTAAAATTAATATTGTGTTCTTCAAAATAATTGGTTATTGCATTATATAGGGATTTGGCATCACAGTCTGTGACTTTAATAAGTCCAAAAAACAAGTCCTTTACATCAGAATCGATACATACTCTGGCTACTATGCATAGATGTTTTAAGTTACTGACATCTGTACATTCATCAATACAAATAGAAAATTTATTTTTTCGTAGGTTATCGCAAACAATATCAAATTGTTCTACGCCAACTACATTTATTATAATCTTTGTTGATTTAAGTCTTCCTAAATTAATATTTTGTGCAACAGATGAATCAAAACAACATCTTTTTATTAAATTTGATAAATGGTCTACGGATAAAAAAGCAATGTTGTGCTCTGCCAAAATTAAGAAATTCTGATTTCAGCTTCTTTGGATTTAACTTTAGTATCAGTAAAAACAGAAGAAATTGTCGGCTGACTCGGACCTTTCAGATTTTCCAAATGTTTCTTAGATTTTTCGTGCTTTAATAAATCCGTTCTGCCTGATGCAACTTTAAGAACACTGAGACAAACTTTGCAATTAACATGAGAATTCTTAGCCTCCATCCAATTAAATTCTTTAAACCACACTTCTCTAATTTTTCTTTTCTTTTTTTGTAGCCAAATTAAACTAATTTCTATTTTTGTCCACTACAAAACAGAAAAAGTGTTGCTAATAAAAAAATGTTTAAAGAATGAGTGCTTAAATTTTTTTTTTTTTTTTTTTTTTTGTTTAACAGAAAAGAACCGGCTTGATACAAGAATATTAACTCGGCTCAATACCAAATTGATATTTATATAATTTTTAAGTATTCTTGAAAGAAGTTCTATAGGAACATGTTTTTCACGCCAACGCTCATAGTTAAGCAGTTATAGATCGTAAAAGTTCAAATTTCCTTCTATTTTTTATTAATTTTTAATGTTCGAAACAAGAAATTCATAAGAAAAACTGTTAAATATATTTGATTTTCTATTTTTATTAAAAGTTGCAAAATACTTTATCCATATATATTTAGGTAAAAAATTAATCTATAGAATTTGGGAATCAGTGGAAAATGCTTCAAAATGTGTTTTACATGGCGTTTAAAGCATACCGATTTACCAATTAGGAGGTAATATTATACAGTAGTTTTGACTTATCTGCCTTTTGTTTACGTGCACTTTGACTTAACTGCCCAAAATACATATTTTCTGGAATTATTCTTTAAAATCCTTCTTTACGTGCATTTTGTATACCTGCACATTTTTTTTATATTTGGGCAGCTTTAAAATACATATTTTCATACAAAACATCAAAGTTAGCTGCACTCATAAACATATATGGTGACCACTTTTTCACATAAATATCCAATTTAAGCTGTTTATAAAAATATAAATCGCAATTATTTTGTTTTTTTCCATAAATTTTTATGTTCTTCGTGAATTCTCATTGTTTTTGTTAATATTTCTTTTATATTAAATAAACATACATTCATGTATAAAATGGTCTGTTATTATCCAGCTAGCATAGACTGTTTGTTAGACGACGCTCGTTTTTAAATCTTGGAAGGAATCTTTTGGAACTCTCTGTAAGACTCGTATAACAATTACTGAGCTACATAAATAAGACCGTGTTTGAAGTATGAAAATGCTATTGCCAAAGGATCTGTAAAATCGGAATTTCCGACAGGATGGTGTTGATTTCACGACCTTAAGGTTTGGTTTATAGAAATTGTATGAAAATTAGAAGTTTTGGCATGAAAAATACGCTTGATGCCCTTATTTAGGTAGCTCAGTCATACGTCTGAGTATTTCACGAGTTGTAAAATAATTCCTGCATGAGTCTAATACCCCTGACAGACATAGGATTTCTATACTATACTAGCATGGTATACTACATGTGTGTCAACCTAAACTACAATAAAACCATGCAACAAAGTGGTATATTTCTGTTTTATATACAACGAAAATGTACGTAGTATAAATGTGGTATCTTATTTAAAGTAAACGTACTACAAGTCTGCCAATATAATATAGAATATAAAACCGTAGTATACATACCATGGTATGTAAACTATTTGTCTGTAAGGGGTATTTTACGACTCGTTAGATAACCTCTTCATACATCATAAACAATTCCCTTCACAATTAATTTAAGCATTTTTCGCTGCGTTATGGAAGAATATCTCATAGGAATCAGCTCGTGTAACAGTTTCTTCCGTGCGAGGAATTGTCTTCAATTAAAAAATGAGCTCGACGATAAAAAACACTCCTTGTGAGATTCCCAGTAGACTCCTAGATGATTGAAAATGCTAGCTGGGATGAAATGAAATTTTAATAAAATATAAATTGATGTATTAAAAAATAATTTTTTTAATCTACTTTTAAATCAAACACTTTACTTTAGCTGCACTTTTGTGCAGGTAACCACAATTGTTTACCTGCACATTAAGGCAGGTAAATGCATTTAAGATAACTGCATTTTTGATTTACCTGCACAAAAAATCGTGCAAAGGAGATTGTGTGTAGTCGAAACTACTGTATGTTCATACTCCGTGGCTGCAATATTTTTTTTTACAAAATTGGCTTTATCTCTAAATTATGTCGATATTTATTTATTTAACCCTAGATATTTGCTTAATAAATTTTTTCTTTATTACGGGGTTTCGGCCTTGCGAAACACTTAATTAATTATGTGCATATTACGATAATTAAATATGTAACAAGTACATAAACTATTACTACATATATATATATATATATATATATATATATATTTGCACAGAGTGTATTTCGGGCACGTGAAATTTTTTCACTTTTTTTAACGGAATCTACAAAATTTTTGAAAATCGGGCATATAGATTCAAATATTTTGCCCTTATTCTTAGAAAAATCGGAGGAAAATCGTTTTTAGCATAAAGCGTATTTTTAGGGTACATTGCTCTACATTGTGTACATTTAAAGGACGAGTGCCGAATCTGTACACTATGCATATGAAAATTTTTGTTGCCACATATTTCATAAAAAACTGCGTTTTTTATTCCGCCATCATGTTTTTCATTATTGAAAAACAGTGCTACCGCTGTGATTATTGGAAAACAATGTTACCGTTGTGATACTAAAGTATCGATTTTTGTTTTTTTGTTAATATCTTAATATGTTAATTTGTTTATTGGTTTTTTTGTTTATTTGTTGATTTGTTTATTTATTTGTTTGTTTGCCTATTTGTTTTTTGGTTTATTTGTTAATTTGTTTGTTTGTTTATTTGTTAATTTGTTAATTTGTTTATTTATTTTTTTGTTTATTTGTTAATTTGTTTGTTTATTTATTTGTTAATTTCTTTATTTGGGTATTTGTTTATTTGTTAATTTGTTTATTTGTTTGTTTGTTTATTTGTTAATTTCTTTATTTGGGTATTTGTTTATTTGTTAATTTGTTTATTTGTTAATTTGTTTATTTGTTAATTTGTTTATTTGGGTATTTGTTTATTTGTTTATTTAGTTATTTGTTAATTTGTTTATTTTTTTATTTGCTAATTTGTTAATTTGTTATTTTTTTATTTGTTAATTTGTTAATTTGTTATTTTTTTTATTTGCTTTTTTGTTTATTTGTTAGTTTGTTTGTTTGTTAATTTGTTTATTTGTAAATTTGTAAATTTGTTTATTTGTTTATTTTTTAATTTGTTTATTCGTTTATTTGTTTATTTGTTAATTTGCTTATTTGTTAATTTGTTTATTCGTTTATTCATTTGTTCGTTTATTTGTTAATTGGTTAATTTGTTTATTTATTAATTTGTTTATTAGTTTGTTCGTTTATATGTTAATTGGTTAATTTGTTAATTTGTTTATTTGTTTGTTTGTTTATATGTTTTTTTGTTTATTGGTTTATTTGTTAATTTGTTTATTTGTTTATTTGTGTATTTGTTAATTTGTTTATTTGGGTATTTGTTTATTTGTTTATTTGTTAATTTGTTTATTTTTAAATTTGTTAATTTGTTTATTTGGGTATTTGTTTATTAAGTAATTTGTTAATTTGCTTATTTGTTTATTTTTTTATTTGTTAATTTGTTTGTTCGTTTATTTGTTAATTTGTTAATTTGTTTGTTTGTTAATTTGTTTATTCGTTTGTTCGTTTATTTGTTAATTTGCTTTTTTGTTTATTTGTTTATTTGTTAATTTTTTAAATTGTTAATTTGTTTATTTGTTAATTTGTTTATTTTCTTATTTTTTAATTTGTTTATTCGTTTGTTCGTGTGTTTGTTAATTGGTTTATTTGTTGATTTGTTAATTTGTTAATTTGCTTATTTGTTTATTTGTTTATTTGCTTAGTTATTTATCTGTTTATTTGTTTTTTTGTTAGTTTGTTTATTTGTTTATTTGCTTGTTTGTTTTTTTGTATCGATTTTTGTTTTTTTGTTAATATCTTAATATGTTAATTTGTTTATTGGTTTTTTTGTTTATTTGTTGATTTGTTTATTTATTTGTTTGTTTGCCTATTTGTTTTTTGGTTTATTTGTTAATTTGTTTGTTTGTTTATTTGTTAATTTGTTAATTTGTTTATTTGTTTTTTTGTTTATTTGTTAATTTGTTTGTTTATTTCTTTGTTAATTTCTTTATTTGGGTATTTGTTTATTTGTTAATTTGTTTATTTGTTTGTTTATTTGTTAATTTCTTTATTTGGGTATTTGTTTATTTGTTTATTTGTTTATTTGCTTATTTGTTTATTTGCTTATTTGCTTATTTGTTTGTTTGCAACATATGTTTTTCATAAATTTCACGAATTTCCGATAAAAAATACAACTGAAAAATGTGAAAAAATGCATTTTCTAGGAATGATATATGAGGAATTATGCATTAGAGACTATTTTTTCTGAAGATTACCGTGTGGCAGCTACAGACCAAAAATGGTGCAAAAAAATATATAAAAATTAAAATTTTTCTACATTTTAGCATTTTTGAGGCATTAGATGCAATTTTTCGGATTATTTTGTTCTACTTTTTTCTCCTTATATTCTGTAGGCTACAATTGTAGCAAAAATAGTTTCTAGCCGAGATTTTGACATGAGAAAAAAAACGCAAAAACTAGCAAAACGCAAAAGGGTTTCGTTGGTTGCGATAAGTGCTTCGAGAAATTCCACACGAGAAAGAGTTTGAAGTCGATATCCTTAAATATTTGGACAATTGACCAAAAATTGTGAAATATTTATAAAAATTTTATATTTTAGCAATTTTAATGCACTAACTACAGTTTTTCATGGCCATTTTTTTAAAGCTTTCCTTCTCCTAGTTTATAGCTAAGATTATGGCGAAGACAAGAAAACAAAGTTTCTAATTGGTTTTCGAGGTGAAGGGTATATTATATAAAATATAATAAAAAAATTGTTAGAACCAAAATTTATTATTGAATAAAAAGTGCTTAAAGTAGTTAAAAGTAAAACTATAACGTGTTTCATAAGGGCGTTATCAAAATCGAACATTTGAACAGAACATTACATAATTCAACATAAGACTTTGAAGAGTTAACTCTAAAATCGATTTCATCATCTTTAGATACTTTAGCACCTAAAAGAATATAAGTAATTGGGATCTTTAAGGTATGAAGTATATATGGAGTAAAAAAAATTAAACAACTTAACAGTAATAAAGGACAGATACTATCTAAGATTGCATCCTTTCATCTAATATACTGCAAATTTTAGTTTATTATTATATATGAAAATCTTAATAAAAATTTTAAACATTTTTACGTCTAAAAATACTTATAAAAAAAAAATAACATGACAAATGGTAACGCTGGTAATATGCAACTCTGTGTGTTCTTTCTACACTGCTGCTAATTTAGCTATTTTCTCGTCAAATCCAGCGATTTTTAATAAAATTTTACTGGAATAAATAATTTTATTTAAAAAATATGGTTTTTAGCAATTTATAGCTTAATTAACTTATTATTTAAAAAATTTTGCTATTTTAATTGTCTTTGTTTTATAATATTTCAATAATTTTATTTCAAAAAGGGTGGTTTTTAGAGATTTATAGCTAAATTTAACTTTTATTTAAAAAATTTAGCTATTTTTGCTTGTTTGTTTTATAATATTCCAATAATTTTATTTCAAAAAGGTTGGTTTTCAGCTATTCATGGCTAAATTTACCTATTATTTAAACAAATTTAGCTATTTTTGCTTGTTTGTTTTATAATATTCCAATAATTTTATTTCAAAAAGGGTGGTTTTTAAAGATTTATAGCTAAATTTACCTATTATTTAAAAAATTTAGCTTATTTAGCTTATTTGTTTTATAATATTTCAATATTTTTATTTCAAAAAGGGTGGTGTTTTTCAGCGATTTTTAGCTAAACTTACCTATTATTAAAAAAATGTAGCTATTTTTGCTTGTTTGTTTTATAATATTTCAATAATTTTATTTCAAAAAGGGTGGTTTTCAGCGATTTATAGCCAAATTTACCTATTATTAAAAAAATTTAGCTATTTTTACTTGTTTGTTTTATAATATTTCAATAATTTTATTTCAAAAAGGGTGGTTTTCAGCGATTTATAGCTAAATTTACCAATTATTTAAAAAATTTAGCTATTTTTGCTTGTTTGTTTTATAATATTTCAATATTTTTATTTCAAAAAGGGTGGTTTTTAACGATTTATAGCTAAATTTACCAATTATTTAAAAAATTTAGCTATTTTTGCTTGTTTGTTTTATAATATTTCAATAATTTTATTTCAAAAAGGGTGGTTTTCAGCGATTTATAGCCAAATTTACCTATTATTAAAAAAATTTAGCTATTTTTACTTGTTTGTTTTATAATATTTCAATAATTTTATTTCAAAAAGGGTGGTTTTCAGCGATTTATAGCTAAATTTACCTATTATTAAAAAAATTTAGCTATCTTTACTTGTTTGTTTTATAATATTTCAATAATTTTATTTCAAAAAGGGTGGGTTTCAGCGATTTATAGCTAAATTTACCTATTATTAAAAAAATTTAGCTATCTTTACTTGTTTGTTTTATAATATTTTTTAATAATTTTATTTCAAAAAGGGCGGTTTTCAGCGATTTATAGCTAAATTTACCTATTATTAAAAAAATTTAGCTATCTTTACTTGTTTGTTTTATAATATTTCAATAATTTTATTTCAAAAAGGGTGGGTTTCAGCGATTTATAGCTAAATTTACCTATTATTAAAAAAATTTAGCTATTTTTACTTGTTTGTTTTATAATATTTCAATAATTTTATTTCAAAAAGGGTGGGTTTCAGCGATTTATAGCTCAATTTACCTATTATTAAAAAAATTTAGCTATCTTTACTTGTTTGTTTTATAATATTTCAATAATTTTATTTCAAAAAGGGTGGTTTTCAGCGATTTATAGCTAAATTTACCTATTATTAAAAAAATTTAGCTATCTTTACTTGTTTGTTTTATAATATTTCAATAATTCTATTTCAAAAAGGGTGGGTTTCAGCGATTTATAGCTAAATTTACCTATTATTAAAAAAATTTAGCTATTTTTACTTGTTTGTTTTATAATATTTCAATAATTTTATTTCAAAAAGGGTGGGTTTCAGCGATTTATAGCTAAATTTACCTATTATTAAAAAAATTTAGCTATTTTTACTTGTTTGTTTTATAATATTTCAATAATTTTATTTCAAAAAGGGTGGGTTTCAGCGATTTATAGCTAAATTTACCTATTATTAAAAAAATTTAGCTATCTTTACTTGTTTGTTTTATAATATTTCAATAATTTTATTTCAAAAAGGGTGGGTTTCAGCGATTTATAGCTAAATTTACCTATTATTAAAAAAATTTAGCTATTTTTACTTGTTTGTTTTATAATATTTCAATAATTTTATTTCAAAAAGGGTGGTTTTCAGCGATTTATAGCTAAATTTACCTATTATTAAAAAAATTTAGCTATCTTTACTTGTTTGTTTTATAATATTTTTTAATAATTTTATTTCAAAAAGGGTGGGTTTCAGCGATTTATAGCTAAATTTACCTATTATTAAAAAAATTTAGCTATCTTTACTTGTTTGTTTTATAATATTTTTTAATAATTTTATTTCAAAAAGGGTGGTTTTCAGCGATTTATAGCTAAATTTACCTATTATTAAAAAAATTTAGCTATCTTTACTTGTTTGTTTTATAATATTTCAATAATTTCATTTCAAAAAGGGTGGTTTTCAGCGATTTATAGCTAAATTTACCTATTATTAAAAAAAATTTAGCTATCTTTACCTGTTTGTTTTATAATATTTCAATAATTTTATTTCAAAAAAGGGTGGGTTTCAGCGATTTATAGCTAAATTTACCTATTATTAAAAAAATTTAGCTATTTTTACTTGTTTGTTTTATAATATTTCAATAATTTTATTTCAAAAAGGGTGGTTTTCAGCGATTTATAGCTAAATTTACCTATTATTAAAAAAATTTAGCTATTTTTTCTTGTTTGTTTTATAATATTTCAATAATTTTATTTCAAAAAGGGTGGTTTTCAGCGATTTATAGCTAAATTTACCTATTGTTAAAAAAATTTAGCTATTTTTGCTGTTTGTTTTTTAATATTTCAATAATTTTATTTCAAAAAGGGTGGTTTTTAAGGATTTATAGCTAAATTTACCTATTATTTAAAAAATTTAGCTATTTTTGCTTGTTTGTTTTACAATATTTCAATAATTTTATTTCAAAAAGGGTGGTTTTCAGCGATTTATAGCTAAATTTACCTATTATTATAAAAATTTAGCTATTTTTGTTTGTTTGTTTTATAATATTTCAATAATTTTATTTCAAAAAGGGTGGTTTTCAGCGATTTATAGCTAAATTTACCTATTGTTAAAAAAATTTAGCTATTTTTGCTTGTTTGCTTTATAATATTTTAATAATTATTATAATTTTATTTCAAAAAGGGTGGTTTTCAGCGATTTATAGCTAAATTTACCTTTTGTTAAAAAAATTTAGCTATTTTTGCTGTTTGTTTTATAATATTTCAATAATTTTATTTCAAAAAGGGTGGTTTTCAGCGATTTATGACTAAATATACTTTCTATTTAAAATATTGTGCTATTTTATGTTGTGTTTGTGTTATAATATTTCAATAATTTCTTTTTAAAAAGGTCGATTTTAGCGATTTATGTCTAAATATACTTTCCATTTAAAATTTTGAGCTATTTTTTATTGTGTTTCATTAATAATAATTCAATAATTTCTTTTCAAAAAGGGTGGTTTTTAGCGATTTATGACTAAATATACTTTCTATTTAAAATATTGTGCTATTTTATATTGTGTTTGTGTTTGTGTTATAATATTTCAATAATTTCTTTTTAAAAAGAGCGATTTTAGCGATTAAATTTACCTATTATTAAAAAAATTTTGCTATTTTTACTTGTTTGTTTTATAATATTTCAATAATTTTATTTCAAAAAGGGTGGTTTTTAACGATTTATAGCTAAATTTACCAATTATTTAAAAAATTTAGCTATTTTTGCTTGTTTGTTTTATAA
Source organism: Pollenia angustigena (assembly GCA_930367215.1). NCBI lineage: Eukaryota > Metazoa > Arthropoda > Insecta > Diptera > Polleniidae > Pollenia > Pollenia angustigena. The sequence continues at coordinate 140,282,432 of OV884056.1, read as the reverse complement.
TATTTCAATAATTTTATTTCAAAAAGGGTGGTTTTCAGCGATTTATAGCTAAATTTACCAATTATTTTAAAAATTTAGCTATTTTTGCTTGTTTGTTTTATAATATTTCAATATTTTTATTTCAAAAAGGGTGGTTTTTAACGATTTATAGCTAAATTTACCAATTATTTAAAAAATTTAGCTATTTTTGCTTGTTTGTTTTATAATATTTCAATAATTTTATTTCAAAAAGGGTGGTTTTCAGCGATTTATAGCCAAATTTACCTATTATTAAAAAAATTTAGCTATTTTTACTTGTTTGTTTTATAATATTTCAATAATTTTATTTCAAAAAGGGTGGTTTTCAGCGATTTATAGCTAAATTTACCTATTATTAAAAAAATTTAGCTATCTTTACTTGTTTGTTTTATAATATTTCAATAATTTCATTTCAAAAAGGGTGGTTTTCAGCGATTTATAGCTAAATTTACCTATTATTAAAAAAATTTAGCTATCTTTACTTGTTTGTTTTATAATATTTCAATAATTTCATTTCAAAAAGGGTGGTTTTCAGCGATTTATAGCTAAATTTACCTATTATTAAAAAAATTTAGCTATTTTTACTTGTTTGTTTTATAATATTTCAATAATTTTATTTCAAAAAGGGTGGTTTTCAGCGATTTATAGCTAAATTTACCTATTATTAAAAAAATTTAGCTATTTTTTCTTGTTTGTTTTATAATATTTCAATAATTTTATTTCAAAAAGGGTGGTTTTCAGCGATTTATAGCTAAATTTACCTATTATTAAAAAAATTTAGCTATCTTTACTTGTTTGTTTTATAATATTTCAATAATTTCATTTCAAAAAGGGTGGTTTTCAGCGATTTATAGCTAAATTTACCTATTATTATAAAAATTTAGCTAATTTTGTTTGTTTGTTTTATAATATTTCAATAATTTTATTTCAAAAAGGGTGGTTTTCAGCGATTTATAGCTAAATTTACCTATTATTATAAAAATTTAGCTATTTTTGTTTGTTTGTTTTATAATATTTCAATAATTTTATTTCAAAAAGGGTGGTTTTCAGCGATTTATAGCTAAATTTACCTATTGTTAAAAAAATGTAGCTATTTTTGCTTGTTTGCTTTATAATATTTTAATAATTTTATTTCAAAAAGGGTGGTGTTTTTCAGCGATTTTTAGCTAAATTTACCTATTATTAAAAAAATGTAGCTATTTTTGCTTGTTTGTTTTATAATATTTCAATAATTTTATTTCAAAAAGGGTGGTTTTCAGCGATTTTTAGCTAAATTTACCTATTATTAAAAAAATGTAGCCATTCTTGCTTGCTTGTTTTATAATATTTCAATAATTTTATTTCAAAAAGGGTGGTTTTCAGCGATTTATAGCTAAATTTACCTATTGTTAAAAAAATTTAGCTATTTTTGCTTGTTTGCTTTATAATATTTTAATAATTTTATTTCAAAAAGGGTGGTGTTTTTCAGCGATTTTTAGCTAAATTTACCTATTATTAAAAAAATGTAGCTATTTTTGCTTGTTTGTTTTATAATATTTCAATAATTTTATTTCAAAGAGGGTGGTTTACAGCGATTTATAGCTAAATTTACCTATTATTAAAAAATTTGAGCTATTTTTACTTGTTTGGTTTTAAATATTTCAATAATTTTATTTCAAAAAGGGTGGTTTTCAGCGATTTATAGCAAAATTTACCTATTGTTAAAAAAATTTAGCTATTTTTGCTTGTTTGCTTTATAATATTTTAATAATTTTTAATCCAAATTTTTCAATATTTTTTAATTAGGCTTAAGTTCATCAAATTTAATTTTCATTAAATTATTTTTATGAAGAAAGGAATTTTACAACATGAAAATTAATTAAAATTGTTATTGATAATCTTTCATTCTTGACGTGACTAGGGGTTGAACCGGCAGGTTACTATGACATGTTTCGATCGGAACCACTCGATCTCCTCAGATAGTTTTGCCGTCTTACACTCGCAGCTATCGAAGGCTGCTGACGTCAGTAGTCAAATATCAATCCTTAAACCAAATTTGTATTTTTAACACTTTCTTTTGGTAGATCGAAATTTGCTTTTTTTTTTTTTTTTTTTAGCTGCGATAGCTGCGAGTGTAAGACGGCAAAACTATCTGAGGAGATCGAGTGGTTCCGATCGAAACATGTCATAGTAACCTGCCGGTTCAACCCCTAGTCACGTCAAGAATGAAAGATTATCAATAACAATTTTAATTAATTTTCATGTTGTAAAATTCCTTTCTTCATAAAAATAATTTAATGAAAATTAAATTTGATGAACTTAAGCCTAATTAAAAAATATTGAAAAATTTGGATTAAAAACCATAAATAGTTCAACAAAATAACCACAATACTAATTATTGTTAAAGCTAAGGCACGAGCTCTATGTTTACATTTGTCCTTCAAGTTGTGCTGAAAAAGGTCAACAGAAAAGAGAAAGATAGAATGAAAAAAAAACAAACAAGAAATGTACTTGGACTTCAAGAAAAATTCTTGACAAAGTACGAAAAAACAGAAGTAAGGAAAAAACATGTAAAGTCAATTAAAATGGATAATCATTCAGTAAAAAAAAAAAAAAAAAGCAAATTTCGATCTACCAAAAGAAAGTGTTAAAAATACAAATTTGGTTTAAGGATTGATATTTGACTACTGACGTCAGCAGCCTTCGATAGCTGCGAGTGTAAGACGGCAAAACTATCTGAGGAGATCGAGTGGTTCCGATCGAAACATGTCATAGTAACCTGCCGGTTCAACCCCTAGTCACGTCAAGAATGAAAGATTATCAATAACAATTTTAATTAATTTTCATGTTGTAAAATTCCTTTCTTCATAAAAATAATTTAATGAAAATTAAATTTGATGAACTTAAGCCTAATTAAAAAATATTGAAAAATTTGGATTAAAAACCATAAATAGTTCAACAAAATAACCACAATACTAATTATTGTTAAAGCTAAGGCACGAGCTCTATGTTTACATTTGTCCTTCAAGTTGTGCTGAAAAAGGTCAACAGAAAAGAGAAAGATAGAATGAAAAAAACAAACAAGAAATGTACTTGGACTTCAAGAAAAATTCTTGACAAAGTACGAAAAAACAGAAGTAAGGAAAAAACATGTAAAGTCAATTAAAATGGATAATCATTCAGTAAAAAAAAAAAAAAAAAAAAAAAGCAAATTTCGATCTACCAAAAGAAAGTGTTAAAAATACAAATTTGGTTTAAGGATTGATATTTGACTACTGACGTCAGCAGCCTTCGATAGCTGCGAGTGTAAGACGGCAAAACTATCTGAGGAGATCGAGTGGTTCCGATCGAAACATGTCATAGTAACCTGCCGGTTCAACCCCTAGTCACGTCAAGAATGAAAGATTATCAATAACAATTTTAATTAATTTTCATGTTGTAAAATTCCTTTCTTCATAAAAATAATTTAATGAAAATTAAATTTGATGAACTTAAGCCTAATTAAAAAATATTGAAAAATTTGGATTAAAAACCATAAATAGTTCAACAAAATAACCACAATACTAATTATTGTTAAAGCTAAGGCACGAGCTCTATGTTTACATTTGTCCTTCAAGTTGTGCTGAAAAAGGTCAACAGAAAAGAGAAAGATAGAATGAAAAAAACAAACAAGAAATGTACTTGGACTTCAAGAAAAATTCTTGACAAAGTACGAAAAAACAGAAGTAAGGAAAAAACATGTAAAGTCAATTAAAATGGATAATCATTCAGTAAAAAAAAAAAAAAAAAAAAAAAAAAAAAAAAAAAAAAAAAGCAAATTTCGATCTACCAAAAGAAAGTGTTAAAAATACAAATTTGGTTTAAGGATTGATATTTGACTACTGACGTCAGCAGCCTTCGATAGCTGCGAGTGTAAGACGGCAAAACTATCTGAGGAGATCGAGTGGTTCCGATCGAAACATGTCATAGTAACCTGCCGGTTCAACCCCTAGTCACGTCAAGAATGAAAGATTATCAATAACAATTTTAATTAATTTTCATGTTGTAAAATTCCTTTCTTCATAAAAATAATTTAATGAAAATTAAATTTGATGAACTTAAGCCTAATTAAAAAATATTGAAAAATTTGGATTAAAAACCATAAATAGTTCAACAAAATAACCACAATACTAATTATATTTTAATAATTTTATTTCAAAAAGGGTGGTGTTTTTCAGCGATTTTTAGCTAAATTTACCTATTATTAAAAAAATGTAGCTATTTTTGCTTGTTTGTTTTATAATATTTCAATAATTTTATTTCAAAGAGGGTGGTTTACAGCGATTTATAGCTAAATTTACCTATTATTAAAAAATTTGAGCTATTTTTACTTGTTTGGTTTTAAATATTTCAATAATTTTATTTCAAAAAGGGTGGTTTTCAGCGATTTATAGCAAAATTTACCTATTGTTAAAAAAATTTAGCTATTTTTGCTTGTTTGCTTTATAATATTTTAATAATTTTATTTCAAAAAGGGTGGTGTTTTTCAGCGATTTTTAGCTAAATTTACCTATTATTAAAAAAATGTAGCTATTTTTGCTTGTTTGTTTTATAATATTTCAATAATTTTATTTCAAAGAGGGTGGTTTTCAGCGATTTATAGCCATATTTACCTATTATTTAAAAAATGTAGCTATTTTTGCTTGTTTGTTTTATAATATTTCAATAATTTTATTTCAAAGAGGGTGGTTTTCAGCGATTTATAGCCATATTTACCTATTATTTAAAAAATTTAGCTATTTTTACTTGTTTGTTTTATAATATTTCAATAATTTTATTTCAAAATGGGTGGTTTTTTGCGATTAATACCTAAATTTACCTGTTATTAAAAAAATTTAGCTATTTGTGCTTGTTTGTTTTATAATATTTCAATAATTTTATTTAAGAAAGCGTGGTTTTTATCGATTGATGGCTAAATTTAACTATTATTTAAACAATTTTGCTATTTTTTTTTGTTTGTTTTATAATATTTCAATATTTTTATTTAAAAAAGGGTTGTTTTTATCGATTGATAGCTAAATTTAACTATTATTTAAAATATTGAGCTATTTTATATTTAGTTATAAACCAATTAAAACCAACCTTTTTGAAAAGAAATAATTGAAATATTATAACACAAACACAAAATTTGTGTTATACACAATATAAAATAGCTCAATATTTTAAATAGAAAGTATATTAGGACATAAGTCGCTAAAGATCACCCTTTTTAAAAAGAAATTATTGAAATATTATAAAACAAACACAATAAAAAATAGCTCAAAATTTTTAAATGGAAAGTATATTTAGACATAAATCGCTAAAATCGCTCTTTTTAAAAAGAAATTATTGAAATATTATAACACAAACACAATATAAAATAGCACAATATTTTAAATAGAAAGTATATTTAGTCATAAATCGCTAAAAACCACCCTTTTTGAAAAGAAATTATTGAATTATTATTAATGAAACACAATAAAAAATAGCTCAAAATTTTAAATGGAAAGTATATTTAGACATAAATCGCTAAAAACCACCCTTTTTGAAAATAAATTATTGAATTATTATTAATGAAACACAATAAAAAATAGCTCAAAATTTTAAATGGAAAGTATATTTAGACATAAATCGCTAAAATCGACCTTTTTAAAAAGAAATTATTGAAATATAACACAAACACAATATAAAATAGCACAATATTTTAAATAGAAAGTATATTTAGTCATAAATCGCTAAAAACCACCCTTTTTGAAAATAAATTATTGAATTATTATTAATGAAACACAATAAAAAATAGCTCAAAATTTTAAATGGAATGTATATTTAGACATAAATCGCTAAAATCGCTCTTTTTAGAAAGAAATTATTGAAATATTATAACACAATATAAAATGGCACAATATTTTAAATAGAAAGTATATTTAGTCATAAATCGCTAAAAACCACCCTTTTTGAAAAGAAATTATTGAATTATTATTAATGAAACACAATAAAAAATAGCTCAAAATTTTAAATGGAATGTATATTTAGACATAAATCGCTAAAATCGCTCTTTTTAGAAAGAAATTATTGAAATATTATAACACAATATAAAATGGCACAATATTTTAAATAGAAAGTATATTTAGTCATAAATCGCTAAAAACCACCCTTTTTGAAAATAAATTATTGAATTATTATTAATGAAACACAATAAAAAATAGCTCAAAATTTTAAATGGAAAGTATATTTAGACATAAATCGCTAAAATCGACCTTTTTAAAAAGAAATTATTGAAATATTATAACACAAACACAATATAAAATAGCACAATATTTTAAATAGAAAGTATATTTAGTCATAAATCGCTAAAAACCACCCTATTTGAAAAGAAATTATTGAATTATTATTAATGAAACACAATAAAAAATAGCTCAAAATTTTAAATGGAAAGTATATTTAGACATAAATCGCTAAAATCGACCTTTTTAAAAAGAAATTATTGAAATATTATAACACAAACACAATATAAAATAGCACAATATTTTAAATAGAAAGTATATTTAGTCATAAATCGCTAAAAACCACCCTATTTGAAAAGAAATTATTGAATTATTATTAATGAAACACAATAAAAAATAGCTCAAAATTTTAAATGGAAAGTATATTTAGACATAAATCGCTAAAATCGACCTTTTTAAAAAGAAATTATTGAAATATTATAACACAATATAAAATGGCACAATATTTTAAATAGAAAGTATATTTAGTCATAAATCGCTAAAAACCACCCTTTTTGAAAAGAAATTATTGAATTATTATTAATGAAACACAATAAAAAATAGCTCAAAATTTTAAATGGAAAGTATATTTAGACATAAATCGCTAAAATCGACCTTTTTAAAAAGAAATTATTGAAATATTATAACACAAACACAATATAAAATAGCACAATATTTTAAATAGAAAGTATATTTAGTCATAAATCGCTCAAAACCACCCTATTTGAAAAGAAATTATTGAATTATTATTAATGAAACAATAAAAAATAGCTCAAAATTTTAAATGGAAAGTATATTTAGACATAAATTGCTAAAATCGCTCTTTTTAGAAAGAAATTATTGAAATATTATAACACAATATAAAATGGCACAATATTTTTAATAGAAAGTATATTTAGACATAAATCGCTAAAATCGCCCTTTTTAAAAAGTAATTATTGATATATTATAACACAAACACAATATAAAATAGCACAATATTTTAAATAGAAAGTATATTTAGTCATAAATCGCTAAAAACCACCCTTTTTGAAAATAAATTATTGAATTATTATTAATGAAACACAATAAAAAATAGCTCAAAATTTTAAATGGAAAGTATATTTAGACATAAATCGCTAAAATCGACCTTTTTAAAAAGAAATTATTGAAATATTATAACACAAACACAATATAAAATAGCACAATATTTTAAATAGAAAGTATATTTAGTCATAAATCGCTAAAAACCACCCTTTTTGAAAATAAATTATTGAACTAATATTAATGAAACACAATAAAAAATAGCTCAAAATTTTAAATGGAATGTATATTTAGACATAAATCGCTAAAATCGCTCTTTTTAGAAAGAAATTATTGAAATATTATAACACAATATAAAATGGCACAATATTTTAAATAGAAAGTATATTTAGTCATAAATCGCTAAAAACCACCCTTTTTGAAAAGAAATTATTGAATTATTATTAATGAAACACAATAAAAAATAGCTCAAAATTTTAAATGGAAAGTATATTTAGACATAAATCGCTAAAATCGACCTTTTTAAAAAGAAATTATTGAAATATTATAACACAAACACAATATAAAATAGCACAATATTTTAAATAGAAAGTATATTTAGTCATAAATCGCTAAAAACCACCCTATTTGAAAAGAAATTATTGAATTATTATTAATGAAACACAATAAAAAATAGCTCAAAATTTTAAATGGAAAGTATATTTAGACATAAATCGCTAAAATCGACCTTTTTAAAAAGAAATTATTGAAATATTATAACACAAACACAATATAAAATAGCACAATATTTTAAATAGAAAGTATATTTAGTCATAAATCGCTAAAAACCACCCTTTTTGAAAAGAAATTATTGAATTATTATTAATGAAACACAATAAAAAATAGCTCAAAATTTTAAATCGCTAAAATCGACCTTTTTAAAAAGAAATTATTGAAATATTATAACACAAACACAATATAAAATAGCACAATATTTTAAATAGAAAGTATATTTAGTCAAAAATCGCTATTTGAAAAGAAATTATTGAATTATTATTAATGAAACAATAAAAAATAGCTCAAAATTTTAAATGGAAAGTATATTTAGACATAAATTGCTAAAATCGCTCTTTTTAGAAAGAAATTATTGAAATATTATAACACAATATAAAATGGCACAATATTTTAAATAGAAAGTATATTTAGACATAAATCGCTAAAATCGCCATTTTTAAAAAGTAATTATTGATATATTATAACACAAACACAATATAAAATAGCACAATATTTTAAATAGAAAGTATATTTAGTCATAAATCGCTAAAAACCACCCTTTTTGAAAATAAATTATTGAATTATTATTAATGAAACACAATAAAAAATAGCTCAAAATTTTAAATGGAAAGTATATTTAGACATAAATCGCTAAAATCGACCTTTTTAAAAATAAATTATTGAAATATTATAACACAAACACAATATAAAATAGCACAATATTTTAAATAGAAAGTATATTTAGACATAAATCCCTAAAATCGCCCTTTTTGAAAAGAAATTATTGAAATATGGTAAAACAAACACAAAAAAAAAATAGCTCAATATTTTAAATAGAAAGTATTTTTAGTCATAAATCGCTAAAAAGCACCCTTTTTGAAATAAAATTATTGAATTATTATTAATGAAACACAATAAAAAATAGCTCCAAATTTTAAATAGAAAGTATATTTAGTTATAAACCAATAAAAACCGCCCTTTTTGAAAAGAAATAATTGAAATATTATAACACAAACACTATATAAAATAGCTCAATATTTTAAATAGAAAGTATATTTAGTCATAAATCCCTAAAATCGCCCTTTTTGAAAAGAAATTATTGAAATATGGTAAAACAAACACAATAAAAAATAGCTCAATATTTTAAATAGAAAGTATATTTTGTTATAAACCAATAAATACCACCCTTTTTGAAAAAATGATTGAAATAATATAACAGAAACGCAATAAAAAATAGCTCAATATTTTAAATAGAAATTATATTTAGTTATAAATCGCTAAAAACCACCCTTTTTGAAAAGAAATTATTGAAATTTTATATAATTTAGCGATAAAACGCCAAAAAGTTTTACTAATAAATTTTATTTAAATTCGCTGGTTTTGACAAGAAAATTGCTACATTAGCAGCAGTGTAGAAATAATCACACAGAGTTGCACTTGAACAGCGTTGCCATTTGTCATATTTTCCCTTTTTTTTAAATATTGTTAGACGTACACATGTTTAAAATTTGTATAAAGATTTTTGTCAATATATAATCTAATCTTTGCAGTATATTAGATGAAAACGTTAAGTGAAGTTAAATGCAACAAAGCTATCTTAGATTCTATCTGCTTTATTACTGTAACGTTGTTTAATTTTGTTTACTCCTTCAATACTTCATACCTTAACGATCACAAATGTATTCTTTAAGGTGCTGAAGTATCTAAAAATGATGAAATCGACTTTAGTGTTCACTGTTCAAAGTCTTATATTGAATTATGCAATGTTCTGTTCAAAAGTTAAATTTTAATAACGACCGTCTGTAACAAGTTGTAGTTTTACTTTTTATTACTTTAAGCACTTTTTATTCTATAATGAATTGGCTCTAAAAAAATTTTATTGTATTTCATTATTAATAAAAATGTACCAAGGTTTTTTTATGCACCTGTTACATGCTCTTTATCTCGGAAACCATTTAGCATTTTGTTTTCTTGTCTTCACCATAATCTTAGCTATAAACTGGGAGAAGGAAAGCTTAAAACAAAATAAGCGTAAAAACAGTATTTAGTGAATTAAAATTGCTAAAATATTAAATTTTTAAATATTTTGCACTATTTTTGGCCCATAGTCCAATTTTTCAAACTCTTTCTCGTGTGGAATTTCTCGAAGTACTTTTCGTAACCAACGAAACTTTTGCGTTTTGCTAGTTTTTATTTCATTTTTCTCATGTCTTAATCTCGGAAAGCAATTATTTTCGCCATAATTGTAGCTATAGACTCTTAGAAAATAAGTAGAACAAAATAATCCGAAAAAATTTATCTAAAGCCTCAAAAACATTTTTGGCCCGTAGCTGCCAAACGGTAATCTTCAGAAAAAATACTCCTTTTACTCTAATTCATAATTCCTCATATAAAGTTACTGAAAAATGCATTTTTTCACATTTTTCAGTTGTATTTTTTATCGGAAATTCGTGAAATTTATGAAATACATTGCAAAAGGTAAAAACGTAAATTATCCAATAATAATTTTTTACACATATTTCGAATTTTCGATATAAATACAGCTGAAAAATGTAAAAAAAGAATTATGATGTTCTAAAGAATTTTGAAATTTATTATAAGAATTATTTTTTCTGAATAGAACTTTACTAAAGAATCCACAGTTTGGCCGCGGCGGGCCATGAATGTTAAAAAAATAAATTAAAATTTGTCGACATTTTAGCAATTCTATGGCGCTAGCTGCAGCTTTTTTGCGTTAGTTCGTTATACAATTTTTGTCTCCTAGTGTAAAGCTGCAATTATTAAAACAAAATAATAATTGGTTTCTGAAAAATATGCCTGTTTAAAAAATAAAAAATTAAGGGTTAGCCAAAATTTTCAAAAAGTACAAATTTGTAACAGCTTTCTCTTCAGATGTACTATATTTGTTTGCTGTCTCTATGATAAGGAACACAATTGCACCGTATGAACGTAGTAGTCTACGACGTAGATACGATGTCAAATTAATATGTATACTATTGTATACAAAGGCACACAATAGCTGGCGCAAATCTAAAAGCGTATCTACGTCGTACGTCGACTTACAGAAAATTCAGACGGGGGCTTTTACAACTGCTCTTTTGGTTTGGTGGCTAACGGTTAAGTGAAGATAGAGGGGTAAACAAAAATACTTGGTTTGTGTTTTTCATGACTTTTTCTCAGATTTATCTTTCAACTTATTTATTTTCTTATCGTTACGTTTTATAAATTGAAAATACAGTAAGTCCTCGATCATCCATAGCAACAATTTTGAGTAGTTTTTTGTGTGTTTCTAATTAAGTTACAAACGAATAGTGTTGCATCTGCCGGTTAATCGAATGACAGATAATCGAGGCGCTTCTGCAAATAAAAAATACGTAACTTTAAATCATCGTATAAACACGAAGGATTTTTGAAAGTTGCTGGAGAAGGGAAATAAAAATTGAAAATTTAATTTAAATTATTTTTGTGTTCTCAAATTGAATATTTGATAACAACATAAACCAAGGAAAAAATTAACAAAAATTTAGATTTTTTTAAGATTATTTTCAAAAGAAAACTCGATTTGTGTACGACGGAATTGTAAGTAAATAGATCGTGTTTTAAAAAATGTACGACCGTTAACTTACGTTCTTAAGTGGCTCATACACTTGCAATAAAATTGTTAAATTTTAAGTATTGTACAATTATATCGATGTGTATGTGATATTCGAAGGTAACACATTATATTGGCAACAATCAAAAGACATTTGATTTGTATTGCACAACGAAAAGAAACTGAAATTTGTTGCTAACATTGTACAATGCTGTTGATGTTATTCATAAAGGTTATGTATGTACACCTTTTTTTTAATGAAAGTTGAGCAATATTTAAATTTAAACCATTGTGCGACTTATTGCATAATTTACGACAAAATGGAAATAATATGGCGAATATCATATACAATAATATTGCAAGTGTATGGGCCGCTTTACAACGTATCGTAAAGAACATAGGTTTCAATTTTAAGCAAAATTGTTAAAAACAAGTGTTTACAAAAAGTACCCAAAAGTAGGACTTTTTACACCTGTTTTATCTTCTTGTCTTTTTCCTAAACCTTTGCGTAGCAATTACAAATAAACACACAGAGGGAAGTCAAAAAAACCACATAAAAAGATATAAGAAAATTAAATAAAAAAAATATATTTTTATTTTAAAAAAATTGATAACAAGAAACTATTTACAGTCAAATCCCGATAAGTCGTACCCCAGTAAATCGTTATTCCCGATAACTGTCGGTCCTTTGAAAAAATCTCGTTATTTCGTAAAATTTCCATACATTTTGGTCCCCTCGCTAATTATAAATTTTTTTTCAAATAAAATCTTCTTTATCTCTTATAAATCGTAATTGTTTGCTAACTACCACTTATCATTCATAATAAAAACAACAGAAACATGGAAAGAATAATTTTTTGTTTACCGCTTTGTTTTTTAAGGGTTTTTGCTTGTGTGTGTGTTTATTTTCTTAATATCAGTTTGTTACATGTATAATTTTTATATATTTTATTTTCAACAATTGTTTTTTATGTTTTTTTTTTTATCGTTTTAGTAAATAAATTGAAAAGCCCTTTAATTCGTATTTTTTATTTTAACCCCGTTAAATCGAAAGCCCGCTAAATCAAAAGCCCCTATAATTCGTAGGAAATTGCTGGTCCCTTGCGATTACGAATTATCGGGATTCTACTGTATTTCAAAAATAAAAACAATTCATATAAGCAGATCTTTAAAATGACACATATCGCTTTTGTTCAACAATAGTGTATTAATCCAACATTTCTGTTTAAATTCATATTTGGTATAGATATATATATATAGATGGTAACGACAAAATATATATTATGGAAAAAATTCAGACTCATCGTAATATCTTACTTTGGAGACGCAAAAATTTCCAATATTTTGCTCTTTCCATTAAATATGTTCCTTAAAGTTTAAACGTAGTAGGTCAATCCACTCACTAAGTGTGAGTTAATTGGTAAAAAAGTGCGAGTGTATTAAAACTTGATCGCGCAACCCTTAATTAAGGCATTAAGGGGTACACATTAAGTCCCAATTCACACGTTGCAAGTCTTATTGATCAGCCTGCTACTCTATAACGAGAGTGAAGAGAGGAAAATAAACGTTTCTCTCTCACTCTCTCTCGCCTATAAGGTAGCAAGCTGGTCAATAAGACTTGCAACGTGTGAATTGGCACTAAGGGGTACACAAAACTCAAAAACGTTGCACTAATAAAGGACAGATAAAATATAAGATCGGTCAAAAGCAAAAAATCATCATATAATAGTCATCCAATATACAGCAAATTTAATTGTATCAGCCGTTTAAAAAAATAAAATAAGTTTAAAATAGGTTTTAAGGCAGAATGTTCATGCGCTGTAATTCACAGTAATTTTTTATGAATACGGCAGGATATTTTTAAAAACCTTCTTTAACTTTAAAACTTCGTAAATAAAAAAAGAGGGACAATTTTTCACAATGGCAACGCTGATGTAATGCAACTCTGTGTGCAATTTTGTACACTAACACATTCTTACATTAATATGTATTACAGTGTTACCAGTGAAATTTCGAGAAAGATACATTTTAGTTTCCAAAATGTTACCCTTTTTCCCAAATAGATACATTTTGAAAAAAATTTGAATATCCATTTCTAACGTTTAACTTTTATTAACATAACATTTTTATTTTATATTTAATGACTATTTTTAAGATAATGATATCATATAAATTCATTTTTATATCTATTTAAGTCATAAATATAGGGTACCTATGTAATTTTTAAGCAAACATTAAAATAATTTAAATGTAACTATCTTTGGATGTTATTAAAACAAATTGGATGTTATTAATTTATAAAAATTAACATATAAACAATAATAAGCAGACGACAGAAGAACTTAGAAAACTTAACAGCAAAATAAAACAATTTAGTTGTCACTGTTTTTTAGTATTCATAACAAAATATCTTTGAAAAACTTTGCCAGAAACGTAGGGTGCTCCTAGACGGGTAAAATCTATGACCAACCTTACTTTATTTTTAATCTCCATTATTTATTTCTAACATACCTAACCGCTATCTCCTTTCCTTAAGGGGGCTCCCATATAAAATTTTCAATACAGTCTAGAAATAAAGGGTGGTTAAATTGTAAGGGCCGATATTGAATGTGAACCACACCTAAACGTCAAGTTTTTTTCCGAATTTTATTTGACATTTCTCTACTTCAGACCTACTCAATTTGAACCATGGAGAGATACACAATCCAACAACGTGTTAAAGTCATCCAGACTTATTATGAAAATGGGCGTTCAAATCAAAATGCATATCGTGCACATCATCTTCAGTGATGAGGCACATTTTCACCTCAGTGGATTCGTCAATAAACAGAATTGCCGCATTTGGGCGAATGAGAATCCAAGAGTGATTATCGAAAAACCAATGCACCCACAAAGAGTGACTGTTTGGTGCGGTTTATGGGCTGGCGGCATCATCGGGCCGTATTTTTTCCAAAATGAGGCCGGTCAGGCAGTTACTGTGAATGGTGTTCGCTATCGTGAGATGATAACGAACTTTTTATGGCCCAAATTGGAAGATATGGATGTGGACGATATGTGGTTTCAGCAGGACGGTGCCACTTGCCACACAGCTAACGAAACAATGGCTCTTTTGCGCAACAAATTCAATGGCCGTGGTATCTCACGTAATGGCGATGTCTATTGGCCGCCAAGATCATGTGATTTGACACCGTTGGACTTTTTTCTTTGGGGTTATTTGAAAGAAAAGGTGTACGTCGATAAGCCAGCAACAATTCAAGAGCTAAAGGATGAGATAATTCGGCACATTAACGGCATAGAACCTCCATTATGCCTCAGGGTCATCGAAAATTTGGACCATCGGATGGAGGTGTGCCGCCGTGGTCGCGGCGCCCATTTGGCCGATATTTTGTTCCATACATAATTGAGTAATACCAATATATCATAATAAAATAAAATTACAATAATTTCCTAAATAGTTTGTGTTTTATTCAAAATCAACATCGGCCCTTGAAATTTAACCACCCTTTATATTGAAGAAAAAGACCCATAACTGGCCAGGAATCGTCCCTAGGTGGATAACATGTATGACCGACTTCTATTAGTTTTTTGGCCTTAACATTTTCTTTAAATATACTTGCACCTTATCTGCACCCCGTAGGTAGGCTCCCATACAAATATGGTGGTTAAGTGAAATTCTAAAAGTGGCCTCTGCAGAGTGTAGGGTGCTCCTAGACGGGTAAAATCTATGACCAACCTTACCTTATTTTTCATCTCTATCATTTATTTCTTACATACCTAACCGCTATCTCCATTCCTTAAGGGGGCTCCCATATAAAATTTGCATTACAGTCTAGAAATATATTGAAGAAAAATATCCATAACTGCCCAGGAATCGCCCTTAGGGGGATAAAATATACGACCGACCTATATTAGTTTTTCGGTTCCAACCTTTTCTTTAAATATACTTGCACCTATCTCAACCCCTTAGGGAGGCTCTCATACAAATATGGCGGTTTAATAAAATTCTTAAAGTTGGCCCCTGCAGAGCGTGGGGTGCTCCTAAACGGGTCAAATCTATGACGGACCTTACTTTATTTTTCATCTCCATCACTTATTTCTAACATACGTAACCCCTATCTCCATTCCTTAAGGGGGCTCCCATACAAAATGTGCAATACAGCCTAGAAATTTATTGAAGTAAACGTCCCATAACTGCCCAGGAATCGCCACTAGGGGGATAAAATGTATGACCGACCGCTATTAGTTTTTTATCCTCAACATTTTCTTTAAACATACTTGCAACTTTTCTGTACCCCGTAGGGAGGCTCCCATACAAATATGGCGGTTTAATGAAATTCTTAAAGTTGGCCCCTGCAGAGCGTAGGGTGCTCCTAGATGAGTCAAATCTATGACCAACCTCACTTTATTTTTCATCTCCATTATTTATTTCTAACATACCTAACCGCTATCTCCATTCCTTAAGGGGGCTCTTATATAAAATTTTCAATACATTCTAGAAATATATTGAAGAAAAAGACCCATAACTGACCAGGAATCGTCCCTAGGGGGTAAAAATGTATGACCGACTTCTATTAGTTTTTCGGCCCTAACATTTTTTTAAATATACTTGCACCTTATCTGCACCCCGTAGGTAGGCTCCCATACAAACATGGTGGTTTTTTGAAATTCTTAAAGTGGCATCTGCAGAGCGTAGGGTGCTCCTAGACGGTTCAAATCTATGACGAACCTCACTTTATTTTTCATCTCCATCATTTATTTCTTACATACCTAACCGCTATCTCCATTCCTTAAGGGGGCTTCCCTATAAAATTTTCAATACAGTCTAGAAATTTATTGAAGAAAAATATCCATAACTGCCCAGGAATGGCCCCCAGGGGGATAACATGTATGACCGACCCCTATTAGTTTTTTGGCTCCAACATTTTCTTTAAATATACTTGCACCTTATCTCAACCCCTTAGGGAGGTTCTCATACAAATATGGCGGTTTAATAAAATTATTAAAGTTGGCCCCTGCAGAGCGTAGGGTGCTCCTAGACGGGTCAAATCTATGACGAGCCTTACTTTATTTTTCATCTCCATCATTTATTTCTAACATACATAACCCCTATCTCCATTCCTTAAGGGGGCTCCCATACAAAATGTTCAATACAGCCTAGAAATCTATTGAAGTAAACGTCCCATAACTGCCCAGGAATCGCCCCTAGGGGGATAAAATGTATGACCGACCGCTATTAGTTTTTTATCCTCTACATTTTCTTTAAACATACTTGCAACTTTTCTGTACCCCGTAGTGAGACTCCCATACAAATATGGCGGTTTAATGAAATTCTTAAAGTTGGCCCCTGCAGATCGTAGGGTGCTCCTAGATGAGTCAAATCTATGACCAACCTCACTTTATTTTTCATCTCCATCATTTATTTCTAACATACCTTACCGTTATCTCCATTCCTTAATGGGGCTCCCATATAAAATTTTCAATACAGTCTAGAAATATATTGAAGAAATAGACCCATAACTGCCCATGAATCGCCCCTAGAGAGATATAATGTATGACCGGCCTCTATTAGTTTTTTGGCCCCAACATTTTCTTTAAATATACTTGCACCTCATCTCCACCCCTTATGGAGGCTCCTATACAAATATGGCGGTTTAATGAAATTCTTAAAGTTGGCCCCTTCAGCGCGTAGGATGCTCCTAGACGGGTCAAATGTATGACCAACCCCACTTTATTTTTTATCCCCACAATATGTTTCTAAGATATCTACCCGCTTTCTCCATTCCTTAAGGGGGCTACCATACAGACTAGAAAAATGTTGCAGAAAAGTCCCATAGCTGCCCAGGACGCGCCCTTGGGTGATAAAATATATGGCAAACAAATGTATGACAAACAAACAAATTTATTAAAAACAAACAAACAGATTAATTATTGGTTGTTTTTGTTTGGCTGTAGGTCCAAGTAAAGAAATAAAAATTAAAAACTTGTGATTTTTGTTTTTAAGTTTTTATTTTTAATTCCCAATATTTCGGTTAGCGTCGCTAACCATCTTTAGGGGTATGTAAACAATTAAAAAATAATAACACAACTTCACAAAAGCAACTGTTTAACTTGCTATAAGATTTTCTTAACTGAATGAAACAATCAAATAAACAAGCAAACAAACAAACAAACAAACAAACATCCGAACAAACAAACAAACTACAAACAAGCATACGGACAGACTTACAGACATTCAAAAAATAAACATTACAATATCATTACAACCAACAAACATACGAACAGACAGACAGACATACATACATACAAAAAAAAATAACATTCCAATATATTTATATGTACACATGTATATCTAAAAAAAACGATAATGATTTTCAGTGGTAACACGTTTTGTTTATGCTTTTTGTAAGAAATGCACATGTGTACTTAAAAGGTGGTCTAAGTATTACAACCAATACAACAACAAGCATAGACAAATGGGATTAAAAAGTAAACAGCTGTTTCTTACTACCCACCTTGGATATAATGCTTAATCTCTAAAAACAAAGAAAAAACGCAAAAGCACAGAATTAATGGCGTCAAATGTATTAATTTAAAATTGAAAATATGGCAGCACACGAATGGAAAATTTTAAATAAAAATTAAAAATGTAGGCATTTATTTAGAGTCTATAAATTAATGGATACGTTATTTATAAAAAGAATTAAAAGTAAATTAACAATCAAAAAAAAAAAAATTTAAAAAAAAATAGTACTCAAAGTGTTATGTGCCCAAAATCTACTGGTGGTATACGATTTTTTTGGGCACCGTCCTCAAAGAATGCAAATGTTCCCAAAAAATACGGTAGCTCGAAAAAAAGTGCCGAAAAAGCACGCTGTGCATATATATATATATATATATATATATATATATATATATATATATTTTTTTTTTTTACTCAAACTAATAAATAAATTGAGACATTTTTCAAAGCTTAATAAATATAAAATTCTATATGATGGAGTTACTAAAAATATGATTTATAAAAGCTTGAAGTATTCTTTCCTAAAAATAGTCTTTTGAATTGTATTTTAAGTCAAATTTGTATGAAAATTTTGCCTCAAAACACATCTCAAACTTATTTTATTTTTTATGAATACGGCAGATTATGTTTTAATAAATATACTAACAATATTTTAAGTTTTGTAGAGAAATCTTTCAAGAAATATTTAATTTGGAAATTTGCTCTTAACGGAATTTTTAACACATCATGTGAAAGATATTTCGAAGTAGTTTCTATTAATACTAGTACTTCTTTGATCCAGTTTTTACCTAAAATGCAGTTGTTGGGTAACACTAACTAAAGTTTAATGATCGAAAAACATCACTTTAAAGAAACATGGCATGACTTTTATGTGTCAAAAGTTTTTTTTATGCAGCAAATTTTGGCAATTATTGCTGCAGCTAATTTTCTGAAGCAATAACTTTTGACATATAAGAAATCGTTTTATTTTTTTTTCTAATGCTTTTTCTTGTCATTTATAAGAAAACTGTCACTTGTTGGTTCAACATTTTTATTGAAATTTGACATCGTTGTTGTTGATAAAATTTTTATTATTATTTTATGTTTGCTTATAAAACTTTTGATATTCAAACTTTGCACAGCTGTTGTGCAGTAAAAAAGTATCAGCATCACAACTGCTACTGGTAATTACGAATCAGAAACATCATTTTGCATCACTGCATCATTGATGAATAGTTTTCATGAATTAACGTACAAACTGGGTACAAAATGTTCTAAAACTTTTACGACCTATACCACGCTCGTTGACGGAAATTTTTTTTTTATTTTTAATGCAGCTTATATGTATTTATTTATTTAATCTGCCATTACGATTATATTGTTTATTTCTTCAAAAAACAACAGAATTATAATATTTAATATGTTTTATAATAAATTCAATTGTTTTTACGTTATAAAATGTATTATAAATAAGTATTTATATATTTATAATCTTAAATTAAGTTTGTATAAAAGTCTGCAATTATGCATGTTTTTCACATTATAAAAGTAAAAAAAGTGATAGTGGCACCACTGAAATATAAACAGACAGTAAAATAAACAGCTGTTTATATTTTTTCAACTGTAGCTGCCGTCTTCAATATAATTCAGTAGCTGACTACACGACTATAATTGCACCTAGCAGCATTTGTAGTCTTGTGTTCGTGTATCCTGCTGTGGTGAATGTGTTTAATGCATAAATGTTTAGCATTTCATGTCAGTTGTAGACTGCATGTATTAGAAGAAGAATTAAGAAAAAAACGGAGTTTTCACCTTGCAGATTTCTTATTAACACAGTAAAGTCAAACGAACTTGAAAAGATTTATTTTATGCGGTTTTAGAACAATATATGTGCCTATATATATTTGGAATAATAATATTAAATTTTTTAATTTGGTAATACGTTCGATATATCGATATTTTTGAAATAATAAATATCGATACTCTTAAAAAATATCGATTCGATATATATCGATACATTTTTTCAATTTGCCCATCCCTAGTTGGAAGCGGTTTAAAACCAACGATCTACATGTTGAATATTGTTTGGCGAGAAAAACTGTACACAAACTCATTAAACAGGAAAAATCAAAATTTTACACTGGAAAGTTCTCCCTGGCCCTGGGATCAAAACAAACATGGAAGGCTGTAAGGGAAATCGGTATCGGTAAATCTGGAAATAATGACCCTGTTATTTTTGATCCAGACCTTATTATTGAAAAATTTTTGAATATTCCTATAGTAGAGACAGATATTGATTTTTACAATCACAACCATGACAACCGTCAACCCCATAATAACTTCTCTTTTGATTGCGTAGAACAGTTTGACGTTATAAGAAGCTGTATGTCAATTAAATCAAATGCAGTTGGTGTGGACGAAATTCACCCAAGATTTTTTAAATTAATTCTCCCAAGAATATTGCCCTTTGTTACACATGTATTTAACACCCAAAACTAAATCAGAAAATAGGCCAATTGCCATTTTACCCTTTATGTCGAAAATATTTGAGAGGTTAATTCACAATCAGATATCGCTTTACGTTAATGATCATAATCTGCTTAATGATAAACAATCTGGGCTTTAGAAAAATGGGCTGCTGCTAATGGTCTTAGTATCAACCCAAAAAAATCTAAAAAAAATCTAAAATCTTGTTATCCAAAAACGAACTACTATAACCGATCATATAACTGATATTTTTCTTGGTGATGGACGTATTGAAAGGGTAAATACAGCAAAAAATCTTGGTATTATTTTTAATAAGAACCTGACATGGTGCAACCATATTAATTACACTGGTTTACAGCCAAAAAATACCAAGAACGCCACATGCCCACATAAGTTAATTGGGACCTCCTGAACACGAAAAACGCTGTAATTTTTTTTCCAAAGCACCGTTTTTTAGATAACGGTACTTTTGTGGTCCCACACATACCCTTGTGGAGCCCAACCAAAAAATCCGATCGAAACAACTGGCACATTGTTGGAAAGGTAATTGAAAATTTCTATCTGATAAGAAATGGCTGAGTTATGGCATCAGTTTTAACGTATTTTAAAACAACGGAATTTTATATGAGATGAAAATATTGTCGTTTCACAAAATCCGTTTTCAAATTACGCTTAAAATGTTGGTAATTAAATATACTATTTGGTTAAAAAATAAAACATTCCAGATATTTAATATAACGTAGTAAAAAAACGAAATAAAAATGAAAAATTTTGAAAAAAACGTAAAAAATAGGCAAATTTTGAAGTGCCATAACTCAGCCATTTCTTATCAGATATTAATAATTTTCAGCATATCGACGGAAAAGGCATTCAATTACCTTTCCAACAATGTGCCACTTGTTTCGATCGGACTTTTAGATTGGGCTCCACAAGGGTTTGAGTGGGAACATACACCGAAAAACACAAAAGTACCGTTATCTAAAAAACGGTACTTAGGAAAAAAATACAGCGTTTCTCGTTTTTAGGAGGTCCCAATTAACTTATCTAGGCATGTGGCGTTCTTGGTACTTTTCCAAATTAAACATTTGTAAAGCAGTGTTATGCATGTGGCCGTACATATTCCATACTTAGAACTCTTTGGCAAACGCAGTGGTGTACACCTATCAAAATAAGAATACTTCTTGCCAAAACCTATTTATTGCCAATTCTGATTTATGGATGCGAATTATGTGCCAAATGTGATGCGGCAAGTGCAAGAAAATTAAACTCAGTCTTTAAAAGCATTGTACGATACGTATATGGCATGAAAAGGTTTAACTCTGTTTCTCTTTTTACCGTAAAATTATATGGTATTGAGTTTGATGACCTTCCCAAAACAAGAGTACTGATATTTATGCACAAAATCGTGTTTACTCAACAACCACAACATCTGCATAACCGCTTAACCATATCTAGGTCTAATAGAGGTAAAATAATTGTATTGTTTAGACACCATAGTTTAACTTCCGATTGACAATTTTTCCTTAATGCAATCCGTCTTTGGAATCTACTCCCGCATAATATACAAATAAGTAACGCACTGAGCTTTAAAAAAAAGCATTTTAAATTTTTTTTGTAGGTTAATTTTGTTATTTTTTTTTATGATTTTTAATATTATTATTTTGTTAATTTTCAATTTAATTATTAATTTAATAATGTTTTTTTTCTCTCTTTTAAATTTTTTGTTTTGTTCTAAATTTTAACATTATCAAAAAGTAATTTCAATTTTTGAAATACAAAATTTTAATTTCAAAATATTTTGTTATTCGTGCTTAATTCCCAGTTTTTATTCTTGATAAAAACACTTGAAATTTATTGTTGATGGGATAAACTATTCCTATGCGCATTTCACTGGTTGCTTAGGCCAGATCATCAGGAAACTTCATCCATAAAGATCTTAGAAAACTAAAGATATTAAATCAAATGAAACTGTTAAACGTATAAAGTTGCGTTCACAATCAAAAAAACATTTTCACTTGGTGTTCGTAATAGAGCAACAATTTATTTTGTAACTACACACATTTTGCATGCAGAAACCATTTGCAAATTTTAGCCACAACAAAATTACGAATTTTTTTTTTATTTTTTTAAACATTTTGTTAAAATTTTCATTCAAAACTAAATAAAATTATTTTAAAAATCAGAAACAATTTCATACAAATTGTTGCTGAAGTTCTAGTTGACTCAACTTAAGTTACACTTTTAAAAAAAATTTAAGTTACATTTTTGTTCTAAAAATGAAAGGAAAATATATGAAATACTTTGGGAAGAAAAAAGATAGAAGAAAAAATTAAATTATTTTTTTGATTGTGAACGTAGCTTAAGACTTATAGCAACAGTTCTACTTTAGTTTTTCTAAAATCTTTATGGATGAAGTTTCCTGATGATCTGGCCTAAGCAACCAGTGAAATGCGCATAGGAATAGCTTATCCCATCAACAATAAATTTCAAGTGTTTTTATCAAGAATAAAAACTGGGAATTAAGCCCGAATAACAAAATCTTTTGAAATTAAATTTTATCATTTACAAATTATAATTATAAATGTTTCTGCTAAAACAATGTTCAATACTGCAATAAGAGGCTTTAAGTCTTGTGTATAGAATTGGAAATAAATTACTAAATAAAATCTTACTTCTCCAATTAACCCAAGTGCTGGTGGTTGTTGGAAACGATTGATTCGTATAGTAAAACTTATTTTATAAAAAGCTTTAAATGAAGTTGCACCAAGAGTTGAAACACTAAGAAGTGTTCTAATTGAAGCTGAAAATGTTATAAATTCCAGACAACTCACAGAAATACAAATATCGTCAGTGTATGATAAGGTGTTCAAATCAAATCGGGTTTAGTTTTGTTCGATTTAAAGATTAATCGATACTTGGAATTTTTAACTTTTCAATTATACGAATAAAATTTTAAAATTATGCGATTAATGGAATAAATCTAAATTAATGTTGGGAGAATTCCAATCAATTATAGTGGGGAATGTAAGATGGGATAAACTCACTGATTATTGTTGATGTTTTTTTTTTTTTTTTTGTTTAAACTTTGATATTGTTACAAGTAGAACTGTTGCTTAAAAGTCTTATACGTTTAACAGTTTTATTTGGTTTAATATCTTTAGTTTTTCTAAAATCTTTATAGATGAAGTTTCCTGACGATCTGGCCAAAGCAACCAGGAAATGCGCATAGGAATAGCTTATCCCGTCAACAATAAATTTCAGTGTTTTTATCAATAATGAAAATTGGGAATTAAGCCCGAATATTAAAATCTTTTGAAATTAGAAATCTAGAAATTTTATAAATTACGAGATATTTTCGATAATCTTAGAAAAAATAAGAACTTAATTAAATAATCATTCTTTTTTAAATAAAACTTGTCAATGTAGCTTAAAATTGTTGCTTCACTTTCGGGCACTTAGATTTTAAGACAGTTAATAAAACTTTGGATTTTTTTAAAATTTTCATGAACCTTGTTTAAAATATTTATTCATTGGACAACTTGTAGCCCCTTTGATTTTGTTGGAGGAGCATCTTCTTCAAGTACTATTTTATAGTCACTGTGTAAATGGTAAATTAGTGAAGTTGTCGAAGAACTTCCTGTTACATTTAGCATTATAAGATTTATATTTCGTACAGTATTTTTAAACCAAACTAATTCTAAAGAGAGAATCACATGAACTATTTTGTTAAAAAATACGGGGTGTTCTAGAAATAGAAATGCAAAACGACCCTGTAATGAAAGTTCATAAAAATTTTCCATTTTATCTACTTCATTCCTTAAGCAACTAATATTTTTGAAAGAACAACACTTAAAATCACGAATTTCAATTTCACTTCATTTCGATTTCTAGAACATACCCGATAAATTAATATAAATCTCTGAGTTAACATACCTTTCTCGATTTATCTTTTGTGAAATGAATTATTGAATTGTGTTGAAAAAATTTAAGAAAAATATATTTTTAAATCCAACGCACACATAAAAAATAACCATTTAACAGAAATACTATATATTATTATCATTCGATTAATGGATATACATACTTAAATTCTTTTATTAATCCTTTAACCTTTAATTAGGCGCATTAAGAAAATCACACAATTAATCGCATGGGGTCTCACGTGATTATTTAGAAAATCCCGAGCAGCACCGGGACCAAACAGCTAGTTATGTATAAAAAAAAACAAAAACAGCATTTTTTCATTTAAAAACATAAAATATAAATAAAATTCAGTACTGGTTTCTTTCAACTATTTTACAAGTTGACTCATCTTCATATAAAAAAAAAGTTACACTATTAGTCGCATGGGGTCAACAAGAATTAGTCAAGCGACACGTGTGTACGCTTTAACGATATAATCGCAACTTATTTTTGTTCTCTTTTTAAATGAATAAAGCTATAGAAAAAACAAGTTCGCTCCGAACATTTTAACGTATACATTTTTCAATTTTAATTTCTCCTGACCCCATGCGCCTAATTAAAGGTTAATCGAAATTAGAAATTTTAGATTATACGAACAATTAATTTATGAATTTATCGACTGAACACCCTAGTGTATGAAGAACCTTTAACTCCGAACCATTTTTTAATTGGTTGTCTTAATTCAATTCAAACGGGAAATACTTCAACAGAAGAAACATGTTATCGTACGCAATGGCGAATTCCGCAAAATTTAAAAGTTCAAGGAGTAATTACCGCTACTTATATGCAGATCAAAATGGTTTGACGAGGCTAAAGCTTTAAGAAAATATAACCTGGTTTTGATTTGTGATTTCAGTTTACCAAGACACAAATGGCCTAAAGGTGACGTCTTAAGAATATATCCCGCTACGGATGATCAAGTTATGTTCGTGGATTTGAAAACTTCACCATGCTACACTGATAGAAAAATGCATCTTCATATTGATGATGCCCTAACAACAGAATTGTGACATCAATGATACTACAAATGGCATCAATGATGCAAAAAGTAACGTCAATCCAATGACTAGCGTCTTCGTACAATATTGTCATGTTTTACGTGTCATCTATTTTATGACTATAGTGACATCAATTCGATGCCACATTTTGTATATTATTAACATTATGTTCATGGTTACAATGTATTATAAGAAGCAAAAATTCCTATATTCTTTTTTTTAACTATTTAGTTAAATACATAAAATTTTTAAAGTAGAATGATTACGAAAACCACATGGGGCATGTTGCTGTTGTCTTATTATTGGGAGTTCTGCTGTAAACAAAGGTCGTAATTCAACAAACGTGAAACAAACATATGTAACGGGTAAGTCAATAATAATATTCTCTCACTTTGACTTAAGTCAATTCCAATGGCTTTGACTTAATGACAAATTGTCATTAAATTGATGCTAATGTGTCCTTTCTATGATGTTACTGCGTCATCGCACTGAGGACATATTCGTCATTTCTATGATGCCGATGTGTCATCCCATTGATGACAAAATTTCATTTTTACCCTGATAACACTTTGGCCAAGTAATGTTAAGGTTAACATCACCATGATGAAAAGAGTCATGGGGTCAAAAACGAAGACACTTGTCATAGTACTGATGTCAAAATACAACAGCGTTATGACGCCTTTTCTATCAGAGTACTTTTAAAACTTGCTTTACTAAAGGTACTTTACTAATTGATTCACGGGGTGAGGAAATGTTGAAGTCCCATAAACCACTTGTCTAAAATATATTTGTCTCACGAAAATTAAACAATTCCTAATTGAGTTTTGTGAGAATACTTTTCAATGGCCAACAACGGAAGCAGAATAAACTGTAGAACGAAAGTATGGCGACATATTAATATATGACAAAAATTTAAATTACTTTTTGATAATATGACAATAATACTAAACTCTTTAAAAAGTAGATTTTTTTATTTTTCTTAAAAAATTCGAACGAGATTTACAATAAAGAAGTTTGTTTGTTTCAGAAATTAGTCAAGTGCCAACTTTATATTATATTAGTGGTATTCACACCGAACTTGTTAATTTGTTACTCGGTAGTTTGTTAATTTGTTAAAGTTACCAACTGTGAACGACCCCATTTTCAAAACTTTGTTAGTCTGGTAACTTAAAAAAAAAAATCATTTAATTAACATACTTACTCTCAATGTACACGAAAATTGCCAAAACACAAATATTTTTTTAGAAATGTATCACATATGACTTTTTTATTATATTTATTTAGAAACTGCAACAGCTGATTGTGAGTTACCAACTTACATCTATTTTATCAGGGGTGCCGTGTCGTTAATTTGTTAAATGTTAATCCGGTAGCGCGTTAAATATACAAAACCAAAATGCGAGCAAAAAAAGGAACGATTAACAAACTAACAAGCTCGGTGTGAATACCACTATTGAAAAAGATGTCAATTTAAATAAAAAAAATTTTATGTTTATCAAAGAGTTAAGGTGCATGTAGACGACATGTTTTTTACATCTGACTTGTCAACTTTTCAAGTCACATGTAATTGTGCATGTCTGTCAAAATGGCTGTTTTACAGAAGGTTTATAATATTTGGTCACAAACGTACATGTAATTTGCTTCTGACATTGTCTCTGTTTTTTCCCCATAGTTGTTACAAAAACCAAAATAAAAATGCCGCCACGAAAGTTGTAAACACAAACTTTCGTGCCGTTAAATAATTTAGACATCTTAACATATTTTTTTTTAATTCAAAGATACCAATTTAGGATATTATAATAAAACGGTTTTTTATATATATAATTACATAAATTCTATTCAATGGTGCGATGATTATATATATTTCAGTATTGTAAAATATTAAGTTCAGCCGGCTAATGATTCCGCCAATAGTGGACGCCGCTGACGGTTTCTTCGCGGCATAGATTTCTGATGTCAGATGGTTTGTCAGAAGAAAAAAGAGGACGCTCTAATTGAAATTTTGTCAGATGACTTTGCATCTGACTTCTACAGAAGCAAAGTTTAAAAGGTAACACACGACATGTATGTATTTTGCAGTGGGAAATTTGACATGTCAGATGACAAAAACATGTCGTGTACGGTCGCCTTTACAGAAGCTGAAAAGTTTCATTGGAAAAAACAAGTGTTGTAAAAGTAAATTTACGATTGCTAGGAAATTCTTTGATTTACTAAAGCAAAACATGTTCGCTTGGTTGGTTTTCTAAATAAACAAAGAAACATGTATTTTAATACGATGCATCATAATCAATATCAAAAGTCGATCTTGAATTTGTTGTAACTTAGGGCTTTGACAATACTTTATGATACACTCCTGCATATCTTTAATATATGTATATGGGTGTTTCCAAAGTTACGGTTGCCCATTTATGTCACGAGGATTGCTTCATCTTGGACTTACGAAAGTTCAAGCAACGGCAGCAACCAAAAGAATTCTTAAAAAATTTAATTTCAATACTTTTTTGTCCGTTAAAGAAGTAACGTTCGTTACTTTATAAATGTGCTGTTTTCAAATGTCGCAAACAAACAATCTGTATTGTAAAATTTTGCACAGGATATGTCAAGTATGAATTCTTTGAAATATTTAGTTTAAGGAATGGATTAATTTTCAAACCAAAGAAATTTGTTACCAAAAAAATCTTTTTTTAAAGTAACGGTCGTTATATTATAAAAAGTTACAAGTTTTTTGTGTCTGAATTCATTTATTATGGGTAGCAAAAAAAAAAAATATTTTTGTTTGTATAAAGAAAATTAAAGTTAATCTTTCGGAAAAATGACAGATACATTTATTTTGTATAATATTAGCGGAAAAATAAATTCAAAATAATAATTTCATTTTTGAGCTATAAGGGGTCATTTTCTGTGGAAACATCCATATAGAAGATAATAAATAATATTTTGTGTTCTTTCACGACAATTTTCGTATATTTTTTTTTTTTTTTTTTTTTTTTAAATTTCTTTATTAATGCAATCTATCTTTTTTGATATTAAACATTAGATTTGAGTTATATACATATATATTTTTTTTTTAAATGGCTATGATCCAGTGATCATACCATAATGCTAAGAAGTTGTTGCCGTGGTTATGTTAAGAGTTGTGTATCTTCATTTTAAAACAAAATAGTTTTCATCGCATTAAGTCTTGAGGAGCCCTGCGCCTTAATCTTACAAATGTTGTGTTATTTCTCATGAGGTTTGATGCAAACGGGTTTGGATGTTGTTCAATTCTATTTTTATAGGATGCCAGCTGAGTTTTTATTTCGTCTTTAATGGTAGGTATTTTGAGATCTTTGTGGAGTTGATTATTTGTTACATACCATGGTGCGTCAACAATTCTTCGAATTGTTTTTGATTGAAAACGTTGGAGAATTTCAATGTTTGAGGTGGAGGCGGTGCCCCACAACTGGATGCCATAGGTCCAAATAGGTTTCAGAATACACTTATATATTGTAAGCTTGTTTTCAATAGAGAGTCGGGAATCAATGAGAAACCCGAATTTTCTTAGTTGGATATCTAAAGCTTTACGTTTAGTTTGAATGTGTTTTTTCCACGTTAACTTTTTATCTAGGTGTATACCAAGATATTTCGCCTCGTCCTTTTGGGGTATTTCAGTGTCATTTAATTTGATAGGAGGGCATGTTTGACGGTTTAATGTAAATGTAACCTGCACAGATTTCGACTCGTTTGCTTTTATACGCCAAATTTTTAGCCATGATGATATATCATTTAGGCATTTTTGAAGTATTAATGATGCGTTTTCGTGGTTTTTGTCTACAGCTAATGCAGCTGTATCATCTGCAAAAGTCCCAATGATGACACCTTCAGACTGGGGAAGGTCGAAAGTGTAAAGTAGGTAGAGTGTTGGTCCCATAATGCTACCTTGGGGAACTCCTGCAGATATTGTATTTAAATCGCTTATATCACCTTCTTCTTTAACAAAAAATAAGCGGTTTTGTAGGTAGGACTTAATAAATAAATAGAAATTTATAGGAAGTATTTTTT
Organism: Pollenia angustigena; assembly: GCA_930367215.1. Classification (NCBI taxonomy): domain Eukaryota; kingdom Metazoa; phylum Arthropoda; class Insecta; order Diptera; family Polleniidae; genus Pollenia; species Pollenia angustigena. Next base: position 140,252,798 of record OV884056.1, on the reverse strand, counting down.
TGAGTTTGAATAGTAAACCATCATGCCACACCTTATCGAAGGCTTGGGATATGTCTAGAAACACTGCTGTGCAGTACTGTTTTTTCTCAAATGTTTCATGAATAGTTTCAACTAAACGATGAACTTGTTCTGTGGTTCCGTGTTGTTTTCGAAATCCAAATTGGTGTGTTGGTATAAGACTTTTTGATTCAATAATAGGTGTCATTCGTTTAAGAAATAAAGACTCGAGAACCTTCGAAAAAAGGGGCAGCAAACTTATTGGACGATATGAAGTAAGTTGCTCGGCTGGCTTTCCAGGTTTCTTTATCATTGTTATTTGTGCAATTTTCCATTGGATTGGTACGAAGCAGTGAGTTATGCAAGCATTGTATATATAGGTTAATAGCGTTATACCTTTTTCTGGCAGTTCTTTTAATGCCTTTGCTGTGACTAAATCATATCCTGGAGCTTTGTTTATTTTTAATTTGCTAATATAATAACGTTATAAACTTGTGATTTTGTAAATTTTTTTATCGGTAAATCGAGTTGGTGGGTTTCATTTAAAAAATTTTTTATTTGATCGAGATCTTCATCATTATTTTCTTCCTTGTTTGGGGTAAATACTTCTTTCAAGTAATTGGCAAATGTGTTTGCCTTATCCTGGTTGCTCCTAGTCCAGCTATTGTCAGTCTTGCGAACTGGATGATTTAATTTATGCTGCTGTTTAACTTTATTAGTTATTTTCCATAACGAAAAATCTGTAGATTTTGTACAATCCAAATTTTGCATTTCTTTTTCAAATTTCTTATCTTTTTCTATCTTTAGTAGCGTTTTAAGTTCTGCAGTTAGTTTATTTAAAATGGCTTTATCACCTGGAGATTTTGTTGTTTGCCAACGCTTTCTAGCTTTAGGTTTTTTTGATATTTTATTTCGAATTTCGATCGAACACTTGGGAATGTTCGCGTAGCTATACTGAGGAGTGGAATTCCAAGCAGATTGTTGTATTGTATTTACAAGATGTTCTACAGCATCTGTAATGTCCTCATAGCTTTTAAGTGGAAGTTGTGTGACTAAATTTTTACTTATAAGGAAACGATATCGACTCCAATCAGTTTTTTTGGTGTGGAGCTTACATGGTTGCTCAATGTTGCTAAATTTATGTTTTATATGCAATATTACCGGGGAATGATCTGATGATAAGTCAAGGCATGATTCGCATGTTTGATATTTGGGTGGCATTCCTTTTGATACACAGAAATCGATAACGTCAGGGATCTTGTTCAGGTCTGTGGGCCAGTATGTGGGTGTATTAGGAAATTTAACATTTAAGCTAAGATCTTTAATCGCGGAATATAGTTGTCTACCTTTGGTTGTTATTAATCTAGATCCCCAGATTGTATGTTTTGCATTGTAGTCACCACATGCTAAGAACCTGTTTCCTAACTTTTTGAAAAATTCCTTATAAGTGCCCTTTTTGATGTTGTGTTTAGGGGGGCTGTTAACAGACGATATGGTCACTGGACCATGCCAATCTTCAACAATTATATTTGTAGCTTGGAATTCGTTGGACTGAAAAGGAATACCTTCATGGTGTTTGATGGTTTTTTTTTATTAAAATGGCTGATCCACCATGTGCTGTTTGATCTGGGTGCATTACTTGGTAGAACTTGTATTGGGGTATGTTAAAGTGACTTTTTTGAGTGAAATGTGTTTCAGATATAAGGAATATATCTATTTGATTTGTTTCTAGAAACGATTTTACCTCTAGCGAGTGCTGGGCTAGTCCATTTGCGTTCCAAAAAGCGATTTTAAGGCAATCCATTTTGAATAAACTTAGATGTTAAATTCATTATAAGGTTTGACATTTCGGTGTTATTTGAGGGGCGTACTCCTTGGTTTCTCAATGGTGGTTTGTGAATTTTTTGAATTTGTTTAAAAATTTGGCAGCCTTTATAATTTGCCGGATGATTTCCACTACAGAGCGCACATTTTACTTGATCTGACCAGTTTTTTCGTTCACATGATTTAGAATGGTGATTACCAGCACATTTTATACATATTGGGTTTCTCCTGCAGAATGATCTTGTGTGTCCGTATTGCTGACAGTTTGCACATTGGGGAATACTTTTCTTTGGTTTGGGAGGTTCAAAATTTATTCGGCTGCACATTAGCGTTTTTACGGAGTATATATTTTTGTTATTTGCGTTTGTCTTCAGTTCAATTTCGAAAAGTGGAAGTGGCTGGTTTGAACCTCTTTTTTTAACATTCCAGATATTAGTTACTTCGTGGCCAAGAGCAAGAAGATCAAGCTTAAGTTCTTCAGTATCTATAGATGGATGCATACCTCTTAATATGACTTTAAACCCTCTTTCTGTTTTTGGTTTATAAGTGTAAAATTCTGTTTTCTTGATTTCAAGTTCTTTCACAATTTTTTTATAACTCTCATGAGTTTTAGGTAGAATTTTGACCTGGTCATCTTTAAGAGTTCTCAGATCATATTGTCCATCGACATGTTCTTTAAGAAGAGAAAGTAATGGCTGAATATTTTCGACTTTATCGACAAATATAGGTGGCGGTTTTGCTGGACGCTCATTAGTAGGGGTTTCATTTTCTTTAGTGATTTCATCTTGAAGTGGTAAAAATCGATTTGTATATTGCTTAGCACTACCCTTTGTGTGTCCAGGACTTTCCCTGGTCCTTTTTTTATTCGAGACTAGGTTCCAGTCAGGTTCTGGTGGATTTTTGCTGATTAACGGACTAAAATTGTTTTCTGGTTGTCGGTTGAAACGCCCTATTTCGGTTTCTAGCTCATCCTCATCTGTTTCGTATAGTTTTTGTTGATCTTTTGATTGATTTTCTTGATTTTGGTTAAGCTGACGCTGCTGGTTAGAATATTGTGATTTCAGTGAATCAGTTTCTTTGCGTAACTGATTACAAATTTTTTCATATCGACTGTTTTTTTCAACGAGTTCGGCATTATTTTGTTCTAATTGTTGTATTTTAATTGTTTGATTTTTCAGTTCTTCCATTATTAAATATTATTAAATATTACTCACTGGGATACTAGTGACGGTAATGCAGTTCATTGCATACATGGCATTGCCAACAGTGAATAATAGAATAAAATTTGTCAACCCTTTACCACTATTTTGTAAGACACGATCAGCTGGTGTTTGTTATTTTATTAATAAAATTTCACCAACAAGTTTTGTTTTTTCTGTCTCTATCAGATATTTTTGTTTGTTTTACACAAAAGTTTTAATTTGTTTTAAGAATTTTAAGTTAAAATACACTCAACACAATGCAGTAATCCATAAAATGAAGGAATTGCAATGATAAGCGTTATGGAAATTACACTTTAGCACAAAACTAAAGGTGAAATATACTAGGGAACGATTTGATTTTTTTATATTTGGCCGCAGCTTAATAAGACACGACCGAACCGTCTGAGATATATGTTGTACATTTTCGTATATAAAGACAGACTTTTCGGTTCAATATTTTGATAAATTACTTATTTTTGGGCGATTTTTTCTCGATATTAAAAAAATTTGGTAGAACATTTTAATATTATATATGAAGACTATTAAGTGTTCAGTAAAATAGGCGTGGCGGGGAAAACCTCATGAAAAACATATACTTTAAGAGTAATTAACAATTTGCAAGTTTAAGTTTAAAGACAATTTTTGGTGGGAAGAAATGCATATGTAAGTGTTTCGTAAAATTCTTTCCTATGTTTTGTTTTTAACAAAATTATATACATACATATGTGTGTATAGATATGTTTGTCTGTATAAGGTGGAATATGTATGCTTGTAGTAGTAGAAAGTCCCTTCAGTTTCCTTTTACATTGTCGCAAGATGTGTAAAGAAAAATCCCATATATACATTTGTATGGTTATGTGAACATGCAGTTTGGGTTAATGTAGTTGTAATAGAATTTGCATGAATCTGTGTGATAATTATTGTTTGGTCCATTCTAGAAGCATTGGTAAGTTAACGGTCCACTGAGCTCCTTTAAGGCGATTTTCTCAAACGACCCAAGAGTTTTCTATTTTGTTTTATGTACGTTCAAGTGTTTTACTTTATTTTGTGGTCATGTTGCTGATTTAAAATTTGTTGCCAAGCAACTTATTTTCATACACAAACATTTTTAAATACTTATACATGTACACATAAATACTTACATGGTTCTTCTTACAGAGTATACCTACATATATATTTTATTTTTATATGTGCGTGAGTGTGCGAGTTTTAATCCTTTCTAGAAATTTAAATTTACTGGTAATTGTTAAAATACAAACATAATTCGTTATATACTTTTAATAATATGTATACACATACATGAATATACAAATACACATGTATGTATTGATGTGTATGCTTTAAGCTTGCAGCAAGTAGGTTGTAAATTTATGTGTGTATATATGCATGTATATCTTTATTTGATTATCTGTACATGTATGTATTTGTACATATGTAAAATATTATTGTTATGTACTTCATATTTTCAAATGTGGGTATGCAAGTATTTACGTAAAAAATTTATGTACATATGTATGTAAAACAATTTACTAATTTTTAGTTTAAGAAAAGTTTTCCTTCCAACGTCTTTATACTAATTGTAAGATGTTTTGTTGCACTGGTAAAGAATAAAAATTCATGTAATGATTTTCGTTTTCAAATTTGAATATTAAGTTATAACATATTTCTAAATATTAAAACTATATTTTTGTGAAACAAGTTTCGAAACATGCGAACCAGTAAGCTTCAAGAATATAGTACAATAGTACACGATTCAATTAAAAAAAATTTAAATTTATATTCAAAATGATATTTACTCAAATTTTTACATTTTAAGGCTGTATTGTTTATTTTGAAGAAAACTAAAATTCCCGTATAATAAACTTTTTATACAGTAATTGAGGAGTTCCATAACAAAAAGCAATAATTACATTTTTCAAGTTTTTTGATTTTTCGATTGAATCCTATTCTACACATTGAAATCTATATTACCTCTTTTACAAAGCATTCCAAAATTTAATAACAACACTGCAATTCAAATACATATAATGGTTCAGAGCAAAATGCAATAATTACACATCTTTGCAATAAATCGCTACAAGAAATTTAAAAAAAGTCAACTTTATAAATAAATTATGCTCGTGTGGTAACTCTTATTTAACTGTAAAACGTAAGGAATTTTTGTTTATAGGCTTTTTACACTTGAGCACATCTTAGGGGAATGCATGGAAGATGTTAAAAATGAAAAAAACTTGTTTACATTTGCAACATCTTTCATCTGTCAAAATACTTTTTCCACGTGTTGAGTACAAATAAAAATTTAATAAAATGAATTTAAAAAAATCAGCAATAATTGGTTTAATTGTTGCTCTTGAAGGGCAAAAACAATTATTACTGCGTAACACTGAACTTATTGAAGCTATGCTGGAGGACGAAGATGATGAAGAATTCCTTATTTTTACGCAAAGTATTTCGAGTCCCCGAAGCGTTTGGATATTTGTAATCAATTGTATATTATTTTTTCTTTGGATTTGAATTATAAATCATTTAAAATTTCTAGAGTCGGTACGGTACTTTTTGGGAGAAGGATCTAGCAAATGGTACCCCATAATTGTTTATAGAGAGCTTTCGGTTAGATAGAACCACATTCTCATTGCTAGTGCATCAGTTGGCTGGCTTAAGAAAAACGGATACGAAATTTCGAAAATGTATTCCATTAGAAAAGCGCGTGGCGATAGCTCTTTACACACTGGGTTCCTCAGCCGAATACCGTACAGTAGGAAGGCTTTTTGGAGTTTCCAGTAGCAGCGTTTGCAATATCTTGCACGAATTTTGTAGGGCAGTTATTGAAAATCTAGCTAAAGATTTTCTCCCAACCAAGTTTCTAACAGCTTCTAAGGTCGAGGAGTGCGTCAAAGGATTTAATGATTTAGGTTTTCCTCAGTGCTTAGGCGCGATTGGTAAGCCAGTGTTTTAAAGCCAATAATTAAATTTTTTAATATACATATGTACATTAGACTGGTCGCATCTTGTATGGCATTTTTTTTTTTAAATTTAAATGTTTGCGCTGCTTTAAATATGAGGTTTGGTGTAAGAAATCAAGTCCTAATTTTTCAGCTCAATCCAACGGTGCCTAGTCGTGCCAAGTGGGGCCCAAAGTTCCCCATATGATAAAAAAAAACATCTTTTCTATCAGATCTTTATAGTAATACTAGTTGAAAAGCCGAAAATCAAAAATATGACTACGCTACGATCTTCGGCAGAGAAAGTACTTCAAGTGTGCCAAATTTCAGCTTCCTATGTCATCAGATGGCTTCAGAAAGTTGCGGAAAGAATAGGACATACATGCAAACATCCTGACATACTAAGAAATTATATATTGTATAGATAGATTAAAGTATTTGCAGTTTAATATTTTAGTATGATACGAACGAAAGATTTTTAACTAAGTTTAACTAATTCGGGGTCGCAGAATCCAGTGGTGCTAGCCGTTTTTTTAGGTTAGCTTTAGTTTTCGAGATATACCTTTATTTCGAAAATTAAGGATGTTGCACAACATATGTTCGCGCAACTCAAAAACGCTTTAGCTTATTGAAAAACTAAAAAAAACCGAAATTCCGCAATAAAATTTACTTTTAGAAAGTAAAACGTTTTTCTTATATGCGCAGTCGTTTTAGAAACATAATTTTTTTTTCTGGAAAAAAAATAATTTTTTTATTAAATTTTCGGAATTTTTGTTTTTAAAAATTCATAAATAATTGAAAAATGGAGCTATGCTTCTAATTTTATAGAGTCATATAAAAAACAATATTGTAAACAAAACAAGCTATAAATGATTAAAATCTGTTCCCAACTTTTGATTTTATGTATTCACAAAAGACGAAAAATTTTATTTAATTTAAGAATTTTATTAAACCGCCATATTTGTATAATTGAAATCCTTATATTTGGCCCGTGTAGTGCCTAGGATGCCTCAAGAAGGGTCAAATGTATGACCAACTCCACTTTATTTTTCATCTCCATCATTTATTTCTAAAATACCTACCTGCTATCTCCATTCATTAAGGGGCTCCCATTCAAAATTTTAACTACAGACTAGAAATATATTGAAGAAAAAGCTCCATAACTGCCAAGGAGTCAGACCTAGGGGAATAGAATGTATGACCGACCTCAATTAGTTTTTTGTCCTAAACATTTTCTCGAGATATACTTGCCCTTTACCTTTCCTTTTTAGGGGGGCTCTCATACAAATTCATTTAAAATTGGAAAATGCAGCTATGCTTCTACAATAATTTTTTTAATGAAAATTTCGAAATTTCAAAAAAAGTGTAAATTTATTTGATTGATTTTATTAAGTTGAAAAATTTAAAAGAGAAGATTTGTTGTGGGACGGATATAAATGGCGATAGTGCTCAACAACTTGGAGTAGGTACTGCTTATCTGTCTCATCTTGAATACATAAAATCAAAAGTTGTGAACAGATTTTAATCATTTATAACTTGTTTTGTTTGCAATATTGTTTTTTATATGACTCTATAAAATTAGAAGCATAGCTCCATTTTTCAATTTTTTATGAATTTTTAAAAACAAAAATTACGAAATTTTAATAAAAAAATTATTTTTTTTTCCAGAAAAAAAAAATTATGTTTCTAAAACGACTGCGCATATAAGAAAAACGTTTTACCTTTCTTAAAGTAAATTCTATTGCGGAATTTCGGTTTTTTTTGTTTTTCAATAAACTAAAGCGTTTTTGAGTTACGCGAATATATGTTGTGCAACCTCCCTAATTTTCGAAATAACGGTATATCTCGAAAACCAAAGCCAATATGAAGAAAAAAGTTTTAACTTTCTTAAAGTAAATTTTATTGCCGAATTTCGGTTTTTTTTAGTTTTTCAATAAGCTAAAGCGTTTTTGAGTTGCGCGAACATATGTTGTGCAACATCCTTAATTTTCGAAATAACGGTATATCTCGATAACTAAAGCTAACCTAAAAAAACGGCTAGCACCACTGGATTCAGCGACCCCGAATTAGTTAAAATTAGTTAAAAATCTTTCGTTCGTATCATACTAAAATATTAAACTGCAAATACTTTAATCTATCTATACAATATATAATTTCTTAGTATGTCAGGATGTTTGCATGTATGTCCTATTCTTTCCGCAACTTTCTGAAGCCATCTGATGACATAGGAAGCTGAAATTTGGCACACTTGAAGTACTTTCTCTGCCGAAGATCGTAGCGTAGTCATATTTTTGATTTTCGGCTTTTCAACTAGTATTACTATAAAGATCTGATAGAAAAGCTGTTTTTTTTTATAAAATGGGGAACTTTGGGCCCCACTTGGCACGACTAGGCACCGTCGGATTGAGCTGAAAAATTAGGACTTGATTTCTTACACCAAACCTCATATTTTAAGCAGCGCAAACATGTAAATTTAAAAAAAAAAAATTGCGACCAGTCTAATGTACATATATGTTTGCATATTGAAATAGATGGATGTCATATTGAAATTAAGCCACCAGCTGCAGAGGCTGTTGACCATTTTAACTACAAGGGATGGTATTCAGTGGTACTATTTGCATTGGTTGATTATCGGTAAGTTGAGGAAATAAAAATGTCTTCAACTATGTAATATTTTCTAAGTTAGTTACAGATTTCTATATGTAAATGATGGTTGTCCAGGGCGTTGTAATGATTCTCAAATTTATCGACAATCCCAATTGAGACAGATGATTCAGTCATCGAACATTTTAAAAGAAAAATCTTTACTAATACACAACACAGAAGTTCCAGTTCTTCTTATTGGGGATGCAGCCTTTAAGTTTTCACCAACAGTTATGAAACCTTACCCTTTTTCAACTTCCGCCTCTTTGGAACAACAAAACTTTAATTACAATTTGTCCAAAGCAAGGCGTGTAGTTGCAAATGCGTTCGGCCACATAAAGGCTAGATTCCGGCGCATAGGAAAGGGTTTAGATAATCACCCAAAATTCAACAGCAAAATTATTATGTGCTGCTGTATTCTACATAACTTTCTAAATTGCCACAATAGCTTAATTAATGAAAGTTGGAAAATTGATAAGGTTGACTCCCGTCCGCAACCAGACGATAACAATACATCTGCAGATTTTTCAGAACCAGCAGAAAATATAAGATTAGCAATTTCAAAATATTTAACAGAAAGATAATTTTTAATTACCTTATTGATTTCTTTTGTTTTATTTTTAACTTTTAAAAAATTAAAATACATTGAACGTTTTAATATGTAGTAGTAGTTAAAAAAATCTTTATACCTCACCATATACTTGTTAAATAAAACCATGCACAGTTTTGTTTTGAGATGAGATCAAATGCATTTTATTTAATTTATAACAAAAATATAAGTAACAATAAATAATTAGGAAATAATAAAAAAGGACAACTTATTAAAAAAAAAGAACAAAAACATAAAATCAAAACATGTAAAAACTAAATTCAATAGTAAAACAAACAAAAATCAAATTGATCATAATAAAATAATTCTCTTAGGCCCGTTTTCACAACTTACCGATAGCTTAAAGTAGACTTTAAATGGCCTTATAAAAAATGTTCCATTATTAAAACTTTACTTTAACCTAAAGTGAACGATAATGTAGATTAAGGTTATTCCTACCTGGTAGGTTAAAGTTAAGTTGTAATAATGGAACACTTTTTATACGGCCAATAAAATCTTACCTTTAGCTATCGGTAAGTTGTGAAAACGGGCTTTAGTAATAAATATAATAGTAAAACAAATACAATAAAAACAAAAAAAGATACAACGAAATAAAAATAATTCTTTAAAGCTTTTAAAATGTACATATGTATATATGCATACCTGAATGCGTTTATCTACTTCTCTCGCAAAATTGAGAGCAGCTCACTTTGAAAGGATGCATTTTGCGACGAAAGAGTCTCTAGCCTCTGAACAATCTCGTTCATTTGTTGCTTCCTCTCCTCATACATTTGCCGTTGCATTGCGTTACGCTCTTTAGCCAATTTGACCATCTCCGCATTTACATCCAACTTCCTTTTTTTTTGGCTGGCTCCGCTGGTTGTCATCAGTATCAGATTGTGTCCAACTGCATGTTGGTTGATTGTCATCAACATTTAGAGGGTCAAACTCTATTATGTCTTCGGATATATTTAAAAGCGTAGACATATCTGTCAATAAAACAATTCATATTTTCTCATTTTTTATGGTCAGCACAATTACTTATGTATATACATACATATGTACCTGTACTTTCATGCATGGTTTCTTGTATATTATGAAGTCTAAAAGACCCCAAGATATTGTTTACCTTTTGGTAATGCTCCCATGATGAAGGCGCTCCTCCTGTAGGTCCAATTTTTGCTTTTTCTTGCCTGAAACAAAAAATGTACGTGGTAGTTTACTATGTATAATAATATGTACATATATACTTTTCAATGGGTGCATATTTTGCAACAAATTTTTTTTACCTGTATTTACGAGTTAGGTTGTCCACTTTCGTCCTTACATCTCCCCAGCTGCCACAAAATCCGGCTTCTTGTAACTTCGCTGTAATTTCCTGGAACACGTGCGAATTCTTCCTTAAATCTCGAAGTTCCTCAATTTTTTCCTGCCAAAGATCCAGCAGCATGCTTTCCTCGGCAGCAGACCATACCACACGTACATATTTTTTTCTCACTGTTAAGTAAAAACAAAAACATTATTTTTCATTAACTTATTTAAATTTACTTACATTGTTCTGTTCCGCTCATTTTGTATACAATTTTTTGACACTTGTATTTTATTCTAGTGACGGCTATTTTTTTTTTTTTTTACTCATTGTTTCTTTTTTTCTAGTGATGACACTAAAATAATCGAAAGATGATGAATGAAACAACATGAAAAAAGAACATATTTTAAAGATGAAGCAAAATGTTGATTTTCAGCCCTGTACAATTCTTATGGGAAGATGTTATCATCTTTGCGATAAGATGAAAGATGTAAGATGAGAGCAAGTGTAAAAAGCCTATTAGTAAAGGTGTTATGATACTTGCTATTTTTTGTATTGGATTTTTTTAGGATTGACTGATTGAAACAACAAATGCGAGAAAGAACAAGAAATACAATTTGATAAACAACCCCTTTTTTCTGATTGACATTTCTCATGTTTATTTTTTTCTTTGACTAAAACAAAAAAAAATGGTAAAAGCTTGGGCAGATGAAACTATTTTGTTTTTGATCAGTGAAATAAAGTAGGTGCCCTTCATATGGGATTTCAAATTATAAATTTTCAATTAAAGAAAATACCGCGATGTAATTCGTAGTATTTTACATTATTTGCATTAAATTTTATTGTTTATTGAAAAAAAATTGTTTGTGATTCCAAAATAAAATGTAAACAAAACAACCAATACTGCCCAAGTTTTTTGCCCACAAGAACCCGTCAAAAAAGCTAAAAATCGCTACTTTCGATCAAAAACTAAAAAAATTGGCAACAGTGCTAACAATTAATCTGGAAATGTCAATTTTAAGTTAAAAATTTTTGTATTTTTTTTTGACAGTCTTATAGGGCCCATACACAATACCATCATGACTGTACAATCAAGTGATTGTGCCAGCTGATGGATCGTGCATGAGCTTGTGGTGTGATTGTACCAGCTGATGGTGCTTTATCAAAAATAGTTTGATATTTTTTTGATTGTACCAGCATGATTGTATCGTGTGCTGTAAAGTTATCTCATAAATGTTAAATCGTCAAGGCATAAACATCAAAAAATACAAAATTTAAAACCAAATTTTTAATTAAAACAGGTTTTTTTTTTACTCCTTATTCGTTTTCGTTTTAGGATAATAGCAATAATAACAGCAGCACAAATTTTATTGTTATTCATTACAACCTTTTCCACACAATTTTTGGTAAAAAATGAATTTTGTACCAGCATGCTGGTGTGTTGTGGGCTTTAAGCTTAATTGCACAATCACTTGATTGTACAATCATGATGGTATTGTGTATGGGCCCTATTAGATTATTTATCGATAACCCATGTATATTTGTTTGACATTTCAAGATTTTTTACGATATAATCATACTCTACACTTAGTCAGTTTTCCTATGCAAATAAATATGTTTGCACTGTTCTCCAATATAGAAAAAATACAAAAAATAGCAAGTATCATAACAGCTTTATTTTAATAAAAAAAATTTGATTTTAAGCCATAATTTATATCAGAATGTTACAATGTTCTGTCTGTAAAATTTCACGTTTCACCGTTATTTTAAATTTTGTTGCATTCGGTGCGAAGACATCTCTATCTCCTGTAAAAACTAAGTTTAAGCTGCATTCATTATCTAAATCAGTGATGTTCAATCAAGCAAACAATTGTTTAGAAGCCCCGTTTTTTACGCTCATTAATTTAGTGCACACGTACGGAAGATAAGTTAATCTTATTTTAAATACAGTGTGTAAGATAAGTAATAAAATTAAAAAATATTTTAATGTTTTAACGAAATTGTCATAAAAGCATAAATGTAGAAGAATTTAGTGGAGTTTTTTTTAGATATAATTCTTAATTTTAATTTCTAAACATGCTCGCATTTCACATTGAATTTTTTTTAATGGTAATATTTAAAAATTTCCAATTCTTACTGTTTGTTAAAAATTTTTAAAAGTTAAAATCTTAAAATACAATTTAAATAGTAACGAAGGCAGACGTATTTTCTTCATTAAAAATATTAAAAATGTCAATATTTCTACATAAAAACATCGTCTGAAGCTAACAATTGCAGTAGTGATCAACTTGCAGATTTAAACGATATGGAATTTCAAAATTCTTCCATCTCATCCAAGATAAATCAACAATCTAAATACAATGATAAAGTGGCAAAGTCTTCAGGTGATTTAGCAAGTATGCGTTCCGTCGATACTAATGTTACTCCCAGTTGTAAAAAATTTTTACTCTAATATTATTTTGTTAACGCCATTTGTTAAATAATTTTACATCAGTTCTGCCTTAATTTTTTAAAGAAATTAAAAAAAAATTAACAAATTGTTCATTAAAAAAAATATAAGTGTAAGTTTAATATTATTTTAATAGAAAAAGTTTGAAGATTCTATAAAATAATTTATAAATATTTGCGACCTACGACAAACGATAACAACAATATTTTGATAACCTACGGCTAAAATATGGTTAAATATGGTCAAATATGTTATGATTACTTTTAACCATAAAATACTAATTTTGTATCATAATATGATTACTTCAAAATTTATTATGATTGACATGATGAGAGTATGGTTTAATTTAATTTTAATAGGATGTAATAAAAACAAATAATGGTTAAGGGGAAATAATAAGATGTAATATTTCGAATATATTTGGTCATAACATGATATATTATGGTTCTAATAATAATCGTAAAATCGTGCATTAGACTGGTCCTTATTTTCTGACTTAAAAATTTTTAAGCAGGACTCCGATCAAATGTTATTTTTAGTTTAAATTTTAACTTTAAAAGTTTAAAAGTGCAAATATATGTACATTGTACATATATATTAAGGTGCACCTGACACATGCATAAGGCATATTTCTGAGTCTATACTAACTTTTTTCCTGTTTTTATAAAAGTCTATACATAAATATATAATTTATTTGCTTTTTAAATGTAAGGAACATTCATAGTTTTTCTCGAATGTTGCAGGTATTTCTTTCTGTAGTTATGCAGAAAATATTCATAAGAAACTGATAACTCCAAGTTATTCATTAAAATCTAATATCGTTCTTGTAAAATAAAAGGATTTTAATTTTTGGTGAATGCTGTGTTAAATTTTGCTTTCAACTTGACTGCACTTTCGGCGTAGTTATTTATAACATTTATCGAAGATAATATTTTCTTTCCTTTGCTTAAATTATCATTGCAAAACCATTCACTGACATCAGTTTCAATAAATGATGTGCTTATTTTCACTCGTTTAAATTTACTATTTTATGATTAAGCTACATGCTAAGGTAATTGTATTCGCGTAAAGCTAGCAAATACTTTTTACGGAGCTAAATCGTTATCTTCAGCATTTTCAATTTCATTACTATTGATTAACTCCCACATTTTTTTTTGTCATTTATTGCTTTACTTTAAGTGATACATTGTCATCAAAAATGGAATAGAAAACTGGACCATCTGCTAAGTACCATGGATGATTTTAAAATTCTTGCACGCAAGCTCCTACAACAATAGCATCTTTATCTTCATAAATATTTAATTTTCTTAAAAGTAAATTATCGTTCCATGGGGCTTCAATGGTTTTTTTTTGCATTAAGCCATGGTTTTATGGGCTCCGTGCAATAACTCCCAGGTGTAATAAGTCCCAGTGCAATAACTCCCAATGAATTAAATCCCAAAAAAAAATGAAATAAGTCCCAAACTGGAAAAAAGAAATAAATCCCAAAAAAAATTAAATAATTTCCAAGTCTTAAATGAAACAAAAAACTAACATTGAGTCCTCGACATTTTGACAACAAATGGGGCATTTTATTATATCCTGACCTCCTGCAATGGCAACTGCCTGCAGTTTAAGCACGCCGGGTACAAGGATTACCTCCTCTATGGTATAACAAACATCGGCTTCGCTAACTAAAGAAAACACCGGCTTCGCTAACTAAAGCTTCTCTGCATAGGCGGCCTTCGGCCGGGCGCAAGGATTTTATACTCTATGGTATAACAAACACCGGCTTCGCTAACTAAAGCTTCTCTGCATAGCCGGCCTTCGGCCGCCCGCAAGGATTTTCTTAAGTCATTGTATTCAAATAGATTGAAATATCCCGTTATAAATACCGTTTAAAATTTTAAACAATTTTAAGAAATTGCAAATAATTGAAAATGAAAAAACTCCCACAAAAAATTAAATAACTCCCACAGCAAATGAAATAACACCGAAAACCAAAATAAAATGAAATAACTTCCACGTTAATTTTTTCGGGGACTTATTTCATTTGGATTTTATTTCATTATGAAATAACTCCTAGGCAACAAATGAAATAACTTCCAAAAAAATTAAATAAAACCGAGAGGGCTGGGAGCTATTTCATAATGAAATTTCTCCCACATTTGTATGAAAAATGATTGCACGGAGCCGTTTTATGTTATTAATAGGGATGCGATTTCCATGCAAATGCATGTTTTTTGTCGATAGTCTAAAACCGATGACGACCAATTATCTTTCCGAATCATTAAATTTGCGTTAAAATGGCATCGATTTGTTTTTGCATATTGTTGCATATTTTGGTGAAAATGCATATTTTTGCATATTTTGGTTTAAAATGCATATTTTTGCATATTTTAACATTTTTGAGTAATATATTTTTTTAAATTTCCATATTATAAAAAAAAAGTTCTTCAAAAAATTTACAAATTGTATAAAAAAAACCCTTCAAAAAAATTTTTTTTTAAATCAATTAATTTATTTTTTTGAGCTCTGCTTAAAATACAAGATTTCGACAAAAGACCCTTAAATTTTTAACCGATGCAGCACCTTTCATGGTTAAGGCTGCCAATTGTCCTAAAACAATTTATCGAAAACTGTAACATGCTACTTGATTGGCTCATGGGTTACACCGAGTTGCAGAGGAAATCAGAAGCCAATTCGATAATATTGATTTATTGGTTTCATACAGGATTTATTTCACTTAATAGTCAACTCAAATTAATTGATATGGCAGAAAGTAACATTAACATGTGAATGGAAAATAGCCCGACAAATTAAAAAAAAAAAATCCAAAAACTGTTGCAAATAAAAATGGAGGATTTCAAAAAATAAAACAAATTTCAAATATTTTTGATCTAGATTCAAATGTGGGATCTAAATTAGAAAATTAATATTCTTCAAATGTATTGGCATCCTTGAAGTATGCCTCAACTTCGGTTGACGTTGGGAGATCATTTTCCATGTAAAAAAGCTTTTTAACAGACAAAGGCTTACTTTTGATAATATAAGAAAGTATTTATGTATTTGACTATGCAATTTAAATGATGTAGTTATTTAAATTAACTGCCTGTTCATCTATTTCCGAACGAAGATTTCGTTCGTATAACTTACATTTAAAACAAAAAAAAATTATAAAACATTGTTTTTGTTTTACATTAAAGTTAAGCGAACGAAGTCTTCGTTCAAAATCGATGAACAGGGGGTAAGTTCTAAAAAATATTATCCCTTTGAATAACAATAAAATTTTTTATTTTGTTTTGTTTTAAATAAAATAAAAAAAACAAACCGTTTTTTTATGAAAATGGTCAAGTTTTTAGTGCATATTTTTCATTTTTTTAATGCATATTTTTTAATTTTTAGTGCATGTTTTATGCGCATATTTTCGATTTTTTAGTGCATGAAAATCTCATCCCTAGTTATTAACTACAATAAAACCACATATCCTACACAATTTCTTTTCAGTTTCCGCAATTGGGAATTCTTTTCTTAAGAGAAATATTTTTATTGGATGAATAGCCTTGCTATCCATCGAGCCTGATGAAAAATACAGGGCATTTTCTTTTTTAAAAGGTGTGTGTGAAATGGTAGCAAAGTCCTCATGGAAGTAAGTTTTTGTCACTGTTGAGGTGAATAAAATTTCACTAGCCCTGGGGACTAGTATAAATTTTGACATTAGCGTAGAAATTTTGGACAATTTTAATTCACCATAGAACTTTGCTACCGTTTCACACACACCCAAACAGTGAAAAAATTAGTATGGGAGCAGAAAAATGCCATATGTAAGTATGTGTCAGGTGCACTTACATATTACGTATACTAAATACATACATACTTATGTACATATTCACATTTAATTCTCAATGAGGTTGGTGTTAATCTTAAAATATCAATTTGAAACTTTTACACACGCAAAGAAAAAACATGGTTATGGTAAACATATTATGATAAGATTCATGATTGTAGTCACCATATTAAGGTTATTATTGAATCATATTATGGCCAAATATATTCGTAATATTACATCATAAAATTTTTCCCTTAAAATTCTCTTAATCATAATATGTTAATATGGAATCATATTATCGTCATGTTAATTATAATAAGTTAAGAAGCAATCATATTATTTTCATGTTAATGATATTAAGCTAAGATGTAGTCTTATTATCATCATGTTAATCCTAATATATTTAGAAGCAATCATATGATACAGGTCCTTTAATAACTGTCATAACAATACAAAATAAATTAAAATTGTTATGTATCGATTTTTTATTTTGTGACTTTTTACCAGGGCTGTCAGATATGGCGATTTCTCGCCAAACGTGGCGATTTTAAAACGTGTTTGGCGATGGGATTTCCCATTTGGCGACTGGAGATTTTTGATATAACTGGCGATTAACTTGGCTTTTTTTACCATTCATATTATTTCGGCGATTTTGTTTATTAACTTGTCATTTTTTGTTAACATTACTAAAATAAAAAAAAAAAAAAAAACATATTAAGTGAATTTTATATTCAGTCACTATTTAATTCTAATAGTATGTAGGTCAAAACTCCAGTAATGAAATCGGTGAGGCTGAAGTGTACTATCTTATAGACTTGAGTACTTAACGACATTTTGTATTTTTTCGCGATTTTTGACTGAAAAATTATACTAGCGTTTTTTGTATGCAAAATTTAATTAAAACAAAAGAAAATTTTCCAAAAACTGAACAAAATCGACGTTTGGCGATTTCTGACATCCGGTTTGGCGATGGGGCTCAAACAAATCTGACAACCCTGCTTTTTACAACTTTTCTTGATATAAATAAAATAGCGGAGTTTAATATTTGGCTTGAAAAGAGTAAATGAAAAATATCGTAACACTTTGATAAAATAAAACGAAATCTCTGCGTTTTGTTTTGTTGTTGGATTTTACGCCGATATTTTAAAAATAAAACGAAATCTCTCTGTGTTTTGGTGTTGGATTTTACTACGATATTTTGCACTATTACATAACTAATACTGAACTCCGCTAATATTTAAATTATTATAATTTCTTTAAATTTATTATTTTTTATTGCAATTTATCTTGTTTAACCGCTCACATATAAACCAAACGACACAACTGATTCAAAATTATTTTACAAATGGCGCTAGCATAATATTATTAGAGTAAAAAAAGTATCTTTAACATAATAGGATAAATGTATAGCAAGTTATCATGTCATGGCTATTAAGTATCATGATATGGTTGTGAGTTATATAATATGTTTTGAAAGTTATCGTAATTTAGTTGTTAAAAAAATAATTATTTTTCAGGCAACAATACTCAAATTTATAATTGCGATAAACATTAATATGTTTACAGTTACTATAATATTGTTGATATTAAATAGAAATAACAATTTTTCCGTACGACAACAATATATTGTTACAATAAACATAGTGTTCTTGCCGTAACCATGCCCAACAATATTTTTTCTCTGCGTGCAGAATGATTTTTATGCTAAAAATAACATTTTAGGGGGTCCTACTTTAAACATTTTTAAAAAAGGACCAGTATTACGTTCATACATTATGTACACATAAAATTGTAACGTTACTGTCTGACTGACTAATTCACCGTCGCACAGCTGAAGATAAAAAGTTGATATTTGACCGAGGATCGCCAAATCGATCTCCATTAAGACTGGAAAACCGCACTTGGGCCAAAAACACAAATGAAAAATTAAACGCTTTCGCGGGCCACCTTGAGAAAGTTTTCACGCCACATGATGCACATACTTGTTCCTGTCGTCCAATCAATCCTGATAAGGTAAACCATCCAATAAAATATAACATAACTCAAGTAAAATCTGCAATAGAAAAAGTGAATATTAGAAAATCTCCCGGACCTGACCGCATCACCGGGTCAATGATAAGAAACTTACCATCGTCTGCTTCTAGAATCTTGCTGCTCATTTTTAACGCGATATTAAGAGTCGGATACTTCCCAGCCTCATGGAAGAGGTCTATAATTGTTATGATTCCCAAGCCAGGAAAAGATGCTAGCCAGGTTGCGTCGTACAGACCGATAAGCTTATTATCAATCCTATCGAAGCTTTTCGAAAAAATATTCGTTTTAAGTATAACTCCTCATCTAAATGAACACGATATCATCCCGGATCACCAGTTCGGATTCAGATCGAAACATGGTACAATGGAACAAGTGCATAGAATTGTTAGCCTAATTAGATCGGCGTTTGAGAAAAAGCAATACTGCTCAGCCCTGTTTATAGACATTTCCCAAGCATTTGACAAAGTTTGGCATGATGGGTTACTCATCAAAATCACACGAATGCTGCCTCAAAACACTCACAAGCTTCTGGAGAGCTATCTAACAGGCAGAACATCCATAGTAAGGTCGCAAGATAAATACTCCCCCCCACTGCTGGTGTTCCCCAAGGCAGCATATTAGGACCGCTTCTATATATAATATACACAGCGGATATGCCAACAAACCTGAGCACGCATACCTCTACATTTGCAGACGACACAGCATTTATTAGCGTTAACCATGACCCAAAAGTCGCATCGCAAAATCTGCAGTGCCACATCAATGAACTAGAGGCCTGGCTAGAAAAATGGGGAATAAAGGTTAACCCGGCTAAATGTGCTCACTTAACTTTCACGTTCAGAAGGCAAACGTGCCCAGCTGTAAAAATAAATAGCATCACTGTTCCGGTAGAAAACCTTGTTAAGTACTTGGGAATTCATATAGATAGACGCTTGACCTGGTCTCGTTATATTGAAGCGAAAATAACGGCTATGAAACTTAAAGCAGCTCAACTACATTGGCTTCTCGGTCGAAACTCAAACTTGTCCTTAGACAACAAAATTCTCTTATACAAGTCCATCATAAAACCAATATGGACATATGGCATGCAATTATGGGGTACTGCATGCGCTTCTAACATCCAAAAGATTCAAAGAAGACAGTCTAGAATATTACGACAAATTGTCTGCGCCCCATGGTATATACGTAATGATATTATCCACAGAGATCTCAACGTCCCCACTATCCAGGAGGAAATTAAAAAATATTCAATTAGCTACATCGATAAACTAATGGCCCACCCTAACTACCTCGCTCGGGGTCTGCTTCAGTTCGAAGGTCACCAGAGGCTAAAAAGAACCGATACTTGGAGCCTAACTAGAAGACATTTTTAAAATTTGAATACATCAGTTAGTGGTTGCATTGGTAACAACTAATAAAAAACAAGTAGAATAAAGATTTGAATACATATTGTAAATTTCGATAAGAAAGATTCAATAATAAAAAAAAAAAAAAAAAATACACAATACCATCATGATTGTCCAATCAAGTGATTGTGCCAGCTGATTGACCGTGTATGAGCTTATGGTGTGATTGTACCAGTTGATGGTGCTTTATCAAAACTAGTTTGATATTTTTTTGATTGTATCGTGTGCTGTAAAGTTAACTCATAAATGTTAAATCGTCAAGGCATAAACATCAAAAAATACAAAATTTAAAACATGAATGCCAAAGAAAAAATATTTTGCGGAGTATTTCTCGACCTTTATAAAACAATGCCTTGCCTATGGAAAGTTAAAAGTACGGAATGCTGCAAGCGTGATTTTAAAACCCAATGCTACAATCAAATGGTAGACAAATTTAAAGAGTTGGACCAAGAAGCAAATAGAGACAATGTGGTGAAAAAAATCAACGCTTTTCGAACAAATTACAAGTGTGATTTAAAAAAGTTAAAAAAAAGTGAAAAATCTGGTGCAGGAACAGATGATGTTTTTGAGTCTTCGTTGTGGTATTACGATAAACTCAAATTTTTGGAAGATCAGGAATGTTCCAGAGAAGGAAAATGTACCATGGATGATGAAAGTTTTAATGTAAGTAAATTTTTTTTAATCTGTAATATGAGAAATTTTGAAATTTGTTTTATTTTTTAAAACAAGATTGAGTCTGGCGATGAAACAATTGTGGAACCACCATGCTAAAAACGAAAAACAACAGCAGAAGATAATTTGTTACAAATGGCATCTCAAAAATTAGGGAGCAGTGACGGTCCCACATCTACTTAAGCAAAGGGGTGGGCAATTCAATATGAAGAAATGTCTAAGGAACAAAAAGTGTTCTCAAGAACAATATTTTCAGATGTACTTTTTCATGGCTGTTTAAATAAACTAACTGAAAAAAATAGGTGAAGATATTCACAAAGGAGTTTTGAGACAAATACGTAACCCATATTCGTTGCAGACTTTAACCCCACAAATGGACGAATCTCTCCTCAAAGCTATTTCCACTGGCTAAAAACCTCAGAGTGACTGCCAACAGATAATATGGTGAAATTGGATCCCTCATCAATGTTTTTTGCTTAATTATTAACGGCGTTACTTTGTTTAATAGTTCATACAAATTACATTTATTTATTCTTAAAAAATTATTGAAATCATCTTCTGCGCTGATTGTCAATTCTTTTAGAAGTTTAAGGCCCAACCATAATGTGCTTAAGTTGGCTTAATTAAATGTGCGAATATATGCAAATGATATGAGGCAAACCAAATTGAACTTATGGAAACTTTTTGCTAAGTTTAATGAAACTGTCATTTGCTTAAGCAAGGTGCGAATCTAATCGCACATTCCGTACGGAATCAAATGTTTTTTTATTTGGATTTTGATTTGTTAAGTACATTTGAGAGAGTTTTTGATAATTTTTGACAGGAGGTTAAGCAAGGCTATGCATATCATGGTTGAGCCTTTAGTATGACCTAGTTCTCCTATGTTTTTTTGCCATTTCTTCATCCAAACACGTTTTTTTACTCATTATTCGTTTTTGTTTTAGGATAATAGCAATAATAACAGCAGCACAAATTTTTTTGTTATTCATAACAACCTTTTCCACACAATTTTTGGTAAAAAATGAATTTTGTACCAGCATGCTGGAGTGTTGTATGCTTTAAGCTTAATTGCACAATCACTTGATTGTACAATCATGATGGTATTGTGTATGGGTCCTATAAGATGGAATTTTTGAAATTCGAATATCACACTTGACCATAAATAGGGTATAAACTCAAAAAATGTATTATTAACTTTTTGGAAAAAATCGACATGTTATATTCTTATTCTACCCGCTGTAAAAATATCGTGCTTTTTTGTACTCTTTTCGGTAATGCAACCAGTATTTTAACCATTTTAAAAATAAAGAAAAGCGTCCAGTGTTAAGCTGTATTCGGTTATGCCGAATCTTATATACCCTTCACCATTCTTATTCGTTATTTATTTATTGAATCTTCATATAAATTTAATATGAACTAACAATAGTTAATCAAATCTTATCCTTATACATTATATACATTTGTCCTGCCAGTATCAGACAAAACTTCGTCATCACGGTTTATGTTCACATATGTATATTTATTTATCGCTCTTCTGATTGGGTGAGTGCTGCAGTGACTCTTCTTCTTAAGCGAGCGTGATGATTTAAAATATTCCGAGCTAATGGATTTGGGTGTTGTTCAAGACTTCTTAAAAATCTTACTGCATATTTTTTAATTATAGTTTTTGCTAATGGCACATTGAGATTCTTATGAATGTTTGAGTTTTTAATATACAAGGGAGTGGCTGTGATTATTCGAAGAAGTTTATTTTGGCGCCTTCGAATTTTTTCGACATTAGAGGCCGACGCAGTGCCCCATAGCTAAATACCATAGCACAAGATAGGCTTTAAAATAGAGTTCTAAAGTAGAAGCTTGCAATCAAGACTAAGTACAGAATTTCTTCCAATAAGCCAATGAATATGCATTGCTTTTAGTTTCAGTTGAATTAATTTTGCCTTTATACGGCATTTCCACGTCGCTAAGTAAGCAGTCGGAGATACAATTCTATTGGGGTTTATTGTAGTAACAATTGTAGATGGATCGTTTCTATGGGGATGTTTTTAACCACGCCGAAATCGATGACATCTGGAAATTTTTTGCTGATCAGCAGGCCAATATGTTGGTTGTCCGCTCGCTACCGCATTTAAATCCATTTTAGAAATTGTATTAAATAAAATACGAACCTTTGGTGTTATAAGTCGTGACCGTTATAATCGCCAGCGGCTAGAAAACAAGGTCCTTATGATTTAAAATATTTATAATATTGGCTTTCTGATATTTCTTTTTTGATAATTAATTGTCCACTTTTGTGTTAAATAATTTATTTTCAAATCATTTATGTTTTGCGTCCATTCGCTTTATATTTATATTACAAAATCAGATGTAAATAATTAACCCTGGAAGGTTACTCTTCATTTTACTACATTAAGGTCACTATTCGTCGAATCGACAAACTTTTTTAAAAAATAAATTATAACGGAACGATTTTTAAAGTTAAAGATAAACAAAAATCTGTTTTAGTTAAGTGTTTTATTAAAAAATTAAAAAAAATATAATATAAAAAATAAAAATTCTTTTTCCCTGTAAAATTCGATACAAATTTAAACTCCTTTTTTCTTTGTTCTTCAAATTAATTAACATTTTAAAACAACAAAGCCTAAAAAGGTAAAAAAATAATTTTTTTCTTAATCAGCCTTTAAAGATAACATTGCGGAACAGTAAGTTTGCGCTCTGAAATGTCATTGCAAATTTTTAATAATATAAGCACGGCTTAATGATAATATTGTTGCCGAGTTTCGGTTTTTTTTTTTAACTGAATATGGTACACCGTTTTCAAGTTATTCCAATATATGAAGTGAAAGTGCCTAAATTTTGGGCATAACGGTATATTTCGCAAACTAGATCTGATAGAGAAAAATGGAGATTAGATTTGAAATCAGCGAGCTCAAATTATAAAAAATTTCCAATCAAATTTCAGAGCGCACAAAAAAAGTTTAAATTTGTTCCTTTGTGTAATCAGAAAAAGAAAAAAAATATTTAGTTATTAGCCCTATTTTACGTATGAGAGACAAAGTTCAACTTTATGTTCATAACAGATGCTTTCCTTTCATATATTACTTGTACTTTTCGGCGTTCTGCGTTTGCTATTGGGACAGAGGTGACAAACTTTACGCTCTTTTGGTCCTTTGACAACATTTTCGACGGATTCGTGTCGATTAGGTATTTTGTTTTGAATTTTTCCCATAATTAAGGTCTGCAAGGCAGGTGTCTCGAATCTCCCTCTTAAATAGGAAGCCACGAATGGTTAATGAAGATTTTGTAGGTACTGTCGTCGGTTTTTGTGTTTTCGATATTAATGTAACATATTGTGAGAATATATGACGTAGTTGTTTACAAAGGCAATATTTTAACCCATATCGTCCCAATGTTCGATTTTTCGAACAGTAAATTTTACGCGTTTTTGTAATTTTTTTACTCTTTTTAGGTAAGACAAAGAACTCAATTTTTTTAACAATTATATGTTATAAGTGGTTAGCTACAAATATAAAAACAAAAGTTCTTACCCACTTCACTCCTCCCTTCTATAAAAAGGGGGAAGAAAAAACATTAATTTTAGCATATTTTTAAAAACTAAAAACTTTGTATAAAATATAAAAAAAGTGAAAATGCAGTTCCTTTGAAAAACGATTAAACTTTCAACAACAGCAAATAAATTTCCGTGTTTTTCAATTGTGTTTTTGTTATTTGACTTTAAAAAGAAGTGTTTTATTTTTCGAACACTGGGCACTATTTAGCACTTTTGTTTTTTCTCTGAAATGCTAACTGAATCATCGCATATTAACATTTTTCACACATTTGAATAAACGGAAATAAATTAATTCTGTTTTTGCTGAACAATAAAAAGCTTATGAACAATCAGCGTTCTATGAGAAATGTTTTTCGTGCCATTCGAGGAACTTATGGTGCGCATTATCGGCCTACTACAGCTGTAGCTCCAATTTTTTTTTTAAAATTGAGGATAATCAGAATGTTACCGTCAATGGTAACTTCGCACCATATTTTTTTTTTTTAGGACAAGCACTGAAGGGATAACCCCTACGCAGAAAAAATTATTTTTCCAATTCAAACAAAAAATTTGTAGAATCAAACATCTCAACCGTGTTGGCAAAAATAGAAGCGTGTCTCAATTCGCGTCCGCTAGGCCCTATGTCAGAAGACGCTGAAGATTTGTCGGCTCTTACCCCAGGCCACTTTTTAATCACCTTGCTTACACCTGCTGAACCCGAAGAGCTGTCTTCACCCCTTAGCATTTTAAATCGGTGGCGTAAAGTGAAGGCTCAACAACAAGAGTTTTGTCGCCGATGGAAGCAGGAGTATTTAAAGGAGCTAAATAAGCGCAACAAATGGCGACACCCTCAGCTAGACTTAAAAGAAGGCGACCTTGTGGCTCTAAAAAGTGAACCAGGCTGTCCAACTGAGTGGCGGCTAGGTCGTATCGTTCGAGTCTATCGCGGAAGTGACGCCAAAGTGCGGGTAGCCGATCTTAAAACGCACAGCGGCGTAATCACTCGGCCAATACACAAACTGGTAGCCCTACCAAGGGGCAACACAAAGAATTCCTTTTTCTTATAATTTTTACCTTTTTTAATACATGTCTCCTTCCAGATCTTCATGGCCTTCAACCCTAACTTCCGCTGCCCCCTGT
Source organism: Pollenia angustigena (assembly GCA_930367215.1). Classification (NCBI taxonomy): domain Eukaryota; kingdom Metazoa; phylum Arthropoda; class Insecta; order Diptera; family Polleniidae; genus Pollenia; species Pollenia angustigena. The sequence continues at coordinate 140,227,236 of OV884056.1, read as the reverse complement.
GCGTGCGGTTCCATACTGTGAGGCAATGCTCGCGCTTCGTTACGCTTCCGCCAGAGGCGAAGCTGCAGGTCGTGGCCCAACACCAGCTGTGCCGCAACTGCCTGGCGCATTCCCACACTCATTCCGCCTGCGGGAGTATAGACCGCTGCCGGCGATGTATGCAAAAGCACCACAGTTTGCTCCACCCAGTGCCCGAAGGTCGGGTATGGCTCAAAATGACCGCCAACGTGCGCATCCGGGGCCAGGCAGGCGGTGAGAGTTTTTGGTCGCGGGCAGTGCTGGACCCCACCGTAGCCCGATCGTCTATCATGCGCGACGAGGCCGAGGGCTTGGGGTGTAACTTTGTACGAGGCCATGCAAAGATCACAGTGTTCTACGGGGTGGCCGACAGAAACCAATTCGAGGTGGAGTTGGCGGTAGAGGAGCATCGGTTTGGCAAATCCCCAGCAGTCAGGGTGAGAGAGGTTCCACGGGTCGAGGAGAAGGCGTCCCAAGCTAACCCGCAGTGGCACATGCCCGTGTTTCACTACCTGGTCTTCGGGGCCGACATGGCTCCCCACGTCTTCATCGGGCCCGCGAAGGGGAAACCAGGGTCGCTGTACGCCCAAGACACCATCTTCGGTGTTGCCTATTTCGGGGAAGGAGCTCTGTGGAGCCAGTGAAGGACGAGGTTTTTGTTTTGTTGCCCTCTTGGGCTCGCTTTGGTGCCCTCTGGGGCGATAGTTAACTAGTCTCATTTTTTATGTTATATTTTTTATATGAATAATATTGTTAAGTTTTTTTTCCATTATCGTTATTTTTTTGAAATTTTGAATTGGTTAAAATTTATTTTTTTGTTAATTTTGACTTTTTTCCTTTGATTTTAATTTCTTTATCCCTGAATTAAATTTGAACTTCCTTATTAATTTGATTTCTTTATTTTTACATATTATATATTCATATATATTCTAGTTTTATAACGTAGTTCTTTACTATGTTGCATCACCGTTACAAGGCGGGGTGTATGTTGGCGTCTGGTTGGTGTGAACCGGGCGTTCATGTTTCCCAATATTTTGGTAGTGTGCAACAGGATCTTTTTTTTATTTAATTACTTCGTAAAACTTCCACCAGCCAGACGTCGGGCATTGCTTTTCTATAAAGTAAATTAAACCTAAAGTTGTGTAAAGTAAAAAAAAAACCGAGATAAAATAAGTGAAAATTATAAGTTCAAATAAGAGAAAAAAACAAAAGGTGTTCTTATTCCCTAAAACAAAAGTGCCATTGAGCCACGACAAATAGGGGTGGTTTTTCTTCGTATCGCGTTCTAACGATCTGCCTCAACCGGCCAAATATTAAGGTCCCCGGACTACCACATTGCTCTTGCGCCTCTAGTACCCAAGCAGCGGGTAACCAACCATCGTTTGACATTCCCGGCTAGTGCCTACCGCCTCCCAGAGCCAGCAACAACTTCAGGTAAACATTTATACCCGAACACTGATATTTATTGAAATAACTTGGTTTTATTCTACCCTTACTTCGAAAAGCGGAAGTCGTCGTCATTGACATTATGGAGACCTTATTTTGTGCTCCTCTCCAAGAAAATTTTGCTTCAAGACTATCAACCATAAAAGTTTGCCAAATGCATTGCAAGGAATGTTATAGACGACGGACCACTCAGCTAATTTATTCTTCAATTTATTCTTCCCACTTTCTTCAAAATTTATAGAACTTTCAGAGCTGTCCGACTCGTTATCCTCGATATGCATGAAATCTTTTTCAAAAGTGTCGCCCTCACATCCTTGTTCACAAGCTTCACTTTCTTCATTTGTTTCACTTTGCAGAATCGTTGAATTCACTTTTCGAATTTTTATTTCATTAATTATTTTAGCTGAACGTCTCTTTTCGCCAGTTGTTGGATACATTTTCTCTTTTTATTTAAAAACACAGAAATAAACTTACTGTTTTCACAATTTCTCAATGATTTTAACAAAATCACAACCGAACAGCGCAAAATGATCACAATAATGACAGACAAACGCAAAATATTTAAATTATCAAGAATAAGAAAACGAACTACCGTTGCCCCTCAGAAAACCTTCATAAATAAGAGTTTTCTAGGAGTTTGCTCCTAAATTGCTCATAAAAATGAGTCTTTTCGGAGTCCTGAATTCTACAGACTCCGAAATCAATCAGAATTGCTCATAAATTAGGAGGGTAATCATAAAACCCTCAAGAAAAGGAATCTTTTAAGAGTCATATTTAGGAGCGCTCCGAAAATTGTTTGGTGGGTTTGGTTTTGTCAGCATACTCTGAACATCAGATTGTCGTTTAGATATTAAGACAACGTCATCAGCAAATACTGGGTCGTTCATATGTTCCATGCGTAATTGGTGCCACAATACACTACGATTAGGGTTGTTGTCAATTGCCCCGATTAATATTTCGTCAATGACTATGAGGAACAGTAATGGTGACAGGATGCATCATTGCGTCACTCCAGACTTAACAGATACAGGAGGCGATAGTTTGTTGCCATGTTTTACGCTACAGTATTATTCGGATATAAGAACATCTCATATAAGAACAAAACGCTTATAAGAAACATTTTCAAAAACACCATGTCTTTTTTGCGATTTTTCTTACAAAAAAGGTTTCATATAAGAAAAACGCTTATAAGAAAGAAAACTGATAAAAGAACATTTTTCTTAAACACCAAAATCACAAAATGTATAGAAAAAGAATTTATATAAGAAATTTCCAACGGCAACACAGAATTTATGTAGTTTGCATGGACAACTCTGTTTTCTGATAGTTTTACAACAAGAACAAAGTTTTTTTTTTTTACTTTTAAGCTGAAGGTCACAACACGCGTTACTCGCTTTTTCGCAGCATACGCAGCTGTCAAAAAAGTAGAACCTGTGTAGTTATGCGTAGTAAGTTACATGCACAAAAGCGTAGATGCCTTGAGGCGAAAAATAGGGTTACTTTCTACTTTTGTAAGCGTCACAAGCAGCGTTCGAACAAATCAGCTGATTTTACAAATTAAATTTTATTTTTACTTGTGCTGGTGCTGCATAAAAAGCGTTGCTTGTAACTTGAAACGTAGAACGCAAGTAAGGTTATAAAACATGCGCTGCGTGGAAGCGAAAACGCGTTTTAGATGAGCGAGCTGGTACTCATGAGAAGCATTGTGTTTTTCGTCAATACAATACAAAACGGTATAAAAAGAAGCGAAATTGCAAAAAATATAATATTGGACTTTTGACGTTATCTAAAATAGTGAAAAACTCAAAAGAAAGTTAGAAACGTTAACATTAGGTCTTCACCTGACAATTTTTTGTCATACCAAACGTCAAAGTCCATATAGAAAAAACTTTAAAATTTTTGTCAGCGTTATTTTTTATATGAAGTTTGACGTTTATTATAAAAAAAAAATTGTCAGGTGATGACCCTATGTAACAAAAAAAGAGACAGAAAACCAAAATATGAAAGTCTTATGGCCATAGCTACTTACATATATAAGAAATAAGTTTCTTATATAAAATAGTTGTGTATAAGAAAGAAACGCTTATAAGAAACTTTTTTCCTGGATTTTTAAAGTTTCTTATATCCGATAAATACTGTACATTCAAAACGCTGATACTGTGACTTGATAAGATTGCAGATCTTGTCAGGAACGCCTTTTCTGCCCATCGCTGCCCATATGCTTTGGTGATTAATTAGATCGAAAGCCTTTTGGAAATCAATAAAAACAAGGTAGATCGATTCCTGCATCTCATTTATTTGTTCCATGATTATTCTTAAAGTAGCAATATGGTCAATACATGATTTGAGGCTGCGAAATAAGGCTTGCTGGCGCCGGAGCGTATCGTCAATTTTCTTTTCAATACGATTAAGTATGATTTTGCAAAAGATTTTTAGGCAGCTGCATAGAATCATGATTCCTCTCCAATTATTGCAGTCGCTTAGTGCTCCTTTCTTAGGTATTTTTACTATGATCCCTTGTAGCCAGTCGGTGGGAAATGTTTCGGTTTCCCAGATTTTCCGGAATAGCTCGTGTAAAATTCGTGCAGATAGCTTTGAATCCGCTTTAAAAAGTTCCACATGCACGTTGTCAATTCCAGCCGCTTTGCCCCTTTTCATGCTATGAATAGCTGCTTCAATCTCGAGGATGCTGGGACATTGTGTGTTGATACGCGTTACTTGAGGAACCGGCAGGTTTGGCACAAATTCAGTCCAGTTGACGGAAGTCTCACTGGGGACATTGAAAAGCTCGACAAAATGTTCATACCAGCGTGAAAGTTGTTCCGCCTCTGCAGTGAGGAGTTTGCCATCTTTTGCTTTTATGGGAACATTGCCGTTCTTTCGCCATGCCGACAAGCGTTTGGTGCATTCATATAGCAATTTTGAGTTGCCACATGAAGCAGCAGCTTCTGCTTCTACTGCGATGGAGTTAATCCAGGATCGCTTGTCGTGTCTGCACATTCGTTTCACTGACTTATTTAGAATTTCATATTCGGTTTGTGCTAGTTCTTTAGAGGCACGTGTTTTCGCTCTGTTAATATCAGCTTTTTTTTCTTCGCCGCTCGTCGATGATCTCCCACGTTGCGTTTGTTAGCCATTCTTTTCTATTTTTACGTCTGTTTCCAAGTACTACGCGTCCAGCGTCCCGGAAAGCTGTCTTTATGGCAGTCCACTTCGCATCAATATTGTTATCAGATTGAATGTTTGCAATATTGGGCTGTAGTTGCTGGCAATATCTCAATCTGAAGTTTTGATTTTTGAGCTTTTGAACATCTAAACTTGGGGATGTATGATTGTTGCGGTTGTCCGTGCGTGTGATTTTTAAACGTGTTTCGGCTATCAGAAGGTGGTGGTCGGAGGCAATATCTGCACTGCGCTTGTTTCGCACATTTAGTTAACTGCACCTCCACATCTTGTTTATGCAAATGTGGTCGATTTGATTTTCGGTTCGGCCGTCTGGAGAAACCCAGGTGATCTTATGGGTCCGTTTGTGGGGGAACAGGGTACCACTGATAACTAGGTTGTTGCAACTGCACATTTCTGTAAACAGTTCGCCATTTTCATTCATAGTACCTCAACCATGCTTACCCATGATTTCTGTTAAGTCAGTGTTGTTATCGCCTACTTTGGCGTTCATATCGCCAAGCAAGATTTTAATGTTCCCCTGTGGTATGTTCTTAAGTGTGTGATTTAGTTTGCTGTAAAATTGTTCCTTATCGATAAGTGGTGAAGTTTCCGTGGGAGCATAGCATTGGATTATGGTTGTATTCCGCACCTTGGTACGCAAGGTTGCAGTCATAGTTCTTTCGTCAACAGGGTTCCATTTGATCAGAGATTGGAACGCGTTTGGGCTGAGCAGAAATCCAACGCCATAATGGTCAGATGCATTTTTACCGTAAGTGCATCGTAGAAGCGTCAACTTGAGCAAGTTTGTTTACTTCTCAAATTAAAAAAAAAAAGTACCAGAAAACGAAAAAGAGTTACCGAGTTAATCATAGTGGCACATTTTTGGGGAATTTATTTTTTCATTTATTTATATTAGCATTATTTTAACGATATTAATGCTCTATTATTAACAAACTTGCCTTTATTTATGCGCGTTTTTAAAAAATTTAATCATAATAATTCTTTATTAAGTTAAAACTTCAATAACAATTTGACAACAATCCAGTAAATGTGAATTTAATTTTTAACAGGGTAATATTGCTTATCGTTTTGACATTTAGTGGCATGCAAGTGCCAAATTTCACTCGCATGCAATTTTTGCTGCCACTGGAGCTGCCATTGCGAAAAATGTGAGTGTATTAGTAAAAAAGTGTGAGTGTATTGAGTTTTTCGAACTGGCAGTGGCATGTGTAAATGCTAGGTTACGTTACAGGTTGCAATTCGTGACCGTGTCTTCATGTTAAAAGTCGTTGCCAAATTTCGATTCTTGTTTGATTTTCTTATTGGTTTCAGTAACAATTGTGATTTAGGAGCAGTAGGTTGTTAACCCAAGGCTCTTAGCCTTTTGATGGGGCTGCCATCTTTGATATAGCTGAAAAGGCACGCTGGGTGAAGGTGGGTTGATGAGGTGCATAGCTTGGGGCGGCACCTACTCACCTCGTCGGTGAGTCGTACTGCTTATTTGAGCTAAAGCACTTATTCGCAGCTAACCTTTATATCTAAAGGCCATTCACTATCCGCAACCTGTGACCCGTCCGGTGGCCTTCAGCTCGGCCTTTGCGAAGACACCCTTCAATGTCTCCACGACCGGAATTACACAACTATAATGCATCATTATTTTTTAGAAAAGTTAACACCATAATAGTTTTCTTATTTTTATAATTAAGGGGTAATGATGTTTGGTGGCCAGAGTTGGGCATACAAGGTAACGGAACTGATCGTCTTTAGCTTGGTAAAGTCCAGAACCAATCCTTGTTTGTAACCAACTAAGAAGACTCACTACCTCCGACCCTCAGGGGCAGGTGGTCACCGGGCAATGGTTTTGTAACATCCGTTATGAAACTAGCAAATGTGAGCAACGTTGAACGTCGGACTGGAGACTAAAAGTTGGCAGCCCCAACACCAGCCTAGGATGCTGTTGGCCAATCACCAACTCATCTGAAATCCAATGATTACTGAAACCATCACAAATGAAATACAACGGATTCCCCTGGCGACGACTTTAAGCATGAAGAAAAGGACACGATTTGGATCATGGAATGTTCGTACTTTGCTTGATCTAACAAAATTGGATCAGGTTGAGAACGAGATGATGCGATACAACCTTGAATTTTTAGGTCTGTCTGAGACGAGATGGCCAGATAATGGTGAACATAGGACTGCAAGTGGCATGTCTTTAATTTTCTCTGGGAAACCTGCTGATCAGCCCAAATCAAGTGGTGTTGGTTTTCTAATGTCAAAAAATGCCCGTAGAGCACTGATTGAATGGCAACCATTTGGTGATAGGATAATAATGGCCCGATTTAGGACCCGAGTGCGCAATCTTACATGCATACAATGTTATGCTCCCACTGATGTTGCTGAAACCGACGTAAAAAACGCCTTCTACGACAATCTTTCGAAGGTTTTAGATAGTGTAAGCGATGGCGACATCAAACTTGTTTTTGGAGATTTTAATGCACAAGTCGGGAGCGATAATGTTAGCGGAGAAAAAGTCATGGGCAGGCATGGTATGGGTCGCTTAACTGAGAACGGTATAATGCTCATAGAGCTTTGCAGCAATCACAACCTTGTTATTGGGGGCACCCTGTTTCCTCATAAGGATATCCATAAAGTTACTTGGGTATCTCCTGATCTCGTTACTGTAAATCAAATTGATCACATTGCAATCAGTCGCATGTGGAGAGGTTCGCTTCTCGATGTGCGTAGCCGTAGAGGTGCCGACGTGGGAAGCGATCATCACTTGCTAGTTGGAGAAATACGCCTTAAAATAGTAGCCGTTACAACCAATATCCGTAGCACAAGAAAGGGCAAAATAAACGTTCAAAGACTGTCAGATGCACCGACATCAACAGCATTTACAGCTGAAGTTCAAACGAGAAGCGCACTACTGATTAATAATGGATGCCACGACCCTGCAGAATACTGGTCGCATGCCAGATCTATATTTTTAGAAACTGGCCAGAAACATCTTGGGTATGTAAAGAAAAGGCATAAACCATGGATATCGAACCACACCTGGGAACTTTTTGAAAGCCGTAGACTCTTAAAAAATGCTCGTGATAATGCAAGAACGAGACAAGCGAAATCGGAGTGGCAGGCAAAATATAATGATTCAAACCGCCAGGTAAAGCGCAGTGCACGGGCAGACAAGAGGAAGTGGGTGGATGATCTTGCTGATAAGGCTGAAAATGCATGTCAAACAATGAGCATAAGAGATCTTTATAAGATAACTAAAACCCTCACAGGCCGTAATACCGTCAACACAAAACCTCTAAAAAACTCAGCTAATGAGCTAGTGCACAATAAGGAAGTCCAGGTCAAAATGTGGGAGGAACATTATAGAGTAATGTTAAGTAGACATTTAACAACTGATAGATCGGATATTTGTAATTGCGCAGACTCTGAACACCGACCAAATAATAACATTAATGTTGAACCACCTAATATTGAAGAGATTATATCTGCAATCAAATCCTTGAAATGCCATAAGGCCCCAGGTCCTGACTTTCTCCCACCTGAACTTCTAAAGGCAGACTGCAACATCACTGCCAATTTACTTAAGCCCCTGATAGAGAACTTTTGGTCTAACAAACATCTCCCCGTAGAACTTAAAGAAGGAATTATAATAAAGATCCCGAAAAAGGGTATTCTGTCAGAACTAAAGAACTGGAGGGGCCTTACACTTTTGAATATGACAAATAAAATTATTGCTTACATCCTCAATAAAAGGCTCGCTACTATCATCGAACCATTGCTGCGTAATGAACAGGCAGGGTTTAGGAAAGGTAAATCCTGTATCGATCAGGTTAGCAGCCTGAGAGTTATAGTAGAGCAATCGGTTGAATGGAGATTCACTATTCATTGATTTTGAACGAGCGTTCGACACGTTGCAACAACAGGCTATATGGGGCGCTCTTAAATACAAAGGAGTTCCAGACACCCTGATAGAACTTATTAAGTGTTTGTATGATGACGCATCTTGCCGTGTTTTACACGAGGGGCTTGTAAGTAACAAATTTCCGGTCGGTAAAGGTGTGAGACAAGGATGTGTGCTCTCCCCGCTTCTTTTTAATATCGTTTTGGATGTTGTAATGACGCAATCAATGAGAGGTGATCGTGGAATAACCTTTGGGTTACAAGGTAGATTGGATGACCTTGACTATGCTGATGACATATGTCTTTTGTCGCATAGCTACAACGACCTTCAGTCCAAACTCAATCTTCTTGTGGAGTGTGCAGCAAAAGTTGGTCTCAATATCAACATTTCCAAAACGATCTCATTGCGTATTAATGCAAACAACAACGAATCTTTAAAAATTCGGAACCATTCACTTGATAATGTCGATCATTTCTGTTATTTTGGTAGCATAATTACGTCATCTGGTGGTAGTAAAGAAGATATTGCATACAGAATATCGAAATCAAACCAAGCATTTGGTGCTTTGAAAAAAGTTTGGAGTTCATCCCGTATTACGCTTCGCACGAAGTTGAAATTATTCAACTCAAATGTAAAGTCGGTATTATTATTTGGAAGCGAGACATGGAATATCACGGAAAGAGATTCGTACTCTCTTCAAGTCTTTGTCAACCGATGTTTACGTAGAATATTACATGTCTTCTGGCCAGACACTATATCAAACAACGATCTATGGCAAAAAACGCAACAAAACCCAGTCACAGTTGACATACGAATGCGAAAGATGAATTGGCTGGGTCATACATTCAGAAAGCCACATGATGACGTCACCAGAAAAGCAATTGAATACAACCCTCAAGGCAGCAGGCGAAGAGGCAGACCAGCAAATACATGGCGACGGCAGGTAGAAGCTGAACTACGCACAGCTGGAAAGAGTTGGAGCGAAGCTAAAAGATTGGCAACAGACAGAATTCAATGGAAATCATTTGTAATGGCCCTATGTTCCAACTGGGAATTTTAAAGGACTAAATATATATATAAATATAATGATGTTACAACTAATGTAAACATTCCGTAAAAGGGAAAATCAATAGTTTTCTTATTTTTATAATTAAGTAGTAATAATAATAAAAAAGCAAAATTTGCACACCTTTGTGTAAACAAAGCACTATAAATTTTAGCAATTATATTATGAGGGGGTGCATTAACACAAACGGCAATAAGGCAAAATATGCTTTATTTCACTTTTAAATGAGAAATAAGACAAAAAAAAATTGATTTTGCTTTATTTCCAAGCAGGATTGGTAATAAAGCAAATTTTGTTTTATTTCCCATTCATAATTTTTAATATTGTTTGACTATCTGCATACGAATTCTTTCTTTAACAGAATGTTTCCTGTTCATTGAAGGAAGAAAAACTTATAATGTTAATAATAATAATAACATTCTATAAAAAAATGTCTTCCCGGAGACACTAAAGTTAAGTATTGAAATCTGGCTTCGCATACTAAAGTTTTTCTGCGTGGCTGACGGGTTGTCTCCTCCAGTAGGACGCGGCAGGTGACTTCGCTGAATAAAGTTTTCCTGCGTGCGTGACAAGAATAAAAAATGTCTTTTCCCGGAAACACAAAAGTAAAGCATTAGAATCTGGCTTCTGCATAACAATATTCTGAAAAAATATGGCTTTATCTCTCATTGGCGAAAAAAGTATGGCTATATCTCTCATTTCGCAAGGTTTTAAAGCACCGCCCACCCCCGCTATTCAAGTGCCAGATTCTTAACTTTAGCCATATAAACTAGAGTTAAATTCATCATATTACGGTTATTTTAAAGGGTGTTTTTTAGAGTGTCACATTTTTGAGATGGCATCACTGCTTTATTTGAGCACCCATTTGAGATTTGAGATTCATTATGAATCGACTTACACCAGAGCAACGCGTGCAAATTGTTGAAATTTTTAATCAAAATAATTCGGCGAATGGGCTGAAGCACAAATTGATTTTTATTTTGAATTTCCATTTAAAATTTTATTTTCAGAAGAAGCCCACTTCTGGTTGAATGGGACGTAAATAAGCAGAATTGTCGCATTTGGATTGAGGAGAATCCACAAACTTTTGTCGTAAAACAATTTCATCCACAGAAAATTACTGTTTGGTGCGCTTTATGGGCTGGCGGAGTAATTGGCCCATATATCTTCAAAAACGATGATGGTTAGAATGCTAAAAGTGGTTGAAAATTAGTGTTACAGATTGCGCCTTCTATGCGCCAGCCGTGGCGGCGCACAGTAGCGCCCGTAGAGCAAACGAGGTTGCAAAAATCAAAATTTTCATGAGCACCGACGAAGTTTTGAATAAACTCATGTTATAGGAAACTTTTCAACGATTTCAAATCTGCCACTCTTAATAATATCACATTTTTAGTTTAGAAGATATAGCCGTTCAAAGTTGACCGACTTTCGGTTTTCAAAAAAACACACAATTTTTAGTAAATTTGTTGCGATTTCAGGTGTAATATCACGAAAAATAGGTAACGAATCGCCTTATTTTTTGTTTGTATTGATTGATGCATTTATTAAATGTGTAATGATAAAAAAAAAATGAACTGTTTGCTTTGTGTTTCTCCTGGTAAATCACTATTTAAAAACTATCCGTTTTTTCACTATTTTTCAACTTTGACGGAAAATAACAAAAATCTATATTTTTCTATATTTGCCATATTTGCAAAATCTGTTCTTTGATTATTTCTTTACATAATTCAAAAATTTTATCTGCCCGTACGTGCCCGTTTGGCTTCTAGAGGTAAAAAAGGTTAAAAAGACATGGTTGCAGAAATTGTATGACAGTAGTTTGATCTAAAATCTAAAAAAACTACTCATTGAAATTAGCAGGTACGTACCTCACTTAAACAATACTTTGGCGTACAAATGGTCAAGAACAATATTGACTACAGGTAGGCACAAATCTTATTTGGACACGTGCATAATATCAAAATTGCATTATTCAGCCTAATTCCATTTGTATGCAGGGAACAGGTAAATTTTTCGGCATGGTAGCATAAGCCTATATATTGCAAATGGTCAAGAACAATATTGACTACAGGTAGGCACAAATCTTATTTGGACACGTGCATAATATAAAAATGCATTATTCAGCCTAAATCCATATGTATGTAGGGAACAGGTACATTTTTCGGCATGGTAGCATAAGCCTATATATTGCAAAATAAGCATAATGCCTGGATTAGTCTACGACTGAAAGTTGGCGCAACAATTACTGAAACCATTAAACAATTTAAGTACTGAAAACATGGCGTTGAACAATTTTAAATTATTTGAACTGTTTAGAAAGTCAACCACACCAAATTTTTTCACGGAAGCTGCTTTAGAAGAACTTGATAGCTTATACGGAAATATTGAGAGAAGCGAAATTATAAAAAATAATTTTTATCTGATATATGCAAATATTAAGGCAAAATGGGTGAAATCTAATCGAACCATTCAGAACTTCAACTCCAAATACGAGGACTGGCTTAATGAAGATACCATCCTGGATATATTGGCAGTAGATAAACCCACCACATCAACCAGAGGAGCAAAAGGAAGGCCAAAAAAAAGTATTGAGGAGTGTTCAATTTTCACAAGAAAGAGGAAACTTGCCGATGCCACCAATGACTTGACCACGAAGCAATTATCGGAAGCGCTGTCTATTAAATTTACAAAGGATAGTGAAAGAGTTAGGTCGCACATAACCAAATCTGTTGCTGATGCAAGCCCACTGCGACTAAAAAGGATTAAGGAAAGCATTCCCACGCCCACAAACGCACACATTAAAAAGTATGGTTCCGAAGAAGCCTTGGCCTTGTTTATGGACTTAGAACTTTCCAAAGAGAAATATGAGAAACTACGGGCATCTTTAACGCGACACGGCGCTGACGTTTTACCCGGATACAAGCATATTACGCAAGCCAAAATAAATTCACGACCACTGCATACGGAATTTACGGAAGTCTCTGCGAAAGCCAATCTGCAGGATCTCATGGGCCATACAGCAAAACGGTTGTTGGAGAGTCTTCCTGAAAATGAGGTGAAAATTCTTCCTGAGAAGTTGACATTGATCAGCAAATGGGGCTGCGATGGATCATCCGGACAAAGCGTTTATAAGCAAAGGATATCTTCCGATGACGCTACAATATCGGACGGAAATATGTTTATGGCATCTGTTGTTCCTTTGCGGCTTAAATCGGATGTTTCCCTTCACTGGAAAAATCCACGTCCGTCATCAGTGCATTATTGCCGACCAATAATGTTTCAGTTTGCAAGGGAATCGGCAGAACTCATAAGGACCACGGTGAAGGACATTGAAGAACAAATAAGCAAGATTAAGCCTACAAAGCTGCAAATTGGAGAAGGAAAATATATTGAATGCAATTACGAGTTCCATCTGACCATGGTTGACGGAAAAGTCGTAAACGAACTGACAGGAACAACCTCAACAATGTCATGCCCGATTTGCAAAAAGAGTCAGAAGAACTTTGGTAATTTAAACGATTCTACAAATGAGGAGAATTACGAATATGGAATGTCACCATTGCACGCAAGGATAAGGTGTATGGAATTCTTGCTAAAACTGGCGTATACCCTACCACAAGAGGAGGAAAACTTCGATGAAAATACATCAATAAAGGATAAGGAAAAGATCAGAAAGAAGCAAATACAGGATGCTTTTTTTAAACAAGTTGGACTAAAAGTAGACTGTCCCAAGCACGGATACGGTAACTCAAACGATGGAAACACTTCTAGGAGATTTTTTGAAAATGATGAGGCAGTAACTAGAATCACTGGAATTGACAATCAAATCGTGAAAAGATTGGGAACGATCTTGGATGTTTTAAACTGCAAAGAAAATGTCAATTCTACAAAATATGGAGAATATGCGTCGAAAACTGCATCTCTTTTAGCAGAAATGTATCCACAGAAGAAGTTGACCCCGACCGTCCATAAAATATTGGCGCATGGCAAAGATATAATTGAGTACCAGTCTTTGCCAATTGGAGAGCTTTCTGAAGAAGCACAGGAGTCTCTTAACAAATTTTATAAAAAATATAGATTGCAGAACACATTCAAAGCATCAAGGGTAAGGCAAAATGAGGACCTCTTCAACATGTTGGCAGCATCTTCCGATCCACTTATATCTTCCCTGCGGCATGTGAAGTCACGAATAGAGTTAGAAAATAATTATAGTTTAGAAATGGTTAGTCTTTTAGATATACCTTCTCTTACGAACTGTGATGAATATTTTACAGAAAATTGAAAAAATAAATTTAAAAAAAAATAATTTTTTTTTTAATTTGTTGGGTAATAATTTAAAACATAAAAACCTAAAGAAAAAAAATAAAAACAATCTAAAAATGTAAAAATAATTTTTTTTAGTTACCATAAAATTGATTTTTCTACTAATTTTAACTTTGATAACCCATAATTAGGCCCCTACAGAGCGTAGCACCCTTTCCAAACGCTCATTTCATAGGCTGAACAGTTATCTATCATATGCTGTTTAAACTGTTCAATTATCTTATTCGGTTCAAAAGATATGATTTTTGCAACGAAAAAACTCAAATGGCGCCACTGTGCGGCGGCCACATGGCAGAAATCATATTTAAACATTAATTTCATAAAATTTTTTACGTTTTATTGATATTAAAAATATATTTCTTTGATTTATTGTGATTTTAAAAAGTTTCTGATTTTAAAACAAACAAAAAGTTTAAAATAAACTTTTTGTAATATACAAAGAGCAGTTTAATTTTTTACTTATCAGTGTAACCAAAAAATTTGCAGAAAGATAACATTCTTAATTTTTCGATGTTAATCATAAAGCCTACAGATGCTTGTATGTATCGTGTGATTTTTTAAGAGCTATAGGAAAGTTTAAAAAAAAAACATAAAATTCAGAACAATGCATGAAATCTTTATTTGAATCGATAGTACGGTCCATATAATTTAATGTTTGAAGATTATTTCATGCAAATGTTGACCGTGACTGCGCCTCAAATGGTCCATTCGCTTAGTCCAATTTTGGCATACTGTTTCCAACATTTCGGCCGGTATCTAATAAATAAGTGCTTCAATGTTGTCTTCCAAGTCGTCAATTGAAGCGGGCATGTGTGTTTAGACATAAGCTTTAACATAGCCCCACTAAAAATAGTCTAAAGGCGTTAAATCGCACGATCTAGGCGGCCAATTGACCGGTCCCGAACGTGAAATAAAATGTTCACCGAACTCGCCTCTCAATAAGTCCATTGTTAAGCGTGCTGTGTGGCATGTGGCACCGTCTTGTTGAAACCACATGTCATGCAAGTAAAGCTCTTGGATTTGGGGCAAAAAAAGTTGGATATGATCTCACGTTGTTGAGTAACAGAGGCCCAATTGCTGCGAACGGCGACGAATCGATAATTGATCATCATTAACACTGGCCGATACAGCTGCGATACTTTCTTCACTTCGCACTCTAGGTAAGCGTGTTGGTGGTTTAATGTCCAACAATGTAAATTTGGTGCGAAATTTAGTCACAATATCTCGAATAGCCGCTTCAGTGGGTCGATTAAACTGACCATAAAATGGAAGAAGCGCGCGATTAACTTTCTTAACAGAGCACGCATTTTGATAATAAAATTCAATAATTTGCAAGCGTTGTTCGTGTCTAAGACTATTCATGGTTAAATTATAGACCAAACTGAAGATGTTTGACAGTGAAACAAAACACGAAACGTGCGTCAGTTGTTTAAGCCAGTGTTTCCAAAAAGATAATAGCTAAAAAATCATCTATTATGTATAATGTCTATATACATTGTAAATACATATAAACCAAAAACTATTTACATTGTTTATACATAAGTATATACCAAAAACCAAAATTTCCATTACCGTATTTTAAATGAAATTACCTTACAACTCTTTGGGGATTAAAATTACCGTACAAAACGGTAATAACCGTACGATTAACTTCACTAATACCAGCTACAAACAAATCAATAATTTATATCGAAATCTGTCAAAAAAAAACATATAAGAAAAAACGTAAAACTGGAAAAAGTTGTTTTTGTGAAATTTAAATCCATAAATAAATAAACAATGTAGGAATTGGTCAAATATTTTAACATTTTAAATGGTGGCTTTAGAGCAGCCATCGGCAAAATCAGGGCGCCGCGTTTTCTCTTTTCTCTTTTATTCTCTTGTATGCTCTTTTATTACGTACATGTGCACACACATTGCAGAGAATTTAACAACATTAACAACAACATATGTAAAATTCATACAACGCATATAATCGCAAAATGTAATAGTATAGGTTGCCGATGGCAGCTCTAAAGCTGCGCCCTGATTTTGCCGATGGCTGCTTTAGAGCAGTGTTATCCAAATCTTCATTTTCTGTGCACAATAGTGCTACAAAAACAATAAAAACAACTCACACCGATGCTTGTTCTCTTTTATTTCAGTTTGATTTCACTTGTTAATTGAGTGTTGATGAGTACACATGTGCGGATGCTTACGGTTTTTTTTTCAGCTTTATTGTTTTTTCAGCTTTGATTTTATTTCAATATAAACCAGCAAACAAAATAGTATGATGGAAGACAAAAATTTTTGTTTTGTCATTAAAAATGCTTTTGGTAACATGCAATGCATTTTATGTTACCAAACATTTAAAACAAAGAAAGCATTTTCAATTAAAAGGCATTTTGACCTTTTTCACATAGAAATAAATAAATTAAACGGGGAAAAAAAGAAAATGTTTTTTCTTGAGCAAAAAAACCTTTATATGCAAAAAATTAAAGAATGGGTTCTGCAAGAAGAGCAAAGTGAGGAAATTTTGCAAAATAAAAAATTAAAAATAGAGATTTCGAGCCAAATAAGCTTGGAAATCGCTCAGCAAGGCAGACCGTTTATTGATGGAATGCTAGTAAAAAATATTTTACAAAAAACTTTTCAAACGTTAAATTATAACACAGATTTCATAAAGTCAATTCCCTTGTCACCCCAAACTGTGGCTAGGCGTATTGCCCAAATAGGAAATTCGGTGGAGTCTTCTATTGAAGAAAAATTAATAAATTGTAAATTTCTTTCGTTTTGTTTAGATAAAAGTACAGATATTAATGATCTTTGTCAACTGGTTGTCTGTGTAAGATGCATTGATGAACATTTTAATTTTTTCCGACTTAAAATTTATTTGTTCCAAGCAGAGAAATAAATTAAGTTCTTCAAATTTAAAACATATTATGCTAATAAGAAATTGTTACAAAATCTTCAATTTGGAAAACTTAATTTATAATTTGAAATTATTAAGCAAAGAAGTTGTATCAGCTAGAAAAGCTAGATCTGATATGAATTGTGTATCTTTTAAAAAACTTTTTGCCGACTCATCGATATTTTCTTTTTCTAAAAACTCTAAGACTTCCTCTTTTAAATTATATAGCCGGTTATGACAGTCGCCACGACTGAGCCAACGTACCTCAGTGAACATTTTAAGATCTTTGAAAGCTGCGATTTTAGATGTTAAAAATTTTACAAATTTTCGATGAGTGAGGGCATTGTGTCCTCCTCTTATTTTATTTATAATGCGCTTTGCAGTCTTCATAGTAGAGTCTTGAGTAATAAATTTAGATGCAAGCGCCGCTTGATGGATAATGCAGTGAAAGTTTTGCATTGCCATTTCACTTTTTTTTATATTACCTATCAAACCTGTGTTTTTTCCTACCATTACACTTGCCCCGTCTGTGCAGACACCGACAATTTTGTTTACATCAACAATAGCAAAAAGTTTATCACTTACAACTTCCATCAAAAGCTTTCCCGTTACATGCCCATGAAAGGTTTCCAATGTCAACATTGATTCAAAAACATTAAAATGTTCATCAATGTATCTTACACAGACAACCAGTTGACAAAGATCATTAATATCTGTACTTTCGTCTAAAAATAATATTCATAAAATTCATTACATTTGCAATGCTTAGTTTTGTGTTTGCTGGGCAATGTTATGTTATCCAATGCAGACGCATTTCATTTAATGAGAGTTTTGGTTAACTATGCTTTAGAGCAAACAAAATGGAAATAATTGTAAAAACAAGAGTTGTTGAGTTATGAATATGCCTTATGAGCAGCATAATTCGCATTCGTAGTTTAAGAGCGATCACCGAAATTCAAAAAATTAGGGATTATTTAGTGTAAGTTAAACTCTCTTTTTGGTTTAAAATGTGTTAAAGCCAGCAAAGCTATAAATCCGCAAACATATAACCCATCTCTAAACGCATAAAATTGGGAATTTAAACTACCAATACAGACCATACGAATTGGACACAATAAATCGTAGTTTTGAATTTAAACTAAAAATAAATTTAAGTGCAACTTAGCCAGCGTTTTAATGTTCACTCATTTATAAGCCATACGACACACAATTTAAACAGAATGAAAACATTTTAAATTCTTTATCCATATACATAAAGAATATTAAGAAGTAAATCTTTTTGAAAAGTCCATACACAAAATTATTTATTGTAAAAATATTAAAACACATTCAAAGTCAAGGCCAATCTTATGATTATAATTATAATAAAAACAGCAATAATTAGGTTCATAGTTAAATTGTTTCATTAAATTTAGTATAATGACACATAATACACATTAAGTTTGTAAGTAAGTGAGTAATTCTAACAATATAGTATATATTATTACATAAATAAATATGTACATACATATGTGCATCTGTAAATATGTACATAAATGCATAATTATGCTAATGTATACGTACACTTCATTATTGTATATAATGAGGACAGTGAAAGTTGTATCTATTGATGTATTAAAATGTGCACGAGTATAAATTAGGCTTGCCAAACGGTATTGATTTCCAAGAATTTTAAGTGATCGTCCAGAATTAAGAAAAAATATGTTTTGTCAAAATTTTTCAAAGCTCAACAAAAACATACGTTATTATTTTTTAAATTTATTTTCAATTTTTCTTTAACAAAACTTTGTAAAAAGCCAATAAATATGTTATCGGGTTGATTAAGTGTATTTGTTTAAAATTTCGAAGCTACGTTTCCTTTATTCAAAACTTATATTTTGTCAACACTAAGTAATATGCTTACTTGAAACAGAAATACGTATCAGCACTTGCTTGCCCTCTATGATCAACACTAAAAACTAGGTATGAGATTTTCATGCACTAAAAAATCAAAAATATGTGCTATAAATCCAAAATAATCACTAAAAACTTAAAATGTCGTTTTTTAATTTTACTACAAAACAAAAATACATATAAAAAATCAGTCTATTGTTCAAATATCTTTAAAAATCTTAAACAACTAACTTAAATTTATGTTTGTTAAAATAAATAAGTACTGTGTTAATAAAAGTTAAACTTTGTCCCGTACTTGAAGAACGCCAATGCATTTTGAAAAAATTTATTTTCAGATCCCACTTTGATTCCAGATCAGATCACAAATATTTGAAACTTATGCTATTTTTTTCAGTTCGGTTTGTGCGTTGTTGTGATACAGACGAGTATTTTTAACCCCGCATACCATTTTAACTATTAATTAATCATATCTGATGTTGACATATATCAGCAGCGAATGGACGCTTAAAATAAATAATATATTTTGTTATTTAAATTATTTAACATAATAGTGAACAATTAAAACGATAAAATTAAATAAAATAAAAAATTAAAAATATATACATACGTATGAATGTTCATACATGTATGAATGTATACATATTCTGAACAAAAACATTTAAGCTTAAATATCTTATTTTTTGTGTTGTTGTCATACAATAAATAATAAAAATATTAAAAGCAAAGCAAAACGTTGAAAAACAAAAACAACTCTTTGCATGAGTACGAACAGTGAAACAACACTAAGACAAAATGAAAGAAATGTTTACGTTTTAGTTAATGCAAATGAAAATAATGCAAAAATAAATAAAACAAAACAAAACAATATAAACTATTTAACGGCTAAGCCAATTACTCTAACACGTTCCCTATCACTCGGTGTTTACGAAAACAGTGGATTGTGACTCATTAAAAAACTACAACTAGATTTGGTGACAAGTGTTGCCAGGCCAGCAAGTATTGCCGTGACGTCAAAAACAAATTTAGTGTGAAATGATACCATGAACTCAAACACAAATGCAATGGAAAACCCTCCTGTAAAAAGTTGTCAAAAGCCTCAAGTCCAAGTTGGTATGGACAGGTATATAACAGTCCTTAAACGGGGTCGCAGCCCTACTTCTTCAGCTGTTGCTTCGCCATCAAAAGTGCTATCTTTTGATAAAATAAATTCCCAAAATCGCTTTGCAATTCTGGAGGATGAATCCTCTGAAGCACCAAACGTCATAAAATCGTCCAAGCCTCCCCCGATATATCTTAGGGAGCATAACTCAAATGATCTAATAAAGAGTTTAATTTCGTTGATTGGTGAAAATTCTTTTTATGTTGCTGCAATAAAGCGAGGTAGTATAAATGAAACTAAAATTCAAGTTAATCATGAAAATGACTTTCGCAAAATAATAAGCAAATTTGAGCCACTTAAAAAAAGTTTTTACACATACCAACTCAAGAGCAGTAAAGGTCTCCAGGTGGTGATTAAGGTAATTGATTCATGCGTAGACCCAGAGGAAATTAAAACTTTCTGGGAAGAAAAAGGCTTCAAGATGAAACATGTGGTAAATATTAGAAATAGGGACAAAAATCCACAACCACTTTTTCGAGTAGAATTAGAGCCCGGCGACATTAAGTTAAAAAAAAAAACGAAACGCATCCCATTTATAGTTTGAAATATATTCTATACAGAAAAATCACAATTGAGGAGCCGCACAAAAAAAAATTGACCTGTTCAGTGCTTAAACTGCCAAGAATTTGGCCATACCAAGGCATACTGCTATTTACCCCCTGTCTGCGTAGTATGTGGTGAACTACACGGTACAGTTTCTTGCGATAAGTCTAAAACCGACCCCAACGCAAAAAAATGTAGCAACTGTGGCGGTAATCACACTGCCAATTATAGAGGATGCCCTGTATATAATATCGTCAAGCAGACGGTTGAACCGAAAACAAATACCCCTCAAATGCAGGTTGCAAATCAAGTAAACACAAATGCAATTCAAGCCCCCCAGCCTAGTAATAACAGAACCTCTTACGCTAACGTCCTAAAATCAAACCATCAGCTAATGCAAGGTGCCTCGCCAAGTAATGATGAAACTCCGGTTTATAATTTAAGTCGTTTAGAAAAAACCATGGAAACATTAGTGCAAACAGTAAATAATTTTACGAACACAATGGGTAATATGATGCAGGAAATGCTTAGAATGCAATCGATGTTATTGCAAGCTGTACTTAACAAACCATGAACTGTTTAAAAATTTGTTTTTGGAACGCAAACGCCAACATAAAAATGAATTAGAATACTTTCTTAAAAATAAACAAATTGATGTCATGATGATTTTTGAAACTCATTTGACCTCAAGAAATACGTTTAAAATCGATGGTTATATACTATATGATACCAAGGACCCTCGAGATAGAGCTTGTGGAGGTTCTGCCATTTTAATAAAAACCCGAGTCAAACACTACCTAACGTGCGATCATCGTGAAGATTATCTCCAAGCAACGAACATTTGCGTTGAGGAATTAAATAGAAACCTAGTAATTTCATCGTTATACTCCCCGCCTAGATTTTCAATATCGGAGGACCAATATTATAAATATTTTAAATCATTAGGACCGTGTTTCCTAGCCGCTGGCGATTATAACGCTAAACATACCTACTGGGGTCGCAACTTATAACACCAAAGGGTCGTGTTTTATTTACCAAAATGTCTAAAATGGCTTTAAACGTGGTAGCGAGCGGACAACCAAAATATTGGCCCACTGATCATCAAAAAATTCCAGATGTCATGGATTTCGGCGTGGTTAAAAACATTCCCATAGAAACGATTCATGTTGAAGCTTCCCTAGAATTATCATCCGACCACACACCTACAATTGTTACTATAATGAACCCCAATAGAATTGTACCTCCGACTGGTAACTTAGCGACGACAGCTACGCAAATTAATTGGTTAAAATATAAAAAATATCTCAGTACCCATTGCACAGAAAATATTCCGCTCAGTACACCGGATTATGTAAATCGCTCTATTGACAATGTTGACAGTTTTCTGAAACTAGCTGTTCAACATTCCTATATTGCCCCCAAAAAAACAAAAACTATTAAAATATATTCCACAGATGACGAGCATCTTTTGTCTGAAAAAAGGAGCGCTCGAAGAGAGTGGCAATTGCACAGATCCCCTCAACTTAAGAACTTACTTAAAGAGTGTACAAAAAGACCAAGAAAGTTACTGCAGACTCAGAAACCGGCTTCTCTGGAAAAATATCTTAAGGAGCTTGATGCAACCCCACAATCAGACTACTCATTATTGCGTGCAGCTAGAAATCTCAAAAGGCCAGTTGTCTCTAAACCACCATTAAGAAACTTGAATGGAAGTTGGGCAAGAAATGATGTTGAAAAAGGAAATCTGTTTGTCAATCATTTAAAAAACGTATTTACCCCAAATATATCTCACGATATTGCGGTCGAGTTACCACCTGTTGCAGCTAGAGCAGCTGATCCCCTAAGATTTGAGTTAAGAGAAATCGAAAAGGCTATTTGTGATTTAAACCCCAAGAAGGCTCCTGGTTTTGATAAGATCAGCAACAAAATGCTTTTGGAGCTACCCAGCATAGCAAAGAAAATTATTCTTTTCATTTTTAATGCTATTTTACGCCTTGAATACTATCCTCAAAAGTGGAAGTTTTCCTTAGTCACCATGATACCTAAACCAGGAAAGGATCCCACAAAAGTTGAGTCATATAGGCCTATAAGCTTACTTTCTTATATATCAAAGCTGTTTGAGATGCTGTTAAGGTCAAAATGAACCCCAATTTTAAATGAAAAGATGTATTCCTAACCACCAATTCGGCTTTAGAAGAGAACACAGCACAATTGAGCAAACCCATGGTATATTAAACGCAATAAGAAAAGCATTTGAAGAAAGAAAATATTGTTCCGCTCTCTTCATCGATGTTTCTCAAGCTTTTGATAAAGTCTGGCATGAAGGCTTAATGCATAAATTGAAACTAAACTTACCAGTCAGAACACACAAGCTGCTAGAAAACTACTTAGTCGGTCGAAAGTTTATTATTAAAGAAGGTGATTATTTAAGCTCTCCTCAGCAAATTGACGCTGCAGTCCCTCAGGGAAGCATCCTGGGCCCACTTTTATACTTAATATATACTTCGGATATGCCAACAAACAACTACACCCAAACTTCAACATTTGCTGATGATACAGCTTTTCTAAGCGTGCATGAAAACAGTCAAGAAGCATCTCGATACCTACAGGATCATATATTTCAACTTGAACTATGGTTAAAGCAATGGAGGATAAAGGTCAATGAGCAAAAATGCGTACATATAACGTTCACCTTGCGTCGGGAATCATGCCCCCCTATTTAAATCAATAATCAAATAATACCTCAAAATTAGCATGTAAAATACCTCGGTATTCATCTAGATCGCCGTTTAACGTGGAAAAGCCATATAGAGGCAAAATTAACTCAAATGAAACTAAAAGCCATCCAAATTCATTGGCTTATTGGAAGCAATTCTGTCCTTAGTCTCGACTGCAAACTTCTTATTTACAACTCTATCTTAAAGCCAATCTGGTGCTATGGTATGTAGTTATGGGGCACTGCCTAGGCCTCTTATATCGAAAAAATTCAAAGGCGTCAAAATAAACTACTTCGAATAATCACAGCTGCCCCTTAGTATGTTAAAAACTCAAATATTCACAAGGATCGCAATGTTCCATTAGTTAAAACTATGATTACGAAATAGGCAGTAAAATACTTAAAAAGGCTCGAATTGCACCCGAACTCACTAGCACGAAATATTTTAAATGAAAGCGTCCACACTCGCTTAATAAGAAGAGACACATTGGGGTTAATTTTGACGCTAAGAGCTTCTCAAACAGCTTTGATAAGCTAATAGGCCTATATGACTCAACTTTTGTGTGATCTTTTCCTGGCTTTGGTATCATCGTTATTAAGGAGACCTTCCGTTCTTGAGGGTAGTATTCAAGTCGTAAAATAGCATTAAAAATATAAAGAATAATTTTCTTTGCTATGCG
Organism: Pollenia angustigena; assembly: GCA_930367215.1. Classification (NCBI taxonomy): domain Eukaryota; kingdom Metazoa; phylum Arthropoda; class Insecta; order Diptera; family Polleniidae; genus Pollenia; species Pollenia angustigena. Next base: position 140,203,418 of record OV884056.1, on the reverse strand, counting down.
AGGTAGCTCCAAAAGCATTTTGTTACTGATTTTATCAATACCAGGTGCCTTCTTGGTGTTTAATTCACAAATAGCCCTTTCTAATTCCCTTATCTCAAATCTTAGGGGGATAGCTGCTCTAACATTAACAGGCGGCAACTCGTGCGCTGTATCGTCAGGTACATTTTGGGTAAATACGTTTTTCAAATGATTTACAAACAGGTTTCCTTTTTCATTATCATTTCTTGCCCAACTTCCATTCAAGTTTCTTAATGGTGGTTTCGAGATAACTGGTCTTTTGAGGTTTGTAGCTGCCCGCCATAATGAGTAGCCTGATTTTTGGAGTTGCATCCAAGTCCTTAAGATATTTTTCTACGGAAGCCGTTTTCTGAGTCTGCAGTAATTTTCTTAGCCTTTTTGTACACTCTTTTAATTCATTTTTAAGTTGAGGGGATCTTTGCAATTGCCATTCTCTTCGCACTCTCCTTTTTTCATTCAAGAGGCGCTCGACATCTGCAAAATATATTTTGTTATAATTGGTTTTTTTGAGGGTTTTGCTGGAATGTTGAACAGCTAGTTTAAGATAACTGTCAAAATTGACAATAGAGAGATCCACATTTTCCGGTGTGCTAAGCGGAATATTTTCTGTGCAATGGGTACTGAGATATTTTTTATATTTTAACCAGTTTATTTGTGTAGCTGTTGTCGCTATGTAACCAGAGGGAGATACGATTCTATTGGTGTTTGTTATAGTAACTATTGTAGGTGTGTGATCAGAGGATAATTCTAACGAAGGTTCAACTTGAATCGTTTCTGTGGGGATGTTTTTAACCACTCCGAAATCGATGACATCTGGAATTTTTTGCGGATCAGCAGGCCAATATGTTGGTTGTCCGCTCGCGACGACATTTAAATTCATTTTAGAGATTGTATTATACAAAACACGACCCTTTGGTGTTATTAGTCGTGAACCCCAGAAGGTATGTTTAGCGTTATAATCGCCAGCAGCCAGGAAACAGGGCCCCAATGACTTATAATATTTATAATATTGGCTTTCTGATATTGCAAATCTAGGTGGTGAGTATAAGGATGAGATTACTATGTTTCGATTCAGCTCTTTAATACAAATGTTCGTTGCTTGGAGATAATCTTCACGATGATCACACATCAGGTAGTGTTTGATTCGGGTTTTTATCAAAATGGCACAACCTCCACAAGCTCTATCTCGAGGGTCCTTGGTATCATATAGTGTATAACCATTGATTTTAAACGTATTTCTTGAGGTCAAATGAGTTTCAGAAACCATCATGACATCAATTTGTTTATTTTTAAGAAAGTATTCTAATTCATTTTTATGTTGGCGGATGCCGTTTGCGTTCCAAAAACAAATTTTTAAACAGTTCATGGTTTGTTAAGTACAGCTTGCAATAACATCGATTGCATTCTAAGGATCTCCTGCATCATATTACCCATTGTGTTTGTAAAATTATTTACTGTTTGCACTAAAGTTTCCATGGTTTTTTCTAGACGACTTAAATTAGAAACTGGAGTTTCATCATTACTTGGCGAAGCACCTTGCATTGGCACATGGTTTGATTTTAGGACGTTAGCATAAGAGGTTCTGTTATTACTAGGCTGCGGAGCCTGAGTGTCATTAGTGTTTGCTAGATTTGACACCTGCATTTGAGGGGGATTAGTTTTCGGTCCAGCCGACTGCTTGACGATAGTATATACAGGACATCCTCTATAATTGGCAGTGTGATTGCCGCCACAGTTGCTACATTTTTTTACATTGGGGTCATTTTTAGACTTATCGCACTGGACTGTACCATGTAATTCACCACATACTACGCAAACAGGGGGTAAATAGCAGTAGGCCTTAGTATGGCCAAATTCTTGGCAGTTGAGACATTGAACGGGACCATTTCTTTTGTGCGGCTCCTCTATAGTTATTCTTCTGTAGAGAATATATTTTAAATTGTAAATAGGATGCGTTTCATTTTTTTAAAGCTTAACGTCGCCAGGTTCTAGCTCCACTCGAAATAGTGGTTGGGGATTTTTTTCCCTATTTTTGATATTTGTAACGTTTTTTATTTTAAAGCCTTTCTCTTCCAAAAAGGTTTTAATTTCTTCAGGGTCCACGCTCGAGTCTATGCCCTTGATCACTACCTGAAGGCCTTTGCTGCTCTTCAGCTGATATGTATAAAAGCTTTTTTTAAGGGATTCAAATTGGTTTGTTAGTTTGCGAAAATCATTCTCATGATTAACCTGTATTTTTGTCTCGTTTATATTACCACGCTTGATTGCCGCTACGTAAAAAGAATTTTCACCTATTACCGAGATCACGCTCTTTATAAACTCACTTGAGTTTTGCTCCCTAAGATATATTGGGGGTGGCTTAGAAGATTTTATGACGTTTGGTGCCTCTGGGGATTCGTCCTCAAGAATTGCAAAACGGTTTTGTGAATTTATTCTATCAAAAGATGTTACTTTTGAGGCCGAAGCAACTGCTGAAGAGGTAGGGCTGCGACCCCGTTTAAGCACTGTTATATACCTGTCCATACCAACTTGTATTTGAGGCTTTTGACAATTTTTCACTAAAGGGTTCTCCATTGCGTCTGTATTTGAGTTTATGGTATCATTTCTTACTAAGATTGTTTTTTCCGCCGCGGTAATACTTGCGGACGCTACAGCACTTGTCCCCAAAGACAGATTAATATTTTTTAATGTATCACTATCCACCGTTTTTGTGAACACCGAGGGTGAAAGAGAACGTGTTCGAATAATAGGCTTAGCCGTTAGATAGTTAATATTGTTTTGTTTTGTTTTTTTTATTTCAGCATTATTTTCGTTTGCCTGAACGGTCACATAAACATTTCTTTCATTTTGCCTTAGCGTTGTTTCACTGTTCTTACTCATGCAAAGAGTTGTTTTTGTTTTTCACCGTTTTGCTTTGCTTTAATATTTTTATTATTTATTGTATTTTACAACAACAAAAAAAAAAAAAACAAGAAATTTAAATTTAAATGTTTTTGTTCAGAATATGTATACACATGTATGAACATTCATACGTACATACATATATATTTTTACTGTTTTATTTTATTTAATTTTATCGTTTTAAATTGTTCACTATTATGTTAAATAATTTAAATAACAAAATATATTATCTTTTTCTTAAGCGTCCATTCGCTGCTTATATTTATGTATTACAAAATCAAATGTGATTAATTAATAGTTCAAATCGTATGCGCGGCTAAAAATACACGTCTGTATCACAACAAAGCACAAATCTAATTGGCTTCGATGTTATTTAAATCTAATATTTCTTTTACTTTTTTAATTGCATAATTATCGGTATCAACAAGCTCTTCTGGCATTCTAAAATTACTCAAAGTTTTCTGAATAGAATTCTGAAATATCTAGCCATGCAACCATCTTGTTACTACTGGGTACAGTGGAAGGGGAATCAAGGGATACATTTAATTAAAAATTGCGATATTATCGAATTGGCTTTTAATTTCCTCTGCATCGCGGTATAACCCATGTGCCAAGCATGAAATAATACTAATAACACTTGTTGAATCGGAAACTTTTTTGTCATATTTAATTTACAAGATTTTGTTTGTAGTGCTTAATTCCCAATTTTTATTCCTGATAAAAACACTGACATTTATTGTTAGCGGATAAGCTAGTCTCTATGCGTATTTCACTGGTTGCTTAGGCCAGATCATCAGGAAACATTCTTCCAAAAAATTTTATAAAAGCCAAAGATATTAGCAAATAAAACTCCAGAGCGAAAAAGTCTTATTTGCAATGATATCCAACTTTAAACAAAATACCAACAATGAAATTAATCGTATCTTACATTCACTACTATATTTTTGTAATAAGCAGGGTAGATGGCAGATTTTTTAGGTTAGATCTAAATTTAAAAAATAATTACAATTGAATATTTTGGTTAAACGTACCTAAGAACCAATTTTTCTCAGTTTTATACAATTTACTTATGTATTAATTTTTATATTGATTGCAAAACCTATTTAATATGTATTTAGGAAGTTTGTAGTTATTTTAATTGTTTTGTTTCGAATTGTCTTTTTACAATCAAGATTTTTTTTAGTAAAAGAAGTTTACAAATTTTGATCTGGCAAGCCTAACGAGTATATGTACTTGTATCAAAATGTGCACAACATACATACATATAAATATATAATATGTACCTATATTACATTTAGGGACTTTAGTTTGTTTTAGAAGTATTCCGTGCAGTTAATTTTAAATATATAAACATATAAAATTACAAGTAAAATTATTTTTAACTGATTCTAACTTTTATTAAAAAAAACTAAGTGCATATTAATACGGATTTTAGGTGGCATTAATTACACTAGGTCACAAATAACAAACTTTTGTCTGTTATTTGTTTCTAGCATACTTTTTCTCATGGATTTGGACCTACTGAACACGAAAATGAATTTTAAAAATTTTTCTGTCGATTGGTTTGCGAGATACAAATTTTTTAATTTTTTTTTTTTAATTTTTGGAGGTACACTTACTATTTTGAGCATATCTTTAGTCTTCTTTGACCTATTTTATCCTACTACTACTCAAATTAAAGACAATTGAGCCGTCTACAACTTATTTTCAGAAAATTTTCAAATCGGGTTAGTAGTTTTGATGTTGGCGGCTTAAAAAGGTTAAAAAACTGGGTTTTTTTAGTAAAAATGTGGGTGAAAAATTCATATAAAAATTCATATAAAATATAAAACGCGATGTTAACAGCGATTTTAATTTTTTTACGTATAGCTGACACTTTTCCAAAGAAAATAAGCCCTTACTTAACAAAATCTGATGACAAATGGCCGACTTATTATTTTTTTGGTAAACGACCGAAATTCCTCTATTTCACGATTTTTTGATTTTCATTATTTGCACAGCTTACCTACCCAACGCAAACGAATAAATACATTTGAACTTAATTTAAAATAAACAAATTAGTCTTCGTATATTATTTTTTAATTTATTTACAGCACTACATGCTCATACATATTTAAACATAAGGAGACACGGTTATCAATTGCATTTCAAAACTGTCTGTGAAAGTGTAAAGAAGTTAATATTTAGAAAACGCAAGGAAGACAATGAGTAAAAGACTACGTGTGTTCGAGTGTTTGAACGATCCAGACAATTTCTGCAATGTTTGTGGCCAGTTTATAAAAAAAAATCACGCACACAAGTTTACTCCAGCAGTACAATTGCACTATTTGAATTATTTTGGTATTTCACCAAATATCACAGAACCATGGACACCTAAGTCGCTGTGTGATCTTTGCTATATAATCTTAACCAACTGGGCAGCTGGCGGAAGGTAAGAATTTTTATTTAAACACATTATACATAGCGAATATAGTAATTTATTTTAATTTTAGCCGCCATATGAAATTCGATACACCAATGATGTGGAAAAAGCCGCTATGCCATTCCACAGACTGTTATTTTTGCCTCACCACAAACAGTGGGGTAGGAAGATTTTTTAAATGGAACTACGCTCAAGTGGGATCGTTTGCGCTTCCAGTACCACATTCGCATGATGTGCCATATCCAGTGTGCCCTGGTGCATCTCTTCAAAAAGCAGAATCGTCAGAAGAAGAGTCCGAGTCAAATGCAAGCGAATTTGAGCCGGGTGCAAAGCGAAAATTACTGTCACAGGCCGAACTAAACGATTGGGTGCGCGATTTTGGTCTCACTAAGGAGAAATCCGAACTTTTTGCGTCTCGGATGATAGAGTGTGGATTTGCGGCTTCAGAAGTGAAAGTATCAACGTACAGAAACCGTCACAAGGAGTATGCAAAATTTTATACAAAGAAAGACCAAATATGTTTTTGCAGCGACATTTCAGGCTTGTTCCAAGAGCTTCACCAAATTCACAACCCCAACGAATGGAGGTTGTTTATTGACAGCAACAAAGAGAGCTTGAAGGCAGTTCTCTTACATAATGGGAATGAAAAGCCATCTGTTCCTATTGCTCATGCGGTTCATTCAAAGGAGAACTATGAAACTATGGACATTTTGCTGAAATGCATAGAGTATAGGAAATACAATTGGAAAATATGCGCCGACCTTAAAGTTGTGGCCATTCTGTGTGGACTCCAAGGAGGCTATACGCGACATTGCTGTTTTCTGTGCCTTTGGAATAGCCGCGCTGATGATCAGCATTATATAAAAAAAAAATGGTCGGTACGAACGAAACCTGTAGTTGGAGAAGCGAATGTTCAGCGCAAACCACTAATAGAGAACCGTGAAAATATAATACTTCCGCCGCTGCACATAAAATTGGGTTTGATTAAAAATTTTGCCAAAAAATTAGACAAAGAAGGTGAAGCTTTTGCCTATTTACGGTCAATTTTCCCTTACCTTTCGCTGGCAAAAATTAAAGAAGGAGTCTTCGCAGGACCCGAGATAAAAAAAATTTTGAAAGATGAAAAATTCCCAAAGCTGTTATCACCCATCGAAGCCGCAGCATGGAATTCCTTCAGGCTTGTTGTGGAAAACTTTTTAGGAAACAACAAAAGCCCGAATTATAAGGACATAGTTGAGGATCTGGTAAAGAACTATGAAGCCATGGGAGTGCACATGTCACTTAAAATACACTTTCTGCATTCTCATTTGGATTTTTTCCCTGAGAATTTAGGAGACGTGAGCGACGAACACGGCGAGCGCTTTCATCAGGAATTGAAGGCTATGGAACGACGCTATCAGGGCATGTATGACACGGCTATGATGGGTGACTATATTTGGACCCTAATACGTGAGACCGATTGCAGCGAATACAAAAAACAAAGAAGAAGTCAGCAGTTTTTCCACATGGCATAAAATGTACACTTATATCTTTGTTTTTACTAATTTTTTTTGTGCGTTGATTTGCTTAATTTAATTAGTTAGTTTAATTTCGTTAGTTTAGCTAATTGTGCGATACATTGAGCATGTAGTGCTGTAAATAAATTAAAAAATAATATACGAAGACTAATTTGTTTATTTTAAATTAAGTTCAAATGTATTTATTCGTTTGCGTTGGGTAGGTAAGCTGTGCAAATAATGAAAATCAAAAAATCGTGAAATAGAGGAATTTCGGTCGTTTACCAAAAAAATAATAAGTCGGCCATTTGTCATCAGATTTTGTTAAGTAAGGGCTTATTTTCTTTGGAAAAGTGTCAGCTATACGTAAAAAAATTAAAATCGCTGTTAACATCGCGTTTTATATTTTATATGAATTTTTATATGAATTTTTCAGCCACATTTTTACTAAAAAAACCCAGTTTTTTAACCTTTTTAAGCCGCCAACATCAAAACTACTAACCCGATTTGAAAATTTTCTGAAAATAAGTTGTAGACGGCTCAATTGTCTTTAATTTGAGTAGTAGTAGGATAAAATAGGTCAAAGAAGACTAAAGATATGCTCAAAATAGTAAGTGTACCTCCAAAAATTAAAAAAAAAAAATTAAAAAATTTGTATCTCGCAAACCAATCGACAGAAAAATTTTTAAAATTCATTTTCGTGTTCAGTAGGTCCAAATCCATGAGAAAAAGTATGCTAGAACCAAATAACAAAATGGCTGTTGCCTAGTGTTATTGTCCGTTGATTACTTTAAAGTTCTCTAAATGTAAAATTAAATGAAACTTTAATTTTAATAACAGTAAATTTTACAGAAAAGTTAATTTAATTGTTAATGTTAATTTAGTTATTAGCTGACTAACTGCATGTTTTAGAAATAAAAGGGACTGAGTGGGAAATTGCAAACGGTATAATTTTTCACACGAAATTTAGTTTTCATTTTATAAAAACAGTCAGTAAAGCCCGAAAAAATAAATGACTTACCATAATTGGAAATAGATTTTTTCCTTTGTTTCTGTTTGTTTTTTACTGTCAAAAAGTCAACCCCGAATACCGTAAAAACAAATGAATACAGGCAAAGCTCGATATAACAAATACTCACTTTAACGAAAATCCGATATAACGAATGAGCAAATTTTTTCATTAGTTACCTTATATAACGAACGATCAACATTCGTAAAAGTAAAATAAAAAAGCAAAAATTCCCATAATCTATTTGCTTAACTTATTTAGTTAAATACATTAAATTTTGGAAGTAAAATTATTGCGAAAAACATTTCGGGCATCCTGGTGGTTTCTTATAATTTAGAGTTCTTCTGTAAATAAAGAGGTCAGTACGTAAAACAAACATGTGTATCGGGGTTAATAAATAATAATATTCTCTCTCTCATTATAAAAATAAGCGGACAAGCAAGGTCTATCCAATAGGTCTGCGCAAGAAGCCAGATGTTTACTTGGTTTATTCCTCAACGATGTCAAAAGTTGTTTACATTCTCCTTATACATGTGTATTTTTGCTTACGTTTTCAGTTTTTGCACACATACATGCACACAAATCTCATTTTTCCTTTTGTTTTCCCTATGTAGTCGTAAGATTTTGACAACGGCGGGGAATTTTACACAAACAAAATACCTGTTGTTTTTTGTATAGTTGTATTGTTGTAGAAGTAAGCAGACCTATTGGATGGGCCTTGCGGACAAGTGTCTGATACTTTTAAAAAATTTTGCTCTTTCAGGGAGAAAACGAGTACAACCTGTATTATATAAAATAACTGAAATTGAAAAATCTGTTATTTTCACGGAAGTCATTTATTTTTTCCGGGTTTTAGCCACCTAATAAATTAAAATTATATTAAAACTGGTTTTTAAGTGAATTTTCATTGATTTCTTCAGCCATGTCACAGTGCACAATTCCGTTCGGAAACGGAATTCACTCCTTATTTTGCTGCTTCACAAAATGACGAAAAATTTTTGGGAATGAAACCATTTTTGTTTTCATGGGTATCTGAAAGGCCGAAAAACTATCAAAATACACTTTCTATCAATAAACAAATATGCTTTCTCCGGATCCGAACGGAATTGAACTTTGTGACATGGCTGTTTATTACCATTTCAGTTAATTTTACGCACAGAATATTTTGAGTATACTAAAATAAAGAAAATCAATAAAAATCTATAGGTTAGGTTAGGTTCCATTGGCAGCCGTGATCAAGCACAGCTCACGTGGGTCCATTAATTAGTTCCCGTTGTGTTACCATGTCACACCGTCTCCCATGGGTCCTATGTTGTCTGGCTGCTAGTGCTCCCACGCAGCCATCCGGTCGATTCAGTAAAGGAGTGGATCCTGTTTACATCAACATCAGAGAGACAAGTTTTGTCCCCAAGGGCTCTTCGACCAAACATTTTGAGTCTTAGATCTTCGAATGCCGGGCAATTACAGAGAAGATGTTCCGTTGACTCTTCCTCCTCCTCCTCGCCGCAACTTCTACATAAGTCATTGTAAGGGAGCCCCAGCCTCTGGGCGTGCCTCCCAATGGGCCAATGGCCGGTTATAACCGCAATCAGGTTTCTAAGATGATGTCTGGACAGCTGTAATGCCCGCCGTGTCCTTTTTTCATCTATGATGGGCCAGATTTTCCTGGTTTCCCCACAGGTAGTTTCAACGAGCCACCTCTGACTGGCGATGATATGAAACTTGTGCGCAATGAGTTGCTTACTCCTTGGGAGTGAAACACCTACATTATATGTCGAGCCGTCTCGATTCAAGGTGGTACCTGCATACGCCAACGAATCCGCCATGCAGTTCCCCGGTATGTCCCTGTGTCCGGGGACCCAATTAAGGGTGACCAGTGAATGTCTCGCTATCTCCTCCAGAGACATCCGGCATTCTCGGACAATTCTCGATGTGATGAACACATTCTCCAGGGATCTTATGGCCGCCTTGCTGTCGGTAATAATGTGAATATCCCTTCCAGATATATCACCGTACCGGATGCGTCTCGCGGCTGTGTAGATGGCCATTATCTCGGCCTGGATGACACTGCAGTGGTCCGGCAGCCTTATAGGAATGCTCCAGTTTAGCTGCTCGGAGTATATGCCAGAACCGACACCACACAGTGTTTTAGACCCGTCTGTGAAAATTTGAATCGCGTTCGCGGGAATTTGTAGGTCATCATAGTGAACCACATTATCCAAAATGCTTACCGTGAAGCCAGGATCAAAGATTGGCTCGGGTGTGACATAATCAACATCCATGTTCCAATTAATTTCGTTCAGAATATTAGCATGTCCGATATTGTAATCCCTCCATGCTCCGGTTGCCCTTAGTCTTACCGCCGCGTTCGCAGCTAAACTTTTCGCCAAAATGTCTGGTGGTAACCAGTTTAAAATCGTAAACAGTGCCTTAGAGGGGGTTGTTCTAATGGCACCTGTTACCGCTATCGCCACCATTCTCATTGTACGTTCAAACCTAATTTGATGACTCTTCACCTCGAGTGCCGGCCACCAAACAGCTGCCCCGTAGAATAGAATGGGTTTAATGACACATTCGTATAGCCAATATACATTTCTCGGGTTAATTCCCCAGTTTAGGCCAATGGCCCCTTTGCAGCAATATAATGCAGTTGCCGCCTTATTAGTCCTGGAAATGGTGTTCATCCTCCAGTTCAGTTTGCTGTCCAATATTAGCCCAAGATACTTGGCGCTGTCAGACAGTTCCAGCGAGATCCCCTTTATCCTCGGGGTATCAAATTTGGGAATTTTGTATCTCCTTGTGAAAAGTACCAGTTCCGTTTTGGAAGGATTTACATCCAGTCCACATCCCTGGCACCATTTTGTTAGGACGTCCAATGCGGACTCCATTAGTTCAGACAATAGTCTGGGATCTTTACCCAGAGCCACAACTGCAACGTCATCCGCATAAGCAATCTTTCTGCAGCACGTCCTTTCCATGGCCCTGAGTAGGGTATTCATATTCAGATTCCAAAGTAATGGTGAGAGTACACCGCCTTGCGGGGTGCCCCTAGTCGCAACCTTGGAGATGTTCGAGGCGCCCAAGTTGGATTCAATACGCCTGAAGTGCAGGATACTGCTGACAAATTGAATAATCGCCGGGTCGATTTCCAAATGTCTCATTGCGTTAATAACCGATTCAGGTTCAACGTTGTTGAAAGCGCCCTCAATATCTAGGAATGCAACTAAGGCAAATTCCTTGTAGTGCAGGGATCTCTCTATGTGGCCCACCAATGAGTGAAGCGCAGTTTCCGTGGACCTTCCCTTCGTGTAGGCGTGTTGAGCCAGTGACAAGGAATTGTGTCCTAACGATGATCTAATATGACTATCCAAAATCCTCTCCAGTGTTTTCAGTAGAAAGGAGGATAGACCAATTGGTCTAAAGTCCTTAGCCATAGTGTGAGATGTCTTCCCACTCTTGGGGATGAAGACGATCTTATATGTTGTCCAAGTTAATGGGACATATGAGAGACTCAGGCAGGCTCTAAAAATTGCCAAGAGCCATGGCATCAATATTCCCAGGTTCTTTTGTAGATCCGCTGGGATAATGCCATCCGGACCTGGAGATTTAAAGGGATGGAAGCTTTTGACCGCCCATTCCACACGATGGCGAGTTATCGGAATATTAGAGATATCCCGAGTGCCAGTAAATGTTACCTCCCTAGGCACATCATCAGTGCAACCTGGGAAGTGTGTATTCATCAGGACCTCAAGGGAGTCCCGACTGTTTGTGGTCCAGGATCCGTCCATCTTCCGTATATACGATGGAATAGCTGGTTTAGAGGATAAAATCTTACGTAGCCGACTTGTCTCCGAGGAGTTTTCCACGTCGCTGCAGAAATTCCTCCATGACTGTCTCTTGGCCTTCCTTATAAGATTTTTGAATCCATTTACTGAGGACTTGTAACTGTTCCAAACACCATTACGTTTTGCCTCATTAAAGAGTTTCCTGCTTTCTTTGCGTTTTTCAGCAATCTCCGCATTCCACCATATGGGCTTAGCTTTGCCCTTCCTGTCGATTCTTTTACAGGATTCGTTCGTTGCCTCAATTAAGACACCAGTCAAAGACTCCACTGCGGAGTCGAGCATGGACACACTGTCTATGAGAACCGGGCCCATAGGCAGCTTGTCCTCGAGTACACTCGCATAGATAGACCAGTTGGTCCTTCTTCTATTCGTGTAGGGTTTAGCTGAATCAACTCTAAAGGAGAAATTGAAATCAATATACATGTGATCAGAGAGGGAACAGTCCTTTGACACATTCCAATCGCTAATCATATCCGCGAACTTATCACTAATAAGCGTAACATCAAGAACCTCCCTTCTGTTAGTTACAATAAAGGTGGGCTCACTACCCCTATTAACTACTGTTAGTTCATTTTCTACTATGAAGTCCAAAAGCGACTCACCTCGTGGATTGACATCCGAGCTTCCCCAGATGGTATGATGTGCATTAGCATCAGCACATATTATTAGGGGGATGTTGCGCCTGCTGGCATACGACATCGCCTTCCTGGTTGTGGAGTTTGGTGGATTAGCACCCTGATCGTGTGCCATGTAGCAGCTCATAAACCAAACTGTTCTGGTTCTGCATTCTACTGCGACAGTGCAGGTGTCCTTATCGCTAAAATCAGAAAGAATGAAAGCTTTAAGGATGTTTTTGACCATAACGCAAGCCCTGGTCTTACCTTGATCGGCTGCGTACAGAGTACTATAGCCGTCTAAACTGAGTCCGCAAACCCTGTCTCTATACAACAATGGTTCTTGGATACATATAAGCTCCTCCGTGCCTGAAGTCAATCGGAGGAGAAGGGCAGCTGACGCCGCTTTAGAGTGATGAAGGTTGATTTGTGTAACCTTCATCATAGTTCATCGCTATGGACGACTGTGACGTTGGCATCCTCTGGGTCGTCGTCCGATTCCAGAAGGATGTCCTGATCGTCCGCCACTTCCATCTTGCCAAAGAAGTCACCCACAAGTCCACTGACCGATTGAGTGTCTTCATTGGCCGATGACGTAGCGGAATCGTCTTCCATATGCTCCGTTGATGCTGTTGCTGTTGTGGTAGTCACCGGAGCTTGAGGCTTCCCTTTGTCATCACCTTTGTAGACTCGGAGGAAGATAGTTCCAAATCCATAGAATATCTTCCCCTGTGTCTTCCGAAGTGACGGCAGAGAGTCACTGTTTATTATAACAGTGGCCTTCCTGGACTCTTCAACAGATTCAGAAACCCTCACTACTTTCCAGTCCTGTGTGGGTAGCTGGGGGTTACTGATCTGTATAATTTCCAGGATCTCCTTGGGGTCGGATGGCTCAGCGGGGATCTTGGCAATAGATCTGGGCCTTTGCGGTACATCGGCCAGAGGTATTGCCTCAATCTTAGCGCCCTGCCAAACTTCCCCCAGGGACTCCACGGCAGCCTTGTACAGCAGCGCTGAACGCTCATCTGCACACGCTATCAGTTTAATGTGACCTTGATACCAGCCGGCATCTTCACATTGTGGTGGTGGTCCAGGGTTACCCCTTAAGACATTAAGGAACGCCCTACTAAGTGCGACGACAACCAGCTTCCAGTTCTTGGATGAAATGGTGCCGTCACTGGCGTTGCGGTCAATGATCGCCCAAATGAGGTGGTCTTTAGCCACATCTTTGTACGACCTGTTTTGCGGCCGTTGAGGCGTATATTTGGACCGTTTAGTCCCAGGAAGTGTGTCCTCCCCTGACCGTTGCCGTTTAGGCGCTGCTTCGGTTGGCTTCCGTTCAGGATTGCCTTCCTCTGCAGAGGGAGGTCCACGTTTTAAACCCTCAATATGGGTTTTTGCCCACTGAAGAGAAGTTTTCTCCTGCTCAGTGAGCTCACCAACCGGTTTTTCACCAAGTCGGCTAATGATTTTGTAGGCGGAGCGCCTGGTTGTGAAGGCCCGTTTAGATGCATTTATGTGCCTTTGGGGTTTTTTGGTAGGTGCCGTAGAGGCTTAGGGAGGTGCATCAGAGAGCATCGAATCATTCTTCGTGTGCTCTCTTTGCACAGGTTTCGGCACATGGGAAACTGGATTTCTGGCAGACTGAGTCTGTACCGTCAAGCCAGCACCCGAGGAAGGGGTTTTGACAGGTTTTTCTCCCGTCCGGACCTGGGAAGCCTTAGAGGTACCTGGTTTCGAAGAACCCTGCACCAAGCTTGGTTTACGACCGCCTGACGGCTTAGTCGTGTGTTTTTGCGCACTAGTAGCTAACCGTCTAGCAGAGCCTGGCGCAACCACCTTGCTAGAGGAGGTCTCAGTAGCATTCAACATACTACAGCCTGATACCGACGCTGTAGTAGTAGGGTCTCCGGGGATTATGAAGCCCTTTGCCGGATACTTAGGGCATGAATTTTCGGACATTTCGGGGGGGGGGTGAATTGGGGTTGCATTTTATGCCTAACTGCCAGGCGAAAGAATACCTGCCGCTCCTCTGGAGACAGACGCAGACCATCAGCCGCTCAATATGAGAACAGACGCTGATGGATTTTATTGCGGACCGACGGCCTTCAGGAGGCCTAACAGTTGACCGTAAAAGGCCAGCGGACGCATAGTCATTAGCCGCTCCAACTAGGAGAAAACAGACGCTAATAGACAGGGGGGGGGGGGGGGTAGTTCTTGGTTCGTACTCGGTTTAGACCCTTCTGGCATGGGAGGCCCTACCGGTCTTGACTGACGTCACTACCGCCAGCATGACTCTAAACGTCCTTGTACTTAAGCCCTCGCATCGCGGCAAGATGACTACCCATTCGCGAGGGATAAAAATCTATAACATTTTTCAAATATTTTAGTTTTCAAACTCATTTCGTTAATTACAGCTTTAATATGAATGAAAAGTAAACAAAATTTCAAAACACTAAAATCAAAACATAAATATGTAATGTTTGTTTGTAGGAGGTAATCTCCATTACCTCTGATTCGATCTTTATGAAACCTTAATAATAATATTTTTTTGAAATTTAAAGTGGTTGGGGCACCTCCCATACAAAGACAATAAAGGTGAGGCAGACGGTTTAAATGCTAGTATGTTTTTCATTGACCATAATAAATCTGTATAACTCTGTTTTTTTAAACTTTTTTAATGACATTTAAAAGTTCCTTTTTTATCATCTAAAATATTTAAGGTTTAATATTGAATAAAAGACTAAGCTATTCTTATAATATTTGCTAGATTAAAAAAAAAACGCGTTTAAGCCGTTTAAATTTTTATTTAGATACCAAAAGAATATTTAAAGTTTTTGGTGTTTTTAAGCTTTTAACATTTTGTTTGATGATATGTAGTAGTACCTACTTCTTGTACCTTTATTATCTACATATATACATACATAATTTATCTTTTTACAAACCGCTAAGACCTTTATTAAATTATTGACCGGCCATCTAAAGTTAAATATCTTGATTCGTAACAGTTTAAGCCGAATTTAAATGATTTTCCGGAGGGGAATTTATATTGGATCCATGGTAAGTTATGAACCGATCATCCCAAAATTCCGCACAGTGGTGAAATTAGTTTTAGCGTTTAAAGTGAATTTCAGCAGGCTGCTAAATATGGGATCTAAGGTAAATTATGGACCGTAATCACAAAATTGCATGACATTTTTTCTGGCCATATGAAACTAAGTTGGAAGAAATTTTACCACAATAAATAAATCTGCTACGATTTTAGGCGTATTTAATTAATTTACCAGAGTGGGCTTTATATGGGGCCCATAGTAAATTATGGACCAACCATCACGAAATTTTTTAGTGCTATTTCGAGTCCTATAAAACTATTCAATTTTATTCTGATAGCATTATTTATTACGGTTTAAGGCGTACCAAACTCGGGAGAATGGTTTATATGGGGCCTAGGGTAAATTATAAACCGATCTTCACGAAATTTTACAAGATTATTTCGTGTCCTTTAAAACTGTGAAGTATTAAATTTTATTCTGATACCACAATAAATTAGGGTTTTAGGCGTACTAAACTATTTTTCGAGAGTTGGGTTTATATCGGGCCTAAGGTAAATTATAGACCAATCTTCATGAAATTTCACAGCATCATTTAGAGCCCTAAAAAACGGTGATGTGTCAAATTTTTTTATGCTAGCATTATTAATTACGGTTTAAGGCGTACTTAACTGTTTTCCGAGAGTAGGGTTTATATGGGGCCTAGGTAGGTGTCATTTCTAGTCCAAAAAAACTGTGACGTGCAAAATTTTGCTATGTAGCAGTAATAATTAAGGTTTTAGGCGTACTAAACTGTTTTCTGAGAGAAGGGGTTTATATAGGGTCTAGGGTAAATTATGGACCGATCTTCACAGTGTGATTTCCAGTCGAATAAAACGAACTTTTGCAAAATCTCATATCATTCCGTGCATTTTTCCACCATTTATGTTAGTTTTTGTAACAAAATTATCAATTTTTTAAAGTGGTAGTTCCGCATTTTGATTGATAGCTCTGATCCTACTGAACCGATTTTGCTGGATTTCAATCCCATTTTGCTTAGGACAAGTACAAGCAACCTTAAGTATGTATGGAGGTATATATGCATGTTTGTGTGTGTGTGTATGTACACACAGAAAAAATATCAATGTTAAATTAACATGGCGCAATGTTGATTAAAAGTCATAGTATATTTCTGCATATGTATGGACTCTATTTAAAATTTCCTTTGTTTTAAGTTAATTTTAAATGAAGAATGTTGAAATAACATTGTTCAATATTGAAACCATAAAAACCTGTTTTAAAGGTGCTTTAAAACGATCTATATTTTGCAGTGGGCTTGTCAGATGTAAAATCCATATGAAATTGCACATGTCTGTCAAAATTGACAAATACAGAAAGTTAATAATTTTTGCTTTCACACGTTGGTTTTTGGTTTCATTTGACAAAACCTAAAATCGTTCATGACAGCAAATTATTTACATATTTATATTTTTATTCACTTTCAATTGTTTTCTGTTAATTAATAATGCTGTTTGCAACATATGCAACAAAATGTTAAGCAAAATAAATATTAAAAATTTGATGTTCTGTTTGATTCAAACAAACATATTGAATTCAGGTTCTTTTTGGCTAAGCAATATTATTGAGTACTTTATAACTATTATTATTGTCGTTTTGTTTCACACTATTCAATAAGCAATAGATTTAATAAAACAATTTATTGGGCCATGTCACAGAGTACAATTCCGTTCGGAATGATTCCGTTCGGAATTGAAGAAAACATATTTGTTTGTTGATGGAAAATGTATTTTGATAGTTTTATGGCCTTTCAGATGCAGACAACTCCCATACCGTTCATGAAAACAAAAATGGTTTCATTCCGAAACCTTTTTTCGTCATTTTCTGAAGCACCAAAATACGGAATGAATTCCGTTTCCGAACGGAATTGTACTCTGCGACATGGCTGATTGTTTTATTAACATAATATATTGTCTGTTAACAAAGGAGATACAAAATAAATGAAACATGTGTTACAGGGGTAAGTGTTTTGAATTATTTTTAACCCAGTAAAAACTTCGCCGACTTTTATAAAGTGAATAGCTTCTTTAACTCATTATTTTGTAGCTTTCTTCTATAACTACATCCATAACAACTTCTATAACTACTTTTTTCTGGATGTATGCAGGTAAAAAAAATAATGACTTTTGAATGCGTTCATTTTGGGGCATGCCTTGTAAAATTCATTGGTTCTTTCAGTAGAATTGTAAGTAGTGCTGTTTTTCTGATTACTCAACACATTATTTTGTAGGCGAAGTTTTTACTGGGAAATAAATGCATATGTTGTCTTCACACTGTTTCAACTTGAAATAACTTTCATTCAACGTGATTCGGATTGTTATTAAAATATAAATGACATTTTGCTCTAACTTTACTGCAATGTTAAATTAACATGAATTATAGTTATTTTAAAAGAAAAAATGTTGTTCGCAAGTTATTGTAAAATCGTGTTAAATTAACATGAAACAACAATGAAGCAAAATCACTACTGAACAATGTAAAATCAACATTGTTTTTAACGAATTTACATTGATTTTTTTCTGTGTGTAGGAACTTACTTCATAAATTCTTAAATCTCAAGAATGTTCACATTTTATTATATTACAGTACTTTTCGCTTATAGTCACATCCTTTAGTTGTAACCATAACGTGGACTATATCGCTAATGTGACTATAAGGCTAATTCACATATATGCCACTATGACGCATATAACTCAATTCGAATATAATTAAGTTATATGAATAAAGGAAATAAAAAATTCATATAAATTACACCAACATCAGGCTTATGGCTTAACAACAGAGTTGCATACTGTATAAAAAAAAAAAAAATAAAATAATAACAAGATATTTCATAGCTAATACCAACGGCAAAAACTAGTTTCTTACGAGTAGAGAGTTGATGACAAAAATTAAATGATTTAATTGTGACTATAACGCCATTCATTTGCTTTACTTATCCCTTTGATGCCTGTTGATGGATGGCATATATGGCAAATGTGCTTATATCGCTAAATGGACTATAACGTTAATACTTTATATTAAATTAACTTATAGCGGCAAAATAAACAGATAAAATGGACTATATCGCTAATGTGACTATAAGGGAAAAGTACTGTATATTTATTATATAGCGCAAAAACAAATGTCAAAGAAATTAAAATCAAATTTGTTAGTTTATTTTAAACATGCTTTTCTCCAACTAACTCAGACATTCTAAAAGAAAAGTTTAATATTGTAAGCCCAGACTGAGCAATTTTGCACAATTCACAATCTTGTGCAAATGGTCTTGCATCCCAGCATTTGCAACATGGAATATTAAATACCATAGCATACTTTTGGGATTATGGTTAAAACCATAACTAAATATCGTAGCATTTGCAAAATGGTATAGTATATTTTTACTCTACACCAACAAAATATACAGCAATGCACTTGCTACTCTTTTGCAAATATGCAACACCTAAAACCAATAGTTTATATTTACTCGAGTTGATTGCAAGACGACAGCTAACACTCAGTGAACCAAGCCGATCTGAAAAATGTTATAGTATTTACTATAATCCCAAAAGTATACTACAGTATTCACTATACCATTTTGCAAATGCTACGATGCAAGACCATTTGCACAAGATTGTGAATTGGGCTAATGTATTTTGTTTTTTTTTTTAAGTTAGAGTGAATGTCAAAATTATTTGTTGCAAATATAAAAGAGGGAATGTTTTTTGTTTAAAAAATTTACACAATTGCATTAGACGGTAAATCTTTTTCATGTATTGCAAATTTATTGTGGCTCCACTTATTGCGCATTCTGAATTCCTTGTGTTTATATTTGATATTCACTTTTTTGTTTTATAAAATTTTAATAAGTTTATTTTTCAAGTATTTCGATTTTTATTGAATTTTAAATTTGACCACTTTTTATATAATGTTCGGTTCTTTCTTGAAAATAGTTACGAACGGTATTAAGGGTTGTGTAGATAGTTCTTGGGTGTGTAAGCCGAACGTTAAATAATGTACTGTTTATTTTCGGTCACTGCTTTAAAATGTCACCTGTATGAATTCGCCTTGACTATCAATAAAACAAGATTGCGACTCAGCCGTACAAAAAAAAATTCTACTGCGCATCTACGAATGCAAATGAGTGTTGGTTGTATCAAATGTAAGGCCTCCCTGCAAATAAAATTGGACCACCTGATCCATTTTGATAAAATGGACTACTCCATGGACTGGTCCGATGTAATGCAAGCATGGACCATGTCATTGTTAAAAAGTGTTTGTAGTGAGACGACATGTCTTCGTTTTTTAACGACATGCTTTCGTTTTTAAGCGACTTCATCTTGAGTATACCATGGAGTAGTTTTAAAACTACTCCTAGGTGGTACAAAAGTGGGTTATATGGTCCTCTCCTAGGACATTGTAATGTTAAATAGACCAGGTTTTTTCCATACGTTTGGGTTAGTTTTGGACTAGTCCTGGTCCCTTGTGGATTACTCTTTACACGCGTGTTTGGACTGGTCCTATTATTTGCAGGGCTGGAACGGAATAAAGTAGTTGTAGAAGTAGCTGAAGCTGGCGAATGCTCTGTAGCGCAACAAAGTTCAAAATTTCGATTTTTGAGCTTCAACTTCAACTGCAACGACTACTACAACTACGAGTTCTGAAACTTTGAATCTCATGCCTTTGTGTAATTTCTCCAGGGAAAAATAACAATTTTAAATTGTTATCGGATTAAAGAAAATAAATAATTTTTTAAAAAATAGTCCTCCAGCTTAACAAAATAAATATATAAATTTAATGAAATTATTAAATACCCATGAGTCTAAAAAAAATTTAAAATAACAAAATATAACAATTGTTTTTTGTTTATTTTCATCATATAAATTATGCATTCATCATTTATATTCCTTATATTTTTCTTTTTATTTTTTTTAAAAAAATAGTATATAAACATATTTTAAATTCAAAATATCTACATTTTGTTTTTCTCGCCACCAATTTCAAATGTGAGTTATTTTGACAGTTCTTGAAAGAAACTTTTCGCAAAAAAATGTTATAGAAACACTTTTTCTCGCATCCTTCCAATAATTGCTGGAAATTATTTAAATGACAGATAATTCTCGCAAAAAAAAGATACAGAAACACTTGTGTGAGAAAAACCATTTTTTGTTTCATTTCACACTATTTTTGTTGCAATTCACACGTTTCATGCGAAAAGTTTTACGATGTGAGAAATACAGAAACGGGCTACTGGATTGTTGTAAAATTGTATATTATGTTTTAACTTGTAAAATGTATTATTATGATGAATTTGTTGAAACGCGCATTAATAAAAGCAAGTTTGTTAATTATAGAGCATTAATATTGTTTAAATAATGCTTATATAAATAAATGAAAAAATTTTCCCAAAAATGTGCCAATATGATTATTTCGGTAACTATATTTTGTTTTCTGGTACTTTTTTTTGTAATTTGAGAAGTAAACAAACTTGCTCAAGTTGACGCTTCAACGTCATTTTGAAAATGAACTCGCAGTGGCATATGTAAACACAAAAGCCAATGGCATGAGATTCGACTATTTCCAACAAATTTTCTTTAATAATATGTATACAGTAGTGGCATGCCACTACTTGCATGTGTAAAGGCAGGGTTAGACACCAGCAGCATGACCGATATGGCTTCGCAATTATTTTGCTTTTAAAATTTTATGTATTTAACAAAATTATTTCAACAAATAGAAAATGGGAATTGCTTACACAAGTAAGTAAAAATTTATTTTTGGTAGTTAAATTACATAAAATAACTAAATGTTCATTTGTTTTTACGGAATATGTAGTTAATTTTTTGACAGTTAATTTATATAAAATAACTGAATATTCATTTGTTTTTACTGAATTCGCGGTTGAATTTTTGACAATAAAAATTAAATGAAATTTCGTTACTTTAAATTACATTTTTATTTAATTTAACATAAAGAAGAATTTAACTCAATCAACGGACAAAATTAACTGCAACTGAAAATCCGTATTAATATGCACTAAGTTTTTTGAATAACTGTTAGAATCAGTTAAAAATAAATTTGCTTGGAATTTTAAATGTTTATTTATTTAAAAAGTACTAAACGGAATATTTCTTAAATAAACTACAGTCCGTTACTGTATTAATATTGTCAGTGTATGTATGTTCAAATAATTGGATAATACCATACGCCAATTGTTTTATTAAACTTTGCCCGATTTAAATTTAGATTAATTTAAATAAGGTTTTTTTATTTAAATATAGGCTGTCATTAAGTTTTATAAACAAGGGTCGGTTATTATAAATTTTTGGTAATTACAAAAGGCCAGATTGTTTCGAGCTCGCTCTGTATTACTTTAAAACTGTTTTATGGCCAATTCAAACTCAGCTGATGATGATCCAAATGATTTGGATGAAATTTTTGTTGAAGATAAAAATAATACATTCAAACATTTATATATACAAATTTAAATATATTTATTATTTAATCTTAAATGCAAATGGTCCCCATCACCACCGTCGCCTTTTTTTTTTAATTTAGAAGGTACATATATGATATTCAGCACAGCCGAATGCAACTTGTTTTGTGTTTAATTAAATTGTAAAAATGACTTAATGCTTTTTTTACGCTTTTTGTTCTCGAAATAGTGCTTTTTAGTGCTTTTTTGAATTTTAAAGTGCTTTTTGCTCCCAAAAAGTTGCATTACTGATCACACATATAAGTAGGTTCTGTTCAAGGCGAATACATAGAAGTAATATTTTCGAGTCATCTGTTTATTGTTTATTTCCTTGGTTCTGTTTTATGACACAAACACGTTTTGCTTTTTTGCTCTTGCAAGATGTTTTTATTTTTCATAAACTAAAAATTTTTAAATAAAAAAAGAAAAATAACAAGAAAAAAATCAAAAAAACATTAAAAACGTAAAAACTCCGTCTCATTAAGGCACAATAACAACAAAAGTAGAAGTTAAAGTAAAGCAAAACACAAAAAAAAGAAAACAGAAAAGTTATTCACTTGTTGGACTGATATTTGAACCTAAAAAATGAATTAAAAACACAAATTTGTTTTAAATATTTTTGTTAAAATAATCAGTATTGTGGTTATTTTGTTGAACTATTTATGGTTTTTAATCCAAATTTTTTTAATATTTTGTAATTAGGCTAAAGTTCATCAAATTTAATTTTCATTAAATTATTTTTTATGAAGAAAGGAATTTTACAACATGAAATAAATTAAAATTTATTGATAATTTTTCATTCTTGACTGAAGCTGAAGCAAAGATTACTGCTTGTTTTTCAAAAGAAAATATGTATGTAAAACGGAAGTGATAGGTGGGTGATTAAATGCTGATAGTTCTTTTGGGTGATATTAATTTTCACTTCCATGTTTTTGTAAAAAATTTGATTAAATATGCCAGAAGTTTTTTTAAGTTCTTCATTTTTTTAACTTTATCAAGCTTGATACGACATTGTTTATTAAAATTTGCCCTTCACATCATACATCTTATTTACTGCAATATCAATTAACTTAATTTGCTTTTTCAATGGATTAGATTTCTTATTTCCCACTGGTACACATAATTTGAAGACACCGCATGATATGGACCCATGGTTAAATCTGGTCGCACCAGTACAAAATTCACAAGTAGCTGTTATAAAAGTTATCGTTGCTAAATTTTATTAAATAACAACATTGGACCGATACTAATAAGATGATAAAAGTTGCAATAAAATATTTTTGCGTCAAATTTAATGTAAATGCCAACACAGAAAAAATTAAAAATTGTCTCTAATCACCAAATTTGATCCAAATTCATAGAATCAAGCAAACCATTTGTTGAGTTTGCACCTATTATCAAAATGATTATATTGATTACTAAAAATTGTAAAAATTTAATATTTTTAATATTTTTTTTTCAATAAATGATATTTTTAAATTTAATTAAAAAAATGTTAAAAAAAAACTTAGCCGTTTCAAACAATGTGTTGATTGATTTCGACAATTTCCGACAACAATTTCACAAGTTTGAATTACGAAACGAAATAATTTTTTGTTATTTAATTAAATTTTCAATTCAAAATTTATTTCAAAACAACTAAAATATTCAACAAAAAAAAAAAAATAATTGATTCAATTATCACATTAATTAAATTTTAATACTTTTTAAATAATTTTTTCTGTGAATATAATAATATGGTAAATAGGTACAATATTATATTCCGTTAAATTTTTTTTGTATGGGGGTTATGTGAAATAATGGACCGCTTTTTACAATTTCTATTAAGCAACATTTTTTCAGCATAAACGCATATTATTCTCTCTACCTTTGGTGGTGTGGGTGGAATATCAAATCTTCTAAAAAGAAAATTTTAAATTATTAAAATCTTTCTGTTTTAAATCCCACACTACCATAGGTAAAGCCGATATTATGCGATTGTACTGATGTAAGTTACAGATCAAAATATAAGTTTTAAGCTAGGCCTGCCAGATCGAAGTCGGCAAAATGCTTGACATTAAAAAGAAAAAGCTTGATTTTTCTTGACAATTAAAAATTCGGTTAAATAAACAAACAAATTTATATTGTACAAAAAAATGGCACGAAAATTGGCAAAAATAAACATGTTGTTATTAAGGCAAAATTTATTTTATTAAGTTTTGATTGTAAAGCACAATAGCATGTTTCTTCAAATTGTCAAACAGGAGATTATTCTGTTATCGCATAAAACAGTTCAATAAATTGAAAACACTCGCAAGATGTAACTGGAGCATATTTGAACGCTAATAGTTCAGATGGAGAAAGGTTGTCAATAATCATAATTTTCAAGTGTACTACTCACATACATACCCACCAAAAACTTGGTAATGACTTGCCATTACTGAACAACTTACATTTCAATGACTACTTCATACCATCTGCATTACATAGAAGTAGTTTGGTAATAGCTGACATATAATCTGATACCTAAGTACTTGTGTATGAGTTGATTAACGAAATTTATAATTCATACAAATTGATTTAAAATATTTGTTCTTACAACTTGTTTTTTTTTTATTAGGTCTGTCTGCGTACACATATTTTGCGCAAAATGTTGCAAAATCTTGCAAAATGTTGTCTGCGTACTCCATATCTCTTGCAGCGAGAGAGCCAAAAAGAGAATTTTTTGACAGTTGGAAGTTAGAGAACTTGCAAAATGTTACTGGAGAAATTTCCGCTTGCAAGATTTTGCAAATAGTTTGAACAGCTGTTTGAATCAAATAGTTTTTGTGAAATGAATATAAAAATTTAAATTTAACAATGGCAGAGGTAAGTAGTTAGAATTGTGTTGATTTTTAACGTTTATAATAAATTATAATAAACAAAACATTTTACTTCATGCTAGAAAAATCCAAATATACAGTGCGACCGTGGCGTAAGTGGAGTGGAGATGGCAGAACCGATAGAACCAGCAGAATTTTGTGGGACAAACTTTGCAATTGAAGAGGCGAGTATTTGGAATTGTGTTCCTGGCGAGCACTTCACATCCAAATTATTTTTCTCCGTTGTCAAGCTGTTGGAGGGCACTGTATTGGGTATTTCATTCTTTTTTTCCATTGTAAGCCGGCACTATGTTGGGCAATGTAAGCAAAAGAAGTTTTATAAAAAACCCGACAAATAAAACTAAAAACTAAGAAGAAATTAAATTTACCAAACTAATAACAGTGTAATAAACAAGTTTTTTAATTTACAAAACTTTTTAAGCTTAACTTTAATTAATAATTTTTGAATTTACCCCGAGAAATCAATTTTGCGTAAACATATGCTTAAATTCTTCTGCTTTGTTATTTCAATTGTTTACACACCGATCAGCTGTTTTCTTGCAAAATTTCACTGGATACTGTCTGCGTACTTTTTTAGATTTTTTCAGCCGATAGAGTAATATTGGTCTTACTCTCCCAAAAAAATTTACTGAGTACTTGCTACTGGAAAAGTACCCAGACAGACCTATTATAAATAAAAAACAGTTTGTAATAAATTTGAATATGAAAAATTATGCTGTACTGAAATTTTATAGTCATGACATGTTAGTTGTAATTTTGGTGACATCGGAGTAATAACTTATTTAAGTCCCTATTTGTAAGCGAATGTGGTAATGACTTATTTAACTCCCTATTTGTAACCGAGGGTGGTAAGTTCTTGCCTCCAATGACATCACCGTGTTAAAATAATGGGTTAAAATGCCAATGTATAAGTAGTGAAGAGCCGTTATATTAGCTTTTTAACTCATTACTTTGCAATGTAAGTTTTTGCTGGGTATATGTACTTGTTCATATTTTAATTACGATCCAAAAGTTTTTTTTAAACTTTTCCACAAAATCTATTTTACGGACATCTTTAATAGTTTCCTTTTAGCACTGTCAATTATATCTAAGCTTTCATTTATAGATAGTCCTTTTGTTCTTTAAGTCACTTTTCACGTCAGATTTTTGCAACATTCGTTTAGCATTTCGAATAGATTCTGACTCATATTCGCGAAGCTTATTTAAATTTTCTTCTAGGTTGCAAATAGGTACTTTTTGGCAAGCTGGACCAAAAATGGCTTCTTAACAAAATATTTGAAGAAATGGCAAAAGGGGCAAAAAATGGCATATGCCATAAAAAACTTGCCCTGCTGATGATATACGTAGCGGAGCTGATTTAATAATGTCCGTTTTTCCGTCCATTGGCTTGACTCTCCGTGTGAGTATGTTAAAAGGGTTTTCTGAAGAAGATTTTAATGTCGCGTATACCTCTTATTTCTACACATAAATCTTTACTTTTTAAAGTCTGGTTATAATTTAAGAACTTTATTTTTCAACTTTCGCATAAAATAAACTTGGTGGAATACTGGTCAGTAGTTCCCGCTTAAGTGCACATCGAAAAATGTTCAGTTTTCTACGCATTTAAACGGGGAATCATTTAACCGATAACCCGGATAAATGCGCAATTAACGCATTTAAAAAAACTTCGCTTAAAAAACTCAATAATAATTTAAAATGTACTCTTTTAGTTATAAGGGAAAATAAAATTTATTAAACCTAGAACACGAAATTAAATAAAATAGGTATTAAAACTAAAACTAATTCAATAAACATTCTTACATAAATACATATGCACATTAATATTTATTAAAAACATAAATATGTTTTGTATATAATATGTATTTTATTCGACCTTTATTATTTTCAAGTATTAATAAATTGTCGAGCCTTAGGTCTTTTTTTAAAAACTTTAAATGTTTATTCGAACCAATATTTCGGCTCCAAATTATTCACTCTTTCCTTTTCTTCATCATCGGAAGATTCCGATAACTCTTAAAAACTATTCTCTTTAATTTTCGAAATTCAAGAGAAATTTACTTTTTTACTTCAACTGCCGTTTTAAATGCCGGATATTTAAAAAAACGTAAGTTGTTTGATTTCGCATTAAAGCGGTTTATTTTGTTGAAATTTATGTAATTTCGGACAAAAATAATTAAGCATTAAAACGGGGAAAGCATTTAAGCGGGCACATTTTGCGCATTTAAGAGGGGTAAACATTTAAGCGTGAACTACTGTAGTGAAATTAACAAAATCGTTCTATAAACAAACAAGCTATAGACTTTCTTATTCTGCAAGAAAGCATTGTTTTGGTACAGTAAAGCCCATTTCATATGATTAATTTTGCTCAGATATTTCGTACAATATATCTAAATCCGACATTGATTTCCAGAGTACCGAAACGCTCGCTCATTTTTCAGTCATGACTCATGAGCGAACGTGAAAAATTTTAAATTGAACTGCTTCTTCACATTCATGAGGGTGAGGAAAAAAAATATTTTTAATTTCCTCATTCATGAAAAATGAGCAAACAAAAAAATTCATATATGAATTTGTCAGATATGAAAAATATAAAAAAATTCACATTCAAATTCCTCATAATGAAAAAAACGCGATTTGCCTGACCATTAACAGCGGGAAAATGAAGTTGTAAAGAGGCCTTAAATAAGGCCTTTTTACCAATATTAAGTTTTCCAGTCGCATTCCAACTGTATTAGAACAACAAGGTTCTATCTTACACGTTGTTTAGGTGCATATAGATCCTTTTTGTCCTAAGGTCGCAAATTGTTGTTGCTAATAACGCGAAGTTAGTAAATTAATAACTAAACTTGCTACACATTCCAACATTACTGCTAATAAAACTATTTCGACAGGCCTTATCTCAGAAAAGTTAATTTGAATTTGTAAAATATAAAATCCATTCTAAAACCCCTTTTCGAAGAAGACAGAGCGGAATAAGTAAAAGTTTATTGAAAATCTAGTTGTAAACCTTCTTTAAGGCCTGAAAAGTCAAAGCCCTCGCAATTTTTCCCGCTAAGCAGCACGATAGCCTGTTTGTGTCTTGTAAAATTATTTGTTGGCTGGTAAACTAAAATGTGTTTTTTTTTATTTTGTGATGCCTCTAAAAGGGTCTGTTTTTTTCGTTTAAAAGACATAAAGGCAAAAAAATATTGAAACAAATTACTACCTGCAAGAACTGAAGACATGTATTTGGTCTCGTGAAAAAAATTTTGTTTGTGGTCCAAGCGCAACGGTGTTGAAAACACTACATTGAATTTACAATAACTGGCATAATTTGGCGCGAAACAATAAAATTGCATTAATGCAACAATAAAACAAATTTTCTTACTGATCAACCATACTTATTGTCGCTTTGCTTGTGGCGAAACAAGACTTTGTTAGTGTTTTTCTTATAACTTTACCTACGTAAGAAAACTGTTTTCAGCAATAAAAACCCATCGTCGCGATTGGAACAGAAACCAAAATATTTTTACAAACACAAAATACCAACAACTTCTTGTGTCTATTTTTTTCTCAATAATTTCTGCATAAAGGTACGTCTTTTTAACGAAAGAAAAAGTGACCCTTTTTAAAGGCACCAAAGAATTGTTTACACAAACAAAAAACATATCGTTAGGTTAAAAATTATTAGAAAATTTTAAATTGAATTTTTTTGTTGATTACGATTCACATCAAATATTTTTATAAAATTTTAAACTGCTACCTAAAAAAATATCCAAGTTAATTACAAAATTAAAAATTAGTTTTCAGAAAAATATAATTTTTTTTAACAACATAATAGGTGTGTTCCACAAATTACCCAAAACTGCTGGAATGCAAAAAACCATTTTCGCACTTCTTCAAATACTAATGCTGCTTACTTTTCAAATTAAGATCTATTTAAGTGATTTTAGACGCTTAAAAGTAATAACATTATAAAACCAAAACATTTGCATCATTGTAATTTTTTATATTTTGTTTTTTTATATCAAAGATTAAGTGAAATATGTATGCAATAACGTTTTTACCACTTGAATTTTTTTGCAAAAACCTTAAATTTGGTTTTTTAATATGTTTTTTAATTAAAACTAAACTTTTTCTTTTGCTTGTAAATTTCCTGAATTATTTATCAGTTCAAAAGTAAACACAAACATCTGATTTTTTTTCTTGTCCGAACTTACCCAAAGAAAAAGTTCGTGCAAATTTGTACAGGAAATGAAAAATATTACTCTCTCAATTACTCTCTTAATTGCACAAAAAATTTTATGTGGAACGCTTTTGGGTAACTTTGTGCAAGTTCGGACTGTTTCGTTATGCATGTGGAACAGAGCTAATGCATAATCACACTCAAGAAAAAAATTAGCAAAGTTTTTAATTCTTTTTTTAAGAACACATTAATATCTTTAAAAGTCACAGCTGGGTAATTTGTTTTATAACTGTTACCAGGGTGTTAGTGGAATTAGTGATCAGACTAAAAATTATTGCAGAAGAAAAAGTAATAAAAGTGCTGTAAAATGATAAAAGCCGTCTCCATATAGGACTGTCAGAAATTTTGAAATTTTGCAGCCTACCCCATTGCACTTCCAAACGCTTAAAATTTCTAAGAATAAATGGCAACATCTGCAGGTCCTCAGATTTTTGTTTCCATCAGACTGTCATCATTATTATGATAGTATCCTTATGAGTTAAAATTGTTATTGATAATTTTCATGTTGTAAAATTCCTTTCTTTATAATAATAATTTAATGAAAAATTAAATTTGATGAGCTTAAGCCTGATTAAAAATATTAAAATTTGGATTAAAAATCCAAAAATAGTTCGACAAAAAAAACTACAATACTAATTATTCAAAAGAAATATTTTTATTAGTTTATTTAAAATAATCTGTTTTTTATTAGGATTGCATTCCTCCAAGTGGCCCTTCATCAATATCCTGAAAAAGACAGTTATTCTTAATTTTTGGAATAATTGCCTTTTTTATTTTTTTATAAAGTAGTGGAATATAGACTGTTTAGCTTTATTTTGTGTTAATCCTTTAGAATTATTAAATTGTAATCATATCTTTCTTTGGAGAAGTACTACTTTGTCCAACATTTAATATGCTATCAACACTACGCTTTCCTTCTTCTTATTATTTTTCAGAAATCACCTAATTAAAATTTACTTTTTGCAACGTACATAGCGTTGTTAGAATGCGATACGGAGTTCTTTTGAAATAATTCGATATATACATGTTATGTTATATGAGTCAAATTTTTATTTGCTAAATTTGTTCATTGTAAAAAAAATAATTTTACTTTTTAATTAGAATGAAAAATATGGCTTTTTAAAATCAAATTATAGCTTAATTAAATTAAGATACATTTTCCAATTTAAACCACTACTTATTAGTAAAAAAATCAATAAAAAATTATCATAGGTATGTATATATCCTATTTTTCCGGTAATTTGACACAAATATTTAATTATTTAATATTTTAAATGTTTGTTTTACTTAATACTAATATGTATACTTTCGTTGATGATACGTATTTTTGTTTCTGAAAATTACAAATTTATATAACGCAACATACACAACTTAAAAAATAATAATAATCGCATTTTTAGCTGAAATATTTAAAATTGCTTATAAATAAATCTCATAAACATTTTACAAAGTTGTCTGCTTTGCATGTAAAATTATGAAATGTGATGTTACATTATTCTGCATTCAAGATGACGGACGATATGTGCAGTTCTTTTAATTTTTTTTCAATAATGTTTTCTTACAAAAAATCCAACAGACACTTCGGCTGGTTGCCTATACCAAAAATATTTTACACAAACAAATACACACAGTCATTTCGAGCTGTGGGCATGCAAACTATCAAGCAACAACAACATTACTAGTGAGGATCGTTTCTAAAACTTTTTTTTCCTCATTTTTCATGACTGAAGAAAGGCAAAATTGGATTTTTCCTCAAAAACATGAATGAATTTGGCGAAATATTGACAATTCATTCATGACTGTGAAAAAAAGTTACATATTTTACATGTTTCATTTATGAAAAAATTCAAGAATGGTTGAATATGAGCGTTCACATTTGAAATTCTCTAAACTCTGTTGATTTCTATTAATGAAATTAATAGATTATGTAAGCAATGAAAAATAAATAAGACTCTGACAATCTTTCTGCTATACATTTTTCTACTATTTTTTTGGGATACAAATTCACTGCAGGCCAAATATAAATACAACTATATATCTGTGGCTTGGTGCTAAATGGGCCAATGTCAAAATATTTAGTTTTGAGAAAATTTAAATTAAATTGATTTTAGAGAAGAGTTCTTACTGAAATTTGCTAGCAAAAACCTTATGAAGCTGATCTGGGCTAAAAACATGGGCTGTTTCATCCAAAAAAAAAAAAAAAAAGATGTTAAGAGAAAATATATAATGCAATTATTAACTCAAGACAGAAAAATATTGACATTGGCCCCTTTAGCAACAAGCCACAGATATTCCCAGCAAAAACTTACATTGCAAAGTAGTGAGTTAAAAATTTTAACACGGTGATGCCATTGGAGGCAAGTACTTACCACCCTCGCTTACAAATAGGGAGTTAAATAAGTCATTACCACATTCGCTTACAAATAGGGAGTTAAATAAGTCATTACCACATTCGCTTACAAATAGGGACTTAGACAAAATTACAACTAACATGTCATGACAATAAAATTTCAGTACAGCATAATTTTTCATATTCAAATTTATTACAAATTGTTTTTTATTTATAATAAAAAAAAACCAAGTTGTAAGAACAAATATTTTAAATCAATTTGTATTAGATTTGAAAAAACTTCAACCGTAGATGCATTTTATTACGAATGAATTATAAATTTCGTTAATCAACTCATACACAAGTACTTAGGTATCAGATTATATGTCAGCCATTACCAAACTACTTCTATGTAATGCAGATGGTATGAAGTAGTCATTGAAAAGTAAGTTGTTCAGTAATGGCAAGTTATTACCAAGTTTTTGATGGGTTATGGTAACTTTTTTTTGATTTTTCTTGACAATTTAATATATTTAATATATTACAAATAACAATTGTTCTTGATTCTTGACACATATTGAAACAGCTTGACAATCAAGCCCGCCTGGCAACCCTATTTTATACCCCCTTTTAGTGTACCAATCGACTAACACCGCTTGGCTGTCTGGCATACACTTAACAAAGTCTTTACGGTATGTAACATACCTATCTAAAATTTCATACCTCCAATATGTTAACCCCAGAAAGGGTTAAAATCACTTTTTCTCTATATAAAATCCTGAAAAGTTGAATTTGATTTCTTTATTTGTAACAATAATTATATTAATATATACCCAGCAAAAACTTACATTGCAAAGTAATGAGTTAAAAAGTTAATATAACGACTCTTCACTACTTATACATTGGCATTTTAACTCATTATTTTAACACGGTGATGTCATTGGAGGCAAGTACTTACCACCCTCGCTTACAAATAGGGAGTTAAATAAGTCATTACCACATTCGCTTACAAATAGGGAGTTAAATAAGTCATTACCACATTCGCTTACAAATAGGGACTTAGACAAAATTACAACTAACATGTCATGACAATAAAATTTCAGTAGAGCATAATTTTTCATATTCAAATTTATTACAAATTGTTTTTTATTTATAATAAAAAAAAAACAAGTTGTAAGAACAAATATTTTAAATCAATTTGTATTAGATTTGAAAAAACTTCAACCGTAGATGCATTTTATTACGAATGAATTATAAATTTCGTTAATCAACTCATACACAAGTACTTAGGTATCAGATTATATGTCAGCCATTACCAAACTACTTCTATGTAATGCAGATGGTATGAAGTAGTCATTGAAAAGTAAGTTGTTCAGTAATGGCAAGTTATTACCAAGTTTTTGATGGGTTATGGTAACTTTTTTTTGATTTTTCTTGACAATTTAATGGAAACTTTTTTTAAATTCCGATTTAGCTTGGCAAATAACAATTGTTCTTGATTCTTGACACATATTGAAACAGCTTGACAATCAAGCCCGCCTGGCAACCCTATTTTATACCCCCTTTTAGTGTACCAATCGACTAACACCGCTTGGCTGTCTGGCATACACTTAACAAAGTCTTTACGGTATGTAACATACCTATCTAAAATTTCATACCTCCAATATGTTAACCCCAGAAAGGGTTAAAATCACTTTTTCTCTATATAAAATCCTGAAAAGTTGAATTTGATTTCTTTATTTGTAACAATAATTATATTAATATATACCCAGCAAAAACTTACATTGCAAAGTAATGAGTTAAAAAGCTAATATAACGACTCTTCACTACTTATACATTGGCATTTTAACTCATTATTTTAACACGGTGATGCCATTGGAGGCAAGTACTTACCACCCTCGCTTACAAATAGGGAGTTAAATAAGTCATTACCACATCCGCTTTCAAATAGGGACTTAAATAACTTATTACTCCGATGTCACCAAAATTACAACTAACATGTAATGACTTTAAAAAAAAAAATTGTTTTATTATTTTTTTTCTATTTTTTCTTATTTTATTTTACTTTGTTTTATTTTTATTTTTTTTCTGTCTCTGGCGGGCTTCGATCGCGCAATCTCGGTGCTGGATAGATTAGCTCACTACCAGCTAGCCTACCGGGGCAGTGTAGTTTTAGGATAAAAAAAAACTTGTTTTTACTCAATTAAGAGCGTAAATATGAGATTAAATTGTCCATAACAACAATAACAAAGTTGATTGAAAGTTTTTGTTTCATTACTATAATGCAGTGTTGCCACTTTGTGGGTAATTACCCGAATTTGGTATAATTTTTACGGTCGTGGGTAGAGCGTGGGTAATTTCTCTTAGGTGTAATTTTAAATTTTTACTTCAGATGCCCTAATAAAATCAAGAATCGATTTCAGTGATGACATTTATTACTTTTTAAATATTATTGCTAAGAAATGCACATCCTTTTGAACCAAAGTCTCGGTTTCTTTTTAAGAAACGACTTCAATCATTAAACATACATATATTTTCAAATGTTTGGTAATGAATGTCGTAAGATGGACCCTTAGATTTGGATAAAGATGCCTATCATAGTGATTTAGAACCTGAAGTTTATTGAAAAAAGTTATTCAAACTAAAAACTTGCCTGGGGGAGGTTATGTTTCCAATATTGTAACATATAATTAATTTTATTTCTATCTTGCTACTTTTAAATGTTTTAGTTTAAAGAATATTTAACGCCTTTTACTGTTGTAAAACTGAATTACGAAAGTGATAGTTTTATAAAACTCTGCAGGCATTTTGTTTACTAAATAAGGTATAAAGGATATTTTTTAACACCATGAAACTTAAAATGGTAGGCAACACAAAAAAAAAATTTATTTTAATCGTAGATAGATACACGGCATTACCATTTGAAACTGATTTAAAACAAATAGATACCGCGCCTGTCCTTGAACGAAACGAATTGCACACGTCAAATTTTGTTTCTCTTTTTCGAATAAAATGAGCAATGTTGACCTCCAAGACACCGATTGTTGCTGGTTTATCAGCATTAACCACTGACTTACTGATCAGCCCTACGGAAAACAATCAATAAGTTTCACATTGCACGGTCTTATTGACAGTTAATTTTCTCTAAGTCAACACATCGCCTTCATTTGTGAAAAAAGTTGGGTTATATAAATCATGAAGTCACCATTAAGTTGCGAAAATCGATGGCTGAGTTGCCGTTGTTCAAGCATGAATCTATTCATGATGATGCGCCTGATCAATAAAGTGAAAACAGTATGGCAGTTCGTTTGACAGCTTACCTTTTGTAAGCTCTATGAAGGTAAAAAGCATCCATTAAAAAGAAACGACAAGGAACATTTTAAACCTTCCCAAGATATATCAACCAAATGTGGAAGTTAAACTCATTATTTTAGCAGTTTTATTTAATGTTTTATTAATTTTTTTTAAGTCTTTAATGTTATTTATGTTAATTTAAATAAAATTAACATCTTGACTAATATTGATCTTGTTTTAATGAGTTTGTTGTGTTTTTGCTTCTTTGTAAATGTCTTTTTATTTAATAAAACTTCAATTTTATATCATCTTTTCTCAAGTGTAATTTTGAACTTTGCTGCACTGAAAGAAAAATGCTTCATATATTTAATGAATCATTTTCATAAAAATATTTTCCTTGGGTAAATGAAAATTTGCATTGTCTAAATGGAATTTCATGGTTATAATGAAGTATTTTCGTTAAAATCGCTTCATTAGATTTCGTAATTACGTTAAACATTTTCATTGGATATATGAAAACTTAAGTTTGCCCAAGTTAAACAAAAAATTTTAATTGGGAACATAAAAAAACAATATACATACAAACATAACTATATTCATAAACTAATACCAAATTATAGTTTCCTTAAAAAAATGTTTAATTATTAATTAAAAAATGTAAGATTTAACAATTTCATACATCTAATGTTATATGTATGCCATTAAATTTATGAAATCAAGAAATTTTTTTATAAAAGCAACATATTCCAATAATTGCCTTCATAAATTAAAATTTTCATTTTGATAATAAAAATGTCATTATAGTAATGAAACAAAAATTTTCAATACACTTTCAATCAACGTTGTTATTGTTGTAATGGACAATTTAATCTCATATTTACGCTCTTAATTGAGTACAAAACAAGTTGTTTTTATCCAAAAACCACACTGCCCCTGTAGGCTAGCTGGTAGTGAGCTAGTCTATCAGCACTGAGGTTGCGCGATCATCGATTCCCACCAGAGACAGAAAAAAATAAAAATAAAAAATAAAATAAAATAAAAAAAAATAAAAGTAATTAAAAAAAAAATAAAAAAAAAAAAAATTTTTACTTTATTGAAAGTATTCAACCAATGAATAATATTCATAGATCTTATGTAATGTTTCATTAAATCCTTTTCATGAAACAGGTTTCATTGATCCAACGAAGCGCTGCATAGGTTCCTTCTTAATGCAATTTTTTATGGGATTTATGTCAAAATTCATTGGTATTGCGAAGAAAATTCTTTCAGTGTGGTGGTAACACTGCTATAATGACATTTTTATTGTCATAATGAAAATTTAAATTTATGAAGGCAATTAATAAAATACTATGTTGCTTTTATAAAAAAATTTTTGATTTCATAAATTAAATGGCATACATATAACATTAGATGTATGAAATTATTAAATCTTACATTTTTTAATTAACAATTAAACATATTTTTAAGGAAACTATAATTTTTTATTAATTTTTGAATATAGTTATGTTTGTATATTGTTTTTTTATGTTCCCAATTAAAATTTTTTGTTTAACTTGGACAAACTTAAGTTTTCATATATCCAATGAAAATTTTTAACGTAATTACGAAACCCAATGAAGCGATTTTAACGAAAATACTTCATTATAACTGTAAATTCCATTTAGACAATGAACATTTTCATTTACCCAAGGAAAATTTTTTTATGAAAATGATGCATTAAATATATGACGCATTTTTCTTTCAGTGTAATAAAAAAAAAACAAATTTTAAGAATAAATATTTAAAACCAATTTGTATTAGATTTGAAAAAAATTAAACCGTAGATGCATTTTATTATGAATGAATTATAAATTTCGTTAATCAACTCATACACAAGTACTTAGGTATCAGATTATATGTCAGCCATTACTAAACTACTTCTATGTAATGCAGATGGTATGAAGTAGTCATTGAAAAGTTAGTTGTTCCGTAATGGCAAGTCATTACCAAGTTTTTGCTGGGTAATAATAAAAATAAAAAGATAGATAATTTTATAAAATTTATGTGCGGTTTTCCGATCACATTAATCTTTTGTAAACTTTCAATTATCCAGTTTTTCATGCTCCTTATTTATCGTCTTTAGTTGCTTCTTTTTTTTGCCAATCCTTTCTTGGCGTTACTAGGTTCAGCTGTTGATTTCGCTACATTTTTTGGCTTTTGAAAGAAATCGGATTGAGTAGAGGAAGAAAACTTTTTCAATTTATGTATTCCATCAAATTTGCTCTTCAGTGTTTTCAATGTTTCCTCATGATCCTCTTTGCTACTTAAAACTATTTTAGATTCTTTATAATAATTCTTTGACCAAAGACATAAAACATTGCTTTTGAGGTTTGCTCCGATACCATCAGATGTTCCTATACCCTGAGCAATAGGATAAAAATGCCACTCAGCTAACATTCTAAAATCTTTGTCATATATATAAGATTTGCGAAGCTACTTTTGTTTATCTCTACTACTCATAAACTGCAACGGTAACATCTTTTAAGTCGTCGGATATGATTGCCATACTTTTATGCTCCAGTTTCCATCTTTCATATAGGAATGTAGTGGCTCATTAACAAAAATACTTGATATTGCATAAACAAAGTCAATAAAATTTCTAAATTATTTTGGACAAATTTTGTTAAGAAAAATAGGTAAAAAGTTACATGGATGAGAAAAACATTTGTTGGGCCAAAATGTCAAATTTTAATCCCGTCTAACTAAAAGAGTTCTTGACCGATCTTGTTGGAAAATTGTGTCCATCATCCAATAGCACATTGATGCAAATTTCATTCGGATCGGAAGACATCGGTTTCATAAGTTGGGTCCCTAAATCCCCCATACATGTATACATTTTTGGTCATTGACCCTTAACTTCCATTGTTTTAACCAAATTTCTAATTCTTGTTAAGTAACGAGATGTTTCATAAAAATATAGATTATTTCCATGTTTAAAAAGTAAAATAAGAAGCAACAAGTAAGAAAGTATAGTCGGTCAAGCCCGACCAAATGATACCCTACACCACAGTATTTAAAAACACATCATGTTTATGTGCCCATAAAAATACGGATTAATCTATGTTTATAAACTTCATGAAAATCGGTTTGAAAGTTTGCGAGAGGCAGAAATTGCCCCCTACCTCCCCTTGTCGTCCTATTTTTGAAAAACAGTATAGCTTATGTGTCCATATAGATATGGATCTATCTATGTTTTAAATTTCATTAAAATCGGTTTGATAGTTTCTGAGAGGAAGAAATTTCCCCCTATCTTCCCTCGTAGTTCTACGATTCAGACCTTTTTTAATAGGCTTGGTCCTTGTGCCAATAAGAACCTATGGCCCAAATTTAATCAAATTATCTCCAAAATTGCGACCTGTACTTTGCGCACAAGGTAACATGGACATCCAGCCAGCCAGCCGGACGGATATCGTTAGTATCGGTATACTTTAAGGTGGGTCTAGGACCACTATTTTAAGGCTTAACACACATCAGCACAAATGCATAATACCCTCTCCACTATTGTGGTGTGGGTATAATAATTCCCATATTCTATTCATTAATATTATTTCGATAAATATGTACATTAGGGTGTCCCAAAATTTTTTTTTTGTGATTTTCATAGGTGCTCAACTAAAATTTAAAAGCTAATAGGGTGAAGTATTTTTGATTTTTTTTTTTAGAATTTTCGGAATAGGTTTAGAGGTCGCGCAAATGGAGTTTTCATAAAAAAACGGAGTTTTCGGCCATTTATTTAACTTTACTCATAACTTGGTTAATACCACGAGTTTCTTCACTTTTGAGGAAACAGTTTTAAAGAAAAGTATCCAAGCTTAATTCCTGTGTGAAAAAATTTTAAGCTTTGGTGATGAGTGTACTCATTTAGATACCCTTAATTACAATTTTTCGTAATTTTTTAACAAATTCTGTAAATAACGGTTTATTACTTTTCATACATACATACATACATACATCAAATTTTCAAAGTAGAATGATTAGAAACCCCATATCGGGCATGCTGTTGGTGTCTTTTAATGAAGAAGTCTTCTGTAAACAAAGGGCGGAATACAACAAAAGTGGAATAAACATGTGTAACGGCTAAGTAAAATAAAAGTTTTCCCTCTGGTTCTCTGGGGTAAGTGTTTAGGTTAGAATTAATCCAACAAATCTCGAGATTAGGCCATCCTAGAATTTCTTGAATCAAGCACATTTTTTATACCCACACCACAATAGTGGAGAGGGTATTATGCATTTGTGCTAATGTGTGTAACGCCTTAAAATATTGGTCCTAGACCCACCTTAAAGTATACCGATCGTCTCAGAATCTTTTTCTGAGTCGAACTAACGATGTCCGTCCGTCCGGCTGGCTGTCCATGTAACCTTGTGCGCAAAGTACAGGTTGCAATTTTGGAGATAAGTTGATAAAATTTGGGACTTATTAGCACAAGGACCAAGCCTATTGAAAATGGGCCAAATTGTAGGACCACGAGGGAAGATATAGGGAAATTTCTTCCTCTCAGAAACTATCGAACCGATTTTAATGAAATTTAAAACATAGATAGATCCATATCTATATGGACACATAAGCTATACTGTTTTTCAAAAATAGGACCACTAGGGGGGTAGGAGTCAATTTCTGCCTCTCAAACCGATTTTAATGAAATTTAAAACATAGATAGATCCATATTTATGTGGACACATAACATAAGCTATACAGTTTTTCAAAAATAGGACCAGAAGGGGAGGTAGGGGCAATGTCTGCCTCTCACAAACTTTCAAACCGATTTTAATTAAGTTTATATCAGAATGATGGGTTTTTAAATACCGAATATACTTTCTTACTTGTTTTAAGCTAATTTTGTCTAACTTTTAATTAAGTCAATCCTGTCATAGAATTATTTTAGTAATGCTTACTTGAATCAAGCATTTTGTTATTGCTTTTAGGAAATCCGTACTAACCCTACTATTGACACCGCTTACGCTTGATTTAAATTTGTATGGATTGATTTGTCTTTTCATATCAGGGGTAAATAAATTTTCTATAGTTCAACAAACTCGTTTGCTTTTTGCGAACGTTTCGTTGAAATTACCCATAGATTTGGTGGGGTGGTAGCGATAAATGTTGAACAGCAACGTTGATATTTCTAGCAATGCTGGCATTAGGGGGGTTTTTATCTTCTAGCGTACATAGAGATAATTCTCCGAGGAATGGGTACTGATATTTTCATTTTTTTTTAGACAAAAGTTCAAACTTCATTGGAAATTTTATGATATATTGCAATTTTGTTCTTTTCAAGTTGTTTTTTTATACCAAACAATTAAAAAAATGCAACATTTTATTGCATTGAGCATTAGTTTATTTCCATACGAAAATTTTGCCCCCAACAAGACCTAGATTGGTATGAAAATGATAAAGCTACAGAAGATTTAGTGATAGTAATTTAACAGTTTTAGGCTTTTTTTGATTTTTTTTGTTACTAAACATTTCGCTTTGTGTATTTACTTGGTGTGTTTTTTGTTATTTTATTAAAAACCGAAAAGTGGGATATTTTTTGATCGTCGTAAGAGATAAAAATTTTATTGTTTGGTTTTAAAAAATTCTTTAAAAAGAGCAAATTGCAACAAATCATTAAAATTTTTTGTGAAATTTTAACTTTGGTCCAATGCAACTTAGGCATTTCTTGACCAATGTTCACGAACGACCTGTGTAAGGAGTAAAAACTCTGTCGAAAATACTTTTATTTCGGAATATTTCGAAACCTTGTTGACTTTTATACATAAAGATTAGGTGTCAGATTCATTTGGTCACGACTTTGTTGAAAATTATTGACACAGTGTAATCAGTCGGCGACACGATTTTTTAGGGTTTATTATACTAACTAATATACTAACGTAATTAGAGCGCGGCTTCTACACAAATCGTTTCCATCGGGATGTTCTTGACCACACCAATATCGAAGACATCTGGAATCTTCTGCTGATCAGTAGGCCAGTAAGTAAGTTACCCTCTCACTGTCAGATTTTGTGCCATTTTAGAATTATACAAAAAAATTAAACATTTGATGTTATAAGTCACTGACCCCCAGTGAGTATGTTTAGCATTGTAATCACCAGCATCCTGAAAATATTATAAAATAATATTGACATTCTGATATTGTTGATCTAGGTGGACAGGGTAACGAACAAACAACTGGGTTCCGATTATACTTTTCAATACAAATTGTTGTTTATTTATTTCCAATTCTATACACAAGACTTAAAGCCTCTTATTGCAGTATAGAAGCAGAAACATTAAAAATTAGAATTCTTAAATGATAAAATTTTTAAACAAAAGAAAAAGAAAAAATTTTAAAACAGAAAAAAAATTATTTAAATAAAAAATTTAATTGATAATAATCTAACAAGATTTAGTTTGTCGTGCTTAATTCGCAATTAAAGAATCATACACATTTTTAAAAAAATTATCGTGCAAAAAAATTATATAATGCTTTTTTTAAAGCTCAGTGCGTAACTTATACATAATTTGTATTTTGTGCGGGAGTAGATTCCAAAAATGGTTTGTACAAAAGAAAAATTTCCAATCGGAAGTTTAACTTTGGTGTCTAAGCAATTAAATTATTTTACCTCTATTAGAGCTAGATATTGTCAAGCGGTTGTACACAAGTTGCGGTTGTTGAGTAAACACGATTTTGTGCATGAATATCAGTACTCTAGTTTATTAAAGAAGGTCATCAAACTGAATACCATATAATTTTCCATAAAAGGAGAAACCGAATGAAACCTTTTCACGCCATATATGTAGCTGCAGCACTTATCGGATTAGAAGAGCGCTAAACACTGATGTGAATGAGAACCGATTTTAGGAGAACTGTCGTCTGCAGGATGCAAACTTAAGAATTAGATTAAGATTTTATTGATTATTGTTAGTTCATATAATTTATGAAGATTCAATAAATAAATAGTAAACAAAAAAAATTTAATCCCTTTAAAATTAAACATACATATGTTTAATAAAATGAAACTTTAAATACTAATTTTTTCAACGGGCTCACAATTTTTCCAGAATTTGTAACTCAAAACAATCGATTAATAAATAATTAATAAATACCTATAACACACAACGAAAACTCATTTATTTTTAGTGAAAGCTAAAAAAGTCCGTTATTAATAAAAAGTTTTTTTTTTTCTAAATATATATCAAGAGATCTCAAGAAAATATAAAATTGGTACCGACATAGTCTAAACAAGTGAGAGTGCTATAT
The DNA here is from genome assembly GCA_930367215.1 of Pollenia angustigena. NCBI lineage: Eukaryota > Metazoa > Arthropoda > Insecta > Diptera > Polleniidae > Pollenia > Pollenia angustigena. The sequence continues at coordinate 140,161,563 of OV884056.1, read as the reverse complement.
TCGGCTATGCCGAATCTTATATACCCTTAACCATGGTTGGGAAAGAATAGAAGTTTATATAAATTTATATATAAATATATGTTTATACATGTATTTATGTTTATACTGTACTAGCATTTAACCCGCTACTTCGTTAGCGTCTCCTTTTCCTTCGTGGACATATTTGTATGCCAAAGCTTATTTTTCTAGGTTTAAATTTGTTTAAATTCTAGCATTTAACCCGCTACTTTGTTATTAGGACTTTTCTTTCATGAACATATTTATATGCCAAAGTATATCGTCACCTAAAAGACGAAATAAGCTATCTGCAGTTTTCAAAAGTTTACAGGAGAGGGGAAAAACATTATAAAATTGGAACTATTAACGATATTGAAACGAAAATTACGCATTTTGATTAAAATGAAACCAGTAATATATATCGGTTGAGAAAATTTTGTTTTTCTAATCAGAGCTTATGTTATGACACTTAGGTTTTTTGGAATTGTAAAAATCTGAAACCAAATAACAAGGTATATTTATAGCAGGTGGTCTCGGAAAGCCAGCGGGTTATTTTTTATTTGCTTGTTTTGCGATACAAACTGTCAAGGTTGTATAGTAAACAAGTAAACAAGTTTTTTGTTTTTATCTTTTGTCTCTTTTCAACCCCTTTGCTGTTTGACAGTTCGTATCATAAAACAACAATAAAACGCCCTGTTGTTTGTTTTATTGTACAATTGTTGTAATCTCGCGGCTACCTGCTATAAATATACCTTGCCAAATAACCTATCTGCAGTACTAATTAGTATGAATAAATAAAAATTTCTTTATACACATGAATATTATATACATTAAATAATTACAGTAGTAGTTTCTTTTACTGGTTTAAGCAAAAACAAGTACTTCATGTTTGTTTAAAGTACACTATGCACCAAAATCAAACTTTTATCCCTTTCAGACCTAGCTTAATCGATTGTGAGATCTGCCTTAATATGCATTAAATTATAAGAAAAAAATAATTTTTCGTCTATTAACCTGAAAGCAGTCATTGTGCGATGTGTGATGATTAGCTAAACAAAATGCAAAAAAGTAAAAAAAAAAAATTGCAATAATAAAAGAATATTCTCAGTTTGATTGTGTCATTCACCACGTGCAGATATGCGTCCGACAGGTAAGTGTTTTTGTTAAATAATAAAAAAATTTTTTTTTTGATCAAGCTTGTGGTAATTGTATAACGAATGTGTGAAGCCATTTGGCTGCTTACCGTTAAGTTTTTGCTTAGTAACAATTATTTTGGGTGCAAAGAAATACACATATCACAATTGTGTTGATCAGGCACAATGCAACATTTTATTATATGCTCACGTTTGTGTTATCGTTAAATTTCATAGGAAATTTTTTTGATTTGAACAATGATGATGATGTTGAAGCAGTTTTACAGCTTTTAGACGAATCTGATGCTGACTTCAGCGACGACGATGATGCTGCGGACGAAACTTGGATCCCTTTAGATTTAAATTCAGGAGAAGAAAGCAATGAGGGAATTGATAATACGGATATATTTGAGTCTACTAATGACCAGCCAATTAGAGCGATTGAACAATCAAACTCCACAGGATCACTAGATACAACACAGCAATTATCGATTTGCCAATATAAAGAACGCATTAGACGGGACATATGGAAAAGTATTTCGTTTCCAAATATCGAACTTCCAACAACATTGGGTTGTCAGCAAGATATCGTCATCAAAACACCATTGGAATATTTTAAGAGATATTTTCCAGAAAACCATTATGAAGACGTTGTGAAGTATACCAAAATGTATGTTATGAGTAAGCGTGGTCAAGAAGTGCGCTACGTACCCTCAGACATTAAACGGTTTTACCGATGCGCGATTCTTTCAGGTGCGGTGACTTGACCGTTATAAATGGAGAGGCCAAAGGGAAGCGTACGCTTACACTGGCCTCGGTGTATATGCCATACGAGGGGTTGGACCCACCGGGTACAGAGGTGCGGCAACTCACGGCATATGCAAGGAGGAGAGGTGCAATCCTTGTGTTGGGCTGCGATGCCAATGCTCATCACAGCCAATGGGGGAGTGCCGATATTAATAGACGAGGTGAGTTAATGTTTTATTTTATAACTACTAACAATCTTATTATCTGTAATATGGGTAACACGCCGACGTTCAGAAATAAAGATAGGCAGGCAGTGATAGATCTGACATTAGTAAACCGTGACGAGCAAATTGTTGTTGATTGGAGGGTGGCAACGGACTGTACTTTTTCAGACCATAGTCGTATTACCTTCGCACTGAATTTTGACCTACCTAGGTCTGCTCCATTCAGGAACCCGAGGGGGACAAAATGGGACTCCTTCAAGAAAGGGGTCCGAACTGGGTTGGCGCATCAGGCCTTGGGCGACTTGCTGCCGACGGATCTGGAGGGGGTGGTGAATAGGTTCACTCATCTTCTAAGGGAAAGCTATGAGCATTCCTGCCCGGTTACGTTTCCGGGTAGGCGTAAAAAGCCTAAGTGGTGGACCAGGGAACTTCATGTTCAAAGGTCTACGGTGAGGAGACTGTTTAATAGGGCCAAGCTTACGAGAGCACCAGATGATTGGAACAATCACAAGGTGCAGTTCAACAGGTATAAGGCGGATCTGAAGAGAGCAAAGCGACTATCGTGGATGCAATTTTGTGCGTCCATCGATAATGTCAACGAGCTGTCAAGATTCCGACGGATTTTATCTAAGGACCCTAAGGCCCTGGGTTACATCCAAAGGAATGACGGCTCATGGACTGAGTCTAGCTCTGAGACCCTAACCTTACTTATGGAGACGCACTTTCCCGGGTGCAGGGAAACCGGTGGTATGGAGGACGGTCAGTGGGACGTCATGTCCGTGACATCGGATCATACTTCCGCTTGCGTCAATGAAATGGTCACAAGGGAGAAGCTGGCGTGGGCGGTCAATACTTTCGACCCATATAAATCACCGGGTCCGGATGGTATTTTTCCGGCCATGCTTTGCAACATCCCGGACGATGCATCATTTCTGCTGGTGGATATATTTAGGAAATGCCTCAGTAGGAGGTATCTGCCTAGGGGGTGGAGAGAGGTCAGGGTGATTTTCATACCCAAGGCCGGTAAAGCAGGCCACTCGAAACCGGGGGATTTTAGACCTATTAGTTTGTCTTCATTTTTGTTGAAGACTCTTGAGAGGCTAATAGATTTCTATCTCAGGAGTAATATTGAGACCTTATTAGCAACACTCAACATGCTTACCTGAAGGGTAAATCTGTTGAGAGCGCGTTACATGAGGTAGTGGGTTGTATTGAGCACGGTCTGAGGCATAAGGAGTATACTCTCGCCGCGTTTCTGGATATAGAGGGAGCCTTTAATAACATTAGGATAGAGGCGATTAGGGATTCTTTGTTGGAGTTGGGAGTTGAGGACTTTCTGGTGGAGTGGATAATCTGCATGCTTGGCAGTAGGATTATAAACTCGAGCCTGGGGGATCATGTGATAAGGAGGAGGGTTACCAGGGGGACACCACAAGGGGGGGTATTATCGCCTCTACTGTGGTTGCTTGCGGTTAACGGGATTCTTAGGTCATTTGATTCCATGGGCAGGAAAGTTGTTGCCTATGCGGACGACATAGTTCTACTGGTCAGGGGAAAATTTCTGTCCACGATCGGGGAAATTATGCAGGTGATGCTAGGCGAACTCTCGGCATGGGCAACGGATAGGGGACTGGGTGTTAACCCTGCGAAGACTGAGCTGGTGCTATTCCCCAGAAGGTATAGGATAGAGGGATTTAGGGGGCCAGTGCTAGATGGCGTCGAGTTGCCTCTATCGGACGGAGCAAAGTACTTGGGTAACTTTCTGGACTGTAAACTGTCTTGGAAGAGAAATACTCAGGAGAGGATGAGAAGGGGACTCAATGCATACTACACATGCAGGAACTCCATTGGTAAGAACTGGGGTCTTAGGCCTGATATGGTAAACTGGATTTACACATCGGTTGTTAGGCCTTTACTTACCTATGGATGCACTGTTTGGTGGGGTGCGTTGGGAGTGGATAGCTATAGGAAGATGCTCAGCAAGGTTCAAAGAAGTGCATCTCTTGGCATCACAGGCGCAAGGAGAAGCACTCCGCAGGCAGCGCTGGACATCCTACTATATCTATCCCCTATCGAGCATTATGTGAGGAGTGTGGCAGCTAGGAACTTACTTAGACTTTACGAGTCTTCTTTAGTTAGACCTAGGCGGGATGATCACACGAGAATTTTGTACGAGATGGGTCTGCTAGATCAGGGTATTATTCTCGAGGGAATTTCGGATCATAGGACTATGACCCTGGACTTCGGTGCAACACCACCAGTGGAGTTCCCAGATAGGGAAATTTGGAGTGGATCCAATGGGCTGTTTGAGGGGTGGGCAGTGTTTACGGATGGATCCAAGATGGAAACCGGCACTGGTGCCGGTGTTTATATCGCGGACACCGAGGTAAAAAGGTCATTCAGACTCCCTGATGAGTGCAGTGTCTTCCAGGCTGAGATCCTAGCGATCTGGAGGGCGACGGAGGTGATACTGGATCACATCGTGGGTGGATCTGAGGTGACAATTTACGTCGATAGTCAGGCGGCGCTTCGGGCATTGAAGAACCATACGGTGCGATCATGCCTGGTTGCGCGGTGTAGGAGCGCTCTTAGGGAACTCATGGGTGCATTCAACGTGAGGCTGTGTTGGGTACCAGGACACTGCATGGTTGAGGGGAATGAGGTGGCGGACGAACTCGCGAGAGAGGGTTCGGGTCTCGACTTAGTGGTGGGGGACAGGGGGGTAAAACCCCCCTATGCTACTACTATGGGGTGATACGGGAGAAATTCCGTGATGACGTTGACCGATCCTGGAGGGGCAGAATGGATTGCAGGGTGTCTAGGGCACTATGGCCCAATTTGGACGCGGGGGCAACCAGGGTTCTACTGGGATTGGATAGGGGTAGTCTCAGAACACTTATAGGGTTCTTGACGGGTCATTGTCCTGTCAGGGCTTTTGCGAGCAGATGCGAGCCATACCGGACTTCTGCAGGCTATGCGAGGATTCAGAGGAGCTAGAGACGATCGAGCATGTACTGTGCCATTGTCCTAGGATGCAGGGTCTCAGACTGAAGTGGCTAGGAGATAGGTTTCACGACGAACTGGGGTGCATAGCTGGATGTAATCCGGCCAATATACTGGGGTTTGTCAGGGAAATAACGCGGCTGTTTCTGTTGAGGGGACTGTAAGGGGGGTATTGGTCCTACTTTCTAATTTTCTGTCTTTATCTTACTTCCTTTTCTCTATTTCTTCACTTCGTCTTATCTCTCTCTCTTACTTCATATTTTCATTGAAGGGAATCACAATGGATCGTATTCGGTCTCCGAGTGGAGGTGTGCCTGTGGGCGCACAACCCTTCTTAACCTAACCTAACCTACGGATGCGCGATCGTAAATGGGATGTCTTGGTTACCCGGCTATAAGGATGTACTGGTCTCATGAATGTAAAATTCCGGCTATATTCAATTCCATGTCCCGTGATAAATTTCTGGAACTTCGATCGGACATACACTTTTCAGACTATTCCGTACCAGACTCTACAAATAAACTATGGAGAATTCAATCAGTCATCGATATGGTTAAAGAACGGTGCAACAAATTGGCAACAGAGGTGACGAATTATTCAATTGACGAACAGATGATTCCATTTACGGGCAGATGCCCTGCACGACAAGTAATCAGGTCAAAGCCACGACCTGTTGGATTGAAAAATCTGGTCTGCGCCACTTCTGATGGTATGGTAGTTGACTTTGAAGTCTTTCAGGGAGCTGGGACATTTAAAGATTGCGGTCTTGGACATGGACCGTCTATAGTAATAAGACTAATTAAAAATTTGCCAAAGAACAGCCATATATATTTCGATAGGTTTTTCACAACCATTCCGCTTTTAGATTCATTACATCATATGGGCTATGCAGCAACAGGCACAATTATGGCCAACAGAATACCAAAAAGTGTTAAATTTCCATTAGACAAAGATATGAACCGCGGTGATATTTGCCAATTTGTCAATGAAAACGTAGCCGTTATTAAGTGGAAGGACACAAGAGCTGTTATAGCTGCCTCTAATATGTGTGGCAAAGATCCCGTAGGTGTAATCGAAAGATGGAACAAAAATCTTAAACGGGGTTGATTTGTGTGACCAAATGCTGGAATATTATAGAATTAAAATGAAAACTAAGAAATGGACCGTCAAAGTATTTTTCCACTTTCTGGATCTTGCAATATATAATTCTTGGATGGAATATAGAAAAGATTGCAAGCTTGTTGGATTACCTAAAGCAAAGGTTAAGTCGTTCCTTACTTTCAAAATGGAGCTAGGAACAGTGTTAGCATCTTTTTTTGAAGTTCCTGCGCATACCGAGAAATTTGAAGTATCCAAAGATTTTTATGGTACGAAATATCGTCCACATGACGCACCGGATGATATTAGATTTGACCGGTACGACCATTGGCCTGAATTTCCCGATTATCCACCAAGAGTATGCCGCAATAATTGTGGTAGTCGATCCAGAGCAAGATGCAAAAAGTGCAATGTAACGCTTTGCTTAGCAAAAAACAAACACTGTTTTGAGAAATACCATACAAAATGTTAATATCGTTTAATATAAACTTATTTTTTCTGTTCCTTTATAATTATATTGAATTGTTTTCTCTTTTTTTTTTTAATAAATAAAAAATATAACATTTAAAACAAATATAAAATTACTTGGTTTTTTGGGAAACTATTTGACATGTTATGACCGAGACCACACAATTGTGCGATGTCCTGTTCACAAAAAAGGACATTTTTAAATAGTTTAGTAGGAAATTTTTGGCCCAAATGTGAAAGAATTTTGTTGATATTGCTGATTTAAAGAAAATTATACGCAATATAAGGTACAGGTCTGAAAGAGATATCGTGATTTTTGATGATTTATTTTTCTCTTTTTTTGTGCGTAACGGTCCTCAGGTACAAAAACTTTGTCATTTGTAATTCAAAATTTTGCACACATATGCGTTACGATACAGGGAATAAAAATCCATAAAAAACTCAATTTTGAAATTGTTGCAGATAGGTTATTAGGTCTTTAAGATGACGATATGTAAATAGGTTTTAGCAAAATTGTTCCAACATTTTTCATCTCATAGGCTGATATTGACACAGGACTTTGCACCTATAATTTTGTGCTTCTAAGTTCAATATAGAAAATTCAAAATGTACGACTCGTAGAACACAAAAGCAAAAGAAAGAATGTTAGTTTCCCGTTTTATCCTTTTTGATACTTTTTTCTCCACATTTATGTATTAAAAATTTCAATGTTGCAGTTAGAGCCTATAGTTAAGTACGTTTTTGTCATAGGATGAAAAAAACTTTGGTGCGCGTGAGGGATTTCGCCAATTAAGCAAAAGAAATTTTTGGCTTAAATTAAACTGAAAAATGTGTTTTATTATCCCTGTTGCCCATAAGATATAGTCCCTTGGGGCAATGATGTCCAGAAAAGATGTGTCTCTAATGTACGTACAGTGGTAGCGTGACAAAAAGGTTTCAAAATATGTACAGGTCTTACGCGTTTACTCCCCAAAAGAACCAAATTTCGAAAAAGTACCAGACAGCTGTCCTCTTATTTTTTTAATGAGCTACATTAAGTGTTAAATTTTTTGTATCTCTTTTAGTTTTGGATTTTTGAGGTTAGCGGGATCGAGTTGGTGAGAGGCCAGCCTCTGCTCCAAATGTCAGCTTCTTAGCTTCAGGATCTTAGGATGTGTCAGTCAGTAACTTTACAGTTTTATATTATATAGATAGATGGAGAAAAATGTTGTAAAAAAAGCAAGAAAATTAGGAACGATTTTCACAAATTGAACCTTTGAATTTCAAAACAGATCCAAATCTGTTTTGTATTTTTTAGATAAGCTAGAATGTGATATAATTTTAATTTACCCTTTTACACTCCAAAAATTCCGTACCTCACAAAAGTACCAGAAACCTGTCCGTTTATTTATTTAATGAACCATAAATAAAAAGTATGTATTCAATTATTGTATCTGTTTTAGTTAAGGAGATATGAGGTTAGCGAATTTTTCAATGAACAACAATAAGTGTTAATGTTTTTCATCTCTTTTAGTTTAGGAGGTATGAGCTTAGCAGGATCGCTTGGCGAGAGGCCAGCCCCTGCACAGTGGGAGAAATGGCCAATATAGTGGCGCTTTTAGGAAATTTTAGAATTTTCCTAATTTTTTTTATGTTTTTGTTAACTAAGAAACCAACGGATTTTTGGTTTTTGTTTTTTTTTTTTGGTTTTGATATTCGCCCACCTGTGAGCTTTCAAACTTGACATATGTTTTAGCAAATGCATTAATACTTTTCGCACCTTTTAAAGTTAAAGTTTGTTTACACAACAAAATCATTACTTTACATATATTTTTTTGAATTATACCATATTTACATTATGCATTTACGCATGCAACATTTTGTGTGTTAGCAAGAGATGTAGGGAAGAAAACGGGGTTGAACAAGTTGAAAAAATGCTTGAAAAAAATGTAAATGCAAATGTGAAAAGAGTTTCGTAGTAACTACTTTAAAAAAAAATAGAAAAAAAACTCGGCGTTAATTGCATAGTCTAAATGCGGTATTAGTGTTTAAATTGAAATTATTAGGTATGCGTTAAATAAAACAAGTAACGGCCATTTTCACCAAGTTCGGTTATAATTAACTATCGGTTATAGCTGTCAAAACATATTGGTAACCGGAACTTTAATTGAAAGTTAGTTTTAACCGAACTTGGTGAAAATGGCCGTAAGAGTGCTATATTCCGCTGTGTCGAATCTTATTACTCTTCACCATTGTGCGAGTAGAATAGAGAGCAACTAGATAATTTCTACATATACATACATTAGGGTGGCAGCTAAATTTCAACTTTGGATTTTCAACATCTCCCGTGCGGAATATTGTGCCACATGGTCTAAAACTGATGTGGAAAAAATTTCAGCCAAGTCGGATAACTTTTACCCCTGCCCCTTTGAGCTCAAAGTTCAAATGATAAAAAAAAAATTGGAAAAAAAAATTTTTTGCTTGTATGGAATTTTTTTTTTTTATCATTTGAACTTTGACCTCAAAGGGGCAGGGGTAAAAGTTATCCGATTTGGCTGAAATTTTTTCCACATCATTTTTAGACCATGTGGCACAATATTCCGCCCGGAAGATGTTGAAAATCCAAAGTTGAAATTTAGCTGGCACCCTAGTAATCATGCTCTTATATAGGGCCAAAAACTGCATTTTTCCAGTTTTTTACCCCAATTTAGAACAAAAATGCGATGTCGAAAAAAATATTTTTTTTAAATCTTTTACTTAATATATTTTAATTTTAAAATTTTTATATGTGAAGGGAAAAACAAAAAAAAGGAAAAAATTACAAATTCAGCGATGATTAATGCAAAACGTGTTGCATTTTTGGTTAATACAATGTGCCATCATACAAATTCAGAGTTGATTTATTAAAAGTTGGCAGATGGAGAAAAGTTCGTTATGAATTAACTCTGTGCCAACAAGCTGCTAAGCTTAATCGGCATTCTACTTAGCAGCTCGTTGTACGTAGTGTACAAACTGTGGTTAACTTTTTGTTATGAATACGGCTGATATACTTTATAGGGTGTAGGACCTTCGGTGAATGGTATAAAAAACAAACTTAATTATAAAAAGAGTAATTTTTGGGATTTCAGTATTTTGGTCATAACTCTGCTATTTCTTAACCGATTTGACAGATTTATATACCGACGTGTTAAAGAAGAAATTTTTGGCTATAAAACTTGGACTTGGGAAGATCTATGGTTCCTGAAAATGGGTATTTTTCAAAAAAAAATTAATATTTTGGTCATAACTTTTTCGTATCTGACCCGATTTTCCCGAGTTTTTCAGAAAATATTTTCTATTAAAAATTTCCGATCCTCTGATATATAAGGCGTAACCATAGGTCATATTACAGTCAAAAAATTCAAGGTTTTATACAATTCTTAATACTTTTTGTATGAGAGGGACCACGCCTACTTCTCCAATCCCGCCCACATTTTGTAGGATGGTGTGTATTTACAACCTAAATGTTTGTTTCTAATTTTAAAGCTTTGGCTCTTGCCGTTCTCCAGATATACAGAAAAAAGTAATAAAAATACAACAACCACAAGGGATTTTTTAAAAAATTAGAGGCAGTCGTGGTTTTTTGGTCATATCTCAGCCATTGTTGGACCGATCTGGCTGAATTTCAATAGCAAGAAATGGTGCACTATATGTGACATAAATGTAAAACAACGTAGCCGCTTTCATGTCTGGAGTCTCCGGAAAACACATATCAAACGTAAGACGGACAGACGGACAGACGGACGGACGGACGGATATCGTTAAATCAACTTCTCTCCTCATAAGGACCAAGAATATATATATACTTTATAGGGTCTAAGATCAATATTGTAGAAATTACAAACGGAATGACAAACTTATATATACCCTTTTCCACCTGTCGTGAAGGGTATAAAAATATGTTTGTGATTTGTGCTTATATGTTTTTGTTATTAAATGTTGTAAACAAATGAGCTGTGTAAAACAGTGTTTTATTATATGTAACTTAAACTTCTGTGGAATAAAAGTTCAGAGTATTCGAAGAATTCCGCTCCAATGTTTGGTTTATTTGTTTCTATGTTCTGTTTTCTATGTCCATTTGAAAAATTAGCTGCAACTTTATGATTTTTTACGTTTTTTAGATGCAATGTTTTTTAATTTGGCACTCTGAAACAATACTAGCAAAAAAGTTTTTGGCGGTGGAAAATCATGTTTTTTCTAATGTTATTGATCCATCAAAATATAACGAAGAGCAATGTTAAAAACAATTAAGAAATTTTGTTAATAAACTGCGGTACAATTAGACAACTAGTCACAGAATCATGAAAAAATTCGCAGATCGAAATAAAGAATGGTTAGAAGGAGATCTTATTTTTCCAGAACCAGCCATTGGTCGTCGTAAATATAAAAATTTTTCAGAGTGCTCAACTAAAACTCAAAAAAAAAAAGTTTCTTCTATTGTTGATAATACTCCAACAGAAGAGTTAATTTTAGCAACGCACATTAGTCCTTTCAAATCTGGAAAAAGGAATGCTTCACAAGTTGTTTTGAAAATGAGCTATTCCATATACACCTGAGGAAGCTTTGGCCCTTAGTAAAGATGGAGACTACTCAAAAAATACATATAAATTAATGCAATATGGTGCCAAAGAGCGAAATTGTAACATTTATCCAAGCTACGATGTTTTAGCTAAAACTAAAAAAGAAATTTACAGCATTTGAGGACCTCGGAATTGAATGCAATAACAACGGTTGCATAAAAGCCATTTATAAATGGGGTTATGATGGAAGCAGTGGTCACTCTACTTACAGGCAATGCTTTAATGTTCCCGAAACTGGAACTATTGATCAGCATTTATTTGCTGTATGTATTGTACCTTTGCTAATAAAAACTAGATCGTCAATACTATGGGAAAATAGTCGACCTTTTTCAACTAGGTTCTGCAGACCTATTAAACTAATTTTTGAAAAAGAGTCAGCAGACTTAGTTCGAGATAAGGTTGAAAATTTTAATAGTCAAATTGCTCAAATTTTGCCTACAACATTAAATCATTTGAAAATACAACATGAATTCCATTTGACAATGATTGACGGAAAAGTTTTCAACATCATAGCGGAGTCATCATCACAGGCTTGCGGAATTTGTGGGGCAACTCCAAAATTGTTTAACAATCTGAATATGATTCAGTTAAGAAAACCACAAGAACATTTGTACGAGCATGGATTATCAACACTCCATGCATAGATTCGCTGCTTTGAGTGTATAATTCATATCGCGTACAGACTACCAATAAAAACCTGGAAAGTTCGTGGAAAAAATAAAGAAATTGTTTAAGAAACAAAAACAAAAATTCAACTAGATTATAAAAAAGTACCAGCTAATGAGTACCAGAAAGTTCCCTCTTATAGATTCTCATCCATTTAGGACATTGCATGTTTAATTTTTAGATTTTTATACCGACGTCGTTAAGAGGAAATTTACCATTTAGTTTTTCAGAAAATATGTTCTATTAAAGATTTCCGATATAAACATAAGGCGTATCCATAGGTCACATGAAAGCCCTAAAATTCCTAAAATTGTTTTCTGTTACACACAGAAAAAAATCAAGTTAAAAACGTAGAAAGCAAGGTTGATTTCAAATTTTTCGGTGGTGATTTTGCTTCATACGTTTTTCATGTTAATTCAAACTGATTTTACAATAACTGCGAACTCCATTTTTTTCTTTTGAAATAACTATTGGACCCGACAACCGTATGTACAAAGCTTCAGTCATTTAGGGATACATTTGGCTGAATTTCAAGCAAGCTTTAACGGAATATATGTTATAGAAATATATACAGCATTTTTTACTTAAGGTGCTATCAGACGGGATGTATTTTACATATGTACTGTCAAATTTTCCATCTGTAAAAGTTGTACACATCGTGTGATACATATGAAACTTTGCATGTGTAAATTACATGTGGAAATACTTATGTAACTTTTTCGATTAGAACACGCTCTATTTTCCTGTGGCAAACATAAACAAAACAGCTGTTTTTTTTGAAACGTAAACAAAAGTCAGCTTTTGTTTACATTTATAGGTTATGTCATAAGGAAAAACATAAGCAGGTGTGATAGCAAAAATTATGAATCGTATGTAAAATGGAAATTTTGACATACATACGGAATTACATATGGATAAGAAAAGTGACAGTACATATGTAAAATACATCCCGTCTGATAGCACCTTTAACGGCCTTTTGTTTAAGTGACTTAACTGCACAAAATTAATCATTTTCGTCACTGGTGGCCACTTTTCCAGATAAATAACCATTTTATTATTTTAAATAAAATTTGAATAAAAATCAATTTATTAATGAAAACGTTTTTTATTCTTCTTTTGAATACATTACTTTAGTTGCACTTTAATGCAGGAAACCACAATTGTGTACCTCCACATTTAGGCAGATTGTCTAATCTAACTAGTGTGTCCAATACCGGTATTAAAATCGAATACCGAAATACCGCGTGCAGAATACCGGCATTTTTTTAATTCTTCTTTGAAATTGCATCAGTGTCCAGTGCCCATGTTCTGCAACTCTCGCGTCGAGAAGGTTTTCGATTGAAATGTGTGAAATGAAACAAAAATGCCATTAATTGAAACAAACAGCTGTTTTTCTCACTTAACTGTGTCTGTAACTTTTTTTGGCGAGTACAAGCTGTCACGTAGGAAATTACTAGCCAGTTTACAGAAAAAGTGTGTCTGTAACATTTTGGTGAGAAAAGTTCCCGCTTTGAACTGTCAAATAAACTCACGAATAAAAATGGGGCGAGAAAAAATTTTAACACTAAAAAACAATTAAAAATGCAAAATGCAAAGAATAATAATAATAATATTTTATTCTTGGCACATTTTTTATTGTTTTATTATTTTGCTTTTAACATTTTTATAAAATATACGAATGTCTTCAAAGCTCATTTGCAAACAACAAACATTAAAGTCGGTCTTTACACAATTCGGCATAGCCGACGGCTGTGTTTTCGCCGCCGTCGTTGAAAATTTTCAATTTAAGTAAATTTTGGTCGCCGTCAACGTATGTGTTACTGGCGTTCTGAACGTCTGCAATGTCACATCGGCTTCGAGTGCAATATTATGATATTTATAACGTAACGACGTAATCTATTTTAATAGTTTTCGACATGAGTTACAGACACACATTTTTCTCACTTTTCGAGAAACGATGGAATATTTTGTTTCACATCTTTTCGATGCAAGAAGTTCTCACAAAAGTTACAGAACATGGGTACAGATTAGGGTAGTCAGATATGGAATTGACAAAAAAAGTACATTGATGAAAAAAAGCAGTACATTTAAGAAAAAAAAAGTACATTTATTTTTTTTTTAAACGTTTAAAAAATTCATTAAATAACATAAAATAACAATTTATTCAATAAAGAACATAAAAATGAGATCGTAAATATTATTTACCTTTAAGAAAAAGAAGGTATTTTTTTTTTTAAAGTTTTGAAAATTCTTTAAATAACTTAAAATAACAATTGAAGCACAGCCGCGAAAAACGTTGTAAACGCCACATTTTGCAAAAACTGTTTTTTTGCAGATAAACGTTGACTTTACTCTCTTACACAGTTTAAACCAGCGGTGGGCAGGGTTGTCAGATCGATTTTGACCTTTTTCGCCAAATTCAATGTCAAAAATCGCCAAAATCGCCAAAGCCTTTATTTTTACCTTTTTGACAATAAAATATAGATAATTTAAATTAATAAAAATATTTTTTATAAATCTTATAAAATAAATTTTATTCCAAGTCGCTAAAATCCGCCAAAAATTTAAAAAAAGTCGCCATAATATATATTCTGTTTAGTTTTTATTTAGAAGCAAGTAAAAATGATTAGTGAAGACAAAAAGGAAATTGCACTATTAAATAATTAAAAGTAGTTAACTTAAAGCAGCAAAGAAAGAATTTTTGTGTTTAGTTTTAAACAAATATTGGATTTATGTATGTATGAAGTTGGAGTTCTACTATATATCTACACTTCAGCGCCAAAACTCTCTTTGATCTTCTTTTTTGAAATACATTGTAAGTGAATTAAATTTTTTCAACGAAGGTACAAAAGAAGTGCATCATGTAGTATTAACATTCATATAGAGTAGACGCTCGCCTATATGATTAATTTAGACAGGGCCTGTTCACTAAATGGAAAAGTTCACATAATCGAGACAATATAAAATAAGTATTTCAAATCAATTTTAATATGTGTACATACATAACCTTTATTAAGTTTTTATTTAATATTAGTTTGTTAATAATAAATGCGCATGAAAGTAGTCGGTTATATTTTTTTTGCTTTAAAAGATTTCTGTAATGCCTTGTCCCTGCATTTTCACAATGCCAAATATCATTATCAGATATATTATTTTCACTCCAAGCAATAACTTTACATATGCCAACCATCTTATAAATTTTCCTTTGCATTCGTATAAACACATTTACTAGCTTTTTTTGGGGAAGAACAGATTTATAAAAAAGAGTGTTTTTTATAGAGTGACACAAGTTTAAATCAAAATAAAAAAAGGAAATATATTTTTAATATCAATTAAACGGGCTTTATTGGAAAGAAAATTTTATGAAATTTAAATATGATTCCTGTCATGTGGCTGGCGTGTAGAAGGCGCCAATTTTCAACAACTTTTCTCATTTTGATTATCATCGTTTTTGAAGACATGTGGGCCAATGACTCCGCCAGCCCATAAAGCGCACCAAACAGTAATATTTGCGGATTTAATGGTCTTTCGACAAAAGCTTGTAGATTCTACTCACTCCAAATGCGTCAATTCTGCTTATTTACTTACCCATTCAACCAGATATTGGCTTAGTCGGAAAATACAATTTTGAGTGGAGATTCAAAATCAATATCAATTTGTACTTCAGCCCATTCGCCGAATTATTTGATTAAAAATGTCAAATATTTGCGCGTTGCTCGATAAGTCGATTCATAATGAAATTTCAAAGCAAACTAAACAAAAAGCAACTATCAGCTGTTAAATGGGTGCTCAAATATAGCAGTGATGCCAACTCAAAGTTGTGTTACTTAAAAAAAAACACCCTTTACAACAAATAGTTTCAAAAAAATCAACGGTTGCAAGTTGTTCATAAAGCAGAGATAGGTCGTGTTCACTCTTTAGAACCTCATGTGTAAAAATTTTGTTGTTCACTATTCTGGCTGTTCATATAACTGGGTATTCATATAACCGAGCGTCCACTGTAATTTATAACTCGTAACAACGCGTCAAGAACTGCATTCTACTTAGAAGGAGAGTTTTAGTGAAGTTCATTATTGAAAATACATTTTTAGCACAGTCATTACTAGTTGGATTTAGCACCATATAATGAACAGCCAAAGCAAGTTCTTTAAAATGGTACATACCTGACGTGTCCTAATAGCATAAGATTTTGGCCAAAACTGATTTAAATAAGATGACGTATCATCCAATTACAAAAGGTCATTTTGTCCATTGTGTTTTATAAACATCCAAAAGTACGTTACGATTCATTAATATCTTTAATAACAACGAATTTGGTTGTGATAATAATTTGCCACATTTTATAATGGAGAAATGTTCGTAAACTTGAAATCGCTATATTCATGCTTTATTAATTCTTTTTTAAATATGAAAAACAATTTTCTCCTGGATTTTCAATATATTCATCAGCCATTTCAACATAACATAATTTAGTTTCAAATACATACTGACCATAAAAGCCTAAAATGTCATACATAAAAATACTAGAATAAAAATAATATAATTTTTTCGTATTGAATTTAACGAGTTTTAAAACAAATGCATGGCTCACCAAAAATAGCCAACAAAATCGCCAACTATTTTAAAATATCGCCAAAAAATCGCCATGTCGCCAAATCGAAAATTAGGTCGCCAATCAAGTTTGAAAATCGCCACGTTTGGCGAGAAATCGCCACATCTGACAACCCTGGCGGTGGGCGCTGGTTTGCCTGGATTACGAAGTTTTTCGGGTTTTTACATTTACTCATCGTGTTTGTTTTTACCAGAGCTGCTAAAAATCCTAAAATTGCCCTAAAAAGGTATTCCTTAAAATCCCCAAAACATACCATACACTTGTTTTATTATACTTCTTTTTAACTTAAGAAAAGTAGGTTTAAAATAGAGAAAATAAATAAAAAAAACTATTTTTTAGCAGTCAAAACAAGAAGAAACAACAATATTTACATTGAAATCAGAATGTGAAAAAATTTACCGTATAACACATACACGTGTTTGTGTGATGTTGTTTTCGCTCATTTACTACTGCCCACAAACTGAAAATCTTGAATTCATTGTTTCATGCATAATAAATAACAAAGGCAACCCGAAAAACAAATACAACAGAAGGAAAAAAAATAAAATTGTATTCAGTTCAGTGATGTTAACCGTACGGTAATTACCCTTTTTTAGGGTAATTTTGGGCCGCAAAAGGTAGCAAGGTAATTTAATTTAAAATACGGTAATTTAAAGAAATTTGAATTTTTGTAGGTTTTATAATTTTAACTTTTGAAAGACGATTTTCGATTTAAAAATAGATAAATGTTAAACAAAAATTTAAGAACATTAAGTTTCTCCAAAGGTTTTCGTAACACCTATAAGTGCAAAATAAGAAAAATGAAATTTCTCTTGTATAATCAGTATTGTGGTTATTTTGTTGAACTATTTATGGTTTTTAATCCAAATTTTTAATATTTTTAATTAGGCTAAAGTTCATCAAATTAAATTTTCATTAAATTATTTTAAATTTAAATATGTGAATGGTTTATGAATATTGCTCTTATCTGCTATTTCCAAATGACAGGCGATAGACTGAGTGCTTTTCATACAAATTTTACTACACAATCAATCGCCAGTCATTTGGAAACAGCACAGTAATATTTTGATTAAAACAACTTTGCGTACGGTAATTTCTTCTCAAAAACGGTAATTTTTAGAGGGCCGTAAGGTAATGAAAAAATATAAGTTAACATCACTGATTCAGTTGCTTAATAAATTTCAACAAAGTAGGACTGTTGCGCATGTTGTTATTTTGGCAAATTTTGCATTTCGTAGTAATATACTGACAATATATTTGTTGTGTTGTGATCAAGCTGTGCTTATGTATGTTTTTTTCAGCTTGTTTTAAAAACTTTTCAGCAATCATGTGGTATGATTAATTATATAATAATCAAGTTTTTTTTATTGAATTCCTTTTTTTTTTTTGCATATTTACATATAAATAGTACACATTTTGAAGTTTTTGCTCACGGTCTTTTCGATTTCAGGTGACAATATGCATATATATATATTTTACCGTTAAGAAAAACTTGATGAATTATATAAGAATAATATTTTTACTAAACTTTTTTTTTTTTTTTGTTTTGCAAATTTACATACAGTTTGAAAAACTCTTAAAAAATTTCTCTAAGTGTAAATCAACTAATTTACTCTCTTTTATTCAATGTTCTCTATCTGCCCTTCGCTGGTTTAAACATCAAATCAACCAAAACTATGCACCTTAACGCCTTCAAAATGGCGTACAAAGTGTCAGCCAGTGGAAGAACATTGCAAGTTACTAACATAATGATGAAACCGAAATGGTTTTGCAGTGCGGAATAATGTTTTAAAAGCCTTTTGCATTAAAGTTTTTATTATCACTATTTTAAATAATAGAAAAAAAAAATTTTTAAAACAAATAATGCTGCTTGTCAAAAAACGTTTTTTTGCTCTCCTGAAAAATTATTATTTTGTAACTTAAAACGTTATTCGCGGCTGTGCTTCAATTTATTCAACAAAGAACATAAACATGAGATCGTAAATAAGAATAAGTAATAACTTAAAATTAGTCAGGTCTTTTCAAATTCAATTCTTTTTTTTTAAATAAAATTAATTTAAATATTTTTTAATACAGTGGCCGACAAATGTATACATACGACTACATTGAAGATATAATTCGTTATCAAGAAAGTTAACAATAAAAGACCAAATTACTATAAAACAAGTTCTTTTTTAAAAAGTGCTGTTTAGATAATATATCAAGCCTTAATTTAAGCTTAATGGCGCTCAGATTGATTAAATATTAAATCTGCTACGAGCAAAAATTTTAATTTTTTTTTAATTGTACAGTAAAATAATCGGCATTTTTTGACCTTCAATTCTTTTGACCACAAATTTTAAATTTTTGTAAGCAATGAAAATGTTTAATTATTTTCATATCTCTTTACTATACACGAATTCATCAAACAGTTGGTCCATTTCAATGTTTTTTATAGAAAATGATTGAATAACTTCTGTAAAATTATGAAATTAAATGCTCGAATTTAGATTAAAAACAGAAAGTTTTTCAAAATTATTATTTGTTAGTGTAAAACGGTCTTTGATGTAATTATTTATATACAAAAGAAATTCTTGTGAACGTTTTTTGAACAAAGAAATCTCCCTTTGATCATCACTGTTGCTACGTATATTTTCAGCCAAGAACCCATAAAATTGTTCATTTATTTGTTGCTCAAATTTATTGTACAGCTGGCTAACTATCTGGAACAAGTCAATGATAACTAGGGTGTGATCTTCTTCAAATTTTTTTATAGATAATAAAATGGAACTCCCTATGTTGTACACCAATCCCAAATAGGCTTCAGAAAGTTCATTTTCAAAAAATTGCCTTAAGACAGGGACAATTATCTTGAGACAAAAAGTAAGCTTTTATGGCCGTATAATTTTTTAAAAGTCTTTCTACTGCAGGTGTTAGAGTAACCCAACGAGTTGTTACGTGACGAAGCATTTCAGACCACTCTAGTTCACAAAATTCAAACATTTCCTTGGGTGCTGCAGTCTTCTTCGTTGAGCTCGAAAATTCATTAAAAATTTTTATAATTTTACTTTCTAAATCAAACTTTAAAATTTTTATAGCGGTTTTTAAAAGAATTGTTAAGGACATGACACAAACATCCAATGCAATTAATAACATCAGGATTGCTTTTTTTAAGCTCAACATATACACTTTTCTTAGAGCCAAAATTTACATTTGCGTTATCTGCGCAGAAGCTTGTTACATTTGCCAAACTGAGATTTTGGAATTCCAATTTTGATTTTAATGAATTTGCTATTACTACGTTTATACGCACCACTTATTCGCAAATAAAGATATTGCAAGTTGAGAATATTGCCGCATAAACAGTGAATTAAATTTTTATTTGCGAATAGCTAACTCATGAAAACAATTCCTGATTAACGACACTATTTGCAAATAAGATTTTAAGCATTGCCACACTTTTAGCCGTTTTACGTTTTTATTTCGATGTGGCACATTCATATGACAACAAAAGTAAAATTAAATTAAAAATGTGCAAATATAATTAAAAATACACAATAATTGTTGATATTTTTCATTTAAAAAACAAAAAGTTTATATATATACAGTGCTACTAAATGAATAAATTTTCCGTCTGGCATCACTTAAAAATAAGAATTTTCATTAAGAAAATTGATATATAAACAGTAAAGGCTCAGTTAGGCGAACGTTGCTGTACCCGTACTGTACCGCACCGTACTGTTAGCACGTTGGTGCACTTATAAAACGTTTAAAAACGTGTCATGTGTTTTCCCACACATAAACAAAAAGCAATAGTATACATAAAACAAAACACACAGTGATGGGAATCAAAAATGTTAATATGGTGACCGTTGTGCAGAAAAGGTACCACGTGATTTAAATATTTATTTATTTAATTTAATTTCTTTCATTTATTAAAACAGTATTTTGTGTATGTAAAAAATGTTTATAATTTAATATTTGTATTATAAATTTACAATAAATAAATTTGTATTTTAGCACCCTGCAAATAACATTGGACCACCTGATCCATTTTGATAAAATGTACTACTCCATGGACTGCTCCGATGTAATGCAAGCATGGACCATGTCATTGTTAAAAAGTGTTTGTAGTGAGACGACATGTCTTCGTTTTTTAACGACATGCTTTCGTTTTTAAACGATCCTCTTGAGTATACCATGGAGCAGTTTCAAAACTACTCCTAAGTGGTCCAAAGGTGGGTTATATGGTCCTATCCTAGGACATCGTAATGTTAAATAGACCAGGTTTTTTCCATACGTTTGGGTTAGTTTTGGACTAGTCCTGGTCCCTTGTGGACTACTCTTTACACGCGTGTTTGGACTGGTCCTATTATTTGCAGGGCATATACCCAGCGGTAACTAGAATGAGTAAAGAGGCCTGATATAAGGCCTTATTTAGCAGTCAGAAGCCCTTCTCGCCGCATTCCATACTTATTTATTTTTTACACAGGATGTCACTAGGCGCAAGGCCTTCCACACTTCCTTTAAAAACAACTTCGATCCCTTCCCAAAGAAGGGAGTAAGGAAGGTCACTAAAAATAAAAAGTAAATAAAACTGTACACCTTCCTTTCTCCCTTCTCAAAGAAGGGAGTAGCGAATGTGTACTGAATATTTCAGAAGGTCTTTTAAAAAGAATTTTATGCCTTCTAGAAGGCATACTTCTGAAGGCAGGATATCATGCGAAGCGAATCTTTTAGAAAGGAGTATAGAGGCCTTCAAAAAGGCCTGCCACTTGCGTTCCTTTCAATATTTACCGCTGGGTATAAATTTTTACCATACATACATATATTGTAAATGTGCACACACAAAACAATGTTTTGATACCATTTAAAGTCTTTTATATGTTTCACATTTCCATTGTATGTGTATATGCAATTGTTTATTTTAAACATCTAAACATATGTATATTTTTATATTTGGAAATATGTTGTATCGTAAGTTGTTTTATCGCAATTCCATAGCAATACTGAAAAAAGTACCAAAAAAAGAGCAAAATTACCCGCATTCAATGTTACATACAAGCCGCCCATCACTGTCTTACAAATGTCACGTAACAACGGCATGAAATTCTATTTTATACAGATTGGTACGTTGCAACTACGGTAAATTGCATTTCGGTAAGATTATGTATTGGTTTTCATATAACAAAAAGCGAACAGCTGATGGATACAGTACAGATACGGTACAGCAACGTTCGCCTAACTGAGCCTTAAGTTAGTTATCCGCAAATAATGTTTATTCGCGAATAGGCTACGTATAAACGTAGTATATGTCTATTGACATTTCAGAATCAGAGTTGTAGAAACTCAAAAGTTTTGTGTTGACCAGGGTTACCGTTGGAAATTTTCGAAAAGGGTCACAAAAAGGGGATTTTCCAGAAAAAGGGGTCAAAAAAGGGTCAAGTTTTTTATAAGCAGTATTTCCCATTTTAATGAAACTAATAAGACCAAGTTTTTTTTATAAGCAAACAAAAAAATAATATTTTAGGTAGGAAGAGCTCAAAAAATGTCAAATTTTTGTTTAAAAAAAAACCACCGTAAAAAATAACAAATATTTATATGAGTTATGTTTGCTTTTAGGGAAATCGTACTTTACTATCAAAAATCAAGGATAAGAAAGCACGGAATTGTAAGTTTATACGTTGAGTCTGTTCCATATCAAGCAATGCTTATTTCGAAAACATTTGCTTAGCACTTCTGTTCCGCAGTGTTGACAAAATCAAAATGTGAGAGCTATTTCCAAAAAAGGGTCAAAAAGTGTCACAAAATAGGTGATAATGATACAAAAGTATAATTTAAAAAAGGGCCATAAAAGGTATCAACACCGTCGAAAAAGGGTCAAATTGATACTTTGGTATCACAACGGTAACGCTGGTGTTGACTCCTGTTTCTTTACTAAAATATCTCAGCACTATAGGAAACGTTTTAATATTACCTTTATTCGAAGCGTCGGTCGATATTGAAAATGGGTGAGAATTGTCTAAGACCTTCAACAGTAATTCTATTGAATATTTCGCCAAAATGTTAGTTATAATTTTAGACATTTTGGTTTTACCACATGTAAAGTTTGAGGCCACATTGGAATCTGGAAATATCTGTTTGAGTAGTTTGCTGGTGCAATCCGCCGATTGGTAACTATGGCTGTGTACTACTGTGTGATAAGAAAATCGGCTTCTGCTGCTGCACTAGACTGTCTCGCTTCGGTTTGTTTATTACAATTACGATTTAAGAAGACACTTACGGATTTTTGTTGGCTGCTTTTTAAGTTACGCATATGCTTTGTTGTTTTCATTTGTCGTTTAACATCGGCTAAGCCACCATAAGCAGTAGAAAATACAAATCCAC
This sequence comes from Pollenia angustigena, assembly GCA_930367215.1. Taxonomy (NCBI): domain Eukaryota; kingdom Metazoa; phylum Arthropoda; class Insecta; order Diptera; family Polleniidae; genus Pollenia; species Pollenia angustigena. Next base: position 140,138,651 of record OV884056.1, on the reverse strand, counting down.
ATGCCGTACATTTAGCCATAGTATTATCATTTGTCCTAGCAATCCAACTAAAATTGTTTTTCCAGATGTCATTGAATTTGTTTTTTCTTCTTTTTACAATTTTGGTCTTTTTTCCAAGTGCTTTATAATTTACTTCCTCAACTTCTGAGATTGAGCTACATACAAGCGATTCATCAGAAATAGTTTCCTCTGTTTCCATTTCTAAAAGTAGTACATTGTATTATAGATCAATAAAGACTAAATAAATATTACTTACCTAATATCAAAATTTAATTAAAATATCTAAAACAGCACGATATTTAACAATAACTTTAAACAACTTCACATAAATCGCTCTGGTAAAATGTTTGACATTTGTTTTGTTTTGATTCAGAGTGTACATTTTTTTACTGGGTGTTTTAAAGAACTTTTTTTTTCTACACTAAAAAAAATTACTAAAAACGTTAAGCACAGAGAAAAAGTACAAAAGGCTAAAAAAGTACTTTAGCGTACTTTAGCGTACTTTTTTAGGTGTTATGCAGAAAGCAGTACATTGATGAAAAAAAGTACGTGTACTGCTGAAAAAAGCACGTCTGGCAAGCCTAGTCCAGATTTAGAAATTCTCGTTTGAACTTATTTATATTTTGTATCTATGTATGTATATGTATATACCTAAAAAACAAAACAGAATAGCAGACAGGGTTATTATGCTTTTTTCTTAAAAAATCGTCAAAAGTTTTAACAAAAATTATCAAAATCGTCACTAACATTAAATAAAATTAGGACGCCAAACAAGTTTTGAAATCGCCACGTTTGGCTAGAAATCGCTACATCTGACAACCCTGGTACCTGGATGATTTCTCTATTGTTTGTTTTATGAATGTCAGATATACGGTAATTTCCCGTATTAATTTAAGGTTTATCGTTTTATAAACAAAAGCCGCACAATGGGTAAAATACTTTTAGTTTGCTTTCAATAGTGCGTGCTTAAATCAAAATTAATTTAAAAAAATTTAAGCCAATTTAAGCTTTCAATAGTGCGTGTTTAAATCAAAATTAATTTATACAAATTTATACAAAATCAGCTTGTGCTTTGTTGTGATACATACATACGTGTATTTTTAACCCCGCATACGATTTGAACTATTAATTAATCATATCTGATTTTGACATACATATATCAGCAGCGAATGGACGCTTAAAATAAATAATATATTTTGTTATTTAAATTATTTAACATAATAGTGAACAATTAAAACGATAAAATTAAATTAAATAAAAAAGTAAAAATATATACATACGTATGAATGTTCATACATGTATGAATGTATACATATTCTGAACAAAAACATTTAAGCTTAAATTTCTTATTTTTTGTGTTGTTGTCATACAATAAATAATAAAATATTAAAAGCAAAGCAAAACGGTGAAAAACAAAAACAACTCTTTGCATGAGTACGAACAGTGAAACAACACTAAGACAAAATGAAAGAAACGTTTACGTTTTAGTTATACAAATGAAAATAATGCAGAAATAAATAAAACAAAACAATATAAACTATTTAACGGCTAAAGGCTCAGTTTGGCGAACGTTGATGTACCTGTAATGTACCGCACCGTACTGTAAGCACGTTGGTGCACTTATAGAAGGTTTAAAAACGTGCCATATGTTTTCCCATACATAAACAAAAAGCAATAGTATACATGAAACAAAACACACAGTGATGAAAATCAAAAATGTTCAAATGGTGACCGTTGTGCAGAAAAGGTACCACGTGAATTAAATGGTATTAAAACAGTATTTTGTGTATGTAAAAAATGTTAATAATTTAATATTTATATTATAGATTTACAATAAATAAATTTGTATTTTAGCATATATAAATTTTTAGCATACATATATTGTAAATGTGCATACACCAAACAAGGTTTTGATACCATTTAAAGTCTTTTATATGTTTCCCTTTTTCATTGTATGTGTGTATGCATTTGTTTATTTTAAACATCTAAACATATGTATATGTGTATATTTGGAAATATGCATGTTGTTTTGTCGCAATTCCATAGATATTCTGAAAAAATCACAAAAAAAAAGAGCAAAATTACCCGCATTCAATGAGACATACAAGCCGCCCATCACTGTCTTACAAATGTCATGTAACAACGGCATGATTTTCTATTTTATACAGATTGGTACGTTGCAACTACGGTACATTGCATTTCGGTAAGCTTTTGTATTGGCTTTCATATAACAAAAAGCGAACAGCTGATGGATACAGTACAGAAACGGTACAGCAACGTTCTCCTAACTGAGCCTTAAGCCAATTACTCGAACACGTTCCCTATCACCCTCGGTGTTTACAAAAACAGTGGATAGTGACTCATTTAAAAAACTACAACTAGATTTGGTGACAAGTGTTGCCAGGCCAGCAAGTATTGCCGTGACGTCAAAAACAAATTTAGTGGCAAATGATACCATAAACTCAAACACAAATGCAATGGAAAACCCCCCTGTAAAAAGTTGTCAAAAGCCTACAGTACAAGTTGGCATCGACAGGTACATAACAGTGCTTAAACGGGGACGCAGCCCTACCTCTGCAGCAGTTGCTTCGGCCTCAAAAGTACCATCTTTTGATAAAATAAATACTCAACATCATTTTGCAATTCTGGAGGATGAATCCTCTGAAGCACCAAACGTCATTAAACCATCCAAGCCTCCCCCGATATATCTTAGGGAGCAAAATTCAAATGAGCTCATAAAGAGTTTGATAGGTGTTTGTGATAGGTGAAAATTCGTTTTACATAGCGGCTATCAAGCGTGGAAGTATAAACGAGACAAAAATACAAGTCAATCATGAGAATGATTTTCGCAAAATAGTAAACAACTTTGAAACACTTAAAAAAAACTTTTATACCTACCAACTGAAAAGCAGTAAAGGTCTACAGGTAGTGATTAAGGGTATTGACTCATGTGTGGACCCAGAAGAGGTTAAAACATTCCTAGAAGAAAAAGGCTTCAAGGTAAAACATCAAGTAAATATTAAAAATAGAGAAAAAATTCCCCAACCACTTTTTTGAGCGGAGTTTGAACCCGGCGACGTAAAACTTGAAAAAAAAACCAAACACATCCTATTTACAATTTAAAATATATTCTCTACAGAAGAATAACTATAGAAGAGCCGCGCAAAAAAAATGGACCTGTTCAGTGCTTAAACTGCCAAGAATTTGGCCATACCAAGGCATACTGCTACTTACCCCCTGTCTGCGTAGTACCAATCATCCCAAAATTCTGAAGAGTGATTGCAGGTGATAAAAAAACATAGTGAAATTAGTTTTCGAGTTTACAGTGAATTTCAGAGAGCTACTTAGTATGGGGTCTGAGGTAAATTATGGACCGTATATAACACAATTGCATGACATTTTTTCTGGCCATTTGAAGCTAAGTTGGAAGAAATTTTACCGCAATATCTATTTCTGCTACGGTTCTAGGCACATTTAATTAATTTCCCAGAGCAGGCTGTATATGGGGCCTATGGTAAATTATGGACCGATCTTCACGAAATTTAACAGTAAAATTTCCAATCGTATAAAACGAATTTGTGCAAAATCTTATATTATTGCGTGCATTGTGCCACCTTTTATGTTAGTTTTTGTAACGAAATAATCATCTTTTTAGGGTGGTGATTCCACATTTTGATTCTCAGCTCTGATCCTACGAAACCGATTTTGCTGGCTTTCAATCCCAAAATCAATTAAAAAAATTATTTAAAAAGTATTTCAATTTAAATAATGTGATAAATTAATCAATTATTTATTTGTTGAAAGAAAATTAAAAATATAATTTTGATTTAATTAACATTTTAGTTTTTTTTTCGTTTAAAATAAAATAATTTAAACTTGTAGAAGTGTTGTTGGGAATTATCAAAGCCTGAGCTATAATTAACTAGCTGACCCGACAGACGTTGTCCTGTCCAAATTAGCAAAAATGTTTGCGTTCGACTTTTAAAATCCGTTAAAAAGATACGAACATTTGAAAGAAAAATTTGTCAAATTGATGGAGCAAAGTTTTCTTTCCGTAAAAACCTAAGTTGGCCCATGGCGATGATTTTAAAGAAAAAATCGTCCAAATCAGTCGAGCCGTTCTCAAGTTATGCGCTTAATAGAAAAAGTGGGCGCAAAAGTAGGCGTGATAAATTTTTCTTTCGATGAAAACTTAAAATGGACGAACATTTGAAAGAAAAATTTGTCAAATCGATGGAGCCGTTTTCTGATTTTAGGTAATTCGAAAAACGTGGGCGTAAAAGTGGGCGGAGCAAAATTTTATTTTCGTATAGATCTAAGTTGGACCATGGCATTTCATTTTAAAGAAAAAATCGTCCGAATTACTCTATAGATCTCATTGGTGGTGCAATATGAAAATTGGATTTTGCCTCCGCCCGCAGACCAAAAATCAGACTTCACAGTGTCATCCGCCTGAATATTCTGAAGATTCCCTTAAAATTTCATCAAAATCGGCCCAGCCATTTTGGAGTCCATACGTTACATACATACATACATACATACACACATCCTGTTTCATATATATATAGATATATAGATTAAATCAATTAACACATTGTTTGAAACGGCAAAGTTTTTTGATAATTTTTTTAATTAAAATTAAAAAAATAATTTATTGAAAAAAAAATTCACAATTTTAAATTTGTACAATTTTTAGTAATCTATATAATCATTTTGGTAATAGGTACAAACTCAACAAATTGTTTGCTTGATTTTTTCTGTATAGGATTACTTCAAGCAAATTGACACCAAATTTGTTCTTTTCTATTGAGTTTTTCGAAAGTGAGCGTGTTTTCAACAGACGAACAGACAGACGGACATGGCTAAGTCGACTTAGAATTACTCAAGGAGCCAGAATATATATACTTTATGGAGTCTGAGATGGCTAATAAAAAAGTATCACACGGAATTCCAAACTAAGTACACGCTTATTCATCACTTTTGGTAAAGGAGGGTGCACACACAAACACATCTGCCAGATCAAATCTATTTTCAATTTAAATTTTTATTTCAAAATTAAAATTTTGCCTATCTTTTTAATAAAATAGCGATATGATACATTTTCATTATGAGGCACTTAAACATAATATTTTGTATTAAAACTAAAAATTGATGACCAAAAATCGAATGCTGTTATCCAAAATATGCACTTAAGCAAAATGCACGTACACGATTTTTTTTCAAACAAAATTTAGCCATCATACACAATGCTTTGTATTGTGTGCAGATAGGCAAAACATGCAGTTAAGTGAAATGCAGCTAAACGAAAAATACTGTACTATATGATACCAAGGACCCACGAGATAGAGCTTGTGGATTTTCTGCCATTTTAATAAAAACCCGAGTCAAACACTACCTAATGTGTGATTATCGTGAAGATTATCTCCAAGCAACGAAGATTTGCGTTGAGGAATTAAATAGAAGCCTGTAATTTCATCGTTATACTCCCCGCCTAGATTTTCAATATCGGAGGACCAATATATAAATATTTTAAATCAATCAGCGATTATAACGCTAAACATACCTTCTGGGGGTCGCGACTTATAACACCAAAGGGTCGTGTTTTATTTAACACAATTTCTAAAATAAATTTAAATGTGGTAGCGAGCGGACAACCAACATATTGGCCCACTGATCCTCAAAAAATACCAGATGTCATCGCTTTCGGCGTGCCTAAAAACATTCCCATAGAAACGATTGATGAACGATGTTGAAGCCTCCCTAGTATTATCTTCCGTCCACACACCTACAATTGTTACTATAATGAACCCCAATAGAATTGTACCTCCGACTGGTTACATAGCGACGACAGCTACGCAAATTAATTGGTTAAAATATAAAAAATATCTCAGTACCCATTGCACAGAAAATATTCCGCTCAGTACACCGGATTATGTAGATCGCTTTATTGACAATTTTAACAGTTTTCCCAAAAAAATTAAAAATAATAAAATATATTCTTCAGATGTCGAGCGGCTCTTGACTTAAAAAAGGAGAGTTCGAAGAGAGTGGCAACTTTACAGATCCCCGCAACTTAAGATTTTATTAAAAGAGTGCACAAAAAAGCTAAGAAAGTTACTGCAGTATCAGAAAACGGCTTCTCTAGAAAAATATCTTAAGGAACTTGATGCAACTCCACAATCTGACTACTCATTATGGCGTGCAGCTAGAAATCTAAAAAGGCCAGTTATATCTAAGCCACCATTAAGAAACTTGAAAGGTAATTGGGCAAGAAGCGATATTGAAAAAGGAAATCTGTTTGTTAGTCACTTGAAAAACGTATTTACACCAAATATATTTCACAATATTGCGGTCGAGTTACCACCTGTTGCTGCTAGAGCAGCTATTCCCCTCAGATTTGAGTTAAGAGAAATCGAAAAGGCTATTTGTGACTTAAACACTAAGAAGGCACCTGGTATTGATAAAATCAGTAATAAAATGCTTTTGGAGCTACCTCGCATAGCAAAGAATATTATTCTGTTTATTTTTAATGCTATTTTACGCCTTGAATACTATCCTGAAAAATGGAAGGTTTCCTTAGTTACCATGATACCAAAGCCAGGTAAAGATCATACAAAAGTTGAGTCTTATAGGCCTATTAGCTTATTATCAAATATGTCAAAGCTGTTTGAGAAATTATTAGTTTCAAAATTAACACCGATTTTAAGTGTAAATTAGGGCTGCCAGAAGTTTGAACCTATCAACCAGGACACATGGAAAAAAAAGAATAAAAAAATTACACCAACAGAAAAGTTTTTTTTAATACATATGTATGTAGTATACCGCATCATAAATACTAAAGGGTCACAACTCAAAATGACTTTTTTCATAAATTAATTCTCATTTCACATCTCTAGCTACTTACAAAATTTAAAAAGGCATAGCAAAACTTTCTTCAAATTGGACTTTTTTCAAAAGGGAACTAATTTTTTTTTTTTTATATATTACACCATTTTAACATAAACAGTTTTTTGGCTCTCCTTTAAAAATTTAAGAATTTTTATTTTTAAATCCAACAAAATATATAAAATAAAATTAACGTGTACTTCATGTACATAAAAATTATGAAAAATAAGAAAAAGTTGAGCTTCAAATGTTCTAAACTAAAATAATTTTCAAAAGATTGCACTGTTTCTAGAACTTCATTTCGGTCTTTGATATAGTTATAAAACAGGCAGCATGTCATAGTCTGACTTCATACGGCTCATGTCTTATTGACAAGATTCTTCCTTTTTCTTCTTTGAACATGAATTGGCGTTCAAATGATTCATGTCATGTTGACGACATGTTTTTTATTTTGTTTTATTTGATATTGAAAGCAAAAACAAAATTAAACAACGAAAAATTAAACAATGTAAAGACAGTACATGCATCTGTGTACTCGTTTCTTTTCACCTCGTCCCTCTCGCCTATAAAGTAGCAATCTTTTCAATAAGACATGAGCCGTATGAACACAGATACATATAATAAAATCAAACTCTCATTGAATAATACTCTCCAGTGCTTCAGTCTTTAACGGGTTTCTTTCTTTAGTCCATTGTGCAGACTAAGTACCCAACTTGAAAAAAATCAAAATCTTTTGATTTTTCTGTTGTCGAGTTGGACAACTGTCAAACTAATCAATTGACAAAGCCATATACGCTTTGATTTGGACAACAACCGACTCAGTTGACAATTGAATTTAAACGTGTTAGGGCTGCCTTAGAGAAAGCAATTTGTTATCGGTTTTCGATTACTTATAAAAATTGTTTACACGGTATAACTTTTTACAGCAACTAGTTGAAAGAAAATTTGAAAGAGGATTGACTATCATCTTATATTATTGAAAACTTTTACCAGCTTTACACCAGAAAACAGTTGAATTTAATAAAAGTTGTTTAAACAATGACCTTATGTTAGCAGTGTTATAACAGAAATCTTAACATTTGTTAACAACTTAAACTAGCAAAAAAACTAATTTGTTTGTCTTGACCTGTACAAAAAACCAGGACAATTTAATATTGGACCAGGACACCAGGACAAGTAGTCTAAAACCAGGACAATCCTGGAAAACCAGGACGTATGGCAGGCCTAGTGTAAATAGATGTATTCCAAACCATCAGTTCGGATTTAGAAGAAAACACAGCACAATCGAACAGACTCATCGAATAGTAAATGTCATAAGAAAAGCATTTGAAGAAAAGAAATATTGCTCAGCACTCTTCATCGATGTTTCGCAAGCTTTTGATAAAGTCTGGCATGAAGGCTTATTACATAAATTGAAGCAAAATTTACCAGCAAACACACACAAGCTGCTAGAAAGCTACTTAGTCGGTCGTCAATTTATTATTAAAGAAGGAAATTTCTAAAGTTCACCTCAGCCCATTGCCGCTGGAGTCCCACAAGGCAGCATCCTGGGCGCCCTATTATACTTAATTTATACTTCGGACATGGAAACAAGCAACTATACACAAACTTCAACATTTGCAGACGATACAGCTTTTCTAAGCGTCCACGAAAATCGTTATGAAGCATCGCGTTACTTACAGCATCATATATTTGAACTAGAAATATGGTTACGACAGTGGAGGATAATGGTCAATGAGCAAAAATGCGTACATATAACATTCACTTTGCGCCGGGAATCTTGCCCCCCTATTACAATCAATAATCAAATAATTCCTCAACATTCGCATGTAAAATATCTCGGTATACATCTGGATCAGCGATTTACGTGGAAATGCCATATAGAGGCAAAATTAACTCAAATGAAACTAAAAGCCATTCAAATTCATTGGCTTATTGGAAGAAATTCTGTCCTTAGTCTCGATTGCAAGCTTCTACTTTACAACTCTATCTTACGTATGCTACGGTATTCAACTATGGGGCACTGCCTCGGCCTCTAATATCGACAAAATTCAAAGGCGCCAAAATAAACTTCTTCGAATAATCACAGCAGCTCCCTGGTATGTTAAAAACTCAAACATTCATAAGGATCTTAATGTGCCATTAGTTACAACTATGATTACAAAATATGCAATAAAATATTTAAAAAGGCTTGAACAACACCCAAATCCATTAGCTCGAAATATTTCAAATCATGGCGGCCACACTCGCTTAAGAAGAAGAGACACTGCAGCACTTACCCAATTAGATGAGCGATAAACACCTTTATAGGTGAAAAGAACCCGTGATGAAGAAAACTTTGTCTGGCACTGGCAGGACATAAAAAAACGTATTAGGTTAAGATTTGATTAATTATTGTTAGTTCATATTTAATATATGAAGATTCAATAAAAAATAATGGCAAAAAAAAAATTTATACAAATTTAAGCCATGGACAATTATATTTTTGAAAAAAATTCCCAAGGAAGGCAAGACCAAACTTCATTCTGGAACTATTTTCTAAGAGAACGAAATGGTAAACTTGGTAGGTGCAACAAATGCATGACGATTATAAAAGCCTGTGATGAAAGCACAAGTGGGATGCACAGACATCTTAAAACTATCCATGGAATAAATTTGTTAAAAATAAAGAAATGTGTTTTGAGCGTTAACGAAAATCCTCCTTGTACTTCAAATATTAATAAAAATGTTGGAAGAATTACCAACTATTTTGAAACTGAAGAAGATAATACATTGCCTGCAGTTCTAGCCCGAATGACAGTTATAGATGGTTTACCATTTAGTATTTTTTGTACCTCAACTGATTTAAGACGAGCGTTAACAGCAAGAGGACTTTGTGAAATTCCTACATCGTCAACTTCTATTCAAACAATGGTAATGAGTTACTGCAAAAAAATTAGAATGCGGTTGAAAAATTAACTGTTGTCTAGAAAAGTCAGTGGAGAAAAGTTCAGCATTACATTCAATGAATATTGCGAACTGTACTTTACGCACAAGGTTAGATGGACAGCCAGCCAGCCTGCCAGCCAGCCGGACGGACATCCTTAGTTCGACTCAGAAAGTAATTCTGAGTCGATCGGTATACTTTAAGGTGGGATATTTTAAGGCGTTACACACATCAGCACAAATGCATAATACCCTCTCCACTATTGTGGTGTGGGTATAATGATGCAACATTACAAAAATATGTTAAGGACGAATTTGGTAAGGAGTTGATGTTGATATTAGATTCTAAAACTCGTTGGAACAGTTTATTAGCTATGCTCGAAAGATTTCATATGCTTTAAGATTGCGTTAGAAAAGCACTTATTGATCTCAATTACAATACTTGTATTTTGGAAGATGAATTCCAGCTACTCTCAACAATAATAACAGCTTTAACCCCTATTAAGGTTGCAGTTGAAAGTTTGTGTTGCGCAGATTTAAATCTATATAAAGCAGATATTATCTTAAAATTCATGTTGGATGAGCTTGCACAACAAAAAACATCACTTAGTATTGCATTAAAAACTGCATTAAAATGCAGAATTTTTGAAAGGCGTACGAACTTTTCAGATGTATTGCATTATTTGCACAATCCATCTAGCCATGAAGACGATGAAAATTACGGAATATTTAACCAAATAACCAAAACCGCCTTAATACAAATAATTGTAAAGTTGGTTCAACGTTTGGATGATCAAACCATAGACGAAGTTATCGCGGATAAATCCGACGATGATGTTGAGCTGGTTAATATTGAACCAGAAATTCCCGTTCAGGAAAAATCTCTTACAGTTGAGCAAAAGTTGCAAAAAATTATGATGGAAAAAAATTCAACAAAATAAGCGCGATAAAGAGATTAGTTCAAAAAAATCAGATAAGGATCTCACCAAAGTTATTCGAAGGGAAATCTTATATTTCGAATCTGAAAATATCTGCAAAATGTGTATAATTTCCTTATGACCGTTCGTCCTTCAAGTGTAGAATCTGAGCGTGCGTTTTCCGCAGCAGGATTAATCTGCATGAAAATATGATCACGCCTTTCGGATGAAAGCATCGACAATTTATGTTTTCTTCGAACATATTTTAATTCACAAAAAGAAAATAAGAAAACTTTGGGTACTTTACCTCTGATTTAATCACTATGTATATATTATATTTAATTGTTTTGCTTTATTTTTAATATCGACCTGTTTTGTCTTTTTTTTAATAACTACATATGTATAAATGAATTATCTTTTTTTTTTTCAATAAATATTTTAAATAAATAATAAATTGGATTGCATAATATAATAAATATAATTAAAAAATTTGTGCTTTGTATTTACATAGGTATTGTTTTCCATAAATAATACCGAAAATACCGGTAATACCGGTACCGCGATTTCCTCAATACCGACAGCCCTTCGGTATTGGAATCCCTAAATCTAACAATATTGTCAGTAAAATGTTCTAAAGCTGTCTTACAACTGTGTGAACTGGCAATTTTTGTACGACAATGTTGTCAGAAAAAAATTATTTCTTGAGCATCTCTTGAAAAATATTTAAAAAAGTTACCAAAATTCCGTAATAAAGTTACCTTTAAGTAAGATTAATCTCATTTCTAAATAGATAAATAATAAATAAATAAACCAGTGAAATGCGCATAGGAATAGCTTATGCCATCAACAATAAATTTCAGTGTTTTTATCAACAATAATAGTTTATCTGAACTAGCTCTCAAAAAAAATCAAAACAAAGAAAAAAACAAAATAAAAATTGATGTTTAATTAAATAAAGTGATAATTATAACAAAATAATATCAACAAAAGTGTTAAATGATATATGTTTAAGTTTTATTTACTTTTTTTTATCTATTTTAAAAAAAATCACAGTAACAACAAAAAAAATGTCAAAATGAAACAGGAATGAACCGTAAGAACAGCATGTTTGGCAAACTAGTTTCAAAGAGCAAAACGAGTGGTTTATAACGTCGTATGAACATAGCATTACTGTTTATATGTATGTCAATTTCTTAAAGAAAATTCTTATTTTTAAGTGATGCCAGATGGAAAATTTATTCATTTGCTAGCACTGTATGTATATAAACTTTTTATTTATTAAATGAAAAAGATCAAAAATTATTGTGTATTTTTAAATTTATTTGCACATTTTTGATTTAATTTTACTTTTGTTGTCATATAAATGTGCCACATCGAAATAAAAACGTAAAACGGTTAAAAGTGTGGCAATGCTTAAAATCGTATTTGCAAATAGTGTCGTTAATCAGGAATTGTTTTCATGAGTTAGCTATTCGCAAATAAAAATTTAATTCACAGTTTATGCGGCATTATTCTCTACTTGCAATATATTTATTTGCGAATAAGTGGTGCGTATAAACGTAGTATGTAAAATGTTAGGAATTTTTGTTTAGTTGATACCTTTTGGTTTTGTTATGTTGATTGTGAATAATATTTTCATACAGTCCAAAGCAAAACGCAATAATTCCAAATTTGTAATTTAAATAACTTTAAAAGAAACTGTCAGATAAAATAATTACTTTGTGATTAATTTTTTTTTTTTGTAGACAATAATACCTCATTTAAAAACATTATGTGCTACAGTAGTTTTGACTTAACTGCCATTTGTTTACGTGCACTTTTGACTTAACTGCACAAAATTTATAATTTTTGGAATTATTCTTTATAATTCCATACAAATTCCTTTTTTAAGTGCACTTTCTATACCTGCACATTTAAGATAAATGCACAAAATTTTTGGCATTTTAAAATTATTTTCATACAAAAAATAAAAGTTAGCTGAACTTTGACTTTGGCCCAAAATACATATTTTCTGGAATTATTCTTCAAAATCCTTGTTTACGTGCATTTCGTATACCTGCAAATTTTTCATATTTTTGGGCGGCTTTAAAATATTTTCATACAAAACATCAAGTTAGCTGCACACATAAAAATATATGATGGCCACTTTTTCACATAAATATCCAATTTAAGCTGTTTATAAAAATATAAATCTCAATTATTTTGTTTTTTTTTTCATAAATTTGTATGTTCTTTGTGAATTCTCATTGTTCTTGTTAATGTTTCTTTTATATTAAACTAGCTTAACCCGGTGCGCTTCGCTACACTGCTTTAACCACCTTTGAAGACTCTCCCTTTAACAGTTCTTCAGTAGAGAGATATTTTATATCCTATGAGAGGTATTTTCCCCCCTGCGCCTTCCCGCATTATTTTTATTTTCAAAAGTGTTGTACTATAACAGTTCTTAAGATAAGAGATATTAAACATCGTCGTTCTATGGGGGTACCACTTCCCCCGCTGCTATATTATTTCAATTTTGGGGCTCAGAAGATATTAATTACTACCAAAAGTTCAGCAAAATGCGTGCAGCGGCTCTTAAGATATGCGATAACTAATATTGGCATCCTATTGGGGTACCAATTCCCCTGTCCCTATCAAAGAAACAAGAAGCCTATTTTATTTTTAGGGCTCACGTGATGTTACTGTAAAAATTTCAGGAAAATCGGTTCAGTAGTTAAGGAGTCTATAAGCCAACAAACAAACAAACATACATACAAACATTTTTCATTTTTATATATATAGATAAACATACATACATGTACATACATATAATATTATCTGTTATTTCCCAGCTAGCATAGGCTGTTTGTTAGACGATTACTTTTAATATACACACAACTTCTAAAATATTCTTCTGATGATTGTCTGACGAGTAACAAAAACAAAACATCTAAATCTTTTTTTAATTTATTATTTTTTTATTTATTTTTTGACACACTCGTCTTTAAATATGAAAATGCTATTTCCAATACAATTTTAATAAAACAAAGCGGCCTAAGGATCTGTAAAAAAGGATTTTCCGACAGGATGGTGTTGATTTCGCGACCTTAAGGTTTTTTTTATGGAAATTGCATAAACATTAGAAGTGTTGGCATGAAAAATACGCTTGATGCCCTTATTTAGGTAGCTCAGTCATACGGCTGAGCATTTCACGAGTTGTAAAATAATACCTATATGAGTCTCATACGACTCTTGGCATGCTTTTTGAAATACTCGTTAGATAATCTCTACATACATCATAAACGAATCAGTAAGTGTAACAGTTTCTCCCGTGCGAGGATTTGCATACAATTAAAAAATGAGCTCGTTGACGATCTAAAATACTCTTTGTGAGATTCTTAGTAGACTCCTAGACGATTGAAAATGCTAGCTGGGTTGAAATAAAATTTTAATAATATATAAACTTATGTTTTAAAAAAATTATTTTTTTATTCTACTTTTAAATCAAACACTTTACTTTAGCTGCATTTTTGTGCAGGTAACCACAATTGTGTACCTGCACATTAAAGCAGGTAAATGCATTTAAGATAACTGCATTTTTGATTTACCTGCACAAAAAATCGTGCAAAGAAGATTATGCAGCTAAGTCAAAACTACTGTACTTACTTAAATAACATTTTGTCGTTTATCCAAAAAATGTTATTGTGTAATTATTGTGTTTTGTTATAGACCTCCTCAATTAATGTTGGAAGAATTCCAACCAATTGCAGTGTGGAATGTAAAAAAAGATTAACTCACTGTTTTCGTTCAAACGTTGATATTGTTTCAAGAAGAACTGTTGCTTATAATTCTTATTCGCTTAACAGTTATATTTGGCTTAAAATCATCAGTTTTTCTAAAATCTTTGGATGAAGTTTCCTGACGATCAGGCCTAAGCAACCAGTGAAATGCGCTTAGGAATAGCTTTTTATCAAGAATAAAAATTGGGTTATATTTGGTTTAAAATCATCAGTTTTTCTAAAATCTTTGGATGAAGTTTCCTGACGATCAGGCCTAAGCAACCAGTTAAATGCGCTTAGGAATAGCTTTGTGCTGGTTCACACTCTTCAAGTTTTAGCCATCAAGTCTTGAGTTTTTAGGAGAGAAGGGAAAAGAGAATGCCATTTCTTTTCCCCTCTCTCCTAAAAACCCGAGACTTGACAAGTCAAACTTGACGTGTGTGAACCGGTACTTTTTATCAAGAATACAAATTGGGAATTAAGCACGACAAACAAAATCTTATGAATTAAAAATTTTGTATTCCCAAAAATTACTTTGATAATATTTTTTTTTAGCATTTTTGTTCTTTTAAAATTCATAAATTTTACACCTATAGAAAACAATATTCCAAACAAAATAAACCGTAAATGATAAAAATCTGTCTACAAGTTTTATTAAAAATAATTTTAATCAAACTTAAGAATTTCATTAAGCCCCATATTTGTATGGGAGCCACCTTAAAGGTGGAGATAAAGGACAAGTATGTTTTAAGAAAATGTTGAGGACGAAATACTAATGGAAGTTGGTCATACATGTCATCCCCCTAGGGGCGTCTCCTAGGCAGTAACTAAACCGTTTTTGAATTACGCGAAATTATGTTGTGCAACCTCCTCTATTATCGAAATAACTAGAGCTAAAGACTGTTAGCACCAGTGGATTCAGCGTACCCAAATTAGGTTAAAGCGCCAGGTGTCCCGTTTGTCAATAAAAAATACCAATTTCTAGCACCGTAAAAATTAAAATTCTGGCAAATTTATAAGCCCGTTAAAATTATTTTATATTTAAAATTTACTCTTATCAAATATCGAACATACGTTTTTTGCATAATTTTTATCAGAAAAAAATACTGTGTCGATTGGTCCCGGTCTCATATTTGTATGATGAAAAAACTCACTTACGCAAAAAAAAAATCGTTTGCTGTAAGCCGCAGAATCACCGGGAATAAAAGACTCGAGAGGAAATGTTTACAGCCAATATATAAAGAGAGAAAAAATAAAAATACGTTTTTAAAATCATGTTCCTAAGTTGTATAGTTTTTGTGCTATGAATTTTTTTCTACTTTCTTTCATACAGGTTTTTTTGGCTCTGCTGAACATTTTATGTTTTGTCAGTTACAGCGTTCTTTAATTCCTGCGACGATATGTATGTATAATTTCAAAGGTATTCAAATTGAATATGTTTTTAAATTTATATAACATTAACTTTAATGGTGTTTCATATTCTAAAACGTAATAATGCATTATAATTGTGCAATATATTTATCAGGTTACACGCACCCTAACAAAATGATAACTTTTTGTAAATTGCAATGGAACAAAATAATACCTAATGATACCACGGTTTTAGCGATTTCCAATATTAAATTTTCTTTGAATTCCAATAAGCGTTAACAACACCGATTTTCAATAATTGAAGTCAGCTGCTGTGCAAAATTTTGCTCCAAAAAAACCAAAACAAATAGTTTTTACATCCATTACAATATAACCAAAAATCACAATATAACACAAATTATATACAAACACAAGAAAAAAGTTTATAAGAAAATTACTTTGCCATTCATTTTTCCAACATACATATTAAGAGAATATAACGACAACTTCTCACACTTTTTTAGAATAGAACAAAAACCCATGCGAATGGTACCATACATGAAACATTATTGTCAGAAAAGAAAACACCATAAGATTATCTTAAGAATTTGTTGAAGAAACGGAAAATTTAATTTATTAAAGATAATTATATTCTTTTGAAAGAATTGTGAGCCTTTAATTATTAATCATTTTAAAATCAAGTGAATGTTTAAAATATAAAAAGAAATGCACCTGATAAGTAGTACTAACACCGTACAAATAATCTTCAAAATAATCGCTATTCTTGAGGAGTGAAAATTTACATGAAAACAAAAAAAATTTTCAGAACTAGTTTTTGTTTAAAATACAAACAGCCATATTCATAAAATGTTCTTGTTTTAAGCTTATAGTATGTTATAACTATCAAACTGTTTTTGTCTTATAAACCTCCTATAAAAATTTGTATTCATAAACGTACATTAACAACTTTTTTACTATTAATTGTTTGCAGCGATTTTGTGTTTAAGTATGGCAACTTTCTTTATCTTTTGCTGCCATTTTATTGCTATTGATCAGTGTGACCCTTTTAGCATTTTCACTGCTAAATTTAGCATTATTTATTTTGATTTAGCAGCGAATTTTTCAAATAGCATTTAGCATTATTTTCAGCATTTTTGTAATATTTTTTTATCATTATTTAGCATTTTTTAATCTTAAAAATTTTATATATTGCTATTTTACAATATAACTTATCACTTCTGTCAATCTCTATAATTGCATTTTGACATTTATTCGTTTATACAAATATATAATAATAGCAACCCTGTAAACACCAAAAAATTGGTAGATTTTACTACAGAAGAAATAACGGTTTTGGAACAGCAATGGCAAAAGCTGAATGCAAACGAATTGATGAACCAAAGTTCAACTATTGAATTATGGATAGGTGTTTAGAATATGATGAAAACAGATCATATTGTAATGGTATTTCGACCAACACTTTAAAAAATTAAGGAAAACTATTCATATAATGGTGTGTTTAATGTGTAATTAAATTTACTGAAAATGCTGTTGAATAGCCTTTTATATTTTTAATGAACATTTTTGTTATTACTTATATTTTGTATTTAATAGTATATATCTGTGGCAATAAATAATGCTTTTTAATTTTATTACATATTCTTATTATCTTTTTCACGCTGCTAAATTTCAAGAATTAAATGTTATGTCGAAAATATGCGCATAAAATATGCATTTAAAACTCCAAAATATGCATTAAAAAAAAATAATAAATATGCACTAAAAATAAAAAATTCTAATGTTGTTTTTATTCCAATGTTATTCATATGTATAATATTTATTAAAACTTAATTTAAATCTATATATATAAAACGAAGTGTACACTATGATTTCACCACTAACTGCCGATTTCAACCAAAATTTCAGGGTACGTTGGGGATAGTCTGTAGATGGTTTAAGTAAAGTTTGCACGAAATCGGCTTAGGGGTTCCGTAGGTATGGCATTTAGATTTTCCTATATATTCCCTAACAAATATGAACAAAATACCCTCCATTTTGAACTCCTCTTAAACGGCTTGACTGATTTTTATGAAATTTTGTATGTGTTTTTTTTTAGATATGAGAATAGGTCGTAGAGTATATTTTATATTGATAGAGGGCGCAAAATAGGGTATTAGCTCCCCCTCCCTATATCTTCTTAGCTAATTAACCTGTTTTCTGAAAATTTGGAATGCATGCACTGAAAGAAAATAGAAAATAGGGCGTAAAATAGGGGTAAAAGCTACCCCTCCCTATATCTGCTTAGCAATATTTTAAACTAATCAACCGGGTTTCTTAAAATTTGGTATGCAGACACTGTAACATCTGAAAGGAAATAGGGAATAAGATGTGAAATAGGGCAAGAAGGGTAAAGGCTCCCCTCCCCAATATCTTCTTAACTAATCAACCGATTTTCTTGAAATTTCGCAGGCAAATAGTGTTATAGCTGGAAAGTAATATAGACTATAGTTTTTATTATTTAGGGCGTAAAGAAAGAGGGGTAGAAGCTCCCCCTCCCTTTATCTTCTTAGTTAATTAACCGGTTTTCTTGAAATTTGGCATGCAGACACTGTAACATCTGAAAGAGAACAGGGCATGAAATACGGCAAGAGGAGTAAAAGATCCCCCTCCCTATATCTTCTTAACTAATCAACCGATTTTTTTGATATTTGGCAGGCAAATAGTGTAACATCTGGAAAGAACTATAGCCTATAATTTTTATTATCTCCTTTACTAATCAACCGGTTTTCTTAACATTTGGGATGCAGCCACTGTAACATATAAAAGAAATAAGTTGTATGGCAAAACAACGTTTGCCGGGTCAGCTAGTAACTACATAATTTTAATTTGTCTGTTTGTACATGGAAAATTATCTTTCAACGTCAACCGAAGTTGAAGCATACTTGAAGGATGCCAATTTTTTTTGGAGAATATTAATTTTCTAATTCAGATCCTACATTTAATTCTATATCAAAAAAAAATTAAAATTTGTTTTATTGTTTGAAATCCCATATTTTTTTGCAAAACGTTTTGGATTTTTTTTCAATTTGTCGGGCTATTCATACCGTATGAAATCAATAAATCAATATTATCGAGTTTGGTTCTAATTTCCTCTGCAAATCGATGTAGCCCATGTGCCTAACGAGTCGCATGTAACAGTTTTGGATAAATTGTTTTTGGCAACTTGACAACATCGGTTAAAAACAGAAGAATCTTTTGTCGAAATCTTATATTTTAAGCAGAGCTCCAAAAAAAATTATTTATTAATTTAAAGAATTTTTTTTATACAATTTTGAAATTTTTTTAAAAACTTTTTTTTATAATATGGGAGTTTAAAAAATATGTCACTCAAAAATGTTAAATTATGCAAAAATATGTATTTAAACCCAAAATATGCAAAAATATGCATTTTCACCAAAATATGCAACAATATGCAAAAACAAATCGATGCCATTTTATCGCAAATTTAATGATTCGGAAAGATAATTGGTCGACATCAATCTTAGACTATCGTCAAAAAAACTGCATTTGCATGGAAATCGCATCCCTAGTCATTATTAATTAAACTATTTGCATTTATATTTTAACTTTCACAATACAACACACAATTCATTTTAGACAAAACCCTTAATATTTCAAAACACGAAATTTCGACTTTAGCCATTATTATTTATTGCCACACATATGTAGGTATATCGTTACCTAAAACGCAAAAAACCCAATCTAACATTTTGAAAATTTTACAAAAAACCATTTGAAATGTTAAATTTATTAATCGCCTTATAATTTATTTTTCTTCTACTTTTCTAAACCTAAAGGCCCAACCATAATATGCCTTGCTTAACCTACTGTCAAAAATTAACAAAAAGTCTCTCAAATGTATTTAAAAAGCAAAAACAAAATCAAAAAACATTTGATTCCGTACGGCATGTGCGATCAGTTTCGCACTTTGCTTAAGAAAATGACAATTTCATAAAACTTAACAAAAATTTTCTTTAAGTTCAATATGGTTTGCCTCATATGATTAACATGTATTCGCACATTTGCTCAAGCCAACATAAGCACATTATAGTTGCGCCTTAACAGTTTTTTTGACAGATGAAAATGTTGCATATTTTGCAAACTGTAGGTAAGGGCGTTAAGCGTTTATCATGTAATATTTTGTAGATAGGGACTTTTGTTTTTTTAGTTAAAAAATCGCGAACTTTTGTCAAACTACAGAATTGTTTTTATTAAATAAATCTTTTTATGTATATAATTTTTTTTATGTAAACTTCATTTTATTTTAAAGAAATATAATATTTGCATTCATTAAAATGATACAATTATTAAAGAAAATTTAGCATTTTTTTAGCATTTTCAAATTTTATTTTTAGCATTTTTAGCATTGTTCTAATCCCTATTTAGCATCCAATTTTTTTCAATTGTGGTCACACTGCTAGTGATGCATGAAACTTTATTCGGTTCACATGATATGCTATACATATTTAATTTTTGTTTTGAATTGTAGAACTAAACAATTATTCTTATCAAATAAAACTACATATTATCTTAAGCTGGGATTACACGATTGCCGCAATGCACCAATTTTCACACTTTTAATACACCAATCGTGTGACTGCACAACCAATTGGCTCATGTGCCAATCGAAAACAATATTGTGCTTACTTTTACCAATCATATGCAACCCTGGTGCGGCAATCGTGTTACTGTTTGCTAGCAACCGCGCGTCAATAAAAATAACAAAAATGCACCAATATTTATTGCCCTCTTGTGCGGCAATCAAACAACACAATAGGCGCCAATATTTGCCTTTTTTTAATAAATTTTACGTTTTTGTATGTCCTTTAGCAAGTAATGAAGATAAATATGTATTTATTTACTATGCATTTTAATTTTTTTTTTTAATTTTTGTTATTAACAAATATGTATGTAAATATATTCACAAGCATACTATGTAGCTGTTAAGTGCGAATATTTTTATTATAGATATTTAATAAAACTAAGAATTATTTCTTTTACAGATATTTGTCGTTGATATTTCTTAAAGAAAATATTTGTTACCTTAAAAACGAGAATAAAAAATTTGTTAAAGTAGCCGAGATTTCTCTTTACTAAACGATATCGGTAGTTAAATTAATAAAATTACAGAATTAAGTTACTGATATTTAAATAATATTTCTTAAATTTTATTATTTCATAAAAACTTTCTATGCAAACGTTAACATTCGAAATTGTTGAACTAATTTTTGGAATTTCATAAATTTTTCTTAAAATATTTCAAATAAAACTATTCAACAAAAAATTGTAGAGTTCATATGAAGAAATTGTTCGGTTTTAATGAACATACTAATTAGAATTTCCAAACAAATAAAAAAGCTACCACAACAGCTGTTTTCGCAGTTGGCAAGTAATAACAATCGTGTGACTGTGCTGCGGCAATTATTGTACCCATTTTACTTTGTACCAACTAGCGGCAATTAAATTTTTATAAAACAGGGCAATCGTGTGATTTTAGAATATTTGATTGGTGCAATTTCTTAATTGTGCGTAAATAAAGCACAATCAAAATTGTTTCGTATTGGTGTATTTGCGGCAATCGTGTGATCGCAGCTTTAGTTTCTGAACAAAATGTTTCCGAAAGGTATTATAACAACTTTTGTTTAAACCTTTTTTAAATATACGATAAGAAAGTATTCGAATAAAAAGTTGGTTTACTTCTTATTAACATTACTAATTTTATGATTTGTTAATTTTATTTTTCTTTAATATTTTTGAACAATAATTTGTTATTTTTACCAAAAAAAAAACAACTAGTTGCAATAATTTAATGAATAATTAAAGAGAATATCTGCCATTGAACTTATTCATTTAAATCATATTAATCTTTTTTTAATAATTAACAATAAAACTTTAAACTAGTTGTCTAAAATAAAAAAAATTAAGTTAAATATATTAACCAAGCATATTAAAAAATAAAACATTTTTTTCATTATTTTTCAACATATTTCACAAAAATTATATCATTAAAAAGCACTTGTCAAAATGTCATTTTATTTTTGGTTTAAGGAAGGGCAAATCCAACAATACATTTTCTTAATTTTTACTTAAATATGGCTAATTAATCATAAATAAGTTTTTAGGAATACAGCTGAAAATTTATAGTTTTGAAAACAGACTGAAGTGCGTTATAGCTTTTACGTTAATATGATTTGAAAAGTGTACAAATTTCAAATCAAATTAAATTAACAAATTGTACAATATAACAAAAACAATTTTCGTATATTTTGTTTTTGTTTTCATGTAACTGATGAGCAACCGACGCGTTTATAAGACTACCAATGTATCAAAAAAGTACAATTTGACCATCAAATCCATCCCTGATATATAATGTATGAGTTAGAAGTAAAAATAAGACCAACTTTGCAAAAATCAAAATAAATTTTAATGAAAATTTATGGAACCTTTTTAAAACAGCATCAGAAAGCTAAAATCCTTGCTATTGCTTTTTGCGTTCAATAGCAATATTTTAACTTTTTCAATATAAAAATACACACAGTTTTCATTTCCAGACAATGCCTAACAATAGATCTGGCAATTCTTGAGAACTGAAAACTTTTGTTAGCAGATGAGTTTACTGTCAGACTGTTGTCGGCCAATGCAATTGCAATGATTTCTTACAATCGTCTAATCCAGGGAGTTCCAAGAGCTTTTGGTTGTGTATTAGTGAGTACCAGAGAGAAAACAATTTAGAGAATGCATTTATTTAGAGCCGCAGAATGTTAGTAATATATTATATAAGTTGTTATTTCATAAATTATATATCACAAGGGAACAAAATGAAACATTTTTTGTGTTGATAGACAATTTGTAGCAGTTCTTTACCAATTCGATGTCGCTGATTTTAAAACTGCACTTTTTTTGGATGCTACCAAAAGCACTTTTGGACGCACAATATTGTTTGAGAGTCATCATAAAGTTTTTTTCTGTTAAGCTGAAACAAAATAACATAGCATCCGCTAGACATGTACACGAAGTCACATTGATTAAA
Source organism: Pollenia angustigena (assembly GCA_930367215.1). Taxonomy (NCBI): domain Eukaryota; kingdom Metazoa; phylum Arthropoda; class Insecta; order Diptera; family Polleniidae; genus Pollenia; species Pollenia angustigena. The sequence continues at coordinate 140,115,726 of OV884056.1, read as the reverse complement.
GAGCATAAAAATATGTGTTAGTAAACTGACACTTTTCCAAGTCCGCTCAATTTGACGAAAGTTGTCTATTAATGACCAAGATGTTTTGGCTCTGGCCGTTCTCCAGATATAAGGAAGTCTATAATGTCTTTATATGGGTAGTGCCACGCCCACTCCTCTAATCGCACCCATTTTTACAAGAGGTTGTATACACTCAAAAAAGTCTTAAATTAACTGGTTGTAGTTTATGTAAAAAGTTTTCCATTTTGATAAAATTAAACATAAATATTGTTGTTTAAAAAACAAATTACAAAAGACGAATGAATTTTCGTTTATTTAAAATATTAGGCTTTTTTTTCGTACTTTAAAAAAACTAAGTACGTTTGAATTTTTCATCAGTAATTTTTACTGTAATTACTGAGTTAATTTTTAAAATTTTAAATTAAACTGATTTCAAGTCTAATTTAAATGTAACATGAGTTTAATTTTAGTTTGATTTTACCTAGTCCAGCTATGTGTAACATATTTAGGCAATTTTTCTCCTACCATTCTGGAGATATAAAGAAATATATTTTTGCCACGCCAACTTCTCCAACCCCGCCCAGGTTTTGTCAGACCTCCCAATAAAAAAATTTATCATTTTGCGAAGCACTTAAGGTACATTTAAAAAAATAAGCGCACAATTATGCGCTACGCAATAAGACATACAGAAATGCAGTAAAGTAAGTGAAATAACTCTCAACAATTTTTATAAAAAATAAATAAAATTTCAAGTGCTACGGCATTCCCTTTCTACGAAGCAGGTTTGTAAGGGAGAATACTAAAAAATAACTGTAAAAAAACATTCAGTGTGTGAAGCTGTTCGTTACACTTAACAATTTTTTTATGCGCTGAATAATGTGCTTTATGCGTCAAAAATGTATTGCTTCAAAGTGGGAACTCGCCATATAAAATTCATGTCTTCCGTAAGCGCAATGGTAAGCGAAACTCTTACATTTCTCCCTTACAAACCTGCTTCGCCCGAAGCTCAATTTTTTATTGGGCTTGTGGATTGATAACTAAGATATTTTTACTAAATTTGGAAACTTTAGCTAGTGCAGTTCTCTCTACATACAGAAATCTATATTGCATTTTGATAGGAGATGCCACGCCCACTCAAAACTTCAAAAATGGATACTTAAAACCTATGGCTCCTTCCTTCCTTCCTTGAAAAAGATCAGACTAGCGGCTTAGGCGGTTATACGTACAAACAAACAAATAAACATATATTTATTTTTATATATCTGTGGTCATATTGCAGAGTAGCATAAGTCGATATAAAACCAAATTGAGTTATAACAAGTTAAAAGATGTAAAATCTTTAATATTTGCAACATTTACTTTAAGCTTCTATTAAAGTTCTTAATAATAGAATAATGCAGACTTAAAGCCAGAAACGCCTCGAATAAAACTTCAACAAAACTGAGGATATCTGCAAACTACAATATTCGAAAAATGCTACTTTTTCATGCGACCACAGGGATAAAAATCATTTGATCTAGAGTTTTGATATGTTAAAACTCGAGAAAAAGATTTTAAGAAAAATACCTAAATCGGATTGCGAATATGTATTTCAAATAGATTATAAAACATTAGTACTCTCATGCAGCACATTTATATTTATGTGGGTACATCTGGACTTACGAATAGCTTTCACTTGTTTCTTTTGCTTGTACTTTCCTCCTTGTTATCTATCTTCATGTTTTGGCTTAATTCTTAGATTTTTCCCATCTTTCTGTTTATATTCAACTAAAAGTTTCTATTTAGTTTGTGACCGCCGCTGTTGTCCGTCGTTGAAGACCATTTTCTATCCCCACTACATATACGTATTAGTTTGTATGCGTATGTATGGAAATATATTCCATACTGATGGGTATCAACTTTAAATTTTGAAAATTCCCAATCGCCAACATCCAGCAGCCCACACCAATATTACTACAATATTCTTAGTAAGAAGTACTTGTACTAATGTTCAACCGAAATCATCATCTAACATATTCATATAGAGGCACCATCGAATAAGTTTTATAATGTACTAGTGTAGGTTTGTGTCTGCTTGTGTTTTTATATAAATGTGGATATATACCAGCTATAGAAACGAATTCCGTTGGCAAACACATCGTCCATCCAATCTTAGTCACTAGATATGGTATATATGTTAATAAATATGTGTATTTATGCACGGACCCCACAAAGGCACTAAAACTAACAACGTACAATTTTTAGTGGCAACCAACAAAGTGTCACCCAAACCTTCCAACTACCAACTTAGTATACCCTCTTCCTATTCTCCTATCAACTACAGAATCTCACTCACACATTTATTCGTATGTATTTCTATTCACATTTCGCAAGTCGTATGCAAACAACATTTCGCAACGACAGTCCAGAATTCCTTTTCCTTGGTCTTCGTTTCGTCTTCATGTACTCAAGTCCTTACAATGCTCCTTCGTATATTTGAATCTAAATCTAAGGCTGATGTTAAAAATGAATGTTTGTGTGGTGTGGTATGAATACTAAACCGAACACACGTAAGTATATCCATATTTGTTTGTACGGCTGTAGACGACTGATTGTATTGTGTACGAAGATATTTCCATACGTATGTATGTATGCATGTGCAGAGACTAATGTTCATGTGAATAAAAGGATATTTTCTACACACACATGAATGCTTAAACATTTGAGTATTTCGCATTGTACGTTTGGATGTGTGCGTGCAAATGTCCGTTTCGTTTCAAATTCACAGACACAGGCAGAGTGGTCAGCTATGGAAATTATCGATCGACTTGCCTTTGAGGTCACATGGAAAGGGGTAACTTGAAGTGTGTTTTTGTAGAATGCTGATATTATAAATAGAAACTGAGATGGAGACAACGAAGTAAGTATGTTTGTACATACATATGTAGTAGAGGCATATGTATGTTTGTAGATTTTAAAGAATGTTATCCCTAGTTTGTGTTGAGGATGGGAATACGGAGAGTAAAGTACTACTATTCTCAACATTTGAAGAACATTAAACGACTTTAGACTATTGCTACAAAAGTGAAGCAAACTGTCAGACAGCCTATATATATACATATATATGTATGTGTTTGAGAATGGGGGAGTAAATGATTGAGTAGATGAGCAAATAAACAGTGAGCGAAGGTGAAGGTGGACGGCAATTTAAACACAACAAAAACACTGAAAATAAAACGAAAAATCCTAAAGCAACAACATCAAATTAGAAAATAAAAAAAAAAACACATGCACTAAAGAAGTAGATTGTATTTCAGCTAAACGACAAGCACGTTAACGACAACACAAAACAACAAATACAAAGAAGAAAACTATGAGATGACCAAAAGGAATATTGCAGGTTTACTTTCCCTACGTTTGTTTGTGTGAATGTGTGTTTAGTTTTCTTTTTTAAGGTTTTGTCGTTGTTATTTTGTAATTCTCCTTCATTTGGACTCCTGGCTGAGTCCAAATAAAACGAAACTAAACTAAGTTAACGAAACTAAGCTAACTTATTGTACTGTAAGAGCTGTGTTCTGTGCCTTAACCAAACTGTTCATTTTGTTCTGTTTTGTGTGCTGTGATTGTGACAGTGATGTTGTTGTTGGTGTTGCTGTTCTACTTAGCGTTCTCCGGAAATCATCGTAGTAGTCGTCGTCAAGCCAAGCATCGTACAATCATAGAATCGCCTTTGCCATCAAAGAACTACCATAACAACATCTCTTCTACCTTATTGAATGTCCAGCCAGAATTTAGATCCCTCTCCACAGCGACTTTGATAATGTAGTTATTTTATTGTATGTGTACAAAATGTACGTCGTGTTTGTAATGTACATGAAGAGTTGTAAGGATGAACGAAAAACATTAATGCGACGTCAGATGGATGAAAGTATTGCCTGCCTGCATGGCTGACTGACGGACTGACGTCTTCTGTAGTTGTGTGTAGTTTCTGAAGAGGGTTAATCTGGAAGAGGGGGCAGAAGGAAGTCACATAAGTAATTTTGAATACAAAAAACAACGTTGTGGATACATTTTGGTACAGCTCCGTTAAGTTAGAATTCGCTGTTTCCGACAGCTTGGTTTGGACATGTTCTCAAGTCGAATGCTTATCGTTCGTTTGCATGTACCACATGTACTAAATATAAATTTGTATAGAACATGCAGATGGATATAGACGGAACAAGTGTACACCACTGCCATCGTCACCAGCGTTACATTTGCCGCTACCACCACCATCATCTTTAATCCATACAAGCAGTCACAAGTTTTTCAAAAGTCCAGAAAAGCAATGCAAACGAAGCACAAAACTTCTAATATTCATTTAACCGTCAGATGTTATTGTAGGTCTTTGAATAATGGGTATGCAAGTGGGAGCTACAATCAACCACGTCGATAGCTGGCTTATTTCGCTGATTGTGTTGTGGGGTGGTGGGTACTGAATCTAAAAGTTTTTCAACCATCTTATTATTGGGAATGTTATCCCTTGACTACTGGCCATTATTGTTGATAGTCTAAGCAACCCTTTTTAATACGCCTTTAATCTCTATATTCTTAGCAACTCATGCATTCTTTACCTTTTCGACTTCTCCCCTTCCTTTTCATATACTTAGTCATATGAAAATGGTTTACACTTACACTATAACATTTCAAAACACTTGTCTTTTGAATTGCACCGAAAACTATTTTGTGTTTTTTTTTTTCTTAATATAAGATGCAAAAAAAAAACAAAGCAACAATAATTACAACAGATTATCTAATTAATAATTGTTGAACATATTCTTGACTTTTGAACAAAAGTCTACTAGTCTCATTTATGCCTTAAAAAAAATATCGAAGGCCTCTATTCACAATCTTCTATCTACAAAAATACAATTGTTCAGGAAAGCAAAAAAAAGCTGATTACTTCACGAATTAGATTTTTTTAAACTAAACTTTATTCTACAATATTGTCTAAAAATTACGTATGATGTACAGTTAGGTACAAAATTGTTCACAAAATGTGTGCTATTGGCAAAATATACTATACATTTTTATACCTTCCAGCATAATACGTTTTGAAGAGGGTATAGTTAGTTTGTCATTCCGTGTGAACTTTTTTTATTATTCATCTCAGACCAAATTCTGGCTCCTTGAGTAATTCTAAGTCAAAATAGCCCTGTCCATCTGTTGAAAACACACTTACTTTCGAAAAACTCAAAAGAAATAAACAAACTTGATGTCAAATTGCTTCTTGTTATCCTAAGCAATTTGGGATTGAAATCCAGCAAAATAGGTTTAGTAGGATCAGAGCTATGAATCAAAATGTGGAACCACCACCCTTAAAAATTGATAATTGTGTTACAAAAACAACCAGTTTTATGGGACTCGAAATCACACTGTAAAATTTCGTGAAGATCGGTCCATAATTTACCCTAGGCCCCATATAAACCCCACTCTCGGAAAACAGTTTATAACGCCTAAAACCATAAGTAATAATGCTATCGTAACAAAATTTGGCACGTCACAGTTTTAAAGGACTAGAAATGACACTGTGAAATTTCGTTAAGAGTGGTCCATAATATACACTAGGCCTCACATAAACCCTAGTCGCCTAAAACGGTTTATAACGCCTAAAACCATAAGTAATAATGCTACCATAACAAAATGTAGCACATCACAGGATTATAAATGACACTGTGAAATTTCGAGATGATCGGTACATAATTCACTATAGGCCCCATATAAAGCTAACTGTAGAAAACTAATTTAATACGTCTAAAACCGTAGCAGATATAGATATTGCGGTAAAATTTCTTCCAACTTCTTTATATGGCCAGAAAAAATGTCATGCAATTTCGTGATATACGGTCCATAATTTACATTAGATCACATATTTAGCAGCCTTCTGAAATTTACTATAAACGCTTAAACTAATTTCACCGCTGCACGGTGTTCGATTCTTTAATCTGGCTGGCCAAAAACCCAAAAACGAGTTATAAAAAGGAACAAATTGGACCACAATATTTAAATAAGAACATACCAACTAGGATATAACGGTACTACGAATATCATGTAAAATGAAGAAAAAAAAATTTGGTTTATTTCGCTTGAAAAATTTCTTATGTTTGGAGGTCAATTACAAGTTGTCTATGCAATTTAGTTAATTAGTTCTTTTTTTACTGAGACTGGTATTATCATTAGAGTAAACGCGGTGTATTTTTTAGTTATCAGAATAAAGGACGTAGTTGTTATTAGTCATTATATCAGGAAGGTTGTAAGTAACATTTTTTAAAACGAAAATAAAACTTTGTAGACAAATATTTTTTTCTTCTATATACTTCCATGATCTTTTTACTTGTTTAGTAAAATTTGGACTTTGGACTAATAGAAAATAAAAAAAAATTTTTGGCCGAAAGTGCCCTTGCTGAACAAAATTTTTCAAAACCGACATGGAGTCTAATACAATTTATCGCAAAGATCTTTTTCAAATATTGTTATCCACTGTCAAAAAAAATAAAGTTGATCATATTGTTTACTTCATTTCACAAAATTTTGTCAGCAGTTCATTAACAACAATCGAATTTAGTAAACTGAAAAGTTTTTGTTTTACTATATGTAATAAATTTCAGGACAGATGGGAAAAGGCTCGTAGAACAAAGTTGCGTTTTCTGCACGATAATAACCCAGCAAAAACTTGGTAATGACTTGCCATTACTGAACAACTTACTTTTCAATGACTACTTCATACCATCTGCATTACATATAAGTAGTTTGGTAATGGCTGACATATAATCTGATACCTAAGTACTTGTGTATGAGTTGATTAACGAAATTTATAATTCATTCGTAATAAAATGCATCTACGGTTGAAGTTTTTTCAAATCTAATACAAATTGATTTAAAATATTTGTTCTTACAACTTGTTTTTTTTTTATTATAAATAAAAAACAATTTGTAATAAATTTGAATATGAAAAATTATGCTGTACTGAAATTTTATAGTCATGACATGTTAGTTGTAATTTTGGTGACATCGGAGTAATAAGTTATTTAAGTCCCTATTTGTAAGCGAATGTGGTAATGACTTATTTAACTCCCTATTTGTAAGCGAATGTGGTAATGACTTATTTTACTCCCGATTTGTAAGCGAGGGTGGTAAGCAGTTGCCTCCAATAATTTAATCTCATATTTACGCTCTTAATTGAGTAAAAAACATTGTTTTTTTATACAAAAACTACACTGCCCCGGTAGACTAGCTGGTAGTGAGCTAGTCTATCAGCACCGAGGTGGGGCACTAGAGATGGCGGGCTCACACTCAAACGATAAACTAAAACCACCCTTAAATTTTACTGGCACTTCACTTGTGGCTCTTTATGGGCAAAACAAAAACACCAACTTCTCTTTTGGCTTTACTTTTTTTATTTTACTTGCAACTTAATTTTTCACACTTTCTTTTTTTCTTATTTAATATGCAACTTTGATCTATTTTATTAAATTTAAATTTTCGCAAAAAAAAGCACAATGGCCGGCGTCTGGCTGATTCGCGTTTTTGTTAGAGATTAAAAAAAAGTACCAAAACACGGCGAATTCTTATTTCATGTGTCAAATGACATGTGGTGTTGCCAGATGCCACAACCACATGTGATCCTGTTGCACACGATCAAAATACTAGGGAACATGAACACTCGGTTCCCACCAGCCAGACGCCAACATACACCCCGCCTTGCAACGGTGGTGCAACATTGCAATACACTACATTAAAACATAACTCTATAAGATTCAAGTAAACTAAAGAGGCTGAATTAATAAATTTAAAATTTAGTTAAGTTAAAAACAAAAGAAAAAGGAGTTCAAAATTCACAAAAATAGAAAAAAAGAGAATTAACAAAAGGTAAATTCAAATAAAATAAAAAAAAAATTTAAAATTCAAAAGGTAACGAAAAAAAAAAAAACTTAACAATAACAATAAAAATAAAAAAAAAACAATATGCGCCTCAGAGAACCTCAAACCTCTTCTTCACGGGTCACCACTCCTTCCCCAAAGTAGGCAAACCCAAAGACCGTATCCTGCACGTAGATCGTCCCTGGCTTGCCCTTCGCAGGTCCAATGAATATTCGGCTGGCCACGTCCGCCCCCAGCACCACTTGATAGGTCCGGCTTCGGTGCCACTGGCGATCCGCCGACGAGTCGTCGCCCCGCGCCAGGTACTCGGCTTCGACATTTGCCGCCGGACTTTTGCCATATAGGCGCTCCTCCACCTCTAGCTCGACCTCTAATGTGCGGCCTTCTTCGTCCCGGCGGAAGAATATGAGCTTCGTGCGACCCCGGATTACCACGCATCTTAGCTCCTTGGCCTCTTGGTAGGTGATGGATGACCGAGCCACCGTGTGGTCAATCAGTGCGCGTGTCCTACACGTCCAGCTGCCGGGCCGACACACGTACCGTTGCGGTCATTTTCACCCACACCCGTCCCTCGGCCATCGGGTGGAGCCAACTGTTATGGTCCTTCTTGCAGCGCCGGCATCTGTCTATGCTGCGACAGGCGGCTCGGGTGTGGGATTGAGCTAGGCAATTATAACATAAGGCCCGGTGGGCCACAACACGCAACTTCTCCTCCACAGGGAGCGTGATGAACCGCGAGCACTGGCGCACAGCGTGAAACCTGTCACAAAGGGGGCAACGAAAGTCCGTATTGAAAGCGACCATGAGGATCAATTTGTGTATCGGTCGAGTGATTGTGCCGTTTTGCGTTCTTAAATCCGCCACTCGAACTTTGCCATCTTTACCCGGGTAAACTCTAGTAATACGCCCCAAACGCCACTCAGTTGGACAGCCTGGCTCACTTTTCAGGGCCACAAGATCACCTTCTTTTAAGTCCAGCTGAGTATGCCGCCATTTATTGCGCTTATTTAGCTCTTTCAGGTACTTCTGTTTCCACCGCCGACAGAACTCTTGCTGTAGGGCCTTCACTTTACGCCACCGATTTACCATGCTCAGGGGTGAAGACAACTCTTCGGGCTCAGCAGGGGTAAGCATCGATGTCCCTATCAAAAAGTGGCCTGGGGTTAGAGCAGACAAATCTTCAGCGTTTTCTGACATAGGCCCAAGAGGGCGTGAGTTGAGACACGCTTCGATTTTTGCCAGAATAGTTGATAACTCCTCAAACGTAAATTTCAGTTGACCAGCTGACTTTTTTAGGTGCATTTTTGCGCTTTTTACCCCTGCTTCCCATAATCCTCCCATGTGAGGTGCTGCAGCAGGGATAAAGTGCCACGACAAGCGCTGGTGACCATAATTTTCGACAGCCGTGTCACGAAGCTCTTTCACGTGCTTGGCGAAGTCTGCGTCGATTTCTCTAGCGGCGCCAACAAAGTTTCTGCCGTTGTCAGAATACATGCAGCTTGGGCAACCACGACGGGCGACGAAGCGGGCCAAGGCTGCTAGAAAGGCAGGGGTAGACAAATCGCTAACAGCTTCAAGGTGAATCGCCTTTGTAGAGAAACAAACGAAAAGACACACGTAGCCTTTTGTGATCCTGCAGTATCTGCCAGTGAAACTTTTTTATCTCGAACGGGCCAGCAAAATCAACGCCAGTATTCGTGAAAGGGCGACAAATTGTAGTTCTTTCTGCGGGCAAAGCAGCCATTATTTGATTTTGCAGCTTTTTGCGATAGAGAACACAGACCTTGCAGTTACGAACAACTGTTTTTATCAGATTTTTTGCTCGAATGATCCAACACTCCTGCCGGACTACGTTCAAAACTAGCCGAGGGCCTCCGTGAAGGACTAAAGTGTAAACGAATTCAACATACAGGCGAGCCAATCTACTGCCATACGCCAAGATAATAGGGTGCTTTTCATTGTAGGACAGACAGGTAGTAGAGCTTAGACGACTATTAGACCGAATAATATGGTCTTTATCAACAAAGGGGGTAAGTGTCAACAGGGGGCTCCGTGACTCAATTTTCTTACTCGCTTTAAGACAGTTAAACTCCCCTGAGAAGTGAATTTGTTGAGAAAGATAAAATAAGCGATTTCTGACGAACTTCAACTCATTAGCCGATACTTTTAAAGAACCATAAGCGACCTTTTCGCGCTTTTTTGTACTTGCCAGGGCAACAAATCGAAACATGTAGGCGATTACGTGATACGCTCGTGATAAACTAGAAAAACGGTCTAGTATATCTTCTTGATCAGTCGATATAGCAACAAAAACTTGAGCTCCTTTCGACTCTTCTGCCGTCTCGAACTCCACTGCTCCTACGGGCCACGAAGACTGCTCCAAGTTGAGCCACTCAGGTCCGTGCCACCAGAGCCTATTTTCTATCAAATCCGCAGGGATCAGCCCCCGGGTTGCTAGATCGGCAGGATTATCACCTGAAGCCACGTGACACCAGTTTTTATTCCCCACTTTTTCTAATATTGTAGCCACCCTGTTTGCTACGAACGTTTTCCAGCTACAAGGGGGTTTTCTCAACCACGCTAAGACAATTGTGGAATCGGACCACAAATAAAGGGGGGAATTGTGTACGTTAAAAGTAGGCACCACATTGTCGACTAAATTTGCCAAAAGCACTGCTCCACATAACTCCAAACGAGGCAAAGATTGCTTTTTTATTGGGGCCACTTTTGTTTTACATGTGAGCAAACTTGACAAAACTTTATTTTCGAGCTGTACCCTGATATAAATTGTAGCTGCATATGCCAACTCAGACGAGTCACAGAACCCGTGAAATTGAATAGTACAGCCAGGCGCATATTGAACCCAACGTGGCAACTTAATTTTTTCAAAATCCGCATAATTCGCAACAAAAGTCTGCCATTTCTGCAGAGCCACTGGTTTGATAGCCTCGTCCCACTCGGTCTTATCAAGCCACATTTGCTGCATTATAATCTTTGCTGCAACTACCACTGGAGCCAACCACCCTGCAGGATCGTATAGCCGAGCAATGGTAGAAAGAACCTCTCTTTTAGTATATGAGGCTTTTAGTGTTATCTTTTCACGGACAAAGAAAAACACATCTTCAGCCGCATTCCAGCGAATCCCTAACGTTTTTGTTGTGCTTTTTTCGTCAAGCGACAAAAATTAAGAATTTAGTAAGTGGTCTGGGGGCAAATTTTTTAAAATTTGTTCTGAATTGGAGGTCCATTTTCTAAGCTCAAATCCCCCCATCTCCAGAATAGCAATTAACTCATTTCGTGCCACCAACGCATCATCAACTGAATGAGCACCAACTAGGGCATCGTCTACATACATATTTTCTCGTAATATTCTAGCGCCTAAAGGAAAACGTCGCTCTTCATCATTAGCCAACTGCAGAATGGTTCTAAGGGCCAAATATGGGGCACAATTTACGCCAAAAGTCACCGTTTTCAGTTGGTAATCAGCAATTTCCTCACTATCACTGCTACGAAAAACTATTTTTTGGAAGGGCCTATGTGTGGGATTCACAAAAATCTGCCGGTACATTTTTGAAATGTCCGCATTAAATACAAACTAAAAAAATCGCCATCTCAAAATCAGATTTACTATTTCCGCTTGCAAAATAGGGCCAGTGTACAATAAATCATTTAAGCTTCTGCCATTTGCCGAAGGACTTGAGGCATTAAACACTACCCTCAATTTCGTAGTTGTACTTTCAGGCTTAAAAACGCCATGATGGGGTAAATAATAACCAGAGTCACCTCTACCATTCTCTGCTTTTTCCATATGCCCTAGGGTTAAATATTCTTTTAGGACCTCATCGTACTGGGCCTTACGCTCAGCGTTGCGCTTTAAGGACTTTTCGTTTCTCAAAAACTGACAAACAGCAATGTGCCTATTGGGACCAAGCGACAGCAAACTATTTTTGAAGGGCAGACTAACAATATATCTCCCTTCAGAGTTTCTAGTGGTAGTAGAACTATAAATCTCCTCACATTTTTTATCCTCCTCTGATAAAATACGCCTTTAAGAAATCTCCTCTAACTCCCAAAACTTCGATAATTGGTCATCAATCGCTACTTTTGTCATATGAGACACTCTAACTATTCGAGGGGAAACTCTAGCAGGCGTTGGACCTGTAACTATCCAACCAAAAATGGTTTCTTGAGCCACTAGCGATTCAAAAACACCATGCCTCACTCCACCCCGAAGAATAGAAGGATACAAATCACCTCCTAACAATAAATCTATCTCACTACTTTCATAAAACCTCGAATCAGCAAAACATAATTTGGGCAGCTCAATCTCTTTTTGGGGCAAAAAAGAATGCGTTGGAATACTACCAGTTACACGAGGGACAACAAGGGCTTGTATATTAAGAAACATGTTCTGATCGAAAAGAGAAACAATAGTAAAAACTGCCATTTTAGAAGACGTACTAATTATATCTCCGCCTAAACCTGAGACTTCTGCAGAAACTGGATTAGTTGGCAACTTCAACAATTTTTGTATCTTTTCTGAAACAAAACTTTCATCTGAACATGGATCTATCAGGGCCCGAACCTTGTAACAGGAACCAAAACTTATAATGTTAACCCAGGCTGTGGCTAACATAACCTTTTTTGCAACAGAGGTATGATGCGATTGAACTACACTAGAAGGGCCGGCAACATTAGTGGACTGTATTTGACTTTGAGTATTTTGACTCTGAGCTTGAGAATTAGTGTTTCTTTGGCTTTGATTATTATTGTTGCTATTTCTTACTATATCCTTATGTATCAACGTATGATGTTTTTTATTGCACCTAGAACAGCTATTAGAACTAGTGCAATCCCCATACATATGCCCCAAAGTAAGACAATTAAAACAAAAACGAAACCTTTTTAAAGTTGAGACACGATTCTTGTAATCCATGCTCAAAAATTTATTACAAACACTAATTTTATGCCTCTCTTTGCACAATTTACATGAGCTCGAGTCAACTTTCGTGTGATGAGCATTAAGCTGCTTTGCTTTTGTAGAACCATTGCTATTATTTGAAGGGACTGATTGGGAACCACTGGCAGCTATATTGTTCGCTACTATTATGTCAGAAACACTTTCCAGCGCATGAAATCTGTCGGCCAGAAAATTATTTAATTCTTCCCATTTGGGAATCTCTGTTTTATTTTTTACAGATTGCTCCCACAGATGCAAAGTATTTTCTGAGAGCCGAGACGAACATTGAAAAACAAAAATCGGATCCCATGAGTCAATATCTACTTTATATAACTTTAGCACCGAAATACAATTATTAATCTCCCTTTGAAGCCTTTTTATTTCTGAAGCTGTTTCCCTTTGACATGGAGCTAAATTAAACAAAGTCTTTAGTTGACTATTTATTAAGACTCGTTTATTCTCATATTGTGTTTTTAAATTTCCCCACGCAATTTCAAAATATTCTGCCGTGAGGGCAATATTTCTATTTATATCCCGGGCCTCACTGTCTGTCTTTTGAAATAAGTAAAACAATTTTTCTACAGGGCTAAGTCTCGAATTATTTATGTAGATTGCCGTAAACATGTCCCTGAAGGTGGGCCACGAAACGTAATCGCCATGAAAAACGCCCGTATCACAAGGGGGTACAGGTATAGAACAAATGCTGGAAGCCACTGCTTCCTTACTTTTTTGTTTACCATCGTCTAATTCCTGTTTTGCCTTTGCAAGAATGTTTATACATCGCACATAGGTTTTTCGAACCTGTGGATGCTTTGTCTGCACTGCCACTAACTCTTTTTTAACTTCTATCGTGGCTGCGGAACACTCTTCAAACACTTTTTTGTATCTCCCCCAAATCTCTTCCAAGTCACTTTTTTCAAACTCTATCGCCTCATTTGTATATATGGAAAAGTCTTCCTTTTTTAATGTTGCCTCGAAATTAGTAAGCTCATCAGCTGCACGAATAAATTTCTCAAAAGTCGACATAATTTTAACTTTTAATTGAGCTATAGAACCACAATATATGCGAGTAGTTTGCAGAAAAATAAAATTCAAAAATTCCCAGCAAAAATTAATTTAAAAAAAATTTACGCGCTGGCAACACTTTTGCTTTTATTTATGAAAACATACGAATTCAGGCAAATTTTTGTTGGACTTTTCTTTATTTTATTAATAACAGTGCAGCCACACGATCAAGATTTTCTTGATAGTCTTTTACATATACTTATTGTCAAAATATGCAAAAGTTGACAGCTGTGACGTAGGCTGCACGCAAGTTGAAAGCAATTTACTTTGTCAAGATGTCGTCGCCGAGAAAACAACTCAAAATGTTTTACTATTTTCCACTTTTGATTTTTCTGCACTGTAGGCTGTTCGAAGGGACTTTATCATTTTGCTTATTAATTTTATTAATAAACATATTTCACTATTTTTTTAGGTTTTTAGTTAAACTTTTAAAATTCCCGCAACAATTTGTAAAAAAAAGAACTTCAGCTTTTGCCGGCAAAATATTTGTGAAAAAAAAAACAAAAACAACTTCAAAAGATTTGTAATAAGATGTTTTCTTGAACGAAAATTGATACACTCACTGGCAAGAGAATTTTAGAGGCAAGTTCGTATCAATTTTTAAAAGTATGAGTGTATTGGTAAAAAAGTGTGAGTGTATTAAAACTTGATAGCCAAAACTTGATCGTGTAACCCTCAAGTAAAATACAACAAATTGAGGCAAAAGGGAATTGAAATACAAATGTAACGAGTAACGGGTAAACTAGCGAGTAAAAAAAAAAGATGGCTCTTAAAATTTCGCGGCTTAAAATTGGCGCAACGTAACCTCACTTTTCCGGAGACACAAATATGGCGCGACACAATATAATGTATGTAAATTCAAACTTCACAGAACGTACCTTATTTACTTTCTTCGCGGGCGAAGGACCAAAATGCTGGGGTATGATTGGGGCTGGTTACCTGTTGAATAGGGCTTGATGTGCTCTTGGGTGCAACTTCAAATGGGTACGTTGGTGGGGCACTAGAGATGGCGGGCTCACACTCAAACGATAAACTAAAACCACCCTTAAATTTGGCTGGTTTACTGGCACTTCACTTGTGGCTCTTTATGGGCAAAACAAAAACACCAACTTCTCTTTTGGCTTTACTTTTTTTATTTTACTTGCAACTTTATTTTTCACACTTTCTTTTTTTTCTTATTTAATATGCAACTTTGATCTATTTTATTAAATTTTAATTTTCGCAAAAAAAAGCACAATGGCCGGCGTCTGGCTGATTCGCGTTTTTGTTAGAGATTAAAAAAAAGTAGCAAAACACGGCGAATTCATATTTCATGTGTCAAATGACATGTGGTGTTGCCAGATGCCACTACCACATGTGATCCTGTTGCACACGATCAAAATACTAGGGAACATGAACACTCGGTTCCCACCAGCCAGATGCCAACAATGCCAATGTATAAGTAGTGAAGAGTCGTTATATTAGCTTTTTAACTCAATACTTTGCAATGTAAGTTTTTGCTTGGAACGACTGGCTAGCCGTTTCAATAGATCTTTCGCAATTTACAAAAAATTCTACGGAACAAAACTCTACTAGAGGCAGACCAACAAAAAGTTTTGAAAGAAAATTGTAGTCAAAGAAGCAAAATAAGGAAAATTAAACAGATGACTAATGTCGTAAGTGATAATTAATTAATAATGGCAGTTGAAACACAGATGCGATCGTCTGGAAAACGCGATTCAGCCAGACTGGTAAAGGAATTGACGCTAGCTTCACCACTAAAAGGAACATATATTTAAAAAAGATTAGGTCAAAAATCGATCTGGAAATCGGTCTCTCAGCAGATAAGGCCCTTGCTATGATTTTGGATTTAGATCTGTCAATTAATAAATGAGGAGGTCCATAACAAAACGCAATAATTAAATTTTTCAAGTTTTTTGATTTTTTGATTGAATCCTATTCTACACATTGAAATCTATATTACTTTTATTATAAAGCATTCCAAAACTCAATGACTACACTGCAATTCAATATCAAATATAATGGTGTAGAGCAAAATGCAATAATTAAAACGTAAGGACTTTTTGTTTAGTTAATACCTTTTGCTTTTGTTAAGTTGATTGTGAATAATATTTTCATACATTTCAGAGCAAAATGAAATAAATACTATGGATTCGGACCAAAACGCAATAATTCCAAATTTGTTATCTAAATAACTTTAAAACAAACTATCAGATAAAATAATTAATTTGTGATTAATATTTTTTTTTTGTAGACACCACAAATATTGGTGTGTCTGTGGGCAGAGTAATTAATATTAATAGTTTTAAGTAATATGCTTCCAGTCCCCATTCAAGAAATTTGCGTTATATGCCTCTTATATCCAAAGATACCAACAAAAAAAAAATGCTTTAAATATATCGTATTTTACATAAGAAAAGTGGGCGTGTCTGTAGGCGGATTAATCCATATTTTTGCAGTTGTTTTAAATAGAGACTTTAAAGTTTTTGTGCAAAATATCAACTTTCTACACGTTTTATTACAAAAGTTATTAATTTTGGCCAGCTAGATTCAAAAATCGAACACTGTGCGCTGTATTGAAATTTATGTTTTTTAATACAATTTAAGGATGATTGGTTCATATTAATTCGGCTAAAACTGTTACGAATCATGATATTTAACTCAAACTAGTTAAAATTTCTAAAAAAAAAGCTTAACACTTTCTGATTGTCGGTCAATAATTTAATATAGGTCTAAACCGCAACGAATTTTAACGCTGACGTCAGTTTATATTAAGATTAATTAATAATAAATATATTCAGCCATGTCACAGAGTACAATCCCGTTCGGAATTGAAGAAAACATATTTGTTTATTGATAGAAATTGTATTTTGATAGTTTTTTGGCCTTTCAGATACAGAAAACTCCCATTCCGTGCATGAAAACAAAAATGGTTTCATTCCGAATTTTTTTTTCGTCATTTTCTGAAGCACCAAAATACGGAATGAATTCTGTTTCCGAACGGAATTGTACTCTGTGACATGGCTGATTGTTACGATTTTCCTTTAATAAACGCATTTGAGTATTTTTAATTGTAAATCCGAATAAAAACACACACTTTTTCAACTTAACAAACTTTATTGAAATTAATTATTTTGTTCACAATTATTAGTTACGAACAGAACCGTTTTTCAAAACCAACTAAAACTAATTATACAGTCCTTTCTTCCGTTGCGGATTAAAAAGTAAAACCAACTGGCCTTCTTTAAAGTCTTCCGAATTTGCCACTCCATTGTTTCTGGCTTTCATCTGGTTGTTTGATGAATTTACACGCCTTCGTCTTAACTCGTTTTTCTGCTCTTGGGTAGAGTCATTATTATGCGCTGGTACGGATAGTTCACCAAAGTTGTACTGCTGGACCGGATTTCTACTTTCTCCAATTAGACCGCTGTCTGCAACGCACTGTGGGCATTTAATTACGCAATCAATCACGGCTTGCTTGCAACCGACCCAATAGTAGCTTGCTTTTAACTTCTTTATGGTTTTCGTAACGCTAAGATGCCCACCACCAGTACCTTCGTGGAATTTCCTCACAACTCCACATACTTTAGAAGACGGTACTACAATAAGGTTTTTAACTGTTTTTCCATCAGTACTTTCCCATGTACGGTATAGGCAACCATTTACCATCCGCAGACTACTCCACTGCGCCCAATACGCTTTCATTAGTGGACCCTCCAATCTAATTTCTTCATGAGTCGGCCTTTCACCTTCTTTTTTAGCCTTCATAATTTGCGCTAATATGGGGTCACTTTTCTGCGCCGTTGACCAGTCTTCGCTGGGTTCCACATGTAATAAGCGAATCTCATTTCTGCGTTTCTTGTTGTTGGACCCTGTACAGTGCTTGCTTTCATGTTTGTTGGGCCGTCTTGCATATGTGCTCGCTTTCCCACGTTTTTCTTCGTCTCCTTGGGATGACAATTTCTTATGATCACTAGTGACTAGTTGTCTTACAAGAGCTTCACTTCCATTCCCAACGTTTAGGGGTATTTCATTTATGACAATTAGTAATTTCATTCACATATTTTAAATTTCCATAAAATGATCGTACATCCATTTCTAGAATATGTTCGTTTGTTTTGATGGAAAAAATAAATCGCACCTACATATGTATGTATGAAATATAATTATTTACGTTAAGTGCATGAAAGGCCATATAAGGCTTCGTTAATTTTTACAAAAAATAATATATAAAACATTAACTTACCAGATAATTTTTAATTATATTTGAAAAACAACTCCACTTTATATAGGAGAATATTTTTTTTACTTTATTTTTGTTCTTATATATGTATTATGTAAATCGCACATAAATCTCCTCCAAATTTACTTTTTTTCTCATACTTCAAGTACTTCTGAAAAACTAGCGGGATCATTAAATAAAACACAATTTAAAAATATTTAGCTTTTGATTTCAGTAGAAAAGAGACTAAAGAAAAATACAAATATTATTCTCTTTTGATTAAATGTCGTTTTAGTGCATTGTTTTTGCATATTTGGCGTTGTATGCGTTACAGGGTTAAAAAGTACAGTAGTTCTGTATGTAGGTACAATGTATTCTTGTTATTGTTGTTTTTATTGTTGTTAATTTTAACAAAGCATGAGAGTGGTTTATTGTTGTCAATGTTAACAAAGCTTCGAGTCGAGTCGAACAATGGCTACTTGAATGCAAAAGTATAAGTATCAGAGAATGACAACAAGTACCCATAAGAATAATATACAGAGGTATTTACCCACGCTTTTCGTTATTGTGTATACACATATTTATGACGCAAAAAGTATGGTTATTACTTATACTTATGCACGGCAATATCTTCACGCAACCACATTCAGTAAACAAAAATACATGAATATTATGCAGATGTTATTCAATACCCATGAATGTGTTTTGGTTATCTGCCATACAAATAAACAAATAAAATATCCATGTTTAAAAAAAAACCTTCAGTATTTTTGGCACTTCTGTGTAAAAATGAAAAAAAAAATTTATCAAAAATGTGCTTTGTCACTAGGCAGGTATGGGACTATGTAAAATAAATTTGTCCGTAACATCAGCAGTACCTATGTAAAACTACACATAAGCTATAAATTTTTATAAAACATAGGACCTCTCTCCGAAGCTATCTGACAGATTTTAATGAAATTTAAAACATAGATAGAGTCATATTTATATAGACACTTGAGCTATGCATTTATTTAAAAAATAGGATAACGAGGGGAGATAGGGAGCAATTTATTCCTCTCCAAAACTATCCAACAGATCTTAATGAAATTTAAAACATAGATAGATTCATATTTACATAGACACATAAGCTATGTATTTTTTAAAAAATATGACTAAAAGGGGTATAGGAGGCAATTTCTGCCTCTCCGAAACTATTTAATAGATTTCAATAAAATTTAAAAAATATAAAGGTTTTTATTTATTTAGACACATTAGCTATGTATTTTTTTCAAACTATGACCACGAGGGGCAAATTACATGTACGTTTTTGATCGAATATTCACCCTTATTGTGTATGGCGTATTTAAAATACGCCTACGACTATTTGGTTATAGATTGAAGAGAACGTGAATTTGTTTTCTTTAATCTATTACCAAACAGTCGTAGGCGTATTTTTAATACGCCAAACACAATAACAGCAATTGTAATAAACATGCACAGCAACATGTGACATGAAAAGTTGACAAGTCAGATGTAAAAAACATGTCTTGTACATTAGCACAACATACAAATCAATACTTGCATGCATACATAAAAAACAATATCTTCCATCTCGTGTCGTCTACCTATGCTATGTGCGTGTGACAGCAACAAGTGGGTCTACGATATTTTTATTTTTGCATGTAAAACCCCTTTACGCATCCGCACAAGTTTTTTGCACTTATCACACACACAAAGCTTGGTAGCCGACACGAGATGGAAGATATTCACCCCTATTATGTAAGGCGGTGTCGACATCGACATTAATTTTTAATTGTTGTCGCATCAAGGCGACGACTACATCACTTCAACGTTAGTTTGGTATTTTATAAGAATGTTGTGTCGACTAGTTATCGAAAATTTGACAAAAAAAAATCCCATCTCCAATTTTTTTTTTTTTTTTGTTCTTCACTTACTTTTTAACGCTACATATTTATGCTATTTTCCGACATGTTTTTTAACCGATTTAGCTTTTTAAAGTAAAGTGTAGAGTTTGTTTCCAATTTTGTATTTTTTCGCGAATTTTTGGCATGTTTTTGATAAAACATATTTTTACTGTAAGTTTTCTGATTCTTTATAGCTTTAACGTTTATTAATAAATAAAAGACTTTTCTTTCATGCCGCTGTTAGCAAATTTTGGCGAATTTCCGTTAATTGAGCAATTTTCACCGAATTTTTGCCATTCGTTACAGATTAAGGGACTTTAATCAATTTTATGGCTTTTTTTTATATATTAAAAATGTTCGAGAATTTTCGCTATTTTTGCCAATATTTCCGAATTTTCGCAATTTTGGCTCTTTGAGGAAACTTTTCCGAACTTTCGCAATTTTCGCGTTAAATTTACTAATTAAATTTGTGCCCATAACTTTTTTTAAATTTGCATTTTTTATTTTAAGCGTTTTCAATAAATATGTTTACATTTCATTTAAAACTTCTTTTACTTTCATTTGAGTCGTCGCAAAATTTCCTGTCGACTAAAACGGGGATAATACAACTCGACGTCGAATTAAAAGCGCCTTAGAAAATATCAATTGACTGTCAATAGTCATCGATAATATTCAACAACGACTCAGAAAATACCATTACTGTTCAGGTGCCGTCGACTTGTGTTGACGTCGACATTCATAATAGGGGTGATTGTTTTTTATGTATGCATGAAAGTATTGATTTGTATGTTGTGTTAATAAGAAAATGTGTAACCGCCACTTTATATATTTAGCGCTTGCTTAGACGCCTTTCTGTAACGTTTTAAAATTCAAACATTTCTTTTTAATAAGTTGTAAAGAAGAGTTTTTCTTTAAAAATTTCACCCAGTGTATGTTTGTATGTAGCATATGAAAAATTATAAATTTAAAGTATGGAAAATAATCAAGAAATTTAAGAGAAAATAAATGATTTTGGAGAGGCATAAGGCATTTTTAAAAATACATAGCTTATGTGTCTACACAAATATGTATCCATCTATGTTTTAAATATCATTAAAATCTGTTAGATAGTTTTGGAGAGGCAGAAAATACCCTCGAGCTTCCCTTCGGGGTCCTATTTTTAAAAAAATATATAAAGCTTGTGTGTTCATATTAATATGGATATATCTATGTTTGAAATTTTATTAAGATCTGTTAGATAGTTTCGGAGAAGCAGAAATTGCCGCCAACCGCCCCTCGTTGTTCTAATAAAATAAGCTTACCGCCTTAGTCAAATGTTAAAAAGCTTTAAAATTATCTTGATATTTTCCTGAATAACAACACAAAAAAATTTTGCATTTGCCATCTCTGCTCTCTCTCGCGGTATGTATATTTACGTTATACTTACGGTAATACACATACTTATATGGGTATTGCAGATAGCTAACAGAAATTTTATTTATATCTGCATGTACATTCAAAAAGAAGAATGAATATGCAAATACACATTGGCAGCGTACACCTATACATATTCAACTTTAGCTTGTAATGGGTATTGGTACGTACCCTGCAAATAATATTGGACCACCTGATCCATTTTGATAAAATGGATTACTCCATGGACTAGTCCGATGTAATGCAAGCATGGACCATGTCATTGTTAAAAAGTGTTTGTAGTGAGACGACATGTCTTCGTTTTTTAACGACATGCTTTCGTTTTTAAACGACTTTAAAACTAATCCTCTTGTGTATACCATGGAGTAGTTTTAAAACTACTCCTAAGTGGTCCAAAGGTGGGTTATATGGTCCTCTCCTAGGACATCGTAATGTTAAATAGACCATGTTTTTTCCATACGTTTGGGTTACTTTTGGACTAGTCCTGGTCCCTTGTGGACTACTCTTTAGACGCGTGTTTGGACTGGTCCTATTATTTGCAGGGTATGTGTATGGTTTTCATCTTTACCCATACATGTCCGTACATGTTTTCTCACCAGGACTAGTCCAAAACTAACCCAAACGTATGGAGAAAACCTGGTCTATTTAACATTACGATGTCCTAGGAGAGGACCATGGTAACCTGCCGGCCAGGGTTCGAGCCCGAGCCACGTCAAGAATGAAAGATTATCAATAACAATTTTAATTAATTTTCATGTTGTAAAATTCCTTTCTTCACAAAAATAATTTAATAACAATTAAATTTCATGAACTTAAGCCTAATTAAAAATATTAAAAAAAATTTGGATTAAAAACCATAAATAGTTCAACAAAATAACCACAAAACTAATTATTCGGTAAAACTATATAATTTCAACAATAATTTTGATGTTAAATCCATGGAAAATCTAAAAATCAATAAAATGTATGTAAATGTGTCCCAAAATTACCCTCACACTATATTTTTGTTATTAGCACACTAGTAGTTATATCGATCTAATGTAAACGATGTTTTTTGAACAACATAACATTTACATTACTCTCACATTTGTATTACAGTGTTATGGCCATTTTCTCAATGTATCGAGAAATTGTCTGTTACTTAATGTCAACATAAATTTATTGGACCGATAAACTGTCCGTTAACGATTTTGGGTTTCTCAATATACCGACAAAAAACATTGTTTTCAGTTGGCAACACCCCTCAAAATACATGTAAAAGTATGGAGTCAGCTGCAGGGTTGTCAGATGTGGCGATTTCCCGCCAAACGTGGCGACTTTCAAACATGCTTGGCGACCTAATTTTTGATTTGGCGATATGGCGATTTATTAAATAGTTAAAATCGCCGACTGGCTATTTTTGATGACCTATGAATTTGTTTCGAAATTCGTTAAATTCAGTACTTAGAAATAATATTATTTTAATTCTCGTATTTTTATGAATGAAATTTCAGGCAATCATATGTATGATAGGTATTTGAAGGTATGTTCAAATGGCTGATGAAGTTAATGAAAATCTTCTAGAAAAGTGTTTTTTTATATTTAAAATTGCACTTGAAAAAATCAATAAATAGAATTCCTTAAAATATTACTAGGTTTTAAGTCTATAAACATTTTCACATTACGTATGTGGCAATTATCACAGATAAAATACGTTGTTGTTAGTGATATTTTAAAGATTTTTATGAATCCTATCATACCTCTGGACGTTTATGAAACACAATGGAAAAAATAAGCGTTGGTTAATTGGAAAGATAACTAAATAAGTTTAGGCCAACATTTTAAAGCTACAAGGATACGGCAGGTACGTACAATTTCTAGGACTTTACTTTGGCTGTCCTTTATATGCGGTAATTACAACTAGTAATGCCTGTGTTGAAACTATGAACTCCACTAAAACTCGCCTTCGAATTAGAATGCAATACGAACTTCTAGACGCGTTATTAGGAGTTATAAGTTATATGAATGGGAATAGTACATTTTGCACTTCTTTTGAACTTTCGTTGAATAAATGTAGTACCCTCACAAAGTATTCCAAATAAGAAGACAAATAGCTAGTCTTGCCGGTGAAGCGTTTAGATATATAATAAAAGTGCAACTTTTGTATTTCTAATATTTGTTTAGTACTAACCGCAAAAATTCTTTCTTTGTTGTTTAAGTAGACTACTATAAATTATTTTATAGTAAACATCGTACCTTTTTTGTGTTTACTAACTATTTTTATTTCGCTCTATATAAAAATTAAACAAAATATATATTATGGCGACTTTTTTTGAAGTTTTGGCGTATTTTAGCGGTACGGAACTAATTTATTTTTTAGGATTTATAAAAAATATTTTTAATAATTTAAAAAATATGTATTTTATTGTCAAAAACTTGTAAACAAAGGCTTTGGCGATTTTTGACATTGAATTTGGCGGAAAAGGTCAAAATCGATCTGACAACCCTGGTCAGCTGATTGAATTTATCTGTACGGCAAATAAGAGGAAAATAAATAATTGGCGGATGAGTGCCGGTTAGCTTTGCGATAAAATTCTTTAATGTGCAGTTTTTCGTTGGGAAAAAAGGTAATCGCCTTATGAGAAAATGGCCATTAGAGTTATAGATGATTTTGTGCAGCAAAACACTCCTTATTAAATGTTTTCTTACATTTCGAAAAATTTATTATTGTGTACACTTTCATAGATAGTAGAGCAATTTTAATAAGTGTGTTTTAACATTTTTTAATTAATTTGCAATCACTTATTTTTGGCTTTTTTTTTGTAACTATATATTTTTAAAAAAATTTTAAGTATACAAAAAAACATATTATTTTTAGGTTATAATAGGCCAAATTATAAAGGATTACTGTTGGGACATCTCGAAACAAAATAAGTACTTTTTCTAGTAGAAAAGTAAGTAGTCGGCTCGTCAAACTCTCATTATTTTTCTGCTTATTTTGTAAGCAAAGTTTTTGCTAGGAAGTTATCCTATACAGAAAAAATCTAGAAAACAATTTGTTGAGCTTGTACCTATTACCAAAATGATTATATAGACTACTAAAAATTGTAAAAATAAAAAATTGTGAAATTTTTTCAATAAATTATTTTTTTAATTTTTATTAAAAAAATTATCAAAAAACTTTGCCGTTTCAAACAATGTGTTAATTGATTGAATTAATTATAGCTCAGGGGCCTGATTCTGGCAGTCGTGATCGAGTATTTTCTCTATTCGAAAGCAATTTAATATCTAATTATTTCAGTCAATACTGAACGAATCGGAATTATTTTTTCAGTGTTATAAAGCATTAATTTGAGTTTCACAATACTGAAAAAATTATTTCGATCCGTTCAGTATCGACTGAAATAAAATTGCTTTCGAATCGAGAAAGTACTCGATCACGACTGCCAGAATTTGGCCCCAGGCTTTGATAATTCCAAACAACACATCTACAAGTTTAAATTTTTTTATTCTAAAGCCTAGTACTCTGTTCGAACCTGCGAAAAATGTTGCTCAACATTGATTATTTCACACGAAAATTTTGTCATGTATCAATGTTATCTATCCTGCAAGTATGCAACATTATTTTTGAATGTAAGCAAAAACCATAGATGGGGGTAGTACAATAAAGGTTGACTTAAATCAACATTGCACTCTCACTAAATAAAACGGCAATAAATTATTTTTTACAAATTTGTACCTTGCAATCAAAAAGCTGTACGAAAACATAATATCACTAATATATAAAAAAAATTAATTTTGTACTTGCATTTTTGATTTTTCCGATGATATGCCTAATCATAGAAAATTAAACTAAAATTTTAATTAAATCAAAATTATATTTTTAATTTTCTTTCAACAAAAAAATAATTGATTTTTTGAACAAATTTTTTAATTGATTTTGGGATTGAAAGCCAGCAAAATCGGTTTCGTAGGATAAGAGCTGTGAATCAAAATGTGGAACCACCACCCTAAAAACTAACATAAATGGTGGCATAATGCACGCAACAATATAAGATTTTGCACAAATTCGCTTTATACGATTGGAAATTTTACTGTTCAATTTCGTGAAGATCGCTCCATAATTTACCATAGGCCCCATATACAGTCTACTCTGGGAAATTAATTAAATGCGCCTAAAACCGTAGCAGATATAGATATATTGCGGTAAAATTTATTCCAACTTAGCTTCATATGCCCAGAAAAAATGTCATGCAATTTGGTGATACCCGGTTCATAATTTATCTCAGATCCCATACTAAGTAGCTCTCTGAAATTCAATGTAAACTAGTTCCACTATGTATTTTATCACCTGCAATCACTCTACAGAATTTTCGGATGATTGGTTCATAATTTTCCATGGGTCCAACACAAATTCCTCTCCTGAAAAAAATTTTAAATCGGTTAAAACTGTTACTAGTCATGATATTTTTCTCAAGCTGGTTCCAATTTCTAAAAAAAGCATAAAACTTTCTTATTGCCAGTCAATAATTTAACATATTAATGCTAATGCCGTTTTTTTTTTAATTAATTTGATTTTTTTAATTTATAATATCTATATATCATATAGAGCGAAATGATTCGGCACAGCCGAATATAGCACTCTAACTTGTTTTTAAATGAATTGTTTTATATACATATATTAACATTAAATTTAAAACTGTATTAAAAACATTTGTTGAAAATAATGATTGCATGACTAAATCTATTTTTGTAATAAGAAAAAAATTTTGCATAAGTGCACATTTATACAGGAAAGTGAATTCCCTTAAAAACATTATTTATGCTGCTAAGTGAATACTGCGTAAGAGAATATTTTGCGTACCTGCACGAACTTTCGTGCAAACTTGAATGTGGTGGTTTAATGTCCAACAATGTAAATTTGGTGTGAAATGTAGTCACAATGTATGAATAAACGCTTCAGTGGGTCGATTAAACTGACCATAAAATGGAAGAAGCGCGCGGTGAACTTTCTTAACAGAGCACGCATGTTTTGATAATAAAATTCAATAATTTGCAAGCGTTGTTCGTATGTAAGACGATTCATGGTTAAATTATAGACCAACCTGAAGATATTTGACACTGAAACAAAACACGAAACGTGCGTCAGCTGTGCAAACTAGTGTTGCCAAAATGATAATAGCTAAAAATCACCCGATAGTGGTAAGTGGGTAAAGAAAAAACAAAAATAAAACAAATTTCTTTATTTTATTTTGCCAGTTCAGTTTTATTTACACTGCCACATGCATATTAATTATCAAAGTTTCTTTGGGATTCAAAAATGAATTATTAAGGTTTCGTTATAATGTGCTAAATTCCCATTTCATACTATTTTTGTTTATGTTGACGGCGTTCGGTTTAAAACAATTTATGTATTACACGCTCTAGATATGTATATGTTTTAAAATCGTTTTCATTTTTAATCTTAAATATCCAGAAGAAGCTAATCTCTTCCGGGTGTTTAATGAATACTTTTTTTTTCAAATTAAAAAATATCAAAACTAACATTAAAGTTTCTACTTTGTTAAATGTAAGTAGTAGGGAAATGGGAAGGCAGCCTCATTCGTTTTTTCCCATATACCACAGAGGGAGCATTTTGCTTTTTTTCATTTAAAGCAGCAAAAATTCTGCCTGTTTTTGTTCCCGATGAATACATACATCCATAAGGAGGAATTTTGAATATAAACAAAATAAAGAATTTTTTGTTTGAGTATTTTTCAATAAAAAAGAGAGTAATATTAAGTTGATCACCTTTCTTCAATGAAGAGAAATTTAAAAAATATCTATATATGTAAAATTGTAAGGTTACTGACTGACTCATTGACTGATTCATCATCGCACAGCCTAACCGCCTGAAGCTTAAAACTTAAAATTTGGACCAGGTATTGTTCACTCCCCAAATCGATCCACTAAGACGGGATTTTTGGAAATTCGAATGTTTAGGGGGTAAAAACGGGCTAATTCGGTAACCTTATATCTCCAAAACTAAAAGAGATACAAAAAAATGTAATACTTATCGTTGTTCTTTAGAAAAATAAGCGGACAGGTGTCTGGTACTATTTTGAAATTCGGCCCTATTAGGGAGAAAACGGGTAAAATCTTTTGAACCAACAAACATAAAAACAAAGTTTTTACCACATTCAAAACTTATCAAAAAAATACAAATAAGAATTTGGTACTTTTCCGAAAATCGTAGCTATTTTTGGTACCTTTTTCACAAAACATTTTTCTCCATTCATTGACATATTCGTACTAAATTATGGGCTCCCACTACAATACTGAAATTTTAAATACTTAAATGGGGGGGAAATAGTACCAAAAAGGGGAAATACGGGAAATTTGATATTTTACTTTTGCCTTTTAGTTCTGCAACTGGCATTTTCTTTAATTATCGTTAGTGTTGCACCTTAAAACATAAGATTAAACATGCAATGTCCTGAGTGGATAAGAACCCATCAGGGGAAGTTCTTGGTACTTTTCTGTTCATTAACTGGTACTTTTTGAATTTCCGTTAGTATTGGACCTGTAAAAATAAAATTAAGCATGCAATATCCTGAATGGATGAGAATCTATAAGAGGAAACTTTTTGGTACTTTTTTGTTCATTAGCTGGTACTTTTTGAATTTCCGTTAGTATTGGACCTAGAAACATGAAATTAATCATGCAAGGTCTTGAGTGAATGACAATCTGTTAGAGGGATCTTTTTGGTACTTTTTCGTTTTTTAACTGGTACTTTTTTACAATTTTCGCTAATATTGGTCTTATGAACATAAAATTAAACCTGCAAGGTCCTGAGTGAATAAGAATCTCTGAAAGGGCTTATTGGTACTTGTTAGTTCTTAAACTGGTACATTTTGAATATGCGTTATTATTAAAATTAGAAACATAAAATTCAAGATGCAATGCCCTGAGTGAATAAGAATGTATAAGAATAAAGTTTTTGGTACTTTTTTGTTCTTTAACTGGAATTTTTTAAATTTCCGTTAGTATTGGACCTAGAAACAAAAAATTAAACATGCAAGGTCCTGAGTGATTGAGAATCTGAAAGAGGGCTTTTTGGTACTTTTTTGTTCTTTAACTGGTACTTTATGAATTTCCGTTAATATTGAACCTAGAATAATAAAATTCAACATTCAATGTCCTGAGTCTACGATACAAATTCATATTTGGTACTTTTTGGAAATACGAACGTTTAAGGGATGAAAATTGTACCTATGTTTGTTACTTTTTCACAAGATATTTTCGCCATCTATTTATCTTTCATCGCAGAGCCTAAACGTCTAAAGCTAAAAGGTTGACATTTGGACCAGGGCTGGTCTCTCGCCAAACGATCCTGCTAACCTCATACCTCCTAAACTAAAAGAGATGAAAAACATTAACACTTATTGTTTTTCATTAGAAAAATTCGCTAACCTCATATCTCCTTAACTAAAAGAGATAAAAAAATTGAATACTTATTATTGTTCATTAAAAAAATAAACGGACAGGTTTCTGGTACTTTTGTGAGGTACGGCCTTTTTAGGGTGTTAAAAGGTAAATAAAAATTATATCACATTCTAGCTTATCTAACAAATACAAAACAGATTTGGACCTGTTTTGAAATTCAAAGGTTTAAGGTGCGAAAAGCGTTCATAATTTTGTTACATTTTTTACAACATTTTTCTCCATCTATCTATATTATATAAAACTGTAAAGTTACTGACTGACACATCCTAAGATCCTGAAGCTAAAAAGCTGACATTTGGACCGGAGGCTGGCCTCTCACCAACTCGATCCCGCTAACCTCAAAAATCCAAAACTAAAAGAGATACAAAAAATTTAACACTTAATGTAGCTCATTAAAAAAATAAGAGGACAGCTGTCTGGTACTTTTTCGAAATTTGGTTCTTTTAGGGAGTAAACGCCTAAAACCTATACATATTTTTAAACCTTTTTATCACGCTACCTCTGTATGTACATTAGAGACACAATTTTTCTGGACATCATTGCCCCAAGGGACTATATCTTATGGGCAATATGGGATAATAAAACACATTTTTCAGTTCAATTTAAGCCAAAAAATTTTTTTTGCTCAATTGGCGAAGTCCCTCACGGCCACCAAAGTTTTTTTTTCATCCTATGACAAAAACGTACTAAATAGTACATAGAAATTTTTAATACATAAATGGGGAGAAAAAAGTTTCAAAAAGGATAATACGGGAAACTAACTTTCTTTCATTTGTGTTCTACGAGTCGTACTTTATGAATTATACAAAAACTAAAGGTGCAAAGTCCTGTGTCAATATCAACCTATGAGATGAAAAATGTTGGAACTATTTTGCTAAAACCTATTTACATATTAGATTACAAAGTAGCGGGTTAAATGCTAGAATTTAAACAAATTTAAACCTAGAAAAATAAGCTTTGGCATACAAATATGTCCACGAAGGAAAAGGAGACGCTAACGAAGTAGCGGGTTAAATGCTAGTGTATAAATAAAATTGTTTGAGTATTTTAAAAAAGAGAGTAATATGTAATATAGTTTAAATATTCAACATAGAAATTACAAGTTAATAAACTTTACGTTAGAGTAAAAATAAAAGAAAAAATGCAATCGTATGCATTTTTTTTTTTAAAGTTAAAAAATTAACCTTGAATATTTGTTTCGCATTAAATTATGAGTCAATAAACTTTTCGTTAGGGTAAAAAATAAAAAAAAAAAAAAAATGCAATTAACAATATTATTATTTAAATGTATTTATTTAATTAGTCTGTTGACTACTTTCAAAGTGCACAAACATTTATTAAAAATAAAAAATTATATTCTATAACATGGCATCGTTCAATGCTTCAAATGGTTCTCAAAAGTAAATCATCTGAGGGAGCATGAAAAATCGCATGCTACTACATCGCTTAGCTTTAATAGTGGAGAACGGGTTATTGAAATGTCCAATTTAAAAAACCTTAAATGTGTGAAAAGGGTATTTAAGGATAGAATCGTCACATACATTTATGAAAATCAAAAAGAAGAGATTCTACATCCAGAAGAGTTTTTCCATGGAAACTCCATGGAGTTTGTTTGGATCTTTTAAAAATTCTTAATGGAAGCCTAAAACAACACGTAACTATAAAGTATAATCTAGAGCTGGAATGTGAATACAAATAAAATGAGGATATATACATTCGCTCTATTACGCATAGATCTAAAATGCAATTCCTGGCTTTAAGCGACAACGTGGAGGACTCCCTCAAAAATCATTTTTTTAATGTATGTACAAAAATGTCCGAATTTCAGGAGAGGGACAGTGGATGGTCTCTACTAAAAATAAAAATACTGGAAATAAATATAAATAAATCATCGTTTATTAAAGGTTCCAAGTACATTCCAACACCACAGTGGATAAGAAAAAAACAGGGTGTTTTAAATTTCCAAAACGATGATGACTACTGCTTTAAATGGAGTATTATTGCTTCATTTTTAGGCAATAATCAAAATTTATGGAAAGATATAAATATATTTGAAGAAAAGTTTCAAATAAGAGATAATCTTATAAATTTTGAAAGATTGGAGTTCTCTCTGAAGTTAAAGGATATTAAGATATTCGAACAAATGAATTCAGATATAAGTATTAATGTATTTGGTTGTGAGGGAAGTCAAATTGTGGGACCATATTACCTTACTAGTGAAGTGAAAGACCATCATATAAATCTACTTCTTTTAACGGATGAAGAATGGTCCCATTATGTGTTAATAACAGATATTTCAAGGTAACAAACGTAAATTACAAAATTTTGTCAAGAATAAAAACTGGGAATTAAGCACGAATAGCAAAATCTTTTGAAATTAAAATTTTGTATTCCCAAAAATTGAAATTACTTTTTGATAATAAACAGGCAAGTGCACGGCCTAAAAAACACTTAATTGACAACATCTTTTGTAAGTTGTTGTTGTTTTTATTTTGTTTTTCTTAACCTACTTACAACTACAATTAATGTTGAGAGAATTTCAACTAATTGTAGTGGGGAATGTAAGATGAGATAAACCCACTGTTGTTTATTGTTGATGTGTTTTGTTCAAGCTTTGATATTGTTACAAGTAGAACTGTTGCTATAATTCTTATACGTTTAACAGTTTTATTTGGTTTAATATCTTTAGTTTGTCTAAAATCTTTATGGATGAAGTTTCCTGATGATCTGGCCTAAGCAACCAGTGAAATGCATATGAATAGCTTATCCCATCAACAATAAATTTCAAGTGTTTCTGTCAAAAATAAAAACTGGGAATTAAGCACGAATAGCAAAATCTTTTGAAATTAAAATTTTGTATTCCCAAAAATTGAAATTATGTACTTTTTGTTTTGATTTTTTATTAAATTTTTAATAAAAGTAGATTTTCCACAGCCTGAGGGACCACAAACCATCATTGTAAATGGATATTTAAACTGATGAAACATGTTTGCGCTCTTAAAAACCATTTGTTAATGAATTAAAAAGGAAGAATATTTTAATTAATATGAGTAAAAAAAATCTTATTGATAGATTTGTTGGTGATGATACCATATGCAAAATAATAAATAATAATAATAAAGGTTTCAAGTATATGCTTACTGTAATAGATGTTTTCTCAAAATATGCCTACGCTTTGCCATTAAAAACTAAAACAGGATTTGAGGTTTCAAAATCATTTAAAAGAATTATAAAGTTAAACAGTAACAAAGCTCCTAAAAACATGCATTCAGACCAAGGAAAAGAATTTTACAACACACATTTCAAAACTCTAATGAAAGAGCTAAACATTAATCATTATCATACATATTCAAATTTAAAAGCTTCAATAGTTGAACGATTTAATAGGACTTTAAAAAATAAAATGTGGAAACAATTAAGTATGCAAGGAAATTATAACTGGATAGATACATTAGATAAGCTGTTGAAAGAATATAACTCATCTTATCATAGAAGTATAAAGATGAAACCTAATTCAGTTAATAAACGAAATGAAAAAAAAAAACTTTTAAGAACTGTATATAATAATTTAAAAGTTTTTAAAAATGGAAAATTCAATATTAACGATTTTGTTCGCATAAGCAAATATAAAAATGTTTTTGAAAAGGGATATACACCAAATTGGTATACAGAAGTTTTTAAAGTAAATAAAATTAATGCAACAAACCCTGTCACCTACCAGCTAAAAGATTTTAATTGAAATTTAATTAAAGGTGGATTTTATCAAGAGGAGTTATTAAAAACTAAAGTTCCTAACATCTTTTTAGTTGAAAAAGTCTTAAAACGTAGAGGCGAAAAACTATTTGTAAAATGGTTGGGTTTCGGAAAAGAATATAATTCATGGATTAATCAAACAGATTTTAGTTGATAAACTAAATTTTTCATATATGTATAACGCACAACTTATAGTAGTTAACATTTCTAAGTAATATGGCATCAAGCACAGAGGAAAATAGTATTTATGTTACACAGAAAAAATTATTGTTCCAATTCAAACAAAAAATTTGTAGAATCAAACAATTTTTTGTCTAAAATCGGTCCTACAAACAAATTCGCATATTCAAACAATTTATTTGCATTTTGTTTATTGAAAAAAACGCCGATTTTTTCAAACAATAATTTTACAGAATCAAACAAAAAGTTTACTGAAATTCATATAAATTTCAAACAAATAATTTTGCTGAATCAAACAAAAAAGTTTTGGCACAAGCAATGACGCGCACACAAGCAAGCACTGTTTGCGAAGATGAAGCAGAGCAGAGCGGCCGGCTGGCTTTGAGACATATTTTTGTTGTTGGAATAATTTTTGAACGAAGTCCCTGCAAATAATAGGACCAGTCCAAACACGCGTGTAAAGAGTAGTCCACAAGGGACCAGGACTAGTCCACAAGTAACCCAAACGTATGGAAAAAACCTGGTCTATTTAACATTACGATGTCCTAGGAGAGGACCATATAACCCACCTTTGGACCACTAAGGAGTAGTTTTAAAACTACTCCATGGTATATAACCCACCTTTGGACCAGTAAGGAGTAGTTTTAAAACTACTCCATGGTATACTCAAGAGGATTAGTTTTGAAGTCGTTTAAACACGAAAGCATGTCGTTAAAAAACGAAGACATGTCGTCTCACTACAAACACTTTTTAACAATGGCATGGTCCATGCTTGCATTACATCGGACTAGTCCATGGAGTAGTCCATTTTATCAAAATGGGTCAGGTGGTCCAATTTTATTTGCAGGGGTCATATTTATACTCACACTGTTTTTCTTCATCACTTACTGTTGCTTTATCCTTTCCTTTGCTAATGAAGAAGAAATGTAACCAAAAACGGCGGCAGACCGACTCGATATGTTTTCTGCCATCATTCTGTTTTTGTATTTGACGTATTTAAGCAAACTGTTTAAAAAAATTGAATACGGGATTTTGTTTTTTTTTACCAACTTTGAAACCAACCAAAAATTTATTTTGTTTCTTATAATGTGTTTTTTCTGTTGTTTAAAAAAAATGAAACGTTGTTTTTTACCTGCTATTGTTTTTGTTGTTTTTTTTACTACAAACCTCGTCACGGTATTTTATCATTTTTCTTATTGCTGTACTTTTTTAAAGCGTCCAAAAATAGACTGCATGTGTTTTTGTTGTAGTTCTTATATATATCATAAAGAAGTGTTGCTTACAATCAATAAAAAATGCAAAAAGACGACAACATTAAAGAGCGTTAAATATTTCATACAAAATTATGAAAACTTCAAACCAATAGCGCGTTTATTAAATTTTTGAAGAGTTGTCCACATTTTTGTTGGTAAAATAAAAATCAAACAAAAATATTGATTGAATCAGTAAAAAAAATTTGTAGAAATCAAAAAAATTTTCAAACAAACGTTTGTTTGAAAATAATTCGGCAATAATTTTTTCTGCGTACTTTATTAAGTTACGATTCAGTAAATTTATATAAAAACACTTCAAGTACTTTCACAAATTTATTAAAGTGTAGCGTGTCTTCTATATTAACATTGCTTGCACACATAATTTCAGCATACCAGGCGCATGTTTAATGCAGGGATGTCAGCGCCTTGCACAATTGTGCAAATTAATTCACATGTACGCTTACGCTCTTTTATTTTGCGAGCGTAAAATATAATTGTTTACTGAGAAACACTCTCATTCAGCGGGAAATATCGCAAATATTGCAAGGCCTGTTTTGAGGCCTCTAAATATATTTATGTATATAAATAAATATACAATAACTGTATGAAGGTACATCTTTTTTGTTTGTTTTATTATCTTTTTTATTTTATTTATTATCTATGTTTTTGTTTTGTTTTATTTCTGTTTTTGACATTGTACAATGATTTTAAAACAGGGATTTCCATTTCTTTGCACAATTGTGCAATTGTGGTTATTTTTTAAGATAGAATTTTAAAATTTTATAAAAATATATATGTAAAGTGAATCCTAATCAACAAAAATTTCAAATTTTCAAAATAATTGTTTTATTTTAGCTAACGATATGTGTTTTGTTCGTGAAAAAAATTCGTTGATGCCTGTAACAGGGTCCCTTTTTCTTTCGTTAAAAAGACGTACCTAAATGCAGAAATTATTAAGAAAAGAAAAAGCCACAAGAATTTGTTGGTATTTTGTGATTGTAAAAATATTTTTGTTTCTGTACCAATCGCGTCAGTGGGTTTTTTTTTTTGAAAACTCTTTTCTTAAGTAGGTAAAAATATTTAAAAAACAAGTTAAAAAAGTCTTGTTTTGCTACAATTTATGTGTAAACCTATACACATAAAAGCAAATGTGACAGCAGGTAAAATTTTTGGGTAAGAAGATGTGTTTTATTGATGTATTAATGAAACTTTATTGTTTCGCACTATTTTTATTGCTTACTTTTTTATGCTACAATTATATGACCGAGTCTAAAGAGTAAACCTTACTACTTTATGGTATTTATTTAACGTAACTTTGACCTGTTGTAATGACTTTATACATTTTTGCAGGCAAACTCAGGTGCGCATTTGGTATTTTGTAAAAAGTTATGATATACCATTAGCTAGAATTAAAATGTATGCACAGATGTTTGAAGTATGAGTAACCCAACACCGTGAATACCTTTTCTATTTTACTTACCACTATGAATACCCTAACTTTTTACTAAAATAACTTTTTCACGTTATAATTCTCATGTAATTCATTTTATTTTTGAATAAATAGACCAGGGAAATCCATTTCTATGTACAATTGTGTATACCTGTAAACTTCAAATTAGAATTTCATTAACCTGAAAATCGATTGCAGCGTAATAAAAACGCTTCCCATGAGCCGAAATAGTGTCGTCAAGCGCACATAAATTTTAGCTGCACATATACAATCTGTGATTAGGGAAAAGTTAAAAAATTGTGAATATTTTTCTTTTTGCCTCGACGAAAGCACCGACATTAATGATCTTTGCCAATTGGTCATTTGTGCTCGATGCATAGATAGTGAGTACAATGTTTTTGAAACTATGTACTCACTTGAAACGTTTTACGGTAATGTAACAGGTAAGGTATTATAAGACGTAGTCTTTGAAAACCTGATATCTGTTACACAAGCTTCAAAATTAGCAGGAGTTTGCACGGATGGTGCAAACGTTATGGCCGGGAAGTATGAAGGTTTCGTAGGACAGCTTAAGCAAAATGGAATTGATGTACATGCTCTCCATTGCATAATTCATCAGTCCATACTTGCCTCAAAATTTATAAGTGATCATGCCGCTATTAAGACTGCAGAGCGGATAATCAATAGAATACGGGGGGGTCATCATTCATTAACGCACAGAAAATTTGTAAGTTTTCTTAAAAACGTAAACGCCAATCACCACGACTTAAAAATGTTTACGGAAGTTCGTTGGCTTAGTCGGGGTGATTGTCTAAACAGGTTATTCGATCTTAGAAAAGAGGTGTTGAGTTTTTGGGAAACTGAAAATTTAGACGAATGTGAATTAATACAGTTGAATGATTATGAGTTCATTTTAGACCTTGCGTTTCTGGCGGATACAAGCAGTATTTTAAATGAGCTAAATTTGGAACTACAAGGAAAGGGAAACAATTTAAGTGACATATATACGATTGTTTTTAAATTTAAAACCAAATTATTTTTATTAACAAATGAAATAAATAATGAAGATTTTTCCAACTTTCCTAAAACTTTGCTTATTTATGACAAGGAGAAATATTTGAAAAAATCTGAGTACATATTTGGCAATTTTTGAAAACCTTTTTTACAAATTTCAAGATCGTTTTCAAGATTTTGAGGATATAAAACCACTACTTAACATATTCCAAAATCCCTTTAAGTGCGACATTGCGAGTTATGAATTCAGCATCCAGTCGGAACTAATCATACTTAGGAGCGAAATTAATCCTCCAGACAGGGAAAATATTATTGAGTTCTGGAAAAATTTAGACAGGGCGCTATATCCTATATTAAAAAAAATTCCTTCAAATGTTTGTCGCTTTTCTCCTCAACATATCTTTGCGAACAAATATTTTCCGATTTGAAATACATTTGCTCAAAACAACGCAATAAATTAACATCCGCAAACCTAAAAAATGTTTTGTTGTTACGAAACTGCAATATAAATTTAGAAGATATTATTGGTAAATAAAAGTATTTATTATAGGCTAGTAAAATCTTCTCTTTTTATAATGGTGGTAAATACTTACAGAATATTTTTAAACTTAATATTTGCATTAGTATGAGCAAATGAATTTTCATTGTTAGAATTCGCAAAGGTATGTTGAGCAAAAAACGAAAAATATTGGAAAGAATTGTATTAGGTTGTAAAAAGACTTCAAATATTGTGAACTGCGCAATTTTTCCAAAAAATAAGCAAAGTTTCTGAGGTTCCAAATTAAAACCTAAAAAATATTAATTAAACTTCAAAACTTGTAAATACATTAAACATTGTTAAACCCCAATCTAATATATCTATAAGAGAAAAAGATACTCGTAACGTAGATATAAAAAGTTCAAACATAGAACAAAATGTTCAAAAAACTAGTCCTGAATCAACAACAACTGATGAAAAAGATCCCATATTATCGTCATCAAATTATATATTCGAAAAATCTTTGAACAAATTCTCTGACAACATAAATAAGTTTATCAATAAATTTGAATCGTCTGATATCAGTGAAAGCATATTTATTTCTACTGATATAATAAAACCTCGGAATGTTGGTAGTAAAAAAATCAAATGTCTAAAAATATTTTCAGTAGCAACATTGAAGAACTATATTCATTTCAATAGAATTGAATATTTTCCTCTTGAAGCCTATAATATAAATGATATTTCCATAATGATTCGAAATGATGAAGGAGAAGAGATAAGCTTTAATAAATTAGTTCCCGTCTATTGTACTCTACACTTTAAAAAAAAAGTGTATATAAAATAGGTGTGTAACCAAACAAAATTAATCATTTTATTACAACCATGGATACGATTTATACAAGTTATTATAATAACACTACGTGACAATTTTTTGACCAAATGAATTTGACACCTAGTCTTTGTGTAAAATTTTCCGCTGAATCCAAATATGAAGTCAGAATTGTCAAATGTAGAACAGTTTTTGAGATATTCCAAAATAACCGTTATTTGTGTTTTTAAAAAAAATGCTGTGACTGAAATGCAAATATCAAAAAAATAAAATTTTAGCCTATTTCAATACGAACATTTTGTGCCCAATAGTATGCAGATCGGTGCAAAAATTACAAAGTTACAGAAGATTAATTGAATTAACCCACAACAAATAAATATACAAAGCTAAATTTTTATTAACAAAAATTGCTTGAAATTATTGAATTTCTATGTGTGTTAATTTACTAAATCTTTTGTAGCTTTGTAATT
The DNA here is from genome assembly GCA_930367215.1 of Pollenia angustigena. Classification (NCBI taxonomy): domain Eukaryota; kingdom Metazoa; phylum Arthropoda; class Insecta; order Diptera; family Polleniidae; genus Pollenia; species Pollenia angustigena. The sequence continues at coordinate 140,077,366 of OV884056.1, read as the reverse complement.
TTTTTACCAATATATGTCTTGTTTGGCTCAAAATGTTCATATTAAAATTATCTAATGTCGCATGCAATAAAACATTAGGATTTTTAAATCATTGGTTTAAAAAAAATAACTTGAAAAGAGCAAAATTGAACAAAATCATAAAATTTTCAATGAAGCTTAAACTTTTGTCCCCTGTCATTTCTTGACTAATCTTCACAAGCAATCCATGGTTATTTTAGAAATTTTATTACCTTTCACTTCAAATAAAGAAATACATAATCCGTTTACAATTTTTAAAGATATTTGCATTTCGGTCACATCATCTTTTTTAAAAACACAAATAACGGTTATTTTGGAATATCTCAAAAACAGTTCTACTTTTGACAATTCTGACTTCATATTCGGATTCAGCGGACAATTTTAGCTGTTAGATTCATTTGGTCACGACTTCGTTGAAATTTTGTCACGTAGTGTAATCAGTCTGGAGAAAATATACAAAATTTTTTTGAAATATATCACGCACCAAGAATTTTACGGTCGTGGTATATATTAAAGAATAAATCATTAGATATTGAAAAGAAAATTTTAGAAGAAATTGGAACAAAGCCAATTAAAGAAATCTTACTAAACAAAGCAAAAAAGGTCATACAAAATATAAAAGAAGCTACTATTGATAAAATGAAAACAATGCAGAAAGGTAAAGGTCGACGTATAAAACTTAAACGTTTAAAGCAAAACCAACAGATTAAATCAAAACGTTGTGGAGGAAAGAACTTAAGGATATTTTTGGAAATTGGAAATGTCAGGATTTATAGAATGTATGAAGAGTGAGTTGGATTTATTTGAATCTCCTCCAATTCAAACCTGCGCTGTTAAAACCGAAGAAATATGCTACAATCCAATTGCCTCACTAGATAATTCTAGCACAATTGAATTTGTATCACTAGGCAATGGTGAAACATATCGTGATCTTAATAGTATTTATCTTCGCCTGGTTATTGAACTAAAAGGAACCGGAGGAGTTGTTAATAACTTATTGCACTCCTTGTTTAGAAATTGTATTGTACATCTTAACAATAAAAATGTAACACAACCTGACAACAACTATCACTATAGGGCTTATATTGAAAAATGGTTAAATTATGGAAATGATGCCAGATCTACACATCTTGAATCATGTGGCTGGGCTATTGATACAAATAAATTAAATTCATTAGTTGATAAAGAAAATCCTGGTTTAGACAAGAGAAAAACATTATTTAAGGATGGGAAGAGAGTAAAGCTTTTTGGAAAACTTCATGTTGATGTATTTAACCAACAAAAATACTTGCTTAATAATGTTGATCTAAAGGTAACATTAAATTTGGAAAAACCTATATTAAAATACATGAAGCTAATTTATACCTTACTATTAATCTAATGGCTCATCATAATGTATTACAATCAAGAAATGCTATTTATCCTTATAAAAGAGTGGAAATAAAAACGTTTACAGTACACCCTGGAAATCACTCATTAACTTTAGATAACGTTATACTAGGACAGTTACCAAATTTTTTAATTTTCGGAATGGTGTCTAATAAAGCATATACTGGAGAGAAAGAAGAAAATCCATTTAACTTTCAACATTTTAATTTACAAAGATTTAATTTGGTTGTTAATGGAGTACAATTTCCTGCACAACCAATTGAACTTAACTACAATAACGGAGGAATAATAAGTACTCGTGGTTATCAAACACTATTTAAAGGAACTGGAATTCATCATTTCGATAAAGGTCATCAAATAACTAAAGAACTTTTTGATAACGGATATTTTTACTTGCTTTCGACTTGACACCAGATCATAAAAATAATTCTAATTGTGGTAATTTAATAAACCAGGGAACTATTCGTATTGAAGGGCGTTTTGGCAAACCAATTATTGAAGCAATAACGTGCTTAGTATATTCTGAATTTGATAGTGTTATAGAAATTGACAAAACGCGTAATATTATTCAAACACTATCAATTCAATTAATATTAAAAATACTTTGAACTCCAATAATATAACCAAATATAAATTTAAAGGTGTAGTAGTAGTAGTTTCTTCTTTATTTACAATAAATTAAATTTATAAAATAAATTACATATATTCATATATATTTAATGTAAACAAAAAAGTGGAAAGGTAATAAATTTCGACAATATTTTATAAAAAATGTCTGTCGATTAACCGAATAATTAAAAATAATAATTATTACAAAGCATTTAATTAAATTCTTGTACCAAAAAGTTTCTGTATTTTAAAGATGTTTTTAAGTATAAAACTAGTTTTCCCCAATGTGAAGTGTTTGAACCATTTGAGGGGTATAGAATCAAAGACTGCAAAGTCCTCTTTTTTCACAAACGTAACTAAAAATGCCATTTAGTTGTATTTAATGAATGCTTCCAATAAGTGAATATTACATTACCAGAAACACTTTTATCACATAAAAAAGTATGTTCAAAAATTAAGAATTGATGCAAAAACGGCAATGTCCATTGGACATTGTCGTTTTTGCAATGATCACATTTTGTTAAGCTCTTTTTCTCTCAACCATTTTCGAAAATGCAGGCTATTTTTTTTATTTTTTTTTCCTTTTTGCAAAACAAAACTAAAAAGAAATTAAAAATATAACAAATTTTTTTTTTTTATATAAAGCAGTTTGTTTTATTGTTCATTTTATAACTTTGTCTTTAGTCGTAATTATGGAGCTAAGTTGTTATGAAGTTCCTCCAAATCAATCAAGAAAAAACTAAGCCTTTGTTAAGTTTAAGAATTCAAAAACTACTGATTTTTTTAAGTGCTTGTCCATGCTAAAAAAGCAGCAATTTCGATTTGATTAGATCAAACACAGCAATGTCCAATTTTATTATTATAATTGCCAGCAAGCCCCTATATCGATTTGGTTGAAACTTGCGTCATATCTCCATCATATTCTTATTTACTGAATATCAGATATACAATACATAAATATGAATATACTTTGAGCTAGAGGTTTTTACTATTTATTACGAAATCTATAAATGTGGACTTTGCAGTCTTTGATTCTATACCCCTCATTTAATATTTGTATCATTTCCATATGATGTAATAAGGACTTCCCAAAACTCGCTAATCTGAAATCCTTAAGAACAGGGCAAACACATAAGAAGTGTTCAAAGGTCTCCATCGTACCCAAATTACAGAGTTTGCATACTTTGTCATCATCAACTGCACCAAAAGTGTTGTAATTTAATTTGATTAGTCCACATCTGGCCTTAAAAATCCACGTTATATTTTCTACATTTAAAGTATCAAGGATATAGCATTGACCCTTGGTATAATCGAGATATTTATATAATCTTGAAGAGACTGCTTGACTGTGTAAATATTGCTTATGATGATTTTCCTAAATATTGCTTAGCAATAGCTTATTTTGTGCAAACCAATGATGTTCGTCAGGCTGTATAACATACCACGGAGTATTATTGTTGTTGGCAATAGTTTTTAGTCTTATTAGCATATGAGTGATTTGAAACGTTAGCCTATTAGGCTGGTATTGAAACATAACCCGAGATATATACTGTAGGTGTAGTTCTAGGGAGTACAAATGATTTTGTACAGCCCCCGTTTCCAGCATTAATGCGTAGTTAGGTGTAAATTCAGGCAATTTTAAAATTTTTTTCATTAAGTATCGTTGTAGTAAATCAACCGCTTCGAAATAACCAAAACCCCAAACTTGAGCTGCATATGTTTGGATCGACCTGCATACAGCTAAAAACAGGTTCCATTTTTGTCTGAGCTGAATTTGTTTATTAGAAATAAAGTGTTTCCAGAATTAATAGCGTTTTTAGCTTGTGCGTTTCTTTTTTCTACGTGCTTAGTAAATTTCATTTTAGGTGTAAATATTACTCCAAGGTAGTTGTATTCATTGGTTATCTTTATGTTATTTCCTTGAAACTGCCATTTTTCATTTCTACTCAATTTACCGCCTTTTCTAAAAACTAATATTTCTGATTTACTTAAATTCACCTCAAGGTTCCATAATTGACAGTAATTTTTCAAGTTAATAATCATTTTTTTCAACGTATTTATATCATCTGATAAGATTACAATGTCATCTGCGTACATGAGGAGACGGATTTTAAGGTGATCAATTTGCAAACCACCACCAAGATAATCATTCAGATCATTGATATAGAGAAAAAATAAAAGAGGGGATAATAAGCATCCTTGTTTAACACCAGACGTTGTTTGGGAGTTACCTGATAGCTCTTCGCCATTCCACACAGCAGATTTAGTGTTAGTATAAATTGATTCAATCATTTTCACAAATTTGTAAGAAATGCCCATTGAATATAGTTTGAATATTAAAGATTTTCTGGCGACCTTGTCAAAAGCTGCCCTAAAGTCGACGAAAAATGCGTATACTTTTTTATTTTCGACTAACTTTATGTTTACAATACCTGCAAGGTTGTATATATTATCGATTGTGGAATATTTTCTTCTAAATCCCGCCTGAAATTCTGTTAATACATTATTTTCCTCAACCCAATTATATAAACGATTGTTTAAAATTCCCATCATAACTTTTGCAACACAATTCATGAAGGATATACCTCTATAGTTTTCTAGCATGTTAAATATTGGGTTTTGCAAAACACTTCATCAATACTTGCATCACGATACATTGAATTATAAGACTTAACTAACTGTTTCTGAAATTCGTCTGAAGCATTTATTATAAGCTCATATGTGATTCCATCCTCACCAAGGGCTTTGTTAAGTTTGCTGTTTTTAAGGACTAATTTTAGTTCCTCTAATGTAATGTCAGCATCAAGTTTGTTATCTCTGATAAGCATTGGCGCATAATGAAACATCTGAGAACATTGAGGCGGATTTAACAAAGTTTTAAAATATTCTTTGAAATCCAATGCTGATATTTTAGCTCCGATTTGATAATTTTGACCACGGACTTCTCTGGCAAACTTCCGCCATTGTTTGCTATCATTAATTTGATTTATTTTCTCTGCCAACTGCTGAAAATATATTTGTTTACTTTGATTGCATATATACTTATAATTGTGTTGCTTTTGTAAATAATTTTCTTTATCACCAATACTTTTTGTAGCTCTGAATTCTAGCATCGTTGCAGTATTCTTGCATCGTTGCATTTATGGTTGTACCATTTGTTTTTGGGCTCAAATTTTCTGGTTTTTGGAATTGCGGCCGACGTTTTGATTATATTTGACAACTCTATTATGCTAAAAGTATTATTCGTATTTTGATTTTGTAAGTTTGCATTAAGGTTTGCTTGATATCTTAGCTTGTCTTTATTATGCCAGTATAGTTTTGGCAATAAATTTATGCTTTTGGTGGAGCTACTTAAGTTGTTTACATTTAAAGGTGTATTTGCATGTAATAAATTACCAACACAACCAGTTTCAAAACCATCATTTTACGTTGCTAACACTGATCCATCACATATGCCTGGACAGCATTGGGTTGCTTTTTATTTTCCTCCAAACAAACCTGCAGAGTACTTTTGTTCTGCTGGTCAATCTCCAAATAAGTCTTTTAGGTTATTTTTAAATAAAAATTGTAAAACTTTTACTTCCCCAGAGGGAAGCGAACTGACACCAAAGTCGTCCCATGATAGGTCTTTTACAAGGGGTTGTCATTGGAGGGGGTCAATTGACACCATTTGACGAGTCACAAATCTATTCTCAATGGACGTGTTTAGTGACTGTTACTAAAATGTAGTAAATTTCAATACGATTTAGTATTATTTCAATAAAACAAGTCCTAAAATTAAATTCAAGGGACAAATTTTAGAAAGTACCAAAAAATTGTATCACGCCACCGGTGAAGACTGTACTGTAATTCATTACTTTTTCTACCTTTTTGTTCTTCATAAACCAGTTACATGATTGGTTCTTCCTTTACTGGTCATGAGTTGTTTCTTTTCTTACCTGTTCTATTTTCACAACTCCCAGGACCAGTCTGTTGGACCAATTGACACAAATTTCCCGCAGGGTTATAATAGACTTCGAATTCAGAGTGAAACTTCAATTTTATGTGGTGTTTATTGTTGTGTACTTATTTATTTAAGATGTAAAAACATAAGTTTTAATAAAATTTTTTATCCAAATTTTTAATATTTTTAATTAGGCTTAAGTTCATTAAATTTAATTTTCATTAAATTATTTTTATGAAGAAAGGAAAATAAAAATAATTTAATGAAAATGAAATTTAATGAACTTAAGCCTAATTAAAAATATTAAAAATTTGGATTAAAAACCATAAATAGTTCAATAAAATAACCACAATACTAATAAGTTTTAATAAAATTTTAAAATTGTTTAATTATTTCCATTTAAATTATAATTATATTTTAGTTTTAAGTTTATTTAAGTATATATTTAAGAATTTTTAAAAAATATAATAAAATTATTAGTATTGTGGTTATTTTATTGAACTATTTATGGTTTTTAATCCAAATTTTTTTTTAATATTTTTAGTTAGGCTTAAGTTCATTAAATTTAATTTTCATTAAATTATTTTTATGAAGAAAGGAATTTTACAACATGAAAATCAATTAAAATTTACTGATAATTTTTCATTCTTGACTCAATCTGGGCTCGAACCCAGGTGTTTACGGACAGGTTACCCTGACATGTTTCGATTGCAACCACTCAATCTCCTCAGAGGGCTTGCCGTTTAACACTCGCAGCCATCGACGACTGCTGACGTCATTAGTCAAACATCAATCCTTAAACCAAATTTTATTCAACCTTTGTTACCTTTGTGTTAAACGGCAAGCCCTCTGAGGAGATTGAGTGGTTGCAGTCGAAACATGTCAGGGTAACCTGTCCGTAAACACCTGGGTTCGAGCCCAGATTGAGTCAAGAATGAAAAATTATCAGTAAATTTTAATTGATTTTCATGTTGTAAAATTCCTTTCTTCATAAAAATAATTTAATGAAAATTAAATTTAATGAACTTAAGCCTAATTAAAAATATTAAAAAAAAAAAAAAAATATAATAAAAAATATAATAAAAATATAGTTATTGTTTTTCTTCCACGATTCTTGTCGCCTCTAAAAGGATTTCATCCATACCATCGTACAGGTGCCATATCGGTGGTATTGATCTTAAAACATCGTCCTGCCCGTCATAAAGCGCTAGGAATATTTTTAAATCTATTGGCGGTAATATAAGCACTTCTGTTACATTAATTCTGTCTGTTCTGTTTTTTGGTTAATTTGATTTGTTTGATTATTCATTGCGGCTTTGCTAATAGATAGTTGCCAAATAAGAGATTTGTTTCTTTTTAATCATAAGTTTTTAATTTTTTTATACTGATAAAAGTTCATTAACTCATAACTTAAAATGAAACAAACATTCAAGGTTAATTCTTAAACATTAAAAATTGCTACAATGGCATTTTTACACAAATGAGAAGTTTATTAGCTCATAATTTAATTTTTTACCATAACGAAAAGTTTATTGGCTTATATTTTAATGTGAAGCACACATTCACGGTTAATTTTTAAACTTTAAAAATGCATACGATACGATATATATATTTTAGTATATACCAAAATGAAAACAAAAAAAAGTGCATAAGTAAATAAATATATGTTTTACGAGGTATTTTCAAAAGATTTTTTAACTGTTTTATTTAATTAAAAATGGAAAGTGTAAAATTAACTTGTGAATTTTGTGAGCACATAACTTTTGCAAACAAATTTAATAAGAAAAGGCACTTTATGCGCCTGCATAATTTCAGTGTCACGAAGTCCAAATTTTATAAAAGTCCTTCAGCTATCAAGGAAAAAAGGCGGGAGGATGTTAGTGAAGAGACTCCTGCCTACATCCGAGAATTTAAGGAGGAGGATGACTTATTTTTATTGGAAATAAGGGAGGATGACGATTTAATAAGAGAATTTATGGAGGAGGATGACTTATTTTTATTAGAAATAAAGGAGGAGGACTTTAAATTTTAAATTTTTTAAATGTAAAATTATTTTTTAATAAAAGTAATAAAAATGAAAAAAAAAATTTCTTTTTTGTTTTATTATATTTTCTTTATTGTAAGGATTTTTTTCAGAGTTTAGGTATAATTTAAATCGAATATTGCAGGTCCATTTGGTAATTGACGCCCCTTGTAAATAATTGTCCAAACTTTATCATTCATTTGAGTTAAGTATGGATCCTCCTTGTTTAAAAATTTCATCATTCTATTGGGGAGATAAAACCATTTATTGTCATCTAAATTGGCAATGACTTTAAGACCATATTGTGTTTGTTTCCATTCAAAATTCACAATTTTCAAAGATTGGTTTACAGGTATATCATCTATTCTAATATACTCAGGCTTAATACCTTGGGCAATATTCACATTTTTTTTATACATCTGACAACAAACAAGAAAAAAATAATAAATAATTTAATATACCTTTATTATGTACGAAATGCTTACCATTTTTATTAAGTTTCCTTTAAAGTGGCAATTAGAATAATGATGTGGAATATACTCCCTAAGCCTTTTTATATTAATGGCAAACTTTCAAATTGAGTTAATCTCTATACTTACATGTGCTGCATATTGTAAATATATTACACATTACTCTATCTTATTTTAAAATACTCAAACAATTTTATTTATACATATTTTTTAAATTTCTCTTCATTGAAGAAAATATAAGGTGATCAACTTAATATTTCTCTCTTTTTTATTGAAAAATACTCAAACAAAAAATTCTTTATTTTGTTTATATTCAAAATTCCTCCTTATGGAAAATACATCGGGAACAAAAACAGGCAGAATGTTTGCTGCTTTAAATGAAAAAAAGCAAAATGCTCCCTCTGTGGTATATGGGAAAAAACGAATGGGGAAACAGAATTTTTGCTGCTTTCAATGAAAAGCAAAATGCTCCCTCTGTGGTATATGGGGAAAAAACGAATGGGGCTGCCTTCCCATTTCCCTACTACTAATGTATTAAATGCTTAATTGAAAAAATAATCTATAAATAAGTCAAAAAATTTATTTTGCATTTATTTTTTAAATAAAAAATTGAGTTCTGTTTATTTTATTTAATCCTTGAAGTATTTTTATTCGTTAATTCTTAAATTAAAAAAAAATAATAAAAAAATGTTCATAATGTATATATTCATATTGTACATACATATATAAAAAATTATATATACACACTAGGGATGCCAATCCCGAAATCCCGATCCCGAAAATCCCGGGATTTTCGGGATTCAGCAAATCCCGAATCCCGGGATTTAAATTTTGTAATCCCGGGATTTTCGGGATTTAGTAAATCCCGAAATTGTTAACAACATTTTCTTGCTTTACCTTTTATTATAAAAAGAAATTCAACTTTACATTCCCCCTTGAGAGCATAGGGAACAAAATACTGATCTTTAATATTTACTTGATTATTTCTGTTAATACTGTCATTAAAAACGAAACAAAAAAGTTAAACTTTGTTTGTTTTAAGCATGTCCAACAATTATAAAGAAATTTTAACGAGTAGTGAAGAAAATAATTAAAGAAGAAAATGAATAAAGGAAAAAAATGTCTTTTCAAATGCACAAAACATTCCAATGGTGCACCAAATTCTACATTAAAACTTTACTCTTCACAGGGCTAGAAATATAAAAGTGTTGCACGAGAGTAGGCATAGGAACTACGGCAATTTATGGAGCGATTATACATAATTAAACACTACACAATTCCTACCACTTTGTGGTGGGTATAAAAATGTTTTTTTTTTTAAATTAGATTTTTGTGGTTAACTAAATAAATTGATTTTGATAATTAATTTCGAATTAATTAATTACTTAATAAAAATTTGAATAGCATCTTACAAATAAATCAATTACATACAAGTTTGCTCTAATCAATTACAATATATATATTGTTTTAAATTAATTTGGATCAACTGAGGTAATTGAATAAAATATAAATTTTATGGTAATTATTTTTTAGTTGAATCAATTAACAAATTGTTAGAAATCGTACGCTGTTTTTTATTATCATATTTTTAATTAAATCAATCATTAATTAAGAAAAAAATCACAATTTTTAATGTAAGTAATAAATATAACATTATCTTTAACTTTAAAATAACAAATTAATATAAAACTTTTGCTTGTAAACCGCTTTTAATGACTTTTTTAATAAATATCTATAAAAAGCATTTATCTTCTAATTTTCAAAAACCCCGAATCCCGAAAAATCCCGATATCCCGGAAAATCCCGGGATCCCGTAAAATCCCGGGATCCCGAAAAATCCCGGGATCCCGGGATTTGATTTTTTGAAATCCCGAATCCCGGGATTTGCGAAAACCAGTCCCGATTGGCATCCCTAATACACACGCAGAGAAAAAATATGGTTGGGCATGGTTACGGCAACAGCACTATGTTTAATGTAACAATATATTGTTATCGTACACAAATAATTGTTATTTTTATTCAATATCAACAATATTATAGTTACTGTAAACATATTAATGTTTATCGCAATAATGAATTTGAGTATTGTTGACGGAAAAATAATTATTTTTCTAACAACTTAATTATGATAACTTTCTAAACATATTATATTTCTCACAACCATATTATGATATTTAATAGCCATAACATGATAACTTTCTATACATTTATCATATTATGTTAAAGATGCAATCAAACTATTTTTACTCTTATCATATTATGTTAGCGCCATTTGTAAAATAATTTTGAAGCAGTTGTGTCGTTTTTTTTATTTGTGAGCGGTTAAACAATTAAAAGATAAAATTCCATAAAAAAAATAAGTTTAAAGAAATTAAAAAATTAAAATATTAGCGGAGTTGATTCAAGTTTTAGTGATGTAATAGTGCAAATGCAAAATATCATAGTTTTTTTGTAAAATCAAACAACAAGACACACAGAGATTTCGATATATTTTATAAAAGTGCTACGATATTTCATCAATATCTTAAAATCGAAAAAATGGACACACGCGGTTGCCCATGAAAACCACAGATTTTTCATTTGCTCTTTTGCAAGCCTCATATTGAACTCCACTATTTGTTTAACATTAAGAAAAATTGTAAAAAGTCACAAAATAAAAAATCGATGCAAAAATATTTTAATTTATTTTGTATTTTTATGACAGCTATGAAAGGTGCTGTATCATAATATGATTGCTTCTAAATTTATTATGATTAACATGATGATAATATGATTACTTCTTAGCTTATTATGATTAACATGACAATAATATGATTAATTTCTTAGCTTATTATGATTAACATGACAATAATTTGATTACTTCTTAACTTAGTATGATTAACAGAATAATAATATGATTGAGGGAAAAATATTATGATGTAATAGTACGAGTATATTAAGTCATAATATGATTCAATAATAATCTTAATATGGTGACTACAATCATAATTCTTATCATAATATGTTGCTCTTAGAATATGTTTACCACAACCATGTTTTTTCTTTGCGTGCAGTGCACTCGCGATAATATGAACTAATTAAAACAAAGCCAGTTCACTTTTGCAAGATTGTTCATATTTGCGAATGGCATCTAATCTCCCTTCAGAAACGCCCGGTCTCTTAAAAATCTCCAGATATTTGTCTTGTCCACTAACAGTGATCTTTTTGTATCTCATTTTCAAAATCCACCGATGCATGCATTTTCCATTTTTTGGGTATTCGGAAGACCGCACAAGTCAAATAAACGTATTGTAAGAACTTTTGATATTCTTTTAATTAGGCTTGAGCTCATCAAATGTAATTTTCACTAAATTATTTTCACTGAGGGAAGGAAAAGTAAGAACTTAAAAAAAAAAAAATAAAATTTATTCCCTAAATTAGTAATACCTTTTTCTAAATGTTCTAAATTTTTTAAAATTTCAGATTTTTCTTTTTAAAATTCAAAATTTATGCTTTTTTAAATTCATATTTAAGAAAATTTCACGCTAAAATTATATATAAAAATGTACATAGAATTCCATGTTAATGTCAGAACTAACTAAAAAGTGTATGTAAAACATTTTGATTAACAACTGAAGACAATTTTAAAGCGATAGCTGGGGAAATCCCCAAGTTATTACGCAGTTGAATAAAAATTGATTTTGATTTTAACACTGTGTAGGTAGATAAAAGCCGTTAAAAATACAACTTTAAGTTGTTCATATTTTAAAGCTTTTGCACAAGTTTATATTTTAGAGTAGTCAATGGAACAAAATAAGTGTTCATATTTTGGGGTGTTCATATATTAGGGGGTTCATATTATCGCGAGTGCACTGTATTATAATTAATTTATTATTATTTTAAATATAAAAATATAAATATAGAGCAATTCCATATGAAAACGATCAAAATTGGCAAATTTTTGGACGACCCCTCTCCGATTTTAAAATAAATAGTCTCAATCGATTGCCCAGCAAAAAATAATGTACCTACATATTTTTTTTTTTTTTATAGTGACTGGTTTAGTGGTGGTGTACACCACTGTCATGTGACAAAATTGAAGAATTCTTCATAAGGGATCGCAACGAGTGATAGCTCGTTGGAAAGGTATTGAATCAGGCTTTAATTGAAAAATAAAATTTTCCTAATTTTTCTTAGAAATTTACCTTTAAATTTTCCCAAGAAAATTAAATTTTCCGATTTTCCACAGAAGCTCCTAAATTTTCCGGCTAATTTTTTTTTTTTTGGATTCCTCATAATTTTGGCTTTAAGAATCAGCAATAAAAAAATGGGCCCCGACTCCTTGTTTGCACAGGAGAAGAGCATTTAAGAGACCACCTTGTTAAAAATACATTTTAAAAATTATTTTACAGTTAAAAATACATTTATGAAGAAAAAATCTTTCTTATTTTGCTGCTTATACTTAATTACAATATTTATTAAAAATTTCAATTGTCTTGGCATCGTTATAAAATTAAAGTAACTTTAAATTTAGCACGTCGGCAGACGAAGAGTACCGCTTTACATTAATTGACATATCAAAAATATTTGGTATGAAGCAATGAAACTTTTGCGTTCCAGTTATAGTTTTGACATTATTATATCTGTTTTGAATTCGTCGCTCCATGGCATCGTGTTCTTTTTGAGTGCATAAAACTGTGTTAATGGCATTTTCCTTGCTTTGAATCCACGAAAACAAATGTTGTACATTTAAGATCTGGTCAGTATATGGCCTTTGCAAACTTGCCTTAGTCGCCATGCGTTTTAGGGTTCCCCCTAACGCATCGCATGGGCCCTTACCGTGGGACGTCGCGAAAAAGTGCCACTCGACCTTGCAGTTTTGTTCTTCTTCAATTATGCAAAGATTGTAAAAATTTTTTTTATTCTTGTACTGAGAAGCCGCGCCGTCTGAGAAAAACGTTACTTTGTCGATTGCATCGAATTTTGATCTTAAGAATTCAAACAGTTTCATTTGAAATAAATTAACGGACACATAATTATGAGCTAAACTCTCCGCGACAACAACAAGGCTTACGGTCTGTAGTTCGTTATCTTCGTTTTTGAAATAAATGCAAAAAGGATGCACCGTGCACTGGTCGTTTGCCCAGTGATAAGCCTGAATTTCATCCTGAACGAGAAAAGTGTAATTCTCGGCAAAGCCGCTTATCACAATGAATTCATTTTGGGCTAATTTCTCCTTACTTTCCTTTAGAAATTTCGATTGCATTTCGGATATGAAATGGTGCGCCTTCAGTTCATTCAACTTGAATCCGAATTCCTCGATGAATTCCGGAATCTGCTTTACCACGGTCTCAAGGGAACATCTGCCGCTGCTAATTATCCACTGTTTGAAATGCACCTCCTGAATTAACAGCTGTTCAAACTTTTCCGCCAAATATTGCTCTAGCTCGTCAATCTTCGGACAATTGTCGCATTTGGACAGATGCCAATTTTTCGTGGGGTATGCGCACAACGACTTCGACAGGAGGTCCCTATATGTTTCAATTTCACCGTGAAATACTTTCAATTTCTTGCATGGAAAGAAAATTAATTTGATGTTTTGATGAAACATGCAAACGCAGACTGAATGCGTTCCGTGCCTGTCTTATGCCAGCACGCGTTCTTTTGGTCGTAGGATGGCAAACTTAGAAAATCCCACTTTTTCTGCTGGGTATTTCTCATTGAACTGATGGTATGCTTCGGATAGATTACATAATAATAATCTGCGCTGCTTGTGTACTTTTTCTCCATCTTCACGTGTGATAACAAAGTCACGTGTACCTGGGCAGGCGCGGCTGTTGTCATCATTGCAGTAAAAATCTTGAATCAATTTCACCGTTGCTTCGCTGAGGGTCCTTGAGCCAAATTTCTTGGTGGGAGTCGCCAATATGCCCTTCTGTCGAACTAATTCTTTGCTTCTTCTCGCGATGTAAAAAGATGTTTGAAACTGTTCAGAAATCTTGCGTATAGACCATGATTGAGGCAGCACAGATAAAAGGAGATATTTCTCCGGAAAAGTGGTCGCTAAATTGAATTTTCTTTTCAACTGCTCAATCATTTGTTTGCCGTCATCAACGTCATCTGCTTGACTGCATTCGTTATCAGAGCCTTCATCAAATATTGTCGCGATTGCACTCATAACCTTGCCTTTTTTCTCTTTCCTGTATGTTTCACTTCGCAACTTTCTTTTTCTAATAGGCGTTTCACCTAAAGTGGTAATAGCCTCATTCAAAGGACTCAAAGACATTTTGACCATCGGAATGTCTGCCTCACTATCAGATGAAACATTTTGTTCACTTGTCATTTCACTCTCGGATTGTGGCTGCATTTGTTTCAATGCATTTGCTTGTTGAGACAAATCGATTTTACACTTGGGGCAAATGAATTCTGCTTCTTCACCGTATTGTATATTTAATTCATTCATGTATCGCTTCGAAACACCAGTTAATTTTAATACTTTTATCTTTTTCGAACGATGTCCACTCTTGTTAAACGCATTGCAGCAAAATTTATTCATTTTACTTTAAATTGTCTTCACAGCTTCACTCTTTACTTTACAAAAAAAAAAACACTTTAACACTTTCACGTTTAGTATTCAACTGAAATTTGACTCAGAGTGTGTGAAGTATTTATATTTATTTTTTGGTAAAAAATAGGTAAAAAAAATAAGCGATATTTGCTTTTCTTTAATAGGAAAATTTGCGTGAACTACTGGTCATAAAATGTTTTTTAAAGAGGGACTTAATTGGTTACTGCCAATAAGCCGACCACAGATCATAAAATGTTTTGCAAATTTTTTAAATTACCAGGTAATAAATATTTCGACATATTTATGGAAAATCCGTGTTTTATGACTTGTTTCTGCACGGGTCATTTTAGGCGAAATATTTATTACCAGGTAATTTAAAAAATTTACAAAACATTTTATGACCTGTAGCCTCAGTCGGGTTTGGTGTGCCATTACATGCCACTGCTGCTATTATCCATGGATTTATGGCCGATCTTGTGAAGGCAGGCAGACCATATTCACTACAGACTCAACTTGGGGCTCTTAAAAAAAAACTGATTTTTTCTTGATAAATGTATTTTTAACTGTAAAATAATTTTTAAAATGTATTTTTAACAAGGTGGTCTCTTAAATGCTCTTCTCCTGTCCAAACAAGGAGTCGGGGCCCATTTTTTTATTGCTGATTCTTTAAGCAAAAATTATGAGGAATCCAAAAAAATTAGCCGGAAAATTTAGGAGCTTCTGTGGAAAATCGGAAAATTTAATTTTCTTGGGAAAATTTAAAGGTAAATTTCTAAGAAAAATTAGGAAAATTTTATTTTTCAATTAAAGCCTGATTCAATACCTTTTCAACGAGCTTTTTTTTTAAAACAACTTTCAATGAGGTCCCTTATGAAGAATTCTTCAATTTTGTCACATGACAGTGTTGTACACCACCACTAAACCAGTCACTATAAAAAACAAAAAAAAATATGTAGGTACATTATTTTTTGCTGGGCAATCGATTGAGACTATTTATTTTAAAATCGGAGAGGGGTCGTCCAAAAGGTGATCGCTTTCATATGGAATTGCTCTATATATAAAAATTTTAATTTCAAAAGATTTCGTTATTCGTGCTTTATTCCCAGTTTTTATTCGTGATAAAAACACTTGAAATTTATTGTTGATGCGATAAGCTATTCCTATGCGCATTTCACTGGTTGCTTAGGCCAGATCCTCAGGAAGCTTCATCCATAAAGATTTTAGAAAACCTAAAGATATTAAACCAAATAAAACTGTTAAACGTATAAGACTTATAATCAACAGTTCTACTTGTAACAGTGAGTTTATCTCATCTTACAATCCCCATTACAATTGATTGGAATTCTCCCAACATTAATTATAGTTGTAACCCAATAAAAAATGGATCTTCCAAAGAAGCAGGTTTGTAAGGGAGAAACATAAAAGTTTCGCTTACCATTGCGCCTACGGAAGACATGAATTTTATATGGCGAGTTCCCACTTTGAAGCAATACATTTTTGACACATAAAGCGCATTATTCAGCGCACATAAATATTGTTGGATGTTACGATCAGCTTTACACACTGAACGTTTTGATACAGTTATTTTTTAGTTTTCTCCCTTACAAACCTGTTTCGTGGTAAGGGAATACCGTAGCACTTGAAATGTTATTTTTTTTTTAATAAAAGTTGTTAAGAGTTCTTTCACTTACTTTACTGAATTTCTGTATGTCTTATTGCGTAGCGCATAATTGTGCGCTTATTTTTTTAAATGTACCTTTAGTGCTTCGCAAAATGATTAAATTTTTTATTGGGAAGCAGGGCTGTCAGACTTGGGGATTTATCCCCAAAGTTGGGGATTTCATGTGAGCAAAAAGGACAAATAAAGTCATTTGGGGTTTGGGGATTTAAAAAAAAAAAATTCGGGGATTTTACACTTTTTAATATATTTTCACTTCTTTTATTATTTACGATTATTTTTCTTTGTTTCGTATATAAAATATGAAAAAAAGTAGCAAAACTTTTATCTTACTCTTATACAGTGTAATTAGGACTAAGATTGCTATTTTTGTAAAGTGTGTAAAAGGTACTTTATAAACTTATATTATTTTTCTTGAGTGAGTGTTAAAAAAAGGATTTAAAAATAGAATCTAAAAAAAACCGTTGACAACACATACAATTTTTATTTTTTAAAGAAAATTTTCAAGCAAATGTGTATGTCTTCCCCAAAATTAAGTAAATATGAAAGACAATATAATAAAGTTTGGGAAAAAGAATGCTAGGCTATTGGTTAAGGCTAGATTTAGGGTTCCCAACTGTTTTTGTTGCAATTAAAGTACATTGATTATTAAAGGCTAAGAAAAAAGTACACATTATAAATATAAAGTACAATAAATTTCTTTTTATTGTAATATTTAAAAACGCTTGTTATTGCTTTTCGCAAGTTTTATCAAACAATCACACTGTGCTAGAATCTGACACTTTTTTTTGATACAAACCGGGCAACTGGCTCTTTAAGCTAATTCGGGTACCTTGAATCCAATACCGGTTCAAAAACGGTTCAGTTTATTGAAATTACTAAAAAAAATAAACGAAAATCTGCAGTAAAATTTAATTTAAACGTTAAATTTTTTTTAACATGCGCACAGTGGCTGAAAATTTTATTTCATTGGCCAAAAGTCCAATTTTTGTTTGTCACCGATTTCAAAAAATTTTAATTTGATTTAATAGTAAACATATTAAAACTAAGGTAGCCAAAAAATTTGGTCAAAATATTGGTAATTGTGGGTGTGACATGTTGTTAAACACAACTTTTTTTTTTTAATTCAGAAAAAAGTATTTTTTTTATATTTAATCCGAAAGAAATTATCATTGCACAAAAACTATTAGCGATAATGACCTGCTTGCTTTTCTGCTAGGTTGGTAGTCTTGTTATCTTTAAAAAGGTAATATTTGCGACTGTTGTGTTATTTATATTTGAGATGCTAGGACATATTTTCTAAACTACTATATTTTTCTCAAATTTCAACTTTAGTGGAATAGAACTTTTGCGCCCCAAAAGGGACCAAGAAGGTGAAACCACTGATAGAAAGCTGAAAGTGTTTTCTTTTACCCTGTATATACTCTTGTACCCGTCTGTTTAACACTTTTTTAATTTTAATGAAATTACTCCAAAAAAAATTTCTAAACTACTATATTTTGTTCAAATTTCAAATTTAGTACAATAGAACTTTTGCGGCCCAAAAGGGACCAAGAAGGTGAAACCACTGATAGAAAGGTGAAAGTGTTTTCTCTTACCCTGTATATACTCTTGTACCCGTTTGGACCCGTCTGTTTAACACTTTTTTAATTTTAATGAAATTACTAAAAAAAAAATTTCTAAACTACTATATTTTTGTCATATTTCAACTTTAGAAGAATAGAACTTTTGCGGCCCAAAAGGGATTAAGAAGGTAAAACCACTGATAGAAAGGTAATTTTAATGAAATTACTCAGAAAAAAAAATTTTTTTTAAATTGTTTTTTACAATTTTTTTTATTCCGCAAAATTGTTTGCAGAAGTAACAGAAATCATGTGCTATTGTCTTCAAAAAAATTTTATGATATAGGGAAAATTGATCGTGATCGAACATAATACAGGTAGTACATATAAAAAATTTTATTAATGTTACACAATCAGAAAAACGTATAGCTACCCTGATTCATCCTTATCCGTTACACTACGTTCACACTAGCGTATTCTATAGTAGAATAAAGAGCTTATACACGCGTTTACGCTAAACAGGTATATTGTGACTCCCACCTTAGAAGGGCTTTTTAAATTTTGTTTGGTCTTTTTATTTTATCTGTTTTTATGACTCTAATAATAGTCCATGACCCTATAGCTATGCAATGCGTTGTTAAATTTGTGTCAGGTATTTTATAGCATATAAATAAAAGGATTTTAAGTTTTTTAATACTTTTTTATTCTACCTGTACTTGGTATGAAAAAAAGTATGAAAAGGTTTAAAAGCAAGTGACATTCGGATGCAAACTCAGTGGATATAATATATCTGAGCAATAACAACGTTTTTCATAAACATGGAGAGCTTCAGCTATAAAGAATTGGCCGGAGAGTATTTTAGAAACAAAAACGAGGAAGATGTTAAAAATTACATTCGAAAAAAAGGAAACTTAAATTCCTATAGCACTGAAATACAATCGGACTTAAAAAATAAATTATATGTTTTCATCAAACATTTAAAACAGCGATACAGGAAAGTTGATTACAGCAAAGATAGATTTTATAAGAGCTTTGCAAACTGGTAAGAGAACGAACTTTCTGTCCAGATCGCTTCAGAAACTTCAAATCAAAACACACGTGGTTTGTGCTTTGTTGTGATACAGACGTGTATTTTAGCCCCGCATACGATTTGAACTATTAATTAATCACATTTGATTTTGTAATATAAGCAGCGAATGGACGCTTAAAAAAAAATAATATACATATTTTGTTATTTAAATTATTTAACATAATAGTGAACAATTTAAAACGATTAAATTAAATAAAATAAAACAGTAAAAATAAATACGTATGTATGAATGTTCATACATGTGTATACATATTCTGAACAAAAACATTAAAATTTCTTGTTTTTTTTTTGTTGTTGTAAAATACAATAAATAATAAAAATATTAAAGCAAAGCAAAACGGTGAAAAACAAAAACAACTCTTTGCATGAGTACGAACAGTGAAACAACACTAAGACAAAATGAAAGAAACGTTTACGTTTTAGTTCAATCAAACGAAAATAATGCGGAAATAAATAAAACTAAACAAAATAATATAAACTATTTAACGGCTAAGCCAATTACTAGAACACGTTCCCTATCACCCTCGGTGTTTACAAAAACAGTGGATAGTGACTCATTAAAAAAACTACACCTAGATTTGGTGACAAGTGTTGCCAGGCCAGCAAGTATTGCCGTGACGTCAAAAACAAATTTAGTGGGAAATGAAACCATGAACTTAAACACAAATGCAATGGAAAACCCCCCTGTAAAAAGCTGCCAAAAGCCTACAGTACAAGTTGGTATGGACAGGTACATAACAGTGCTTAAACGGGGACGCAGCCCTACCTCTGCAGCAGTTGCTTCGGCCTCAAAAGTACCATCTTTTGATAAAATAAATACACAAAATCGTTTTGCGATTCTGGAGGATGAATCCTCTGAAGCACCAAACGTCATTAAATCGTCTAAGCCACCCCCGATATACCTTAGAGAGCAAAACTCTATTGAGTTAATAAAAAGTTTAATTTCGGTGATAGGTGAAAATTCCTTTTATGTAGCTGCGATAAAGCGCGGTATCATTAACGAGACTAAAATACAGGTGAATCACGAGGATGATTTTCGAAAAGTAATTACAGTATTTGAGACTCTGAATAAAAACTTTTATACTTATCAACTGAAGAGCAGTAAAGGTCTTCAGGTAGTGATCAAGGGCATTGACTCATGCGTAGACCCAGAAGAGGTTAAAACATTCTTAGAAGAAAAAGGCTTCAAGGTAAAGCATGTAGTAAATATTAAAAATAGAGAAAAAATTCCCTAACCACTCTTTCGAGTTGAGTTTGAACCCGGCGACGTAAAACTTAAAAAAAAACGAAACACATCCTATTTACAATTTAAAATATATTCTCTACAGAAGAATAACTATAGAAGAGCCGCACAAAAGAAATGGTCCCGTTCAATGTTTAAACTGTCAAGAGTACGGTCATACTAAGGCATACTGCTATTTACCCCCTGTCTGCGTAGTATGTGGTGAACTACACGGTACAGTTTCTTGCGATAAGTCTAAAACCGACCCCAACGTAAAAAAATGTAGCAACTGTGGCGGTAATCACACTGCCAATTATAGAGGATGCCCTGTATATAATATCGTCAAGCAGACGGTTGGACCAAAAACAAATACCCCTCAAATGCAGGTTGCAAATCAAGTAAACACAAATGCAATTCAAGCCCCCCAGCCTAGTAATAACAGAACCTCTTACGCTAACGTCCTAAAATCAAACCATCTGCTAATGCAAGGTGCCTCGCCAAGTAATGATGAAACTCCGGTTTCTAATTTAAGTCGCTTAGAAAAAACCATGGAAACATTAGTGCAAACGGTAAATAATTTTACGAACACAATTGGTAATATGATGCAGGAAATGCTTAGAATGCAATCGATGTTATTGCAAGCTGTACTTAATAAACCATGAACTGTTTAAAAATTTGTTTTTGGAACGCAAACGGCATCCGCCAACATAAAAATGAATTAGAATACTTTCTTAAAAATAAACAAATTGATGTCATGATGATTTCTGAAACTCATTTGACCTCAAGAAATACGTTTAAAATAAATGGTTATATACTATATGATACCAAGGACCCTCGAGATAGAGCTTGTGGAGGTTATGCCATTTTAATAAAAACCCGAGTGAAACACTACCTAATGTGTGATCATCGTGAAGATTATCTCCAAGCAACGAACATTTGCGTTGAGGAATTAAATAGAAACCTAGTAATTTCATCGTTATACTCCCCGCCTAGATTTTCAATATCGGAGGACCAATATTATAAATATTTTAAATCATTAGGACCGTGTTTCCTAGCCGCTGGCGATTATAACGCTAAACATACCTTCTGGGGGTCGCGACTTATAACACCAAAGGGTCGTGTTTTATTTAACACAATTTCTAAAATGGATTTAAATGTGGTAGCGAGCGGACAACCAACATATTGGCCCACTGATTATCAAAAAATTCCAGATGTCATCGATTTCGGCGTGGTTAAAAACATTCCCATAGAAACGATTCATGTTGAAGCCTCCCTAGATTTATCTTCCGACCACACACCTACAATTGTTACTATAATGAACCCCAATAGAATTGTACCTCCGACGACAGCTACGCAAATTAATTGGTTAAAATATAAAAAATATCTCAGTACCCATTGCACAGAAAATATTCCGCTCAGTACACCGGATTATGTAGATCGCTCTATTGACAATTTTGACAGTTTTCTGAAACTAGCTGTTCAACATTCCAATATTGCCCCCAAAAAAACAAAAACTATTAAAATATATTCCACAGATGTCGAGCATCTTTTGTCTGAAAAAAGGAGGGCTCGAAGAGATTGGCAATTGCACAGATCCCCTCAACTTAAGAACTTACTTAAAGAGTGTACAAAAAGACTTAGAAAGTTACTGCAGACTAAGAAAACGGCTTCTCTGGAAAAATATCTTGAGGAACTTGATGCAACCCCACAATCAAACTACTCATTATGGCGCGCAGCTAGAAATCTCAAAAGGCCAGTTGTCTCTAAACCACCATTAAGAAACTTGAATGGAAGTTGGGCAAGAAATGATGTTGAAAAAGGAAATCTGTATGTCAATCATTTAAAAAACGTATTTACCCCAAATATATCTCACGATATTGCGGTCGAGTTACCACCTGTTGCTGCTAGAGCAGCTGTTCCGCTAAGATTTGAGATAAGAGAAATCGAAAAGGCTATTTGTGATTTAAACCCCAAGAAGGCTCCTGGGTTTGATAAGATCAGCAACAAAATGCTTTTGGAGCTACCCAGCATAGCAAAGAAAATTATTCTTTTAATTTTTAATGCTATTTTACGCCTTGAATACTATCCTCAAAAGTGGAAGGTCTCCTTAGTCACCATGATACCTAAACCTGGAAAGGATCACACAAAAGTTGAGTCATATAGGCCTATAAGCTTACTTTCTAATATATCAAAGCTGTTTGAGAAGCTGTTAGCGTCAAAATTAACCCCAATTTTAAATGAAAATAGATGTATTCCTAACCACCAATTCGGCTTTAGAAGAGAACACAGCACAATTGAGCAAACCCATCGTATAGTAAACGCAATAAGAAAAGCCTTTGAAGAAAAAAAATATTGCTCCGCTCTCTTCATCGATGTTTCTCAAGCTTTTGATAAAGTCTGGCATGAAGGCTTATTACATAAATTGAAGCTCAACTTACCAGTAAACACACACAAGCTGTTAGAAAGCTACTTAGTCGGTCGAAAATTTATTATTAAAGAAGGTGATTATTTAAGCTCTCCTCAGCAAATTGACGCTGGAGTCCCTCAGGGAAGCATCCTGGGCCCACTTTTATACTTAATATATACCTCGGACATGCCAACAAACAACTACACACAAACTTCAACATTTGCTGATGATACAGCTTCTTTGAGCGTGCACGAAAACCGTCAAGAAGCATCTCGATACCTACAGGATCATATATTTCAACTCGAACTATGGTTAAAGCAATGGAGGATAGAGGTCAATGAGCAAAAATGCGTACATATAACATTCACCTTGCGTCGGGAATCATGCCCCCCTATTAAAATCAATAATCAAATAATACCTCAAAATTCGCATGTAAAATACCTCGGTATTCATCTAGATCGCCGTTTAACGTGGAAAAGCCATATAGAGGCAAAATTAACTCAAATGAAACTAAAAGCCATCCAAATTCATTGGCTTATTGGAAGAAACTCTGTCCTTAGTCTCGACTGCAAACTTCTTCTTTACAACTCCATCTTAAAGCCAATCTGGTGCTATGGTATTCAGTTATGGGGCACTGCCTCGGCCTCTAATATCGAAAAAATTCAAAGGCGCCAAAATAAACTACTTCGAATAATCACAGCTGCCCCTTGGTATGTTAAAAACTCAAATATTCACAAGGATCTTAATGTTCCATTAGTTAAAACTATGATTACGAAATATGCAGTAAAATACTTAAAAAGGCTCGAATCGCACCCGAACCCACTAGCACGAAATATTTTAAATGATAGCGGCCACACTCGCTTAAGAAGAAGAGACACTGCAGCACTTATCCAATTAGATGAGCGATAAACACTATAAAAGTGAACAGAACCCGCGATGAAGAAAATTTTTGTCTGGCACTGGCAGGACAAAAAATAACGTATTAGGTTAAGATTTGATTAATTATTGTTAGTTCATATTTAATATATGAAGATTCAATAAATAAATAATGAGAAAAAAAAAACACGTGGGAGACCAAAAAAATCGCTGGACAACTGTAGCGATAGATCCAAGAGGCGGATGCTTAAGGATATAAATGAAGAAATCGGATATGAAAATATTCAAGATACTTTCCTACATCAATTGCGATCACAGAAACAATTGACAAAAGTGGATATCATTGAAAAAGTTGTTAAAGCTAGTCCATTGAGAACAAAATGGATTCTTAAAAGTAAACCAACTCCAAGCGATGCAAAACAATTCACAAATGAGGAGGCATTAGCATTATTTCTGGATTTGAAATTAACAGAACAGCAATATATACAGCTCAGATTGCGTGCGATTGAAAAAGGCTCAAATGATTCACATAACATCTGCTAAAATGGACTGTTTGACATTAAAGGACACTATTACAATCACATCAATTTCGGCAGAGGTACAACTACAATCTCTACTTGATCACACATCCGAACGCTCGCTACAATCAATAAAAGGAAATGAGTTAAAGAAATATGGAAACACAAAGTTAATTCTTTTTTGTAAATGGGGATGTGATGGTTCTTCCGGACAAAAACAATACAAACAAGTAGTATGTGAAAATATTTCGGACTCAGATATGTTCATGGTATCATTTGTAGATTTTGGAAGATTCAGAGCCTTCGACAAGTACAACGCAAACAAAGGATATTTGGAAAAATGAGACACCATCTTCTACGAAATATTACAGACATATAAAATTTGAATTCAAAAAAGAAACTCATGATGCCATTAATAAAGAAGTTAGTGATATCAAGGCCCAAATTGCAATGCTACAGCCATTACAGTTAGATTTAGATGGGCAGCAAATTGAAGTTAGCTACCAATTAGTGCTAACAATGATAGATGAAAAAGTAGGCCAGGCTTTGACTAACACGAAGGCTGCATCCAGCTGCATCATATGCCATGCAACATCAAGCCAATTAAACCAAGTCCCGACAAAATCATTAGATAATACTGATGCATATGAATTTGGATTATCACCACTACATGCAAGAATACGACTTATGGAACACATACTTAAAATCAGTTATGATTTGGATTTCGGATCTTCAGGATCAATAAGAACCAACGAAACCAACAAGGAGTTAAGAAGTTCAAAAAGGAAACATGTTCAAGATGAATATCGCAAATTTGGGTTGATTATAGATCAGCCGAAACAAGGGTCAGGCAATACAAATGATGGCAATACCGCAAGAAGATTCTTTTCAGATCCAGAAACAGCATCTGAAATAACAGGTGTTGATTTTAACCTAATTTTTAGATTTAAAATAATCCTAGAAGTACTTGCGTGCAATGAAGAAATTGACTCTAGAAAATTTGGAGATTTTGCTAAGGAAACTGCAAAAATATATACAACCAAGTACCCATGGAGAAATATGTATGCTACAGTTCACAAAATCCTTTATCATGGAGAAGATGTCATCAGTTGGTGCCACTTGGAGATTTATCAGAGGAAGCTCAGGAAAAAAGGAATAAGGATTACAGATTTTATAGAGAGCACAATACTAGAAAAATTTCACGAAATTCCACTTATGAAGATCTATTTAATATATTATTGGCAACGTCAGATCCGTCAAAAAAAGAAGTCAAAAAACTACTTAAGAACAGAAATAACACAGAACAAAATATGGAATATTTGCAATCAATCTTTCAATTAAATGAACAATAATTATAATTCATTAGATCAAAGACAGACATTGTATTAGTAAAAAATAATAATAAATAGAAGCTCACGTTGTTACAAAAGCTATTAAAATCTATTGCTGCTATTATTCATACATCCACATATGTATGAAATGTTTTAATATATAAGAATTTTTAAAATTTTTTTTATAGTAAGCTTTTAATTTTTTTAGTGTCCCATTATTACAAAAAATTTTAATGATTATTATTTAAATCAAAAAATTACATTTTTAAATAATTAAAAGAATTAAAAAAAAAAACCATATTGCACGCTAAATAAAAAAAAAAAATTTAAAGTTCCACTTTGACCTTAAATTCCTCAATAACTACTAAACCGAATTTAATTTCACTAAAATATCTCCTTCGGTTCAAAAGTTACAGATTTTTGGCCAATGAAAAACGATTTTCAGCCACTGTGATGTGCAGTCGTGTTAGAAACATATTTTTCGAAATTTTTGTTTGTTAAAAATCTATAAAAAATTACAGCAATGCTTCTAATTTTTTCCAGACATATAAAAACCAAAGCTTCAAACAAAACAAGCTATAAATGATTAAAATCTGTTAACAACTTTTGAAAAATTGTAATTAATTTCAAAATTTCATAAAACGCAATATTTGTATGGGAGCCCCCTTAAGAAGTGGTGATAAGGGGAAAGTATGTCTCTAGAAATTGTAAAGGCGACTCCTTGGCTGTTATGGTACGTTTTCTTCAATATATTGCTAGTCTGTATTAAGTCTGAGTTTATACGGCACATGTCTTATTGACAAGATTCTTCCTTTTTCTTCTTTGAACATGAATTGGCGTTCAAATGATTCATGTCATGTTGACGACATGTGCTTTTTGATATTGAAAACAATAACAAAATTAAACAACGAATGAAAAAGCAAAACGTAAGGACAGTACATGCATCTGTGTACTCGTTTCTTTTCCCCTCGTCCCTCTCGCCTATAAAGTAGCAATCTTGTCAATAAGACAAGAGCCGTATGAACACAGACTAAGCATTATGTATGTTAGTTAAACGAGTCACTTTTGTGCTCGCGATATAAAAGCAGACAGTTACTGAACTCAAACAAAACAAACAAGTGAAATGAAATGAAATTATTATTTTGTTTTCAAAAATCGTCCTGCCAATATAAAAAAAAATATCAACAAATGGCCCTGACTAATATAAATTAGTTGTTCTTTAGTTTTTCTAAAAAAAAATCTTGTACAATAAGTATTATAATTTTATGACTAATAAAACCCTGACTTATATAACCTGAATCTGTTTTGAATTCTAGATAAATCTAATCATGCGAAATAAAGTATTTTCGCGTACTTTATTATTCTCATAAAGTAAAGAGTACAATTACTCCAAATAACGTACAATACTTTATTATAAAGTACGGTTGGCAAGCCTAGCTAGATTACACTATTATACTTTGTATTAAAACATGTCAAAAGCTCAAGTAATATGACAAAGTGTGATAGTGTGAATGCAATGTGTCACGAAAATGACAAGTATTATGAAAAAAGTTTTTTGAAAAATTTCTAAACAATAATACTTTCCATTGGATCAGGGTTGCATTTTATTTCATGTGTGAGTGTTTATACTTTGTGTGATGGTGTTAACACAAACTATCATGCTACATGAGATTTTTTTGACAGTCGCAACAAAACTCATTAGATTTCTATCGCACAAAGTATTATGGAATACGTAAGACTTGTGAGATAGTGTAATCTAGCCTTTAAGGCCATTTTAGACTATAATACTTTGTGTTAAGACATGTCAAAAACTTGCAAATAATTCATAATGTATAATAGTGTAAAAACATTTTGTAATGAAATGACAAAAAATACGTAAAGAAATTTGGCAGTCGTATGGTTCTCTCTATTTTTTGAAATTTTTCTAAACGATTAGATTTTTCATTTTATCAGAATTGTGTTTTTACAAAAGCACAAGAAGAAAATCAGGGATGGAAAATTAAAATGTTGTGCACAAATATTCACTATTATTTTTTCTAATAAAAAATTGCAAAACGATAAAAAAAATATAAAATTTCAAGTGAATTCTTTTAAAATTTAAATAAATCACAAATATTTGTTGTAAAAAATCGTTAAATACGGTACACAGACGAAAAAAAAAATAAAAAAATATGATTGTATCAACTTTTCCACCCTAGAAGAAAATAAAAAACAGCTGTTGAATAATTTGCCGGCCACATCAAAATAAAAATTATTAAATATTAAAGAAATATTAAAAATATATCTGAGGACCAAGGTGCAAGTTTAAATGTGCAAGTTAGTGCATAATACGCCAGCTAACAATGTTCCAATGCTTAATAGAATGCTTTTTCGTCTTTATTTTGTAATCTAAAGTGGATCTCATAAATCACAAAGATTTTACTTTTTATTTGAAGTGTGATAGTGTAGAAGCAAAATGTAATGAAAAAAATTTCTCTTTTATTTTTTGACAATCAGACCAAAAATCATTTCATTTTGTAAGACCAAAAGTCTTAAGACTTGTGTGATAGTGTAAAACAGCCTTTAGTAGTTATGATGCATCGATGTATTAAATAAATGACGTTTCCTGAGAAGCGTAGAGCTTTGAGGAAATTAGCTTAGGGATTTGAAAAAACATACCGAAACCAGTCGCTACAAACAAAATAAAATGATTTTTTTGACTAAAAATTTTTATTTGAGGATTTTTGGGGATTTCGTATTAAAATTTTTCTTACTATTTTTAAGAAAAAATTAAATTTTGGTCAGAAAAAGAAATACAAAAAAAAAAAAATATAAGATTTTTAAGGTTTTTTTTTAATTTGTGGATTTTTGGGGATATTTTTTAATTTTTTGGGGACAAACAAAAAAGTACCTGGCAGCCCTGTTGGGAAGTAGATTAAGAAAAACAAAATCAAACAAAATCAAATTTCAATTGCAAATATAAAAATTTTATGTATTTTATTTATCAACCAAGATAATAAATTCATAAATATTATGAAAAATTTCATAAAAAATTTAAGGCGCATTTTCATTTATACTAGGAACAAGTTCTTAAGTTTATGAACTAATTCATAAAAAAACCGGTATTCATAATACTTAAGAACAAATTCATAAATGTTAAGTTTTAATACAATGGCAAATTTTAAAGCAAGTTTACATATATACAAAGTATTTCCTCATAAATAAAATGAATTGTTTCCTAAAAGTTCCATATCAAAAGTTTTCCTGTATTTGTTATATTTTATGAATTTTTACATATACATCATGAAAAAGTTCCTAAAATCGTTCATTGGAAAATTTTTCATAAAATATTCATAAAAACTATGAATTATTTATTTTGTGTGCGTCGGCTGAAAAAGCTGTTGACATGGCCAGAATCCTTGGATTAACACCATTAAAAGCAAAACCAATTTACAACATAGATTGGGCTGAAATTATAAACAAATGAGATTCGATTTTTTATTTAATGTTTTTGTGAATATGGATAAATGAAATAAATTCATGTTACCTATGTTTTTATGCAAATATATTTTGTTATGCATTTCTTTACATATTTTTATGTTTCTTTTCCAATACATAAATATTAGGGTATTCATTCGGCTTATTATCAATTTCGATCAATTACTACCCGATTAACTGGTCGGTTAATTTAAAATTGGATATTTTCGATTAACGAAAATTTATTTAAAATTGTGTTTATTAGTGCAACCAATATGGATTAAATTAATTAATAAATTTTTATCAAATTTTGCGCAAAATGTTTATACCCATCGTATGGGTAAATACTAGGGTATTAACCAGAGAACCTCAAATCTCACTATTTTTGTGCATTTATTCATACGCTAAAATTTACAATAACTCTATACATGCAAAACAAAGTTCAACGTTGGTAATTTTTTTTTCCTTTCGTACACATTTGATATTTTCATTTATTCGTTTTTTATTGAAAGTGCTTTATTTGCATTTTTGTTGCTCACGCAATATAACACAACTGAGTAAATTCAAAAGAGCACATTCTCTATACTTTTGTTTACATTAACAACAACAACAATAAACAACGATGAGACGCTTTTTCAAAATTAACAACAATAAAAACAACAATAACAAAAATACATTGTACCTACTACTACTACTACTGTACTTTTTGTTTCTATGGAAATTGTGTGTACCTACCAGAGAACCTCAAATCTCACTATTTTTGTGCATTTATTCATACGCTAAAATTTACAATAACTCTATACATGCAAAACAAAGTTCAACGTTGGTAATTTTTTTTTCCTTTCGTACACATTTGATATTTTCATTTATTCGTTTTTTATTGAAAGTGCTTTATTTGCATTTTTGTTGCTCACGCAATATAACACAACTGAGTAAATTCAAAAGAGCACATTCTCTATACTTTTGTTTACATTAACAACAACAACAATAAACAACGATGAGACGCTTTTTCAAAATTAACAACAATAAAAACAACAATAACAAAAATACACTGTACCTACTACTACTACTACTGTACTTTTTGTTTCTATGGAAATTGTGTGTACCTACATAAGTATGTGTGTTTAGTTTCATTTAATTTTTTTTTTTCTTGTACTACATAGTTAATGCTGAATAAATACATGAGTAATGATTGTTTGATTTCTGGCTCTTTCGTTTGTATTTTTTGTTTCTTTACCAAACAATCATTTGCGCTCAGAACACTTAGAATCTGTATAAAAAAAAACGAAGGTAACGATTGTATAAATAACAAAGCACGATGTGCGTTATTTGAATGACTGCAAACCAGCAGCGAATATTTGCGGTTGCGCGAGTTTGACTGTATGACCGTAAGCGTGTGTATTTGTTGTCGTTAATTAAATGCGATTTTTTTTCAATTGCAAAAAGCTATTCTCTGGTATTAACCAATTCTTATCCAATTACCAATTAGATATTTACTCTTTTTCCATCTATACTCATATACAAAAGGTATGTGATTAACAGGGCCCGGACTCTGATGCAGTTAAAATCGCGTTTTATGCGCATAAAAAATGTACTAAAAATAGAAATATATGCGCTTAAAATTTAAAAAATATGCAGTTAAAATTATCTTAAATTTTTTTATTAGTGATAAAAAAACGGAAAAATCAAGAAAAAACAAAAATAGCATGAAGAACTTTACAATTCAGTTTCATTAACTTAAGTAAGGCACAATTACCACAAAAGTAGAAGTTAAAACAAAGTTAAGCACAAATATATTAAGAAACAGTAAGACAAGCATGTAAATTAAGTTACTTGTAAAGGCCCAACTATAATATGTATAAGTAAGCTAGAGCAACTGTGCGAATACATGTTAATCATAAGTTTCAAACCATATTGAAACTGCGAAACTGATCGCAGTTACATACGAATCAAATGTTTATTAATTTTGTTTTTTAAAATGCCTTTAGAGATATATTTGACCCTACATTTTTTCAAAAAATAAGTTTGCTGCCTGTTTTTCAAAACAAAACAATACGGATGTGAAAGGTGCATGAATAAATGCTGTGGTATATTTATTTCAAAAACAATTTAAATTAAATATGCAAGCAGCTTAGAATTTAAAACAGTAAATTTACATCCTTAATTTTTGTTAAAACTTTGTCAAGCTTGCAAAGACTTTGTTAACTTAAGTTACCGTCCACAAAATACATCTTATTTATGGCAATATCAATTAACTTAAATTCACAATTATTGAATCCTTTTAAAATATGCACTAACAAATCGACGCCATTTTACTGCAAATATCTTGATTCGCAAAGATATTTTGTACATGGTAATCTCCGACTGACGGGAACAAATATGCAATTGCAAAAAAATCCGGGCCTTGGTGATTAGAAATATTTTTTCATACAATATATTTCCTTCTAGCATTACATTCTTACGGCCTTATTTTTAAAAAATAAATCAAGTTAATAATTAAACACATTTTCATACAAAATCCGTTTTATAAACCCTTTATTAACCTGTTTTATATTTTATAAATAAGGCCGTTTAAATACAGTACAAACACAGAACCTAAGAAGTTCGGATATAAACTTTTTTACAGAATGTTCGGAGCTGAGCTTTGTCATAATGAGTCAGATGATGAACTGACTACAGAAGAAACTCTAGATAGTAACACAAAAAATCTTTTTACATAATTAACCGAAACAGTTAAAAGTATTAAAAGTTAAAAAAAAAAACTAAAACAGGACTCTAATGGCATAATGGATGATTTTATATGTTTAGAGAAATCCAGGATGAGGTCTAAGAAATTAGATATTCTGTATTATGGGCTGCTTTCAATTTGTCCAGCATCAACGATAAGTGAATGAAAAATTCCAGGTCAAGTTGTATCACAACTAAAGAAAAGAATCGCTTAAATACTTACCCTAATGTTCATAAAAAAGTTTTGATTTATAATAGATTTATTAAAAAAATTTTCAACTTTCGATTTTCGCAAATGCCCAAGCGGAATATTGTGCCGATTGGTCTAAAATATAACTGGTAAAAATTTCAGCAATATCGGACCACTTTAAGTGCTGTCCCAAAGAGGTCAAAGGTCAAATTTAAGAGAATTCTATATTTTCATTAGGAATTTTCCTGGTTGTTCTTGGATTGGCACGAAAATTTTTTATTAATTTTATGAAGGGTGGTTAGAATATTTTGTGAATATTTTTTGGAAAAATTAACCCTTCTGAGCTTATAAGGGGCAAAATTACACGATTTCTTTAACGCATACAAAACTTTATATTCAGCAAGTTTTTTTTTTTTTTAAATATAAGTTCTTTAAACAAATTTAAGAATATTAGCCCATTATATATTGGCTTAAAATGAATGCTAATTTTTTTATTTTTAATAATGGGTAAATTACATAATTTAGTGCAATGCTCTTCAAATATTGATAAAAATTATTTAAAATTAGCAAAAAGTCACAGGATTGTTTTTTGACAGGATCGGCATATTCAAAATTCAATGAAATTTTAGATGGTAACGGAGATAAC
Source organism: Pollenia angustigena (assembly GCA_930367215.1). Classification (NCBI taxonomy): domain Eukaryota; kingdom Metazoa; phylum Arthropoda; class Insecta; order Diptera; family Polleniidae; genus Pollenia; species Pollenia angustigena. The sequence continues at coordinate 140,044,664 of OV884056.1, read as the reverse complement.
ATTTTAATGACCATTTTCTCATTAGGCGATTATCTTTTCTCCCAACGACAAACTGCACATTAAAGAAATTTGGTTTTCTCAATGTCTAATTAGCTTCTATTCTGTCGCAAAGCTAACCAGCACTCATCTGCCAATTAGTAATTTTCCTCTTTTTTGCCGTACAGATAAATTCAATCAGCTGACTCCCAGCTTTAACATGTATTTTGAGAGGTGTTGCCAGCTGAAAACAATGTTTTTTGTCGGTATATTGAGAAACCCAAAATCGTTAACGGACAGTTTATCGCTCTAATAAAGTTTTGTTGACATTAAGTTACAGCCAGTTTATCGATACATTGAGAAAATGGCCATACGATTTGCAAAAGATAAACTATTAGAAGACTTTCCACGCAATTACTATAAAGAATTTTGATTGATAATAATATAATAATAATATTCTTAGGAGGAAGTCCCAAGGCATTCAATCTTCGAACCTGGAGCTACGCATTTAGCCAGATGGATGGCAAAGGCCATTTATTATTTGAAAATACATACTTATTTTTCGAAAACAATTTCCTGCGTTAACCGAAATTGAAGTTTAAGATTTAATCGAAGCTGCTGGATTTGTTGTTAAGTGCTATTCGCAATTCTGGTTAAAGCTGATTAAGCAGACCAATTCTTGAGAAATTTAGAAAATTACAAAAAATTAACCAAAATATAGCAGATAAAGCAATAACAAAATTTCTTAACCATCTTTACTATTTGAATGAAGAATGTGTAGGTTTTTCGTTTTTCGATGATAGAATAGATTTTTAAACTAAAGCCAAGTTTGTTACGAAGATGGAAGTTAATGTCTCAGAAGATAATCTGGATAAAGATGAAGAAATTCCGAAAAAACTTATTAATTCTGGAGGAATTGTTCTCAAAAAATGCTAGCCAACTTTTAAAATTTTTACAGATCAAAATAATTTTTGGGAATGCAAAATTTTAATTTAAAAGGTAAGGAGAGATAAAATCACTGTTTATTTTTGATGTTTTCGTTTAAGCTTTGATATTGTTGCAAGTGGAACTGTTGCTTATAATTCTTATACGTTTGACAGTTTAATTAGGTTTAATATCTTTAGTTTTTCTAAAATCTTTATGGATGAAGTTTCCTGACGATCTGGCCTAAGCAACCAGTGTAGTGCGCATAGGAATAGCTTATCCCATCAACAATAAATTTCAGTGTTTTTATCAAGAATAAAAATTGGGAATTAAGAGCGAATAACAAAACCATTTCTACAGATTTTTTTAAAAATAGAGTTAAGTTTATGGAATGATTTTCCCAAATATCGAAGGGCAAAATATATAATTAGGAACTTAAAAATAAAAAACGACTGCACCGAAAGAGGAATTAAGCTTTGTAAGATTACCATGAAACAACCACCAAAGATAGGGAGCAGAGGAAACATCTATTCAAAGTAATACAAATTTTCTTGTATTTTTAACTAAAGTTTAAGATTTAACACAAACTTGTTTTTTGAAATTTAAGAAGCGATGATTACTAAAGTATCCTTAAAATTATATAATTTATTAATTTAGCAAATTACATGCTTATAATATAATAATGCTTTTAATATTTGCATTAGCAAACGATGCTTTATGAAAACATTTTTTAATTCATATTAAGTTGAATATGCATATGTGTCAGTTTGTCTTCAACAAGAGTGAAGGGTTGATGCTTTTTTTCACAAAAAGTTTGTTAACATATTTCAGCTTATTTAAAACAACCTGTTTGTAACACATATAAAACCGTGGTTTGTTTTATCCACAGGACATGGGAAGAATTATTTTTTCAGAAGTTTTTCTGAATATTCTTATCACACGAAGGAATAAATTTTACAAATTCCACGCCGAGCCAGGAAGAAACAGCCAAAATTCTATATAAATACTTAATGAAAATATGGAATTTACTGAAATTTGACCTTTGACCTCTTTGGGGCAGCACTTAAAGTTCTCTGATTTCGCTCAAACTTTTAATATTTATTGTCTAGACCGATTAGCACAATATTCCACCTGGGCTTCTTAAAAATTCAGCAACAAAATTTCTTTCATACACTTCAGTGCCACCCTAATGTATATATACAAACTATATGTTTGAACTTGTTATTATTTATTGCTTTTACGCCATATCGTGGTCGCATAGTGAACTTATAATATCTATAAAATAAAATTCGACCATTGGTATTAAATCCTTATCTTTTTAAGTGAACTAAACTGAGTGAAGATTTATTTTTACAAATTTTTACTAAACTTATGCATTTTCAGAAAAACTTTTTTTAAAAACTTTTTTGCAATGGTTTTCTACATTAGATTTGCAGAGCGGTTATTGGCAAGTGGATATGTCAGAATATGGCAAGGAGAATGCTGCCTTTAGCGCATTTTTATGTGATGGTTAAGGCCGCTTAATGTGTAGCCAAAACATTTGATGAACACCTGAAACACCTGGAATAAGTGTGGAAACGTGCATTCATGGCAGAACTCAAACAAAGTGCCAAAAATTTTCACTGTTTCAGAACTTTGAAAATATTGATGCAAGTTTACACAAATTGACTAAGAAAGTGAAAAAAAACATCTCGGAAGAAGCATTTTAGAAGCTGATGGAATTATTGTGCTCATCACTAATTTTGGCTTATCCCATTGCTGAAGAGAATTGTCTTCTAAGCAGTGTTGCCAGTGGATTTTTTCGAAAAAATACCTACACATGCTAATAAATATCCCAGTTTCCCTACACGTTGGAAAAATTTTCTCTACAAAAATCCCTACGCATTTATATCATAACAATAGAAGAAAAAACATTAGTTATAAACAGAGAAGACAAAAAAGCAAAATTTAATACTTTTACAGCAAAAAGATATTATAAAAAAAGCAACAAAAAATTGATGAAACAGCAAAAAAAAAGCACTAAAAACTCTTTTGTTCTAATTTTTCCACGTCATGTTTTTGTGTTTTCATATTTTAATTTTCTGTTAAAAGCGTTTTGTATAAAGAGAAGCTTCTTTCCACATCGACGGAGGTTGACGGTGCAAATATTAATTTGAGAATTTCATTAGAGGACAAACTTTTTACATATTCATCTTTTGGAACAGTACCAGACTCTAAAATATATTTTATTTCCAAAAACTGCTGATATCTCGGATTTCTTTTTAATATTTTCTCAAATTTCTTTTTATATTGTTGGTCCTCGATCTTGCATAGTCCGTCAAAAACTGTCGATCAAGCATTAGTGCTGTCTGAAATTAATAAGCCCGCAGTTTGCAATTTTTTTATAGCAACCAAAATGTTTGCAAAATTGTATTTTAGAAATGCAAGTTGAGAACTTAGTTCGGAGTTTTCAAATATTTTTTTGGATTGCACAATTGAGTCGGCATCTTGACTGTCAAGTTCAAAAACAACTAACCAAGTCCTCCAACGAGTTGGGCATGGAGACGGTGGAAGTACAACATTAGGATTCAGTTTTAGAAAGAGTTGTTTTATTCGCGGTGCCTGTAAAAATGTTGTTTTTGTAACATATATTTTTAACATACATATGTATGTTTATATTAAAAAAACGCAAGCACTTTCAAGTTCTTTTTAATACACTCTTAATCCATTTTATATAATTTTCTTATAGAATTCTGTTTAATAGAGAAATATTTGTCATAAAATTCGTTTACTATCCCCCTTTCACACTCGGCAAGTAACTTGCCGACAACAACAAAATGTGTACAGATTTTTTTGAAATTTGTTTTTTCCGTACAGACTTTGTTGTTGTCGGCAAGTAACTTGCCGAGTGTGAAAGGGGGCCTACAAAAATCATATTAAAAAAACGACTTTTAAATTCTTGCGTTTTCGGTTTCCAGAACACCTCTGATTAATAGTTATATTTACCTTTTAGAAAATATTTTTAACATTGGAAATCAATTTATTGACATTTTCAAAGTTTGTTCGAATGAATTCAGCTAATCGATGGATACCATGTGCAAAACATGTTAAACGAAGCATTTTCGGATGCATTGCCTTTAGAGAAGATATTCCACTTAGCATATTTGCAGCTGCATCCGTTACTACAAGTAACACTTTGTTATAGTTTATGCCTAAATACAGAAAATTAATATCAAATCTAAACTCGATTTCTTTTCTACTTTACCATCTGTCCACAATATTTGTAACGAATCATTACAAAATGCTGCAATAGATGCGCCATTTGCCGTTTCAAGTATTGCATGTTCAATAAATAAGATTTATTGTCTTTCAATTCTTCTTAGACTCCAAAAATAAAATTTACAACATATCTCTGTTCGCTGTCCGTAGTTTCATCTACAGACATCCATATATATTTGTCTTTGGCTGCTTGATGCATTTTTTCTATAGATTCCCTATACAATTCTGACAATATTTCTCGATGAAATTTTTGAAACTGAAAGAACTTACTTTTTGTTTGGTATGTATATTGGATTCTAACAATGCTTTACAAAGACCCTTTTGAAATGTTGTGGCAGTTGGAGTCACTGGATATCCCGTGATTAGTTTCTGTGGATGGTTATCTTGCTTAGAAGACGCCAATTGGTGTTTCCCACATCTTATATGTTGATCCACATTAGACTTTTTCGAACAATTTATTTTGCAGCAGCATAAATTGCAAAAGAGCGAATTTTCTTCAATTTTAAAGACTTAATATGTTTTTACCATTTTTAATTCATAAATTCATTTTTAAACTTTTTTATTTATTTCTATTGTTAACAGCCTACTATGATTTCAGTTGATTGTTTTTTAAAATGAAAACAGAGTTGCAAAAAGGTAGTTACCAAGGCGAATGCACTTTTATAGCGGAATTCGCCATAGTAGTAACATACGAAGTTTTTAATACAAAAATGGGAAGTTTAAACAAAAAAATCCAAAAAAAAAAGCAAAAAAACAGCAGGTTTTATAAGAAAGAGCTAAAAAAAGCAAAAAAAAAGCATTTTAGTCTTATCTTCTATAAAAAATAAATTTAATCGAATATGTATAATACAGCTTTGACATAAAATAAGTACAAAACTAAAAAAAATAATGCATGTGTAACACATTGTGTATGTATGTACTTTTAATTAACGTACATATTAGTGACGCCAACATTTTAAACAACAAACAACTCTGGAAATATATTTTGAAACTATTTTAGGGGAAACAATTTTTTCAACCATTTTGGACAATAAAATATCATTGAAAAAACAAAAAAAAAAAACAGCATTTATTTTATAAATAAAACGATATCACGAAAAATTCCTACGTTTTGAAGATTATGAAAAATCTGTCCGATTTTCCCTACGCTTCTTTTTAAGTATCAAAAATACCTACATGTAGGGATTTTCCCCTTATTCGGGCAACCCTGGTTGTAAGTAACGATACGAGCGGATACGGAATTGGAGATGTGCTTCCAGTGGTCAATGGCTATTACAGATGAATAATTTCGAAGCCTGAAAGCAACATCTTCACAAGTATTTGTATGGTCAACATTTTGAGTTAATAACAGACCATTCTATACTCAGGTGGTTGCTTTAATTGAAGAACCCGGAATACCTAATAGCCTGGTGGATTGGGCACCTTTAGAGTTACGGTTTAAGCATTGGGCACAGGAAAGACAAGAAATATAGAAATGCGGAACCCTATCAAGATGACCCTGTTAACTACACAGAAAAAATTATTTTTCCAATTCAAACAAAAAATTTGTAGAATCAAAAATTTTTTTGTCTAAAATCGGTCCTACAAACAAATTCGCATATTCAAACAATTTGTTTACACTTTGTTTATTGAAAAAACGCCGATTTTTTCAAACAAATAATTTTACAGAATCAAACAAAAAGTTTACTGAAATTCATATAAATTTCAAACAAATAATTTTGCTGAATCAAACAAAAAAGTTTTGGCACAAGCAATGACGCGCACACAAGCAAGCACTGTTGGCGAAGATTAAGCAGAGCAGAGCGGCCGGCTGGCTTTGAGACACATTTTTTTGTTGGAATAATTTTTGAACGAAGTCATATTTATACTCACAGTGTTTTTCTTCATCATTCACTGTTGCTTTATCCTTTCCTTTGCTAAAGAAGAAGAAATGTAACCAAAAACGGCGGCAGACCGACTCGATATGTTTTCCGCCATCATTCTATTTTTGTATTTGATGTATTTAAACAAACTATTTGAAAAAATTTAATGCGGGATTTTGTTTTTTTTTACCAACTTTGAAACCAACCAAAAATTTATTTTGTTTCTTATAATGTGTTTTTTCTGTTGTTTAAAAAAAATGAAAAGTTTTTTTTACCTGCTATTGTTTTTGTTGTTTTTTTTACAACAAACCTCGTCACGCTATTTTATCATTTTTCTTATTGCTGTACTTTTTTAAAGCGTCCAAAAGAAGACTGCATGTGTTTTTTGTTGTAGTTCTTATATTTCACATAAAGAAGTGTTGCTTACAATCAATAAAAAAATGCAAAAAGACGACAACATTAAAGAGCGTTAAATATTTCATACAAAATTATGAAAACTTCAAACCAATAGCGCGCTTATTAAATTTTTGAAGAGTTGTCCACATTTTTGTTGGTTAAATAAAAATCAAACAAAAATATTGATTGAATCAGTAAAAAAATTTGTAGAAATCAAAAAAAATTTCAAACAAGCGTTTGTTTGAAAATAATTCGGCAATCATTTTTTCTGTGTAGAATGCAAGCATTGTATAAAGGCTGAATACAACTTTGAAGTTCGTCTATTGCAGATAGAGTCCAACGAAGACTGGACAATAGCACAGAAAACTGCCCTTATATTGGAAAAAATTACGATGGTCAAGGAAGAAGGCAAAAGCCGACTCGAAGAAAAATTAATAATATGTTTATTTAAAACAAAAAATAGCTCAAGTATGAAATTTCATTAATATTTAGAGATGGTAAGAGATTTTTCCGCAAACTAAAACGTATCTTTAACCTTTTTTAACAAAAAAAAATATTAAAAAAAGAATAAAAAACACCGTATAAAATTATGAATATTCAATATTGCATTGGTTTAGAAAAACCAATTGGTGCGTGAACTTTTTTGAGAAAAATTACAAAAGATTATGATTTTCGTAGTTACTAGGACATGGTTGACCTCATGGTACTTTGCCAAAAAAATTGGTTATACCCCTAATGGACATGTTCAGGGGCAGACGTACCATTGGATCATAATTTACTAATATTAAGAGAAACGGACTGAAAAAATTAGATAAACAAAACTCAGTACGAACAAATGTCAAATAACTCCTAAGCCGAGAACTTACTTCGATAGATAATGGAGATGTAGAATATATCAGGAAAAAGCAACACTATATAACGATCTTTAAAAAAAATTAGCCAACATTTTGTAATGACTATCGCCTCATTAGTCAAATTAGCCATCCACTTAAAATTTTTCATACAAAAATTTACGACAAGTGTGAAAAAGAAATTGGTGCTTCCCAGTTTGGCCTTTAATTCATTAATTCTTGTTATTGGTAAAGACGATAAAGACGTTCGATGCATAAAAAGTTTGTACTGGCAGCTAGCCGGCAGATTAATGTCAACGGTGAACCGACGGAAAATATTGAAATCGCCAGGGGTGTTAGACAATGAAGTGTGCTGTATCTCCTATTATTTAATGTATATTTCGAAAGTATATTTCATGAGTCAATCAATGGTGTTCAAAAATATTATATACATATTATGGAACTTTCCTTAATTACATGTCGGGACTTCAAGAACTTGTTAACAGACTGACGAGATACAGCGAAAATTATGGGCCAAAATTAAGTAATAAAAAACGAAATACAGACATGATAATCAGCAAATAACCAACATATGCTACGTGGAAAAGTGCACACACTAGAGTTGTCACTTATTCGCCTTTCTACTTTGTTCGAATAATTCAAATAATTGTTTTTGCTCGTTCGATCAAACGATTAAATCTAAAAAATTATTCGATTAATCGATGAGAATAACGAATAAAAAAATTTTTTTTACAAAAAAATTACTATGGAAAATCTTCTATTCCATCCGCTATGACTTCTTCTTTTCTGATGCATAAAATTGTTCATCTTAACTCCACATCGTTATATTACTTAAAGGCATCGTAAAACCCGTAATTCCTTAATAATCCGATATTACTCTCCATTTTCGCAAGGCGTTGGCAGACCTACCATCCTAAGCCAAACTTATGTATACTATTTCTTCTATAGAACAGCCGCTGTCTCTCTTAATGTATTTTTCCATTGGATCAAGTTCGGCATTTCTTGATGTCGTTGGATTACCTTCCACTACATCGTTTTCAATGGTAATATTCTGACACTTACGCAAATGGTAGAGATATATTGTACATATATAATTTAAAAAAAAATTATATTACAATAACAACATTTTCTACTTTCAAGATTTAATTTATATGAATCAATTCTTTATTTTTAAGCTTTTTGTTTATTTCTAAATTGCACCCGAAATTGAAAAATCCCCTTTCTTAAAATGTTTTAACGTTTGATTTAAAAATAATACAGCTGCAAAATTAAAAAAAAAGATGGCAAATGTTTCTTGCAGTTCTTTTGGCGCTTTATTAGAAGAAATATTCCGTTTGCATCAATGTCCGTGCTAAAATCATGGAAGAGGACATGCATTGATACAATAAGTATATTTCAGAATCAATTGTCATCTCGTATTAAACTCACCTACTCAATTGCTTGTTAAGATTTGTTTAATAAGAACATAAATTACATTGAGATTAATTACAATCAGGGCTATTGCAACAATATTTTTTAACTTTCCTACATTTCTTATAAAATCACTAAAAAACATATGGAAATAAATGAAATTCTAAGCTTTTATTTAATATATTTTTTAATAAAAAAATTGTTCGATTAGTCGACATTAATTAATCGATTTATTTGTTATTCGAAAATCGTCGTTTTAAAATTATTCGAACAAGAGTTTGGTTTTGTTTGATCGATTAATCGAATTATTCTTAATCGGTTGACAAATCTAGCACACACCTAAATATCTAGGAATTATCATATATGACAAATATATAGGACATTTTAAAAGAAATAACATGCTTCAATGAATTGGCAAGAGAGGCATTCCTTAAAGACAAAAAGGTTTTAACAAGCCTATGACAAAGCTTTTTAAATATGGACCTATCGACGCATTCTTTAAGTATCTTGGACACATTTCGTATCAAATAATGATGTACTGCGAAGACGTCACAAAGAAAAAGAACTTTAGAATACCATAAAAAACAAAAAACAGCATACTTCGGCCATATTATAAGAAATTAAAGCTTTTGCAAGCTTTTATTCGTGCCAATATTGATGGAAAACCTACAAGAGGGATTAAAGGAAATGATATGGATCAACAACATCAAGAAATGTACCGGTATTCAGGCTTATAAACCTTCTAAGCGAAGCGAGGAATCGAGAGACGTTTGCAGATATAACACAAAATCTTTGAATTATATAGATATAACATAAAAAATGAATTTGCATTTTGGTCGCGAACATTATAAAAGCGAATGAGCAAATAAAGAAGAAGGTATATTTTAAAACTGGTGCGAACTTCTCCGCAAAGCTTAACTCTAAGAAAACAGTAATAAACCCAAGTAAATGGCTCCTGAAATGGGGTGACATGTATAAACATAACGTTTAAAGGAACACGACATTTTCTTACTACAAAGCAGTTTTCCATATTTTTTTACAAACTCATAATTTCCTTTTTATGGAAGAAAAATGTGTCCCTATAGATATGGATCTATCTATGTTTTAAATATCATTAAAATTGGTTTAAGCGGCAGAAATTGCCCCTATCTACCCTCGTGGCCCGATTTTCTTAAAAATTTATAAATTTTTTGTCCATATAGATATGGTTCTATCTATGTTTTAAATTTCATTAAAATCGGTTTGATAGTTTCTGAGAGGAAGAAATTTCCCTCTATCTTCCCTCGTGGTCGTACGATTCGGCCCATTTTCATTAGGCTTGGTCCTTGTGCCAATAAAAACCTATGATCCAAATTTGATCAAATTACAGTGCGCTCGCGGTAACGTGAACTAATTAAAACCTAGGGAGTTCATGTTAGCGAAATTGTTCACGTTAGCGATTGTCGAATTTCATAAAAAATATATCTGTTTTACACGCTTGAACGTGAAATGTTTTTCTGATTATTTCCATTACTAAAATATAAAAATAAAATTATTAATTAGAATTCATTACAAACCAAAATTAATTCACGAGAATATAAGTATCTATTGAATTAAAATTACATTGCAAATAAAATTACTCATAACATTTAGGCATTAAATAAATCGGTTATCTGTTTCTGCTGCTTCTTCTTTTCTAATAAGTAGTTGAAATGCTGCGTCTAACTACACTCATGTACCTTTGATCCACCATTGCATCTCCTAACCATGGCAATGCATTGTTAAAAATTTCAATTGCCTCGCAGCAATTTTTTAACAGGATCATCGGGAATGCAAACTTTATAGGGTGTAGGATCAATATTGTAGAAATTACAAACGGAATGACAAAGTTATTAATATCCTTTTACCTTCGATGAAACAGCTTAAATTGGATATTTATGTGAAAAAGTGGACACTATATTTTTTATGTGTGCAGTAAACTTTGATGTTTTATATGAAAATATTTTAAAACTGCCCAAAAATATGATAAAAATGCAGGTAGACAAAAGGCACTTAAGCATGGATTTTGAAGAATAATTACAAAAAAGATGTATTTTGGGCAGTTAAGTCAAAGTGCAGCTAACTTAAATTATTTGTATGAAAATAATTTGAAAATGCCAAAAATTTTAGGCATTTATCTCAAATGTGCAGGTATCGAAAGTGCACTTAAAAAAGGAATTTGTATGGTATTTTAAACAATAATGACAAAAAATATTAATTTTGTGCAGTTAAGTCAAAAGTGCACTTAAACAAAAGGCGGTTGAGCCAAAACTACTGTAATCAATTTTTTTTTATTATTATTTGCCTGTTGATGTTGTATTATTTTGATATAAAGGCCACCTTGCCAAGTTAATAGACTTTAAATAAGCGTAGGTAACGTAAATCGTATAGGCAGGGTTGTGAACTATTTCTAATCAAAAAGCGCTAAATAAAATTTAAATAAAAAACTTAATGAAATGTTTTAGAACCAAGTTTTATTAATTATACTGGCCGTCAAAAAAATCGTTTTAAATAAAAATATATGAAAAACAAAGATACTACTGCGCTAAATTCAAATCCGTTTTCAGTTTTTTCTATCATGTTTTATGGGCTAGACTTATATTTTGACCGAAATAAGGCATTTATGCTACATACATTTTATCATAACTTGCGAACGATATTGATCTTTTACAAATATTTATTTTCAAAATTATTTCTTAATTAATTTTTCCATGCAAATAAGGCCAAAGGCGCTAAATTGGCAACTCTGTGCATACGACAAAAATCAGCGAATAGTTTGCAAATGCGAATGCGAAACCAAATATTCGCCTCACTCATATTGTGTGATGTTCGAGAACGCAACAATTGTATAAATTATAATTTAGTTGATTTATCTTTTATCAAATGTTGGGTACCAATAAAAGCGCTAATTTAGCGCTCTTTTTAAAAAAAGCGCTAAGGAAAAATAATGCGCCTTTTCGACAGTTAAAAAGCGCTAAATCTAGCGCCAAAGGCGCTAAATTGGCAACTCTGCGTATAGGTACTGGAAAACTTAATTTTGAATTTAAATAGAACTTAAAACTAATTATATTCAAATAAGAAGCATACTTTGTACGTTAAGGCCGGTTTAAATTTTAACACCAGCTGAAGTTGTTTTTAACAAATTTAACAACACTTTATATCTACTGTTTGTGTGAAGAATAGGGTACTTTTTAGGGGATAAGGGACAGTGTACTTTCTAAGGGCCTTAAATGAAGAAAAGCTGGTACTCTTTTACATTTGGTGCACGCAAAGAAAAAAAATGGTTGTGGTAAACATATTCTAAGAGCAACATATTATGATAAGAATTATGATTGTAGTCACCATATTAAGATTATTATTGAATTACATTATGACTAAATATACTCGTAATATGTCATCATAATATTTTTCCCTTAATCATATTATTATTCTGTTAATCATACTAAGTTAAGAAGTAATCATATTAATGTCATGTTAATCATAATAAGCTAAGAAATTAATCATATTATTGTCATGTTAATCATAATAAGCTAAGAAGTAATCATTTTATCATCATGTTAATCATAATAAATTTTGAAGCAATCATATTATGATACAGCACCTTTCATAGCTGTCATAAAAATACAAAATAAATTAAAATATTTTTGCATCGATTTTTTATTTTGTGGCTTTTTACAATTTTTCTTAACGTTAATCAAATAGCGGAGTTCAATATAAGGCTTGCAAAAGAGCAAATGAAAAATCTGTGGTTTTCATGGGCAACCGCGTGTGTCCATTTTTTCGATTTTAAGATGTTGATGAAATATTGTAGCACTTTTATAAAATATAACGAAATCTCTGTGTGTTTTGTTGTTGGATTTTACAAAAAAAAACTATGATAATTTCCATTTGCACTATTACATCACTAATACTTGAATGAACTCCGCTAATATTTTAATTTTTTAATTTCTTTAGACTTATTTTTTTATGGAATTTTATCTTTTAATTGTTTAACCGCTCACAAATAAAAAAAACGACACAACTGCTTCAAAATTCTTTTACAAATGGCGCTAACATAATACGATTAGAGTAAAAATAGTTTGATTGCATCTTTAACATAATAGGATAAATGTATAGAAAGTTATCATGTTATGGCTAATCAATATCATGATATGGTTGTGAGAAATATAATATGTTTAGAAAGTTATCATAATTAAGTTGTTAAAAAATAATTATTTTTCGGTCAACAATACTCAAATTCATAATTGCGATAAACATTGATATGTTTACAGTAACTATAATATTGTTGATATTAAATAAAAATAACAAATATTTGTATACGACAACAATATATTGTTACATTAAACATAGTGTTGTTGCCGTAACCATGCCCAACCATATTTTTCTATTTTCGAAAAATTTGGTATGGGCCATATGAAAGTCTCAGATTGAAATATAGGGTAAACGAAAATATTGGTACTTTTGGTCCTTCTTCATTTGGATAAATTTGGTATACAGTGCCCATGTTCTGTAACTCCCGCGTCGAGAAACTTTTTGACTGAAACGTTAGAAATACAACAAAAATTCCATAAATTGAAACAAACAACTGGATTTCTCACATAACTGTGTCTATAACATTTTTGGCTTGAAATATCTGTCACGTAAGGAAATTACTAGCCAAAGTACAGAAAAAGTGTGTCTGTAAAGTTTTTGAGAGAAAGTTTTCGCTTTGAACTGAAACGCGTAAAAGCTAGTTATTCATATATTTAGCACAAAAAAATAAAAAAAAAATATAAACAAAAAACTAATTTAATAATGAAACAAAAATGTCTATTCTTTTGCTGTTTCAGCTTGTCCCCTGACCAAATATTTTTCCGGAAGTCTCGTATTACTCCTAACCTTATGACTTCGACCGTGTCATTAAAGGTGGGCTAGATATTATGTGCTGATGCACTGGCGGATTTATGCCTCCTTCCTTCCTAGGCCCTCTTTAATATGCCGCCCTTTTTAATTATATAGGAATAGCAATTTTTCGATTTTTTTATGGAATTGTACGTACAAATTAAAAAAAAAAAGTTTAAACTATGGGTAATTCCATGTCAAAACGACCAAGATTGGGACATGACCCCTTCCGATTCTAATGAAATAATGTAGCCCCAAGTATTCTCTTTAAAACGACATAAAAATCATCTTCGTATGCAAAGTAGTTTGCGAGATATTGAAGAAATAAACTCAACACATTCGGCTAATTTGGCGAAATTATGACATTTTGAATATGACATAACTTTCGCAAAACAAATTTTAAAATTTTTTCGTTCATATATGTTCCTAATAATATAAAAGGAACCTTCTTACCAAATTTCATTAAAATCGGAAGGGGTCGCACAGTGCTTTGTCCCCATATAACGAAGGGACAGAAATAGAAGGAGTTGTCAGAAATTTTTTAAATTAGGTACAGTTGCATAAAATAGCTTAGTTAAGAAAAATATGAATTTTTGGAGAAATCGGTCCAAGGACACGCCTACCTCCCATGTGTCCTGAAATGGAAAAATGTAATTTTAGCTTCAATAATGCCCACAAAACTACAAAGAATGGTCATGCTGATACGCACACAACTAGCAAACTGTGTTAATTTTCATTTAAATCTGAACAAGGACTCAAGGTCCTGCCATATATCCTTTTTCTTAAAATTGCTATAACACTTACAAAAATTGTCCAATCGTAATAAAATTTGGTATGAAATTTGTGATATTTGTTAGGTATATATGTATGGTAGAATCCGATTATTAATCTGAAAAATACAAAAACATCATTTAATGAAAAATTAGTTAAAAACGCTTAAAATGCTCTTGCAAAAATAACAAGTAAGAAAGTATAATCGGTCAAGCTCGACCATGTGATACCATATAGCATAGTATTTAAAAACAAATTTCCTAGAGTGTAATCAAATTTCCTTGAGTGTAATCTATTTGGGCAATCATGGACTAGCCAAAACAAAATTATGTTATTAGGTTAAGATTCGTTTAAAAGTTCTTTCTGCCGAATATTAATTAAATATCTTCATCTACATATGTTTATGAGTTTTTTGGATGAGGGTTTATATAAAACCTATGATTTACTTTAGACCAACCTGGACAGCATTTTGTCATGACATAGTAGCTATAGTAAAAGTCATTGTCGCCAATTTGTATGTAAATACTAATATTTTTAAGGAAGCTGGCGTTAAAAGCTATTTTTGGGAGAATGATATGTATGGGAGCTATGTTCAAAAATAGAAAGATTCCAATAAAATTTGATAAGCTGATTTTGATTGCAATAAAATTAGTTTGGTTTGGACCCAATTTAATCTTGCCGATGTAATAAGATGGTTTTTGTAAAATTATGGACCGATTCGTTCCATTTTCAATAGGCTTGGTCCTTGTACCGGTCAGAGCCTCTGTGACAAATTTCATCAAATTGTCTCCGAATTTGCGATCTGAATGCACAAGGTTGCATGGACAGCCAGCCCGGACGGACATCGTTAGATCGACTTAGAAAGTGATTCTGAGCCGATCTAACGAATTATTTCTTATTATATTCTTAATTTATTTTCTTTAAACTTATTTTTTATTATTTACATATGTTCATATTTTTTAATTACAATAAATCATCTTCAGTACTGGATTCTTCCAAAAAATTATTGCCGCTCAACGAAACATTTGTTTCGTCATCTTTAACTGGTTCAACAACATTTTCTCTCAGTATGTATTTCTCAATTTTTTCAAAAAATATAATTTTTTTAGTCTTTAAATTCCTTTTTAAACACAACAACGGATCTGAGGAAAGTATTAAATGAGTCATTAAATCTTTATGAGTGTCTCTTCGTGCCGTTTTTCTCGCATTGGACAGTCTTGTTTTTCTCACGATTTTGTGGTTGGCTTACAATGCTTCTTCGGACAAGCACCCTAAAATTTATTTCAGTTATTAGTTACGTTTCATTATAATAACATAAAGCCACTGTAATATCTTAATATTTCTTATTATGTTCCTAATTTATTTTTTTTTAACTAATTAAATCTATGAAAATTTTAACAAATATCACGAAAATAGCATTTTTTTAAATAAATTTTTTTCAAGTTGTGGTGAAATTTTTTTATTTGTTTTTCTTGTAGTTTTAAGAAAACAGTCTAAATGTTCGAAAACAGAAAAAACCCAAAGACGATATTTTTTTTATACCCTCCACCACAATTAGTTGTGAAGAGGGTATATTAAGTTTGTCATTCCGTGTGAAACTTTTTTATTATTCATCTCAGACCCCATAAAGTATATATATTCTGGGACCTTGAGTAATTCTAAGTCGATTTAGCCATGTCCGTCTGTCTGTCCGTCTGTTGAAAACACGCTCACTTTCGAACAGCTCAAAAGAAATGAACAAACTTGGTGCCAAATTGCTTGTAGTTATCCTAAGCAGTTTGGGATTGAAATCCAGCAAAATCGGTTCAGTAGGACCAGAGCTATGAATCAAAATGTGGAACCACCACCTAAAAAAATTGATAATTTTGTTACAAAAAATAACATAAATGCTGGAACAAGGCACGGAATGAGATAAGATTTTGCAAAAATTTGTTTTAGTTGACTGGAAATCACGCTGTTAAATTTCGTGATGATCCCGCCATAATTTACCCTAAGCCCCATATAAATAATACTCCCGGAAAACAGTTTAGTACGCCTAAAATCGTAAAAAATTATGCAATCATAACAAATTTTGGCTCGTCACAGTTTTGTACGACTGCAAATGATACTGGGAAATTTCGTGAAGATCGGTACATAATTTACCCTAGGGCCCATAGAAACCCTACTACCGGAAAACAGTTTAGTCGCCTAAAACCATAATTAATAACAAATCGTCACAGTTTAAGATAATAATAACATCACACAGATATTACTCCTTAAACATTCGAACTGTCGGTGGAGGGTATCAAAGATTCGGCACAGCCGAATATAGCACTCTAACTCGTTTTTTTTTTAATATTCGATCAAAGTTAAGAAATTTTTAGAGCTTATGAGCAACAAACACTAACAACAAGTGCAAGACTTGCAGTGCAAGTGTCGTGTTTAAAAAAAAAATACGAAACAAACAAAAAAGAACCAAATAAAAAAACACAAACAACAAGTATAGATTAAAATAATAAAAACAACGAAAAATTAAAAAAACAAGCTCTTTAGTTAAATAGAAAATTAAGAGAAAACATCAACAACATTATGTCTATTAATATGCGCCAAACATCAAAAAGAAATGCGAATGAAGCTGAAATGGATAATTTGGCAAACAATCCATTAAAAGTACTGGGTACTGATTCTCCTTCACTTTCATTGCAATGGTTAGATGAGAAAATGAATAAACAAAACGAATACATAAATAAACGTTTTTCTGATATATGCGAGCTAGTAAAAAACAGTGAGATAAGAATTATAGAAAGAGTTGGAAAAAACCTTTGATGAGATTAAAAGAGAAATAAATGGTGTCAAAGAAAGAGTACGTGAATTAGAAACATTCGCGGCAGATGTATTAAGTCTAAGGAAAGAAGCTGATGAAATAAAAAAAGAATTAGCTAAACAAGAAAATGTAAAGGCCTAGTTAGGCGAACGTTGCTGTACCCGTAATGTACCGCACCGCACTGTAAGCACGTTGGTGCACTTATAGAACATTTAAAAACGTGGTTTATGTTTTTTCTATACATAAACAAAAAACAATAGTATAAATCAAGCAAATCACACAGTGATGGGAATCAAAAATGTTTTAAAAAGTACCAAGTGATTTAAATGGTATTAAAAAAGTATTTTGTGTATGTAAAAAACGTTAATAGTTTAATGTTTATATTATAGATTTTCAATAAAGAAATTTGTATTTTAGCATATATATTATAACAATAGATATATTGTATTGTGGTGTATGCACCAAACAAGGTTTTGCTACCATTTAAAGCCTTTTATTCTTTTCACATTTCCATTGTATGTGTATATGCATTTGTTTATATGTATTGTACATCTAAACATAAATATATTTGTTTATATGGAAATATGTTGTATATTAAGTTGTTTTGTCTCAATTCCATAGCTTAACTGAAAAAAGTACCAAAAACGAGCAAAAATACTCGCATTCAATTTAACATACAAGCAGCCCATCACTGCTTTACAACTGTCACGTAACAACGGCATACAAATCTGTTTAATACAGATCGAGACGTTCCGTCAACGTGACATTTAAATTCAGTAAGCATTTGCATTGTTTGCAAATGACAAAACGAACCAGACGTTCCATTAGGGGACGTGAACGTTCGGCTAACTCTGCCTTAACTGTTGCAACTGATTTACGTATTAATGGAGTACCTCTATATGAAAACGACGATGTGAACGATATTTTTAATAAATTATGCAATGCTATAAAAATTAACCCACCACCAGTGCAATCTATTTTTCGCTTAAAAAAACTAAAGTCGGGGTTAACAACGCTGATCCTGCTATTATCGTTAGGCTTAAAAAGCCATATGATAGAAATTTTGTGCTAAAATCAATTTCAAATTTAATGCAAACGCGAGAAGGTCCGTTAACACTATATGATATTGGATTTAATTCTGATGTTGTCTTCAATGTTAAGGAAAATTTAACTCCAAAAAATTTTAAAATATATATTGAAGCTGTGCGTTTATGGAAAGATAATAAAGTTGCTTCTGTCTACACTAGACATGGTATTGTATTTGTCAAGGGTAATCGTTCTGATCAACCAACTCCAATGGGAAGCATTAATGATATTTTTAATTTATTTCGTCCGCAACATGAAGAATAATCAATCATTTTCATCATTGTACTGTTTTATATTTTATAGTATACATACTATTTTACTTTTTTACCAAATTGTGCTTATGTTGTACATATTCTTTTAATGTCAAATTTAGAATCAATATTAAATCGAAAATCTTTAAACTTGCCTCAAACAAAAATATTTTTTGCGTTGCTATTTTTGTAAAACATTATGATAAATTTATCTGATAACAGGGTAAATTCCAAATTTAATACACGCAATATGGTTCGTATTTTTACTAAACTTAATAAGGGCCTAAATATTGTTCACATAAACGCTCATAGTTTGCTTTGAAAAATAGAAGAGTTTCGTTATATATTTGAGTCTTCTAATGTTGATATAATATGCGTCTCTGAAACTTGGTTTATACCTAAGGTCAAAGACAATTGTTATAGCTTACGCGGTTATAAGCTTTTCAGAAATGACAGGAACAGTGGAAAAAAGCAGGTGGTGTAGCGATATACGTCAAAAATTGTTTTAAATGTAAATTACACACAAAATCTAAAATAGGTGACAAGATAGAATTCATATTTTTGGAACTACAAAGTGGTAATGAGAAAATGTTGATTGGTAACAGGGCTGTCAGATTTTTTTGAGCCTCATCGCCAAGCCGGATGCCGTAAATCGCCAAAAATCGCCAAACGTCAATTTTGTTCAGTTTTCGAAACCTTTTTTTTTTTTTAATTAAATTTTGCATACAAAAAAGCTGATATAATATTGCAGTCAAAAATCGCCAAAAACTGAGAAAAAATACAAAAAATCGCCGAAAGTAAATTTTGTTTAGTAACTGTTATTTTTTTTAAAATAACATAAAATGAAGATCATTTATTCAGTTAAAAAAACTAAAATTAAGCACACAAGTCTTTAAGATCACTTCAGGCTCATCGATTTCATTAAGCTGTTATGATACTTGCTATTTTTTGTATTTATTCTATATTGGAGAACGGTGCAAATATATTTGCATAGGAAAACTGACTAAGTGTAAAGAGTATGATTATATCATAAAAAATCTTGAAATGTCAAACAAATATACATGTGTTATCGATAAATAATCTAAGACTGTCAAAAAAAATATAAAATTTTTTAAACTTAAAATTGACATTTCCAGATTAATTGTTAGCACTGTTGCCAATTTTTTTAGTTTTTGATCGAAAGAAACGGTTTTTAACTTTTTTTTTTTGCGATTTTTAGCTTTTATGACGGTTTTTTGTGGGGAAAAAACGTGGGCAGTATTGTTTGTTTTGTTTACATTTTATCAAATTGTATTTCTTGTTCTTTCTCGCATTTGTTGTTTCATTCAGTCAATCCTAAAAAAATCCAATACAAAAAATAGCAAGTATCATAACACCTTTACTATTGTTTTGACCTGCATACGTACTATTAGATTTAAGCAGTGTTTAAAAAACTGCAGTCGAAGTTGAAAAGTTGCCTGCCATCTCTTCCACTTTTTCATTTGTCATTGGCCAAAAAAAAAAATTTTTTTTTAACTTGTAATTCATTAAATGTAAATAGTCGCTGTCAAACCAAATCAAAAAGCGAAAAATTTGTTCGACAGGTTTTGGTTTCGACTGCAGTTTTTTAAACCTTGGAATTAAAAAGTGACTTAATACTTCACTTAAAATGATAATAAAACAAAAATCATGTGAAAAAAATTAGCCAGTTTTTTTTTAACTAGTAATGATAACAAAAAAGGACAAACTGTTCAAAAATCTATAAGTATGTACATATGTATATCAGTGATAACCAAGCAACAAACAAAGTTGTTGTATGCATATGAATTGCCGACCGTGTCTGTGTGAAAAATACAATTATTGACTGTTCGCGAGTCTATGGATTGGTTATGACTGATGTATATACATATTCATATATATTTAGCTGGAGAGGCCTAACTCCGCTTATGTAAATAAAAGTGTAAATTTTTTATTTTAAAATCGCTGAAATAATATATAATATGAAAGGTAAAAATAGCCAAGTAAATCGCCAGTTATATCAAAAATCGCCACAAAAGTCGCCAGTCGCCAAATGGAAAATCCCATCGCCAAACACGTTTCAAAATCGCCACGTTTGGCGAGAAATCGCCATACCTGACAGCCCTGATTGGTAATGTCTATAGACCTCATAGGGGAGTAAAGTTTGAAGACTTCTTTTCAACATTGTCTCATATAACTGTTGGTTTTACAAATATAATTATATCGGGTGATTTTAATGACAACATCATAGTGGAATCTACTTTTACAAATTAAATTAAATGCATTGGACTGTATCCTGTTAACAGTACTTTACCAACATACTATACACATAGTGCTAATTCTCTTCTGGATGTATTTTTTACCAATTCTTTATCGAAAATTCTTACGTTTGATCAAATATCAGCACCGGCTTTTTCAAAACATGATCTAGATGAAAATTATAGCTATAGAGATTTTAAGAACATAAATACACAATCATTAAATGAGCAACTTCTTCGAATTGATTGGGACTGCATCTTTTATATGGAAACTGTTGACGAAAAACTTAATTTTATACAGTCAAATCTCACACAGTTATTTGAAGAATTTGTTCCTTTAAAGACAATAAGAAGAAAATCAATTACCAACCCTTGGTTTACGCCTAATATACAAAGTCTTATTGAAAGTAGAAACTTAGCATGTACAAGATGGAAAAGGTTTAAAACTCCTGAGCTTTTGGCATCTTTTCGTTCTTTACGTAATAGGGTTACTGCTGAAATAAGAACAGCAAAATCTTCTTTTTTAACACAAAATTTTCAAACTGCTTAGATAGTAAAAGTAAGTGGAAGGAAATACGAAATATTGGCCTAGTAAATCATACCCATGTGTGGTAGAGATGTAGACGTCAATGAACTTAATCAGAAATTCGCAGTACTACCTGCCCCATCGGCCGATATTACTAACCTTAGGAGTTTTCCTCTTTTGGACTCTTTTGGATTTACTTTTAGTTGTGTAACGCAGGCTGATGTATTGGAAAACCTTCTTAGTATTAAATCAAATGCAACGAGCTTTGACGGAATAGATCCCAAATTCGTAAGAATAGTACTACCGGTGATTCTACCTTATATAACCAATCTCTTCAACATGATTCTTACTACATCAATTTTCCCTACGCTCTGGAAACATGCAAAAGTTATCCCAATACCAAAAACTAAGGACGATTTTCGTCCAATAGCTATTCTCCCATATTTGTCGAAGTAAATTTATGCATGATAATAACATGCTTACTGCTAGGCAGTCCGGTTTCCGTCCTCAGCATAGTTGTGTCTCCGCACTAATTGATGTAACCGAGGAAATTAGGTCAAAAATTGATACTGATCAAATAACTTTTTTAATTCTTCTTGATCACTCGAAGGCATTCGATTCCGTCAATACTGAAATTCTTACATTTAAATTAAGAAATAGCTTCCAATTTTCCTCCTCGGCAACGAAATTAATGCGATCATATCTAACTGGTAGATCTCAATCTGTTTTTTATGGGAATTTGATTTCGAATAAAATTGAGTTAACTAGAGGTGTACCGCAAGGTTCCATCTTAGGTCCTTTGTTGTACTCAATCTACTCAAACGATCTTCCAGAACAACTAGGATATTGCAATGTACATATGAATGCTGACGATGTTCAACTATACATTAGTTGCAAAGCAACGGAAATTGACGATTGCACCCGCAAAATAAATATTGATCTAAAGCGAATATATGACTGGGCTACAACTAACGGTTTATGTCTTAATCCGAAAAAGTCGAAATGTCTACTTATTACCAAGAAGACTCAGAATAATGTTTGTTTTCCTGAATTGGTTCTGGGAGACTCAAAAATTACCGTAGTCCAATCGGTTACAAACCTTGGTATTACTTTTAACAATCATCTTGATTGGAGTGATCATATTAATGTAATTACGGGAAGGTTGTATGCGATGTTAAGAAATTTATGGTGTACGCAATGGTTCATACCACAGAATATTCGAATGCTGCTTGCGAAAACATATTTAATTCCGACTCTGCTATATGGATGCGATCTTTTTATAAATTGTGATTCTACCAGTTTGAAAAAACTCAAAGTAGCATACAATAACATAGCCAGATACGTATTTGGCTTAAGACGATTCGATAGAATATCTTTTTATACACAGCAAATATTTGATGTATCTTTTGAAATGTAAATTGTTATTGTACTTACACAAGATTTTATATTTGCAAAGTCCGCAATATCTTTTTAACAAAATCACTTTTCTTAGATCAAATAGAGGAAACCGTATTAAGCTACTTAGACACAGTACTCATACATCTGATCAACATTTCTATATAAATGCCATTAAAATTTGGAATAAATTACCCTTTCGTTTGCAAAAAATAAACAATGCAACGCAATTCAAAACTGAAATATTTTAGAGTTGGGTAGTTCATGAACGAACTAGTTCAATTGAACTAGTCAGTCAGATGAACGTTGAACTGTCATTCAGTCTGACAGATCCTTTTAGTTCAACAGTTCACTTTTCGTCACTTTGTCTTTTGCGTCAGCAGTCTTTTGATAGGGTTCATTTAGTTCAATTCATTTAGTTCAATTCATTTAGTTCACAGGTTCATTTACTTCAGTTGCTAGTCCACTTGATTTCTTATTCTTTACCGCACTGATTGAAAAGAAACAACAATAGTATTAGTGTCTCTATGTTTAACATTATATTGTTTCTTTTACTCATTGCCAGATAACTTTAAACATTTTCATAATAAAATCAAGGCTGCCATACTTAGAGATGTCTAGCTGCGATTTTTTCGGCAATTTATAAAATATTTTTTATTATTAATAAAGGGTCACATAGACACATACTTATCATGCTCATGCAATCAGCATGTGTTTGTAAATTTGAAATTTTTATATATGTATGCGTCACACAGAGAATGCAGTATGAAAAACCAAAATAGGTTTGATTTCAAAATGAACTCATACTGCTGACAGTTGTTCAATGAACAATAAAATAAATTATTAATTTTATGATATATTTTTCTTTCAATTTAAATTAAAACAAATTTAAAATAGTTTCTGAGAAAAAACGTGTGAAGAAAGTAGGGGTTCTCTTGAATTTCACGAAATGACATTTATTTTAAAATGATGATTGATAGGTGTGTAGTAAAATATCAATCACACACGTATACGAAGGATTCATCGGCAGTAGTTGTCAACAGTATGTGTCTATAGGCCTCTTAAGATTTCCGTAGGACATGCTGAAATTTATTGTTGAGGTGATTTTGTCGGCATTAACATAGCGTTTTCACCTGAAAATTTTTTGTCATACCAAATGTCAAACTCTATATAAAAAAACTCGAAACTTTCTGTCAGCGTTTTTTTTAATATGAAGTTTGACGTTTGGAATGACAACAATTTGTCAGGTGAAGACGGTTTGTAAGATAAGTCATGAATTTGTCAACGCAAATATTTTGGGAGTAAAAATTTATATTGTGCATTATTTGTCAGTGCTTTATAAACAAATGTCTCTATTGTGAATAAATTGTCAGTGCTTGTATTCTGAAAGAAAAATATACAAAATAAAACACTAATAATTATATGATATTAATACTCCTTCAATAAAAGAAAAAAGTAATTTAATTGAGCCCTACCTTAAAATACAAATTAAAACTTACATGTTCCCTACATGTTTTTAGTTTGGGAATTCGTTCCCATAAAATTTGTTATAGGAATCATTCACAATACAAAAAAAAAAAAAACACACAAATAAAAAAAATATAGGAATATTTTCATGGGAGTAGTTGTTTGAGGTAGGGGTGCTTATTTTGAGCAAAACGAGTCAGAGTGTTTCCATTATGTAATAGTATTTCACTTAAGCGGCTCATACACTTAGAATAAAATTGTTCAATTTTACGTATAGTACAATTATATCGCCAATGTGTATGTGATATTCGAAGGTGGAACAATATATTGGCAACAATCAAAAGACTTGATTTTTATTGCACAACGAAAAGAAAGAGAAGTGTGTTGGCAACATTGTACAATGCTGTTTATATTATTCCTATAGGTTATGTTCGCCTTTTTATTGAATGAAACTATTGTGCGACTTATTGTAAAATATAGGACAAAATGGAAATGATATGGCGAATATCATATACAATAATATTGCAAGTGTATGGGCCGCTTTACATGTTTTGGGCCACAAAACTACATTTGCAGCAAAACAGGTGTTCTGCTACTTGCTACTTGTTTTCCCATACATTTTTCATGTTCGAAAAACTCAAATAAATACTAGTTTTGCTCCAAAAAATGTCGAAAACCATGAAACAACTCAGAGTTTTATTATTGGTGATTAACAATTTCGAAAAAAATTACAGATTTACCAAAATAACAAGACTTATTAAATTATATGTATAATGTGTATTAAAAAACATATAAGAAAATATTTATTATTTTACAATATTTAGTATTGTGGTTATTTTGTTGAAGTATTTATGGTTTTTAATCCAAATTTTTAATATTTTTAATTAGGCTTAAGTTCATGAAATTTAATTTTCATTAAATTATTTTTATGAAGAAAGGAATTTTACAACATGAAAATTTATTAAAATTGTTATTGATAATCTTTCATTCTTGACGTGGCTCGGGCTCGAACCCTGGCCGGCAGGTTACCATGACATGTTTCGATCGCAACCACTCGATCTCCTCAGATGGATTTGCCGTCTAACACTCGCAGCCATCGACGACTGCTGACGTCAATAGTCAAACATCAATCCTTAAACCAAATTGTATTTAAACATTTGGTAGATCGAAATTTGCTTTCCTGAATGATTATCCATTTTAATTGATTTTACATGTGTTTTCCACACTTCTGTTTTTTCCTACTTTTGTCAAGAATTTTTCTTGAAGTCCAAGTACATTTTTTTGTTTTTTCATTTTGTCTTTCTCTTTTCTGTTGACCTTTTTCAGCACAACTTGAAGGACAAATGTACACATAGAGCTCGTGCCTTAGCTTTAACAATAATTAGTATTGTGGTTATTTTGTTGAACTATTTATGGTTTTTAATCCAAATTTTTAATATTTTTAATTAGGCTTAAGTTCATGAAATTTAATTTTCATTAAATTATTTTTATGAAGAAAGGAATTTTACAACATGAACATTTATTAAAATTGTTATTGATAATCTTTCATTCTTGATGTGGCTCGGGCTTGAACCCTGGCCGGCAGGTTACCATGACATGTTTCGATCGCAACCACTCGATCTCCTCAAAAATATTTTTTGCTTTCATGTTTGTAAACAACATTAATGCCAAATTGATTTCGAAAACCAAAACCAGTTTTACATAATGGAAGCACTCTGACACGTTTTGCTCAAAACAAGTTGACAACAAGCTGATAGTGGAAACATAGTATTAGAGTCTCAAAATAAATTAATAGCTTATCTAATTTCAGTGTATTTATCAAAAATAATAATTGGAAATTTAGCACGTCGTACGGAAATCTTTTTAATAATAAAAAAATCGCCATATATTTTATAAATCGCCGAAAAAAATCGCAGTGTAGTCAAAATGTTTGAAAATTGCCACATATGGCGAGACATCTCTTAATATGGCAGCCCTGATTATATTATGAACATGTTTTAGTAATCTGGCAATGAGTAAAAGAAACAAGTATATTATAATAACATAATAACATATAGAAACTAATAATATTGTTGTCTCTTTTCAATCAATTCGGTAAAGAACATGAAAAATACTATGCATTTTGTTTTTGTAAAATGAGTGAATGCCAAATTTATTTGTTGAAAAACAAAGAAAAGGAAATTTTATAAAAAATACACAATTGTGTTTTTGAACTTTATTAAAAATTTATATTTATTACATTATATTTATTATATTTAAATATTTATTAAAAATTTAAATAAGTTTTTTTAAGTATTTAAATTTTTATTAATTTTTTCAAAGCTTGACACACACAAAAATAAACAACAACAGAATAAGAAATCAAAACAAGCAACTGAAGTAAATGAACCTTTAAACTACATACATGAACTGACTTAAATGAACTGACTGACGAAATATACAGCTGGCTCAAAAGACTGACTGACTAAAAGTGAACTACTGAACTGGAAGAACGAACTAGTTCACTTTTTTTAAATGAACTCTATTGAAACGTCACTTAAATGAACGATTAAGCCCAAGACTAAAATATTTAAACATTTAAGGCAAGTGTAAAATGTTTTAAATAACAAAATTCTTTTATTTATAACTTTGTTATTTTAAGTAATTTTTTAATGTATTTTATTTTTTTATATATTTTTAAAAGTTTTTTTTTAAAGTTTTTCAAAGTTTTATATTTAACTCAAAAATTGTATTTTTTATAAATTTATTTTTTTTATAGTTTTATACTTTTTTATGTGTTACCACTTTTTGTATACCCAGTATATTATCCAGTACTTAATATAAGATTTAATCTTTGTATTGGATTGTAAAACTTAAAATTAAATAAATAAATTTAAATTAAATTAAAATAATGTAAATAATAAGCATTTTTCAAACAAAAAAAAAAAAAAACACTTATGAGAAAATAATTCAATAAATTTTTTTTAAAGTTAGTTCTAAATATAGTAAACTACTACAGAAATTTCAATCTCGTGCTTTAAAAAACAACAGTTTTACAACAGTTTTCCTGAAGCTTGCAAAACTCAAGTAGTTGTTTAGCCATTTTTAATTTAAATTCTCAAACTTTGGCGTCGTCTAGCGCCGTAAAAAAGAGTTAAATCTAAAAACTCTTCAAAATTCATTTGAATCACTTTGTTATCTATCGATCTGTACATTTTTAAGTACAATATAAGACTTGTTTTTTTTATTTATGTCTATGGGCCGCAGTACTGTGGGTCGTGTCTCACTCTTGTAAAACAAACAAACAAACAAAAAAATTTTTTAAATTTTTTATCTCTATAGCCAGTGCGCACAAAAAAATACATTCAATATTTTATTTTGATCCTCTTGATTAAGGATTAACATAAAAATGAATGGCATACCCATTGCAGGAAGGATAACGATATCCTGGGGATTCTTCATTTAATATGAGTTATTTAACTTTCTTATTAACAAATTTTTAGATAATGGACTGATTTTTTTAACTTAAATACGTTTTCGGAAGTAAACTTAATAAAGATAACGTTTTTTGGGAGAGTCGAAATTCTACGGAGTAAAAGTTTTATAATACAAGACGCCAAGCTGCTTAACTTTACAAAAAAAACAAGTTCTGAAATTGCATTTTCACAAAATCCGGTATTTTATTTAAAAATTTGACTTCATAATTGTAATTATCGCCAAATATTTTACAAATTTTGTGTATCGTGTTCTATGGTATTAAATTTAATATTAATCATTTTTATCAAAAAGTAATTTCAATTTTTGGGAATACAAAATTTTAATTTTAAAAGATTTTGTTATTCGTGCTTAATTCACAGTTTTTATTCTTGATAAAAACACTTGCAATTTATTGTTTATGGGATAAGCTATTCCTATGCGCATTTCACTGGTTGCTTAGTCCAGATCATCAGGAAACTTCATCCATAAAGATTTTAGAAAAACTAAAGATATTAAACCAAATAAAACTGTTAAGCGTATAAGACTTATAGCAACAGTTCTGCTTGTAATAATATCAAAGTTTAAACAAAACACATCAACAATAAACAGTGGGTTTATCTCATCTTACATTCCCCACAACAATTAGTTGAAATTCTCTCAACATTAATTGTAGTTGTAAGTCGGTTAAAAAAAACAAAATAAAAACAACAACAACTTACAAAAGATGTTGTCCATTAAGTGTTTTTTTAGGCCGTGCCCTTGCCTGTTTATTATCAAAAAGTAATTTCAATATTTGGGAATACAAAATTTTAATTTCAAAATATTTTGTTATTCGTGCTTAATTCCCAGTTTTTATTCTTGATAAAATTTTTAAATTTAACATTTTTATCAACCTATAGTCAAACCTTTATCGCTATATAAAGACCTTAAAATACAATTTTTTGTTAAGCGATTTTTGTATTTATTACCAAAATAAATACCTAGTTAAGATACATAGGTTTTTTAAGAATATTATTTTATTTCCTCTATTCAATCTGTGATCAGAATCGATAATCATCTAAATCGACTAACAAATTAAAAAGTAAATTCAAAAATTGAATTTTTTATTATGTATAATTTAATATAAATTTCGTATTCGCTTGAAGTAAAACATGGCCAAATCAATTTTCGAATTTGAATTCCTTTAAATTTTGGCGCCCTTTAAATAATGCCTGGTCTAATGCTCCTAGATGGGTCAAATGATTGACCAGCCCCACTTTATTTTTTATTGCAGAATTTCGGTTTTTTTTAGTTATTTCAATAAACTAAAGCGTTTTTGAGTTACGCGAATATATGCTGTGCGTCCACTTACATTTTCGAAATAACGGTATATCTTGAAAACAAGAGCTAACCTAAAAAAACGGTTAGCACCACTGGATTCAGCTTCCCCAATTAGGGTAAAATGCCAGGTGCGCGGCTGGCCTGTTGTTTGCAACTAACACAGTGTACTTATTGCTCAAAATTATAAGATTAAAATTCAATTTTAATATTATTTTTTTAAGGGTTGCGAAAGGAAAAATAATATCTTAAAAAAGAAAAAAAAAAACACCTCCTTCAAAGTTTCAGGATTTTTAAAGAACAGTTTGAGGTATTATACAAAAAAAAGTCCGTTTTTTTTTTTTTTTTTTTTTTTTTTATTTTTTTATAAATTCATTTATTTTTCAAAAAAATTCATTACAATGTAAGTGCCTCAGCGCCTTGGAGGCATTTTAGAGGCGAGCTGGCAATAATATATTGCATAACTTATAAAATAATAATAAGTTTATAATAACAAATAGAAAAAAAAAAAAAATAAAAAAAAAATATTTAAATCAAAAGAAGCAAAAAAAAAATAATATTTTAACATTCAATATGAATTAGAATTACATTAAAAGTTCCTCCATATTTCGAAGCAAAAAATTTTTTAAACTAGTTTTGAATAAAGAAATGCTATTTATATTTTTCAAATATGACGGTAAACCATTGTATTCACGACTACCCATGTACTCAATACGTTGCTTCGTAGTTTCTAGCCTGCACCATGATACTGCCAAGTTCATATTATTCCTTGTATTTAGTGAGTGCTGATAACTCGAAAAATATATGGTATGATGTCCAACGCTGTTTAAACACTTAAAAACATACATTAGTAATTGCATTTTGTAAGTGCCATAAATAGGTAATAAAGTTTTCAAAACGTCTGTGTATAATGATAAAGTTGAATGTGTGATGGGAAGATTAGCTACCACTTTTAAAGCTTTATTTTGCATACGTTGCAACGTTCTTAACTCAGAACTTTTCTTATGTCCATATAAAATGGCTAAATAATTAAAATGGCTTTGAATTAGTGCATTATAAATTAATAATTTCGTTTTTTTTATCAAATTTGTTCTTAAATTTGTATAAAAACCCAATTGCCTGGGCTGTTTTGATCTTAAGATTTTGGATATGTTGACTCCAAGCAAGATTGCTCTGCAGTTGTATACCTAAGTACTTAAAAGAACTGACTTCCATGATTTCTTTTCCATCTACAAAAACACTAAAGTTGTTATGATCCGAATAAGGCTTAAATCTCATCAATCGAGTTTTGTTAGCATTTAAAAAAAGTTTATTTATTCTCATAAACTCCGATATTAATGCCGCATCTCGCTCTATATGTACTTTGGCTACCGTTTCATGCTTGTAAGGGTAGAATAAACTAATGTCGTCTGCATATATAAAAATTTTGCCAGTAAGTTCAAGATTTTTTAAGTCATTAATATAAATAATAAACAATAAAGGTCCAAGTACGCTGCCTTGCGGAACTCCAAATTCGACTTCACGAAACAAACTTTTACGAGCACCAATCTGGACAAACTGCTTACGATTCCTTAAATAACTTTCCAAAAGAGATAGTTCTTTTCCACATATACCATAACATTTAAGTTTTTGTAACAAGATGTTATGATCAATTAAATCAAATGCCTTTGTAAGATCATAAAATAAACCTGCCACGCCACAATATCCATCATCTAGACCTTTGCAAATAAAATTAACAACATTAACGGCAGCTTCCTCTGTACCACATGCTTCCCGGAATCCATATTGAAAATCATTTAGTAAATTATTTGTTCTCAAAAAAGTGGAAATTCGATTGTGCAAAATTCTTTCAAACACATTATCAATGCTCGATAAAATAGCGATTGGTCTATACATATCAGACGTACAACTATTGATTCCTTTTGGAATTGGTATTACCTTATGAATTTTTAAAATGTCAGGATAAATGCTCATATTAACCATATTATTAAAAATATTTACTAAAATAGTAGTAAACTCATTCTTATTACTCAATATAACTTTGGGCAGAATATAATCATGTCCAGCACTTTTATTTGGCTTCATTTTTAATATAACATCCTGAACCTCTTCATATGTTGTATCATTAAGATGAAATATATTATTATAACGCACCATTGTTCGTAAAGAATTATACGAGTCAGTTGGAAATTGTTCAATTTTCACCTTGACGTCTTTAATTGATTGAATAAAAAAATTATTTAGCACCTCCGCCTTTTCAGAATCATCTAAAATAAGTTTACCATTAGAATCTTTAATGTTGATGGGTTTTTTTGGAATTCTTCCAAGTGTCTCATTTAAAAACCTCCAGCTCTTTTTTGGATCATGTTGAATTTCATCTAGTTTATTTCTATAGAAGTTGTTCATAGACTCTTTACAAGCTCTCTTTATAACATTGCTAACTCTTTTCAATCTTTCCTGAATATATAAGTTTATAGGTTTTTTTCGCCCTTGCTTTAAAAGTTTGTTTTTGTAACAGATTAATTTTTGCAAATTAAAAGTCATCCATGGAGTAATTTCTGCTCTAATGGACCTTTTTTGTCTTTTCTCAAAGGTAGAATTTCTGATAGCATCATCAACACAAGATACTAACAGAGATGTATCAATAGATGGATCTCCTGTTTGGTTTATATTCGGCAGATGGTTACAAATATAATCATAAACACGATTGTAATCACAACACAAATAAACATTTTCTCTTAATATTTGATTTTGAATTTCAGTTCTGATTCTGCACGAAATAAGATTATGGTCTGATAGTTCATATTCCACGGATTCAATAGACAAACAATTTAGAATGTTACTGTATATATGATCTATGGATGTTCCGCTTTCTGGCCGAGTAATCAATGTATGACAATTTCTAAAGTCATAATTTTCAAGCAAATTTAACAAATTATCTGACAAATGTATTTGTAAACCATCAATATTCGAGTCTCCAGCAAAAATGCACGGTTTTCGCCCATAACTATAAAGTAGATTCTCCAAAAACGATAAAAATCTATCTGTGTTACATTTTTGTGATCGATAGAACGAGGCAAATTGTATAGGTTTACCATTAATTTAATTATTTTCTAATGTTAAAACAATCAAATCTGTAAAAGTTTTACTCTCACATATTTCCACTTTATATTGTAAGTGATCTTGAATAAAAACCGAAGTACCTCCATAGCCATCAGGTCTACAACAATGAACACTATTGTAACCTGGAATAGTATAAAGTTGAACTACATTTTCCATGATCCATGTTTCTTGAACAGCAATTATATAGGGTAGCCGTGGTAAACTAGCAACTAAAGCTTTAAATTCATTAAATTTATTTATTGAAGAAATACTCCTAACGTTAATAGAGATTATTTGAAAATAGGAACTTTTATTGTTTTTTATGTAATTATCAAAAGACTTTAAATTGAAAAAATACTGATTATTAATCATAAGAAAAAAAAATTAATTATTAAATATCTCTACAAATTATATAGGGTAAAAATAAATAAAAAACTAAGGTGATAAATAAACATCATCATCATTATCTACTGCTGCTTCACGCTCAGTACTAATGCCATGTCGAGATCTACGAAGTCTTGCACGATTTGTTGTTGCCTCCAGTAACAGTTCATCCACTTCTTCTTCGTTAGCAATGAATTTTGGCTTAGACAGCTCACTTTTTTTTACAAAAATTTTACCACCAGCAGCATATGCAGCACGATACCCAACGGTTTTTAATGTTTTAGCATGGTTTAGTAAACTAAGTGTTTCTCTACTAAGGAAGTCGTTAACAAAAATGTTTGATTCAGTTTCTCTTAGCTTTGGCTTTACAGACATTAATTTCTCTTTAGATTTTGCAGATATTACATTTTTCAAAAAAAAATTTTTTTTTCAATTTATGGTTTGTAGCCCCAAGTATTCTCTTTAAAATGACATCAAAATCATCTTCGTATGTCAAGTAGTTTTCGAGATATTGAAGAAATAAGCACAACACATTCGGCTAATTCTCCGAAATTATGACATTTTGAATATGACATAACTATCGAAAAACAAATTTTAAAATTTTTTTTCGTTCATATATGTTCCTAATAAGATAAAAAGAACCCTCTCACCAAATTTTATTAAAATCGGAAGGGGTCGTGTCCCACTCTTGGTCGTTTTGACATGGAATTACCCAAATAGAAATAGAGACAGTTAATTGGTAGCAGGGCTGTCAGTTTTTTTCCTTCGACGCACAGTGGCTGAAAATTTTATTTCATTATATTAATTTTATATATTAATTTTATTTAATAGTAAACATATTAAAACTAAGGTAGCCAAAAAATTAGGTCAAAATATTTGTAATTGTGGTTGTGCCATGTTGTTAAACACAACTTTTTTTTTAATTCAGAAAAAAGAAATTTTTTTATATTTAAATCGAAAGAAATTATCATTGCTCAAAAACTATCACCGATAATGCCCTGCTAGCGTTTTTGCTAGGTTGGTAGTCTTGTTATCTTTAAAAAAGTAACATGTGCGACTATTGTGTAATTTATGTTTGAGATGTAAAGACATACATATTTTCTAAACTACTATATAAAGGGAGTAAGAAGGTAAAGCCAATGATAGAAAGGTGAAAGTGTTTTCTTTAACGCTGTATATACTATTGTACCCGCCTGTTTAAAACGTTTCTAATTTTAATGAAATTACTCCAAAAAAATTTCTAAACTACTAATAATAATTCGAACCCCCCGTTGACGACTATTGGAATGAAAAAAAGGACACGATTTGGATCTTGGAACGTTCGTAGTATGCTAGAAACAACTAAGCTCGCGCAAATCGAAAAAGAGTTCAACAACTACAACATGCTTATTATGGGATTGAGCGAGATAGCGGTGAACATATAACATCAAGTGGTTTAACATTAGTTTATTCTGGCAAAGCAGCCGGTCAACCTAGAGCAAGTGGTGTTGGTTTTCTTTTCTCGAAAGAGGCAAAGAACGCTCTCATTGAATGGCAACCACACACAGACATAATTATTGTAGCTAGGTTTAGAACACGTGCAAGAAACCTAATCTGCATTCAATGCTATGCTCCAACGGAAGGCGATGACAATGAAGAAAAAGATAGCTTTTATAGTAAGCTGACAAACGTGATTAACAGTATCAGTCATGGTGATATCAAAATGCTAATGGGTGACTTCAACGCGCAGGTTGGTTGTGACAACACAAGCAGAGAGACCGTGATGGGAAAGCATGGCATCGGCCGCATGACAGACAACGGACAAAGGCTGGTTGAACTATGCGATAATTTTAACTTGGTTTTGGGCGGTACTTTATTCCCCCACAAGAATATCCACAAAGTTTCTAGGGTGTCCCCGGATCACATAACCGAAAATCAGATCGACCATTTTGCGATAAGCAGGATGTGGAGAGGGTCACTGCAGGACGTGAGGAACAAAAGATGCGCTGATGTGGGTAGTGACCACCACCTGATGGTAGCTGTAGTCCGATTCAAGTTAAAAGCTGTAAAACGTAAACCAGCCCTCAGCAGAAGAAGATTTGACCTACAAAAATAAATCAATCCGGAGGTCTCTCGTCAGTTTTCTAACGTTTTGAAAAATAGGGCAGTCACTCTTTCAATTTCTCCCCAACAAAATATAGATGTTTATTGGAAAGATTTAAAATCAACACTTATTGAGACGGCTAAAAGTGAAAAAGGATACGCCAGAAAAACCAACAAGCCCTGGATATCCGATAATACATGGCAATTAATAGAATCTAGAAAGCTAGCCAAGTCAAAAGTGAATGATGCTAAAAATCCACAATCTAAACAGGACGAACAACGTAAATACCAAGAGGAGAACCGAAAAGTTAAACGCAGTGAAAGGAATGATAAACGTAAGTGGGCTAATAAGTTAGCCAAAGACGCACATATAGCTAGTGAAACGGGTCGATCTAAGGACCTGTATCGTATAACGAAGGAGATCGCTGGGCATAGCCACCACAATATTAAACCCCTTAGGAATGACCACGGCGAATTAATCTATGCCAAAGATCAGCAGTTGGAGTTGTGGGAGGGCTATTACACCAAATTATTATCGGTCAATCCGAATGAATCTTCAACAATATGTGATTGCGAGCCAATCCATCATATAAATCACGTACGGCACGAGATAAATATCGTAACGCCCACATTTAAAGAAATAGCAGCTGCAGTTAAACGTTTGAAGTCCGGTAAATCAGCAGGTCCTGATGGAATACCTCCTGAGATTCTAAAAAAAGACATAAATCTAACAGCAACGTTACTTGAACCCTTGATTTAAAAGTTTTGGTTAAACAAGAAAATTCTGGATGATATTAGAGAAGGTCTTATTATAAAACTCCCAAAAAAAGGAAACTTGCAAGATTGCTCCAACTGGAGGGGTATTACTCTTTTGAATATTGTAAACAAAATCATAGCCCACAACCTCCACAATCGTATTGCATCCATTATTGAACCACAGCTAAGACCAGAACAAGCGAGCTTTAGACCAAACAAGTCATGTATTGATCACATCAACAGCTTGAGGGTAATTGTGGAACAGTCGGTTGAATGGCGCTCACCCCTTTACTTAGTGTTCGTTGACTTTAAACGTGCATTTGATACACTACAACACAATGCGATATGGGAAGCTCTGAGATGCAAAGGAGGTCCCGAGAAGATAATTAATCTTATTAAGGAGGTATACAACAACGCATTTTGTTCGATACTTCATGAGGGTACAGCAAGCAACCCCATCAAAGTAAACGTGGGTGTTCGTCAAGGCTGTGTTTTGTCTCCACTACTGTTTAACATAGTACTTGACCTAGGTATGAACCACTGCATGAATATGCATCATGGAATTTCGTGGGACCTTCATGATAGGTTAGAAGATATTGATTATGCAGATGACGTCTGTCTTTTATCCCACCGCTTCTCTAGCATGCAATATAAGATTCAAACCTTTGCTACACGTGCAGCCAAAGCGGGATTACAAATTAATATCAACAAAACCAAATCAATGCGAATAAATTTTTCATGCAACGAGAACTTTCAGCTTTCGGGCCAACCCATTGACGATGTTGAAATCTTTTGTTACCTGGGGAGTATAATTTCAAAAACAGGGGGCAGCAAAGAAGATATACAGAATAGACTGTGTAGGGCAAAGCAAGCGTATGGCACGCTTAATAAATTCTGGAGATCTCAATATATCTCAACTCACACCAAAATCAAGGTTTTTAATAGCAATGTAAAATCTGTGCTTCTGTATTGGAATATTTCGGGCCGTGAAATGAGTAAAATGCAAGCTTTTGTAAACCGCTGCCTCAGGCGTATTGAAAGGATATTCTGACCTGCCACGATATCAAATCTGGAGTTGTGGAATTTAACCCATCAAGTTCCTTTAAGTACCAGTATCCGATTGCGTAAATTTAGTTGGCTAGGACACACAATGAGAAAACCAGGGGTCTAACCACCGCATAAGATATCGAGGACAATTGATCGAAATTACTTATTTTGATGTCATGAAACTCCATATCGAATGAAATGTATTGAATTTGAAATAATAGCATTACCTATCGAGTAACTCGACATTACATTTATCGAGTTTTTATTCGATACGTCAGTGTCTATCGTATGCAAAAACATTCGATAGTTTATTCGATACAATAGTATCGAATGCGGTGATTAGACCCCATCACATGATTTAACACGACAGTGTGAAGAATATAACCCCCATGGATCCAGGAGACCTGGTTGACCTGCGAATACTTGGAGACGACAAATTGAGAACGAGTTGCATGAGCATGGCGTATCCTGGAATGAGATGAAAACCATGTCCACTGATAGAATACAATGGAAAACATTTTTTGCGGCCCTATGTTCCACAGGGAATTAGAGGATTACACACATATATATATATATATATATATATATATATATTTTTTTTTTTTTTTTTTGTCAAATTTCAACTTTAGTAGAATAGAACTTTTGCGGATCAAAAGAGATTAAGAAGGTAAAGCCAATGATAGAGACGTGAAAGTGCTTTCTTTAACCCTGTATATACTCTTGTACCCGCCTGTTTAACACGTTTCTAATTTTAATGAAATTACTCCAAAAAAATTTCTAAACTAATATGTTTTTATCAAATTTAAACTTTAGTAGAATAGAACTTTTGCGGACCAAGAAGGTAAACCACTGATATAGAGATGAAAGTGTTTTCTTTAACCATGTATATAAGCTCAGGAAAAAATAAATAAGGATTACAGATTTTATAGAGAGCACAATACTAGAAAAATTTCACGAAATTCCACTAATGATCTATTTAATATATTGTTACGAAAGTTAAATTATCTAAGAATTATTTATAGATATAAGTTATCTTGTAAGTTATAGTTTTATGTTACTTAGGGCCATTATTACAACTTGAAGTAAGCTAAAGTTAAGATTAAATTGACAGATAATAATGTGTTATCTGTCAAAAAGCGTCTGTTAACTGTCGGATAACAGCTAACGCCATGTTATAATAATGGCCCTTAAAATTGTAATGTATAATGTTCAACACAACTGTTATTTTAAAATAATTCCTATATAAATTTCCCAGTCATTTCTAGAAATGGTTATAGAACATAATAAATAGTTATTACAGGAAGGTTCAGGAAAAATCTAGAAATAATTATGAAATATAAAAAGGGGTGACTCATGTATAATTAGTTTAGTTTGTTCTGAGAAACGGTTCTGTTCGTAACTAATAATTGTGAACAAAATAATTAATTTCAATAAAGTTTGTTAAGTTGAATAAGTGTGTGTTTTTATTCGGATTCGCAATTGAAAAGAACTCAAACGCGTTTATTAAGGGAAAACGTAACAATTGGTGTCAGAAGTGGGATTGCAATAAAAAAATAAAATAAATTAGCAAATAAATTAATAAACAAAGGATAAAAAAAAAACTATACAAACAACAATGAAATTCGATGAGCTAAAAGTTGAACAGCTCAAGAAGGAGTTGAGCAAGTTGGATCTGCCTACTGCAGGAAATAAAGCTGAGGTGCAGAAAAGATTAATCGGTGAATTTAAGCGACGCAATATTGACATCGCAGCCTACGAACTTGATGAAAAAGAAAAAAAAGTAGTTGCTACCCGTGCAGCAACAAGCAACATGGATCTCAGCACAATGTTTGCTGCTATGATGGAGAAAATGGAAAAAATTTCGGCAGAAACTTCTAGAAAAATTGAAGAAAATTCTAGAAAAATGAAAGAAAATTCAAGCGCCATCTTAGCCGAAATTCAAGAAAATTCTTAAGTGGCAAACGAGAAACTTCAGGCTACTAATGAAAAACTTGAGAAGCTTCAAGAGATTTCTACTGTTATAAACGAAAGAGCAGCCGATATCGAAATAGAATTGTCTGATGTAACAACACAAGTCACTGATGTAAAAACTCAAGTCACGGATTGAAAAACACAAGTCAGAGTTTTTGATGGAAAACTTCATCATCTGGAAGAAAGAGTAAATAGTCTTCAGTGCCAAGAGGGAGCGGTGCGAGTTTTTCCAGAAGTGTCGAATAGAATAAGAGCTCCGAGTTTTGACGGCAGTTCACCATTTAATGTTTTTAAGTTCCAGTTTGATACAGTTGCAAACAAAAATGCATGGAACACTGAAGAAAAAGAGCTGATTCTGGCTTGAAAAGGAACTGCGGCTGAAATTCTAGAAAGTGTACCAGTTAGTTGCAGAAACAATTATGAAGACATTATGGTAGCACTGCAACGCAAGTATGGTGGGGGGTTTTTTTTTTCTTCATTATTTATTTATTGAATCTTCATATATTAAATATGAACTAACAATAATTAATCAAATCTTAACCTAATACGTTATTTTTTGTCCTGCCAGTGCCAGACAAAGATTTTTTTTCATCGTGGGTTATGTTCACTTTTATAGGTGTTTATCGCTCATCTAATTAGATAAGTGCTGCAGTGTCTCTTCTTCTTAAGCGAGTGTGGCCGCTATCATTTAAAATATTTCGTGCTAGTGGGTTCGGGTGCAATTCGAGCCTTTTTAAGTATTTTACTGCATATTTCGTAATCATAGTTTTAACTAATGGAACATTAAGATCCTTGTGAATATTTGAATTTTTAATATACCAAGGGGCAGTTGTGATTATTCGAAGTAGTTTATTTTGGCGCCTTGGAATTTTTTCGATATAAGAGGCCGAGACAGTGCCCCATAACTGAATACCATAGCACCAGATTGGCTTTAAGATGGAGTTGTAAAGAAGAAGTTTGCAGTCGAGACTAAGGACAGAGTTTCTTCCAATAAGCCAATGAATTTGGATGGCTTTTAGTTTCATTTGAGTTAATTTTGCCTCTTTATGGCTTTTCCACGTTAAACGGCGATCTAGATGAATACCGAGGTATTTTACATGCGAATTTTGAGGTATTATTTGATTATTGATTTTAATAGGGGGGCATGATTCCCGACGCAAGGTGAATGTTATATGTACGCATTTTTGCTCATTGACCTCTATCCTCCATTGCTTTAACCATAGTTCGAGTTGAAATATATGATCCTGTAGGTATCGAGATGCTTCTTGACGGTTTTCGTGCACGCTCAAAAAAGCTGTATCATCAGCAAATGTTGAAGTTTGTGTGTAGTTGTTTGTTGGCATATGCGAGGTATATACATATTAAGTATAAAAGTGGGCCCAGGATGCTTCCCTGAGGGACTCCAGCGTCAATTTGATGAGGAGAGCTTAAATAATCACCTTCTTTAATAATAAATTTTCGACCGACTAAGTAGCTTTCTAACAGCTTGTGTGTGTTTACTGGTAAGTTGAGCTTCAATTTATGTAATAAGCCTTCATGCCAGACTTTATCAAAAGCTTGAGAAACATCGATGAAGAGAGCGGAACAATATTTTTTTTCTTCAAAGGCTTTTCTTATTGCGTTTACTATACGATGGGTTTGCTCAATTGTGCTGTGTTCTCTTCTAAAGCCGAAATGGTGGTTAGGAATACATCTATTTTCATTTAAAATTGGGGTTAATTTTGACGCTAACATCTTCTCAAACAGCTTTGATATATTAGAAAGTAAGCTTATAGGCCTATATGACTCAACTTTTGTGTGATCCTTTCCAGGTTTAGGTATCATGGTGACTAAGGAGATCTTCCACTTTTGAGGATAGTATTCAAGGCGTAAAATAGCATTAAAAATTAAAAGAATAATTTTCTTTGCTATGCTGGGTAGCTCCAAAAGCATTTTGTTGTTGATCTTATCAAAACCAAGAGCCTTCTTGGGGTTTAAATCACAAATAGCCTTTTCGATTTCTCTTATCTCAAATCTAAGCGGAACAGCTGCTCTAGCAGCAACAGGTGGTAGCTCGACCGCAATATCGTGAGATATATTTGGGGTAAATACGTTTTTTAAATGATTGACAAACAGATTTCCTTTTTCAACATCATTTCTTGCCCAGCTTCCATTCAAGTTTCTTAATGGTGGTTTAGAGACAACTGGCCTTTTGAGATTTCTAGCTGCACGCCATAATGAGTAGTTTGATTGTGGGGTTGCATCAAGTTCCTCAAGATATTTTTCCAGAGAAGCCGTTTTCTTAGTCTGCAGTAACTTTCTTAGTTTTTTTGTACACTCTTTAAGTAAGTTCTTAAGTTGAGGGGATCTGTGCAATTGCCACTCTCTTCGACCCCTCCTTTTTTCAGACAAAAGATGCTCGACATCTGTGGAATATATTTTAATAGTTTTTGTTTTTTTGGGGGCAATATTGGAATGTTGAACAGCTAGTTTCAAAAAACTGTCAAAATTGTCAATAGAGCGATCTACATAATCCGGTGTACTGAGCGCAATATTTTATGTGCAATGGGTACTGAGATATTTTTTATATTTTAACCAATTAATTTGCGTAGCTGTCGTCGGAGGTACAATTCTATTGGGGTTCATTATAGAAACAATTGTAGGTGTGTGGTCGGAAGATAAATCTAGGGAGGCTTCAACATGAATCGTTTCTATGGGAATGTTTTTAAGCACGCCGAAATCGATGACATCTGGAATTTTTTGATGATCAGTGGGCCAATATGTTGGTTGTCCGCTCGCTACCACATTTAAAGCCATTTTAGAAATTTTGTTAAATAAAACACGACCCTTTGGTGTTATAAGTCGCGATTCCTAGCCAGCGGCTAGGAAACACGGTCCTAATGATTTAAAATATTTATAATATTGGTCCTCCGATATTGAAAATCTAGGCGGGGAGTATAACGATGAAATTACAGGCTTCTATTTAATTCCTCAACGCAAATGTTCGTTGCTTGGAGATAATCTTCACGATGATCACACATTAGGTAGTGTTTGACTCGGGTTTTTATTAAAATGGCAGAACCTCCACAAGCTCTATCTCGAGGGTCCTTGGTATCATATAGTATATAACCATTTATATTAAACGTATTTCTTGAGGTCAAATGAGTTTCAGAAATCATCATGACATCAATTTGTTTATTTTTAAGAAAGTATTCTAATTCATGTTTATGTTGGCGGATGCCGTTTGCGTTCCAAAAACAAATTTTTTAACAGTTCATGGTTTGTTAAGTA
The DNA here is from genome assembly GCA_930367215.1 of Pollenia angustigena. Taxonomy (NCBI): domain Eukaryota; kingdom Metazoa; phylum Arthropoda; class Insecta; order Diptera; family Polleniidae; genus Pollenia; species Pollenia angustigena. The sequence continues at coordinate 140,003,149 of OV884056.1, read as the reverse complement.
CAGCTTGCAATAACATCGATTGCATTCTAAGCATTTCCTGCATCATATTACCCTTTGTATTAGTAAAATTATTTACCGTTTGCATGGTTTTTTCTAAACGACTTAAATTAGAAACTGGAGTTTCATCATTACTTGGCGAGGCACCTTGCATTGGCTCATGGTTTGATTTTAGGACGTTAGCGTAAGAGGTTCTGTTATTACTAGGCTGGGGGGCTTGAATTGCATTTGTGTTTACCTGATTTGTTACCTGCATTTGAGGGGGATTAGTTTTCGGTCCGAGCGACTGCTTGACGATAGTATATACAGGGCATCCTCTATAATTGGCAGTGTGATTACCCTTGATTACTACCTGAAGACCTTTACTGCTCTTCAGTTGAAAAGTATAAAAGTTTTTATTCAGAGTCTCAGATTCACCTGTATTTTAGTCTCGTTAATGATACCGCGCTTTATTGCAGCTCCATAAAAGGAATTTTCACCTATCACCGAAATTAAACTTTTTATTAACTCATTAGAGTTTTGCTCTCTAAGGTATATCGGGGGTGGCTTAGACGATTTAATGACGTTTGGTGCTTCAGAGGATTCATCCTCCAGAATCGCAAAACGATTTTGTGTTTTTATTTTATTTTGAGGGCGAAGCAACTGCTGCAGAGGTAGGGCTGCGTCCCCGTTTAAGCACTGTAATGTACCTGTCCATACCAACTTGTTCTGTAGGCTTTTGATAGCTTTTTACAGGGGGGTTTTCCCATTGCATTTGTGTTTAAGTTCATGGTATCATTTCCCACTAAATTTGTTTTTGACGTCACGGCAATACTTGCTGGCCTGGCAACACTTGTCACCAAATCTAGTTGTAGTTTTTTTAATGAGTCACTATCCACTGTTTTTGTAAACACCGAGGGTGATAGGGAACGTGTTCGAGTAATTGGCTTAGCCGTTAAATAGTTTATATTATTTTGTTTAGTTTTATTTATTTCTGCATTATTCTCGTTTGCTTGAACTAAAACGTAAACGTTTCTTTCATTTTGTCTTAGTGTTGTTTCACTGTTCGTACTCATGCAAAGAGTTGTTTTTGTTTTTCACCGTTTTGCTTTGCTTTAATATTTTTATTATTTATTGTATTTTACAACAAAAAAAAAAACAAGAAATTTAAATGTTTTTGTTTAGAATATGTATACACATGTATGAACATTTATACATACGTATATATTTCTACTGTTTTATTTTCTTTAATTTCATCATTTTAAATTGTTCACTATTATGTTAAATAATTTAAATAACAAAATATGTATATTATTTTTTTTAAGCGTCCATTCGCTGCTTATATTACAAAATGAAATGTGATTAATTAATAGTTCAAATCGTATGCGGGGCTAAAATACACGTCTGTATCACAACAAAGCACAAACCGAACCGAGCGTATGGTGGTGAACACAGAAAAGAAATATTCAGAATGGAATTACGGGGTAGAGTACAAAAGGCAAACGAGACGCTACAGGATTTCGCACTAGAGATTGAGCGCTTGGTGCAGCATACTTATCCAGGTGAAAGTCATCCATTGCTAGATCATTTTAAGACCGAGGCATTTGTAAACGGTATACGGGATACGGTATCTGCATCACAGAAGCCATCATTTACAGAAACAGTATCATTTGCCCTAGCACAAGAAACCGCAAGGATAATTTCAAGGCCGCAAACGTATATGGTGCGAAAACTTGATTTTGCTCCTGCAGAAGATAGAGATATTGTAAAGCACCTAAAGAAGGCGGTGATGCAAGCTTTGAGCGAGAAACAAGGTAAAAACAAAGCAAAATGCTATAATTGTGGTAAGATTGGCCATATCCAGCGAAACTGCAAAGCACCAAAACAACGATGAAGATCTGCTTCGCCGCAGAGGGACAAACGAAGAGCTAGTCAACAATCATCGCAGGAGCCACCGCTAAAGCTGAGAAGAGCAAGCAGTGCGGAGGAAGCTGAAGGTCTCACGATCAATTTAGTAGTGAAAACGAGTAACAAAAATATTACGACCTGTGGTTGCATAAATGGTGAATTCCGCATTTTGACTATCGATACTGGTGCAGGACATTCCATTATAAGAGCTGTCGAGCCGCTAAGTGGTGTAAACTTGCAAACAGCTACGGGAGAGCCTGTCATTGTCTATGGCAAAGCAAGAGTGGAAATAAGAATGGCCGATATGATCGTTTTTGATGAGTTTATTGTGGCTGAAATTATGAGCGAGGTCATAATTGGAGCAGATTTTATGAATCGTCAAGGCATTAGTCTAGACATGGGACGACAAATTATGAATTGGCATGGTCTAGAAATACCCCTTAACGTTGGGAATGGAAGTGAAGCTCTTGTGAGACAACTAGTCACTAGTGATCATAAGAAATTGTCATCCCAAGGAGACGATGAAAAACGTGGGAAAGCGAGCACATATGCAAGACGGCCCATCAAACATAAAAGCAAGCACTGTACAGAGTCTAAAGACAAGAAACGCAGAAGTGAGATACGCTTATTACATGTGGAACCTAGCGAAGACTGGTCAACGGCGCAGAAAAGTGACCCCATATTAGCGCAAATTATGAAGGCTAAGAAAGAAGTTGAAAAGCCGACTCATAAAGAAATTAGATTGGAGCGTCCTCTAATGAAGGCGTATTGGGCGCAGTGGAGTATTCTGCGAATGGTAAATGGTTTCCTATATACATGGGAAAGTACTGATGGCAAAACGGTAAAAACCCTTATTGTAGTACCGTCTTCTAAAGTATGTGAAGTTGTGAGGAAATTCCACGAAGGTACTTGTGGTGGGCATCTTAGCTTTACGAAAACCATAAAGAAGTTAAAAGCAAGCTACTATTGGGTCGGTTGCAAGCAAGCCGTGATTGATTGCATAATTAAATGCCTACAGTGCGTTGCAGATGGTGGTCTAATTGGAGAAAGTACAAATCCGGTCCAGCAGTACAACTTTGGTGAACTAGAGCAGAAAAATGAGCTAAGACGCAGACGTCTTAAGTCATCAAATGACCAGATGGAAGCCAGAAACAATGGAGTGAAAAATTCGGAAGGCTTTAAAGAAGGCCAGTTGGTTTTACTTTTTAATCCGCAACGAAAGAAAGGACTATCTCCAAAGCTGCAGACTCATTGGGATGGCCCATATAAAGTAATAAAGAAATTGAATGACGTGGTGTATCGGATCCAGAAATATAAGAGCCCAAGATCAAAAATGAAAATGGTACATCTAAAACGACTAGCCCATTATGGAAAAGGAGAATCTGAGCATATTCGGGACGAACAGGCTTAAGTGGAGCGCAGTGTTACGAAAGTTAAATTATCTAAGAATTATTTATAGTTATAAGTTATCATGTAAGTTATAGTTTTATGTTACTTAAAATTGTCATGTATAATTTTCAACACAACTTTTATTTAAAATAATTCCTATATAAATTTCCCAGTCATTTCTAGAAATGGTTATAGAACATAATAAATAGTTATTACGGGATGGTTCAGGAAAAATCTAGAAATAATTATGAAATATAACAAGTTAGAGTGCTATATTCGGCTGTGCCGAATCTTTGATACCCTCCACCGATAGTTCGAATGTTTAAGGAGTAATATCTGTGTGATGTTATTATTATCTTAAACTGTGACGATTTGTTATTAATTATGGTTTTAGGCGACTAAACTGTTTTCCGGTAGTAGGGTTTATATGGGGCCTAGGGTAAATTATGGACAGATCATCACGAAATTTCACAGCGTCATTTCTAGTCCTTTAAAACTGTGACGTACCAATTTCTGTTATGCTAGCATTATTAATTATGGTGTTAGGTGTACTAAAATGTTTTCCGGGAGTAGGGTTTCTATGGGCCCTAGGGCAAATTATGTACCGATCTTCACGAAATTTCCCAGTATCATTTGTAGTCCTACAAAACTGTGTCGAGCCAAAATTGGTTATGATTGCATTATTTTTTACGGTTTTAGGCGTACTAAACTGTTTTCCGGGAGCAGGGTTTCTATGGGCCCTAGGGTAAATTATGTACCGATCTTCACGAAATTTCACAGTGTAATTTGTAGTCCTATAAAACTGTGACGTACCAAATTTTGTTACGCTAGCGTTATTTTTTACGATTTTAGGCGTACTAAACTGTTTTCCGGGAGTATTGTTTATATGGGGCTTAGGGTATTCATCCAGTCAACTAAAACAAATTTTTGCAAAATCTTATCTCATTCCGTGCCTTGTTCCAGCATTTATGTTATTTTTTGTAACAAAATTATCAATTTTTTAGGTGGTGGTTCCACATTTTGATTCATAGCTCTGGTCCTACTGAACCGATTTTGCTGGATTTCAATCCCAAACTGCTTAGGATAACTACAAGCAATTTGGCACCAAGCTTGTTCATTTCTTTTGAGTTGTTCGAAAGTGAGCGTGTTTTCAACAGACGGACATGGCTAAATCGACTTAGAATTACTCAAGGACCCAGAATGTATATACTTTATGGGGTCTGAGATGAATAATAAAAAAGTTTCACACGGAATGACAAACTTAATATACCCTCTTCACAACCAATTGTTGTGGAGGGTATAAAAAGGGGTGACTCATGTATAATTAGTTTAGTTTGTTCTGAGAAACGGTTCTGTTCGTAACTAATAATTGTGAACAAAATAATTAATTTCAATAGAGTTTGTTAAGTTTAATAAGTGTGTGTTTTTATTCGGATATGCAATTGAAAAGAACTCAAAAGCGTTTATTAAGGGAAAAACGTAACGATATTATTGGCAACGTCAGATCCGTTCATCACCAGTATTCGAAATCAATGAAAAGTGGAACATCGGGATTTAGATGAAGAAGTCAAAAAACTACTAAAGAACAGAATATAGAATATTTGCAATCAATCTTTCAAGTAAATGAACAATAATTATTATTCATTAGATCTAAGACAGACATTGTATTAGTAGAAAATAATAATACACAGAAACTCACATTGTTACAAAAGCTATTAAAATCTATTGTTGCCCAGCGGTAACTAGAATGAGTAAAGAGGCCGCAATCCATACGTATTTATTTTTTACACAGATTGTCATTGGACGCAAGGCCTTCTACACTTCCTTTAAAAACAATTTCGATCCCTTCCCAAAGAAGATAGTAAGAAAGGTCACAAAAAATAAAAAGTCAATAAAACTGAACACCTTCCTTTCTCCCTTCTCAAAGAAGGGAGTGGCGAATGTGTACTGAAAATTCAGAAGAAGTCTATACCTTCTAGAAGGCATACTTCTGAAGGCAGGATATCATGCGAAGCGAATCTTTTAGAAAGGAGTACAGAGGCCTTCAAAAAGGCCTGCCACTTGCGGTCCTTTCAATATTTACCGCTGGGTGCTTTTATTTTTAAAAGGTTTTTTATCCACATATGTATGTATGAAATGTTTTAATAAATAAGAAATATTCTAAAAATAAATACTTATATTTTCGTATCAAAATTTAAAAAAAAATCAGAATTCAGCGGATTTATTTTGCTAATATAAACAAATTTTACAGCAAAAAATAATAGATTCTTCTGTAGTAATAGCAAGATTTTAGATACAATTTCTAAAGTTTTTTTAAGTGTAAACAAATTTGAAAGCAAAAAATGGTTAATTTTTCAGCAATAACAGCAAAATTTCCGGTTGATTTTACTATTATTTTTAATGTTTAAATTTTTTTTATAGTGTAAACATTTAATTTTTTTGAGTGTCCCATTATTACAAAAAATGTTAATGATTATTCTTTAAATCCAAAAATTACAATTTTAAATTATTAAAAAAATAAAAAAACCATATTTCACGCTAAAGTTAAAAAAATCTAAAGTTCCACTCTGCCCTTAAATTCCCCAATAACTACTCAACCGATTTTAATGAAATTAAAGTGGAGAAAAGTTCAAGAATCTATCTGTCGATTAAAAAAAATTCACTTAAATAACTCCTTCGGTTATTTTAACTAAATAAGCAAGGTAACACTCTTTGAATTAATTTAGTTTATATATGGTAGGTACAATTAACATTATTTTATTTTAATATTTTAAACTAGTACACATTCTGTGCCAATAAGGAAAAAGTGCTTAAGTCTATTGTTAAGTTTTAAAGGTGGTTTTTAAAAATTTGCTCCTATTCTAATATAATCATCACTTATGCAAATAAAAGTATAAAAATGTTGGGTATCTATAAAAGCGCTAATTTAGCGCTCTTTTTAAAAAAAAGCGCTAAGAAAGAAATATGCGCCTTTTTGACAGTTAAAAAGCGCTAAATATAGCGCCAAAGGCGCTAAATTTGCAACTCTGATTTCAAAAAGGGTTTTCATCTGTTTCTTTCACCCATTCTTTTAACCTTAAGTGCTTAAGCTGTTATGATACTTGCTATTTTTTGTATTTTTTCTATATTGGAGAACAGTGCAAATATATTTGCATAGGAAAACTGACTAAGTGTAAAGAGTATGATTATATCATAAAAAATCTTGAAATGTCAATCAAATATACATGTGTTATCGATAAATAATCTAAGACTGTCAAAAAAAATATAAAATTTTTTAACTTAAAATTGACATTTCCAGATTAATTGTTAGCACTGTTGCCAATTTTTTTAGTTTTCGATCGAAAGAAACGGGTTTTAACTTTTTTTTTGCGATTTTTAGCTTTTATGACGGTTTTTTGTGGGGAAAAAACGTGGGCAGTATTGTTTGTTTTGTTTACATTTTATCAAATTGTATTTCTTGTTCTTTCTCGCATTTGTTGTTTCATTCAGTCAATCCTGAAAAAATCCAATACAAAAAATAGCAAGTATCATAACACCTTTAAGCCAATGAACCTTTTTTCAATAGGTTATACTCATTTTGAAAATTGTTTCCTTTATTAATTTTTATTAAAGTTTATATCCACATTAATGAGCATTTGCATTGTTGCATTTTTTAAAATCTATGTATTTTACTGTTAGAATCTTTCGATTTTTTTTATATTTGTATTAAACATTAATGGAAAATTATCAAAATAATTTTTGGGAGTACAAAATTTTAATTTAAAAGATTTTCTTATTCGTGCCTTATTCCCAATTTTTATTATTGATAAAAACACTGAAATTTATTGTTGATGTGATAAGCTATTCCTATGCGCATTTCACTAGTTGCTTAGGCCATATCGTCAGGAAACTTCAGCCATAAAGATTTTAGAAAAACTAAAGGTTTTAAACCAAATAAAACTGTTAAACGTATAAGAATTATAAGCAAAAGTTCTACTTGTAACAATATCAAAGTTTAAGCAAAAACATCAACATCATCTTATAAGATTGTTGTTATTAGATTTCTTATAACAACTGTCTCATAACATTTACAATAATATTAATACTAACACTATTTGAGAGTCCACACGTAAGATAATACTCTCTGCGATTGAATTTGACGTTTGCTGATATAAAAATCGTATACCTATCTTATCTCAGGTGGAAACCCTGTGTAATGGGAAAAGCGAAAAATTATCCCTCGGAATTTTTATTCGTGATTGGACTGATAGCTTCCATACTAATAGCACATATAGTTTTAGTTATTAACACAATATGTAGGTACCTATATCGTAACGAAAAAACAGTTTTTTAATAGTTCTTACGAAGTGATTTTTAATCAAATATGCACGTGATCAAGAATTAAATGGAAACAAAAAAATTATGTTAGTTTTCAAAATCAATAAATAAAATTATTTTTTAATCAATAAAAAAAATTTTACATCAGGCAAAAATGATTAAATATTTTATAAAGAATTATCTGTACATGACAATGTTTTATTTACTTAATTTTAAAAATTTTCAAATGCTTGTTTAAGTGGTTTTTGTTAATTCTATCACATTGAACAAATCGCATGCATTCACTGTGTTACAAAAAGAAACATGCAGAGAGTAAATTGTAAAATCCTGCAAATACAAAATCCAGCGGGCAACAGGCAACCTATAAAATAAAGTATTCATTCATCCATCTATTGTTGATTTCATTCATGATTATTTAAGTTTATTTTTATATGATTTTTATTTATACATACCTACTTCTATATTTTTTTAACTTTTTCTGTTTGTTTCATTTTCTTTTTTATTCTCGGACATCGACATACTACATACTGCATACACATAAATACCATGTATTTCTTTCTACTAAAGAAAAAAATACCTTTGTTTGTGTGAACATTTTTATATAAAAACATACAAAAAATCACACATTCCCATGCTTGGCAATGAAGTAAAGTTTACAACTTAACTGTTATTTTATTAGAACATTTAATAAAAATCAACAAGTGCATGACTCTTCTGAATTTAGTGGCGCTACTTAAACAGTTGTTATTGCTTCGGATAGACTATGTGTATGTGTGTAAGCGAATGTGTTCTTGCTACTGCAAATGGAGCGTGATGCCAATACAACACCATAAGGTTAATATGACAGCTTTTTAGACGGTCAGAGCTCTGCAGCCAGGACGAAAGAGAGTAAAGAATCGAGCGAACAGATTTAGAGCCAGTTTGCTGGGCGAACAAGCAGACATTAAGCTAATATAAAAATACATTTAATTTTATGGATTAACTTGTTTTATGATTGTATTTAACACCGTTTAATGATTTGCTTTACAGTCGATAGTCAACTGCGGTCATCGCAATAAAGCAGCACCAACAAAAGTTAATTCTCCTAAGTAAATGACACTCTTGGTCGTCGTCAGTATTCCTTCGCCTGTTGAGATGACTTGATTTTATACTTTGTAAGCAGTTGTTAAATGTAAACTCATATTCACAAAAACCAACGTACCTCATCTACGAACTTTTATACCTACTATGTATACCTATCTGAATAAGGTTGTAGGTATGTAAATTTAAATATTCGACCCACACACACAACAAACTCAGTAAATGTATTGTCTCCAAATATACTGTTTTCCAAATGAGATCGTCGCAAAAATTAATCAAGTGTTAATTAATTGAAAATCAAACAAGCAGGCAGGCTGGTTGACTAGCAGACAATACGAAAGGCAGACAGACAGACTGACATTCAAGCCAACAAATGTTGTTACTCTATCAACTACACGTTCATAACAGTTGAACTCATTAGGTAGCTACAAAATATTAAATTTCGTTTTACCTCCACTTAACAGACTGTTTTGAATTTCATTATCCATCCACATGGTTCCACGAATTAACGGTAATCCAGAATAAAAATATGCATCTTTATTAAAATAAGACACGCTATTTCATTTCAGTGAAATAAAAAAAATCACAAGAAAAAATATTTCAAATGCATGTATGTATGTATGTGCTTTATACACTGAAAGAATTTTCTTTGCAATACCAATGAATTTTGACATTGATCCCATGAAAAATTGTATTAAAATGGAACCTATGCAGCGCTTCGTTGGATCAATGAAACCTGTTTCATTAAAATGTATTTAATGAAACATTATATTAGATCTATGAATATTATTCATTGGATGAATAATACTAAAAAAATTTTTTTTTTTATTTTATTTGTTTTTTCTTATTTTATATTATTTTTTCTGTCTCTGGCAGAAATCGATCGCGCAAACTCGGTGCTGATAGACTAGCTCACTACCAGCTAGCCTACCGGGGCAGTGTAGTTTTTGGATAAAAAAAAAACTATCAGCCTGTTCATGGATTTCGAACGTCATCGTCCGCATAGAAAATTACATTTAAAACAAAAACAAAATTCGAATATTGTTCGAAGTTTGTTTTTGTTTTGAATGTAATTTTCTATGCGAACGATGACGTTCGACATCGTTAAACAGGCAGTATGTTTTTTACTCAATTAAGAGCGTAAATATGAGATTAAATTGCCCATAACAACAATAACAACGTTAATTGAAAGTTTTTGTTTCATTTTTCATTGTCATAATGAAAATTTAAATTTATGAAAGCATTATTGAAATATGTTGCTTTTATAAAAAAAATTTTGACTTCATAAATTGAATGGCATATTACATTAGATGTATCAAATAATTAAATCTTACATTTTTTGATTAACAATTAAACATTTTTTTAAGGAAACTATAATTTTGTATTAATTTATGAATATACATAGTTATGTTTGTATATAGTTATTTCCGCTTAATTGAGTTTCTAAAAATGCACGACTTTTGACGCAATTAAACGGGAACTCAATTAAGCAGTACTCGGTTAATTGAATCGCCGACGCAATTAAAACGAAAATCGCATAATTAAGCAAGATGTGCAATAAAGCGAAACACCCATGTGTAGATAAAAAATAAAACTCATTTCTTTATTTAATAAGTTGAAAAATGGTTTAAAATATTTTTTTTACGTTTGTGGAGCAAAAACACATAAAGTAGAGGGAAACAATTAACCGAAACAATTGCTCTTGTTTTTCGCAATGCGGTCTTATTTTGCGAAATAATTAAGCGAATGACGCAATTAAACGGGTATTTTTACATAGACAATTATACTGAATGATTTCGTTACATGATTTTAAGTGCAATCAAAAGGGAAACTCAATTAACCGAAAATAACTGTATTATTTTTTTATGTTCCCAATTAAAATTTTTTGTTTAAATTGGACGAACTTAAGTTTCATATATCCAATGAAAATTTTTAGCGTAATTACGAAATCCAATGAAGCGATTTTAACGAAAATACTGCATTATAACTATGAAACTTCATTTAGACAATGAACATTTTCATTTACCCAAGGAAAATTTTTTTATGAAAAGGATTCATTAAATATATGAAGCATTTTTCATTGAGTGTAGGTACATGCTTAAAATCAATGTTACCATAGCAGTTAGATAAATATACTGCTACACAGTGAGACAACTGACAATGTCGAAAAATTTACCGAAATGCGTACACATTAGAAAGCTACTCAAGCACATTAATTTTACCACACACACCAAGACATTCGCTAAATTGTGCCTGACAATGATGAAAGCAATGAAGGAAGAGTGCTATATGCGACTGTGCTGAATCTACACAGAAAAAATTATTTTTCCAATTCAAACAAAAAATTTGTAGAATCAAACAATTTTTTGTCTGAAATCGGTCCTATAAACAAATTCGCATATTCAAACAATTTATTTGCATTTTGTTTATTGGAAAGAAACACTGATTTTTTCAAACAAATAATTTAACTGAATCAAAAAAAAAAAAGGTTTTTGCACAAGCAATGATGCGCACACAAGCAGGCACTGTATTAGAAGATGATGGCAGAGAGAGCAGAGCGGCCGGCTGGCTTTGAGACACATTTTTTTGTTGGAATAATTTTTGAACGAAGTCTTTTTTCATACACACAATGTTTTTCGTCATCACTCACTGTTGCTGTATCCTTTCCTTTGCTAATGAAGAAGAAATGTAACCCAAAAACGGCGGCAGACCGACTCAATATGTTTTTCGTCATCATTTTATTTTTGTATTTGATGTATTTAAGCAAACAGTTTGAAAAATTGAATACGGGATTTTGTTTTTTTTTTTAACTAACTTTGAAACCAACCAACAATTTATTTTGTTTCTTATAATGTTGTTGTTGTTTCTGTTGTTTAAAAAGAGTGAAACGTTTTTTTACCTGTTATTTTTTTTTACTTCAAACCTCTTCATATTTCTTACTGTTGTACTTTTTTAAAGTGTCCAAAAATAGACTGTATGTGTTTTTTGTTGTAGTTCTTATATTTCACATTAGGAAGTGTTGCTTACGATCAAATAAAAAAATGCAAAAAGACGACAACATTAAAAAGCGTTAAATATTTCATACAAAATTATGAAAACTTGAAACCAATAACGCGTGTATTATATTTTTGAATGGTTGTCAACATTTTTGTTGGTTAAATAAAAATCAAACAAAAATTTTAATTGAATCAGTAAAACAATTTGTAGAAATTAAAAAAAATTTCAAACAAGCGTTTGTTTGAAAATAATTCGACAATAATTTTTTCTGTGTATAATACCCACCACCAACAGTTGGAATATTTCAGGCGTGGGTCCTATATGGGATCTGTAAATTATTTATTAATCCTTACAAAAATGGACGTCAGTAATGAAATTCGTCGCGGTTTATACCTACATATGGTAATTTGTTGGTCGACTATCATATAAAAGTTAATATGAACAAATATTTTCGAGAGAGAAATTAATATTGGATTCATGATAAATAACGGACCAATCTTCACAAAATTCCAAGGTTGGCAACCGAAACGAATTTCGGAATAGGGGTCGGTATTTAAAAATTTGTTATTTCTGTATTGGTACCGTTGTTTGAATTATATCGACATCGGTATAACGATATAAAAACTTTTAAAACGGTATATTCAACTAAATGAACCCAACCAAAAAAAGCTTGAAAAAAGAAATATACTGAATTTATAACACAGGCCAACACACCAAAATTTTCCAGATATGTTGCCATTTATTCTGGTTCAATTGAGAGTGCTGATTACGTTGCCATCGTACCTTAGGCCACAAAAAAAAAAATTTACAGGAGTTGTTTTTTTATTTCATTTCATATAAATGTTTATGAAGAATGTCGCTTAAGCTAAAATTGTATTTGCTATAAAATCACAACGGTACCTTATTTGGTCATGACATTTTTGTAGATCATGAAAGTGTAGCCAATAAATTCATTAATTAAACAAACAAAAATTTTAATTTTGTCGCTTAAGCTACTTTTGCTGTAAGGGCTCGATATAGTGGCTTTATGGGCTGGCGGAGTCATTGGCCCATATATCTTAAAAAACGATGAAATTGTATTTAAACATTAATTTCATTAAATGTACTTTCCAATACAGCCCATTTCAGTGCTACAATAAAAAATATTTTTTCTTGTTTTATTATGATTTAAACTTGTGTCACTCTATAATAACCACCCCTTACTAGGTATTCGCTTTATATTTCACGAACGACCCTCCAAAACTTTAAATATTTTCTGGATTATTAATCTAGTTATGTTAGTCCTTAAAACTTTAAAATAGTAAATTTTTTGCCACCATTTTTCAATGTATGAACAAACTATACATTTAGAACGAACTGTTTTTAGTAAAACAATTTTTAAATTTAAATGAAAATAGCTTCAGATTTTACCAAAATATTCCTCTTCACTTAAAAATAAAATATTTGTCAGAATTTATTTAGCAGAGTCAATGTCAATATATCACACTGATTCCTCTTAAGGGGGTTAACTCAAAACTTATAAATTTTCAGTAGAGACAAAAAAGAGTTTTTCGATTTCTTGAAAAAATTAAAAAATTTCGAGTTGGAAACCAGTGCGATATGCTATGGAGATATAATCACCACAAACAGCACACAAACTGTATGTATTATTTGTCCAACGTCTTTTCTTGGTAGCCATATTATTATTAATAATCAATTTGGCATAATCACCAAATTATTTTGGTTGAATAAAAAAGGAAATTTCAAGGAGTTTATAATTATTTTAAATTATTGATAAAAACACTTGAAATTTATTGTTGAGGGGATAAGCTATTCCTATGCGCATTTCACTGGTTGCTTAGGCCAGATCATCAGGAAACTTCATCCAAAAAGATTTTAGAAAAACAAAAGATATTAAACCAAATAAAACTGTTAAACGTATAAGACTTATAGCAACAGTTCTGCTTGTAATAATATCAAAGTTTAAACAAAACACATCAACAATAAACAGTGGGTTTATTTCATCTTACATTCCCCACTACAATTAGTTGAATTTCTCTCAACATTAATTGTAGTTGTAAGTAGGTTAAGAAAAACAAAATAAAACAACAACAACTTACAAAAGATGTTGTCAATTAAATGTTTTTTTAGGCCGTGCACTTGCCCGTTTATTATCAAAAAATAATGGACAAAATATAAGTAAGGATTACTTTTTGTGTCTTCAGAAAATATGCATAAAAAAAATACCCAAATAAACACCAAAGATACATGAATTGCAACATCCTTACAATAACAGTAAGATATCCTGATGTATTCAACAATGGGACTCTCCTTAAATGAAAGAGACTTTCGTGTAGATTAATAATCCTGAAAGTATTTCAAGGATTGGAAGGAAGACCGTTCGCGAAATACAAAAAAAAAGGTGAAGGTTTCGCAAATAATTTATGGGCAAATCCTGCGTGACGAACGTTACATTCGCACGCGTTTTCTGATTGAAATGTAAACATTTTTTGGTCTTTCAAAAGAGATAGCTTCAACTTATATATAGTACTAGCTGACCCGACAGACGTTGTCTTGTCCGAATTAGGAAAAATGTTTGCGTTCGATTTTTAAAATCCGTTAAAAAGATACGAACATTTGAAAGCAAAATTAGTCAAATCAATGGAGACGTTTTCTGATTTTTGGTAAATCAAAAAAAGTGGGCGTTAAAGTCGGCGGAGCAACATTTTCATTCCGTAAAAACCTTAGTTGTACCATGGCGATGATTTTAAATTTATGCGCTTAATTGAAAAAGTGGGCGTTAAAGAAGGCGTGATACATGAAAACGTAAAATGGATTAAAACGAACATTTAAAAGAAAAATTAGTCAAATCGATGGAGCCTTTTTTTGATTTTAGGTAAAAACCTAAACCATGGCAATTTTTTTAAAGAAAAAATCGTCCAAATCGGTCAAGCCGTTTCTAAAGTTATGCGCTTAATAGAAAAAGTGGGCATAAATGTAGGCTTGGTAAATTTTTCTTAAGACATGAGCCGTATGAACACAGACTAAGTTGGACCATTGCACAATTATATAGATGTCATTGGTAGTGCAATATGAAAATTGTATTTTACCACGCCCCTCCATATGTGCTTTTTTTGCTATTGAAAACAATAACAAAATTAAACAACGAATGAAAAAGCAAAACGTAGACAGTACATGCATCTGTGTACTCGTTTCTTTTCCCCTCGTCCCTCTCGCCAATAAAGTTGCAATCATGTCAATAAGACATGAGCCGTATGAACACAGACCTAATGAAAATAAACTTTTTTTTAACGAAATTTATATTTTGATGAGTCTGCTGTAAGTGCTATTTTAAGCACAAAAGTCACCTAAAATAATGCTGGAGCATTCCATAAAAAGAGGGAAATCTGTACAATTTTACAAACATAAACTTTTTTCATATTTTTGCATCTACATAGATAGATTAAGTTCTCATCTCAAATAATTAACATACATTGCGACGAGTAGATCACTTTTTTCTTAACCCGGCGCCGGGGGGGGTGGATTTTAGCTACAAGGACATGGGGGTTGGGTCATAATGACCCACTTATTAAACTCGAGGTTTTTTGCGATATATAATAAAAAATATATACAATTTAGATTGAATCTAAGCTTATTAAGGAAATAAAACATGACTTTGCTAAAAAATAACATATTTACTTTTATTTTTAAACAAAAAACATTTCATATTAAAAAAGTTAACAAAGGAGGCTTCTTCTAGCTTAAATATATTAAACACTTATTTTTTTATTAGTCTTTAAATTAAATTGACATTTTTATGCCTTTATGACTAATTAATGCTTATAAAAAAATAAGAAAAAATCATTTTGAAGGATCATCGTTAATTTGATATGCAAGATACATAAAATACAAATGGCGCAAAATAGCTACGTTGACTGTGGGGATGGGTCATATTTACCTTTTTTAACTTTGAGCACGTGTTACTCGAAGTACAATCGTCATGCAACTGATTTGAAATTTATAACATTCAGAGAGATTCAATATCACCAGCTACTGAGAAGAGCGTAGAGAAGAGAAGTACATTTTTAAAACCACAATCCAATCGAAAAGTGCCGGGTAATTTTGACCCATCCCCCCCGGCGCCGGGTTAAATCCGTTATTTTCTTGAGAGTATCAAGAATATCGCTTTTTATTTAATTTTACACCACTTTTGCGAGGTCGCTTCCACTACTGTTTTTCACATATGAACTTAATTTCTTTTCTGCGTCCAAGTGAGTGATGAACGGTATTGAACTGCATAATATTTTTTGTTGTAAAGTGCTTTGTTCACCGGGAATTAATAACAATGCAAATGTAAATTTCTGTGTCGCACACGTGACGCGTAATTCCTTTTTATAATAATAACTGTAAGACAAGTCAACTGTACAAATTGATTTTTGTTGTTTACAGCCCACTTTTGGTGGCCTTAAATCTGACATAAAAAATTTGCAATTAAACAATTCACAAATAGTTTTTCTTTCGTGATAAAAAGTGTCTGTACGTGACGCCAAGAATTAAAATATCTGAAATCTTTCAATTTTACTGCTATTTACAAACTGTATTTATTATTTACTGCACTGCAATTGTGACTCATCCAAATATGACTGATCAACAACCTTCCACTAGTGCTCACCGTTTGCAGAAACTTCGCGAAAAGCGTAAGAAAGATGATCCAAACTTTGGCCCTAATGAATCGAAGAGAATATGTGAGCTTCGTAAGCGAAAAAGAGCTATGAAGATTTAGCTTAAGCAGAAATAATTTGGAGCGATGGCCCGGCATCGGATTTTAAAGGCCGTTATATACACAAAGCCCTTTTTTTGAAAATATTTTGCTACATCTCATGGAAAAGGTGTAATAGATGGAATCGGTGGAAATATCAAGAGATTGGTAAGAGAGAAAGCGATGAGCCAAAACGAACATATTGTCATCCAGTCAGCTAAAGACTTTGCTGATTTGGCTTCTCAATTAGTTTCAAAAACCCGGGTAATTTATGTGCCATCCTCTGAACTCATAGAAAAAAATTTAATCTGAATCACCATGGAATAACACCAAAGCCATAGCAGGAATTTCAAACTTTCATTTAATCAAAGCCAATCAAAATAGCGTGGAGTGCAAAAAACATAGCTTATCTGCAGACAAAACTGTAATTTACTATATTTTATAAAAATAATTTCAACTGTGTCGCTTACGTTACACCATTTGTCTGTACGTGACAAAATAAAAAAATTAATTTTTTCTTATAAATATTTGTTTTATTAAAAATGTATTACCATCATAAGTAAGCATCGTTGTTAGTTGTAATTTCTTTCGCTGAAATTTGGATTTAACTATTACAATTTTAAATGTTGGTTGACTCAAGCTGTCGCACACGTGACGAAGTTCGTTCACGCTTTTCTTTAATATTTTATGTATTATTCAAAACAAGTTATATGTAGGATTGAATTAATAGAAGAAAAAAAAGAAATCCGATTTACCAATTAGAAGCTGTATGTAAAATAAGTGCTAAAAAATAGTTGAATTTGTCTGTACGTGACGGTGGAATGCCCCTGCTAAATTCACGTATAAGACTAAGAGATCAGGGGTGGGGTATGGTTTGGTAAATATTTTTGCATTAATGATCATTAAAATAACTTATTTTTTTTAATTTAAAAATGAAATTTCACATCTAGTCTTACACAGAAAAAATTATTGCCGAATTTTTTTCAACAAACGCTTGTTTGAAAATTTTTTTGATTTCAACAAATATTTTTACTGATTCAATTAATATTTGTTTGATTTTTATTTAACCAACAAAAATGTTGACAACTATTCAAAAATATAATATACGCGTTATTGGTTTCAAGTTTTCACAATTTTGTATGAAACATTCAACGCTCCTTAATGTTGTCGTTTTTTGCATTTTTTATTTGATCGTAAGCAACACTTCTTTATGTGAAATATAAAGCTGGAGGTCCATAACAAGCGTTTTCGCCTCCACGCAGCGCATGCTTTTATAACCTTACTTACGTTCTACGTTTCAAGTTACATGCAACGCATGCAGCAGCAGCACAAGTAAAAATAAAATTTAATTTGTCAAAATCAGCTGATTTGCTCAAACGCTGCTTGTGACGCTTACAAAAGTAGAAAGTACACCTACTTTTCGTCTTAAGGCATCTACGCTTTTGTGCATGTAACTTACTACGTAGAACTACAATAAAAAACACATACAGGCTATTTTTGGACACTTTAAAAATGAACAACAATAAGTCTCAGTTCATACGGCTCATGTCTTATTGACAAGATTCTTCCTTTTTCTTCTTTGAACATGAATTGGCGTTCATGTGCTTTTTTGATATTGAAAACAATAACAAAATTAAACAACGAATGAAAAAGCAAAACGTAAAGACAGTACATGCATCTGTGTACTCGTTTCTTTTCCCCTCGTCCCTCTCGCCTATAAAGTATCAATCTTGTCAATAATAGTGGAAGGCCAATGTAAGCGGCATGCGGCTGCGGGCTAGGGTTGCCAGACGTACTGTTTTTAGCAGTACATGTACTGATTTTTGTCAATTGTACTGTTTTATGCACAACACCCAAAACAGTACGCAAATGTACTGTTTTTTACACTTTGTACTGTTTTCTGTACTGATTTTTAAGTTTAGTGTCCAAAAAACAAAGACATTAAGTAAAATCGTTTTTAAATAAAACACATTTGGGAATTTTTAACGGTATAATATCCTTATCTTAGAATTTATTTACTCTCTAACTCTCATTTTGAGGGGTAATTTTTGCCCTTTTTCCCAACTCTTAAACAAAAGTATACAAGACGGCACTTATTAGGGTTAAAAGAATTCTCCAAATTTCGGGCATTGAAATTTTTTAATTTCTTGAAAGGGCGTTTGGTACAAGTCAAAAAAATATACTAAATGTACTTCTGACCTAAAATACTATTTCTGATGTCTTCAGTAGAATTGTATGGCAGTTCTTTTCATAGAATATATTAACACTCTAACACTCATTTTAAGGGGTAATTTTTATAATTTTTTTAACTTCTACACTAAAACGGTACGTTAGAGGGTTAAACTATTCTATATTTTCTGCATCAAATTTCACTAGCGGTCTTCCAAGACCAAAAAAGCGTGCAATGTATGTAAAACGGGTTTTCGAAAAATTAAAAAAAATCAAGGCCCGGAATTTCGAAAACCCGTTTTACTTGCATTTGATAATTTTTGGTCTTAGTCCTAGTGAAATTTGAGGCAGAAAATATTGGTAGAGCATTTTAACTCTTATAAGTGCCGTTTTAGTATCCTTTTTTTTAAGAGTTGGGAAAAAGGGCAAAAATTACCCCTTAAAATGAGAGTTAGAAGGTTAATAAAGTCTAAGAAAAGAATCGCAATACGATTCTACTGAAGACATCTACAATTATTTTTTAGCTCAGAAGTACATTTAGTATATTTATTTTGACTTATACCAAACGCCTTTTCAAAAAATTAAAAAACTTTAGGGGCCCATATTTCGGGAGCCCGAGCTAATTTTGCAAGACCTTTTGGCAGATTTGCTCTACTAGTAGTCTACTTTCATTTCGCGGTGCAAGTGTTGAGGATGGTGGCGATGACCCTAATTTTGTTGCACACTCTATTTTACAATATTTAGTTTAAACAAATTGTTGTTTTGCAAACAAAAAAGTTGTAAAATAATTAGAATTTTTGTACTGCGTCTATTGTTTTGTCAAAAATACACAGATTAAATAAGGAGTTGCTCACATCCTTCATATATTTCCGTGTTTTTATTTTAAGACATATGACTACCGTTTAAATTAAAGAAAGAAACAAATATTTTCTGAAATTTATGCGATAGTTCGACAATATGTGTGTGGTGAAAATTGCTTTAAATACCAATATGTTTAATTCTACTAACCCAATCAATGAATAAGTTTTTTAAGTTAAATACAAACTAAGATATTTAAACATTATACATTGGAAAATGATACAATGGCCAAATGCTTCGTTTGTGGTGTATGCTTTATAAACGCAAATGGTGTCATTTTGTATATGAAATACCATTAAATGTAAATCTTTGCTTTGATGTTGATGTTTGAAGTCTATTTCTTTATATTATTGGTGTTCAAGAGTTGTAAATATTTAGTTATGGTTTCGTAAAAAAATGTACTGTTTTTTTCTTGAATGTACTGTTTTTTCATAACCAATGTACTGTTTTTCCGAATTCAAAATCTGGCTACCCTACTGCGGGCGGCGATCAGCTGTTTAGTTTTTCGCTTGAAATTTTTTTTGTAAGGCAAATGAAAGCGGCACATTTTAAAGCGGCAAATGTTGAATAAGCTGTAAAAAATTGTTCAATCTATAAAAAAAAAAACGATTTATTTGAACATAATAAGAATTTACTTATCAAATTGGATTTTTTTCCACTTCAATTGTAGTGTTTTTTAAATTTCTTTTGTTAAATGATTATGTGTGTGTATGGCAACGTCTACTTCACGCGGCTTAAAACAAAAGTTGAAAAAATTCAACTTTGCCGCGCGGCATCTTTTCCAAGTAATACCAAGTCTTAATTTTTGTGATGTGTCTTTTTTTTTATGAAAATTTTTGTCAACAATGCTAACATTTTTACAATGGCAATGCTATTATCGCCCGCAGCCGCATGCCGCGTACATTGGCCTTCCACTATAAGACATGAGCCGTATGAACACAGACTAAAGGCTCAGTTAGGCGAACGTTGCTGTACCGTATATGTACTGTATCAATCAGCTGTTTGCTTTTTGTTATATGAAAACCAATACAAAAGCTTAGTCTGGGATCACACTATGAAAGTTTTCTTTCAGAAAGTCTGAGTTAATGGGTGAGAAGGAAAAAGGAACAGCATGTTCTCTTCCCCTCTCACCAATAAACTCGGACTTTCTGAAAGAAAACTTTCATAGTGTGAACCCAGACTTACCGAAATGCAATGTACCGTAGTTGCAACGGACCAATCTGTATAAAATAGAATTTCATGCCGTTGTTACGTGACATTTGTAAGACAGTGATGGGCGGCTTGTATGTTACATTGAATGCGGGTAATTTCACTAATTTTTTTGGTTCTTTTTTTAGTATATCTATGGAATTGCGTCAAAACAACTTAAAACTTACAACTTACAAGACTTTAAATGGTATCAAAACCTTGTTTGGTGTATGCATATTTACAATATCATCACTGTTTGTTTTGTTTTATGTATACTATTGCTTTTTGATTATGTATGGGAAAACATATGACACGTTTTTAAACGTTCTATAAGTGCACGAACGTGCTTACAGTACGGTGCGTTACATTACGGGTACAGCAACGTTCGCCTAACTGAGCCTTTACTGGTACAGCAACGTTCGCCTAACTGAGCCTTAAGAAAGATGATAAAAGAGCGTGACGAGCAGGGCTGCTAGATAAATTTGTGAGGAAATCGTCAATTTCCTGAGAAAAAATAAAAAAATGATCTTTCACGTTTAGAAAAATAGTCAAAAAAAACCGGTCAACTTAAAATTTAGTTTGTTTTAACAATTTTTGTCCGACTTTTATAAGAACAAACATTCAAACAAAAACAAAAATTACTTTATTCCCAGCTAGCATTTTCAATCGTGTAAGAGACACTGGGAGTCTCACGCAGACCGTCTTTGATCGTCGGTGACCGCATTTTTTAATCGTATTAGATGCCCCACACGGGAAAAACTGAAACTCGCCTGAAGCACAGCGAAATACGCTTCTTCAATCGTTGTGGTAATCATTTAAGACTTGGTTCATGTCAAGAATCGTATGAACGTCATAGAGATATTATCAAGGCGAATTCATGTGAACGGTGGTGTCGATACTACAACAAGTAACAACACCAAAAACACAACAATGTATTTTGTTGCTGCTTTCGTTGGCCGATATGTCAAAAACACAAGTAACTTTTGACATTCCTCTCTCTAATTAAAAAAAAAAAGTAGCACAGCTGTGCTTTCAACGCCACCTGAAAAATGAATTCGCCTTGGATATTATCTTACAACTAGGGATGAAACGATACGAGTAAATACAAGTACATATTCGATACTTTTTTAAATGTAAGTACCAAGTATTTTTGTAATCTATACTTAGCAACCGAGTACCAAGTAGTATCGGTAAAAAAATACTCGGTATCGGTCAAAAGTAATCGTTTCACTTTGGTATTGAAATTAATCTTAAATTTTTGATTATTTATCAAAGCTGGAGCAGCAGTTACGGTATCAAGAAACCGTTTGACCAGCATACACTAGGGATGCCGATCCCGAATACCAAAATCCCGGAATTATTCTAAAAATGTAAGTCCCGATTCCCGAGATTTTGGGCTTAGTAAAAATTTAGTATTAAATCATGCTGGCCATGAACCTAATTTTTAACTGGTTACGAAAAAGTCACTAGTGAATAAATGTTACATGCAGTGCATTTTGTACCAAGAAAACAAAATCAGAAGGGGTGGTCCTTTTTCTAAGTTAATGATAATAGAACTGCGCAAGCAAAATGCAAGTTGTGCAAAAAGGTGTTAAAAACTTTAGGGGGTTCTACCAAAGGTCTTTGGACACATATTTGTTTAAGATTATTTTCTTAAATTTATACGTGCATATTTATTAGAAATAAAATAAATATTGTCATAAAGCATATATGAAGCTATTTATTTATGATACCCAGAAGTGTTGAATGCGAACATTGGTTTCGTCGGCAGCACATGTTTGCAATAAAATAAGGTATCAATTACACTATGCACGAAATTGACACTTTTTTTGTTGAGACAAGCTGGGCACCTTGCGTTTTAACCTAATTGTTTGCGGTTTAATAAAATTCTTAAACTTGTCCTCTGTAGCGCCTAGGGTGCCCCTAGATGGGTCAAATGTATGACCGACCTACTTTATTTTCCATCCAAATCTTTTTTTCTATCATACCTACCCGTTATCTCTATTCTTTAAGGTGGCTCCCATATAAAATGTTCAATGCAGACTAGAAATATATTGAAGAAAACGTCCCATAAATGCCCAGGAGTCGCCCCTACTGGGATATGATGTATTACCGACCTCAATTAGAAAGAAGTTATTTTATAATTTTATTGCGGAATTTCGGTTTTTTAGTTTTTTCAATAATTTAAAGCGTTTTTGAGTTACGCGAACATAATATAATAATAATCAGGCTTTTGCCACTGCTTTTGAAATTTCTAATTTTTTTTTCAATAGCCAATGTTTTGTTTTTCGTTTGTGCAAAAAAGCAAATCTCCTATTTTGAATATTTTTATTTTCTGACAACTGCTTTTTTACCAGCCAGCGACAAAAATGGACAACCACATAAAAAGCAAAAGCTAAAAAAAATTATTTCTTCTTTTGCTTTTTTACTTTTTCCTGAAAGAAGAGCTAGTTAAAAAAGACAAACAAAAAAAAAAAAAAAATCTAAAAAAAATTCTTCTCTGGCTGGTACAAGGTATATTTATAGCAGGTAGCCGCGAGATTACAACAATTGTACAATAAAACAAACAACAGGTCTTTTTATTGTTGTTTTGTGATACGAACTGTCAAACAGCAAAGGGGTGAAAAGAGACAAAAGATAAGGACAAAAAACCTTGTTTACATGTTTACTATACAACATTTGACAGTTTGTATCGCAAAACAAGCTGGTAATAACAAAAAGCCGCTGAAGTCAGGCCTGCCATTTTTGCCAATTTATCGGCATTTTGCCGATTTTTTGCCCCTAAATTATCAAAGTGCCGATTTGCCGATTTTTGCTCTAAAAATGCCGATTTTTTGACTAACACGTAAAAGGCGATTACTTTTTGTTTGTTTGATAATAATACACTAACTTTAGGCGATACTGAAACAGTTGTAACATTGAAAAGAGACAACTGTTATTAAGTCAGCGCTTCTACTAAAGAAAAAGGGGTTAGTTTTATTAAATATTAAATGCAGTGTTTGTTATGTGTGTTGGGTTAATACATTTTTATTTGAAAAATATTCCACTATGAAGAATTAAAGGCGAAAGTTAAAAAAGAAATAATTTTTAAACCTAAAATAATTCAGTTAAAATTTCTTTTTCTATTAGGAAAATATAAAACACTTTATATTTGTGTTTGAAAATGGATAGATAAATACTTACAAAAGAATAAAGGTAAGATAAATTTATATTCACTATCAATGAATATAATTTAAATAATAATTACTTTGATAATTCAATAATTTTTTTTAAGATTATAACGCAATTGAGGACGATTTTAGTACATAAATCAAATAGCTAATTCGTATGTAAGGAAAATTAAATAAATTTGCAAAATTTTTGGCAAAAAATACCAGATTTTATTTTTGCAAGTTATTCGTTTTTTAAAGATTATTTAAGAATTAATAATTTAAACTGTTTTGATATTAATATTAAAACGGATTTAATAAAAATGTCAAACTCAAATATATGGAATATACTTAATTATAAGAAAGTTAAGAAAAACTTTATATTTAACTACAATTTCTTTGTAAAACGTTTATTTTGATTGATTCTTTTGAAATTTCATAAGTTCTAAACATAAGATAATTCTGAATTGTTCTTATTTGTAAGTAAGAATATGTTTTATTGTATTTAAAATAGGTATTTTTAATTTGCCGATTTTTTTATATTAAAGTGCCGATAATGCCGATTTTTTTTTAAATATGCCAATTTTTTTATCAATATTATCTGGCACCCCTGGCTGAAGTGTGTGCTAAAAGTAGTCTGAGCAAGGCTATTAGCTCTGCAAAAAGGCAGATTACAACGAAAAAATACTGATCAGTGTACAAGCAACATGTTTTTTTTTCATGGTGGTGAGGAAAAATAAATGTTTGCCTTTCTTCAGTAATGTTGTAGTAATGTTGTTGTTGCTCGACAGTTTGCATGACTATATCACGAAATGTGTGTGTATTTTGGTTTTTTTTAAATATTTTTAGTGAGGCAACCAGTCAAAGTGTCTGTTGGATTTTTTATTGTATAGAAACAACAACAAATTCTTGTTGTATTTGTTTTGCATGAAAAATATCACTTGTCTTCGTCGATCATGTGCCGTTTAGCAACCTTTGCGCGGCTTTTATCTCCTATTTTGCGGCTATAAGCATGCAGTGGTTTTTGATTTGGCGGCTGTTCGACAGAATCTTTTTGTTTCATTCTCTTTCCTACATATTTTCTCCTACAACAGAAAAGTTATTGCCGTTGCTTTTTGAGTTCCATCAAATAAGAAATTTTTGCTATTGTTAAAAAAGCAATAGTTGGTAAAAGCAGTGTCCATTAAAAGGTTACTTTTCAAAAACAGTGCGTTTATTTTGCTGCTGCTTTTGAAAAGTGTGGGCTTTTTTAGCAGTGGAACTTGTCGGCTTTTTATTTTTGATTTTTTTTTTAATAGGAAAAAGGCAAAATTTGGCTGCTTTTGCTAATATGGCGATAGCATTTTAAACCCTGCATAATATTATTAATAATAATATTATGGTGTGTAACCTCCTCCATTTTCGAAATAACGGTATATCTCGAAAACCAGAGCCAACCTAAAAAACGGCGGGCACCACTGGATTCAGCGTACCCGAATTATGTTAAAACGCCATGTGCGCGGCTTTTCTGTTTTTTCAACTAGCATAGTGTTATCAGACATCATTAATTTGTTTTAGAATCTTTTTACAATATAAGCTTTAATATATAATACTTCCATAATACTTTTAAAGAATACATTAAACTGTTTTATTGTGTAATGAGTTTTATTTTCTTCATGAATTAATTTGTTTTAATACTTATACATAAGCAATCAATTATAATTATATGAATTTTACAAATTGGCTTTTATATATGAAATCCCGAAAAATCCCGGGATCCAGTTTTTTTGAATTAAAAATTCCGAATCCCGGGTTTCAAAAAACCTGGTCCCGTTTGGCATCCCTAGTAAACACCTATAAATCACATATCGTCTAGGTCCATTTCCTCAATTTCTGGCTATAGAAAGTCCGTTATCATCTCGCGATAGCGAACATTGCTTGGCCGACCTCATTTTCGAAGAAGTGCGGCCCGATAATGCCGCCAGCCGCAGAACTAACTGGGCAGCATGCGCGTATGTTTACCCATTTGCTACAGACCCGGTTTGCTGAAATTTGCACACAATTCTCCCGATTGTGGAAACATTTGGTCGTTTATGCTGACCAAAAAAATCACGATGTGCACGAAATGCATTTTGATTGAACGCCCATTTTTGTAAAAGGCTTTAACAATCTTAGCGCCCTGCTCAGTTGCGTACCTCTCAATGGTAGAAGTGAAACAAAGAAAAGTCAATTTAAGTTGCGGAAAAAACTTGACGTTAAGGTGTGACCAGTGATGTTAGATGTTTTTTTCGAAATATCGTCAAAATTTAAAAAAAAAATCGTCAAAATCGTCAGTAGTTTTGAAATAAACCGTCAAAAAATCGTCATATAAAAAAATCGTTTTTTTATAAACACGGATATATCACTCTATTAAAACATAAAAAAATTTTAAGTATAAAATCATAGAAAACCAAAAAGACGATTTGGTGCGGCCTTGATATTGCTCTCCGGAGATTTTCGTCAAACAATTCCCGTCATCCCCAAATCTTCTGCTGCAGATGAACTTAATGCCTGCCTGAAATCGTCGTCATTGTGGAGGCATGTCCAGAAGTTGCAATTGACCACAAACATGAGAGTCGCGTTGCAGAACGACTCATCGGCTGCTAAATTCTCGGGACAACTGCTGGAGCTTGGCAACGGCCAAATTCCTGTTGAGGTTTCGAATGGATTGATATCGTTCCCTGAAAATTTTTGTGAATTCACATCGTCCAAGGAGGAACTCATCAGCAAAGTCTTCCCTGGCATTGCACAAAACTACAAAAATCTCGATTGGATTGGTGAACGGGCAAAAATAGCAGCGAAGAATAAGGACGTCGATAACTTAAACTTAATTATTCAAAGTTAAATCGCAGGACAACTACATATAGGGTTCCCAACTTTTTTTGTTGCAATTAAAGTACATTGATTATTAAAGGTTAAGAAAAAAAGTACACAGTATAAATATAAAGTCCAATTAATTTCTTTTTATTGTTATATTTAAAAATGTTTTTTATTGCTTTTCGCAAGTTTTATCAAACAATTACACTGTGCTAGAATTTGGCAACTGGCGCTTAAACCTTTTTCGGGTACGCTGAATCCAATACCGGTTCAAAAACGGTTCAGTTTATTGAAATTACATACTAAAAAAAAACGAAAATCCGCAATAAAATTTCCTTTAAACGTTAAATTTTTTTCTAACATGCGCTGTCGTTTTAGAAACATATTTTTTTTTTTTTTTTTTTTTTGCAACAAAAATAATTTTTAATCAACATTTCGAAATTTTTGTTTGTTAAAAATCTATTAAAAATTACAGCTATAAATGATTAAAATCTGTTAACAACTTTTGATTTTATTCACAAAAGTCAAAAAATTTTAATTAATTTAAAAATTTCATAAATCGCAATATTTGTATGGGAGCCCCCTTAAGAAGTGGTGATAAGGGGCAAGTATGTCTCGAAAAATTATTAAGGAGACTTCTTGGCTGTTATGGTACGTTTTCTTCAATATATTTCTAGTCTGTATTAAACTTTTTGTATGGGAACCCCTTAAGGAATGGACAGTTTTAAATTTTGTTTTAAATATTAGTTAAACGAGTCACTTTTGTGCTCGCGATCTAAAAGCAGGCAGTAATTTGAAGGAGTTTTGCACTCGTGTTTTAAAAGCAGGCAGTTATTGTACTCAAATAAAACAAACAAGTGAAATAGTGCTGTCAGATTATTTTTTTTTCGAAAAATCGTCCTGCCAATATAAAAAAACCATCAAAAAATGGCCCTGACTAATATTAACTAGTTGTTTTTTAGTTTTTCTAAAAAAAAAAACTTGTACAATAATGGCTAATAAACCACTGATGGTTTAAACGCTGGTTTAGTTGAACTAAACTTGAATTTATATGTAGTTTAAACTCAGCAACTATAAATCATTCTCCCATGTGTTATATTTGGTAAAAAAATAACATGTGACAGCACTACGATAAATCTTATCAAATTCATATGGTCTGTGTTGGTAATTTAAACGCCGAATTTTATGCGTTTAAAGATGGTTTATATATTTAGTGATTTATAGATTTTTGTACATCAAATCGCTCTCTACTGATTCCATTCAAATAAATCATATTAAAAATTTTAATATTTGTGTTGTAATATTACTCTAAAGTTTGTCTGAAGGCTTAAAATTGGGACGAGGCGAAGTTCGTCGAGTCCGCTAGTAGATATAAATATATATTCGCCTCTATATACATATATTAAGTAACCCCCCGTTTCCACATGCAAGTGCAAGTTCGAAAAACTCAATACACTGACACTTTTTCACTAACATTCACACAATTTTTGTTCATTCAGCCAATCGGCTGTTTCCTCGATTTTTTGTTGATAATACGTATACACTACTTGCAAGTAATTACTTGCATGTGGAAACGTTCGGTAAGAAAAACACTTTACTTGACAGATTAAAGTGTTAAAAATTTGATGAAAGATTAAAGTTTAAACTAAATTTATTGACGGGATTAAATCGTCAACACCTAAGTGACTCTTCATTCAAAATCGTCAATCGTCATTTTGGTAAATTCAGCGAAAAAAATCGTCAAAATGACGTAAAATCGTCACATCTGACATCCCTGGGTGTGACTCACAATTAACATTGTGGATTATTGTTTTACCAATCTTTATTACATATTTATCAATTTAAAAATAAAATACATATTAACATAAATAAATTATACATATTAACATTTAAAATAATTACATAGTGACATTGTTGATTTCTGGAATAAAAGGTAAATGAAGGTTGTTATTCTAAACGTTCTATAAAATTTTGTTTCCTAAGATAAAAAAGATTTTTCGAAAAGAAATTGATACTTAGTGGTAACTAAAAGTGGTCTCAATCTGTACACTTTTTATTTTGCACAAAAATTCTAACAGGGTGTGGTTCTTATTTTATTGTATAGTACTAAAACACTAATAAGAAAGTTTTTAAATGCTGCTTTCTGTTATTTTATCATACAAACGATACAAGTACCGATACAAGTAAGTATCGATACGTTTTTTTTGATACTAAGTAGGTATTAATACTTTACGAGCGATACCACATCGAGTAAAAGTATCGATACCTTAGAGGTATAGTTTCATCGCTACTTACAACTCGTGAAATGTTCGCCGAATAAGTGTTGAAAACAGGGCTGGCAGATTAGACGATTTTTGTTCCAAAATTAGCAAAGTGCCGATTTGCTGATTTTTGTCTAAAAAGTGACGATTTTTTCAGTCTCCAAAGTCTGAATAAAACATTAAATTTTCTGACAATTTCGTTTTTTAATCTTGGAATGTTTATAAGAGCGGAAGGCGGAACGTTTTCTTTCGCTTAGCTTTTACGCTGATATGCCATACCAAAGCGAGAGCATCAACGTTGTGTCACGAACAGTAGTGATAGCTTTCTTGTTTAATAAAACCCACAAATTATAAATAAAAATAGAGATAAACGCGATAGATTGACAAAAAAATACCTAAATTGCGCTGTCAAAATCGGGTTTTCCAATTGCAAAGCGTTCAGGCCGCTCTATTCAAAAACTAGAAAACTCGTGCCGCTTTTGTTTAGATAGGGCTGTAGTATGCAAGTCTTAAGAAAATCTTTGATTATTTTCAGAGTACAAGACCAACAATTTTACGCTTTGTTTATCTTTCGTCAAACCATCATCGAATGAACCTTTTACGGCCCTCTGTATAAATCATATTTTCAACAATTATACGGCAAACATTTCACGAGTTGTAAGAGAATATTAACGTGAAAGTCTCGCTAGATTACACTACTTGACAATTTTTTGAACAAATGAATCTGACACCTAATCTTTATGTAAAATTGTCCGCTGAATCAGACTTGTCAAAAGTAGAATAGTTTTTGAGATACTCCAAAGTAACCGTTATTTGTGTTTTTAAAAAAGATGATGTGATTGAAATGCAAATATCTTCAAAAGATTATGTATTTCTTTCTTTTTCGTGAAAGGCTTTAAAATTTCTAAAATAACCATGGGTCGTTTGTGAAGATGAGTCAATAAATGGCAGAGTTATAGTGGACAAAATTTCAAACTTCATTATAAATTTGATGATTTTTTGCAATTTTGATCTTTTTTTCATATTCGGATTCAGCGGACAATTTTACATCAAGATTAGGTTTCTGATTCATTTGGTCACGAACTTTGCTGGAAATTTCTGACGCAGTGTTATCTTTACCCACTTCTTAAACGATTCCCACAAGGATTGAAGAAGCGTCTTTCGCTGTGCTATGGAAGAATCTCACTCGTGGTACAGTTTTTTTCGTGTGAGAAATCTTCTACGATTAAAAAATGCGGTCATTGACGATCAAAGACGCTCTTCATGTGACTCCCAGTAGCTTTTACACGATTGAAAATGCTAGCTGGGTATGAAGTTAATATGTTTTTGTTTGAATGTTTTTTTTTTAAAAATCGGACAAAAATTGTTTAAAAACAACTAAATTTTAAGTTGTCCGTTTTTTTGAAGATTTTTCGAAACGATAAAGACGATTTTTTTATTATTTCTTCGGAAACTGACGATTTTCTCATAAATGTATCTGGCAGCCCTGTACCGATGTTCTGTAACTTTCGTGAGAACTTCTTGCATCGAAAAGATGTGAAACAAAACATTCCATCGTTTCTCGAAAAATGTGTGTCTGTAACTCATGTCGAAAACTATCAAAAGAGATTACGTCGTTACGTTATAAATGTCATAATATTGCACTCGAAGACGAGGTGACATTACAGACGTTTAGAACGCCAGTAACACATATCGTTGACGGCGACCAAAATTTACTTAAATTTAACATTTTTCAACGACGGCGGCGAAAACGCAACCGTCGGCTATGCCAAATTGTGTAAAGAGCGACTTTAATGTTTGTTGTTTGCAAACGAGCTTTGAAGACATTCGTATATTTTATAAAAAGGTTAAAAGCAAAATAATAAAACAATGAAAAATGTGCCAATAATAAAATATTTTTATTATTATTCTTTGCATTTTGCATTTTTAATTGTTTTTTAGTGTTAAAATTTTTTCTCGCCCCATTTTTATTCGTGAGTTTATTTGACAGTTCAAAGCGGGAACTTTTCTCACCAAAATGTTACAGACACACTTTTTCTGTAAATTGGCGAGTAATTTCCTTACGTGACAGCTTGTACTCGCCAAAAAAAAGTTACAGACACAGTTATGTGGGAAAAACAGCTGTTTGTTTCAATTTATGGCAGTTTTGTTTCATTTCACACATTTCAATCGAAAACTTTCTCGACGCGAGAGTTACAGAAGATGGGCACTGGTTGAAAATATGATGTATACAGAGAGTCGTTAAAGATTCATTCGAAGATGGTTTAACGAAATATAAAAGTGTAACATTGTTGTTATTGAAAATAATCATTTAAATATATTCTTAAGACGTTGGCGTTGATTTTGATTATTTTCTTTTTTTCGAAGCTCTAGTTGGAGTACTGATATCCTCTTTTAAAACCACTGCTAAATCTAATTGGTTACATTTACGAGAAGACGCAGTTGCAGCAAGAATTATGGATTCCACTTCATTATTATGATCTTTAGAGATTTCTGCTGCAACTCGTCGTTTTGTTCTCTCAGGTTTTTGGCACACTGTGTTTCACGTTTTCTGATCAAAGTACTGGATTTAAGCCAAACAGCATGATGTTTTTCAAAAACTTTCAAATTTCTGGAACTATTACGCCATTTTATATTCATATTTGAACAAAATAATCGTGGTTGCTCTTTTAAATACTGTTTTAAGTTTTCGGAACAACCACTCTCAAAAATGTAGGGCTAGAAATGGGCGTAAATAGCTGCTCTTTTGTCAATTTTGTTGTGTTTTTCTAGCGACATATTGAATAATTCTCAATTTGGCACGAAGAAGTTAGTCCCAATTCACACGTTGCAAGTCTTATTGATCAGCTTGCAACTTTATAACGAGAGTGACGAGAGGAAAAGAAACGTTTCTCTCTCACTCTCTCTCGCCTATAAGATAGCAAGCTGATCAATAAGACTTGCAACGTGTGAATTGGCACTTAGTTACCTGAAAAACAAATTTTTTTTAAACTCGCAGATGAAATATTTTAAATTTGGAAGATAATTAATTGTTCTATAGAACTATTATGATATTATGTCCAACATGTGTAATCATTATTTTGTAAGTCTATATAAAATTCTAATTCATAATTCCATTACCCTGTAGGAAGTCAAACACATTTATAACTAACTTCAAACTGGTTTTTTTTATAACCACAACTAGTTGATTAAGTGACTTTTTTCCTTGTCGACGACTCATTATTTTAACATAGGCATGTCATAGGCAGTAGTCAATTGGCCATCTTTGCATGAGTTTTTAACTGACTACTAACTACTTATTTTTCAACCTATTTGTAATAATTTAAAAGTATTGTCAGTTAATAATAAATTATTTAAATTTTAAATAATTTTTGTCAAAAAAATATATGTACATATGAACATGCATACATATATATTTTGATATAGAAATAATTATTTATGAAAATTTTGCATTAAACTGCCCTAAATGATGATGTATAATAGTCCTGAAATAAATACGACACATAATTGCTTGTACGTACATAAACAGATTTGTATTGATTTAATTTTTAATTATTTAAAATGTTTGTTAACATTTTTTCATTTGACTTCATGGCATGCTTGTGTTACTTATTTTGCTTTTATTTGTGTTTTACGTGTGCCTTTTTGGTTGATATCTGCATGAGATTTAAACCAATTTTTAGTCATTTAAAAAAAAGTTCACTTATAGTTAGTGTTTTTTGCAACTGACTATTTTATTTACTACAGGGTAGTTAATTTTAAGGCAGTGAAGGGCAATACACATACTATCACATTTATGCTTGTGTGCGAAGCAGCAGAGAACGAATCCCAGTGGGAAAACTCAGAAGACTTTCTTACTTCAGGCCTTTTTAAAGGCCTGCTTAACAAATTTTTTGATTTAATACTATGTTTATGTAACTGCTAAAGAATGCCTCTAAGAAGGCCTCGGCTCTTTGGTATAAAAGATAAAATACACCTTCCACACTCGCTTCTATGAGAAGCGAGAAAAGAAGGAGTAACATTTTTTGTTTTGTTTTTTTTTGCACAAGCAAAAGCAAAAGAATTCAGATTCCTTTACAAAAACAAAGTAACATATGTTGTAAATCATTTTAGTTGAAGTTGAGAACAGAATTTTTTTGTTTTGTTTTTTTTCGCCAAAGCGAAAGAGTTTAGATCCCATTATAAAAACAAAGTAACATAGTAGGAACATATTAAAATACAAAATAAAAACAATAATGTAAATCATTTTAGTTGAGTTTTGTTTATTAAGGAAGATAGGTACTTGTGCTTAAAAGTTTTTTTTTTTATTATGTATATACTTTTATTAACAATCTATTTTACAATATTTAGCAAATTTGATTATTATCAAAAAGTAATTTCAATTTTTGGGAATACAAAATTTTAATTTCAAAAGATTTTGTTGTTTTGATAATAAGCAGGCAGGTGCACGGGTTTTTATTTTGTTTTTCTTAACCTACTTACAACTTCAATTAATGTTGAGAGAATTTCAGCTAATTGTAGTGGGGAATGTAAGATGAGATAAACCCACTGTTTATTGTTGATGTGTTTTGTTTAAACTTTGATATTATTACAAGTAGAACTGATGATCTGGCTTAAGCAACCAGTGAAATGCGCATAGGAATAGCTTATCCCATCAACAATAAAGTTCAAGTGTTTTTATCAATAATAAAAACTGGGAATTAAGCACGAATAACAAAATCTTTTGAAATTAACCCTTAAACACCTAAGACCGTCTACAGACGGTCATCATAAAAAATAGTATTAAACAAAAACTATTAACTTCACACTGTTACGATGCAAACATTTTAAATGAGTATAAAATTCTCCGTATAACGGTACCAATTGAATTGAGATGACTTAAATAGTGTGGCATAAAAAATCATTCTAGTCAGAACTTTGGTGCGAAAAGACAAATAAATTGCTTGTGAATTTAGTGCAAATTAAAATTAAAAAATAAAATCTTCTGGTTATTGAATTGAGTCTGGATTTTTTTTGGTAAGTAGTTGAAACGTTTACTTTCATATTACGTAGGCATAATTTCAAAACAAATAAGAATATTGTTTGAATGTTGATTTTTGTGAACACCGTCTGTAGACGGTCTTAGTCACTTAGGCGAAAAAAAATTTGTTGTAACGTTTTTTACCGGAGTAAAAAATAATCAATGTTACTCCTTGTTTTTTGGAACAGCAACTAAGAGACCTTTAACACACAAGATGTCGGCACAAGAGGAAGAAAACCAGCATTTACATAGAACGAGAAAAATTAAACTTTCTTCGTTGAGTGACCAAGAAATAGCTAATTTTATGGACTCAATAGAAGACGATGATTTTGAAGACATTGACGATAGCATTGAAGATCCGGATTACGAGTGCGATGAAATCATTCCTGATAGCGTTGAAAATACTGACTATGAGTGTAATGAAATTATTCCTGAAAATGATGATATGTTGCCAGATTGTATAAAGATATTACATTCATCTTTACTAAAAAATGCAGTAAATTTATCGATTAACGCAAGCAATTCCAGTTTGAACAGTATAAGTGCTGAGCCAGTTGATGTAAATTTAACACAAGATGGGCCTACGTCAGAAGTTTCCGACAATGCTTCCATATTACAAAAACAACTGGAGGCGAAAATTACGTTTAAAGCCCACAAAAGACCTCGATCACCTTTACCAGTTATTGAACTATCAGGACCTAAAGCAATACCCTCATCAGGGGGGTTCACAGGTGGTGGTAAGTATATAAAAACGTTTGTACCGAAAAAAAGAAGATTATAGTTTTTATGTATATGCTAGCCTTGTCGGATATAACAAAAGAGTCTTTGGAATTTAAAAATATACTATGGCGTAAAACGTCTTTGCAACTGCACGTAAACGAAGTTGCGTTTCGAGGAAAAACGAATTTACCGCCTGAAGTCCAAAAATTGGAAACCCCATTGCAATACTTTTCTTATTATTTTACTGACGATATAATTGAACTTATAAGCCTCGAAACAAATCGCACTGCTCTCAAAGAAAATGTCAATACGCAATTTAAAGTCGATTCAAGCGGAATTCGGCGATACATTGGAGTACTAATATTTATGTCACTTTTCCGCTACCCCAATATTCAGTCACACTGGAGTGAATATGGATTTCGGCACATACCAGACTCTATGTCTAAAAATAGATTTGAGCAAATAAAGAAGTATTTGTCATTTAACGATGAGTCTGACAGAGTTCAGAAGGGCAATTTAGGATGCGATCCTGTTTTTAGAACGTTTTGATAGCATTCCCAAAAATGCACGCCTATGTGTCGATGAACAAATGTGTTCAACTAAAATGGTTCATCATTTACGTCAATATTTACCTGACAAGCCCCATCCATGGGGCGTGAAATTCTTCGTGTTGTGTGATACGCAGGGATACTCGTACAGGTTTGAAATATATCTTGGTGCTAAAAATGATGATATTATTTTGCCCGATACACCAAATATTGGCTCAACAGGAAATGTTGTAATAAGGTAAATCTTTGCTATGAAAAATTGTGTTTTGTAAAAATCCTTTCTTGTTCATATTTTTAATAGATTGTCGCAGACAGTGCCAAATTTTAAGAACCACATAATGTATTTTGACAATTTTTATACGTCTCTACCCCTTATAGTGTACCTAAGAGCACGTGGTATTTACAGCCTTGGCACTGTAAGAGCAAACCGAATTCCCAATTGCAAACTTCCAATGGACAAGGCCGTTGAACTCAAAAAAGAGCCGCGAGGTTATTGTACAGAATTTATTGGAAGTGCTTATGGGGTAGATATGTCTACAGTTTTGTGGAAGGACACAAAAAATGTAAGACTATGTTCCACATATGTGGGCATAATGCCTTTCCAACGAAGCAGTTTAGTCAACCAGCCATCTAAAATTGGACGTTACAACCGTAAGAAAAAAATCTACGATGAAATCGACTGTCCACAGATCATCCATGAGTATAATGCGCACATGGGAGGTGTAGACTTAATGGATGCATATATGGGTCGCAATGGTCTCAAAATCAAAACCCAGGACATGGCAACCAGGTTATTTTACCATTTGCTTGACATGAGTATAACAAATGCTTTTGTGTTATACCGTAGAAATAAATCAGAAAAAAACAAAAATTCTAACGATAATGTAAAAGAAAATACCATGACAATGTTTGAATTTCGCTCGAGCATTGCAAAAGAGCTCTGCGTTTCTGTCGAAAAACGTTCGGTTGGTCGTCCATCATTTGTTGAAGAACCAACTATTAGCTCTATTATTGGGAAAAAAGCCGTTCATCCTGTAGCTGGTGTAAGATTTGACAAGACTAATCATTTTCCTCAATGGGGTTCAAAAAAGTCCTGCAAACTTTGTAAAAAATCGGACACCCATACATTTTGTACTAAATGCAACGTCCACCTATGCTTTTCAAAAACAAAGAACTGTTTCACAGGATACCACATGAGTACATAATATATTTAATTTAAACATGTAATTTATTTAGCACGAAAAGTACAAAATAAAACTTATTTTCTTTCATCTAACCATCATATTTGATTTATTTCTGAAAATATTTTTTTTTCCCTTAAGCAACTAAGACCGTCTACAGACGGTCTTCCTTAATTTTGTCCTGGAGCTTCACACAAGCATTTTTTTCTGAATTGAAACTAAGATTCTTAATTTCCAGCATAAATATATGCTAGAACAAAAATTATTGCCGCAATTTAATACATATTTCAATTTCAGGTATTTAAGGGTTAAAATTTTGTATTCCCAAAAATTGAAATTACTTTTTGATAATAATCAAATTTGCTAAATATTGTAAAATAGATTGTTAATAAAAGTATATACATAATAAAAAAAAAACTTTTAAGCACAAGTACCTATCTTCCTTAATGAACAAAACTCAACTAAAATGATTTTGAAATTAAAATTTGATTATTTCAATAAAAAAAATATCACATGTGTTATTAAACTACAATAAGTTTAATAAACTATATAAACATACGTTTGTAAAATAGGTATGTATATGTATGTATATAAAAAGTTAAGTGTTGTTTTATTTTCTATATTGGAGATCTAATCCATGAAACCTATTCAGTCTTCTAATTTCATTTGTAAGGAAATAATTCTTAATGTTTTAGACTGATAGCTCTTCAATATGACCTTTAATCAAAGGCATTTGTAGAAGGATGGTCTAAAGGGGCTCTTAAGAGCCATTAATTGAAAGGCCTTTTAACATACCTTTCTTAAAAACCCTTCAAGATAACCTTTTTTCTAAGGCCTTTTGACAGTCATTCTCTTCTGGAAGGCCTCCGTAACCCTTCATCAAGTGATGATCTGCTCTGTGTCTGCAACTAATTTAAATAACTTGACGAAATGACAACAACGCAACAGCCGAACGTACATTGTCAGAGACCACACGAAGATGTTTATAGTGTGCATGTGCGACGTCTCACAAGCAGCATTTGTTTTCCTATGCACGCGAATTACGTTGTAAAGGAAAAAAAATATAAACTTGCTCTTTTGAGTTCTGATATTAAACTGCCGACTTTATTCATTCCATCTTATTTTTAAGTACAATTTTCTTAAAATCTAAAACTTATTCCTATGGTAAAAAAAAATGTTGATCAAACAAAATTGATCGTAAAATTTCTTTGTCAATTTTGTTTGGTCATTTATTTTTTTTCTGTTCAACGAGAATTGTAAACACAAATTGGTTCTTGTTTATTGATTCATAATTTGTATTTCAATTGTCGTTGCCCTTTCTTAAATCGTAAAAATTATTGAATGAATTTGGGAGAATCAAATTTCAAAAAAAAATTTTATTTAAAAGAAAAAAACAATGTAAGCATTTTATTTTTACTTGTGTCAAAGACACTCTGAAAGTGTCGTTGACCTAATTTGTATTTTGTTTATTGTATTTAGCTACGATTGAGCTAATGTCTACTCCTCCCCCTCTAGATAAAGGATTCTCCTGAATTCTTTTTTTTTTTTGTGTTTTGCATTTATCATATAATAAAAATATTAATATTATTATTAGTGGCACAACCACAATTGGTGGCATAATGTAGGATACCAATTTATTGTTATATTTAATTTCTTCTATTTCTTCTAAATTCTGAATAGTTTTTAGTTTTACTTCTTCCATTGTAAGTGTACTGTTAAACGTTATATTTCTGAATTTTGGAACGATTATTTTATCTAAATACATTTTATATTATTTCTAAAGCACTTTTTTTTGTCGGTTGCAAATATCTCCCATACCACCGCATCAAATTTAATGAATGATATCTCATTTTAAAGCTTATTTCTAACACTAATGACGAAAAATAATTAGAAATTGAAAAATTAAAATTTTCATTGATAAAAATTATATTTTATATAGAACTGCATGATAATACTGTTCAAACGTGGTAACACAGGGTCGCTTAACAGAACTGCATGATAATACTGTTCAAATGTGGTAATACAGGGTCGCTTAATAGTAATGCAGTTCTACATAATATAGTATGTATTAAAATCCATTCTGGCAACATCATCATCATATATATATTATTTCTAAAGCACTTTTTTTGTCGGTTGCAAATATCTCCCATACCACCGCATCAAATTTAATGAATGATATCTCATTTTAAAGATTATTTCTAACACTAATGACGAAAAATAATTAGAAATTGAAAAATTAATATTTTCATTGATAAAAATTATATTTTAAAATGTATTGAAGTTACTAAAATTTCTATTAATTATTTTCATTTTATGTTACAAAAATGACAACTAACGGTGCGAAATATTCGCACGGGTCATCTAGTTGTATTGTATTAAAAATTTCCATTTAATACATTTTTTGTGTTGTTGTAATTATTCGTAATTGTGTTGTTTTTTGCATTTTTGACTATGATCGTTTGGTCATTGATATTTATGATTTCTGTATTATCGTTCTTTACAAGTTTACATGTTTTTGTTATTGTGCAATGTTTTGATATATTACATTCGTTTATATAATTGTTTTCCTTATAAGTAAAGGTTTCATTATTGTATTTGAATGTATTTTAAATTCCTGCTTCTATTTCTTTATTTAAATAAGGTATGGGTATTATAGTTATTATTTGTACATATTGGAATGTTTTGGGTACTTAAATTACAAAAATTAATTCATTGTTTTTTTTTCGAGAATAACTGTTCTTAAATATTTAATTTTACTTATATTAATTTCGTAATCCTCGATTTCTTGTTTTGTCAAAATGCTAGAGTCACTTATACCATTTTGAGCTGTTGTTATGTAGTTTTGTATGTGTTCTATGTGATTTCTTATTGTTGTTAAGATAAGCAAGCTTTCAAGATAAATGGTCCTTTTGAGTATGTCCCTTACTGATTTGTGGAGTCCTTCCATGAAATGCATACTGTTCTTTTAGTTTTGTGTTAGAGTATCTCTTATAAGTAGTATTGTTTTGTTTAGGTGATCGTTAATTTTTATTTGTTGATTTAAGTTTGTTATGGAGTTACGTATGCTAGTATCGACTGTATTTAAATGATTGTGATGTCCTCCTGGTCAGTGTTGTCCATATAGGGTTGCCCAGGCGCGGATTCAGGGGGGGAAATAAGGAAATTTCCCCCCCGTAAATTATTAAAATATGTTTTGTTAATTTCGATAATACAAGAATTCCCATTATAATATTTTTTTAATGTACAAAATTTTTGGAAATCCCAGCAAGGTTTTTTTTATGGAATCTCTAACGAAATTTTCAATAAGTATTTTTTATTTTTTTTTTATTGAATCTCTAACGATTTTCAATAAGTATCCACATCTTAATCCTAATAGTTATTTATTAGATATTTCCAAAGAAACATTTAGTTTACCGCATTCAATTACTTATTACTCTACATTCAATCCCAGCAGGTGTCATCTATATTCAAAGACTAAACGTTTGACTTAATAATGCGTGCGGCTAAATTATTAAAAAGCCTTAGTATTTGCAATATTTATGTATATATTTATGTGTTATATGAATCAAAATTCTATTCGATAATTTTTGACGAAAGCACTGATTTGTCGGGGAAAAGCCAGATTTCCTTATCTTTGAGACATTTCAACATACAACAAAAAGTTTTTAGGGAAGAATTTATTGGCTTTGTTGTAAACGCATTTGAAGAGGCTTCAAAAGATATTGATGACGTTGATGTGTCAATTGATGCGAAGGCACTATCATCAATAGTTCTTAAAACTTTGACAAATTTTGGTCTTGACCTAAAATATTGTGTAGGAGATGGAACAGATGGGTGTCCTCTGATGTCAGCGGAAAATGGAGCTGTTCAAAATTTCTGGAAAAGCGACAAATGCGAAACAAATGCCTTACTATTCCCATAAATCGAACAAC
Source organism: Pollenia angustigena (assembly GCA_930367215.1). Lineage (NCBI taxonomy): Eukaryota > Metazoa > Arthropoda > Insecta > Diptera > Polleniidae > Pollenia > Pollenia angustigena. The sequence goes on along the minus strand of OV884056.1, from coordinate 139,962,883 downwards.
TCAATTTCTAAAAGCAATAAAGTGCCATTAATACAAAAAGTTTTATCATTTGTTAAAGAAACGACAAAATTTTTTAAATATAATCATCCCAAGCGAAAAACAGTTTTAGCAAAGTATTTGGGAGCCAAACTCTCTTCATTATGCGTCTTTGCAACAAGTGTACATTAGACCGGGTCGACCTCCATACAAAAAAAAAAGTTGTGCCAGTCACCCCCTAGAATGAAAGATATGTCAATGAAGTTTCTAAAACAGAAAAAAAAATTTTTTTGCCACGCCCCAAAATACAGCGCTTTTGGTTTTTTATATGTAGCGCTGTCATTTAAAGTCCGATCTCACCATATCGCATATCGTTGTTCATGGCTTGATAGTGGCTTCATTTTTGTCTTTGGTGACTTTTCAATACTACCTGAAATTCTGGGCGCCACTTATGCCACCTCGGATCCTTCCCCCAAATGTCCAATTTTTTTGACGGTCCAAGAAAGTCCTTATAAAACTACGTATGTATAGATTTTAATATGCTCACTTTTATGCCACGCCTCCAAATTAAGACCCTTTTTTCTTTTTCACATACATACTACATTAAACCAAGTAGAAGCCAATACAAACCAAAAAAATTTGTATCAGTCACGCCCTAATAGTTTGAAAAACTTAACAAAAATTGATTTGCCACGCCCTAAATTACTGCCCTTTTTGTTTTATATATACAGCATCGTCATTTTAAGTCCAATCTCATCGTATCGTATATCATTGTTAATGGCTAGAATGTGCCTTTATTTTCGTATTTAATGCTTTTTTAAACTAACTTAAAATTCTAGATGGCAATTATGATATCTCGGATCCTTCCCCTCTGATTTCAAATTTTTTCACCTGTTTAAGAAAGTCCCTCTAAAACTTAGTATATCTAGCTTTTAATATACTCGCCATGCTCCAATTTGAGTCACCTTGAGTCTAGCTAAGATTTATATGCACCGACTGCCCAATTTTTAATTTTTCGCATATGGCTATTTCCAAAAAAACGTCAACCACAAAAAATGGAAAAAAACAAATTTTTCTTTTCAAGATTTATTTAGAGAATTGCTTATATTTTTTTAATATATGCGTAATTTAATCGATTCGAAAAAAAAAATGGTAAACGAAGTACTACAACTTTTAGCACATACTTATGTATATTAGAAAATATGCATTTGGAACAACAATACTCTAATCTAAGGCATATTTATGATCTGAAAAACATTTTTTATTAAGTTTCTTATATAAAGGATTATAAATAGCAACATAAAAAAATTTTAAATCATGGAAAAATTGTCCCGTTTACAATTTCTTTAACAATTTATTTAAAAAAATGTAATTCATATTTTATTTTGAAATCGAAACCATTTTTAGGGCACATTGGTACGCAACATTTTAAAATTAATCCCAATAAAATATTGTGTCAGGTTTCGCAGAAATCATAAACGGTTACCCCTTAAAACCCACTTCCGTTTTTTGTCCCGTTTACAATCACTGGTTTTTTGCAATTATCTCGGAAACCACGACAGTAAGCGAAAAATTTTATTTGCGGAAATTAAAGAGGTAATTGAGAGTTAAAAGAATCATTAATTTAAATTTAAAGTGCACATACATATATGTTTTGAGGCATTAATTTTTATGCATTTAAATTATTTTTTTTTTTTTCATTTTTAGAATTTAACTTTGTATCATGGTCTAATATTTAACATTATGTTTGCTTTTTCAAATGTCTTAATTAAGATTTTTAATTTGTAGTATTTAAATAAATAAAAAGAATACGGAAAAACTGTGCCAGAAGAGTTTCACAGTCAAGCAAAAAAAAAAAAAATGGCACGAAAAATGGCACAAAATATCAAAACTGACAAAAAAACGCTAGTAGTCCAGATGGAGAAAGCTTGTCAATAAATTCATCCGTCTCACTTTCATTAAAATATGAGTCAAATATGCAAAAAATGGCTTCTACTTGTTTTAATGTAGTATGTATGTGAAAAAGAAAAAAGGGGCTTAATTTGGAGGCGTGTCATAAAAGTGAGCATATTAAAATCTATACATACTTAGTTTTATAAGGACTTTCTTGCACCGTCAAAAAATTGGACATTTGGGGGAAGGATCCGAGATGGCATAAGTGGAGCTCAGAATTTCAGGTCGGATTGAAAAGTCACCAAAGACAAAAATGAAGCCACTATCAAGCCATGAACAACGATATGCGATATAGTGAGATCGGACTTTAAAAGGCAGCGCTACATATAAAAAACCAAAAGTGCTGTATTTTGGGGCGTGGCAAAAAAATTTTTTTTCCTGTTTTAGAAACTTCATTGACATATCTTTCATTCTAGGGGGTGACTGGCACAACTTTTTTTTTCGACCCACCCTAGTGTACATCATATAGTAGAACCTTTGGAAAAAATATCTGAGTGGAAAGGAAGTAGTATCTCTACCTTTATATTAAGGAGCTCACTTATTACTTTTAAATTTATTTGCGGAATATACATTTAAGTGTGATACCTATTAGAGTTGGGCAAAATCGTTCCTTTTGTGGAATCGTTCCGACCGATCCGAAAGATCAAAGGAACTAGGTCGTTCCTTTCGTTCATCATTCCGGTTTTTACTTTGAACAATAAATGAACGAGGAACGAAAAAACTTCTCTTTCGTTCGTTAAAACGTCAACAATCTTATATTTGTTATTGTTTGTTTTTATGTTGTGGCGTAACAACTACCTACATAAGAATTATGTATTTTTTTAAATGTTTGTAAAAAATAATTACAAATAATAATGAGTGGTTTATTGCTAAAATATATTGCTTTGGAGCACATTAGTAATTGATTTATTTAAAAATTTTTTATATGTCACAACAAAAATACACAAAAGTCGACAACATTGATCAATACACAAAAAATAACCCTACAAAAATACATGTGATCATCCAACAGATTGCAATTGCGGAACGAGGAACGACAAAAAATGAACTATTGAAAAAGTCCGCACCGTTCCTTTTAGGGAATCGTTCAATGGAACTAGGTCGTTCCGGAACGACACAACTCTAATACCTATTGTAACACAGCCACTTAGTATCAGTTTACAAAAGCAAGATATAGATATTAAAAAAGGATCAAGCCTTATCAAAATTTTTATCATGTGCCTTGAAGAAAAAAGAAATAAAGCCGAAGAACAATTTAAAGCGATTTTTGAAAAAGTTAAAGTTATTTGTGTCGAGGTTCCAATCGAAAAGACAAAATTTGAACGAAATAATCACTTCCAAAATGTTGAAGATTACTACCGAGTTGTAGGTTACATTCCTTTAATTGAATTTATTTTAGAAGATCACAAAACATCTTTCCCAATAGATATCCTAAATGTATTGAACATACCTAAACTTCAACCTCAAAGTGTAATCAAGTCATATGAACAAATCCTGCGTAACGAACGGTACACTCGCTCGTGTTTTCCATTTTTTTGGCCTTTCAAAAGAGATAGCTTCAACTTATATATAGTATTTAGTGACATTAATATGTACTTACGAATGGCATATATCATAATTTCTTAGCAAGCATTTGTTGCGAAATAATTAATCACAAAGTTTTGTTACGCACGCCAGCAACTTTAAAAGTTGAAGGGTGTTTTCCTAATTTTTTGCGAATTTTGCATCATAAGGTATACAAAGTCTTATTCCTAAAAGAAAGATGAATATAAGAGAACTCTAATAATGTTGTAATTTTTTGATAAAATCCGTGAACCCTTTGTGACGCACGCCTTACAACGCACGCTACAGTTTTTTTTAGTACTATATAATAAACCCAATTTTATTTATTTTAACAAAACAAATTATATATATAAACTAATTTTGTGATCATTAATGAATGTATGAATGAAATTTATATTGCGATGAGTCTGCTGGCTGTAAGTGCTATTTTAAGCTCAAAAAGCACCTAAAATAATGTTAAATTCATGTGTAACATCAAGAGATCAGGGAATATTAATGATCGTCGAAATACATTTTTTTAAATATAAAAATTAAATTATACATCTAAAAAAAATTAATATGAAAAATTTTTGGTTTGTGGACTGTTTTTGAGATTTGCCCATATACCATTTATTTTAAAATCACAACTAGCTGATGAGCTGATTATATTTGATAAACGAGATAAACACATTTTAACTTGAGCCTGAACTGTTGCATTGGCAACAAACATGGAAAAAATCTGAAAATCTATCAGATAACCCTGTAGATGCTTTAATAAACTGTGATGAAGACATCTTCCCAAATCTAAGAAAAATATTTCAAATTTTGGTGTCAATGCTCGTCAGTAATGCTACAAGCGAGAGGTCATTTCCTACCCTTCGTCGAATAAAAACATGGCTCAGATCAACAATGACCGAAGATAGACTGTACTATCTCAATTTGCCTCACAAGGAAATCACAATTTACTTATTTAAAAAGATTAATTTATTTTAATTTATATTGAACGGATCTTATATTTAATTTAACCCTATTGTTTTTTTTATCTAATATACATACATATATTGTTTTTAATACACTTTTAAAAACAAATTTTTTACTTTTTTGTATCATACAAAATTTCCCCCCCCGTAAGACTCGAGCTGGATCCTCGCCTGGGGTTGCCAGACGTACTGTTTTTAGCAGTACATGTACTGATTTTTGTCAATTGTACTGTTTTATGCACAATACCCAAAACAGTACGCAAATGTACTGTTTTTTACACTTTGTACTGTTTTCTGTACTGATTTTTAAGTTTAGTGTCCAAAAAACAAAGATATTAAGAAAAATCGTTTTTAAATAAAACACATTTGGGAATTTTTAACGGTATGCTATCAAGCCATATTGTCTCATTTTGAGGGGTAAATTTTGCCCTTTTTCCCAACTCTTAAACAAAAGTATACAAGACGGCACTTATTAGGGTTAAAAGAATTCTCGAAATTTCGGGCATTGAAATTTTTGAATTTCTTGAAAGGGCGTTTGGTACAAGTCAAAAAAATATACTAAATGTACTTCTGACCTAAAAGACTATTTCAGATGTCTTCAGTATGGCAGTTCTTTTCATAGAATATATTAACCCTCTAACACTCATTTTAAGGGGTAATTTTTGTAATTTTTTTTTAACTTCTACACTAAAACGGTACGTTAGAGGGTTAAAATATTCTGTGAATATTTTCTGCATCAAAATTCACTAGCGGTCTTCCAATACCAAAAAAGCGTGCAATGAATGTAAAACGGGTTTTCGAAAAATTAAAAAAAATCAAGGCCCGGAATTTCGAAAACCCGTTCTACTTGCATTGGATAATTTTTGGTCTTAGAAGACCCCTAGTGAAATTTGATGCAGAAAATATTGGTAGAGCATTTTAACTCTTATAAGTGCCGTTTTAGTATCCTTTTTTTTAAGAGTTGGGAAAAAGGCCAAAAATTACCCTTTAAGATGAGAGTTAGAGGGTTAATAAATTCTAAGAAAAGAATCGCAATACGATTCTACTGAAGACATCTAAACTTATTTTTAAGCTCAGAAGTACATTTAGTATATTTATTTTGACTTATACCAAACGCCTTTTCAAAAAATTAAAAAACTTTAGGGGCCCATATTTCGGGAGCCCGAGCTAATTTTGCAAGACCTTTTGGCAGATTTTCTCTACAAGTAGTCTACTTTCATTTCGCGATGCAAGTGTTTAGGCTGGTGGCGATGACCCTAATTTTGTTGCACACTCTATTTTACAATATTTAGTTTAAAGAAATTGTTGTTTTGCAAACAAAAAAGTTGTAAAATAATTAGAATTTTTGTTCTGCGTCTATTGTTTTGTCAAAAATACACAGATTAAATATACACATAATAAATAAGTTGCTCACATCCTTCATATATTTTCGTGTTTTTATTTTAAGACATATGACTACCGTTTAAATTAAAGAAAGAAACAAATATTTTCTGAAATTTATGCGATAGTTCGACAATATGTGTGTGGTGAAAATTGCTTTAAATACCAATATGTTTTAAGAAAATTCTACTAACCCAATCAATGAATAAGTTTTTTAAGTTAAATATAAACTAAGATATTTAATCATTATACATTGGAAAATTATACAATGGCCAAATGCTTCGTTTGTGGTGTTTGCTTTATAAACGCAAATGGTGTCATTTTGTATATGAAATACCATTAAATGGTAATCTTTCCTTTGATGTTGATGTTTGAAGTCTATTTGTTTATATTATTGTTGTTCAAGAGTTGTAAATATTTGGTTATGGTTTCGTAAAAAAATGTACTGTTTTTTTCTTGAATGTACTGTTTTTTCATAACCAATGTACTGTTTTTCCGAATTCAAAATCTGGCTACCCTATGTCCATAGTGCCGAAGAGATATTTCCATGCATTTCCTACTAAGTTAATCAGTCCACGTTTTTATCTGTTATTTGGTGTTATTGTTTTTAACTTGCTTAATAATGTATCTATTTCATTTTTTATAAATATTTGTTCGTTTGTATTCAAAGTATTTAAATCGTTTCTCGTTTCTAGAAGAATACCTGTTGTTTTTTTTACATCCATGTAGTGTAAAATTAAATCTGACTCTATTGGTATACTAGAATTACTGTTATTAATCTCTATGTAACCGTTAGTTTCCATTATTGGTTGAAGCACTATGTTGGCTTGGGTTGGTGCTAATAGCATTATTGTCATTATTATCCACAATGTTGCCTGTAATATTGATCTGTTGTTAATTTTAATTTACTATAATCTATATATAAATCGGCTAAGGCAAAACAGTTAAGAACACTTTCCTCCTCTGTATGTCCACCGATTTGAACAAAATATGCACCATTTAAGAGGTATTTACTCAAAGAAGTGCACAATGTATATTTTTTAAAAATCTATTCAATAATTTCAGAGCTATAAGCGTTCAAAATTGTTACTAACACAAATGCAAAATAAATAAATAAAAAGTTATTTTCAATTATCAAATACATAATTAAAAATTTGGGTGATCGATTATTCGACATTTTTCAAAAACCGGTTTTCGAATATTTCGACTATATAAATCAGACCAGGCAAAACAGTTAAGAACGCTTTCTTCCTTTGTTTGTCAACCGAACCTCTATGGGGAAAACAAAGAGGAAATATGGGAAACTAAATTTCTTTTTTTTACTTTTCTGTGCTTCATGTGATAATTTTTAAATTTTCTATAATATAGAACTTAGAAATATAATATTATAGGTGTAGGATCCTGAGTGATTAATAGCCTATAAGATAAAAAATGCTGGTATTTTTTGTTTTTCATCTGGAACTTTTTGAATTTTCATTAATATTCCACCTATAAAGATAAAATTATACATTAAACTGGGTGAATAAGAACATGTAAGAACATGTTAAACATCTGGTACTTTGATTCATTTTCGTTAATATTAGACATAGACACATAAAATTAAACGTACAACGTCCTGAGTGGATGACAATATATAAAGGAGACTTTTTGATACTTTTTTGTTTTTCAATTGGTATTTTTTATACTGAACTTACAAAATTAAATTAACTCACGTAGAAGATAAAATATGAACCGGAGGTTGGTCCATCGCCAAATCGATCCACTTTGAAGGAAAAAATAAATGCTCGAAACATGTAAATTCATATAAACTTAGATGTGCTATGTTTTTTTTCATATGAACATATTATGCATCTTATTTTATGACTTGGTTTGGTTCAGCTTTGAACCCTCCATATAAAATTTAAATTTTATTTAATAAAAAGAAGCAAAACATAACAAACTCATTGAAAGAATATTAAAATTAATCAAACTGATAAGATTCTTATTGTAATTTCATATAAAATAACAAAAATAACATTAACGACTTAAAATCAGTTAATAAAACATAAAATTAAAATCCTAAAATAATGAGTCTAACTTCCACATTTATTTGCATATAACTAGGGAAGGTTCAAAATGCTCATTGCCATTTATTATAATGGATGTTTTTACGAAAGGTTAGCTGTCAAACGAACTGTCATACAGCTCTCACTTTTTGGTCAGGCACATCGTCATGAATAGATTCATTCTTGATCAACGCCAGCAAACTATCCAAATTTACTTTGAAAATCAGCCATCGATTTTCGCAACTTATAGGCGACTTCAGGATTAAAATGACGCAACTTGTTTATTCACAAATGAAGGTGATGTGTTGATTAAGAGAAAATAAACTGTCAATTAGACTTCAAGGATGTGCGATGTGACACCTCTTGATGGTTTTCCATAAGGCTGTGAAGTCACCGGTTTATGCTGATATACCCGCAACAAGTGACGTCCTGGAGGTCAACATAATTTATTTTATTTGTGACATGCAGCCAGCAATGCTCGAAAAAAAGAACAAAATTGACAAAATTGAAAACAGGCGGTGTGCCTATTTGTTTGAAATCAGTTTCTAATGGTTGCGATAATTTTTTTTTTTTTTTTTGTGTTGTCTACCATTTCAAGTTTCATGGTCTTAAAAAAATAACTTTTATACCTTATTTAGTAAACAAAATGCATGCAGGGTTTTATATAACTATCCCTTTCGTAATTCAGTTTTACAACTGTTAAGGGCTTTAAATATTCTTCACACTTAAGCATTTAAAAGTTGCAAGATAAAAATCTATATATAAATCGGCTAAGGCAAAACAGTTAAGAACACTTTCCTCCTCTGTATGTCAACCGATTTGAACAAAATATACACAATTTAAGAGGTATTTACTCAACGAAGTGCACAATGTATATTTTATTAAAATCTGTTCAATAATTTCAGAGTTATAAGCGTTCAAAATTGTTACTAACACAAATGCAAAATAAATAAATAAAAATTTATTTTCAATTATCAAATAATAAAAAGTTAGGGTGATCGATTATTCTAAATTTTTCAGAAACCGGGTTTCGAATATTTCGTCTATATAAATCAGACCAGGCAAAACTGTTAAGAACGCTTTCTTCCTTTGTTTGTCAACCGAAGCTCTGTGGGGAGAAAAAGAGGAGAAATATGGGAAACTAAATTTCTTTTTTTTTTTACTTTTCTGTGCTTCATGTGATAATTTTTAAATTTTCTATTAAATAGAACTTAGAAACATAATATTATAGCTGTAGGATCCTGAGTGAGTGATAACCTATAAGATAAAAAATTCTGGTATTTTTTGTTTTTCATCTGGAACTTTTTGAATTTTCGTTAATATTCGACCTATAAAGATAAACTTGTACATTAAACTGGGTGAATAAGAACATGAAAGGGGAGCTTTTTGGTACTTTTTCGTTCTACATCTGGTACTTTGATTAATTTTCGTTAGTATTAGACATAGAAACATAAAATTAAACGTGCAACGTCCTGAGTGGATGACAATATATAAAGGAGACTTTTTGATACTTTTTTGTTTTTCAATTGGTATTTTTTATACTGAACTTACAAAATTAAATTACTCACGTAGAAGATTAAATATGAACCGGAGGTTGGTCCCCCGCCAAATCGATCCACTTTGAAGGAAAAAATAAATGCTCGAAACAAATAAATTCATATATACTTAGATGAATTATGTTTTCTTCATATTTACAAAAAAAAAAAAAAAAATCATGGTCAAATTTTGACCATAAGGCGAACACTAGTAAAATTAATTATATGTTGGAATATTGGAAACATATATAACTTTTTTCAATAAACTTCAGGTTCTAAATCACTATGATAGCCATCTTTATCCACATCTAAGAGTCCATCTTGCGAAATTCATTACCAAACTTTTGAAAATATACATTTAATGATTGAAGTCTTTTCTTAAAAAGAAACCGAGTAATCTAGGAGGTGGCAGAATTTTTTTTTTTTTTTGTAAAATGCTTTTCTTTACATTCACTTCGTAGCATCAAATCTTGCATCCATTTGGGTTGAGGAAAAGGCGGCTAAAAAAAGCAATTTACAATTTTTTTTTTTTAAATTAAATCTTATTATTAACAATATTTAAAAATTGAAATCGAATCTTGGTTTTATTTAGGTATCTGAAGGAAGAATTTCAAATTACACCTGAATTACACCTAAGAGAAATTACCCACGCTCTACCCACGACTGTAAAAATTATACCAAATTCGGGTAATTACCCACAAAGTGGCAACACTGTCTTTATGTCTTAAATTTTTATAGTTTCTTATAAAACCTTCTTGTCGGGTTTCTGTATAAATTTCCCTATTCTTATTTGCTTTTGTTATTCTTTGTTGTTTAACTTTACATAATCTTTCATAAATTGTTGTGTGGTCAATTGTGTGATTTTGAACTTGTAACGGTGTGCATTTAATTGTGCTGTGATATGTGTCATTGAATATCCTAATTGCTCTTTGTATTTGTTGGGTGATTGGTAGATAATTTTCGAGATTTAAAGTTCTTATTTTTTCAGTAATAGTGTTGTTAAGCCTTTCTATGTCGCTGTTACCGGTATGACTGTTTGGCTTTGTAATATGGTATTCTATACCTTCTGCTTGCAGAAACTCTTTTACATTTTCATTGTTGAATTCATTATCAAAAACGATCTTATTAATTTTACCTTTGAGTGCTAAAAATTGTTCTAATTGTGCTACTAGTGTTCTGCTGTTTCTGTCTGTTAGAGGAAAACATGTAGCATGTTTCGAAAATTTATCGACAAAAACAATAAATGCACATTTGCTATTAACGTAAGTGTCTACGTGGATACCCAATAAAATTTTTTACCATTTTGCGAAGCACTAAAGGTACATTTAAAAAAATAAACGCACAATTATGCGCTACGCAATAAGACATACAGAAATGCATTAAAGTAAGTGAAAGAACTCTCAACAACTTTTATAAAAAAAAAAAATTAAATTTCAAGTGCTACGGCATTCCCTTACTACGAAGCAGGTTTGTAAGGGAGAATACTAAAAAATAACTTTATCAAAACATTCAGTGTTTAAAGATAATCGTTACATCCAACAATATTTATGTGCGCTGAATAATGCGCTTTATGTGTCAAAAATGTATTGCTTCGAAGTGAGAACTCGCCATATAAAATTCATGTCTTCCGTAAGCGCAATGGTAAGCGAAACCCTTATGTTTCTCCCTTACAAACCTGCTTTGTTGGAAGCTCCATTTTTTATTGGGTAATTTCATTTATAGTTTTTGGTGTTTCAGTTAAATAAAATTTGTTTCTTATCGGCTTTCTGTCATACTTTCCTCCGGAACAAATGTCACAATTATTTATAACTTTAGCTATTTGTTCTCTGAGGTTAGGATTATATAGTTTTGTTTTTAGTTTTTCAAAGGTTGCCGTTATTCCACAGTGACCGCTTTCGTTTTTGTGAAATAAAGCAATTTGTGTCCTTAAATTAGCTTCGTCTTCTACATATGTGCATTGCTAATAGTGAACATTTAACAAATTTTACATCGGTATTTTCGGAGAACTCTTCTTCGATAATTTTTTGAACATTATAGTATTCATGATCGTTAAGGTGGGAATATATGCCTACTTTTCCTCTCCCTATTTCTCTTCTAATGATGTCCAAAACATTGTTTTGATCGATATCATTTTTATCTATATATATTCTTTTGCAATTAAATATAATTTCAACAGTATTTTGTTTCTCTAGGGTAACAATAATTTGTGTTTTGAACCTATTGACGACTGTGTCCAAAATTGGAATGCTACTTATATCCTAGATCTTCTTCTTGCGAGTGGACTGTTTCTACTTCGACTGACATGCTATTGGTTTCTTCGTCATTTTCGAAAGTTTCTGCTTGAGCATTAATTTCGTCGTTACTTATTCTGCTCAAGAAGTCAGCGACATTGTTGGTTTTCCCTTTTATATATTCAATTAAGAAATCATATTCCCTCAAGCCAATAAGCCATCTTTGAAGTCTTGGATTTATGTCTTTACCTAAATATTTAGTCATCAGCCATTTCAGTGGTTGGTGGTCACTTTCTAAGTCGAATTGTCTTCCAAAAATGTATGGCCCATACTATTGCTAGCAATTCTTTTTCAATTGTAGCGTAATAAGTTTCGTCTTTATTTAGTGTTCTAGAGGCGTATGCAACCGGATGTCCGTCTTGGGACAGAACGGATCCAATTGCAAAATTACTAGCATCAGTAGTAATTTTGAATTTTTTTGTAAAATTGGGATACTTTAATATGGGAGAATTAGTGACAACATCTTTCAATTTTTCAAATGAAGTTATAAAAGCGGGATCGTTTTCATTAACTTGTTGATCCTTTTTTAGGTATCGGGTCATCGGATATGCAATGTTTGCATAATCTTTAACAAATTTTCTGTAAAATCCTGTCATTCCCAAGAATGATTTGATTTTCTTTTTATTATTGGGTATTTTTAAGTTTCTAATAATTTCAACTTTAGCAGGATTTGGTTTTATTCCGTCTGCTGAGAGGATGTGTCCTAGAAACTGCGTTTCTTTCTTAAGAAAGTCGCATTTGTTAATTTGTATTTTTAATTTTGCATTTTTTAATGCTTTAAATACCAACTTTAAATTGATAATGTGTTCCTTTAGAGAGTTACCAAATACTAATATGTCGTCCATGTAGACGACACATATTTTATTAATGTATTCGTGGAAAACCTTGTTCATCAGCCTTTGGAATGTTTATGGAGCATTCTTCAGCCCAAAAGGCATACGGATAAATTCATAATGCCCGAAAGGTGTAGAAAACGCGGTTTTCTTTCTATATTCTTCTCTAACCATAATTTGGTGGAAGCCCTTAGCTAGATCTAAGGTTGTGAAGTACTGAGCCCTTCCCAATCTATCTAGTAGTGTGTTCAGGTTTGGAATGGGATATTTATCATCTACTGTACATTCGTTTAATTTCCTATAGTCGATAACAATTCTGTACTTCTTTGTCCCTGAGTTATCGAGTTTTTTATCGACGATCCACAATGGGCTATTGTATGGTGAGTTGCTTTCACGTATTATATTTTGTCTAATCATATCCTTAATCTGTCTTTTAATTTCCTGAGGATATCTATATATTTTAGAATATAATGGCCTATCCGTTGTGGTTATTATTTCATGATTAACCATATTTGTGCATGACAAAATATATCCCTCTCTAAAAAACAAATCTCCGAATTCAGTAAGCAGCCTTAGGGTTGCCAGACGTTCTTCTTCGTTCATATAGGAAAAATCAAAACTATCTTTAATATCAATATTTTCAATGTGTTGTAGACTGCAGACGTTTTGAAAATAAGTAGCGTAATTGTAATCTTCAAAATATAACTTATTATCTAATATTTTTATGTATTTTTGGTCAGTGTTAATTATTGCTTTAAGAGCCTGTAAAAAATTCTGTCCTATTATACCTGAGAAATTTTCATTTGAAAAATTAATTATTTTCCATTGGAGTGTACCATGGCAACCAAATTCTTTTGGGAATGGTGTAGTTACTACATATTTAATTTCATTCGAGCCGTTCAGTGTCTTGAAATATTAGGGTTTCTCAGGTTTAACCTTTATATATTGTTCCGTTAGTATTCCTTCTGAAAGAATACTAGTGGTGGAACCTGTGTCTATAAGACATCTGATTGACTGATTTCCTATGGAAATCGTAACTATTGGTAAGGTGGATTTTGAGGCGATATTAAAAAATTTATTTCCCTTTCTTTATGGGTTTGAGTCTCATTAATTCTTCCTATTTCCATAGGTTCCTGAGTGGGAAAACGGTTTTCGGTGCTCATATGACTAGTTTTTGTTTGTTTTGTCTCGTTGTCTTCACGGAAATTTTGTCTGTTTTGCCTGTTATTGTGTCTATTAGTATTTTGGTTGTATTCGTTTCTGTTTGAATGGTTGTTAGTTTGATTGAATCTATTAGTATTTGTTGCTGTATAATTTTGAGTGTATTCGTTTTTGTTTGGAATTGTGTTATTTTGATTGTATCTGTTAGTACTTGTTGTTGTATAATTTGGTGGTTTCTATTAGTATTTGGAGTTTTCCTATGGTTTAGGTGAATAGCCCTGGGGTCATCTAGTGCTTTAATTTGTGAATATCTCATCACAATGTTATTTAGAGTAGCGTTAAGGTCGAAATGTACTCTCATTGGGATATCTATTTTTTCTACAAGTATTTGCTAAATCTACGTCTACTCTATCCGGTCTATAAATATCTGGTTGATCTTCATCAAATAAATATATTTGGCTTAATTCATACTTAGCTTTATCAAAATAATTAAATAATTCTCTTAAATTGTTTACTTTTATATTTCTGCATCTGTTGAAGACGTCGCTGTACGTTGTTCTTGGCTTGTAGTACTTCATTAGCTTGGCTTTAACTTCATTCCATGTTGTGTTCGAACCAAATTCTCTGATGTAACTTCCGACTTCACCACTTATTTTCTCGATGATTATGATCGCCATTATTAAATTCATTAGCTGAAGATTATTTTCAGGGCATAAAGCGAATACTGCTTCCACTGATTCCAGAACTTTCAGTTGCCTGAACTGTGTTATAATTTCTTTAGGGGTTAACAGGTATTCATAAACTTCCTGCCGTTGCAATATTCCCAGTTGGGTTCTCAACTGATTTATTATCTCCTCTTGGGCCCCAATTACTTGTGTCATTTGTGTTTCATTGGCTGGTTGTGCCAAATCTCTGTTTGCGTCAAATCTGCTCATTTTTGAGTTACGCGAATATATGCTGTGCAACCTCTTACATTTTCGAAATAACGGTATAGCTTGAAAACAAGAGCTAACCTAAAAAAAACGGTTAGCACCACTGGATTCAGCGTCCTCAATTAGGGTAAAATGCCAGATGCGCGGCTGGTCTGTTGTTTGCAACTAGCACAGTGTACTTATTGCTCAAAATTACAATATTAAAATTCTATTTTAATATTATTTTTTTAAGGGTTGCGAAAGGAAAAAAATCATATCTTAAAAAAGAAAAAGAACACCTCCTTCAAAGTTTCAGGATTTTTAAAGAACAGTTTGAGGTATTATACAAAAAAAAATCAGCCAAATAAAAAATAGGTTTTTGACTTAGTCCGTTTTTTTAAATTTAACATTTTGCAGATACTACATTATTCAAATTTTTTTCAATTTATGGTTTGTAGCCCCAAGTATTCTCTTTAAAATGACATCAAAATCATCTTCGTATGTCAATTGGTTTTCGTGATATTGAAGAAATAAGCTCAACACATTCGGCTAATTCTGCGAAATTATGACATTTTGAATATGACATAACTTTCGAAAAACAAATTTTAAAAATTTTTTTCGTTCATATGTGTTCCTAATAAGATAAAAGGAACCTTCTCACCAAATTTTATTAAAATCGGAAGGGGTCGTGTCCCACTCTTGGTCGTTTTGACATGGAATTACCCATATATAAACATACATACCTTTGCAAAATGTATTAACACATGTCTTATATAAATAATATACATACATACTTACTTAAAGACTCCATAAATTATATCCTTAATTTCTAACGACAACTATTTTTAAAAAATAACGAAATAACGAAGATAAAAAATGGGAAGCCTTTCTCGGACTTTTATGACAACAGGCCTGCAGTCATTGGAACGAGATTTTGGTGAGTTAACTTTTTGCATATTTGAATTCAATAAACAAAAACCATTCAGTCATTGTTAAATAAATTAGATTGAAATTTTAACAACATTCTTTTTTTTTGTAATTGGCTAATATTAAATAGAAAAAATATTAATTATACATACATAAATTATATTAAAAATATTTTTTGTTCTTTATGTTTTTTGCCACTTAAATAATAGTTAAAAAGTATTATCCATATCTTAAATAAAAAAATAAATTGCTTATATATATTATTATCCCCTAAAAAATTCAAATAGCTGTCGACCGATTTACAGAAGTCTTGGATACTAGAGCAAGAAATGCAACCACAATCAAACGGACAATTAAACGTGCTCCTTACAATACATCGACGGATATAGAGACCCTTATCAGAGAAAAAAGAAAGTTAAGAAGACAATGGCAAAAGAGTCGTTCCCCAACCACTAAGGCCCAACTACAATTATGCCTGACCACTCTTCGCAACAAATTGAGACAGAACCACGAGTCTGCAATAGAAGGCTATCTAAACAGCCTAGATGCCACAAAAAACTTCAATTATAGCTTATGGAAGGCTGTACGGCATATGAAATGCCCTATAACCCAAGAATCTCCATTAAGACTGGAAAACCGCACTTGGGCCAAAAACACACATGAAAAATTAAACGCTTTCGCGGGCCACCTTGAGAAAGTTTTCACGCCACATGATGCACATACTTGTTCCTGTCGTCCAATTATTCCTGATAAGGTAAACCATCCATTAAAATTTAACATAACTCAAGTAAAATCTGCAATAGAAAAAGTGAATATTAGAAAATCTCCCGGAATTGACCGCATCACAGGGTCAATGATAAGAAACCTACCATCGTCTGCTTCCAGAATCTTGCTGCTCATTTTTAACGCTATATTAAGAGTCGGATACTTCCCATCCTCATGGAAGAGGTCTATAATTGTGATGATTCCCAAGCCAGGAAAAGATGCTAGCCAGGTTGCGTCGTACAGACCGATAAGCTTATTGTCAATCCTATCGAAGCTTTTCGAAAAAATATTCGTTTTAAGTATTACTCCTCATCTAAATGAACACGACATCATCCCGGATCACCAGTTCGGATTCAGAGCGAAACATGGTACAATAGAACAAGTGCATAGAATTGTCACGCTTATTAGATCGGCGTTTGAGAAAAAGCAATACTGCTCAGCACTGTTTATAGACATTTCCCAAGCTTTTGACAAAGTTTGGCATGATGGGCTACTTATCAAAATAACACGAATGCTTCCTCAAAACACTCGCAAGCTTCTGGAGAGCTATCTAACAGGCAGAACATTCATAGTAAGGTCGCAAGATAAATACTCCCCCCTCAAGAAAATTACTGCTGGTGTCCCCCAAGGCAGCATATTAGGACCGCTTCTATATATAATATACACAGCGGATATGCCAACAAACCTGAACACGCATACCACTACATTTGCAGACGACACAGCATTTATTAGCGTTAACCATGACCCAAAAGTCGCATCGCAAAATCTGCAGTCCCACATCAATGAACTAGAGGCCTGGCTAGAAAAATGGAGAATAAAGGTTAACCCGGCTAAATGTGCTCACTTAACTTTCACGCTCAGAAGACAAACGTGCCCAGCTGTAAAAATAAATAACATCACTGTTCCGGTAGAAAACCATGTTAAGTACTTGGGAATTCATATAGATAGACGCTTGACCTGGTCGCGTCATATTGAAGCGAAACTAACGGCTGTGAAACTTAAAGCAGCTCAACTACATTGGATTCTCGGTCGAAACTCAAACTTGTCCTTAGACAACAAAATTCTCTTATGCAAGTCCATCATAAAACCAATATGAACATAAGGCATCCAATTATGGGGTACTGCATGCGCATCTAACATCCAAAAGCTTCAAAGAAGACAGTCTAGAATATTACGACAAATTGTCTGCGCCCCATGGTATATACGTAATGATATTATCCACAGCGATCTCAACGTCCCCACTATCCAGGAGGAAATTAAAAAATATTCAATTAGCTACATCGATAAACTAATGGCCCACCCTAACTACCTCGCTCGGGGTCTGCTTCAGTTCGAAGGTCACCAGAGGCTAAAAAGAACCGATACTTTGAGCCTAACTAGAAGACATTTTTAAAATTTTAATACAGCAGTTAGTGGTTACACTGGTAACAACTAATAAACAACAAGTAGAATTAAGATTTGAATACATATTGTAAATTTCGATAAGAAAGATTCAATAATAAAAATAAATTAAATTTAATTTTCATTAAATTATTTTTATGAAGAAAGGAATATTACAACATGAAAATTAATTAAAATTTATTGATAATTTTTCATTCTTGACTCAATCTGGGCTCGAACCCAGGTGTTTACGGACAGGTTACCCTGACATGTTTCGATTGCAACCACTCAATCTCCTCAGAGGGCTTGCCGTTTAACACTCGCAGCCATCGACGACTGCTGACGTCATTAGTCAAACATCAATCCTTAAACCAAATTGTATTCAACCTTTGGTAGATCGAAATTTGCTTTGAATGATTATCTATTTTAATTTTATTTTAACATGTTATTCCTTTACTTCTGTTTTTTCGTACCTTTGTCAAGAATTCTTCTTGAAGTTCAAAGTACATATTTTTGGTTTTTTCATTTTTTTTTGTCTTTCTTATTCTTGTTGACCTTTTCAGCACAACTTGAAGGACAAATGCAAACATAGAGCTCGTGCCATAGCTTTAACAATTATTAGTATTGTGGTTATTTTATTGAACTATTTATGGTTTTTAATCCAAATTTTTAATATTTTTAATTAGGCTTAAGTTCATTAAATTTAATTTTCATTAAATTATTTTTATGAAGAAAGGAATATTACAACATGAAAATTAATTAAAATTTATTGATAATTTTTCATTCTTGACTCAATCTGGGCTCGAACCCAGGTGTTTACGGACAGGTTACCCTGACATGTTTCGATTGCAACCACTCAATCTCCTCAGAGGGCTTGCCGTTTAACACTCGCAGCCATCGACGACTGCTGACGTCATTAGTCAAACATCAATCCTTAAACCAAATTGTATTCAACCTTTGGTAGATCGAAATTTGCTTTGAATGATTATCTATTTTAATTTTATTTTAACATGTTATTCCTTTACTTCTGTTTTTTCGTACCTTTGTCAAGAATTCTTCTTGAAGTTCAAAGTACATATTTTTTGTTTTTTAATTTTTTTGTCTTTCTTATTCTTGTTGACCTTTTCAGCACAACTTGAAGGACAAATGCAAACATAGAGCTCGTGCCTTAGCTTTAACAATTATTAGTTTTGTGGTTATTTTATTGAACTATTTATGGTTTTTAATCCAAATTTTTAATATTTTTAATTAGGCTTAAGTTCATTAAATTTAATTTTCATTAAATTATTTTTATGAAGAAAGGAATATTACAACATGAAAATTAATTAAAATTTATTGATAATTTTTCATTCTTGACTCAATCTGGGCTCGAACCCAGGTGTTTACGGACAGGTTACCCTGACATGTTTCGATTGCAACCACTCAATCTCCTCAGAGGGCTTGCCGTTTAACACTCGCAGCCATCGACGACTGCTGACGTCATTAGTCAAACATCAATCCTTAAACCAAATTGTATTCAACCTTTGGTAGATCGAAATTTGCTTTGAATGATTATCTATTTTAATTTTATTTTAACATGTTATTCCTTTACTTCTGTTTTTTCGTACCTTTGTCAAGAATTCTTCTTGAAGTTCAAAGTACATATTTTTTGTTTTTTCATTTTTTTGTCTTTCTTATTCTTGTTGACCTTTTCAGCACAACTTGAAGGACAAATGCAAACATAGAGCTCGTGCCTTAGCTTTAACAATTATTAGTATTGTGGTTATTTTATTGAACTATTTATGGTTTTTAATCCAAATTTTTAATATTTTTAATTAGGCTTAAGTTCATTAAATTTAATTTTCATTAAATTATTTTTATGAAGAAAGGAATATTACAACATGAAAATTAATTAAAATTTATTGATAATTTTTCATTCTTGACTCAATCTGGGCTCGAACCCAGGTGTTTACGGACAGGTTACCCTGACATGTTTCGATTGCAACCACTCAATCTCCTCAGAGGGCTTGCCGTTTAACACTCGCAGCCATCGACGACTGCTGACGTCATTAGTCAAACATCAATCCTTAAACCAAATTGTATTCAACCTTTGGTAGATCGAAATTTGCTTTGAATGATTATCTATTTTAATTTTATTTTAACATGTTATTCCTTTACTTCTGTTTTTTCGTACCTTTGTCAAGAATTCTTCTTGAAGTTCAAAGTACATATTTTTTGTTTTTTCATTTTTTTGTCTTTCTTATTCTTGTTGACCTTTTCAGCACAACTTGAAGGACAAATGCAAACATAGAGCTCGTGCCTTAGCTTTAACAATTATTAGTATTGTGGTTATTTTATTGAACTATTTATGGTTTTTAATCCAAATTTTTAATATTTTTAATTAGGCTTAAGTTCATTAAATTTAATTTTCATTAAATTATTTTTATGAAGAAAGGAATATTACAACATGAAAATTAATTAAAATTTATTGATAATTTTTCATTCTTGACTCAATCTGGGCTCGAACCCAGGTGTTTACGGACAGGTTACCCTGACATGTTTCGATTGCAACCACTCAATCTCCTCAGAGGGCTTGCCGTTTAACACTCGCAGCCATCGACGACTGCTGACGTCATTAGTCAAACATCAATCCTTAAACCAAATTGTATTCAACCTTTGGTAGATCGAAATTTGCTTTGAATGATTATCTATTTTAATTTTATTTTAACATGTTATTCCTTTACTTCTGTTTTTTCGTACCTTTGTCAAGAATTCTTCTTGAAGTTCAAAGTACATATTTTTTGTTTTTTCATTTTTTTGTCTTTCTTATTCTTGTTGACCTTTTCAGCACAACTTGAAGGACAAATGCAAACATAGAGCTCGTGCCTTAGCTTTAACAATTATTAGTATTGTGGTTATTTTATTGAACTATTTATGGTTTTTAATCCAAATTTTTAATATTTTTAATTAGGCTTAAGTTCATTAAATTTAATTTTCATTAAATTATTTTTATGAAGAAAGGAATATTACAACATGAAAATTAATTAAAATTTATTGATAATTTTTCATTCTTGACTCAATCTGGGCTCGAACCCAGGTGTTTACGGACAGGTTACCCTGACATGTTTCGATTGCAACCACTCAATCTCCTCAGAGGGCTTGCCGTTTAACACTCGCAGCCATCGACGACTGCTGACGTCATTAGTCAAACATCAATCCTTAAACCAAATTGTATTCAACCTTTGGTAGATCGAAATTTGCTTTGAATGATTATCTATTTTAATTTTATTTTAACATGTTATTCCTTTACTTCTGTTTTTTCGTACCTTTGTCAAGAATTCTTCTTGAAGTTCAAAGTACATATTTTTTGTTTTTTCATTTTTTTGTCTTTCTTATTCTTGTTGACCTTTTCAGCACAACTTGAAGGACAAATGCAAACATAGAGCTCGTGCCTTAGCTTTAACAATTATTAGTATTGTGGTTATTTTATTGAACTATTTATGGTTTTTAATCCAAATTTTTAATATTTTTAATTAGGCTTAAGTTCATTAAATTTAATTTTCATTAAATTATTTTTATGAAGAAAGGAATATTACAACATGAAAATTAATTAAAATTTATTGATAATTTTTCATTCTTGACTCAATCTGGGCTCGAACCCAGGTGTTTACGGACAGGTTACCCTGACATGTTTCGATTGCAACCACTCAATCTCCTCAGAGGGCTTGCCGTTTAACACTCGCAGCCATCGACGACTGCTGACGTCATTAGTCAAACATCAATCCTTAAACCAAATTGTATTCAACCTTTGGTAGATCGAAATTTGCTTTGAATGATTATCTATTTTAATTTTATTTTAACATGTTATTCCTTTACTTCTGTTTTTTCGTACCTTTGTCAAGAATTCTTCTTGAAGTTCAAAGTACATATTTTTTGTTTTTTAATTTTTTTGTCTTTCTTATTCTTGTTGACCTTTTCAGCACAACTTGAAGGACAAATGCAAACATAGAGCTCGTGCCTTAGCTTTAACAATTATTAGTTTTGTGGTTATTTTATTGAACTATTTATGGTTTTTAATCCAAATTTTTAATATTTTTAATTAGGCTTAAGTTCATTAAATTTAATTTTCATTAAATTATTTTTATGAAGAAAGGAATATTACAACATGAAAATTAATTAAAATTTATTGATAATTTTTCATTCTTGACTCAATCTGGGCTCGAACCCAGGTGTTTACGGACAGGTTACCCTGACATGTTTCGATTGCAACCACTCAATCTCCTCAGAGGGCTTGCCGTTTAACACTCGCAGCCATCGACGACTGCTGACGTCATTAGTCAAACATCAATCCTTAAACCAAATTGTATTCAACCTTTGGTAGATCGAAATTTGCTTTGAATGATTATCTATTTTAATTTTATTTTAACATGTTATTCCTTTACTTCTGTTTTTTCGTACCTTTGTCAAGAATTCTTCTTGAAGTTCAAAGTACATATTTTTTGTTTTTTCATTTTTTTGTCTTTCTTATTCTTGTTGACCTTTTCAGCACAACTTGAAGGACAAATGCAAACATAGAGCTCGTGCCTTAGCTTTAACAATTATTAGTATTGTGGTTATTTTATTGAACTATTTATGGTTTTTAATCCAAATTTTTAATATTTTTAATTAGGCTTAAGTTCATTAAATTTAATTTTCATTAAATTATTTTTATGAAGAAAGGAATATTACAACATGAAAATTAATTAAAATTTATTGATAATTTTTCATTCTTGACTCAATCTGGGCTCGAACCCAGGTGTTTACGGACAGGTTACCCTGACATGTTTCGATTGCAACCACTCAATCTCCTCAGAGGGCTTGCCGTTTAACACTCGCAGCCATCGACGACTGCTGACGTCATTAGTCAAACATCAATCCTTAAACCAAATTGTATTCAACCTTTGGTAGATCGAAATTTGCTTTGAATGATTATCTATTTTAATTTTATTTTAACATGTTATTCCTTTACTTCTGTTTTTTCGTACCTTTGTCAAGAATTCTTCTTGAAGTTCAAAGTACATATTTTTTGTTTTTTCATTTTTTTGTCTTTCTTATTCTTGTTGACCTTTTCAGCACAACTTGAAGGACAAATGCAAACATAGAGCTCGTGCCTTAGCTTTAACAATTATTAGTATTGTGGTTATTTTATTGAACTATTTATGGTTTTTAATCCAAATTTTTAATATTTTTAATTAGGCTTACGTTCATTAAATTTAATTTTCATTAAATTATTTTTATGAAGAAAGGAATATTACAACATGAAAATTAATTAAAATTTATTGATAATTTTTCATTCTTGACTCAATCTGGGCTCGAACCCAGGTGTTTACGGACAGGTTACCCTGACATGTTTCGATTGCAACCACTCAATCTCCTCAGAGGGCTTGCCGTTTAACACTCGCAGCCATCGACGACTGCTGACGTCATTAGTCAAACATCAATCCTTAAACCAAATTGTATTCAACCTTTGGTAGATCGAAATTTGCTTTGAATGATTATCTATTTTAATTTTATTTTAACATGTTATTCCTTTACTTCTGTTTTTTCGTACCTTTGTCAAGAATTCTTCTTGAAGTTCAAAGTACATATTTTTTGTTTTTTAATTTTTTTGTCTTTCTTATTCTTGTTGACCTTTTCAGCACAACTTGAAGGACAAATGCAAACATAGAGCTCGTGCCTTAGCTTTAACAATTATTAGTTTTGTGGTTATTTTATTGAACTATTTATGGTTTTTAATCCAAATTTTTAATATTTTTAATTAGGCTTAAGTTCATTAAATTTAATTTTCATTAAATTATTTTTATGAAGAAAGGAATATTACAACATGAAAATTAATTAAAATTTATTGATAATTTTTCATTCTTGACTCAATCTGGGCTCGAACCCAGGTGTTTACGGACAGGTTACCCTGACATGTTTCGATTGCAACCACTCAATCTCCTCAGAGGGCTTGCCGTTTAACACTCGCAGCCATCGACGACTGCTGACGTCATTAGTCAAACATCAATCCTTAAACCAAATTGTATTCAACCTTTGGTAGATCGAAATTTGCTTTGAATGATTATCTATTTTAATTTTATTTTAACATGTTATTCCTTTACTTCTGTTTTTTCGTACCTTTGTCAAGAATTCTTCTTGAAGTTCAAAGTACATATTTTTTTGTTTTTTCATTTTTTTGTCTTTCTTATTCTTGTTGACCTTTTCAGCACAACTTGAAGGACAAATGCAAACATAGAGCTCGTGCCTTAGCTTTAACAATTATTAGTATTGTGGTTATTTTATTGAACTATTTATGGTTTTTAATCCAAATTTTTAATATTTTTAATTAGGCTTAAGTTCATTAAATTTAATTTTCATTAAATTATTTTTATGAAGAAAGGAATATTACAACATGAAAATTAATTAAAATTTATTGATAATTTTTCATTCTTGACTCAATCTGGGCTCGAACCCAGGTGTTTACGGACAGGTTACCCTGACATGTTTCGATTGCAACCACTCAATCTCCTCAGAGGGCTTGCCGTTTAACACTCGCAGCCATCGACGACTGCTGACGTCATTAGTCAAACATCAATCCTTAAACCAAATTGTATTCAACCTTTGGTAGATCGAAATTTGCTTTGAATGATTATCTATTTTAATTTTATTTTAACATGTTATTCCTTTACTTCTGTTTTTTCGTACCTTTGTCAAGAATTCTTCTTGAAGTTCAAAGTACATATTTTTTGTTTTTTCATTTTTTTGTCTTTCTTATTCTTGTTGACCTTTTCAGCACAACTTGAAGGACAAATGCAAACATAGAGCTCGTGCCTTAGCTTTAACAATTATTAGTATTGTGGTTATTTTATTGAACTATTTATGGTTTTTAATCCAAATTTTTAATATTTTTAATTAGGCTTAAGTTCATTAAATTTAATTTTCATTAAATTATTTTTATGAAGAAAGGAATATTACAACATGAAAATTAATTAAAATTTATTGATAATTTTTCATTCTTGACTCAATCTGGGCTCGAACCCAGGTGTTTACGGACAGGTTACCCTGACATGTTTCGATTGCAACCACTCAATCTCCTCAGAGGGCTTGCCGTTTAACACTCGCAGCCATCGACGACTGCTGACGTCATTAGTCAAACATCAATCCTTAAACCAAATTGTATTCAACCTTTGGTAGAATTCTTGACAAAGGTACGAAAAAACAGAAGTAAAGGAATAACATGTTAAAATAAAATTAAAATAGATAATCATTCAAAGCAAATTTCGATCTACCAAAGGTTGAATACAATTTGGTTTAAGGATTGATGTTTGACTAATGACGTCAGCAGTCGTCGATGGCTGCGAGTGTTAAACGGCAAGCCCTCTGAGGAGATTGAGTGGTTGCAATCGAAACATGTCAGGGTAACCTGTCCGTAAACACCTGGGTTCGAGCCCAGATTGAGTCAAGAATGAAAAATTATCAATAAATTTTAATTAATTTTCATGTTGTAATATTCCTTTCTTCATAAAAATAATTTAATGAAAATTAAATTTAATGAACTTAAGCCTAATTAAAAATATTAAAAATTTGGATTAAAAACCATAAATAGTTCAATAAAATAACCACAATACTAATAAATAAAAATAAATTTAAAAAAAAAAAAAAAAAAAAATATATATTATTTACGTACATACTTATATCATAAAATAATTGAGTTAAAATTTCAAAATTATTTTTTTTTTTTGTGTTAGAAATTTTGATAAGCTTACACACATTTAATTCTAATAATTTTACATCACTTACTAAATACTGTCTTATGAATTACGTTTGTTGGTCAGTTTTTTTCTTATTTCATGTTACATTCTTTAAACAATAACTACAACATTTCAATAAAATAAAAGATGTACTTTATAAATATGAAATTTTAAGTTGTTGTAAAATCTTTTTACGAAACTTATAAGTACCAAAAGTTAGAGATAATGTGGGCTATTCAGGAAAATAAAATGAATAGCATAGGTCATGGGTGGGTAAAGAAGAAAGAGATAAACAACATCATTGTTCTCTTTAAGCCAAACTTCCTTCCGAATTTTCTTATGTTTTTATTTCAAAATTTTTAGTTCATTTATTGAGATTACAATTTTTTTTTTATTATACATATGTATCTACTTTGATTTTATTGCTACCTAAGTTTTAATTATAAAGTAATGATTGTTCATGTTTGGAAGAATAAAGAATCACCCCATTTTCTGACAAGCATAGCTGGTGTTATAGGTAGCATACATTCCGAAGAATGTGGAACTCAGGAATCGTTACAAAGTGCCAAAAAGATCCTTTAAAGATTGTCATTCAATCAAGGCTTTGCGTTTTTAATTTGATGTTTTAAGCCCAATACTAACGGAAATTCAAAAAGTACCAGTTTAATACAAAAAAGTTCCAAATAGTCCCTTTTACATATTTTCATTCACTCAGGGCATTTAATTTAAGTTTCTAGGTAAAATACTAATGGAAATTAAAATAAGGAGCCACTGCTTGGCGAATGCTGTAGTAGTTACATTTTTTTTGTCATACCAAACGTCAAACTTCATATTAAAAAAACGCTGACAAAAATTATCGAGTTTTTTTATATAGACTTTGACGTTTGGTATGATAAAAAATTGTCAGGTGAAGACGCTATGTTAAAGAAAAATAATTTGACATGAACCTAAATTTTAATCTTGCTTCGCTATATTACCGTAAGAAAAAAAGTAAAATAAAATGTCAACAGCTCAATACACAAATAGAATTTTAATATTCTATTTTAATATTATTTTTTTAAGGGTTGCGAAAGGAAAAAAATCATATCTTAAAAAAGAAAAAAAAAACACCTCCTTCAAAGTTTCAGGATTTTTAAAGAACAGTTTGAGATATTATACAAAAATTTTTTTTTTCAATTTATGGCTTGTAGCCCCAAGTATTCTCTTTACAATGACATCAAAATCATCTTCGTATGTCAAGTAGTTTTCGAGATATTGAAGAAATAAGCTCAACACATTCGGCTAATTCTCCGAAATTATGACATTTTTAATATGACATAACTTTCGAAAAACAAATTTAAAAAATTTTTTTCGTTCATATATGTTCCTAATAAGATAAAAGGAACCTTCTCACCAAATTTTATTAAAATCGGAAGGGGTCGTGTCCCACTCTTGGTCGTTTTGACATGGAATTACCCATAGATAAAAAAATATCTAAGCCGTTTTTTTTTTCTTTTAGCTCATGTTCCATGGGCGCCAAAACTACTTTCAGGAAGAACAAGGTGGTTAATTGTTTATAACTCAGTCATTTATGAATCGATTTCGTTAATTTCAATTCTACCAACAATTTTATGTGATTTCGTTAACAGATTTCTTTATTTTCACTATTTCAACCCATACAATTTTAGTCTGACACACGCATCTGGTTTGTCGCAACACGATCTTAATAAAATCACAGAAGTGATCATAATCAAATAAACCATAAAACCAAATTAAAAATTATATAAAAATGCTACAGAATACAGGAATACTTAAATAAGAGAACAACAAAAACAAAAGCATTAACATTGGTCGAAACAATAAAACGAAAACCCTCCCTTGACAAAACAAAAACTTCTACATTTTAATTTATTATAAAGTTGTGTTGCCTATTCGTATGTATGTACATATGTAACTTTTTTTGTTTTAATGTTGTAATGGAATTTGCATAAAATTATGCATGTCACCAACGACTTTTTTTAATTCAAATTTCTTATCTACTCCTTTTTTTAAAATAACCTTAAAGGATTGGGATTGTGTATTTGTTTTTTATTTTTTTGTTTAAAGCAAACATCTTACGAACAACAACATCAACAATGCTCACAAAAGGTCGGAGGACACGATATTAACAAAGGAAACGAATGATTACATTTGAATAAGAAATACAAACAAACAAAAACAAACAAGCTGAAAGGATATGAAAGTTTGATTATGTGTGTAGCAAAGTGTGTGAAGAGAAACCCAATGTCCAGTAATTCATTTATGGGATACTAAAACTAAAATATTCTTTCACTGCACATTTCATACTCGTAATCGTTTGATGAGTTTGCCCTCTTTTCTCTCATTTTTTATATTGTTATTTTTTATGAGAAAATTGCTTTTATAGTGGAAAATATTCAAGTATTTTATAAAATCATTTCACCGGTGTTGATTATTTTACATCTAACCGGTTGCAGATATTAAAAAAATCCATTTGTTATCTGTCAATGTTTGTCCTAATTAGGACGGTTGTGTTATCTGTTGTTTTAAAAAGGGATGAATTCGGGACACATATCCTGATTGGCGCGCTAATCTATACAAATGACTAAGATTCCATATTTTTTGTAAAAATATAGAAAATATGGCATTTTAAACGTCTTCAACATCAATCAATGACACATTAGCGTCGAGCAATTTTGAAATGGATATTTTGAAGCGCAGCTTGCAGGGATAAGAAAACCAGATTCTCTGTAGATATACAATGTAGATAACATGTAAGTTTCTTAGCGCTTAAACATATGTTTAACTTTCACTTAATAAAATTACTATTTATAGCTACATATTTACAAATGGGTTTCCAGTTAAGTTAGTCATTAGATGTGTTATTTTGTCAAAAATTTGCAAAATTCCTTATTACTAGGGTTTGTTCAATAATTAGTTGATATTTTTTGCTTTTGCTTAAAATTCCACGTGAAATAAGTGCAGCTTACTTTATTTTGCAGTTGTAAAAAAATGTTGCCAGAAACATTTCGGAACTTTTTCATGAAATGAACAGAGTACAACTCTATCAACATTATTTCATAGATATTCCGCACAAGTTTTTATACCCACACCACAATAGTGGAGAGGGTATTATGCATTTGTGCTGATGTATGTAACGCCTTAAAATATTGGTCCTAGACCCACCTTAAAGTATACCGATCGTCTTAGAATTTAGAGTCGAACTAACGATGTCCGTCCGGCTGGCTGGCTGGCTGTCCATGTAACCTTGTGCGCAAAGTACAGGTCGCAATTTTGGAGATAATTTGATGAAATTTGGGTCGTAGGTTCTTATTGGCACAAGGACAAAGCCTGTTGAAAATGGGCCGAATCGTAGGACCACGAGGGAAGATAGGGGGAAATTTCTTCCTCTCAGAAACTATCAAACCCATTTCAACGAAATTTAAAACATAGATAGAACCATATCTATATGGACACAGAATGTATGCATTTTTTTAAAAATAGGACCACGAAGGGAGATAGGGGCAATTTCTGCCTCTCAAACCGATTTTAATGAAATTTAAAACATAGATAGATCCATATCTATAGGGACACATAGCTATACAGTTTTTCAAAAATAGGACCACAAGGGGAGGTAGGGGGCAATTTCTGCCTCTCACAAACTTTCAAAACAATTTTCATGAAGTTTATAAACATAGATAAATCCATATTTATATGGACACATAAGCATGATGTGTTTTTAAATACTGTGGTGTAGGGTATCATATGGTCGGGCTTGACCGACTGTACTTTCTTACTCGTTTTCATATGCGTTTTGACAGCATTTCACGTGAAATGTTGAACAGAGTACCAGGCTTAAGAAATAAAAAATTAATATAACACAACCAGTTACAGTTTTTTTATCCATATTTACATTCTTTTTTATTAAAAAAAATAAATTTTAGTAAAATCCATGTGGGCTTTGTTTACATACGCAAAACAATGTCGCATACTTTTTAAGAATAAAAACGTAAAATTGTACAAGCTCGCAAGATAGGTATTTTCGTGTGAAATAATAAATGTTGCTCAACATATTTCACAAATTTGAACAGAGTACTAGGCTTTATGCGTTAATAAATTTTTATTAACACATTTAATAGTGATAAGTACGGATGCGATTTCCATGCAAATGCAAGTTTTTTGTCGATAGTCTAAAAACGATGCCGACCAGTTGTCTTTTCGAATCAAAAAATTTGCGTTAAAATGGCATTGATTCGTGTTTGCATATTGTTGCATATTTTGGTGAAAATGCATATTTAGTTTTGAAATTCGTATTTTAAAATTTTAGAGGGATTTTTTCTTTAATTTAATACACAAAAAAAACCTTCAAAAAAAATGTTTAAAATCAAAAAATAAATTCTCTAGCAGCTTGGCTTTAAATACAAGATTGTCAAGATTTCGACAAAAGATCATGGTTAGGGCTTCCAATGGGCTGAAAATATTTTATCCAAAACTGTTACTATTTGCTTGGCACATGAGTTATACCGCGTTGCAGAGGAAATAAGAAGCCATTTCGATAATTTTGCAATTCTTAATGATGTGTATCTCTTGATTCCCCATTCCACCTCAGCCAGTAGTAGCAAGATCGTGGACTGGCTGGATGCTTTAGAATTCTATTCAAAAAACTTTAGGTAATTTAAGAACGTCAGAAGAACTTGCTGCTACCTTTATTATGCAATTAAAAAAGTAGAAGAAATATTAAATTTAGATAACATCAGAAGTCAATTAGCTTTTGTATTTTCCAACTACGGATATATTGGTAAAACAATAACTTATAAGGAGGGATTTAGTTCACTTAATACTCATGTCACTAAAATTGATATTGCAGAAAATAAAATTAGCAATGTGGAAGGAATAAAACAATACGTATTTATTTAAGAAAATACAAATTTGAATTTGTTATTTCAGTTCTTTAGTGCATATTTAGGATGCTTAGTGTATATTTTAAGCGAATATTTTCTTTTTTAGTGCATAAAAATCTCTTCCCTGTTGATACACACAAGTAGAACCAAAAAATAAAAAATATTTGTCTGTTTGATTGTTGACTTGTAGACTCCTAAAATACTGAACCGATTTTCCTGAAATTGTTACAGTAACATCACGAGAGCCCCGAATGAAACAGGCTGTTTATTTTTACGATAGGGTCAGTGGAAGTGGTACCCAACATAGGATGTCAGTATTAAGTATCGCATATATTATGAGCCGCTTTACCCATTTTCCTTAACATTTTGCAGTAGGATCTTCTGAGCTCCTAAATGGAAATAATATAGCAGCAGGGGACGTGGTACCCCCATAGGGGTACCAATCAATATGCAAAATAGCGCATATCTTAAGAATTGTCATAGTGAAAATGTCAAAAAAAAAAAAAAAAAAAACAAAATTATCTTTCAAAAACGACTGCTGATATTACAAAAAAAATTTACTTGCGGAATTTCGGTTTTTTAGTAATTTCAATAAACTAAACCGTTTTTGAGTTACGCGGATATATGTATGTTGTGCAACCTCCTCCATTTTCGAAATAACGGTATAACTCGAAAACCAGAGCCAATCTAAAAAAACCGCGAGCACCACTGGATTCAGCGTACCCGAATTATGTAAAAATGCCATGTGCCCGGCTTGTCTCAGAAAAAAAGTGTCAATTTCTTACACAGTGTAATTAATCAAATCTTATCCTAATACTTAATTTTATGTCCCGCCAGTGCCAGACAAAAATTTTCTTCATCGCGGGTTATTTTCACATATACAGGTGTTTATCGCTCATCTAATGGGTCTCTTCTCCTTAAGCGAGTGTGGCCGCTATCATTTAAAATATTTCGAGCTAGTTGGTTCAGATGTAATTCGAGCCTTTAGGTATTTTACTGTACATTTCGTACTCATAGTTTTAACAAATGGCACATTGAGATCCTTGTGAAAATTTGAGTTTGTAACATACCAAGGGGCAGCTGTAATTATTCGAAGAAGTTTATTTTGGCGCCTTTGAATTTTTTCGATATTAGAGGCCGAGGCAGTGCCCCATAGTTGAATACCGTAGCACCAGACAGGCTTTAAGATAGAGTTGTAAAGTAGAAGCTTGCAATCGAGACTAAGGACAGAGTTTCTTCCAATAAACCAATAAATTTAGATGGCTTTTAGTTTCATTTAAGTTAATTTTGCCTACATATATATAGCTTTTCAACGTTAATCGCCGATCCAGATGTATACCGAGATATTTTACATGCGAATGTTGATGAATTATTTGATTATTAATTGTAATAGGTGGGCAAGATTCCCGGCGCAAGGTTTATGTTATATGTTCGCATTTTTGCTTATTGACCATTATCCTCCATTGTCTTAACCATACATATTTCTAGTTGAAATATATGATCCTGTAAGTAACGAGATGCTTCATGACGGCTTTCGTGCACGCTTAGAAAAGCTGTATCATCAGCAAATGTTGATATTTGGGTGTAGTTGTTTGTTGGCATATCCGAGGTATATATTAAGTATAAAAGTGGACCCAGGATGCTTCCCTGATGGACTCCACCGTCAATTGGCTGAAGAGAGCTTAAATAATCCCTTTCTTTAATAATACACTTTCGGCAGACTAAGTAGCTTTCTAACAGCTTGTGTGTGTTTACTAGTAAGTTTAGCTTCAATTTTTGTAATAAACCTTCATGCAAGACTTTATCAAGAGCTTGGGAAACATCGATGAAGAGATCGGAGCAGTAGTTTCTTTCTTCAAGGGCTTTTCTTATTGCGTTCACTATACGATGGGTTTGCTCAATTGTGCTGTGTTCTCTTCTAAAGCCGAATTGGTGATTAGAAATATGTACATCTTTTTTCATTTAAAATTGGGGTTAATTTTTACTTAAAAGATTAAGTTGTTCGAGCTTAATTCCCAATTTTTATTCTTGATAAAAACACTGAAATTTATTGTTAATGGGATAAGCTATTCCTATGCGCATTTCACTGGTTGCTTGACACTTACAGCTTTCATATATTAGAAAGTAAGCTTATAAGCCTATATGACTCAACTTTTCATGGTTTAGTTATCATGGTGACTAAGGATACCTTCCAATTTTTAGGTTAGTATTGAACGCATAAAAATACATTAGAAATTAAAAGAATATTTTTCGTTGCTGTGCTTTTTTTCAACATCATTTCTTGCCCAACTTCCATATAAGTTTCTTAATGGTGGTTAAGAGACAACTGGCCTTTTAAGATTTCTAGCTGCACGCCATAATGAGTAGTCTGATTGTGGAGTTGCATCAAGTTCCTTAAGATATTTTTCCAGAGAAGCTGTTTTCTGAGTCTGCAATAACTTTCTTAAACTTTTTGAACATTCTTTTAGTAAGTTCTTAAGTTAAGGGGATCTGTGCAATCGCCACTTTCTTCGAGCGCTCCCTTTTCCGACAAGAGACGCTCGACATCAGTGAAATATATTCTTATATTTTTTGTTTTTTTGGGGGCAATACTGGAATGTTGAACAGCTAATTTCAGATAACTGTCGAAATTAACAATAGAGACATCCACATTCCCCGGTGTACTAAGCGGAATATTTTCTGTGCAATTGGTACTAAGATATTTTTTATATTTTTACCAATTTATTTGTGTGGCTGACGTCGCTTAGTAACCTGACGGAGATGCAGTTCTATTGGATTTCATTATAGTAACAATTGTAGGTGTGTGATCGGAAGATAATTCTAAGGAAGCTTAAACATGAATCTTTTCTTTGGGATGTTTTTAACTACGCCGAAGTCGATGACATCTGAAATTTTTTGCTGGTCAGTAGGCCAATATGTTGGTTGTCCGCTCGTGACCACATTAAAATCCACTTTAGAGATTGTATTAAACAAAACGCGACCCTTTGGTGTTACAAGTCGTGACCCCGAGAAGGTATGTTTAGCGTTATAATCGCTAGCGGCCACGAAACAGGGTCCTAGTGATTTATAATGTTCACAATATTGGCTTTCTGATATTGAAAATCTAGGTGGAGAGTATAAAGATGAAATTACTATGTTTCAATCTCCAACACAAATATTCGTTGCTTGCAGATAATTCTCACGATTATTTATGTGTGATAATCGTAGTAGTGTTTGATTCGGGCTTTTATCAAAATGGCAGAACCTCCACAAGCTCTACCTCGAGGGTCCTTGGTATCATATAGTATATAATAGTGCTTCCAATCGGGATTGGTTTTTTTGAATCCCGGGATTCGGGGTTGAAGAAAATATTTCGGGATCCCGGTATTTTCGGGATATTTTGAATCCCGGGATTCACGGGATTTTTAAAAAATTTTCGGGATTTATTTTTTTTTATTTATACGAAATATAAATACTTTTTAAAGTGTATTAAAACAACTTAATTTTCAAGTAAATATTCATATTTCATAAACATATAGGTATTGTTTACTTGTTAATAATATAATAAAAACAAACTTAGGGCCATTATTACAACTTGAAGTTAGCTAAAGTTAAGTTTAAATTGACAGATAATAATGTGTTATCTGTCAAAAAGCGTCTGTTAACTGTCGGATAACAGCTAACGCAAAGTTATAATAATGGTCCTTAAAGTAATAATTGATCACAATTCATAAAGATCATGTAATAAAAACGTAGCAAAAAAATAACATTTGGAAAATTTTGAAATACAATTGCACAATTTCAACAAAATAAAAATTGGAAAATTTAATAAAAATCCTTTCAACTTAATTAATCGATATATTTTGAACAAAACTTTTTGTTATTTATAAATTGTACATATTGTAATTATTGTTTTCTCAAATGAAAGGTAGTATAGTTTTTGTTTTGGTATGTTTTGTTTATTTTTGAACAAACAGGGTGTTTCAAAAACTTATTTTGTCAAAAAATACACCAACAAAATACAAAGTATTAAAAAAAAAATGTAAAAATAATACAAAATATAAAAAAAATCGGTATCCCGAAAATCCCGGGATTAAAAATCAGAAATCCCGAGATTCGGGATTTGCCTTATCCCAAAAATCCCGGGATCGCGATTTTCCGATTGGATGCCCTAGTATATAACCATCGATTTTAAAATATTTCTTTAGTTCAAATGAGTTTCAGAAACCATCACGACATCAATCAATAAATTTATTCCGACATAACAATAGCAAATTTTATACTGAGTTATATTTATATTCACTCTTATGGTGTTTTCTTTTCTGCAAAAAATGTAACATTTTATTTAAAAAAAATGCAATTTGGTGTATGTTTCTTAAAAATTTTGCCCTCGTAAAGGGTGGCTTGCTTTATTCTAAAAAACTCACTCTTTTCGGGAGAAAAATTTTTAAGAAACAGACACCAAATTGAATTTTTTTAAATAAAATGTCACATTTTTTTGTAGAAAAGAAAACACCATTAATTGTATTTTAATATACATATATTTGGCGAAACAAAAACAAATGACTTGCAAATCAAATGATGTCAGGTGGTTTGTCAGTTGAAAATAGAACACACGCTCTAACTGAAAATTTTTACACTGCAAATTTTACAAAGGGATATGGAGCCACACCATGGGATTTGATGTTGTACTTATCTCTTATAGTTTGCGAGTTATACGCGAATAAAAATTTTAATTTAAACATTTTGCTACATATCCAGTTTCAAATGATATCTGTTTTGAACCTAAAAATACCTAAAAAAAAAATTATAGTAATTCGTTATCCTTTAAAATTATAATTTATAATTTTTTGAAAGCCATCTCTATGCGGATGATGGGAAAATAAAATTAAATCAAAATTTTTTCTACGTTAGTACTTTTTGAATTTGACCCATCTAAAATCAAAATTTTGATTTCATCCCATACAAAAAGAAAGTGGTTTTTAGAAACGTCTTTAATATGTTATTAATAGGGATTTTTTTTTCTGTTAGGACCAGCACTCAGGGGATGACCCCTACTAATGCATTGCATTGTGTTGGAACTAGGAAAATAGGTTGTGGGAAGGAGGATAGAGGGAGTAGTGTTTGTGAACATTCGATTTGAACTTTATCATGTTGTAGGGAAGACTACTGTAGGAAGGTTATTCCACATACGAACTGTGCAGGAAAAAAACGAATTCTCTCTGTAATGCGTTGTACGATTCACCTACCAATCGACCACATAAGGATGGGCTCTTGAGGAAAAACGTGTTTTACGAACAAACGTACGGGTTTCGGGAACCAGATCCCTAATTTCGTCAGAACACATCCAATTGTAGTAACGATAAAACAGACAAATACAACCCACATTGCGACGGTGCTCAAGGGAGTCAATAGAATTGGATACCCTACTGTCACCAATGAGAACCTTCGCCCTCTCCTGCACGCGGTCGAGAAGCTCCAAAATAGACTCTGAAGCAGCGTTGTATTCCATACGCGGTCGGATATATGTGGTATAAATAGTAAGGGGATCAGATGGAGTGAAGTATTTCCTACACCGTCTTAGAAAACCGAGGCACTTGAATGCTTCTTTCGACACCTTGAATATATGTTCTGTCCATCGGATATCACATTGTATCCTCATGCCCAGAACATCAAGAGATTCTGATTCCTCAATAATTATACCACCCATCTATACAGATGAGGCACCTTGATTTGTCGCGCGTTTATGCGTCAGAACGCAGCATTGGGTTTTTCGGGCATTCAAATCGACGCTATTCGCACGACCCCATTCCGAGATTATGTCAAGGTCTCGGCCAAGTGTATCATTCATATTCTGCCTCATAGCAGCGACATCGGATACGATTGGTCTGCATTCGAATGAGAACCAGCGGCAAAGGTTGCTGTCATCTGCAAAAGAGTAGATAGGGTTGGAAGTTTGACAAAGGAGGTCGTTCAGAAAGATAAGAAATAGAGTAGGAGAAAGAACGGAGCCTTGCGGAACCCCTGAATGAATCTTGAACTCGTTTGACAAAACCCCATCTATAACAACTCGTATAGTGCGATCTCTGAGAAAACTCGATATAAAAAGAGAAATTATCACCGACACCAAATGCAGAAAGTTTTAACAAGAGTGCACCATGCCAGACTCTGTCAAACGCCTTGGAAATATCTAAAGCAATTACCTTACTTTCGCCAAAATGGTGAATGGAACGGCACCATTTTTCCGATAACACGATCTACGAAAGCCATACTGACGGTCGCTTAGTAGGTAGTTTGACTCTAAATATTTGACAAAATGGTAATTTACCATACTCTCCATAACTTTGGAAAGTGCCGAACAAATTGCAATTGGGCGGTAATTTTCAGGGTTATTAGCCATTCCTTTTTTAGGAATTGGCGTTACCTTAGCAACTTTCCAGCAGACTGGAAATTCCGCGTTACGGTATAAAGTGCTGAAAAGATTTGCTAAGGGACGAGCTAGCGTCGAAGAGCACTGCTTCAAGACCAGTGCAGGTATACCATCCGGCCCAGGAGACTTGTTTGTGTCGAGATCCGCAAGAACCCTTTTAACAGCTCGAGCCCGGACAAATATTCTAGGCAATAGTTACGGATACTTTTTCGAGTTCGGGTAGTGGTTGATTGCTAGCTGGTAGGTGAAAATGATTAGCAAATAATTCGGCAAAACAATTAGCCTTATCAACCGGGTCCGTGAATGATCGGCCATCCTTTAAAAGAGTTGGTATTGAAGAACGAGCATTAACCCTAACTCTTTTAACGAATGACCAGAAGCTTTTGCTACCCCGGGGAGCAGCAAGAACTTCAGTACGAAGACGTTGCGCGTGAAGAGTTTTTTTCCCGTCTAAGTACTTTGGCACACGAAGACTTTGCGATTTTGCGTAGCAATTCAGTATCAGCGTTTTTATTTTTACGCCAATTTCTGAATGCTTCCTCTCTGGATCTGACTGCTGATTTGCACGACGGATTAAACCAAGATTTGGATCGAGGTTTATTCGAAGCTTTTTTAACTGGAATGAAGATTTTCATTCCAAGCATTATTATATTTTCAACCATTTTCGCCATGGCATTGACGTCACTGTCCAGGAAACAAAGTTTCCAATTGAAATGCCGAAAAAAGTCATTGAGCTCAGCCCAACGTGCTTTTCCGTAAACAAATATTGATCGTTTCGTAGCCCGTCGTGAACGTTCCGAAGTTCGGAGAACATAAAATAGGCGGAAATGGTGCAATGATCCGAGTTGCCGAGAGGTGCTAGAACCTAAACTTCGTACTTTTGAGGGTGCGAAGAGAGGAAGAGGTCAAGGGTATTGTGTTGGTGCCCATCAACACATGGAATATGTGTTGGTTCATTCACCAATTGCACGAGGTGGTTGTGCGCAGCAAAAAGCTCAACATATTGGCCTTCAAAAGTTGTACGGCCCGAGTGGTGAAGCCAAGAAGAATTGTGGACATTAAAATCACCAGCAACGACGATTTCACTGTCGGGACAATTCTCAAGAATCTTCGCTATTGAGTCGGAAAGGGAGTCGAAGCCCGATAAGGTAATATCCCTTTCCGCATTTGGACTTCTGTAAAGAAGTTTGAAATGTAAATAGTGTGTATCGATTTTGAATTTAACCCAAAGACAGTTAAATTCCGCATCAAACATGCCCATTGATTGCTGGCATTGATACACAACTTCACTGCGTATGTATATTGCAAGACCCCGATGAAGATTAAAGAGGGATAGAAGGTGATAAGCTGGAATCTGAAAATAAAGTGGATCGGAATTTTCAGATACCTGAGTTTCACATAAGGCGAAAACATCAGGCCGGTGGAGACAAACGTGAGCATAAACAGAGAAAAAATTCGTTCTCAGCCCACGTATATTGCAAAAGTCGATTCTAAACCGTCCTCTCATCACAACATAAAAAAACTCAAATCAAACGCAAAGTACCGATATCTACTATGTTAAAAGTCGTTAAAAAACTGTTTGGTGATCAGTGTTATACCTTCATCACCAAAACAGTTTAACAACGATCTACACAAAGACATCCGAAGAGATGCGATTTCCATACAAACGCATGTTTTTTTTGTCGATAGTCTCAGAACTATGTCGACCAATTATCTTTCCGAATCATCAAAATTGCGTTTAAGTGGCATCGATTTGTTTTTGCATATT
Organism: Pollenia angustigena; assembly: GCA_930367215.1. Lineage (NCBI taxonomy): Eukaryota > Metazoa > Arthropoda > Insecta > Diptera > Polleniidae > Pollenia > Pollenia angustigena. The sequence continues at coordinate 139,924,381 of OV884056.1, read as the reverse complement.
TTAGTGAAAATGCATATTTTTGCATATTTAGGTTTTAAGTGCATATTTTGAAATTTTTTAGTGATTTTTTTAACTTTCATATTATAAAAAAAGTTTTTAAAAAATCTTAAAACAATTTTAAAATTAATAAATAATGCCGCCTCTCCACACAACTCAGTTTGGTCGTGTTGGAGTTAACCCAACTTATGTACAACCAAACTCATTTTAGGTATTGTGATACCCAACTGTTTTTAGTTGGGTTTGCTAAAAAGTAACCAACTTAAAATATCGATTTGCCAACTTTAAATATAACGTTTGACAAGTGAAAATTTTACAAAATTAAATCATTTTTTAAACTAAAAGTATTTTGAATTGTTGTGTTGAATAAAAAGTATTTATAATTGATATTAATTTCGATTTATTTTATGATGATGAAAAGGAAAACTCTTGTATAGATGCGCTACGTACAAGAAGACAAATTCGTGATGATACCAAACCTCTTGAACTTCCCAGTGCCATGTAAAAACTAATAATAAATAACTAAACTTTATTGTGCCTAATGAGTTCTTCTTCTGGTTGGGGTAGCTGTTGATCAATCTGCTGCTTTCATTATTGGTTCAACTGACTCAGTAAAATTGTCACTTGAGGGTGGAATGTTTTCAACACCAAATACTTGGCCGGACTTGCAATACAAGAGCTGCAAAACAGTATCCTCAAGGCTATTTAATGGAACTTCTTGTGATAGCCCTCCCCCTGTCGCTTGAGTGTTTCTTTTATTTTAGGCAATTTTTTTTCTTTATACTTGCCTTGAAGTGTATCCAAACCTGTACCAAGAATATTATCATAAGATAAAGAAGATTATAAGTGTTTAAAAGAAGTTCTTTTCGTGGTCCCAAACTATTTAACTCAACTAGAAACTCTTCCCATAACTCCTTACATGAATTTTTCATCATACCAAACTTTGGTGTTTTCCGCGAACAATTTCCAAGTTTCTCGAAATAAGCGGGACGAGCCGCTCAAATTGAGCTTTCGTTTTTATTTTCAAACTAATAAAAGTTTTTAAAAAACCGAAAAAGTTATTACAAAAATGTATACATACGATTTCTCCATTTTGTTTTCGATTTTCATCGAATTTAAAAAAATAAACTTAAACTGCCAATAACACAACTACTTTTTAGCAGTTGTGTGTATTTAACATTTTTTTCAACCAAGCTTTTACAAAGTTGAATACGGCAATACCACGAAACAAACAGATACACAACTGAATAGCCAGCTGCCAGTTGAGTTGAGAATGGCAATGTGAACTTATCAAAGACAACCAAACTGTTACAAAAGTGGAGAATCGCAATAGGGGCATAAATTATTTTGGAACTTTGCTTTAAATACAAGATTTCTACTAAAGATCCTTCTATTTTAAAACGAAGCAACACCTTACATGGTTAAGGCTTCCAATGGGCTTAAAATATTATACCCAAAACTGTTACAAGTAACTTGCTTGGCAGATGGGTTATACCACGTTGCAGAGGAAATTATAAGCAAATTTGGTAACATTGCAATTTTTAATGAAATGTTTCTTCCATTGATTACACACTGCTCCAAAGAAAAAACACTTTTTGTCAGAACTTGAAACCCGACAAGGCCTCGGTGAGGACATGCAAAAACAGTTTTAAAAAATTTTGAATCGCCCTCAAAATTTTGAGTTATAATATGCTAGTGTAGGTCATAGCACTCGAGAACCTATAACACACACCTTTTTTGACCGATCTCAAAATTTTATACTGTTTTGGAAAGGCAAGCATTAAGTGTATTCATAAAGTAGATATTTCAAGAAATTAGGTTAGTGTTTGGGTAATTCCATGTCAAATCGACCAATGTTGGGACACGACCCCTTTCAATTTTAATGAAATTTGGTGAGAAGGTTCCTTTTATCTTACAATATGTTGAGTTTATTTCTTCAACTACTTAACATACAATTTTTTTTTTTTTTGTAATTGAATCTTTCTTGTCGAAAACTACAATATGTATTCAAAGCTTAATCCTAATTCTTATTTGTATTTGTTAGCTGTTACCAATGTAACCGCTTATTAATTGCATTGAAGTGTCAAAAAAACCTACTAGGCTCAGAGTGTCGGATCTTCTCAGCCTCCGGTGACCTTCGAACTTTATTAGATCCCGAGCGAGGTAGTTGGGATGGACCATTAGTTTATCTATTTTACTGAATACTTCTTAATTTCTTCCTGGATGGTAGCGATGTTAAGATCTCTGTGGATAATGTCATTACGTATATACCATGGGGCGCATACAATTTGCCGTAATATCCTAGGCTGTCTTCTTTTTAGCTTCTGGATGTTTGATGCGCATGCAGTACCCCATAATGGATGCCATATGTCCATATTGGTTTTATGTTAGACTTGTATAAGAGCACTTTGTTGTCTAAGGATAAGTTTGAGTTTCGACCGATTAGCCAATGTAGTTGTGCTGCTTTAAGTTTCATAGCCGTTATTTTCGCTTCAATATGACGAGACCAGGTCAGGCGTCTATCTATATGAAGTCCCAAGTATTTAACATGGCTTTCTACCGGACCAGTGATGTTATTTATTTTTACAGCAGGGCACGTTTGTCTTCTGAGCGTGAAAGTTAATTGAGCACATTTAGCCGGGTTAACCTTTATTTTCCATTTTTCTAGCCAGGCTTCTAGTTCATTGGTGTGGGACTGTAAATGATCCGATGCAACTTTTGGGTCCTGATTAACACTAATAAATGCTGTGTCGTCTGCAAACGCAGAAGTATGTATGCTCGGGCTTGTTGGCATATCAGCTGTATATATTATATACAGTAACGGCCCTTATATGCTGCCTTAACGGACACCAGCAGATATATCCTTGGTTAAATAGTTAAATAGCTCTCAAGGAGTTTGTGAGTGTTTTGTGGAAGCATTCGTGTTATTTTAATGATCATCCCACCATGCCAAACTTTGTCGAATGCTTCGGAAATGTCTTTAAACAGTGCTGAGCAATATTCCTTTCTCTCAAACGCTGAAATAATTTAGGTAGCAATTCTATGCACTTGTTCGATTGTACCATGCCTTGATCGGAATCCAAACTGATGATCCGTAATGATTACGTGTTCAGTAAGAGTTATACTTAAAAGGAATATTTTTTCGAATAGCTTTGATAATATTCATAGTAGGCTGATTGGTCTTTAAGACGTTATTTGACTAGCGTCTTTTCCTGGCTTAGGAATCATAACAATTGTAAAGGTCTTCCAAGAGGATGTGAAGTAGCCAAATCGTAATATCGCATTAAAGATGAGCAGCAAGATTCGTGAAGCAGACGTAGGTAAGTTTCTTATCATTAAGCCTGTGATGCGGTCAGGACCGGGAGATTTTTTAATGTTGACATTTTCTATCGCGGATTTTACTTGGGTTAATTTAAATTTTATTGGATGGTTAACTGTATCAGGAATAATTGGACGACAGGAACAAGTATCAGCATCATGGGGCGTGAAAACTTTCTCCAAGTGGCTTGCAAAGGCATTAATTTTTTCAATTGTGTTTTTGGCCCAGGTACGGTTTTGCAGTCTTAGTGGAGATTCGTGTGTTATAGGGCATTGCATATCTCTTACAGCCTTCCATAAGCTGTAATTGGAGTTTTTGTGGCATCTAGGCTGTTTAGATAGCCTTCTACTTCAGAGTCGTGTTTCTGTCTCAGTTTGTCGCGTAGAGTTGCCTGGCATAACCGCAGTTGGGCCTTGATGGTTGGGGAACGATTATTTTGCCATTCTCTTCTCAACTTCCTTTTTTCCCTGACAAGGGTCTCTATATCCACAGATGTGAATTGCGGACCACGCTTTATTGTACGCTTGGTTGGGGTTGCATTTCTTGCAGCAGAATCCAAGACATCAGTTAGTCGGTCGACAGCTGTTTGGATGTCAGATGAATTTTTTAGGGAAATGCTGTGAGATAGATGAGAGCTCACATACATTTTATACTTCAACCAATTTGTGTTTTTGTTTGGATAGGAAATAAAGTTTTCAGCTGCGTTATCACAGTTGCCTTATAGAATAAGGATTGAAGGTGAATGATCAGACGATAAATTGTGTGAGGAACTAATTAGTAATTGATCGCGCTTGATGTTTTTATTAACGGCAAAGTCGATAAGGTCTGGTAGCTTGTTGAAGTCAGTGGGCCAATAGGTAGGCTCTCCACTCGATACGACATCAAGATTTTTTGCAGTGACGGTGTTATATAGCTGGTTACCTCTAGGACTTATAAGGCTGGAGCCCCAACAAGTATGCTTAGCGTTGTAGTCGCCATACGATGTTGATTTTAATGTCAAACCATACATATATTGAAAAAATTTTTTTTTTTAAAATGTAATATCTGCAAAATAATAAATTTAAAAAACGGAGTAAGTCAAAAAACTATTTTTTTTTTATTTTGCTAAGTTTTTTTTATATAATCCTGAAACTTTGAAGGAGGTGTTTTTTTTTTTATTTTTTAAATTATGATATTTTTTCTTTCGCAAGCTTTAAAAAATAAATCTTAAAATAGAATTTTAATATTTAGAAACTGGTTATTATTTCCTTCCGAAGGTAACTTTATATTATATTCAACATTTTTAATTTTTTCGAATTTATTCTATGAGCTAAATTTCAGTTATATTATATTAATATAATAGTCTGGTAGAGTATAAAGTCATTTCTGAAAAATTGAAGGAATAGAACTATTACAAAAAAGCATTATAAAATACATAACTGAAATTTAGCTCATAGAATAAATTCGAAAAAATGAAAAATGTTGAATTTTAATATTGTAATTTTGAGCAATAAGTACACTGTGCAAGATGCATTTTAACCTAATTGGGGCACGCTGAGTCCAGTGATGCCAAACGTTTTTTTAAAGTTAGCTCTTGATTAAAGATAAACCGTTATTTTGCAAATGTTGGAGGTTGCACTGCATATATTCGCGTAACTCAAAAAGGGTTCAGTTTATTGAAATTACTAAAAAAAACCCGAAATTCCGCAATAAATAATAAAGTGAGGTGGTCATACATTAGACCCATTTAGAAGCATCATTCGCGCTGCAGCGGCTTAATTAAAGAATTTTTTAAACCGCAATATTTTTATGGAACAGCGCGTAGGATGAAGATATAGACTCCACACATTCAGCTAATTCGGCGAAATTATGACATTTTGATTATGACATAACTTTCGAAAAAAATTTTTTTAATTTTTTATCGTTCATATATGTTTCTTATAAGACAAAAGGAACCTTTTCACCAAATATCATTCAAATCGAAAGGGGTTGTGTCCCACTCTTGGTCGATTTGACATGCAATTACTAGGGATGAAACGATACGAGTAAATACAAGTACATATTCGATACTTTTATATAAGTACCAAGTATTTTTGTAATCGATACTTAGCAACCGATTACCAAGTAGTATCCTTAAAAAAATACTCGGTATCGGTGAAGTAATCGTTTCACTTTGGTATTGAAATAAATCTTAAATTTTTGATTATTTTCCAAAGCTGGAGCACCAGTAATGGTATCAATAAACCGTTTGACCAGTAAACACCTATAAACTACATGCCGTGTATGTCCATTTCCTCAATTTCTGGCTATAGGAAGTCCGTTATCATGTCGCGATAGCGAACACCATTCACGGTAATTGCTTGGCCGACCTCATTTTCGAAGAAGTACGGCCCGATAACACTGCCAGCCGCAGAATTAAGTGGGCGAGCATGCACATATGTATGTTTTCCCATTCTCCTGATTGTGGAAACATTTGGTCGATTATGCTGGCCAAAAAAATCACGATGTGCACGAAATGCATGTTGATTGAACGCCTTTTTTCGAAAAAGGCTTTAACAATCTTAACGAGCTGCTTAATTGTGAACCTATCAATGGTAGAAGTTCTTAAATACTGAAACAAAGAAAGGTCAATTTAAGTTGTGCAAAAAACTTGACGTTAAGGTCACTCACAATTATCGTGGATTATGGTTTATTATATATTTATCAATTTAAAAATAAAATACATATTTACATTGAAAATAAATTCAAGGCAACATTGTTCATTTCTGGAATAAAATGTAAATAAAAGGTTGTTATCCTGAACGTTCTATAAATTTTTGTTTTCTAAGATAAAAAAATTTTTCGAAAGGAAATTGATAAGTGGTCTCAAACTTTACACTTTGTGTTTTGCACAAAAATTCTAATAGGTCGTAGTTAGGGTTGCCAGACGGCCTGGATTGACCATTTGTCCAGTTAAAAAACTTTATTTAATTTAAAAAAATAACTATTTTGTCGACAAACATTCCTATTAATGAGATAGAGGTCCAGTTTTTCAAAAATGCGATAAAAATAACGTACAAACTTATATAAATTGATCTCGTTTGTTAGTCATGCCATCTAGCAATACTTTTTGTGCATGCACTTGAGGTATTTCTGATAATCTTTATTCACAAGAATCCATTCATATGACCGAATAAAGGCTACAATTTTAATAATACTAAATTTTGATGAAAGTTGCAAAATGTTTCAAACATTTTTGCTTACAACTAAAGTAATAGAGTTATTAAATACTTCAAATAAAAATACAAAAAAAAAATTCGAATTCGAGTGAAATCAAAATCGAACAAACTTTAAAAACGATCCAGTGTTTAAAGTTCATTAAATAATTTTGTTTTATATACTTCATACTTTGAGTACATCTCATCTTTATTAGAACTTACCTCAAAATACGACGGTAATTTAAACAAAAATGTAACTGGAAATCTCTATTGATTTCAATTTCACTCGATTCGAAACATGGCTGTTTATGTACTTTTTTATTTGATTTAATTTAATATATACCAAGTTGAATTTATATAAACGGTGGCAGCAATAAAACAACAAACAAAAACCACAGATACAGCAGATGTTTACGGCTCGAGATATCAACTACATATTTATAAATAAAATATTATGAAACCAAAACAAATTGGTTCGAACTGTTAAAGTCAGCAGGCTTTTCGCTGCCACTTGTAGTGAATTCGCCCTGATTATAATTTTGTAATAAGTTATAAGACTGAATTTTAAGTGTTACGTTTCTCTGCTTTTAAAAAATTTTTTTTATTGCAAAATAAAATCTGAAGTAAAAGTTTATATTTTCTTTTAGTTAAGTAATTATTTTTTTAAAATCCAGGTGAATTTTTTCTATTGCCCAGTTATATGACTTTTGATATCTGGCAACCCAAGTCGTAGTTCTTATTGTATTGTTTAGCACTAAAACACTAATCAGAACGTTTTTAAATGCTGCTTTCTATTATTTTATACAAGAACCGATACAAGTAAGTATCGATACTTTTTTCGATACTAAGTAGGTATCGATACTATACGAGCGATACCACATCGATAAAAGTATCGATACCTTAGAGGTATCGTTTAATCCCTAGCAATTACCCGTTTATAAAAAGTTTCTCATTTCTTTATTTTTTTCCTAATTTTTCAAATTCAACAAGAGTTATTTTAATTTTTTTCTATGAAAACCTATCTTTTTGTACTGTATTTTAAAGACAATTTTATACAAAAATAATTCGTTAAAATCGCTTCATATTTGCAAAAGTTACTTAACTTTTTCTTAAGTGAAAATTTTGCGATTGCAGACTTTTCTTTTGGTAAACCACTTGACTTACAAACGTAAATTAAAAACTACACAAATAGCTTAACCTAAGTTAACATGTATAGTTAAAAATGATTACAGTATTTATCGGATATAAGAACATCTCATATAAGAACAAAACGCTTATAAGAAACATTTTCAAAAACACCATGTCTTTTTTGCTATTTTTCTAACAAAAAAGGTTTCATATAAGATAAAAACTGATAAAAGAACATTTTTCTTAAACACCAAAATCACAAAATGTATAGAAAAAGAATTTATATAAGAAACTACCAACGGCAACACAGAATTTATGTAGTTTGCATGGACAACTCTGTTTTCTGACAGTTTTACAACAAGAACAATTTTTTTTTTTTACTTTAAAGAGGTCTACACCACGCGTTACTCGCTTTTTCGCAGCATACGCAGCTATCAAAAAAGTAGAATCTGTGTAGTTATACGCAGTAAGTTACATGCACAAAAGCGTAGATGCCTTGAGGCGAAAAGTAGGTTTACTTTCTACTTTTGTAAGCGTCACAAGTAGCGTTCGAACAAATCAGCTGATTTTGACAAATTAAATTTTATTTTTACTTGTGCTGCTGCTGCATAAAGAGCGTTGCATGTAACTTGAAACGTAGAACGCAAGTAAGGTTAAAAAAAATACGCTGCGTTGAGGCAAAACCGCGTGTTATGGATCTCCAGCTTTAGTTTTACACGGAAAAAATTATTTTTCCAATTCAAACAAAAAATTTGTAGAATCAAACAATTTTTTGTCTGAAATCGGTCCTATAAACAAATTTGCTTATTCAAACAATTTATTTGCATTTTGCTTATTGAAAAAAAAACACTGATTTTTCAAACAAATAATTTAACAGAATCAAACAAAAAGTTTACTGAAATTCATGCACTAAATTTCAAAATAAAAAAAAATAGTTTTTGCACACAAGTAAGCACTGTATGAGAAGATGACGGCGGAGCAGAGCAGAGCCGCCGGCTGGCTTTGAGACACATTTTTTTTGTTGGAATAATTTTCGAACGAAGTCTTATTTATACACACAACACAATGTTTTTCTTTATCACTCTCTGTTGCTGTATCCTTTCCTTTGCTAAAGAAGAAATGTAACCAAAAACGGCAGCAGACCGACTCGATATGTTTTTCGTCATCATTCTATTTTTGTGTTTGATGTATTTAACCAAACAGTTTTAAAAAATTGAATACGGGATTTGGTTTCTTGTAATGTTGTTTCTGCTATTGTTTTTCTTATAGTTGCACTTTTTTAAAGCGTCCAAAAATAGACTGTGTGTGTTTTTTGTTGTTGTTCTTATATTTCACATAAGGAAGTGTTGCTTAATCAAATAAAAAAATGCAAAAAGACGACAACATTAAAGAGCGTTAAATATTTCATACAAAATTATGAAAACTTGACACCAATAACGCGTTAATTATATTTTTGAAGAGTTGTCCACATTTTTGTTGGTTAAATAAAAATCAAACAAAAATATTGTTTGAATCAGTAAAAAAATTTATAGAAATTAAAAAAAAATTTCAAACAAGCGTTTGTTTAAAAATAATTCGGTAATAATATTTTCTGTGTAGATGAGCGAGCTGGTACTCATGAGAAGCTTCGTTTTTTTGTCAATAAAAACAAAAAACAAAACGGTATAAAAAGAAGCGAAATTGAAAAAAAAAATATAATATTGGATTTTCAACGTTATCTAAAATAGTGAAAAACTGAAAAGACATAGACAATAATTATTTAAAAGTTAGAAACGTTAACATAACGGTCTTCACCTGACAATTTTTTGTCATACCAAACGTCAAAGTCCATATAAAGAAAACTTTAATATTTTTGTCAGCGTTTTGTTTATTTATTATAACAAAAAATTGTCAGGTGATGACCCTATGTAGCAAAAAAAGAGACAGAAACCCAAAATATGAAAGTCTTATGGCCATAGTAACTTAAATAAGAAATAAGTTTCTTATATAAAATAAACTCTTATAAGAAACTTTTTTCCTGGATTTTTTAAGTTTCTTATATTCGATAAATACTGTACTACGTTTGTTTAACAAACCATCTGTTTCTTGTTTGAGAGACCAGCAATAATTTGCCATCATTCTAACGTGGCTCTTTCCATCAAAACGCTTTTCCATTTGAAAAAGTTCTTGGTGAAATCGTTTCCCTGCTCGTCACTGAATTAATCAAGGTTTTCGGGAAAAAAATCTAAATGTGCATGCAGAAAATGAATTTTTATGGATAGGAATATTCTTAACGTTTTTCTGGCCTATTTTAAAAGATGTCCTTCCAGACCAGTTTTCACGCCTGTATTGGTCATCGCTACGTCTGTCCCACTCGCAGAGATAGCAAGGGAACTTAGTATTACCTCCTCGCATTCCAAACAATATTGTCAGAGCTTTTAAATCTGCAATAGTTTACCACTGATATTTTCTTTAGTTTATTTGATACAGCATTTTTTCCATTGTAGCATATGACTCTTTCATTTATGATGGCAATTCGTTTTTATTTTGCAATAACACTGTCTTAAGGCCTTCAAAATATGTTAATTAATTGGAAATTAAAAAAAAAATCATTAATATATACCTAGTTATACATGATCCATCCATAAACAACCTCCAATCATTCGCTTCATGTTGATGATTAAGGTAAAAAAGCAACTCTTCTATATTTAAACAATGTGGGATGATGAATTATATAATAATCAAGTTTTTTTATTGAATTCCTTTTTTTTTTTGCATATTTACATATAAAGAGTACACATTTTGAAGTTTTTGCTCTCGGTCTTTTCGATTTCAGGTGACAAAATGCATATATATATATATATATATATATTTTACCGTTAAGGAAAACTTGATAAATTATATAATAATAATATTTTTACTGAACTTTTTTTTTTTTTTTTTGTTTTGCAAATTTACATAGAGTTTGAAAAACTTCAAAAATTTCTCTAAGTGTAATTCAACTAATTTACTCTCTTTTATTCAATGTTCTCTATCTGCCCTTCGCTCTATAACAGGGAATTCCATTACTTTGCCCAATTGTGCGTACCACTACTAACACATATTTTTATGATCATCAATTCAGTCGTCGAAGTGACTTCGACAAGTGTACATGTCTAGCAGATGCTATGTTATTTTGTTTCATCTTAACAGAAAAAAACTTTATGATGACAAAAAATAAATTATTTGATACCTGTAAAAGGGTTCCTTTTTCCTTCGTTAAAAGGACGTACCTAAATACAGAAATTATTAAGAAAAAAAATAGCCCCAAGAATTTGTTGGTATTTTGTGCTTGTAAAAATATTTTGGTTTCTGTACCAATCCCGTCGGTGGGGTTTTTTTCTTCTTAAGTAAGTAAAAATTTTAGAAAAACAAGTTAAAAAAAGGCTTGTTTTGATACAATTTATGTGTAAATAACCTATATACATAATAGCAAATGTGACAGTAGGTAACATGTTTGGGTAGAAAGATGTTTTTCATTGATGTGTTAATGAAACTTTATTGTTTCGCACTATTTTTATTGCATACTTTTTATGCTACAATTATATGACCGAGCGCAAAGAGTTAACCTTACCTATTTATGGTAACTATTTAACGCAACTTTGACCTGTTATAATGACTTTATACATTTTTGCAGGCAAACTCAGGTGCGCATTTGGTATTTTGTAAAATGTTATGATATACCATTAGGGAAAATACTACACAACTTGATGCAGTATCCAACGAATTGCTAATGTATGAAGGCTTAAATGTTAGTACTAATGAAGATTTCAACATTTTGCAATGGTGGAACTTACATCAAAATGAATTTCCTATTCTCTATAAAGTGAGCTGCAAAATATTAGCAACGCCTGCTAGTAGTGCAGCTTCAGAGAGAGTTTTTTCAGTAGCACGGAATTTGATTTCTGAAAAAAGATGCAGCATTGCTTCAAACGGTGATTCTATAAATGCCATATTGTTTCTTCATTCAAATATAGAAGCAACTGAAATACAAAATGAACTTTTAAACTGTACAAATTAATATATATTTTAAACCATTTTGCTCATTATATTATTTTTATCTTAATTTTGCAATTAATTGAATTTAGCTTTTCATTTCTTTTTTACTTTTAATAAAATATTTCAAAATATATTTTTGTAACTTTTGAATAAAATAATTTAAAATTAAAACTTAAGCATTGTATAAAAATATTTTGCATCTTCATTTGTTTTTTGCGCAATACAAGTTTACTAGTCATACCTAATAATAAAAAAAATCAATAATTCAAATCACCTATTTTGTTACTGTTGTTTGGTGTGATTTGGTCTGATTCGTGCGATTCGTATGATTTGGTGTAATTTGTGTTATTCGTTTGTTTCGTTGTTGTGTGTAGTATATTTCGTGCTCTTTACACTTCGTATTTGGTCGTTGATAACACACAAATTTAAATTCATTTGCATTTGTGTGTTCATGTTATTTTCGTGCTTTATGTGTTTTTCACAATACAGAGTTTAATTCGTTAGCAAAATGCAATCGACAATCACGAGTTGAAAAACAAACGAATGATTTGAAACGGCATTCAAATGCATTCGTGCAGGGCTTTAGTGATTACACTACCCAGCAAAAACTTTACTTACAATCCTACTTTTAATGACTTCAAGAATCCATTACTTTGTAGCATTATTCGCCACTTTTTGGATTATTAGTTATATATTAAATAATAACATTATTATTGTACATTATTAAAAAAAATTAATATTAATATACGATTTTAAATAAATATTTAGGTCAATTTGCAGTATTCCGTTAATATTTGTTAGTCATTTGGTAAAACTATATAATTTTAACAATAATTTTGATGTTAAATCCATGGAAAATCTAAAAATCAATCAAATGTATGTAACTTTATACATAAATGTGTTCCAAAATTACCCTCACAGTATATTTTTGTTATTAGAACACTAGTAGTTATATCGATCTAATATAAACGATGTTTTTTGAACAACATAACATTTACATTACACACATTTGTATTACAGTGTTAGAGTTATAGATGATTTTGTGCAGAAAAACACTCCTTATTAAATGTTTTCTTACATTTCGAAAAATTTGTTATTGTGTACACTTTTATGCATATTAGAACAATTTTAATTAGTGTGTTTAACATTTTTGAATTAATTTGCAATAACTTATTTTTGGCCTCTTTTTGTACCTATGTATATAATTTTATAAAAATTTAAAGTATAAAAAAACATATTATATTTTAGGTTATAATAGGCCAAATTATAAAGGATTACTTTTGGGATATCTCGAACAAAAATAAGTACTTTTTCTAGTAGAAAAGTAAGTAGTCGGCTCGTCAAACTCTCATTATTATACCCTTCACCGAAGGTAAAAGGGTATATATATATATATATATATATACCTTTGTCATTCCGTTTGTAATTTCTACAATATTGATCCTACACCCTATAAAGTATATATATTCTGGGTCCTTATGAAAAGCGAAGTTCAAATCTGGCTCACCCCCCCCCCTCCCCTCCCCCACTTCATATTTATTTACATATACTAGCATAATGCCCAATATGATTTTCGTTGTCATCCTTCTTTATTATTTCATCTATTTAACGAATTTTTGTGTTTTTTTGCTACTTAAAAACTCCCCAAAACGATAAAAGAAAACAAACACACATACTTACATGCCACAAACTATTTTGGTGAATATATTTCCATATTTCGGTTCACAACTTAAATAAGTATTATGGTGTACAACTTTGCTATTGTGGTGAACAAAAACATCAAACGTAATTACAACTCATCACAGTGAACATTAAACGGGCCATATTTCATTTAAATGATATTCAAACAACGTTCCTTCATGGTTTAGTTGTCTAGGGGGTGTGTTAAGTTAGAAACTGTGAGTTCTCTGGTTCGAATCTAGTTTTTTTAAAAAGGAAATTTTTTTTTTAAATTTTTATTTTTTTATGTTCTAAAACCGATTTAAAAAAAATATTTACCAGTTTTCGCTTTTTAAATTTAATTTGTAATGAAGTTTAAAGTACATATTGTTAATATGTATTGTTACGAAAGTAACTTTAGTTAAGACTTAGTTCTAATTATTAGTTAAGAATTAGTTGTATTTATTGGTTAAATTGTATTTACTAGTTATCTTGTAGTAATTTAATTAGTTTACATTGTTATTAAAATTTGTTATCATTATACATACTTCAACCCCAATGTGCAGAGTTCTCTAGAAAAAGTTGATGTTAAAAAGTCTGTTAAAAAAAGCTATAGTTTATGTGATGTGACTACTTAACCATAGATGTCGCTAGTTATTACTTTTTAACTGTTAAGTTTAAAATACATAACATAGTCAATGTATTAGTCGTTAACATCAAATAGTAAAAGCTCAAACATACCAGAAACATTCTTAGGTATTACTTTGTAACTGTTAAGTTTAAAATGCATAACATAGCCAATGTATTAGTCGTTAACATCAAATAGTAAAAGCTCAAACATACCAGAAACATTCTGGAGCTTTCTAGATAAATGTTATTCAGTATACATAATTGCGAAATGACGTTGCCAAATCAGTTTTAGTTTAAACTTTCAAGTGTGTGGATCACATAGTGAGCAATAAATAAAAGCTGTAAATTACGGTTGTTAAAGTGACTAAGTACTAAATAAAATTGTGTAAATTTGTAAACAGTAGCAAAAGTGTTGTGTTTATTTGTTTTATTTGAATTGCAATAAAAGAACTCGAAACCAGCGTTCGAAAATAAACAGTACATTATTTAACGTTCGGCTCACACACCCAAGAACGATATCTATTTTTTTAATGATTGTGTAATAATACACAACCCTTAATACCGTTCGTAACTATTTTCAAGAAAGAACAGAACATTATATAATGTTCGGTTCTTCATTAAAAAAACAGAACAATTGTAGTGATACTGTAGAAAAACATTATATTTTAATGTTCTTTAATGTTTTTTTCGTGTGTGCATTTTGTATTTGCAAAAAATTTTTGTTTTTTTTTACCAGCCAAAAGGGACGAACATTAATGAGCCGAACCGAACACATCGAAGTTTGTGGATTTTCAAAAAAAAAAGAACGGAATTAAATGTTCTCATCTTTTGTTGTGTGTGATAAAAACAGTATTATTTTTGTGTTCGAAAGATGACTAACAGGGAAACGTTATTTTTTTAATGATTTTCTACACAAACAGTATTAGCGTTTGTGTTTTCCACAAATCTACCGAACCGAACATTAAGAAACGATATTTAGTGTTTATTTTCGAACACTGCTCGAAACGGTTTATTATAAAGGAAATAAACCAAAGCGTTATTGAAAGGCAGTAACGTAACAGTATGTATACATATGTAAAAATTATTTAATTTTGCCTAGCTGCTCTGTATTCAGCTCCCACAATGGTGAAGGGTATATAAGATTCGGCACAGCCGAATATAGCACTCTTACTTGTTTTTCTATTTGTTTTGTAAGCAAAGTTTTTGCTGGGTACATGACAAATTTTCAACAAAGTCGTGACCAAATGATTCTGACAGCTAATCTTTATGTAAAACTTTCCCCTGAATCCGAATATGAAGTCAGAATTGTCAAAAGTATAACAGTTTTTGAGATATTCCAAAATAACCGTTATTTGTGTTTTTAAAAAAGTTGATGGGACTGAAATGCAAATATCTTCAACAATTTTGAACGGACTAAGTATTTCTTTATTTTCATTGAGAGGTTATAAAATTTCTTAAATAACCATGGGTCGTTTGAAGAGAGAGAGATGGCAGAGTTATAGTGGACAACACTTCAAACTTCATTATAAATTTTATGATTTTGTTCAATTTTGCTCTTTTCAAGTTATTGTTTTTAAACTAATGATTTAAAAATCCTAATGTCTTATTGCATGCGACATTAGATTATTTTAATATGAACAATTTGCGCACAACAAGATAAAGATTGGTACAAAAATGACAAAGCTACATTTAGTAAATGTACCCACATAGAAATTCAATACCTTTAAGCTATTTTAAATATTTATTTTGACTAAAAATTTAGCTTTGTATATTTGAGGCTATTAGCGCAAAAGTGGTGTAGCCCCAGACTACTTATAATGAGATAATGAGGAGTTAACACTACTCTTGCTCTATAGTACATGGTTGTAACGGCTGATAGCCTCATTTATTTGTTGTGTTTTGATACAAATCGAAAGGTTGGTTAATTCAATTAATCTTCTGTAACTATGTAATTTTTGCACCGATCTGGATCCTATTGGGCACAAAATGTTCGTATTGAAATAGGCTAATGTCGTGTTTTATTTTTTGGTTTAAAAAACAACTTGAAAATACCAAATTGAACAAAATCATAAAATGTATAACACTGGCTTACAGCCAAAAAAATAAGTTAATTGGGATCTCCTGAACACGAAGATCGCTGTAATTTATTTTTTTCTAAGTACCGTTTTTTAGATAACGGTACTTTTGTGTTTTTCGGTGTATGGTCCGGTCCCACTCTTCAAACGACCCATGGTTATTTAATAAATTTTATAAACTCTCAATAAAAAGAAAGAAATACATAGTCCGTTCAAAATTTTTGAAGATATTTGCATTTCAGTCACATCATCTTTTTTAAAAACACAAATAACGGTTATTTTGGAATATCTCAAAAACTGTTATACTTTTGACAATTCTGACTTCATATTCGGATTCAGTTTTACATAAAGATAAGCTGTCAGAATCATCTGGTCACGACTTTGTGGAAAATTTGTCACGTAGTGTAATCACCATGCAAAGAATGCGAAGATATGTGAACATTTCGGTGTTATTTTTTAATTAGGTTTTTTCTGGATAAAATATTCATGTTAAAGAAAGCTAATACAGAGCAACATTGTTCATTAGATATAGCCCTAGAATATTTGGAAATAAGGTTTATCTCTAAATGAAATATTACGGAAGTTATCAACAATTAAAGCAACCCATAGTGAGAAAAATAGCATTTTAGCAATTTTTGTGGGCTCAAGGCACGGCTAATAACTATGCAAACGATCTAAAATTTTCTATATATATTTCTTTTCTAATATGGAATCATTCTAATGGGTTTGTCAAGTGAAAATACGAAAAAAAAATTATCCATATAACTTGCGGTCACACTAATGTACATACTACTGATAAGTTATCATGTTCTTTGAAAATATGAAAAATGTTACTGAATGGTACAATATAGTTCCCATTCAAAAGGAAAAATTTATAAAATATCAAAAAATAGTTATCAAAAACTGGTTCTAATTTCCCATTTTTAATAAATGTATGTCCCAATTATTAGATATTTTTTTATAGAATTAATGAAATGGGTGGGTTGGAAAGCTGTATTTTTTATTGGCTTTTGCAAAAATATTTACTAAATCGAAGTTAATTAAAAGTTGAAAACTTAAGGAATGTTTTTACTTAATTCAGGTAAAATTTCCATTATTTCAAATCAAAGATTACATTTTTTAACTTAAAGTTTGGAAAAGATTTCTTTTTTCCTATAGCGTATACAAATTACCTGAACTAAATTAAAGGAAATTTAAACATATTTAAGGGAAATTTTAAGATAATTATTAAACTAAGTACAAGAACAAACTTTCATATTTTTTAGTAAACAGTTATTTAAATTAAGTAAAATTTTGGTTACATTTTGATGAAGAAGTGAATAAAATTTATTTCTTAATAACAAGAAATTTTTGTACTAACTTGCTGTAAAAAATGTCTTTGGCGCCATACGACAGCCATGGATTACTAAAGTTTAGTACATTTTTCTAAGTTTTAGTCAATTTTTTTTTTTTTGAGTTTAAAAACCCCCGATTAGTATCACATTGAACTTGGAAGTTGAAGGTGCATTGGTAAGAAAAAATTCGCATTTTTCTTTGCAATATATTTATAAAATTTACAAGGCAAGTCATATTATTTTTGGCATATAGTAGGTTTACAACCTGTTGTAAAGTGTTTTCATTATTACAAAGGTATTTTATACGTTTTTTTGTGCATAAAATCTGCAAAAAACCGTAAGGGACTTATAAGTACCGACAGTGACTTTAGGAATTTTATAAGTTCTATTATTTTTATGTATATTTTTGCGATGGTTACTTTTTAGATGGATATTTCTAAAAATATTGATCTAATAGAATCATAATTGATCGAGGATATCCCAGAATGTGATTTTGCCTCAGATGTAGAATTATCTAATGATGAAAATGTCATCCATCAGCCCCCAATAAGCATTGATGAACTTCTTGATGAAGCAGTACAAGAGGCTCTTTACACATTGGATGCTGAAGATGCAGCAGATGATGAACCTTCTGAAGCTGCAACTTCTTCTACACCTTCACAATCTGCCGAAGCTACCATTGGTAAGTCATCGCAGTCAAACAAAATAGTTCCAGAACCTTATCGGAAATGGAAAAAACGAAATGTTGAGATTGTTTTTACCAGAATACTCTGAAAACACTTCTGTCGTGGAGGAATGCTTTAGAAAATGCTCTACGCCTACGGATGTATTTCAGGCACTAATTGAAACAATTCTTGATGACGTTGTTTATCAAAGCAATTTGTATGCCACCCAAAATAACAAGACTCTCAATCTCAGGAAGGAAGAGCTTTTGGGCTTTTATTGGCATAAACTTCTTTATGGGTTACAATACTCGTCCTGCTTGGGCTGATCACTACTCTCCTGCTCCGGATCTACACAACCCACTTATAAGTACGACAGTGCCAAGAGATAGATTTGCCCCTATATTGTCAAACTTACACTGTAATGACAATTCCAAAATACCTCCCAATTGTAAGGACAAGTTACATAAGATAAGACCTGTAGTGGACAAGCTAAACCAAAACTTTGATGAGTGTTATCACGGAACCAGAGAATTGAGTGTAGATGAATCTATGATAAAATTAAAGGGAAGGTCTGTACTCAAACAATATCTGCCCATGAAACCCATAAAAAGAGGGTACAAGTTATGGTGCTTAGCTGATCAGAGAGGTTTTATAAAAAAATTTATTATATACCAAGGAAAAGACGATAAAATCAGCGCAAAGTTGACTGAACAAGAATGGGGAAAAGAAAAAGTTGCATACTATGACAATTTCTTCTCTTCTGTTTCTATACTCGAAAAGTTAAAAAGTGAAAAAACATTTGGATGCGGCAAAATAAGGTCAAACCGTAAGGGCATTCCCAATAATATGGTAATCGACTCCAAACTAAGAAGAGGAAGGAGAGTATGACCACAGATTTTCAGATTTTAATATTGGTTACTGGAAGTGGAAAGATAAATCCGTTTTACGAAATTAGAAGAATGGAACTAAGTCTACGGTTACTTGTCCCAGGTCCGTAAAGGATTATAACGCATATATGGGAGGTTTTGACACCACTGATCGATCGAGAGCACTCTATTGCGTTGACCTTAAATCGCATAAGCGGTGGCATAGGATATTCTGGGGTGTGCTAGATATCGCTTTTGTTAACACATATATTGTACATGGACTTATAATTGAAAAATCAACAGTCAAAGATTTTAGAAGGTCAGTAGCCCAAGGTTTGATGACTATCTATGAAAGATGTGGATAAGAAAAAACGAACACCAAAAGACAATGTTTCAAGTCCTTGTTCAAATAAAAGGCGCAAAATAGACTTCTCCACATTGAAGGATGTAAGGCTTGGCAACAGAGGTTTTCATTGGCCATTGTTTGTGGAAAGAAGAGGGAGATGTGAGGTATGTAGCATGAAGAAGGTACAATATAAGCCTCATTCCAAGTGCTCTTACTGTGATGTGTTTTTATGCCTGAAATAAAAGAAAAATTGTTTTGCTGAATATCATTAGTGTTAATGCCTTTAAACTATTTTTAAAATCATAATTCAGTTTTAATTGACCTTTTTCAATAATATTTATATAGGTACGACAAAAAATAAATTAAGGACTAGAGTTGCTGGACATAGATCAGATCAAAAACATAGAAACATTAATTCTAAAAAAAACAGCATTATCTCATCATTGTTATGAATTGAGTCACTATCCAAATTTTGAAAATGCATCAGTTTTAAACACTGAAACCAACTACAAACGTAGATATATAAAAGAAATGTTACACATAATCAATACACCAACAACACAAAGAATGAATTTCAAAGCAGACACAGAAAATATAGCTAGTAGTTATAGAAATTTAGTTATTAAGAGATAGAATAAATAGATTTATATAAATATGTTAGATAAAAAATAAGTTTAATTTATAAAAAATTGTTTTATATTATGGTATTATTCTTTAGTCAGAATTTATTATTGTAAATATGGTTTCTGAATTCGTTTTATAGTAAGGAAATTATTTTTTCATTTTATATGAATTGATTTTTTGAATTTGGTTTTAGGATAGGAAATTATAATATTTTTATTTTTTAGTTTTTGTTATATGGGTTTTGAAATTAATTTTATGACAAATAGGTTTTTGAATTTAATTTTTGAAATAATTTTTTTCCATAATTATTTTTGTTTGCGTTATTAAAAATATTGTTAATTTAATTTCCTGAGGATGCTAACCAAAGGTTAGCGAAATATCGAAATAATAATTAAATAAATTAATATTTTTTATATAAAAAAAGAACTGGAGCTTAAAATTAAAAACAATCAAAATAATTTTAAAAATCAATAATTGGTTTCATTTATAATGTGTATCTATATATATAAAAGTGAATGTATGTATATATATATATATATATATATATATATATATATTTGTGCCTTATAGGAGGCCAAACCACTTGACCGATGGCCTTGAAATTTTCACAGCCTGTAACTGTGACCCTGGAAGAGGCGATGCCACGCCCATACAACCCAAAATTTAAAATCGTGTTATCTATGACATTTTTTGACCTACGGCGATAATATTTGGTATATATGTTGGTGCCATGAATAGAAATACGTTTAATTAAAACAGTGGTAAAAAGGTGTATTGGACAAAGGGGCGGTGCCATATTTTTTCGTGGATGCCAATATTAAATATCGCATATTTTAAGAGCCGCGGCAAGCCTTTTGTTGAACTTTTGGTAGTAGGATCTTCTGAGCCCCAAAATTCAAATAAAATAGCAGCGGGGGAAGGGGCATAGGACGCCATTGTTTAATATCGCATATCTTAAGAACTGTTATAGTGAGAATGTTCAAACTTTGTACAATTCACTCTAATGGTATACTACACTTTTGAAAATAAAAATAAAGCGGGCATGCGCAGGGGTGGAAATACCTCCCATACGATGCATATATTAAATATCGCTCAACTGAAGAACTATTAAAGGGAGAGTCTTCAAACGTGGTTAAAGCTACTATTATAGCAAACTTTAAATTTCAATATAGTAATGGGCGGGGTGGACAGAGGAGGAGCAGTACCCCTCATAGATAGAAATATTAATAAGAGCCGCTGCAAGCAATTTGTTGAACTTTTGGTAGTAGGGTCTTCTGAGCCCCAAAATTGAAACAAGATAGCAGCGGGGGAAGTGGTTCCCCCCATATAACGCCAATGTTTAATATCGCATATCTTGGGAACTGTTATAGTGAGAATGTTCAAACTTTGTAGAAGTCACGCTTATGGTATACTACACTACTGAAAATAAAAACAAAGCAGGGGTGGAAATACCTCCCATACGATGCATATATTAAATATCGCTCAACTGAAGAACTATTAAAGGGAGAGTCTTCAAACGTGGTTAAAGCTACTATTATAGCAAACTTTAAATTTCAATATAGTAATGGGCGGGGTGCACAAAGGAGGAGCAGTTCCCCTCATAGATAGAAATATTAATAAGAGCCGCTGCAAGCAATTTGTTGAACTTTTGGTAGTAGATCTTCTGATCCCCAAAATAGCAGCGGTGGAAGTGTTACCCCCCATAGGACGCCAATGTTTAATATCGGATATCTTAAAAACTGTTATAGTGAGAATGTTCAAACTTTGTAGAAGTCACACTTATGGTATACTACACTTTTGAAAATAAAAATAAGGCGGGTAGGCGCAGAGGGGAATACCTTCCATAGGATGCATATATTAAATATCGCTCAACTGAAGAACTATTAAAGGGGTAGTCTTCAAACGTGGTTAAAGCTACTATTATGGTAAACTATATAGAAATGGGCGGGGTAGACAGAGGAGGAGCAGTACCCCTCATAGATAGAAATATAATTTAGAGCCGCTGCACTCATATTGCTTAACTTTTTGTAGTATGATCTTCTGAACCCCAAAATTGAACTAAAATAGCAGCGGGGAAACGTTACCCCCATAGGACGTCAATGTTTAATATCGCCTATCTTAAGAACTGTTATAGTAAGCATGTTTAAACTTTGTAGAAGTTACTCTTATGGTATACTACACTTTTGAAAATAGAAAAAAGCGGGTAGGCGCGGGAGGGAAACACCTCCCATAGGATTCATATATTAAATAGCTCTCAACTGAAAAAGTGGTTAAAGCAGTGTAGTGAAGCGCACCGGGTTAAGCTAGTACATAATAAAAAAGAAAAATTTATAATTTTTTACTGTAAGTCATAGCCGGTAGGAAAGGGTTAAAGATTGTTTTTTTTGTTTTTAGTAAAATTAAAAAAAAAACATTTTTTATACAAATTTTTTAAGTTTTCATATTTCATATTTTTTAGTGCATATTTTGGATGTTTTAGTGCATTTCTAAGCGCATACTTTCGATTTTTTAGTGCATGAAGACAAGCATGTAGACAAGCGGTCACCACAAAGACAGACAGTTAAAAATGTGTATGTAGTGGTGAGTGCATACCCTGCAAATAATAGGACCAGTCCAAACGCGCGTGTAAAGAGTAGTCCACAAAGAACCAGGACTAGTCCAAAAGTAACCCAAACGTATGGAAATAACATGGTCTATTTAACATGACGATGTCCTAGGGGAGGACCATATAACCCACCTTTGGACTACTAAGGAGTAGTTTTAAAACTACTCCATGGTATACACAAGAAGATTAGTTTTGAAGTCGTTTAAAAACGAAAGCACGTCGTTAACAAACGAAGACATGTCGTCTCACTACAAACACTTTTTAACAATGACATGGTCCATGCTTGCATTACATCGGACCAGTCCATGGAGTAGTCCATTTTACCAAAATGGATTAGGTGGTCCAATATTATTTGCAGGGTATTGTGTGCAATGAAACCAGGGCTGCCGTTTGAAAAATTTTTATCCGACCAAAATTGTCTGGAAAACCTACAAAAATCCTTCGAAACCGACCAAATTTTTGAAATATTTCAAAACAATTATATCGTCATAAAAATGCAAAAGGGCCTATCATAATTTTTAAAAAAATTTTCAGTAGCGATACGACTGAGATTAAGAAAACAGTTTTTAAGAATAGTGTCAATCATGCGTAGTGTTAACGATATTAACCAGAAAACCCCATTGTTATAATCACAATAGCTGCCTTTTTATTAAGTTTTTATCTCTCTTTTTCTTAAAATGAATATAGGCCCTTTTGCATGACGATTGTATGTATTTTTATTAAAAGTTTATTTGCTGGTAACGTTTGTTTAACTTTAACCAATGGGAATTCCTGGGGTCACGAACGTACGTTCGTACGCTTTTGATGTACAAATAATATAGAAAACAAAACATTTTTTCGATTCGATAGCATTTGGGTGAAAAAATGTTCACGGGAATAAATTCCTCTTATCGTGAAAAGTTTTTTCCCTCGTAATTTAGATTTCCTTAGATTTTCTCACTTTATTTTTGCTAGGGAACAGAACATGTACATATATCAGTAGTTCCTCCTATAAATAGAATATTAAGGGCTAGATCCGTTAATAAGGCACAAACCGCTATATTGGTCAACAAACTGCAAAACAACAGGATGATTGCCGGCGGATTTGTGAAGTTTTTGAAAGACGTGGGGAAGAATTTTGAAAAATATTTACTACATGAAATTTACAGTTGCAGAAAACTAACGTTGTAATCAACCTATCCCATCGATACTAATAAATTAGCTTTATTTTTTAACTTTTCTTTAAGTAGTATATATTTATTCATTGATTTTTAATTTTTCCTAATCGTTCTTCTTTATTTTACATTCACTGGAACTGATAGTGTTAACACATGTTAACACTAAATCTACAATTTCAAAACAATAACAAATTTATAAAAAACCATGACCTACTTATTTAAGCTTAATTTATTAAAAACACAGAATGCTTATACGACAGAATTCAGTAATTTACCTTAAAAATGTTTACTGTAAGTCATTTACCTTTAATGTTTATTAAATTCAGTCATTCAACCTGGAAAAGGTGTAATATTACCATAAAATGCAAATAAAGCATTTATTATAATTGCAATCGCATATTATTGTTATTATTATTATTGTTATTTTAATTTAGACTTAAGAAATTTAATTGTATAAAAGTCAATTAAAAATAAAGAACTTCAGGCAAACAAAGATTAACTCTGTTGATTGCTTGATTAGTCTTCTACCCAGGCTCATTTTGAATACTAACTAGCATATGGTGTTTCTACCTGGGCTAAATGAAATGTACTACAAACAAAAATCTGAGCTCCAAAGGAAACCTTTGGTGTTCAATCGCTATAATATATTGCGAATCAACAGATAGTGTGAACATTTTTTCACATGAGATTCACGATTGCTTTTTTCCTTTCGAGGGGAATGAAAATTTCATGGGAACAAAAATTCCACTTGTTATTCACGATAGGGATGAATATGAAATAAAAATGTAATGGTAATAAATGTTAAAAGTTAAAAATGAACTGAAATGAAATGAATCTTTTTGAGAAAAAGTGAATCTTTTTGGAAACTAAAATGTATCTTTCTCGAAATTCCAATGGCAACACTGGTTTATTACTAAATTTTAAGATTTTTTTTCATTATTAATAGCACTTTTTAAATCTGACAAAGAAAGCAGCATTCAGTATTTTCTATTTTATTTATTTATTTATTCTCAGCGGTAACTAGAATGAGTAAAGAAGCCTAATAGAAGGCCTTATTTAGCAGTCAGAAGCCCTTCTCGCAGGTTGTCATTGGGCGCAAGGCCTTCCACACTTCCTTTAAAAACAACTTCGATCCCTTCAAAAAGAAGGGAGTAAGGAAGGTCACTAAAAATAAAAAGTAAATAAAACTGAACACCTTCCTTTCTCCCTTCTCAAAGAAGGGAGTAGCGAATGTGTACTGAATATTTCAGAAGGTCTTTTAAAAAGAAGTTTATACCTTCTAGAAGGCATACCTCTGAAGGCAGGATATCATGCGAAGCGAATCTTTTGGAAAGGAGTATAGAGGCCTTCAAAAAGGCCTGTCACTTGCGGTCCTTTCAATATTTACCGCTGGGTTTGATCTCCAATACAACAACATACAAATCTTATAATTATAGTACATGTTGGATTTTTGTATTGTAATAACATTATTGAGTAAAAAAAAGATATGTTTTTAAGAAAATTTAACATGTTTGACGGTCTGTCACATTTTGAGTAATTTTTTTTTGCAATATTTGAAAAAAGAGCCAAAGGCCGTTCACTTTCCGCAACCTGTGACCCGTCTGGTTACCTACAGCTCGGCACATGATTTGCATGAATTAACACACAAGTCATCGGAAAACATAACATTACCGATACTGAAATAACAAAGGGAACAAATCCATAAAAAGTGGTGATTAACTCAGGGAAGTCGTAATTTTAAAATATTGTTATATTTTATTAATGGATATTCATTAACACAAACAAAACCACAATTAAAAAAAATAAATAAAGATGGAAAATTTTTTTTAACCTTTTCTGTTTTTTTAAATTTTCGCTGTAACTTTTGAAATAGTGTTGTAAAATTTCAATACTTTTGAATACTCGGTACTACTCGACACTTTTAAAGTATTGACTCCAGGGATGATAACTGAAAAAACCAATATCGTTCTTCAAGACACCTGGAGGCAGAAAATAAAAGCTACTTACATATCAATTAAAAAGTGCTAAGGGTTTGATTATTGTCATAAAAGGCATAGATAGTTCTGTTCCTACAGAGGAAATAAAATCTGCCGTAGAGCAGGAGGGGTATGAGGTAAAATCTGTTTATAACATTTTGGACAGGAATAAAGTTCCTCAACCAATGCACCGCATTGAGATATCGTTTGATTCGTCGGTTCTCAAAACCAAAAATTCAGTTCATCCCATATACAACTTGCGTTACCTACTCAACAGAAGAATAACTGTTGAGGAGCCATTAAAACGAAAGGGTCTCTCCCAATGCGCAAACTGTCAGGAATATGGGCACACAAAATCGTATTGTAAATTGCCTCATGTATGTGTGGTTTGTGGCGACGCTCATGAAACCGCCGCACAGAGGGGTGAAATCGCAAAAAATGGAGATTAATTAAACTACTTATCCAATTTTAAAAATTCTTTCACTATTTGAATGCTACGTTACCACTGAGTGACATATGCTACACATCTTTTGGAAAAGTGGGCGGTGCCACTCCCCCTATTAAAAATCGCTCTAGCTGCCATAGCAATAGACCGATTGCCATGAAACTTTGACCTGCTAATAGTTCTTGGATATACTTGGTTATGATTGGATAAAGGGGCGTGGCACCGCCCATATAACCTGAAACTTAGAACGGATATATCTCATGAACCATCAAAGGTATGAAGATAAGATTTGGTTTATATGTTGATCTAACAGTATGAATTATATCCAAGGTGGAATAGGGTGGTGCCACGCCCCCTTTTAAAAATAGCTCTGGCTCAGTCGGATTTTTTTTTTGTTTTTTGAAAAAAAAAGAGATAAAATTTTTCCATAGTAATCAATTTATTTTTAATATAATTACGTAAACGAATTGGGAATTATTCTATCATATTTGTAACTAAATTCGGGACTCAAAGCAGATATTTAAATTGTTCGATTGTGTACGGATGTGTCTGGTGATAGCTTGTATACATTTATTATAAGGCATGTGTTTTTGACCTGCTATTTTAAAAAATATGCCCGTCGTCATCTGTATCATAATTTGTGCCTTCTGGTGCCACGTTCGTCAAAACTGAAGGCGAAACTAGTAGATCTACTACAGATTTTGGAAGTTGGTGGAATTTTTTTTTGGGCAATTGTGTTTTACCAGATAGGATTGGATCTGAACTTAGTAGGAACCTATTTAATATGTCTTGATTGCAATCCTACCGACTTCATTTGCGAGAAAAATGTTCTCTGAAGTTTTTAAAATCTTTGTTTTGGGCTTCATGGGCTTCCTCAGACAGTTCACCGATCGATAATAGCGCGTGCGAAATGATACTGGGCCATGTATTAAAAACTTATGCAAGGTTGGAGGCATGTTTAACCACTGATACTTCTGAATACCGCTCGATATTGTGAACAAAAACTCTATATTTTTCTTACAAAATTTTTGTAACACACAGTTGCCAATTGTATACAAAAACAACAATTATAACAACGAAAACGAAGACAAAGCAAACAAAAGATAGAACTGGTGTTCTTTGCTTGAGTGACTATTTTCACAATTAATTAATTTAAAAAATTTCGCGCAAAAACGCGCAACATGTTATTACTGAATATAAAAGCCTAGGAACTGTAGTTTCTTAACAAATTAATATTATAACGCCAACTTACACCATTCATATTTAAATATCCACGAATATTTTGAAAATAGCCAAAATGGAGACATATTTTAAAAAAAATTTAAAAAATACTTCTACACAACTTTTGTTAAAACAATTATTTTTAGAACAACGCTAAAATACCTGAGGTTGAAGATTCCATAGTAAAAGTATTACTTTTGACTTGCAAAAACTATATATTAATCGTCGAAATATACCGAATTTCAATTAACACTATTGTGCGCGAATAACTCAAAAATTACTTAACTTTAATACAATGCAGCTTGACAAGTAAACATCATATGACATTGAAATTTTCAGTAGTGATGTAGAATTTTATATACTGTAATCGGTTACTAAATATTTTTCAAAAAAACAAACTTTCATTTTTCAATTAATATCCATTTTTTACGATTTCACCCCTCTGTGCGCCGTATGTAAACGCTCTAAATCTGACCCGAAGCTGACACGGCAAACAATAAGGGTTGTAAAGTCTTCTTGCATTTAAAAAAACCTGTTTTAGCTCAAAAATATACTCACTCCCAATATGATCCGCCATATGCGCCCAGCCAAGCCGCTGGCTCTATTGCTAGTACTATACAAACAAACAAAACCACTTATATGCCAAAGTCTTAAAAGGAAACCCTGATGTGAAAAGTCCTCCGAGTACTTCCAGCGCAAAGCAACCTCCATACGCTAATGTTCCTAGGGAAGGTCTACAAATGCCTTCTGGAAATATGCCTAGCTCAAATGAAAATTTAATTCAAACTATGAATAACTTCATGGCCACTATGCAGAACATGTTTCAGGAAATGATGCGAAACCAGAACATGCTCCTGCAAGTTCTACTCAACAACAAATGAACCAGTTAAAAATATGTTTCTGGAATACGAACGGGTCATCCCAACATAAACACGAAGTTGCAAACTTCCTTCATAGGCATGAAATCGACGTACTTATTGTCTCTGAAACTCACTTTACTCATAAAAACTGCTTTAGGGTAAATGGATACCTTACATATGACACAAAACATCCCAGCGGAGGGCTTGTGTTGGCACAGCCATAATTGTGCACAAACACATCAGACACTTACCATTGCCAGAGTTCGGAGAAGATTGTATCCAGGCCACATCTATAAATCTAACTGATCTCAAACTTACGTTGTCATTCGTTTATTGTCTCCCGAGGCACAAAATTGTACACGATAAATTTCTCAATTTCTTTCCCACATTGGGTCAGAAATTCATTGCTGCTGGTGATAACAACGCTAAACATACTTACTGGGGCTCCAAACTTATTAGTCCTAGAGGTAATCAGCTATATAATACCGTAACTGCAAATAATTTTGATGTCGTATCGAGTGGTGAGCCTACCTATTGGCCAACCGACTTCAACAAGCTACCAGACCTTTTTGACTCTGCTGTAATTAAAAACATCAAGCGCGATCAGGTACTAGTATGTTCCTCCTATGATTTATCGTCTGACAATTAAACGTGCTTCTTACAATACATCGACGGATATAGAGACCCTTATCAGAGAAAAAAGGAAGTAAAGAAAACAATGGCAAAACAGTCGCTCCCCAACCACTAAGGCCCAACTACAATTATGCGTGACAACTCTTCGCAACAAATTGAGACAGAACCACGAGTGTGCAGCAAAAGGCTATATAAACAGCCTAGATGCCACAAATACTCCAATTACAGGTTATGGAAGGCTGTACGGCATATGAAATGACCTAGGTTAGGTTAAGTTCCATGGGCAGCCATCAAAAGACAGCTCACTTGGGTCCTACGATGGTCCCTTTGTGATACCCGGCGCCAATGCCCATCCCTTAGAGCAGTTACTCAGATGGCGTCACTGCAAGTTCCAACCACTTCGTCTTCCTGGTGAAGAGAAGAAGCGATTTTAGTTCCATCTTTGATAGATCCCACAAGCAGGAAAACACCGGTTCCCCAAGGTATTCTTCCCTAATGCCCCGTAATCCAGGGCAATGACAAAGGAAGTGAAGCACAGTCTCCTCCTCCTCCTCGTTCTGACAACTCCTACAGTAGTCGTTAAATTCCAGACCCATTCTTGCAGCCTGAGTCCCCACCGGCCATCACCGTCCTAATCTGGTTCCTGTTGAAACCAAGTAGAGAGCTAGTTCTCCGTTCATCATATCCAGGCCAAAGGATCCTGGATATCAAGCAGGTGGACTCACAGGTCCATCGCATCTGCGCAACTCTATACGACTCGCGCCTGATAAGTAGTTTACAGTGAGCCATTGGAAGACCAACAAATTGATCGATGAATACGTCATCCATGCGACCACCTTGTCTGGCCAGCCCATCTGCCACTAAGCGTTACCCTTGAATGGTTCGCAATCTCGTCCAAAGACATCCGACATTCTACAGTTAACCTAGATGTCGTGTAGACACCGGCTAGGGAAGCAAGGGCAGCCTTGCTGTCAGTAAATATACGTATATCTCCCGATATGCGATTATACCTCAGCCAGTTTGCCGCCCGCCTTATAGCCGAGATTTCCGCCTGCAGGACACTACATCCATCCGGCAGACGAAAGGAAACCTTCACATCCAGTTCCTCTATGAAGAAACCTCCGCCAACCCTCTCACCTTTCCTCGAACCATCAATATAAACCCCTAGGGTTGGTTCTCGGAAAGTATCTAACAGCACGTTACCGTGCGCCACTTGTGTCACGAACCCCGCACCAAAGAACGGCACCGGGGTGCAGTAATCCACTCCGTCAGGGACAATCGTACCTCTGATTATCCTGGCGTATCCATAGTCACGAGTCGACCAGCCGTTCGCCGCGTCGCCGAGCAAAGAGCCAACTGTTTGGCCGTTATGTCCACCGGGAGCCAGTTCAATATCGTAAACAGCGCCTTCGTGGGAGTAGATCGCATTGATCCCGTGATCATCAACTCGACAAGTCTGTATACTTTCTCAAGCATCGCGCGGTGTATGCTCTTATCCAATGCAGTCCACCATACAACGACCCCATAGTACAGGGTCGGCTTTACCACAGCTTCAAAGATCCAATTGACACACCTCGGGTTCATACCCCAGTTTCTGCCGATTGCACCCCTACACGCATATATGGCAACTATTGCCTTTTCTACTCTCATCCAGACATTAAGTCTCCATGATAGCCTGCTATCTAGAACCACGCCCAGATACTTGGCACTGCGAGATATCTGAAGCTCAGTTCCATTTAACCTTGGAAGTCTTAAGTCCTCGGTCCTATACTTCCTCGAGAAGAGTACCAATTCCGTCTTAGACGGATTTACACCCAGCCCGCATGATGCACTCCAGATGCTGAGTACCTTCAAGGCAGCCTCCATACACTGGGACATTACTCCCAAATGCCTCCCTGTGATGGCCACTGAAACATCATCAGCATACGCCACTGCTTTGATCCTCATGTTGTCCATCTTTGTCAACATGGTGTTCATAGTCAGGTTCCACAATAGTGGGGATAGAACTCCCCCTTGGGGAGTACCCCTGTTCACCAGCCTCTGAACACTGGTTTCACCTATTGTAGAGCAAATGACCCTATTCCTCAGTAGATTGTCCACAAATCTACATATGCCAGCATCGATCCCCAGACTCCTCATGGACGTCACGATAGAGTCCGGGTTGACATTGTTGAAGGCCCCCTCAATATCGAGAAAGGCCACAAGTGTGTACTCCCTGAATTCGAGCGATCTCTTAATAGTTCCGACTAGAGAGTGAAGAGCCGTCTCAACAGACCTGCCCTTTGTATAGGCATGTTGAGAGGCAGAAAGTAGACCCCTTGGGATAGTCATCCTCTAGTGCACATCAATAACCCTCTCAAGAGTCTTAAGAAGAAAAGATGCAAGACTGATCGGTCTGTAGTCCTTCGGCTCGGTGTGAGAAGCCTTACCCCCCTTGGGTATAAAGACCACTCTACACAGGGTCCATTTCACAGGAAGATACGAAAATCTAGCGCATCCCCGTATATGGCCAGCAACCAGGGTACTATCAGGGTCGAATTCCTCTGCAGGTCTGCCGGAATTATACCATCCATACCCGGAGATTAATATGGGCTAAAGCTATCGATAGCCCATTTAATCCTGTCATAGTCCAATGGAATGGACATAGGAATGGGAGTCGCCTCCTCCGCTTGATCCCGCATACCCCATTGGGAGTTTCCAGGAAAGTGAGTATCAATTAACACCTCCAGTGTTTCTTGACTATTCGTAGTCCAACTACCATCCGATTTCCGGACGTAGGTCGGAACAACCGGGCTCGAAGCCATTATCTTACGTAAACGGTTCGTCTCAGAGGATCCTTCCCCGCCGCTACAGAAGTTCCTCCAAGCAGTCCTTTTCGCTGATCTAACCAAATTTCTAAACTTATTCAATGATGACTTATAGTCCGCCCAGTTGCCTTGGCGCTTCGCCACATTGAACATCCTACGACAGTTAATTCTCGCCTGCGCAGTGTCAGGATCCCACCATGGTGGTCGGTTCCTATCCCTACGCACCCTTGACTTACACGCCAAGGAAGTCGCCAACTGCAGTGAGTTCGAAAGCAGATACACTGCCGAATCGATCCCTCCGATATCATCAACCCTAGGAGGGTCAGATAGAGACCGGACCAGAGAGGAGTGTTGAATCCCCCAGTTCTTCCGTCTCCTATTCAATATAGCCATCGATCCTGAAGACCTAAGCCCTAGATTAAATTCCACATATCTGTGATCAGAGAGTGAACAGTTATTCGATACCATCCAGCTCCCGATCAAATTGATGTGGTTTATACTAACTAGCGTGACATCAAGAACCTCACACCTATTTGCAACCACAAACGTAGGCTCACAGCCCCTATTTACTACTCCTAAATTATAATTAATAATTAAGGAGAATAGCGACTCACCTCTTACATTCGTGTCCGTACTACCCCATATTGTATGGTGCGCATTAGCATCGGCACAGATTATAATCGGTGTTCCAGTGCCCGCGGCCTTTATTACTGCATCACGGATGAGCCCGTTGGGTGGGTCCTGCCCGTGGTCATGCGCCATGTACGCCGAGACCATCCAGACTATACCGTCCGGTGTCTCAAGAGCAATAGTAGTAGTATTTTCATCACTGTAATCAGAAAGAATGAAGATATTCAACGAGTTTTTAGCTAAGACACAACATCTTATGTTACCTGTACCTTTCGCAAACAATAGCTTGTAGCCTTTGAGGTTTAGTCCGCAAACCCGATTCTTGTGAATCCAGGGTTCTTGGACCATCACGAGCTCCTCCCCTCTTTCCACCACACGGAGGAGCAGTGCAGCAGATGCTGCTTTAGAGTGGTGGAGGTTGATCTGTAGCACCTTCACCATGATCCATTTTGGCGACCACTGTGATGTTGACGTGTTCTGGTCAGACTCCAGCAGCACGTCCTCATCAACCATGTCACCCAAGTGATCAAAGAAGTCACCCACCAATCCTGAGACAGACTGGGTATCCTCTTTGTCTCTTGAGCCCACGGCATCGTCGCAAGCCATGCTTACCTCAGGTTGCTTGGCCTCACTTACCGACGGAGCCGGATTGCCCATGTTGTCACTTCGGTAGACACGGAGCAAGATCGTACTAAAGCCATAGTATAGGTTGCCCTGCCTCTCCCTCAGTGGCTCCAAGGATTGCTGGTTAATAACCACAATCGCCGTCCTTGAGGACCCTTCAGCAGCTGAAACCTTCACTACTTTCCAGTCCTGTGTGGGCAGTTGAGGGTTGCAGCACTGAATGATCTTCAAGATATCCTCAGGTTCTGATGGTTCGGCGGGGATGGTGGCAATCGATCTCGGCCTCCGTGGTATCTCTCCAACTAACACCACGTCAAGCCTGGCACCTTCCCAAACCTCTCCTAGTAGTTGGATGACCCGCTTTAAAAGCAGCGCTGAGCGCTCATCTGCGCAAGCCATCAGCTTCACGTGACCCTGGTACCAGCCAGCGTCATCGCATTGAGGGGGTGGCCCTGGATTATCCCTGAGGATCGTCCAGAACATACCCATAAGTTTTTGTTTTACCAGATCCCACTTAGTATGAGAAATGGCACCATTATCAACACTCCTGTCGATGATAGCTCGTACAAGGTGACCTTTGGCCACCTCGCTAAAAGATTTGTTCATCGGTTTCGATGAAATTTTGGGACGTTTCGTCCCTGGTTGCTGTTTCACGGCTGCAGTTTCCTCCTCCGAACGTTGCCGTTTAGGCATTGTCACCTTTTCAGGGACTGGAGGAGCAGCACTTGCCAGCCCACCTGCCCAGCCCACCCAAGAATCTCCATTAAGACTGGAAAACCGCACTTGGGCCAAAAACACAAATGAAAAATTAAACTCCTTTGCGGGCCACCTTCACAGAAAAAATTATTGCCGAATTATTTTCAAACAACCCCTTGTTTGAAAATTTTTTTGATTTCTACAATTATTTACTGATTCAATTAATATTTTTGTTTCATTTTTATTTAACCAACAAAAATGTTGACAACTATTCAAAAAAATAATATACGCGTTATTGGTTTCAAGTATTCATAATTTTGTATGAAACTTTCAACGCTCCTTAATGTTATCGTTTTTTGTATTTTTTTATTTGATCGTAAGCAACACTTCTTTATATAAAATATAAGAACTACAAAAAAAAACACATTTAGTCTATTTTTGGACGCTTTAAAAAAGTACAGCGATTAGAAAAATGATAAAATAGGGTGACGAGGTTTGTAGTAAAAAAACAATACCAGCTAAAAAACGTTTCACTCTTTTTAAACAACAGAAACACAATAACGTTATAAGAAACAAAATAAATATTTGGCTGGTTTCAAAGTTGTTAAAAAAGCCAAAATCCCGTATTTTTTCAAACCGTTTACTTAAATACCTCAATGATGACGAAAAACATATCAAGTCAGTCTACGCCGTTGTTGGTTACATTTCTTCTTCATTAGCAAAGGAAAAGATGCAGCAACAGTGAGTGATGAAGAAAAACATTATGCGTATAATAAGACTTCGTTCAAAAGTTATTCCAACCAAAAAAATGTGTCTCAAAGCCAGTCGGCCGATCTGCTCTGCTTCATATTCTCCAACAGTGCTTGTTTGTGTGCGCGTCATTGCTTGTGCAAAAACTTTTTTGTTTGATTCAGCAAAATTATTTGTTTGAAATTTATATGAATTTCAGTAAACTTTTTGTTTGATTCAGTTAAATTTTTTTTTGAACAAATCGGTGTTTTTTCAATAAGCAATAGTTTGAATATGCAAATTTGTTTATAGGACCGATTTCAGACAAAAAATTTTGAAATTAACGACCAAGTTTAAATTACACAAATTAAAATTAAAATAATGTCAATAACAAATTTAATAATTAAAAATTATTTCGTTTACTCATATTTTATCTAATGTAATATATACACACTTTAAAAGAAAATGCTCCCCTGAAGAAGTCAACAAAAAATTGACGAAACGTTGGGAAAAAATGTAATTAAATGTGTTTTTAACTTATAATGGAAAAATGTAGGCCCTATTAGCTTACTTATATATCTTAAACGTCAAAATTGTTTGATTCTACAAATCTTTTGTTTGAATTGAAAAAATAATTTTTTCTGTGTTGAGAAAGTTTTCACACCACATGATGCACATAACATGGAAGAGGTCTAATATTGTTATGATTCCCAAGCCAGGAAAAGATGCTAACCAGGTAGCGTCGTACAGACCGATAAGCTTATTATCAATCCTATCGAAGCTTTTCGAAAAAATATTCATTTTAAGTATAACTCCTCATCTAAATGAACACGACATCATCCCGGATCACCAGTTCGGATTCAGAGCGAAACATGGTACAATAGAACAAGTGCACAGAATTGTCACCCTAATTAGATCGGAGTTTGAGAAAAAGGAATACTGCTCAGCCCTGTTAAAAGACATTTCCCAAGCATTTGATAAAGTTTGGCATGATGGGCTACTCATCAAAATAACATGAATGTTTCCTCAACACACTCATAAGCTTCAGGAGAGCTATCTAACAGGCAGAACATTCATAGTAAGGTCGCAAGATAAATACTCCCCCCTCAAGAAAATTACTGCCGGTGTCCCCCAAGGCAGCATATTAGGACCGCTAGTATAATATACACAGCGGATATGCCAACAAACCTGAGCACGCATACCTCTACATTTGCAGACGACACAGCATTTATTAGCGTTAACCATAACCCAAATGTCGCATCGCAAAATCTACAGTCTCACATCAACGAACTAGAAGTCTGGTTGGACCAATGGAAAGTAAAGGTTAATCCGACTAAATGTGCTCACTTAACT
This sequence comes from Pollenia angustigena, assembly GCA_930367215.1. Taxonomy (NCBI): domain Eukaryota; kingdom Metazoa; phylum Arthropoda; class Insecta; order Diptera; family Polleniidae; genus Pollenia; species Pollenia angustigena. The sequence continues at coordinate 139,888,809 of OV884056.1, read as the reverse complement.
TTCACTCTCAGAAGACAAACGTGCCCAGCAGTCAAAATAAATAACGGGAGTGATCCGGTAAAAAATTATGTAAAATACTTGGGAATTTATATAGATAGACGATTGACGTGGTCACGTCATATTGAAGCGAAAATAACGGCTAAGATACTTAAAGCTGCTGAACTACATTGGCTCCTACGTCGAAACTCTCTTATACAAGTCCATCATAAAACCAATATGGCATCCAATTATGGGGTACTGCATGCGCATCTAACATCCAACAGCTTCAAAGAAGACAGTCTAGAATATTAAGACAAATTGTCAGCGCCCCATGGTATATACGTAATGATATTATCCACAGCGATCTCAACGTCCCCACTATCCAGGAGGAAATTAAAAAATATTCAATTAGCTAGATAGATAAACTTATGGCCCACCCTAACTACCTCGCTCGGGGTCTGCTTCAGTTCGAAGGTCACCAGAGGCTAAAAAGAACCGATGCTTTGAGCCTACTTAGAAGACATTTTTAAAATTTGAATGCAGCAGTTAGTGGTTACATTGGTAACAACTAATAAACAACAAGTAGAATTAAGATTTTAATACATATTGTAAATTTCGATAAGAAAGATTCAATAATAAAAAATAAATTGAAAAAAAATAAAAAATTCTGGATATATAAATATCGTTAAGTGATGATTTTCTTCAAATCTTAGCTTTGATAATTCGAATTTGTCTAAAAATCCCTTTTCAAAAATTGCGCCCCAGTTTGACGAAACAAAAATTTTAAGCGTTCTAAAAATATGTGCATAAGAGCATCTTGGGATGGCATAGGAAAATTTATTGTGTTTACAGTTTTCAATATGTACAGCAGAACGATGAAAGACATTTTATAATGTTGAGTAGAAAGTCCGAATAAACTCATTCAAAGTAAAATAATATTATGATTTTCCGTTCCAAAATAATCAAGAAATGAGAGGAAGTCGTCTCTTCTACAAGAACTTTTGCAGAAGTGGTTTCCCAAATCTTTAAAAAACTTGTCAATAACGTTAGAAAATGCAAGCTTATATGCTGCCACTGGTACTTAATTTAGAATGTTGCATATGCAATCGTCCAATGAACAAGTGCAAAAAATCTATTCACAATAGCGGAGTTCAGTGTTTGGTGCAAATGCTCTTGCAAAAGAGCAATGGCAAAATATCATAGCTGTTTTGTAAATCCAACAAAAAAAAAAAAACAGTTTCCATTAGATTTCATAAATTTTGGATTAAATATTTTAAGCCCATTGGAAGCCTTAACAATGTAAGGTACATCGGTTTAAAAATAGTAGAATCTTTTGTCAAAATATTGAAAATTTCGTATTTAAAGCAAATCTCCAAAAGAATTTATTAATTAATTTTTAAAATTAACAGCCTGTTCATGGATTTCGAACGTCATCGATGTTCGATGACGTTCGATATCGTTAAACAGGCATTATATTTTAAAAAGGTAGAAAGTAACCAAAAATTTTTACAAAAACAAAATACGTATACGAAAAAATTAACAGAAAGCCAGCAAAATAGTTTTACACAAATTCTCTATACATATTTACATACAAATGCTCTAAAAACTAAACTTTTTTCGCTCATTCTGTATGACATAGGGCTTCCAATTGGGAAATCCCGATCCCCGAAATCCCAGGATTTTTGTGTTTAGGCGAATCCCGAATCCCGAGATTTTCGGGATCCCGAGTTTTTTTTAAATGTTGTAAAATTTTTTTTTTAATAATTTGTATAAATGTTTATTTGTTGGTGTATTTGTTGCCAAAAAAAGTTTTTTATACACCCTGTTGTATGTTACCTTTCATTTGAGAAAACAATAATTACAATGTGTACAATTTACACGGTGCTACAGTGAAAATATACTTGGAAAATGACCTAGTGTAAGTTGAAGGCCTTGTTGAGTAGATCTCAAATCAGTTTTATAAAGTTCGGAAACACCCTCAAATTTCGGAGTTATTCCGAAAAACCCATTTTCGGGTAGGTTCGAGTACCTATCAACACGTAACTCAGTTGATTTTTATCCGATTTTTATTTTTTTTAATGGTTTCAGAAAGAAGAGACGTGTGCCTTTCTAAATGTATACACTTTTTGGTATGTGTATACAATTTTTGTAGTGTTATTCTTAATTATATCTGATTTTAATTTGATTTTTTCTCGATTTTTCAAATTTGGTGCCATTTTTTTAAATTAGTTTGTTTAGAAACATACCAATATGTATACACACTATTAACGCTAATTTAGTTTTGAGTTAAACCAGCTTTCATTTAATAAAATCGAACAGAAAACAAAAAAGTTACTAAGGTTTTTCAAAAGTGTCAAAAAGTCAACCTCCATACAAAACAAAAATTATGCCAGTCTCCCCGTAGAATGAAAGATATGTCAATAAAGTTTCTAAAACAGGAAATATTTTTATTTTTTTCTGCTACGCCCACAAATACAGCCCTTTTGGTTTTTTATATATAGCGCTGCCATTTAAAGTCTTATCTCATCAAATCGCATATCGGTGTTCATGGTTTGACAGTGGCTTCATTTTTAATCCCAAATTTTTCACGTGTCAAAAAAGTCCTTCTAAAACTTAGTATTAAGCCCCTCTTTCTTTTTCACGTACATATTACATTTAACCAGGAGGCTTATTCTGAATTGCGATGCGAAAATCAATGCGATGCGAAAATGCATAAATGCGAACAATTGCTATTCTGTATTGCGATATTCGCAAAGTTTTTTTTAATCGCATTTCAAATGCGAAAAGGTGACAAGTCGGTATTCCACATTGCGAAAACAAATGTCAAATTCGCAAAATTTATTCGACAACAAAATAGCATTCGCAAAGTACAAACATGTTAGTGAAAAATAATATTTTATTTATTTATTCATCATATATTTATTATTTAATTCAGGGAAGCAAGCCATAAGACCACCAAACCGCGTCAATTTTATATAATGATAGAATATGTATATGAATAAGCACAGCCAATTGGCAAGAGGCCATGCACATCAGTCGGCAAATACTTTGTGGCAAACGTTAACTGAAGAACTAAATATCAATGGACCACCTATTAGAGAAGCTGCAGGATGGAAAAAGTATGAAATATATAAACCAGTTCAAAAATATTTGACTTTTACTTAAATTTTAATAGGTTTGGGTCGATTTTAAAGTACACACAAAACATTTTCATTTTCTTCGTCGTCGAACCACAGCGCCACAAATTCATTTTAATTATTTTTTTTTTTTACAGAATGTCCTAAAAAAATATTTAAACAATTTTCACAGCCAAACACATACAATTTATTTATTTTTAATTTGACGTTTATTGACACTGACGTACATTTGAGCAGCGTTGCCACGATTTGAAATAAATTGCGAATGCGATTGCGAAAGTCTAACAGAATACCAATTTTCTTTCGCATCGCATTTTATTTGCGCATCGCATTGATTTTCGCATCGCAATTCAGAATAAGCCTCCAGGTAGAAGCCAATACAAACCAAAAAAAATTTTCATCAATCACGCCCTAGAACAGGAATATTGTTTTTTTGCAGCGCTTTTTGTTTTATATAAACTGCATCGTCATTTAAAGTCCAATTTTATCGTATCGGATATCATTGTTTATGGCTAGAATATGGCTTTGTCAATCATGAACAATTATGGTTAGAAATCAATAAACATTTTTACTATCTTTTATTTCCGCTTAAGCTATTCTTGGAAAAACTGATTTTAAGTGTAAAATCCAAGTGTATCCAGATGTTTCACGAACTGCTTCCTGTATCCATCCCAATTTGAGGTGTAATGGTGGCAAAATTTTTTTTCGGTACTCACTAGTGGAATTATTAATACGTTTTTCTTAGCATGAATGCAGTTAACACTTTGGCACTTTGTTTTGTTTTAATTTTGCCGTTTGGTATTTTGACATTTATTTATTACTTGAGTGCATTGCACTTGGTAATGCAGAATTTTAATATACCCTTCACTATTCCGAAGTAAACTTTAAATTAAAAATATACTAAAAGGGAAGTATTCACAATGTCCTTTACTTTCTAAAATTATATTAAATTAAATTTTTTTATGAATTAAACAATGTTCTAAAATGGTTTAAAATTATAAGCAATTTATTTCTTATACACACTCTACTTTTGGTATGTATGGTTTGTCATTGCGTTTTCATCAATGCACACAGTTTGTGTGTTTTTCAAAAAAAATTCAATTGACATAAAATGCTTACAAAACAAAAAAATTTGGGGTGAGGATCTGAGATGGCATAAGTGGCGCCAAGACTTTAAAAATGGACGGATTAAAAATGAAGCCACTGTCAAACCATGAACACCGATATGCGATTTGATGAGATAAGACTTTAAATGGCAGCGCTATATATAAAAAATCAAAAGGGCTGTATTTGTGGGCGTAGCAGAAAAAAATACAAATATTTCCTGTTTTAGAAACTTTATTGACATATCTTTCATTCTACGGGGAGACTGGCATAATTTTTGTTTTGTATGGAGGTTGACTTCTTGACACTTTTGAAAAACATTAGTAACTTTTTTGTTTTCTGTTCGATTTTATTAAATGAAAGCTGGTTTAACTCAAAACTAAATTAGCTTTAATAGTGTGTATACATATTGGTATGTTTCTAAACAAACTAATTTAAAAAAATGGCACTAAATTTGAAAAATCGAGAAAAAATCAAATTAAAATCAAATATAATAAAGAATATCACTACAAAAATTGTATACACATACCAAAAAGTGTATACATTTAGAAAGGCACATGTAATAAAATAAAATCGGATAATAATCAACTGAGTTACGTGTTCATACGTACTCGAACCTACCCAAAAATGTTTTTTTCGGAATAACTCCGAAATTTGAGGGTGTTTTCGAACTTTTTAAAATTGACTTATGATCTACTCAGTAAGGTCTTTAACCTACACTAGGTCGCTTTTCAAGTATAAAAAAAGTGCTCATTTGTAGCACCGTGTTATTAATAACAAAAAGTTTTGTTTTAAATATATCGATTAAATAAGTGGAAAGTATTTTTATTAAATTTTCCATTTTTTTTTTTGTTGAAATTGTGCAATTGTATTTTAAAATTGTCCAAATGTTTTCCTATACACAATTTTTTAAAATACATTTCGAAATGGTGTGATTTTTATACAAATTAATTTTTTTTATATATTTTAATAAATATTCACCTAGTTTTTAATTTGATAACCGTTTTTATGTTGTTTCTGTCAGTGTTTATAAAATACAATCCTGAAACTTTTTATTTGTTTTTTTTTTGTTTGTATTTAAATTACAAAACTGTAAAAGTTATAATAATTTAAATTTTGAAAGATATGGAAGTCAACTTTTATGTTAAAATTGTGTTATTTTTTTTTTTTTTTTATTAATATAAGAAAAAAAATATTTAATTAAATCAACCAAATTTTTATATTTTCGTCAATACATAAAAAAAACGTATCGTATGTATACTTTAGTAACTGTGTATCAATAATCAAATACTGATAAAAAAATAAGATTTTTATGTTTTTTTGTTACGTTTTTATTACATTATCTTTATGAATTGTGATCAATTATTACTTTAAGTTTGTTTTATTTTATTTTTTACAAATAAATAATTCTTTAGTCTATGACATAGACCTTATGTTCATGAAATATGAGTATTTACTGGAAAATTAAGTTTTTTTCATCAAAATATCCCGGAATCAGGAAATATTTTCTTTAATCCCGATCCCGGGATTCAAAAAAACCAATCCTAATTGGAAGCCCTAGTATGAAGTCGATGACTTTTTGATTATATACTCTTGAATTAGCATTTTTTGATTAACCCTTTGCGTCAAGGGGGTCGAAATTCCCCCCACTTGTTAAAACTAACAAAATATATGTTCAAAATTTTGGTAAGAAAAATTTGTGAAAAGAAACTGACTGCATTTTTATTTTTTTTTATTAACTCTTATTAAGTGTAAAAAATTAAGAGCTGTATTTAAGCTTAACGCATTTCCAACGATATGTATTTTATGCTAGAATAGGCGTAAAAGTGTTAGCGAAAATCTCCTAATAAAAAACATGCATTGTTGCTTAAGGCTAAATTACACTTTTATACTTTGTATTAATACATGTCAAAAACTCAAGTAATACGACAAAGTGTGATAGTGTGAATGCAATGTGTCACGAAAATGACAAGTATTATGAAAAAAGTTTGACATCCCATACGACTTCATCGTTTTTTTTTAATTTCTAAACAATAATACATACATACTTTTATTTGGATCAGGGTTGCATTTTATTTCATGTGTGAGTGTTTATACTTTGTGTGATGGTGTGAACACAAACTGTCGTGTTAAATTAGATTTTTTGACAGTCGCAACAAAACTCATTAGATTTCTATCTCACAATGTATTATGGAAGACTTGTGAGATAGTATATACTAGCCTTTAATAACTTAGACACCCCATTGTTATTTCAAATTAACGGATGCAAGAAACCTACTAGGCTTTGAAATATATAAAATATTTATAGTGCATTTACACTTGCAATTTTTAAACTAGTTTATGATCGTAAGCTACTTTCATAACCTATACCGTTTATGTACATCAGAATTTTAAACGATTAAAGAATTTTACCTTTGAAAAGTCATACAATTTTTTGTCCCAATATTTAAAACAAAAACGTTTAGGCACGTACAAATGAACATATAAACAAACCTTTTATTTCGATTGTCTATATTAAAAAAAAAAAAAAATATTTAAAAAAACTAAAATTTCTTATAAATTTGAAATTTTTTAAAAATTTTTTTCGTTTATTTTATTTTTCTTATTATCTTGGCTTTTTATCAAAGATAAAAGTAATTTTAGTTCATATAATTTTTTTTATTTATTTGTCAATAGAACAAAATTCTAAAAATCAGAGTTGCATTTACAAAAACTGGTTGTTTGTAACTAGTTTATCTCAAAAGCTAGTAACAAACGTGCTTATAATTTCTATGGATAATCAAGTTTCTTAAACTAGTTTATCATCATAAACAACTTATAACCTGTTAATGGTGTTGGTGTAAAATTTACACTGTAAATGCACTATTAGAACTTTAAAATTTTCTATGAAAATATTTGAAAGTGTTAAGTTATCGAGTAAACTTCCTCCTTTCAAACGGATTTTAAACAAAAATATGAGTAGGTCACTTGCAAATACTGCTAAATGCACCGGTAACCTAGCTGGTAGTGAGCTAGTCTATCAGTGCCTGGTTACGGGTACGATTCCCGCCAGAGACTCAAGTTTTCTGCTCTTAGATGGATCAAATGTATGACGAACCCCACTTTATTTTCCATCTCAATCAGTTATTTCTAACATACCTACTCTCTATCTAAATTCTTTAAGGGGGCTCCCATACAAAATGTTCAATGCAGACTTAAAATATATTTAAAAAAAGGCCCATAAATGCCCAGGAGTCGCCCCAAGTGTATGACCGACCTCAATTAGTTTTTTGTCAGGCGCGGATTCAGAGACATAAGACAGATTTTGCATTTAAACATAAGCATTTCTTAATAAATTTTCGAGCTTAAGGTCTTTTTTTATAAAAAACTTTTAACTTTTATTTAAAAACCAATATTTCGGCACTTCCTTGAGTGCCTTCTTCAGGGTTTTTTTTCTTTCCTTATTTTATAAATCAACTTCATATATTTTATCAAAATTTTTTTTCTTTTCCATTTTTAACTATTTGCTCAAAATGTTTTTCAACATTTTTAACAACCCAGTGGTAAATGAAACGAAGTACTTAGATAATAGCCTATGACGTTTACGTGACATTATAGGCGAGCACTAAAGTACTTAGAATGTAAATTTTGTGTATAGTAAGTTGTCATGCGCAACAATTGCAATGTAACTCCCCACTTACAGCCATAGATTAATATAACGAAGTTCAAAAATATAACCCAGTGATGGTAAGTATGACATTTTAAGCAAGCATTTAAGTAATAAATTTGTAAATCATCTATAATCTAAACAATCATGCGCAACTACTACTACTCCGATTACGATGTTAGTGGAGGAATCATCGTGATGTAAATGAAACGAATTTCATCAACAAAACCCAATGAAGATAAGAATGATGTTTTAAACGACCATGTAAGTACTTAGATTATAAATTACATATGTCTAATCTAAATTATCAAGCGTAACTTTCATAACTCTGATTACGATGTCAGCCTAGAGTCATCCAGCGACAATCAAACGAAGTTCGCATATAAAACCCAATGACGGTTTGCATGACATTTTAAGCGAGAATTCTAGTACCTACATTGTAAGCTACGTCTAATCTATATAATCATGCGCAACATCCACAATTTCGATTATGGTGTAAATGGGTAATCAGCCACTGTCTTAATGTGAAAAATACCGTTACTTTTATATGAATGAAAAGCAGAACGCAAACATTTAAACAAAATACATTTTAGTTCAAGGTTAAATTTCGTGTGATGAGGTGGTTTGTGTTTTATAATTATTTTTTGGACAAAGTGAATTATTTTTTTTTTAATAAACTATGTATAATTTAATAAATAAATTATCATATAAATTAAATATGGAAGGCTTTTCTTCAAGAAATTTAAAGCGATTAACGAATGTCGAAAAAAAGAACAGGGCAAACAAAAAAGTTAAAGGAAGTGCCAATTTAAATTGTGACAAAAATGAAAAAGATGATAGTGCTGAATATGCGAGTGTTAATGCAAATACAGTATAAATTCGGTAATCCGGACTCCACTAATCCGGAATATTCGGTAATCCGGACAGAATTTTGCAGCTCATTGCGTATTCTATAATCCGGATTGATTGCATCTCTATATTCCGGATTGAATAACATCCATTTTTATACCCACACTCAAAAAAAAGACACATACTTAATGAGAGGAAAACGATTTTCTTTAAAATAGTTCAAACATTTCCTTAATTTGAAGCAACATTTTACTATAATGTAGAAACATTTATTGAAATGCAATAAAACTACCTTAGAACGTGTTAAAATATAATAGTTCATTAACAATAATTAGTATTGTGGTTATTTTGTTGAACTATTTATGGTTTTTATCCAAATTTTTAATATTTTTTTTTTAACAGAAGTAAATGAAGAACATGTAAAATAAATTAAAATAGATAATCATTCAAAGCAAATTTCGATCTACCAAAGGTTTACTACAATTTGGTTTAAGGATTGATGTTTGACTAATGACGTCAGCAGTCGTCGATGGCTGCGAGTGTTAAACGGCAAGCCCTCTGAGGAGATTGAGTGGTTGCAATCGAAACATGTCAGGGTAACCTGTCCGTAAAAACGCCTGGGTTCGAGCCCAGATTGAGTCAAGAATGAAAAATTATCAGTAAATTTTAATTAATTTTCATGTTGTAAAATTCCTTTCTTCATAAAAATAATTTAATGAAAATTAAATTTGATGAACTTAAGCCTAATTAAAAAAAAAAATATTAAAAATTTGGATTAAAAAACCATAAATAGTTCAACAAAATAACCACAATACTAATTATTGTTAAAGCTAAGGCACGAGCTCTATGTTTGCATTTGTCCTTCAAGTTGTGCTGAAAAGGTCAGCAAGAAAAAGAAAGACAAAAAAATGAAAAAACAAAAACAAAAATATGTACTTTGAACTTCAAGAAGAATTCTTGACAAAAGTACGAAAAAACAGAAGTAAAGGAAGAACATGTAAAATAAATTAAAATAGATAATCATTCAAAGCAAATTTCGATCTACCAAAGGTTAAATACAATTTGGTTTAAGGATTGATGTTTGACTAATGACGTCAGCCGTCGTCGATGGCTGCGAGTGTTAAACGGCAAGCCCTCTGAGGAGATTGAGTGGTTGCAATCGAAACATGTCAGGGTAACCTGTCCGTAAAAACGCCTGGGTTCGAGCCCAGATTGAGTCAAGAATGAAAAATTATCAGTAAATTTTAATTAATTTTCATGTTGTAAAATTCCTTTCTTCATAAAAATAATTTAATGAAAATTAAATTTGATGAACTTAAGCCTAATTAAAAAAAATAGTTCATTAACTTTAAAATAGATTATAAATTTACAGGGGAAAATAACTTAACTTTAAGAAATTCTTACTGAAAGAAAATTAGTACTTCCAATAGTGGAGAGGGTATTATGCATTTGTGCTGATGTGTGTAACGCCTTAAAATAGTATACCGATCTACTCAGAATCACTTTCTGAGTCGAAATAACGATTTCCGTCCAGCTGGCTGGCTGTCCATGTAACCTTGTGCGCAAAGTACAGCTCGCAATTTTGGAGATAATTTGATAAAAGATGGGTCATAGGTTTTTATTAGCACAAGGACCAAGCCCATTTAAATTAGGGCAAATCGTAGGACCATGAAGAAAGATAGGGAGAAATTTCTTCCTCTCAGAAACTATCAAACCGATTTTAATGAAATTTAAAACATGGATAGAACCATATCTATATGGACACAAAATGCATAAATTTAAAAAAAAACGGACCACGAGGGGAGATAGGGGCAATTTCTGCTCTCAAACCGATTTTAATGAAATTTAAAACATAGATAGATCCATATCTATAGGGACACATTAGCTATACAGTTTTGGACCACAAGGGGAGGCAGGGGGCAATTTCTGCCTCTTACAAACTTTTAAACCGATTTTCATGAAGCTTATTAACATAGATAAATCCATATCTACATGGACACATCAGCATGATGTGTTCTTAAATACTGTGGTGTAGGGTATCATATGGTCGGGCTTGACCGACTTTCTTATACTTTCTTACTTGTTATTTATTTTTTTATTTAAATCACAGCATGCTTTGAAAAATACAGTCATTGCGTATTCCGGATTGAATAACGAAATTGTCAAACGAAATTAATATTATTTATTGTTAAGTATGTATGTATGTAAATGTGTATTTTTTATTTTAGCTGAACTGTACAAAGTAATTTTTATGTTTAATTTTGCTATGTATTAATAATTTTTGATAAATACGTACATGCGGTAATTCGGATAATTCGCTAGTCCGGATTGGGGCCTGCAATCAATTATTCGGAGTATCGAATTTTTACTATACAAGTGAAAAAAAATTGATTATTTGAAACTGAAAATTCCATAACGAAAAAATTAATTATTTGGTATAATAAATTCAATCCGGGAAGACAGTGTTGTGACGAGTTATTACAAATTTTAAAATCGGAAAATATTGACGTACCCACTTCAACCAAAACATTGATTAAAAGGCAGAATAACATCATCTTGCGAAGCGTAAATCCAGATGAATAGTTCCATCTTAGTGTAAGAAAATATCTAGATACAATTAAAACTAAAACTCTAGGATACGAAGTATTATATTTAGAAATTGGCATTGAGGGCTTGCCATTATTTAAAAGTTCAAGAAAAGGCTTGTGGCCTATTATGGGTCATATATACAATTTAAATATGTCTGAAGTATTTTTAATAGGGTCATATTTTGGAAAAAAAGGCAGGAAATGTTGACCAATATATACATAATTTTTATATGAAATCTCCTACCTGGAAGAAAATGGCTATGTTACTAGCCATGTGACTTTAAAAATTAAATTACGGGCCATAATATGTGATTCTCTGGCGCGATCATTTCTTTGCGGCACTGTGGGACACAATGCGTTTGAAGGTTGCCCGAAATGTACACAAACTGGCAGAAGAGTTGCTAATGTGACAGTATATAGCGATCGTGTTGGAATTCTTCGAACATTTGAGGACTTTTCAAATCGCATGATACAAGTTTCGGTAAGTTTATTTACATCGCTCACTTGCTAAAATAGGGCCAAAACTCGAAATTTTTTTTTGCCGTGTAATCACCCTATTGTAGCAAGTGAGCGACATGTATTTATATTGACTTTTTTATAGAAGCTGATCGGGAAGAGGTCCTAACTCTGAATAAATTTAAAAAGGATTTGCGGCACTGCTTCAAAATCTATAAAAATAGAATTTTGCTAAGAAATGCAGAGAAAATAAAAAGAAAACTACTCAAAATAAAATGTTCACTTATCCATTTTATATTCACTCATACACTTAAAATTTTTTTAAATAATATTTTTCAATTTATAGTTAATTTTTCACTATAAAATAACTAAATGATTTAAGCATAAATATTTATCTATGAAATTCAGACAAAAAACATTTTCAAATTATTTTTTATTTTATACCTATTTACTTTGAACTATTTGAGTCATACTTTTTAAATTTTTTTAAAGTACTGCAATAATAAAAAATTAATGAATTTCGATATGGTATTAAATTAATTTAAAGTTCATAATAAATCAAAACGCAAACTTTAGGCTTAATTGAATGCATTATTATTTCAATTACAAACCATTAGGAACAGTTGTACAGTGAATGAAATTTACTTATCCAGATATGGAAAGCCATGAATTTTATCAATGGTAAAAGAGGTTAATGAAACAAAAATAAAACCTGTCTGTATTTGCCATGGTAAATATACCTACAGACATGAATTTTTTCTCAAAATTGAAAATGAATTAGAAATATATTAATATAATAATTTATTAATAATTTATTAATAATTAGTTAATAATAAACTAATTAATAGTGTTAATTCATTTTCTAAAATACATACAAGCTTTTAGTTTTCATATATTCAAGTTGTTTGCCATTGCTAAAATTCATGTCTTCTTAATATGCGGCTAAATAAATTTCGCATACTGTACCACAACATAACCTTAACTTACAAAAGTAGTTTGGACTATAATTTACATGCATTGCATTATAATTTGCAGGTGTTAATCAGTGTATCATTTAGTTCCCTTAAAACTCCGCTTTTAATGTGAATGCAATTGTAATGGCGCTTAATGACTTCGTCACTTATTTTTCAAGCATAATGTGCTCTGATAGGTGACACATTTAATTACATTTTAAGCAGAAGCGCATCGGGGATAGAGAGAGTGCAAGAGCGCGAGAGTTTATTGTTGATAGATTACACCGTCCCTTACTTTTTAATCAAGGGCGCGCGCTTGAAAGGTTACATTGTCGCTTTGATTGTAAGGGAGTGCGCATCAATTAACCAGCCCGTGACAAGTATATGCTAAATTAAAGGGAGGTAATAAGCAAAGGTGTCATCACTGAGAGCTACGCGTTTAAGAACCCAAGTGTGAACATAGTATAAGACTGATCATCGTAGCCGCCTCAATACTTATACAAAAGCAGCTCTAATAGTGGTGAAAGAAAACATTAAGGAGGTTTCAACATACGATCCACCTAAATCAAGATTTACTAGAAGTGCGAAGTTGTTCTGAGGAAATATGAACATTTTTTTTATTTTTTTGATATAATCGTCTTAGTATAAACGCCTTGACTCGTATATTAATTTTTACAGAAATGAATTTGTTTTGATAGTTACATACAATTAATTTTAAAGTTTGCTTACTGTATTTTAAAAATGACATACCTAATATTTATGACTTAAATAAATATCAAAATTAATCTATTCTTTATAAATATTCACTAGATGACCCGTGCGAATATTTCGCACCATTAGTTGTCATTTTTGTAACATAAAATTAAAATAATTAATAGAAATTTTAGTAACTTCAATACATTTTATTAAAAGTATAAAAATATTAGAAATCATAATATAAGTATATCATACATATTTACATACATACATACATACATATGTTTAAATGCTTTTATATTACTTCTTTGAATACAATGTTAGAGGTAATGACATGATCATCGCTAACTTTTTGCCCGTACGAATCCTTAATACAAACAAAAATATATTTCTAATTATTTTTCGTCATTAGTGTTAGAAATAAGCTTTAAAATGAGATATCATTCATTAAATTTGATGCGGTGGTATGGGAGATATTTGCAACCGACAAAAAAAAGTACTTTAGAAATAATATATATGATGATTAAATATGAAATAAAAATGTTATGCTAATATATGTTAAACGTTAAAAATGCATTTCAGAATTTTTTTCAAAATCTATCTCTTTGGGAAAAAGTGTATCTTTTTGGAACTAATGGTGTTTTCTTTTCTAAAAAATAATGATGCATTATAGTTGTGTAATATATTTATTAGGTTACACGAACCCTTACAAAGTGATACATTTTTCTAAATTACAATGGAACAAGATAATAGCTACGTTTTACACTCAACACTAATGTGTATTTAGCGTGTTAAATATTGAATGCAAAGTTTGTACTAAAAGCGATATTCACCACGCTTGTAGCAATTTTCAACATTAAATTTTCTTACAATTCCAATAAGCGTTAACAGCACTGATTTTCAATAATTAATGTCAGCTGTTGTTAAAAATTTTGCTACAAAAAAAATATAATAAAAGTAAAACAAACGAAAAACAAAAAGTTTTTATATCCATCACAATATAACGCAAATTGTCCGCAAACACAAGAAAAAAAATACTTGCTTGCATAAAAAAGTACTTTACGCAGATGCAAAAAAGGGTATTGTCTCACACTCAGTTATAACTGCGGGTAAGAAATGGAACAAATTTGCCATTTATTGTTGCAACATGTTTAGAAAGGAAAACGACAACTTCTCACATTATTGCATATATTTTTAGAATGGAACAAAAACCCGCACGAATGGTAGCATATATGGAACATTATTGTCAGAAAAGAAAACACCATAAAATGTATATTTCTCGAGATTTCACTGGCAACACTGGTGCTAGATTTCGTTTTAGTGTAAATGGGCTATATGAGTTTTGTTTTTAATAATTTTATGTTAATATACATACATATGTATGTTGTATATGTACATATAAAAAAAGTTTTTAAATTTTACAAGTGGACTAGATGTGGTGTTTTTTTTTTAAGGAGCAAATTGACAAAAGCATTTGGAACAATTTTACTTTGGCATTTTTTGCGGTAAAATCCGTAACTGGACAAGCATAACGTATACTACTGAAGGAGTTTTTTTATTGACAATTTTTTTCATTTAACATCAAATTTCTGATTTTTTCACAGTTTTCCGCAATTTTTCATTGTTTAACCTATCAACGGGCCATTACGACAACGACTTGTCTACATATTTGTGGCCGTTTAAAATTTTCGTTCTTCATTTACAAGCCACATGTCGTTGCTTAACTCTCTATAATTCTTTCGCTTAATACGAGCGCACATACAATCAACAGCATAAAAACTAAATATTTTTTTTCGCTTTCCATTTTTTTTTTTCATACCCTCCACCAATAGGGTTATACTAAGTTTGTTATTCCGTGTGAAACGCTTTTTAATATTCATCTAAGGCGCTGTCTGTTTGAGATTTAAATTCGGCACAATCCGTTCAGTAGGAAAAGAGCTGTAGACCCACATGTGTAACACTTTAAAAATTTTATTTCTGTTAAAAAAAAAAAAACCAGCATAAATAGGAGGATCGTTATTCAATTTTGAAGAAATTCTTTTTATGGAACTAAAATTTGACAACTTAATTTCAGGAACAGCGGTCCATAACTTATAATAGGTCTCATAGGTATTAAGGGCACTCTAATAGTACGCCTCAAATTAGCCAATTCTCAAACACGTACTTTTGAAATACGCGTAATACCGCAAGGAATTTTAACACTTGAGGTCAGATTTTTTAAGATTAAATATAAATTTCACTTTTAAAGGTGGAGGGCATCAACGATTCGGCACAGCCGAATCACTTTTACTTGTTTTTGGTTTTTTTGCGTTTTATTTTTACAGTTGTTGTATAAACACCAGCCTGCCAGATTGTATCCAACAACAAGGAGACGAATGCATGCAAGAAACAAAACAAATAAACACAGATAAACGTATGAAAAACACTGACTGCATAGATTTGATGAAATGCAATGGAGAAAAAACATGTTGCGGATATCGTTTGGCTCCAACTAATTTTCGCGTACAACAAAAAAAAAATTGATTTTTTTTAACATGGATGCATCCTAGTAAGTCTGAAATACTCTTGTACAAAATACTTGTGAGTACAGTAGAACGGTTCAAAATATTTTTTCAAGTTTTATGATTTGAAGCTGCATACTTTTATATTTTGTTTTAATATAATCAATTAAATCAGTTACAATTTTAATTCATCAATGAGCCATATTTATGGATGAAACATATTTCTGAAAATCATCGATGTTCTAAAACATCGGTATAAAGCACGACATAAGTACTTACTTACGGACTGTAAGCTGCATAAGCTTCTGTCAAAAATTAACAAAAAAAAAAAACTGTCAAATGCATTTAAAACACTCAAAAATAAATTCAAAAACATTTGATTCCGTACGGAAAGTGCAATTAGTTTCGCACTTGGCTTAAGGAAATGACAAATTTTTAAAAAGAATCGTGATGACTATGTAACTCTATAAGAAAAAATTTCTGATTACTATTTAGTTAATCAATTATAATTGATTACGATTACAAGCAATCGAAAAATAATCAGAAGTACAGGCGATTGCTACAAAATAATCAAAAGTAATCCGATTACTTTCAACGATTATTTTTAATTACTTTCAATAATTGTGTTTTCATTTGCACTACAATATTTTCAAAACATTGATAACCTGTTTAAAGTTTTCATAATCAATAAATTTTAATATATTAATTTTTAAACTAATTTTTCAAAGGAAAAAGCAGACAATGCTTGTCGCCTTGGACTGTTGACGATCGCGGCAATAAAACAGTCGATTCACTGGAGCAAATCATATTTTTGCCAATTCTCGTCAGCGCTTGAATAATCGTTTAGATAGCTGAAGAATTTATGCTTTTTAGCGGATCGTCGGTCAGGTTTTATATGGTCTTGTGAAGAAGCACCTGAATCAATTTCATCATCTGTAACGTTCAGTAGCTAAAAACTCTAAAGTGTTTCCAAAACTGTGCAGGTTACATTCTGAACGGTTAATTCTGACAATTTATTATTTATTAGCTCTAAGTATTAAGTTATTAAATATAATACCGATCAATTTGATTTAATTTTTTGTTTGGTAATAAATAACTACAGTCAAATACTAGTCCAGTACATTTTTGAACAATGATAACATTTAACTATTTCGAAAAAAAATTATTGTACGAATGAATACAAAATTTTTTAAAGTAATCAAAAATAATGAAAAATAATTGTTGAAAATAATAAAATAATCAGATTTCATTTCGAATACTTTTGATTATTTTGTAGTAATCGCCGGTACTTCCGATTATTTTTTGATTACTTGTAGTCGTAATCAATTAGTAATCATTAGGGTATTCATTTAATCGGGTTTTTGCTTTAATCGGTTAATCGCTCGATTAATTAACCGAGGTTTTGGTTTAATCGGTTAATATTGCTATTGATCGGTTAACCGATTAATAAAGTTTTGTTATAAATTAAGTAATTTCAATAAATAAAAATGCAAAAATTATTTACTATTTGGAGTTTATTAGTGAAAAAAAATAACATAACAAACAAAACAATTCTTGGACTAAAATGAGCAATACTAATTAATACATATGGGCATTCCCACAGAATGTTCTACCAGGATGAATATAATGTTGGTGAGCATCGTCTTTCATTGTTTATTATTATAAAAAAAAGTATGTTTTTATAAAAGAATGGTTTTTATAGCATATCTCAGCTGTTTTACTTGAGGAAATTGGGCTGGAAACTGATAAACTTTATATTTTTTAAAGCTACATCTAAAGACATTTTTATATAATTATTTTACATGCAATCTCTCCATTACAATCAATTGTAAATTGAGTATTAGGTTTTTGTTAAGGAAATTTTAAGATATTTTTGGGAAAATTCATGGTGATAATAGTAAAAAAAACATATGGAAAAATCGTAAGTTCGCGACCCCGTACGTTCGAAAAATAATTTGGTTTAATTGTTTAGCATTTAAGCGATTATTTTCTTTAGATTTGTTAAATCTTGATTTGGAGAAAAATTCTTGCATTAATCGAAGATGTTAGAGAAATCCAAAGCAATCCATAATGCAGAATATCTAATTTCTCAGTCTTTTTCCTGGATTTCTCTAAACATATAAAATCTTCCATTATGCCATTATAGTACTGTTTTAATTTTTTTTAATTTTGATCACTTTAATTGTTTCGGTTACTATCGAGAGTTTCTTCTGTTGTCAGGCCATCATCTGGCATAGCTCAGCACCGCACATTCTGCAAAAAAGTTTATTTCCGAATCCCTTAGTTTCTGTTTTTGTACTGTATCTTAAGAATGTATTGCTAGAAGAAAATATATTGTATGAACAAATATTTTCTGAACACATACCTTTTGAATATGAGACGAAACAAATAATAAAAAACACAAACAAATTGTTATAATACTATAAAAAATTCAAAATTTTGCCGGTTAACGGTTAACCGAATGAATACCCTAGAAATCATGCAAAAGCAATCGTAATTGTAATCATTACTTTAACCTTACAAAAAAGTAATCTAATAAGTAATTATAATGATAACTAATCATTAAGTAACAGCTGTGGTTGCATTTGAGTTTTCATTGTGAAATTGTTATTGCAGCATTTTTTCATGATGTACAATTGACAAAAAGCAAATCTGCTCCCTAATTTTGTGTCAGATAGGAAACAAAACAAATCGCAAGACTACATGTACTTGTGTACCCCTCTTAATTCCACTCTCGTTCATCAAGCCTACAGTAACGATATTCACTAATAATATAATATTGAATTTGTTTCTGTATTATTTGAATGCTAAATAAATTAAGTTTAAGCATTTTTTTTTAAGTTAAAATCTCTGTTTTTCTTAATTCGGTAAGTAAATAATAATAAACTCTTTCTCTCTCTCTCAGCCCGCAGCGATGAAGAGCAGGTTTATCTGTATATTGCAGATTTTATCCCCAAAATTGTCAAAATACAGGTTTGAAGATTTTTGTTTTAAAATTGCAGATTTTTTAGCTCGGTGGAAAATTCTTTACTTTGTCACTAATGTTTGCACCATTTCCACTTCTTGCATTGATAAATAAATTCCGATCTTTTGTGGAGTAAGCGAGTAAAACATGTATTATATAAATAACTGAATTACATAAAATAACTGCATATTCCACTGTTTTTACATACATAATATAAAAGATAACTAAAAATTCATTTGTATTTACGGAAAATGGGGTTGAATTTTTGACAATAAAAATTAAATAAACTTTTTGTTAAAAAAAAAAATAAAAATAAATAGACCGTTTTTTAAATGATTTCAAATTAATTTTATATTACAATTTCAGTAAATTTTACGTACAGAATATTCCCTACAAGAAATGAATGAGCAAATGAATATCATATTTTTCACGTTAGCGTTAAGAAAATGATGGGAGCAATGATAGAAAACTTGATTTTCTGAAAAATATGATGATTCGCTCATTCGTTTATTGTAGGGATCATACAATTAATTTTATTTTATGAACAAAATACTCGAAAATCAAGTTTTCTATCCTTTCTAGGGTATTCATTCAATTACTACCCCATTAACTGATCGGTTAATTCAAAATTGACTTTTTTCGATTAACGATTAAACCGGTTAATTTCAGTCGATTAACCGATGTAACAAAATTTTGAATTTGTTGCGCTATTGAACCATATTTTTGTGTTTTTAATTATAGGTGATTTCCAACACGTCAGTTGTAAAGAAACCCACTTTTTTAAATGCGTTGTACAATGCAATGTAGAATTTTACAATGTTATCTGTACCAAAATTCACCAAAAAAATTACCAAAGTGCACCAAAAAAGTTGCGTTTAGAAATATTTTTTCATAAAATATATTTCCTTTTAAATATACAGTACAAAAACAGAAATTAAATTTTTTGCAGAATGTTTGGTGCTGAGCTTTGTCAGAACGAGTACGATGATGACCTGACTACAGAAGAAACTCTCGCTAGTAACACAACAACAGAATTAACCGAAACAATTACAAGTTAAACATTTAAAAAAATTAAAACAGGACTCTAATGGATGATTTTATATATATAGAAAAATCCAGGAAAAGACAAGGAAATAAGATACTCTGTATTATGGGTTGCTTTCGAGTTCTCCAACATCCAAAATAAGTGAAAGATTTTTTTCAAAGTCAAGTTTTATCAAAACTAAAGAAAATAATCGCTTAAATTCTAAACATTTTATTGAATTTAATTTTCTTAAACATTATTTTATAACATCTCTTTAAGCTACTGAAGTAATAAATAATGTGATCTCACAGTTAATTTTTTAATAAAAACATAGTATGTATTAATTGAAAAATATGTATTACATACATCCAATTAAAAACTTCGCCTACAAAATTATGTGTTGAGTAATCAGAAAAACTTAAAAGCGCTACTTACAATTCTACTGAAAGAACCAATGAATTTTACATTACTTGTAAGTTTTTACTAGTTAGTTATTAATTATTTTTTGTTTGCTCGTTTTAGTTCAAGAATTGTTATGTTATTGTTTTTTTTTACTTATAAACACCAAATTTTTTTTTTTTTTTTTTGCATTATTTATTTATTGAATCTTCATATATTAAGTATGAACTAACAATAATTAATCAAATCTTATCCTTATACTTTATTTTATGTCCTGCCAGTGCCAGACAAAAATGTTCTACATCACGGGTTCGGTTCACTTATATAAGTGTTTATCGCTCATCTAATTGGATAAGTGCTGCAGTGTCTCTTCTTTTTAAGCGAGTGTGGCCGCTATCATTTAAACTATTTCGTGCTAGTGGGTTCGGGTGCAACTCGAGCCTTTTTAAGTATTTTACTGCATATTGCGTAATCATAGTTTTAACTATGAAACATTGAGATCCTTGTGAATATTTGAGTTTTTAGCATACCAAGGGGCAGCTGTGATTATCCGAAGTAGTTTATTTTGGCGCCTTTGATTTTTTTCGATATTAGAGGCCGAGGCAGTGCCCCATAACTGAATACCATAGCACCAGATTGGCTTTAAGATGGAGTGTAAAAAAGAAGTTTGCAGTCGAGACTAAGGACAGAGTTTCTTCAATAAGCCAATGAATTTGGATGGCTTTAGTTTCATTTGAGTTAATTTTGCCTCTATATGGCTATTACACGTTAAACGGCGATCTTGATGAATACCGAGGCATTTAACATGCGAATTTTGAGGTATTATTTGATTATTGATTGAGGGGGCATGATTCCCGACGCAAGGTGAATGTTATATGTACGCATTTTTGCTCATTGACCTTAATCCTCCATTGCTTTAACCATAGTTCGAGTTGAAATATATGATCCTGTAGGTATCGAGATGCTTCTTGACTGTTTTCGTGCACGCTTAGAAAAGCTGTATCATCAGCAAATGTTGAAGTTTGGGTGAAAATGTTTGTTGGCATATCCGAGGTATATATTAAGTATAAAAGTGGGCCCACGATGCTTCCCTGAGGGACTCAAGCGTCAATTTGCTGAGGAGAGCTTAACTAATCACCTTCTTTAATAATAAACTTTCGACCGACTAAGTAGCTTTCTAGCAGCTTGTGTGTGTTTAATGGTAAGTTTAGCTTCAATTTATGTAATAAGTCTTCATGCCAGACTTTATCAAAAGCTTGAGAAACATCGATGAAGAGAGCGGAACAATATTTTCTTTCTTCAAAGGCTTTTCTTATTGCGTTTACTATACGATGGGTTTGCTCAATTGTGCTGTGTTCTCTTCTAAAGCCGAATTGGTGGTTAGGAATACATCTATTTTCATTTAAAATTGGGGTTAACTTTGACGTTAACAGCTTCTCAAACAGCTTTGATATATTAGAAAGTAAGCTTATAGGCCTATATGACTTAACTTTTGTGTGATCCTTTCCTGGTTTAGGTATCATGTTGACTAAGGAAACCTTCCACTTTTGAGGATAGTATGCAAGGCGTAAAATAGCATTAAAAATTAAAAGAATAATTTTCTTTGCTATGCTGGGTAGCTCCAAAAGCATTTTGTTGCTGATCTTATCAAAACCAGGAGCTTTCTTGGGGTTTAAATCACAAATAGCCTTCTCGATTTCTCTTAACTTAAACAGCTGCTCTAGCTGCAACAGGTGGTAACTCGACCGCAATATCGTGAGATATATTTGGGGTAAATACGTTTTTTAAATGATTGACAAACAGATTTCCTTTTTCAACATCATTTCTTGCCCAACTTCCATTCAAGTTTCTTAATGGTGGTTTGAGATTTCTAGCTGCACGCCATAATGAGTAGTCAGATTGTGGGGTTGCATCAAGTTCCTTAAGATATTTTTCCAGAGAAGCCGTTTTCTTAGTCTGCAGTAACTTTCTTAGTCTTTTTGTACACTCTTTAAATAAGTTCTTAAGTTGAGGGGATCTGTGCAATTGCCACTCTCTTCGAGCCCTCCTTTTTTCAGACAAAAGATGCTCGATATTTGTGGAATATATTTTAATAGTTTTTGGGGGCAATATTGGAATGTTGAACAGCTCGTTTCAGAAAACTGTCAAAATTGTCAAAAGAGCGATCTACATAATCCGGTGTACTGAGCGGAATATTTTCTGTACAATGGGTACTGAGATATTTTTTTTTATATAATAACCAATTAATTTGCGTAGCTGTCGTCGCTAAGTAACCAGTCGGAGGTACAATTCTATTGGGGTTCATTATAGTAACAATTGTAGGTGCATGGTCGGAAGATAATTCTAGGGAAGCTTCAACATGAATCGTTTCTATGGGAATGTTTTTAACCACGCCGAAATCGATGACATCTGGAATTTTTTGATAATCAGTGGGCCAATATGTTGATTGTCCGCTCGCTACCACATTTAAATCCATTTTGGAAATTGTGTTAAATAAAACACGACCCTTTGGTGTTATAATTCGCGACCCCCAGAAGGTATGTTTAGCGTTATAATTGCCAGGGGCTAGGAAACACGGTACTAATGATTTAAAATATTTATAATATTGGCTTTCTGATATTGAAAATCTAGGCGGGGAGTATAACGATCAAATTACTAGGTTTCTATTTAATTCCTCAACGCAAATGTTCGTTGCTTGGTGAAAATCTTCACGATGATCACACATTAGGTAGTGTTTGACTCGGGTTTTTATTAAAATGGCAGAACCTCCACAAGCTTTATCTCGAGGGTCCTTGGTATCATATAGTATATAACCATTGATTTTAAACGTATTTCTTGAGGTCAAGTGAGTTTCAGAAATTATCATGACATCAATTTGTTTATTTTTAAGAAAATATTCTAATTCATTTTTATGTTGGCGGATGCCGTTTGCGTTCCAAAAACAAATTTTTAAACAGTTCATGGTTTGTTAAGTACAGCTTGCAATAACATCGATTGCATTCCAAGAATTTCCTGCATCATATTACCCATTGTGTTCGTAAAATTATTTACTGCTTGCACTAATGTTTCCATGGTTTTTTCTAAACGAATTAAATTAGAAACTGGAGTTTCATCATTACTTGGCGAGGCACCTTGCATTGGCTCATGGTTTGATTTTAGGACGTTAGCGTAAGAGTTTCTGTTATTACTAGGCTGGGGGGCCTGAATTGCATTTGTGTTCACTTGATTTGCAACCTGCATTTGAGGGGTATTTGTTTTCGGTCCAACCGTCTGCTTGACAATATTATATACAGGGCTTCCTCTATAATTGGCAGTGTGATTTCCACCACAGTTGCTACATTTTTTTACGTTGGGGTCGGTTTTAGACTTATCGCAAGAAAATGTACCGTGTAGTTCACCACATACTACGCAGACAGGGGGTAAGTAGCAGTATGCCTTGGTTTGTCCAAATTCTTGGCAGTTTAAGCACTGAACAGGTCCATTTTTTTTTGTGCGGCTCCTCAATTTTGATTTTTCTGTATAGAATATATTTCAAACTATAAATGGGATGCGTTTCGTTTTTTTTTTTAACTTAATGTCGCCGGGCTTTAATTCTACTCGAAAAAGTGGTTGTGGATTTTTGTCCCTATTTCTAATATTTACCACATGTTTTATCTTGAAGCCTTTTTATTCCGAGAAAGTTTTAATTTCCTCTGGGTCTACGCATGAATCAATTTCCTTTATCACCACCTGGAGACCTTTACTGCTCTTGAGTTGGTATGTATAAAAACTTTTTTAAGTGCCTCAAATTTTTAATTATTTTGCGAAAATCATTTTCATGATTTACTTGAATTTTCCTTTCATGATTACCTCGCTTTATTGCAGCTACATAAAAAGAATTTTCACCAGTCAACGAAATTAAACTCTTTATTAGATCATTTGAGTTATGCTCCCTAAGATATATCGGGGGAGGTTTGGACGATTTTATGACGTTTGGTGCTTCAGAGGATTCATCCTCCAGAATTGCAAAGCGATTTTGGGAATTTATTTTATCAAAAGATGGAACTTTTGATGCCGAAGCAACAGCTGAAGAGGTAGGGCTGCGACCCCGTTTAAGGACTGTTATATACCTGTCCATACCAACTTGGACTTGAGGCTTTTGATAACTTTTTACAGGGGGGTGTTCCATTGCATTTGTGTTTAAGTTCATGGTATCATTTCCCACTAAATTTGTTTTTGACGTCACGGCAATACTTGCTGGCCTGGCAAGACTTGTCACCAGGTCTAGTTTTAGTTTTTTTAATGATTCACTATCCACCGTTTGTGTAAATACCGAGGGTGAGAGGGAACGTGTACGAACAATTGGCTTAGCCGTTAGATAGTTAATATTGTTTTGTTTTGTTTTATTTATTTCTGCATTATTTTCACTTGCTTGAACTAAAACGTAAACGTTTCTTTTATTTTGTCTTAGTGTTGTTGCACTGTTCGTACTCATGCAAAGAGTTGTTTTTGTTTTTCTCCTTTTTGCTTTGCTTTTAATATTTTTATTATTTATTGTATTACAACAACACAAAAAAAAAATTTAGCTTAAATGTTTTTGTTCAGAATATGTATACATACATACATGTATGAACATGCGTACGTATGTATATATTTTTACTATTTTATTTTATTTAATTTTATCGTTTTAATTGTTCACTATTATGTTAAATAATTTAAATAACAAAATGTATCATTTATTTTTACGCGTCCATTCGCTGCTATTATGATATTACAAAATCAAATGTGATTAATTAATAGTTCAAATCGTATGCGGGGTTAAAAATACACGTCTGTATCACAACAAATCACAAACCGAACTCCAAATAATAAATAATTTTTAATTTTTATAAATTGAAATTAGTTAATTTATAAAAAAAAAACCTTATTAACCGGATAACCGATCAATAACACAATTAACCGATTATTAACCGATTAAACCAAAGCCTTTATTAATTAATCGAGGAATTAACCGATGAAAGCAAAAGTCCGATTAAATGAGTACCCTAATCATTTCTCTCATCATTTTCTTAACGCTAACGTGAAAAGTATGATAATTCGCTCATTCATTTCTTGTAGGGATAAAAACACAACTGGGACAAACGACGAACTTCGCATAGCACGACGAATTCGTTGCATAAATTCGTCGAGTGAGGCACAATAACTGCGTGAGACCAGGTATTAATGTCATTTAAATTTTTTTGGAATTTTTAAAAATTAAAACCTTGGACGCCAGATTATATACATAAGCATTAATTTTTCAAACTTTTTCTTAAATTATTTCACTGATGTGCCCATTTTTTTTAAATAGAACAACATTTTATTACAGGTTTTTTTGTAAACTAATTTTAATTATTTATTAATTTACATTTGTCAAATCATGGTGTGACCATATTTTAACAAAACAAAAAAAAAATAGCTGGTAAAAATGAGGCCATCAGCGCAGAAGTTGTGTAACCCACAATTTAATTTGGTTACGGTTCTGGTGAAAGATATGTTCTTTGCACTGTTCTTTACTGTGCAATTGTTGAGTAAGCCAACTGTTTGCATATAAAAGAGGTGGCGCTAGAAACATAGTTTTTGCACGGGCCGTTACAACCAAGTACTATAGTGCAAGAGTACACAGCAAAAATGAAAAACCAACTTCAATTAACGTATTTGTTAGAAATTTGTACTATTAATTAAATTCCGTACTAATTTTCCGCCAGCAAACAAATTCATCATATCAATTAACACATTTGTAAGTTTTAGCTTTTCTTGCTGTTCAGTTTCAATCAATGGGTTTAATTGAAATTTGACCACCAGCGAAAGAGGCTAAATAAACCGTAAACACAAATTAATACATATATTTTTTTCAATCAACACATTTAATTGAAACAATTAAAAAATTGTTTGAAAATTTTAAAGTTTGTGTGTATGTTTTCATATTTGCAAATATACACACAAACATTATAATTTTTATTTTCAATTAAGGGAAATTAATTGGATTAATTAAAAAAATTTTTTGAAACAGCACTTTTGAATTAATTGAAAAAATTTTGGTGAAAATGTTTTCTGTGTAGGTTTTACTCCTCATTATCTAGTAGTCTGGGGTTATACCACTTCTGCAATGATAGCCTCAAATAGATATATGTATTGGCAAAAAATAGTTTGTAACAATATTTTATGTATTAATAATTAAAAAAATGTGGAAACTACATTTATATGGTACAAATACATAAAAAATAAAAATAGTTTTTAAATTTACACAAACATTAAAGAAATTGTAGTAAAAATCGGTCACCCTGTCACAATTGATTCGTCGGTGTGTTAAGAAAATTATGATTCGCTCATTCATTTCTTGTAGGGAACCTATCGCAGAGTCGTTACGCGTGAAGAATTTCGATCTAACCAATGATTGGGTGTATTTTCATATACACCAATGTGTTTCATTTCTGGAGGCGATTATTTGTTGCGAATAATTCGTCGTTCGTCCCAGTTGTGGTGCTAGCATAATTTTGTATTTAAAAAATTGAGGACAAAGTACTCAATACCGCAGTAAAATTAAACCTGTCAAAAATAACTGATTACTTCAAATAAGTTTCAAATAAGTATTTCGTAAGTTTACAACAATATTACCACCTAGTATATAGAAGTAAAAATTGTTTCTGTTATAATTGCATTATTATTAAAGGCCAGTTTACACGGTAATACAATGTATTACGACATGTTGAAAGATTATGTAGAATGAGAAAAATCTTATCATGTAAAAGGAAATTGTATTGAGTAAGAGAGAATACGGATACAAAATCTGACAAGCGGTCGATAAATGGTTTTTTTCTAAACCATTTTAGAAACCTATGTATTCTCATCACACCAGGGGTGTATTTTAACAGAGTATATTGAAGGTGATACCATTTTTATACGATTACAATAACAACTAAAATCAACTCAGGAAATTTTCATGTTGTTTTTGTAAATATTTAAAACTGCAACCATCTGATTTTTTGTTATTATTTTGGATTTTACTTATACCATCCGTGTAAACATGAACTATACTTACAAAAGATTTTTATTATTTTCTTTTAAACATCGGTTAGGATTTCATAATATTTTGATTCTACAAAGTCGTAATACATTGTATTACCGTGTAAACTGGCCTTAAGTAAATAAATTGAAATAAATAAATTGAATTTTAAAAAAATATAATTGTATGCAAATTCACATATACGCCAAAAAGTAGCTTACATAAAATTCAAGCTATAATAGTCCAATGCGCCTTATAGTCCACAAACAGCGTGCTTACAAAGCATTGGACTATAATCAAATTCTATTGTAGTTCATATTAGTGCACTTCTTGCAGTTACTTACTTGTATTATAAATACTTGAACAATGTATTTGGTACGCATCGCCGAAGGTTAAGGTTGCCATTCTGTTTGTAACTTCTACAATAAAGATCTTGGACCCCGTAAAATATATATCGCTCATTTGCTGCAAGACCGGCATAACTCAAAAAAATCCATTTCGAGATAAACGCATTTAAAGTTTTTAATTTGCTCTAACTACTTAGAAAAAAAGAAGACACATTCTCTTCAAAGTGGGAAAGTATAAAAGATAAAAAGATGAATTTAATACACAATATAAAGAAAAACAAAGCGGATAATTCTGCATCTCTAACTCCAAAATTTAATTTTTTGAGTTATGCCGGTCTTGCAGCAAATGAGCGATATAATCTAGGTCCTTATAAGTGCGGAAGTTTATTAAGCCTGTTTATCCCCTTGTTGTTTATTTTTTCAGTATATCTGGACAACGGCAAGAGCCAAAGTATCCATTTTGCGCAAGCAACAAAAACTCTCAAATTAATTTGGCCTTTATCAGAAATAATATGTTACCACCCTATTAAAGCACGTCAATAAATGAACGTGTGAATTATGGTGGGTGGCAACAACGAAATGGATACTTGTGTCCGCAGTTGATTGATGAAAATGCAGTTTTTTATAGTTTACATTTTTTTTTTTTGTGCTGCATACAAAAACTGTAGTCAATTGACTCAAAAACGATTAAAGTCTATTACGGGACTTCGGCTGATAGATGAAAAACTGAATGAATGAAAATCAACAAAATGCTTCAAGGTCAAAAATTCGGAAATTTGTATTTACAACAACACTAACTTTAAGGAGATGTGCACAGAATAAATAATTGTCGAATTATTTTCAAACAAACGCATGTTTGAAAATTTTTTTGATTTCTAAAAATTTTTTCACTGATTCAATTAATATTTTTGCATATTTTGAAAGGATGCAGCAACAGTGAGTGATGAAGAAAAACATTGTGTGTATAAATAAGACTTCGGTCAAAAATTATTCCAGCAAAAAATGTGTCCCAAAGCCAGCCGGCCGCTCTGCTTCATCTTCTCCAACAAATTACAAAAATTATTTGATTCTACAAATTTTTTGTTTGAATTGAAAAAATAATTTTTTCTGTGTGGAAGCAATCTCCATTTTAGTACCTAGTGAAATTGCTTATAATTATGGTTATAGGTGGTAGTTGTAAATATTACTGGTTACAAAGTAATCTATGTTAGTTATCCATCTCAGTAATTTAGAACAATTTATAAAGTACATTCTCTTAAATCATGCAGTAATTTAGGGCACGATGTTAATACAGCTCTAAAATGTTTAAAAAACATTTTTATGTTTTAACGAATTTTGAATAATATCATAAGGATTATTTTTTCTGAATATTAGGTGTGTTCCACAAGATCTCGGGCATGTACGGACTAATGAGAGAATTTTTGCACTTGCAAATAATAATGCTGTTCACGCTTAAAAGTCATAAAATTATAAAACCAAAACATTTGCAACATTGCCATTTTTCATATTTTGTTTTTTTTTTATATTAAAGATTAAGGGAAGTAAGTTTGCAAATAACGTTTTTACCACTTTAATTTTTTAGCAAATTTTTTGCTTTTTAATTAAAACTAAACTTTTTCTTTTACCTGTAAATTTCCTGAATTATTTATCAGTTTCATATGTACACGCAGACAAAAAATGTGGTAGGGCATGGTTACGGCAACAACACTATGTTAAATGTAACAATATATTGTGTTCGTACACAAATAATTGATATTTTCATTAAATATCAACAATATTATAGTTACTGTAAACATATATATGTTGATCGCAATTATAAATTTGAATATTGTTGACCGAAAAATAATTATTATTCTAACAACTTAATTATGATAACTGTCTAAGCATATTATATTTCTCACAACCATATCATGATATCTAATAGCCATAACATGATAACTTGCTATACATTTATCCTATTATGTTAAAGATGCAATCAAACTATTTTTACTCTAATAATATTATGATAGCGCCATTTGTAAAATAATTTTGAATCAGTTGTGTCGTTTGTTTTATATGTGAGCGGTTAAACAAGATAAATTACCATAAAAAATAATAAATTTAAAGAAATTAAAATAAATAAAATATTAGCAGAGTACAGTATTAGTGATGAAATAGTGCAAATGCAAAATGTCGTCGTTATTTGTAAAATCCAACAACAAAACACACAGAGATTTCGTTATATTTCATAAAAGTGATACGATATTTCTGTGGTTTTCATGGGCAACCGCGTATGTCTTAAAACAAATTTTTCAGGAGAGCCGAAAAACCATTCTAGATCAAACTATTGCACTTTTTAAACTTTGCCACTACGTTAAAAAATCGGAATTGATTCATCTTTTTCAAAAATTTTTAGAAACATGTAAAGAGCGTTTAAAATTATGCAATATCTCAAAGTCGGAAAGGACATACGCTGTGTGGCCCATGAAAACCACAGATTTTGCATTTGTTCTTTTGCAAGCCTTATATTGAACTCCGCTATTTAATTTACATAAAGAAAAATTATAAAAAGCAACAAAATACAAAATCTTTAAAAAACAATTTTTATTTATTTTATATTTTTTTGACAGTTTGATTGCTTCTTAATTAATTATGATTAACCTGATGATAATATGATTACTTCTTAGCTTATTATGATTAAGATGACAATAATATGATACATTTCTTAGCTTATTATGATTAACATGATGGTAATATGATTGCTTCTTAACTTATTATGATTAACATGACAATAATTTGATTACTTCTTAACTTAGTATGATTAACAGAATAATAATATGATTAAAGGAAAAATATTATGATGTCATATTACGAGTATATTTAGTCATAATATGATTCAATAATAACACTTTGAAAAAAAAAAATAATTTTTTTATCAAAATTTCGAAATTTTTCTTTTTTAAAAATTCATAAAAAATTAAAAAATGCAGCTAGGCAGACTTATAAAAAAGCTACAAACAAAACAAGCCATAAATGATTAAAATCTGTTTGCAACTTTTGATTTTATTCACAAAAGTCGACAAATTTTAATTAATTTAAGAATTTCATAAAACGCAATATTTGTATGGGAGCCCCCTAAGGGGTGGTGATAAAGAGAAAGTATAATTTGAGAAAATGTTAAGAACAAAAAACTAATGGAGGCCAGTCATACATTTTATCATCCTAGGGGCAGAGAAGATGTTCCGTTGACTCTTCCTCCTCCTCCTCGCCGCAACTTCTACATAAGTCATTGTAAGGGAGCCCCAGCCTCTGGGTGTGCCTCCCAATGGGCCAGTGGCTAGTTATAACCGCAATCAGGTTCCTAAGATGATGTCTGGACAGCTGTAATGCCCGCCGTGTCCTTTTTTCATCTATGATGGGCCAGATTTTCCTGGTTTCCCCACAGGTAGTTTCAACGTGCCACCTCTGACTGGCGATAATATGAAACTCGTGCGCCATGAGTTGCTTACTCCTTGGGAGTGAAACACCTACATTATATGTTGAACCGTCTCGATTCAAGGTGGTGCCTGCATACGCCAACGAATCCGCCATGCAGTTCCCCGGTATGTCCCTGTGTCCGGGGACCCAATTAAGGGTGACCAGTGAATGTCTCGCTATCTTCTCCAGAGACATCCGGCATTCTCGGACAATTCTCGATGTGATGAAAACATTCTCCAGGGATCTTATGGTCGCCTTGCTATAGGTGATAATGTGAATATCCCTTCCAGATATATCACCGTACCGGATGCGTCTCGCAGCTGTGTGGAGGGCCATTATCTCGGCCTGGATGACACTGCAGTGGTCCGGCAGCCTTATAGGAATGCTCCAGTTTAGCTGCTCGGAGTATATGCCGGAACCGACACCATAGAGTGTTTTAGACCCGTCCGTGAAAATTTGAATCGCGTTCGCGGGAATTTGTAGGTCAATATAGTGAACCACGTTATCCAAAATGCTTACCGTGAAGCCAGGATCAAAGATTGGCTCGGGTGTGACATAATCAACATCCATGTGCCCAATTAATTTCGTTCAGAATATTAGCATGTCCGATATTGTCATCCCTCCATGCTCCGGTGGCCCTTAGTGTTACCGCCGCCTTCGCAGCTAGCCTTTTCGCCAAAATGTCTGGTGGTAACCAGTTTAAAATCGTAACCAGTGCCTTAGAGGGGGTTGTTCTAATGGCACCTATTACCGCTATCGCCACCATTCTCATTGTACGTTCAAACCTAGTTTGATGACTCTTTACCCCGAGCGCCGGCCACCAAACAGCTGCCCCGTATAATAGAATGGGTCTAATGACACATTCGTATAGCCAATATACATTTCTCGGGTTAATTCCCCAGTTTAGGCCAATGGCCCTTTTGCAGCAATATAATGCAGTTGCCGCCTTATTAGTCCTGGAAATGGTGTTCATCCTCCAGTTCAGTTTGCTGTCCAATATTAGCCCAAGATACTTGGCGCTGTCAGACAGTTCCAGCGAGATCCCCTTTATCCTCGGGATATCAAATTCGGGAATTTTGTATCTCCTTGTGAAAAGTACCAGTTCCGTTTTGGCAGGATTTACATCCAGTCCACATCCTTGGCACCATTTTGCTAGGACGTCCAATGCGGACACCATTAGTTCAGACAATAGTCTGGGATCTTTACCCAGAGCCACAACTGCAACGTCATCCGCATATGCAACCGTTCGGCAGCACGTCCTTTCCATGGCCCTGAGTAGGGTATTCATATTCAGATTCCAAAGTAATGGTGAGAGTACACCGCCTTGCGGGTGCCCCTAGTCGCAACCTTGGAGATGTTCGAGGCGCCCAAGTTGGATTCAATACGCCTGAAGTCCAGGATACTGCTGACAAATTGAATAATCGCCGGGTCGATTTCCAAATGTCTCATTGCGTTAATAACCGATTCAGGTCTAACGTTGTTGAAAGCGCCCTCAATATCCAGGAATGCAGCTAAAGCAAATTCCTTATAGTGCAGGGATCTCTCTATGTGGCCCACCAATGAGTGAAGCGCAGTTACCGTGGACCTTCCCTTCGTGTAGGCGTGTTGAGCCAGTGACAAAAAATTGTGTCCTAACGATGATCTAATATGAATATCCAAAATCCTCTCCAGTGTTTTCAGTAGAAAGGAGGATAGACTAATTGGTCTAAAGTCTTTAGTGTGAGATGTCTTCCCCCTCTTGGGGATGAAGACGATCTTATATGTTGTCCAAATTGATGGGACATGTGAGAGACTCAGGCAGACTCTAAATATTGCCAAGAGCCATGGTTCCCAGGTTCTTTTGTAGGTCCGCTGGGATAATGCCATCCGGGCCTGGCATTTGAGGATAATATCTTACGTAGCCGACTTGTCTCCGAGGAGTTTTCCACGTCGCTGCAGAATTTCCTCCATGACTGTCTCTTGGCCTTCCTTATAAGATTTTTGAATCCATTTACTGAGGACTTGTAACTGTTCCAAACACCATTAAGTTTTGCCTCATTAAAGAGTTTCCTGCTTTCTTTGCATTTTTCAGCAATCTCGATGTCGATTCTTTTACAGGATTCGTTTGTTGCCTCAATTAAGACACCAGTCAATGACTCCACTGCGGAGCCGAGGATGGACACACTGTCTATGTCTAAGTACACTCGAATAGATAGACCAATTGGTCCTTCTTCTTTATAAAACAAATATAAAATTTACAATGGAAAAAGAGTTTGAATCTAAATTGTCTTATTTAGACACTTTGATAATACGAAAGGGGGAAAGTGTATTAATTGATTGGTATCAAAAACCAACATCATCTGATAGGATAATTAATTATTTTTCAAAGCATCCTAAAAGGATTATAATTAATACAGCTAAAAATTTTATAGATAGGGTATTGAAAATAAGTGATTCTTGTTTCCATAAGAATAATAAGGAGAACATTTCTAAAGCATTAAGAGAGAATAGTTTTCCAAAGGAAATTATATCTAATTTATTAATACAATTTCATAACCATAGAATAAATAACTCCAACGGTAGTACGGAACCAAAAATTTATAAATCGCTAACTTATGTACCAAAATTTTCGGAGAGGTTAGAAAAATCTAATATTTATGATACGGAGAAGTATAAAATTGCTCATAAATCTTATAATACAATAGGTAGATTATTCACTAAAATGAAAGACAAAATGAATAAGTTTGAAATGTCGAATGTAGTATATAAAATACCTTGTGGGGGAAATGTTAATGGGCAATGCGGTAAAGTGTATGTTGGTACAACAAAAAACAAACTGAAAATTAGGTTAGCAGGACATAAGTCAGATCAAAAATATAGAAATATTTCATCACAAAAAACAGCTTTATCAACTCATTGTGCTAATCTAAACCATTATCCAGATTTTGAAAATACAACAGTTTTAAATACGGAAAATAATTATAAAAGTAGATTTATGTTAGAAATGTTGCAAATTATAAATGTACCGACAATATCGAGAATTAAGTCAGATACTGAAAGTTTAGCACAAAGTTATAGACATTTAATTTATAAAAATAGAAACGGAAGTTAAAAAATTATTTAAACTGTAATAGATTAGGTTTGAATTGGGAAACCATTTTTGTATTTAAATGAAAATTGTTATCAGAATTTTTGTTAAATTTGTTAAAATTTTTATATTTTTGTCAAACATTAAAGAAAAAAACCCTGAAGAAGGCACACAACGGAGTGCCGAAATATTGGATTAAATAAATTTAATTTGTTTTATAAAAAAAAGAGACCTCAAGCTTAATTAAATAATAATACTAATAAAATTTTGTAAAGGTCGAATAATAGTCAATTTATATGTTTATTAATTTTTGTTTTTTTATTACATAATTATACATATTATTTTTTTTTTTATAAAGACACAATTTTTCTCGCACTTATATTTTATTTTGCTATCTTTAAATCCGAACTGGATTTTATTTAACTTCTTTTCCAGGTTTTTTTTTCGTTAACATCTGCCCAAGTTTTTTTTTTTTAACATGAATCATTACACATTAATTTTAATTCAGATTGTTTTAATAAGAATATCGGTTGAAGAATTGAATTTTTTTTTTTTATATATGGAAAGTTTTTTTTGTAATAAAGTTTCACCTAAAATGAATCTCTAAATAAAAACGTTTTCTGATTTCTGATAAATCTTTTCGGTAGGTTAACAAGCATTGGGATCATGCTAATAAGAAATTGTTGCGAATTACAGCATGATCATGGTGGATTTAGCGTGTCAACATCTATGCACGCACAGGTCAACGAAGCTAACCATTATTTACGACATTACCTTCTTTTCTGTTTCTATTCTCTACTTTTCTTAATGCGAAGCATGCAATTTTTTTTTAAATAAACATATCTGCAGCTAAAATTGTATCCAGAATTAAATGAACCTACTCCAATTGAACTTACTCCAAAGCCGGAAATGGATGCATGCTACTCGGACATTAGTGTTACAAAATTAGCAATATAGTTATTTGCTACAGATATAATTATTTTGGCGCCCAACGTGAGGCCCACACAACTTAAGTAAAACTTTAACCTCTTTTCAATCATTATTCAAGCAACGTGTGGCTCTTCAACTTTTCTTCTTTATTATTTTTAAATTTTTATTTTCTGTATTTCTAAACCCTGCATCTTACTCTCTCTCTCTCTCTCTCTCTTGAGTGGAAATTATATTGTGCGGAAAGGTATTAAGTGAGCATTCTGCAGCTTTTAACCGCCGTTATACCTCTCAATAGTATATTCTTTTAACCCGTTTTATCCAATGTCTTGTTTAGTTTTCCGGAAATACTATATTTGTCGATCGCATGCAAATTTAGACCGGAGCATCAAACTTGATTTTGATAATTCTCTACCATTTTCTAGTGTATAGATTAGTGTGGAAATGACGGTTTTTTATAAAATTTCTAAATACGTACCAACTAATAATTAAACATGTATTTTCATCTTTTTTTTTATTCTTTGTAAATATAAGCCATGTTGACCAACATTCTTTTAACCTTCACGATAGATTAAATTAGAAATCAGATATAAGCTACACACATATTTTTTTTAAAGAAAGCGTTTATATATACTATTATAATTTTTGTAGTACGGTTTTAATACTTCTTAGATCATAATTTTTCGGCTTCAATTCATGTTTTTTTATTTCAGTTTATTTGATTTTTTTTGTTTTTCAAAATTTTTTTTCTACTTGAGCATTTAGTAATTAAATTACTTACTGGAGAGTGTTAAGTCCAGCTTTATTTGGGGACAAAATAAGGGAAATTTCTGTGAATTTTTATTACCCGTTAGATTTTTATTTTATTTTTTTTTTATTTTTATTCTTTATATTATTTTTCTGGGGATGTCGATTGAAAGGAGTAGTGAAGATTTAGTCAATCTTGGTAACACGACAAAATTGTGGCGTTTGTGCAAATGCTATCACAAGTTCGGCTTATTTATGTAAATCCACTTGTGGACATTACTTTCACAAGTCGTGTTTTCAGAAGTATTGAAAGACTAACCAAGTATGTCCAATTTGTAGTAACAAACTTTCCCTTTTGTCCACAAGGTCGTTACCAATTAATAGCCCTATAGTACCTCCTCCAATTGTAACAAGATCTCAGACCCAACGAGCGCAGGAATTTGATTTAAACAGAATTTGCAATCCACCATCTACACCAAAATCCGGAACTGAAAGAACTTTAGAGTCGAATTTTTCCTTGTCAACCAGTTTACCCCAGGACCAGCGGGAACAGATAAGAAATCTTGTAACAGCTGCCGTAGGTGCTCAGCAGGCGGAAATGCTTACCAGTCTTAGTCAACAATTGACAAGGATAATTGAATCCAACATAGAGGCTGGGCTTAGGAGACTAAGTGTAGGTCAATCGGGAAATGAGAATTTGCAGGCTAAGAATACAAATTTTTTTTTTTATTATTGAATCTTTCTTATCGAAATTTACAATATGTATTCAAATCTTTATTCTACTTGTTGTTTATTAGTTGTTACCAGTGTAACCACTAACCGCTGTATTAAAATTTTAAAAATGTCTTCTAGTTAGGCTCAAAGTATCGGTTCTTTTTAGCCTCTGGTGACCTTCGAACTGAAGCAGACCCCGAGCGATGTAGTTAGGGTGGGCCATTAGTTTATCGATGTAACTTATTGAATATTTTTTAATTTCCTCCTGGATAGTGGGGACGTTGAGATCTCTGTGGATAATATCATTACGTATATACCATGGGGCGCAGACAATTTGTCGTAATATTCTAGACTGTCTTCTTTGAAGCTTTTGTTGAGTTACTCGATAACGAATGCTATTATTTCAAATTCAATACATTTCATTCGACATAGTGTTTCATAATACCAAAACAAGTAATTTCGATCAATTTTGCTCGATATCGTATGCGGTGATTAGACCCCAGTACTTTTGCAATGCTAATAGTACCGAAAAAGTACAATTGTACTGACTTTATCATCCCTGACTTGGGCTAAGCAACCAGTTAAATGCGCATAGGAATAGCTAATCCCATCAAAAATAAATTTCAGTGTTTTTACCAAGAATAAAAATTACTTTGATATTAAACGTTTATTTGATATCAGGTGTTATTTCGTTTAAATTGATTTTTTTTTAAATAACGCTAAAAACCAAACATCTCTAAAAGTTTTATATAAATCTAGATATATGCTGCTTTTTCAAAGGTATATGACTCTCAACTACGTTATATACTAAGTTTTCCAACATCCCTAGCTATTTTATTCCAAAAAAAAAAAAAAAATTGTTAGAGTGATAAATTAGGCTGTGCCGAATCTCTGATACCCACCACCTACAGTTAGAATATCTCCGGATTGGTATTTAAAGGGGAGCTATAATAAATTATTGTCTGATTTTCACGAATTTGAACAAGTAACTTATATATGATTGACCGAATTTTATTATAATAAAACACGTCACATTTATCAGATATGTACACCAATTATTGTAATTTCGATGTTTTTTTACCACAATTAAAAACAAAATCCAGTTTTAAAGTTTTGGTCTATAAACCTGATAACAAAAATTGTATGCAATAATAGACGAAACTGGATAAAAACTAAATATGCTTTAGTAAAGAAATTAAAACACTAGCACTTAAATTCAGTAGCATGTATGCATTTATTTGTATTAAAGTGCGGAACTGATTAAAAAATTTAAATTTGATTTGCAAAAGTGATATTTTCGTTTTTTTGGTATAGGATTTCTTGTTATTATCCGATTATAGCTTAGCTGCCAGGCCCACGGTGTCGACAAGAACATTTCTTTCGCATACATATTTATAAAAAACTAAAATTTGTTTTTGTTTTCAATACAAATACATATACGAAAGAAATGTTATTGTC
Organism: Pollenia angustigena; assembly: GCA_930367215.1. NCBI lineage: Eukaryota > Metazoa > Arthropoda > Insecta > Diptera > Polleniidae > Pollenia > Pollenia angustigena. The sequence continues at coordinate 139,850,772 of OV884056.1, read as the reverse complement.
GACATCGTGGGCCTGGCCTACAACTTTTGTAAGTACAGTCAGTAGAATAAATTATAAAACTATGGTTTTTATTACTAATTGTGGTACAAATCATATTCCGAAATTACAGTAATTGGTGTATCTGATAAATGTGACGTGATGGGAGAAAACTGTGCTCATATTCGGCTAAAGCATTCCAAAAAACATAAGAATCTGGTGGAATGGGCATATAATTTTGTAAAAAGTTTTTAAATGCAGGTAGACATGTCTTTAATACAATGTCTTTAATTAATCAAAGAAAATTTATTCAGAAGGAAAAGTACAAGAAATATATTAAAAATTTTTTATATAAAACACATTACATAAATATCTTCTATTTGTTGCAACAATGTAATAATCCAAATCACATGTTTGGCAGAAAACAAGTTTAACGTTTTTGAATTACCAAAACATTAAAGTAATATTTACACAATATTTATTTTAGTTTTTACAACAAATGAGCTGTTTGTAAGTAAGTATGTATGTCTATTGTAAAACGATCAATTGTTTTTAGTGTATATTATTAATATACAATGTTTTTTTTATGTTTTTATACCATTTAAAATTATAATAAATAGAAAAAAAACTCAAAAATACATAATGTGCTGTACTTATTTTAATTTTAAAAGATGTGCCCATTTTTTTAAATCCTCTTTTTGGAGCCACTTTTTTTTGTAGAAATCCCCTTTTTTGGTACTTTTTTAAAATATCCGACGGTAACACTGAATATGGATAATTTAAGTATTTTGGGATTGAAAATCCATACTTGAATCAATCTTTCTGTACTTGATTCAAGAAAATCCGTACTCACCGTACTATCAATACCGCTTCGGATTGATTTGAGTACGTTTGGATTGATTTTTCTTTTGAGTGTACATATGTATTTCTATTCCATATTTCAGTGATAATATCAATACCACAAGTCAATTATTGAACAAAAGCAAAGCTTAGAGTAAGTTTTATGCCTACTTTTCGTTTATAGTCACTACAGTTTTTAGCCACTTTAGCGATATATTACAATTTATCTGTTTTTTCTGCCGTTATAAGTAAATTTAATGTAAAGGATTTACGAGATATGTAGTCCATTACGCGATGAAAGGCATCAAGAGAAAAAGTAAATCGAATTATGGGCGTTATAGGTTCATTAGCAAAACGATCTACTTTCTTTTTAATTTTCGAAGGCTCAAACCATTAACGGCCATTATTACAACTTGAAGTTAGCTAAAGTTAATATTAAATTGACAGATAATAATGTGTTATCTGTCAAAAAGTGTTTGTTAACTGTCGGATAACAGCTAACGCCAAGTTATAATAATGGCCTTAAAAGAACTAAGAATTAAATCGTTTATCATGAAAAAAATTAGTTTTTAGCTTAGGTATCAGAAAAAAATATTTTGTTTGGCCTTCTTATGAGTGTTGTTGTCGCGGTCAAAATATAGTCGTTTTTAAAAGTTGGCATTATGATTGACGATAACGACATATGTACGGCGAACTTTTTAGTTGTGTGTTTTACATTTTCGTGATTTCGAATTTCAAACGGCTACGACTTCTATCACGAAAACGACTTCCGTCAACTATTTTTTTAAAATTTCTGCTAGTAAAAATTTTACTAGTTATGTTATGTTCATACCTATTAAATATTTGGCGTCCCTTGTTTTAATAAAACAAAAATTTTGCTTTTGCAAAACGTTAAGCTAGATCAAACATCATTATACAGTTTCTTAATAACATTATACAGTTATCTTCTTACAAATTAAGTTAAGAAAATCCATAGAAATTGTCAAAAATAAAGCTAAAGTTAATCAATTTACTGGTCAAGCTTTTTTTCGTTTATTTATATAATTTTTCTCAGCTATACAGTACTTTTCGTTTATATTCACTATGCTTATAGTCACATAAGCGATATAGTCCATTTTATCTGTTTACTTTGCCGCTATAAGTTAATTTAATATAAAGTTTTAACGTTATAGTCCATTTAGCGATATAAGCACATTTGCCATATATGCCATTTATCAATAGCAGTCAAACCGAAAAGGAAAGCAAATTAATGGCGTTATAGTCACATTAGCAAAATTTACTAAATTCTTTTTAGTTTTCGAATCAAAAAACCATCCAAAGAAAGAATGAATTAAATCATTTAATTTTTCATTCAGTTATGAAATATCTTCTTATTATTAACTGTGTTACAAAACCATAAGGCTGATGTCGGTGTAATATATATGAATTTTTCATTTCCTTTATTCACATAACTTGATTATATTCGAATTCGGTTGTATGCGTCATAGTGGCATATATGTTAATTAGCCTTATAGTCACATTAGCGATATAGTCCACGTCATGGTTGCAACTAAAGGATGTGACTATAACCGAAAAGTACTGTAATTCCATAAGCAAAATACTTAATCTATGAAAAATATCGAAATAATTAAAAGTTACTACAAAAAGCTAAAAAAAAATGTTGCTTTATTTTTTGGCTTTAAATTTCCTTCTTTAGCTTTTTTTTAGCTCTATTTCAAAAAATCTGGTCACACTGGATATGTCTAAGAATTTTTGAAGAACTTTGGTTTTAAATAATTATAAGAATTTAATAAATTTATTATTTGAGATATTTTCCCAATTTTATTTTAAATAAATGAGTTTTAATTTGTCGGTGGTTAAGCATATCTATATGAAGCAGAAGACTTCAACTATACTTTTGAAAAATTACAAACAAAACCTCTTAGCCAGGATTAAATATTTCAAATGATTTTGTTTTAGAATTATAGAAACGGATAGTAATATGAACATGTTTTTCGCATGAAATATCTGTCCATTCGTCGACAATAATTTAAAACCTTCAATGACATTGTTTGATTTACTCAATTTTGTTTTTAAGTGTTGTAATAAATAAAACGGGTGAATTTTTCCCATATCGTTGATTCGGCATGAATGTTGTAGTTCTTAGCATGAAGATATGCTTGAACTACTAAGGGCCATTATTGCAACTTGCCGATAGTTAAAGGTAGGATTTTGTACCACGTATAACAAGTTTTTCACTATTTCAACTTTGCTTTAAATTAAATAAGCAATGTGTTACAGACAAGTTTGTCCTGCCGGGTAAGTTAAAGTTAGGTTGAAATAACATATCCGGTATGTGATGAAAAACGATCGTTTTTAAAAGGTATGATGAATTTCGATCCGTTTTAAATTTTATTTCTGAATTATTGTCCTAATATTTTGTTCAGAATACAGTTCAGCTAACATTTATTATGAAACCTTTTGAAAGACTTTAGACGGAAAATAAAAATAAATGTTTTAAGATACTGAGAACGATTTTTTTCGGACTTAATTCGTTTCGTTTGCTAAAACGATTTCCATCACATACCTAAATACGTCCGACAAAATCCTACCTTTAACCAAAGACAAATTGTGATAATGGTCCTTAAGAATTTTTTTGCCTTAACCCTTAAGTGTATACCTGGGCCTTTCTGTATTCCGCAAGTTTACAGTGTTTTTTTTACAAGAAAACGAGAAATAAGTGTAAATTTAAATACCAAGGGCGCGGCAATTGGCCAAATGAAAACTTTGTGCATATGGTATGCCATTTTTATATACATATGTACTGTAGTAAATTAAATCAAAACGAAACGTATCAAAAAGCAAAGGCAAAGCGTAAGCTTTTCGATAGCCAAAAAAACTCCACACAGAATACAAGTGGTCCCAGCCAGGCCTAGGTGGCAGTTTGTGGCGCACAAATTAGGTGTATACTTAAGAGTTAATAGGAATTCCGTCCTCGGCTTCATTTTTGGCAGCGTATTGAAGTAATGTATTATAGTACCATCTCTTAAGAACTACTTGCAACGGTCGTGATAACTAAGTCGAGACGTTAAATAACCTTTGCAACTTATCATATTAGGGCACTTCAAGTACCGTTGACTTTTGAATCCCGTTCGAATTATCTCCAGAGATGACATCTGTAAAAATGTATTAAGTATTTACAATAATCGCATAGTTGTGTTTTTGTTTTGAACTGTTTTTGGTTTTTTTACAAGAACACACGCTTTTATAAGTAATTTTTATTAACATTGCTTATTATGTTTTTGACTTTTGGTACATTTTGTTTTGACATTTTTCATAAAAAGTTTAAGTTTTCCCAAAATTACAATTAGAAAAATACTTAAATTACGGGTACAGTTACAACTAAAGTAAGGAAAAAGTATGTATATAAATTACACATTATTTAAATAACCGGTTTATTATACCTAAATAACCGGCTTATTAGATATTTGAAAAATTTACATTTTAAAATAATCGGCTTGGGCAAAGCCGTTCGATCTCCCTTAGTTATTTGCTTCATGCATGTTTCCGTGGATGTTTAAAAAAGCTGTAATATCAGCATAAATCAATCTTCAAGTGAAGTTGTTGATTGACATGTCTGAAGTATATGTAATCGTATATGTATGCATAATAATAATAAATTAGTACCCTGTGCGGCTCCAGCATTAATCGATTGGGGCAAACTCAAAAGATCTCCTTCTTTAGAAATATATTTTCTGTTAACGGCGAAATTCTGCTTCAATTAATGTAATACACCTTCATGCCCGACTTTATCAATACACTGAAAGAAAAATGCTTCATATATTTAATGAATCATTTTAATAAAAACATTTTCCTTGGGTAAATGAAAATTTTCATTGTCTAAATGGAATTTCATAGTTATAATGAAGTATTTTCGTTAAAATCGCTTCATTGGATTTCGTAATTACGTTAAAAATTTTCGTTGGATATATGAAAACTAAAGTTTGTCCAAGTTAAACAAAAAATTTTAATTGGGAACATAAAAAAACAATATACAAACATAACTATATTCATAAATAATTAGTATCGTGGTTATTTTGTTGAACTATTTATGGTTTTTAATCCAAATTTTTAATATTTATAATTAGGCTTAAGTTCATGAAATTTAATTTTTCATTAAATTATTTTTAATAATTTCATGAACTTAAGTATATTCATAAATTTATACAAAATTATAGTTTCCTTAAAAAAATGTTTAATTGGTAATCAAAAAATGTAAGATTTAATTATTTCATACATCTAATGAAATATGCCATTAAATTTATGAAATCAAATTTTTTTTTATAAAAGCAACATATTTCAATAATGCTTTCATAAATTTAAATTTTCATTATGACAATGAAAAATGTCATTATACCTAGTAATGAAACAAAACTTTCAATCAACGTTGTTATTGTTGTTATGGACAATTTAATCTCAGATTTACGCTCTTAATTGAGTAAAAAATATAGTTTTTTTATCCAAAAACTACACTGCCCCGGTAGACTAGCAGGTAGTGAGCTAGTCTATCAGCACCGATGTTGCGCGATCGATTCCCGCCAGAGACAGAAAAAAATAAAAAATAAAACAAGAAGAAATAAAATTAAAAAAAAAATAAATTAAAAAAAATGTTTTACTTTATTGAAAGTATTCATCCAATGAATAATATTCATAGGTCTAATGTAATGTTTCATTAAATACATTTTAATGAAGCAGGTTTCATTGATCCAACGAAGCGCTGCATAGGTTCCTTTTTAATGCAATTTTTCATGAGATTTATATCAAAATTCAAGGCATGTCCCAAAATGAACGCATTTAAAAGAAAGTCATTATTTTTTTACTCTAATTACATTCAGAAAAAAGTAGTTATAGAAGTTGTTATAAATATAGTTACAGAAGAAAGCTACTAAATAATGAGTTAAAGAAGCTATTCATTTTGAAAAAGTAAGCGAAGTTTTTACTGGGTAACATATCGATCATGTGGTAATTTTTTTGTAATAATATATGGACCTTTGTATTTTTCTGATAATTTTCTAATTTTACCTATATGTGAACTTAAATCTTCCATAACTACAAAATCTCCTTCCTTAAATTCTCTCGCAGGAATACTATGCTTCATAAAATAGTTTTGACTGTACTGTTGAGACTTTTTTATGTTTGCCAATGCTTCTGAGCGAAACTTTTCCAAATTAATTACCTCATCATTTGTCTTTTTCTCCAAAAATTCTGTCAGTTCATCTATGTACAATCCTTCCCCTTTGTTCAACTCCAAATAAAAGTACTGACGGAGTTTACGTGTTGTTGAATGAATGGTGTTATTAAGAGCATATACCGCATTAACTAATTTGGATACCCAATCAGCGTGTTTGACGGGTTCCGTAAATTTAGCCAACATCAACTTTAAAATTCTATTAACTCTTTCCACCTGTCCATTTGCCTGTGGAGATGCTACTGATATTTTTACATGGCTTATATTGTTTTGTGAAAGGAATTCTGAAAATTCTTTAGCAGTAAAGCATGTACCTTTATCAGTTATGATACGTACTGGTCTTCTAAAATGATCAAAATACTTCTGTAACGACATACACACTTCTTTTGAACTTATTGATTTGACAGGGTATAATATCACATACTTTGTGAAACCATCCACAACAACCAAAACATGTTTACGAACGGATCGTATAGAAGGTAAAGGGCCAAAGTGATCAACGTGAATTGTTTGAAAGAAGGTTCTTTGGAAATACAATACAAATTGTGTTTATTAGAACAACCAGATGGTGAATAAATTATACATTTTACACAGTTTTTTTATAAAATTAACCACTTTTTTCCTTAGTTTTGGAAACCAGTAATTTTGCTTAAGTTTCTCAAGAGTTTTGTCTACACCTAAGTGACCTATTTTCTCGTGTATAATTCGAATAATAATATTTTCCATTTCAGTTGGAACATACATTTGTCTTCTACCATTCCCCTCCTTTTTTTTAAAAACAATTCCTTCGACTAAATCGAAATGATCGACAGTCCCATTTTCCAATTTATTTCTCAACTCCTTTATTTTGATATCCCTGTTTTGTGTGATTTTAATATTCAAATCTGTTTCATAAATCTCCTCAGATTCAATAACGCAACAACGGCTTAACGCATCAACATTGCCCATAGAAATTCCACATCGATGTCTTATACTGTAATTGTAGTTTTCAAATAAAAACACCCATTTAGATATGCTCAAATTAACTTGTTTTTTCTGTATAGCCTGAGTAAGTGCATTACAATGGGTAACAATTACAAAAGGTATACCTCCAAGTTGTGTTTTAAATCTTTCCAGAGCATATACAATTGCTAATGTTTCCAACTCAAAGCTGTGTAATTTCGATTCAATTTCAGATGATGTTTTTGAAAAGTATGCAATTGGATGAAATTTTCCATCATTCTGCTTTTGCAAAAGAACAGCACCAAACCCCAATTTACTAGCATCTGTATGCAATTCTGTTTCCCTTTCAGGGCTATAAATTGACAATATTGGGGGAGTTATCAATAATTTTTTTAAATTTTGTAAATGCATTAATACAATTACTGTCAAAATTATATAGAACGTTTTTCTTTAATAACAATGCAATCGGTTTAGCTATTGTTGAAAAATTCGGCACAAATTTTCTAAAGTAAGAGAATAACCCAAGACATTGTTGCAATTGTTTTATATTTTGAGGTTGTGGAAAATTTGTTATAGCTTGTAGATGACCATTATTCGGACGTATACCCATAGAATTTACAATATATCCTAGAAATTGTATTTCGGTGTATCCAAACTTACACTTACACTTACTCAACTTTAACTCAAGACCTCTTGAATATAAACGCATAAGAACCTCTTCTACAATTTTCAAATGACTTTCGAAATCAGAAGTTGCTATTGCAATGTCATCGATATATACAACAATTTTTCCTGATGATATAAAATCCTTCAAAATATTATATTATTTCACCGAGTCTTCATGCATTTCCACCTGATGAAAGCCATTCTTCAAATCTAAAACTGTAAAATACTTTTTCCCTTCAAGATGTTCAAAACAATCTTCTACAATTGGCAAAGGAAAGTTGTATCTAACTGTTTTCTTATTTAAAAATCTATAGTCAACAAACACATCATCTTCCTTCGCCACTCCTTTTCCTTACCAACACAGTTGCGGATGCATATGGCGAATAACTGTGCCGAATAATATTTTTTTCTTATAATTGATTAATTATAGTATCTACTTCGTTTTTCTCAACAAATGAGAGTCTACTAGGGGGAAAATAAAAGGTGTATTATCGGTTTAATTTATTTTCATTTTAGAATCACAAGGTATTCTCCTCAATGCGGGAGGAGGGTTACAGTATGAATTTTCAATTATGGATTTAAGTTTCTTTACATTTTTCTCACTCAATTGTGGATCTATATCTATATTTTCCCCAAACCCAGGTTGTAGTACAGAAAATATCATTTCATTAGAAGACACAGTGGCATCTTGATACTCATTTACATTTTTATCTACTAATTCCGTCGATTTTATTTCAATCAAATAACTATTAAAATTTACCACAGGATCGTCGAACAAATCATCACATAATTCAGTAACAGTGTGATCTCAACGACATTCTTTTATTTGTTCTATTTGATTTATTTTGCAATCATTAGTTCTTATTTTCCAAATATCAAACTTAACAAACGCACTGTTTTGAATATAATTATTAATATTATTAACAAAAAAATTTTTTTTTCCAGTAGCTCTTTCTTTGTATAAATTCGTTTAAGTTTACATAAGAATATATTTAATCGATATAAAAGATCTCGTCCAATTAATAATGGAACACTTATTTCAGTATCAGGCAATACATAGAATTTATGAACAATTTTTTCATTGTCAACATTTTTTTCACAAACTATTTCATCCAAAATTTTAAGCGGATTATTACCTATTCCCCGATACTTTAAAAGTTTAGGTATCTTTTTAATCGGAAAGAGAACAGCTGAACATTTAATAAAACTCCTCGGGCTACCAGAATCAAGAAGAGAACAAATTTTAGAACTAACGTCTGTGCGTTTGCCCAATTTATCTATAAAGCGACACTCACCATTTGTAAAGCATTTACAGTCGTCAAGTTAGCTGTCCCAATTTCAGGTTTATCTTCCTCAGATTCAGCTACTACTGCAACAACTGAAGTTTTCTTTGGACAATTATTATGCAAATGGCCCAATTCACCACATTTAAAACAGGAACCTTTTATACGCGTAGGTTTTGAGCATTGGTTTTTAAAATGACCAAACTGGGAACAGTTAAAACAACGAACTTCCGCTTTAGTCTCATTCAATTTGTTTAATGAATTATATTTTATACTTTATTAAATTATTTAAGCTTCAGGTCACTTTTTTAAAAAATTAATTAAAAAGTTTTTATTCAATATTTCGATTTCCGTTGGAAATCTTCTTCAGGAAATTTTTTTTTTAAATAAAATAAAATTTGACAATAAATGGAAAAATAAAATATGGAAAAATAAATTTTAAAATTTCAAAAAAAAACAATATTATCATAATACATTTAAAATTCCATTCTACAAACTTTAAACAAAAAGACAAACAAACAAAAAAGGAAAACAAAATTTTTTAAATTTATTCAAAGCCTAAAACCTATTTTAATGTCCCTTTCCGTCAATAATAAGCTATGCCATCTGAAATTTATTTTGTAAACAATCAAGGAAAAATACCTATTTATAATTATCCCTTACATCAACCTATTTATTTTTATTCAATAAATGTCTATAAATTTGAGCTAAGCCCTCAGTATCTTTTTTAAAATTAATCCTTTTCTCAAATGGAATGTTATTTATCTGCAACATTTCTAACATATATCTACGTTTCTTAAAACTTTCCGTATTCAAAATTGATGTGTTTTCAAAATCAGGATAATGATTAAAATCCCTACAATGAGTTGATAACGCCGTTCCATGGGCTAAATTATAATTCCTATATTTTTGGTCATGTTTATGTCCAGCTAATCTAATTTTCAGTTTTGTCCCAGTTGTTCCTACATATATTTTCCTACATTGTTCATTATCATTGCCACCACAATGAATCTTATTAACTAAATTCGACCTATCTGACTTTAGTAATCTATCCTTAGTTTTTGTGAATAATTTCCCTACATTATTAATCACCTTATGTGCCATTCTGTATTTCCCTTTATCATATATATTCGAGTTTTCTAATCTTTCTGAAAACCCAGGTACATAAGTTAATGACTTATAAATACGTTGTGCCGAAATTTCATCAATATTACGAGATCTATCTATATTGTATTGTCTTATTAATTTGCAAATCAATTTGTTGGGAAAACTATTATTCTTCAAAATATTCCCAATAATTTCCTTATTTTTCCTATGAAATCTATTGTCCCTAATTGTTAATATCCTGTCTATTAGATTCCTAGCTGTGTTAATGATAATTCTCTTTGGGTGTTTAGAATAATAATTTAAAATTCTACCTGATGAGGTTGGTTTTTGATAACAATCTACCAATAATCTACTTCCTTTCCTAATCACCAATGTGTCCAAATATGGAATTGAAAAATTCAATTCCCTTTCAATAGTGAACTTAATATTCTGATCAAAAGAATTAAACGTTGATAAAAGATTATCTATCTCATTCTCATTAACTATAACAAACAAGTCATCTACATATTTCGTTATTATCTTTGGTTTAATTGTCAATTTTTCTAAACATGTATCTAATAATTTCTCCATAACAATATCAGCAACTATTGGAGATGCTGGAGAACCCATAGGTAGCCCCTTTTTTTGTGCATATATTTTCTTATCAAATTGAAAATATCTATTATCTACTTTACAGAACTTAATAATTCTCAAAAATAAATCCTTATTAATATTTGTTAACCCTGAAATTGTATCCCAATTTTCTTCAATAATTCTAATAGCTAAGTCCACTGGAATACTAGAAAATAATGAAACAACATCAAGTGATATTAATTTTTCATTATCCTGAATTGTTAAATTTTCCAACTTTTGTTCAAATTGTATAGAATTACTAACATTATACTTAGAATTCTCCGTTATCTTCTTAAGTAAATTCGTAATGTATTTACAAAGATTATGTGAGGGTGAATTTATGGACGAACAAATAGGTCTTAAAGGAAAATTGTCCTTATGAATTTTTGGTAAACCATATAATCTTGGTGCTACAGATATGAAAGTTTTTAGTTTGTGTTTTTCCACTAATGTTATCACATTTAATTTTAAAAGTTCTTCAATAAATTTATTGTTAATTTTCTCAAATCTGCTTGTTGGATCTTTTTCTAATGTTTGAAAAGTGGTATCATCACTTAAAATATTTTTAATTCTAGACATATAATCCCTTTTATAATAGCTACCGTTGTGTTACCCTTATCCGCTCTTAAAATCATTATTTCTCTATTACTTTTAAGAAATTTTTCACTCAATTTCACCTTATTTATTGTAAATCTATCCCTACAATCTAATGACATTTTATTTAAATGATTATCTATTACCGTTACAAAATTTGACCTTTCAATTTCCTGTTGTTCTTTATTTTCTACAGTTTCAATAAAATCTTCACCATCACATATAACTTTCATCAATGGAAAATCACCTTTATCTACTGGAAGTGCGTGTTTTTGTCCTAAAGATAAAATCCATTGCACATCCTCTGGTATATCCCTATCTGTTTTATTAACAAACCATTTACTATGATAATGAACAATGTAGGAAAATATATGTAGGAACAACTGGGACAAAACTGAAAATTAGATTAGCTGGACATAAACATGACCAAAAATATAGGAATTATAATTCAGCCCATGGAACGGCGTTATCAACTCATTGTAGGGATTTTAATCATTATCCTGATTTTGAAAACACATCAATTTTGAATACGGAAAGTTTTAAGAAACGTAGATATTTGTTAGAAATGCTGGACATAAACATGACCAAAAATATAGGAATTATAATTCAACCCATGGAACGGCGTTATCAACTCATTGTAGGGATTTTAATCATTATCCTGATTTTGAAAACACATCAATTTTGAATACGGAAAGTTTTAAGAAACGTAGATAATGTTAGAAATGTTGCAGATAAATAATGTTCCATTTGAGAAAAGGATTAATTTTAAAAAAGATACTGAGGGCTTAGCTCAAATTTATAGACATTTATTGAATAAAAATAAATAGGTTGATGTAAGGGATAATTATAAATAGGTATTTTTCCTTGATTGTTTACAAAATAAATTTCAGATGGCATAGCTTATTATTGACGGAAAGGGACATTAAAATAGGTTTTAGGCTTTGAATAAATTTAAAAAATTTTGTTTTCCTTTTTTGTTTGTTTGTCTTTTTGTTTAAAGTTTGTAGAATGGAATTTTAAATGTATTATGATAATTTTGTTTTTTTTTTTGAAATTTTAAAATTAATTTTTCCATATTTTATTTTTCCATTTATTGTCAAATTTTATTTTATTTAAAAAAAAAATTTCCTGAAGAAGATTTTCAACGGAAATCGTAATATTGAATAAAAACTTTTTAATTAATTTTTTAAAAAAGTGACCTGAAGCTTAAATAATTTAATAAAGTATAAAATTTAATAAAAAAGGTCGAAGAAAAAGGATTATAAATTAATGAATTATATTTGTTGGATACCTTTTCAGATCCAAAATTGCTTCTAGTCTGTTTATCACGTAGCTTTTGATAGCGATCAAGTTGAATTTTTAACTGTTGCATATTACTAGCTTGATACAGAATATTTATAAGTGGGCTGTTGTCATTTAAACCTTCAATGATTGCATCAACCAAGTCCATTTCTGGAATGTTGCCTTTCTCCAGTATTATTTTCATTTCAATAACATAGCGCTGGATACTTTCATTTGCTCCAAGCTTCCTTCTTTTCAATTGTTCATATATGTGAAGTATGGACTTTGATTGTTCAAATTCATCTATAAGAGCCCTCTTTAACGCATCATAATTATATGAAAACAATGTTCTTGCAAATAATGCTGCAGTTCCGCACAACAATATTCGTGCACAAATTAATTTCATACGTTCTGTGCAATTAAGCAAAACAAAAGCTTCTTCTTAATCACTTACCCAACGCTTTATATCATAAGAGTCATCTCCAGAAAATTTTATAACCATAGAATCGATATTTGCAAAATCGGAGGATGAAAATCTAACTTCCCCATGAAGTAGGTCCACTTCACGCTGAAGTAACAACAATTCACGTTGTTTTTGTAACCGTTTAATAGCACTATCTAATGAATTATCAAGGCTACTAGAAGAAGTAGGTGGATCAGCAATAGTTGAATAATTTCTGGACGAACAAGCTTGACCGGAAATTGGGAGATTAACATTAGCATTGGATTGAACGTAAGCTGATGGTTGGACCGAAACAGAAGGTTGGAACAAAAGGGACGATTAAATGATGATTGAATATCGAAAGCAATATTTGATATTTTATTAAAGCCATCATTAGATTGGCCTATATCAACAGAATCTTCATCCTAATTATGAGCAGCCCCATCCCAATTTGAGTTTTGAAACATGATTCGAAGTTGAACGATTGTTGCACTTTCCGGAAATTCAATTCCACATTGGCTTAACGCTGTAATAAGCTCTTGGTGTGTTAAATTTCTCCTATGCATTTTATTTTTTATTATCCCACTTATGAAAGCATTTATGTACATATACAAGGCGAATTCATGTAAACGGTGGTGTCGATACTACAAGAAGAAGCAACACCAAAAACACAGCAATGTTTTTAATATTTTTAATTAGGCTTAAGTTCATGAAATTTAATTTTTCATTAAATTATTTTTATGAAGAAAGGAATTTTACAACATGAAAATTAATTAAAATTGTTATTGATAATCTTTCATTCTTGACGTGGCTGGGGCTTGAACCCCGGCCGGCAGGTTACCATGACATGTTTCGATTGCAACCACTCAATCTCCTCAGATGGATTTGCCGTCTTACACTCGCAGCCATCGACGACTGCTGACGTCAATAGTCAAACATCAATCCTTAAACCAAATTGTATTCTAACATTTGGTAGATCGAATTTTGCTTTCCTGAATGATTATCCACTTTAATTGATTTTACATGATTTTTCCTTACTTCTGTTTTTCGTACTTTTGTCAAGATTTTTTCTTGAAGTCCAAGTACATGTTTTGCTTTTTCATTTTGTCTTTTTCTGTTGACCTTTTTCAGCACAACTTGAAGGACAAATGTACACATAGAGCTCGTGCCTTAGCTTTAACAATAATTAGTATTGTGGTTATTTTGTTGAACTATTTATGGTTTTTAATCCAAATTTTTAATATTTTTAATTAAGCTTAAGTTCATGAAATTTAATTTTTCATTAAATTATTTTTATGAAGAAAGGAATTTTACAACATGAAAATTAATTAAAATTGTTATTGATAATCTTTCATTCTTGACGTGGCTGGGGCTCGAACCCCGGCCGGCAGGTTACCATGACATGTTTCGATTGCAACCACTCAATCTCCTCAGATGGATTTGCCGTCTTACACTCGCAGCCATCGACGACTGCTGACGTCAATAGTCAAACATCAATCCTTAAACCAAATTGTATTCTAGCATTTGGTAGATCGAAATTTGCTTTCCTGAATGATTATCCACTTTAATTGATTTTACATGATTTTTTGCTGCTTTCGTTGGCCGATATGTCTCTAATTTAAAAAAAAAGTAGCACAGCTGTGCTTTCAACGCCACCTGAAAAATGAATTCGCCTTGTGCATATATATATATATTATTCTTTATTCTATATGATTAAATTATATTATGAAAAAACTAGACATTTATCAGTTCGAACAAAAATGGTTAACTTGATTATTAAATAATTATTTAAACTAAGTTGGCGACAAGTATTACTCTAACACAACTATTTTTCTCACTTAACTGAGTGCATAACATTTTTGCGAGTAATAGCTGCCACGTAAGGAAATTACTCGCCAATTTACAGAAAAAGTATGTCTATAAAATTTTTGTGAGAAAGTTCCCGCTTTGAACTGTCAAATAAACTCACGAATAAAAATGGCGCTAGAAAACATTTTGACACAAAAAAATATATTTAGAATGCAAAATGCAATGAATAATAAGACGAAAGAGATAAGTACATATTTTGTTCTTTGTTGATTTTTTCAGTGTTTAATTATTTTGCTTTTAAGATTTTTGAAAAACATATGAATGGTTTCCAAGCCATTAAAGTCGCACTTTACATTATTTTTTATAGCCGACGCACAGTGCTGTGGCCCATACACATAAATAAAAAAAAAAGAGTCTTATATTGCAATTAAAAATGTACAGATCGATAGATAACAAAATAATTAAAATGAATTTTGAAGAATTTTTAAGATTTAACTCTTTTTGGCGGCGCTAGAGGGCGCCAAAATTTGAGAATTTAAAGTAAAAATGGCTAAAAAACTACTTGAGTTTTACATGATTCAGGAAAACTGTTGTAAAACTGTTGTTTTTTAAAGCACGAGATTTGAAATTTGAAATTTTTTTTTTTTTTTTCTTCATTATTTATTTATTGAATCTTCATATTTTTTTTTTTTTTTTTTTTATTTATTTAATAGATATATTATACATATTTTACAAAAATTAAACTAAATTTATTTACAAAATTCATTTGACTATAGATAAATATCTATAACTGGCTTAACTTTGTAGTTGTGAGCCAGGATGGCAAAATAATTGCTGTTAAAATACATGAGAAAAATAATTAAAAAGAACTACATTACACAAATGTTATTATTTTAGGGTATCATCTAAAGCTATACAAATTAATGAAGTAACAGTTTTCTGTATTTTAAACAGGAGTCTAAATAATTCACAAGACTTTTAAAATTACAGGACTGACCATTAAGGATGCTTAAGACTTCTGATAAGTTTAGGATTTTTTTGTTGAAGTATTTACGTCTGTATCCGTTAAAGATAGGACAAATGCCAATAAAATGAAGTGTGTTTTCTGTAGCATCGAGGTTACAAAGTGTGCATAAACCGACCGTTGTACTTCTGAAAGGTCTAGAATTTATGTCTAGCAGACCTCCTCTTGCTCTAATTAGGATACTTATAGCACGAGATGATAGATTAGAGACAGCAGTTTGCAATGGAGAGTAATTTAACTGTGAGTATAAGTCGTGGAATTGAGAATTTCTTGCTGCAGTGATTAAGTCTTGCTTTTCATAGGAAACAACGAGGGGAAGAATTGACTTGCAGTGTTTGCTGAGTATATCGGAAGTATTTGCCGGAACAAAGTTTATTTTACTACACAAATTCGTCCAATCTTCAGCCCAAAAAGTATGTTTATCAATTATTTTTTCCGCAAGCTGGCGAGGTAATCTACTAAAAGGCATATTCAGTACTTTGTTTAAATAATTAAAATGCAGATTTAATGTATCGACATATAAAGAGTTTAATCCGGTTTCTAATAATAGCATGTAGTTTGGGGTATTGATAGGTAAATTTAACATTTTTTTAATGAAAAAACGATGCAGTTTTTCAACTATGTCGTATTTTTTGTAGCCCCATATTTGGGCACCGTAAAACATAATAGAACGCGAAGCAGCACTAAAGATTTTAAGTTTATTTGTATTAGATATTTTTGGGTGGTTTATGTATCTAGACCAGTGATAACCACTCCATAGACTCGCGAGCCAGTCAATAATCGTATTTTTCACACAGACACGGTCGACAAATCACATGTATATTACAACTTTGTTCGTTTCAAAACATCAGACTATCATCAGTCTCTGCGACCGCACACAAGCGCATAATATCTTTGTGTGCGTGCGTTCGGGGCTTTTTTAGTCCGGGGCTTGGTTATCACTGATCTAGACCACGAAGAACACAAAGCCATTTTTGATGTGGATAATTTGCTTGATAAATGATTATTAAATGATAAATTGTAACTGAGTTCAAGATACTTATATGAATTTACAATTTCCACCACATTTTCTCCAAAAGTCCAGGTTAGGGTTTCGGGTAACCTTGTTCCGCTGCGAAAAACGACTATTTTGGATTTTGTCAGATTGACTTTTAGATGCCATAAGTTACAGTACACGTAAAGAGAGTCAATCATAGTCTGCAGACCACGCGGCGAGTCAGAAAGTATGACAATGTCGTCAGCATAAAGCAAAATTTTTATCTCGATGTTGTTTACACTTATTCCACCAGGGAGTATATCGGAGAGGTCATTTAAGTATAGCGCAAACAGTATCTTCATATATTAAATATGAACTTACAATAATTAATCAAATCTTAACCTAATACGTTATTTTTTGTCCTGCCAGTGCCAGACAAAGATTTTTTTTCATCGCGGGTTATGTTCACTTTTATAGGTGTTTATCGCTCATCTAATTGGATAAGTGCTGCAGTGTCTCTTCTTCTTAAGCGAGTGTGGCCGCTATCATTTAAAATATTTCGTGCTTGTGGGTTCGGGTGCAATTCGAGCCTTTTTAAGTATTTTACTGCATATTTCGTAATCATAGTTTTAACTAATGGAACATTAAGATCCTTGTGAATATTTGAGTTTTTAACATACCAAGGGGCAGCTGTGATTATTCGAAGTAGTTTATTTTGGCGCCTTTAAATTTTTTCGATATTAGACGCCGAGGCAGTGCCCCATAACTGAATACCATAGCACCAGATTGGCTTTAAGATGGAGTTGTAAAGAAGAAGTTTGCAGTCGAGACTAAGGACAGAGTTTCTTCCAATAAGCCAATGAATTTGGATGGCTTTTAGTTTCATTTGAGTTAATTTTGCCTCTATATGGCTTTTCCACGTTAAACGGCGATCTAGATGAATACCGAGGTATTTTACATGCGAATTATAAGGTATTATTTGATTATTGATTTTAATAGGGGGGCATGATTCCCGACGCAGGGTGAATGTTATATGTACGCATTTTTGTTCATTGACCTCTATCCTCCATTGCTTTAACCATAGTTCGAGTTGAAATATATGATCCTGTAGGTATCGAGATGCTTCTTGACGGTTTTCGTGCACGCTCAAAAAAGCTGTATCATCAGCAAATGTTGAAGTTTGTGTGTAGTTGTTTGTTGGCATATCCGAGGTATATATTAAGTATAAAAGTGGACCCAGGATGCTTCCCTGAGGGACTCCAGCGTCAATTTGCTAAGGAGAGCTTAAATAATCACCATCTTTAATAATAAATTTTCGACCGACTAAGTAGCTTTCTAACAGCTTGTGTGTGTTTACTGGTAAGTTGAGCTTCAATTTATGTAATAAGCCTTCATGCCAGACTTAATCAAAAGCTTGAGAAACATCGATGAAGAGAGCGGAACAATATTTTTTTTCTTCAAAGGCTTTTCTTATTGCGTTTACTATACGATGGGTTTGCCCAATTGTGCTGTGTTCTCTTCTAAAGCCGAATTGGTGGTTAGGAATACATCTATTTTCATTTAAAATTGGGGTTAATTTTGACGCTAACAGCTTCTCAAACAGCTTTGATATATTAGAAAGTAAGCTTATAGGCCTATATGACTCAACTTTTGTGTGATCCTTTCCAGGTTTAGGTATCATGGTGACTAAGGAGACCTTCCACTTTTGAGGATAGTATTCAAGGCGTAAAATAGCATTAAAAATTAAAAGAATAATTTTCTTTGCTATGCTGGGTAGCTCCAAAAGCATTTTGTTGCTGATCTTATCAAAACCAGGAGCCTTCTTGGGGTTTAAATCACAAATAGCCTTTTCGATTTCTCTTATCTCAAATCTTAGCGGAACAGCTGCTCTAGCAGCAACAGGTGGTAACTCGACCGCAATATCGTGAGATATATTTGGGGTAAATACGTTTTTTAAATGATTGACAAACAGATTTCCTTTTTCAACATCATTTCTTGCCCAACTTCCATTCAAGTTTCTTAATGGTGGTTTAGAGACAACTGGCCTTTTGAGATTTCTAGCTGCACGCCATAATGAGTAGTTTGATTGTGGGGTTGCATCAAGTTCCTCAAGATATTTTTCCAGAGAAGCCGTTTTCTTAGTCTGCAGTAACTTTCTTAATCTTTTTGTACACTCTTTAAGTAAGTTCTTAAGTTGAGGGGATCTGTGCAATTGCCACATTCTTCGAGCCCTCCTTTTTTCAGACAAAAGATGCTTGACATCTGTGGAATATATTTTAATAGTTTTTGTTTTTTTGGGGGCAATATTGGAATGTTGAACAGCTAGTTTCAGAAAACTGTCAAAATTGTCAATAGAGCGATCTACATAATCCGGTGTACTGAGCGCAATATTTTCTGTGCAATGGGTACTGAGATATTTTTTATATTTTAACCAATTAATTTGCGTAGCTGTCGTCGGTGGTACAATTCTATTGGGGTTCATTATAGTAACAATTGTAGGTGTGTGGTCGGAAGATAAATCTAGGGAGGCTTCAACATGAATCGTTTCTATGGGAATGTTTTTAACCACGCCGAAATCGATGACATCTGGAATTTTTTGATGATCAGTGGGCCAATACGTTGGTTGTCCGCTCGCTACCGCATTTAAATCCATTTTAGAAATTGTGTTAAATAAAACACGACCCTTTGGTGTTATAAGTCGCGACCCCCAGAAGGTATGTTTAGCGTTATAATCGCCAGCGGCTAGGAAACACGGTCCTAATGATTTAAAATATTTATAATATTGGTCCTCCGATATTCAAAATCTAGGCGGGGAGTATAACGATGAAATTACTAGCTTTCTATTTAATTCCTCAACGCAAATGTTCGTTGCTTGGAGATAATCTTCACGATGATCACACATTAGGTAGTGTTTGACTCGGGTTTTTATAAAAATGGCAGAACCTCCACAAGCTCTATCTCGAGGGTCCTTGGTATCATATAGTATATAACCATTTATATTAAACGTATTTCTTGAGGTCAAATGAGTTTCAGAAATCATCATGACATCAATTTGTTTATTTTTAAGAAAGTATTCTAATTCATTTTTATGTTGGCGGATGCCGTTTGCGTTCCAAAAACAAATTTTTAAACAGTTCATGGTTTGTTAAGTACAGCTTGCAATAACATCGATTGCATTCTAAGCATTTCCTGCATCATATTACCCATTGTGTTAGTAAAATTATTTACCGTTTGCACTAATGTTTCCATGGTTTTTTCTAAACGACTTAAATTAGAAAATGGAGTTTCATCATTACTTGGCGAGGCACCTTGCATTGGCTCATGGTTTGATTTTAGGACGTTAGCGTAAGAGGTTCTGTTATTACTAGGCTGGGGGGCTTGAATTGCATTTGTGTTTACCTGATTTGCTATCTGCATTTGAGGGGGATTAGTTTTCGGTCCGACCAACTGCTTGACGATAGTATATACAGGGCATCCTCTATAATTGGCAGTGTGATTACCGCCACAGTTGCTACATTTTTTTACGTTGGGGTCGGTTTTAGACTTGTCGCAAAGAACTGTTCCATGTAATTCACCTCATACTACGCAAATAGGGGTTAAGTAGCAGTATGCCTTAGTATGGCCAAATTCCTGGCAGTTTAGACATTGAACAGGACCATTTATTTTGTGCGGTTCCTCAACAGTTACCCTTCTGTACAGAATATATTTTAAATTATATATTGGATGCGTTTCATTTCTTTTGAGCTTAACGTCGATGGGTTCTAGCTCCACTCGAAATAGTGGTTGGGGATTTTTTTCCCTATTTTTGATATTTGTTACGTTTTTGATTTTAAAGCCCTTCTCTTCTAAAAAAGCTTTAATTTCCCCTGGGTCTACGCATGAGTCTATGCCCTTGATTACTACCTGAAGACCTTTACTGCTCTTCAGTTGATAAGTATAAAAGTTTTAATTCAGAGTCTCAAATCTTGTAATTATTTTTCGAAAATCATCCTCGTGATTCACCTGTATTTTAGTCTCGTTAGTGATACCGCGCTTTATTGCAGCTACATAAAAGGAATTTTCACCTATCACCGAAATTAAACTTTTTATTAACTCATTAGAGTTTTGCTCTCTAAGGTATATCGGGGGTGGCTTAGACGATTTAATGACGTTTGGTGCTTCAGAGGATTCATCCTCCAGAATCGCAAAACGATTTTGTGTATTTCTTTTATCAAAAGATGGTACTTTTGAGGCCGAAGCAATTGCTGCAGAGGTAGGGCTGCGTCCCCGTTTAAGCACTGTTATGTACCTGTCCATACCAACTTGTACTGTAGGTTTTTGACAGCTTTTTAAAGGGGGGTTTTCCATTGCATTTGTGTTTAAGTTCATGGTATCATTTCCCACTAAATTTGTTTTTGACGTCACGGCAATACTTTCTGGCCTGGCAACACTTGTCACCAAATCTAGTTGTAGTTTTTTTAATGAGTCACTATCCACTGTTTCTGTAAACACCGAGGGTGATAGGGAACGTGTTCGAGTAATTAACTTAGCCGTAAATAGTTTATATTATTTTGTTTAGCTTTATTTATTTCCGCATTATTTTCGTTTGCTTGAACTAAAACGTAAACGTTTCTTTCATTTTGTCTTAGTGTTGTTTCACTGTTCGTGCTCATGCAGTTGTTTTTGTTTTTCATCGTTTTGCTTTGCTTTAATATTTTTATTATTTATTGTATTTTACAACAACAAAAAAAACAAGAAATTTTTGCTTAAATGTTTTTGTTCAGAATATGTATACACATGTATGAACATTCATACATACGTATATATTTCTACTGTTTTATTTTATTTAATTTTATCGTTTTAAATTGTTCACTATTATGTTAAATAATTTAAATAACAAAATATGTACATTATTTTTTTTTAAGCGTCCATTCGCTGCTTATATTACAAAATCAAATGTGATTAATTAATAGTTCAAATCGTAAGCGGGGCTAAAATACACGTCTGTATCACAACAAAGCACAAACCGAACTGAAATTTGAAAATGATGAAATTTTTTTCGTAGTAGTTTACTATATTTAGTACTACCTGTAAAAAAATTTTATTGAATTATTTTCTTATAAGTGTTTTTTTATTGGTTTGAAAAATGCTTATTATTTAGTTAAGCTGTAAAAATTTCTTAACTTTGATGGAATATTAAAAAAAAAGAAAAATATTGTCTATGGGTTTTTTTCTGATTTCGAACATTTAGACGGTTTTCTAATAACAATAAGAAAAAAATTTTAAAAATTTTACCACAAATTGAAAAAAATGTATTTAAAAAAAATGCTATTTTCGTGATTTCTGCTCAAATTTTCATAGATTGAATTAGTTAAAAAAAAAAAATAAACTAGGAACATAATAAGAAATAATAAGGTATTAAAGTGGCTTTATGTAATTATAATGAAACGTAACTAATAACTGAATAACTGCTTGTCCGAAGAAGCATTGGAAGCCAACCACAAAATCGTGAGAAAAACAAGACTGTCCCATACGAGAAAAACGTCACGAAGATATACTCATAAAGATTTAATGACTCATTTAATGCTTTCCTCAGATTTGTTGTTATCTTCAAAAAAGAATCCAAAGACTAAAAAAAATATATTTTTTGAAGAAATTGAGAAATATATACTGAGAGAAATTGTTTATGACCCAGTTAGAGATCACGAAACAAATGTTTCGTTGAGCGGCAATATTTTTTTGGAAGAATCCAGTACTGAAGATGATTTATTGTAATTAAAAAATATGAACATGTGTAAATAATAAATAAATTAGTTGAAAGAAAATAAATTAGGAATATAGTAAGAAATAATTCGAAATAATTCGTTAGATCGGCTCAGAATCACTTTCTGAGCCGATCTAACGATGTCCGTTCGGCCGGCTGGCTGTCCATGCCACCTTGTGCATTCAGATCGCAAATTCGGCGACAATTTGATGAAATTTGTCCCAGAGGCTCTGACTGGTACAAGGACCAAGCCTATTGAAAATGGAACGAATCGGTCCATAATTTTACAAAAACCATCTTATTACATCGGCAAGATTAAATTTGGTCCAAACCAAACTAATATTATTGCAATCAAAATCAGCTTATCAAATTTTATTGGAATTTTTCTATTTTTGAACATATCTCCCATACAAATCATTCTCCGGAAAATAGCTTTTAATGCCAGCTTCCTTAAAAATATTAGTATTTACATACAAATTGGCGACAATGACTTTTACTATAGCTACTATGTCATGACAAAATGTTGTCCAGTGCCCATGTTCTGTAACTCTCGCGTCGTGAAACTTTTCGATTGAAATGTGTGAAATGAAACAGAAATGCCATATATTGAAACAAGCAGCTGGTTTTCTCACTAAACTGTGTCTGTAACTTTTTTGAGTACTAGCTGTTACGTAAGGAAATTACTCGCCAATTTACAGAAAAACTGTGTCTGTAACATTTGGCATTAACATTAAAGTCACACTTTACTCCAAATTTTTTAATATTTTTAATTAGGCTAAAGTTCATCAAATTTAATTTTCACTTTACATTATTTGGTATAGCCGACGGTTGTATTTTGGCCGCCGTCGTTGAAAAATTTTCAATATTAGTAAATTTTGGTCGGCGCGCCGTCAACAATATGTGTTATTGGCGTTTTCAACGCAATATTTCAAAACAACTGGACGTGTTTTAAATAGCTCCGTGTTTGCTTCGTCATATTTTGTAAAAAACAGCGTTTCTTATTATGATATTTACATAAAAATAAACTTAAAAAAATTTCTTTAAAATAGTGGTTTAAAATACCAAAACCCATAAACTTTTCTTTAATTTAATTAATTAAACAAAATTTTACATAAATCTAAAAACTAAATAACATAAAAAAAAACAATTGTAAATCAATATAAGTGAATAAAACACAA
Source organism: Pollenia angustigena (assembly GCA_930367215.1). Classification (NCBI taxonomy): domain Eukaryota; kingdom Metazoa; phylum Arthropoda; class Insecta; order Diptera; family Polleniidae; genus Pollenia; species Pollenia angustigena. The sequence continues at coordinate 139,827,072 of OV884056.1, read as the reverse complement.
AAGAAAATAAGCAAAATAAAATATCTTATAACAACAACCAACGTTGAAAAATTCAGTACTTTGGTACTTTTTTCAGTACTTTTTCATTTTAAAAATACCGCAGTACCCCCGCGTTGTTTTAAGTACTTTTTTATTATTTCGGCTTTTTAACATTTAATATGTTAGCAACATTCTCAACTCAGCGCTAAACTTAACCCATTAAGGACGGATGGGTATTTAAATACCCAAAAACAGAGCCTTCGTAGAAAAATTCTGGCTAACTTCAGGTAAGAGGTATCAGAAATTGGTTTTTACAGAAAGATAAAGAAAGGATAGGACTACTAAAACAAATTTTTGAAGTTAAATTTTGCCCCCTTTAATTGGGTAAATTAGCGGCTTACAAGTTAGCAATTTTTAATATTTGGAAAAAGTGAACGACAACGGCTCTGGAAAATTGGGAGAGTGGAAAATCGGAAAACCCTCTTGGTGACTTATAGCCTTAGGTGTGCTCTGCTTTAGAAAAAAATCTAAGCTAAATTGGGCCAATAACGTTGACCACAGGTTTGATTCAATGACATGGGTATTTAAATACCCTCTTCGCTGTCAGAGGGTTCAAAACACATAGATTTTTTTTTAATTTTTGGCAAGTAAAAATGCGATGTTTTATGTAAAATGAACTATTTATTAGTAAAAAATAAAGAAATAAATATCACTCGTGCTCGATTATTGAGATAATTTTATATTTTTAATGTTTTTTGGAACACCAGCATGAAAATTTGCAAAACAAGCCTTTGGGTGTAACTAAAATTTGCATTTTGTACAACCAAACTCAGTTTTGCTTCACATTGTCCGAAACGGCCAAGCTGAATAATATGGATTATCATATGGTCAAAGCTCTCCATTCGCTTTGCCATTTTTTGTTCATTTGTGACAACTTTTTCTCTTACACCAATGCTTCAACAACGCTCACATGAAATAAAATTGACTCATGATTGGAGATCCTGGCATACACCATAGCAGCATCCAAAGCATTAGTAAGAAGGCCTCGGCTCTTTCATATAAAATATAAAACATTCCTCATTCCCTTCTATGACAACAGGGAAGAGAAGGAGTAACATTTTTTGTTATGTTTTTTCGCACAAGCAAAAGCAAACGAATTTTTTTTTGATCCCGTTACCATTCTTATGTAACTGCAAAAGAAGCGAGAGCAATGACAACGTGTGTAAAAAGATATGAGAGTGGAATAAAGCGAGCAAACCTTGTAAAGGGTCAATGTTGAATGTGAACCTCACCTTATTATGGCTTATTATTAATATGGGCATTCAAATCAAAAGGCACATTTTCACCTCAGTGGATTCGGCAATAAGCAGAGTTGCCGCATTTGGGCGAATGATAATCCAAGAGTGATTGTCGAAAAACCAATGCGCTCACAAGAGTGACTGTTTGGTGTGGCTTATGGGCTGGCGGCATCATCGGGCCGTATTTTTTCCAAAATGAGGCCGGTCCGGCAGTTACTGTGAATGGTGTTCGCTATCGTGAGATGATAACGAACTTTTTATGGCCCGAATTGGAAGATATGGATGTGGACGATATGTGCTTACAACAGGACGGTGCCACACAGCTAACGAAACAATCGCTCTTTTGCGCAACGAATTCAATGGCCGTGTTATCTCACGTGGTGGCGCTGTCAATTGGCCGCCAAGATCATTTGATTTGACACCGTTGGTCTTCTTTCTTTGGGGTTATTTGACAGAAAAGGTGTACGTCGATAAGCAAGCAACAATTCAAGAGCTAAAGGATGAGATAATTCGGCCCATTAACGGCTTAGAACCTCAATTATGCCTCAGCCATTTGGCCGATATTTTGTTCCACACATGGTTCCATCATACCAATATTTTCATAATAAAAATAAATGACAATAACTTCCTAAATAATTGGTGTTTTATTCAAAATCAACATCGGCCCTTAAAATTTAATCATCCTTTTCATCCAAAAGAAGGAATACAAAGGCCCTCTAGAAGGCATCCGTACTTCTTCCTTTTCCCGCTGGGACAGATTCAACGTACATAGTGAAATAAGCACACAACACACACATCAATGCATGCAATAAATGAATTTTTTAATTTTTGGTTTTCAAAAAATCTTGTGTTTTAGAACTCTTTAAGAGCGAAATGGGTAGAAAAATACCCATGGTCTAGGGGCCAAGGTTTGACAGGTAAAAATAAAAAAAAAACGCAATGTCAATATAAATGCCCATAATATAAAATGTGTGAAATTTCATCAAAATCGTACCACGAAATCAGGGTTCAGTCTTTAATGGGTTAAACTGTGTGATGTGATCATTTCGATAACAGTCTTTGGTAATCATGTGTTTGTTGCAAAGTTTATGTTGTTGTTAATAGAAATACCACCACTACCTTGTACTATGTGTGTGTGTGTGCTAAAATTTAATTAACAGTTTTTGTTACACCGAAGGTAATTTTTATAACATGCAAATGCATATGTTGAAAGTTTTGCAAAAAAATAGAAAATAAACAAATTTAATTAAAAAACAAAATAAAAAGCTGCAAATGAAAAATGGATTCTTCATCTAACAGGTAGATTAATGATTTGATATTCATTTAAATAGAATTTCCGTACATATATACTAAATTTTAGCAAAATTAAAACATATTGTGCTGGATTCCGAGAAGAATGGAGAGAAAAGTTTCCATGGCTAGTAAGAGACAAATCAAATGGGAAAAATGTACCATATGTAACATTGGAATCGTCGGTGGCTTAAGCCATATACAACGCCACGCAAGTGGAGAAAGTCACATTAAAAAGTTTCAACTGGCAAAGAACACCCCAAAAATTAAATCATTTTTTGAAAACACCCGCTGTGTAAGTAGTGATGCGGCAAAAAAATTGGAAATAATGTTGTGTCTATTTGTGGCGGAGCACAATTTATCATTTTCAATTTTGGACCACCTAAACAACATCATAAAATGTGCAATCACCGACTCGCTGGTAATAAAAAAGTTCTTAATTAATCGCCAAAAGGCCCAAAACATTATAACGTCCATACTTGGCCCAGAAAATACAAAAATGGTGTCAACGTTTTGTAATAATAACTATTTTTCAATTATCATTGATGAGAGTAATGATTGCACTGTTTTAAAAAATTTATCAATCGTTGTTAGAACTTTTGATGGAAAATGTAGAGATCGATTTCTATCATTAGAATCTATAAGCGACCCTTCAGCAAACGGAATTGTAAAAAAAATATTAGAAGTTTTGGAAACAAACAAAATCCCTTTGAAAAATCTGATAGGGTTTACAGCTGATAACTGTAACGTAATCATGGGGCAAATTAACGGTGTTCAGGCAAGGTTGAAAAAACTAGTTCCAAATTTGTTTGTAAATGGATGTATATGTCATATTTTAAATTTATGCTCTTCATCAGCCTATTTATGTCTTCCGAAAGATGTAGAAAAATTGATGAAAGAAATAAGTTACTATTTCTGCAATAGTTCAAGCCGAAAAGAGGAATTTAACACATTTCAAGAATACTTTGGTGCAGATGTTCACACAATTTTAAGGTATTCACAAACCAGATGGCTTTCGAGACAGGCTGTTGTCGAACGATATTTAGAACAATGGGAGCCGTTGACCTATTATTTCAATTTAAATAATTTTGAAAGTGGCCATAAAAGTGAACGCCTTAAATTCATTGGAACAGAAATTTTAAAACCTGAAACAAAAATGTATTTCCTGTTTTTGTCATATATATTAAAAATAATTAACGACGTTAATATTGAAATGCAAAGCGAGGATGCCAGGATTCATATTTTGCTATCCAGAATGGAATATTTGTTCGTACAAGTGGCAAGAAATTTTATAAAAAGAGATTCATTGAATAATATGTCAGTGGAAAATTTAAATTTAAATGAAAACAATTTACCCTTAAATGAAATATTTTGTGGAACTCAATTTGATATATTTATAGAAACATGCAAAGTTAACAAGGAAATTGTTTATAAAATAAAAGAAATTGCAAAGTCATTTTATTTGAAATTTTGCGAATCACTAAGAACTAAATTTTGTTTTGAAAACAAAACTTTAAAAATGATAAGCAGCTTCAGTCCAGAAAATATTGTTTCCGGTGAAACCAATAGCATAATACCATTGTTATTACTGTTATTTCCAAACGAAAAAGAAAACTATGAAAATATTAATTCGCAATTCCGAGCACTAGCGGATCTTCCAGAAATAAAGCAATTTAGAATGGAAAGTATTTCCATTTTTTGGCAAAATATATCAAAAATTAAGAACGAAATGAATGAACTGATGTTTTCTGACATGTCACGAATTGCTTTTGGAATTTTATCTATACCACATTCCTCAGCATCAGTGGAACGCACCTTTTCAATGCAAAATGCTATAAAAACCAAAGAAAGAAATCGTTTGCACGTAAAAACTGTTTCAAGTTTGATAAAAACTAGAGATCTTATAAAATCAAATGATAGTTGCTGTTATAGTTTTATGGCCATTTTCTCATTAGGCGATTATCTTTTTTCCCAACGAAAAACTGCACATTAAAGAAATTTGGTTTTCTCAATGTCTCATTTGCTTCGTTTTAATCGCAAAGCTAACCGGCACTCATCTGCCAATTATTTATTTTCCTTTAATTTGCCGTACAGATAAATTCAATCAGCTGACTCCCATCTTTTACATGTATTTTGAGTGGCGTTGCCAGCTGAAAACTTTGTTTTTTGTCGGTATATTGAGAAACCCAAAATCGTTAACGGACAGTTTATCGGTCCAATAAATTTATGTTGACATTAAGTAACAGACAGTTTGTCGATACATTGAGAAAATGGCCATTAATATTTCTAATGATCTCTTAAAGTAAATTTACATAATTTATAACACTGAATTAAAAGCTTTATTTTTTAAACACTAATGTTTTAAGCTTTATTTTTTAAATCTCAGTTCTAAGAATTTAAGTTAAAAGTCTGAATAATGTAACTTTGCAAAAGTAAAAATATAAATATCCTTCCAGTGTAAATTTATATGTACAAAAATACAATTTTTAATTTATTTACTTATTCTATTTTAATCGAAAATACTGAAAAAATGTACCTTCCGCTTATGCAAAATATTATTTACATATGTATGTACCATATATATAAATAATTTATGTTTTTAAATACATAAATATATGAATTCTAATAAAATAATTTTTTGTTCCTGTTATTCTTATAAATGATTGTTTTATTTTTTTACAAAAAGTACCATTTGGTGGGAAAAGTACTCTTTTAGTTGAAGTTCAGTACCATTTCAAAATTTCAATTTTGCAACACTGACAACAACTAAAATACAACAAGAATTAACATGGAAACCAGCAGTGAAACATCGTCTAAGAGAGCAAGAGAATCTCACCAAGACTCTTTGGTTGAAAAATATAAAGTTCCGCGCTTATCAAACAATGATAAAGCTTTTTTAGAGAGTTAATTAAAGAAAGTGAATTTTACACATCTGAAGCTATTAAAAACTCAATAAGAGAGAGTGAAAAGATCACATCCAATGTAATAAAAAGCTCTATAAGAGAAAGCGAAGAAAAGCATTTTGACTTTATTAAAAATTTACTAAAAGAGTGTGAAGAGAAAATTCTTTCAGTACTAGAAGAAAAAATAAACGATATAAAAACAAAATTTAATGCTGTGACTGAAAGAGTTAAAAGACTTGAAGTAAAGAGTGTCGAAACAAGCGAAATGAAAAAAGAAATTATGGATATAAAATGAAAAATAAATAAACAAGAAAATTCCGTAGTTGCAGGTAGTATCCGTATAACAGGGGTACCCTACTATGAAAATGAAAACTTATATAATATCTTTAAAAATATATGTGATAATATAAGAATACAAACACCACAAATTAATAAAATCTACAGACTTAAAAAAATTTATAAAGACAATAAGCCGTACAATCCAAAAGAAGAAGTAATTATAGTTAAACTGCATTCTCCATATGAGAAGAACTTTCTTTTGAAATCTATTGCCAAGTACCGCAGGGAGAATCGGACAAACCTTAGCCTAATACAAGCAGGGTTTGAGAGCCCGGAAAGTATTTATATTAATGAAGATTTAACACCTCACAACCACAAAATTTTCAAAGCGGCGCTAAACCTAAAAAAAGCCAATAAAACTATAAAATAAATTTTTACCCTCCGAGGCCTTGTCTACATCAAAAAAACTGATACAGATGACCCTATACTAATAGAATTTCTAGATGATCTTGAGAATTTTTTTCGTTAGTGACAACCTGGCACCTTTTTTCATTAAAATCCTTAAAAATTATGCTATTAACTTTTATTCATTGCACACTATTACACTTTTAACTCCCCAATAAAAAATTGAGCTTCGAGCGAAGCAGGTTTGTAAGGGAGAAATGTAAGAGTTTCGCTTACCATTGCGCTTACGGAAGACATGAATTTTATATGGCGAGTTCCCACTTTGAAGCAATACATTTTTGACGCATAAAGCGCATTATTCAGCGCATAAAAAAATTGTTAAATGTAACGAACAGCTTCACACACTGAATGTTTTTTTACAGTTATTTTTTAGTATTCTCCCTTACAAACCTGCTTCGTAGTAAGGGAATGCCGTAGCACTTGAAATTTTATTTATTTTTTATAAAAATTGTTGAGAGTTATTTCACTTACTTTACTGCATTTCTGTATGTCTTATTGCGTAGCGCATAATTGTGCGCTTATTTTTTTAAATGTACCTTTAGTGCTTCGCAAAATGATAAATTTTTTTATTGGGTCGTAGCTTTTATTATATATTAATCTTACCATTTTCAAGTTTTTCTTTTAGTTATTGCGTTGTATTGTCAGACTTTGATTGTGAGTACAATGAATGTTTCTTTTGATCAAATTGATTCTAGAGACAGTAATTACCAGGGCAAGGAAGTTCATGCACTTAAAATCGCAAAATATGCGCATAAAACATGCACTAAAAATCGTAAAATATGCAAAAATAAAAGTAAAAAATATGCATTAAAAATATATTTATTTAACAAAAAAAAAAATATAAATACATTTCATTCAGTTTTAAAAACTTAAAACATGGTTTAAAAAGTAGTAGTAGATAAAGATATATTTACATATATAAATAAATAAGTTTTTTTTAAGTTATCAAATGTAAAACTCATTCTATTTGGTCTTAAAACAGTTTTAAGCATTGAAAGTGTTCGTTCGACATCAACGGATGTAATAGGTGGATATTTAAAAGCCGTCAACTCCTTTGTACTGGAAGGTAAATTAAAAATATTACCAATTTCTTCAACTTTTTTAAATCCGGCATTATTTTTTAAAACTGCATAAATTTTGGCTTTTATTTTTTCGCCGATTTGACCTTCTACTTTTCTTATTTTAATGACAGCGTCATCAACGAGTTTAACCGAGGTGTTCAATGATTTAAACCCCTGAAGTTCGGTTATTGTCTCGACTAGAAACCCATTGTTTGAGTGTATAAATTATAATTGAACCTTTATATTAGGTACATTTAAAATATTGTTCACTTTATTATCGCGACTGCATTATTTTTGCTAAAATTATTTACCACATCTTTAAATTCTTCAAAATTTTTGGCATAATACTCAACTGCCTGCAACCAGGTACCCCATCTTGTTATACATGGTTGAAACGCAAAGGTGACTTTAAAAACTTTCATGCATGGCATGAGCTTAGCATGTGACATGTAACATTTTTGAGTAAGATATCTTAAAAAAAAGGTTAAGTAGAGCAAAATTTTATTTTTATTAAAGGTTCTAAAAGAGAAATTGAATCTTTGAAAGTTCGAGCTATTGAAGCATGATCCACCTTTTCCAACTTTACAATATTTAACAAAAATTTGTGTTTACTCTGTTCTTCTTCTGCATTCAAGATCTTCTTCTGCATTCAAGATCTCTATTACGTAGACAACGAAACGTCCTTCAGTGTCCATTGCTTCGTCAATAGACAGCCACAATTTATGTCACTTAATTCTTTCAACAATGTCACATAGTTGTATAGTGTACAACTTGGCGATATAAGTTTTTATAAGGGTTGTTTCCGTAGGAATGGTTTCATTGTTATATTTGTTTAAAAAAATTCTATAATTTTGGTTGATTAGCTAATATAGAGGTATATCTGCAGACACCAGAGCATTATACAATTCAAAACTAAATTTGCTAGTCTTATCCTCAAAAGTTGATTTTCTTGAAATTAAAGTTTGCGAAACGTTTTCATAAATCATAAATCTTTGTGTTTCTGGCTTTGAAGGTGCTGATTTACTTGAAATTTTTAAATGAAACACCTTTTTGCAAACTTTGCAAAAAAGTACTTTTCCCTCTATTTTGAAGACTCAAAAACACACTTATTTAAAAGATTATTTTTGCATATTTTTTCTTTTGGCATTTTTTTCCTTAAAAACAATTTATTTTATTAATACTTTTTGGATTTTAGGTCATACTTCTTATAACGTAAATCAAAAATATTATGTTGAGTTCTATTTTTTCTTCGCCGAACATTATTTTTATTTGCTGCTTCTTCAAGTAAAAAAAATCGCAAACAAAATGAAATGTCAAAAACTGTTTTATTGTTACTTCTACAATTATGTGCACAATTATACAAATTGTATAATTTTTGTATGTGCTACTTTTTAAAAGTAAAAAAAAAACAAGGTGAATTTATAATAAAATGTAGGTAATTCAGTACCAAACACCAACATGTTGTTTTTGCTCCTTGAAAATGTCAAAGTTAGCAGATTTTCCCATACTATTTTGACTGTTTGACAGCTTCAAGGCTGAAACAACTATAACCAGCTGATTCACTGACTACACCTTATACTGAATTCGCCTTGAACAGAAAGATATTTCTAAACAAAAAACTAAGAAAAGGCAATTTTTTTATATATATTACAAAATATGACGAAAAATGTGAATTTATAACAAAATATGACGAAAAATATGCATTTATATCAAAATATGCAAAAACATGCATTTAAAGCAAAATATGCAAAAATATGCACTAACAAATTGATGCCATTTTACTGGAAATATTGTGATTCGCAAAGATATTAACTTTAGGTGGGTCTCAGAGTACCGACAACAAACATGCATTTGCATGAAGTCCCTTGCCCTGGTAATTACAATATGATCCGAATTTTATGTAATCGTAACAAAATGTTTAATATCTTCCATCTCAATGCACAAAGCCTACTACCTACACGCAGAGAAAAAATATGTTTGGGCATGGTTACGGCAACAACACTATGTTAAATGTAACAATATATTGTTGTCGTACACAAATAATTGTTATTTTTATTTAATATCAACAATTTTATAGTAACTGTAAACATATCAATGTTTATCGCAATTATGAATTTGAGTATTGTTGACCGAAAAATAATTATTTTTCCAACAACTTAATTATGATAACTTTCTAAACATATTATATTTCTCACAACCATATCATGATATTTAATAGCCATAACATGATAACTTTCTATACATTTATCATATTATGTTAAAGATGCAATCAAACTATTTTTACTCTAATCATATTATGATAGCGCCATTTGTAAAATAATTTTGAAGAAATTTTGTCGCTTTTTTTATTTGTGAGCGGTTAAACAAGATAAATTACCATAAAAAATAATAAATTTAAAGAAATTAAAATAAATAAAATATTAGCGGAGTTCAGTATTAGTGATGAAATAGTGCAAATGCAAAATGTCGTCGTTATTTGTAAAATCCAACAACAAAACACACAGAGATTTCGTTATATTTCATAAAAGTGATACGATATTTCTGTGGTTTTCATGGGCAATCGCGTATGTCTTAAAACAAATTGTTGAGGAATGCCGAAAAACCATTCTAGATCAAACTATGGGCTAGGTATTGCCATTTTAAACTTTATCATTACGTTTAAAAATCGGAATTGATCCATCTTTTTTCAAAAAAATGTAAAGAGCGTTCAAAATTAGGCAATATGGCGGTTGCCCATGAAAACCACAGATTTTTCATTTGCTCTTTTGCAAGCCTTATATTGAACTCCGCTATTTGATTAACATTAAGAAAAATTGTAAAAAGCCACAAAATAAAAAATCGATTCAAAAATATTTAAATTTATTTTGTATTTTTATGACAGCTATGAAAGGTGCTGTATCATAATATGATTGCTTCTAAATTTATTATGATTAACGTGATGATAATATGATTACATTTTAGCTTATTATGATTAACATGACAATAATATGATTAATTTCTTAGCTTATTATGATTAACATGACAATAATTTGATTACTTCTTAACTTAGTATGATTAACAGAATAATAATATGATTAAGGGAAAAATATTATGATGTAATAGTACGAGTATATTTAGTCATAACATGATTCAATAATAATCTTAATATGGTGACTACAATCATAATTCTTATCATAATATGTTGCTCTTAGAATATGTTTACCACAACCATGTTTTATCTTTGCGTGTGGGAAGGTATCGATATTTCGAACAAAAAAATATTACTGTTTTTATCAAACACAACAAAAGGTGTGAACATTTAATTCCGTTCGGTTTTTTTTGAAAATCCACAAGCTTCAATGTGTTCGGTTCGACTCGTTAATGTTCGTCCCTTTTGGCTGGTAAAAAAAACATTTTTACAAAAACAAAATACACACACGAAAAAAACAAAGGGGAATTCAACAAGACATGTGGTGTAACAGGACCAGTGTTGCCAGAAGTAGGGGAAAATCCCTACATGTAGGTATTTTTGGTATTAAAATAGACGCGTAGGGAAAATCGGACAGATTTTTTATAATTTCCAAAATTTAGGGATTTTTCGTCATATCGTATTATTTAACTTACAATGTATGTATGTATGTATGTTTGTTCGGGTGGAATCTTGTAACTCAATTTTGAAGCAGTTATCTTCAACCGATTGAGCTTAAATTTTGTATACACGTTAAGTTTGGATGACAATGCATGGTAAAGTATATGACGTCATTCTAAATCCAATAAGGCAGCCACGCACAACATGGCGGACTACTTATGTTTAATGCACTTCTACAATTTGGGTATCAAATGAAAGGGTTTGCTAAGAATAACTCGAAAAACAAAGTGACGTCACTCTAGATACAATATGGCTGACTAAGTTTTTAATGACTTCTGAAGACACGAATGCGAGTTTTAAAAAAATTAATAGTAAAAAATCTTTTTGAAAAAATAGCTTATATTAAAATGCGCTAAAAAATAAAAAATAAATTAAACGTAAAAAACTTTTTTAAAAAACAAGCTTTTATTTGAATGCGCTATAAAGAAAAAAAATAATTTTTTGCTTTTAAACTTTTACTATCAACCTATAACGTCATTACACAATTTATATGATATAAAAGCTTGTCGCGAGATTTACTAATGCAGAAAAACAAGTAAATTAATAACTTGATTTAAACAATTAAAATTTTCAAGCTAAGTAAATACAATTACTTAAAACTTGCGACAAGCTTTAGGTTGATAGTAAAAGTTTTTTTCTTTGAGAGAACACCTGTTTGGCCAAAATGTCAAAATTTTACGCTCTTCAGAAACTTTTTGATCGATCTTGTTGAAAATTCAACAATGGGGTCACTTGCCATGAAATCCCCCATATATATTATTTTTTTAATTATACATATTCGAATCAAATGTATTTTTTATGACCAATGTTTTTTCTTCTATTTTAATGACAATAATGCGTAGGGATGTTCGTAGGGGAAATTTTTTCAACGTGTAGGGAAATATCGAATTTTTTTAGCAGGTGTAGGTATTTTTCGAAAAATCCACTGGCAACACTGAACAGGACAATAAACTATACTATTCTTTCAGTAGCTTAACCTTAGGGTAGCCAGATTTTGAATTCGAAAAAGCAGTACATTGGTTATGAAAAAACAGTACAATCAAGAAAAAAACAGTACATTTTTTTTACGAAAGCATAACTATTTATTAAATATTTACAACTCTTGAACAACAATAATATAAAGAAAAAGACTTCAAACATCAACATCAAAGGAAAGATTCACATTTAATGGTATTTCATATACAAAATGACACCATTTGCGTTTATAAAGCATACACCACAAACGAAGCATTTGGTCATTGTATCATTTTCCAATGTATAATGTTTAAATACCTTAAGGTGCTATCAGACGGAATGTATTTTACATATGTACTGTCACTTTTCTTACCCATATGTAATTCCGTATGTATGTCAAAATTTCCAGTTTACATACGATTCATAATTTTTGCTATCACACCTGCTTATGTTTTTCCTTATGACATAACCTATAAATGTAAACAAAAGCTGACTTTTGTTTACTTTTCAGAACAAACCAGCTGTTTTGTTTATGTTTGCCACAGGAAAATAGAGCGTGTTCTAATCGAAAAAGTTACATATGTATTTCCACATGTATTTTACACATGCAAAGTTTCATATGTATCACACGATGTGTACAACTTTTACAGATGGAAAATTTGACAGTACATATGTAAAATACATCCCGTCTGATAGCACCTTTAGTTTATATTTAACTTAAAAAACTTATTCATTGATTGAGTAAGTAGAATTTTCTTTAAACATATTGGTATTTAAAGAAATTTTCACCACACACATATTGTGGAACTATCGCATTAATTTCGGAAAATATTTGTTTCTTTCTTTAATTTAAATTTTAAACGGTAGTCATATGTCTTAAAATAATAACACGAAAATATATGAAGGATGTGAGCAACCCTTTATTTAATCTGTGTATTAATAACAAAACAATAGACGCAGTACAAAAATTCTAATTATTTTACAACTTTTTTGTTTGCAAAACAACAATTTCTTTAAACTAAATATTGTAAAATAAACTGTGCAACAAAATTAGGATCATCGCCACCAGCCTCAACACTTGCACCGCGAAATGAAAGTAGACTACTAGTAGAGTCTATTTATGGGCCCCTAAAGTTTTTTAATTTTTTGAAAAGGCGTTTGGTATAAGTCAAAAAAATATACTAACTGTACTTCTGAGCTAAAAAATAATTTTAGATGTCTGCAGTAGAATCGTATGGCGACTCTTTTCTTAGAATTTATTTACCCTCTAACTCTTATTTTAAGGGGTAATTTTTGCCCTTTTTCCCAACTCTTAAAAAAAGTATACTAAAACGGCACTTATAAGAGTTAAAAAGCTCTACGAATATTTTCTGCATCAAATTTCACTTGTGGTCTTCTAAGACCAAAAATCATCCAATGCAAGTAAAACGGGTTTTCGAAATTCCGGGCCTTGATTTTTTTTAATTTTTCGAAAACCCGTTTTACATACATTGCACGATTTTTTGGTCTTAGAAGACCGCTAGTGAAATTTGATGAAGAAAATATTCGTAGAATATTTTAACCCTCTTACGTGCCGTTTTAGTGTAGAAGTTAAAAAAATTACAAAAATTACCCCTTAAAATGAGTGTTGGAGTGTTTTCGCCATACAGTTCTACTGAAGATATCTGAAATAGTCTTTTAGGTCAGAAGTACATTTAGTATATTTTTTTTGACTTGTACCAAACGCCCTTTCAAGAAATTCAAAAATTTCAATGCCCGAAATTTCGAGAATTCGTTTTTGATACATTGCACGAACTTTTGGTCTTAGAAGATCCCTAGTGAAATTTGATGCAGAAAATATTCGTAGAGCATTTTAACCCTAATAAGTGCCATTTTGTATACTATTGTTTAAGAGTTGGGAAAAAGGGCAAAAATGACCCCTCATAATGAGAGTTAGAGGTTAAATAAATTCTAAGAAAGATTCGCCACACGATTCTACTGCAGACATCTAAAATTATTTTTTAGCTCAGAAGTACAGTTAGTATATTTTTTTTGACTTATACCCAACGCCTTTTCAAAAAATTAAAAAAATTTAGTGGCTCATATTTCGGGAGCCCAAACTAACTTTTCAAAACCCTTTGGCAGATTTGCTCTACTAGTAGTCTAGTGTTAAGGCTGTTTTTTTTTTTTTTTTTTTGTTGCACACTGCTATAAGGATATTATGACAATATAGCTTGATAGCATACCGGTTAAAATTCCCAAATGTGTATTATTTAAAAACTATTTTTCTTAATATCTTTGTTTTTTGGACACTAAACTTAAAAATCAGTACAGAAAACAGTACAAAGTGTAAAAAACAGTACATTTGCGTACTGTTTTGGCTGTTGTACATAAAACAGTACAATTGAAAAAAATCAGTACATGTACTGCTAAAAACAGTACGTATGGCAACCCTACTTAACCTTACCGTAAAAAAGTAAGACCAATCTATTTCTTACAGATTGAGACGTAACATCTTACTGCTAACTATAATCGTCCTAATTGCTTTACAAACAACAAAATGAAGCAGCTGATTTGCAACGTTACTGTTGCTCCCGGCCAGCTGAGCCTTTAGAGTTATTCTAAAATAAAAACATACACTAAAAGCAATAATTAAGTATAAAAAAATATTGAACGGAATTGTCAAATTTAGTTTTGCTTTTTATTAGTGTTTATACTATAAAAAAGCAACTAGCTTTATTCTATTTTGAAAAGGCATACAAATTAACTAGTTGGGCTCCAAAAACAATGAAACGTTAATACAGTAGTTTAACATATGTACATAAAAAATCAAAAGTGCAACTAGTTTAAAGTAAAAACTAACCAGAAATTTTTAAGCCAAATACTAGTTACTTTGTCTGCAGGGTATGTATTAGGGTATTCATTTAATCTAAAAGCCCGATTAAATGAATACCCTTTAATTAATTAATTAATTTAATTATTATTTGGAGTTTAGTAGTAAAAAAAACAATAACATAACATAAGAATTCTTGAACTAAAACGAACTAAAAAAAATCATAACTATGTAATACATATTTTTTAATTAATACATATTCGGCCACGTTCTGTAAATCGAATTCACGTGAAGGCCGTTTATGTATTTATTAAAAAATAAGATGAGATCATATTATTGTGTAGTAAATTAAACAGTTTAAGAAGATCTTATAAAATGATCTTTTAGATAAATAATTTGGTTAAAATGTTTAGGATTTAAGCGACTCTTTTCTTTAGTTTTGATATATTTTGACTTGGAAAAAATTCTTTCACTTATCGTAGATGTTGAAGAAATCGAAAGCAACCCATAATACAGAATATCTAAATTCTCAGTCTTTATCATAGATTTCTCTAAGCATATAAAATCTTCCATTATGCCATTTAAATCCTGTTTATTTTTAACACTTCTTTTGTTTCGTTACTATTGTCAGTTTCTTCTGCTGTCAGGTCATCATCAAACTCATCCTGGCAAAGCTCAGCCCCGAACATTCTGCAAGCAAGTTCATTTCCGATTTCCTTAATTTCTGTTTTGTTCTGTATTTTAAAAATGTTCTTAAAGAGGGAAACATATTGTTTAAAAAATAATTCTAAACACAACTTTTTTGGTGCACTTTGGTTACTTTTTTGGTGAATTTTGGTACGGATAACGTTGTAAAATTGTATATGGTTGCACTGTAGAATGCATTTAAAAATGCATGTTGCTTTCCAACCGACGTTTTGGAACTCACCCATAATTTAAAACACAAAAAAATATAGTTTAATACTACAAAAAATTATAATTTTTGTTACAACGGTTAATCGGTTAATCGACTGAAGTTAACCGGTTTAATCGTTAATCGAAAAAAGCCAGTTTTAAATTAACCGATAAGTTAATCGGGTAGTAATTAATCGTTTAACCGAATGAATACCCTAGTATGTATTCAGATTTGTGTGCCGATGTTAGTGTATTGCATGTCGTGGCATGTCATGACATTCTGGTTGAGTATCAAGTTGCCTTTTTTTTTTGTTTCTGCTGTTTGTTTTTTTTTTTTTTTTTTTTGCTAATTTATTTAACTGAGTCAGTTGTTGTTGCTGTAAACTTCCAGCTAAATCGCTAGCCGGGATGTACATATACATACATGTTTGCCTGTGTATATGGAAACTCTTCAATTTTTGACGCCTTGGTTATTATTACGCTCACATATGTACACACATGCATGTGTTTGGACTGAATGCATGTTTGTATCTTTATATGGATGTATACGCATCATTATGTATAATGTTGGCTTCCTGAGCTTGTCAAGTAAAAAAATCTCTCAACTGACGATCAACCAATTGATAGATTGTATTATGTATGTATACATACATACGTTTGTATGTTTACAGTATATCACAAAAATTTTTTGCCTTAACGAAATTTTTTATTAATCCTTTATCATATTTGAAAAATCCCAGCTATACAAAAAAAAATTTTTTAAAATTTGTAATCATATTCGAGTCTTTTTGACTCTTCAGCTAATTTGTTGATCATAAATAATACTTTTGTCGCGATAAAATGGTACCCTACCCGCGACTCTTCTAGATGAGTCATTTATGATTCGTTTTTTTTGTTATTAGTTAATAGACATTTACTTTTTTTTTTTACTATTTTTTAAAAGTACATACCTATTTGTTATTCAATTTAAAAAAAAAACACTTAAATCATAAACGCGAATCATTTTTATTTCGATGTTTAGTAAAATTGTAAGTGATTGATCAGTTTTTAAATTTAAATTCACGCACTCTATTTTTTTATTCATTATAATCACGGTCATGGGGACTCATGTGTGACTCACGTGTAACAATTCACGACATTTTCACATCTCTAATAAAAATACATAAAACAATGATAACAACAACAGTAATAAAATTCTAATACTTACACCATGTATTTTGTATTTTGTGGACAGATGATGGCGTACCAATTGTATTTTTCTACATACAATTTTGCCGTTTCTAGTGCATACCCTGCAAACAATATTGGACTACTTGATCTATTTTAAACAAATGGACTACATCCTGGACTGGTCCAATGTAATGCAAGCATGGACCATGTCATTGTTAATAAAGAGTTTGTAGTGAAACGACATGTCTGAGTTTTTTAAACGACATGTTTTAATTTATAAACGATTTCAAAGCTTATCCTCTGGAGTAGTTTTAAGACTACTCCTTTGAAATGCAAAGCTGGGTTATATGGTCCTGCCCTAGCACATCGTAATCTTAAAAAGACCATGTTTTTCCATTCATTGGGGTTACCTTTGGACTAGTCCTAGTCCCTTATGAGCTACATTATACATGCGTGTATGGACTAGTCGCATTATTAGCAGGGTAGTTGCCAAACCAGACGACAAAGCTTGGAGAATGAAATGAAACCTTTTAACTAATGTTTCATCAACTCCAGTTATCTCCGCAGAGAGAAAAGTATTAAAGAAAACCCTTCTTGCGGTATATCATATCTTATTACCTAGTTAAAACTTCGCTTACTTTTTCAAAATTAATAGCTTATCTCACTCATTATTTGGTAGTTTTCTTCTATAACTGCTTCTATAACTACTTTTATCTGAATGTATTTAATTTAACAAATAATGACTTACTTTTGAATGCGTTCATTTTGGGACTTCCCTTGTAAAATTCATTGGTTCTTCCAGTAGGACTGTAAGTAGTGCTTTTAAGTTTTTCTGATTACTTAACACATTATTTTGTAGGCGACGTTTTTACTGGGTAACTAAAAAATGGATTTTCATTTCGAATTTGTATAAATAGTTAAACTTATTAAAGAAAAACAAGCTAGAGAACAATATTTGGCTGTGCCGAATCTTTGACAGTTGACAGTGAATTTCAGAAGGCTGCTAAATATGGTATCTAAGGTGAATTATTGACCGTAAACCACAAAATTGAATGACATTTTTTTCTGGTCATATGCAGCTAAGTTGGAATAAATTTTACGGCAATAAATACTTCTGCAACGGTTTTATGCGTATTTAATTGATTTACCAGAGCGGGCTTTATATGGGGCCTATAGTAAATTATGGACTGATCATCATGAAATTTATTAGTATGATTTCTAGTCGTATAAAACTGTGACGTACTTAATTATATTATGATAGCATTATTTACTACGGTTTTAGGCGTACTAAACGGTTTTCCGGTAGTAGGGTTTATATATGGGGTCTAGAGTAAATATGGACGGATCTTCACGAAATTTTACAGCATGATTTCCAGTAAAATAAAACGAATTGTAGCAAAATATTATATCATTCCGTGCATTGTTCCACTATTAAGGTTCCACATTTTGATTCATAGCTCTGATCCTACTGCACCGATTTTGCTGGATTTCAATCCCAAGTTGTTTGGAAGTGAGCGTGTTTTCAACAGACGCACAGATTGACATACAGACGGACATGGCTAAATCTACTTAAAATTAAAAGTTTCACACAGAATGACAAACTTAGTATATCCTATTCACAACTAATTGTGGTATAAATTTCTCGCACAAGCATTGAGCTCTTGAACTCTTTTGTATGTAGAATTTGGCACGAATATGCAGCTGATTCGTATACATTAGTTTAGCTTTAATAATATGTATATATGAGCATGTAGCTAAGTGCAGCTCAGATTTAAAAGCTTTTCCAAAGTTTAGATATGCTCATTAAAATCATTATATGCTTTAGATGAACATATATGAAATAAGATACAGAAACTTAAAAATTAGCAATAGAATAAGAATCTGCATAAAATGTACTTTTCAATAATATATTCCTTTGAATATGTTGTATTTTCTTTTCCATAAATCATTGTAATTTAATTGGCAAGCAACTGTCATACAATAAGTTCGACTGCCAACAACAATTGTCACTTTACACGGCTGTCAGGTAATTGCATGGCAAGAACTTCCAGATCTGTTTTTAGACATTGGGTGTGTGTGAAACGGTAGCAAAGTTTAATGGTGAAATGAAATTTGTTTGTGGTAGAAAATTTTCATATTTGTGCTGTGTGAAATTGTAAAATTTTTGACAACGTAAAATTTTGACATAAAGAAAAAAACAATTACTTATAGTTTTGTGAAAATGAATAAATTAAACAAACGTTTACCAATAATCATTTCAATTCTGTTGGAAATGAGATCGTCCCAACTATTTGATGAATTCATTCTGATTTATTAACAATTTTTACAAAAAGTGTGGGCAAAAAAGCTTATACATATTTAAATATTTACATCTTGCATAATTCTTTTTAATTTTTTTTGACGCTGGTTTTGTTTAAACAAATGTGATGAAAAAAAATAATTTTGTGGTTGTCAAGCCCCTAGGGCTAGTAAAATTTTATTCACCTCAATAGTGTCAAAATTTTACTTCCATGAGTACTTTGCTACCGTTTCACACACACCCATTGTCAGAAAATGAAAATTTATAAATTGAAAACTACGTTTTGTTATTAAAGTTTCTTAACAAAAAACTTAAGCACATTTTCCATCCCTGATACGCATTTATTTGCAGCGCTGCCAATAGAAAATTATATCTGACAATGATGCCGTTGTCAGATGCATAAGATAAGCATATCTGATAATAAGAAATAAGCCTCCAACGTCTGACAATGATCTACCAATTGCAACAAAGAGTGTTCACACGATTGTTAGTTATCTATCAATATTGTTGTCTTACAATGGACGGCCAATCCGTTAATGACAATATCGTTAGATCTGACTACCGTCTGTACGAAGCATAACAAAAATGCAATGCTTGATGCATGTTTGAAACGTCTGCCGGAAAAAAAGTATTTAAGTGTTAACAATTTTAATTTATAACGTGTTATGAAGTTTGATTCACGCTAAGTTTGCACAAATTCCAAACATGACATACAAGTGATAAGATAAAGAAAACACAAGTTGTTTTTGTTTTTATTTTGTTTTTCTTAACCTACCACGCCCACTTCTCCAATCCCGACCACACTTTGTGGGATGGTGGGTATTGATACCTAAAATTTGTGTACTAAATTTGGAAACTTTGGCTCTTGCCGTTCTCCAGATATACTGAAAAAAATAATTAAAATACAACAACAACAAGGGATTTTTGAACACAAAACATACTTAGAATCACGTTCTGGTATATAACTCTGACACCAATCGAGTCTCCACCTTTAAATTTTCTGCAAATGTTGAAGAGGGTATAATACTTAACATATATTTTTTTAAGAATTTTAAAAAATATACTTTTCTAGATATGGCCCTTTGAACTCAAGACCCCAAAAATTTACCTTTGACCTTTTCTTAGAAAAACACAATATGCATATCATTTTAAAGGGTGCACTTTCACCTTTAAAACGATACCAAAAAAACTAAATTATCTTGTGTAGTTCAAGAGTCCTATCCCCTTTTGTAAGGAGACTTTTGTGTTTTTTTAAACATTTTTCACATATTTTATGACGTCATATTTCGGATACCGAAAGAATGTGGGGTCTGAAATTAATGTTTTGTTAAAGTCCAATTACATATAACATTTGTGTCGAATTTCATTCAAATCGGAGGTGCTGATGCCGAAAATGCCATTTTTTCGTGATGGTTTGACGTGTTTTAACTCCTAGATAATTTTGTTTTTGTGAATTGAAGACTGCCCATCCTTTCCAAATAGGGTAAATTCGACTGTAAATACTATATTGGGCCATGTCACAGAGTACAATTCCGTTCGGAATTGAAGAAAACATATTTGTTTGTTGATGGAAAGTGTATTTTGATAGTTTTCTGGCCTTTCAGATACAGACAACTCCCATACCGTTCATGAAAACAAAAATGGTTTCATTCCGAAACATTTTTTCGTCATTTTCTGAAGCACCAAAATACGGAATGAATTCCGTTTCCGAAGGGAATTGTACTCTGTGACATGGCTGATTGTTTGGGCTTTACGGATTATAATTTTAGAATTGTTTTTATTTAATGGAACTGTTATTAAATTGTAAAATATATTAATTTCATACACCGCAATACACCAAAAAGCTCACTCTCCTTATTTTGCAACAAATGCAAGAATTGGTGAAATTAATTCTAAAATTGCAAGAGAATTTTACAAAATACTACAAAATTTATTCAAATTGGCGCAAATGAGAATCCGCGTAAAAAATGATGTACATTTCTTGAAATATTAGATAAAATTTATAGTAGTGTAGATCTTTAAGCCTAGTACTCTGTTCAAATTTATGAAAAATGTTGAGCAACATTTATTATTTCACACGAACATTTTGACATGTATCGATGTTACCTATCATGCGAGTTTGTACAATTTGCCGATTTTATTCATGGAAAGTATGCGACATTGTTTTGCGTATGTAAACAAACCCCACATGTATTTTATAAAATAATTTTTTTTAATAAAAAAGAAAGTAAATATGGATTAAAAACTGTTACCGGTTGTGTTATATTAATTTTTTATTTCTTATTAAATAATCAGTTCATCCTTTTTTGCTTTTGCTTAAAATTCCACGTGAAATAAGTGCAGCTTACTTTATTTCGCAGTTGTAAAAAAATGTTGACAGAAACATTTCGGAACTTTTTCATAAAATGAACAGAGTACAACTCTATAAACATTATTTCATAGATATTCCGCACAAGTTTTTTTCATATGCGTTTTGACAGCATTTCACGTGAAATGTTGAACAGAGTACCAGGCTTTAGATAGGAATTAAAAAAGTTTATGAAAATATTCGATTCCACAAACGAACTGTAAGTCCTTTTCTATACCCTTCACCGAAGGTTAAATTAGCCATTTTACCAAAGAACGGTTTCAATGTTTCTCTTTGTCCGAATTTGGTACACAAACTCTCTACAAATATGGATGGGATTGGAGAAGAGGGCGTGGCACCTCCCGTACAAACCCTTATAGATTTCTGTATATCTGGAGAACAGAAAGAGCCAAAGTTTCTTGGTTATTAACATACAACATCCGACAAAATGTTGGCGAAATTATCAAATTGGGCGTGGCACATTATATGTTTATTTTTATCTAAAGAACGATATTTAAATAACTTTTTGTTCTTGTCTCACCATGGTGTAGGGTATATACGATTCAGATTTAAAAAATTACTTCTACATAAAATTTTTTCTAAAATTTAGAAGTCCATGTCTAAATTCATGTCAACCGCTTGAGCCGCTTTAAAGGTCGTATTTTTATCCCAAAAAAATGTTTTATGGCAATATAAAGAGAAAGAATTCATATTTCTGCATATTAAAATTTTCGAGGTTTCACCAAACTTGACAAAAAATAAAATGTGGGTAATATCAGAAATACTTTTTGGAATTACTGTGATTAAATATGCAAACACATATACAATATGAAACCGTCAATAAGAGAAGTGAAAGGTGAGGGGACAATGTCCAACCAAAGAATGCTTTTAAAGGCTGAGATTGCTTTTCTTTTGTTTTCACTATTAGTTATTATTTTTTATGTGTAAATCACACAAAGATTTTGAGACAGGAAGGGGTATCGCATTCCTTTGGTAAGCTGGTAGGCGCTCACCGCAAATGAGTTCTATGTTATGTAAAAATGTGTGGATGGTTTAGTTGAAGGGTTCCGCGAACACTCTCATATCATGACCATATTTTGTTATCTTTACTCCATTCGTTTATTCTTGATGTACATTTTTTTATGCTGTTTGTTAACGTTTTTGTTGGGTATTTTTTTTTTTTTTTTTTTTTTTTTGTTAAGTATACATACTGTCTGTACATATGGACATATATTGGTTTTTATTTATGTATACTTACATACATTTGAAGAGCGAAAAAAATGAAACACGAAACGTTCCTAATTGTACCGGCAAAGCAACTCAAGTATAAAACGCACATCCGCCATGCGGGCTGATTGACAACAATTGGGGCAACTGTGCGATCGACAGTCACTGCAAGGCAATTGCAATTATAGTTCATGTTTGACATGACATGTGCATAATTGGTGTGAGGCCATGATAAAATTTTATTTTGGTCTTGTAAATTCAGGATAAAAAAAAACGAAAGACGTCACTTGATGGCAACAAAATGGCAATGAAAGTTTTACAAACTCATGCACCATTTTCATGCCACCACATACAACGCGTATCACGATCGTAGCAACTTGAAATAATTTTATTGTCAATATTTCAGCTATCAATAACAGATCGATATTAATGGAAATTTGAAATTATCGTTAACAAGTAATTATATCAACTATATTAGTAATTGTAATATATTAAAGACTATCCTTATCACACTTAATGAATTTAACAAAGAATATATTTGTATAAGAAAACATCGAGAAAAGATCAAAATTATATAAATTTAATCAGAAAAAATCTTTTAAAAATGTGGAATCGGTTTTGCACAAATAAATCTTTTGTACGAGTAACGTTTTTAACATGTCCGATATCATGTTAAAAGGAACGATAAAAAATAATTATACTTTTTGTATAAACTCGAATAACTAAAACCATATTACGTATTCCACGGATAATTACCTCGCCAAAAATGCCAATATTTTTGGGTAATTATGCGGGGAAAGCATTTAAACGAATACGTGAGGTATTTAAGCGTGTTTCTTTACAAGATACCTTAACTTTGATATGTATATGAAAAAAGTTAAATTATATGTTAAATAGAAATTTGTACATGTATCAGCTAAATCTTAAAGATAGTGATCGATTCGAAAGCAATTTTTTTCTAATTCTTTCAGTCGATACTGAACGAATCGAAATTATTTTTTCATTATTGCGAAACTCAAATAAAGGCTTTACAATACTGAAAAAATAGTTCCGATTAGTCCGAGCATTGAATGAAATAATCACATATTAAAATGCTTAAAAATCGGAAAGTAATTGATCACGACTGCCAGAATCAGGCCCCTGTACTGCTTCTTAAGATGTCCTCTCAGATCCTACTAAAAAAAGCTTACGCATACATAAAAACTTAAGAGCAGGAAAACCGAAAGTATAAAATTGCGTGTTTCTTCTTTTGCGACCAATGAAGGTAGAATTTGATCATAATAATTTGATAAAATTTGGTAAATACGTTTTAACTCTCATAAGAACGAAGCAAAGAAATTTCTAATTTGATATGAAAGGCATATCAGAAAGTATTTTTAAGCTAGCCGTTTCTTTACCAAAAAGTATACAAATAGATCGATATTTTTACAGCGGGAAGAGTAAATAAAAACTGTCGATTTTTTCCAAGAAGTGAAAAACTAAAAATGTAGAGTTAATTTTAAGAATCGGTCTATAATATCACATAGTCTTTATTAAGGTGTTTAATTAATCGGGTTTTATTTTTGTTCGATTAAACGATTAATCGATATTTGGCAGCTTTAACTTAAACGAATAATATTTTAATATTAATCTTTTAATCGAATAATTCTAATTCCAAAAATTTTATAAATTACGAGATTTTTTTCGATAATTTTAGAAAAATTTAGTGCTTGAGTGTTTATTTATTTTTTTTTTTAATAAAACTTGTCAATGTAGCTCCAAATTGTCGCATCACTTTCGGGCACTTAGATTTTAAAAGACTCAATATAACTTTAAATTTTTGGAAACTTTTCACTTACATCCATCCTCCGCTACGCCTCCGCTATGCAAATAATTTCCTCTAGAGAATCGATCGAAGATACTTTGGTTAAAATATTTATTCATTCAACAACTTGTTGCCCCCTTTGATTTTGTTGGTGCAGGATCTTCTTCAAGTTCAATGTTATAGTCACTGTGTAAGTGGTAAATTAGTGAAGTTGTTGAAGAACTATGTTAATAAATTTTTCAACACCTTTTACATTTAGCATTATTAGATTTATCTTTCGTACAATATTTTTAAACCAAACTCTTACTAAAGTTAGAAACGCATGAACTATTTTGTTAAAAAATACGGGCGAGTTCTTGAAATCGAAATGAAGAGGATTTAAAATCGAACAAATTTCAAAAACGACCCTGTAATAAATGTTTATAAAAATGTTCCGATTTATAATATTCATAATGATCGTATCGAGTCAGTGCAAAAATAATTTCTTATTTTCTGCTTAAGACGTGATTATAGAGGACGCCTGGTATTACCTTCATATTCAACAAGACTAGCTGAAATAAATTTACCAACGTTAAAAAGCCGGCGAATGATTCTAAATACATATATCTTTTATGGTCAATCTTATAAATGGTAGTACACATTCCGAATTTTTATTGAGTAACGTAACTTTTAATATTCCTCAACGTTCACTTTGTTTTTTTTTGACCCTCTATATGTCAGGATATGCCGAACAAACTTTGCGATGTCAGATCCAATAAGAAAATTATGCAGCTGTTTCAATGAAATGTATAACTTTATCGACTATTCTCTGAACATTAATATCATAAAAAGCAATATCATATTATATTTAAATCGATAATGTTTATTCTAATATTTCTTTCTTTGCTTAAATAAATAAATTATTATGTTAATACATACATTAATATAGTCTGTAAGGAATTTTTCCTTAGACTTAAATTAAATAAAAAAATATACTTCATTCCAACAAGTGTGACATGTTATAAAATAGAAAAACATTAAAGGCCCAACCATAATATGATAGCCTTGCTTAACCTACTGTCAAAAAATAACAAAAAGTTTCTCAAATGTATTTAAAAAAACAAAAATAATATAAACAAACATTGGATTCCGTACGGAATGTGCGATCAGTTTCGCACTTTGCTTAAGCAAATGACAGTTTAAATATTATGAAACAAAAAGTTTCCTTGAGTTCATACATTGCGAGGGCAGCTTTCGAAGAAAGAGACCGAAAGCTTTTTTTGGTTGGGAAGTGGCAAGGTATAAAAGCAGGCCGCACAGTGGCTGAAAATCGTTTTTCATCGGCCAAAAATCTGTAACTTTTGAACCGATAGAGATCATTTTGTAATTTTTTTTTGCAGGAGAGAAGACTTCTTGAACTTTTTTACAGTTTTAATTTTGTTAAAATCCGTTCAGTAGTTGTTTAGAAGTTTAAGGTCAAAGTTGAACTTTTGATGTTTTTTACCATTTAGTATGAAAATGCTAATGATTGAGATTGAGAACTATGGTATTTTTTTTATTAAAAAAGTGGGATTTTTTTCAGCCCACTGTTTTAAAAACTTTTTAATCTACATAACTGCCGAATTTCGTTAGCATATCTTTGTTCATGTCAGATTTATAGAA
The DNA here is from genome assembly GCA_930367215.1 of Pollenia angustigena. Classification (NCBI taxonomy): domain Eukaryota; kingdom Metazoa; phylum Arthropoda; class Insecta; order Diptera; family Polleniidae; genus Pollenia; species Pollenia angustigena. The sequence continues at coordinate 139,801,021 of OV884056.1, read as the reverse complement.
TGTCAAACCTTAAAAATATTATTTTTTACTCATATTGAAAGCCCTTTTATTCACTTACACTATATTTTAATAATTTTAATGTTTGACATTCTATAAATCGAACATGAATAAAGGTATCATAATGAATTTTGGCAGTTATGTAGATTAAAAAGTTCTTAAAACAGTGGACTGAAAAACATCCCCATTTTTGATAAACAAATACCCAAATTCCCAATCCCGGAAAACGGCTTTAAATTTTTTTTTTGTTCAATAAAGGCAATATAATTTACCATTCGATATTGCTCAGAATTTTCTAGAACATAATGGACATATTAGAAAACATTACTGTTCTAAATGTATAAAAATCGGTGTGCTGAATTATTAGAATTTTTTACTCAAATAATTTTTTTTTTTGTTTGAAAAATTTGATTTGGAATAGGGCATATGGGAGTAAAAATTTCAAACTGACTATAAATTGCTTCTACAAGCATACACTTAATGTTTTCTTTTGAAAAATATAAACATTTTTATATATTTCTGGACAAATTCGTATTCATATTACCTTTATATGCATATAAGTACATACGCCTCATATATGCCACTATACCTTTAAAAAAATGTATAGGCATGTAATAATACCTATGATCATTTTGTGAATAGGTTTCTACATTATCAACTCTACAACAGGTTCAACTGGAACCAGTTCCACTAGAAAACTTTTTAGATTAAAAAAATAAATAAGTGTAAATTTAAAAATTTTTTTTTTTCTTTTCTTATTTAAATAACAATAAGGACAAAAACATATTTTTTGCTTAAATAACAATAAAATTTATTATATCTACTATTGATTCGGTTGGAAAATTGCCTCCAAATATTCCATATTTGGTTTTGTATTATCTTTGTCCTATAGCAGCCCTTTTGCTTCTTCATCTAAGTCCCGATGTACTACTTTCCATTGACTTCGAATGCTAGAGATGAGCGGATCTGACGTTGCCAACAATATATTAAACAGATCTTCGTTCGTAAAATCTCGTGACATTTTTCTGGTATTGTGCTCCCTATAAAATCTGTAATCTTTATTCCTTTTTTCCTGGGCTTCTTCTGACAGATCTCCTAGTGGTACTAAATGATGCCTAATGACATCTTCTGCATGATAAAGGATTTTATGAACCGTTGCAGACATACATATTTCTCCATAGATATTTGATAGTATATATTCGAGCTGTTTCTTTGGCATAATCCCCAAATTTTCTATAATCAATTTGTTCATTGCATGCAAGTACATCAATGATTGTTTTAAATTTTGATATAAGACTTATATCAACACCTGTTATTTCAGATGCTTTTTTGGGATCAGAAAAGAACCTTCTTGCTGTATTCCCATCATTCGTATTGCCTGATCCTTGTTTTGGTTGGTCTATAATCAAGCCACATTTGCGAAATTCATCCTGAACATGCTTCTTTTTTATACTTCTTAAATCCTTGTTGGCTTCATTGTTTCTTATTGATTCTGTAGGTCCAAAATCCAAATCAAAACTGATTTTTAGTATGTGCTCCATAATTCGTATTCTTGTATGTAGCGGCGATAATCCAAATTCATATGCATTAGTATTATCTAATGATTTTTCCGGGACTTGGTTTAATTTGCTTGATGTGGTTGGTCCAAACAGGTACAAAAGTGCATTTGGGTTTAAAGTAGATACTTTCACCTTCCTACAGCTAGTAAAATCTCTCTAACCCCTTTTGACCCTCATAAATTCTATACTTCTGAATTTCAATTTGACTACAATATAGAACCTGAAAAAATATTTAATAACACAGCAGGTATAATCGGTACAGTAATACAACATAACATTATTTGAAGACTGCTTTACTACCAATATAAAAAATGTTGAACCCACTATTGATAAGAGTTTGACATAAAACATAATCCATCCGATTAAAAAACTAGAAAAACCGTTATAAAATCAAGCCAAAAAATCCGTTTTATCCGAATATCTCCAAAGGCAAAGGAGATAACCTAAAAATTTAAGCCTATTTTTCGTAGCACACCTTAAATTTAATTTTTTTTGAAATCCATAAAATATTTTTGGTGAATTTTTTAAAAGTTTGAATTTCCGAGGTTACCAATTTTAGAGGTCCGCAAGTCACACTCCCGACCCTCCATTCTTTCAATTCAACTCAAAAGCTATCCGGCTATGACAGTTTAAAATTTCATTCAAATATGTTCAGCCGTTCATAAGAAGCAAAATAATTTTTCATAACAAAACGTTCGTAAACCCTTGTGTTTTATTTCAGTCATATGAGCAGTTTAAATAAAAATAGCAAAAAAAAAATGTTGCGAGTAATTTCATTAAAATGAAAAAAGTGTTCAACAGACAGTTCCAAACAGTTGAACAAGTATATATGGGGTTAAAGAGGACACTTTCAGCTTTCTGATGGTACTAAAATCTCTTTAACCCATTTTGACCCTAACAAGTTCTACTCCTCTAAAATTCGGATTTAACTAAAATATAGAACCTGGGGAAACATTTAATAACACATCAGGTATAAATGATACAGTAATATAATTAACCACTTTTTAAAGACTACTATCCCACTAATATAATAAAAAAAATTTCGACCCATTATCGATAACGGTTTGCGAGAAATCATAATTTAGTTCTGATCAAATTTACAAAAATTAATTTTTTTCTAAAACAACATAAAATATTTGTTTCCAGCAGCATGCCACAGCCACAATTATCAATAATTTAATCTAGTTTTTTGGATACCTTAGTTGTAATATGTTTGCTATCGAATGGCATTAAAATTTTTGAAATCGGCGATGACAAAAAATTGGACTTTTGGCCGATGAAATTCAATTTTCAGCCACAGTGGGCCGCAACAATCAACACAAATGGCGTGATCAAAACAAAAATAACAAAACACAAACCACGTTAAACAAATGCATTAGTTCAACAAACGTTGTTTTTGTGCAAAAAAATGTATTTAGTAATATTGTTTTGTTTTATAATGTTATTTACTTACTTAAATATTATTTGCTCGTGTTGTGGTGAATTTAAAAGTTAATTTTAATAACAGTTTTGCAAATAAATCTCAACTTAATAAATTTGTGTTCATTCTATTACGGCATAGATGAAAACATAATGCAAAAGGGCAGCTTTCTTAGAAATAAACAAAAAAAAAAAGCAAAATCTTCCGTCTCGTGACAGTTCTGTTAGTATTCTGTGCTTAAAATTCTCGCAATCTGTGCATCTTGCAAATGAGTTGTCCAAAAATTAAGAGAATTCATTTAAACAAATTTGGTAAGTTTGCCCAACAATTTTGACTCGTCAACTTGCGCTGTTCAATTGTGCATTAATACAAAAAGATTTTCAAATTTAATATCAAAACATATCACAAACAACATATCCTGTTGTCCGTCTGTCCGTTAAAATGGGTTTTCCGAAGACCCAAGATACGATGGGGACTTGGAAGTTATATATTTATGTCACATATAGTCCGGAATTGTTTGATATAGAAATTTAGCCTATTCGGTCCACAAATGGCTAAGATATGAACACAAAACTACAACTGCCTCTTATTTAACCCATAAGTCCCTTGTTGTTGTTTTTTTTTTTTAATTTTATTTTCATGTATATCTGGAGAATGGCAGGAGCCAAAATTGCCAAATTAGGTACGAGCATCTCAGTTATCAATGCCCACCATCCAACAATATGTGGGCGGTATTGGGCAAGTGTGCGTAGCACTTCCCATACAAAGACATTATAGATTTCTGTATATCTGGAGATCGACAAGAGCCAAACTTTCCAAATTAAGTACAAGCATCTTGGTTATCAACACATAACATCCGACAAAAGATATTAAAGATTTTTGTATATCTGGAGAATAGTAAGATTTGGTATATGCATCTCGCGTATCAATACGTAAAACCCGAAAAAATGTGGGTGGGATTGTACAAAGTGCGTCTGGCACTTCCCATACAACGTTTTCAAAGTCTCCACATTAGGTACAAGCATCTTAGGTATCAATACACAACATCTCACAAAATGTGGGCGAGGTTGGACAAGTAGGCGTGGCACTTCTTACACAACGACTTTATAGATTTATGTATATCTGGTGAACGGCAAGAGCCAAAGTTTCCAAATTATTTACAAGCGTCTTTGTTATCAATGTTTATCAAGAATTAAGGAAAAACATTAATTTTTTGACTCAGCACGTCAATTTACCCGTTTTTGCTACGAATAAATGGAGTTATCCAGTTTTTGCAAAAAAAAATTTTTTTCTTTTATGCGTATATATCAAAAAATAAGCTGAGTTTTTGTCTGTTTTTATGCATAAACATAATTAATAGGTTAACCCTTCTTGATTTTATGAAATTAATTGGCTAGTTTTTTGGACGTGGATTAACGTTATACTCGATTTAACATAGGTTGAACCTGAACAACAGCTATTGACTTTGTGGTTAATTTTATTTTAATAAATATTAAAGTTTTAAACAAAAGGTGTTCCGTTAAATTTTTATACTAAACTTGGTAATAAGATAGTTTTTAGCTTTTTAGTTTAGCTGACCAAAAACAATGTCTTAGGCTTCCATTTTGTTTTTTATGTTTTTCATAAAATTTAAAAGATTTTATCATCCGTGCTTAATTCCCAATTTTTATTCTTGATAAAAACACTGAAAATTTATTGTTGACGGGATAAGCTATTCCCATGCGCATTTCACTGGTTGCTTAGGCCAGATCGTCAGGAAACTTCATCCATAAAGATCTTAGAAAAACTAAAGATATTAAACCAAATAAAACTGTCAAGCGTATAAGAATTATAGCAACAGTTCTACTTGTAACAATATCAAAGTTTGAACAAAAACATAAAAGTAAACGTAACAATTACACGTGCGTGCAAAAAAATGTAAAAATCAACTAAAGAAAATCAACAATCCGGAAGCAAAACGTGATCGAGAAATCGGACGAAGAACTCGTAAATTAAGAAATAAATACTTCAGAAAACAAACTGAAATCAAGCCGGAAAAAGCTCAAGAGAAGTTTTATTGATGAACATTTAACATTGCAGATAAAAATAATTTTATTAGTATTAAATATCGTATAGTGTTAAAAATATAATATTAAAGAAATTTACAACCAGGCTCACAATGTCGACAAGAATATTTCTTTCGCATATTTATATTTCAAACAAAAATAAAAAACTAAAATTCTTTTTGTTTTCAATATAAATATACGAAAGAAATGTTCTTGTCGACATCATGGGCCAGGCACTTAATTTGTTTTTATTGTAAGAAATCTGTGGCCGTATATAAAATCTAGGTAACTCCATTTTTGAATAAAGTTTGTTTGTCTTCCAGATTCAAATTTATATATTAATTCTTAGAAAAAAAAACTGGATAAAAATGGTTTTTATTATTTTTGTACGTAAAAACACCTTGCTATTATCTTTGCAACAGAAAAGAAATAAGTAGTTAAAACCATTTTCAAAGTTACTGTACCACGTAGGGTACGGTGTGGGCTAAAAACTATTACTCGGAAAGATTTTGGGTGTTTGACTGCAGAAAAGATATAATATGCTTATTAAGAATGCATAAATATATTCTTTGAATTCTCTATAGTTGCAATTTTTAGGCTCAACATTTTGACCCGAATTTGTTCTATATCGCTCTTTGTCTCTTAGTTTTCGAGACAACACCGTTTTAAACTTCTAATTTTTCTGTTTTCTAAGAGACTATGGAGTTAACTTGTTTTTTCAAAAAATGCATGGAGTTATCTAGTTTTTACATAAAAATTGATATTTTTCTGATTTTTGTTTTTCAAATAACTATTAAATGAGAAACTATATCGAAATTTCGATCTGACAGACTGATAGTAAATGAAACACGCTTTCTATTTTCACAAAAAGTGGAGTTAACTAGTTTTTCCATACGGCCACAGAAATATGTTTTCTTCAATTCCGAACGGAATTGTACTCTGTGACATGGCCCTTAGTGTTTATTTTCGAACACTGACATAAACCATCTTTTTTTTTGGTATTTAGAATTAAATTTGTTCAAACATATTTTCTCTTGCAATCTAAATTATCCAACCAACTTGGAATGGGTCGACATTGAACACTCTCGAAAATAGTGTTAAATGGTATAACTTCGTAAATATAAATATATATATATATATACATTACATTATATAGATATATATCGACGCGGATTCAGGGGGAGGGAAATAAGGAAATTTCCCCCCCGTAAATTATAAAAATATGTTTTTTTAATTTCGATAATACAAGAATTCCCAATAATAAAAAAATTTTTTTTTTAATGTAAAAAATTTTTGGAAATCCCAGCAAGGTTTATTTATTTGTTTTTTTTTTTATGGAATCTCTAACGAAATTTTCAATAAGTATTTTTTTAATTTTTTTTTTTTTATTGAATCTCTAACGATTTTCAATAACTGTCCACATCTTAATCCTAACAGTTATTTATTAGATATTTCCAAAGAAACATCTAGTTTACCGTATTCAAATACTTATTATTCTACATTCAATCCCAGCAGGTGCCATCTATATCCAAAGACTAAACGTTTGACTTGATAATGCGTGCGGTTGAATTATTAAAAAGCCTTAGTTTTTGCAATATTTATGTATATATTTATGTGTTATATGAATCAAAATTCTATTCGATATTTTTTGACGAAAGCATGGATTTGTCGGGGAAAAGCCAGATTTCCTTATCTTTAAGATATTTCAACATACAACAAAAAGTTTTTAGGGAAGAATTTATTGGCTTTGTTGTAAACGCATTTCAAGAGGCTTCAAAAGATATTGATGACGTTGATGCGAAGGCACAATTATCAATAGTTTTTAAAGCTTTAGCAAATTTTGGTCTTGACCTTAAAAATTGTGTAGGAGATGGAACAGATGGGTGTCCTCTAATGTCAGTAGAAAATAGAGCGGTTCAAAATTTCTGGAAAAGCGACAAATGCGAAACAAACGCCTTGCTATTCCCATAAATCGAACAACTCAATTTCAAAAAGCAATTAAGTGCCATTAATACAAAAAGTTGTATCATTTGTTAAAGAAACGACAAAATTTTTTAAATATAATCATCCCAAACGAAAAACAGTTTTAGCAAAGTATTTGGGAGCCAAACTCTCTTCATTATGCATTTTTGAACAAGTGTATATCAGATAGTTGAAGCTTTGGAAAAAATATCTGAGTGGAAAGGTAGTATCTCTACCTTTATATTAAGGAACTCACTTAGTATTTATTTATTTGCGGAATATACATATTAAGTGCGATACCTATTGTAACACAGCCACTTTGTATAATTTTACAAAAGCAAGATATAGATCTTCAAAAAGGATCAAGCCTTATCAAAATTTTAATCATGTGCCTTGAAGAAAAAAGAAATAAAGCCGAAGAACAATTTAAAGCGATTATTGAAAAAGTAAAAGTTATTTACGTACAAATCGAAGTTCCTATCGAAAAGACAAGATTTGAACGAAATAATCGCATCCAAAATGTTGAAGATTACTACCGAGTTGTAGGTTACATTCCTCTTATTGAATTTATTTTAGAAGCTCTCATAACAACTTTCCCAATAGATATCCTAAATGTATTGAACATACCTAAACTTCTACCTCAAAGTGTAATCAAGTCATATACAGATACAAAACTGTTAAAACCACAACTAGCTGATAAGCTGATTATATTTGATAAAAGAGATAAACACCTGCTAACATCTAAACTTGAGCCTGATTTATCAGATAACGTTGTAGATGCTTTAATAAACTGTGATAAATATATCTGCCCAAATCTAAGAAAAATATTTCAAATTTTCGTTTCAATGCTCGTCAGTAAAGCCACGAGCGAGAGGTCATATCCTACGCTTCGTCGAATAAAACATGGCTCAGATCAACAATGACAGAAGATAGACTGTACTCTCTAAATTTGCCACGCAAGGAAATCACAAATTGATTATTTAAAAAGATTAATGTAAATTGAACTGATCTTATATTTTATTTAATCTTTTTTTGAGTTTTTTTAATTAGGGTGATGACTTTTTTTGGACAAAATTTCTTCATCCCACCACGCGATGGGCAATTTAGTATTGATAATGAAAATAATTTTTTTTGTTTCCGCACCAAATGCAATTTCTTAAGCTCCTCAAAAAAAAAAAATTTTTTTTTTTAATTTCCATACACATTATATATGGTACATTTATTGTTTATATGTATATGCTATATATTTTAGCCCCCATATTTATAAATGATTATAAAATTAAATAAACGTTTATTAAGGAAAATTTTCATGAATACAGGCATAAATACATAAAATAAGCAACTGTATAACAAAAATGTAAAGCTATTTTTTGGGTTTAATGAAATAACTGCCGGTTTAACTATGGCGAACGTCATCGTTCGCATAGAAAATTATATTTAAAACAAAATTCGAAAATATGTTTTTGTTTTAAATGTAATATTCTATGCGAACGTTAACGTTCGAAATCGTTGAACAGGCTGTTAATTTTAAGTTTAAAGTGCGAGTTGATTTACATAATGGAAAAATATCTTGTGCAACTTTAATAGCTCGTTCCGCGCCAAACAACTCATCTATCACAACATCTATCATTTGCCACTAACATTTAGTTCATTAAAAAAACCGCAAAATAGACTCGCGATTTTTTTGCGCTCTTCCGTACAAATGGTAAGATCTTGTTATATTTATGAAATTATTAGAAAATACTTAAAATTTTGTAATTAAATGTTCATTTTGTATAGTAAGGAGAAAAATTGAAATTCAAAACTTTATCGCGTTTGGTGCGGAAACTTTCTCCACGATCGCGAAAAAGTAATACATTATTTCTTAATTTTTTTCACGGTGTATACGGCTATGTGAAGACCCTAATACACATATTGTTTTTAATAAACTTTTAAAAACAAATTTTTGACTTTTTTGTATCATACAAAATTTCCCCCCCCCCTAAGGCTCAAGCTGGATCCGCGCCTGATATATATATATATATATATATATATATATAATAATAATAATAATTTTTAATTAAAATTTCGGAATTTTTGTTTTTACAAAAATTCATAAAAAATGCAGCTATGCTTCTAATTTTATGCAGACATATAAAAAACAACATTGCAAACAAAACAAGCTATAAATGATTAAAATCTGTTAACAACTTTTGATTTTATGTATTCACAAAATACGAAAAATTTTAATTAATTTAAGAATTTTATTAAACCGCCACATCTTTTGTGAATACATAAAATCAAACGTTGTTTAAATATTTTAATCATTTATAGCCTGTTTTGTTTGCAATGTTGTTTTTTATATGTCTGCATAAAATTAGAAGCATAGCTGAATTTTTTATGAATTTTTAAAAACAAAAATTCCGAAATTCTAATAAAACAATTATTTTTTTCCAGAAAAAAAATTATGTTTCTAAAACGACTGCGCATATAAGAAATATATAAGTAAATTTTATTGCGTAATTTCGGTTTTTTTTTTAGTTTTTCAATAAGCTAAAGCGTTTTTGAGTTGCGCGAACATATGATAATCTATCTATACAATATATAATTTCTTAGTATGTCAGGATGTTTGCATGTATGTCCCATTCTTTCCGCAACTTTCTGAAGCCATCTGATGACATAGGAAGCTGAAATTTGGCACACTTGAAGTACTTTCTCTGCGGAAGATCGTACCGAAGCCATATTTTTGATTTTCGGCTTTTCAACTAGTATAACCATAAATATCTTATAGAAATTATGTTTTTTTTTTTATAATATGGGGAACTTTGGGCCCCACCCGGCACGGCTAGGCACCGTCGGATTGACCTGAAAAATTAGATCATGATTTCTTACAACAAACCTCATATTTTAAGCAGTGCAAACAATTAAATTTAAAAAAAAAATCCCATACAAGATGCGACCAGTCTAATACACATTCGAATTAATATGAAAATTAAAAAAACTTTATTAATCGGTTAACAATCAATAACAAAATTAACCCATTAAACCAAAACCTCGGTTAATTAATGTTCACTACAATATAGCAAAGTTGTATTTATAATTTGACTTAGAATACACATTCGAATTAATATGAAAACTTTAAAAAAAAATGTTATCCTTCATGAGAATTAAATTCCCAGATCCTATTTGGTAAAACAATTAAGTTAAATACATAAAATTTACAATAGGCACTATCCAGTTATTAGATACAAAGAATGCTGACAAAGGCCTTAGCGGGCCAGAAAATGCATTACAGTCTGCTGGTATCTAATAGTTGTAAACATTTTCTGTACAATTTAATTCATTGCTAACCAAAGGAATGCTAAGGAAAGCTTCGTAATAGAAATATACAAACAAACAAAAAAAAAATCTGATAGTCCATAGAAAAATATTGATGGCATGAGCCGATTAAAGTATGAAGGCTTTATGGATTGTAACTTGACTTAGAATACACATTCGAATTAATATGAAAATTAAAAAAACTTTATTAATCGGTTAACAATCAATAACAAAATTAACCCATTAAACCAAAACCTCGGTTAATTAATGTTCACTACAATATAGCAAAGTTGTAATCCATAATAAAAAAATTTGAAATCAACTTGTTTGAGTTGTGAACCGTAATAGGGGCCTATATTCACCAAAATGGTTTGTACCATGTATGTGTGTTTGTTTGTTTTCTTTAAGTATAGGCAGTGTTGTCATACCGTATATTTATCTTTCTTGGCGAGTTTTTAAGTAGCAAATAGAAACAAAAATTCCCAGTTTCTATTTGTTAAAATTATTTCGTTAAATAGTTTAAATAATAAAGAAGAGTGATAACGGAAATCATATCGGGCACCTGTGGTGAAGGGTATAAAAAGATAAATTTTTATACCCTTTTGCACCTGTGGTGAAGGATATAAAAAGAGTAATTTTTGGGATTTCAGTATTTTGATTATAACTCAGGCATTTTTAAACCGATTTGAGACATTTATATACCGACGTGTTAAAGAAGAAATTTGCCAGTTAATTGGGTTATAAATCTTGGATTCGGGAAGATCTATCGTTCCCGAAAGTGGAAATTTATTTTGGTCATACATTTTCCGTATCTGAAACGATTTTTCCGAGTTTTTCAGAAAATGTTTTCTACTAAAGATTTCCGATCTTTTGATATATAAGGCATAACCATAGGTCATATAATAGTCCAAAAAATCAGGGTTTTATACAATTTTTGATATTTTTTGTACGGTTTTTGTATGACGTCCACTTCTCCAATCCCGCCCTCATTTTGTGGGATGCTGTTAACCTTAATGTGTGTGCCTAATTTGGAAACTTTGGCTCTTGCCGTTCTCCATATATACAGAAAAAAGTAATAAAAGTACAACAACAACAAGGGCTTTTTGGAAAAAATTAGAGGTAGTCGTGGTTTTTTGCTCATATCTCTGCCATTTTTGGATCGATCTGGCTGAATTTCAATAGCAAGAAATGGTGGAATATAGTGACATAAATTTAAAACAACCTAGCCGCCTTCATGTCTGGAGTCTCCGGAAAACACATAGCAAACGTAAGACGGACATACGGACGGACAGACGGACATCGTTAAATCCACTTCTCTCCTCTTAAGGACCCAGAATATATATACTTTATAGGGTCTTAGATCTATATTGTAGAAATTGCAAACGGAATGACAAACTTATATACATATACCCTTTTCCACCTGTGGTGAAGGGTATAAAAGTTAAGTACGAATAAGACTACAACGTAATTAAAACAGTTCTAAATTGGATACCTTTCGAACAACTTCCGGAATTTCTTGGAATAAGTATAAAATTCTTAAATCACGTATAAAAATATTAAACTGTTCTTTGGTAGTGCCACTGTGCGAGTAAATTTTCAAAGTGAGCGTTTAAATCTCATAACACTTTATTAGTCATCCAGCGTTACCGGTGGATATTTAAAAAGTACCAAAAAAGGGAATATTTACAAAAAAAAGTGGTACCAAAAAGGGGATTTAAGAAAAAAAAGAGGCACTTCTTTTAAAATCAGAATAAGTACACCAAATAATGTTTTTCCACGTATTTTGTTCAATTTATTTAAAATTCCATAAAACGTTTTATAAATGTTAAAAAAACCAAGAGCTAGGACAATATTTCACCCGAAATAAGGCGGTTACGCTAATACATTTTATCATAACTTAAGATCGATTTGACCGATTTTGTCAAAACAATTACAGATTATTATTAATAAAATTTACTTTGAGTTATACAAATACACTTTTTTATATTTTCAACTGTTTCAAAAATATTCAAAAAGTAGTAGCGATAAGTTCTATGCAAAATTAGGTCTACTTTTGTTTTCAAAAATGTATGCAAAAATGATAAGGATAGAAATTTGAAATTGTTCTGATCATGAAAATCGTATGACAAATGTCAATTTAATGTATTATTCATTATTGTGGGCATGACTTATATTTTGCCCGAAATAAGTCGATTATTTAATCATAGGGATAGATAGGGAAAATTGGTAAATACCCTGGTATTAACCCAAAGCGTGGGTACCAAAGTTTTGTACAAAATTTGATAAAAATTTATTGTTTCATTTAATCAATATTAGCTACACTAACCAACACATACTTACATACCTTCTTAACAATTTTCAAAAAAAATTCTCCGGTTTATTGTAGTTTTAGTACAATTTAACAAGCTTTTTGATATTTAATGACGATTTTATTTATTGACAGTTAATGATTGCAATATGAGTTTGTGTTTTATAAATATCCAAAAAAGTAATATATGAACCTGGTATTTACCCAGACATCAGGTAAATAGAACCCCATCTGTAAGAATTTAGCAGAGGTAAATTTTTTAAAGCAAAATTAACGCTATATAAAAATTCAGAAAAAAATTATAAGAACCAAAATTTTACATACATATATGTTTATAATTTGTTGGAATAATGAATAAAATAAGCTATTAACCATGAAAATAATTATTGTATTCAGAAGTCATTGAAATTTTTATTTACAATACGTATACAGAAATTTCATGAAAGTATTGTTGTAAATGCAGTGTTATATAAAAAATCAAAACAAGGTTTCATATAAGCTTGCTAGCTAGCATACATATATTAAAAACAGAAAGCAAAAAAACTTTTCTCTACATTTAGTAAAAGTATCAAAAAAGTGGCAAGAATTTCAAAAAGTATCACATTTGGGTATATTTTTTAAAAGCAGCAAAATGTATCCAAGCAGTCGAAAAAGTGGCAAATTGCTTCTTTAGTTGCACCAACGGTAACGCTGTTCTAATCTCTCAGCAATGCATTATTTATGCGTGCATACGCGTGTGTTTTTCAAAGTTTTTTTTAGATACTACAACAACACCACACAAGTAGGTAAAAAACGATTTGCTTGTATTGTGTAGAAACAACAAAAACAACAGAACAAGAAGAAAACAACATTATTTTCATGTTTAATTCTTAATTAGTTTATATTTTTAATTAAAAATGTACATACAATTTTAAAGCTGGAGGTCCATACCACGCGTTTTCGCCTCCAAGCAGCGCATGTTTTTATAACCTTACTTGCGTTCTACGTTTCAAGTTAAGCTGGGATCACACGATTGCCGCAATGCACCAATTTTCACACTTTTTAATACCCCAATCGTGTGACTGCACAACCAAATGGCACATGTACCAATCGAGGACAATATTGTTTTTACTTTTACCAATCAAATGCAACCCTGGTGCGGCAATCGTGTGACTGTTTGCTATGCAACCGCGCGTCAATAAAGGAAATAATTCCCAGTTTCTATTTGTTAAAATAGTTGAGTTAAATACATTCAATTTATAAAGTAACACTATCCAGTGAGACACAAAGAATGCTGACGACGGCCGTAGCGGGCCAGAAAATGCATTACATTCTGCTGGTGTCTAATAATTGTAAAATTTTTCTGTACATTCAATATACCTCATTGCTTTCCAACGGAAGGCTAAGGTAAAATGTAAAAAGAAAATACAATATAATAGTCTGGTAGTGTATAAAGTCATTTCTGAAAAATTGTAGGAATAGAACTATTAAAAAAAGCTTTATAAAATACATAACTGAAATTTAGCTCATAGAATAAATTCGAAAAATGAAAAATGTTGAATATAATATAAAGTTACCTTCAGAAGGAAATAATTCCCAGTTTCTATTTGTTAAAATAGTTGAGTTAAATACATTCAATTTATAAAGTAACACTATCCAGTGAGACACAAAGAATGCTGACGACGGCCGTAGCGGGCCAGAAAATGCATTACATTCTGCTGGTGTCTAATAATTGTAAAATTTTTCTGTACATTCAATATACCTCATTGCTTTCCAACGGAAGGCTAAGGTAAAATGTAAAAAGAAAATACAATATAATAGTCTGGTAGTGTATAAAGTCATTTCTGAAAAATTGTAGGAATAGAACTATTAAAAAAAGCTTTATAAAATACATAACTGAAATTTAGCTCATAGAATAAATTCGAAAAATGAAAAATGTTGAATATAATATAAAGTTACCTTCAGAAGGAAATAATTCCCAGTTTCTATTTGTTAAAATAGTTGAGTTAAATACATTCAATTTATAAAGTAACACTATCCAGTGAGACACAAAGAATGCTGACGACGGCCGTAGCGGGCCAGAAAATGCATTACATTCTGCTGGTGTCTAATAATTGTAAAATTTTTCTGTACATTCAATATACCTCATTGCTTTCCAACGGAAGGCTAAGGTAAAATGTAAAAAGAAAATACAATATAATAGTCTGGTAGTGTATAAAGTCATTTCTGAAAAATTGTAGGAATAGAACTATTAAAAAAAGCTTTATAAAATACATAACTGAAATTTAGCTCATAGAATAAATTCGAAAAATGAAAAATGTTGAATATAATATAAAGTTACCTTCAGAAGGAAATAATTCCCAGTTTCTATTTGTTAAAATAGTTGAGTTAAATACATTCAATTTATAAAGTAACACTATCCAGTGAGACACAAAGAATGCTGACGACGGCCGTAGCGGGCCAGAAAATGCATTACATTCTGCTGGTGTCTAATAATTGTAAAATTTTTCTGTACATTCAATATACCTCATTGCTTTCCAACGGAAGGCTAAGGTAAAATGTAAAAAGAAAATACAATATAATAGTCTGGTAGTGTATAAAGTCATTTCTGAAAAATTGTAGGAATAGAACTATTAAAAAAAGCTTTATAAAATACATAACTGAAATTTAGCTCATAGAATAAATTCGAAAAATGAAAAATGTTGAATATAATATAAAGTTACCTTCAGAAGGAAATAATTCCCAGTTTCTATTTGTTAAAATAGTTGAGTTAAATACATTCAATTTATAAAGTAACACTATCCAGTGAGACACAAAGAATGCTGACGACGGCCGTAGCGGGCCAGAAAATGCATTACATTCTGCTGGTGTCTAATAATTGTAAAATTTTTCTGTACATTCAATATACCTCATTGCTTTCCAACGGAAGGCTAAGGTAAAATGTAAAAAGAAAATACAATATAATAGTCTGGTAGTGTATAAAGTCATTTCTGAAAAATTGTAGGAATAGAACTAATAAAAAAAGCTTTATAAAATACATAACTGAAATTTAGCTCATAGAATAAATTCGAAAAATGAAAAATGTTGAATATAATATAAAGTTACCTTCAGAAGGAAATAATTCCCAGTTTCTATTTGTTAAAATAGTTGAGTTAAATACATTCAATTTATAAAGTAACACTATCCAGTGAGACACAAAGAATGCTGACGACGGCCGTAGCGGGCCAGAAAATGCATTACATCTGCTGGTGTCTAATAATTGTAAAATTTTTCTGTACATTCAATATACCTCATTGCTTTCCAACGGAAGGCTAAGGTAAAATGTAAAAAGAAAATACAATATAATAGTCTGGTAGTGTATAAAGTCATTTCTGAAAAATTGTAGGAATAGAACTATTAAAAAAAGCTTTATAAAATACATAACTGAAATTTAGCTCATAGAATAAATTCGAAAAATGAAAAATGTTGAATATAATATAAAGTTACCTTCAGAAGGAAATAATTCCCAGTTTCTATTTGTTAAAATAGTTGAGTTAAATACATTCAATTTATAAAGTAACACTATCCAGTGAGACACAAAGAATGCTGACGACGGCCGTAGCGGGCCAGAAAATGCATTACATTCTGCTGGTGTCTAATAATTGTAAAATTTTTCTGTACATTCAATATACCTCATTGCTTTCCAACGGAAGGCTAAGGTAAAATGTAAAAAGAAAATACAATATAATAGTCTGGTAGTGTATAAAGTCATTTCTGAAAAATTGTAGGAATAGAACTATTAAAAAAAGCTTTATAAAATACATAACTGAAATTTAGCTCATAGAATAAATTCGAAAAATGAAAAATGTTGAATATAATATAAAGTTACCTTCAGAAGGAAATAATTCCCAGTTTCTATTTGTTAAAATAGTTGAGTTAAATACATTCAATTTATAAAGTAACACTATCCAGTGAGACACAAAGAATGCTGACGACGGCCGTAGCGGGCCAGAAAATGCATTACATTCTGCTGGTGTCTAATAATTGTAAAATTTTTCTGTACATTCAATATACCTCATTGCTTTCCAACGGAAGGCTAAGGTAAAATGTAAAAAGAAAATACAATATAATAGTCTGGTAGTGTATAAAGTCATTTCTGAAAAATTGTAGGAATAGAACTATTAAAAAAAGCTTTATAAAATACATAACTGAAATTTAGCTCATAGAATAAATTCGAAAAATGAAAAATGTTGAATATAATATAAAGTTACCTTCAGAAGGAAATAATTCCCAGTTTCTATTTGTTAAAATAGTTGAGTTAAATACATTCAATTTATAAAGTAACACTATCCAGTGAGACACAAAGAATGCTGACGACGGCCGTAGCGGGCCAGAAAATGCATTACATTCTGCTGGTGTCTAATAATTGTAAAATTTTTCTGTACATTCAATATACCTCATTGCTTTCCAACGGAAGGCTAAGGTAAAATGTAAAAAGAAAATACAATATAATAGTCTGGTAGTGTATAAAGTCATTTCTGAAAAATTGTAGGAATAGAACTATTAAAAAAAGCTTTATAAAATACATAACTGAAATTTAGCTCATAGAATAAATTCGAAAAATGAAAAATGTTGAATATAATATAAAGTTACCTTCAGAAGGAAATAATTCCCAGTTTCTATTTGTTAAAATAGTTGAGTTAAATACATTCAATTTATAAAGTAACACTATCCAGTGAGACACAAAGAATGCTGACGACGGCCGTAGCGGGCCAGAAAATGCATTACATTCTGCTGGTGTCTAATAATTGTAAAATTTTTCTGTACATTCAATATACCTCATTGCTTTCCAACGGAAGGCTAAGGTAAAATGTAAAAAGAAAATACAATATAATAGTCTGGTAGTGTATAAAGTCATTTCTGAAAAATTGTAGGAATAGAACTATTAAAAAAAGCTTTATAAAATACATAACTGAAATTTAGCTCATAGAATAAATTCGAAAAATGAAAAATGTTGATTATTTCCTTTCAATAATTTCTCAAGCTCAAGGTCCGTTTTATATAAAAAATATTTATTTAAAATTTATCCAATATTTCGCTATCTCAATGGATAGCTTCTTCAGGGATTTTTTGGTTTTTTATATTTCAAACAATTTTTAATAAACACAATTAAATAATATTAGATTATTCATTAAAATGAAAGATAAGACAGAAAAATTAGATAAATCTAATATTATTTACAAGATACCTTGTAAGGGTAAGGATAATGAAGTATGTGGTAAAGTATATATAGGTACCACAAAAAATAAATTACCAACTAGATTAGCAGGACATAGATCTGATCAAAAATACAAACATATATCTTCTCAAAAAACTGCATTGTCATCGCATTGTGCCAATTTCAATCATAGACCAGATTTTGAAAATACAACAGTTTTAAATACAGAAACAAACTACAAATGACGCTACATGTTAGAAATGTTGCATATTATAAACATACCAATGGAACAAATAATTATTTTTAAGAAAGATACGGATAAAGTTGCTCAAAATTACAGACATTTAATTTATAAGAATAAGATAGGAAATTAAACAAGTTAATAAAAATGTAATAGAATAATTTTTGTTTCCTGTGTATAATTTTTATTTATTTTTCATAATTGACAATTTTGTTGTTTCATTTAATTTTGTTTATTAAAAATTGTTTGAAATATAAAAAACCAAAAAATCCCTGAAGAAGCTATCCATTGGGATAGCGAAATATTGGATAAATTGAGAAATTGTTGAAAGTAAATATAATTATGATAAAATATTCTTTTTTTAATGAACAAACCATGGCCCAATTAGTAGGTCTGCGCACAACTACAACAATGCAACAATAGAAAAAACAACATGCGTTTTGTTTGTGTATACAAATGGTAAAAATGTCAAAAAGTTGTCAGCTGTCAAGAAATATGTGTTTTTTATTTTTCATGTATTTTTTTGTTGAATGAAAAATTTTCAATCGAAAATTTCTTAAAATATGTTTATTTTGAAAAAAAGTGCTTAGAACTAATTGGGCGGTATAGAATCAATATAAATGAAATGCATTTTTACATTTTGCAACATACAACCAGTATTTGCTGTTTGGGATTTCAAATTTTATAAAATATATGTAAATAAAAAACTAAAAGGCGGACAGAATGGAGAATATTTATCATTTCCTCCTCCGTTGTGATTCAGCAGCGCCAATGTATTTATCATTTATTGACGAAAGTGCCATGTCCAAATCATGTTACAAACAAAAATTAATCTGAATATAATCATTTGAACTTACTTACTAAAGAAGGTAGGTAACCTCCTCCGCCTGCATATGGTTGTAAACAGGGACCGTAACTGTTATGACTTTTATCAAAAAACTCAAGAAATAAGAGTTATTTTTGATTTTTATATTTTTAGATAGAAAATAAGAGTTATTTTTGATATTTATTATTTTAAATGAAAAATAAAAGTTATTTTTGATTTTTATATTTTTAAATGAAAAAAAAAGTTATTTTCGATTTTTATATTTTTATATCAATAATAAAAGTTATTTTTGATTTTTATATTGTTATATCAATAATAAAAATCAATTCAAAATTCGTGACATAGGTAATATGTTTATTAATCTTTGTTACGTATTAAAGTAAAAATAAAGTACACACATAGAACAACAAAATGTGTGTAACAAAGTTTCAAAATTACGCTGTGCATTGCCCTTGAACTTGAAATACCGCTATTATTTGTTCTTTCATTTTTGTTGTTGTTATTATTAGCGTAATCTTATTGTTGTTATTAATTTATTAATTGCAATGCAAATTGTATATTAAGTAATAACATTCAATCGCGAGGGAGAAGTTCTGACAAGCACTGCTTATTTATAAAGGTAAAAATTACATAATTTGATAATGGGAAGAAAACGGAATATATACATACGTGATTTCTATATTATTGATGGCTCCAATGGAGAATGTAAAATTTGTAAAAAAAAATTGAGTGCGATATGTTTAACTAATCTGAAAAGACATTTACAAAAGGACCATAGTGACCAATGTGATGGAAAAAGGGATAAAATAAAAAGCAGTGATACATGCGAAAATAATAAAAAAATTAAATTCACTATTGAAATGTCCGTGAATGAAGTTGTTAATGCTTGTATTACTTTGATAACCAAAAAATCAGTGCCCTTGTCATTTTTTGATAGTGAGCCATTTAATACATTAACAAAACCAATATTTGATGGTCTTCATATTCCAAAAATAAATTCTAGAAATATTTTACAACATTTGGAAGATAAATTTGATAAGTTGCAAAATAATATAAAAAATATAACAAAAAATAAAATAGTTTGCATAAAAATGGATACAGCTACTCGCCATGATCGTGCTATTTTGGGCATAAATCTGCAAATAATCTCATCCAATACTCTTCAAATATTCACACTGGCCATGCTTGAATTGAAGCAGAAACATACTGCACAATATTTAACGACTCAAGTTGAAAATGTTTTGAAAAGTTTCAATATAGATAAGGCGCAAGTTTATGCAATAACCACGGATAATGGCAGAAATATGGTGAAAGCGGTGGTGCTGTTATCATTGCATAGTTATGACGAAGAAAGTGACAGTGAAATTGAAGACAATTACGAAAGTATATTGGATAATGTAAGATTCGAAAATATTATTTCTATTAAATGTGCTGCCCAAACATTGCAGTTAGCAGTTAAAGATTTTTTAGATAACTTAAATACAAATGTAGTACATAAATCAAGGAAAAGTGTAAAATATTTGAGAACACCTGCATATCGGTAAGTTATTTCCTTAAACTTTTCATGTGCAAAATGTGTGTTTGTTAAATTTTTCATTTTATTCCAGACATAGTATCAAAAGTAGCCAAAACCTCAAACCAATAATCGACGTACCAACACGTTGGAGCTCCACTTATAATATGTTGAAGCGACTGCTAGACCTAAAAGAATTTTGCTGTGAACATTTGCCATCATCTGAGCAGCTCCAAATACATGAGTGGACGGAACTAGAACAAATTATACAGGCTCTACAACCAGTAAATACTCTGACGCTGAATCTACAAAAATCTAATTTACTGTTCGGAGATTTTTATAAAAATTGGCTAGAGCTAATTTTTACTCTAAAAGGCTTGAATACAGAGATGACCAGGCAACTTCTGGATCACGTCGAAAAAAGGCAAACAAAGTTGCTTGAATGCGACACTGTATATGCAGCCTTGTTTTTAGACCCCAGATTTAAGCGTGTGTTGTCACATGACAAAATAAAATCTGCGAAAAATCATTTAAAGAAAATTGTACTCCAGTTAGTAAAAGTGGTGAGCTAAGACAATAAATTTAAAATAATTTATCAGCCCAATTATGAATAAATATTCCCCGGGAGTTTTTTCCCTTTTCCCATTTTTACCATTGAATTAACATAGGAAAAATGGGAAAAGGGAGAAAACTCCCGGGGAATTTTTATTCATAATTGGGCTGTATAATATATTTTTAATATTTTTTTTATTTGTATTTAGCATAACACTGAAACTCAGCGATTTTCCTGCGGTAGGCCACCTGTTGAAGAAAACTTATTTGTAATAGATGAAAGCTCCGTTGAAAGCTCTCGATCTGTTTTAGCAGACGGTTTAAGGTCAATGGAGATGAATTATTCGTCTTCGGACGACGATGATACTCCTACGACAATAAATGACAGCGTACGCAAAGCTTATTTTGAAATAGACAATTACAAAGAAATGCGTTTCGATACTTCTGCTAATTTATTGGAATATTGGGAGAGCAAAAAATTTGTGTTTCCATGGCTTCGAAAATTAGCTTTAATTGTTCATTCTGTACCTGCCACGCAAGTCAGTGTAGAAAGGTCATTTTCAGCACTCAGATTAATATTGGGAGATTTGAGATATAATTTATCTGAGGAACATTTAAAATCAATTATGATGGTAAAATTGAACACCTGAAAACGACCTCTTAACACTGACTTGAATGGCAGCCAAAACTTATAAGCTCTTTCTATGCATTCATGTTTTTATAGCTGATAATGGATAAGTCACATAATATATTCATATAGAAATTTGAATGAATTTTTTTTTAATTTGCGAAAAAAAATAGGCCGCCAAAAAGTCGTGGATAACTTCTTTTTTTCTTTCTTAAGTCCTATTTTCATTCATACATGATCTAAAAACTAAATCCGCTGTCATATTAGAATTACTACAAAATTGCATTTATATATATTCCAGAGCACCGTGTAAAATGCATCTAATTTGCAAAAATCTTTTTTTTTTTTTTTTTGCTTTCTTAAAACTAAAATTTTTTTGGCGAACTAATCATAGTTATATTGCCAGGGTATCACACAAATTTTAGGAGCCTCAACCGCAAAGTCCTCGTTCGACCTAAACCTTCGCATAGGAAGGCGAGAGCTTCCAGAATCCGCTCCAGAGTATATTGGTCTCCACCAGTAATCTTCTGAGTTTTTTTCTTGGTACTCCACCAGTAAAACGTCTGAGTTATATTGGTTCTCCACCAGTCACATGAGTTATAAATGGTTCTCCACCAAACAAAACCTCAAATTGAGGTTAAAAACGATTGCATATAGTTAATGCAGATACCGCAAAAACTGTAACTCGGTACTGTTATACGACGCCGAAACACCAACCAATGCGGGGTGACACCGCAAAACGCAACAAAAGCAGACAAACAAAAACGACCTGTTTGCCCTTAAGAAATAATGACAAAAAGCGCGAGCTGCTTCTCCACTTAGAGCAGTTTTACGAGTGTTGCAAAAATCTAAATTATTACTTGCCAAAGTATAAAATTTGATACCCATATTGCCCTATTTAAAACGAAGGGTTACCACCCCATTGCATTTTTGCCAAAACGCGAACTAGCACGAATTTCAAAAAAGCTGAGACACGTATTTAATTAAATCGACTAAAGATAAATGTATGTTAATTTGGCACTTTTATTACAAACAACCCCGAACAAAAAATTCAAAAACCGTTTTTTTACAGAAAATCCTTAAAAAAAGGACATGATCGTCCTTGGACAAATTGTATATACAGTTGGATGCGCCTTAAAAACCCTTTCTTACCATATCCTATTTGTATATGTTGGTAAGGAAACGGATTCTTTAATTAACAAAACATATAAAAATAGACCCTTTTTCAAACTGGTCCAGCTCACGAGAGGTCAAAGCTGGAGCCGAAATATTCAAAATGGCATCTTAAAAAAGTCCAAGGTTCATTTTTAGGAGGGTACATCGAGCACTTTTTTTGGTGAGTCGCTCTAAGCAGCATATTATAATACATACGGCATCAACAAATAAATAAGAGTTTTGAATTGATTTTTATTATTGATATAAAAATATAAAAATCAAAAATAACTTTTATTTTTCATTTAAAAATAAAAAAATCAAAAATAACTTTTATTTTTCATTTAAAAATATAAAAATCAAAAATAACTTTTATTTTTCATTTAAAAAAATTAAAATCAAAAATAACTCTTACTTTTGATTGTTAAAATAAAAATCAAAAATTTAAATATCATGCAATATGTTGGATGAATTTCGCCTAAAAATCATGATGGTGTAATTAAAAGTTTTCTACGGTGTTCATTTATGTATGATTTATTTCTTCAAAAATTAAAAAATAACTCTTATTTCCGGTCCCTGGTTGTAAAGAAAACAACCGAAATGATTTACCCGAAAAAGAAGAAGTGTCCCCTCGGTCAACAAGTTCGTCTGTGTAAATTTCTCTTCTGTTTTTTAATTAAAAATGTTGATACTGATGTTTTCTTCACACCATATACAGGCGGCGGAGGAAAGTAAGCAGTCTTTAATGAGCAGTTCAAATTCTTATCCCCAGATTAATTTTTGTTTATTGAATCGTTCATACCAAATAGAGAAATTATAAATACATTGGCGCTGCTGCATCATTACTGGGAAGGAGACGATTAATGTTATCCCTTGTGTCCGCCTTTAAGTTTTTTATTATTTAAAACTTTTGTTCACAATTATTGAGTTTAATTTCTAATATCACATTAAGAAAACTAATTTTTCATATTAAAAAAGTAAAAAATTTAAAAAAAAAACACAATGGCGTTAAAAAATGTAAACAACTTTAGACATTTTGCCCATTTATGCCTATGTATTATTCCTAAAAACACAACTCTATAAAAAATCAGCAGGCGTTTCGAGCAGACCTTCTTATTGGGCCATGGAACAAACCAACTAGAATAAAAAATCTACCACAACAGCTGTTTTCGTAGTCGAGACAAGTTGGAACAATCGTATGACTATATGGCGGCAACTTTTGTACCAATTTCGCTTTGTACCAACTAGCGGCAATTAAATTTGTATAAAACAGGGCAATCGTTTGATTTCAGAATATTTGATTGGTGCAATTTCTTTATTGTGCATTTGCGGCAATCGTGTGATCCCAGCTTTACATGCAACGCTTTTTATGCAGCAGCAGGACAAGTAAAAATAAAATTTATTCTGTCAAAATCAGCTGATTTGTTCGAACGCTGCTTGTGACGCTTGCAAAAGTAGAAAGTAAACCTACTTTTCGACTCAAGGCATCTACGCTTTTGTGCATGTAACTCACTACGTATAACTACACAGATTCTACTTTTTTGACAACTGCGTATGCTGCGAAAAAGCGAGTAACGCATGGTGTGGACCTCCAGCTTAAAAGTAGAAAACATATCGGGCATGATGCTGATAGTTTATAATTAAAATTCTTAAGGCGCAGCGTTGCCAGAATGAAGATTTTATTTTATTTTGAAAATTTTTTGACCAATATAAGATTTGAACATTTTTTTCTTATATTAAGATTTTTTATTTTTAGAAATACAGATTTTTAACTCAAACAGCCTGTTCTTCGAACAATGTTCGATTTTTGTTTTAAATGTTATTTTCTATGCGAACGTTCGATATCGTTAAACAGGCAGTAAGTTTGTACAATTTCTGAAACAATGAGGTTTTGTATCAGCTTGTCTATTGGTTTTGTACCCATTGTCTAGCATACACAAAAATGCATCATTATTTCTGTATTTAGTACCCAGTATGACCACAAGCAGCGTTGCCAGAATTAAGATTTTATCTTATTTTTCAAGATTTTTTTTCTCAAATTAAGATTTTTTTTATTTTTAGATATAAAGATTTTTATCTTTAAGTTTGTACAACATACATAATTTTCTTTAATAATTTTTTAAACAGTATTTATAAACGATTAGTAAATTTAACAAACGTTTATTAAGGAGAATTTTCATACAAAATTTGTTTTGTAAACCTTTATTAAATTAAAAATTTTTTTATAAATACAGGCGTAAATATTTAAAACAATGAGGTTTTATATCAGCTTGTTGTCTATTGGTTTTGCACACTTTTGTTCTTTTGTACTAACATGCATCATTATTTCTGGGCATACAAAACATTAAAGAAGCATCATAGATTCGCGGTTGTTCATTTTTAGAAAATATTGATAAAAAAAATTATTTGTGAAAAGGAAAAATGTATAGTATATATTTAAAGATTAATTTATTGAAGAACAACAAAGTTCATGTATTTAGTTATTATGTCTTAGTACCAAAAGGTTAAACTAATCGAACTAAACCCTAGGATTATCGTCTTGGTCGGGCCAGACCAAATTTGTGTTTTCCTTGCAATATTTTTCGAATATAACAAAAAAACAGGGGCGTGAGTTCTATAATGATACGTGCTGAATCGAATGAAACTAATTTGGATTCGATTGAAGCAAACTAGTGGGGTGAAATTTCATTTGTATATAAAAGTCTATGAAATTACCCTTTTGGCCAGACCGAATTCTTGTTTTCTTGCAATATTTTTCAAGTAGGAAAAAATCAAAAAAACAGAAACGTGAATTCTATAAATGATATGTTCTGAGTTGAATGAATCAAGTTTGAATCAAATGTGTGGTAGATGCGAAAAAGCAATGTGCAAAATTAAGGACTACATATTCGATGACTTCCATGTAAAATAAAATAATAAAAATATATAATAAATTCGTATAATCTAGGAAATAACATACGTTCAATAAAAAAATATATTTATTAACTTTTTATTTAATTGGGGTTTTTAGATGTTCTAATTGTGGTCTGCCTAGACCAGTGATAACCAAGCAACAAACAAAGTTTTTGTATACATATGAATTGCCGACCGTGTCTGTGTAAAAAATACGATTATTGACTGCCTCGCGAGACTATGGAGTGGCCCGAACAAAGTTGTTGTATCCATGTGAATTGCCGCCCGCGTCTGTGTGAAAAATACAATTATTGACTGCTCGCGAGTCTATGGAGTGGTTATGACTGGCCTAGACCAAGAGGAGTATTAAAAAGTTACAGTTAAGGGTTATGAAGCTTTTGGTTTGAAAATACCACATTCCATGTTTATGATCATTTGTAAACAAAGTATTTATACTTAAGTGCTTAAGAATATCTGTTTAAACGTGTACCAACATTATTTTAATAAAAATTCATTAGGAATATATTTAGGAAAATCCATAGCTTTCAGTGAGCTTTTTTTAAATGCAATTTTCTCAAAATGCCTTCGATATAACAACGGTATCAAAAAATATAATACTAAATTGAAAACCTCAAGATTTCATATGATGTATGAGCCAAACCAAAATTTTTTGCCCAAAATGTATACATCTCTAATATAATAATTTAATTACTTTCGATGAAACTTCTTTATATAGATGGACTTTTTTACGTTCTTATTTATTAGAAATTAAGTGCATTTAAAATGTATATTTTTGGAAAATATAACTAAAACACAATTTTAAACCTACAATTTAATTTTGTATAACTACCGCAATTACGTATTTTAAATTAAATATGTAGTTTCTATTTATAATAAAAAGTACTTTCTTTTAAAAAATTTATAATTTTTACTTTTTTGCCTTTGTTATACAAAATTTCAAGATTTTTCTCTTCAAAATAAGATTTTTTTTTTGGCCAAAGAAAAATGTTCCTTCCAAATCTTCTGGCAACGCTGACCACAACTAAAAAAAAATTCGATGCTATATGGGGATAAAAACAATGCAAAAAATACAATTTGAAAATGCTAAAAAAATGCTAAATTTTCTTAAATAATTGTATCATTTATATGAATGAATTATATATTTATTAATTTACTTGAAAATATTATATTTCTTTAAAATAAAATGAAGTTTATATAAAAAAGAATTATATACATACATACATAGATTTATTTAATAAAAACAATTCAGTAGTTTGACAAAAGTTAGCGATTTTTTAGCAAAAAAAAAAACAAAAGGCCCTATCTACAAAATATTACATGATAAACGCTTAAAGCCATAACCTACCGTTTGCAAAATATGCAACATTGTCAACTATCCAAATAAAAATGTTAAGGCGCAACCATAACGTGCTTAAGTTGGCTTAAGCAAACGTGCGATTACATGTAAATAATATGAGGCAAATCATATTGAACTTAAAGAATATTTTTGTTATTTTGCGAAACTGATCGCACATTCCGTACGGAATCAAATGTTTTTTGATTTTGTTTTTGTTTTTATACCCTCCACCACAATTAGCTGTGAAGAGGGTATATTAAGTTTGTCATTCCGTGTGAAACTTTTTTATTATTCACCTCAGACCCTATAAAGTATATATATTCTGGGTCCTTGAGTAATTTTAAGTCGATTTAGCCATGTCCGTCTGTCTGTCCGTCTGTTGAAAACACGCTCACTTTCGAAAAACTCAAAAGAAATAAACAAACTTGGTGTCAAATTGCTTGCAGTTATCCTAAGCTGTTTGGGATTGAAATCCAGCAAAATCGGTTCAATAGGATCTGAGCTATGAATCAAAATGTGGAACCACCACCTAAAAAAAAAAGATAATTTTGTTACAAAAACTAACATAAATGGTGGAAAAATGCACAGAATGATATAAGATTTCGCAACAGTTCGTTTTATTTAACTGGAAATCACGCTGTAAAATATCTTGAAGATCCGTCCATGATTTACCCTAGGCCCCATATAAGCCCTACTCCCGGAAAACAGTATAGTAAGCCTAAAACCCTAACTAAAAATGCTATCATAACAAATTTTGGCACGTCACAGTTAAATAGGCCTAGAAATGAAACTGTTAAGTTTCGTGAAGATCGGTATATAATTTACCATAGGCCCCATATAAAACCTACTTCAAGAAAACAGTTTAGTACGCCTAAATCCGTAAAAAATAACGCTATCATAACAAAATTTGGTACATCAAAATTTTTTGGAACTAAAAATAAGACTGTGAAATTTCGTGAAGATCGGTCCATAATTTACCATAGGCCCGATATAAACCTTACTCCCGGAAAACAGCTTAGTACGCCTAAAAACGTAAAAAAGAATGCTATCATAACAAAATTTGGTACATCACAGTTTTATTGAACGAGAAATAAGACTTTAAAATTTTGTGAAGAACGGTCCATCATTTACCATAGGCCCCATATAAACCTTACTCCCGGAAAACAGCTTAGTAAACCTAAATACGCAAAAAATAATGCTATCATAACAAAATTTGGAACATATAAGTTTTACAGGACTAGAAATAAGACTTTAAAATTTCGTGAAGATCAGTTCATAATTTACCCTAGGCCCCATATAAACCTTACTCCCGGAAAACAGCTTAGTACGCCTAAAAACGTAAAAAATAACGCTATCATAACAAAATTTGATACATCACAGTTTTATAGAACTAGAAATGACACTGTGAAATTTGGTGAAGATCGGTGCATAGCTTACCATAGGCCTCATATAAAGCCCACTCTGGTAAAATAATTAAATACGCGGTAAACTTTCTTCCAGTTTAGCTTCATATGGCCAGAAAAAATGTTATGCAATTGTGTGATATACGGTCCATAATTTTCCTTATATTCCATTTTAGCAGCCTTTTGAAATTTACTGCAAACGCTTAAACTAATTGCACCGCTGTATTGAAATTTATGTTTTTAATACCAGAAATCGTTCTGCAGAATTTGGGATGATTGGTTCATAGCTTACCATGGCTTTTATATAATTTGTTCTCTTGAAAATCATTTAAGTTCATCTTAAACTGATATTCTACTCAAACTTTTTAAAATTGATTCTGATTGTCGATCAATAATTTTATATAGGTCTAAACCGCAACAAATTTTAATGCAGATGTCTGTTTTTACAAAGATTATAATAATAAATAGACATCATACAGATATTAAACTTTTTGTTAATTTTCGGCAGTAGGTTAAGCAAGGCTATACATATTATGGTTGGGCCTTTAGGTTTTACAAGAAAAGTAGAAGAAAAATAAATTATAAAAAGTTTAAGGCGATAAATAAATTTATAATTTTAGTTTCAAAAGATTTTGTTATTCGTGCTTAAATCCCAGTTTTTATTATTGATAAAAACACTTGAAATTTATTGTTGATGGAATAAGCTATTCCTATGCGCATTTCGCTGGTTGCTTAAGCCAGATCATCAGGAAACTTTATCCATAAAGATTTTAGAAAAACTAAAGATATTAAACCAAATAAAACTGTTAAACGTATAAGACTTATAGCAACAGTTCTACTTGTAATAATATCAAAGTTTAAACAAAACACATCAACAATAAACAGTGGGTTTATCTCATCTTACATTCCCCACTACAATTAGCTGAAATTCTCTCAACATTAATTGTAGTTGTAAGTAGGTTAAGAAAAACAAAATAAAAACAACAACAACTTACAAAATATGTTGTCAATTAAGTGTTTTTTTAGGCCGTGCACTTGCCTGTTTATTATCAAAAAGTAATTTCAATTTTTGGTTATACAAAATTTTAATTTCAAAAAATTTTGTTATTCGTGCTTAATTCCCAGTTTTTATTATTGATAAAAACACTTGAAATTTATTCCTATGCGCATTTCACTGGTTGCTTAGGCCAGATCATCAGGAAACTTCATCCATAAAGATTTTAGAAAAACTAAAGATATTAAACCAAATAAAACTGTTAAACGTATAAGACTTATAGCAACAGTTCTACTTGTAATAATATCAAAGTTTAAACAAAACACATCAACAATAAACAGTGGGTTTTATTTTTGATTTATCATTTTAAATAGTATTTTGTTCAATTTTCAAAATGTTAGATATCCTAGGTCTACACTAAAGATAAATATCTCAGCCAGTTGGCGATAACGTCGGCAGAATAACAAAGCAATATTTCTTATTGCTCAGCTTATGTTAAAGGCATGGGAAAACGTATTTATGCTAACCCATAATTTGAAAAATATCAAGGAAGAAGGTGCAGTCTAAAAACTGGCGCTATCTTGCAAAAATTATTTTTATTGATATAAATTCTTTCTTATTCGACTTTATTATTGAAAATTATATTAATTTATTTAAGCTTGAGGTCTTTTTTATATAAAAATATTAATTTTACTTTACAAAAAAAATTAATAAAATCAATATTTTTATGTAAAACAAGTAAGAAAGTATAGTCGGTCAAGCACGACCATATGATACCCTACACCACAGTATTAAAAACACATCATGCTTATGTGTCCACGTAAATATGGATTTATCTATGTTTATAAACTTCATGAAAATCGGTTAGGACCTTGAGGTCCTATTTTTTAAAAACTGCATAGCTTATGTGTCCCTATAGATATGGATCTATCTATGTTTTAAATTTCATTAAAATCGGTTTGAGAGGCAGAAATTGCCCCTATCTCCCCTCGTGGTCCGATTTTTTTAAAAATGTATACATTTTGTATCCATATAGATAAGGTTCTATCTATGTTTTAAATTTCATTAAAATCGGTTTGATAGTTTCTGAGAGGAAGAAATTTCCCCCTATCTTCCCTCGTGGTCCTACGATTCGGCCCATTTTCAATAGGATTGGTCCTTATGCCAATAAGAACCTATGACCCATCAAATTATCTCCAAAATTGCGACCTGTACTTTGCGCACAAGGTTACATGGACAGCCAGCCAGCCAGCCGGACGGACATCGTTAGTTCGACTCAGAAAGTGATTCTGAGTAGATCGGTATACTTTAAGGTGGTGCATAATACCCTCTCCACTATTGTGGTGTGGGTATAAAAAGAACGAAATAATAAATGTCGAATAAGAAAAAAATTATATTATAAAAATAATTTTAATTAATTTTCATGTTGTAAAATTCCTTTCTTCACAAAAATAATTTAATAAAAAATTAAATTTCATGAACTTAAGCCTAATTAAAAATATTAAAAATTTGGATTAAAAACCATAAATAGTTCAACAAAATAACCACAATACTAATTATTGTTAAAGCTAAGGCACGAGCTCTATGTGTACATTTGTCCTTCAAGTTGTGCTGAAAAAGGTCAACAGAAAAGAGAAAGAGAAAGTGAAAAAACAAAAAATGTACTTGGACTTTAAGAAAAATTCTTGACGAAAGTACGAAAAAACAGAAGTAAAGGAAAAAACATGTAAAATCAATTAAGATGGATAATCATTCAGGAAAGCAAATTTCGATCTACCAAATGTTAAAATACAATTTGGTTTAAGGATTGATGTTTGACTAGTGACGTCAGCAGTCGTCGATGGCTGCGAGTGTAAGACGGCAAATCCATCTGAGGAGATCGAGTGGTTGCGATCGAAACATGTCATGGTAACCTGCCGGCCAGGGTTCGAGCCCGAGCCACGTCAAGAATGAAAGATTATCAATAACAATTTTAATTAATTTTCATGTTGTAAAATTCCTTTCTTCACAAAAATAATTTAATAAAAAATTAAATTTCATGAACTTAAGCCTAATTAAAAATATTAAAAATTTGGATTAAAAACCATAAATAGTTCAACAAAATAACCACAATACTAATTATTGTTAAAGCTAAGGCACGAGCTCTATGTGTACATTTGTCCTTCAAGTTGTGCTGAAAAAGGTCAACAGAAAAGAGAAAGAGAAAGTGAAAAAACAAAAAATGTACTTGGACTTCAAGAAAAATTCTTGACGAAAGTACGAAAAAACAGAAGTAAAGGAAAAAACATGTAAAATCAATTAAGATGGATAATCATTCAGGAAAGCAAATTTCGATCTACCAAATGTTAAAATACAATTTGGTTTAAGGATTGATGTTTGACTAGTGACGTCAGCAGTCGTCGATGGCTGCGAGTGTAAGACGGCAAATCCATCTGAGGAGATCGAGTGGTTGCGATCGAAACATGTCATGGTAACCTGCCGGCCAGGGTTCGAGCCCGAGCCACGTCAAGAATGAAAGATTATCAATAACAATTTTAATTAATTTTCATGTTGTAAAATTCCTTTCTTCACAAAAATAATTTAATAAAAAATTAAATTTCATGAACTTAAGCCTAATTAAAAATATTAAAAATTTGGATTAAAAACCATAAATAGTTCAACAAAATAACCACAATACTAAAAATAATTTTTGTAATTTTAATTGAGTGTTTATTAAATTTTTTAATTTAATTCTATTACTAAAATTATAATTTGCTACCATTTCACAAATTTAATTTAATTTCTTTATCACACAATTTGCTTTTATATTTTTCTTTTTTGCTTCTTTTTTCTCAATTGACAACCAAATTTGACGTTTTATGTAGCAATAATTGTCAACGAAAATGGACTAACACTTATTGCAACATAAATTGTCGGCAATAAATATGTACAAAAAATTGCTGTCTAAAATAAAGATAACATAATTTTGACATTTACAGCAATATATGTCGCAATAATTATCTCTGGTATAGACGGGCAGATAGGGTTTTTTGCGTTTTAGGGAACGATATACATACAGTAGGGTGTGTCGAAAAAATTTTATTTCTCTTATCGACTTCTAATAGCGCAAATATGTTGTATTTTTGTCTGTAATAGACCCCTGTAAAATATTTTTAGTGTAACAGCGCGCGCTTTGACATTCAATTTTGTTAAATTTTAAATAAGTATATACACAATAGCATTCTATTGCAGAAAAGCATATTACTGTGTTTTATCGACTTGGAAGTTCGTGAAAATAGTATTAGAAGCATGGTGGAATAAGCAGGTGGCATCGTTACGACAACAAATACAACATTACAACAAAAATGGAAATTATATCACCGTTTAAGTCATTAAATACTTTAAACAAAAATCAAAGAGTACCGCTGAACATGAGGAAATAAATAAATTTTTAGTCAATTTTTATCAATATCTTATTTATTTTAATTTAAAATTATCAAAAACTTTAATAATATACAATAATCACAACACAAAACGTGGACTTTTTGTAAACATTAACAAAACTTTGACATAAACCTGGACAAACAATGCAAGAGCAAAAAATCGTCATCTTGCGTAGTGCTGCCACCTGTTTATTCCACCATGATTAGAAGCATCCATGACTCTATGTCTGGGTTCACACTATGAAATTTTTCTTTCAGAAAGTCTGAGTTTATAGATGAGAGGGGAAGAGATCATGCTTGTTTCTATCCTCTCTCACCCTTTAACTCAGACTTTCTGAAAGAAAACTTTCATAGTGTGATCCCAGACTATGCAATAAAAAATTAAGAGAATGTTTAACAAACTTGAATCAAAACGTGTGATGCCTAGATTTTACAGTTAACAAGATTTTGTGACCAAAAAATGATTTTATTGTTTTCTGTTGTATAAAAACCAAATTTTTTTTTTTTTTTAATTTAATTTCAAAATGTTTTCAGTTTTAATTAATAATAATTGATAGTAAATAAAAAATTTAAATGTAAAAAATTTACTTTTCTTACATATACTTAATTTTTAGGAGCTCTTGCGCGGGCTGAAGATGTGACTTTTTTTTGCAGTTTTTATTTGTTTTGACGTAAGACAAAAAA
Source organism: Pollenia angustigena (assembly GCA_930367215.1). Lineage (NCBI taxonomy): Eukaryota > Metazoa > Arthropoda > Insecta > Diptera > Polleniidae > Pollenia > Pollenia angustigena. The sequence goes on along the minus strand of OV884056.1, from coordinate 139,767,593 downwards.
ATATTGCTATTAGAACATGATTCGAGAACTTTTATTTTTTCTCATACATCAGTGACCCTGCCTGTGGCAATAAATAATAATGGCTTAAGTCGAAATTTGGCGTTCGTTTTGAGATATTAAGGGGTTTGTCTAAAATGAATTCTGTGGCATTTTAACAAAACATCTTAAGTCGAATTTAAAAAGTTGAAAAACATGCTGTTAATCATACGAATTTTCATTCAAAATACATTTTTGTTAACGTTTTTAAAATTTTGTATTATAAACGGAATTTTTCTTTAATTTTGGTTTATTTTATCATTTAATAAAAATGATTGCGGGTACTTTCGTAAATGCATCACTGCACTGCATCAGAAAAGCAAACTTTTTTAATGGCGATAAAAGAATAATAATGGGGGGTGTGCTGGAAATCGCAAACGCAAAACGCAAGAACTTGGAGGCTGTTTATAATACACTTTTTATCAAATTTGTATAATTTTTGTTATAAAATTCAGTGTAATAGAGAAATGTTTGTATAATAATTGTCATAAAATTCTTTTATTACAGAAATCTTACTAAAAAACGACTTTTAAAATTCTTGCGTTTGCGATTTCCAGCACACCCCTGAATAACTTATTTTATTGTGTGACTATTATTTTTGTGGAGTATTTCACAATTTTTCGTTCCACATTTACTTCACTGATAAATATATTACTACTTGAAATCACTGATGCAGCGCAGTGATGCATTTACGAACGCACCCTGCTTCACCGAGATTTTTTTTTAAATTTTTTTGGTATCTTATCTCGACTTAAGATGTTTTGTCAAAATACCACAGAATTGTATGTTGTATTTTTTTTTTAAATCTCCTGAATGCCGGAATTCAAAATCCCGGGATCCCGAAATCAAAATCCCGAAATATTTTCTTCAATCCCGAATCCCGGGATTCAGCAAAACCAATCCCGTTTGGAAGCCCTAGTACATACCAACATTAAATTGTGAACCCTTAAGAGCTTCTAGATCCCAAACTTAAATCTTCTTGCCCAAAATTCATATATTTCTAATTTTAGAATTTATTTACTTTCAGTGAAAGTTCTTTATTTAGAGGGACTTTTTCAAGATCATATTTATTGGAAATTAAATGGATTTAAAATGTATGGTTAAAAAAATTTTTATGGAAAATATAACTAAAAACACAATTTAAAACTACAATCAAATTTTGTATTAATACCGCAATTATGTATGTATGTATGTATTTCAATTTAAATAGTTTCCATAATAAGAAGTATGTTTTTATAAAAAATTAATTATTTTTACTTTTTTGTACTTGTTTTAAAAAAATTTGAATATTATTCTTTTCAAAATAAGATTTTTTTCGCCATATGAAATTTTCCTACCAAATCTTTTGGCAACGTATTTTGAGATTGATTTAATCTTAAGCGGTCCATACACTTGCAATATTATTTTATATGTTATCAGCCATATTCACCCCTATCGTGAATAACAAGTGGAATTTTTGTTCCCATGAAATTTTCATTCCCCTCGAAGGGAAAAAAGCAATCGTGAATCTCATGCGAAAAATTTTCCACGCTATCAGTTCCAGTGAATGTAAAAAAATAAGAACGATTAAAAAAATAAAAAATCAATGAAATTTTTGTTCAAAATTATACAAGTATATATTTTAAAGAAAAGTTAAAATAATAAAGCAAAATATTAAGTACTGGAGGGATAGTTTGATTACAAAGTTAGTTTTTTGCACTTTGTATACCCTTCACCGAAGGTAAAAGGGTATATATAACTTTGTCATTCCGTTTGTAATTTCTACAATATTGATCCTACACCCTATAAAGAATATATATTCTGGGTCCTTATGAAAAGCGAAGTTCAAATCCGGTTGTCCGTCTGTCTGTTGAAATGGGTTTTCCGAAGCCCCCAGATAGGATGGGGACTTGGTTGTCATATCTTTATGTCAGGTATTCTCATTATAATTTTACTATTGAAATTCAGCCAGATCGGTCCACAAATGGCTGAGATATGAGCAAATAACCACGACTACCTCTAATTTTTTCCAAAAATCCCTTGTGGTTGTTGTATTTTTATTACTTTTTGCTGTATATGTGGGGAACGGCAAAAGCCAAAGTTTCCAAATTAGGTACACACATTTAGGTTGCCAATACACACGATCCTACAAAATGTAGGCGGGATTGGAGAAGTGGGCGTGGTACCTCCCGTACAAAAAAAATTAAAAATTGTATAAAAACCCATATTTTTAGCCTGCCATATGTCCTATGGATATGACTATATACCAAAATATCGGAAATTTTTAGTTAAACTTATTTAATAAAAAAACTCAGGAAAATCGGTTTAAATATCCACTTTCGGGAACCATAAATCTCCCCTAGTCCAAGCTTTATAACTAAAGTAAATGGTAAATTTCTTCTTTAACACGTTGGTATATAAATCTGTCAAATCGGTTAAAAAATGGCTGAGTTATCAGCAAAAAACCACGACTACCTCTAATTTTTAAAAAAAATCCCTTATTGTTGTTGTATTTTTATTACCTTTCGCTGTATATCTGGTGAACGGAAAAAGCCAAATTTTCCAAATTAGGTACATACCATCCTACAAAATGTGGGCGGGATTGGAGAAGTGGGCGTGGTACCTCCCGTACAAAAAAGATCGAAAACTTCATAAAAACCTGAATTCATGCACTGTTATATGACCGATGGTTACACCTTATATATCAAAAGACCGGAAATCTTTAGTAGAAAATATTTTCTGAAAATTTCGGAAAATCGGTTCAGATGCAAAATATTTATGGCCAAAATAAATTTTTTTTTATTAAAATACCAATTTTCGGGAATCATAGATCTTCCCGAGTCCAAACTTAATAACTAAAGTAAATGGTAAATTTCTTCCTTAGCACGTCGGTATTTAAATCTTTCAAATCGGTTTAAAAATGGCTAAGTTATGATCAAAATACTCCAATCCCAAAAATTATTATACCCTTCACCGAAGGTAAAACGGTATATGTATATAACTTTGTCATTCCGTTTGTAATTTCTACAATATTGATCCTACACCCTATAAAGTGTATATATTCTGGCTCCTTATGAAAAGCGAAGTTCAAATCCGGTTGTCCGTCTCTTCCCCCCTTCACGTTTGTTTACATATACTAGCATAATGCTCAATATGATTTTCGTTATCATCCTTCTTTATTATTTCATCTATTTAACGAAATTATTTTAACAAATCGAAATTAAGAATTTTTGTGTTTTTTTTTTTTTGCTACTTAAAAACTCCCCAAAAAGATACAAGAAAACAAACACGCATACTTACATGCCACAAACTATTTTGGTGAATATATTTCCATATTTCGGTTCACAACTGAAATAAGTTTTATGGTTGACAACTTTGCTATTGTGGTGAACAAAAACATCAGTAATTACAACTCAACACAGTGAACATTAACCGGGCCATATTTAATTTTAATGATATTCAAACAACGTTCCTTCATGGTTTAGTTGTCTAGGGGGTGTGTTATGTTAGAAACTGTGAGTTCTCTGGTTCGAATCTTGTTTTTTTAAAAAGAAAATTTTTTTTAAATTTTTATTTTTTTTTATGTTCTAAAAACGATTTAAAAAAAATATTTACCAGTCTCCGCTTTTTAAATTCAATTTATAATGAAGTTTAAAGTATTATAAATATGTATGTATACATATGTAAAAATTATTTAGTTTTTGTCTAGTTGCTCTGTATTCTGCTCCCACAATGGTGAAGGGTATATAAGATTCGGCACAGCCGGATATAGCACTCTTACTTGTTATAATTAACTTTGTTAAAATATATGTTTACAAGTATATATAAATGTTTATATATAAATATAACTTAAGGAAATGGTAAAATTCTTCCTTAACACGTCGGTATATAAAAATATCAAATCGGTTAGACAATGGGTAAGTTATGAGCAAAATACTCCAAAAATGGGCTAAAAAACATCAACATTTTTATAAAAACCTCAATTTTAGGGCTGCCATATGTCCTATGTATATGACTTATATACCAAAATGTCGGAAATTTGTATGAGTTATAACCGAAATACTGTGGTCTAATCAGCGCATACGATATCGAGCAAAATTCATTTTGGTATCTTGAAACTCGATATCGAATGAAATGTATTGAATTTGAAATAATAGCATTCGACATCGAGTAACTCGACATTACATTTATCGAGTTTTCATTCGATACGCCAGTGTCTATCGTATGCAAAAAAAATTCAATAGTTTATTCGATACGATAGTATCGAATGCGGTGATTAGACCCCTGAATTCCCGAAAATTACTCGTCACCGAAGGTAAAAAAGGTATATATAACTGTAATTTCTACAATATTGATCCTACACCCTATAAAGTATATATATTCTGGGCCCTTATGAAAAGCGAAGTTCAAAACCGGTTGTCTCTTATTTAAAATAAAAATATTTACCAGTTTTATTTAGTTTCTAGTTGCTCTGTGTTCTGCTCGCACAATGGTGAAGGGTATATAAGATTCGGCACAGCCGAATAAAGCACTCTTACTTGTTTTAATTTAATGTAGTAAAATATTTTCCAAAATTCTACCACCAAGTCAATCGAAAGCTTCAAAAATCCGCAGGCAATCAACCTGTTGTTTTGCATTTTGTTGAGCAATATATCGGTTTGTGCCTTATTAACTTTGTTAACCCTTTATATTCGATTTATTAAAAATTATTCACGATAGGGGTGATTATTTCCATTTTGACCTATATTATGCAATAAGTCGCATTATAGTTTCATTCATTCAATAAAAAGATGAACATAACCTATAGGAATAACATAAACAGCATTGTACAATGTTGCCAACACATTTCACTTTCTTTTCGCTGTGCAATAAAAATCAAAAGTCTTTTGATTGTTGCCAATATATTGTGTCACCTTCGAATATCACATACACATTGGCGATATAATTGTACAATTGTTCAAGTACGAATTCGGTTTTAAATATTAATTATTTCGTACTTAAATACCCGTACTTGAAACAATCTTTCTGTACTTGATTCAAGAAAATCCGTACTTACCGTAGTATTGATACCGCTTCGGATTGATCTAAGTACGAATGGATTGATGTTTCTTTTCAGTTTAGGTACTATAAAAACCCTGCCCTTAAAAATGCTTAAAGACAAAAACACCCCATAAAGATGTAGAAAGTTAGATTGGCACATAGAACTCATGTTAACATAGTATTTGTTTTAGCGGGTCTATATTTACCTATGGGTTTTAGAAAGAGTAAGCTCTCAATACTGCGGTATGGGGTATCATAAATACTTGTTTTTTTATTGTACTAAGGGTATTCATTTCAGTTTTTTTTCCCTGGAAAAATAGAAAAGTGAAAAAATTAAATTTTTGTTACAGGAAACACAAGAAAAAAAATTCAACCGAAAGCTGCAGTTTTAACAAGCTATAACAAAGTGTAAAAAAATTCGGATAAAACGATATAATTTTTAGCTATAAACGTTGCCATTCCTAAAAACATAGTTAATTTTTAATACAAAGTACGAAAAATTACATCTCTTTTTATAATCCCTTGAATTGTACAAATCTTATTTTTAAAATTAGTTGTTATAGTTACAACATTTCAAATATAACTTCTTTCTCGTTCAAGTTTAAATTGTATTGTTTTCATGAAAATGTATGTGTATATACCATTATTTTCCTAAATATTATTCATTTCCGTAATTATGTGAAAATTAAATTATCAATTAATTCAATTAACACTTTTATTCGGCACCTTGAATAATAAGTTACTTGCAAGAATTATTTGACAGATTTTTTTTGATATTAAACTTTTGTATTTTTTATTAAAAAAAAAAATACCGCTCGCATCTATATGAGTGTAATTTTAAATTTTTCCAACCAAAAATTTTTGTTGATAATAAAAAATTAGTACTTATGAAATATTTCTTAATAATTTTTATACAAAAATAGTGAACTAACCATTTAATACCTTACACCACAATATATGCAGAAAAATGTGCGGAAGTTTACCGTATCATGGACCCCGCTGCTTTGACTATGAAATGGCAGCGGAAAATTCAAGCTGCATATACGCTCAGCGGACTTGTGTATATCAGAAAATTTAATACTGATCACCTAAATCTTATAGAGGTTATGGATGTATTACGACAGCCCTTTCGAGATTTAAAGTATGACATCTTATTTTACATGACTTTTGTTTTTTGTTTAAGCCTTTTATCAGTTCATATAATTATTATTTAATAAAAGATATTAAGGATTTTCATGATATCACTTATAATTGTCATTTGTGCAAATGGGGAAACTTACGAGACTCCATTCATGAAGAACCTTTTTAATTTTTGTTTAATTTTAAACAATTAATGTCAGTTTGTAAGAAACGTCTATTCAAAAATAAATTAAAAATGAAAATTCAAAAATATAAAATTAAAAGTTGAAATTTGTGAATAATATGTGAATTTTGTTTTTCAAAATGCACACAGAAGGCCAAAAGACTAATTTGCTCAAATTATAGCTAGAATTTATTGTTTGTGATTTATAAACTTTAGGATTTTTCATTGAAAACGACGTTAACAGCACTAAAAAATCTGTTCTGCGAAGTTTGTGTAAATGAATTCGCATACAATTCTTGACAGTTCAATTGCGAGGGCGTAAAAATGCACAGTTTGTACAGATTGCGGGACTTTTAAGCGATATCATGAAAACCTTTATTATTTTAAATTTTATTGCGTTGCATAAATAAACCAAAATGACGAACTCTTTAATTGACCATATTGGTTTATACATTGTAGTAATGCATGTCCAAAACTCTAGTAATATGTAAAAGTCTGATAGTGTGATGAAAATGACAAGTGTTATGAAAAAAAGTTTGGCATAGAAAGGCAGTTGTTACCAAAATTTAGACATGATAAAAGAGCATACTATATGAATAAATTTTACATGGCAATTTATACAAAGGAAATTAGCATTATTGGAAAGCACTTTCGCACAAATGATGTGGATGTTAATGCTCTGAAATTCGTTAGTATTTTACAACCTCCGGTACAACCCAATTTCTATGATCAACTTTCTCTTGTTCATTCTTTAAATACTTAAAAAGTATTTTATTTTCAATGCTTCAGCTTAACAGACAAAATTAAGGGTGTACATGCTGTTAGATAAGGTGACCAGACGTACTCTTTTTTAGAGGACAATCCTCTTTTTTAACTGGCTGTCCTCTATACAATTTGTGTCCTCTTTTATCATCTTTTTTTCATAATCTGTCATCTTTGTCCTCTTTATTTTTAAAAGCATGACCAATATTTGCTTTTATTTTTATAAATTAAAATAAAAATTTTATTTCACGGTGATCAACGGTTTTTTCTGTGCAATCGTATGGAAAATGTTGTGCCATGCTTGTTCTGTTCATACTCCTACTGGACTCTCATACACTTGCAGTATAAAATTTTGAATAATTTTTTGCAATGATTATTAAAGTTTAGTTGTTTTTTATTATAACTAATTTTACTTACTTGGTGGCCACACGATCAAGTTTTGCCTTTCAATTTGCAATACACTCTCAGTTTTTTACTAACACACTCACACTTTTTAAATTGACCACGAGATGGCTTTCAATTTCACCTTTCCATTTGTTTGGCAATTTACTTTCAATTTAACAGCTGAGTACAAGTTTGTCTCTGTTGTTGGTGACATCTTGGAAGTAAATTGCTTACAAATTGAGTGCAGCCTACGTCACAGCTTTCAATTTATGTAAATTTTGACAAGCAGTATATGTAAAAGACTATAAAGAACAACTTGAACGTGTGGCCGCAGGGTTAAGTAAATGCAAATTTTTATACATCGTCGGCTTAATATTCAAACCTGCTAACTCCCTTTCAACAAATTTTACAGGAAAAACTTTATATTTTTCCTATTTACTGCTTGAGAGGAGAACCAAAAATATAGTTTATTTGACACACTTCAAGACTAAAATTGAAGAATAACTACATGCTGGTTGACGAGGCATATATTTCTCTGCCACACGGCATCAAATCTCAATTTACTTAAAAAGTGGATTTCGCAGGTCTGCATATTAAGCCGACGATATGTAATTCTTTTTAAATTTTCTTTACATTTATTAATATGGGGATGTAAATTTGTCTGTAAAATATGTAAAAAAATCTTGAAGTCCAAAAATTTTTTTACTTTTTTTCTTTATGTCCTCTGTTTTTATTTTCAAAATCTGGTCGCCTTATGTTAGATCTAACGCAGTTGGTCTAGACGACATACATCTACGTTTCATAAAACTAATATCCCCATCAGAGAACCTCAAAATTCACTATTTTTGTTGATTTATTCATACACTAAAATTTACAATAACTCTATACATGCAAAACAAAGTTCAACGTTGGTAATTTTTACATCCTTTCGTACTCATTTTATTTTTGAATTTATTCGTTTTTTATTGAAAGTGCTTTATTTGCATTTTTGTTGCTCACGCAATATAACGCAACTGAGTAAATTCAAAAGAACACATTGTTACACTTTTGTTTACATTAACAACAACAATAAACCACTCGATGAGACGCTTTTTCCAAATTAACAACAATAACAAAAATACATTGTACATACCCGGTGGCGAACGTCATAGTGATTCAGCTTGACAAACGATGACAATATTAAATCATCGATGACAAGTGTGGATTTTTCTTTGGTGTCATATATGAATTTTTAAAGTATTTGTCCAAACTGTCATAGATGACCAATGTTGATTTTGTCTTGTAGGCGTCCATCTGTTTGTGAGTCCTAACAGACAATATCATCAACTTTCATTAGTGAATTTTTTCAGGTAGAGTGACAACGAAAAAACAGAATGAACTCAAGTAATAAATGGAACAGAACAAACAGAAAAAAAGGTCCGTTATTTTCTGATTTATTCATTACGCCGTTGTCATGCATAACTCCCTAAATATCAACTTGCTAATGACTCTGGTGCGATTATTCATCGATGAAAATGTCATAATGACAATGTCGCTCATAAACGCCACCGCCCTGCAAATAATAGGACCAGTCCAAACACGCGTGTAAAGAGTAGTCCACAAGGGACCAGGACTAGTCCATAAGTAACCCAAACGTATGGAAAAAACCTGGTCTATTTAACATTACGATGTCCTAGGAGAGGACCATATAACCCACCTTTGGACCACTAAGGAGTAGTTTATAACTACTCCATGGTATATAACCCACCTTTGGACCAGTAAGGAGTAGTTTTAAAACTACTCCATGGTATACTCAAGAGGATTAGTTTTGAAGTCGTTTAAACACGAAAGCATGTCGTTAAAAAACGAAGACATGTCGTCTCACTACAAACACTTTTTAACAATGACATGGTCCATGCTTGCATTACATCGGACTAGTCCATGGAGTAGTCCATTTTATCAAAATGGGTCAGGTGGTCCAATTTTATTTGCAGGGCGGCCCTGCAAATAATAGGACCAGTCCAAACACGCGTGTAAAGAGTAGTCCACAAGGGACCAGGACTAGTCCACAAGTAACCCAAACGTATGGAAAAAACCTGGTCTATTTAACATTACGATGTCCTAGGAGAGGACCATATAACCCACCTTTGGACCACTAAGGAGTAGTTTTAAAACTACTCCATGGTATATAACCCACCTTTGGACCAGTAAGGAGTAGTTTTAAAACTACTCCATGGTATACTCAAGAGGATTAGTTTTGAAGTCGTTTAAACACGAAAGCATGTCGTTAAAAAACGAAGACATGTCGTCTCACTACAAACACTTTTTAACAATGGCATGGTCCATGCTTGCATTACATCGGACTAGTCCATGGAGTAGTCCATTTTATCAAAATGGGTCAGGTGGTCCAATTTTATTTGCAGGGGGGTACCTACTACTACTACTACTGTACTTTTTAAAATGAAATAAAGTCTGTTTCTATGGAAATTGTGTGTACCTACATATGTATGTGTGTTCAGTTTGATTTCAATTTTTTTTCTTGTACTACATAGTTAATGCTGAATAAATCCATGAGTAAGATTGCTTGATTTCTGGCTTTTTTGTTTGTATTTTTTTTTTCCGTACCAAAACAATCATTTTCGAACCGAACACAAAAACATCTTTATTAAAAAACGAAGCTAACGATTGTATAAATATCAAAGCACGATGTGCGTTATTTGAATGACTGCAAACCAGCAGCGAATATTTGCGGTTGAGGAAATTTCATTGTATGACCGCAAGCGAGTGTATTTGTTGCTGTTCATTTAATGCGATTTTTTTTTTCAATTGCATAAAGCTGTTCTCTGATCCCCATAATATAATTGTTACCACAAGCACATTCCCAGCGGAATGGAAGTATGCCAAAGTTATACCAGTACCTGAAGCTGATAAAGAATACCGGCCTATTTCTATCCTTCCTTATCTCTCTAAGGTTTTTGAGCTTCTTTTACATAAGCAAATCACTAAATACATTTATAAAAAAACTCTCCTAACTGATAGACAGTCTGGTCTTAGATCACAACATAGTTGCACAACAGCTCCAATTGAAGTAATTGAAGATATACGTAGTGATTTGGACACAGTTAAACACCAAATGCTTCTAATCAAACTGAAAATAATGTTTTACTTTTCTATCATCATACCTGTCTAACAGACTTCAATTGTAAATAATGACCCACTTATACTTCTGAGAGGTTTTCCGCAAGGCTCCATACTTCAACCACTTCTAAACACGCAAAGAAAAAACATGGTTGTGGTAAACATATCCTTAGAGCAACATATTATGATAAGATTCATGATTGTAGTCACCATATTAAGGTTATTATTGAATCATATTATGGTTTAATATGTTCGTAATATTACATCATAATGGTTTTCCCTTAATCATATTATTATTCTGATAATCATAATATGTTAAGAAGGTATCATATTATTGTCATGTTAATTATAATTAGTTAAGAAGTAATCATATTATTGTCATGTTAATCATAATAAGCTAAGAAGTAATCATATTATCATCATGTTAATCATAATAAATTTAGAAGCAATCATATTATGATACAGGTCCTTTAATAATAACTGTCATAACAGTACAAAATAAATTAAAATTTTTATGTATCGATTTTTTATTTTGTGACTTTTTACAATTTTTCTTGATATAAATAAAATAGCGGAGTTCAATATTTGACTTCGATATTTTAAAAATAAAACGAAATTTCTGTGTTTTGGTGTTGGATTTTACTACGATATTTTGCACTATTACATCACTAATACTGAGCTCCGCTAATATTTTAATTTCTTAAAATTTATTATTTTTTATGGTCTTGTTTAACTGCTCACATATAAAACAAAGGACACAACTGATTCAATATTAATTTACAAATGGCGCTAGCATAATAATATTAGAGTAAAAATAGTTTGATTGCATCTTTAACATAATAGGATAAATGTATAGCAAGTTATCATGTCATGGCTATTAAATATCATGATATGGTTATGAGTAATATAATATGTTTTGAAAGTTATCATAATTTAGTTGTTAGAAAAATAATTATTTTTCGGTCAACAATTCTCAAATTTATAATTGCGATAAGCATTGATATGTTTACAGTAACTATGTTATTGTTGATATTAAATGTGTACGACAACAATATATTGTTACAATAAACATAGTGTTGTTGCCGTAACCATGCCCAACAATATGTTTTCTCTGCGTGTATTCACTATACGCTAAGGATTTACCCAGACAACTTCAGCACACTCGTATATAGATGTATACAGATGATGTTCAGCTACACAGAAAAAATTATTTTTCCAATTCAAACAAAAAATTTGTAGAATCAAACAATTTTTTGTCTGAAATCGGTCCTATAAACAAATTCGCATATTCAAACAATTTATTTGCATTTTGTTTATTGAAAATTTTTTCAAACAAATAATTTAACTGAATCAAACAAAAAGTTTACTGAAATTCATATACATACTAAATTTCAAAAAAAAAAAAAAAAAAGTTTTTGCACAAGCAATGACGCGCACACAAGTAAGCACTGTATGAGAAGATGACGGCAGAGCATAGCCGCCGGCTGGCTTTGAGACACATTTTTTTGTTGGTATAATTTTTGAACGAAGTCTTATTTATACACACAACACAATGTTTTTTCTTTATCACTCTCTGTTGCTGTATCCTTTCCTTTGCTAAAGAAGAAATGTAACCAAAAACGGCAGCAGACCGACTCGATATGTTTTTCGTCATCATTCTATTTTTGTATTTGATGTATTTAAACAAACAGTTTTAAAAAATTGAATACGGGATTTTGTTTCTTGTAATGTTGTTTCTGCTATTGTTTTTCTTATAGTTGCACTTTTTTAAAGCGTCCAAAAATAGACTGCGTGTGTTTTTTGTTGTTGTTCTTATATTTCACATAAAGAAGTGTTGCTAACGATCAAATAAAAAAAAGCAAAAAGACGACAACATTAAAGAACGTTAAATATTTCATACAAAATTATGAAAACTTGACACCAATAACGCGTTTATTATATTTTTGAAGAGTTGTCCACATTTTTGTTGGTTAAATAAAAATCAAACAAAAATATTGTTTGAATCAGTAAAAAAAATTTATAGAAATTAAAAAAAATTTCAAACAAGCGTTTGTTTGAAAATAATTCGGCAATAATTTTCTATGTATATATAAGTAGTTTAAAAACATCAATTCGGCATAAAGTCAATTAGCTTGACAACTATTAAAAAATAACTCTTAATTGGGCATCAGCTAATGCTTTGCGAATTAATCCCAAAAACTCAGTGTTTAATAATTTGTAAAAAGGGTGTTATGATCAGTGATGAAATTAATATATATCTTGGAGACTCTAAATCGAATTGGTTAAGTCTGTCAGATATCAAGAAAAACCTGGACTGATCATAATAACCAAGCTTATGGAAGAACATAAAGTATGCTAAGAAGTCTATGGTCTAGTCATCACTTTACCCCACCTCAGAAAAGAATGTTGTTAGCTAAAACATACTAAGTACCCACATTCCTTTACACATCGAAAATATTTGCAAACTGTAGCAGTAATGACAAGAGGAAAATTAATACAACATTCACTAAAAGAACCCGTTACATATTTGGTTTAAAAAGATTTGATAGTGTGTCCTTGTACGCTAAACGTAACTTTGGTGTCTCTCCTGATGATTATTTGAAGCTGAAAAATCAGCAGCATCTTCCTATCAGCATCTTGGAATCAATCTAAGGGGTTTGCCAAGTGAAAATACGAAAAAAAATTCTGCATATAACTTGCGGCCTCACTAATGTAGATGCTAAAAATATTAGTGTTCAATTTTTTTCTCGTTCCTCCAAATGTGTTTAGGTGTAAGTCCATACTTTGTGTAAAATTGGCATTTATATTTAATAACATAAACTTCTTCGAATATTCACAGCTGCCCCTTGGTACACTCAAAATATTATGTAGTTAAATTCAAACGTAAATTCATTTTAAACAAATAAAAATTCACTTAAAAAACGGATCATTGACATTTCATTTAAAACAAATGATTTTTACATTCATTTTTAAATTTTATTTTTTGAACAGCATATTCCTTAAAATTGAATAATTTATGGGTAATTCCATGTCAAAACGACCAAGAGTGGGACACGACCCCTTCCGATTTTAATAAAATTTGGTTAGAAGGTTCCTTTTATCTTATTAGGAACATATATGAACGAGAAAAATTTTTAAAATTTGTTTTTCGAAAGTTATGTCATATTCAAAATGTCATAATTTCGGAGAATTAGCCGAATGTGTTCAGCTTATTTCTTCAATATCTCGAAAACTACTTGACATACGAAGATGATTTTGATGTCATTGTAAAGAGAATACTTGGGGCTACAAGCCATAAATTGAAAAAATTCGGCAATAAATAATAAAGTGGGATTGGTCATACATTTGACCCATCTAGAAGCATCCTACGCGCTGTACCATACAAATATTGCGGCTTAATAAAATTCTTTAATTTGGCTCCTGCAGCGCGTTGGATGCTCCTAGATGGGTCAAATGTATGACCAACCCCACTTTATTATTTATTGCCGAATTTCGGTTTTCTTAGTTATTTCAATAAACTAAACCGTTTTTGAGTTACGCGAATATATGCTGTGCAACCTCTTACATTTTCGAAATAACGGTATAGCTTGAAAACAAGAGCTAACCTAAAAAAAACGGTTAGCACCACTGGATTCAGCGTCCCCAATTAGGGTAAAATGCCTGGTGCGCGGCTGGTCTATTGTTTGCAACTAGCACAGTGTACTTATTGCTCAAAATTACAATATTAAAATTCTATTTTAATATTATTTTTTTAAGGGTTGCGAAAGGAAAAAAATCATATCTTAAAAAAGAAAAAAAACACCTCCTTCAAAGTTTCAGGATTTTTAAAGATCAGTTTGAGGTATTATACAAAAAAAAATCAGCCAAATAAAAAAATAAGTTTTTGAGTTAGTCCGTTTTTAAAATTTAACATTTTGCAGATATTACATTTTTCAAAAAAAATTTTTTTTTTCAATTGATGGTTTGTAGCCCCAAGTATTCTCTTTAAAATGACATCAAAATCATCTTCGTATGTCAAGTAGTTTTCGAGATATTGAAGAAATAAGCTCAACACATTCGGCTAATTCTCCGAAATTATGACATTTTGAATATGACATAACTTTCGAAAAACAAATTTTAAAAATTTTTTTCGTTCATATATGTTCCTAATATGATAAAAGGAACCTTCTCACCAAATTTTATTAAAATCTGAAGGGGTCGTGTCCCACTCTTGGTCGTTTTGACATGGAATTACACTTATACTATTAAAATATATTTTAAACGACAAAAATCAAACTACAGAACAAAAAAAAAATCGATAAAACATTATTTTTTTGTAGTTTGTTTTTTGAATAACAAACATAAATGTTAAAAAATAAAATTAATCGAAAAATAACTATATTTTTATTCAATTTTAACAGAACA
Organism: Pollenia angustigena; assembly: GCA_930367215.1. Lineage (NCBI taxonomy): Eukaryota > Metazoa > Arthropoda > Insecta > Diptera > Polleniidae > Pollenia > Pollenia angustigena. The sequence goes on along the minus strand of OV884056.1, from coordinate 139,752,568 downwards.
GAAAACAAATTTAATAACCCACTAACAGTTACTGTAATAATTTTATAAGTGTATGTTAAAAACTCAAATATCTGCAAGGATCTCAATGTGCCACTGCACACTGGTCGGAGCTGTATGGAGTCGGCGGCCATAAATTCTTTTAGTATAGGTTTAACCGTGAATCTTCGGTCACGGCATTAGAGAATATGTCAGAACTGTTAAATGATAAAATGGGAGTGGTTGCTGTGCCCTAGCAACCACATTCACCCACCTTAGCAAAATCTTAAGAAAAAATTGTACTTAACTTGTTTTTAATTCATATGCTGACAACTTTTTTACAAGATTAGTTTTAAAAAATAAAAATATTGACTAATTAAAATTAGAATAATATGTAATAAAAAATTATAAAAATATTAAGGGGGTTGATACTAAAGGCGGTTTTTTAGAAACAACCTCCCCTTCAAAATTAATCTAGCAATTCAAAAACAGATTTTAATTAAATGGATTTATCAATGCATGGTAACTTTCGTTGTCCCGTTATAAAAGGATCCGAAGTTAAATGTTAACGATTAACAAATCAGTATTTGTTGAAATGCGTGAAATTTTACGCGTGTGCTGGAGTCGAAATTTCTTTATATCTTTGTTTCTGGACTCTGCAGCTTCTTCAGAGAGCTCTCTAATAGAAACCAGTGCATGTTCAATAACATCTGAAGCATGACTTAAAATTTTGTGGACTGAGGGAGGAAGATAGTACCACGAATATTTATTTGTCAACTCCTTAGCAGTGTCCAGCGCATATTTCCTAAATTTTTCGACATTAATATTATACCCTGACGACAAAGCATGTAATAATGTTGCACATCTCTCAATTTCTTCTTTATCAATACCGGTTATTTCTCCAGACAAGCCAGCATTGTTAAAGAATTCTCGAGCTCTCACTCCCTCCAGTTTTTGGCTTGTCGACTATTAGTCCCATTTTATCTCGGAATTGTAATTGAAAATTCTGTTTTCTTTTGAGATATTCTGCTTTTCCTTCTATGGACCTAATTTGGCATTGTTTTTGTTCATTTCGGTCGGTTTTGCATTACATATGTAACACTTTGCGGATGTGTATACTTGCAGAATATGGTCAATACGTATCGTTTTTCGTGGGAGTTAATTGTTCAATTTTCTCCTTGTAATATGTCTCTTCGTCGATGGACAACTGAACTCTCTTTTTTAAATTGGAACCTGATAGAACGGCAGTAGCGGGTGGACGATGGGCGAGGATTTTTCGAAATTATTTTGGTAATTTGGGCCTTATCTGGATTTGTTACAAGTTGGAGCGGGACAAATGACGTTACAAATAAATTACTATCATCCAAAATTTTATTTTCAACTTTCTGTTTTTACTCGCTGTGTCCCAAACTGCCATCAAACCCCCATTTTCCTATTAATGTAAGGCCATTTACGGACTCATCCAAAACTTCATTAATAACATCGCTCTGTAGTTCTAATATCCGAGTAGCGGTTTGGTCTAATAGACTTTGTCTGGGTAACTTTTCTTTTTTTCTTTCAAAATGTTATCGTAGCAAGGGAATAAATGATTATCGAGTTTACTGTTTATAAAGCTTCTTATTGTCAAATATTGATGTTTTGTTAAACCTGCTTCAGTTATAAGCGATATAACTTCAATTACATTTGCTTGCAAAAACGATGGGTTCTTTTTGAACCGAAGGAGATATTTAAGTGAAATTTTTTTAATCGACAGATAGATTCTTAAACTTTTCTCCACTTTAATTTCATTAAAATCGGTTGAGTAGTTATTGGGGAATTTAAGACAGTGGAACTTTAGATAATTGTAACTTCAGCGTGAAATATGTTTTTTTTTATTTTTTAATTATTTAAATTTGTAATTTTTGGATTTAAATAATAATCATTACCATTTTTTGTAATAATGGACACTCAAAAAAATTAAATGTTTACACTATAAAAAATATATATAAAATCAACTGGAAATTTTGCTATTTTTACTGAAAAATTAACCATTTTTTGCTTTCAAATTTGTTTACACTTAAAAAAACTTTAGAATTATTATCTAAAATCTTGCTATTACTACAGAAGAATCTATTATTTTTTGCTGTAAAATTTGTCAATATTACACTCAAAATATTATGTAGTTAAATTCAAACGAAAATTCATTTTAAACAACTTAAAATTCACTTAAAAAACGGATCATTTACATTTCATTTAAAACAAATGATTTTTACATTAATTTTTCATTTTTTTATTTTTTGAACAGCATATTCCTTTAAATTGAATGATTTTTACTATTAAAACATATATTTTAAACGACAAAATCAAACTAAATAACTAAATAAATACGATAAAACATTATTTTTTGGTAGTTTGTTTTTTGAACAACAAACATAAATGTTAAAAAATAAAATTATTCGAAAAATAACTATATTTTTATTCAATTTTACCAGAACAGAAAACGAATTTAATAACCCACAATCAGCTACTGTAATAATTTTATAAGTGTTGTAAAATAAATCCGCTGAATTCTGATTTTTTTTAAATTTTGATACGAAAATATAAGTATTTATTTTTTGAATATTTCTTATTTATTAAAACATTTCATAAATATGTAGATAAAAAAAACCTTTAAAAATAAAAGCAGCAATAGATTTTAATAGCTTTTGTAACAATGAGAGTTTCTGTTTATTATTAAGATTGATTGCAAATATTACATATTCTGTTCTGTGTTATTTCTGTTCTTTAGTAGTTTTTTGACTTCTTCATCTAAATCCTTATGTTCCACTTTCCATTGATTTCAAATACTGGATATGAAGGGATCTGACGTTGCCAATAATATATTAAATATATCTTCATTAATGGAATTTCAGGAAATTTTTCTAGTATTGTGCTTTCTATAAAATCTGTTATCCTTATTTCCTGATAGTTTATTTTCTAAGTCCAACTGTATTTCAGTTATTTAAATTTCCTTTTTTTCGAATGTTATTTTTAACATCTTCCTCGTTTTTGTTTCTAAAATTCTCTCCGGCCAATTCTTTATAGCTGAAGCTCTCCATGTTTTTATGAAAGATGTTGTTATTGCTCAGCTATATTATATCCACTGAGTTTGCATCCGAATGTCACTTGCTTTTAAACCTTTTCATACCAAATACAGAAAGAATAAAAATGATAACAAAACTAAAAATCATTTTATTTATATGCTATAAAATACATGACACAAATTTAACAACGCGTTGCATAGTTATAGGGTCATAGAATATTATTAGAGTCATAACAAGTAAGAGTGCTATATTCGGCTGTGCCGAATCTTATATACCCTTCACCATTGTGGGAGCAGAATACAGAGCAACTAGGCAAAAACTAAATAATTTTTACATATGTATACATACATATTTATAATACTTTAAACTTCATTATAAATTAAATGTAAAAAGCGGATACTGGTAAATATTTTTTTTAAATCGTTTTTAGAACATAAAAAAAATAAAAATTTAAAAAGAAAATTTTCTTTTTAAAAAAACAAGATTCGAACCAGAGAACTCACAGTTTCTAACTTAACACACCCCCTAGACAACTAAACCATGAAGGAACGTTATTTGAATATCATTAAAATGAAATATGGCCCGGTTAATGTTCACTGTGTTGAGTTGTAATTACTTTTGATGTTTTTGTTCACCACAATAGCAAAGTTGTAAACCATAAAACTTATTTCAGTTGTGAACCGAAATATGGAAATATATTCACCAAAATAGTTTGTGGCATGTAAGTATGCGTGTTTGTTTTCTTTTATCTTTTTGGGGAGTTTTTAAGTAGCAAAAAAACACAAAAATTCTTAATTTCGATTTGTTAAAATAATTTCGTTAAATAGATGTAATAATAAAGAAGGATGATAACGAAAATCATATTGAGCATTATGCTAGTATATGTAAACAAACGTGAAGAGGGGGGGGGGGGGGGGGGGGGGGGGAAGAGGCACACAACCGGATTTGAACTTCGCTTTTCATAAGGACCCAGAATATATATACTTTATAGGGTGTAGGATCAATATTGTAGAAATTACAAACGGAGTGACAAAGTTATATATACCCTTTTACCTTCGGTGAAGGGTATAAAAAAAATAATTTTTGGGATTGCAGTATTTTGATCATAACTTAGCCATTTTTAAGATTTAAGATTTGAAAGATTTAAATACCGACGTGTTTAGGAAGAAATTTACCATTTACTTTAGTTATAAAGTTTGGACTCGGGAAGATCTATGATTCCCGAAAATGGGTATTTTAATAAAAAAATTTTATTTTGGCCATATCTTTTTTGCATCTGAACCGATTTTTCCGAAATTTTCAGAAAATGTTTTCTACTAAAGATTTCCGGTCTTTTGATATATATGGTGTAACCATCGGTCATATAACAGGGTTTTATGAAGTTTTCGATCTTTTTTGTACGGGAGGTACCACGACCAATTCTCCAATCCCGCCCACATTTTGTAGGATGGTGTGTATTGACAACCTTATTGTGTGTACCTAATTTGGAAAATTTGGCTTGTTCCGATCACCAGATATACAGCGAATGGTAATACAAATACAACAACAAGGGATTTTTTTAAAAAATTAGAGGTAGTCGTGGTTTTTTGCTGATAACTCAGCCATTTTTTAACCGATTTGACAGATTTATATACCAACGTGTTAAAGAAGAAATTTTCTATTTACTTAAGTTATAAAGCTTGGACTCGGGGAGATCTATGGTTCCCGAAAGTGGGTATTTAAAAAAAAAAATTTTTGGTCATAACTTTTTTGTATCTGAACCGATTTTCCCGAGTTTTTTATAAAATATGTTCTACTAAATATTTCCGATATTTTGGTATATAAGTCATATCCATAGAACATATGGCAGGCTTAAAATATGGGTTTTTATAAAATGTTTAATTTTCTTTGTACGGGAGGTACCATGCCTACTTCTCCAATCCCGCCCACATTTTGTAGGATCGTGTGTATTGGCAACCTAAATGTGTATACCTGATTTGGAAACTTTGGCTTTTGCCGTTCCCCAGATAAACAGCAAAAAGTAATAAAAATACAACAACCACAAGGGATTTTTGGAAAAAATTAGAGGTAGTCGTGGTTTTTTGCTCATATCTCAGCCATTTGTGGCACTATCTGGCTCAATTTCAATAGCAAAATTATAATAAGAATAGCTGACATAAAGATACCACAACCAAGTCCCCATCATATCTGGGGGCTTCGGAAAACCCATTTCAACAGACAGACGGACAGACGGACAACCGGATTTGAACTTCGCTTTTCATAAGGACTTAGAATATATATACTTTATAGGGTGTAGGATCAATATTGTAGAAATTACAAACGGAATGACAAAGTTATATATACCCTTTTACCTTCGGTGAAGGGTATAAAAACGGATAAAATAAAAAGACCAAAAAAATTTGAAAATCCCTTCTAATATACCTGTTTAGCGTAAACGCGTGTCTAAGCTCTTTATTCTACTACACGCAAAGAAAAAACATGGTTGTGGTAAACATATTCTAAGAGCAACATATAATGATAAGATTCATGATTGTAGTCACCATATTAAGATTATTATTAAATCATCACTCGTAAAATGACATCATAATATTTTTCCTTTAATCATATTATTATTCTGTTAATCATACTCAGTTAAGTAGTAATCAAATTATTGTCATATTAATCATAATAAGTTAAGAAGCAATCATGTTATTATTATGTTAATCATAATAAGCTAAGAAATTAATCATATTAGAGTCATGTTAATCATAATAAGCTAGGAAGTAATCATATTATCAGCAGGTTAATCATAATAAATTATGAAGCAATCAAACTGTCAAAAAATATAAAATAAATAAAAATTGTTTTTTAAAGATTTTGTATTTTGTTGCTTTTTATAATTTTTCTTTATGTAAATTAAATAGCGGAGTTAAATATAAGGCTTGCAAAAGAACAAATGCAAAATCTGTGGTTTTCATGGGCCACAGCGTATGTCCTTTCCGACTTTCAGATCACGCAGAGAAAAAATATGATTGGGCATGGTTACGGCAACAACACTATGTTTAATGTAACAATATATTGTTGTCGTACACAAATAATTGTTATTTTTATTTAATATCAACAATATTATAGTTACTGTAAACATATCAATGTTTATCGCAATTATGAATTTGAGTATTGTTGACCGAAAAATAATTATTTTTCTAACAACTTAATTATGATAACTTTCTAAACATATTATATTTCTCACAACCATATCATGATATTTAATAGCCATAACATGATAACTTTCTATATATTTATCATATTATGTTAAAGATGCAATCAAACTATTTTTACTCTAATCATATTATGTTAGCGCCATTTGTAAAATAATTTTGAAGAAGTTGTGTCGTTTTTTTATTTGTGAGCGGTTAAACAATTAAAAGATAAAATTCCATAAAATAAAATAAGTTTAAAGAAATCAAAAAATTAAAATATTAGCGGAGTTCACTCAAGTATTAGTGATGTAATAGTGCAAATGCTAAATATCATAGTTTTTTTGTAAAATCCAACAACAAAACACACAGTGATTTCGTTATATTTTATAAAAGTGCAACGATATTTCTGTGGTTTTCATGGGCAATCGCGTATGTCTTAAAACAAATTGTTCAGGAAAGCAGAAAAACCATTCGAGATCAAACTATGGGCTAGCTATTGCATTTTTTATACTTTGTGATTACGTTAAAAAACCGGAATTGATCCATCTTTTTAAAAAAAATGTAAAGAGCTTTTGAAATTAGGCGACACACGCGGTTGCCCATGAAAACCACAGATTTTTCATTTGCTCTTTTTCAAGCCTTATATTGAACTCCGCTATTTGATTAACATTAAGAAAAATTGTAAAAAGCCACAAAATAAAAAATCGATTCAAAAATATTTAAATTTATTTTGTATTTTTATGACAGCTATGAAAGGTGCTGTATCATAATATGATTGCTTTTAAATTTATTATGATTAACATGATGATATTATGATAACTTCTTAGCTTATTATGATTAACATGACAACAATATGATTAATTTCTTAGCTTATTATGATTAACATGACAATAATTTGATTACTTCTTAACTTAGTATGATTAACAGAATAATAATATGATTAAGGGAAAAATATTATGATGTAATAGTACGAGTATATTTAGTCATAATATGATTAAATAATAATCTTAATATGGTGGCTACAATCATAATTCTTATCATAATATGTTGCTCTTAGAATGTGTTTACCACAACCATGTTTTTTCTTTGCGTGATATTGCATAATTTTAAACGCTCTTTACATATTTCTAAAAATGTTTGAAAAAAGATGGATCAATTCCGATTTTTTAAGGTAGTGACAAAGTTTAAAAAGTGCAATACCTAGCCCATAGTTTAATCTAGGATGGGTTTTCGGCTCTCCTGAAAAATTTGTTTTAAGACATACACGCAAAGAAAAAACATGGTTGTTGTAAACATATTCTAAGAGCAACATATTATGATAAGAATTATGATTGTAGTCACCATATTAAGATTATTATTGAATCATATTATGACTAAATATACTCGTAATATGTCATCATAATATTTTTCCCTTAATCATATTATTATTCTGTTAATCATACTAAGTTAAGAAGTAATCAAATTATTGTCATGTTAATCATAATAAGCTAAGAAGTAATCATATTATCATCATGTTAATCATAATAAATTTAGAAGCAATCATATTATGATACAGCAGCTTTCATAGCTGTCATAAAAATACAAAATAAATTAAAATATTTTTGCATCGATTTTTTATTTTGTGGCTTTTTACAATTTTTCTTGACGTTAATCAAATAGCGGAGTTCAATATAAGGCTTGCAAAAGAGCAAATGAAAAATCTGTGGTTTTCATGGGCAACAGCGTGTGTCCATTTTTTCGATTTTAAGATGTTGATGAAATATCGTAGCACTTTTATAAAATATAACGAAATCTCTGTGTGTTTTGTTGTTTGATATTACAAAAAAACTATGATATTTTGCATTTGCACTATTAAATCACTAATACTTGAATGAACTCCGCTAACGACACAACTGCTCCAAAATTATTTTACAAATGGCGCTAACATAATATAATTAGAGTAAAAATAGTTTGATTGCATCTTTAACATAATATGATAAATGTATAGAAAGTTATCATGTTATGGCTATTAAATATCATGATATGGTTGTGAGAAATATAATATGTTTAGAAAGTTATCATAATTAAGTTGTTAGAAAAATAATTATTTTTCGGTCAACAATACTCAAATTCATAATTGCGATAAACATTGATATGTTTACAGTAACTATAATATTGTTGATATTAAATAAAAATAACAATTATTTGTGTACGACAACAATATATTGTTACATTAAACATAGTGTTGTTGCCGTAACCATGCCCAACCATATTTTTTCTCTGCGTGTACGCGGTTGCCCATGAAAACCACAGAAATATCGTATCGCTTTTATGAAATACAGTAGTTTTGACTTAACTGCCTTTTGTTTACGTGCACTTTTGACTTAACTGCACAAAATTGATAATTTTTGGAATTATTCTTTATAATTCCATACAAATTCCTTTTTTAAGTGCACTTTCTATACCTGCACATTCAAGATAAATGCACAAAATTTTTGGCATTTTAAAATTATTTTCATACAAAAAATCAAAGTTAGCTGCACTTTGACTTAACTGCCTAAAATACATATTTTCTGGAATTATTCTTCAAAATCCTTTTTAACGTGCATTTTGTATACCTGCACATTTTTCATATTTTTGCGCAGCTTTAAAATATTTTCATACAAAACATCAAAGATAGCTGCACACATAAATATCCAATTTATGCTGTTTATAAAAGTATAAATCGCAATTATTTGGTTTTTTCCATAAATTTGTATGTTCTCTGTGAATTCTCATTGTTTTTGTTAATGTTTCTGTTATATTAAATAAACATACATACATGTATAAAATGATCTGTTATTTTCCAGCTAGCATATGCTGTTTGTTTGATTTTGTTTAATATATAACTCTTAAAAGAATCTTCTGATGATTATCTGACGAATCACAAAAACATCTAAATCTTTTTTTAATACATTATTTTTTTATTTTTTTTTTTTTTTTGACACGCTCGTCTTTAAATCTTGGAATGAACCTTTTGAGACTCACTGTAAAACTCGTATAACAATTACTGAGCTACCTAAATAACATCGTTTTTGAAGTATGAAAATGTTATTGCCAATACAATTTTAATAAAACAAGCCGGCCTAAGGATCTGTAAAAAAGGATTTTCCGACAGGATGGTGTTGATTTCGCGACCGTTAGGTATGTTTTATAGAAATTGTATGAAAATTAGAAGTTTTGGCATGAAAAATACGCTTCATGCCCTTATTTAGTTAGCTCAATCATACGGCTGAGCGTTTCACGAGTTGTAAAATAATACCTACATGAGTCTCATACGACTCTTGGCATGCTTTTTGAAAGACAATCTCTACATACATTAAAAACGATTCCCTTTACGATTAATATAAGCGTTTTTCGCTGTGTTATGGAAGAATCTCTCATAGGTATCAGCAGTTTCTCCCGTGCAAAGAATTGTCTTCAATTAAAAAATGAGCTCGTCGACTATCAAAACCACTCTTTGTGAGATTCCCAGTAGACTCCTTGATGATTGAAAATGCTAGCTGGGTCGAAATAACATTCACCCCTATAGTGAAAAATTTTTCCCTCGTAAATTTTCCTCTTTTCACATATTTGAGATCATGAACAACTCCCATGAAAAAATGTAATTCAAAGGAGAATAATGACGTGAAAAAATGTTCACGGGAAAAAAATTCCCCTTATCGTGAATTATCTCACTTTATTTTTGCTAGGGACAGAACATGTATGTGAGTAGGTCCTCCTATAAATCGAATATTAAGGGTTAATAACGTTAAAAAGGCACAAACCGATATATTGCTCAACAAAATGCAAAGCAACAGGTAGATTGCCTGCGGATTTGTGAAACTTTCGATTGACTTGGAAGCAGAATTTTGGAAAATATTTTACTACATTAAATTTAAAAAGTGCAAAAAACTAACGTTGTAATCAAACTATCCCTCCAGTACTTAATATTTTGCTTTATTATTTTAACTTTTCTTTAAAATATATACTTGAATATTTTTTAACAAAAATTTCATTGATTTTTAATTTTTTTAATCTTTATTCTTTTTTTGCATTCACTGGAACTGATAGCGTGAAATATTTTTCACACGAGATTCACGATTGCTTTTTTCCCTTCGAGGGAAATGAAAATTTCATGGGAACAAAAATTCCACTTGTTATTCACGATAGGGGTGATTATAATAAAATATAAATTTATGTATTAATAAAATAGTTTTTTTATTCTTCTTTAAAATCAAACACTTTACTTTAGCTGCACTTTTGTGCAGGTAACCACAATTGTGTACCTGCACATTAAGCCAGGTATATGCATTTAAGATAACTGCATTTTTTATTTAGCTGCACAAAAAATCGTGCAAAGGCGATTGTGCAGCTTAGTCAAAACTACTGTATAACGAAATCTCTGTGTGTTTTGCTGTTGGATTTTACAAATAACGACGACATTTGCACTATTAAATCACTAATACTGAATCAACTCCGCTAATATTTTAATTTTTTTTAGTTTATTTAAACTTATTTTTTTATAGGAATTTATCTTTAAATTAATAAGCCGCTCATATATAAAATAAACGACACAACTGATTCCAAATTATTTTAAAATGGCGCTAACATAATATTATTAGAGTAAAAATAGTTTGATTGCATCTTAAACATAATATGATAAATGTATAGAAAGTTATCATGTTATGGCTATTAGATATCATGATATGATTGTGAGTAATATAATGTGTTTTGAAAGTTATCATAATTTAGATGTTTGAAAAATAATTATTTTTTTGTGTACGACAACAATTTATTGTTACATTAAACATAGTGTTGTTGCCGTAACCATGCCCAACTATATTTTTTCTCTGCGTGTATAAAATACGCTAGTTTGAACATAGTGTAACGGATAAGGATGAATCAGGGCAGCTATACGTTTTCCTGATTGTGTAACAATAATAAAATGTTGGGGTGGTGCTTTAAAACCATGTGAGATAAAGCCATGATGGCTTTATTGCTCAATTGCATGGGAGATAAAGCGATAATGGCCTTATTGCCCAATCATTGAGAGGTAAGGTCATATTTAAAATTTTGCGAAATGAGAGATATAGCCATATTTTTTTTCGCAAATGAGAGATAAAGCCATATTTTTTTCAGAATATCGTTATGCATCACGTAAACATTCTGTAAAAGGGAAAATCCTTACTCTTATAAAATTATTACAGTAACTAATTTAGGGTTATTAAATTCGTTTTCTGTTCTGGTAAAATTGAATAAAAATATACATAGTTATTTTTCGAATAATTTTATTTTTTAACATTTATGTTTGTTGTTCAAAAAACAAACTTCCAAAAAATAATGTTTTATCGTATTTATTTAGTTATTTAGTTTGATTTTTGTCGTTTAAAATACAACATTTTTTATTTTTTCGAATTTATTCTATGAGCTAAATTTCAGTTATGTATTTTATAAAGCTTTTTTGTAATAAAAAATGTTGAATATAATATAAAGTAACCTTCGGAAGGAAATAATTCCCAGTTTCTATTTGTCGTTTAAAATATATATTTTAATAGTAAAAATCATTCAATTTTAAGGAATATGCTGTTCAAAAAATAAAAAAATTAAAAATGAATGTAAAAATCATTTGTTTTAAATGAAATGTAAATGATCCGTTTTTAAGTCAATTTTAAGTTGTTTAAAATGAATTTTCGTTTGAATTTAACTACATAATATTTTGAGTGTAGTTATCATTGAAAACCATTTTTTATTCTTGTGACGCACGCAGGAAAACTTTATTCAGCGAAGCCACCTGCCGCGTCCTACTGGACGAAAAAACCACTAAGAACGGCCGCAGGCCTCCACGCAGAAAAACTTTAGTAGCCAGTCCTCAATACTTTACTTTAGAGTCTCTAATATTGCTAATGTGAGCTAAGGCCATGATGGCTTTATCTCCCATTCAAATGGAAAAAAATAAAAAAAGGCTTTATCTCCCTATTGAATGAGAGATAAAGCCATCATGGCCTTATCTCACATGGTATTAAAGCACCCCCCAAAATTTTTTATAAGTACTACCAGTATTCTGTTTCATCACGATCAATATTCCCTATATCATAAAATTTTTTTTAAGGCAATACCGCATGATTTCTGTTACTTCTGCAAACATATTTGCGAAAAAAAAATAAAAAAAAAAATTCAAACAAAAAAAATTAACAAGTAAGAGTGCTATATTCCGCTGTGCCGAATCTTATATACCCTTCACCATTGTGCGAGTAGAATAGAGAGCAACTAAATAATTTTTACATATACATATACATACATATTTACAATACTTACAACTTCATTATACATAATTGAAATTTAAAAAGCGATAACTGGTAAATATTTTTTATTATGAAATAATAAAGAAGGGTGATAACGAAAATCATATTGGGCATTATGCTAGTATATGTAAACAAATACGAAGGGTGGTGAGGGGATAGGAAGAAGAGACGACAACCGGATTTGAACTTCGCTTTACATAAGGACCCAGAATATATATACTTTATAGGGTGTAGGACCTTCGGTGAAGGGTATAAAAAACAATCTTAATTATAAAAAAAGTAATTTTTGGGATTTCAGTATTTTGGTCATAACTCTGCTATTTCTTAACCGATTTGACAGATTTATATACCGACGTGTTAAAGAAGAAATTTTCCAGTTATTTTAGCTATAAAACGTGGACTCGGGAAGATCTATGGTTCCTGAAAATGGGTATTTTTAAAAAAAAAAATTAATATTTTGGTCATCACTTTTTCGTATCTGAACCGATTTTCCCGAGTTTTTCAGAAAATATTTTCTATTTAAAATTTCCGATCTTCTGATATATAAGGCGTAACCATAGGTCATATTACACTCAAAAAATTCAGGTTTTATACAATTTTTAATACTTTTTGTATGAGAGGTACCACGCCTACTTCTCCAATCCCGCCCACAGGATGGTGTATATTTATAACCTAAATCTTTGTACCTAATTTTAAAGCTTTGGCTCTTGCCGTTCTCCAGATATACAGAAAAAAGTAATACAAATACAACAACCAGAAGGGATTTTTTGGAAAAATTAGAGGCAGTCGTGTTTTTTTGGTCATATCTCAGCCATTGTTGGAAGGATCTGGCTGAATTTCAATAGCATAAAATGGTGGACTATATGTGACATAAATGTAAAACAACGTAGCCGCTATCATGTCTGGAGTCTCCGGAAAACACATATCAAACGTAAGACGGACAGACGGACGGACGGATGGACGGACAGACGGACGGACGGATGGACGGACGGACGGACGGATATCGTTAAATCAACTTCTCTCCTCATAAGGACCCAGAATATATATACTTTATAGGGTCTAAGATCAATATTGTAGAAATTACAAACGGAATGACAAACTTATATATACCCTTTTCCACCTGTGGTGAAGTGTATAAAAAAAGTGTTAAACAGACGGGTGCAAAAGTACGTACAGGGTTAAAGAATACACTTTCATCTTTCTATCAGTTGTTTATCTTCTTAATCCCTTTTGATCCGCAAAAGTTATCTATATATATAAAATTGTAACGTTACTGACTGACTGACTCACTGATTCATCATCGCACAGCCTAAACGCCTGAAGCTAGACACTTGAAATTTGGACCAGAGATTGGTCACTCCCCAAATCGATCCACTAAGACGGGATTTTTGGAAATTCGAATTTTTAGGGGGTAAAAACGGGAAAATTCGGTAACCTTATATCTCCAAAACTAAAAGAGATACAAAAAAAATTTAATACCTATCGTTGTTCTTTAGAAAAATAAGCGGACAGGTGTCTGGTACTTTTTTGAAATTCGGCTCTATTTGGGAGTAAACGTGTAAAATCTGAATTTTAGTACTTTTTTGACACCCCATCTATCTTTTGAACCAATAAACATAGAAACAAAGTTAATACCACATTCGAAACCTAACAAAAATATACGAATTTAAATTTGGTACTTTTCCGAAATTCGAACATTTAAGGGGTAAAAATCGTAACTATTTTTGGTACTTTTTTTAAAAAACATTTTTCTCCATTTATTGAAATATTCGTACTAAATTATGGGATGCCAATATTATACTGAAATTTTTTATACTTTAATGGGGTGAAAAATAGTACCAAAAAGGGGGAATACAGGAAATTTGATATTTTACTTAACTTTTTGGTATTTTTTAAATTATCGTTATGTCGTGAGTGGATAAGAATCTATGACGAAACTTTTTGGTACTTTTTTGTTCTTTAGCTGGTACTTTTTGAATTTCCTTTAGTATTGGACCTAGAAACATAAAATTCAATATGCAATGTCCTGGATGGATGAGAATCCATAAGAATGATCTTTTTGGTACTTTTTTATTCTTTGATTGGTACTTTTTGAATTTCAGTTGGTATTGGACCTAGAAAGACCTAGAAAGATAAACATGCAAGGCCCTGAGTGAATGAGAAAATAAGTTTTGGCATGCAGATATGTCCACGAAGAAAAAGGAGACGCCAACGAAGTAGCGGGTTAAATGCTAGTATTCTACTAAAGTTGAAATTTGACAAAACAAATAGTAGTTTAGAAAATATGTCTTAACATCTCAAATATAAATAACACAATAGTCGCAAATATTACCTTTTTTAAGATAACAAGAATACCAACCTAGCAGGTCATTATCGCTGATAGTTTTTGTGCAATGATTAAATATTAAAAAAAAAAAACACTTTTTTCTGAATTAAAAAAAAGTTGTGTTTAACAACATGGCACAACCACAATTAAAAATATTTTGACCTAATTTTTTGGCTACCTTAGTTTTAATATGTTTACTATTAAATAAAATTTAAATTTTTGAAATCGGTGACAAACAAAAATTGGACTTTTGGTCAATGAAATAAAATTTTCAGCCACTGTGCGTCCTCGATCTCGATTCAAATCAGATGTTTGTGAGGTTAATAAAATCGACTCCATTTGGACAAGCCAATCAGGATATATATTTTGAACTCTTGTTTTTATACGATTGTATTTTTGCCAAAATTCTGCAATTTTTTTACAAATATAATTTAAGCGTGCTTCTAATTGACTTTCTTCAAATGTGTAGCCCTCATTATAACCACACCACAATAGTGGAGAGGGTATTATGCATTTGTGCTGATGTGTGTAACACCTTAAAATATTGGCCCTAGACCCACCTTAAAGTATACCGATCGACTCGGAATCAATTTCTGAGTCGAACTAACGATGTCCGTCCGGCTGGCTGGCAGGCTGCCTGGATGTCCATGTAACCTTGTGCGCAAAATACAGGTCGCAATTTTGGAGATAATTTGATAAAATTTGGGACATAGGTTCTTATTGACACAAGCCTATTGAAAATGGGCCACATCGTAGGACCACGAGGGAAGATAGGGGGAAATTTCTTCCTCTCAAAAACTATCAAACCGATTTTAATGAAATTTAAAACTTACATAGAACCATATCTTCATAGGACCACGAGGGGAGATATGGCCAATTTTTGCCTCTCAAACCGATTTTAATGAAGTTCAAAACATAGATAGATCCATATCTATATGGACACATAAGCTATACAGTTTTTCAAAAATAGGATCACAAGGGGAGGTAGGGGGCTATTTCTGCCCCTCACAAACTTTTAACCCGATTTTAATGAGTTTTATAAACATAGATAAATCCATATTTATATGGACATATTAGCATGTTGTGTTTTTTAATACTGTGGTGTTGGTATCATATGGCCGGGCTTGACCGACTATACTTTCTTACTTGTTTTTAATATAGCTTTTCACGATATCCTTCACTTTTCTAGCTTTTTTAGCATTTGCATCTCTTTCTAAGCTCAAATATCAAAAATATGTGAGCTCGAAATTTTGCAATTATAACATGTGCCCAGGGCTGCCAGATAAATTTGTGAGAAAAGCATCAATTTCCTGAGAAAAAATAAAAAAAAGTCTTTCATGTTTGGAAAAATCGTCAAAAAAAAATCGAACAACTTAAAATTTAGTTTTTTTTTAACAATTT
This sequence comes from Pollenia angustigena, assembly GCA_930367215.1. Lineage (NCBI taxonomy): Eukaryota > Metazoa > Arthropoda > Insecta > Diptera > Polleniidae > Pollenia > Pollenia angustigena. Next base: position 139,736,322 of record OV884056.1, on the reverse strand, counting down.
TTGTTCGATTTTTAGAAACAAAAACATATAGGTAATGACTTCAAACCCAGCTACCATTTTCCCCCACACGGGAAAACTTTAACACGACTGAGATTCTTCCATAGCACAGCGAAAGACGCTTCTTAAATCGTTGTAGGAATCGTTTAAGATGTGGGTAAAGATTATCTAAAGAGTTTTTCATGTCAAGAATCGTATGAGACTCATGTAGATATTCTCTTACAACTCGTGAAATGCTTGCCGTATAATTATTGAAAATATGATTTATACAGAAAGATAAACAAAGTGTACCATTGTTGTTTTTGTTCTCTGAAAATAATCATTTAAAGATTTTCTAAAGACTTGCATAATACAGCCGCACCTTTGCAATTGAAAAATACGATTTTGACAGCTCGCTTAACCCTTTCAGACCTGTACCTTATATTGCGTATAATTTTCTTTAAATCAGAAATATCAACAAAATTCTTTCACATTTGGGCCAAAAATTTCCTACTGAACTATTTAAAAAGGTCCTTTTTTGTGAACAGGACATCGCACAATTGTGTGGTCTCGGTCATAACATGTCAAATAGTTTCCCAAAAAAACCAAGTAATTTTATATTTGTTTTAAAAATAATTAGTATTGTGGTTATTTTGTTGAACTATTTATGGTTTTTAATCCAAATTTTTAATATTTTTAATTAGGCTTAAGTTCATGAAATTTAATTTTTATTAAATTATTTTTATGAAGAAAGGAATTTTACAACATGAAAATTAATTAAAATTGTTATTGATAATCTTTCATTCTTGACGTGGCTCGGGCTCGAACCCTGGCCGGCAGGTTACCATGACATGTTTCGATCGCAACCACTCGATCTCCTCAGATGAATTTGCCGTCTTACACTCGCAGCCATCGACGACTGCTGACGTCACTAGTCAAACATCAATCCTTAAACCAAATTGTATTTTAACATTTGGTAGATCGAAATTTGCTTTCCTGAATGATTATCCATTTTAATTGATTTTACGTGTTTTTTCCTTTACTTCTGTTTTTTCGTACTTTCGTCAAGAATTTTTCTTGAAGTCCAAGTACATTTTTTTTTTTTGTTTTTTTTTCACTTTGTCTTTCTCTTTTTCTGTTGACCTTTTTCAGCACAACTTGAAGGACAAATGTACACATAGAGCTCGTGCCTTAGCTTTAACAATAATTAGTATTGTGGTTATTTTGTTGAACTATTTATGGTTTTTAATCCAAATTTTTAATATTTTTAATTAGGCTTAAGTTCATGAAATTTAATTTTTATTAAATTATTTTTATGAAGAAAGGAATTTTACAACATGAAAATTAATTAAAATTGTTATTGATAATCTTTCATTCTTGACGTGGCTCGGGCTCGAACCCTGGCCGGCAGGTTACCATGACATGTTTCGATCGCAACCACTCGATCTCCTCAGATGGATTTGCCGTCTTACACTCGCAGCCATCGACGACTGCTGACGTCACTAGTCAAACATCAATCCTTAAACCAAATTGTATTTTAACATTTGGTAGATCGAAATTTGCTTTCCTGAATGATTATCCATTTTAATTGATTGATTGTTTTAAATGTTATATTTTTTATTTATTAAAAAAAAAGAGAAAACAATTTAATATAATTATAAAGGAACAAAAAAAATAAGTTTATATAAAACGATATCAACATTTTGTATGGTATTTCTCAAAACAGTCTTTGTTTTTTGCTAAGCAAAGCGTTACATTGCACTTTTTGCATCTTGCTTTGGATCGACTACCACAATTATTGCGGCATACTATTGGTGGATCATCGAAAAATTCAGGCCAATGGTCGTACCGGTCAAATCTAATATCGTCCGGTGCGTCATGTGGACGATATTTCGTACCATAAAAATATTTGGATACCTCAAATTTCTTGGTATGCGCAGGAACTTCAAAAAAATATGCTATAACTGTTCCTAGCTCCATTTTGAATGTTAGGAATGACTTAACCTTTGCTTTAGGTAATCCAACAAGCTTGCAATCTTTTCTATATTCCATCCAAGAATTATATATTGCAAGATCCAGAAAGTTTTTAAAAACTGCGGGCACTTGGACAGGACGACGGCGTTTAAGATTTTTGTTCCATCTTTCGATTACACCTTCGGGATCTTTGCCACACATATTAAAGGCAGCTATAACAGCTCTTGTGTCCTTCCACTTAATAACGGCTACGTTTTCATTGACAAATTGGCAAATATCACCCCGGTTCATATCTTTGTCTAATGGAAATTTAACACTTTTTGGTATTCTGTTGGCCATAATTGTGCATGTTGCTGCATAGCCCATAGTATTTAATGAATCTAAAAGCGGAATGGTTGTGAAAAACCTTTCGAAATATATATGGCTGTTCTTTGGCAAATTTTTAATTAGTCTTATTACTACAGACGGTCCATGTCCAAGACCGCAATCTTTAAATGTCCCAGCTCCCTTAAAGACTTCAAAGTCAACTACCATACCTTCAGAAGTGACGCAGACCAGATCTTTCAATCCAACCGGTCGTGGCTTTGACCTGATTACTTGTCGTGCAGGGCATCTACGCGTAAATGGAATCATCTGTTCGTCAATTGAATAATTTGTCACCTATGTTGCCAATTCGTTGCACCGTTCTTTAACCATATCGATGACTGATTGAATTCTCCATAGTTTATTTGTAGAGTCTGGTGCGGAATAGTCTGAAAAGTGTATGTCCGATCGAAGTTCCAGAAATTTATCACGGGACATGGAATTGAATTTATCCGGAATTTTACATTCATGAGACCAGTACATCCTTATAGCCGGGTAACCAAGACATCCCATTACGATCGCGCATTCGTGAAACCGTTTAATGTCTGAGGGTACGTAGCGCACTTCTTGACCACGCTTACCCATAACATACATTTTGGTAAACTTCACAACGTCTTCATAATGGTTTTCTGGAAAATATCTCTTAAAATATTCCAATGGTGTTTTGCTGACGATATCTTGCTGACAACCCAATGTTGTAGGAAGTTCGATAATTGGAAACGAAATACTTTTCCATATGTCCCGTCTAATGCGTTCTTTATATTGGCAAATCGATAATTGATGTGTTGTACCTATCTAGTGATCCTGTGGCGTTTGATTGTTCAATCCCTCTAATTTAGGGCTGCCAGAAGTTTAAACCTATCAACCAGGACACATAGAAAAAATGGATAAAAATTACGCCAACAAAAAAGTTTTTTTAATGCATATGTATGTATGTATATGTAAAAACCATCCAGTTTTTATTTTTAAATCCAACAATATATGAGGCTATCAGCGCTGAAGTGGTTACTTGGTTACGGTTCTGGTGAAAGATATGTTCTTTGCACTGTTCTTAACAGTGCAATAGTCGAGTAACTCAACTGTTTGTATCCAAAACAGATGGCGCTAGAAACATAGTTTTTGGATGAGCCTTTGCAACCAAGTACTATAGTGCAATAGTAGTGTTAACTCCTGTTACATTGAATATTACTCTGCAGTGTTTCAGTCTTTAACGAGTTTCTTTCTTTAGTCCATTGAGCAGACTTGAAAAAATCTAATGGCCATTTTCTCAATGTATCGACAAACTGTCTGTTACTTAATGTCAACATAAATTTATTGGACCGATAAACTGTCCGTTAACGATTTTGGGTTTCTCAATATACCGACAAAAAACAAAGTTTTCAGCTGGCAACGCCACTCAAAATACATGTAAAAGATGGGAGTCAGCTGATTGAATTTATCTGTACGGCAAATAAAAGGAAAATAAATAATTGGCAGATGAGTGCCGGTTAGCTTTGCGATTAAAACGAAGCAAATGAGACATTGAGAAAACCAAATTTCTTTAATGTGCAGTTTTTCGTTGGAAAAAAAGATAATCACCTAATGAGAAAATGGCCATAAATCTTTTGATTTTTCTTCAACCAACTTGACAACTGTCAAACTAATCAATTGACAAAGCCATACACACTTTGATGGATTGGCAACCCTGTACACAAAGTGTCAAATAGTAAAATTTTTTAGCTCCGTAATTTTTTACAATTTTTGTTGAATAATTCTAGTTAAAATATTTTTTACAAAGACAACCTGCTTTTTAAACAAATAAATCGTTGTGTAAAGTGTTAATCTTGTGGAGTACTACTGCGAGATTCGTTATTTTTGTGTTTTTCAACATTCCCTTCAAACTACACTGGCGGCGGCTTTTGCTTTTATTGGCTGTAAACATCTACATATATATTTTACAACATTGTGCCTTATTTACAACATTGTACTTAAATACTAAAACTGCAGTATAGAAACCATTATATGAACATATTATTTTCTACAATTGGTTTGGTGTTTTTATTTTGTTAATAATTGGCGCTCCGCTAACAATCAGCAGATTATAATAAACACCAGGTGTTGCCAGATTTCTTTTTTATCGTATAAGTGGGGGATAATGCCTAATTGTGTAATTTAAAAAACCAATGAATAATAAACGTACACTTGAAGCTGCTTCGCCTGATTACACTGAAAAGAATAGTAAAAAACATTTGTCTTGTCAGAATATGGCTGAAAACAGTCAAACAGCATCCCAAGACGTTTTCTCGTGGAGTAGGTTTAGCGATCTATTGGATGATAAACTGAAAGATGTCGCTAGAAAAACAGACCTAGTAGTGATCTAAACAGACATACAAGAATTAAAAGAAGAGAACATAAGACTTAAGAATGATATTAAAAAGCTCACATCACGTCTTGAGTACATTGACCGTAGGTCGCGTTCTTCTAATGTTGTTGTTGCCGGCTTGAATTGTAAAAATGTACAAACTGCTAGAGAAAAATTTACAAAACTATGCAGTGATGTATTAAAAGTCAACGCTGATGTGGTGTCAACCCGCATGATTTCTTCTGGAAAATCGTTTTTGTTCAGCTTAGGATCGAGTTCGCAGGCTTACAACGTCGTTGCTGCTAAGGGTTTATTAAAAGGTCAAGATGTGTTCATTCAAAAAGATTACACTGAAGATGAACAAAATGTGCGATATAACCTGAGACAATTAAGCAAAAATATTTCAAAAGCTAATGATTCTATTAAAGTCAGGCTTGGTGAGTTTTGTATATATATAAATAACAACAAATATACGTGGTCCAATGGCAAAGTTTGTGCTGATTCTGTTAATAATGCTGAGTACTTAAAAAATCTTTTATCAAAATGTAATTTCGTTATTGATGTTTGCAATAAGGATAGTATGAATACAGTAGATTGTAATGTTAAAAATCTAGATATTTCAAATTCCCAATAGCAATTTTATTTATGCCATTCAGTTCGGTTTGTGCTTTGTTGTGATACAGACGTGTATTTTTAGCCGCGCATACGATTTGAACTATTAATTAATCACATTTGATTTTGTAATACATAAATATAAGCAGAGAATGGACGCTTAAGAAAAAGATAATATATTTTGTTATTTAAATTATTTAACATAATAGTGAACAATTTAAAACGATAAAATTAAATAAAATAAAACAGTAAAAATATATATGTATGTATGTACGTATGAATGTTCATACATGTGTATACATATTCTGAACAAAAACATTTAAATTTAAATTTCTTGTTTTTTTTTGTTGTTGTAAAATACAATAAATAATAAAAATATTAAAGCAAAGCAAAACGGTGAAAAACAAAAACAACTCTTTGCATGAGTAAAAACAGTGAAACAACGCTAAGGCAAAATGAAAGAAATGTTTATGTGACCGTTCAGGCAAACGAAAATAATGCTGAAATAAATAAAACAAAACAAAACAATATTAACTATCTAACGGCTAAGCCTATTATTCGAACACGTTCTCTTTCACCCTCGGTGTTCACAAAAAACGGTGGATAGTGATACATTAAAAAATATTAATCTGTCTTTGGGGACAAGTGTTGTAGCGTCCGCAAGTACTACCGCGGCGGAAAAAACAATCTTAGTAAGAAATGATACCATAAACTCATACAGACGCAATGGAGAACCCTTCAGTGAAAAATTGTCAAAAGCCTCAAATACAAGTTGGTATGGACAGGTATATAACAGTGCTTAAACGGGGTCGCAGCCCTACCTCTTCAGCAGTTGCTTCGGCCTCAAAAGTAACATCTTTTGATAGAATAAATTCACTCAAAATATTATGTAGTTAAATTCAAACGAAAATTCATTTGAAACAAATTAAAATTCATTTAAAAAACGGATCATTTACATTTCATTTAAAACAAATGATTTTTACAGTCATTTTTAAATTTTTTATTTATTAAACAGCATATTCCTTAAAATTGAATAGTTTTTACTTTTAAAAAAATTTAAAAATACAGGTTAATCACGAGAATGATTTTCGCAAACTAACAAACCAATTTGAATCCCTTAAAAAAAGCTTTTATACATATCAGCTGAAGAGCAGCAAAGGCCTTCAGGTAGTGATCAAGGGCATAGACTCGAGTGTGGACCCTGAAGAAATTAAAACCTTTTTGGAAGAGAAAGGCTTTAAAATAAAAAACGTTACAAATATCAAAAATAGGGAAAAAAAATCCCCAACCACTATTTCGAGTGGAGCTAGAACCTGGCGACGTTAAGCTTAAAAAAAATTAAACGCATCCTATTTACAATTTAAAATATATTCTCTACAGAAGAATAACTATAGAGGAGCCGCACAAAAGAAATGGTCCCGTTCAATGTCTCAACTGGCAAGAATTTGGCCATACTAAGGCCTACTGCTACTTAACCCCTGTTTGCGTAGTATGTGGTGAATTACATGGTACAGTCCAGTGCGATAAGTCTAAAAATGACCCCAATGTAAAAAAATGTAGCAACTGGGGCGGCAATCACACTGCCAATTATAGAGGATGTCCTGTATATACTATCGTCAAGCAGTCGGCTGGACCGAAAAATAATCCCCCTCAAATGCAGGTACCAAATCAAGCAAACACTAATGACACTCAGGCTACGCAGCCTAGTAATAACAGAACCTCTTATGCTAACGTCCTAAAATCAAACCATGTGCCAATGCAAGGTGCTTCGCCAAGTAATGATGAAACTCCAGTTTCTAATTTAAGTCGTCTAGAAAAAACCATGGAAACTTTAGTGCAAACAGTTCATTCACGGACCCGGTTGATAAGGCTAATTGTTTTGCCGAATTATTTGCTAATAATTCTTACCTACCGGATAGCAATCAATCACTACCCGAACTCGAAAAAGTATCCGTAACTATGCCTAGAATATTTTTTCGGGGTCGAGCTGTTAAAAGGGTTCTTGCGGATCTCGACATAAACAAGTCTCCTGGGCCGGATGGTATACCTGCACTGGTCTTGAAGCAGTGCTCTTCGACGCTAGCTCGTCCCTTAGCAAATCTTTTCAGCACTTTATACCGTGCCGCGGAATTTCCAGTCTGCTGGAAAGTTGCTAACGTAACGCCAATTCCTAAAAAGGGAACCGCTAATAACCCTGAAAATTACCGCCCAATTGCAATTTGTTCGGCACTTTCCAAAGTTATGGAGAGTATGGTAAATTACCATCTTGTCAAATATTTAGAATCAAACTACCTACTAAACGACCGCCAGTATGGCTTTCGTAGAGGTCGCTCTACTGGAGACTTACTAGCTCTGTTATCGGAAAAATGGTGCCATTCCATTCACCACTTTGGCGAAAGTAAGGTAATTGCTTTGGATATTTCTAAGGCGTTTGACAGAGTCTGGCATGGTGCACTCTTGTCAAAACTTGCTGCATTTGGTGTCGGTGATAATTTCTCTCGATTTATATCGAGTTTTCTCAGAGATCGCACTATACGAGTTGTTATAGATGGGGTTTCGTCAAACGAGTTCAAGATTCATTCAGGGGTGCCGCAAGGCTCCGTTCTTTCTCCTACTCTATTTCTTATCTTTCTAAACGACCTCCTTTGTCAAACTTACAATCCTATCTACTCTTTTGCAGATGACAGCAACCTTTGCAACTCGTTCTCATTCGAATGTAGACCAAGCGTGTCCGATGTCGCTGCTATGAGGCAGAATATGAATGATACGCTTGGCCGAGACCTTGACATAATCTCGGAATGGGGTCGTGCGAATAGGGTTGATTTTAATGCCCGAAAAACCCAATGTTGCGTGCTGACGCATAAACGCGCGACAAATCAAGGTGCCTCATCTGTATATATGGGTGGTATAATTATTGAGGAATCAGAATCTCTTGATGTTCTGGGCATGAGGATACAATGTGATGTCCGATGGACAGAACATATATTCAAGGTGTCGAAAGAAGCATTCAAGTGCCTCGGTTTTCTAAGACGGTGTAAGATATACTTCACTCCATCTGATCTCCTTACTATTTATACCACCTATATCCGACCGCGTATGGAATACAACTCTCATGTGTGGGCCGGTGCTTCAAAGTCTATTTTGGAGCTTCTCGACCGCGTGCAGGAGAGGGCGAAGGTTCTCATTGGTGACAGTAGGGTATCCAATTCTATTGACTCCCTCGAGCACCGTCGCAATGTGGGTTGTATTTGTCTGTTTTATCGTTACTACAATGGGATGTGTTCTCACGAAATTAGGGATCTGGTTCCCGAAACCCGTACGTTTGTTCGTAATACACGTTTTTCCTCAAGAGCCCATCCTTATGTGGTCGATTGGCAGGTGAATCGTACAACGCATTACAGAGAGAATTCGTTTTTTTCCCGCACAGTTCGTATGTGGAATAACCTTCCTGCAGAAGTCTTCCCTCTCACTTACAACATGATTAAGTTCAAATCGAATGTTCACAAACACTACTCCCTCTATCCTCCTTCCCACAACCTATTTTCCTAGTTCCAACACAATGCAATGCATTAGTAGGGGTCATCCCCTGAGTGCTGGTCCTAACAGTAAAAAAAAAAAAAAAAAAAAAAAAAAAATAATTTTACAAACACAATGGGTAATATGATGCAGGAGATCCTTAGAATGCAATCGATGTTATTGCAAGCTGTACTTAACAAACCATGAACTGTTTAAAAATTTGTTTTTGGAACGCAAACGGCATCCGCCAACAAAAAAATGAATTAGAATACTTTCTTAAAAATAAACAAATTGATGTCATGATGGTTTCTGAAACTCATTTGACCTCAAGAAATACGTTTAAAATCAATGGTTATACACTATATGATACCAAGGACCCTCGAGATAGAGCTTGTGGAGGTTCTGCCATTTTGATAAAAACCCGAATCAAACACTACCTGATGTGTGATCATCGTGAAGATTATCTCCAAGCAACGAACATTTGTATTAAAGAGCTGAATCGAAACATAGTAATCTCATCCTTATACTCACCACCTAGATTTGCAATATCAGAAAGCCAATATTATAAATATTATAAGTCATTGGGGCCCTGTTTCCTGGCTGCTGGCGATTATAACGCTAAACATACCTTCTGGGGTTCACGACTTATAACACCAAAGGGTCGTGTTTTGTATAATACAATCTCTAAAATGAATTTAAATGTCGTCGCGAGCGGACAACCAACATATTGGCCTGCTGATCCGCAAAAAATTCCAGATGTCATCGATTTCGGAGTGGTTAAAAACATCCCTACAGAAACGATTCAAGTTGAACCTTCGTTAGAATTATCCTCTGATCACACACCTACAATAGTTACTATAACAAACACCAATAGAATCGTATCTCCCTCTGGTTACATAGCGACAACAGCTACACAAATAAACTGGTTAAAATATAAAAAATATCTCAGTACCCATTGCACAGAAAATATTCCGCTTAGCACACCGGAAAATGTGGATCTCTCTATTGTCAATTTTGACAGTTATCTTAAACTAGCTGTTCAACATTCCAGCAAAACCCTCAAAAAAAACAATTGTAACAAAATATATTTTGCAGATGTCGAGCGCCTCTTGAATGAAAAAAGGAGAGTGCGAAGAGAATGGCAATTGCAAAGATCCCCTCAACTTAAAAATGAATTAAAAGAGTGTACAAAAAGGCTAAGAAAATTACTGCAGACTCAGAAAACGGCTTCCGTAGAAAAATATCTTAAGGACTTGGATGCAACTCCACAATCAGGCTACTCATTATGGCGGGCAGCTAGAAACCTCAAAAGACCAGTTATCTCGAAACCACCATTAAGAAACTTGAATGGAAGTTGGGCAAGAAATGATAATGAAAAAGGAAACCTGTTTGTAAATCATTTGAAAAACGTATTTACCCAAAATATACCTGACGATACAGCGCACGAGTTGCCGCCTGTTAATGTTAGAGCAGCTATCCCCCTAAGATTTGAGATAAGGGAATTAGAAAGGGCTATTTGTGAATTAAACACCAAGAAGGCACCTGGTATTGATAAAATCAGTAACAAAATGCTTTTGGAGCTACCTCGCATAGCAAAGAAAATTATTTTTTATATTTTTAATGCTATTTTACGACTTGAATACTACCCTCAAGAATGGAAGGTCTCCTTAATAACGATGATACCAAAGCCAGGAAAAGATCACACAAAAGTTGAGTCATATAGGCATATTAGCTTATTATCTAATATATCAAAGCTGTTTGAGAAGCTCTTAGCGTCAAAATTAACCCCAATTTTAAATAACAGTGGGTGTATACCCAATCATCAATTCGGCTTCAGAAGAGAGCATAGCACAATTGAACAAACCCATCGGATAGTAAACGCCATAAGAAAAGCCTTAGAAGAAAGAAAATATTGCTCCGCTCTTTTCATAGATGTTTCTCAAGCTTTTGACAAAGTCTGGCATGTAGGCTTGTTACATAAGTTGAAGCTAAACCTACCGGTTAATACACACAAGCTGTTAGAAAGCTACCTGGTCGGTCGAAAATTTATTTTTAAAGGCGATTTTTTAAGTTCTCCTCAGCCAATTGAAGCTGGAGTCCCTCAGGGAAGCATCCTGGGCCCACTTTTTTACCTTATATATACCTCGGACATGCCAACAAACAATCACACCCTAACCTCAACTTTTGCTGATGATACAGCTTTTCTAAGCGTACACGAGAACAGTCGTGAAGCATCTCGATACCTGCAGAATCATATATTTCAACTAGAACTGTGGTTTAAACAATGGAGAATAAAGGTCAATGAGCAAAAATGCGTACATATAACATTTACCTTCCGTCGGGAAACATGTCCCCCTATTAAAATCAATAATCAACTAGTGCCTCAACAATCGAATGTCAAATATCTCGGTATTCATCTAGATCGGCGTTTAACATGGAAATGCCATATAGATGCAAAATTAACCCAAATGAAACTAAAAGCAATTCAAATTAACTGGCTTATTGGAAGAAATTCTGTTCTTAGTCTCGACTGCAAACTACTACTTTACAACGCTATTTTAAAGCCAATATGGTGCTACGGTATTCAACTATGGGGCACTGCCTCGGCCTCAAATATCGAAAAAATTCAAAGGCGCCAAAATAAACTTCTTCGAATAATTACAGCTGCCCCTTGGTATGTTAAAAACTCAAATATCCACAAGGATCTCAATGTGCTACTGGTAAGGACTATTATAACGAAGTATGCGGCAAAATATTTGAAAAGGCTAGAGTTGCACCCAAATCCACTAGCACGAAATATTTTAAATGATAGCGGCCACTCTCGCCTAAGAAGAAGAGACACTGCAGCACTTACCCATTAAGATGAGCGATAAACACCTACATATGTGAACAGAACCCGTGACGAAGAAAATTTTTGTCTGGCACTGGCAGGACATAAAATAAAGCATTAGGTTAAGATTTGATTAATTATTGTTAGTTCATATTTAATATAGGAAGATTCAATAAATAAATAATGAAAAAAAAAAAGTTTCATATAATGTAGCAAACCTTGAAAAATCATTAAAATTTAGTAAATTTATTACATATATCAATCATTTTGATGTATTTTTTCTTTTTGAAACCCATGTTACAGCTGATAGACAGCACTTGTTTTCGTCATATTTTTATAATTATTGTTTATATTGGATTGCAGCTACGAAAACGCATAGAGCTGGTCGTGCTAGTGGTGGCTGTTTATATGGTTTCAAAAAAAATCTTAAAAATACTTATGCTTTTAAATTTTTAAACATCTCCAATAATACGGTATTAAGCGCTAAATTTGAAGGTAATGTGTTTTACTTTATCCCAAGTTATTTAAACTGCACTAAATGGAATAATGATTTCGAAAAATTTGAAGAATTTGCACAGGAACTTGATCCTTCAAATTTTTGTATTGTTGGTGATCTAAATGCGAGAATTGCAAATGAACAAGTTTTAGATGGTAACTTTTTGAAAGATTTACCACATATTAATAAAGCTAGATCTTCAAAAGACAAAGAACTTAATGCACAGGGCAGAAAATTGATGAATCTTATTGAAAATGTCGGTGGGATTGTACTAAATGGTAGAACTGGTAACGATGCTGTAGGGGAATTCAGCTTTTGTGGGGTTATGGGTAGCTCTGTGATTGATTATTGTATTTGTTCACTTAACTTTCTACAATATGTTGATGATTTCTGTATTGCATCCAAGCCGTTTTCTGACCACATGCCACTATGCTTAAAAATTAAATCATCGTGCCGTGTTGTTAATTCCAATGAAAATAATATAATTCAAAGACTGCGTTGGAACAGTAAATTGTCTGATAAATACAAGGATAATCTTTCATTACTTGCTAGCTATGTTGATCTACAGTCTAATGAAACGGTTGATGAAATGGTTGTGCATCTATGTAACAAAATAAAGTTGGCTAATGTTACTAAGGTAAACAAACGTTTTTTTGAACCCAAGCAGAAATGGTTTGATTGGAAATGTGCTCGTGCTAGGAAACTTATGCTAAAGAAGCTATATCTTTATAGGAAAAAGCACAGTTCGGCAAACAAATCTCGATATTTTGCATCTAGAGCTTGCTATCTTAAGATATGTAATAAAAAGAAAATAGATTTGTATAATAAAAATATTGACCAATTAAACAAGGTGAAATGTAGCAGTGAATGGTGGAAGCTATCCAACTCTATGAAATCGCGTTCATATTCTGTTAAAGGTTCACTAAATTCCGACGAGTTTCGTTCTCACTTTAGTTCGTTACTGCAGGCAGATGTTGATTCCCAGACTATCAGCTGGTCAATGCCATATTTTATTGATCCGATCCTAGACTCACCCATGGAAATGTGTGAACTTTTTTTCGTTTTAAAATCACTTAAGGATAATAAATCTCCTGGTCAAGTTGGTATCGGTTATGAATTTTATAAAAATGCTCCTAATTCTTTTATTAATTAATGAATGAATGTTATCTGTCGTTAACAAAATTTTCCTATATAAACAAATTCCATCCAGCTTCCGAAAATCTATACCCCATCAAACTATCGAGGGTTATCGCTGATTAATACCTCATGCAAAATATTTAATACCATTATACTGAATCGTTTAACGGAATGGATAGATCGTAACATGATTCTTAATGAATTTCAAGCCGGATTTAGAAAGAATTATTCAACCGTTGACAACATTTTTAACCTCGTTTATATTGTGTATTTAAACAAAGTAAGCAATAAAAACACATATGCTTTCTTTGTTGACTTTTCGTGCGCATTTGATACGATTCCTCGTAATAGTTTATTTTACAAGCTCTCATGCCTTGGTATGTCGTCGAAAATAATAAGAATTTTACAGCACTTGTATGAAAATACGGAAAGTTGTATTTGGGATGGAAACTCTTATTCTGATCCATTTGCAGTTGAAATAGGTGTAAAGCAAGGTTGTATATTAAGCCCTCTATTATTCTCATTATATGTTAATGATTTGGCAGATGAGTTACCCGGGGGTGTAAATGTTGCGGACGTTAATGTTAAAATACTGCTCTATGCCGACGACCTTGTTATATTATTGGATACTCCAACAGAATTGCAAAAAATGATTGATTGTTTATACAATTATTGTTCAACGTGGTCCTTGAAAGCTAATCTAGATAAATCTAAAATAGTGGTATTTCGTTCCGGTACTAGAATTTCTTCAAATTTAAACTGGGTTTTTGGTGGTGATAATATTGAGATTGTAAACAGTTATAAATATCTTGGTGTAGACATTACATATAATCTCTCCTTTAGAAAACACTTGAACAATAAATTAGCAGCCTCAAAACTGGCTATAAACTCTACTTGGTCCAAATACATAAACAATCCGCAAATCTCACAGAATAATAAGCTTAAAATATTTCAAGCAGCATCCAGATCTATCATGTTATATGTAGCGCAAGTGTGGGGATATGTGAAATTTGATGAGGTTGAAAAACTATTTAGATTTTTTATTAAAAAAATGTTGTCTCTACCTTCCGCTACACCAAATTACATTTTGTATATAGAAACAAACCTAGAGTCTCTATACGTATCTACCTTAAGACTTCACCTAGACTATATTAATAAAGTATTAAGTATGAATCCTCACAGATTACCTCGTATTTTGGCATTAAAAATTATAGAACAAAAGAGTGGGAAAATCTTTGTCAACATATACAGTTTACCCCTGATAACTCTATATCTCCTCTAAGCAAACAGTGGAAACCTATATTGGACCAACTCAAACTCAAGGAACGTAATGATTACATAGAAAATGCAAAAAGTTCACAGTTTCATGATCTATATTCTATACTGGATTACAATGTTTCATCATTATATACTAATTCAAATTTTTCTCCACGTGCAGTCAGTTTAATAATAAGGGCTAGAGGTGGCTTGTTAGATTTGAATGCAAGGTCTTTCAAAAATAACACTGTTGGTATTTGTACAATGTGCAATTTAGATGCGTCGGAAAATACCTTCCACTTTATTGGTGTTTGCCCATTGTACAAAGAATTTAGAATACAATATTTTGGTAAAACCATACTAAATTTAAGTGAAGTTATATGTATACTAAATGGCTTAAACTTTTTCTCCCTATATAAATATATAGAAGTTTGTTTACAATATAGAAGATTTATTTTAAATGAATTTGTTTCTTAATTTTACATGAAAATATTAACTTATAATTATAATCCTGTTATTTTTAGTAAAAATTATAAAAAATCAATATTTTGTAAATAAATTTTACTTTCCTAGAATTGTGCCAATCTGGCTTACAACAAAATGTTATGCCAAATATAGATTTAGATCAGTGTTATCCAAATCTTCATTTTCTGTGCACAATAGTGCTACAAAAACAATAAAAACAACTCACACCGATGCTTGTTCTCTTTTATTTCAGTTTGATTTCACTTGTTTATTGAGTGTTGATGAGTGCACATGCGCGGATGCTTACGGTTTTTTTTTCAGCTTTATTGTTTTTTCAGCTTTGATTTTATTTCAATATAAACCAGCAAACAAAATAGTATGATGGAAGACAAAAATTTTTGTTTTGTCATTAAAAATGCTTTTGGTAACATGCAATGCATTTTATCTTACCAAACATTTAAAACAAAGAAAACATTTTCAATTAAAAGGCATTTTGACCTTTTTCACATAGAAATAAATAAATTAAACGAGGAAAAAAAGAAAATGTTTTTTCTTGAGCCAAAAAAACCTTTATATGCAAAAAATTAAAGAATGGGTTCTGCAAGAAGAGCAAAGTGAGGAAATTTTGCAAAATAAAAAATTAAAAATAGAGATTTAGAGCCAAATAAGCTTGGAAATCGCTCAGCAAGGCAGACCGTTTATTGATGGAATGCTAGTAAAAAATATTTTACAAAAAACTTTTCAAACGTTAAATTATAAAACAGATTTCATAAAGTTCATTTCACTTTTTTTTTATATTACCTATCAAACCTGTGTTTTTTCCTACCATTACACTTGCCCCGTCTGTGCAGACACCGACAATTTTGTTTACATCAACAATAGCAAAAAGTTTATCACTTACAACTTCCATCAAAAGCTTTCCCGTTACATGCCCATGAAAGGTTTCCAATGTCAACATTGATTCAAAAACATTAAAATGTTCATCAATGCATCTTACACAGACAACCAGTTGACAAAGATCATTAATATCTGTACTTTCATCTAAAAATAATATTCATAAAATTCATTACATTTGCAATGCTTAGTTTTGTGTTTGCTGGGCAATATTATGTTATCCAACACAGACGCATTTCATTTAATGAGAGTTTTGGTTAACTACCCTGCAAATAAAATTGGACCACCTGACCCATTTTGATAAAATGGACTACTCCATGGACTAGTCCGATGTAATGCAAGCATGGACCATGCCATTGTTAAAAAGTGTTTGTAGTGAGACGACATGTCTTCGTTTTTTAACGACATGCTTTCGTGTTTAAACGACTTCAAAACTAATCCTCTTGAGTATACCATGGAGTAGTTTTAAAACTACTCCTTAGTGGTCCAAAGGTGGGTTATATGGTCCTCTCCTAGGACATCGTAATGTTAAATAGACCAGGTTTTTTCCATACGTTTGGGTTACTTGTGGACTAGTCCTGGTCCCTTGTGGACTACTCTTTACACGCGTGTTTGGACTGGTCCTATTATTTGCAGGGTATGATCTAAATCATAGTTAACCAAAACTCTCATTAAATGAAATGCGTCTGTATTGGATAACATAATATTGCCCAGCAAACACAAAACTAAGCATTGCAAATGTAAATAAAATTCAATTTTTAATTTTACTTTTAAAAGCAAAATGGAAATGAAGTTTAAAAAAAGTTAATAAAATTAAATACCAAATATGCCTCAGTTTTAAATTATTAATTAATTAAATCTTTAAAAATTAAATGTATGTAATTATTATAAATTAAGTTTTCCAAATTGAAGATTTTGTAACAATTTCTTATTAACAAAATATGTTTTAAATTTGAAGAACTTAATTTATTTCTCTGCTTGGAACAAAAAAAAGAAGGAAAAAAGGGATAACAATTTTAAAGCATTTCTTTTTAACTCTTGAAAATCTAAATCATTTAGATTTTTCCAGAATTCTATTCCCATATTTCCCGGAGCTTGGACTTCGGTTTGAAGAAATATAAGTTCTGATTCCAATGTCAACATTGATTCAAAAACATTAAAATGTTCATCAATGCATCTTATACAGACAACCAGTTGACAAAGATCATTAATATCTGTACTTTCATCTAAACAAAACGAAAGAAATTTACAATTTATCAATTTTTCTTCAATAGAAGACTCCACCGAATTTTCTATTTGGGCAATACGCCTAGCCACAGTTTGGGGTGACAAGGGAATTGACTTTATGAAATCTGTTCTATAATGTAACGTTTGAAAAATTTTTTGTAAAATATTTTTTGCTAGCATTCCATCTATAAATGGTCTGCCTTGCTGAACGATTTCCAAGCTTATTTGGCTCGAAATCTATATTTTTTATTTTACAAGTTTTTTTTTATTTTGCTCTTATTGTAGAACCCATTAAGGGTATTCATTTCAGTTTTTTTATTTGTTGGAAAAATGGAAAAGTGGAAAAATTTAATTTTTGTTACAACAAACACAAGGAAAAACTTTTCCACCGAAAGTTGCAATTTAAACAAGCTTTAACCAAGTGTAAAAAATCAGATTGGAAAATTACAATTTTACAATTTTTAAAGAGTTGGCAATTCACAAACGTCCAATTGAGTGTGGTTGCCACCATATTAAAATGTTGTTATTTTTCACAAAAAGCACTAAAATTTACATCTCTTTTTAAGATAATCAACTTTGATTCTTTAAACTCCATTTTCCAGTTTTTCAAAACTAAATTAAAAATGAATTCCATACAAAAAAATATAAAAAAAGAACTTAAAAATGACGTGACAACTAAATAATCAATTAATTCAATTTTAACTCTTTTATTTGGCATCTTGAAAAATATCAATTACTTCCAAGAATTATATGACAGATTTTTGTTTTTGACAGTTTTGTACCTTTAACTAAAAAAATACCGTTCACGTCAATAAGATGTAATTTTCCATCTTTCCAACCAAAAAATTTTGAAATTAATACTCTTATTCTTTAATTTTTTGCGTAGGTATAAAGGTTTTTTTGCTCAAGAAAAAACATTTTCCTTTTTTCCTCTTTTAATTTATTTATTTCTTTGTGAAAAAGGTCAAAATGACTTTTAATTGAAAATGTTTTCTTTGTTTTAAATGTTTGGTAACATAAAATGCATTGCATGTTACCAAAAGCATTTTTAATGACAAAACAAAAATTTTTGTCTTCCATCATACTATTTTGTTTGCTGGTTTATATTGAAATAAAACCAAAGCTGAAAAAACAACAAAGCTTAAAAAAAACCGTAAGTATCCGCACATGTGTACTCGTCAAAGAAGAGAACACAAGCGTCGGTGTGAGTTTTTTTTATTGTTTTTGTAGCACAATTGTGCACAGAAAATTAAGATTTGGATAACACTGATTTAGATATTAAACATATTGTAAATGAATTAAATATGTACATACAAAAATCTATTAATAAATAATAATAATAATAATACACGCTTTGATTTGGACAATAACCGACTCAGTTGACAATTGAACTGAAACGTGTATGGGCTATTTTAAAGAAAGTAATTTGTTATCGGTTTTCGATTACTTATAAAAGTTGTTTACACGGTATAACTTTTTAAAGCAACTAGTTGAAACAAAATTTGGAAGAGAATTGACTCTCATCTAATTTTGTTGAAAGCTTTTAGTTAAACGACGTTAACACCAGATAACAGTTGAATTAAATTAAAGTTGTTTATACAATTGCTTTATGTTAGCAGTGTTATAACAGAAATCTTAACCTTTGCTAACAACTAAAACCAGCAAAAAGCAAATTTTTTATCTTGACTTGTAAAAAAACCAGGACAATTTCATACTGGACCAGGACACCAGGACAAGTAGTCAAAAACCAGGACAATCCTGGAAAACCAGGACGTATGGCAAGCCTACTCTAATTGTCATTAGTGGACTCAAAAATATCAGTATTATCAATGCCCTCATTGCTTTCTTCTCCAGAATTTAAATCTAAAGGGATCCAGGTTTCGTCAGCAGCATTATCGTCGTCGCTGAAGTCAGCATCAGATTCGTCTAAAAGCTGTAAAACTGCTTCAACATCATCATCATTGTTCAAATCAAAAAAATTCCCTATGAAATTTAACGATAACACAAACGTGAGCATATATTAAAATGTTGCATTGTGCCTGATCAACACAATTGTGATATCTGAATTTCTTTGCACCCAAAATAATTGTTACTAAGCAAAAACTTAGCGGTAAGCAGGCAAATGGCTTCACACATTCGTTATACAATCACCACAAGCTTGATCAAAAAAAATTTTTTTTTATTATTTAACAAAAACACTTACCTCTTGGACGCATATCTGCAAGTGTTGAATAACACAACCCAGCGAAAAATAATCTTGAGTTAGAAGCAATAAATTTAACTATTGCATTCTTGTTGCTTCTACTTGTGCCGACAAAAATATTTAGCTTACCAAAATTAAATATGGAAGGCAATCAGTTAACAAAAAAGTTCAGTGGTTTCTGAAGCAGTATTTAAATAGTAAAATGGCACTGCTTCACACATGCATATGTTTTAAATTATATTATTTGCACATATGGGTATTAGTATATAATTTCATATTCTTTTGAAATTTGCCGTTGTTACTACGCGATTTGTAACGCACATTAAGTTGATATTGGAACATAACCATACATAAATAGTATAAAAAAATACATATATGAGAGAGAGAACTTTGGAAAACATTTGTAAATTTAGAGAGAGAATTGTTGTTTTGTTAAATATGCCGTTGTGCTTCTCTGAAGCACTAACGTAAGCCAAACAGGGTTGTGAACTATTTCTAATTAAAAAGCGCCGTGGCCCTAATCAAAAAGCGCTAAATAAAATTTAAATAAAAAACTTAATGAAATGTTTAAGAAACAAGTTTAATTAATTACACTGGCCGTCAAAAAATATCGTTTGAAATAAAAATATATAAAATAAGATTTGTGCGATTTTGATCTTTTACAATGATTATTTTTGACCATATGGCGACCATTTTTTCATGCAAATTAGTATGTACACTTTTTTTTATAAATTATCAGAAATCTAGGTATATTATGAATACAATAAGGCGAGAAATCATGAAGATCAGTAAAATCAGCACTCTAAAGTCAAATAAAATCGCATAATCAAGTTCTCTACCCCGACTTTTTTTGTTTTTTGCAGTGCAGTGTTAATAAAGCATTAACATTTTTAAAAAGGCTTTTCTGATATTTCAGGAAGAGTAAAGTAATATAATTTCAAATATACCCTAAAAAAATTATTTACTAAATCACCAGAAAATATATCTTGAACCAAGAAAATTTTGCACCATTCTCGTCAAGCCAAAAATTTCTTATTGTAAGCCTGAAATTTTTTCATAAAAAAGTGTAGTTTATGAAAACTTAATAAAAAAATGAGAAAATTTTTTGATTGATATGTTAACATGTCGATCTAAATAAAAATTAATTGAATCAAACCAAGTTTTCTTGAGCATTTTCTGAAAAGTTTAAGGAAATCGGTAGCATTTGTTTCTTGATGCAAGAAATTCGATCCTATTAAAATATCAAGAAAATGAGAATAATATTAAATAAATGCTGAATGCAGTTTTTGATCATATGCGAAAAACATGAACTTTTGATCATGACAAAATGTTTCTTTATTTAAGAAAGTTTTACTTAATACAAACAAAAAAAGTTAATGGATTACTTTAGAAAATAAACTTCTTTCCTTGTATAGTATGCATTTCAGAGTAAAGTATGACCATATTTACATTATGCAATTAACGCCGCAACTTTCGCTTGCAACTTTTTGTTTGTTAGCAAGAGGTGTAGGGAAGAAAACGGGGTTGAAAAAGTTGAAAAAAATGCTTGAAAAAAATGTAAATGTAAATGTGAAAAGAGTTTCGTAGCAACTACTTTAAAAGAAAATAGAAAAAAAAAAAAAACTCGGCGTTAATTGCATAGTCTAAATGAGGTCTATTATGTATTTAAAAAACGGAAACAAATGTTGGTTTTTTGTGTCTTGATTTAAATGTTTGCAAATAAAAGTACAAAAATTTTGGGTATCAATAAAAGCGCTAATTTAGCGCTCTTTTTCAAAAAAGCGCTAAGGAAAAAATATGCGCCTTTTCGACAGTTAAAAAACGCTAAATCTAGCGCCAAAGGCGCTAAATTGGCAACTCTGAAGCCAAATGCATTGAAATGTACATAAAATTTAAAAGAAAAAAACTTTTTCAATATGTACAAGCGCTACGCAAAAGCTGTTAAGTAAGCCAGAGTAAAAAAAATAATAACGAACCTAAAAAGAGAAAAGTTTAAGTTGGTGAGTACAATTTTTTAAATTTAACTTACTTTGATGCTTCTCCAAAGCACTAAAGTAAGGCAACTACATTTGAAACGAGTATGGAGTTTGACAGAATTATCGTTTTCAATAAATATTAGCGCTACGCAGAAGCACCATAGCAAGGCAAAGTAAAAAAAACATTTACGAACCTAAAGCTCGATTCACCCATGCGTTCCGAACAATATTTTTGACCGGACAATAATTTTTTTAGAGAGAGTGTTCTGCAGAACGATTCACCCATCTCGGAAAATTTGTCCGGACAAACAAAGCTACCATATGGTTAACAGATGTAAACGATTATACAAAGTGGCAGCACAGTTAGCAAACTATTAGTTTTTTTTATAAAAGTGTGTGAAAATGGAAGAAAGAAGAAAATTAATTTTATTATTTTTAATTGAATTGCATAAAACCCATTTACTAGCAAAACAAATTTATCAAAAAAGGTTGAAAGTAAAAAGAACAAACGGTGTTTTCCACACACTTGTTCCAGAGATGCGCTTTCATGACGTGGAATCGTTTATAAATTAATTAACATTCACTTTCTACAATAATTGGTAAACATTATGTTAAAAAATATTTAAACTTACCATTTAAAATTTACTTACGACCAATTCCAATAGAATTTTCTATTTCCGTCCACGTCACGTCACCTAGCAATTATCATATATATTATTTCTAAAGCACTTTTTTTTGTCGGTTGCAAATATCTCCCATACCACCGCATCAAATTTAATGAATGATATCTCATTTTAACATTAAAATAATTAGAAATTGAAAAATTAATATTTTCATTGATAAAAATTATATTTTATATAGAACTGCATGATAATACTGTTCAAACGTGGTAACACAGGGTCGCTTAACAGAACTGCATGATAATACTGTTCAAATGTGGTAATACAGGGTCGCTTAATAGTAATGCAGTTCTACATAATATAGTATGTATTAAAATCCATTCTGGCAATACCGCTATTTACTATAATGCCGTTTATTACTAACTGAGCTACCTAAAGGCCAGTTTACACGGTAATACAATGTATTACGACATATCGAACAATTATGTAGAATGAGAAAAATCTTATCATGTAAAAGCAAAATGTATTGAGTAAGAGAGAGTACGGATACAAAATCTGACAAGCGGTCGGTAAATGATTTTTTTCTAAACCATTTTAGAAACTTATGTATTCTCATCACACCAGAGGTGTATTTTAACAGAGCATATTAAAGGCGATAGCATTTTTATACAACTACAAAAACAACTAAAATCAACTCACGAAATGTTCATGTTGTTTTTGTAAATATTTAAAACTGCAACCATCTGCTTTTTTGTTATTATTTTTGATTTTACTTATACGATTCGTGTAAACATGAATTATACTTACAAAAGATTTTTATTTTTTTCTTTTAAACACGGAGAGAATTTCATAATATTTTGTTTCCACAAAGTCGTAATACATTGTATTACCGTGTAAACTTGCCTTAAATAAGAGCGGAAGCGTTTTTTGTTTGTCAAAACTTCACATTTGCATACAATTTGTACGAAACAAACCATTAGAATGCGAATTAGAAACCACCCGGCTGATAAATCTTATTTGACAGATCGCTATGTCGGTTTGTTTTATTCAAATTGTATTTAAATAAAATTTGCGTGTTTAAAAAAACGCTTGCCGCTTTTGTTTAGGTTGTTCAGTTAGTCAGTTATATTCATCATTTTCATTGATAAAAATTATATTTTAAAATGTATTGAAGTTACTAAAATTTCTATTAATTTTATGTTACAAAAATGACAACTAACGGTGCGAAATATTCGCACGGGTCATCTAGTTCTTGTATGTTAGAACCACGTTGTTCAAATTTTTCCTCTCTTTCACTAAATGAAAACCTAGTTGCGCTCTACACCTAAATGCAAAAAAGTAAATAATATTTTCATTATTCTTTGAGAAACAATTAAAAATGGTTGGTGACGTTACGTGACAAAAAGTAGACATTTCTGTGGAAATACCAATATTTTGTTTTAAGTAAGTATTTTTATATGAACGATTTCCCATATGATAAATACATTCTTTTCCCGGTTTTTTATTTTCTCAATAAGTTTCAGGGCAATATTTTCTTTAACATCCATTTTTGTTTAATTTATTTTTTAATTATTCAGCACAAAACGAAAAATTTAATATGTGGCAGCTCAATTCAACTTTTATGTACAAATTGAAAAAAAGTGGCATCTCAGTTCATTTTGTTCGGCACAAGAATTAAAATTAAACCAATTCAAGAAAAAACGTTCCGAACAAATTCATTGATCTCTCTCTCAAAAGTAAAACGTCAAACTCAATATAAAAAAAATTTTGTCCGGACAAACATTTTGTTCGGAACGCATGGGTGAATCGAGCTTAAGACGAAACAAAATGAGTAAATTGATGATGCAATTATGTAAAGTTTTAAAATAATATTAGTTGACATTGAATGTTTTACCATTTAAGACGTGCGCTCTTATAATAGTGAAAAAATTTTAGACGCGAGTGGGTTATTCAAAGTGAAAACACAATACATACCAACATACATTACTAAATAACGGTACAACATTGTTGAAAAAGCTAAAAGGTAACATAGCGTTTACATTTACCAGTACTGGCAAGACAGTAGCAATTCATTCAAACTTTTTCACTAATACATAAACACTTTTACAGCTATTTTGTTTTTGCATTGTTTTGCCAACTAATATGTACATATATGCTTACTGTCTTGCCAGTACTGGCAAATGTAAACGCTGTGTAAGTTTATTGAGTATACAACATTAAAACTTTATCTTAAATAAGTAAAATAAAGTCGAAATTGGTAAAAAATGATAGGCAAAAGTCAAATTAACAAATTAATTAAAAAAGAAAAAACAAAAAATAATTTAGCGCTACTTGCCACATTTTCTAATGATGAAAATAACTTTCCAGAAGAAAATTCTTTCAACATAGACAAAATATCATCAGAAAATAGTCTGAATTATCAAGAAATTGATATACAAAATATAAATATGAGGGATAAAATTAAAGAATGGTATTTAAAATTCCGGCCATCTCACGAGTGCACTTCATCTTTATTAGAAATATTAAATAAAAGACATTCAGAAATTCCTAAAAGTATTTCTACTTTAATAGGGAAACAACAACTAGTTGTAAAACGTACTGTTTCGCCTGGTAGCTACTTTCATATAGGTATTGAAAATAACTTATTAAAAATTGTTGATGTCATTAGAAGTGAAAATATTAAAGAGCTTATTTTGGATATCGGCATTGACGGCCTCCCTGTGTTTAAAAGCACGAACAAAGGCCTATGGGCTATATTAGGCCGTATAATAAATATGCCAAAAATAAATGTTTTTTTGATAGGTAGCTATGTAGGAGAAAAAACACCCTTTGACGTTGATTTATATCTCCACGACTTAGTTTGCGAATTAAAACATATTAGAGAAAATGGGTTTTTAGTGGATGGTCGAAAAATTGCAATAAATATTCGAGCATTTGTGTGCGATACTCCCGCGAGATCATATGTGTGTGGCATAAAAGGTCACAATGCATTAAATGGTTGCAGCAAATGCGACCAAATGGGAGCAAGGATTTCCAATGTTACGGTTTACAGTACATCAGTTGGGAAATTACGCACAGATAATGACTTTAAACGCAGACGTGATCAAGATTTCCACAAACCGAAATATTTGAATTTGGAAATGTCTCTAGAAATGTTAGGTATAAAAATGATTTCTCAATTTCCGATTGATATAATGCACTTAGTGGATTTAGGTGTGGCGAAAAAAATGGTTTTAAGATTATTAACGTCAAATTCTATTGAACGATTATCAAATCAAGCAAAACAAGAAATGTCTTCATTGATGATTTCTCTATGTCCTTTCATTCCACGCGAGTTTTCAAGAAAACTTCGTTCTTTTGACGAAGTAAAAAAATGGAAAGCTGTCGAATTTCGTCAGTTTCTTCTTTATACAGGACTTATTGTACTTAAACAATTTACTAGCGTACATTTCTTTGAACATTTTCTTTTTCTTTCTTGCTCTTACCGCATTTTAGTCCGCGACAATATTTCTCAAAACGACATCAGACGGCCGCATGAAATGTTGAAACATTTTGTAGAACAATTTTCACATTTTTACGGTGAATCCAGCTTAACATATAATGTTCATAACAACAAATGTTCAATGTTTTTTTCTAAATTAAAAATTGTAAAACAAATGAGCTGCGAGGGAGTTAAACGATCTTCAAAAGGTAAACTACTGTCGTATACTTCAAATAATATTTTTTATTCCCTAAAATTTCAAGATAGTTTTTGCGTTATTTTTGGCGGTATTCCTGTTCAAATTATATCGTTTTTAGAAAATAATAAATTTGAATGCAAAGTTTTTGAAAACACTAAAGACATGTTTTTAAAGCCTATTAGATCTAAGAATTTAGGAATATTTGTTGTAAATTTAAATTTTAGTAAAAAAGGTATTTTTAAATTGGAAGAAATATGTGGCAAATTAGTTCCTTTGCCATATGAAAACGAACAACTTTTGATTACATTTGTTCATAGTTTGTAATTTTTTTAAGCTCCTTACAATATAAACTTTTTATAGATCTTTTAATTATACCAATACAACTTAAATCTCAAAAAATATTCGATTTCTTAAACAAAATATGAACAAATTTAAAATTTTAATATAATAATACTTTCTTAATAATTTTGCTTTGCAGGCATAATTTATGGATATGAGACGCTCTAAAGCTTTAAAAGATGTAGCAATTACATCAAATAATCCATCAACTTTAAAAATTGTATGAAATACAAAAATGTATTGAAGATATAAAAACAGGTATGAACGTTAAAAAAAAAATATTAAAAAAAGTATGCACAGATACAGATATATCTCTATTGCAGAAAAAAAAGACGTTAATTTAAAACAAGAAATTAAAGAATTGAAGGAAGTGGTTTTTGGTCAAAACAAAATAATGGTTGACTTATTATCAGAAATACATGTTTTGGTAAAATCCAACTTATCAACCGATACTATTACCACAAAATACTTGAACAAATTTCCAATTAAATCTACGGTAGACTTGGAAGACATCGAAATGGATATTTCGCCAGATACTCTAGACGCATTAGTAAGTACAAATTAAAAATGTATTAGTCTCTATTATCTCTAAATATTAAAACATTTTTTTTAAGTTCGTTTGAAATATTGTTATAAGCATTATCTTCTTCTTTTTTTTAATTTAAGATACGCACCATTAAAAAAATTGTTGGAAAGGATGGTATTAAGAAAAAACTAACATCGATTTTTGATCCAAATCTCTTACTTGAATTTAACGTTGAAGGAAGGCAAAACAAAAAGCGTCTTCTCGATTATCCAAAAATAATGAATGCTATTTTAGTATTTTTAAAATTTAAATTGAATAACATTTTTGTTATTGTTTATAGAATCCGTTTATAAGGAAGAAATGTTAACAAAAAAATACTTTTTAGCCGAAATTAGAAAAGCCATACGCTTAAGCAAAAATAGGTTTTATAAAGATGCATGTTTAAGAAAGAAGGCACAACATTCTTTTCTTACTGATGACCATAGTAATTGCTCCAGTAATGTTGAAAATAGAACTACATATTCCAATTCAAAAGAAAAAACATTAACTTTCATTGAATTGTAATTATTTTTGATATAAAATATATTTATATGATAATTTATTTCGTAATTATAACAAAACAAAAATTTTTTTTATGTGATATAATCTTCCATATATTAAAAAAAATTATATACCTATACGTTCCTTTAAAGTACAAACTTAGTATTATACCAGTATTACTAAAATTAAAATGAAAACTTAAACTTACGTTTTAAAAGATTTTTGTTCCCAGTTTTATAGTTTAAATCTGAGGTCAATGAATGTATGCATTAATTTTATATATGTATTTAAAAATATATATTTAATATTAAAGTACAAGCTATAATAAGAAATTAAATATTGCATGTAAAGTATGTAAAAACTTATATGTAATAATTGAATTAAAATGTTTTATTTAACTTTTTTGTCTATTTGAAGAAATTTTTTTGTTCAATAAAAAATAAACTGATACATACATATGTACATATGTATGTATTTAGAAAACAATGCTATAAAATCTATTAAATTCATTTTTAACAAAAAAGTGTAAGTATGATTCTGATGCATTTTGGATGACATTTATATTTGGCGTTTGAGAAGTCATTATTATTCAAACTTAATGAAGGCATTGATATTAAATTTCTTAAAAGACATGATTCCATTAATTATATGGAGTCATATAAAATGCGCTTAAAATATGACTTCAAGAATGCATGATATACGCAGTTATTTATGCTGCAACAAAAGTGCTGAGTTTCATGTCTGAATTAAGGTCATATTAAAAATGTGAAAGAAGCACTTGGATTCCTCGGGCAGATCTTCTTCGCGAGGAATTTCATACAAAAATCATGTAATATTTCATCGAATACGGAAGCGCTATCCTATCAAATACTGCCTTACAAAGCTGCTTCCAGGCAAGCAGTATTTTTTGCTGGGATGCATTAAATTATATGAAAAAAATAATTTTTCGTCTATTAACCTGAAAGCAGTCATTGTGCGATGTGTGATTAGCTAAACAAAATGCCAAAAAGTAAAAAAAAAATTGCAATAATAAAAAAATATTCTTAGTTTAATTCCCAGCAAAAAAAAATTCTTGCCTGGAAGCAGCTTTGTAAGGCAGCGAAGAAGGTCTGCCCGAGGAATCCAATAAGCAACAACAAATTTATAAAATATTTTTGATTTTGTTTTTGCTTTTAATGAAATTGTTGGCGTTGCGTTTTACACTTAGTCTTCGAAATAAGATAATTGTAAATATTTTTATATGTTTGTTTATTAGAAGAAAAAAAACCTTTAGAAACAAGGGCTAAATTTTTATATTTATCCCTATTGTGAAAATTGTCCTCGAAATTGTTTGTCTCTTCCCTAAAAAATTTATCGACAAAAGCAAAATTTCGAGGGAAAGTAATGGACCTACTTGGCTTATTTTGAACATTTAATACTTCTTATATACATATACAAAATATGATTGATATTTGATATTTTTATCTTATATGTACACTTTTGTGCCAAAACCATTATTCCGGCAAGAAAGAAATTTGTTTGTCTCTCAGTAAAAACTTTTTCAAAATGAATAGCTTCTTTCACTCGTTATTTACCCAGCCTTTACACATGCAAGTAATTACTTGCAAGTAGTATATACGTATTATCAACGAAAAAGTCGAAGAAAAAGCCGAAAGTCTTGCAAGTAGCTTGAGTGTTTACACAGTCAGTTGTAAGTTCATTTTTCAAATGTTCTCGAAGCGAAAACATCCTATAAAAAAACTTTGTTTTTCGGTTTAACAACATTACCATGCTTAAAATATTAACAAGTTATAACAAAATAAATTTAATAATTCCTTCTTTATTTAATTTTCGGTCCATCTTGATGAAAAAATTATGTTTATTTATAAAATATCTGACTCCAGTATTGCCGTAGTCGATTTCATAATATTACTGAGAAAATATTTTGATTAAAAATTTTTTTCCAAAATGCTTAAAATTTATGATAAAATTACCATTGAGATGGATTGTTGTATAGTTATTCTCTTTTTTACGTGATATTTTTTATAAATACACAGAAAATCCGCTATAAACATAACTTTTATATTACTAAGTACTAGTAAATTTATACAAAAGTCATCCATGGCAACACTGTTTCTTCATTTGTCATTTTACTTGCAGCAAGTGTCAAAAATTTACTTGCAAGCAAATTCTCTTGCAAGTTGGGCTGCAAGTACGAAAAATGTGATGGTGTAAGTAAAATGTGCGAGTGTATTGAGTTTTTCGAACTTGCACTTGCAAGTGTAAACCCTAGGTTAGTAGATTTCTTCCATAAGAACTTCGATAACTACTTTTTTCTGAATGTATTTAGATAAAAAAAATGACTTACTTTTGAATTTTTTCATTTTGGCACAACCCTTGTAAAATACATTTGTTTTTCAGTAGAATTGTATTTAGTGCTTTAATGTGTTTCTAATTACTTAACATTTTATTTTGTAGGCGAAGATTTTACTGGGTCTTTAACCCGTTTATTTATGAACCGATTTTTTTAATTTTAACTACCAGTGCCCATGTTCTGTAACTCTCGCGTCGAGAAAGTTTTCGATTGAAATGTGTGAAATGAAACAAAAATTTCATAAATTGAAACAAACAGCTGTTTCTCTCACTTAACTGTGTCTGTAACTTTTTTTGGCGAGTACAAGCTGTCACGTAAGGAAATTACTCGCCAATTTACAGAAAAAGTGTTTCTGTATCATTTTGGTGAGAAAAGTTCCCGCTTGGAACTGTCAAATAAACTCACGAATTAAAATGGGGCGAGAAAAAATTTTAACACTAAAAAACAATTAAAAAAAACGGCTGTGTTTTCGCCGCCGTCGTTGAAAAATTTTCAATTTAAGTTAATTTTGGTCGCCTTCAACGTTATGTGTTACTGGCGTTCTGAACGTCTGCAATGTCACATCGGCTTCGAGTGCAACATCATGACATTTATAACGTAACGCCGTAATCTCTTTTGATAGTTTTCGACAAGAGTTACAGACACACATTTTTCTCACTTTTCGAGAAGTTCTCACTAAAGTTACAGAACATGGGTACAGGTATTCTACTATGTCTATTTCATGTAAAAAAGAAAAAGATTCTAGGAATAGGTAAATTAAAGATTTATATCTAAAGCTTCGTACAGACGATGGTCAGATCTTACAATATTGTAAACAGGCGTTGCCAACAGCAAAATTTTTCTGACAATGGTCCATTGTCAGATGCATTAATTTTGCACATCTGCAAATACAAATGAGCTTACAATGTTCACACAGTTGTAATACATTTTAGAAAATTTTAATGCAATTTAAGCAACGCTGCTTACCAATATTGTAAGATCTGACCATCGTCTGTACGAAGCTTAAGCCATTTGTAAACCGATATAGTTAAATTTCAATAATATACTATTTCGGACTACATACGATATAAATATAAAACAACGTTGTCACTATCAATTCCATAAAAACCCAGAATATTTATAATACTGTTATCAAAGCTGATTTACTTTAAAAATTTTCCATTTTGATCTCGGTTTTTGTAAATATGTATATATCTATTTTAAAAAAGGATGTATGTTTATTTTATTAAGCTTGGTTTCTTTTTGCTTTTGTAAAAATATTTATTTTATTTTTTGTTTAAAATTATATTTTCTCATGCCTTTGTGTAACTTCTCTAGGAAAAATAACAATTTTAAATTGTTATCGGATTAAAGAAAATAAGTAATTTTTTAAAAAATAATCCTCCAGCTTAACAAAATAAATAAAAATTTAATGAATTTATTAAATACCCCTGAACTTTAACTATGTTTTTGTTTGATTATTTTATAATAAAAGTCGAACCAAATTTGTTTAAAATTGATTTTAAATTGCACGAAAACAAAAGAGACGATCTTTCTTATTTTTTTCTGAGGAAATTGACGATTTTGACACAAATTTATCTGGCAACATTGATTAAAACTAAAACAAGAAAACGGCTAAAAAAAAAATTTAATATAACAATTGTTATTTGTTTATTTTCATCTTATAAATTATGCGTTCATCATTTATATTCCTTCTATTTTTTATTTATTTAAAAAAATAGTATATAAACATATTTTAAATTCAAAATATCTACATTTTGTTTTTCTCGCAATCAAATGCGACTAATTTTGACAGTTCTTGTAAGAAACTCTTCGCAAAATATTGTTACAGAAACACTTTTTCTCATATCCTTCCAATAAATGCTGGAAAATAATTTAAATGACAGATAATTCTCGCAAAGAAAAGATACAGAAACACTTGTGTGAGAAAAACCAATTTTTGTTTCATTTCACACTATTTTTGTTGCAATTCACACGTTTCATGCGAAAAGTTTTACGATGTGAGAAATACAGAAACGGGCTACTGCTGGTAAGGACAATTATTACGAAGTATGCGGTAAAATATTTAAAAAGGCCAGAGTTGCACCCAAATCCACTAGCTCGAAATATTTTAAATGATAGCGGCCACACTCGTTTAAGGAGAAGATACATTGCAGTATTTGCGAGTTATTCACATTTTTTGTTTTGTTTATCTACATACACACTTTTTTTGTAGGCAAAATGGTTTATCTGCAATGTATTTGCATGATTTTTATACCAGTTGTATATTAAAAATGTGTAAGAACGTAATTATTATAAAAGGGATTAAAATTTTCTGATGAATATTAATACGTTGATTTGAAATATGTTTTCAAAATGTTTCTATCTTAACACAGTTTAACGCTAAAACATGTCTCGAAGAACAAAATAGATATTGTCAACATTTTGATAGTGCTGCAAGACAGGATATAAGTACATATGTGAGTGGTTTTGGAATATGAGTTGCGAAGCGAAAAAAAATTTTGTTCAAGCTCATGTAATTGTTTAAAATAAATATCTAGAGACTACAACAAATTCCAAAAGGGAGAAAGTTTTGTTTGGAATTGCAGGAATGTCAGAGGATGATTCTCTCCACTCATTCCATCCCTTTTTGAACGCTTAGTATTAAGAAGTTCGAAACGAAATCTGATTGGCGGCGCCAATCTCATGGAAATATACAATTTGAAAAAAATGGAGAGTCACTACTGTCGAAGAAGCAGCCCCAAAATTATCGTAGCTTCTGCATTTTAAACTAAATCCGATATTTAGAGAGACTATGTCTTAAAATGTAATTATAAGCAAGTGTAACCGGTTTCAATGTTTACTTTTTCAAATTATTTTATTGAAAATAACTTGGCTTTATTTATGCCTCGAAAAGATCAATGTGATATATGTTTTGGTTCCTAATTTAAGCAAATTTCCGCCGAATTTAATAATGAATACATTTGAACAAAAGAACAAGCTCGACATGAGAAAGTGCCGGTTCACAGACGTCAAGTTTGACTCGTCAAGTCTTGTGCTTTTAAGAGAGAAGGGAAAGGAAAATGCCATTTCTTTTCCCCTCTTTCCTAAAAACTCATGACTTGACGAGTCAAACTTGACGTGTGAACCGGCACAAACAAAATGATAACATTAAATCTTCCCAAAACCTGTGTAAATTTTTTACAATGGACGCTCAAGCAATCAAGCTATATCCCAATATAAACGCTTCTGCCATTTATTATTCACAATTCACAGTAAAAAAATCACATCCTAAATGATGATTTGCCTATACGTAGTTATTTATTCCGATAGTTCTGGCTACCAAAATCGGAAATATTTTCTCTCAAATGCCTTGTCTAATTTCTCAATAGAAAACAAAAATATTATTGAGCAAAAATATCTGGAAAAGGGTAAATATTTAAAAAGGTTGAAGAACCAACCTGGTGGCAAAAAAATAAGCAAACCGTTTGATACCGAATACTTAAAATATAATTTTTTCAAAAACTTACACGATGAAAATATTGTACGCTTTTTAGAATTCATCCTGGACGGACTAAGAATGACCCAACTGTTTCAAAACTGAAATCACTTTTATATTTACCGAATGGTACTGTAAAATACAAAGTCAGCGAAGGGTTAATTTGTGGTTTTTATATTTGTTTTGTGCATTTTACATTTACAATTTTGTTTTTGTTCTTAATATGCTTTTTTGTAAAGTCTGTGTTCATACGGCTCATGTCTTATTGACAAGATTGTTACACTGAAAATATTATGTAGTTATATTCAAACGAAAATTCATTTTAAACAACAGAAAATTCATTTAAAAAACGGATCAATTACATTTCATTTAATGTATGGGAAACAATACAAAATTTTGTGAGCGAAACAGGTCGTTTCATTTTGAAACAGGCTGCGAAACAGGAAAAATGTTCTATCATCTCCAATTTTGATAACATTTATCGTTAGTTTATCTGAACTAGCTCTCAAAAAAAGCAAAACAAAGAAAAAAAACAAAATAAAAATTGATGTCTAATAAAATAAAGTGATAATTATAACATACATAATAATATCAATAAAAGTGTTAAATAATATATGTTTAAGTTTTATTAACTTTTTTTATCTATTTAAACAAACTCACACTAACAACGCAAAAAATATGTCAAAATGAAACAGGAATGAATCGTATGAACAGCATGTTTGGCAAACTAGTTTCAACGAGCGAAACGAGTGGTTTATAACGTCGTATGAACATAGCATAAGTAATAGCCTATGTGTGCAAAGCGTTCAATTCTTTATGTGAGTGATGAAAGAGAAATATTTGATACAGGTATAAACAGGGAAACCAGAAATATGCAATTGCATGTTTTTCCTTGTGGGACTAATGAAGGCAGTAACAATATATTATCCGTTTTAGAGCTTTTAATGAATTTTGGCATCGATTTGTTAGTGCATATTTTTGCATATTTTACCGTTTGCAGCATATTTTAGTT
Source organism: Pollenia angustigena (assembly GCA_930367215.1). Classification (NCBI taxonomy): domain Eukaryota; kingdom Metazoa; phylum Arthropoda; class Insecta; order Diptera; family Polleniidae; genus Pollenia; species Pollenia angustigena. Next base: position 139,702,507 of record OV884056.1, on the reverse strand, counting down.
AAAAAAACCGTTTTGCAGCATTTTTAGGCTTATAGCGCATATTTTGCCTTTTTAATGCATCTTTTGATACATACTCAATTTTTTTAGATGCCTACAATAGCTTTCAGAGCAAATAAAAAAAAAAAATTTTATCGAAAATCAGTTACTTAATTTCGACATCTACATTTAATATTTTCTCTTAAATTGTAAGACACAGCAGGTTGTCATTAAGAATAAATGTTATGCGATTTGTATCTAGACCAGTGATAACCAAGCCCCGAACTAAGAAAGCCCCAAACGCACGCACACAAAGATATTATGTGCTTGTGTGCGGTCGCAGAGACTGATGATAGTCTGATGTTTTGAAACGAACAAAGTTGTAATATACATGTGAATTGCCGACCGTGTCTGTGTGAAAAATACGATTATTGACTGGCTCGCGAGTCTATGGAGTGGTTATCACTGATCTAGACCAATCTTTTAGTATTCCGATTGACTCAGAATCACTTTTTAAAGTGATCTTACGATGTCCATCCATCCGCCTGGCTGGTTTTCTGTCCATGTTAGCCTTGTGCGCAAATTACAAATTTCAATTTTGTAGATAATTTGATCAAATATGGACGAAGTCTATGCAAATGGTGGGAATCGGTCTATAATTTCACATCCAAATTAGACTCTTTGTGTCCGCAAGCTATCTAATTAGGATGGTATTTAAATTAAATTCGTGCCAAAAATATTTTACTTCAAATTAATTATTTTGAATCGATACACATTTGCTCAAAGCTCCCGTCCTTAACTAGCTTTAAATTTCTTTTATATGTTAACATTTGTTAACAATTTAGCGACCGTACCCAAAATCCCTTTAAGACAAAAACCCATATGGATGTTAATATCTAGATAATCACCCTTATTGTGTTGGGCGTTTGGTAATAGATTAAAGAGAACGTGCACTTTTTTACTTTAATCTACTACCAAACTGTCGTAGGCTTATTTTAAATACGCCAAACACAATTAGGGTAAATAGTCGGCGCAAACATCTCTTATATGAATTTTAACCTTTTTTAGGTTTTGTTGAATATTGTGTCTTCAAATGAATTTGAGTTTTTAGAGCATATTTTTAACATTTTTCAGGGCATATTTTCCAGTTTTTACTGCATATTTAATGCGCATAAAACGTGTTTTTAGAGCATATTTCTGGTTTCCCTGGGTATAAATAACAAATTTGCTCTTTAATTCGAGTAAATACACTTGTGTGACGATGTACATATTGTGTTTTATCAACACAACATGTGTTTTGTGTTTACAATTTTTTTTTTATCGTATTGAAAATAAAATATTATTAAAAAGATGTTGCATTAAAAAGTGATACAAACTAGTGCTGGGAAACTATCGATAATCTTAAAATATTGAAAATATCGATAGGAAAAATATAAATATCGATATTTTTATTATTTAAAATACAGCTATGAAGACATCTAACAGCAGCTATACACATACACTTTTTTGCCGCAAATTTGTACATGCTATTATTAATTCGCGCTGAATTACAGCAATGAATACAAACAACAAGAATGGCATGTGGTATGGATTGCTTAGAAGTGCTTTTTACTATTAATTAAAGGCCTTTAAGTCGAAATTTGTACATGTTTATATAGGGACTAAAATGTCAAATATTTTTGTAATGTTGTAAAAAAATGCCAATCCAAATCCAATTGCAAGCATAGGACAAAACAATGAACGACCATTAGAGGATAAGTCCGCTAAATTGATTACCTTTTTGGGTTTAGAATTTAGAAAATTTTTTTTAAATTGCAATGGAATATCTTATAGTTCCTGTTACTTCGGTTCCTTCAGAAGGGTACTTATCAATTTTTAAGAGACTGCAATCTAAAATAACCTGCGTATATACATATGTCTCATACATTCAATAAAGCGATAAAAACAAAGGCCTGTAGCCTTATAAAAAAACAAGTAAGAGTGCTATATTCGGCTGTGCCGAATCTTATATACCCTTCACCATTCTGCGAGCAGAATACAGAGCAGCTAGACAAAAACAAAATAATTTTTACATATACATACATATTAACAATACTAAAAACTTTATTATAATTTAAATTAAAAAAGCGAAAACTGGTAAATATTTTTTTTTAAATCGTTTTTGAACATAAAAATTAAAAAAAAAATTTGTTTTTGAAAAACCAAGATTCAAAGTCAGGGACCGTAACAGTTATGCCTTTTTTCATAAAAGTCAGATGAAAACAGTTATATTTTGATTTATATTTTTTTGAGCAAAAATAACAGTTATTTTTTGATTTTTATTTTTTTGAACAAAAATAACAGTTATTTTTTGATTTTTATTTTTTCGATCAAAACTAACAGTTATTTTTTTATTTTTATTTTTTCGAGCAAAAATAAAAGTTATTCTTTTAATAAATTTACGTGTTTTAATAATTTAGATGACTTTAATAATTATTTTAATGCGCATAAGGAATTCCAATGATAATTAAACACTAAAATAAAAATTTCAAGTCAACTAAATTATTAAATCACGTACATTTATTTAGAGAATAACTTTTATTTTTGCTCGAAAAAATAAAAATCAAAAAATAACTGTTATTTTTGCTCAAAAAAATAAAAATCAAAAAATAACTGTTATTTTTGATCGAAAAAATAAAAATCAAAAAATAACAGTTATTTTTGTTCAAAAAATTAAAAAATAAAAAAATAACTGTTATTTTTTGATTTTTATATAAAAATCAAAATTATAAAAATCAATATATTTTATCATTGACAAGTGCATAAGGAACAATATGGTATACTTGAATAAGTTTTTCGACATTTACTTCTATGTGCTTTTTTTGTTTTAAAATTCCAATATAACTGTTATTTGCGGTCCCTGTTCAAAGTATTTAAAAAAAACAAATTATTATTTTGGTCATAACTTTTTCGTATCTGAACCGATTTTTTCGAGTTTTTCAGAAAATATTTTTTACTAAAGATTTCCGATCTTTTGATATACAAGGGATAACCATAGGTCATATAACAGTCCAAAAAATCAGGTTTTTATAAAATTTTTGATATTTTTTGTACGTGAGGTACCACGCCCACTTCTCCGATCCCGCCCACATTTTGTGGGATGTTGTGTATTGATAACCTTAATGTGTGTACCTAATTTGAAAACTTTGGCCGTTCTCAAGATATACAGAAAAAAGTAATAAAAATACAACAACAACAAGGAATTTTTGGAAAAAAATAGAGTTAGTCGTGTTTTTTTGCTCATATCTAAGCCATTTTTGGACCGATCTGGCTGAATTTCAATAGTAAGAAATGGTGGACTATATGTGGCATAAATGTAAAACAACCTAGCCGCTATCATGTCTGGAGTCTCCGGAAAACACATATCAAACGTTAGACGGACATGGTTAAATCAAGTTCTCTCCGTATAAGGACCCAAAATATATATGCTTTATAGGCTTAGATCAATATTGTAGAAATTACAAACGGAATGACAAACTTATATATACCCCTTTCCACCTGATGTGAAGGTTATAATAATTAAAGTTTTCCTGCACTAGTACAAACATTCAGTCGATAGTTATATCGATATATCGATAGTGAAATCTGAACTATCGATAAATATCGATAGTATCCCAGCACTAATACAATCTTTTTAGAAGCAAATGTAGGAGTTTTAAATATATTTTTTAACAAATGGAATTTTTATTAATTTGTTATGTATTTTCTTTTTATGCGTTGAGCATATGCGTGCGCGAAATTCTGTTTAAAATAGCATCTCAAATATTTTCGTTAAGCCGTTATGACAAAACATTTTTTATTCATTGAATTGAAATAGAATTGATGGAATGAAACGGTAAATATTAGAAAGAGTAAACTATAAAAAATGTAAACAAAGTTTTTTAGTTTTTTTTTTTTTTTTTTGTTATTGTTTTGTTTATTTTATTAAATGTTGTCAACGTTTTGTTTATGAGAAACCAAAAACAAAACAAACAAAAAAGCGGTAAGTCGCTAAATTTGCCCATGAACCGCTGATTCAGCAACACTTTTAACATTTTAAGCTTGACATTTCAACTTTAAGTTGAACAATTTTGCTTATTTTTTTGACATTTATTGTTTCTTTCTATAAATTCTATATCATCAATGAATAAAAATATAGTGTAATAAGTGCTTAAGAATTATTGCCTTTGTATACTGGTTTTGTAATCTTTTAAAAATTTTTTTTTTTATAATATTACTAGGTGGACCCGGTCCGCTTTACTGGCCCTTAGTAAAGATTAAAAATTGTATAAAATATGAACGTGTTTAATTGATTTTCAAAACAAATATATGCATAAACACCTTATAAACCAATAATAATTTTTATTAAAAATCGCAAAATTTATTTAACAAAAGCGAAACTACACAGAAACACTCCTCATGCCTAATACATCAAACACACAAATTTTGGTCAAAGTCGGTGCAGTAGTTTTTGAGTTTAGCGATTACAAACAAACACGTGTCTTTTATATATATATATATATATATATATATATATATATATATATATATATATATATATATATATATATATATATATATATAGATAGATATGTAGATAGATAGATAGATAGATAGATAGATTATTGCTATTGTTTTTGCATATAAAAAAATACATTTATTACAACCATTTCATTTTATTATTTTTTTGTTAAAATTTTAACTTTCCTCTTCTTTACGACATAATGTAGAATGAGAGAAATCATATCATGTAAAAGCAAAATGCATTGAGTAAGAGAGAATACGAACATAAAATCTGACAAGCGGTCGGTAAATGGTTTTTTTCGTAACCATTTTAGAAACTTATGTATTTTCATCTCACCAGAGATGCATTTTAACGGAGTATATTATACAATTACAAAAATAACTAAAATCAACTCAGGAAATTTTCATGTTGTTTTTGTAAAAATTGTTAAATTGCAACCATATGCTTTTTTGTTATTATTTTTGATTTTACTTATACCATCCGTGTAAACATAAAGTATACTCTCAACAGACTTTTATTTTTTTCTTTTAAACACGGAGAGAATTTCATATTATTTTGATTCTACAACCAGGGTTGTTAGATGTGACGATTTTTCGTCATTTTGACGATTTTTTTCTGAAAATACAGTAAAATGACGATTGACGATTTTTAAACTAAAAGTAATAGTGTTATGACGATTTTCTCATCTTTCATCAGTAAAACACTTACAAGAAATATTAACAATTATATTGGGAACAGTTCAAAACGTAAAAATCATTTTTCGATATACAAAAATTATTAGAAATTAAACAAAAACAGTTCTTCCCCCATCACAAACCAGGTAGTTTTTATTAGAAGCACTAGTAATTCGAATTCTACAATTAAATAAATGCCATCGATACAGCAAAAAAAATATATACTAGAGCCCCGATTTGCGTCGGTAATATTTGGTCCGCTTTTTAAAAATTGGTTAAATCCGCTTTGCGTTTTAAAGATTTCGATTTGCGTCGCTACATACGATTTCATAATCATATTTGAAGAATTTTTCTATTTGCGTGTAAAAAGCCGAATTCCCATTTAATTCTGTTAGGTTAGTTATTCTAAGTATAGTTGAGTGTTAGGAAGTAAGAAGTTAGTTCTTACTAAGAAGTTGTGTAGAAAAATGGGTGCAAAGTGAAGAAAATGCACTCGTTTGGAACTAAAATTGGACGTCATAAATCGTTTCAAGTCGGGTAAAAAGACTGTTGATTTAGACAGAACCCTTGGTTTATCACCTTCAATAGTAAAAACAATTTGCATTAGTGATAGCGCTAAAAATTAATCATTTAAAAATTGCTCGAGTTAATAGCAAATCAGATTTTATTTTTTATTTTATGTTTTTGTGAAATAAATAAATGTTTGTCATGTTTTTATGAAAATATATTTTTTCTTATGTATTTCTTTTCAAATTATAACTATATTTCAGCCCACTTGCTGAAATAAATAGAATAAAACTTAACAATATCACTTTCTTTATCATAAATATAATTTCTTGCTAAAAATTTAGATTTTTGAACCACTTAATGCAATAAATTGTCTCCAATTTGTAAAATTAAAATATTTGACGATTTGTTGACGATTTTGTTAACTGTTCATGACGAATTTTGTTCAAACTTTTGACGATTTTTGAAGAAAAAAGCATAACAACCCTGTCTACAACAGTGATGTCAATTGTGGTTGTATTGATTTATATTAGTATTAGTGAATAAAGAGACAAGTACTCTTAATAAAAATAAAAAAATACGTAAGCATCCGCCGCATGCGCACTCATCGCTTGATAATCGACTACTAAATTGTGTACTCTCGTGCACTAAATGAAAGAGCGCAAGAATGCGTGTGAAGAATGTGTGTGAATTAATTTCCACAATTGTGTATGACGCTGACATCCCTGTTCTACAATGTCGTAATACATTGTATTACCGTGTAAACTGGTCTTTAACATAATAAGAAAGTCAAGAAAGACACGAATGATTAGTGTGATTTTTAACTTCGCTCAGGTTTTTTTATTGTAATATGTATGAATTTGAGTTCATCAAACAATAAACAATAATAGAGAAACACACACAATTAGTGTAAGTGTGAGTGGCTAACTTTTTAATGAACGGTGTTGTGTTGATCTCTCATTTAAAATGATTGAGCGTGAATGACTCGCTCTCATTTTTTTTACACATTTGATAAGCATATTGTTACGAAAATAACTTTAGTTAAGAATTATTTGTAATTATTGGTTAAGAATTAGATTAATTTATGTGTTATCTTGTATTGATTAGTTATTAAGTATTTGTTAGTTATTTTATTAGTTAAAATTGTTATTGTATAAGTATGCACACTTCGCGTGTAAAAATCAATGTACAGATGTAATGTTAAAATTGTTGTGCATAATTGTACTTCAACCCCACTGTAAACTAGAATGTTCTTTATTAAGTTATCTCAATCTATGGCAACGCCTAAAAGTATGCCTTAGTTTATGATGCCTAATAACTCAATTAATTCAGCCATATAGATAGTAATAGCTGAATAAGTTTAATTAACGAAATAGCCGTTATTAGGCGAACTTTATAGAGCCATCTAGACTTTAGAACTCGAACGTTCTATGGTCATTTGCCCGAGTATAAATAGGATCGCAAGAGATGGCATGATTCATTCTAAGTTCTGACTTTGTCATTAACGAATCAGGCTGAGAAAATTATAGTTGGTTGTAAATAAGAGCTAAAAATTACGGTTGTTAAAGTGACTAAGTACTAAATAAAGTTGTGTAAATTGTAAACAATAGCAAAAGTGTTGTGTTTATTTGTTTTATTTGCATTGCAATAAAAGAACTCGAAACGGTTTATTATAAAGGAAATAAACCAAAACGTTATTGAAAGGCAGCAACGTAACAATATTATGCTGGGCACACACTATGCAACGCATTTACGCAATCTAGTGAATTAAATTCATTTTCATTCATTCCAGATTGCATCAACATCAAAACGCTTTGATATTTTCAGGTTGCAATGAAACAGATTTCGTGTAGATTGCACTGTGTGTACCCAGCACAGAATACACAGAACTGTAAAAAGTGACGTGTGAAAAAGGCCCAAATCAGTTGCGAGGGTAGCTTTCGAAGAAAGAGACAGAAAGCTTTTCTTGGTAGTGAAGTGGCAAGGTGTAAAAACAGGCCGCAACAATCAACACAAATGGCGTGATCAAAACAAAAATAACAAAACACAAACCACGTTAAAGAAATGCATTAGTTCATTAGTTGTTTTTTGTGCAAAAAAATGTATTTAGTAATATTGTTTTGTTTTATAATGTTATTTACTTACTTAAATATTATTAACTTGTGTTGTGGTGAACTTAAAAGTTAATTTATACAACAGTTTTGTAAATAAATCTTAACTAAATAAATTTGTGTTCATTGTATTGCGGCATAGAAGATGGTGAAAAGAGAAATGCAAAAGGGCAGCTTTCTTTGAAAGAGACAAAAAAAACGCAAAATCTTCCGTCTCGTGACAGTTCTGTGTATTCTGTGGTACCCAGCATCAATTACACACACAGCATTCATTTGGCTACCAAACAGTGTTGCCACTTTGTGGGTAATTACCCTAATTTGGTATAATTTTTACTGTCGTGGGTAATTTCTCTTAGGTGTAATTCAAGTGTAATTTAAAATTCTTACTTCATATACCTTCATATACCAATGTCAGTGATGACATTTATTTCTTTTTTCAATATTCTTGATACAAAATGCACAGTGTTCTGAACCAAACCCTCGGTTTCTTTTTAAGAAAAATATTCAGCCATTTAAAATATATTTTCAAAAGTTGGATAGTAAATGCCGCAAGATGGACCCTTAGATTTGGATAAAGATGGCTATCATAGTGATTAAGAAGCTGAAGTTTATTGAAACAAGTTATTCAAACTAAAAACTAGCCTGGGGGAAGAAATGTTTCCAATGATCCAACATATTCAGCCCAATTATGAGTTTTTTCCCTTTTCCTATTTAAATTCAATTGTAAAATGGATTACAAAACTGAATTACAAAAGGGACAGACGTATAAATCCCTGCAGGCATTTTGCTTACTAAATAAGGTATATAATAAGGCTAAGGGTATTTTTAAGACCATGAAACTTAAAATGGTAGACAACACAAAAAAATGTATTTTAATGACAGATTAGTACACGGAACACAAATAGGCACCGAGCCTGCTCTTGACGAAATGCATTGCAGACGTCCAATTTTAATCCTCTCTTTCGAGAATTTCAGGCTGAAGGTCACCAATTAAATAAACAATGTTGAAATCCAAGACGTCAGTAGTTGCTGGCTTATCAGCATCTCTATATACATATATGCAACCAATAGGGAACTTAAACTCACTATTTATTTTTGTTAATTTATTTTAACAGTTTGACTAACATTAATCTTGTTTCAATGAGTTTGTTGTGCTTTGCTTCTTTGTAAATGTCTCTTTATTAAATAAAACTTCAATTTTATATCAGGTGTAATTTCATTTAAATTGGGTAATTTTGCTTCATCTCAAGTGTAATTTTGAATTTTCCTGGCGGTAACACTGCTACCAAATCATTTGTGCAGACCTCTAGTACACAGATACATGTACTGTCTTTACGTTTTGCTTTCTTATTCGAATCTTGTCAATAAGACATGAGCAGTATGAACTCAGACAAATTTTAAATTTAGGATTTTGTTTTTGTTTACTTATCGATAAAATAAACACAACCTAAATTATTGTCGCTAATACCATGTTCACACGGCCAGCAATATTCGTGTTTCACTCTCTTATTCCTGTTTCGCGCCCCAAACATGATTGAAACGACTTGTTTCCCCATACAAAATTTTGAGAGCGAAACAGGTAGTTTCATTTTGAAACAGGCTGCGAAACAGGAAAAATGTACTGTCATCTCCAATTTTGATAACATTTATCGTTAGTTTATCTGAACTAGCTCTCAAAAAAAATCAAAACAAAGAAAAAACAAAATAAAAATTGATGTTTAATAAAATTAAGTGATAATTATAACATAATAATATTAATAAAAGTATTAAATAATATATGTTTAAGTTTTATTTACTTTTTTATCTATTGAAAAAAAAATCACACTAACAACACAAAAAAATTGCCAAAATGAAACAAGAATGAATCGTATGAATTCAAAGAGCGAAACGACTGGTTTATAACGTCGTATGAACATAGCATAAGATAACGACAAATATTCGATAAATTTTCGTTATATTTATTTTAACGATCCGACAATCGTAATATTTGTCGACATTTATATTCGCTTGCAGTAACGATAGTGTGATTCTGTAATTTTTTTTAACGATAGTACACAGCTGTTTTTTTGTAACATCTCTGTCTACAAAATGTTAAAAAAAAAACGAAAAGCACAAAAGAGAATAAAATAAAAACATATGAAATTGTTCTTAACCCCCCTTGTTACACATGTTTTTTCATTCAAAATGCATTGAAAAAGGTCTGGCCAGACTCATAAGTAAGAGGAAGGGTTAATTTGTGGGTTTATATTTTTTTTTTGTGAATTTTACATTTAGAATTTAATTTTTGTTCTTAATTTGCTTTCTTTTTGGAAATTTTGAATTTATTATTTTGTTTTTGTTCATACATATACATATGAATATATCTTTGTATGTATGTAAGCTATTTTAAACATAAAAACCATTTTATCGATAAAATAAACACAAACTAAATTATTGTCGCTAAGATAACGACAAAAGAATTGCTTAAATTAACAGCTGACTTTAAACGACAGCGAATATCGTTAAAAATTTTACAGAATAGCATATTCGATAAATTTTCGTTATACTTATTTTAACGATTCGATTGTCGTTATAAAAGATAGTGAATCGCACTACTGAAGTAATTATCTTCTTCTATTTTTCTCGATCCTAAAATTATTTAAAAGAGAAAAACAACAGTTTGTATTTAAACTTAAAATTTTACTCCATACTATTTAAAAAAAAGACAAAATGGTTTATCTACCGTAAAAATGCGAATAACGGGTTTTATTTTATTATTTATTTTTTAGGGAATTAGTAGAAGCCTACCAATCATATTGTAGAAGATCGATTTGTTAAATACTCACTACTTAGGGAATTAAACAGTTTGTTGCTTCTCCTGAACAATCAGGATTTTGCAGATAAACCATTTTGGATAAATGCCGTCGATACGAAGATTTAATAAATAAATAATGAAAAGAAAAAAAATATTTATTAACATATCTTATTCTAATGCTGTAATTCATAAGATACTGTATCTTATTGTATAAGTAAGGCACTAAATAAATACAAAACAAAAATATGTTATAAGATTAAAATCCATTCTAGATATATTTGTGCCGAATATTATCTAGATATCAGCATCTATATTAGATACCTTCGTCTTTAAGCGATATTGGAGATTTCGTTGGTATGGGACCTCTGGTGAATTTTGAACCAACTAAAACAAAATTTTGCAATGACGTAGAAGCTATTATAAAAGCTATTGTTACTTAATTTCATATCAGTACCAATATTTATATATGGACCGATTGATTGGACAGTTGAAACATACGTACCAAATTTCGTAAAATTATCTTAAGAATTGAGATCTGTACTTTGTGAACAGGATAACATGAACTAAGAAAATGATTCTGAGTCGATCGGTATACTTAAAGGTGGGTCTGGAACCAATAATTAAAAGAATTACGGTACAGTATTCACCGGGGGTGTGACACATTTGTTTGGGTCTTTGGGTGTCAATTGGCCCTCTCCAATGACAACCCCATTTAAAAGTGATAGGTCCCATCCATATAAAGTGTTATACCTAGAACCGGTCTGGGTACGTTCGTAAATGCAGTTGTTGCGCATCATCTGCGCATTAGTAAAGTTTAATGTTCGTAAATGCATCACTTGTAAAAAACTTGGCATTACTTTCACGTGTAAAACGTTTTTTTATGCAGTGATGCTGCAGCTCTGCAGCAAATGTTTACAATTATTGCATCAGTTAATTTTCTGATGCAATAACTTTTAACATAAAAGAAATCGTTTTATTTTTCTTTTTTGATGCTTTTTCTTATAATTTATAAGAAATGTGACTCTTTTTGGTCCAATATTTTCAATTAAATTTGCAATCGGTATTGTTTATAACTTTCTTTTATAATTTTTTGTGTTCGCTTATAAAACTTTTAAAATGTAGCTCATGTTCAAAAATTCAATTTTAAACAGCTGTTGTGCAGTAAAACAGCATCAGCATCACAAGCGCAACTGGTGATCACGCATCAGCAACAAAATATTGCATCACTGCAGCAGTGATACATAGTTTTGATGCATTTACGAACGTACCCTCTCTGCCACCAAAGACCTATCACGGGACTACTTTGGTGTCCGTTCGCTTCCCTCTAGAGTTGTGATAAACATCAGCACAAAGGCATAATACCCTCTTTGCTATTGTGGTGTGGGTATGAAAAAACAATATACTTACATATATAAAAACCAGGTTTTTCTTAAAGCGTATAATTAGTCGAAATCAGGTTCTTGAAAATGTCGTTTTTTTTAAATAATTTATTCCTAGCTAAGACTTATCTGCAAAATTTCAATACAGCAAATTTAGCAAAAAATGTTTATATATTTTTTTTTGGTGTTCAACCTTAAATTACAAATTTTAGTAGCGCGCAAATTGCTGGAATTAATACTTTAATTAAAAGTTACGCAGCGTATGTAGGTGACTGATGATCATTTTTAAACTGAAAGAAATGTGGCTGACACGAAAGCTCTAGTAGTTAACATGCTATACATTTATACCAGCAAGCTACAAGCATTTACCCAAGGAGGTACAATAAAGTTAACTGGTTGAACTAGTTGAACATTGGCTATCAAATTGGTATATTATGTATTTTTATTTTATTTATGTTTGTGCATTTCTTTACTCTATGTATTTTAAACTAACATCAAAGTAGTGATTAAAATGCATTCATCGTTTTAACGATCCAAATGTACTTGGCACATGCACAAGAGATTGTATGCGTGAATTGTTAAGCAGAGCTGCCAGATGTTCTACAAAAAATGCTTTGACAATTCAGTTTTAAGAATTTGTAATATTTTTATTTTTTAATTTTGAACATTTTTCAAACTTATTTTTTAAATCAAATTGGAATTAATAAAAATTTTGATAAGGTATATTCCTATACGTTTATTATTTTTGCTTTTTCCAACCTTTTTCCAACATAGTTATAATTTAATTCACACTTAATTAACAGGTACAACTTCAAATTAATGTTCTTCCTTTAAAATTATAAAAAAAACTTTTAATAAATTAACCTCACAAAGTGAAAAAAGTCCAAATCAGGTGCGATGGCAGCTTTCTAAAAAAGAGATGGAATCCGTTTTTTTTTTTTGTAGTGAAATGGCAATGCATAAAAACAGGCCGCAACATTCCGCCCATATATCGTGATCAAAACAAAATTAACAAAAAACCACGTTAAACAAAAACGTTTTGTCTTGTGCAAAACAATTTATTTAATAATATTGTTTAGCTTTGTGATGTTATTTACTTAAAGAACAATTGTGATTTTTAGTTGAACTGTTAATATTTAATAATTTTTATTTTAAAGAAGGAATTTTACAACATGAAATTTATTGATAATTTTTTTTCTTTACTGAGATAAGGATCGAAAAAAAAGTTATTTAATTAAGCTATGTTCACATTTAAGCTCTGTTCCACATGCATAACGAAACAGTCCGAACTTGCACAAAGCTACCCAAAAACTAAATAATACAAAAAAAATTAAAAAATACACAAATTTATAATTGAAAGGTTACGTCAAATGTACGTTACATACCAACATGTGTACCTGTAAATTATAAAAAGGTATATTAATAGCAGGTAGTCTTGGAAAGCCAGCTGTTTTTTTTTATTTGCTTTTTTTGTGATACAAACTGTCAAATGTTGTATTGTAAACAAGTAAACAAGTTTTTTGTCTTTATCTTATGTCTTTTTTGTCTATTATCAACCCCTTTGCTGTTTGACAGTTCGTATCGCAAAACAACAATAAAAAACCCTGTTGTTTGTTTTATTGTACAATTGTTGTAATCGCGCGGCTACCTGCTATAAATATACCTTGTTATAAACCTTATGAAAAACTCAAATTCTGACATACACATGAAATCACATGTGGGCAGCAGTGCCAGATCATTTTTATAAAAAATCGGCATATTAAAAATACCTATTGTAAATACAATAAAACCTATTCTTATACCGTGTTCAGATATGCACCTTAATTGAGTTTTACGCAATAAATGACATTATTGTGCTCAATTATCCATACAAAATTGCAATTTAGTTATTGCTCAATTAATACGAAATTGTTATAAATATTGAGTATTCCGTATGTATGTCAAAATTTCCATTTTACATACGATTCATAATTTTTGCTATCACACATGCTTATGTTTTTCCTTATGACATAACCTACAAATGTAAACAAAAGCTGACTTTTGTTTACGTTTCAAAACAAACCAGCTGTTTTGTTTATGTTTGCCACAGGAAAATAGAGCGTGTTCTAATCGAAAAAGTTACATATGTATTTCCACATGTATTTTACACATGCAAAGTTTCATATGTATCACACGATGTGTACAACTTTTACAGATGAAAAATTTGACAGTACATATGTAAAAAACATCCCGTCTGATAGCACCTTTACTAAACAGTGTTTTGACATTTGGCAATTAAAATTACAACAAAAAAAAAAAAAGCCCATCCATTTGGTCTGCGCAAAAACCAGATGTTTATTCCTTAAATATGTCAAAAGTTGTTTACATTTTCTTATACATGTACATTTTTGTTTACGTTGAATGTTGTATGTTGTAGTAATATAAATTGAGTTAGCTAAATTGTGTATATGTGAACAGAAAGATAATTATGTCAATTAACCGCATATTGGCTCAATAAAAAAAGTATATCTGAACACGGTATTAATTACAAATAAGAACAATTCAGAATTCACTTATGTTTATAACTCATGAAATTTCAAAAGAATCAATCAAAATAAACGTTTTACAAAGAAATTGTAGTTAAATATAGTTTTTTTTTTTGAATTTCTTATATTTAAATTATTAAATCCGTTTTAATATTAGCATCAAAACAGTTTAAGTTATTAATTTTTAAATAATCTTAAAAAAAAAATAACTTGCAAAGATAAATTTTTCAGTGAACATCAAAACTCTGTTACATTTAAAAATTCTACCAAAATTGGAACGAAATGCTGCCATAAAATATTAACGCAATAAATCTGAAATTTTTTGCCAAAAAGTCTGCAAATGTATTTAATTTTCCTTACATTAGGATTGGTTGTTAAATTTATGTACTAACATCCTCCTCGATTGCGTTATAATCTTGAAAAAAAAATTATTTAATTATAAAAGTAATTATTATTTAAATTATATTCATTGATAGTGAATATATATTTAGCTTAAATTTATTCTTTTGTAAGTATTTATCTATCCATTTTCAAACACAAATATAAAGAGTTTTATATTTTCCTAGTAGAAAAAGAAATTTTAACTGAATTATTTTAGGTTTAAAAATTATTTCATTTTTAACGTTGATCTTTAATTCTTCATAATGGAATATTTTTCAAATAATAATGTATTAACCCAACACACACATTACAAACACTGAATTTACAGTCTGTTCATAGATTTCGAACGTCATCGTTCGCATAGAATATTACATTAAAAACAAAAACAAACTTGGAACAATGTTGATTTACTTTTATGAATAATTAACGATATTTATTTTATCAATATTATTCGTCTTTTTTATTTTTTTTACAATTTTTGTTTTTTTTTTTTTTATTTTTTAATGTCATTTTTTCTTGTGCAGGGAAGTATTTTTTAGTGCTATATTGAAAAATATATAGTTGCATAATTAAGTACTACTAGATTTTGAGTAGATTTCGTCGAAATCTAGTCACGAAGTATATTTTGTTTTGTATGGGAAATCTAATCAAAAACAACTAGATTTGGCTCGAAATCTCGTAAGTACTAGATTTTGCGTAGGTGTAAATGTACCGTAAAACAACGTTTGTGAAGATAAGTCAACAAATGACAGAGTTATGATTTAAAAAACTTAATGTTTTATTGCATGCAACATTTGATTATTTTAATATGAACGTTTTGCGCCCAACAAGACATAGATTGGTAAAAAAATGAAAAAGCTTCAGAAGATTCAGTAAATTAACCCACATAGAAATTCAATAGTTTTAAGCTATTTTTAATATTTATTGTTACTAAAAATTTAGCTTTGTATATTTATTTGTTGTGTTTTTCTTGGAAAGTGGGTTTATTCAATTAATCTTCCGTAACTTTGTCATTTTGACACCGATCTGGATCCTATTCGGCATAACATGTTCGTTGAAATACGCTAATGTCGTAAGAGATAAAAATAAAAAAAATATTTGCATTTCAGTCACATGATCTTTTTTTAAAACACAAATAACGGTTATTTTGGAATATCTCAAAAACTGTCACATAAATATTAGGTGTCAGATTCATTTGGTCAAAAAAACTGTCACGTAGTGTTTATTAAAAACAAGTTGGAGTGCTATATTCGGCTGTGCCGAATCTTTGATACCCTCCACCGAAAGGTCGAATGTTTAAGGAGTAATATTTGTATGATGTTATTATTATCTTAAACTGTGACGATTTGTTATTAATTATGGTTTTAGGCGACTGAACTGTTTTCCGGTAGTAGGGTTTATATGGGGCCTAGGGTAAATTATGGACCGATCATCACGAAATTTCACAGCGTTATTTCTAGTCCTTTAAAACTGTGACGTACCAATTTCTGTTATGATAGCATTATTAATTATGGTTTAAGGTGTACTAAACTGTTTTCCGGGAGTAGGGTTTCTATGGGGCCTAGGGTAAAGTATGTACCGATCTTCACGAAATTTCACAGTATCATTTATAGTCCTATAAAACTGTGACGAGCCAAACTTTGTTATGATTGCATTATTTTTTACGGTTTTATGCGTACTAAACTGTTTTCCGTCACTGTTATTTCTAGTCCTAAAAAACTGTGACGTATTTCCAGTCAAATAAAACAAATTTTTGCAAAATCTTATCTCATTCCGTGCCTTGTTCCAGCATTTATGTTATTTTTTTGTAACAAAATTATCAATTTTTTTAGGTGGTGGTTCCACATTTTGACTCAATTTCAATCCCAAACTGCTTAGGATAACTACAAGCAATTTGGCACCAAGCTTGTGCATATTTTTTGAGTTGTTCGAAAGTGAGCGTGTTTTCAACAGACGGACAGACAGACGGACATGGCTAAATCGACTTAGAACTACTCAAGGACCCAGAATATATATACATTATGAGGTCTGAGATGAATAATAAAAAAGTTTCACACGGAATGACAAACTTAAGGCCAGTTTACACGGTAATACATTGTAATTAGTATTGTGGTTATTTTGATGAACTATTTATGGTTTTAATCCAAATTTTTAATATTTTTAATTAGGCTTAAGTTCATGAAATTTAATTTTTCATTAAATTATTTTTATGAAGAAAGGAATTTTACAACATGAAAATTAATTAAAATTGTTATTGATAATCTTTCATTCTTGACGTGACTGGGGCTCGAACCCCGGCCGGCAGGTTACCATGACATGTTTCGATTGCAACCACTCAATCTCCTCAGATGGATTTGCCGTCTTACACTCGCAGCCATCGATGACTGCTGACGTCAATAGTCAAACATCAATCCTTAAACCAAATTGTATTCTAACATTTGGTAGATCGAAATTTGCTTTCCTCAATGATTATCCATTTTAATTGATTTTATTGTATTATTGTATTATTGATTTTATGATATTATTGTATTACGACATAATTTATAATGAGAGAAATCATATCATGTAAAAGCCAAATGCATTGAGTAAAGCTTCGTACAGGCGATGGTCAGATCTTACAATATTTTAAGCAGGCGTTGCCAACAGCAATATTTTTCTGACAATGGTCCATTGTCAGATGCATTAATTTTGCACTTCTGCAAATACAAGTGAGCTTACAATGTTCACACAGTTGTAAGACATTTTAGCCAATTTTAATGCAATTTAAGCAACGCTGCTTACCAATATTGTAAGATCTGTCCATCGTCTGTACGAAGCTTAAGAGAGAATACGATTACAAAATCTGACAAGCGGTCGGTAAATGATTTTTTTCTAAAGGCTAGATTACACTATTATACTTTGTATTAATACATGTCAAAAACTCAAGTAATATGACAAAGTGTGATAGTGTGAATGCAATGTGTCACGAAAATGACAAGTATTAAGAAAAAAGTTTGACATCCCATACGACTTCATCGTTTTTTGAAAAATTTCTAAACAATAATACTTTTTATTGGATCAGGGTTGTATTTTATTTCATGTGTAAGTGTTTATACTTTGTGTGATGGTATGAACACAAGCTGTCATGTTACATTAGATTTTTTGACAGTCGCAGCAAAACTCATTAGATTTCTTTCTCACAATGTATTATGGAATACGTAAGACTTGTGAGATAGTGTAATCTTGGCTTAACCCATTTTAGCAACTTATGTATTTTCATCACACCAGAGGTGTATTTTAACGGAGTATATTGAAGGCGGTAGCATTTTTATACAATTACAAAAACAACTCAGGAAATTTTTATGTTGTTTTTGTAAAAATTTAAAACAGCAACCATCTGTTTTGTTGTCATTATTTTTAATTTTACTGATACCATCCGTGTAAACATGAATTATATTTACTTACAATTTTTTTCTCTTTTGTTTTTGTATACATTTTTACCATATTTTAAGAGCGATTTTACTGAAAACAACGAGTTAAGAGAAGTAATTTCTTTTCTTACAAAGAAAGCAAAGAAAATACTTGCTCTCCAAAATAAAAATTTGTACGTTACTTGGCGGCCACACGATCAAGTTTTGCCTTTCAATTTGCAATACACTCTCACTTTTTTACTAACACACTCACACTTTTTAAATTGACCACGAGATTGCTTTCAATTTCACCTTTCCATTTGTTTGGCAATTTTACTTTCAATTTAACAGCTGAGTTCAAGTTTGTCTTTATAAATGGTGTTCTTGTTGACAACTTTAAAGTAATTTACTTACAAAATTTAAAATTGCTTACAAATTGAGTGCAGCCTACGTCACAGCTTTCAATTGATGTAAATTTTGACAAGCAGTATATGTAAAAGACTATCAAGAACAACTTGAGCGTATAGCTGTAAGGTTACAAAGTAATTTTTTACTTTTGCTTACAAAACAAATGTTTGTTTTCTGTTTCAAATTTTACGTCATTTTTGTAAAGTTGATATCAAAATGCCGAAAAGAAAACGTTAATTATTATTAGTTTTGTTCTCCACTATGTACTCATTTAACTGAAAATGATATGAAGTACATATTTATTTTCTGTTTGTGTTATGAATGGAAATAAACGAATTTATTATTGTTTTACTAATAAAAATGTATTGAAAAAAACTTTGGGATTTAACGAACTTTTCGATATAACGAAAGGGGCTGACAATATATTCCTTTCCTTAAATCAGCATTTGTCCACCGATTTTCATGGTTTATGTCTTGTTTTATTCGAATTCTACCTCTCCTTGCGATAAATTATGTAATATAGTAAAATTGTTTGCCTTACAACTTTTTATGAATTTTTTTAAGCAAAAAATAGGATTCTTTTTGCATTAAAGAAAATTTACCGCCACTTATTTCTGAATTTCTGAAACTGTGCAAAATAAAAAATATTCTTAAGCCCAGCGAAAACTTTACTTACAATCCTAATTTTAATGACTTCCTGAATTAATAACTTTGTAGTTTTATGCGCTACTTTTTTGATTATTATTCATATATTAAATAATAACCTATATAAAAAATACTTTAATATAATTGGGGGATTAAAAAGGTGTCATAAAGTCATAAGTCTTAAAATAATAAAATGAAAAAATTACGACTGTTGTATACAACCCCTTTTAATTTAGTATGCTATTTTGAATTTAAATCAGCTGATTTAAAACAAATATAAAAAATAAATATTTACCTAACATCAAATTATTTTTAATTCTCATCCATGAATTAATAAATCAAATTATGTAGATCTTGACTGACTATTTTCTATTTTTAAAACACAAATCACAAAAAAATTTTAATATGTGTGCTTATGGCTAGATTACACTATTATACTTTGTATTAATACATGTCAAAAACTCAAGTAATATGACAAAGTGTGATGGTGTGAATGCAATGTGTCACGAAAATGGCAAGTATTATGAAAAAAGTTTGACATCCCAAACAACTTCAGCGTTTTTTTGCATTCTATTTCATGTGTGAGTGTTTACACTTTGTGTGATGGTGTAAACTCAAACTGTCATGTTAAATTAGATTTTTTGACAGTCGCAACAAAACTCATTAGATTTCTATCTCACAAAGTATTATCTATTACATAACCTTGCAGCCACACGATCAAGTTGTTCTTGATAGTCTTTTACATATACTGTTTGTCAAAATTTACATAAATTGAAAGCTGTGACGTATGCTGCACTCAATTTGTAAGCAAAGCTTGATCGTGTGGCCTCAAAGTAAGACATGTGAGATAGTGTAAACACGCTTTTACCAAACATCAGAGTCCTAAGCCGACATAATTTGACGCCGCAAGTGTTTTGTTGCAAAAATTGCTAGCCGCTGGTTAAATTCGGACATTATCCGGATAAAACTATGCGACGGCTACAAAAACTAATGCGGATCGGCTCAGCCGCTCAGCGCACATCTCTTCTGATTAATTACGACAGCACAATAAACATAGCAAGCAAAGTTCTATTAATTAAAGACAGTTTTTGTTTACAAAGCAACAACAATATTTTTAAACCGTTCTAAAACATTATGACAATATAACATGATAGCACACCTTGTGAATACCCCAAAAGATTTAAATAAGTTATTATTACACGATTTTTAATAATTATTCAAATCGTTTTGCAATAGATTTCGTTAATATTTGTAAGATATTCGGATTTTATTTTATAATTAGCCAAATTATAAAGGATTACTTTTGGGACATCGCGAACAAAAATAAGTACTTTTTTCTAGTAGAAAAATACGAAGTTTTCTTGTCAAGTTCTCATTATTTTTCTGCTTATTTTGTAAGCAAAGATTTTGTCGGAAAGATGACTTAAAGTAGTAAATTTTATTCCAAATCGTTTGTCATTTTATCGTTCTCAACTATAAGCAAACCGCCTTATTTCTGGCGAAATATTATTAAGCCCATTATAATGAATAAAACTAATATTGGGTTGTCCAACCAAAACGCACGATGTTAATTGTAAATAAAACAAATAGCTGACAGAGAATTAACTTTAATTTTTTTATTATGATAGAAGATGGTCCATATTTTCAATGACTTTGAGACATAATTGATGCTCAATGTCGTTAATGTGCAGAATTTCCTCGTCGCTGAAGATAAAGTGCACGAAATGCATTTTCAATTGAACGCCACATTCGTAAAGGGCTTCAATAATACGTAAGACTTGTGTAATGAGGTAAGGTTACCTTAAAAACCCTTAGTTTCGTTTTTTTTTCTTGGTCTTGGTCAACGCTTGAAGACCAAACACCCAACCATAATTTACTTGAGCTGGCTAAAGCAACTGTGCGAATAAATGAAATCATATGCGTCACACCATATTGAACGTTGGGAAACTTTTTGTTGAGTTTTACGAAACTGATCGCACATTCCGTACGGAATCAGATTTCTTTTGATTTGTTGTTTTAGATGCATTTGACACACACAAAAAAATCATCTAGGGTATTTTACCAATGCGTACATAGGTAATTTATTTTTATATAAAAACAAAAAACTAAGTTTAGTTGCCTAAGATAGGGTGAGTTCCAAAACATCAGTTGCAAAGCAACTCGCTTTTTTAAGAGCTTTCTACCAAGCAACCGTGAAAAATTTTACAATGTTATCCGTACCAAAGTTCACTAAAAACAATATCGATGCGTACACAATAATCAAACTAGATATGTATAGTTAAAATCTATGATACTTTTTTGACTTTGACTGCAAAGTATTATGATGTTTAGGAACTCAGCCATAATTGGTAATTTATAAAAAAAGTTTTGCCTAAAATTTTTGTTAATATTACAAATTGGGTTAGGTATCTTCTTCGAATGTTTTAATATATGTATGTATGTATGTAGGTTTATTTGATTTTTTCTTTCAATTGGAAATTTTTTTGTGAAAAAGTTCAAATTTTTTAATTAAAAATAAATTAAAAACTATTCGATAGAGGATAAAGATACAACGTATTTATGTGAGTATATTATAAACATAAGATAAGGATCTCCACTGACCTTTTTACAAATAAAATGTACATATGTATATAAAAAAGAAACAATAATTATTTATTACTTTTATTGAAGATTAATTTGGACGACGCGAACATTTCCATGCTAGATCATTATGGATTTTAAAGGCAAAATTAGTTATAATCCTTGGAATTGTCGCATCTTAAACTTACAAGAAGCATTTCGTTATTTATCACACAAATTCCATTGAAAAGGATCAGGTAAAAAAGATTTACAAGCGTTAACAGAAGGAAGGTCTAATGAAAATTATGAGTTTCACTGAAACACCACTGGATGCGCATGTTACAACAAAAGCAAACAAAAATTACAAAATTCAAGTTTAAGTGAAAGCAAACTAAATATGCCCTACTTCGACAATTTAACAAATCAAAGTTATCGTTAAATTCCAATAGGTTTAAAAAATATATATCGCTCATTTGTTGCAACGTCGTCATGATGCAAAATATGATATTTTGGAGTTAATGATGCAGAATTGTTCGCTATGAATTTATTTTGTGTGTAAATTCATCTTTAAATTTATACTTTCCCCGTTTGAAGAAATTGTTTAGTTATTTTTTATAAGTGGGGTAAGCAAATCATTTGTATTGAAAGAGTTATTATGACGTTGCAGCAAATGAGAGATATACATATACTTAGATTTAGAAAGGCGTACAAGTAAAAAGTTTAAATAGATCACTTAGTTAATTATAAATATTATTATAATTATAAATATTTATTAAATTTAATTTTAATGAAATTAAAATTATTTTTATCTAAAGTATTAAAAAAAGTAGTAAATTTACCTAAAATCTATGTTCTTGTACAAAATTTAACTTAGATAATTTTTCAAAAATAAAAATATAAAATAACTTTGCTATCATTTGTAAATTTTCAAAGTTTTCAAGTAATTTTAACAAAATAATTAGATACTTTTTCGAACATAGAAATTACCTAAGTTAATAGTTTTATTACCAAAGAAACTTAGATACTGCCATGCTACCCTTGCGCTTAGTTAATTTTATACCATATATTTAGGTAATTTTACCTATGATTTTTTTTTTTGTGTGCAGGCTTTTCGTTAATTTTTGACAGTAGTTAAAGCTTACTCATGAATTTGTACAATAGTTGGGCCTTAACATTTCGATCAAAAACTTTGTTACGGTTTTCAATAAATATTTTATTCTTAAGATTTTCAACTATTCCTTTTACGTCTTCCATGACGGACAAACTTTTACGTGAGGCACACAACACAGAACGGAACAACAGACTTTTAAAGTTCTTGGGTTTTCACTGATCATATGGCGACTTAAGTTCCGTTTAGTATCTTTTGGCATTTTTAGATGAATCACTTTCAAAAATAAAATATCCAATATTGTTCTGTAACCGTTTATTTTAGAAAAACTTAACCCTATTCAATTTCTTTACTTCTTGGTAAAAATTTCGATATAAGAAATACATATGAAAGAAAAGGATCGATACATTTTTATTTTTAATTGCAACAGATTGACCTGCGTTATATGCAAATTTATGAAAAGCATATATTTTTGGGAAGAAATTTTAGGCAAAAAAAAAACATGTTTATTGTGTCAATAAATCGTCAGCTGATAATTTAATTGTCGTATGTGGATTCCGATAGTTTCGAGTAAATTGAGTTTGAACTCTTATAAATTTTTTTTCAGCAAAGCGATTTTCTTTAAATTTAAGGAGGAGAAACTACCAATGTTTGACTAGTTAATTTAAAAGCTTGATGCCTATAACTCATTTGGGGTAGAAAATATTTTGATTTTTGTTCAGAATTAAATTGTCGTAGGTGGCAAAATGGAACATTTTTGTCATTTAAATAGCTACATACGATATTTTGCTTCCGAAATGTTTACATACGACATTTAAACACTAAGTTTTTAAAACAAAAATTATTTAAAAATCGTATGTGCCATGAAAAATCCACATACGACATTTAAATAATAAATCAATTTTTGGTCGTTTTATATGGAAATTTGTCGTATGTGGCGTTTGTCAGTTACATACGACATTTAATTGAAAATTGCTTCAGCAAATACCACATACGACAAACTCAACACTACATATCTCGAAAACCGTATGAGGTATTGAAAAACTGATTACGCCAAATAAAAGAGCAGGTCGGAAAACCTAAGGAATCGATCTTAAATCAAAACCGAAAAAAATCCACATACGAAAATTTAGAAAATATTTATGAATTTGTTTTTGCTTCCAATGTAATTATTTGTCGTTGCGTTGGGGATTCTATAGTTAGTAGAGTTGTCAACCGACTAAGAACAATTCGATTAATCGATCAAACAAAGCCAAACTCTTGTCCGAATAATTTAAAAACGACAATTTTCGAATAACGAATAAATCGATTAATTAATGTCGATTAATCGAATAATTTTTTTTATTAAAAAATAAATTAAATAAAACCTTAGAATTTGGTTTATTCTCATACATTTTTAGTGATTTTATACAAAATGTAGGAAAGTTAAAAAATATTGTTGCCATAGCCCTGGTTGTAATTAATCTCAATGTTTAGTAAGCAAAAACCGTGTTGTGTTCTCATTGTATTTCAAAAATGTATTTTATGTTCTTTTTAAACAAATCTTAACAAACAATTGTGTAGGTGAGTTGCAAAACTCGTTCGTTACAAAATTAAAAATACGAGATGACAATTGCTTCTAATAGTTTTTCAATAATGCATTTTCTAATAAAGCGCCAAAACAACTAAAAGAATCATTTGCCATCTCGTATTTTAATTTTGCAACAAACGAGTTCACCTTCTCAAAAACAAACGTTAAAAAATTTTCAAGAAAGGATATTTTTCAATTTCGGGTGAAACATTCAGAAATAAACAAAAAGCTTAAAAATAAAGAATTGATTTATATAAATCATATCTTGAAAGTAGAAAATGTTGTTATTGTATTATATATTTTTTTTTAGTCGTAGTCGAAAAATACATTAAGAGAGATAGCGGCTGCTCTATAGAAGAAATCGAAAATTCAGAGTAATATCGGATTATTAAGAAATTAAAGGTTTAACGATGCCTTTAAGTAATACAACGATATAGAGTTAAGATGAAAAATGTTATGCATCAAAAAAAGAAGAAGTCATAGCGGATGGAAGGAAGATTTTCCATAGTAAATTTTTTGTAATAATAATTTTTTTTATTCGTTATTCTCATCGACTAATCGAATAATTTTTTAGATTTAATCCTTTGATCGAACGAACAAAAACAATTATTTGAATTATTCAAACCAAGTTGAAAGGCGAATAATAGACAACTCTAATAGTTAGGACCTTATATTCTTTAAATTTTCGGTTACAATAATTCTACTAAATTAATTCAATCTTAAAGTCTGGCAACCATATTGTAGGTTTATGTTTGATGGAACACATTTTCAAAAACTTTTTACGCGATCCAAGTGAAGCCTGCTGTATTATTGCAGTGAATCTATTGGTCGCGATCCTGGACAGCATCTCATGCATCTTATCGCGATTTACTGCTTGCTACTTCACAGCAGCATAAATCTCACGTTATGCCTTAAATAATAAACACGCAAAACAAAAAGGAATTTTTGAAAAGCCATGAGCATAAAATTATACTTTCTAAATGGTTTTCATACCATTTTAATTACACCAAAAATATCGGTGTGTGTAGAAGCATACAAATTAAACAATTTGCAGGTACATATGTACATATTTAGGTTTAACCACAAAAATACGGATAAACTTTTGTTATCCTTTTTAATTTTATTTAACGTTGAAAAAAGCAGTCGCTTCTTCTAATAACTTTAATGGGAATAATTTGTAAGGAAAAACAAACAAGATATTGCCGCATGTTTCTATACATAATTTTGTAAAAGGGTTTCGAAAATTTACAAGAAACAACTTGACGGCTAGCAGACAACCCTCCGTTAGTCGCTTTTTATTCAATTGATGTAAATCCCAATGTATCAAATTGATATATGTAGGCCCCTATTATGAGTTACATTCGATAAACGATTTTCGCTGGCTATCGAACATCGACTATCGAATGTTAATTTGGTATTATGAGTTAGCAGCACTGTAGAAAATTTCGTTGTACACCGAATTTTTCAACGAAAACAAATTTGCGTTCTACGGTGCAAAAAAAATGTAAAAAACTTGTTTAAAATTTAACTTTTTGTTACTTTTTTTGTGTTCGTATACCAAATGCCATATTCTTTATCAATTTTGTTCATTTTATGCAAGTCCAACGTCGTAAACAGCAATTGGAAACGCTCATATTCCTTATAAAACAAAATTCTTTTTTGACCAAATGATTTGCAGCAAAGTTCAGCTTCTAAAAAAGTGGGATGAAACCCCACTGAAGCTAAATTATTTTAAAATAACCATAATTCCGCCGTGGTCATGTTTAACTTTGGTTTTATTTTTAATTGTAAATTGTAAACAAAATTTTTATTTTAAGTGACAGCTAATCGAAAATGTACTACTGTGAATTAACAAAATCACAATAGTAAATTTTTATCGAATGCACCCCATAATACCAAATGATAATTCGTTCGGTCAGCTAATTCTAATGCTGTCGAAAATCGAATTTAGTTCATAATAGGAACCATAAATAATGAATAATAAAAAAAAAGCCGCGTTTGGAATTAAACTCTTCACTTTTTTCATAAACATGAAAATATTTTATATTTAAAAAAATTAAAAATGCTTGAGCAAAACAAAATGGGAATATAAACTATGTAATAGCCTTTTCACACTTGTCAACATTTATCATCTACCATTAATTTGCGAAGATGTTGAAATTTTCCCAAAAGAAATAAGAAATCTTTTCAAGATGATCCAATCCCATTTTGCTTAATTTTACATCTTTTGATTTTTTAGTGTCATCACTAGAAATGTGGCAACAAATTATATTATAAGTGCTGGTTCACACAGGTCAAGTTTACTTGAACAGTTTTATTTAAATTTTCTTTTGAACTTGCGTTCACGTTCATGCACAAAATTAATTTTTGTTTTCCTTTCCTTCAACTTTGTAGCTTTTTATTATATTACGGATGAAAAAAGAAAAGAAAAATACAAAACTGACTGGTACGGTCAAGTATGTACCCCTTTCCATTCTCTTTACCCCTCTCTCCTAAAAGCTCAAGACTTGAAGAGTCAAACTTGACCTGTGTGAACCAGCACTTACTGTACAACTCTGACAAAATAGCATTTTTTTTTTTTTTTTTTTTTTGAAAGCAGCGTTACCATTTCGTCGTTCCGGAGTTATCTTGTCGTATATCACAAAATCGTAAAAAATGAGATAAGACCGTTTTCTGTGGTAAATTTAACAGATCTATCGATCTGCGCAATCCTCACGTCGCTATCTCTTATGGTTAATGAGATATTACGAAGACATTTTGTTGTATATCCACTTTTACGAAAAATTTAATGCGTTATAATACCGTATGTAGCATAATTGTGGATATACGACAAAAAACGTATGAAAACTTTCAATTAAAAAAATCTTGCGTTATCTTGTTGTATGTGAACAAAGTATATAAGGAATGTTACGAAAAATAGACTATCTTAATAATATTACTGTTATTTTAACATTTTTCGTTTTATATGTAAAGATATTTTTCGGACGTAGTACACAACGGCTATTTATATTGATGGAATTATTGCTATATTGCCTAAATTAATTTTATTGCTAAGCAATTAAAGGTTGAATATTCAGGGTGGTCCAACCATAATGCACAATGTAAATTGTAAATAAAACAAAAAGTTTTTAGAGAATTATCTGAATATTTTTTATTATTATAGAAGGATCTGTGACAACTATGTGTGAGACAAATTATCGGCCAAATGCTCGTCGCGGCTTCGGTTGCATACCTCTGTCCTATGGTCCATATTTTCAATGGCTCTGAGACATTATTGAGGTTCAATGTACTTAATGTGCCAAATTATCTATCTTTAGCTCTTGAATTTCTTCTTTCTTCTTCTTGGCTTATTGACGTACACTTTTTATTTTTAATATTACCAAAGAAAGAAGGCCAACCGTTTCAAATCATATGATCGTGACGGCCAATTAACATGGCCATTCTTTTGGAACTACTTATCGTACAGGTCCATATCCTCCATTTCTGGCAAAAAGAAATCCATTATCAGCTCGCGAATGCGAACACCATACCTCATTTTCGAAGAAGTAAGGCCCGATGATGCCAACTGGCCATAAACAGCACCAAGCATGCATGCACAGGCGTTTTCACATTTCCTACAGAGCTGGTTTGCTTAAATTGGCGCACAATTATCCCGATTGTGGACACATTTGATCGATTATGCTGACCAAAAAAAATCACGATGTGCACAAAATATATTTTTTATTTGACCGCCAATTTTCGTGAAAGGCTTCAGCAATCTAAACGCGCTGCTCAATGCTGAACCTCTCCATGGTTGAATTTGGCACTGATACCAAGAAATGTCAAAATAAGTTGGACAAAAATTTGACGTTACGGTGTGACTCACAGTTAACATCGGACATTATGGTTAGACCACCCTTAAGTAATAATAAACTTAAAATTATTCATACATAAGGAAATTCGATAATATAAAATTTATAACTATACGTAAATATATTTGTCACTTGCATAAATTTTCGTTTTGAAAATTATTATAACTTAATTTTCAATATTGGTCAAACACGTGAATGTAGGTTTTTAATACCTTATTTTGACTTATATCACACAAACTAAAAAATATATCGCAAAAAGTGGCGTATACGACAAAATTGAAAATTTTTTTCGGACGTGACAATGGCTATAACTTGAAATTTTTTTTCCATGACTTTGGATATTTTTACATAAATCGATAAAGAACTTCAAACACAATATCTGACAAAAATATTAGAAGACTTTTTTCACGTACATTTTTGCCTATAAAAATTTGAACCTTAAAATTCGATTTCCCAAAAAAAAATTTTTGTGATATACGGCAAGATAACTTCGGCACGACGATTTGTCTAGTCTTTAATTTTTTGCAAGTTATTTTTTGTTTAATTTTTTTATATTATTGAACAAAATAAAATCCAAATACATTTTGGTATTTTCTTTTAAAATTTTGGCACTTTTGTAGAAAAAAAGTATTAAAAAAATGAAAAATGTTGAATATAATATAAAGTTACCTTAGGAAGGAAATAATTCCCAGTTTCTATTAAAAGGTTTTTTTCAGAAATGGTGAAATTTTTTATTAAAAGTAGATGTTTGAAGCGTGAACACATGTTTCACACTTTGTAATGTAAGCAGATCTCATTTTATTTCAACTGTATTGGCCCATAAGTAGGTCACCATACTTCGTCCTTTTTTAAGAGGACAGTCCTTTTTTTGATACGATGTCCTTAAAGATTTTTTTCAAAATGTCCTTTTTTAGTGAATTGTCCTTTTTGTAAGATTTTGACATCTCCTTTAAACTCAAAAACTATAAGATTTGACCCAAAACCCCAAAATTTCAACATTAATTCAGCAAAACGCAATGGTTAACACTTATGCCAGCGATAGATCGAATTCTAAAATTTTTCTTTCCATTGAAAGAATATTTTCTCTCTCAACAATGGAGCTCTATGATATTGCAAAAATTATTTTGATGATCCATGTTCTGGATTGTGGTTACTTAAGAATCTCTTTTAATAACAAACTGCAAATTTCAAATAGACTGTGCGGAATTTAAATTAGTTTTATGCCATAAACAGTGTTACCACCACCAATATTCAAAATAACACTTGAGATGAAGACAAATTACCCGATTTAAATAAAATTACACCTGATATACAATTGAAGTTTTATTTTGTAAAAAGACATTTAGAAAGAAGCAAAAACACAACAAACTCATTGTAATTTTAAATAAATTCACAAAATTAACATTAAAGACTTAAAACAATTAATAAAACTCCTAAAATAATGAGTTTAACTTCCACATTTGGTTGCATATATGTATTTACATCAGCGGTGGGCGCTGGTTTGCCTATATTACGAAGTTTTTCGGGTTTTTAAATTTACTCCTCGTGTTTTTTTTACCAGAGCTGCTACAAATGCAAAAATTTCCTACATAGATATTACTTAAAATCCCCAAAACATACCGTACACTTGTTTTATTATAATACTTTTTAGCTTAAAAGAATAAGGTTTACAATAGATAAAATAAATAAAAAACAATTTCCTAGAAGTCAAAACAAAAAGAAACGACAATTTTCACATTGAAATCAAAATGTAAAAAAATTTACCGTATACCACATACACGTGTTTGTGTGATGGTGTTTTCGCTTATTTACTACTGCCCACAAACTGAACTTCTTGTATTCATTTTTTCAAAAATAAAAGGTAGCAAGGCAACCCTAAATACAAATGCTAAAGAGAGAAAAACATAAACATTTTTCAGTTGCTTAACCCTTCATCTTACTAATTTGTCTGGCCTGACCTTTTTCAATGCATTTTAAATTAAAAAATCAAAACTTGTGTAGCACGGAGGGTTAATGAATTTCAACGAAGAAGCTTGTTGTTGGTATTTGGGCAAATTATGCAATTTTGTTGTGGTACACTGGTAAAATATTAATTGTGATGAGATCAAGCTGTGTTTATGAATGTTGTTTTAAAATTCTTTCGTACCGGCATTTCTTTATTTCGTATAGGTATTAAATAAAAATTTGTTAATTACAACATAGTTAATCAAAAAAATTGATTTTGAAGTTGTCACTAACGGCCTTTTCGATTTTAGGTGACTATATATATGTATATATTTTTTACCGTTATTGAAAACTTGATGGATTATATGTATGTCATAAGTTTTTTACTTAATTCCTTTTTTTGTATTTTTACATACAGTTTAAAGAACTTTCAAAAAATTTCGCTAAGTGTAAGCAAATTATTTACTCTCTATTATTCAATGTTCTCTATCTGCCCTTCGCTGATGTACATGCTCCTTGCAAGTCCTTTAAGCTGGAGGTCCATAACACGCGGTTTCGCTTCCACGTTTCCACATGCACATGCTTTTATAACCTTACTTGCGTTCTACGTTTCAAGTTACATGCAACGCTTTTTATGCAGCAGCAGCACAAGTAAAAATAAAATTTAATTTGTCAAAATCAGCTGATTTGTTCGAACGCTGCTTGTGACGCTTACAAAAGTAGAAAGTAAACCTACTTTTCGCCTCAAGGCATCTACGCTTTTGTGCATGTAACTTACTACGTATAACTACACAGATTCTACTTTTTCGACAGCTGCGTATGCTGCGAAAAAGCGAGTAACGCGTGGTGTGGACCTCCAGCTTTATAATGGGCGTTTTTTTATTATAACAAGTAAGCGTGCTTTATTCGGCTGTGCCGAATCTTATATACCCTTCACCATTTTGCGAGCAGAATACAGAGCAACTAGACAAAAACTAAATAAAACTGGTAAATATATTTTTTTTAAAATAAGAGACAACCGGTTTTGAAGTTCGCTTTTCATAAGGTCCCAGAATCTAATACTTTATACGGTGTAGGATCAATATTGTAGAAATTACAGTTATAAAAAGTAGTCGTGGTTTTTTGCTCATATCTCCGTAATTTTTGGACCGATCTGGCTGAATTTCAATAGCAAACTTAAACGGAGTATATGTGACATAAATATACATCAACCTAGTCCACATCATTTCTGGGGTTTTCGGAAAACCCATTTCAACATACACACGGACAGACGGCCAGATGGACAACCGGATTTGAACTTCGCTTTTCATAAGGACCCAGAATATATATACTTTATAGGGTGTAGGATCAATATTGTGGAACATACAAACGGAATGACAAAGTTATATATACCCTCTTACCTTCGGTGAAGGGTATAAAAAAGAGTAATTTTTGGGGATTCAGTATTTTGGTTATAACTCAGCCATTTTTTAACCGATTTGACAGATTTATATACCGACGTGTTGAAGAAAAAATTTACCATTTACTTGAGTTGCAAAGCTTGGACTCGGGGAGATCTATGGTTCCCGAAAGTGGGTATTTAAAAAAAAAAATTTAATTTTGGTCATAACTTTTTTGTATCTGAACCGATTTTTTTTATGAAATATGTTCTACTTAAAATTTCCGATATTTTGGTATATAAGTCATATCCATAAGACATATGGCAGCCCTAAAATTTAGGTTTTTATACAATTTTTAATTTTTTTTCGTACGGGAGGTACCACGCCCACTTCTCCAATCCCGCCCACATTTTTTAGGATGGTGTGTATTGGCAACCTAAATGTCTGTACCTAATTTGGAAACTTGGGCTTTTGCCGTTTCCCAGATATACAGCAAAAAGTAATAAAAATACAACAAACACAAAGGGATTTTTGTAAAAAATTGGAGGTAGTCGTGGTTTTTTGCTCATATCTCAGCCATTTGTGGACCGATCTGGCTGAATTTCAATAGCAAAATTATAATAAGAATACCTGACATAAACATCATATCTGGGGGCTTCGGAAAACCCATTTCAACAGACAGACGGACAACCGGTTTTGAACTTCGCTTTTCATAAGGACCCAGAATATATATACTTTATAGGGTGTAGGATCAATATTGTAGAAATTACAAACGGAATGACAAAGTTATATATACCCTTTCTACCTTCGGTGAAGGGCATACAAATTAAAATGGATTTGAAATGCATTTTAAGAAAAATTTTTATTAAAAATGGTTTAAGTTCATGAAATTTAATTTTCATTAAATTATTCTTATGAAGAAAGGAATTTTACAACATGAAAATTAATTAAAATTGTTATTGATAATCTTTCATTCTTGACGTGGCTCGGGCTCGAACCCTGGCCGGCACGTTACCATGACATGTTTCGATCGCAACCACTCGATCTCCTCAGATGGATTTGCCGTCTTACACTCGCCGCCATCGACGACTGCTGACGTCAATAGTCAAACATCAATCCATAAACCAAATTGTATTTTAACATTTGGTAGATCGAAATTTGCTTTCCTGAATGATTATCCATTTTAATTGATTTTACATGTTTTTTCCTTACTTCTGTTTTTTCGTACTTTTGTCAAGAATTTTTCTTGAAGTCCAAGTACATTTTTTTGTTTTTTCATTTTGTCTTTCTCTTTTCTGTTCACCTTTTTCAGCACAACTTGAAGGACAAATGTACACATAGAGCTCGTGCCTTAGCTTTAACAATAATTAGTATTGTGGTTATTTTGTTGAACTATTTATGGTTTTTAATCCAAATTTTTAATATTTTTAATTAGGCTTAAGTTCATGAAATTTAATTTTCATTAAATTATTCTTATGAAGAAAGGAATTTTACAACATGAAAATTAATTAAAATTGTTATTGATAATCTTTCATTCTTGACGTGGCTCGGGCTCGAACCCTAGCCGGCAGGTTACCATGACATGTTTCGATCGCAACCACTCGATCTCCTCAGATGGATTTGCCGTCTTACACTCGCAGCCATCGACGACTGCTGACGTCAATAGTCAAACATCAATCTTTAAACCAAATTGTATTTTAACATTTGGTAGATCGAAATTTGCTTTCCTGAATGATTATCCATTTTAATTGATTTTACATGTGTTTTCCTTACTTCTGTTTTTTCGTACTTTTGTCAAGAATTTTTCTTGAAGTACTTGGACTCCTTGAGTAATTCTAAGTCGATTTGAAAACACGCTCACTTTCGAAAAACTCAAAAGAAATGAATCAACTTGGTGTCAAATTGCTTGTAGTTATCCTAAGCAGTTTGGAATTGAAATCCAGCAAAATCGGTTCAGTGGAACCACCACCTTAAAAGTTTAAACAATTTGTTACAAAAACTAACATTAATGGTGTAAAAATGCACAAAATGATATACGATTTTGCAGAAGTTCTTTTTATTAGACTTGACTTTTTATAGGACTAGAATAACACTGTGAAATTTCATGAAGATCGGTTTATAATTTACCCTAGGCCCCATATAACCCGTACTCCCGGAAAACACTTTATAACGCCTTTAACCGTAATAAATAATACCATCAGAATAAAATTTAATACCTCACAAATTTATATGACTAGAAATCACATTACTAAATTTCATGATGATCGGTCCATAATTAAGATATATTTATTGCGGTAAAATTTCTTCCAACTTAGTTTCATATGGCCAAAAAAATTTTATGACTTTTGTGATGTACGGTCCATTATATACATTAGATCACATATTTAGCAGCCTTCACTGTAATCGCAAAAACTAATTTCAGCACTGTTTTAAAATTTATGTTTTAAATGAAATACCAGAAATCACTCTGCAGAATTTTAGGATCAAATTATAAATATGCACTATAATTTTGCTCCTGGTTTTTTTTTTAAGTGCAAACGAATTATAACACTGGTTTACAACCAAAAAATGCCAAGAACGCCGCATGCCTAGATATGTTAATTGGGACCTCCAGAACACGAAAACCGCTGTAATTTTTTTTCCTAAGTACCGTTTTTTAGATAACGGTTCTTTTGTGTTATTCGATGGTATGGTCCCACTCAAACCCTTTTGGAGCCCAACCGAAAAATACAAATTTTATTAAGGATTTTGTGGAACGACAATATTTTCATCTTCATTGCTCACACACTATATTCGGCGTCCATCAGTATTTAACAAAAAACGGAATTTGATATAAGATGAAAATATTGTCGTTCCACAAAATCCTTAATAAAAACTTTATTTTACATCCGAATTTTACATTTTCAAATCACGCTTAAAATGTTGGTAATTAAATAAACTATTTGGTAAAAAAAATAAAACATTCCAGATCTTTCATGTGCTATTTATCGTAGCAATTTTATTCATGATTTTTTTTTTTTGCTTTTGTTGAGTATGAAAATATTGTCGTTCCACAAAATCCTTAATACAAACTTTATTTTACATCCGATTTGTTTCAAATCACTCTTAAAATGTTGGTAATTAAATAAACTATTTGGCTAAAAAATAAAACATTCCATATATTTACTATAACGTAGAAAAAAAAAGAAATAAAAATGAAAAATTTTGAAAAAACGTAAAAAATAGGCAAATTTTGAGGTGCCATAACTCAGCCATTTCTTATCAGATAGAAATTAGCATATAAGCATATCGACGGAAAAGGCATTCAATTACTTTTCCATTTATTTCGATCGGACTTTTCAGTTGGGCTCCACAAGGGTTTGAGTGGGACCGTTACCTAAAAAACGGTACTTAGGAAAAAAAATTACAGCGGTTTTCGTGTTCAGGAGGTCCCAATTAACTGATCTAGGCATGTGGCGTTCTTGGTACTTTTCAAAATTAAAAATTTGTAAAGCAGTGTAATA
Organism: Pollenia angustigena; assembly: GCA_930367215.1. Taxonomy (NCBI): domain Eukaryota; kingdom Metazoa; phylum Arthropoda; class Insecta; order Diptera; family Polleniidae; genus Pollenia; species Pollenia angustigena. Next base: position 139,667,261 of record OV884056.1, on the reverse strand, counting down.
TAGCAAATTGCAAATACGTAGAATTTGTTATTGTGCAAATGTGTGTATTTTTGCACACATTTGCATCCTTTGCACTCTTAATGATATTAAAAGTTTCCATTAAGTGCAAAAAGGGAACATCTTTAGCAGTAAGACCCCTTTCTGCACTTAATCGAATATTTTTTGAATTTCATGTACTCTTCAGTTTCGGTGTATCATCATACAGGTAAGAAACCAGTGTAAAAAGCGACATCTTAGACAACTTCAAATTAATGTCTGTTGACCGTCTACGAGATAAGAACATAGAATTAGCATTTGTTATCAGGGCTGTGGAGTCGGAGTTGAGTTTTTTGTACTGGAGTCGGAGTCGAAGCACTCACAAAAACTCGCGACTCCGACTCCACCATTTTTCGGCACAAAAATTTTCTAATATTTTTCAAAATAAAAACATTTTAATTGCCATTTTCTCAATGTATCGACAAACTGTCTGTTACTTAATGTCAACATAAATTTATTGGACCGATAAACTGTCCGTTAATGATTTTGGGTTTCTCAATATACCGACAAAAAACAAAGTTTTCAGCTGGCAACGCCAGTCAAAATACATGTTGGGAGTTGGGAGTCAGCTAATTGAATTTATAAAGGGTGGTTAAATTGTAAGTGCCGATGTTGAATGTGAACCACACCTAAACGCCAAGTTTTTTTCCGAATTTTATTTGACATTTCTCTATTTCAGACTTACTCAATTTGAACCATGGAGAGATACACAATCCAACAACGTGTTAAAGTTATCCAGACTTATTATGAAAATGGGCGTTCAAATCAAAATGCATATCGTGCACTTCGTGATTTTTTTGGTCAATTTGATCGTCCAAATGTGCGTACAATCGCAAAAATCGTGGAAAAATTCGAGCAAACCGGGTCTGTAGAAGATTTGAGAACACCAGTGCATGCTCGTACAGCTCGTACTGCAGAAAATATTGCTGCTGTTCGCGATAGTGTGGCTGAAGAGCCGTCCACCTCAACTCGTCGTCGTGCCCAACAATTGCACCTCTCACGCTCGTCGTTTATGAACAGTATGCATAAAGACTTGCATTTACACGCTTACAAGGTGCAACTGGCTCAAGAACTAAAGCCTATTGACCATTCCAAACGTCGTGAATGGGCAGAATGGTGGCAAGAAATGGCAACAGTGGATGATCAATTTTCGAAGAAAATCATCTTCAGTGATGAGGCACATTTTCACCTCAGTGGATTCGTCAATAAACAGAATTGCCGCATTTGGGCGAATATGAATCCAAGAGTGATTGTCGAAAAACCAATGCACCCACAAAGAGTGACTGTTTGGTGCGGTTTATGGGCTGGCGGCATCATCGGGCCGTATTTTTTCCAAAATGAGGCCGGTCAGGCAGTTACTGTGAATGGTGTTCGCTATCGTGAGATGATAACGAACTTTTTATGGCCCGAATTGGAAGATATGGATGTGGACGATATGTGGTTTCAGCAGGACGGTGCCACTTGCCACACAGCTAACGAAACAATGGCTCTTTTGCGCAACAAATTCAATGGCCGTGTTATCTCACGTAATGGCGATGTCAATTGGCCGCCAAGATCATGTGATTTGACACCGTTGGACTTTTTTCTTTGGGGTTATTTGAAAGAAAAGGTGTACGTCGATAAGCCAGCAACAATTTAAGAGCTAAAGGATGAGATAATTCGGCACATTAACGGCATAGAACCTCCATTATACCTCAGGGTCATCGAAAATTTGGACCATCGGATGGAGGTGTGCCGCCGTGGTCGCGGCGCCCATTTGGCCGATATTTTGTTCCATACATAATTGAGTAATACCAATATATCATAATAAAATAAAATTACAATAATTTCCTAAATAGTTTGTGTTTTATTCAAAATCGACATCGGCCCTTGAAATTTAACCACCCTTTATGTACGGCAAATAAAAGGAAAATAAATAATTGGCAGATGAGTGCCTGTTAGCTTTGCGATAAAATCGAAGCAAATGAGACATTGAGAAAACCAAATTTTTTTAATGTGCAGTTTTTCGTTGGGAAAAAAGATAATCGCCTAATGAGAAAATGGCCATAAGAGTGTCTGCTTTTAAAATTTTGAAGTCAGAAAATAAGGACCAGTCTACTTTTCATATGAGTAGGTGAGTTGCAAAACTCATTCGTTTCAAAAATTAAAAATTTAAATAGGAATTGATTTTGACAGATCTTTTAGCATTTTATGAGAATAGATATATAGATTGTATCGAATTATGTCCTTTTCTTTGTTTTTATATGTCCTAAAGTTGCAGTAGGCAACAAAACTGGTTCGTTCCACTCACCACTATCTTTTTGAATTTTCCATAAAAAAAACTCGCTGGTGCACTATTTTAATCTCTCTGTTTGTAGTGCGCCATAGGAAATAATCGATATATCAAAATATCCATATTTAAAAAAAAATAATCGATAGATATCGCCGATATTTAAAATACCGATTTATCGATATTAAAATACGACTATCGAATTCATTTTTTTTAAAGTCAGTCTTTATTAAAAACTCAAAATTTTAGCCGTTTTTCAAATGGTTTTTTGTTTTGAATTGGCATCACTGCATCATCATATGTTTTTTTTAAACTAAAATGAAGATCTAAAATGATTGGCATTTATAAGAAAAATTAAAAAAAAGCCGAGCTTTTTACATTGCAGATTTCTAATTAAAACAGTGAAGTCAAGCGAACTTGAAAATATCTGTTTTGTGCGGTTTTGGAACAATATATTGTATGTTTGTGCCTGTATATATTTGGTATAATAATAAGATTTGTGCATATGTATATATTAAATTTTTTAATAGTTTCAGTAAAATACGCTCGATTTATCGATAAATCGATATTTTTAAAATAAATAATATCGATACCCTTAAAAAATATCGATTCGATATATATTTCCAATTTGCCCATCCCTAGTGCGCCAAGAAATAGTCTGAGTTCATACGGCTCATGTCTTATTGACAAGATTCTTCCTTTTTCTTCTTTGAACATGAGTTGGCGTTCAAATGAATCATGTCATGTTGACGTAACGTAGCGTCTTCACCTGACAATTTTTTGTCATACCAAACGTCAAACTTCATATTAAAAAAACGCTGACAAAAATTTTCGAGTTTTTTTTATATAGACTTTGACATTTGGTATGACAAAAAATTGTCAGGTGAAGACGCTACGTTATGTTTTTTATTTTGTTTTATTTGATATTGAAAACAAAAACTAAATTAAACAACGAATAAGAAAGCAAAACGTAAAGACAGTACATGCATCAGTGTACTCGTTTCTTTTCCCCTCGTCCCTCTCACCTCTAAAGTAGCAATCTTGTCAATAAGACATGAGTCGTATGAACACAGACATAGAGTCGAATTAGCGAATTTAAAAATGCAAATTTGTTAGGCATATTTGCTTTTTATATTGAGAAATATTTTTGTAGCGATGTCTACATGTTTATGCATGTATATTAGGGTGACCGTTAAAATCAAAAGTTGGATTTATTTAGGTCTCACTCGCCAATTTGGTGGGTATTGATAAAAAAACAACTCGAAAAAATTTTTATGACGATCGGCGAAGGCTAAGCCGTCCCTCAAGCCCGCCAAAGTTTGAGAAAAATCGTTAAGGGCGATTTGTATGACTTATATTTAGGAAAATATTAATTTTACATAAAAATCGTTTTCTAAGAAGATGTTGTTTGTAAAGTTTCAAACAACTTTTGCCTTAACAAGTTTTCTGTAAAACTCATATTGAATAAAACCTAATTAAAATAAAAAGTAAACAGGAGCATTGATTCGAATTTTTTCTTTAGAACTGTTTTTTCTTACACACGTCAATTCAGCTTTAATATTTGTGTTTGTGTGCGTTTGCTTAAAAAAAATAAATATTCAAACGCATATCATTTGTTTCTAACGTACCACGGTTGTTAAAGTGAGTGCAATTGTACTTTTTTGATACAATTCAAAGCCAAAAAGTACGGTGGTACCCCCGTGACTCATTTGGTATTATTACTTGAATTTTTCAAAACTAAATGTTTATAATTGATATAAAATGGCAACTTGTATTTACTGTCCAATGAATATAAACGGATTTTAGTGTTTGGTGCAAATGGTTTTGCCAAAGTGCAAATGCAAAATTTCATAGCGTTTTTATGAAATCTTAAGGAAACTCTGTGTATTTTGTTGTTGGATTTAACAAAACAGCTATGATATTTTGCATTTGCTCTTTACAAGACCATTTGCAACAAACACGAAACTTTGCTATTGTGAATAGATTGTTGCACTTGATCATTGGACGATTGCATATGCCACATTCTAAATCAAGTATCAGCGGCAGCATATAAGCCTTCATGCCAAAATATTATAAAAACAAAGGAACGAAATAGACCGTCTGTACCAATGGTTTCAAGTGTAACCGAAACAAAAGTATTGTTCTTTTATAAAAAAAAATTATTTATTACTATTGGGGTCGAAAAAGTACGATTTTAGAAGTTCGTAAGTACGATATTGGTTTTCTCATTTATTAACCCTGTAACATAACTGCACGCTTTCTTTATTCTTTAAGGGGGCTCTCATATAAAATTATCAACACAGACTAGAAATATATTGAAGAAAAAACCCCCGAACTGCCAAGGAATCGCCCCAAGGGGGATATAATATATGACGGACTTTCATTAGTTTTTTGTGCTTAACATTTTCTTAAAAATACTTGCCTTTTATCAAAAAATAACAAAAATGTTTTTCAACAAAACTAATTCATACAAAATGCGTTTCTTTTATGAATTAAAAATTAGATTTTTTAGTGGCTTATTCGATATTTTCAGTTTATTTTGTTTAATAAGAGATAAAGAAAAACTTGTTAACAAATTTTCTACAAAATTAATATTTTCTATGTTATTAAACATAAAAGTCAGATTTCATGTAAAATTATAATTTTTCTCAAACTTTGGTGGGCTTGAGGGACGGCTTAGCCTTCGCCGAGCGTCCTAAAATTTTTTTTTAATTTGTTTTTTTTTTATCAATACCCATCAAATTGGCGAGTGAGACCTAAATAAATCCAACTTTTGATTTTAACAGTCACCCTAGGGTACCACCGTACTTTTCGGTTTTGAATTGTATCAAAAAAGTACAATTGCACCAACTTTATCTACCGTGGTACGTTAGAAACAAATGATATGCATTTGAATATTTATTTTTTTTAAGCAAACGCACACAAACACAAATATTAAAGCTGAATTGACGTGTGCAAGAAAAAACAGTTCTAAAGAAAAAATTCGCATCAATGCTGCTGTTTACTTTTTATTTTAATTAGGTTTTGTTCAATATGAGTTTTAGAGAAAACTTGTTAAGGAAAAAGTTGTTTGAAACTTTACTAAAAACATCTTCTTAGAAAACGATTTTTATGTAAAATGAATACGTTCCTAAATATAAGTCATACAATTCGGACTTAACGATTTTTCTCAAACTTTGGCGGGCTTGAGGGACGGCTTAGCCTTCACCGATCGTCCTAAAAATTTTTTCAAGTTGTTTTTTTATCAATACCCACCGAATTGGGGGGTTAGAGCATGGAAAAATAAAAAAAAAATTTGATCCATACAGTTAACGACCACCCTAATGTATATGACTGGAAATCTGTAGCTCCTGTGGTGAAAGCACTAAGTGAACTACTTTTTAAATTCCAACCTTCAAAGTGAATAATAAAAAAAAGGCAAAGTAATTTGGAAAAATACATGAATACATGAACTTGTTCCAGAACTAATTCTCATCAATGTGGGGGTTAATCCGAAAAATTATTTGAGAATACTTTTATCTACTGACTTTGGGGATAATTGGAGAAAAATTAAAGACTTGCATTTTTATATTTCGGTCTTGGACAGTAATAGTATTGATTATGGAACGAAAAAAAAAACGGCGAGTACACTAAAGAAAAAGATTTTCCATTCTTGGTTTACAAATTCTTTTTTTTTAACTCTGCAGGTGGGAGATAAACAACACCATGCCACATTTTGAAAAATTTTTCAGCAGACCGCAAAAACATGTTGAAATTTACAAATGCTTCTATTTCTGTATTAAAAATAATTCTTTGTCCGAATATTTTATATGACTCTCATATGGTCCCCTCAATAAAACAATCGTGTATACGCATGTACACCATTAATTTTTTATTGCATAATGAGAATCTACACAACTGGTTCTAAATGTGGTCAAAATTTGGTGAAATTCTACTTCCACAAAGTGGGTCAGAAGATCAATTGAAATATTAGCGTATAATTGCGTGTTTTAAATTTTATATTAATAATTGTGTAAGTGCAGGTATGGTGTTTTAATTAGTTGTTACTCTGACTATAACTTCAAAGAAAAATAGTGAATAAAAAGCATCAGGCGCGGAATAAGGGGGGAAATAAGGAAATCCCCCCCCCCCCCCCCAATTATAATAATATGGTTTGTTTATTTCGATAATACAAGAATTCCCAACAATAATTTTTTTTTTAAATGTACAAAATTGGAAATCCCAGCAAGTTTTTTTTTGTTTTTTTTTTATTGAATCTCTAACGAAATTTTCAATAAGTATTTGTTTGTTTTTTTTATTGTATCTCTAACGAAATTTTCAATAAGAATTCATATCCTAATCCTAATAGTTATTTATTAGATATTTCCAATGAAACATCTAGTTTACCGTATTCAAATACTTATTATTCTACATTCAATCCCAGCAGGTGCCATCTATAGCCAAAGACTAAACGTCTGACTTGATAGTGCGTGCGGTTGAATAATTAATAAGCCTTAGTAAATGCAATATTTATGCATGACATATTCGATAATTGTTGACGTAAGCACGGATTTGTCGGGGCAAAGGCAGATTTCCTTATCTTAAAGATATTTCAATTTAAATCAAAACGTTATTAGGGAAGAATTTATTGGCTTTATTGTAAACGCATTTGAAGAGGCTTCAAAGGATATTTTTTATATTATTAAAAATAATAATAATAAAAACTTTTATGCAAAAGTCATTTAAAACGCCATTCCGCTTTGCAAAACCATTTCCATTGCATAATTTTGTTAGTATCTTACAACCTTCTTACGCTGGCTGACTCTTTGCATGCCATTTTGAAGTGGCTAAGGTGTAAAATTTTGGGTGATTTGATGTTTAAGCAGAGTAAGAGAGTAATGTTAACAGTATTCTGAAAAAACAAGTTTTTGCAAAAAGTGGCTTTTACAACGTTATTCGCGGCTGTGCTTTAGTTCTTAAAGCTATTTGTCAAAGCTGGTCTTGACCTAAAAACTTGTGTAGGAGATGAAACAGATGGGTGTCCCCTGATGTCAGCAGAAAATGGAGCTGTTAAAAAAACTCTGGAAACCGCGACAAAGGCAAAACAAACGCTGAGCTCGACTTAGCACGAGCGGAGCTACGCACATGCTGGTGTAAAAATTACCACTCGTCATCATTTGCGTAATTTTTTCTTTGAAAATATTATACCACCAAGTCAGCGTTAGCGTAAGTATTTAGTCGAAAAAATTTACCCCACATCAAAATTAACGTGATATTTTCATGGAATTATTTTTACCACTTGTCCGTTTTCAAGATGGTAAAAACTTATTTATTTCAAAAACGTTATTTTATATAATACAATCTTAGCTAAGTGTCTCATTAAAATAAGTACATTTTACTAAATCTCGTGCATTGTTTAGAACGCTATTTGTACCAAGTTGTTTGTTACCATTCTGCAGTTATACAGAAATCTATGGGGTCTTTGTATTGAAGGTCTACCTTTTAAGAGATGTTCTCCTTCAATTCCGACCATTTTTGACAGATGATGGGTATTGTTAACCATTCTACTTTTACCAAATTTGAAAAATTTTGCACTTATCGTTATTAAGATGTATATTGTGCCATGCCCACTTACTTACCTTTTTGACTGATGTTACATATTGGTAGCCAAGCTATTTGTTCCCAATTTGGAAACTTAAGCTGTTACCGCTTGGGCAATTTTATAACTTTTACCTTTCTTTAGATATAAATTAATGTTTATGCCACGCCCACTTTTCCAATCCGCGCTTTTTTTGTAGAGAGGTTTTGTATTGATAACCCAGCTGTGTGTACCAAATTTAGACAATTTTTCTCCTACTGTTCATTAGATATAAAAAATGTATTTTGTGCCACGCCAAATTCTCTAATCCCACCCATATTTTGTCGGAAGTTGTGTATTGCTAACCAAGATGCTTGTTTCGAAACTTTGACTCTTGACATTCTTAAGATATACAAAAATCTAAAAGCTAGTTGTTTAGTAGGTGCCACGCCCACTGTTAATCAAGATATTTCGTCCAAAGTTGGAAACTTGTTCTTGCCGATTTGTCTGCAATGTAGTAAGCCAATGTGTATGGGATACAGATTTTGATGAGTAAAACACCACCAAAAAGGTTGACCCGTAGTTTCTACACCTTAATATTTTTTCATGATCTCTTTTATATCTTTAAATATATACCTTTGGCAGTGAAAAAATGCCCTTTAAGTTTTTCTCTGTTTATTTATTTCTCTCATTGATTTTCTAATACAACAAGACAAACATATCTTATAATTTACAGTATTAGAATTAGACAAGTTACATATACTTATGTACAAAAGATAACATGTGACAAATTCTTTAAAGAAAAAATAAAAAGAATAAAATATATATATTAAAAAATTAAATATAAAACATATGTGTACTAGGGGTATAACCAATTTTTTGGCATAGTACCATGAGGTCAACCATGTCCTAGTAACCACGAAAATCATAATCTTTTGTAATTTTTCTCAAAAAAGTTCACGCACCAATTGGTTTTTCTAAACCAATGAAATATTGAATATTCATAATTTTATACGGTGTTTTTTATTCTTTTTTAATTTTTTTTTTTTTTTGTTAAAACATCTCTTACCATCTCTTTATCATACTTGAGCTATTTTTTGTTTTAAATAAACATATCGACCCCTTTGCGCGAAATTATCGTATGTTACAAAAACCAAATTTTACAGGAGAGCCATTTTTATACTTTTCTCTGCTATCACTTGCAATATAAATATGAAAATATACATTAAATTTTTGGAGCAACGAAGTGGAATTCGCCTACAATATTTTGTCAGGCGACGTATCTTTGAATGTAGAACAAGATTGCATCAAAAACTCAATTTCAAAAAAATTGGCATATACGATAATTTCGCGCAAATGGGTCGATATCATTAATTTTTCTTAACCAAAAAGAAAATTAAAAATTTTAAGAACTTCATCGCGGTTGGTGCGTGAACTTTTTTGACCTTAGCGAAAAAATAAATATACGTTCCCTTATAGTTGTTTATGCTCTATCGGACTGTGCTATGCCAATTTTGATATTTTAAAAAATTGTTAAAAAGGTTCATCCCTACTGTGTACATTAAGTTGAAGGTTCTATTTAAGGTACTCAATAAGTAATCTCCTAAATTTCATTGCGTTGTCGGTGCACTGCAAATAATTAGGGAGTTGATTCCAGAGATATATAGCTTCCCCTTCTCGATCTTTCAAATCTTAAACGCTCATATAGATACAGATGTCCTGAGTTTTACATGCATGCCAGTCGCGAGACATAATTGCATGTGAGTCAAAGCTCATGGGTGTGTTATATTGAGCATTTACCAAGTGCCCCCATATGTGTTGGGTTACAATACACATATAGGTCGCAAATGTATACATGATTGCTGAGATCATATATACCTCCTTGTTTAGGAGTTCGAGCTATCTAACCTCTACTACTTCAATGCTGTAACCTGTAGCGGGTTGCCTGCGTAACTTTAGGCACAACCACAGCCACCTCGTGTATCTCTCTACTAACCCACAATTACAAAAGTATTCCAAATAATGGACCATCCTTAAATCTCCATGCATGCAATTTTAATGAATTATCAGAGTACACAGTACATAAAACAACACTTAAACCAATGGAAAAAGATATACGGCCGTGACGCCCCAATATAAAATCCTCTATCAACCATCCGTTCACACAGAGCTGCTCCTGGACTAACAGTTGCGTTACTAGACATGGAAGTGTACTAATTATATATTGACCGTCACGTAACTACGTACCAACAGACCTAGATTACTGCGGACCACTCCCGCACCGGCAATAGATTGGTCCTTCCACACCAAAGCTTTCGTCCGAGGAGTACTAACTAAGGGCTACTTAGACCGCACCATTACCCAATGCAAAACGGACCACCTATACATATAATAGACATATACGGCTATACCACAATTAACAGAACAAATACTGTCATGAATAGTCCAACGCAAATTTTTCTTACTCGCACCCAGCTCACCCTACCTCCCGGCCCCCAACGCATGGAGCACCCAGCTCTCTCCAGCCGAGAGGCTCCAACGCCATGAGCACCCAACTCACCCATGACCTTAGGCCTCCAACGCACAGGAGCACCCAGCTCTCCTCAGCCGAAAGGCTCCAACGCATATGAGCACCCAGCTCACCCATACTATCATGACAATACGACAAGGGACGTAATAATAATACCACAAATCGCATGCATTGAGATTTAATGATCCGTTATCCGGATACCTTGAGTAATCGAGGGGCTCTACGGAAGTAGAGAGAACCTCAACCACTCAATCAGTCGGTGCCGTGTCACCGGGGCTCACTGATTGCCCGAGGCACCAGATAACCATAGGTACTCTGGTGAGTACCCCACACTATTAATGTCCGAAGACATTAAGAGCATTAGGCTTTCAGACCCCAGCGTCTTAGGATAGCCTCACCTAGAGCCTTAATTTTTCGCCATCTGAAAAAATCAGATGCCCAGGGGTCGCCACGAGGAGGCAAATTAAGGCACATGTTGTCACGTTGAAGGCATTCCCGAAGGCTTCCTTCTGAACATGCAACTTGACCCCTGCTCATATAGATACACTGGTTCTTTTGTTACAATTATTTTGTGAAGAAAAATTAAACTTCTCAACTTTAAAATGTTGAAAAAAGAAATGCTAGTAAACCGCCGAGAATATGATGATATTCTATCAAACCTCCTTAGGCTATAAGTATAACGGACAATGTTATTGTAAGTTGTGTTAACTTTCCTTACATCGAGGGAGTTACAGGCACCAAAAACTTCCGATGCATATAATAGTGTTGGTAGAAGATATGCCTTAGCCAGACGAACTCTTATATTTAGTGGTGTTAAGTGCTGTGTTGGCCATAAAGCGCGCAGCATACCATATATTCTACCACAAGCCTGACTTATATGATCGGTCCAAGTTAAGGTGCTATTAAACGTCACCCCGAGATTTCTAGCTGTATTCACAATCTCAATTCTTGAGCCACCAATAATAACATTCACATCTGTCTCAACTCTTACACTTTTCTTGGATATAATTAAACATTTTGATTTACTCGGGTTGATTCTCAAACCGTTAGCTGATGCCCAGGAAAATATTTGATTCAAGTCAAAATTTATGTGATCTAACCCTGTTAGTAATACGTCCCTTGTGCAACTATGGTATAACCAAAGACTATAAATATATAAAGATGTTGCACTTAGTACATTTGAAATTTCCAAACACGCGTGTAAAGAGTAGTCCACAAGGGGCAGGACTAGTCCAAATCTAACCCAAACGTATGGAAAAAACCTGGTCTATTTAACATTGCGATGTCCTAGGAGAGTTTTAAAACTACTCCATGGTATACTCAAGAGGATTAGTTTTGAAGTCGTTTAAAAACGAAAGCATGTCGTTAAAAACGAAGACATGTCGTCTCACTACAAACACTTTTTAACAATGACATGGTCCATGCTTACATTACATCGGACCAGTCCATGGAGTAGTCCATTTTATCAAAATGGATCAGGTGGTCCAATTTTAATTGCAGGGTTTTGCCAGCCAAAGTGTGTGTGGGTTTGTGTTTTTTTTCGTTGAAACCGGTTTTTGCTATTTTTTTTTTTTTGATTTTTTATTTTTTTTTTGTAAAAATTAAACTATATCGATTTGCACCGAATTATAATTCCATTTTTAGATTATTTAATTATGTACTTACCATGTGAGTATGTATACATATATCAAACGAATTTAAAAATAAAAAAAGAGTGTTTTTTTTCTTACTATTTACTATGAGTATTTATTAATTTTACTCAGGGCTGTCAGACTTGGGGATTTATACCCAAAGTTGGGGATTTTATGCGAGCAAAAAGGACAAAGAAAGTCATTTGGGGATTGGGGATTTTTTTGGGGATTTAAAAAAAAAATCGGGGATTTTTTTGGGATTTTACACTCTTTTAATATATTTTCCCTTTTATTATTTATGCTTATTTTTCTTTGTCTCGTATTAAAAATATGAAAAAAAAGTAGCAAAACTTTTATCTTACTCTTATCAACAACTTATACGGTGTAAAAGGTCCTTATTAAGATTATCATTTTAGTTAAAAGGTAGTGTTAAAGGTACTTTATAAATTTATGTTATTTTTCCTTCAGGGTACAAACAAAATAAAATAAATAATAATTTGGGGATTTCTAATTAAAATTTTTCTTACTATTTTTACTTTTTTAAAAAAAAAATTTTTAAATTTGGTCAGAAAAAAAACAAACAGAAAAATATTTACTTATTAAGGTTTTTTTTCTTAATTTGGGGATTTTTGGGGATATTTTTTTAATTTGTTGGGGACAAGGGAAAAAAGTACCTGGCAGCCCTGATTTTACTTATGAGCTCTTTTCAAGTTTAATGGTTAAAAATTTTAGCTTTTTCAGTACTTGATAATTTGTATTTATTAGTTTCCCATGTGGAATGCTTCCGTAATAATATAAGAACTAGTAAATTAAGCATCTCCATCCTGTGTTTATAACATACATACATACGTCATTCTCCTCAAACCAAAAAGAATAAATTGAATTTTTGGTACAACTCACGCATTGCTCAACAATACATTTTTTTATGCCTTTCATTTCTTTATTTTGTAAAAATATTTTTTCAAAGACCTTTATATGAATTTTACAAACTTCAAAAAATAAGTCAGAGATTTTTTGCATGAACAAACTTTTCTGAAGGATATGACAAAATTTGCGCTGGTTTTATTATATCCATACGACATTTAATGCATGATATTCGTTGTGCTATGTAACCAACAAAATATCGACTCGATGTTAATTCTATTGGCACATTGTTGGATGTAAAAGAATCGGCATCTTCATTAAAATATTCTTCATTTTCAGTGTATAGGTATATCTGCGATTTCTATTTCAGGGGTGTGAGTACTCTCTGATGTACTGCCAGTCCCTTGAGTATATTCTAAAAAAACTCGATAGCTACTTTGACTGTTTTAATAGTAAAAATTTCAATGATCCAAACCCGCTGAAGCGTGGGTTAAGGCTTAATAATTTAACTTGGGAAGTACTGCAAGAGCTAGTTTCGTACATACGGCAAGTTGAATATTTCGGTAACAAAATATTCTGCATCAGTGGACTAATCCAAACCACCAGTGGTATATTATCGTTAACCGAGGAAATGTTACAAATAATTCTAATTTACTGACCATTTTAACCAGCCGTTTAGCCAAGACCCATTAGAAAACGGATTTTCATATGTACGCGCCAAAGGTGGCCATTGTAAAAACCCTTCTGTTCGCGAATTCAACATCGCAATGGCCAAGCTTTTATCTTTAAAAATAATTCTATTTAGTTCCTCAAAAAATTGTGCAGAAGACGACGCAATATTTTTGCCACTTGACTTTCAAAAAATTTTAGAAGTTAATGACAGTGTATCACCTAATAATCCAACCCCCTTGATAGATATCGCAGATATATACCAGGAAAATGAAGCATATTTTGATGAAAATGCCGACAGCTTTAACTCTGTGAGTGTGTCAATAGAACTGACTTCTAGTCGATATTTCATTGGCTACATAGCGCAACGAGTATCCTGCACTAAATGCCGAATGGATATGATTAAACCATCTCAAATTTTAGCATACCCATCAGAAAAGTATATCTCTACGAAAAACTATGAAAATTAATCTGATTTTGGAAGTTTATGTTCACCCTCTGATTTGTTTTTCGAAATATGCAAAATTAACATAAAAGTTTTCGAAAATTTATTTTTAAAGAACAGAGCAATGAAACACATACAAAAGTTATTATCGAGCAGTGCGTAGAATGTACTAATAATACCATTTATTCGTTTTGGTTTGACGAGAAAAATGATTGTTACAACCATAGATTGGAAATTTTAAATTTGCTTATACTGGTATTACTAAGAAAGCATTCCTCTTGGAAGACATACATATAAATACAAAACTTCGAATGCTGAAAAAGCTCAAATTTTAAAACATTAATAGGTATGTACCTGCCGTATTACTCGTCATTATAATCCTATCGTTAATAATTTTGTAGATCTAATTATGCTTTTGCTGATCCGTGTACGAGGCTATGTCATCAATATAATTTGTCTGAATTTGTTGATTATTATTTAAGTTGTTTAAGTTGCTGTAAAATTCAACACTTTTTAAAAAAATAAATAAAAATAAAAGTATAATATGCGAACAATTTTAATAATATGGCTTTTATTTTATTGGATTTCATTCCATATATTGTAAGTAGCGAAATCCACATATTTTTTTTGTCCTATGCTAATCCCGCGAAGCTCTTCGCTTGTCTGCAGGAAAGAAACCAGAGTCTCTAACGGGAATCGAACCCGCAACCCCGGCGCTGATAGACTAGCTCACTACCAACTAGCCCCGGTAGTGGTTATTGCTTTATCTTGTAAAAACATTTTTGCAGACCTTTAAAAGAATTTTACAAATATCAAAAAGTAAGACGGAAGGAGCACACAAACTTCCAAAGCCTGAATCTGTTGCATAATTTGTGGTAATAATTTGTTATAATCCCCCTTATTGCTAAAGCCAATGTCGACTTAAATGACGTCGACACCGCAGTCATGGCATTACCGCCGTCAATATTTACGATAACCGATAACTATTGACAAAGAATTTGTATTAATGAAGACAATTTAACGCCGACGTTGACACGAAATGGCTTTGATTTTGTCGACAAAGTTTTTACCGTCGTCTAGTAAAATTGTGACAAAGTTTTTACAATATATTTAAAAAAAAAATTAAAAAAAATATATTAATAATATTTAAATGGAAAAAAAAGGCTTAAGTCTAGTTTACCAACGCAGCTCCAAATAAAAAAAAAGCACATAGGGTGATAGAAAATTGCAAAAGTAAGAAGAAAAAATTAAATGACAAAATTCTCGGAAACGCATAGTTTCAGAGTTATAGACCTTTGAAGTTTTCATATAAATTCGCGATTTCCCACTACATTTTTGAACGTATATAGCCAATATTGGTATCATTTAAAAGCTTTTGAATAAATTTTTCTAGATATAAACATTTTATTTAAATATTATTAATCCATTAAGGATTAAGGAGCCGGCTATGCGAAGAAGCTTTATTTAGCGAAGCCGGTGTTTGTTATACCATAGAGGGGAAAATCCTTGCGCCCGGCCGAAGGCCGGCTATGCAGAGAAGCTTTATTTAGAGAAGTTGTGGTTTATTTGATTGCATTTTTATTACCTACCTAGTGCACTTCCCTAACATTTTGATATAAATTTTGTAACAACAGTGTTAGGAGCTAAAGATTTAAAAAGTTTTAAATAAATTTTGCATTTCCAGAAAGATATGTTCAAATGCTTTCAAATAATACCAATATTGGCCATATACGTTCAGAAATGTAGAGGGAAATCGCAAATTTATATGAAAACTTCAGAGGTCCATAACTCGGAAACTATGCGTTTCCGAGAATTTTGCCATTTATTTTTTCTTCTTATTTTTCAATTTTCTATCACCCTATGTACTTTTTTTTTATTTAGAGCTGCGATGGTAAACTAGACTTGTTCCCATTTTGATATAAATTTTGTAAAAACTGTATTAGGAGTTAAAGAGTTAAAAAGTTTTTAATAAATTTTGTATTTCCAGAAAGATCTGTTCAAATGCTTTCAAATAATACCAATATTGGCCACATATGTTCAGAAATGTAGAGGGAAATCACAAATTTATATGAAAACTTCAGAGGTCCATAACTCGGAAACTATGCGTTTCCGAGAATTTTGCCATTTCATTTTTTCTTCTTATTTTTCGATTTTCTTTTACCCTATGTACTTTTTTTTTTTATTTGGAGCTGCGTATGTAAACTGGACTTGTTCCAAAAAAAATTAAAGTAACAATTTTAAAACAATTTGAAACCCTTATTGCTGAACTTGAAAATAAGCCCAGTTTGGCAAAAGGATTTCAACGCAGCTCAACTCCTAACAATTTCAAAAGAGAATGGGAGGAAATAACAACAAAATTAAATTCAATGGGACCACCAATTAGAGACAGCGAGGGTTGGCAAAAGGTTTGGCTAGAAAATTTTTTAAAATTATAAATTTTTAAATTTCGACCATTTTCAATGGTTGCCAATTTGATTGTGTTGGAGATTGATGATGAGCGAGTTATACTCCTCATTGACGGCTCAATTTTTTTCAAAACAAACTTAAATGCTTAATCGAAAATACTCAATGAATCTATATAAAAAACAAATTTACAAATTGTTCGTATGAATTTTCACAAATACAAACCAAATTGTTTTATTACTCACGTGTTGTCCGGCAATTTGAAAATGGATGATCTTTGTCTTATAACTTTCCTCTGAAGCTTTAGCATTTCTTTATTTTCTTCATCACTACTTTCAGAGTCAAACAAAAATAACATTTTACACGAAAATTTTTTTTTTTTTTTGGCTTTCTTAAAACTAAAATTTTTTTGGCGAACTAATCATAGTTATATTGCCAGGGTATCACACAAATTTTAGGAGCCTCAACCGCAAAGTCCTCGTTCGACCTAAACCTTCGAATAGGAAGGCGAGAGCTTCCAGAATCCGCTCCAGAGTATATTGGTCTCCACCAGTAATCTTCTGAGTTTTTTTTTCTTGGTACTCCACCAGTAAAACGTCTGAGTTATATTGGTTCTCCACCAGTCACATGAGTTATAAATGGTTCTCCACCAAACAAAACCTCAAATTGAGGTTAAAAACGATTGCATATGGTTAATGCAGATACCGCAAAAACTGTTACTCGGTACAGTTATACGACGCCGAAACACTAACCAATGCGGGGTGACACCGCAAAACGCAACAAAAGCAGACAAACAAAAACGACCTGTTTGCCCTTAAGAAATAATGACAAAAAGCGCGAGCTGCTTCTCCACTTAGAGCAGTTTTACGAGTGACACGAAAATTTAAAAAATAAATTAATTTACTATCAAAATACATAGGGATGAGCAATAGTTTTTTTTTAAATATCGATAACATGTCGACATCAACATATACATGCAAATTAATACCGATTTAATGTCGAGTTGACGTCGGCGTCGACTAAATGCGACGTGAGCTAAAAATTAACGACGCCGCACAGTGCTTTGGCCCATAGACATAAATCAAAAAAAAAACAAGTCTTATATTGTGCTTAAAAATGTACAGATCGATAGATAACAAAATAATTAAAATGAATTTTGAAGAATTTTTAAGATTTAACTCTTTTTGGCGGCGCTAGAGGGCGCCAAAGTTTAAGAATTTATAGTAAAAATGGCCAAACAACTACTTGAGCTTTACATGCTTTAGGAAAACTGTTGTAAAACTGTTGTTTTTTAAAGCACGAGATTGAAATTTTTTTCTGTAGTAGTTTACTATATTTAGAACTAACTGTAAAAAATTTTTATTGATTAATTTTCTCATAAGTGTTTTTTTATTGGTTTGAAAAATGCTTATTATTTACTTAAGCTCTAAAAATTTTCTAACTTTAATGGAATATTAAAAAAAAAAAGAAAAATATGGTCTATGGGTTTTTTTCTGATTTCGAATATTTAGACTGTTTTCTAATAACTACAAAAAAAAAATTGAAAAAATTTTACCACAACTTGAAAAAAAAACTTTTTTTAAATGGCTATTTTCATGATTTTTGATCAAATTTTGATAGTTTTCAGGAGTTTAAAAGACAATTAACTACAAATACTGTGAAATATTAATTCAAACTTATACCATTCAATAAAAAACAACAAAAATCAAAATATGTATAAAAAATTGTTTGTGTTTGTCTGCATTTTACGGCATAAGAGGGCGCTGAAATCACAAATGCCCTTGGTTTTTTATTGTTTCAAGAAAATAATTGTAAAAAAATAATTTTTTGGATTACGAGATTCAAATTTTTTTCTGTAACAGCTAACTATATTCTAAACCATCTATAAAAAAATTTTACTGGAATTATGCTCCTATACATATTTTTTAATGGTTTGAAAAATGCTTATTATTTAGTTAAGCTCTAAAAATTTCTTAACTTTGATGGAATATTAAAAAAAAAAGAAAAATATGGTCTATGGGTTTTTTTCTGATTTCGAATATTTAGACTGTTTTCTAATAACTACAAAAAAAAAAATTTAAAAAATTTTACCACAACTTAAAAAAAAAATTATTTAAAAAAATGCTATTTTCGTGATTTTTGCTCAAACTTTCATAGATTGAATTAGTTAAAAAAAAAAATAAACTAGGAACATAATAAGAAAAAAATCCAAATATATATACTATTGAATTAGAAAAATTGACAAGATAAATTAAAAAAAATTAGTATAACAGTTGTGTCTGTTTCTTTTTGTCGACACAAGATGGCGCTAAATTCCCAGATGACGTTGGTTTTTCATCGTATAAAGAATATTTTCAAAATGTGACTTAGTGCCGTTATTTTTTATTTAAATTGAAGATGGTTACGTGACAGAAGTTTTTTTTTGGTAACAGCCTTTGTTTGTAGTAAGAGCAATTCTATTGTGGAGTGTTCGAAAATATTGCATACAGGGTTTTCAATTTAAAAGAAAATAAAAATTTTCTATTAAAATGTTAAATCAATTTATATATTTAATAAATACTTACTTTTACAAACGAGTAAAAGTGAGGGCGCGTGGCTCAAAAAATGAACGTGCACATCTCTAATCAATTTTATTGCAATCAAAATCAGCTTATCAAATTTTATTGGAATCTTTCTATTTTTGAACATAGCTCCCATACAAATCATTCTCCCGAAAATAGCTTTTAATGCCAGCTTCCTTAAAAATATATGTAGTAACATACCAATATAAACCATAGGTTACATATAAACCCTCATCCAAAAAACCCATAAATGAAGATGAAGATATCTAAATAATATTCGGCAGAAAGAACTTTGAAACCAATCTTAACCTCATAACATAATTTTGTTCTGGTGGGTCCATGATTGCCCATGGGTCCCAAATAGATTACAATCTAGGAACTTTGTTTTTAAATACTATGCTATAGGATATCACATGGTCGGGCTTGACCGATTATACTTTCTTACTTGTTATTTTTGCACGAGCATTTTAAGCGTTTTTCACTCATTTTTCATTAAATGATGTTTTTGTATTTTTCACATTTATAATCCGATTCTACCAAAATTTGGCACACATATATATCTAACAAATATCAATTTTCATACCAAATTATTACGATCGGATAATTTTTGGAAGTGTTATAACATTTTTAAGAAAAAGGATATATGGCAGGACCTTGAGTCCTTCTTCAGATTTAAGTGAAAATTTGCACATACGTTGCTAGTTGTGTGTGTATTAGTATGACCATTTTTTGTAGTTTTGTGGGCATTATTGAAGCTAAAATTACATTTTTCCATTTCAGGACACATGGGAGGTAGGCGTGTCCTTGGACCGATTTGTCCAAAAATTCACATTTTTCTTAACTAAGCTATTCTATGCTCGTGTACCAAATTTCAAAAATTTCTGACAACTCCTTCTATTTATGTCCCTTCGTTATATGGGGACAAAGCACTGTGCGCCGTCGACAACGAGTTTAGTAATAGAGGGGAATAATAAATAAAATTGGATTTTTCGGCGGAAACGATTTAATAATTTTTCAAATAGTTACTACAATTTTAATAAAAATAAAATTGAAAGATATTACGGTCATACACATCAAACTGGTTGCAAATTTTTATGAAAATTAAAAGTATTTTGATTATCATAAAATTCGCATTGAACCATACTTGTGAGTTTTTTATTACTAACACAATTACAAAATTGTAAGTTTGATGAGGCATGCTAATTAATGTATGGCCATGTCGCTTTAGAAAACATAAAATATATTTTATGAACAAAGCAGTTTATTCTTTCAGAAAAAATATTTTTTATATGCCTACAATTGTCTAAATTTAGACAATAACACCATTTGAAATTCGGTGCGAATCAATATAATTTCATTTGTACAACAATAAAACACATATTATTGCCCTACAACTAAAATCTGTCACATTTGGTTTAACGTAGGTTATTTGCACATAAATGGGATGAAAACAAAACATCTTTTATCATTTAAATGTGTTTTCAACGAGAAAACGAGACTTCTTTTAGTTTGTTTTTATTTTTTTAAATTCAATGTATACACATACACACACACGCGTATGCACATCCCAGTGGTATAAAAAGAAGCAATCGCCACTAATGACAGGCGAAATAGCTAGCACTTTTATTCAATTTGTACTAGGGACCAGTGATGTTAACTGTACGGTAATTACCCTTTTTTAGGGTAATATTGAGCCGCAAAAGGTAGCAAGGTAATTTTATTTAAAATACGGTAATTTAAAGATATTTAAATTTTTTGTATAAATATACTTACATTTGTAGGTTTTATTTTTTTAGATGTTATATCAAAAAATTTAGAACATTATGTTTATTAATTTTAAATTAAACTTTTTGTTTTTGTTTAAAAGTCAACAATTTTTAAACATATAAAATTGTCGCAATGTTATAAATTTAACTATAGTTTTCGGATTCTTTAAGGACGGATCAGGGATTAAATTTGACTAAAGTTAAGTGTTTCGCACTTGAATACCGTATTTTAATCAAGCATTCTGTACTTGATTTAAGATAATCCGAACTTACCTTACTATTGATACCGCTTTGCCTTGGTTTAAGTACAGATAAATTGATTTTACAGTATTTTTTTAATGTTCATCACATACATACATATGTACGTTAAGCGTATTAAATTATTTTTATTGAATTCGTAAAAATTTATTTTAAGACAAAAATATCCATTCAAATTTTACTTAAAACACATTTAAAATTTAAATAAATTGCTAATAAATACTGCTCTTATGTGCTATTTCCAAATGACGGACTGATGGCTTTTCATAAAAATTAAAGTTTTGATTAAAAATCTTTGCGTACGGTAATTTTTTCTCAAAAACGGTAATTTTTAGAGGGCCGTACGGTAATTAAAAAATAAAAGTTAACATCACTGTAGGGACTACTGATGTGCCTTTCAAATCATATACATATACGCTGATAAGTGAGAAAAGTTCTCTGAGAGTAATAATAAAGACTGTAATTTACTCTCACAAGTGGATTTAGCGGCTAAATCCACCAGAAAAATTAATATAGACAGACAAATGTATGAACTTTGTATGGTCGTGCAATATCTTTATAAATCTATAGTCTTTGGTATAACTGAACATAATCAGCATACATTTGTACACAAGAGTATCGCAGTTGCTGCGGAAGATCATTAGCATACATTGAGTATAACAAGGGTCCAAGAATTGATCCCAGTGGAACCCCTCTATTTACTGTTAACGGACGAGAAGTTAATTCATTATTCACTACAGATTGACTTCTATCAGATAAATAGGACTGAATCAAACTAGCTGCAAGTGCCGAAAACCCAACAAATTGCATCAGTTTCATGCAAAGAATGGAATGATGAACGATGTCGAATGCCTTAGAATGATCCAATATAGAAATTCTGCTGTTATCCAAATTGCCACGAATTTCTTCTACAACATCAGTGAGTGCGGTAATGCAACCACGCTTTGGTCTGAAACCAGATTGGCGATCTGTAAACAGTCTGTTTTCACTCACAAGTTTATATATTTGTTTATGTAATAAACGTTCAAAAACTTTACTAAAATATGCTAGAATAGCTATCGGACGATATTCGTTATTGGTTTTTTAATTAATTTTTTTTTTTTTGAAAAGTTTTTGATATATCGTTTTTTTTTATATTACAAGAAAGGTTTGTGAAGTAAAGTACCTGTTTTGTTTAAACAAATAAAAATAATTTTTGATTTCTTTATTTTTTGTAATTAAAAATGTAATAGCTATTTTTCAATAACAAATAATTATAAAAAAATATTTTTTACTAAATTTTTTTCAGAGGGGTAAAATTAACCACCACGTCATAACCCAGTAAAAAATGTGATCCAAAAGGAGCAGGTTTTGTGTATAAGTTCATACCACAAATCGCTTCAAACCTGCTGATTTTTGTATGGTGTGTTCGCGGTTCGGAGGACTTTTTTCTGCTGACAATAAGCGCTTCTTTTAACATGCAAACAAAGAACTCCTAAAGTGCCTTTTAGGGGCTTACTATATTAACATATGCATTAATGTTTTGCTTTTACTTTTGTTTAAATGCCTTTTTCCAATCATTTTCGAATATTTTTATTATTTTCGGTTTGCAACCTTCTTCGTTGTCAGCACTAAAATAACAGCTTTTTTGTATATTTTATTCTATATCATTTACTGCTTTATGAAAGCTCTTTTATTGAAGCGCTCGATTATGCGCTTTTTCTCTTAAGTGCTTCAGAAAACCCAAATTTTTTTTACTGGGAAGGTATGTCCCAAAATTTCACCTCCACAGTTAAAGGTTATGCGAGACAAGATGGGTGGACCGTCACTACTCAATTTTACACTTTGCAACAAGTGTACATCATATAGTTAAGGAGCTCACTTACTACTTTTTTTTAAAAGCTTTCTTATTTTGTTTATTGGATCTTTTCTTTGAGAAAAATAACAATAAGTATAAATATCTTTAACTCAATATATATTGTGGCCCTGATGCCAGCGCATAAGTGACCAATGAGTGTTAACAGGTTTTGCGTTTCTTTACTGGTGAGCTATAGCCAATGTATTTACTCTATTAAAACGACTATGTCCTCTAAATAGGAGTAGATTCTGAGCTAAGGGATTTGGGTGTGTTGACAATTTACGTACGTATTTGGAACAATATTTCTGTATTTCTTCACGGATGTATGGGATGCTAAGATCTTTGTGTATGATTTCCTTGCGGATAAACCATTTACTACTTTTAAATTTATTTGCGGAATATACATAGTAACTGCTATACTTATTGTAACACAGCCTCTTAGTATCATTTCACAAATGCAAGATATAGATAGAAAACTTTAATCATGAGCCTTGAAGAGAACAAAAATAAAGCCAAAGAGCAAAACAAAGCAATTTTTGAAAAAGTCTAAGTTATTTGCGTTCAAATCGAGGTTCCAATCGAAAAGACAAGATTTGAACGAAATCATCACATCCAAAATGTTAAAGATTACAACCGAGTTGTACTTTACATTCCTTTCATAGAATTTTAGAAGATCTCAAAACACCTTTCCCAATAGATATCCTTTATTTATTGAACAAACCTTAACTTCTACCTCAAAGTGTATTCAAGTCATTGATAAAAGAGATAAACACCTAATAACATCAGAACTTGAGCCCGCTCTTTCTTTCAATGCTCGTCAGGAATGCTACGAGCGGGAGGTCATTTCCTACCATTCGTCGAATAAAAACATGGCTCAGATCAACAATGAAAGAAGATCTAAATGTCTAAATTTGCCTCACAAGGAAATCATTAATTGCTTATTTGAAAAAAATTAATGTATATTGAAGTGATCTTATATTTTATTTAACTTTTCTGTTGAGTTTTTTTTTTTTAATATAATATACACTAGAGTGGGTCAATTTTTTTGCCCACCAAGCGTATAGCAAAATCGTAATCTACACAAAATTCTAAGAACTTTTCCTAAAGAAACCATGGTTCTTAAATCAAAATCGAGCTTCCGGTTTTTGACTTGAAAGTTTGGTGCTCAGAAAATCTGGAAAAATAATACTTTTTGAAAATATTTATTGCAATTGGTGAATAGTTGGCCTGTATCGCTGAAAGAGGGCTTGTTTAAAAGAAAATTATCTCAGCTTTCTATATCTGTGCTCATTTTTAGAAAATTATGTACATAAATAATTGGTTAGGAGAGTTTTGTCAAAATGTTCATAGTCAAGCTGGTAAATTAAAAAAAAAATTATTTTATTTTTTATTAAAGCCCAATTTTCTAAAAAAAAAAAATTTAATTACCCAATAAAAATTTTTCTCATTTTGCGAAGCACTAATGGTACATTTAAAAAAATAAGCGCAAAGTTATGCGCTACGGAATAAGACATACAGAAAAACAGTTAAGTAAGTGAAAGAACTCTCAAAAACTTTAAAGAAAAATAAGATTTCAAGTGCAACGGCATTCTCTTACTACGAAGCAGGTTTGTAAGGGAGAATTTATGTGTCAAAAATGTATTGCTTCAAAGTGGGAACACGCCGTATAAAATTCATGTCTTCCGTAAGCGCAATGGTAAGCTAAACTTTTATGTTTCTCCCTTACAAACCTGCTTTGTTCGAAGCTCCATTTTTTTTTTTTTTGGGTAACAACTTCAATAAACATGTCTTTAAAAGAAAAAACAATGGCCAAACCCGAAATTAAACCATTACATTCTGGGTCACAAGGCCCAACATAACCTCTAAACTATTACAGCACTTAATACGAGTTTTTGTACATTTTTAAATATTGGCTATACTTGAAAACGCGTCGAAAAAGTGAAAATTTGTATTAAAAACAAATTATTTTTGTTTACCATACAATTCTAAAATGGAATAAACGTGAGAATTGTAACGGTAAATTGTGTGATACAACGATAGAATTACAAACTTTTCAGTGTCTCATTACCTATTAATTTTCTGTTTTTAAATTATGGCCCTTATTATGTAAATCGCAACGCAACGCCAAAGAATTACATTGAAAGCAAAACAAAATCATAAATATTTTGTAATTTTGTTGTTGCGTTCTACAAAAATTCATGTACCGTTTTAAAATTTCTGAAATATTGTTAGACAATTCTGAAATACAATTGGAAATGGTGTAGTAAGAAACACAGGCCGTAATTATGTAATTCGTAACGTAACGTCAAAGAATTTCTGTAGAAAGCAACAACAAAATTACAAAATATGTATGACTTTGTTTTTGCTTTCAATGTTATTCTTTGGCGTTACGTTGCGAATTACATATCTTTCTTACTACACCATTTCGAAATGTGTTTCAGAATTTACTAACTATATTTCAGAAATTTCCAATTTAACTTCAAAAATTTCCAATTGTAACTTCTGAAAGTGTCCAATTGTATTTCAGAAATTTATGTTTTTATAACTAATACAAATTTCCAAATTAGATATGGACGATAGCATTTTGTCTGAGCCACCATTTAGCATTTACTGTTTACTGATCTAGGGTAACCGGAACATATTCAGGGAACTGAGCGATTTGTACAATTGCTTACCAATGTTTCCCACGTGCCATAGAATGTAACCGCGATGATATTTTGGCAGTTACTATTAAAAGCCGCAACAGAATACGACGAATGGATATCAAAAAAGATATTGTATGTAAATTGCAGCTACATATATGCCGAAACTTTATTTATTTACCCCCGGCCCGTATTTTTTTTATAAATTTTTTATTTTTATTTTAATCGGTTCCTTTTTCTTTTTGTTGTGAATTTTCAAAAAAATTGCGTTTTAATAAAAAATAGAATAAAAATAAAAAATATTTTTTTTTTAATTTTTTTATTTTCAGTTTTTGCTTAAATTTTATTTAAAGAAATTTTCGTTTAATGAAGTTTTGATTAATGAATTCTATTGCATTTTGACAAAACATCTTAAGTCAAAATTAAAAACTTGAAAACATGGTGTTAATCGTACGAATTTTCACTCAAAAAATCGTTTTTGCTTACGTTTTTAAAATTTTGTATTATAAACAAAATTTTTCTTTAATTCTGGTTATATTATTAATTGAAAAAAATGCTTTTTTCACCGAGTTTTTTTTTTAAATCTTTTTTGCTCTCTTATCTCCACTTAAGATGTTTTGTCAAAATGCCGCAGAATTGTTTTATTTTATTCAACTTTGAATTAAAATTTAGTTAGATTATTTTATTTGACTTTTGTGTATCAAAATTGTAACAGTTTAAGGCTTCTTATCAGCTTGACTATGAACATTTTGACAAAACTCTCCTAACCAATTATTTATGTACATAATTTTCTAAAAATGAGCACAGATATAGAAAGCTGAGATAATTTTCTTTTAAACAAGCCCTCTTTCAGCGATACAGGCCAACTATTCACCAATTGCAATAAATATTTTCAAAAAGTATTATTTTTCCAGATTTTCTGAGCACCAAACTTTCAAGTCAAAAACCGGAAGCTCGATTTTGATTTAAGAACCATGGTTTCTTTAGGAAAAGTTCTTAGAATTTTGTGTAGATTACGATTTTGCTATACGCTTTGTCACTTTTTTTGGGCCCGAACAAATTGACCCACTCTAATAAACACATATTGTTTTAAATAAACTTTTAAAAACAAATTTTTTTACTATTTTGTATCATACCAAATTTAAAAAAAAAATGTTTTATAATAATATAAATGGTGGAAAAGATTCAAATAAAATAGTGTATACCATACAAAATAAAATAGCGTATAATGATTTTCATGTAATAACCTAAGTGACATCATGGTACTTTGAATCACATTTATTTGCAATCAAAGTACTTCTAAATTAATGAAATATCATCGGATAGTAGCCTCATTATTCTACCACATATTTAAATGAATACAACTTCGAAAAATTGAGTATTTTCTGAAATATTACTGTTTTCCCAGATGTCTAATATCACAAAAATTATAAACTCCATTATCTTGAAATGACAAAAAAAGTATACACTATTGTTTTATTAAGGGGACGATGTTAGAATGAAAGTCGATCCGTTTTACTTTTAACAACTCATTACTACTCTAATTGAAAACGAATAAAAACATGTGGATGTGAATGAAGAGCACCAAAAATGCTAAAGTAATCCACTTTCAAGTGGATTCGGATTCTAGAACACACCCGATTAACACAATTTTCTATTGCACCTCTTGAATCCTTGAAGAATTTCGAAACATTCGCATTACTTTGATATTCAACCCAACTGTAACTAAAAATTCCCCCGGATATTTTTACCATTGAAGTTAAATGGAAACAATTAGAAAAGGGAAAAAACTCCGTGAAATGTTTGCTCACAATTTTGTTGAATACTTTTACACTTAACTGAGACGTACAAAAAATTACTTTCTAAATTTTGACTGTATTATCGGGCAAAATCTAGAAATCGAAAAAAATTGGATTTAAAATCGACCAAATAGAAAATATTACTTTTTTACACTGCATACTTTAAGTACAAATTCTCATTACAAGAAATCTCGTTCAATTTTAATTCCACTTCATTACGAGAGCATAATCGTATTTAGCTCTATTTTTTGCACATGATTTGTCTGAGATACATTTTCAAACAAATCGAGCTCACTGAATTCGGCTATAGAAACAATTTTTAAAAATCTTCAATTTCAGGTGAGTGGTCAAATTAGAAAAACACAACGCTTGATTTTTTCAATTAATAAACATTTTTATTTTATTAAATTTTCAATTAAAGAAAAACAACCAATTTCGCATTTTTTTAAACATTGAATTTCAAGTGGTAGTGTACATATAAAAGGATTAAATTTGAAAAATATAAAACTGATGTTTTTTTTATGTTAATGTTTGAACGAACATACACAAATGTGGTTACATGAATGCGAAATAAAAAAAAACTTAATTTTTTAAAATGGAAGTAAAATTCAATTGTACAACAATTAATGTAGTTAATTTAGTATTCGATAAGTTTAATTAGTTAAAATCTAAATTTAATTTACACTAGAACGACAAAATATAACTAAATTTATACTAGATACTAGTTAATGACATGGTCACCTCATATGCATGGATTCTTAGTTTTTAAATCTATTTAGTGCGAGTGTGTACTAATGTATTAGTATGTACGTATGTATGTGTGTGTGTGTGTGTTGGTTTTTAAGTATGCATAAAGATGTACGAATAGTAAATTATTATTTTACACATGTATGGCTATATTTGTATAAATGTACGTCATTGATTATTGGCATTAGAAGAGTTAATAATAAATCATAAATATTTTGTTATTTATTATTATTGTTTTGTATTATAAATTGTGAAAATAGATCGATCATTTACAGCACAAAAAAGTATGTGCATGTATGTATGTGTTTTAGCAGAGATTCATGAAACTTTGTAATTTCAAAACGAAACTATTGTTTGATTTTTGATGTAATATTTTTTTCTTTGCCACGGTCTTGTAGTATTTTGTCAAAGAATTGAATAAAATTAAAGAGAAAGTAAAAAAGGCCTACAAAAATAAGGATGATTGAGAAATTACTAAGAACTGGGGAAGCTGGGGTGGATTCTATAGAGCACACGGTTACAAACACACGTCAAAATAGACGCACACACATTTGAAGTGACATCTTAGTGTTCTCCATCGTTGTGCAAAGGCGAGCTAGAGCCATTACTTTTGACAGGACTTTCAGAGCGACTATTGGCCGGACTTGATAGTTTGGAAGTGGCAGTTGATCGTACTGATAAGTCCTCTGGTTCGCTATCGAAATAGCTATCATTTGATACATCGCTGCTAAGAAAAGTTGTTAGATTATTAGCTGAATCGAAATTGCTTGCAGTCTTGGTGAGTTCCTTATAGAGAATATTGTCCTCTTTTTTAATTGAGTTTACAGCATTTGCCATAGCACCATTTGGCTGCAAAGCCGCGGCGGCTGCAGCCAAAGCCAAAAAATTAAGGCTGGCGTTAAAAACTTTGCACCATTCTAGTAAGGCAGTATTGCCAGTTTCGAAATCAGATGTATTTCCATTGGTAATATTAGGAATCTGTAAAAGACCAAGTGGAAGAGTCGGTGGAAAATTAGGAATGTCTGCAGAGGATTCAATGGAAAAGGAACTGGTTTTGTCCTTTAAATTATTATTGTTTGAATCATTAATGCTGCGAATAAATCCGATGCTACTATTATTTGCAGACGGGGAAGAACTAATGATATTTTGATTTGGTAAATTCAATAAACTTTTGTCTGCGGGATCTTTAGCCCAATTCTTTACAGACAATGACGCAATGTTTGTTGCACAATTATTTTGGTTGCTATTATTGGAGTTGAAGCTGTCGGTACAGTTGCTTTTAGAAATTTCTTTAACTTCATCTGTGAGACGCAGGGGTATTTTGGTCTTGACTGGATCTAAAGTGTCATTTCCATTGGAATTAAGATTCGGTATTGCAGATAAATTTGGACTTAATAAAGACAATAAATTTAAGTTCTGCATTATAGATAGCTGCGCGTTGTAGTCCCCTGCCATTGGAATTGAACCTCCCATAATACCGGGTATTTGATTGGAAATATTATCAACTGGCTGTTTGGAGGCATTCTCAGTTGTCATGATATGTTTTTTCATAATCTCATTAAGAGCTATTTTCTCTAAAATAGCATTGCTGCCATTGGAAGAAAAACTTAAACCATTCAGCGGTAAGCGGTTGTATCCAAATTCATCGAAGCTCGAGTTAGCCGGATATTTTGGAGTCTGGATATGATTGTCAAAACGTGGGCGCTTCTCGGGGGGATTTTCTATGCTGGGCATTGGTGGTAGTTGATCTGCAGCACCCAACTGACGACACATAAAGCGCAATTTCTGTTCATTTTTGCACCATCCTCTTAGTGTTGACTCTGGTACTCCTATATCTCTTGACACCGATGCCTTTGTTTCGCCATTATGAATACGTTGAATAGCCCTTACTTTGTCGGAAGGCGTTAAATTGCGCAGGGGACGCTTTCCCCGAGTGCTCATGCGAATGTTCATGTGTTGGTATGCAGAAATATCCATTGTGCAATTAAATCCACGGTTGATTTACTAAAATTTAAAAAAATATGTATTGTATGAAAATCAGCTATTTTTTGCAAGTTACGTACAAATATATGTATGTATTTGTAAATGCTTTAGCAGTACTTTTCATTAAACGCAGATTGTTTTCTTAATTGATAAAATACACACCTTTTGTAAAAAAAATATTGATTCTTAGCCACTAAAATGTTTTCGGTAAAAAATTTATTTCTCTATGAATTTTATTTTTATAAACTCAAAAAAATTGACATTCACGAATTTTATTTCAAATATTTTTTTTTCACGATGTCGCGTTAAGTTAGCATTGACAAATACAAAGTGTTTTCCGTGCACAGAAGACGCGAATGTTGCTCAATGACTATTAGCGCGAGACTGTTTCCAGTTGTCCTCTTGTTGTGTACTCCTTGGATTAATAAAAGGATATGATTTCGATTACGCGAACAACGCTGCTTTCATGCCAATTGTCGAAGCGCTACAGGCCGTAGTAAATGCGGCGAAGAGAACAATGTTTTGCATTTGTAAACACAACAAAAGTGTGTGAGCACAATTGTGCGACATCATAAATCCTTACACGAATTGTTTGATGAGTATGAGAACACATACTGATATACACACACAAACAAACGAGAAAACATACACACAAGTACATTTGCACAAACGTTTGCATCATACATCAATGGGACAACAACTTGTTACTCACCATCATCATAATCAACCATCTATATTGGCGCGCGACATCAGTGCGCAAATGCAAACCGTGTTTATAAGTTGCTGTTGCCGCACACCAAAAGGATATTGGTGAAGAATACTGCGAACATTGGACTTGTTCAATACAGCGGTTTTTGTCATACATATCCGCCACAACATGTCTGTTCAAACAAATGGTCGTAAGTTTGATGCAACATGTTCGATTACGACAATGCTGTTAGACTTGCTGTTTAAAATACTTTATAATTCTCATTGCACGACAATTTTCTATCTCTCTATCTCTTTTACAAATGCATTCACTGTGACAAACATTATTATTCTTCTTTCTTTAAGAAATGTTTTCATAGCAAACAACTGATATATTTTCTATACATTAAGCACGCGCTTAATTTTTATAGTCCCAATGTTATAAGCGCCTAAAAATTTCGAGATGACAGGTAAATTTTGGTATGTGTGTGTTCTATGGTTTTTTTAAGAATCTCTTCCAATGTTTGAAAATGTATCCCTTGAATACATGCTAAAATAAAAACGCGCCAAATACCGCGAAACTATGCAACTAAGTAAACAGTAGATTTCTCTACCTACTTACAAATTTTTGCCACAAATAAAAAAGGATTATCCGGATATGTAAATACTTTTTGAGGTGGAACCATACCAACAAGTGAGAATTGGGAATAAGGAAATGGAAGATTTCCATTTACATGTTTTTAAGCTGGTCGATATGATTGTGTTATTTGCTTCTTAATCTATGAACAGGTGCACCTTTAATGCTTGTACCTTCAAAATCAATGACTGTTCTTTAAACATTGTGCATTTTTACACCCTTCAACGAAGGTACAAGAGTTGATTTAAGTTTTTTGTTCCGTTTGTAATTTCTACAATATTGATCTTAGACCCTATAAAGTATATATCGCCCCTTAATAAAACAAAAGTGTATAATTTTTTGTCATTTCGAGATAATGGAGTTTATAATTTTTGTGATATTAGACATCTGGGAAAACAGTAATATTTCAGAAAATACTCGATTTTTCTAAGTTGTGGTCATTTATTTTTTATTTATTTTATTCATTTATTTTGTTTATTAAAAATTGTTTGATATATAAAAAAAACCAAAAATCCCTGAAGAAGCTATCCATTGAGATAGCGAAATATTGGATAAATTTTAAATAAATATTTTTTTATATAAAACGGACCTTGAGCTTGAGAAATTATTGAAAGGAAATAATATATGAAAATCATTATACGCTATTTTATTTTGTATGGTACACACTATTTTATTTGATTCTTTAATACCATTTATATTATTAAACCTGTACCTTTCTTCACGAAATTTAAGAGTGTGATCTCCAGCCGAAGTGAACGAATTTTTTCGAAATCTTATGTCTTTCCGTGCATTGTTCCACCATTTATGTTAGTTTTTGTAAAAAAAAATTATAAATTTTTTAAGGTGGTGGTTCTACATTTTGATTCGACCCAGATATCGAAATGAAAAAAAAACAAGTTAGAGTGCTATATTCGGCTGTGCCGAATCTTTGATACCCTCCACCGACAGTTCGAATGTTTAAGGAGTAATATCTGTATGATGTTATTATTATCTTAAACTGTGACGATTTGTTATTAATTATGGATTTAGGCGACTAAACTGTTTTCCGGTAGTAGGGTTTGTATGGGGCCTAGGGTAAATTATGGACCGATCTTCACGAAATTTCACAGTCTTTTTCCCAGTTCTATAAAACTTTGATGTACCAAATTTTGTTATGATAGCATTATATTTTACGGATTTAGGCGTACTAAACTGTTTTCCGGGAGTAGGGTTTATATGGGGCCCAGGGTAAATTATGGACCGATCTTCACGAAATTACACAGTTTTATTTCTTGTCCCATAAAACTTTGATGTACCAAATTTTGTTATGATAGCATTATTTTTTACGTTTTTAGGCGTAGTAAGTTGTTTTCCGGGAGTAAAGTTTATATGGGGCCTATGGTAAATTATGAACCGATCTTCACGAAAATTCAAAGATTTATTTTTAGTTCTATAAAACTTTGATGTACCAAATTTTGTTATGATAGCATTATTTTTTACGTTTTTAGGCGTACTAAGTTGTTTTCCGGAAGTAGGTTTTATATGGGGCCTATGGTAAATTATGAACCGATCTTCACGAAACTTAACAGTTTAATTTCTAGTCCTATGTAACTGTGACTTGCCAACATTTGTAATGATAGCATTGTTAGTTAGGGTTTTAGGCTTAATATACTGATTTCCGGGAGTAGGGCTTATATGGGGCCTAGGGTAAATTATTGACGGATCTTCACGAAATTTCATAGCGTGATTTCCAGTTGAATAAAACGAATTGTTGCGAAATCTTATATCATTCTGTGCATTTTTCCACCATTTATGTTAGTTTTTGTAACAAAATTATCAATTTTTTTTAGGTGGTGGTTCCACATTTTGATTCATAGCTCAGATCCTATTGAACCGATTTTGCTGAATTTCAATCCCAAACTGCTTAGGATAACTACAAGCAATTTGACACGAAGTTTGTTGATTTCTTTTGAGTTTTTCGAAAGTGAGCGTGTTTTCAACAGACGGACAGACGGACAGACAGACGGACATGGCTAAATCGACTTAAAATTACTCAAGGACCCAGAATATATATACTTTAGTAAAAAAGTTTCACACGGAATGACAAACTGAATATACCCTCTTCACAACTAATTGTGGTGGAGGGTATAAAAATTATACACTATTATTTTATTAAGGGGGCGATATAGCCTTACCCTCATATTCATAAAAAATATTTTTATTTTATTGGCGGTTTATTGAACACATTTTCATAGGAAATTCGTTCAATAAACCTCCAATAAAACAAAAATATTTTTTATGAATATGGGGGTTATTCTATTAGTGTGTTTATATTGTAGTAGACAATCGCAAAACGCTTAACTTATGTGTTTCTGACTTGAAATCGCAAGCAAAACGCACGAGTTGCGGAAAACCTTAAGAATTCTGTCTTTTTGCGATTTTTAATCGTGCAATTGTCATAAGAAGTCTGATTATCTTAAAACCTAGAACTTATGGGATCAGTTAATAAAATTTTGCAAAAGATTTATTTACTCAAGTATACAAAATGAGAAGAGTTTAACGTGAATATTTAGTTTTTTTTTTTTTGGATATTCTAAGTAAGTCTGTGTTCATACGGCTCTTGTCTTATTGACATGATTGCTACTTTATAGGCGAGAGGGACGAGGGGAAAAGAAACGAATACACAGATGCATGTACTGTCTTTACGTTTTGCTTTTTCATTCGTTGTTTAATTTTGTTATTGTTTTCAATATCAAAAAAGCACATGTTATCAACATGACATGAATCATTTGAACGCCAATTCATGTTCAAAAAAGAAAAAGGAAGAATCTTGTCAATAAGGCATAAGCCGTATGAACTCAGACTAAAGCTCGATTCACCCATGCGTTCGAACAAAATTTTTGTCCGACAAAATTTTTTTACAGAGAGTGTTCGGCAGAACGATTCACCCATCTCGGAAAATTTGTCCGGACAAACAAAGCTACCATATGGTTTACAGATGTAAACGATTATACAAAGTGGCAGCACAGTTAGCAAACTATTAGTTTTTTTTATAAAAGTGTGTGAAAATGGAAGAAAGAAGAAAATTAATTTTATTATTTTTAATTGAATTGCATACAACCCATTTACTAGCAAAACAAAGTTATCGAAAAAGGTTGAAAGTAAAAAGAATAGCAGTTAGAAAAATATTACAGAAAAGAAGAACAAACGGTGTTTTCCACACACTTGCTCCTGAGATGCGCTTTCATGACGTGGAATCGTTTATAAATAATTAACATTCACTTCCTACAATAATTGGTTAACATTATGTAAAAAAATATTAAAATTTACTTACGACCAATTCCAATAGATTTTTCTATTTCCGTCCATATATTTTGTTTTAAGTAAGTATTTTTATATGAACGATTTCCCATATCATAAATACATTCTCTTCCTGGATTTTTTATTTCCTCAATAAGTTTCAGGGCAATATTTTCTTTAACATCCATTTTTGTTTAATTTTTTTAATTATTCAGCACACAACGAAAAATTTAATATGTGGCAGCTCATGAACTTTTATGTACAAATTGAAAAAAAAGTGGCATCTCAGTTCATTTTGTTTGGCACAAGAATTAAAATTCAACCAATTCAAGAAAAAACGTTCCGAACAAATTCATTGCTCTCTCTCTCTCAAAAGTTAAACGTCAAACCAGTACCCATGTTCTGGAACTTTAGTGAGAACTTCTTGCATCGAAAAGATGTGAAACAAAATATTCCATCGTTTCTCGAAAAGTGAGAAAAATGTGTGTCTGTAACTCTTGTCGAAAACTATCAAAAGAGATTACGGCGCACACTGGGGATTTCGCGGAAAAAAGTCAAATTGTCAACATAGTCTTCATGCAATATGCAGTGATATGTTGAAATTTTGGACTAAATGGAACAATCAAATCAAAAAGAATTACTCCGATCTGACTGCCAGTTTTTTTTTATATCCGTCTCAAACTCAGAACTTGTGTGTTTTACCGAACCAACTTAATTTAAACCTAAGAATTTAAATGCGAATATTTTTTTACTATGTGAGCTAACGTTTTTCTTTTTTTCTATTTAAAGTATGTAGTATATTTCAGTATACTAAAATTGAAAAAAAAAAAAATCTGCAGAGACTTGTTTTTTTTTTTTTTTTGTGTATTTTTATGAACATATAACAAAAATCCCATTTTTTTCCAAACATTTGGACCTGCCATTTGATCTTTACTTTTCTTTAGTTTGAAATCACTACTACAGTATAACCCGGTTAATTACCCCACGCTTAAATGCCTTTCACGCTTATTTACCTCGAGTTTTAAATCCCCGTTTTTTTTCTTCCATTTTTTAAACAAAAATCCACGTTTAATTGCCATACGCTTAATTACCCGA
This sequence comes from Pollenia angustigena, assembly GCA_930367215.1. NCBI lineage: Eukaryota > Metazoa > Arthropoda > Insecta > Diptera > Polleniidae > Pollenia > Pollenia angustigena. The sequence continues at coordinate 139,631,566 of OV884056.1, read as the reverse complement.
TTCGGATAATTGCCTTAACAATTTAACTTCCAAAACAAAATTATACCTTAATTTCATTCGTTTAATTGCCTCAGTACTATTTGACAAAAACAATTTTTTTTTTTAAAAATATGCCTAAAAAACAAAATATGGCTTGATTAAAAGCAAAATATTCAACAAATTAATATTTGCATTAAAAGTTATGTTATGAGGTCAAGATTCATATAAGAGTTTTATATTATCTAGATACACCAAATGAATGAGATATTTTGTCTTATGTGCTGTTTTCACAACACAAGTGACTGAACGCATAGTAAAATTTATATGAAAAGCACTCAGGTTTTTGAGTGTTTTCCATATAAATTTTACTACACGTTTACTCACTTTTGTTGTGTAAACAGCACATGAAAGAGTTTAAAGTTTTAAGTTTGCATGGGGACTATGTGATATTATAGACCGATTCTTACAATTTACATAGGCTTCGTTCTTATGACAATTAAACGTATTTACCCAATTTTATCAAATTATCTAAAAACTGCTGCTACCTTTACTTTTCGCACAAGGTTTACATGGAATACAACCAGCAAGATGGACGGACGGACGGACACGAAAAGATAACTTGAAAAAGTGTTTCTGATTCGATCGTTTACTAAACGATGTGTCTGGGTTTCTATGTTATAAGTTGCGAAAAACATTTATCTTGAACAAAAACTTGCTTTGGTTTAAAATTGTACAGTAAAAATTTAATATAGGTGGCGAAATTAAAGCAACAGAAAATTCATCTGTTAACCAGAATTTTAAGCAATTTTTTTATTTGCTTAACATGTATTAAAATATGTTTTAAAAACTTAAAATATGTGTGCAATAAAAATGCAGCAATGGCTAAAATATGGAAATTATTTACAAACAAATCGATACCAAAATTCATTAAAAGCTCTAAACGCATAAGTTATTGTTGCTAGTAGTAGTAGGATATGACAGGACATCTCAAAAAGCACTACAGATCAAATTTAAGACAACAAATCCCATTGATTTAGCTGATACATGTAAAAATTCCTTTCTTAAATTTTTTCATACATCAAAGTTAAGTTATCTTGTAAATTAATACGTATAATTACCTCACTGAGGTATTTAAACGAATTCGCTGAATTACCTCAATGAGGTAGTTAAACGTATTCTTATTATTACCTCAACGAGGTAGTTAAGCGTATTCGTTTAAATGCTTACCCCGCATAATTACCCAAAAATATTGGCATTTTTGTCGAGGTAATTATCCGTGGAATACTGTAATACATTGTCTTATATCTGTTTTAACATTATTAATCAATTTCAAGTGCCACCAGGTGCCACCTCTCAATTTGTTGCATTACACAGTACAACATTTTTCAGCTGATTGCTTCGGGACTCAATTCTGATAAGGCTCTTTTGTTTAACATAACTCGAGAACCACTAGTCGGATTTTGCTGAAAAAAATTTAGAAAAATCAAGAATTGTAATTACTTTCATCTGTTTATATAACATTTTGCTACATAAGCAACAGTTTCGCAGTTATAAATAAATGCATGAAGAAAAAAAATATTTTTTGCCCAAAAAATTTAAATTTTTTATTTTTAATTCATAAAAAATCCAAAAGAGTAAAAAAAGTTTCAAGTCCTATTACTTTCACGTGAAGTCGCATAACCTATGAAATAAATGAGACATAAATCATGAAAATCGATGAACGCGTTTCGCTTTTATTAACAATTAAGTGAAGGATGCATTTCAAAAACTTGCTCGAGGTATGCACAAAATTCTTTGCAAAAACATTTGACTTTTTTTATGATTCTTAGAATTCAAAAAAAAAAGTAATAAACAAAAGGTTATTTTAATTTTATGATTGCGGTAGAAAAGTAATAAGCGGTAATAAATGTGCGTGGACATTTGAAAGGAAAAAAGGAAAGTGCACTTTTTTAATTATTTGGGGTTTTCCGTTGGCTACCTGTATGATTTTTTTACAGAAATTCCACCCACATCTATTAGTGCTCATGTTTTGGAACGTACCTGTCAGTAAAGTATTGAAAAATACGTAGTATGTATTTATAAGTGTTCATTTATTTATTTTTGTCATTCAACATTCAAGAACGCGAAAAGCACAACCGATTTTTCTCCGTTTTTTTTAATTATAACTGAAACTAAGGAAAGTTTTTCTATTTCTCATGGGGTTTTATGCTCGAAGCTTCTGGAATTTGACAAAGACAGAACAAAATTAAAACAGTTTTTGCAACAATTGCACATTGGCTTAAACGATACTAGAGCATGTGAAATTTTGGATACAATATATAAAAACTTTTACTGTAACTTCAAACAAAGATGGCAGGATTCTAACCGTACGAAGTCGCGAATTGAAAAAAAGAATGCAAATTGGCTTGAAGGCACATTTACAATTAAGTTTACTGAGGCTGAATGTTCTACCAGTTCTGCACTTGGTCGGCCACGCAAATCGTTTGAGGAGTGCTGTGATCGCGCCAAACGATACAAAAGAGATGAAGTACGTTCTATGTTTCCTCAAAAAGTAATTGATTTTTCTTCTAGTATTTCAAAAACCAACCACAAAATTTGTACATTAAAAACTTTGGGGATGTTTACAAAGCTTGAACTTACAAAAGAAAAATACGAGTATCTAATGCATTGGTTACAAAATGAAGGATATAACATACTCGTACCATACAAATAGGGTAGCCAGATTTTGAATTCGGAAAAACAGTACATTGGTTATGAAAAAACAGTACAATCAAGAAAAAAACAGTACATTTTGACGAAAGCATGACTATTTATTTAATATTTACAACTCTTGAACAACAATAACATAAAGAAATACACTTTAAAAGTATAACATCAAAGGTCGAATAAAATACATTTTATATCAAAGGAAAGATTTACATTTAATGGTATTTCATATACAAAATGACACCATTTGCGTTTATAAATCATATATCACAAACAAAGCATTTGGCCATAGTATTATTTTCCAATGTAAAACGTTTAAATATTTAAGTTTATATTTAACTTAAAAAAAGCTACTCATTGATTGAGTTAGTAGAATTTTCTTAAAGCATGTTTGTATTTAAAGAAATTTTCACCACACACAGTGTGTGGAACTATCGTATAAATTTCAGAAAATATTTGTGTCTTTCTTCAATTAATTTTAACAAATAGAAACTGGGAATTATTTCCTTCCAGTGTGATACAAAGAATGCTGACGAAGGCCGTAGCGGGCCAGAAAATGCCATAACATTCTGCTGGTGTCTAATAATTGTAAATTTTTCTGTACATACAATATACCTCATTGCTGTCCAAAGGAAGGCTAAGGTAAAATGTAAAAAGAAAATACAATATAATAGTCTGGTAGTGTTTAAAGTCATTTCTGAAAAATTGGAGGAATATAACTATTACAAAAAAGCTTTATAAAATACATAACTGAAATTAAACTCATAGAATAAATTCGAAAAATGAAAAATGTTCAATTAATTTTCCGATATCAAACTAATTTTTATTTAATTACGGCCAATTTCAGCTACATATATAGCTACAACTGTATATTCACATTTATAGTTATAGTCAAGTATAACTGAACTTATTGAAATTGGCCGTTAATCTATAAGCTCAAAAAAATGTTGGGTTTATTGGTTTATTTTTTTTTTTCACAAAATCTGAAAATAGTTTATCAATATAAAATTAATTCCATTATAAATCTTGTTGTATTGGAAAACAATTAAATAAAATACTAAAAATACTAAATAAATAAAAGAATTTTTTTCAGGTGTGTTAAATTTATGCACTGTTAATATCCTGATAAAGGGAAATGCTAATGAGGGATTTAAAGGTTATCATATGTCTTAAAATAATACCACGAAAAAAAAGAATGATTTGAGCAACCCCTAATTTAATCTGTGTATTTTTTGACAAAACAATAGACATAGTTAAAAAATTCTAATTATTTAACAACTTTTTTTTTGCAACACAGCAACAATTTCTTAAATATTATAACAATATAGCTTGATAGCATACCGTTAAAAATGCCCAAATGTGTATTACTTAAACTCGGTTTTTCTTAATACCATTGTTTTTTGGAGACTAAACCAAAAAATCTGTATAAAAACAGTACAAAGTGTAAAAAACAGTACATTTGCGTACTGTTTTGGGTGTTGTGCATAAAACAGTACAATTGACAAAAATCAGTACATGTACTGCTAAAACAGTACGTATGACAATCCTACATACAAACAACTCACGAAAGAAAAAACTAACAGTTATCCTCTAGAAATTTATATTACTGAAAGTTCAGGCAGTGTACCTCTGCAAAATCTGTTGGATCATACTGCTAAAAGAGTCCTAGAGACCAAATCAGTAAAGGAAATAAATAAAATTGAAAGCAAAAATCTAGCAATGTACTATAAATGGGGATGTGATGGGGCATCTGGTCAAAGCGAATACCAACAGAGGTTTTCAGATGATCAAATTTCTGACTCTCATTTATATATGACATCAGTTGTACCACTAAAATTATCATTGAGTGATGACATAAATAAATTAGTATGGAACAACAATAAACCTTCTTCCACACAGTATTGTAGAACACTACAGTTTGCATACATTAAAGATACACCTCAAGTTATACGAAAAGAAAAGAGAAGAGTCGATGAGGAGATATCTCAACTAAAAGAATTTGAGTTAACAGTAAATAATCGTAACTTTAAAGTAAAACATGAATTATATTTTACAATGATTGACGGCAAGACAGCACAATCAGTAACAGAGACACCAGCAGCATCTTCTTGTTTTATTTGTGGAGCAATAACATCCAAAATGAATAAAATCGAAGAAGTTCAAGCTTTGCCCGTAAATGAACAAGCACTGCAATTTGGTATGTCACCACTTCATGCACGTATTAAGCTGATGGAGTGTCTTTTGCATGTAGCTTACAATATTGAATTTAAAAGTGGAAGAGTCGACTCAAATACTTGTCCTATAAGAGAAGCCCGAAAATGTTTGATAAAGCGTGAAATTAAAGAGAAAATTGGAATACAGGTTGATTCTGTTAAACAAGGCTCTGGTACGACAAATTCAGGAAATACGTCACGAAGATTCTTTGCTAATCCTGCTTTGATTTCCGAAATCACGGGTCTAGATGAAGACATAATCAAAAGGTTTTCAACAATTCTCGAAGCTATAACCATTATCGAGGCACTAGATTCGAAAAAATTTGGTGATTTTTGTCTGGAGACGGCAAAAAAGTTTGTTGCACTGTACGAGTGGTACAATATGCCACCAACACTCCACAAAATTCTGATTAATGGAAAATATATAATTGAAAAGTGTATTTTTCCTGTAGGCTTATTATCCGAAGAGGCTCAGGAAAGTCGTAACAAAGACTATAAAAAATATCGCCTTAGACACTCCAGAAAACGCAGTCGAATTGCCACGAACGAAGATATTATGCACCGAATGATGGTAACATCAGACCCCATGATCTCACACTTGACTCCTTCATTTAGCCAGAAAAAGCATAGTGATATAAGCGACGAAGTTAACGCTCTTTAAAAATAACAAATTAAAAAGTAGATTTAAAATAAATAATAAATTAAAAATTAAAAAATTCATTTAAATTTTTTGTTAGTTAGGGCTTTTTACATTGTAAGTAACGATATATATTTTTTTAGCTTTCTTTATTTTGATTACTTTTGTGTATAACCATATAAATAAAACAAAGTTTGTGATGAAATTAAAAATAGATTTAAAATAAATAATGAATTAAAAATTAAAAAAAATCTTTTAAATTTTTTTGTTAGTTAGGGCTTTTTACATTGTAGGTAACGATATACATTTCTCTAACTTTCCTTATTTTGATTACTTTTGTGTATTACTATATAAATAAAACTTAATTTGTGATGAAATCATTATCAGCCCAATTAAGAATAAAAATTCCCCGGGAGTTTTCTCCCTTTTCCCATTTTTCCTATGTTAATTCAATGGTAAAAATGGGAAAAGGGAAAAAACTCCCGGGGAATTTTTATTCATAATTGGGCTGTATATTTTTTGACAAATATATTTTTTTCCTCACCTCCATACAAAAATCCCCAGTGTGCGGCGTTACGTTATAAATGTCATAATATTGCACTCGAAGCCGATGTGACATTGCAGACGTTCAGAACGCCAGTAAAACATATACTTGACGGCGACCAAAATTTACTTAAATTGAAAATTTTTCAACGACGGCGGCGAAAACACAACCGTCGGCTATGCCAAATTGTGTAAAGAGCGACTTTAATGTTTGTTGTTTGCAAACGAGCTTTGAAGACATTCGTATATTTTATAAAAATGTTAAAAGCAAAATATAAAACAATGAAAAATGTGCCAAGAATAAAATATTATTATTATTCTTTGCATTTTGCATTTTTAATTGTTTTTTAGTGTTAAAATTTTTGCTCACATTTTTATTCGTGAGTTTATTTGACAGTTCAAAGCGGGAACTTTTCTCACCAAAATGTTACAGACACACTTTTTCTGTAAATTGGCGAGTAATTTCCTTACGTGACAGCTTGTACTCGCCAAAAAAAGTTACAGACACAGTTAAGTGAGAAAAACAGCTGTTTGTTTTAATTTATGGCATTTTTGTTTCATTTCAGACATTTCAATCGAAAACTTTCTCGACGCGAGAGTTACAGAACATGGGCACAGGTCTGCCATTTTTGCCGATTTTTACTCCAAAACGTAAAAGGCGATTACTTTTTGTTTGTTTGATGAATACCCTGAAGAATCAGAGTTATTTTAAAATTTTATACAAAGTTGCATGTATGAAATTCCTTTGTCAAAAAAATCTTCCAAAATTTATACAATTAAGCATGAGCTTTTACAATTAAACAAATAAAACAAGTTAATTTTAAACCATATTAAAATAAAACATAAGCATATTTTAAATATTATTATTTTGCTTCATTTAACCATCAACTGAATTGATTTAACAAACTTATTCAATTAACAATTTGTTTGATTGAATAATTTGTATTTAGATTGTATTTTAAATACACTGTTTAATTTATTCAATTAAAAATTTAATCGATTTAATGCAAAAATTCAATCACTGTTTTAAGCAATACAATTATTAAAATAATTAATTTTCTGTATTGTAATCAATTACGTTAGTAATTCATTCAATTAAAATATTAATTTTTTTTAAATTAATTTGTTAATTCATTCAATTAAAATAATGTTTATTATTAATAATTTTTTCAATTATTTTTGTAATTAAAATGTAAAATGTAAAAACTTTTTAATTGGAAAAAATCCTTGTTTTGCATTTCGGTGATAGGTGCAAAATTAAACAATTTTTTGCTTGTTTCAATTATTTTGGTGATCAAAACCTTCCTTACTTTTTTCTGTGCTTGCATAGTTATTGGGCGTGCCTTGAGCCCACAAAGTTTGCTAAAATGTTATTTTTCTCACTATGGGTCGCTTTAATTGTTGATAACTTATGTTATATTTATTTTAGAGAAAAATGAAATATTCACAAATATTCTAGGGCTATATCTTGTGAACAATGTTGCTTTGTATTAGTTTTCTTTAAAATGAATATTAAATCCAGAAAAAAACCAAATTAAACAAGTAAGAGTGCTATATTCGGATGTGCCGAATCTTATATACCCTTCACCATTGTGCAAGCAGAATACAGAGCAACTAGACAAAAACTAAATAATTTTTACATATACATACATATTAACAATACTTAAAACTTCATTATAAATAAAATTTAAAAAGCGAAAACTGGTAAATATTTGTTTAAATCGTTTTAAGAACATAAAAAAAAAAAATATTAAAAAAAAAAATTTCTTTTGAAAAAACCAAGATTCGAACCAGGGAACTCTCAGTTTCTAACTTAACACACCCCCTAGACAACTGAACAATGAAGGAAGGTTAATCGAATATCATTAAAATTAAATATGGCACGTTTACTGTTCACAAAATTCAACACAGTTGAGTTGAAATTACTTTTGTGTTATTGTTCACCGCAATTAGCGCTGTCAGGTTTGTGGGGATTTATCCCCAAAAAAGTCCCCAAAATCTACTTGAACTCCTTATAACTTCTTTGATAAAAGTCGAATATTCGCAAATTTATTCAATTTCAAATTCTGAACATTTTCTTTATTAGATTGTCTTACAAAACTTGAAGCAGAGTTAAAGACTTTTGTGGTATAGAGCGTTACTTGTGTCACCTTTCTGCTAAAAAACAAATCTGATCGATATAACAATAGAATTTATGATGCAAAAATTTTAATTTCAAGAAAAAAAATAGGTTTCTGGAATATTTTTGTAAAGCAAATGTTAAAGAATTAAAAAAGTCCAAAATTGAAAATATTCAAATATTAGAACAGAAGTTATGGTAAGTCAAAGTCGATTTGGGAATTTTTTTGGGGATAAATCCCCAAAAACCTGACAGCGCTGACCGCAATAGCAAAGTTGGGAAATATATTCACCAAAATAGTTTGTGCCATGTATGTATGTGTGTTTGTTTGTTTGTTTTCTTTTATCTTTTTGGCGAGTTTTTAAGTAGCAGAAAAACACAAAAATTCCTAGTTTCTATTTGTAAAAATTATTTCGTTAAATAGATGAAATAATAAAGAAGGATGATAACGAAAATCTTATTGGGTATTATGCTAGTATAGGTAAACAATTAAAGGGGGGGGGGGGGGGGGTAGACGGACATCGTTAAATCAAGTTCTCTCCTCCTAAGGACCCAGAATATATATACTTTATAGGGCCTTAGATCAATACTGTAGAAATTACAAACGGAATGACAAACTTATATATACCCTTTTCTACCTGAGGTGAAGGGTATAAAAATAACACCGAAATTTTCACATATCTTCGCATCAGAGACCTGCGCCGTGGGTTTTCATCGGCGGCGGCGGCTGACGCAAACAATTGCTCGGCGGCGGCTAGCTCCGGCTGTTAGCCGATGTGGCTGTCAGCCGATGGGATATGTATATTAAAATTATATGATATACATTTGTGTAAACATATTTGTATGTGTTTATATTAAACAAACCATTTTTCAAACTATAATTCACTACTCATGGCATAAAAATATGTTTTTGTTTAAACAGGAATCACATGTTTTCAATGACACAGGAAATCAAACATTAATTGAATAATTAGCTATTTCAGAGGTACAAAATTTAACATTTTTACATATAAAACAATTATAATAAAACACACCATCTTTTTTTAGAACTTCTATTTATCATTGTTCGGCTTGAAAACGGTCTCTTAAAAAAGGACAAAATGTGGTACAGTGACACACCAAAATTTCGACCACGTTGAAGGGTAGGTAGTCTTGGTGTGTTGACCGCGTTCACGAATGCCTCAATAGTGACGCAAACAATCATATTTGCGTTTTACTCTTAAATTCACTTTTCTTGTTAAGCATATTTTCGTAATGAACGAAATCTGAACTGAACTCGCTGATCTCCGTATCGCTGGAATCAGTTTCATCCTCTATTACTTTTGAAGTTTTAAAAAATCTGTAATTTTGTTATTTTCACACATATTTATTTAATTTTTAATTGCAGCCAAATATCATATCATATAATATAAAAACAATCAACACTTAAGGCTGTTTAACAAAAGTGATTTGGTCAAATTTTTACAGAGTTAAAACTTTTCGGCAAGAAAATACGCAGAATAGTTAAAATAAAAAATTATAAAACGATTGCACCAGTGTTCACTCATTTTCCTATATGTCGTTATTTAAAAAATTTTGATGAAATGTGGGTGCTTTATAAACAAGAAACTTATGGCCGTTTTCTCATTACACTATTATCTCTTATCCCAACGAAAAACTGCACATTAAAGAAATTTGGTTTTCTCAATATCTAATTTGCTTCTATTCTGTCGCAAAGCTAACCAGCACTCATCTGCCAATAAGTTATTTTCCTTTTATTTGCCGTACAGATGAATTCAATCAGCTGACTACCAGCTTTAACATGTATTTTGAGAGGTGTTGCCAGCTGAAAAAAATGTTTTTTGTCGGTATATTGAGAAACCCAAAATCGTTAACGGACAGTTTATCGCTCTAATAAATTTTTTTGACATTAAGTAACAGCCAGTTTATCGATACATTAAGAAAATGGTCATAAGAGTTGCACTTTTTAAGGATACACTAACAAAAAAGAATGTGGCAAGGTGCTAAAAAAGAGAATAAAAATTATTTACAAAGTAATAGGTGGCTTAGCTGCAGCCGATTTTTAGCCGAAGAAATTTCGGCGGCGGTGGCTACGAATATTTTCATCGGCGGCTGGCTAACAGCCGGCTAAGCCGCTTCGGCGCAGGTCTCTGTTTCGCATTCTTTGCCTGGTGATTACACTACGTGACAAATTTTCAACATAGTCGTGACCAAATGAATCTGACAGCTAATCTTTATGCAAAACTTTCCCCTAAATCCGAATATGAAGTCAGAATTGTCAAAAGTAGACAATTCTACTTAAGAAAAAAAGGGTTAGATTTGTTTGTTATTTATATTAGGGTGGTCGTTAACTGTATGGATCACATTTTTTTTTCTAGTTTTCCATGCTTTTACCACCAAATTCGGTGGGTATTGATAAAAAAAAACAACTCAAAACAATTTTGAGGACGATCGGCGAAGGCTAAGCCGTCCCTCAAGCCGGCCAAAGTTTGAGAAAAAACGTAAAGTCCGACTTGTATGACTTATATTTAGGAAAATATTAATTTTACATAAAAATCGATTTCTAAGAAGTTGTTGTTAGTAAAGTTTCCAAAAACTTTGGCCTTAACAAGTTTTCTCTAAAACTCATATTGAACAAAACCTTATTAAAATGAAAAGTAAACAGCAGCATTCAAAGCCAAAAAGTACGGTGGTACCCTAGGGTGACCGTTAAAATCAAAAGTTGGATTTATTTAGGTCTCACTCGAAAATTTGGTGGGTATTGTTAAAAAAAAATCCAAAAAATTTTTAGGACGCTCGGCGAAGGCTAAGCCGTCCCTCAAGCCCACCAAAGTTTGAGAAAAATTATAATTTTACATGAAATCTGACTTTTATGTTTAATAACTTAGAAAATATTAATTTTGTAGAAAATATGTTAACAAGTTTTTCTTTATCTCTTATTAAACAAAATAAACTGAAAATATCGAATAAGCCACTAAAAAATCTAATTTTTAATTTATTAAAGAAACGCATTTTCTACGAATTAGTTTTGTTGAAAAACTATTTTATTATTTATTTAAAAAAACCCGACCAGCCGGGCACCTGGCGTTTTACCCAAATTCGGGTACGCTGAATTCAGTGGTGCTAACCGTTTTTAGGTTAGCTCTTGTTTTCAAAATTTTGAACACAGCGTAACTCAAAAACGGTTTAGTTTATAAAATAAACTAAAAAAACGAAATTCCACAATAATATTTCCTTTAACAATTGTTATAGGTTTTTCTAATATGCGTAGTCGTTTTAGAAACCAAATTTTTTTTGGCAATGGGGATAAAACAAATTATGTGAGGTTGGTCATACATTTGACCCAACTAAAGGCAATCTTGGCGCTGCAGTGGACAAATTTAAGAATTATATGAAACCGGCATATTTTTATTGGAGCCCCCCTAAAGGGTGGAGATATAAGGCAAGTATGTTTTAAGAAATCATATATTTAATCACCCTTGGGGCGATTCCTTGGTAGTTCTGGGGCCTTTTCTTCAATATATTTCTAGTCTGTGTTGACAATTTTATATGAGAGCCCCCTTAAAGAATAAAGAAAGCGTGCAGGTATGTTACAGGGATGATAAATGAGAAAAACAATATCGTACTTACGAACTTCTAAAATCGTACTTTTTCGACCCCAATTGTAATAAATATTTTTTTTTTAAAAAAGAAAAAGACTTTTGTTTCGGTTACACTTGAAACCATTGGTACATACGGTCTATTTCGTTTCGTTGTTTTTATAATATTTTGGCATGAAGGCTTATATGCTGCCGCTGATACTTGATTTAGAATGTGGCATATGCAATCGTCCAATGATCAAGTGCAAAAATCTATTCACAATAGCGAAGTTTTGTGTTTGATGCAAATGGTCTTGCAAAGAGCAAATGCAAAATATCATAGCTGTATTGCTAAATCCAACAACAAAATACACAGAGTTTCCTTAAGATTTCATAAAAACGCTACAAAATTTTGCATTTGCACTTTGGCAAAACCATTTGCACCAAACACTGAAATCCGTTTATATTCATTGGACAGTAAATACGAGTTGCCATTTTATATCAATTATAAATATTTAGGTTTGAAAAATTTGGAAATAGTACCAAATGAGTCACGGGGGTACCAAGTACAAATGCACCAACTTTATCAACCGTGGTACGTTAGAAACAAATGATATGCGTTTAACTATTTTTTTTAAGCAAACGCACACAAACATAATTATTAAAGCTGAATTGACGTGTGTAAGAAAAAACAGTTCTAAAGAAAAAATTCGAATCAATGCTGCTTTTTTACTTCTCATTTTACTTTTTAATTATTTAATTACTCTTTTTATACCCTTCACCTCAGGTGGAAGAGGGTATATATATGTAAGTTTGTCATTCCATTTGTAATTTCTACAATATTGATCTAAGACCCTATAAAGTATATACAGTAGTTTTGACTTAACTGCCTTTTGTTTACGTGCACTTTTGACTTAACTGCACAAAATTGATAATTTTTGGAATTATTCTTTATAATTCCATACAAATTCCTTTTTTAAGTGCACTTTCTATACCTGCACATTTAAGATAAATGCACAAAATTTTTGGCATTTTAAAATTATTTTCATACAAAAAATCAAAGTTAGCTGCACTTTGACTTAACTGCCCAAAATACATATTTTCTGGAATTATTCTTCAAAATTCTTTTTTAAGTGCATTTTTTATACCTGCACATTTTTCATATTTTTTGGCAGCTTTAAAATATTTTCCCACAAAACATCAAAGTTAGCTGCACACATAAAAATATGTGGTGACCACTTTTTCACATAAATAAAAATATAAATCGCAAATATTTTGTTTTTTTTTTACATAAATTTTTATGTTCTTTGTGAAGTCTCATTGTTTTTGTTAATGTTTATTTTAAAATAATTAACCATACATACATACATCTATAAAATGATCTGTTATTTCCCAGCTAGCATAGGCTGTTTGTTAGACGATTATGTTTAATATACAACTCCTAAAAGAATCTTCTGATGATTATCTGACTAGTAGCAAAAACATCTAAATCTTTTTTTAATTTATTATTTTTTTTATTTACTTTTTGACACGCTCGTCTTTAAATCTTGGAATGAACCATTTGGGACTCTCTGTAAGAGTCGTACAACAATTACTGAGCTACCTAAATAAGACCGTTTTTGAGGTATGAAAATGCTATTGCCAATACAATTTTAATAAAACAAACCGGCCTAAGGATCTGTAAAAAAGAATTATCCTTCAGGATGGTGTTGATTTCGCGACTTTAAGGTTTGTTTTATAGAAATTGTATGAAAATTAGAAGTTTTGGCCTGAACAATACACTTGATGCCCTAATTTATGTAGCTCATACGGCTGAGCATTTCACGAGTTGTAAAATAATACCTTCATGAGTCTCATACGACTCTTGGCATGCTTTTTGAAAGACTCGTTGGATAATCTCTACATACATCATAAACGATTCCCTTTACGATTAATATAAGCGTTTTTCGCTGCGTTATGGAAGAATCTCTCATATGACTCAGCACGTGTTACAGTTTCTCCCGTGCGAGAAATTGTCTACAATTAAAAGATGAGCTCGTCGACGATCAGAAACACTCTTTGTGAGATTCCCAGTAGACTCCTAGACAACTGAAAGTGCTAGCTGTGTTGAGATAAAATTTAAATAAAATATTAATTTATATATTAATAACATAATTTTTTTATTTTACTTTTAAATCAAACACTTTACTTTAGCTGCACTTTTGTGCAGGTAACCACAATCTTGTACCTGCACATTAAGGCAGGTAAATGCATTTAAGATAACTTCATTTTTGATTTACCTGCACAAAAAATCGTGCAAAGGAGATTGTGCAGCTAAGTCAAAATTACTGTATATTCTGGGTCCACGTTTGATAAAGTTGGTCCAATTGTACTTTTTTGATACAATTCAAAGCCAAAAAGTACGGTGGTACCCCCGTGACTCATTTTTCAAACCTAAATATTTATAATTGATATAAAATGGCAACTCGTATTTACTGTCCAATGAATATAAACGGATTTCAGTGTTTGGTGCAAAGAATTTCGTTTTTTTAGTTTATTTTATAAACTAAACCGTTTTTGAGTTACGCTGTGTTCAAAATTTTGAAAACAAGATCTAACCTAAAAACGGTTAGCACCACTGAATTCAGCGTACCCGAATTTGGGTAAAACGCCAGGTGCCCGGCTGGTCGGGTTTTTTTAAATAAATCATAAAATAGTTTTTCAACAAAACTAATGCATAGAAAATGCGTTTCTTTAATAAATTAAAAATTAGATTTTTTAGTGGCTTATTCATATTTTCAGTTTATTTTGTTTAATAAGAGATAAAGAAAAACTTGTTAACAAATTTTCTACAAAATTAATATTTTCTAAGTTATCTATATATATAAAATTGAAACGTTACTGACTGACTCACTGACTCACTGACTCACTGACTGATTCATCATCGCACAGCCTAAACGCCTGAAGCTAAATACTTGAAATTTGGACCAGAGATTGGTCACACTCCAAATCGATCCAATCGATTTTTGGAAATTCAAATGTTTAAAGGGTAAAAACGGGAAAATACGGTAACCTTATATCTCGAAAACTAAAAGAGATACAAAAAAAATTTAATACTTATCGTTGTTCTTTAGAAAAATAAGCGGACAGGTGTCTGGTACTTTTTTGAAATTCGGCCCTATTTGGGAGTAAATGGGTAAAATCTTAATTTTAGTACTTTTTTGACACCCCATTTATCTTTTGAACCAATAAACATTGAAACAAAGTTAATATCACATTCGAAACTTATCAAAAAATACGAATATGAATTTGGTACTTTTTCGAAATTCGAACATTTAAGGTGTAAGAATCGTAACTATTTTTGGTACTTTTTTTAAAAAACATTTTTCTCCATTCATTGAAATATTCGTACTATATTATGGGCTGCCACTATAATACTGAAATTTTTTATACTTTAATGGGGGGGGGGGGGGGGGGGAATAGTACCAAAAAGGGGAAATACCGGAAATTTGATATTTTACTTAACTTTTTGTTATATTTTAAAATTATCGTTTATGTTGGACCTAAAAACATAAGATTCAACATGCAATGTCCTGAGTGGATAAGAATCAATGCAATGTCCTGAGTGGATAAGCATCTATGACGGAACTTTTTGGTACTTTTATGTTCCTTAACTGGTACTTTTTGAATTTCCTTTAGTATTGGACCTAGAAACATAAAATGCAATGTCCTGGGTGGATGAGAATCTATAAGAATGAACTTTTTGGTACTTTTTAATTCTTTGATTGGTACTTTTTGAATTTCCGTTGGTATTGGACCTAGAAAGATAAAATTAAACATGCAAGGTCCTGAGTGGATAAGAATCCATAATAGGGAAGTTTTTGTACTTTTTTGGTTCATTTACTGGTACTTTTTGAATTTCCGTCAGTATTGGACCTAGGGACATAAAATTAAACATGCACGATCCTGTGTAAATGAGAATCTTTTAGTGGGATCTTATTGGTACTTTTTTATTCGTTAGCTGGTACTTTTTCAATTTCCGTTAGTATTGCACCTAGAACAATCTGTACGAGAGATTTTTTTGGTACTTTTTCGTTTTTTAACTGGTACTTTTTTTAAATTTTCGCTAATGTTGGTCTAATGAACATAAAATTAAGCCTGCATGGTCCTGAGTGAATGAGAATCTCTAAAAGCGCTTATTGGTACTTCTTAGTTATTAAACTGGTACTTTTTGAATAACCGTTATTATTGGACTTAGAAACATAAAATTGAAGATACAATGCCCTAAGTGGATAAGATTCTATAAGAGGAAAGTTTTTGGTACTTTTTTGTTCTTTAACTGGTACTTTTTGAATTTCCTTTAGTGTTGGACCTAGAAACATAAAATTCAATATGCAATGTCCTGGGTGGATAAGAATGAACTTTTTGGTACTTTTTTATTCTTTGATTGGTTGGTATTGGAATTGGACCTAGAAAGATAAAATTTAACATGCAAGGTCCTGAGTGGATAAGAATCCATAAGAGGGAAGTTTTTGGACTTTTTTGTTCATTTACTGGTACTTTTTGAATTTCCGTCAGTATTGGACCTAAAAACATAAAATTAAACATGCACGATCCTGTTTAAATGAGAATCGTTTAGTGGGATCTTATTGGTACTTTTTTATTCGTTAGCTGGTACTTTTTGAATTTCCATTAGTATTGGACCTAGAAACATGAAATTAAACATGCAAGGTCTTGAGTGAATGACAATCTGTAAGTGGATCTTTTGGTACTTTTTCGATTTAAACTGGCACTTTTTTTAAATTTTCGCTAATATTGGTCTTACGAACATAAAATTTAACATGCAAGGTCCTGAATGAATGAGAATCCCTAAAAGAGCTTATTGGTACTTTTTGGTTTTTTAGCTGGTACTTTTTCAATATCCGTTATTAATTAACTTAGAAACATAAAATTCAAGATGCAATGCCCTGAGAGGATAAGAATCTATAAGAGGGAAGTTTGTGGTACTTTTTGTTTTTATACTGGTACTTTTTGAATTTCCTCAAATAGTGAACCTAGAATCATAAAATTTAACATGCAATGTCTTGAGTGGATGAGATTCTATAAGAGGGAATTTTTTGGTACATTTTTATTCATTAACTGGTACTTTTTGAATTACCGTTAGTATTGGACCTAGAAAGTAAAAATTAAACAGTCAAGGTCCTGAGTGAATGAGAATCTGTAAAGGGGTTTGATATTATTTTGTATTTTAAATGGTACCTTTTCAATTTCCGCATTTATTGGATCTAGAACCATAAAATAAATCTGCAAGGTCCTGAGTAAAAGAGAATCTGTAAGAGGGATTTTTGGAACTTTTTCGTTCTCTAACTAATAGTTTTTTTATAAACCGGTACTTTTTTAACTTAATATTTATTTTAAGTTAAAGTAGTTGTCTGGTACTTTTACGAAATTCGTCCATTTTAATAAAAACTAAATAAAAATTATCAACTTATCTAAAAACTACAAATGCATATTTGGTACTTTTTCGAAATTCGAACGTTTAAGGGATGAAAATTTTACCTATGTTTGTTATTTTTTCAAATCTTTCATCGCAGAGCCTAACGTCTGAAACTAAAAGGTTGACATTTGGACCATGGGCTGGCCTCTCGCCAAAGGATCCTGCTAAGCTCATACCTCCTTAACTAAAAGAGATGAAAAGCATTAACACTTATTGTTGTTCATTAGAAAAATTCCCTAACCTCATATCTCCTTAACTAAAAGAGATACAAAAATTGAATACTTATTATTGCTCATTAAAAAAATAAACGGACAGGTTTCTGGTACTTTTGTAAGGTACGGACTTTTTGGGGAGTAGAAGGGTAAATAAAAATTTTATCACATTCGTAGCTTATCTAAAAAATACAAAACAGATTTGGACCTGTTTTGAAATTCAATCGTTAAAGATGTGAAAATCATTCCTAATTTTGTTACTTTTTTCACAACATTCTTCTCCATCTATCTATATAATATAAAACTGTAAAGTAACTGAATGACACATCCTAAGATCCTGAAGCTAAAAAGCTGCCATTTGGACCGGAGGCTGGCCCCTCGCCAACTCGATCTCGCTTACCTAAAAAATCCAAAACTAATAGAGATACAAAAAATTTAACACCTAATGTTGTTCATTAACAAAATAAGAGGACAGGTGTCTGGTACTTTTTCGAAATTTGGTCCTTTTGGGGAGTAAACGCGTAAAACCTGTACATATTTTGTCACGCCACCACTGTATGTACTTTAGAGACACAACTTTTCTGGACATCATTGCCCCAAGGAACTATATCTTATGGGCAATATGGGATAATAAAACACATTTTTCGGTTCATTATAAACCAAACATTTTTTTTTTGCTCAATTGTCGAAGTCCCTCACGCCCACCAGAGATTTTTCATCCTATGACAAAAACGTTCTAAACTATAGGCTCCAACTACAACATTGAAATTTTTAATCCATAAATGGGGAGAAAAAAGTATCAAAAAGGATAATACGGAAAATTAACTTTCTTTCATTTGCTTTTGTGTTCTACGATTCGTACTTTTTGAATTTCATATATTGAACTTAAAAGCACAAAATTATAGGTGCAAAGTCCTGTGTCAATATCAACCTATGATATAAAAAATCTTTGAACTATTTTGCTTTAACCTATTTACATATACTTTGGAATATAAATATGTTCATGAAAGAAAAGGCTTGATTACAAAGTAGCGGGTTAAATGCTAGAATTTAAACAAATTTAAACCTAGAAAAATAAGCTTTGACATCCAAATATGTCCACGAAGGAAAAGGAAACGCTAACGAAGTAGCGGGTTAAATGCTAGTTAAACATAAAATTATAATTTTGCTCAAACTTTGGTGGGCTTGAGGGACGGCTTAGCCTTCGCTGAGCGTCCTAAAAATTTTTTGGAGTTGTTTTTTTTCAATACCCACGAAATTGGCGAGTGAGACCTAAATAAATCCAACTTTTGATTTTAACGGTCACCCTAATGTACATATGTCTTACCCATCACACGCATTTTATTTGAAAATGTCTCATTTGCAAAGAATAAAAATTCAAAAATTTTTTTGACAAAGGCGAATTCATACAAGGTGGACTTATTTTAAGAACGGATACAACACTGTAAAATAATTTAACGTTGTGTCAAAATACTACAAAACTGTCGAAAATATATGCTGTCACATTTCATTTTGTTTTTTTTTTTTATTTCAAATTGTGTTTTGAAATGTAATAATTTAAAAACGTTTAAAGATTTCATAGGTAGGTAGGTAGGTAGGTAGAAAGGCCGGTGTGAAGTTTCCTTCACACCTTCACCCAGAGACCAATATGGTCCATTGTGACGCCTTAATTAGAGATAGCTAAGAAGGTATAAAGTAGGTGAAATAAGCAGCAAAAGCATAAGACAGATCCGAAAGATAGGTAGAAAAGAAAGGAAATCAAAGATTTCATAATTCTAAGTGAAAATTATCAAAAGAACCACGAGCAACATAAAAACCACTAGGAAACCCCTGGGAAGAATAGGAAGACTAAAGTTTTATTCCTAAACGGTCAAAACTTTGCCAACAATTTGAAGAGGAAAAAATCTGTTTGTAATATTTTATGCTCCTTGTTATTATTATTATTATGTTATATTAATTAATAAATATCTTTCTTTTATTGGTACATCTAAGTTATTTTTTTAAATGTTTTGCTTACTGGTGTGGCCAAAGTAAAAATAAAATCCGGATTTGAAAGCCGCTACCAAGATTGTACCCGTGAAACTTTCATCTGCAACAATACACATAGTACTTAGTATTTATACCCCCCCCCCCCCCACGATATTGGAAAGGGTATTATGCATTTGTGCTGATATTTGAAACACCTCAAAATATTAAAGTATACCAATAGGCTTAGAATCACTTTCTAAGTCGAATTGACGATGTTCGTCTGACTGCCTGTCCATGTAAACATTGTGCGCAAAGTAATGGTCGTAATATTGTAAAGAATTTGACGTAATTTGGTACATAGGTTCTAATTGGCACATGGACCAAGCCCATTGAAATCGAATCGGTCTATAATTGCTCATATCCCATACAAGCTTATTTCTGGAAAAGAGTTTATGGAACCATTAACCATAATATTTAGTTGCTATTATGATTACATTTGATTAGAACATATTTTATTGCAATCATAATCATTTTAACAAATTTTATTGGAAGCGGGCCATATTCGACTATAGTCCCTTAAATGCCATAACTGTAATCAGAAAACTTATAGTGTAAAATCTGAAAGGAACTATAGCCTATAATGTTTATTATTCAGTAAGGGGGGTAAACGCCCCTTCCCGATATATTCTTAACTAATCAACCGGCTTTCTTAAAATTAAGCATGCAGACACTGTAACATCTAAAGGAACTTTAAGATATACATTTTTTGAAATTCCAACATTTAGGGCATAAAATAGGGCAAAATGGGTTAAAGGTCCCTCTACACATGTCTTCTTAATTAATTATCCGATGATAGGTTCAAGTCTTGAAGGAACTAAAGGCTATAAGTTTTAACACTTATGGCGTAAAATTAAGCAAAAAGGGTAAAAGCATCCCCCTTAGGGTGGTCGTTAACTGTATGGATCAAATTTTTTTTTTATTTTTCCATGCTCTAACCCCCCAATTCGGTGGGTATTGATAAAAAAACAGCTTGAAAAATTTTTTAGGACGATCGGCGAAGGCTAAGCCGTCCCTCAAGCCCGCCAAAGTTTGAGAAAAATCGTTAAGTCCGAATTGTATGACTTATATTTAGGAACGTATTCATTTTACATAAAAATCGTTTTCTAAGAAGATGTTTTTAGTAAAGTTTCCAACAACTTTTTCCTTAACAAGTTTTCTCTAAAACTCATATTGAACAAAACCTAATTAAAATAAAAAGTAAACAGCAGCATTGATGCGAATTTTTTCTTTAGGACTGTTTTTTCTTACACACGTCAATTCAGCTTTAATATTTGTGTTTGTGTGCGTTTGCTTAAAAAAAATAAATATTCAAATGCATATCATTTGTTTCTAACGTACCACGGTAGATAAAGTTGGTGCAATTGTACTTCTAAATTAATCAACCAATTCTTTTGAAAAGTTTATGTATTTTTTTTAAATTTTCTCCGGTTATTCTACTTCAGCTTTGCAATGGTACCAGAGAACTGCAAAATCACTATTTTTCTTGATTTATTCATACGCTCAAATTTACATTCACTCTTTGCCTGCAAAACAAAGTTCAACGTTGGTAATTTTTACATCGTTTCGTACACATTTGATTTTTGCATGTGTTCTTTTTTTATTAAAAGTGCTTTGTTTGCATTTTTTGTTGCGCACGCAATATAACAAAATTGTGTAAATTCAAAAGGATTTAAGATGATAAAAAAGTCTTCTGTTTCTATGGAAATTGTTTGTACATACATACATATGTGCGTTTAGTTTCATTTCAATTTTTTTTTCTTGTACTACATAGTAACTGCTGAATGCCGACATGAGTAATAATTGCTTGATTTCTGGCTTTTTTGTTTGTATTTTTTTTTTCTTTGCCAAAACAATCATTGTCGGACCAAACACACAAACATCATAATTGACAAACGAAGCTAAACGATGGAATAATTAATAAAGGCCGCTTTAGCCGACCGTAAATGTAATTAAATGCAATGTAAAGTACCGTAACGTACTGTAAGCGCGTTTGTGCACTTATAGAACATGTTAGAACGTGTCAGCTGTTTTTCACAACCAAAAACAAAAAAGCATTAGTATACATAAAACAACACACACAGTGATGAGCATGGTGGAATAAACAGGTGGCAGCACTACGCCAGATGACGATTTTTTGCTCTTGCATTGTTTGTCTAGTTTTATGTCAAAATTTTGTTTATGTTTACAAAAAGTCCACGTTTTGTGCTGTGATTGTTGTATTTTATTAAAGTTTTTGGTAATTTTAAATTAAAATAAATAAGATATGGACCATAATTAAATAAAAATTGGCTAAAAATGTATTTATTTCATCACGTTTTGCGACACGCTTTGATTTTTGTTTAAAAAAATTTTTTGACGTCAACGGTGATATAATTTCGATTTTTGTTGTAATGTTGTATTTGTTGCAGTAACGATGCCACCTGCTTATTCCACCATGGTGATGAGAATTAAAAATGTTGAAATAGTGACCGCTTTGCAGAAAAAGTACCAAATGATTTCAATAGTATTAAAACTGTATGTCTTGCATGTATTAATAAATAAATAATTTAATATTTGATATCAATATTACAGATTTACAAAAAACAAATATGTATTATATCTTTTTTTTTTAATTCCCTATGCTAATCCCCTCGAAGCTTGACGCTTGTCTGCAGGAAAGAAACCAGAGTCTCTGGCGGGAATCGAACCCGCAACCCCGGGGTTGATAGACTAGCTCACTACTAGCTAGCCTGCCTAGATTAAAAAAATTAAGTAAGAATTCAAAATATATTATTTAATGCTTTAAGGCCCGTTTTCACAACTTACCGATAGCTAAAGGTAGGATTTTATCGACCGTATAAAAAGTGTTCCATTATTACAACTTTACTTTTACCTACCACTTAAGATGCACCTTAATATACTTTATCGCTCACTTAAGGTTAAAGTACAGTTTTAATAATGGAACACTTTTTATAAGGCCACTTAAAGTCTACTTTTAGCTATCGGTAAGTTGTGAAAACGGGCCTAAACGCTTTATTTTATTTAACATTAATTTTTAGTTTTGGTTTGATTTTTTTGAGAGCTAGTTCAGATAAACTAACGATAATTGTTATCAAAATTGGAGATTTTTCCTGTTTCACAGCATGTTTCAAAACGAAACGACCTGTTTTCCTCTCAAAATTTTGTATGGCAAAAATGTTTGTAGCGCAAAACAGCAATGGGAGAGCGAAACACGAATATTGCTGTCCGTGTGAACATGGTATTACTAAATACGTTGACGATCTGTTTGGGACTATACATATGTACATGAAAGTGCATTAGAAGAAACATGGACACAACTAAATAGTTTTCACAAACAAATAAAATTCACTATGGAAGAAGAAAGCGGACGGCTACCTTATTTGGATACCATAGTTATAAGGAAAGGAAACCAACTTAAAAGAGATTGATACCAGAAAGCAAACTCATCTGGTAGAATTGTAAACTTTTTTATATGTCAACCAAGAAATATTACTTAGTAGTAATGCACATATAATATTTTTACGAGAGTCCCGCTTGATTTTTCTACAATTGTTGCGATAACCTTTTTCAATATATTTCCAATACTTTTTCAAGCTTATGTCTAATCTAAGAAAGCTTTTTATAATATTTTTCTCAAGGCATTTGCAATTTCGGGAAAAGATAAAAAAAATAATCATTACAACCAAGGCGAATTCATGTAAACGGTGTTGTCGATACTACAACAATTAACAACACCAAAAATACAACAATGTATTTTGTTGCTGCCTTCGTTGAAGTCAAAAACACAAGTAACTTTTGACATTCCTCTCTCTCTAATTTAAAAAAAAAGTAGCACAGCTGTGCTTTCAACGCCACCTGAAAAATGAATTCGCCTTGATTACAACATTTAAACACAAGTTTAATCGTGTGTATCGATGTGGACGGTTTTTTCCTGCTCATAGGGCTGGTCAAATTGAAAAATAGTACATAGATATATATCGAATCGATATTTATTTATTAGTATCGATATTTATAAATTAAAAATATCGGTTTTTCGAGCGCATGTATTAACAAATTTAAAAATTTAATATACCTGTATGTATATTAGGGGGTTGAAAAAAATTTTGCCAGTCACATCTTTGAATGACATATCGTCAATGAAGTTTCTAATGGTGTTTTCTTTTCTACAAAAAAGTGTGACATTTTATTTAAAAAATGCACTTTGGTGTCTGTTTCATAAAAATTTTGCTTCCAAAATTGTGAGGTTTTTTAGAATAAAACAAGCCTCCAGACTCCAAATTGCATTTTTTTAAATAAAATGTCACATTTTTTGTAGAAAAGAAAACACCATAAAACAGGAAAAAATTTTCAAAAATTGTTTTAACATGTATCTTATACAGTGTTGCCAATTTAGCCATTTAGTGGCTAGATTTAGCCATTTTTGGTCACCAAGTTTTGGCAACACTGATCTTATATAATATTGTTATCGTCGGACAAAAGACAAAATAACGACATATTTAGTGAAAACATCCGAATTTGAATTTTCATAAACAATTTTTTTAAGCAATGCTACTATTATATTTATGTACATGTACCTTATTACGGTTTTAGGTAGTATGCTTTCACTTATCGGTATATTTCAGGATGCCGGATGACTTCATAAAAGCAATGTTGCAAAGCATCACTGAAAACGTTAAGTTGAAAAACCATCACAAATAAAAATAATGCACAAGATTTACAACCGTTGTGCAGTGAAGAAGGTTACCATTCAATATGAAATGCTAGTCATTGCTTTTAGAAAACTTTTCTATGAATTCTATGCCTTTCAGTGTTGCATTGCAACACCAAGTCTATGAAGTCAGCCACTGCCGCTATTGTTGTTTTAATAACTTTTGACATTTTTAAATTACATTGATATTAAAATATGTAAATATTCACTTGATAACTCTTAGTTTCATTAAGAAAAGTGTCAGAAATTTTTGGAATCTTATTAATTTTATTTTTGGCACTTGGCTAGATTTGTCAATAAGCCATGGACTCTAAGCATATTTAATTCGACGTGTTTTGTTAAATGGAGGAGTATTTGTCATTCGATGAGCCAGTTGAATGGAGTTATCCAGTTGATTATATGACTGATTGTTATATCTGCATGACCAAAGTGCAAAGCGGAAAAAGTGGCTTTGTTATTTATCCGAATATAAATCCCAAAGCGAAAACCTCCAGCAGTAAAAGGTACATCAGATAATGAAGAAGCAAATTTAAATCAGAGTTTAAATTCTATTTGTTATACAAATATTAAACTATGACTTGTCATATGAGAACTCGAAATTAATCGCTTCAAGTGTAAAAGAAAGAGGATTTTCGGACACAGACACATGCATTTTTAAATAACGCAATCGCTTCAATATATGTGGAACTACTTCCAGAAATTAGTATATTATACATATATCAAATAAATAAAATAAGTCAGTATTATTTGAAGTCTTAATGGGTTTCCTGTAGTTACAGGAGTCCACATGCCATTGAAAATGCGTTTTCTTTAACAATTTTAAGACTTATTTCATTGTGGCGAACACGGTGAAAGATTTCACCAAGTTCTTCCAGTAATGAAAAGCGTTATCAGCGCCATTGGGATCAGAACATGATGGGTAAATACTGCGGAATGCAATTCGTGAAACATCATCGCAACATAAATAAAGAAATCAAAGAGGAAAGATATACCATTTTTGACCTAAAATAGAACTATGTAAACAAATTAAATTGACTCTTTACACTTAATCCTAATCCAATCAACACAAACAAGAACTAGAAGTATTTTATAGAAAATTTAAATTTGGATGTTTTTGCTTATTATGTTGCACCTTTCTTATTTTTTGTCCGATGTTAACCATTTTGTTCCAAATATGTTTAATTAAATTAAAATTGTCTTTAAGATATGGGTTTAAAAATTAGAAAAAACATTTTTTTGCCTCAACGGAAGAACTGAAAAAGTTGTATTTTGAAAAAACGAAGAAAAAATCAATTTTTTCCAATTTTAAATTATGTAAGTCAGTGAATTTTTGTCTGATAAACGCAGTATAGTTATCGGATGAAAGAGGAAAGAGATATCTTTGTAACAGTGTAAAGTTTGCATAATTAAATAAATCAGTTCTCAAGATTTTTGGAAGCAGCCTTATGATCTGCAAAAAACTGGGTTTTCGCGTGCGTCTCAATAACGCTTCTTAAGAAAAAATACCGATTAATCGAATGATAATAAAATATTGTATTTCTGTTAAATGTATAATTTTTTTAAAGGGTTAAGTCGAATAAACAAACCAAATGTATGTGCTCGTTGTTATTAAAAATAAGTTTAGTGAATAATTTAGCTTATATTCTTGTTAAATTTTTACAATACAATTAAATAACTCATTTCACAAAAGTCAAAGATTTATATTAATTTAACGTGTTTGTTCTAGAAATCGAAATGAATTGAAATCGAACGATAATTTAAATTCAATTAATTACAAAATGACCGTAGTTTTTCGTGGTTTTAGGTGTTTTCTTGCAAAAAAAAAAATTTCCTGAGTTTCTCTCTTTAAAATTAACTTGGGTTACAAATATTGTACGAAGGATAAATCTTATAATTCTAAAAATAACAGGTGTCCAAAAATGTATAAACGTAAATGTTCTTCAACATCTTCACTTATTTACGACTTACTCAGTGACTATAACATAGTGCTTGAAGAAGATGCTCCACCAACCAAATCAAAGGGGTTGCAAGGGGTCCAATGAATAAATATTTTAAACAAGATACTTCTATCGATTCTCTAGAGGAAATTATTTGCAGCAGCATAGCAAATGATGGAATATCCGCGAAAAGTTTCAAAAAAATCTAAGTTTTAAAATCTAAGTGCCCGAAAGTGAGGCAACATTGACAAGTTTTATCTAAAAAACAATGCTTATTTAATCAAGTTCTCATTTTTTCTAAACTTATCGAAACAAAGTCTCGTAGTTTATAAAATTTCTGGAGTAAGAATAATTCGATTAATCGATTAATTTTAAAATTTTATTCTTTATTCGAATGAGCTAAAAATTCCTTATATCAATTAATCGTTTAATCGAACAAAAAAAAAACCCGATTAATTGAACACCCTAATTCATATAAGAGCCATTTGTGCTGAATATTATCTAGATACACACAAAATATGAGATATTTTGTCTTAAAGGGATTAAAGGAAATGACACTAAATTTTAAATAATATTAACATTTAGGACTGTTTCACAACTTACCGATAGCTTAATGTAGGATTTTATCGGCTGTATAAAAAGTGTTCCATTATTACAACTTAACTTTTACCTACCAGGTAGGATGAACCTTAATTAACGTTATCGTTCACTTCAGGATAAAGTAAAGTTTAAATAATAGAACACTTTTTATAAGGCCGGTTAAAATATACTTTCAGCTTTCGGTAAGTTGTGAAAACGGGCCTTAAAAGGGTAAAATAGCTTGATATTTTAAGAATTGATATTTGAATGGAAGCTGTATGTTTAAATCTGAACCGATTCAACCATATTTAATTTGCAGTAAGATAATTTGGGCCAAATTTAATCTTAATACGAACATGATTAAATGGTTTATGGACATAAAGAAAGAAGTTTGCATGGAGACTATGTGATATTATAAAAGTATTCTCACAATTTACAAAGGTTTCGTTCTTATGACAATTAAAACGTGTTTACCAAATTTTATCAAATTATCAAAAATCTGCTACTTTTACTTTCCGCACATGGTTCAAACGATGCGTCCAGATTTCTATGTATCAGCGCAAATTTATATAATTGCTTTTTTCTTAATTTTTGCGTATATAAAAAACCGTGCAGTTTGGAAAAGTATTTATATTCAACGAAAAATTGCTTTGGCTTACAATTGTAGAGTGAAAATTAAATGTAGATGGCGAAATTAAAGCAACAGAAAATTCATCTGTTTGCCAGAAATTTAAGCAACTTTTTTATTTGCTGAACAAGTATTAAAAAATGTTTCAAAAACGTGAAATTGTGTGCAAAAAAATCAGCAATAGCAAAAAAATGCAAATTATTCACAAGCAACTCTATATCAAAATTCATAAAATGCTCTAAAACGGATAAATATATTGTTTCTGCCTATATTGGTCGCACAAGAAAAACCATGCGATTGCATATTTACGGTTGCCCTGATCATAAGTTTATATGTATGGGTGCGCTTTTGTTACCCTGCAAATAAAATTGGACCACCTAACCCATTTTGATTAAATGGACTACTCCATGGACTGGTCCGATGTAATGCAAGCATGGACCATGTCATTGTAAAAAAGTGTTTGTGGTGAGACGACATGTCTTCGTTTTTTAACGACATGCTTTCGTTTTTAAACGACTTCAAAACTAATCCTCATGTTTTTTCCATACGTTTGGGTTACTTTTGGACTAGTCCTGGTCCCTTGTGGGCTACTCTTTACACGCGTGTTTGGACTGGTTCTATTATTTGCAGTGTAGTAAGATATGACAGGATATCTGAAAAAGCATTACAGATAAAACTTGAAGCAGCACATCCCATTGTTTTTTATTCCTACATCTTTAGATTTAACTGATACATGTAAAAATTCCTATGTCTTAACTTTTTTCAAACATCAAAATTACGGTATCTAAATAAATACGTTTAATTAGCTCACTGAGGTATTTAAACGTATTTTTATAATTGCCTCAACGAGGTAGTTAAGCGTATTCGTTTAAATGCTTACCCCGCATAATTACCCTAAAATATTGGCATTTTTGGCGAGGTAATTATCCCTAGAATTGCAGTACCATTTAGACTGTAAAATTTGAAAAGTCTATTTTTTATGCTTAAAATATCACTAGGAACATTGATTTTAAAAATTTTAATTAAAGAGGCAACACAAGAAAAAAATTTAACTCTAGGTAGTTTTTACAAAAAAGTTTTTTAAAATAATTTTGCGAAATTACAATTCTCACACAAAAGTACCTTTTGAAAATCGGCCTTTTAAAGTGTAAAATTGAGTAAAAGTTGGAACTTTGTAAAAGCAAATATTACTTTTTAGCAGTGGTGGATTTAGGCCTGCTTCCTCTCTAGGCACTCTTTAATATGCCGCCCTTTCTGATTATATAGGAGTGATTATCTAAAAAAAAAAAAAGAAAAAAAATTAAATACTAAAATTATTGTGTATTAATTTTTATTATTTTATATACATACAGTGAGCCAAAAAAAAACTTGTACACTTGTGAAACTAAAAGAAAACACAGAGATTAAAGTAAAACCATATTATAAGTTTTATTTCACATTAATTTAATTTTAAGATCTATATTTTAATTTAAATAAAACTTCTTTTTCATTTTGTACATTTCAACGTAAAAATAAAAAAGTTGTACAGGACAAAAAACTTAACGTAACTTTAAAAAAGATTAAAATATTTAGGTTTTCAGTATTTTGTATGGTGTCTTTTATCTTCTTTAACAGAAAGAAGTCTTCTTGGCATCGAATGGACTAGATTTTTTGTAACTTCTTGGGGAATAGAACTCCAGATATCTTTGAGAGCGTTTTTTAAGGAGTATTTTCCGGATATGTGATAATCTCTTAATTTTGTTTTCATATGAGCCCACATATGCTCAATCGGATTTAAATCTGGGCTCTGTGGAGAATGAGGCAAAACTTTTTTTGTGTTATAAAGCAACCATTCCTTTACGATAACGGCCGAATGCTTTGGATCATTATCTTGCCAAAATCCATTCCCTAAACCCATTTTTTGGGCGGATTATGGCAAATTATTTTTCAGGATATTTAAATAATTTATTTTATTCATGATTCCCTCGATACACACAAGGTTACCTACTCCATTGGCTCTCATACACCCCCAAACCATAACATTGACGGCACCGTGCTTAACAGTATGAAAAATATTTCGTGCATTAAGTGCTTCCTTCCCCTTACTTTCTCCATACAGATTTACGTCCAAATATGTATTTGGAAGTGATGGACGTAAATCTGTCTGCTCTTGGATTCGTAGATTAAGTGCTTTCCCTTCCTTATGGTTAACTTAAATCTCTGTGTTTTTATTTTAATTTAACAAGTGTACAAGTTTTTTTTTTTCTTCACTGTACATATTAGAGTGCTTCAAAATCGTCTGAAGAAGTCCGATTTTAACTCTTCAGGGCTGGATCATTGCGTATAAACCACACCAACATATTTTCCAAATTTAAGCGAAATCGAATGACGTTTAAAGAGCTCTAAAAATTGCAATTGTTCGAATATTTTGTATGGAAATGTACATACAAACTAAAAAAATTTCAAAAGATTTTGTTATTCGTGCTTAATTCCCAGTTTTTATTCTTGATAAAAACACTTGAAATTTATTGTTGATGGGATAAGCTATTCCTATGCATTTCACTGGTTGCTTAGGCCAGATCATCAGGAAACTTCATCCATAAAGATTTTAGACAAACTAAAGATATTAAACCAAATAAAACTGTTAAATGTATAAGACTTATAGCAACAGTTTTACTTGTAACAATATCAAAGCTTGAACAAAATACATCAACAATAAAAAAGTGGGTTTATCTCATCTTACACTCCCCATAAATTTCAAGTGTTTTTATCAAGAATAAAAACTGGGAATTAAGCACGAATAACAAAATCTTTTGAAATTAAAATTTTGTATTCCCAAAAATTGAAATTACTTTTTTTACTAAAAAAATAGTTTAAATTATGTATGTAATGACTTATAATTACGCCCTTTAGGACTCCTCCATGAATTGTGAATCAAAATTTTATTGCCTCTTAGATTGTAGAACAAAAAAAATTGTTCTAATTTTTTATTTTTATAGCCAGTGGGCACAAAAAATACATTCAAATGAAAAAAAATTATTTCAACATATCCCATTTATTTATCCTATCCTTAGTCCTGATTTATAAACTATTCAATGTATTGTAAGCCTAGGGTTGCCATACGTACTGTTTTAAGCAGTACATGTACTGATTTTTTGCAATTGTACTGTTTTATGCACAACTCCTAAAACAGTACGCAAATGTACTGTTTTTTACACTTTGTACTGTTTTTTGTACTGTTTTTTTTGCTCAGTCTAAAAAAAGTTCTAAAATAATAAGAATTTTTACGCTGTGGTCATTGTTTTCTCATAAATACACAGTAGATATCAAAATTATAATGGGTGGCTCGTAGCAGTGGTATATTTTCTTGTTGTTATGATTTTATGGCTACCTCTTCCAATAGTCTTTCCCTTTCCACACCTGAGAAAGACAAAAATAAAATCTAATTTTTTTTTTTAGTACTTAAAATATACTTATTCCAACACAATTATCGTTAATTTTTAGAACTTTTTTAATTTTCGGGCATGTTCTGAAAATCGAAATCACGTGAAATTGAAAACAAACAAATTTGAAAAATTCTCCTAATACCTTTGAGGACCACTTTTCTTTACCTAAACTACTGAAATAAGAAAAAGATAAGTTTATTTTTACAAAAATGTTATTAAAAATATTCATCGTTTTCAATTGCACTTGATTTTAAATACTTTCAGATTTTGTGAAATAAAAATAAACCAAACTATTTTTTTTTTTTGGATTTTATAGATTAATGGCCAATTTCACCAAGTCAAAAAACCTATTGTTTTAGTAATAGTTAATCATAGCTGAACTTGGTAAAATTAGCCGTAAATAATTTAAAAGTTGTTTAAAATTGGAAAATTAATTAATGAAACAAACATTTTCTCAAATTCTATATGATTTGTGCAACTATGTGTGTAGTAAAAATTGCTTTAAATACGAATATGTTTAAAGAAAATCGTACTAACACTATCAATGAGTTAATTGTTTTGTAAGGCTTTTCTCCTTTCTTATATGGCTTACAGCAATGTTATGGTTTTCCTGTCCAAATGCTTCGTTTGTGGTGTTAGCTTTTTAAACGCATATTTCATATATTTATGAAATGCCATAAAATGGAAATAATTCCGTTGACGTTACACATTTTAAGTGTTTTTCTTTATGTAATTGTTGCATATTCAATCAAAAGTTAAAAATATTTACCCCAATTTCACCAAGTACAGTTAAAACTAACTATTACTTTAACTTCCAGCCTAAAATATGTTTTGACAGCTTGAACTGATAGTTAAATATAGCTGAACTTAGTGAAATTGGTGGTTACTAATTAAAACAATTGGTTATGTTTTCGTCAAAAAAAATGTACTGTTTTTTTCTTGATTGTACTGTTTTTTTGTATTTAATGTACTGTTTTTCCGAATTTAAAATCTGGCTACCCTATGTAAGCCCTATATGCCACTCTATTTGTATCTGTACCAAAGATCTTCAATCCTTTAATCCTTTCCGATATGTTAGGTATATACGTAACGATTTGTATATTCTAGGTTCCATTGTTACTTTTGGATTATTGTTACTTCCCTCCTTATATTGATCAATTAATCTATAAATCAGTTTCCTTGGAAAATTTTGTCCCTTAGTATATTCCTAATTTTAATTATGTTTCTCCTGTAAAAAGTTCTGTCACTAATCGTCAGCACTTTATTAATTAAATTTCTAGCAGTATTTATAATCACCTGTTTATTATGCTTAGAATAAAAATTTATAATTCTTCCCGATGCCGTTGGCTTTTGATACCAATCTAGTACTAACTTGTTTCCTCTTCTTATTATCAATGTATCCAAAAAAGGTAATTCCGAATTGGACTCCATCTCTAAAGTGAACTTAATATAACTGCTAAATTCATTAAATTTTTCCAATAAGGCATTCACACCGCATTCAGAAACAGAGAAAGCCAAAAAGTTATATTTTTAATACTTATAACCTATTCATACGCCACCGAGCACGAGTACAGGCAGGTATGACTACCAATAAGTATGAGCATGAATAAGTTTGTATATCGACCGGTATGAGTATGAACAAACACGCATGCTTATGGGTAATC
This sequence comes from Pollenia angustigena, assembly GCA_930367215.1. Taxonomy (NCBI): domain Eukaryota; kingdom Metazoa; phylum Arthropoda; class Insecta; order Diptera; family Polleniidae; genus Pollenia; species Pollenia angustigena. The sequence continues at coordinate 139,599,134 of OV884056.1, read as the reverse complement.
CTTTGAATGCGTATGAGTAAAGGCATGTATCGTAAGTATCGACAAGTAACTTCAACATTTTGTATGGTTATTTTAAAGCAAGCAGTGTTGCCACGACCTAAAAATTTATGTTAAAGTTATATTAAAACATAAATATTTGCTATCAAATTAAAATAATGCTTCTAAAGCTATAATAAATTATAATCTATTTTACGAAAGAGGTTTTTTATAAAAATAATTAAAAAAGGAGGCTATCAACTATTTTGGGATCTTTCCTGTTTCTTTTTTTATGTTTCCAGCTAAAGAGAAATCTTAACCTAAAGCTGCGCTGCAGGCAGGAAATTTCATAAAATTCTTGATTCTTATTAAGACAACCGTGGATACCTTGTGGAGTTGTTTTTCCACCATAGCATGATGTCGAAGTCTTCTTTAAGGCTAACATTTTCGTTGGCATACTGATTGACTTCAGCAATTAAATTTTAAACCATTTTTTAACGTCTTAAAAATGCAACTGGCAACAGATAAACTACTCAAACTCATAATATAAATGAATGTATTTACCTGTGATATCTTATTTCTTAACTGCCAATATGAATACATATTCGATTTTTTTTTTTTGGATTAAGGTAACTTTTTCTGTTTTTATTAAGAACGATTAAAATGACACGACGTATTTTAATTTGCATCCATTTAGTCATTTTTTTAGATTTTCTTAAATAAGAACGCAAATCTTTATATCACAGAAATTTTTTTAAAGGCAACAATCGTTTTTCAATAAAATTTTGTTGAATTGTACAAAAACGATTTTGAAAAAACGTATTTATTTGTGATTCAGCTATTTGGAAAAAAAATTCTGGCAACATTTATGAAAAAATTTAACAAAAAAAAAAAAAATGTTTGAAGTCAATGCTATAACTATGGGTGTGTCTGAATATGTGCGAGCAAGAAACACAATAAGTATGATAACATACATGAATGAAATCAAATGCGCATGGATATACACAAGTATGAGAATAAACAGATACGAGTACGCACACGTATTGAAAATTGTCGATATGTGCTAGAGTACTTTAATTTTTTTTATACTCATTGGCTTTCTCTGTTCAGAAATAATGCAGAATATATCATCTACATATTTAATCATTATTTTCGGCTAAGTATTTAATTTTTCAATAGATACATCAAGTAATTTCTCCCATTGGACTAAGGATAGAATAACTAAATGGGATAAGTCGAATATTATCTACAAGATTCCTTGCAATGGAAATAATAATGAGAATTGCGACAAGGTTTATATAGGGACAACGAAAAATAAATTAAAGACTAGAGTTGCAGGACATACTAGATCAGATCAGAAATATAAAAACATTAACTCTAAAAAAAACAGCATTATCTCATCATTGTTATGAACTAAATCACTATCCAAATTTTGAAAATGCATCAGTGTTAAACAGTGAAACAAACTACAAACGCAGATTTATATTAGAAATGTTACACATAATTAATACACCAACAACACAAAGATTGAATTTCAAAAAAGACACAGAAAATATAGCTAGTAATTATAGAAATTTAGTTATTAAGAGATAGAATAAATAGATTTATATAAATTTGTTAGATAAAAAATAAGTTTAATTTATAAAAAATTGTTTTATATTATGGTATTATTCTTTAGTCGGAATTTATTATTGTAAATATGGTTTTTGAATTCGTTTTATAGTGTTATATGGGTTTTGAAATTAACTTTATGAATTTAATTTTTGGAATAATTTTTTCCATAATTATTTGCGTTATAAAAATGTGTGTTATTAAAAATTTTGTTAATTTCTTTTCCTGAGGAAATACCGAAAATGAATAGTTAAATATTAAAAAGACCTAGAGCTTGGTTAAAAAATAAAACAGTTATTGAATATTATTTTATTTCCTTTATTCAATCTGTGATCAGAATCGGTAACTATCTAAACCGACTTACTAATTAAAATAGGGTTGCCAGACGTACTGTTTTTAGCAGTACATGTACTGTTTTTTGTCAATTGTACTGTTTTATGCACAACACCCAAAACAGTACGCAAATGTACTGTTTTTTACACTTTGTCCTGTTTTCTGTACTGATTTTTAAGTTTAGTGTCCAAAAAACAAAGATATTAAGAAAAATCGTTTTTAAATATAACACATTTGGGAATTTTTAACGGTATGCTATCAAGTCATATTGTCATAATATCCTTATCTTAGAATTTATTCACTCTCTAACTCTCATTTTGAGGGGTAATATTTGCCCTTTTTCCCAACTCTTAAACAAAAGTATACTAGACGGCACTTATTAGGGTTAAAAGAATTCTCGAAATTTCGGGCATTGAAATTTTTGAATTTCTTGAAAGGGCGTTTGGTACAAGTCAAAAAAATATACTAAATGTACTTCTGACCTAAAAGACTATTTCAGATGTCTTCAGTAGAATTGCTTGGCAATTCTTTTTATAGAATATATTAACCCTCTAACACCCATTTTAAGAGGTAATTTTTGTAATTTTTTTAACTTCTACACTAAAGCGGTACGTTAGAGGGTTAAAATGTTCTATGAATATTTTCTGCATAAAATTTCACTAGCGGTCTTCCAAGACCAAAAAAGCGTGCAATGTATGTAAAACGGGTTTTCGAAAAATTAAAAAAATCAAGGCCCGGAATTTCGAAAAGCCGTTTTACTTGCATTGGATAATTTTTGGTCTTAGAAGACCCCTAGTGAAATTTGATGCAGAAAATATTGGAAGAGCATTTTAACTCTTATAAGTGCCGTTTTAGTATCCTTTTTTTAAGAGTTGGGAAAAAGGGCAAAAATGGCCCCTTAAAATGAGAGTTAGAGGGTTAATAAATTCTAAGAAAAGAATCGCAATACAATTCTACTGAAGACATCTAAAATTATTTTTTAGCTCAGAAGTACATTTAGTATATGTATTTTGACTTATACTAAACGCCTTTTCAAAAAATTAAAAAACTTTAGGGGCCCATATTTCGGGAGCCCGAGCTAATTTTTCAAAACCTTTTGGCAGATTTGCTCTACTAGTAGTCTACTTTCATTTCGCGGTGCAAGTGTTGAGGCTGGTGGCGATGACCCTAAGTTTGTTTCACACTCTATTTTACAATATTTAATTTAAAGAAATTGTTGTTTTGCAAACAAAAATGTTGTAAAATAATTAGAATTTTTGTACTGCGTCTATTCTTTTGTCCAAAATACACAGATTAAATATGGAGTTGCTCACATCTTTCATATATTTTCGTGTTATTATTTTAAGACATCTGACTACCGTTTAAATTAAAGAAAGAAACCAATATTTTCTAAAATTTATGCGATAGTTCCACAATATGTGTGTGGTGAAAATTGCTTTAAATACCAATATGTTTTAAGAAAATTCTATTAACCCAATCAATGAATAAGTTTTTTAAGTTAAATATAAACTAAGATATTTAAACATTATACATTGGAAAATGATACAATGGCCAAATGTTTCGTTTGTGGTGTATGCTTTATAAACGCAAATTGTGTGATTTTGTATATGAAATACCATTAAATGTAAATCTTTCCTTTGATGTTGATGTTTTAAGTCTATTTTTTTATATTATTGTTGTTCAAGAGTTGTTAAGAACCTCTAACACTAATAATATTTAGTTATGGTTTCGTAAAAAAATGTACTGTTTTTTTCTTGATTGTACTGTTTTTTCATAACCAATGTACTGTTTTTCCGAATTCAAAATCTGGCTACCCTACAAATAATTAAAAAATCATTGTACGCAGTACAAATTATTGTTACTTGAGGGTTACACGATCAAGTTTTGCCTATCAATTCTTAATACACTCACACTTTTTTACCAATACACTCATACTTTTAAAAATTGATACGAACTTGCCTTTAAAATTCACTTGCCAGGGAGTGTTTCAATTTACGTTCAAGAAAACAGCTGATTTCAAGGTTAGTGAGCAAATTTTTCGTTTCTCTTTATAAATTTTTTTTTTAATGACATCTTGAAAGTAAATTGCTTTCAACTTGCGTGCAGCCTACGTCACAGCTGCCAATTTTTGCATATTTTGACAAACAGTATATGTAAAAGACTATCAAGAAAAGCTTGATCGTGTGGCTGCAATGTTAGTAAATAATTGTATCACGAAAAACACATTCGTACGTTTTATTATTTAAGAAAAAAAGCAGAGTGCCGAAAAAACTGAAAAATTTTAAATTGTACTGCTTCTTCTCTTTCATGAGGGTGAGGAAAAAAAATATTTTTAATTTCCTCATTCATGAAAAATGAGCAAACAAAAAAATTCATATATGAATTTGTCAGATATGAAAAATTTAAAAAAATTCACATTCAAATTCCTCATAATGAAAAAAAAACGCGATTTGCCCGACCATTAACAGAGGGAAAATGAAGAAGCAAAGAGGCCCTATAAGTTAAGTTTAAAGAAAGGAATTTTACAACATGAAAATTAATTAAAATTGTTATTGATAATTTTAATTAATTTTCATGTTGTAAAATTCCTTTTTTCATAAAAATAATTTAATAAAAGATAGAATTTGATGAACTTAAGCCTGATTAAAAATATTAAAATTTGGATTAAAAAACCATAAATAGTTCGACAAAAATAACCACAATACTAATTATTCAAAAGAAATATTTTTATTAGTTTGTTTAAAATAATCTGTTTTTTATTTGGATTGCATTCTTCCAAGTGGCCCTTCATCAATATCCTGAAAAAGGCAGTTATTCTCAGTTTTTGTAATAATTGCCTTTTTTTTATAAAGTAGTGGAATATAGACTGTTTAGCTTTATTTTGTGTTAATCCATTAGAATTATTAAATTGTAATAATATCTTTCTTTGGAGAAGTATGTACTACTTTGTCCAACATTTATGTTAACTTAATATGGGAGCTGCTATCAACACTACGCTTTCCTTCTTTTTATTATTTTTCAGAAATTACATAATTAAATATATACATGTTATGTTATATGAGTCAAATTTTTATTTGCTAAATTTGTTCATTGTAAAAAAAAAATCGTTTTAAGGAGATCAAAATACTTTTTAATTAGAATGAAAAATATGGCTTTTTAAAATCAATTCGCAGCTAAATTAAATGAAGTTAAATTTTCTAGTTTAAACCACTACTTATTAGTAAAAAACCAATAAAAAATTATTATATATATATCCAATTTTACCGGTAATTTAACACAAATATTTAATTATTTAAAATTTTAAATGTTTGTTTCACTTAATACTTATATACTTTCGTTGATTATACGTCTTTTTGTTTCTGAAAATTACAAATTTATATAACGCAACATGCACAACTTGATAAATAATAATAAATTCAATATTTTTCCTTAAAAATATATCGGTTATCGCATTTTTAGCTGAAATATTTAAAATTGCTTATAAATCCCATAAACATTTTACAAAGTTTTCTGCTTTGCATGTAAAATTATGAAATGTGATATTACAATATTCTGCATTTAAGATGACGGACGATATGTGCAGTTCTTTTAATTTTTTTTCAATAATGTTTTCTTACAAAAAATCCAACAGACACTTTGGCTGGTTGCCTATAATTTTTGGTACACAAACAAATACACACAGTCATTTCGAGCTGTGGTCATGCAAACTGTCAAGCAACAACAACATTACTAGTGAGGATCGTTTCTAAAACTTTTTTTTTCCTCATTTTTCATGACTGAAGAAAGGCAAAAATAGATTTTTCCTCAAAAACATGAATGAATTTGGCGAAATATTAACAATTCATTCATGACTGTGAAAAAAAGTTACATATTTTACATTTTTCATTTATGAAAAATATTCAAGAATGGTTGAATATGAGCGATCACATTTGAATTTCTCTGAACTCTGAAAAAAAGTAACCAAAAAGAAAAAGATATTCACATCTCCACATTGAAGAAAAATATAACCAATTTTGGTTAGAAATAACCAAAAATGGCCGCTCTGGCCATCATCATGAATTAAATGAGAAGGATTATTTACTCTCTGAATATTCTACTGAATGGGAGATTGATGACGACTCATCTGATCAATGATGCCAACTTAGTGCTTTTAGCACTATTTATGGTGCTTTTTGATGCCTCAAAACGCCAAAATTTTATCCATAGTGCCAAACTAAAAAAAAGCACTAACTTGGTGCTTTTTCAATTTTTCGTTAGTGCCTTTAGTGTTTTTTACAACTTTTACTTTTTTTTCTACCATTTTTTAAAACTACGATGATATAGAGGATGATTTAGTTGAACTTTGCTATTTGGGGTATAATTTTGAGAATGCTTGTTAAGATTTTAAGATTGCAAATGATAAAAAAGTGATAAAAGAAAGTTTCATTCGTTTCACCCAAAACTTTATTTACGAGGTTAGAGCTAGGCTTCCTAGCAATTTGGAAATTTTACGAAACGTTGTACTTTTTAGCGTTGACAACATGTTAAGCAATCGTTATAAAAATTATGTATTTCGGTAAACATTTTGTAGACACAGTTTCAAAAATAGAATATGGCTTGGAAAATATTAGCAATTGCTAAAGACATGCAGTCGGAAACCGTACAAAAAAACAACGCAAAGACTTTAAAATTAAAAAAAGAGCCGTAGCTTGGTATATACAAAGTGTTAAATAAATTAAAAACAGCTGACAGAAAATACTTTTTTAACGAGCGTTGTGTAACCTGCCATTTTTCATGCGCTTTAGTTTTCCATGTGTTGCGCACTTCTACCTCTAGTGCTATTGAAAAAAGGTTTGACTAAGTATCAAAATGCAAACATACATGTTTTTTCTATTTTACACCTTATGTGTGTTCTTTATTCAGAAGCTTACATATGTTAAAAGTTGTTTTATTAAACTTTGCACGATTTTAACTTAGATTTATTTAAACGATAATATATAAATAAGTATGTTGATTGAAATATATACTGTCCTTAAGTTTTATAAAAAATGGTCGGTCATTGCAAATTTTTGGTAATTGTAACACGCCAGATTGGTTCGAGTTACGAAAATGGAGCTCGCACTGTATTACTGTAAAACTGTTTTATGACCAATTTAAACTCCAAATGATTTGGATGATATAATTTTTATTGAACATAGTTTTTCCCCTTTTCCCATTTTTACACTTAAATTAACATAGGAAAAATGGAAAAAGTGAAAAAACTCCCAAGGAATTTTTATTCACGATACGGGTTATTATTAAATCTTAAATGAAAATAGTCCCCATCAACGCCGTCGCCTTTTTTTTAAATTTTGGAGGTATATTATATTCGTCACAGCCAAATGCAACTTGTTTTGTGTTTAATTAAATTGTAAAAATGGCTTAGTGCTTTTTTACGCTTTTTTTTTTTGCTCGAAATAGTGCTTTTTAGTGCTTTTTGTTAATTTTAAAGTGCTTTTTGCTCTCAAAAAGTTGGCATCACTGCATCTGATGGTGATTAGTAGGTTTAAGTATTTTTTTATTATAACTGTTCAGCACTGAAAGTTGGCCACCCTGGACTTTTGTTTGCTTAATCTCCTTCTCTCCTTTTGTACCAAATGTCATTTTCTTTTTTATATAAAAAAACTCAAATCACTCTAGTTTGAACAGTGAACAAAAGCAAACGTAAAATTTGTAATAAAACAAAATAAAATTGTGAAAACAAAAAATTTAATTTAAACTGAAAATTGAATGTAAACAAAATACAAAAGAAACCAAACGTAAAAAAAGTGTAACAAATTAACTGAAATAAAAACTTGAATTTAAATACAAACTTAAATATAAAAAAAAGGGCTGTTTTATTTAAAAAAGATTAAAATAAAAGAACCGTGTTTTAAAAAATTAAAGTTTATCCCTAAACATTTTGGTCCAAACGAACCGGATAATTTTAATAAATAAATAGGTACCTAAAGTTTGTATAAATTTCATTTTACAAAAAATTAAATTAAAAAGTGTGTGACTCAAATAAAAAAACAAAAAAAAAAGTTATTGAAGTGACCCTAAAAATAAATTACAAAAAAGAAGAAAACTTCTTTAAATTTAAAATAAAACCTAACGGGACCCAAATTCTTTGGCGCAGTAGCAGCAACAACAACAACAACAACAACAACACAAGCAGGCAGTCAGCAAGTAAGTGAACATAAAATTACTACAAAAAACACAAGAAGAAAATAAAAGCAAAATTTAAATAACAAAAGAGAACATTTAAGATATTTATTATTTTCTACTTGTGTGTTTGCTTGATTCGCCGCATAAAATAAACGTGACGTCATCATTAAAATAAATAACCGTGACGTCACCATCCAAATAAATAAAGACCGAGTTACCATTTCGTCAAATTTTAAAAAAATAACCGGGAAAATAAATACATTATTTGACTCAAAAAATTTAAGACACAATTTGTTTTATCGCTAGCAGGCAATTTTTTTTTGACTCAATTTTATTATTATTCTGACTCTTTAAGTTACAAATATGTCCCTGAAAAAATTCGTCAATTGCACAAACGATTTAGTCGACTTCGAGAAAATTCAAGCAGAAGCGCGTGCTGAAGATAATGTACACGCTTTGGAAATTATTCGAGTAGAATTAGACTCAATATGGACCCAAGTAAAACGGTCATATGAAGAATGTAGGGACATAGATGAGGATGGTGATAAACCAATTGACAGAAAAAAATTACGGGAGCGATACCAAACTGCCCTAATGGCTTACAAAAATTGTCTTTCGTCAATCAACGCTGAAATCCATGCGCTTTCGGACACAACCATGGAAAAAGTTGAACGTCAGTCAAATATCCCGCTAGAAAGAGATGTTTCCTCAATAAGACTCCCTCCTTGCGACACCGACACATTTTTTGGGGATTATAAATTATGGCCGAGTTTTCGTGACTTGTTCACAGCAATATACATTAGAAATCCTAAAATTAGCAATGTTGAAAGGCTTTTTTATCTGACCCAAAAAACAGGGGGAGACGCCAGAGATGCAATTACTCACGTCCCTTTAACAAACGATGGGTTTATCATGGCCTGGAAAAATTTAGTTGACCGGTACGAAAATAAATGGATGCAGGTTAATGAGCAATATAAAATTATTTTGGATCTGCCTCATGTCTCTATAGATTCGGGAGCCTCAATCAAAAAATTACAAAGAACAATAAACGATAGTAGGCAGACATTAGGCACACTAGGCATTGACACATCAACATGGGAGTCGTTTTTAATTTATATTTGCTCTCAAAAACTTCCCAGGGCTCTTGTTCAAGAATTTGAAAATTCTCGTGAAGATTGTGCCGAAGTACCCAATTGGCAAGAATTCGACAAGTTTTTGACCCACAAATTTAAGACCCTAGAATCAGTAGGCAATATAAAATCATCAAAGGACAAACCCATACCTCCCAAGTCTGAAGTGGCAAAAAACACCCAAAGTAAACGAAACATCAATTCATTCCAAACGAATATTGCGAATTTTGAGAGTCAAAGTCATAGCAACAATAAACCCGTTAGTAGTGCTAATAATAACGCCATAACGTGCCAACATTGTAGCGAGTCACACACCCTACGATCATGCCCCACATTTTTAGGAAAAAATGTAAGTGATCGAATTCATATTGTTAAAGTCACAAATTCATGTTACAACTGTTTGTCGATCAATCATAGTGTCAGGGAGTGCCCTAGTAAATACAGTTGTAGGCTGTGTAAACAAAAACACAACACTTTGTTGCACAAGGCAACGGTGGCCCAGCCTACAAACGTGCCACAAAATAACGCTGACGTGCAACCAAGTACAAGTGCCGCAGCTCAAGCTCAATACATACAGTCCACTTCAAGATCAAATATTCCTAACTTTACTTCCCTGACCCTGCGCGAAAATACACAAATATCGACAAGTCATACACAACAAGAAACATTGCTTTTCACTGCCATTGTCGAAATAGAAACTAGAGGTCAAAGATACCAGGCGAGAGCTATCATCGACCCTGGATCACAATCAACTTTTGTATCGGACAAACTAAAAAACCGATTAAATTTACCCACTAAAAGAAACATAGTTCACGTTTCTGGTTTGAGTCAAACAGTTTCTGAAACCTCAACTAAAGCATGTTTGCTTAACCTTTGCTCACGGGTGGACACATCGTTTAAGTTAGAAGTTTGGGCCCCAGTACTCAAGACCCTTCCCTCTAATTTACCACCTCAAACATTGGACATGCTAAAGCTCAGTGAGGCTGCAAAATTGCAACTTGCAGACCCTCACTTCAATCAAAGTAGACCCGTCGACATGCTAATAGGCCTCGACGTAGGCCCCTCGATTTATTGCATGGACACACCGATGCGGTCTGTTGGATCCCTTTTGGCACAAAAAACAGTATTTGGCTGGATTGTGGGGGGACCAACACCAAAAACTACTCAACCCCGAACAACTATTTCTTTATTGAATACATCGTCCCTTGACCGAATCCTCACACGCTTTTGGGAGGTGGAGGAAAACCCAAAACAGATTTTGAGGTCAGACGAGGACACTATTGTGGAACACAATTTTGAACAAACAACTCGTAGAAACGATTCGGGAAGGTATATAGTTACCCTGCCCTTTAAAAAAACAGAAGAAATAGGCTCTTCTCGCAACATTGCCATGGCTCAGTACCTAAGAATGGAACGCACACTCAGCCAAAAACCCGAAGTAAAGCAATTATACGACAAAGTTATTTTAGAATATCTTGAGTTAGGACACATGAGAAAAATCAAACCCTCGGATATAAACAAAGCTCCAAACTATTATCTGCCGCATCACGCGATAATAAAACCAGACCGATTGACCACTAAACTTAGAGTGGTTTTTAATGCCTCCAGCCCAACGTCAAATAAGAATAGTCTTAATGACATTTTATATCCAGGACCCATTCTTCAGCAAGATCTTGTTCTTCTGATAGCAAAATGGCGATTTTTCCGCTTTGTATTCAACGCCGACATTACAAAAATGTATCGTCAAATACTAGTCGACCCAACTCAAACAAAGTTTCAAAGAATCTTATTCAGAAAATCCAAAAATGACCCCATAGAAGATTACGAGCTTCTCACAGTCACGTTTGGAGTTAATTGTGCCCCATACTTAGCCATCAGAACGCTTCTTCAGTTAGCTGAAGATGTGCAAATGACTCATCCCTTAGCGGCCAAGATTCTTAAACAAAATATGTATGTGGATGACGTCTTAGCAGGAGGTCATACCATAGAAGAAGCTATCAAATCGAGAAAAGAATTAACTTCTGCCTTAAAATCAGCCGGCTTTGATCTAATGAAATGGAACTCTAATGAGCCACAAGTCATTCAGGATTTACCTAGTGAGACTCTACTACCACTCGACTGGTTAAATCTGTCCGAAAATGACGGTACCAAGACTCTAGGGATAAAATGGAACATTTCATCAGACTCCTTTACATTCACAGCCCCAGACATAAAAGTTAAAGAAGCGTATACAAAGAGAGAAGTTTTGTCTACAATTGCCAAATTTTTTGACCCATGTGGATGGATAGCTCCAATCATAATAGACGCTAAAGTTATCATGCAACAAATATGGTTAGATAAGACAGACTGGGACGACATTTTAAAACCAATTTCTCAACATAAATGGAAAATATTCGTAAACAATTTTCCCAATATTAAAACTATAAAAATACCCCGTTGGATTAAATATACACCCTTAAGTCAAATCGAAATACATGGCTTTAGCGACGCTTCAGAAAAAGCTTATGCTGCTTCATTGTACATTCGAATACAAAATGAAGAAACATCCATACACACAACTCTTTTGGTATCTAAAACTCGAGTAGCCCCCCTCAAAAGCTTATCGCTTCCACGTTTAGAACTTTGTGGAGCTGTATTGCTATCTAACTTGGCATCCAGTCTATTAAAAACCTGTGAATTTCAAAATGTAGTAACACACTATTGGACTGACTCGACAATTGTATTATCGTGGCTTAAGAAACCGCCATGCACCTGGAACACGTTTGTTGGAAATCGAGTGTCGGAAATAATACAAAAGGTCGGGACTCAAAACTGGCATCATGTTGACTCAAAAATGAATCCCGCTGACCTAGCAAGTAGAGGTTGTTCACCAAGTGAGTTAGAATCACATAGTCTATGGTGGAGTGGACCTTCGTGGTTAAAATTGCCAAAACATCAATGGCCATCCCCACGCCCTCCTCAAGATACAAATATCGAAGCTAAAACAATTAAAATTCTAACAGTCACAAACACAGACGACCCATTAAGCCGATTTTCATCTCTACCCCGTGCCTATCGAGTCATAGCCTACATTTTACGTTTCGGAAGACCCATACCAAGAAGTCAAATCTCATCTTCAGAACCAACACCTGAAGAAATACAATCTGCAAAAAATCGCATCATAATTTGGACACAAAAAACTTTATTTCCTGACGAATATACTGCTTTACTTCATAAGCGTCCAATTTCCCCTCAAAGTAAACTCTTAACTCTTACGCCATTTCTCGATCGCAATGGGATTATAAGGGCCAACGGGCGCTTAGCGCAGTCCCCAGCATTAACGTACAATGAACGTTGTCCAATTCTGTTGCCATACGAATCAAAATTGGCCAGATTGATTACAGAATTTGTACATAAAATTACCTTGCATGGTGGAAATCAGCTCATGACCCGAGTGATAAGAACTGAATTTTGGATTTTTCGACTAAAGCCCTTAGTAAAAACAGTCATAAATAATTGCAAAACGTGTGTACTTTACAAAAAACACACTCAAAATCAGATAATGGCATCCCTGCCACCTGAGCGCACAACAATATCAAGACCCTTTACAGTTACAGGTGTTGATTACGCTGGACCTTTCAACATTCGAAACTTTACGGGTCGAGCCTGCCTTATCACAAAAGGGTATGTTTCCATATTTGTATGCTTTGCCACAAAAGCTGTACATTTAGAACCAGTAAGTGACTTATCGACCCAAGCTTTTTTAGCCGCTTTCTCCCGCTTTATTGGAAGACGTGGATGTCCCGCAATCATATATTCGGACAACGGCATGAACTTTGTCGGAGCAGCAGAACTCATCAAAAAGGATCGTCTAGAATTTATAAAAAATCTTCAAACCCAAGTAACTCACAACTATAGCCATCAAAACATCATTTGGAAATTCATACCCCCTGGTGCCCCACATATGGGCGGACTCTGGGAGGCCGGTGTAAAATCCTTCAAAACCCATCTAAAGAAAATGATACCAGATATGAAATTCACCTTTGAAGAGCTGGCAACAATTCTAACTCGCATCGAATCGTGTTTAAACTCTAGACCCTTAAGTCCTGCTAGCGATGACCCAAACGACCTTAACCCATTGACCCCTGGACACTTCCTTATTGGAACTCCATTATTGACCCCAGCCGAACCTGATGTAAGCAGCGAAAACCTGACCCTCATCAACCGCTGGAAACGCCTAAAGGTCATCTACCACTCATTTTGCCTAAGATGGAAATCCGAGTATCTGGCCGAACTTCATCGCAGATATAAATGGAAGACTCAAAGGGACAATGTCAAAGTCAACGACTTGGTGGTCATCAAAAACAACAATTTGCCGCCCAATGAATGGCAAATGGGCCGAATCACTAAGACTCATATTGGAACTGATCAAAACTGTCGAGTTGTCGACATCCAGACAAAAAATGGGATCGTTACCAGACCCATTACAAAAATTGTGGTTTTGTTTTAAAATATAGTTAACATTTTTTAAAATTTTCAAAACTAATTTTACACTGAATTCCTACTTACAGGTATGGCATCCCACCAAACATTTCCAAGCCTCTCATCAACAGATTTGGTTGCTGTCAACATTTTCAACCCCACACGACCCGCAAATTTGAATCGAAATGAGATCCTAGATGCCATATCTGCCAAAAATCATCACGACACCTTGCTACAGTATAACCTGTTTTTGCGGGACCCACCAGTGTATTGTACTAATTTTCACCGACTCATGGGGGCCGGGATGTTCAGCACTGAAAGTTGGCCACCCTGGACTTTTGTTTGCTTAATCTCCTTCTCTCCTTTTGTACCAAATGTCATTTTCTTTTTTATATAAAAAAACTCAAATCACTCTAGTTTGAACAGTGAACAAAAGCAAACGTAAAATTTGTAATAAAACAAAATAAAATTGTGAAAACAAAAAATTTAATTTAAACTGAAAATTGAATGTAAACAAAATACAAAAGAAACCAAACGTAAAAAAAGTGTAACAAATTAACTGAAATAAAAACTTGAATTTAAATACAAACTTAAATATAAAAAAAAGGGCTGTTTTATTTAAAAAAGATTAAAATAAAAGAACCGTGTTTTAAAAAATTAAAGTTTATCCCTAAACAATAACTATTATTCTTATTTTATTGTGTTAATGTATAAGTAATTTAATATTATATTTCTTTGACTTATACACCTTGTTATTGGTAATAATTGATAAACAGAAACTGTTATTTTACTAATTTATTTAAAAATAAATAATATTTTGTAAGTTAATAAATGTGGGTACTAGACTAGGGCTGCCAAAAGTTTGAACCTATCAACCAGGACACATAGAAAAAATGGATAAATAATTACACCAACATAAATGAGGCTATTCGCGCAGAAGTAGTGTAACCCACAATTAATTAATTTGGTTACGGTTCTAGTGTAAGAAATGTTCTTGGCACTGTTCTTTACAGTGCAATAGTCGAGTCAGCCAACTGTTTGTATCCAAAACAGATGGCGCTAGAATCATTGTTTTGCAAACCAAGTACTATAGTGCAAGAGTAGTGTAAACTCCTCATTATCTCATAATAAGTAGTCTGGGGTTACACCACTTCTCACTTATATATAGTCCCATATATAAAAAAAAATTTACGTGTACTTCATGTACATAAAAATCATGAAAAATAATAAAAAGTTGAGCTTAAAATGTTCTAAACTATAATACTTTTCAGAAGATTGCACTTTTTCTGGAACTGAATTTCGGTCTTTGATATAGTTATAAAACAGGCAGCATGTCATATTAAAATTAAACTTACATTGAATAGTACTCTACAGTGTTTCAGTCTTTAACGAGTTTCTTTCTTTACTCCATTGAGCAGCCTAAGTAGTCAACTTGAAAAAAATCAAACTCTTTTGATTATTCTTCAACCAACTCGACAACTGTCAAACTAATCAATTGAAAAAGCAATACATGCTTTGATTTGGACAACGACCGACTCAGTTGACAATTGAATTAAAACGTGTATGGGCTGCCTTAGAGAAAGCAATTTGTTATCGGTTTTCGATTACTTATAAAAGTTGTTTACACGGTATAACTTTTTACAGCCACTAGTTGAAACAAAATTTGAAAGAGGATTGACTTTCATCTAAAGCTGGAGGTCCATAACACGCGTTTTCGCCTCCACGCAGCGCATGCTTTTATAACCTTACTTGCGTTCTACGTTTCAAGGTAATTTGTTTTATAACTATTACCAGGGTGTTAGTGGAATAAGTGATCAGACTAATGGCCGTTTTCTCATTACACGATTATCTCTTTTCCCAACGAAAAACTGCACATTAAAGAAATTTGGTTTTCTCAATGTCCAATTTGCTTCTATTCTGTCGCAAAGATAACCAGCACTCATCTGCCAATTAGTAATTTTCCTTTTATTTGCCGTACAGATAAATTCAATCAGGTGTTGCCAGCTGAAAACAATGTTTTTTGTCGGTATATTGAGAAACCCAAAATCGTTAACGGACAGTTTATCGCTCTAATAAATTTTTCTTGACATTAAGTAACAGCCAGTTTATCGATACATTGAGAAAATGGCCATACAAATTATTGCATAAGAAAAAGTAATAAAAGTGCTGTAAAATTATAAAAGCCGAATCCATATACGTATGTATTACAAAATTTATAATAAGTGTTACTGTCGGCCTCTCCCACATAGGGCTGTTTGAAATTTTGCAGCCTACCCTATTCAACTTCCAAACGCCAAACATTTCTAAGAATAAATGGCAACATCTGCAGGTCCTCAGATTTTTGTTTCCATCAGACTGTCACCATTATTATGATAGTATACTATCATATACATACTTATAAGGTATTTATAGCTTATGCGTTATAATATCTATGAATGTATTTCCTTTTTGATAAATTTAAATATAGTCGAACTTCCCTATAATGAATCTGTTAGGGACCATAAAATTTCTTCATTATAATATAAAAAGTTTATAATACAAAAGAAATATTTTTATTAGTTTATTTAAAAAAATCTGTTTTTTATTAGGATTGCATTCTTCCAAGTGGCCATTCATCAATATCCTCAAAAAGACAGTTAATCTTCATTTTTGGAAAAATTACCTTTTTTATTTTTTTTATAAAAAAGTGGAATATAGACTGTTTAGCTATATTTTGTGTTAATCCTTTAGAATTAATTAATTCAAATAATATCTTTCTTTGGAGAAGTACTACTTTGTCCAACATTTACGTTAACTTAATATGGGAGCTGCTATCAACATTAGTCTTTCCTTCTTCTCATAATTTTTCAGAAATTACCTAATTAAAATTTACTTTTTGCTCCGTACATAGCAGTGTTGCCAAAACTTGGTGACCAAAAATGGCTAAATTTAAGGAAATAATGGCTAAAAATGGGCTAAAATATGGCTAAAAGCTTTTTTAAATAAAAACACATTAAAATTCAATAACAAAACAGAAATAATTCATTTAAAGTTGTTGACGATAAAATTGTGTGTTAAGATTAATTTCTTAAATAAGAAAATTTATATTTAAATAAATTAATATTAAAAAACTAAATCATCGAAAAATTCGATGTCGTTGTTGTTCATCTCATAGGAATCACTCATTAGATTCAAATAATCATACCTTTTAAATTATTTGAAGCAAAATCATAATCACGACAACATTTACCCAACCTTTTGAGTCCAGATCTACAATATAAAACAAGTAAGAAAGTATAGTCGGTTAAACCCGACTTTATGATACTCTATACCACATTAGAACCTTTGTACCAAATTTTATCAAATAATCTCTAAATTGCGACCTATAATTTGCGCACAAGGTTTACATAGACAGCCAGCCAGCCGGACAAACATCGTTAATTCTACTCAGAAAGTGATTCTGAGTTAATCGGTATACGTAAAGGTGGGCTAAGAACCAACATTTTAAGGTGTTACAGACATCAGCACAAACGCATAGTACCCTCTCCACTACTGTGGTGGTGGTATAAATATTGTATTGTTATGGTAAAAATATTTACCTAATTGATAAAATCGAATTAACGGTTGCTTAATGTAACCTATTTCTCAAATTACTTTTAACGATGTTTACTTGGCTAAACACCCTCTCTACTTCAGCATTAGACCCTGGAAGTGACAGCAACTTTATAGTCAATTCTGAAATTTCTAAAACAATTTTGTTACAGCTTGCATCCCTTTATTGAAATACTTGCAACCAGAAAGAAACAGCGATGTTTGTGTTAATCCATTTTATAAATTTAATAGTGGAATACTGCTCCTTTATTTTGAAAGATGTTTCGGCTGCATAGTTTATAGCGATTTTCAACATCTGTAAAAGTTGTGATTTAAATTAAAGGCGTTTTAATTGTTCAAAATGTTTATTTTACTTTTATAAATTTTTATAATAAAATTATTCTTTTAAAAGAAAAACAGCAAAAAAAGTTTTATGGCTAAACAAGTTGAACAATGGCTAATGGCTAAACTCATTTTTTAATGGCTAAACAGGGTGAAAAATGGCTAAATCTAGCCATTAAATGGCTAAATTGGCAACACTGGTACATAGCGTTGTAAGAAATTCTAATTCTAATACTAAGAATGCGATACGGACCCTGTAGGAAGTCAAACACATTTATAACTAACTTCAAACGGGTTTTTTTATAACCACAACTAGTTGATTAAGTGACTATTTTCCTTGTCGACGACTCACTATTTTAACATAGGCATGTCATAGGCAGTAGTCAATTGGCCATGTTTGCATGACTTTTTAACTAACTACTAACTACTTATTTTTCAACCTATTTGTAATTAATTAAAAGTATTGTCAGTTTATAATAAATTATTTAAATTTTAAATAATTTTTGTCAAAAAAATATATGTACATATGAACATGCATACATACATATGTATATCTTTATATATTTTGATATAGAAATAATTATTTATGAAAATTTTGCATTAAACTGCCCAAAATGATGATGTATAGTAGTCCTGAAATAAATTCGCCACATACATAATTGCTAGTACATAAACAGATTTGTATTGATTTAATTTTTAATTATTTTAAAATGTTTGTATATATTTTTTTTCATTTGACTTCATGGCATGCTTGTTTTACTTATTTTGCTTTTACAGTAGAATCCCGATAATTCGTAATCGCAAGGGACCGGCCATTTCTTACGAATTATAGGGGTTTTCGATTTAGCGGGGTTTCGATTTATTATTATTATTATTAAGACATGTTCATTAATTACAATTCATTACAAATTTAAATTAGAACTTAGTCTATTTACAAATGTTTTTTACATATATCTTCCAGTCTTCCCTCTCCCTAGCTATGTATCGCAACTGGTTGTAGGATTTACTTGTTTCCTTGGCCACTGTATTCCTCCAAGATGCTTTCGGTCGGCCGACGCTTCGATACCCCTGTGGGTTCCACTCAAGTGCTGCATGTGGGACCTCGGATCTTTCTTTCCTTAGTGTGTGCCCCAACCATCCATATTTACGTTTCTTTATTTCGCTTTCAATCTTTAGTTGATTAGTTCTTTGTAGCAGATTTTCGTTAGTTATTATTTGAGGCCACCATATTCTTAAAATATTTCGAAGACATCTATTGATGAATGTCTGTAATTTCTGAGATAAATCTTTTGTGAGAAACCATGTTTCACATCCATATAACAGGATGGATTTTACGCAGGCGTCAAATATTCTTATCTTCGTTGCTGTGTTAATTGTGTTTGACCTCCATACCTTAAACAGCATTGCGAACCTGCCCTTAGCCTTCTTAAGTCGGCTTTCAACGTCAAGTATTGTTCCCCCATTAGTGCTTACAATGCTGCCGAGATACTCAAAACTGGTTACTTCACTGATCTCCTGCTGATTGACTGCGAACTGGGATGTGTTTACCGCATTAATTCTCATAGTTTTGGTTTTGTTAATATTGGCTTTAAGTCCTACTTTATTTGATTCCTCCGTAAGGGATGTTAAAAGGGATTGCATTTCTGAGTTTTTGTTGGACAGAAGGACTACATCGTCGGCATACTCTAGATGCGCTAATTTGTTACACATACCCCAATTCATTCCCATTGATAATGTATCAACAGCGTCGAATATTACATCCACCACAGTTATAAATAAAAGCGGTGAGAGAGCGCACCCTTGTCGAACACCACTCTTTGTTTCAAAGCTATCGCTTAACATGCCATCATGTAAAACCCTACACGTAGAACCTTCGTAGCTATGCCTAAGAATGTTTATTAACTTTTGAGGAATACCCCTTGCATCTAGCGCCGTCCAAATAAATTCTCTCTTCAGAGCATCAAAGGCTTTTTCATAATCAACAAAGGTCAAGTACATTGTTGCATTAAATTCTGCTGCCTGTTCAATTAAGATTCGTACCGTATTGATTTGGTCTATGCATGACCTACCAGGACGAAAGCCCGCTTGGATGTTTCGGATGTTTTTATCTAGAGCTCCTGCTATTCTGTCTAGTATGATTTGGTTAAATATTTTAAAAACTGCCGGCAATAACGAGATACCACGCCAGTTATTGCAAATCTTCTTATCACCTTTTTTCGGGATTTTAATAATTATGGCCTCTTTCCATTCGGAAGGAAAATCTTCAGTAATCCAGACTAGTTCGTAGATTGGGCGCAAGATTTCTGCCATTGCAATGGGATTAGCTTTGAAACATTCTATTGGTAAATTATCGTTACCCGCCGCTTTTCCGCATTTCATATTTCTAATTGCTGCACAGATTTCGCTAACAGTAGGGGGGTTGGTGTTAATATTTCCGTTAGGGTTTAAACGTCTTCGTATTGTAAAACTGTCCGATTAATTGTGCATTATGTTCAAAGTTTTTTCGAAATGTTTTCTCCAAACATGTAATTGATCTAGATTGGAGGTCATGGTTTCACCACTATCACCATCTATGACAGGAGAGCTACCATTAATATTACCGCTGCAACCAGAAAGCGTACGGGTTAACTTAAAAAGTTCCTTCATATCTCCTTTTTCGGATGCTGTCTGTGCCTCTTTGCCAATATTTTCATAAAATTGCCTCTTATCTATTTTCACTTGTCGCTTGATGAGTTTGCTTATTTCCCTGTACTCCATGGCATAATCCTCTTTACGTTGGGGATCATTCTCGCCTAACATCGCTAGTTTGATTGTTCGTCTTCTTTCTATGAAATCCCAAGCATCGTTAGACATCCATGCCTTTTGTTCGGATGAGCGGAAACCGAGAGTGTCTTTGCACAGATTTTGGAGTCTTATTTTTAAAGCTGCCCATAGGTTGTCAGCAGAAACGTTGCCGTTGCCATAATTTGCATTATAACTCGTGTTAATGTTGTTTATACCCTCTACGAAACGGGTTTTGACAGCAGCAGCTTTCAACTTCTGAGTGTTGTATGTCCTTCTGGTTTGAGTGGTATTACACCTTTTGGGCCAAAGTTTCAATTTCATCTCGGCAACTACTAAGTAATGGTCACTGCCAATTTCTCCGCTCCTCTTATTACGGACGTCGCATAGCAGATTACACCATACCCTGGAAATGCATATGTGATCTATTTGTGTTTCGTAGTTACGTGGAGCCTTCCATGTTGTTTTGTTATTCGTTTTGTGGGGAAATATTGACCCTCCTACTTTAAGATCGTGGTTCAAACAGGTCTCCAAAAAAAGTTCACCATTTTCATTACATGTACCTAATGCATGCCTGCCCATTATTGATTCAAACCCCGCATTATTATCACCTATTTGGGCATTAAAATCCCCCATTAGTAGCTTAACATCGCTCCGCGGTGTATCTTGTAGCGTCTTTTCGAGCAGATTGTAAAATGCTTCTTTGTCTTCTAAAATACTGTCTTCAGTAGGGGCATAACATTGTATTACTGAGATGTTAAAATTTTTAATACGAAAACGAACGGTAATGATACGTTCTGATAACGCCTTCCAACTTATTATTGATTGTTGCAATTTCTGTCTTACATAGACAGCAACACCTCGTATATGGGGATCCTCTTCTTTGGACATGCCAGAGTACATCAATACCCCCCCTTTTTTGCTCCTCACCTCGCCAGACCCAGGTTTCGATTTAACGGGGTTAAAATAAAATAAATACGAATAAACGGGGTTTTTCAATTTATTTACTAAAACGATAAAAAAAACATAAAAAACAATTGTTAAAAATAAAATATATAAAAATTATACATAAAAATTATGCATGTAACAAACTGATCTTAAGAAAATAAATACCCACGCAAAAATAAAAAAATGGTATTTATGCTCACCATTCTTTCCATGTTTTTGTTGTTTTTATTACGAATTATAAGTGGTAGTTAGCAAACAATTACGATTTATAAGAGGTAAAGAAGATTTTATTTGAAAAAAAAATTACGAATTATCGAGGGGACCAAAATGTATGGAAATTTTACGAATTAACGAGATTTTTTCAAGGGACCGACAGTTTATTACGAATTATCGGGAATTACGATTTATCGGGGTACGAATTATCGGGATTTGACTGTATTTGTGTTTTACATGTGCCTTTTTGGTTGATATCTGCATGAGATTTAAACCAATTTGTAGTCATTTAAAAAAAAGTTAATTTATAGTTAGTGGTTTTTGCAACTGACTATTTTATTTACTACAGGCGAGTTCTTTTGAAATAATTTGTTATATGTATCACAAAGTATACAGAGGGTGTGTGTGAAACGGTAGCAAAGTTCTATGGTGAAATGAAATTTGTTTGTGGTAGAAAATTTTCATATTTGTGCTGTGTGAAATTGTAACATTTTTGACAACGCAAAATTTTGACATAAAGAAAAAACAATTACTAATAGTTTTGTGAAAATGAATAAATTAAACAAACGTTTACCAATAATCATTTCAATTCTGTTGGAAATGAGATCGTACCAACTATTTGATGAATTCGTTCTAATATATTAACAATTTTTACAAAAGTGTGGGCAAAAAAGCTTATACATATTTAAATACTTACATCTTGTATAATTCTTTTAAATTTTTTTTGCCGCTGGTCCTGCTTCCATATTATTTATTATTTTGTTTAAACAAATTTGATGAAAAAAAAATAATTTTGTGGCTGTCAAAAATTTCTACACTAATGTCAAAATTTATACTAGCCCCTAGGGCTAGTGAAATTTTATTCACCTCAGTAGTGTCAAAATTTAACTTCCATGAGTACTTTGCTACCGTTTCACACACACCCAGAGATGAAAAAAGTGACGAATGAAAAATGCCTAAATCATTTGCGAGGGCAGCTTTCGAAGAAAGAGAAAGAAAACGTTTTTTGTTAGTGAAGTGACAATGCGTAAAAACAGGCCGCTACTATCTACACAAATTGCATAATCAAAACAAAAAACGCAAAAAGCTTTCGAAGAAAAAGTCAGAAAAAAACACAATATATTCTGTCTCGTGACGCCTGTGAAAAAAAATCATTTTAAGGAGATCAAAATACATACTTTGAAATCAGAATGAAAAAGATCGCTTTTTGAAATCAATTCATAGTTAAATTAAATGAAGTACATTTTTTAGTTTAAACCACTACTTATTAGTTATTAAAATCAATAAAAAAAATTGTACATAGTAGGTATGTCATAATATCTTTAATAATATAAATTCTCCACATTGTTAAATGCAGTACTACCTGCGCTGCAACAGAAAAACAAACTTATTTTACCACATCGACGCAAACCAAATGATGCTACATATTAATCGTGTGATTATCATATACATACATATATATTTTCTATTTTTTCGGTAATTTAACACAAATATTTAATTATTTAATATTTTTAATGTTTGTTTCAGTTAATACTAATACACTTTCGTTGATGATACGTCTATTTGTTTCTGAAAATTACAAATAAATATAACGTAACACACACAACTTAAAAAATAATAATAAATATAATATTTTTTGCTCAAAAATATATCGGTTAACGCATTTTTAGTTGAAATATTTAAAATTGCGTATAAATCTCAAATTAGTCTGTGTTCATCAGAGAACAGCTTTATGCGATTGAAAAAAAAATCGCATTTAATCAACAACAACAAATACACTTGCTTGCGGTCATAGTGCTGGTTCACACTGGTCAAGTTTGACTCTTCAAGTCTCGAGCTTTTAGGAGAGAGGGGTAAAGAGAATGGAAAGGGGTACATACTTGACCGTACCAGTCAGTTTTGTATTTTTCTTTTCTTTTTTCATCCGTAATATAATAAAAAGCTACAAAGTTGAAGGAAAAGAAAACAAAAATTAATTTTGTGCATGAACGTGAACGCAAGTTCAAAAGAAAATTTAAATAAAACTGTTCAAGTAAACTTGACCTGTGTGAACCAGCACATACAATCAAGCTTGCGCAACCGCAAATATTCGCTGCTGGTTTGCAGTCATTCAAATAATGCATATCGTGCTTTGTTATTTATACAATCGTTAGCTTCGTTTTTTAATAAAGATGTTTGTGTGTTCGGTGCGACAATGATTGTTTTGGTAAAGAAAAAAAAATACAAACAAAAAAGCCAGAAATGAAGCAATTATTACTCATGTAGGCATTCAGCATTAACTAAGTATGTAGTACAAGAAAAGAAAATTTAAATGAAACTAAACGCACATTAGTACATATGTAGGTACATACATAAAAATAATTTCCATAGAAACAGACTTTTTTTCATCTTAAAAAGTACAGTAGTTCCGTATGTAGGTACAATGTATTCTTGTTATTGTTGTTTCTATTGTTGTTAATTTTAATAAAGCGTCTCATCGAGTGGCTTACTGTTGTTATTTTTGTTAATGTTATCAAAGCGTCGAGTGGAATCGAACAATGACTACTTGAATGCAAAAGTATAAGTATGTATGTGTTCTTTTGAATTTACACAGTTGTGTTATATTGCGTGAGCAACAAAAATGCAAATAAAGCACTTTCAATAAAAAACGAATAAATGCAAAAATCAAATGTGTACGAAACGGTGTAAAAATTACCAACGTTGAACTTTGTTTTGCAAGCAAAGAGTGAATGTAAATTTTAGCGTATGAATAAATCAAGAAAAATTGTGATTTTGCAGTTCTCTGGTGTTCATACGGCTCATATCTTATTGACATGATTGCTACTTTATAGGCGAGAGGGACGAGGGGAAAAGAAACGAGTACACAGATGCATGTACTGTTTTTACGTTTTGCTTTCTTATTCGTTGTTTAATTTTGTTTTTGTTTTCAATATCAAAAAGCACACATGCATACGCACGTCGTCAACATGACATGAATCATTCGAACAACAACTCATGTTCAAAGAAGAAAAGGGAAGAATGTTGTCAATAAGACATGAGCCGTATGAACTCAGACTTAAGCGTCTCATACACTTGCAATAAAATTGTTCAATTTTCCGTATAGTACAATTATATCGCCAATGTGTATGTGATATTCCAAGGTGGAACAATATATTGGCAACAATCAAAAGACTTTTGATTTTTATTGCACTACGAAAGGAAGTGAAGTGTGTGGGCAACATTGTACAATGCTGTTTATGTTATTCCTATAGGTTATGTTCACCTTTTCATTGAATGAATGAAACTATTGTGCGACTTATTGTATAGGACAAAATGAAAATAAAATGGCGAATATCATATACAATAATATTGCAAGTGTATGAGCCGCTTTATAAACATTTTACATGTAAATTATGAAATGTGATGTTATTTTGCATTTAAGATGACGATATGTGCAGTTTTTTAATTTTTTTTTCAATAATTTTTTCCTACAAAAAATCCAGCATACACTTTTGCTGGTTGCCTTTACCAAAAATATTTTACACAAACAAATACACACAGGCATTTCGAGTTGTGGTCATGCAAACTGTCAACCACAAAGCATACAGAGATGAAAAAAGTGACGTATGAAAAATGTCCAAATCATTTGCGTGGGCAGCTTTCGAAGAAAGAGAAAGAAAATGTTTTTTGGTAGTGAAGTGGCAATGTGTAAAAACAGGCCGCTACTATCAACACGAACTGCGTAATTAAAACAATAAATGCAAAAAGGGCAGCATTCGAAGAAAAAGGCAGAAAAAAACCAATATTTTCTGTCTCGTTACGTCTCTGTGTGCTCTGTGCTGTCAACCAACAACAACATTACTAGTGAGGCTCGTTTCTAAGACTTTTTTTCCTCATTCTTCATGACTGAAGAAAGGCAAAAATTTATTTTTCCTCAAAAACATAAATGAAATATTAACAATTTATTTATGACTGTGAAAAAAGTTATGTACATATTTTACATTTTTCATTTATGAAAAAAAATTCAAGAATGGTTAATTATGAGCAATCACATATGAATTTCTCTGAACTCTGAAATATACATGCTAATTTTTTCAAAGCTCGTTTGCAAACAACAAACATTAAAGTCGCACTTTACATAATTTGGTATAGCCGACGCTTGTTTTTTCGCCGCCGCCGTTAAAAATTTTAAATTTTGTTAAAGTCAGTCAGCGATATGTGTGACGGCGTTCCCAACGCCTGCAATGTCACATCGGCTTCAAGTATAATGTTATGACATTTTTAACGTAACGACGTAATCTCTTTTGATAGTTTTCGACATGATTTACAGACACACTTTTTTCTCCCTTTTCGAGAAACGATGGAATATTCTGTTTCACATCTTTTCACTAAAGTTATAGAACATGGGTACTGCAGCCGTATTCTGTACCGAAACGTACACTCATTTTTCAGTCATGAGCGAGCGTGAAAAATTTAAAATTTTACTGTTTTTTCACAGTCATGAGGGTGAGGAAAAAAATATTTTGAATTTCCTCATTCATGAAAAATGAGCAAACAAAAAAAATTCATATGTGAATTTGTCAGATATGAAAAAAATTCACATTCAAATTCCTCATAATGAAAAAAACGCGATTTGCCAGACCATTAACAGCGGGAAAATGAAGTAGTAAAGAGGCCTTATAGAAGGTCTTTTTGCCGATATAAAGTTTTCCAGTCGCATTCCAACTGTATTTCTAATTTACACAGAGTTTCATTTAAGACCAAAGCCTTGCCTTCTCACATCTACTTTAAAGGCTTCTGAAAGGCCTTCAAAAATTAATTAAGAATTAAGAATAAAGTTGTATCCAGTGTATTTCGCGACCTTAGGACAACAAGGTTCTATCTAACATATTGTTTATGTGCATATAGAATAGGGCTGCCAGATGTTTGAACCTATCAACCAGGACACATGGAAAAAATGGATAAAAAATTATACCAACAGAAAAGTTTTTTTTTTTAATACACATGTATGTAGTATATCGCACCCTAAATACTAAAGGGTCACAACTCAAAATTTTTCAAAAATAACTTTTTTTCATAAATTAATTCTCATAATTCTAAATAGCTAAACTTTCTTCAAATTTGACTTTTTTAATAGGGGAACTAATTTTCTTTTTAAATATTATCACCATTTTTACATAAACAGTTTTTTGGCTCTCCTAAAAATTTAAGAATTTTCAGTTGTTACCTTTTAGTATTTAGGGTGCGATATGTAAAAACCACCCAGTTTTTTTTAATCCAACAATATATAGAAAAAAATTAACGTGTACTTGATATACATACATAAAAACGATGAAAAATAATAAAAAGTTGAGCTTAAAATGTTTTAAACTAAAATAATTTTCAGAAGATTGCACTTTTTCTAGAACTTCATTTCAGTCTTTGATATACAGGCATGTTCGGAAAATCACTTTTTGTGAAAGTGATTTGAAATCACAAGGTGTTCTGGAAAAAAAACTTTTTTCATAACTGTGATTTCAAACTGGTCGGTTAAGTGGTCGCCGATCAAAGATTTCTTGCTTATAATTTTAACTAGGATAAAACTTTTGTGGTTTCCAAAACACCCTTAAATCACAATCGTGATTTTACAACCACATGTGATTTGAAATTTTGTGATTTTCAGAACATGCCTGATAGTTATAAAACAGGCAGCATGTCATATTAAAATCAAACTAACATTGAATAATACTCTCCAGTGTTTCAGTCCTTAACGAGTTTCTTTCTTTAGTCCATTGAGCAGACAAAGTACTCAACTTGAAAAAATCAAAGTCTTTTGATTTTTCTTTAACCAACACGAGAACTGTTAAACTCATCAATTGGCAAAGCCATATACGCTTTGATTAAGGCCAGTTTACACGGTAATACATTGTATTACGACATAATGTATAATGAGAGAAATCATATCATGTAAAAGCAAAATGCATTGAGTAAGAGAGAATACGAATACAAAATCTGACAAGCGGTCGGTAAATGGTTTTTTTCTAAACCATTTTAGAAACTTATGTGTTTTCATCACACCAGAGGTGTATTTTAACGGAGATGTTGAAGGTGGTAGTATTTTTATACAATTACAAAAACAACTAAAATCAACTCAGGAAATTTTTATGTTGTTTTTGTAAAAATTTAAAACTGCAACCATCTGTTTTGTTGTTATTATTTTTGATTTTACTTATACCATCCGTGTAAACATGAATTATACTTACAACATATTTTTATTTTTTTCTTTTAAACACGGAGAGAATTTCATAATATTTTGATTCTACAAAGTCGTAATACATTGTATTACCGTGTAAACTGGCCTTTAGGACAACAACCGACTCAGTTGACAATTGAAATGAAACGAGTATGGGCTGATTTAGAGAAAGCAATTTGTTATCGGTTTTCGATTACCTACCCAGCAAAAACTTTACTTACAATCCTAATTTTAATGACTTCAAGAATTCATTACTTTGTAGCTTTATTCGCCACTTTTTGGATTATTAGTTATATATTAAATAATAACTTTATTATTATATCTTAAATATACAGAAAAATTTAAATTTTCATTATGATAATAAAAATGTCATTATAGTAATGAAACAAAAACTTTCAATCCACTTTCACTCAACGTTGTTATTGTTATTATGGACAATTTAATCTCATATTTACGCTCTTAATTGAGTAAAAAACATAGTTTTTTAATACAAAAACTACACTGCCCCGGTAGACTAGCTGGTAGCGAGCTAGTCTATCAGCACCAAGGTTGCGCGATTGAATCCCGCCAGAGACAGAAAAAAATAAAATAAAGTAAAATAAAATAAGAAAAAATAAAGAAAAAAATAATTAAAAAAAATAAAAAAATAAAAAAATAAAAAAATTTAAAAAAATAAAAAAAAATTTTACTTTATTGACTTTGTGTAACTATATATTTTTATAAAAATTTTAAGTATAAAAAAAACATTATTTTTTAGATTATAATAGGCTAAATTATAAAGGATTACTTTTGGGACATCTCGAACAAAAATAAGTACTTTTTCTAGTAGAAAAGTAAGTAGTCGGCTCGTCAAATTCTCATTATTTTTCTGCTTATTTTGTAAGCAAAGTTTTTGCTGGGTATAAAAGTTGTTTACACGGTATAACTTTTTACAGCAACTAGCTGAAACAAAATTTGAAAGACGTTTGAGTCTCATCTAATATTATTGAAAGCTTTTAGTTAACCGACGTTTACAGCACATAACACTTGAATCTAATTAAAGTTGTTAACAGAATTGCCTTATGTTAGCAGTGTTATAACTAAAATCTTAAACTTTGTTAACAACTAAAACCAACAAAAAACAAATTTTTTGTCTTGACCTGTACAAAAAACCAGGACAATTTAATAGTGGACCAGGACACCAGGACAATCCTGGAAAACCAGGACGTATGGCAGGCCTATACTAGACTGCTCGCATCTTGTATGGGATTTTATTTTTTTTTTAAATTTAATTGTTTGCGCTGCTTAAAATATGAGGTTTGGTGTAAGAAATCATGATCTAATTTTTCAGGTCAATCCCACGGTGCCTAGCCGTGCCGGGTGGGGCCCAAAGTTCCCCATATTATAAAAAGAACATATTTTCTATCAGATCTTTATAGTTATACTAGTTGGAAAGCCGAAAATCAAAAATATGGCTACGTTACGATCTTCCGCAGAGAAAGTACTTCAAGTGTGCCAAATTTCAGCTTCCTATTTCATCAGATGGCTTCAGAAAGTTGCGGAAAAAAAAGGACATACATGCAAACATCCTGACATACTAAGAAATTATATATTGTATAGATAGATTAACATATATTCGCGCAACTCAAAAACGCTTTAGCTTATTGAAAAACTAAAAAAAAAAACGATATTACGCAATAAAATTTACTTTAAGAAAGGTAAAACGTTTTTCTTATATGCGCACTCGTTTTAGAAACATAATTTTTTTTCTGGAAAAAAATAATTTTTTTATTAAAATTTCGGAATTTTTGTTTTTAAAATTTCATAAAAAAGTGAAAAATGCAGCTATGCTTCTAATTTTAAGCAGACATATAAAAAACAACATTGCACACAAAACAATCTATAAATGATTAAAATCTGTAAACAACTTTTGATTTTATGTATTCACAAAAGATGTGGTGGTTTAATAAAATTCTTAAATTAATTAAAATTTTTTGTCTTTTGTGAAAAATCAAATCAAAAGTTGTTAACGGATTTTAATCATTTATAGCTTGTTTTGTTTGCAATGTTGTTTTTTATATGTCTGCATAAATTTAGAAGCATAGCTGCATTTTTCAATTTTTTATGAATTTTTAAAAACAAAAATTCCGAAATTTTAATAAAGAAATTGTTTTTTTCCAGAAAAAAAAATTATGTTTCTAAAACGACTGCGCATATAAGAAAAACGTTTTACTTTTCTTAAAGTAAATTTTATTGCGGAATCTCGGTTTTTTTCAGTTTTTCAATAAACTAAAGCGTTTTTGAGTACTTCCAACGCAAAGCAACCTCCGTACGCTAATGTTCCTAGGGAAGGTCTACAAATGCCTACCTCAATTGAAAATTTAATTCAAACTATGAATAAATTCATGGCCACTATGCAGAACATGTTTCAGGAAATGATGCGAAACCAGAACATGCTCCTGCAAGTTCTACTAAATAAAAAATGAACCAGTTAAAAATATGTTTCTGGAACGCAAACTGGCTCTCCCAACATAACCACGAAGTAGCACATTTTCTTTAATTGCTCGAAATCGACGTGCTTCTCGTCTCTGAAACCCACTTTACTCTAAAAAAACTGCTTTAGGGTAAATGGGTACCTCACATACGACACAAAACATCCGAGCAGATGGGCTTGTGGTGTCACAGCCATAATTGTGCACAAACAAGTCAGACACTTTTAATGCCGGAGTACAAGGCAGATTGTATCCAGCTACATCTATAAATCTAACAGATTTTAAAATCAAGTTATCATCCGTATATTGTCCGCCTAGACATAAAATTGCACAGGATACATTTCTAAACTTCTTCTCCACATTGGGACAAAATATCATTGCAGCAGGCGACTACAACGCTAAGCATACGTATTGGAGCTCCAGACTTATAAGTCCTAGAGATAACCAGCTATATAACACCGTCACTGCAAAAAATCTTGATGTCGTTTAGAGTGGAGTACCTACCTATTGGCCCACTGACTTCAACAAGCTACCAGACCTTATCGACTTTGCCGTAATTAAAAACATCAAGCGCGATCAATTACTAATAAGTTCTTCACACGATTTATCGTCTGATCATTCACCTTCACTTTGATAGCGCAGCTGAAAACTTTATTTCCTATCCAAACAAAAACACCAATTGCATGAAGTATAAAATGTATGTGAGCTCTCATGTATCTCAGAGCATTTTCCTAAAAAATTCATCTGACATCCAAACAGCTGTTGACCGACTTAAGGATGTCTTGGATTCTGCTGCAAGAAATGCAAACCCAATCAAGCGACAATAAAGCGTGGTCCGCAATTCACATCTGTGGATATAGATTCAGGGAAAAAAGGAAGTTGAGAAGACAACGGCAAAATAATCGTTCCCCAACCATTAAGGCCCAACTGCGGTTATGCCAGGCAACTCTACGCAACAAACTGAGACAGAAACACGACTCTGAAGTAGAAGGCTATCTAAACAGCCTAGATGCCACAAAAAACTCAAATTACAGCTTATGGAAGGGTGTAAGACATATGCAATGCCCTATAACCCACGAATCTCCACTAAGACTGGAAAACCGTACCTGGGGCAAAAACACAAATGAAAAAATTAATGCCTTTGCAAGCCACTTGGAGAAAGTTTTCACGCCCCATGATGCTGATACTTGTTCCTGTCGTCCAATTATTCCTGATACAGTTAACGATCCAATACAATTTAAAATAACCCAATTAAAATCAGCGATAGAAAATGTCAACAATAAAAAATCTCCCGGTCCTAACCGCATCACAGGCTCAATGATAAGAAACTTACCTACGTCTGCTTCAAGAATCTTGCTGCTCATCTTTAATGCGATATTACGAGTTGGCTACTTCCCATCATCTAGGAAGACCTTTACAATTGCTATGATTCCTAAGCCAGGAAAAGACTTGACTAGCGTCGTACATACCAATCAGCCTACTATCAAAGCTATTCGAAAAAATATTCCTTTTAAGTATAACTCCCTATCTTAATGAACACACAATCATTCCGGTTCATCAGTTCGGATTCCGAGCAAGGCATGGTACAATCGAACAAGTGCATAGAATTGTTACCCAAATTAGATCAGCGTTTGAGAGAAAGAAATATTGCTCAGAACTGTTTATAGATATTTCCCAAGCATTCGACAAAGTTTGGCATGATGGGCTGATCATTAAAATAACACGAATGCTTCCACAAAACACTCACAAACTCCTTGAGAGCTATTTAACTAGCATTCATGGTAGAGATTGCTTTTCGGTTTTAACCGAAGCCGAAACCGCGGTTTTAAATGCCTAAAAACCGAAAACTGGCAAAAAAAACCTCGGTTTTAGCTTTTACTTTAACAATGTATTTATGCTTGAGGAAATTGCAAATTTAACATCATACTCGTACTTCATATACAAAAACTTTATACATAACAGCCTTCAACAATGACAAGGTACATATTTCAAAATTCTTAAAATTCAAAATAAGTACTAAGAAGAACAAATGTTATCTTTATAACTCTTAAGTACACACCTTATTTGTGAGGCATAAACTGCCACCTGGGCCACTTGAATTTTGTATGAAGCATAAACTATCATCTGGGCCACATGAATTTTGTATGAAGTTTCTTGTGGCTATAGAAAAAACTCACACTAACGAGCACCTGGGCAAGGCTGGGACTACTTTATATGTATGGAGTTTTATGGATATAGCAGAAACATTTTGTTGGGAAATAAAATAATTTTTCGAAAAAACAGCAAAGAAGGAATTCTTAAATAAAAAAATTGTATTACATGCAAAAAAATATATATTTTTATGTATGAATTTAACTTTGATATTTCCAAAACCAAAAACCGAACCGAAACCAACCGGTTTTAATCATTTTAAAACCGAAACCGCGGTTTCACATTTTTACGGTTTTTTAGCAAACTCTAGTTCATGTCATGAACATTCATGGTTAGATCAAAAAACCAATACTCCCCCACCAAGAAAATATCTGCTGGTGTCCCTCAAGGCAGCATATTAGGGCCTTTACTGTATATAATATATACAGCTGATATGCCAACAAGCCCGATGCATCGCAGCATTAACAGTCCCACATCAATGAACTAGAAGCCTGGCTAGAAAAATGGAAAATAAAGGTTAATTCGGCTAAATGTGCTCACTTAACTTTCACGCTCAGAAGACAAACGTGTCCTGCTGTAAAAAATAAATAACATCACTGTTCCGGTAGAAAGCCATGTTAAATACTTGGGAATTCATATAGATATACGCCTGACCTGGTCTCGTCATATTGAAGCGAAAATAACGGCTATGAAACTTATAGCAGCTCAACTACATTGGCTTTAGACAACAAAATTCTCTTATACAAGTCCATCATAAAACCAATATGGACATATGGCATCCAATTATGGGGTACTACATGCGCATCAAACATCCAGAAGCTACGAAGAAGACAGCCTAGGATATTACGGCAAATTGTCTGCGCCCCATGGTATATACGTAATGACATTATCCACAGAGATCTTAACATCGCTACCATCCAGGAAGAAATTAAGAAGTATTCAGTCAAATACATAGATAAAATAATGGTCCATCCCAACTACCTCGCTCGGGATCTAATAAAGTTCGAAGCTCACCGGATCCGACACTTTGAGCCTAGCAGGGTTTTTTTACACTTGAATGCAATTAATAAGCGGTAACATTGGTAATGGCTTACAAATAAGAATTTGGATTAAGCTTTGAATACCTATTGTAATTTTCGACAAGAAAGATTCTATAAAAAAAAAGTTTAATTTGACTGCAACGACAAAATAAGCACAGACAACAAGCTGCAGCCATGTAGCCGTGTCTTCGTGAAAATAATCATTTTCATAAACACACATGTATTATATTTGTGACATATTGAAGTCGGTAGCCTGTAGTTCGTTTCTGTATTTCTCGCATCCGGAAATTTCTCACATGTAGTTTGAAAAAAAAATTCCATCGTTTCTCGATATGTGAGAAAAGTGTTTCTGTATTTGAATGCGAAAACAAACAACACAGATTTTGTTTTAACTGGAATATTTCCAGTAATCAAGTGTCAAATGAAAGCGAAACGTTTACGAAAGAAATATATATAATAAAAGCAGAGCTGCCAGATTTTTTTTTTTTTTTTTTTTTTTTTTTTTTTTTTTTTTATTTATTTATTGAATCTTCATATATTAAATATGAACTAACAATAATTAATCAAATCTTAACCTAATATTATTTTTTTGTCCTGCCAGTGCCAGACAAAAATTTTGTTCATCGCGGGTTCTGTTCACTTTTATAGGTGTTTATCGCTCATCTAATTGGACAAGTGCCGCAGTGTCTCTTCTTCTTAAGCGAGTGTGGCCGCTATCATTTAAAATATTTCGTGCTAGTGGGTTCGGGTGCAATTCGAGCCTTTTTAAGTATTTTACTGCATATTTCGTAATCATAGTTTTAACTAATGGAACATTGAGATCCTTGTGAATATTTGAGTTTTTAACATACCAAGGGGCAGCTGTGATTATTCGAAGTAGTTTATTTTGGCGCCTTTGAATTTTTTCGATATTAGAGGCCGAGGCAGTGCCCCATAACTGAATACCATAGCACCAGATTGGCTTTAAGATAGAGTTGTAAAGAAGAAGTTTGCAGTCGAGACTAAGGACAGAGTTTCTTCCAATAAGCCAATGAATTTGGATGGCTTTTAGTTTCATTTGAGTTAATTTTGCCTCTATATAGCTTTTCCACGTTAAACGGCGATCTAGATGAATACCGAGGTATTTTACATGCGAATTTTGAGGTATTATTTGATTATTGATTTTAATAGGGGGGCATGATTCCCGACGCAAGGTGAATGTTATATGTACGCATTTTTGCTCATTGACCTCTATCCTCCATTGCTTTAACCATAGTTCGAGTTGAAATATATGATCCTGTAGGTATCGAGATGCTTCTTGACGGTTTTCGTGCACGCTCAAAAAAGCTGTATCATCAGCAAATGTTGAAGTTTGTGTGTAGTTGTTTGTTGGCATATCCGAGGTATATATTAAGTATAAAAGTGGGCCCAGGATGCTTCCCTGAGGGACACCAGCGTCAATTTGCTGAGGAGAGCTTAAATAATCACCTTCTTTAATAATAAACTTTCGACCGACTAAGTAGCTTTCTAACAGCTTGTGTATGTTTACTGGTAAGTTTAGCTTCAATTTATGTAATAAGCCTTCATGCCAGACTTTATCGAAAGCTTGAGAAACATCGATGAAGAGAGCGGAACAATATTTTTTTTCTTCAAAGGCTTTTCTTATTGCGTTTACTATACGATGGGTTTGCTCAATTGTGCTGTGTTCTCTTCTAAAGCCGAATTGGTGGTTAGGAATACATCTATTATCATTTAAAATTGGGGTTAATTTTGACGCTAACAGCTTCTCAAACAGCTTTGATATATTAGAAAGTAAGCTTATAGGCCTATATGACTCAACTTTTGTGTGATCCTTTCCAGGTTTAGGTATCATGGTGACTAAGGAGACCTTCCACTTTTGAGGATAGTATTCAAGGCGTAAAATAGCATCAAAAATTAAAAGAATAATTTTCTTTGCTATGCTGGGTAGCTCCAAAAGCATTTTGTTGCTGATCTTGTCAAACCCAGGAGCCTTCTTGGGGTTTAAATCACAAATAACCTTTTCGATTTCTCTTATCTCAAATCTTAGCGGAACAGCTGCTCTAGCAGCAACAGGTGGTAACTCGACCGCAATATCGTGAGATATATTTGGGGTAAATACGTTTTTTAAATGATTGACAAACAGATTTCCTTTTTCAACATCATTTCTTGCCCAACTTCCATTCAAGTTTCTTAATGGTGGTTTAGAGACAACTGGCCTTTTGAGATTTCTAGCTGCACGCCATAATGAGTAGTCTGATTGTGGGGTTGCATCAAGTTCCTTAAGATATTTTTCCAGAGAAGCCGTTTTCTTAGTCTGCAGTAACTTTCTTAGTCTTTTTGTACACTCTTTAAGTAAGTTCTTAAGTTGAGGGGATCTGTGCAATTGCCACTCTCTTCGAGCCCTCCTTTTTTCAGACAAAAGATGCTCGACATCTGTGGAATATATTTTAATAGTTTTTGTTTTTTTGGGGGCAATATTGGAATGTTGAACAGCTAGTTTCAGAAAACTGTCAAAATTGTCAATAGAGCGATCTACATAATCCGGTGTACTGAGCGGAATATTTTCTGTGCAATGGGTACTGAGATATTTTTTATATTTCAACCAATTAATTTGCGTAGCTGTCGTCGGAGGAACAATTCTATTGGGGTTCATTATAGTAACAATTGTAGGTGTGTGGTCGGAAGATAAATCTAGGGAGGCTTCAACTTGAATCGTTTCTATGGGAATGTTTTTAACCACGCCGAAATCTATGACATCTGGAATTTTTTGAAGATCAGTGGGCCAATATGTTGGTTGTCCGCTCGCTACCACATTTAAATCCATTTTAGAAATTATGTTAAATAAAACACGACCCTTTGGTGTTATAAGTCGCGACCCCCAGAGGGTATGTTTAGCGTTATAATCGCCAGCGGCTAGGAAACACGGTCCTAATGATTTAAAATATTTACAATATTGGTCCTCCGATATTGAAAATCTAGGCGGG
The DNA here is from genome assembly GCA_930367215.1 of Pollenia angustigena. NCBI lineage: Eukaryota > Metazoa > Arthropoda > Insecta > Diptera > Polleniidae > Pollenia > Pollenia angustigena. The sequence goes on along the minus strand of OV884056.1, from coordinate 139,562,747 downwards.
GAGTATAACGATGAAATTATTAGGTTTCTATTTAATTCCTCAACGCAAATGTTCGTTGCCTGGAGATAATCTTCACGATGATCACACATTAGGTAGTGTTTGACTCGGGCCTTTATTAAAATGGCGGAACCTCCACAAGCTCTATAACCATTTATTTTAAACGTACTTCTTGAGGTCAAATGAGTTTCAGAAATCATCATGACATCAATTTGTTTATTTTTAAGAAAGTATTCTAATTCATTTTTATGTTGGCGGATGCCGTTTGCGTTCCAAAAACAAATTTTTAAACAGTTCATGGTTTGTTAAGTACAGCTTGCAATAACATCGATTGCATTCTAAGCATTTCCTGCATCATATTACCCATTGTGTTCGTAAAATTATTTACTGTTTGCACTAATGTTTCCATGGTTTTTTCTAAACGACTTAAATTAGAAAATTGAGTTTCATCATTACTTGGCGAGGCACCTTGCATTGGCTCATGGTTTGATTTTAGGACGTTAGCGTAAGAGGTTCTGTTATTACTAGGCTGGGGGGCTTGAATTGCATTTGTGTTAACCTGATTTGTTACCTGCATTTGAGGGGGATTAGTTTTCGGTCCGACCGACTGCTTGACGATAGTATATACAGGGCATCCTCTATAATTGGCAGTGTGATTACCGCCACAGTTGCTACATTTTTTTAAGTTGGGGTCGGTTTTAGACTTGTCGCAAAGAACTGTTCCATGTAATTCACCACATACTACGCAAACAGGGGGTAAGTAGCAGTATGCCTTAGTATGGCCAAATTCCTGGCAGTTTAGACATTGAACAGGACCATTTCTTTTGTGCGGCTCCTCAATAGTTACCCTTCTGTACAGAATATATTTCAAATTATAAATTGGATGCGTTTCATTTTTTTTGAGCTTAATGTCGCCGGGTTCAAGCTCCACTCGAAATAGTGGTTGGGGATTTTTTTCCCTATTTTTGATATTTGTTACGTTTTTGATTTTAAAGCCCTTCTCTTCCAAAAAAGCTTTAATTTCCCCTGGGTCTACGCATGAGTCTATGCCCTTGATTACTACCTGAAGACCTTTACTGCTCTTCAGTTGATACGTATAAAAGTTTTTATTTAGAGTCTCAAATCTTGTAATTACCTTTCGAAAATCATCCTCGTGATTAACCTGTATTTTAGTCTCGTTAATGATACCGCGCTTTATTGCAGCTACATAAAAGGAATTTTCACCAATCACCGAAATTAAACTTTTTATTAACTCATTAGAGTTTTGCTCTCTAAGGTATATCGGGGGTGGCTTAGACGATTTAATGACGTTTGGTGCTTCAGAGGATTCATCCTCCAGAATCGCGAAACGATTTTGTGTATTTATTTTATCAAAAGATGGTACTTTTGAGGCCGAAGCAACTGCTGCAGAGGTAGGGCTGCGTCCCCGTTTAAGCACTGTTATGTACCTGTCCATACCAACTTGTACTGTAGGCTTTTGACAACTTTTTACAGGGGGGTTTTCCATTGCATTTGTGTTTAAGTTCATGGTATCATTGCCCACTAAATTTGTTTTTGACGTCACGGCAATACTTGCTGGCCTGGCAACACTTGTCACCAAATCTTGTTGTAGTTTTTTTAATGAGTCACTATCCACCGTTTGTGTAAATACCGAGGGTGAGAGGGAACGTGTTCGAGTAATTGGCTTAGCCGTTAGGTAGTTAATATTGTTTTGTTTTGTTTTATTTATTTCTGCATTATTTTCATTTGCATTAACTAAAACGTAAACGTTTCTTTCATTTTGTCTTAGTGTTGTTTCACTATTTGTACTCATGCAAACAGTTGTTTTTGTTTTTCACCGTTTTGCTTTGCTTTAATATTTTTATTATTTATTGTATTTTACAACAACAAAAGAAAAACCAGAATTTAAATGTTTTTTTTTTCAGAATATGTATACACATGTATGAACATTCATACGTACATATATATTTTTACTGATTTATTTTATTTAATTTGATCGTTTTAAATTGTTCACTATTATGTTAAATAATTTAATTAACAAAATATATTATTTTGTTTTTTTTTAAGCGTCCATTCGCTGCTTAGATTACAAAATCAAATGTGATTAATTAATAGTTTAAATTGTATGCGGGGCTAAAATACACGTCTGTATCACAACAAAGCACAAACCGATTTGCCAGATTTGACGTTTTATCGTCATTTTGACGATTTTCTTGATCCGAAATTAGCAAAGTGCCGGTTTGCTGATTTTTTCTAAAAAAGGGACGATAGTATTTAGTCTTTGAAGTAAGACAATTTTATATCTATTTATATGTTTGGTAACTAGGCATTACGAAAAAAAATTTCTTTAGAAACAAGGCAGCCTTAATTTTCATATTTATACCTATTGTGAAAATTGTCCTCGAAATTGTTTGTCTCTTCCCTAAAAAATATATTGGCAAAAGCAAAATTTCGAGGGAAAAGTGTTTACTTTTTATTCCCGTGATTATTTAATACAATTGTTTGTGTTCAAAACATTAAACCATTATTCCATTTTTCAGTCAATGTAGAAAAATGTTTGAGTCAAGATGATTTAAATAAAACAATTTAAAGTGCTATATTCGGCTATGGTAAATCTTATATACCCTTCACCATAGCATTAAAAATCGCACCAAAACCTTAATTTCGTGAGTATACTTGCTTGTATGAGGACCAGTAGCTCGTTTCTGTATTTCCCACATCGTAAAATTTCTTACATGAAGTGTGAAACAAAAAATTCCATCGTTTCTCGATTTGTGAGAAAAAACTGTTTCTGTATTTGAATGCGGAAACATACAACACAGATTCTGTTTTAACTGGAATATTTCCAGTAATTAAGTGTCAAATAAAAGCGAATCGTCAATAAAAGAAATAAATATAATAAAAACAGGGCTGCCAGATTTAACTTTTTATCGTCATTTTGACGATTTTCTTGTTCCGAAATTAGCAAAGTGTCGGTTTGCTATTTTTTTCTAAAAAAGGGAAGATATTATTTAGTCTTTGAAATAAGACAATTTTAATTCTTTTTATATATTTGGTTACTAGGCATTACAAAAAAAATATCTTTAGAAACAAGCCAGCCTTAATTTGCATAATTTGAAATTGTTTGTCTCTTCTCTAAAAAAATATATTGGCAAAAGCAAAATTTCGAAGGAAAAGTGTTTCGTTTGTATTCCCGTTATTATTTAATACAATTGTTTGTGTTCAAAACATTAAATCATTACCCAATTTTTCAGTCAATATAGAAAAAAAATTAAGTCAAGATGATTGAAAAAAAAAACAATTTAAAGTGCTATATTCGGCTATGGTAAATCTTTTATATTACTTCACCATAGCATTAAAAACCGCACCAAAAGCTTAATTTCGAGAGGACCAGGTGAAGTAATGAACCGCCTTGGCTTTTTTTATAAAAATATTTATTTGGGTGTAAAAATCACCCAAAAGAATCTTTTCAGATCATCAAATTAAAAAAGGATTTATAACTTAAGTGATAGAAAATGGATTCATATATGATTCATTTATATGTTTAAATAATGATTTTTAAATGTTTTGAATTTTTGTTATTGCCAAATCAAAAAAATAAAAAAAGCTTATATAAAAAAGAAGCTCAAAAATGATTGACAATTTATGAGTATTAATGTTAGTGCAAATTGTTTCTTTTCTTCTTTTTTAGGTTCAAAATAAAGCTGGTTTGAATAATCAAAAGCCAAAATGGTGCAGATTTTATTGGAGAAAAATTAAAAAACATGGCAATGAAAAAATGATATGAAAAATAATCAAAAACTAGAGTTTGCCAAAAACCGTAAAAATGTGAAACCGCGGTTTCGGTTTTAAAATGATTAAAACCGGCCGGTTTCGGTTCGGTTTTTGGTTTTGAAAATATCAAAGTTAAATTCATACATAAACATATATATTTTTTTTGCAAGTTTTTTATTTGTTCCAATTCAGGTATTTTATTCGTCCTTAAGTGTAAACCTGGGCCTGGCCAGGCATTTTTTGACTTTTTTCTAGTTTTTTTTATAAAATTATTAAGTATATTAGAACGAAACTTTATGTATTCCTCAATTGCGCAATTGGCCAAATGAAAATTTTGTGCATATCGTATCCACCTGGGCCTGGTCAGGCCCTTCCCTATAATATATGTACTGCAGTAAATAAAATCAAAATGAAACGTTTCAAAAAGCATACACAACACATAATAATTCTTCCTTTTCTGTTTTTTCGAAAAATTATTTTATTTCCCAACTGTTCCTGCTACAGCCATAAAACTCCATACATATCAAATAAGTCCCAGCCTTGCCCAGGGGTTCGTTAGTGTGAGTTTTTATTATAGCCACAAGATACTCCATACAAAATTCAAGTGGCCCTGGTGGCAGTTTATGCCTCACAAATAAGGTGTGTACTTAAGAGTTATAAAGATAACATTTGTGCAAGCATGAACCATGTCATTGTTAAAAAGTGTTTGTAGTGAGACGACATATCTTCGTTTTTTAACGACATGCTTTCGTTTTTAAACGAAAGTATACCATGGAGTGGTTTTAAAGTGGTCCAAAGGTGGGTTACATGGTCCTCTCCTAGGACATCGTAATGTTAAATAGACCAGGTTTTTTTCATACGTTTGGGTTACTTTTGGACCAGTCCTGGTCCCTTGTGGACTACTCTTTACACGCGTGTTTGGACTGGTCCTATTATTTGCAGGGAAGTACGAGTATGATGTTTTATTTGCAATTTCTTCAAGCATAAATACATTGTTAAAGATAAAACCGAGGTTTTTTTGTCGGTTTTCGATTTTGGTTTTTAGGCATTTAAAACCGCGGTTTCGGTTTCGGTTAAAACCGAACAGCAATCCCTATCAAAAACAATATAATTTACGATTGAAAAATGAGACGAAAACGATTCAATAATGATAATAAAAACTAACATTAAAAGGGTCAAAAATTGTATCACATATGATTCTTTCAGGTAATTCATCTGTAGGTACGGGTATTTTGCTCGTGAAGCTGATTCCTAAATGATTAGATTATGATACAAAATGCTAGCTGGTCATGAACATTAACTATGATTTTGTTTGATTATGTTTTAAAAACAATCGAACAAAATTTGTTTAAAATTAATATTAATTATTTTAAACAAAAAAGGCGATCTTTTTATTTTTTTCAGGAATTTGACGATTTTTACACAAATTTAAATGGCAGCACTGAATAAAACCAAAGAAAGGAAAGGCAAGGAAAATTTTAATATAACAATTGTGTTTTGTTTATTTTCATCATATAAATTATGCATTCATCATTTAAATTCCTTCTATTTTTTATTTATTTTAAAAAAATAGTATATAAACATATTATAAATTTAAAATATATTTTGTTTTTCTCGTACCAATTTTAAATGTGATTTATTTTGACAGTTCTTGTAAGAAACTTTTGAAAGAAATATTGTTACAGAAACACTTTTTCTTACATCCTTCCAATAATTGCTGTAAAATTATCTAAATGACAGATAATTCTGGCAAAGAAAAGATACAGAAACACTTGTGCGAGAAAAACCATTTCTTATTTCATTTCACACTATTTTTGTTATGCGCTTAAGGCTCAGTTAGCCGGGAGTAACAGTAACGTTTAAAATCAGCTGATTCATTTTGTTGTATGTAAAGCAATTAGAAGGATTACAGTTAGCAGTAAGATGTTACGTCTCAATCTGTAAGAAATAGATTGGTCTTACTTTTTTACGGTAAGGTTACTGTTACTCCCGGCTAACTGAGCCTTTAGTCTTATTGACAAGATTGATACTTTATAGGCGAGAAGGACGAGGGGAAAGGAAACGAGTACACAGATGCATGTACTGTCTTTACGTTTTGCTTTTTCATTCGTTGTTTAATTTTGTTATTGTTTTCAATATCAAAAAATCACATGTTGTCAACATGAAAAGAATCATTTGAACGCCAATTCATGTTCAAAGAAGAAAAGGGAAGAATCTTGTCAATAAGACATGAGCCGTATGAAGTCAGACTTAAAGATGCACTAATAATAGACATGGACAATGGAAGAAAAAGGCTTCAAGATAAAACATGTGGTAAATATTAGAAATAGGGACAAAAATCCACAACCACTTTTTCGAGTGGAATAAGAGCCCGGCGACATTAAGTTAAAAAAAAAACCAGGCGCATCCCATTTATAGTGTGAAATATGTATATTCTATACAGAAAAATCACAATTGAGGAGCCGCACAAAAAAAATGGACCTGTTCAGTGCTTAAACTGCCAAGAATTTGGCCATACCAAGGCATACTGCTACTAACACCCTGTCTGCGTAGTATGTGGTGAACTACACGGTACAGTTTCTTGCGATAAGTCTAAAACCGACCCCAACGTAAAAAAAAAATGGAAAAACTGTGGCGGTAATCACACTGCCAATTATAGAGGATGCCCTGTATATAAAATCGTCAAGCAGACGGTTGGACCGAAAACAAATACCCCTCAAATGCAGGTCGCAAATCAAGTAAACACAAATGCAATTCAAGCCCCCCAGCCTAGTAATAACAGAACCTCTTACGCTAACGTCCTAAAATCAAACCATCAGCCAATGCAAGGTGCCTTGCCAAGTAATGATGAAACTCCGGTTTCTAATTTAAGTCGTTTAGAAAAAACCATGGAAACATTAGTGCAAACAGTAAATAATTTTACGAACACAATGGGTAATATGATGCAGGAAATGCTTAGAATGCAATCGATGTTATTGCAAGCTGTACTTAACAAACCATGAACTGTTTAAAAATTTGTTTTTGAAACGCAAACGGCATCCGCCAACATAAAAATGAATTAGAATACTTTCTTAAAAATAAACAAATTGATGTCATGATGGTTTCTGAATTTCATTTGACCTCAAGAAATACGTTTAAAATCAATGGTTATACACTATATGATACCAAGGACCCTCGAGATAGAGCTTGTGGAGGTTCTGCCATTTTGATAAAAACCCGAATCAAACACTTCCTAATGTGTGATCATCGTGCAGATTATCTCCAAGCAACGAACATTTGTGTTGAAGAGCTGAATCGAAACATAGTAATCTCATCCTTATACTCACCACCTAGATTTGCAATATCGGAAAGCCAATATTATAAATATTATAAGTCATTGGGGCCCTGTTTCCTGGCTGCTGGCGATTATAACGCTAAACATACCTTCTGGGTGTCACGACTAATAGCACCAAAGGGTCGTGTTTTGTATAATACAATCTCTAAAATGAATTTAAATGTTGTCGCGAGCGGACAACCAACATATTGGCCTGCTGATTCGCAAAAAATTCCAGATCGATTTCGGCGTGGTTAAAAACATCCCCACAGAAACGATTCACGTTGAAGCTTCGTTAGAATTATCCTCTGATCACACACCTACAATAGTTACTATAACAAACACCAATAGAATTGTATCTCCCTCTGGCTACATAGCGACGTCAGCTTCACAAATAAATTAAAATATAAAAAATATCTCAGTACCCATTGCACAGAAAATATACCGCTTAGCACACCGGAAAATGTGGATCTCTCTATTGTCAATTTTGACAGTTATCTTAAACTAGCTGTTCAACATTCCAGCAAACCCGTCAAAAAAACCAATTATAATAAAATATATTTTACAGATGTCGAGCGCCTCTTGAATGAAAAAAGGAGAGTGCGAAGAGAATGGCAATTGCACAGATCCCCTCAACTTAAAAATGAATTAAAGGAGTGTACAAAAAGGCTAAGAAAATTACTGCAGACTCAGAAAACGGCTTCCGTAGAAAAATATCTTTAGGACTTGGATGCAACTCCACAATCAGGCTACTCATTATGGTGTGCAGCTAGAAAACTCAAACGACCAGTTATTTCGAAACCACCATTAAGAAACCCGAATGGAAGTTGGGCAAGAAATGATAATGAAAAAGGAAACCTGTTTGTAAATCATTTGAAAAACGTATTTACCCCAAATATACCTGACGATATAGCGGACGAGTTGCCGCCTGTTTATGTTATAGCAGCTATCCCCCTAAGATTTGTGAATTAAACACCAAGAAGGCACCTGGTTTTGATAAGATTAGTAACAAAATGCTTTAGGAGCTACCTCGCATAGCAAAGAAAATTATTCTTTATATTTTTAATGCCATTTCACGCCTTGAATACTACCCTCCAGAATGGAAGGTCTCCTTAATAACGATGATACCAAAGCCAGGAAAAGATCACACAAAAGTTGAGTCATATAGGTCTATTAGCTTATTATCTAATATATCAAAGCTGTTCGAGAAGCTCTTAGCATCAAAATTAACCCCAATTTTAAATGACAATGGGTGTATACCTAATCATCAATTCGGCTTCAGAAGAGAGCATAGCACAATTGAACAATACCTAATCATCAATTCGGCTTCAGAAGAGAGCATAGCACAATTGAACAAACCATCGAATAGTAAACGCCATAAGAAAAGCCTTTGAAGAAAGAAAATATTGCTCCGCTCTTTTCATTGATGTTTCTCAAGCTTTTGACAAAGTCTGGCATGTAGGCTTGTTACATAAATTGAAGCTAAGCCTACCGGTTAATACACACAAGCTGTTAGAAAGCTACCTGGTCGGTCGAAAATTTATTATTAAAGAAGGTGATTTTTTAAGTTCTCCTCAGCCAATTGAAGCTGGAGTCCCTCAGGGAAGCATCCTGGGCCCACTTTATTACCTTATATATACCTCGGACATGCCAACAAACACTTTCACCCTAACCTCAACTTTTGCTGATGATACAGCTTTTCTAAGCGTACTCGAGAACAGTCGTGAAGCATCTCGATACCTGCAGGATCATATATTTCAACTAGAACTGTGGTTAAAAAAATGGAGAATAAAGGTCAATGAGCAAAAATGCGTACATATAAATTCACCTTGCGTCGGGAAACATGCCCCCTATTAAAATCAATAATCAACTAGTGCCTCAACAATCGCATGCCAAATATCTCGGTATTCATCTAGATCGGCGTTTAACATGTAAATGCCATATAGAAGCAAAATTAGCCCAAATGAAACTAAAAGCAATTCAAATTAACTGGCTTATTGGAAGAAATTCTGTTCTTAGTCTCGATTGCAAACTACTACTTTACAACGTTTTTTTAAAGCCAATATGGTGCTACGGTATTCAACTATGGGGCACTGCCTCGGCCTCAAATATCGAAAAAATTCAAAGGCGCCAAAATAAACTTCTTCGAATAATTACAGCTGCCCCTTGGTATGTTAAAAACTCAAATATCCACAAGGATCTCAATGAGGTAAGGAATATTATTACGAAGTATGCGGTAAAATATTTGAAAAGGCTAGAGTTGCACCCAAATCCACTAGCTCGAAATATTTTAAATGATAGCGGCCACTCTCGCTTAAGGAGAAGAGACACTGCAGCACTTACCCATTAAGATGAGCGATAAACACCTACATATGTGAACAGAACCCGTGATGAAGAAAATTTTTGTCTGGCACTGGCAGGACATAAAATAAAGCATTAGGTTGAGATTTGATTAATTATTGTTAGTTCATATTTAATATATGAAGATTCAATAAATAAATAATGAAAAAAAATAATAGACATGCGCTAAAAACTTCAAATACATGCACACATTTATTAGCAGTGATGCCAACGTTTTGAGAGCAAAAAGCACTTTAAAATTTTTAAAAAGCACGAAAAAGCACTATTTCGAACAAAAAAAAGCGTAAAAAAGCACTAGGCCCTTTTTACAATTTAATTAAACTCAAAACAAATTGCATTCCGCTGTGCCGAACAGCGTTACCGTTGTGATACTAAAGTATCAATTTGACCCTTTTTCGACGGTGTTGATACCTTTTATGACCCTTTTTTTAAATTATACCTTTGTATCATTATCACCTATTTTGTGACACTTTTTGACCCTTTTATGGAAAAAGCTCTCACATTTTGTTTTTTTTCAACACTGCGGAACAGAAGTGCTAAACAAATGTTTTTGAAATAAGCATTGCTTGATATGGAACTTACAAACTTACAATTCCATGCTTTCTTCTCCTTGATTTTTGATAGTAAAGTACAATTTCCCTAAAAGCAAACATAACTCATATAAATATTTGATTTTTTTTACGGTGGTTTCTTTTTAAAACAAAAATTTTACATTTTATTAAAAAAATGCAATTTGGTGTTTTGCTCTCTTAGAGAGTAGCATGTTTTATTCAAAAAAACTCGCCCTTAATAATGGCAAAAGGTATTGAACTCTTCGCCTTCTTTTGAATCGACAGTGTTGAGAGTGCCCTAACAGGAATGAAAACAAGAGGTAAAAATTGCTAAATTAGCGGGAATTCCCATATATTTGGTAACAGTCTTATTAAAAATCGTAAAAGCTTTAAAAAATCTGACACTTACAGGAAAAAATCGCTTTAATCGAGAAAATGGTTACAATTTGCGAACGATTGCAAAATTTAAAACAAACACTAAAATTTTTTGACATCGCTAAATCGGAAAATTGCATAAAAAATATTAAAAAATAAGCTATGTATAATGATAAAGAATACACATTTTGTCAGGTGTTTAAAATAGGACAGAGCATTCCATAAAAAAATTAAGTTTTTTGTGCTCTTCCTACCTGAAATATTATTTGTTTGTTTGCTTATAAAAAAACTTGATCTTATTATGTTCATTAAAATGGGAAATACTGCTAATAATAAACTTGACCCTTATTTCCAACGGTAACCCTGGTGCCGAATATTATACGCCTCCAAAATTTAAAATAAAGGCGACGGCTATGCTTGCCAACCGTACTTTATAATTAAGTATTGTACGTTATTTCGAGTAATTGTACTCTTTACTTTATGAGAATTATAAAGTACGCGAAAATACTTTATTTCGCATGATTAGATTTATCTAGAATTCAAAATAGATTCAGGTAATATTAGTCAAGGTTTTATTATTCATTAAATTATAATACTTATTGTACAAGTTTTTTTAGAAAAACTAAAGAACAACTAATTAATATTAGTCAGGGCCATTTGTTGATGTTTTTTATATTGGCAGGACAATTTTTCCAAAAAAATAATCTGACAGCACAATTTCACTTGTTTGTTTTGTTTGAGTACAATAACTGCCTGTTTTTAAAAAAACAAGTGCAAAACTCTTTCAAATTACTGCCTGCTTTTAGATCGCGAGCACAAAAGGGACTCGTTTAACTAACATTTAAAACATAATTTCAAAATTTCCATTCCTTAAGGGGGCTCCCATACAAAATGTTTAATACAGACTAGAAATATATTGAAGAAAACGGACCATAACAGCCAAGGAGTCGCCTTTACAATTTCTCCAGATATACTTGCCCATTATCACCACTTCTTAAGGGGCTCCATACAAATATTGCGTTTTATGAAATTTTTAAATAAAAATAAAATTTTTCGACTTTTGCGAATAAAATCAAAAGTTGTTAACAGATTTTAATCATTTATAGCTTGTTCTGTTTGATAGTTTGTTTTTTATATGTCTGGAAAAAATTAGAAGCATAGCTGTAACTTTTTATAGATTTTTAACAAACAAACAAAAATTTCGAAATGTTGCTAAACAATTATTTTTGTTGCCAAAAAAAAAAAAATAAATAAAAATATATTCAACATTTTTTTTTTAATTTTTCGAATTTATTCTATGAGCTAAATTTCAGTTATGTATTTTATAAAGCTTTTTTGTAATAGTTCTATTCCTACAATTTTTCAGAAATGACTTTATACACTACCAGACTATTATATTGTATTTTCTTTTTACATTTTACCTTAGCCTTCCGTTGGAAAGCAATGAGGTATATTGAATGTACAGAAAAATTTACAATTATTAGACACCAGCAGAATGTAATGCATTTTCTGGCCCGCTACGGCCGTCGTCAGCATTCTTTGTGTCTCACTGGATAGTGTTACTTTATAAATTTCTGTACATTCAATATACCTCATTGCTTTCCAACGGAAGGCTAAGGTAAAATGTAAAAAGAAAATACAATATAATAGTCTGGTAGTGTATAAAGTCATTTCTGAAAAATTGTAGGAATAGAACTATTACAAAAAAGCTTTATAAAATACATAACTGAAATTTAGCTCATAGAATAAATTCGAAAAATTATAAATAAAAAATGTTGAATATAATATAAAGTTACCTTCGGAAGGAAATAATTCCCAGTTTCTATTTGTTAAAATAGTTGAGTTAAATGCATTCAATTTATAAAGTAACACTATCCAGTGAGACACAAAGAATGCTGACGACGGCCGTAGCGGGCCAGAAAATGCATTACATTCTGCTGGTGTCTAATAATTGTAAATTTTTCTGTACATTCAATATACCTCATTGCTTTCCAACGGAAGGCTAAGGTAAAATGTAAAAAGAAAATACAATATAATAGTATGGTAGTGTATAAAGTCATTTCTGAAAAATTGTAGGAATAGAACTATTACAAAAAAGCTTTATAAAATACATAACTGAAATTTAGCTCATAGAATAAATTCGAAAAATTATAAAAAAAAATGTTGAATATAATATAAAGTTACCTTCGGAAGGAAATAATTCCCAGTTTCTATTTGTTAAAATAGTTGAGTTAAATACATTCAATTTATAAAGTAACACTACCCAGTGAGACACAAAGAATGCTGACGACGGCCGTAGCGGGCCAGAAAATGCATTACATTCTGCTGGTGTCTAATAATTGTAAATTTTTCTGTACATTTAATATACCTCATTGCTCTCCAACGGAAGGCTAAGGTAAAATGTAAAAAGAAAATACAATATAATAGTCTGGTAGTGTATAAAGTCATTTCTGAAAAATTGTAGGAATAGAACTATTACAAAAAAGCTTTATAAAATACATAACTGAAATTTAGCTCATAGAATAAATTCGAAAAATTAAAAAAAAAAAAATGTTGAATATAATATAAAGTTACCTTCGGAAGGAAATAATTCCCAGTTTCTATTTGTTAAAATAGTTGAGTTAAATACATTCAATTTATAAAGTAACACTATCCAGTGAGACACAAAGAATGCTGACGACGGCCGTAGCGGGCCAGAAAATGCATTACATTCTGCTGGTGTCTAATAATTGTAAATTTTTCTGTACATTCAATATACCTCATTGCTTTCCAACGGAAGGCTAAGGTAAAATGTAAAAAGAAAATACAATATAATAGTCTGGTAGTGTATAAAGTCATTTCTGAAAAATTGTAGGAATAGAACTATTACAAAAAAGCTTTATAAAATACATAACTGAAATTTAGCTCATAGAATAAATTCGAAAAATTAAAAAAAAAAAAATGTTGAATATAATATAAAGTTACCTTCGGAAGGAAATAATTCCCAGTTTCTATTTGTTAAAATAGTTGAGTTAAATACATTCAATTTATAAAGTAACACTATCCAGTGAGACACAAAGAATGCTGACGACGGCCGTAGCGGGCCAGAAAATGCATTACATTCTGCTGGTGTCTAATAATTGTAAATTTTTCTGTACATTCAATATACCTCATTGCTTTCCAACGGAAGGCTAAGGTAAAATGTAAAAAGAAAATACAATATAATAGTCTGGTAGTGTATAAAGTCATTTCTGAAAAATTGTAGGAATAGAACTATTACAAAAAAGCTTTATAAAATACATAACTGAAATTTAGCTCATAGAATAAATTCGAAAAATTAAAAAAAAAAAAATGTTGAATATAATATAAAGTTACCTTCGGAAGGAAATAATTCCCAGTTTCTATTTGTTAAAATAGTTGAGTTAAATACATTCAATTTATAAAGTAACACTATCCAGTGAGACACAAAGAATGCTGACGACGGCCGTAGCGGGCCAGAAAATGCATTACATTCTGCTGGTGTCTAATAATTGTAAATTTTTCTGTACATTCAATATACCTCATTGCTTTCCAACGGAAGGCTAAGGTAAAATGTAAAAAGAAAATACAATATAATAGTCTGGTAGTGTATAAAGTCATTTCTGAAAAATTGTAGGAATAGAACTATTACAAAAAAGCTTTATAAAATACATAACTGAAATTTAGCTCATAGAATAAATTCGAAAAATTAAAAAAAAAAAATGTTGAATATAATATAAAGTTACCTTCGGAAGGAAATAATTCCCAGTTTCTATTTGTTAAAATAGTTGAGTTAAATACATTCAATTTATAAAGTAACACTATACAGTGAGACACAAAGAATGCTGACGACGGCCGTAGCGGGCCAGAAAATGCATTACATTCTGCTGGTGTCTAATAATTGTAAATTTTTCTGTACATTCAATATACCTCATTGCTTTCCAACGGAAGGCTAAGGTAAAATGTAAAAAGAAAATACAATATAATAGTCTGGTAGTGTATAAAGTCATTTCTGAAAAATTGTAGGAATAGAACTATTACAAAAAAGCTTTATAAAATACATAACTGAAATTTAGCTCATAGAATAAATTCGAAAAATTAAAAAAAAATGTTGAATATAATATAAAGTTACCTTCGGAAGGAAATAATTCCCAGTTTCTATAAATAAAAATATATTTCTAAAACGACTGCGTATGTTAGATTTAACGTTTAAAGGAAATTTTATTTCGAATTTTCGTTTTTATTTTAGTAATTTCAATAAACTGAAACGTTTTTGAACAGGTATTGGATTCAGCGTACCCGAATTATGTTAAAGCGCCAGTTGTCCGGTTTTTTTTAGGACGATCGGCGAAGGCTAAGCCGTCCCTCAAGACCACCAAAGTTTGCATGAAATCTGACTTTTATGTTTAATAACTTAGAAAATATTAATTTTGTATTAAACAAAATAAACTGAAAATATCGAATAAGCCACTAAAAAATCTAATTTTTAATTCATAAAAGAAACGCATTTTGTATGAATTAGTTTTGTTGAAAAACATTTTTATTATTTATTTAAAAAAAACCGACCAGCCGGGCACCTGGCGTTTTACCCTAATTCGGGTACGCTGAATTCAGTGGTGCGAACCGTTTTTTAGGTTAGCTCTTGTTTTCAAAATTTCGAAAACGGAGTAGGTTGCACAGCGTAACTCAAAAACGGTTTAGTTTATAAAATAAACTAAAAAAACGAAATTCCACAATAATATTTCCTTTAACAATTGTTATAGGTTTTTCTTATATGCGTATTCGTTTTAGAAACCAAATTTTTTTTGGCAATGGGGATAAAACAAATTATGTGAGGTTGGTCATACATTTGAACCAACTAAGGGCAATCTTGGCGCTGCAGTGGACAAATTTAAGAATTATATGAAACCGGCATATTTTTATTGGAGCCCCCCTAAAGGGTGGAGATATAAGGCAAGTATGTTTTAAGAAATCATATATTTAATCCCCCTTGGGGCGATTCCTTGGCAGTTCTGGGGCTTTTTCTTCAATATATTTCTAGTCTGTGTTGACAATTTTATATGAGAGCCCCCTTAAAGAATAAAGAAAGCGTGCAGGTATGTTACAGGGATGATAAATGAGAAAAACAATATCGTACTTACGAACTTCTAAAATCGTACTTTTTCGACCCCAATTGTAATAAATATTTTTTTTTAAAAAAAGAAAAAGACTTTTGTTTCGGTTACACTTGAAACCATTGGTACATACGGTCTATTTCGTTTCGTTGTTTTTATAATATTTTGGCATGAAGGCTTATATGCTGCCGCTGATACTTGATTTAGAATGTGGCATATGCAATCGTCCATTGATCAAGTGCAAAAATCTATTCACAATAGCGAAGTTTAGTGTTTGTTGCAACTGGTCTTGCAAAGAGCAAATGCAAAATATCATAGCTGTTTTGTTAAATCCAACAACAAAATACACAGAGTTTCCTTAAGATTTCATAAAAACGCTACGAAATTTTACACTTTGGCAAAACCATTTGCACCAAACACTGAAATCCGTTTATATTCATTGGACAGTAAATACGAGTTGCCATTTTATATCAATTATAAATATTTAGGTTTGAAAAATTTGGAAATAGTACCAAATGAGTCACGGGGGTACCAAGTACAAACAGGGCTGCCAGGTACTTTTTTCCCTTGTCCCCAACAAATTAAAAAAATATCCCCAAAAATCCCCATATTAAGAAAACAAACCTTAATAAGTAAATATTTTTCTGTTTGTTTTTTTTTCTGACCAAATTTAAAAATTTTTTTTTTTTTAAAGTAAAAATAGTAAGAAAAATTTTAATTAGAAATCCCCAAATTATTATTTATTTTATTTTGTTTGTACCCTGAAGGAAAAATAACATAAATTTATAAAGTACCTTTAACACTACCTTTTAACTAAAATGATAATCTTAATAAGGACCTTTTACACCGTATAAGTTGTTGATAAGAGTAAGATAAAAGTTTTGCTACTTTTTTTCATATTTTTAATACGAGACAAAGAAAAATAAGCATAAATAATAAAAGGGAAAATATATTAAAAGAGTGTAAAATCCCCAAAAAATCCCCGAATTTTTTTTTAAATCCCCAAAAAAATCCCCAATCCCCAAATGACTTTCTTTGTCCTTTTTACTCGCATAAAATCCCCAACTTTGGGGATAAATCCCCAAGTCTGACAGCCCTGAGTACAAATGCACCAACTTTATCAACCGTGGTACGTTAGAAACAAATGATATGCGTTTGACTATTTTTTTTTAATCAAACGCACACAAACACAAATATTAAAGCTGAATTGACGTGTGTAAGAAAAAACAGTTCTAAAGAAAAAATTCGAATCAATGCTGCTGTTTACTTTTTATTTTAATTGGGTTTAGTTCAATATGAGTTTTAGAGAAAACTTGTTGAGGCAAAAGTTGTTGGAAACTTTACTAACAACAACTTCTTAGAAGACGATTTTTATGTAAAATTAATATTTTCCTAAATATAAGTCATACAAGTCGGACTTTATTTTTCTCAAACTTTAGCGGGCTTAAGGGACGGCTTAGCCTTCGCCGATCGTCCTAAAAAAATTTTTGAGTTGTTTTTTTTATCAATACCCACCAAATTGGCGAGTGAGACCTAAATAAATCCAACTTTTGATTTAAACGGTCACCCTAGTGATACATATATACATAATTATTTAAACTCTGCTTCCCAAATATCTTTAAACATGACATATAAATTCTCTTAGAAAACATATTATTTAAGAAAAATTCTTACATAATTTTCCACATTTTTCTTTACATAAATTGCATGGGAATTCCAGGAAATAATAACATTCCCGACAATAGAAAAGTCCACAATGTTAGAAACCTTAAATAAAAATTCATCAACAACTTGTTACTTCAGGGGCCCAAATCTGCCAGTCGGGATCTAGTACTTTCTCGATTCGAAAGCAATTTTATTTTTAATTCTTTCAATCGTGAAACTCAAATTAATGCTTTGCAACACTGAAAAAATAATTCCGATTCGTTCAGTAGAGACTGAAATAATAATGTGTGGTTTATAGAACACGAGCGCCTTACTCGCCCGTTCAACTTACATTTAAAACAAAATTTCGAAATTTGTTTTTGTTTTAAATGTAATTTGAACGGATGAGTAAGGCGCTCGTGTTCTCTAAACTACACATAAGATATTAAATTGCTTTCGAATCGAGAAATTAATCGATCAGGACTGCGAACTACGAATGAAAAACAAAGAATAAAAAAACATAACGTAAAAAGTTATGGCAAAATGCATTTGACAAAGAAGTCATATATAAAAGTTAGTTTTTGTATAAAGCGAATGTACATCAAATATGTATATAAGCAGGTAGCTCTATGTTACTGATCAAAAATATTCAAAAATGATCGAAAACTGTAAAGGATTTGATAAAAAAAAAAAAAAAACAATTAAAGCAATAAAAATCTTTAAGGAAATACGTGTTTTTATTGGCATAGGTTAATGGTTTAAATCTACGGGACACATTGACATAATTGACAAATGACATTGTACCACAAGACACCAATTTCCGATTTATATTCGCGGAAATAAGAAACGTTACCTGCCCTGAAATACACAATAAAAAAATTTACAGACATATTTGTGTATTTGAAAAAATACTGGTGCAAAATGTACACAAATGTTCTGCTTCTCAAAGAGCCATTAATGTACACAAAAATGTATGCTTCTCAAAGAGCAATAAAATTCATTATGCGCTAAACTCAAATGTTTTTAATAATTTTTTGACTTTAAATTTGGTGCAACTCATCAAGGACATGTACACGTCCTTTACAAACAATAAAAAGTCTCTGCCTTTCTAACTAATTCTGTCGTAAATCATTGAGAAACAAATTGAAGGGAAGTTGTTGTTATATTACAAGACTGTCATAAATATTTAGTGGGTTATATCGCAGGTACTACATCTGCCACATGAAAAATACTCGCTAAGAAAACTACATGAGTTAAATTCGCCGCACAGCATGACAATTTCAGCACTGTAGAAAATAATAAGCAGATATTTAACATGTAGTAGATATGTACATATCGGGCATTTACT
The DNA here is from genome assembly GCA_930367215.1 of Pollenia angustigena. Classification (NCBI taxonomy): domain Eukaryota; kingdom Metazoa; phylum Arthropoda; class Insecta; order Diptera; family Polleniidae; genus Pollenia; species Pollenia angustigena. Next base: position 139,544,273 of record OV884056.1, on the reverse strand, counting down.
TTAATAGTGTCATAACTCAAAAATGCACGATTTTGTAGCTAAGTATTAGAATTAGGCAAAACATGTGAATCTTTCATTCTCTTTCCGAAAGGTTAATTGAATTAATTCATTCTGTTCTTACATCTTTCACACTGCATTCAGAATGAAATGTCTAGTTTTTTTGAGGAATGATTAAATTGATATTTTTAAAACAAAAACGTGTTTTTATAGTTAATTGATATTAAATTAAGGTTTTGATGTTAAAGAGTTGGTTTAGAAATATGTATGTATGTATGTATGTATAAAATGTAGACTCATGTTTATGTGTGTATGGGTGTGTGTGAAACGGTAGCAAAGTTCTATGGTGAATTAAATTTGTCAAGAATTTCTGCGCTAATGTCAAAATTTGTACTAGCCCCTAGGGCTAGTGAAATTTTATTCACCTCAACAGTGTCAAAATTTTACTTCCATGAGTACTTTGCTACCGTTTCAATCAGAAAATCAGATTAGTTTTGAAAAACAAAACTAATTAAAAAAACTTAATTTCAATAACAGACAAATAGAAGTATCAGAATATGGAAGCAAACATAAATATGGAAGCAAATGAAAATACGGAAATATTTTATTCTTTCACTTTGGTGAATTATTCAGTTGAAGTAATTCATTCAAGAACGACACAAGGCAACTAAGTATGCAGAAATGTGAGCAATATCATGATAGATATTGAATAAAAAGTTTTTTCTGAATCGTTAAAAATTGACTGACTAGTACCGATATTCAACTTGTTATAAAGCTATTTATACGCACACCCAATTTCTGGTGATGTGTGTAACATATTTAAATATTGATCCCAGATACCCTTCTTTAAGTATATCAATTGACTCAGAAACAATTTCTAAGTGGACCAGACGATGTCCCTCCGGCTGTCCAGGTGAACCCTGTCCACAAAGTACAGGCCGCAATTTTGAAATGGTTTAATGAATTTTGGTACATGGGGTCTAATTGGCACAGTGACCAAGCCTATTGAAAATGCGACGAATCTGTCCATAAAATCTTTCCTGATTAGGATCTTTGTTCATATAAACCATCTTATTATGTTGGTATTTAGAATTAGTTTGTTCCAAACTGATTTTATTGCATTTAATACAATCTGGCCTTATTTGACCATAGCTCCCATACAAATACTACTCACAAAAATTGCTTTTAATGTCATAACATCCTCTAAAATGTTATTATTAACATCAAATTACATACAAAAATGGAAAAACCCTACTATTTTTATACCATTTTCTTAAAACAAGTTCGAGCCTCGAGTTCATGAAAATCGATGAATAAATGCTTATTATATTCCCAATTAAGTGAAATATCCTGATTTAAGCAAAAATTAAGTTTTGAAGAGAGTTTGAAAGAAACGAGTGAATTTCAATAAAAACTGTCTAAATTGAAACAAAAATGGTTTTTCTGTATCTTTAGCTTGCGAGAATTAAACGAATTACAATATGAAATTTAGTCACATTAAAAAGATGTACTCAGGAGCATACAAATATAAAACATAATTAGTATTGTGGTTATTTTGTTGAACTATTTTATGGTTTTTAATCCAAATTTTTAATATTTTTAATTAGGCATAAGTTCATGAAATTTAATTTTCATTAAATTATTCTTATGAAGAAAGGAATTTTACAACATGAAAATTAATTAAAATTGTTATTGATAATCTTTCATTCTTGACGTGGCTCGGGCTCGAACCCTGGCCGGCAGGTTACCATGACATGTTTCGATCGCAACCACTCGATCTCCTCAGATGGATTTGCCGTTTTACACTCGCAGCCATCGACGACTGCTGACGTCAATAGTCAAACATCAATCCTTAAACCAAATTGTATTTTTTTTAACATTTGGTAGATCGAAATTTGCTTTCCTGAATCCATTTTAATTGATTTTACATGTTTTTTCCTTACTTCGGTTTTTTCGTACTTTTGTCAAGAATTTTTCTTGAAGTCCAAGTACATTTTTTGTTTTTTCATTTTGTCTTTCTCTTTTCTGTTGACCTTTTTCAGCACAACTTGAAGGACAAATGTACACATAGAGCTCGTGCCTTAGCTTTAACAATAATTAGTATTGTGGTTATTTTGTTGAACTATTTTATGGTTTTTAATCCAAATTTTTAATATTTTTAATTAGGCTTAAGTTCATGAAATTTAATTTTCATTAAATTATTCTTATGAAGAAAGGAATTTTACAACATGAAAATTAATTAAAATTGTTATTGATAATCTTTCATTCTTGACGTGGCTCGGGCTCGAACCACGTGAATTAACTTGCTTTTTTTTGCAATAATAAAATTTTTAATAACAGCCGTGACCAGAACTACCAGAAATTGTATTATTGTTAATTAATGTTCGGATATTATACTAACATATAAACTACTAGAACCCTAGGATAAAGTGTCTCGAAATCGCCACTTTAGTCGATTGTTTTGGTGACTCTGTCAACCAAGTGTCTAAGTTTGTGTCTGCCTTTAAAAAGAGAAATAGACAAATTTTAGCTTTTTCTTAATTTGTATATCCACACCACAATAATGGAGAAGGTATTTTGCGATTGTGCTCATGCATGTAACACTACAATATAATTCTTTCCGAGTCGATTTAACGATTTCCTTCCGTCCGGTTGGCTTTCTGGTTGTCTGTCCATGTAACCTTCTCCGTAAAGTATAGGTAGACATTTTTAAGATAATGCGATGAAATTTTGAACATAAGGACAAAGCCTACTAAAAATAGTGAGAATCGGTCTATAATTTCACGTGTCCCCATACTTCTTTCCGGAGAAGTGTTGTGCCTATAAACTATCCTATTACGTTGGTTTTTACATTAAATTTGGATTTTACTTATTTTATTGCAATCTAAATCATCTTAACATTTTTTATTGAAATCGCTGATTGGTCTAAAACTAACCATAGGTCCCATTTAAACCCCCTTCCTTACAATAATCGACAGAAAAACTTTTACATAAATCTTTACCTCATAACATAATTTTGTTCTGGCGGGTAAACGATTGCCCATGGGTCTCACTCTCGAAAATTTGTCTGTATCAAATGCTCGGGCTTGACGGACTATAATGTCTAACTTTTTTTGTTTTTATTAAAGAAAAGTATTATGAATTCTTACTATGTATGCTTTTTTATTTTATAGCGAAATTTTGGTAAAATTTATTTCGATTTGGTACAATTTTGCCATTAAGAAGGTACAATTTAAGAATTGTCAGATCCCAACAGTGATGTATAGTAGAGAATAGAAGAGAAGTAAATAAACGAATTTTTACATATTATTATCAGTTCACCGCGAACTTTTGTTGCGTTATTTCTGTGTTCATACGGCTCATGTCTTATTGACAAGATTGCTACTTTATAGGCGAGAGGGACGAAGGGAAAAGAAACGAGTACACAGATGCATGTACTGTCTTTACGTTTTGCTTTTTCATTCGTTGTTTAATTTTGTTATTATTTTCAATATCAAAAATGAACATGTCGTCAACATGACATGAATCATTTTAACGCCAATTCATGTTCAAAGAAGAAAAAGGAAGAATCTTGTCAATAAGGCTTGAGCCGTATGAACTCAGACTAACTTCGTACATAAAAGGTGTCTAATTAATTCGATATAATAACATGATGTCCAAAGATCATGCTTTAACTCATATAGAGAACAGAAAGAAAGTGTGTCTATTTTGTTTGAAAAAATATAATAGTCATTTATTTGAAGTAAAGGGTAAATTGCAAAAACGAATAACTGTTTTAGTCAATTATGATTTCAATGATGAACGTTTGCCAAGTGTTATTTGCACTTCATGCCGAATGATTGTATATCGACAAACTGATATTAATAAAAAGTGTGCAAAGGGATCATTAAACTTTCCTGATTATTATTATTTATTATATAAACATATGTTAGTTGAATTTGAGGAAGAAAGTTTAAAATGGGCCACACAGTGCAATGTTTCTCGAGAAATATTTAAAAAAAGTCCATCATTTGCAGGAAATGCGTGTAAAACTTTATTAGAAAAGTGGATATTTTACGATCCTATCAAAATTTAGGCTGCCTAAAGTATGTTCAGTGCTTTCAAGACTTTCACGGAGTTGTTCATTCTTGTTTCGGGAGTATTCTGGACCCAAAATTCACCGATCATATTAACAATTTTCGTAAAAGCTTTCTTAACTTAAATATCAGCGTTACACCTAAAATTCATGCGGTCTTTTACCATATTGAATATTTTTGCAACAAATCAAAGAGAGCTATTGGGTATTACAGCGAACAGTCTTTAGAATCTGTGCATGCTGATTTCAAAAAAACTTGGCAAAAATACAAAGCAAAAAAGGATAATGCCAATTTCTGTAATAATTTATTAAAAGTTGTGCGAGAATACAATAGTCAGCATATTTGAAATTGTGAAAATTTATAGTACAAGCAAATGGATAAATCTATATATATAATTTCGTTGTTTGTCCGGATGTATGTCCGGTTCTCTTTCCGCGGCTTGCTGAAGCCGTCCGACGTCTCAGAAAGATGAAATTTGGCATACGTAAAGCTCATTTGCTCCACTGGTGCAAGACGGAGCCCGATTTTTGATTTTCGGTCTGCGGGCGGTGGGCGTGGTCATTGAATAAACAATTCACTTTTTCTAATATTTTTTGCAGGAAACTTTTGCGTTTTCCTAATGACACTTTTTATATTTAAAGCCCTCTGTCTGAGGAAGATCATAGCATTGGCAGATTCCTAGTTTTCGGTCTCCGGGCTGTACATGTGGCTTATTTCATTATAAGACCCAAAATTTTGCATTATGTATTTTTTAAAGAATTTTTATATTTTCGATATTAAAACATAAAATTTGTTATACTGAAAGTATTTTCTCTGCCAGAAATCATAGTGGAATCAGATTTTAATACTGGTGTTGAAAAGTAGAGATAATCTTATTGTATCACATACATAATTACTAACAAATATATTGGGTTTTTGTTTTGATTTTCAAGATTTGTTTGTAAAGTGATTTAAAGAACAATCATATTCTTAGAGAAAGTAAATGTTATTTACATTCATATAAATTAAAAAATAATAATATTGAGTTATTGGAATTTATTCTTCATTGCACCCATTCGAATTCTTAGAAGACGATTCAGTTTGGGAGTTGACTCTTGAAGAGGCAATAGAAATGAGCATGCCAGTTGCACTCAGACAGCTTTTCGCTTACATATGTGTATTTGGAAGTCTGGTACATACACGAAAACTTTGGGATAAACACCTTCAACACTTTGTTGAAGATTTTGTTGGCCGACACAAATGTCAAGCACGAAATTGTGAGACTTGCGAACATTTTGCCGTACAACAAGTACAAAAGATTTTTATTTTGCATGGAAAGACATGCACAGACTTCGGTTTAAATAAATCTTCCGAAAATCTTCTGAACGACATGCAATATATTTTTAGTACATCACAAGAACAGATGGAAGGATCCAGACTTCAATCTTTTCTAAATGTTGAGCAAAGAAATGCATTTCAAACTATAATTGATGCAATATACAATCGTCAACACAGCACTAATTGTTTCTTTCTTGATGGACCGGGTGGAAGAGGGAAAACTTATTTGTACAAAACTTTATTATGCGTAGTTCGAGGAAAGGGTGATATTATATTACCAGTTGCGTTGACAGGAATTGCAGCGAATCTTCTAAAAGGGGGCCGCACGTATCATTCTCAGTTTAAGCTACCAGCACCATTGACAGAAACATCAACTTCAAGTATGAGAGCAAATTCAGTGGATGCAAAGCAGATAAAAAAGGCTAGGTTAATCATTTGGGATGAGACAACAATGGCACCTACCTATGCATTAAATGCTATTGACAAGTTGCAAGTTGGAGATAAAGTTGTGCTTCTTGGAGGAGATTTTCGCCAATGTTTACCAGTGGTACCACATGCTCACAGGACGGCCATTATCAAATCATGTATTAAGTTTGTTTATATTTGGTACAACTTTAAAATTTTACAACTTAAAGTCAATATTCGTGCAGTGGATAATATTTACAGAGATTGGCTTTTAAAAATGGGGAATAGTGAAATCATCTCGGAATTTGGAGAGGACATTATTGCATTACCAAACGAAATGCTGGCTGAAAACTCAATCGTTAAAAATATCTTAGGTGAATGTTTAAAGCCGTCTGATGTAGAACAGTATTGTAAATTTGCCATTTTATGCCCTAAGAATGATGGAGTATGCCAAATTAATGAAGAAGTACTTAGTCTTTTAGAGGCTGAATAGAGGCAAAAGCATAGCTGAACGGGAAAATTATCCGGTGGAGTTTTTAAACATTCTATCGCCATCTAGAATGCCTCCTCAAGGTGGGAGCCATTATCATGCTTCTGAGGAATTTAAACACTAAAAGAGGGCTGTAAAATGGCACAAGGCTGCAAGTTACACAATTGTCACAGAATCTAATATGCGCAACTATATTAACCGGAACTGCAAAAGGCAATCCTGCATTTATTCCGAGGATTGATTTGGCTCCCATAAATCCCGACCTACCATTTATTTTGCATAGGAGACAGTTTCCTATAAGGTTGGCGTTTTCGATCACCATCAATAAAGCTCAAGGTCAAACGTTAGAGAGGGGGGATATATTTACCCAAACCAGTTGTTAGTCATGGACAATTGTACGTCTCAAGAGTGAAAAAAACATGATGTTAAGGTAAAAGTGATGCATGTAGATGGAAAACAGGGTATGTTAAAACAGAGTTGCTCCTCAGTATTTTCAAAAAATTTTGTTTTTAAAGAAGTATTATAATTTAGTTACTTACTTATTGTTATTTGTTACATATTTTACTTATTGTTATTTTTTCTTCATATGGGCGATTCTATTCTGACGGATGCAACATTTATGCGCTTTAAACGTCTTTTATTAATAGAAAGAAACACATTTGCAATTAAGTTATTTCGAGAAGGGGTAACATTTTTTTATATGCTATTGTTATCTATTTACAAAAATTTATATGAATCGATCAAATAGCTACGAGAGAGCTTTAAAGTGCATGACGGATGCAACCAAATTCGCCAACTTTCATAAGATCATACCACAAAAATCTGTTAATTTTTAAACTTTTATTGTATTATTCTTTTTTATTGTGAAAGATGAGATATCAGACAATGACAATTAAATCAAACATCGTAGAGAAATATAATCAAATAATAAGAAATTTGCTCTTTAAGCCATGACGGGTGCAACATGCAATGAATTTTCTGTTCGCGCCAAATCTATGAATCTTAATGCTTCGAATTGCACAACAAATTTATATTTAAGCTTTAGTCTAAAAAAATTATATTATTATAAAATATAGATATTTTACCTTAATTGGCATCAAAAAAGTATCAAATAGTGCGATTTGAAAATTGATGTTAAAAGTTGTATAGAATAGAGTCGCCCATATACCTATTAAATATATTAAAACATTGAATAATAATTTTTTGTTTAATTTCTTTTATAAGCGTTACTATGTAAGTTATTATCTAAAAGATTTTTATGCCTGGCAGGGACAGGCTTTGCGACTAGTTTTTACATAAAAATCATCACATTTTGAAAAGTATGTATACAAAACATATTTAATGTATATATATACTTATGAATGAATAAATTACATAATATTTAATAAATTTAATGATGTCAAAATCGATAAAGGCTTTTATTTTGTTGTTACACTCATATAACATTATTTATTCCGTTTTTAAACAAGTATATTTACATGTTTCAGTTGTCTTCTCCTAAAATATGTTTTTATTTTACAGTTATCTGAATAATTATTGAGAAATATTATTATTATATATTTTTTTAAGTGCCACGCAGATTTTTTTTTTTCCTAAATTAAGAATTTGTCAAAAACAGTTGCATATATTATAAGTACAAAAATACATTTTTTTACAAAAACCATGGAAACATTAGTGCACACAGTAAATAATTTTACAAACACAATGGGTAATATGATGCAGGAAATCCTTAGAATGCAATCGATGTTATTGCAAGCTGTACTTAACAAACCATGAACTGTTTAAAAATTTGTTTTTGGAACGCAAACGGCATCCGCCAACATAAAAATGAATTAGAATACTTTCTTAAAAATAAACAAATTGATGTCATGATGGTTTCTGAATCTCATTTGACCTCAAGAAATACGTTTAAAATCAATGGTTATACACTATATGATACCAAGGACCCTCGAGATAGAGCTTGTGGAGGTTCTGCCATTTTGATAAAAACCCGAATCAAACACTACCTAATGTGTGATAATCGTGAAGATTATCTCCAAGCAACGAACATTTGTGTTGAAGAGCTGAATCGAAACATAGTAATCTCATCCTTATACTCACCACCTAGATTTGCAATATCGGAAAGCCAATATTATAAATACTATTATTCATTGGGGCCCTGTTTCCTGGCTGCTGGCGATTATAACGCTAAACATACCTTCTGGGGGTCACGACTAATAGCACCAAAGGGTCGTGTTTTGTATAATACAATCTCTAAAATGAATTTAAATGTTGCCGCGAGCGGACAACCAACATATTGGCCTGCTGATTCGCAAAAAATTCCAGATCGATTTCGGCGTGGTTAAAAACATCCCCACAGAAACGATTCACGTTGAAGCTTCGTTAGAATTATCCTCTGATCACAAACCTACAATAGTTACTATAACAAACACCAATAGAATTGTATCTCCCTCTGGCTACATAGCGACGTCAGCTTCACAAATAAATTGGTTAAAATCTAAAAAATATCTCAGTACCCATTGCACAGAAAATATACCGCTTAGCACACCGGAAAATGTGGATATCTCTATTGTCAATTTTGACAGTTATCTTAAACTAGCTGTTCAACATTCCAGCAAACCCCTCAAAAAAACCAATTATAATAAAATTTATTTTACAGATGTCGAGCGCCTCTTGAATGAAAGAAGGAGAGTGCGAAGAGAATGGCATTTGCACAGATCCCCTCAACTTAAAAATTAATTAAAAGAGTGTACAAAAAGGCTAAGAAAATTACTGCAGACTCAGAAAACGGCTTCCGTAGAAAAATATCTTAAGGACTTGGATGCAACTCCACAATCAGGCTAATCATTTTGGCGTGCAGCTGGAAAACTCAAAAGACCAGTTATCTCGAAACCACCATTAAGAAACAAGAAATGATAATGAAAAAGGAAACCTGTTTGTAAATCATTTGAAAAACGTATTTACCCCAAATATACCTGACGATATAGCGGACCAGTTGCCGCCTGTTTATGTTAGAGCAGCTATCCCCCTAAGATTTGAGATAAGGGAAATATAAAGGGCTATTTGTGAATTAAACACCAAGAAGGCACCTGGGTTTGATAAGATTAGTAACAAAATGCTTTTGGAACTACCTCGCATAGCAAAGAAAATTATTCTTTATATTTTTAATGCCATTTCACGCCTTGAATACTACCCTCCAGAATGGAAGGTCTCCTTAATAACGATGATACCAAAGCCAGGAAAAGATCACACAAAAGTTGAGTCATATAGGTCTATTAGCTTATTATCTAATATATCAAAGCTGTTCGAGAAGCTCTTAGCATCAAAATTAACCCCAATTTTAAATGACAATGGGTGTATACCTAATCATCAATTCGGCTTCAGAAGAGAGCATAGCACAATTGAACAATACCTAATCATCAATTCGGCTTCAGAAGAGAGCATAGCACAATTGAACAAACCATCGAATAGTAAACGCCATAAGAAAAGCCTTTGAAGAAAGAAAATATTGCTCCGCTCTTTTTATTGATGTTTCTCAAGCTTTTGACAAAGTCTGGCATGTAGGCTTGTTACATAAATTGAAGCTAAACCTACCGGTTAATACACACAAGCTGTTAGAAAGCTACCTGGTCGGTCGAAAATTTATTATTAAAGAAGGTGATTTTTTAAGTTCGCCTCAGCCAATTGAAGCTGGAGTCCCTCAGGGAAGCATCCTGGGCCCACTTTATTACCTTATATATACCTCGGACATGCCAACAAACACTTTCACCCTAACCTCAACTTTTGCTGATGATACAGCTTTTCTAAGCGTACTCGAGAACAGTCGTGAAGCATCTCGATACCTGCAGGATCATATATTTCAACTAGAACTGTGTTTAAAAAAATGGAGAATAAAGGTCAATGAGCAAAAATGCGTACATATAACATTCACCTTGCGTCGGGAAACATGCCCCCTATTAAAATCAATAATCAACTAGTGCCTCAACAATCGCATGTCAAATATCTCGGTATTCATCTCGATCGGCGTTTAACATGTAAATGCCATATAGAAGCAAAATTAGCCCAAATGAAACTAAAAGCAATTCAAATTAACTGGCTTATTGGAAGAAATTCTGTTCTTAGTCTCGATTGCAAACTACTACTTTACAACGTTTTTTTAAAGCCAATATGGTGCTACGGTATTCAACTATGGGGCACTGCCTCGGCCTCAAATATCGAAAAAATTCAAAGGCGCCAACATAAACTTTTTCGAATAATTACAGCTGCCCCTTGGTATGTTAAAAACTCAAATATCCACAAGGATCTCAATGAGGTAAGGACTATTATTACGAAGTATGCGGTAAAATATTTGAAAAGGCTAGAGTTGCACCCAAATCCACTAGCTCGAAATATTTTAAATGATAGCGGCCACTCTCGCTTAAGGAGAAGAGACACTGCAGCACTTACTCATTAAGATGAGCGATAAACACCTACATATGTGAACAGAACCCGTGATGAAGAAAATTTTTGTCTGGCACTGGCAGGACATAAAATAAAGCATTAGGTTGAGATTTGATTAATTATTGTTAGTTCATATTTAATATATGAAGATTCAATAAATAAATAATGAAAAAAAAATATATTATTCATGAAAAATTCCATTTCTAAACAATTTTTAATGCGGCTTATACCGTGTTCAGATATGCACCTTAATTGAGTTTTACGCAATAAATGCCATTATTGAGCTCAATTTTCCATACAAAATTGCAATTTAGTTATTGCTCAATTAATACGAAATTGTTATAAATATTGAGTAAAATGCGACACTGTAACAAGTGTGTTTATTGAGCAAAACACAACTTACTAAACAGTGTTTTGACATTTGGCAATTGAAATTGAAAGGCCCATCCATTTGGTCTGCGAAAAAACCAGATGTTTATTCCTTAAAGATGTCAAAAGTCGTTTACATTTTCTTATACATGTACCTTTTTGTTTACGTTGAAAGTTGTATGTAGTAGCAATATAAATTGAGTTAGCTAAATTGTGTATATGTGAACAGAAAAATAATTATGTCAATTAACCGAATATTGACTCAATATAAAAGGTATATCTGAACACGGTATTAGCTCACGGGAAATAATCGCTAGAGCCCTAATATGGAACAACTTTAACTTTGTTTTGCCCAAATAATGTGCGTAAGCCTTACATACATGAAATATTAAAATTCAATTTCAAAAATAATACTGTGCGACAAGTTAAATTTTTTTTCTTTTTGACAGAAACGCTACTATATAATCCTTTAATCTAGAGACAAAACTAAGTCAAACTGCGTGCATGATTTTTGATTTCCTCATCTTTGTCCTTTTTAAAAGACTTAACATTTTTTCAAGAATACTTAACTTCTATCTATCTATATAAAACTGTAACGTTACTGACTGACTGACTCACTGACTTATTGACTCACTGATTCATCATCGCACAGCCTAAACGCCTGAAGCTTAACACTTGAAATTTGAACCAGAGATTGTTCACGGTAACCTTATATCTTCAAAACTAAGAGAGATACAAAAATAAATGTAATACTGATCGTTTTTCTATAGAAAAATAAGTGGACAAGTGTCTGGTACTTTTTTGAAATTCGGCCCTATCAGGGAGTAAACGGGTAAAACCCGAATTGTTCTACTTTTTTGACACCCCATCTATCTTTTAAACCAATTAACATAGAAACAAAGTTTATACCAGATTCGAAATTTTTTTCCATTCATTGACATATTCGTTCTAAATTATGGGATCCCACTACAATACTTTAATTTTTGATACTTTAATGTGGGGAAAAATAGTAGCAAAAAAAGAAAAACGGGAAATTTGATATTTTTCTTTAGCTTTTTATACCCTTCACCGAAGGTAAAAGGGTATATATAACTTTGTCATTCCGTTTGTAATTTCTACAATATTGATCCTACACCCTATAAAGTATATATATTCTGGGTCCTTATAAAAAGCGAAGTTCAAATCCAGTTGTCCGTCTCTACCCCCCCCCTTTGCATTTGTTTATATATACTAGCATAATGCTCAATATGATTTTCGTTATCATCCTTCTTTATTATTTCATCTATTTAAAGAAATTATTTTAACAAATCGAAACTAGGAATTTCTGTGTTTTTTTGCTACTTAAAAACTCCCCAAAATGACAAAAGAAAACAAACACGCATACTTACATTCCACAAACTATTTTGGCGAATATCTTTCCACATTTTGGTTCAAAACTCAAATAAATTTTATGGTTTACAACTTTGCTATTGTGGTGAAAAACATCAAAAGTATTTACAACTCAACACTGCGAACATTAAACGGGTCATATTTCATTTTAATGATATTCATACAACGTTCCTCCATGGTCTCGTTGTCTAGGGGGTGTGTTAAGTTAGAAACTGTGAGTTCTCTGGTTCAAATCTTGTTTTTTTAAAAAGAACATTTTCTTTAAATTTTTATTTTTTTATATTCTAAAAACGATTTAAAAAAATATTTACCAGTTTTCGCTTTTTAAATTTAATTTATAATGAAGTTTAAAGTATTGTTAATATGTATGTATACATATGTAAAAATTATTTACTTTTTGTCTAGTTGCTCTGTATTCTGCTCGGAAAGTGGTGAAGGGTATATAAGATTCGGCACAGCCGAATATAGCACTCTTACTTGTTGGTTCTCCAACTGGTATTTTTTTTTAATTATCGTTAATATTGGACCTAGAAACATAAAATTCAAGATGCAATGTCCTGAGTGGCTAAGAATCCATAAGGGGAAGTTGTTGGTACATTTCTGTTCATTAACTGGTCCTTTTGAATTTCCGGTAGTACTGGACCTATAAAAATAAAATTAAACATGCAATGTCCTGAATGGATGAGAATCTATAAGAGGAAACTTATTGGCACTTTTTTGTTCATTAGCTGGTACTTTTTGAATTTCCGTTAATATTGAACCTAGAATAATAAAATTCCACATGCAATGTCCTGAGTGGATGAGAATCTATAAGAGGGAACTTTTTGGTACTTTTTTCTTCATTAACAGGTACTTTTTGATTTTCCATTAGTGTCCAGAAAGATAAAATTAAACACACAAGTTCGTGAGTGAATGAGAATCTGTAAGAGGGGTTTTGGTACTATTGTGTTCTTTAACTGGTACCTTTTAAATTTCCGCATTTATTGGATATAGAAACATAAAATAAATATGTAAGGTCGTGAGTGAAAGAGAAACTGTAAGAGGGATTTTTTGGTACTTATTCGTTCTCTAACTGGTACTTTTTTTATAAACTGGTACTTTTTTTTATTTAATATTTATTTTTGTGCAATAAATAAAAAAAGTAAATAATTGTCTGGTACTTTTACGAAATCCTGCCGTTTTAATAAAAATGAAATAAAAATAACATAACATTTGTAACTTATCTAAAACATACGACAACCGGATTTGAACTTCGCTTTTCATAAGGACCCAGAATATGTATACTTTATAGGGTGTACGACCTTCGGTGAAGGGTATAAAAACAAACTTTATTATAAACAAGTAAGAGTGCTATATTCGGCTGTGCCGAATCTTATATACCTATATACCCTTCACCATTGTGCGAGCAGAATACAGAGCAACTAGACAAAAACTAAATAAAACTGGTAAATATATTTTTTTAAATAAGAGACAACCGGTTTTGAACTTCGCTTTTCATAAGGGCCCAGAATATATGTACTTTATACGGTGTAGGATCAATATTGTATATACCTTTTTACCTTCATTGAAGGGTATAAAAAGAGTAATTTTCGGGAATTCAGGGTTCTAATCATTGCATTCGATACTATCGTATCGAATAAACTATTGAATTTTTTTGCATACGATAGACACTGGCGTATCGAATGAAAACTCGATAAATGTAATGTCGAGTTACTCGATGTCGAATGCTATTATTTCAAATTCAATACATTTCATTCGATATCGAGTTTCAAGATACCAAAATAAATAATTTCGATGAATTTTGCTCGATATCGTATGCGGTGATTAGACCCCAGTATTTCTGTTATAACTCATACAAATTTCCGACATTTTGATATATAAGTCATATCCATAGGACGTATAGCAGCCCTAAAGTTTAGGTTTTTAAAAAAATTTTGATGTTTTTTAGCCCATTTTTTGAGTATTTTGCTCATAAATTACCCATTGTCTAACCGATTTGATAGTTTTATATACCGACGTGTTAAGGAAGAATTTTACCATTTACTTAAGTTATATTTATATATAAACATTTATATAAACTTGTAAATATATATTTTAACAAAGTTAATTATAAAAAAGAGTAATTTTTGTGGATTCAGTATTTCGGTTATAACTGTGCCATTTTTTAACCGATTTTTCAGATTTATATACCGACGTGTTGAAGAAGAAATTTACCATTTACTTTAGTTATAAAGCTTGGAATCGGGGAGATCTATGGTTCCCGAAAGTTGGGTATTTAAAAAAAAAAAATTGATTTTGGTCATAACTTTCTTGTATCCGAACCGATTTTCCCGAGTTATTTATAAAATATGTTCTACTAAGTTCTACAGTATTTCTGTTATAACTCATACAAATTTCCGATATTTTGATATATAAGTCATATCCATAGGACATATGGCAGCCCTTAAATTTAGGTTTTTATAAAATTTTTAATTTTTTTTGTACGGGAGGCACCACGCTCACTTCTCCAACCCCGCCCACATTTTGTAGGATGGTGTGTATTGGCAACCTAAATGTGTGTGCCAAATTTGGAAACTTTGGCTCTTGGCGTTCTCAAGATATACAGAAATAAAAAAAATACAACAACAACAAGGGATTTTTGGAAAAATTTAGAGGTAGTCGTGGTTTTTTGCTCATTTCTACGTCATTTTTCGACCGATCTGGCTGAATTTCAATAGCAAGAAATGGTGGACTGTATGTAACATAAATGTAAAACAACCTAGCCGCTATCATGTCTGGATTATCCGGAAAATACAAATCAAACGTAAGACGGACAGACGGACATCGTTAAATCAACTTCTCTTCTCATATGGACCCAGAATATATATACTTTATGGGATCTAAAATCAATATTGTGGAAATTACAAACGTTATGACAAACTTATATATACCCTTTTACACCTGTGCTGAAGGGTATAAAAAAGATTAATTTTTGTGATTTCAGTATTTTGGTCATAACTCTGCTATTTCTTAACCGATTTGACAGATTTATATGCCAACGTGTTAAAAAAGAAATTTGCCTGTTATTTTGGTTATAAAAATTGGACTCGGGAAGATCTATGGTTCCCGAATATTTTGGTCATACCTTTTTCGTATCTGAACCGATTTTCCCGAGTTTTTCAGAAAATATTTTCTACTAAATTTCCGATCTTTAAATGTATAAGACGTAACCATAGGTCATATTACAGTCAAAAATATATGTTTTTATAAAATTTTTGATATTTTTTCTATGGGAGGTACCACGCTCACTTATAACATAAATGTTTGTACCTAATTTGGAAACTTTGGCTCTTGCCGTTCTCCAGATATACAGAAAAAAAATAATAAAAATACAACAACAAGGGATTTTTGGAAAAAATTAGAGGCAGTCGTGGTTTTTTGGTCATATCTCTGCCATTTGTGGACCGATCTTGCTGAATTTCAATAACAAGAAATGGTGGACTATATGTAACATAAATGTAGAACAACCTAGCCGCTATCATGTCTAGAGTCTCCGGAAAACACATATCAAACGTAAGACGGACAGACGGACAGACATCGTTAAATCAACTTCTCTCCTCATAAGGACGCAGAATATATACACTTTATATGGTCTAAGATCACTATTGTAGAAATAACAAACGGAATGACAAACTTATATGTATATACCTTTTTCCACCTGTGGTGAAGGGTATAATAAACACGTGTTAATAAATAGAAAAAATTTCTAAAATTTATTCAAAATATAATAAAATAACAACAATTAGTATTGTGGTTATTTTGTTGAACTATTTATGGTTTTTAATCCAAATTTTTAATCTTTTTTTAATTAGGCTTAAGTTCATGAAATTTAATTTTCATTAAATTATTCTTATGAAGAAAGGAATTTTACAACATGAAAATTAATTAAAATTGTTATTGATAATCTTTCATTCTTGACGTGGCTCGGGCTCGAGCCCTGGCCGGCAGGTTACCATGACATGTTTCGATCGCAACCACTCGATCTCCTCAGATGGATTTGCCGTCTTACACTCGCAGCCATCTACGGATGCTGACGTCAATAGTCAAACATCAATCCTTAAACCAAATTGTATTTTAACATTTGGTAGATCGAAATTTGCTTTCCTGTATCGAGGATGGCAGAAAATTAAATAAAAAACGAATTGTTTGGTAGTTATAATGTAAATGTATGTATTTATTAAATTTTGTGTAGTAACATATCAATATATTTAAACGTCCGCGCGTGTTCTGCACCTGATTGATGTTTGCGATTAACTGAGCTGGTGTTGCTCATCTTAAAATAATTATTGTCATCTGGTAGGAGAGTTACCATACGTGACAGCTCGGCCTCTCCTGACTACAAATCGTTCTCGGTTTGACTTTCGTTGTCGCTGCTATCGTTAGACTCATCTGTGTCCAACTCAGGATACATGAAGCACCAAGGTTTTATTTTGTCCGAGGAGTAAATCGAACTATATTTTCTTGACGTAACCTGCAGGCTGGGAATATCTTCAATTATATAACGATCATTTCCAAGTACTCTTGCAATGATATAGGGACCTCTAAACTTGGGTTCCAGCTTATGCGAATCACCAGTAGATCCAGGTTCGTATTCGGCTACTACTAGATCACCCTCGGCATATTGGTGGGGAGCTACGTGCTTTTTGTCGAAGCGGATTTTCCATTTTTCGCGTTCCGTGCTAATATTCTTCAAAGCTACTTGAAACTTCTCATCTGCAGACATTTCAGTGGTGTTTTCAGCGACATCATTCTGCACTGCGATAACCAAATAATTTTGTACGACGTCGTTTATCTTGAAATTAAAAACGAGTTCATTCGGGGTATGACCGGTAGTTGTGTTTATTTGAGAGCTGACAATCCACTGCAATTCGTTCAGACTCAAGTCCCAATTTCTGGAGTCTTCCGTGGTGGTACGTAAATAATTCAGGATAACAGCATTCGCTCTTTCAACTTGCCCATTAGCGCGAGGTGTTCGAACAGCGGTTTTAACGTGATGGATGTTATGGACTTCACAATATTTTTCAAAAGCTTTGGACGTAAACGCCGTTCCTCTATCGGATACAATTCTACTTGGTATACCAAAATATCCAGAAATCTCACTCAAAATATTCAAAACAGCAGCAGTTTTGGTATTTTTAACAGCTTTTACTATTAGAAATTTCGAAAAAGCGTCAGAAACCGCGAGAATATACGTATTCCCCTTTTTTGAGCGTATAAACGGACCTAGGTGGTCAATATGAATTAAACGGAACGGAATCCGTTCAGGAGGCTCAACATGCATACGTCCCTCAGGTTTTCCCCTCTGTGTTCTGTTGTAGCAGCATGTTATACATGAAGAAATATATTCTTTTACATATTTCCTCATCTTCGGAAACCAAAATAGTTTCTGAATACGTAATAGTGTTTTCTCAATTGCGAAATGTCCCATATCATCGTGGAAATGTTTGACGATTCTCCACCTCACAGCTTTGGGGACTAAAAACTTAAGTTTAGTGTTCACTTTACGGTACAGACGGTGATTTACGATTTCATAGTCCTTCTTGAGTTGCGTCTCTTCTGTTGATTTTACATATCCAGACAAAACAGCCATAATGTGATACAGTCTATTATCTTGTAATTGCATCGTGAATGCAAAATCATCAATATCATCAGTGACAGTAAGAATGAATCCAGCTGGTTCCACTTCATTAGAAGGTTCGTCAGGTGAACGGCTTAAAGCATCAACATGAGCTAGTCGAGTTCCTTGCCGGTGTACGGCCTCAAAATCAAATTCGAGTAACTTTAACCACCATCGAGCGATTCTGGATTTTAGCTCTTTCTTTTCGCGTACTGTCGCAACAGCTGCACAATCAGTAACAAGCCTAAATGGTTTGCCTAGCAAATAAATTCGGAAACGTTCCAACGACTCTACCACTGCCAATACCTCCAGTTCGTAACTGTGATAACGTTGCTCTTCTTTCGTACATTGGCGGCTAAAATAGAAAACTGGTTGAAAATTCTTTCCATCTTTAGACTGTAACAATATTCCAGCTAAACCAACGATACTCGCATCGGTATGTAGTTCGTGTAATGCCGTGGAATCATATAAAACCAGTATTGGAGAATTTATTAGCATAGTTTTTAATTTCTCGAATGCGCTGTATTGCTCGTCACCCCAAGCAAATTGATCCCTCTCCGATTTATGTGTTAGCTTAGTTAGTGGTTTCGTGATTAAAGAATAGTTTGGTACGAATTTTCGGAAAAATCCCGTTAGCCCAAGAAAACGACGAGTTTCTGTTACGTTGGTAGGTTTTTTGAAGTTTTTAATCGCGCCTATTTTCTGTTCGCCTGGAAGTATTCCTTCGCCGTCTATGATGTGTCCAAGATAAGTTAGTTCACTTTGCAAGAAACAGCATTTATCGAGCCTTAAAGTCAATCCATACTTTGCCAAAATTTTAAGAAACTTCTCCAAAACGTGAACCCCTTGTTCCACCGTACGACTCGGAATTATAACGTCATCCAAATATACTAGGATTTCGCCACGTTTCATTTCGGCTGCGATTTGATTCATTACATTTTGGAAACTTGCGGGAGCATTGACTAACCCGAACGGCATACGGTTGTATTCGTAGTGGCCATCAGTTGTTACGAACGCGGTATACTGCTTTGAAGATTCCTCAATTTCGAGTTGATGGTACCCCATTTTAAGATCTTGAGTTGTAAATACCCGATTTCCGGCCAACTGTGCGAATTGCTCCTCCAACACAGGCATAGGATATGGTGTTTTTACTGTTACGCTATTTAAAAGTCGAAAATCGACGCAAAGTCTACTTTCACCATTTTTTTTCTCCACCAAGACGACTGGTGAGGCATATGGCGAATTCGAAGGTCTTATAATCTGACTTTTCAGCAAATCGTTCACAATATCGGAAACTATCGATCGCTTTGCAAATGGTATACGGTACGCCTTTAGATTTATTGGCTCATGCGTCTTCAACTGTATTTTCATTTTAGATATAGTGCACTTACTCAGTTCAAAAACATTTTTGGCGAAACACTAACGATTTCCCAAGATAATAGATTTAAGTTCTGCTATCTGTTGCTGATCGACATTATCACTGACGTTTATTTTATTTTCCGCTTCCAACCAGCACTCGTCACCTTTTATTATAAACTTGTTACCTTCGCGACATAAAATATCTCGACCAAGCAAGATGTCCTCTGGAAGAAGATTATCGTCGACCATAAATAATTCCACTTTCAATATACAACCGTCAATTTCAAGCGAGGTATTAACTTTTGTTGTACAAACGTGTTTACCGCCCGCAAACCCGGATAAAGTTTTTGAACATTTCTGTACGTCGCTCATATTTTCAACACGACTCTCGCGGATTAAACTTATTGGACTTCCCGAGTCAACAAAAGACGTTATTTCACCTCCGTTTATGAATATCTGTTTAGAAAAATTTTGTCCCGGTTTATCGGTTATGTCTGATTCGAAATAACCGGTTCAAAATTGTCATTACTGTTTTTATTTCGGTTGTATTGTCCAGATTTGACGTAATTATATTCGGCACTTTTGTTCCGACCGTGATGATTTTCATTTTTCACTATATTATATTCACAGTAAGTACAAATATCACGTAACAAATCATTCAGTCTCACATAATTTTTAGAAATTG
The DNA here is from genome assembly GCA_930367215.1 of Pollenia angustigena. Lineage (NCBI taxonomy): Eukaryota > Metazoa > Arthropoda > Insecta > Diptera > Polleniidae > Pollenia > Pollenia angustigena. The sequence goes on along the minus strand of OV884056.1, from coordinate 139,524,090 downwards.
TCTTTCTGAGATCACTGTCATTAATACCATTTATTATATGGTGAGCTATGTCCTCATCACGCACATTAACTTTTTTCCCAATTGCCGTCATTCTATAAAAGTCCTGAGGTGTCTTATTCACTTGCCGATACGTATTCGACATTTTTATGTGTACACAGGCCACATTATCATCGCATGGAAAGTCTTTCAAAAACTGGCCTTTAAATTGTTGCCATGACACGAAAATTTCCTGGGAATCAACCCACAATTTTGCCGAACCGTTTAGTTTTTGTTGCACTACGAATAATAAAGTATTATCCGACCAGTTGTATGCGTTTTTTAACATTTCTATACGTTTAATAAATTGTACCGAATTTAAGGAAGTGTCCATCATGGGATTAAAGTCTGGCATTAACGATGCCATATCACGAATATTTTCGAACGAATTACCGGCCGCATTCATTCTTACGCTATCAACACGGTTTGTCAAATTCTCATTCCCGGTAGTTTTCACAACACTTGGATTCACGATAGTCTTGGGCTTAATCGTTCATTTAGGTGACCGGTCATTATCGTTCCGTTAAAACAAATGAACTAGTTCGTTCTTTTCGTTCAATCGGTCTTTTCTGTCAGCGGTCTTTTGTGTCAGTCGGTCTTTTGTGTCACTTGGTCTTTTGACGCCTTCGTTAAAAGAAACAAGTATAGCATACTTGTATGATGTTACACTCAAAATATTATGAAGGTAAATTTAAAAGAATATTAAGTTTGAATAACTGAAAATTTAACTAGAAAACGGAAAATCATTTAAAATAAAGGAATTTTACGGCTTTTTTTTATGTTAATTTTAAAACGAAGAAATTCTTTAAAAATTAATAAATTTTTCTATTATTTAAAATAAAAATATACAAACTACAAAAAATACATTCAAAGGTTTTTTCAGTAAATTTTAACTCAATTTAAATTACATACTAAGATAGCTTAAACAGTATACATACCTGTCATTATTATCTACCAAATCAGCGAAAAATTTTTGTTTATGTTATTTATGTGCAAATAATAAAATAATATGTTAATAATAAAATAATTTAAAATAACTTTGCATTTAAGTATTTCAGTTTTATTTTATGCATACAAAATATCTGAACATATTTATTTTTGGAACAACACGTTAAATAGTTAAAGAATTAGTTTTAACTTTACGGAAAATGATTTTAGTAAATTACATTCAGTTACTGTAAAACTTTTTGAGTGTACACAAAAATAGAAAACAATAAACGCAAAATTATCAGTTGTTTTTTCGTTTACCAAACAACTGATTGAAAAGAAACAATACTATTAAAATGTTTTATGTTGTACTGGTACTATACTATATTTGTTTCTTTTAAAACATTGCCAGTGGCAATTTGGCACATTGTTTAGAAAATTTCATAGTACAATCTGGGCCAGTGTTGCAAAATTGAAATTTTGAAATAGTACTGAACTTCAACTTAAAGAGTATTTTTTCCACCAAATGGTACTTTTTGTTTAAAAAAAAAAACAATAATTTATGAAAATAAGAGGAACAAAAAATATTTTATTAGAATTTATTTATCTAAGTATTTAATAACAAACAGTATTTATATTTGAGGTACACATTTAAATAATATTTCCGTTATACATAATCGTTAAGCGCCCCATCCATTTCCACTATTATTGTATATGTTATTCGCCATATTATTTCTATATGGCCCCATATTATTCCATAAGTGGCACAATGGTTTCAATTAAAATATGGCACAACTCTTAAAAAAAACACAAACTTTAAAGCAAAACAACATAGTACATTGTTGCAAACTCATTTCACAGTACATATATTGCACTTCTTTTCTGATTTCGATTCTTGCCAGTATATTGTGCCACCTTCGAATAAAACCCATTGGCGATAAAATTGAACAGTTACTGCCTGCTTGTAGAACGCGAGCGCAAAAGTGACTCGTTTAAAATTTCAAAATTTGTTTTTGTTTTAAATGTAAGTTAAGCGTGTCACTTTTGTACTCGCGTTTTACAAACAGGCAGTTATTTTGCATGTATATGAGCCGCTTAAGGTATGTTTTTTCAGTATTTTCTAAAAAAATATTTGAAATAGTTCATATATTTATGATTAAGTAAATAAGTTAAACATTTTATTTCTGTCAACATATTGTAACTACAACAGCAACTACCAGTTGATTTTAATAGATATTTAGTTTTAATCAAACTTGAAACAGTTTCTACCAGTGTTCGAAAATAAACAGTACATTATTTAACGTTCGGCTCACACACCCAGGAACGATATCTATTTTTTTAGTGAATGTGTAGACATAGACAACCCTTTATACCGTTCGTAACTATTTTCAAGAATGAACCGAACATTATATAATGTTCGGTTATTCGTTAAAAAACAGAACAATTGTGATACTGTAGACAAACATTATATTTTAATGTTCTATAATGTTTTTTTCGTGTGTGTGTTTTGTTTTTGTAAAAAGTGTTTGGTTTTTTTTTACTAGCCAAAAGGGACGAACATAAACGAGCCGAACCGAACACATTGAAGTTTGTGGATTTTCAAAAAAAACCGAACGGAATTAAATGTTCACATCTTTTGTTGAGTTTGATAAAAACATTAATATTTTTGTGTTCGAAAGATGACTAACAGGGAAACGTTATTTTTTTAATGATTTTCTACGCAAACACTATTAGCGTTTGTGTTTTCCACAAATCTACCGAACCGAACATTAAGAAACGATATTTAGTGTTTATTTTCGAACACTGGTTTCTACATGTAATCGATTTATTCCTTTTCTTTTTACATCATTTTGCATTTGAAAATGTGCGTTCAATTGATGATCAGAAATGTGGTATCGATAAAATACCAAAAGAAATACATGAAATGTCAGCAAACATTAGCTTCGTTCTTAATATTGGATATATTTTTCCAAGAAATTTAAATATATTCAGTTCTGAAATGCTTTATTTTTGAAAGATCCGCTAACATAGTTAACATCAGTATTATGCTAATGGTTTTTTCGGAAACAATAATATTTTTGGATTGAAGCTGATTATCACTTTTAAGGTTTTATGTTCAAAACAAAATTTAGTTTCGCACATTGTCGAATAAAACGATTTCGCAGTTTCTTTTACTAAATAAACCATTTCCTGTATATTGCATGTTTCTATAAAGATGGTTTTCATTACAATTTTCCACTAACATATTATCCAATGCATCCAATTTTATAAATTTTCTTGCCACTTATAAGAACAAATATCGCATTCTGGAAAGCAAAATATGAATCCTGGCGTCCGCGCTTTGCATTCCAATATAAACGTCGTGAATTATTTTTAAAATACGACAACATAAATTTTGCAACAAACACATGATAACCTAAGCCTGCTATCGAAATGATCACATCACAGTTAAAAACTTCAAGGGATAAAAAAGTACTAAAAACAACGCGGGGGTACTGCGGTATTTTTAATATGAAAAAGTACTGAAAAAAGTACCAAAGTACTGAATTTTTCAACACTGATCTGGGCTGTCATATGTACTGATTTCTCGCTTAACGTGGCGGTTTTAATACTTGTTTGGTGTTCTCATATTCTAAATCATTGGTGATCAAAAATGTTTTGCATACGTATTGAGAGCGAATCTTTAAATACAGAGATAAGCAAAACTATGCGCACCAGATTTATTTAAATTTAATAGAAAGAAATTGTGTTGGTTGTAAAACATTTATAATAATGCAGTCAAAACTAAATTTTCTAATTTTTTTTTGGCTTTTAAAATTGTAACTTTTTAAAAATTTAAAAAAACAGTAAGAATGGGAAGTTTTCCAATGTTACTATATAAAAAAATTTTGTGTGAACTGCGAGCATGTTTGTATATTAAAAGTAAGAATTATATCTAAAAAAAACTGCACTAAAATCTTGTAAATTTATGCTTTTATGAAAGTTTCGTAAAAGCATTAAACAATTTTTTTAAAGTTTATTACTTATCCTACACACTGTATTTGAAACAAGATCAACTCATCTTCCGTGCATGTGCAACTAAATTAATGAGCGTAAAAAACAAAGGGGTGGGGCTTCTAAACAATTGTTTGCCTGAATGAGCATCACTGATCTAAATGCTTATGTGTAGTTTATAGAACACGAGCGCCTTACTCGTCCGTTCAACTTACATTTAAAACAAAAACAAATTTCGAAATTTTGTGCTTAATGTGGTAGCTTCGTACAGACGATGGTCAGATCTTACAATGTTGTCATAAAAATTGCCTAAAAAAGTATTGAAACTGTGTGAACATTGTAAGATGTGTAAAATTAATGCATCTGACAATGGCATCATTGTCAGAAAAATTACAAAATTGTAAGATCTGACCATCGTCTGTACGAAGCTTTAGGTAACTTTATTTAAAGAGAAAGAATTACTTAAAAACTTTTCTTCCTGTTTTTCGAACTTATAATGTCATTAATCAATTTATATGATATAAAAGCATGTTGCTTGTCAATACACAATTTTTTTTTAAATATAAAAGCTTGTCACAAGATTTAAGTACTCGTATTTACTTCGTTTGAGAATTTTAGTAGTTAATATTAATCACATCAACGGTCAATTTTAGCAAGTTCAGTTATAATTAACTATCCGCTATAACTGACAAAAACATATTGTTAACTGGAAGTTAAATTGGTCGCAAGTTATTAAATATACAAGTTTTTCTACACAACTAAATCTCGCGACAAGCTTTAAATCGTATAATTTATGTAACGACGTTTTAAGTTGATAGTAAAAGTTTTTAAGTTACAGTATATTTTTTCTTTTCAGAGCATTTAAAAAAAAGATGTTTTTTAAATAATTTTTTACTTTTAACTCGCATTCTTATTCTCAGGAAGTAATTTCAGTTGATACCCATATTGAAGATTTAGAGTCACTCAGCAAGCCCTCCCATTTGATACTCATATTGTTGGAATGCATTTAAAATAATAAGTCCGCCATCTTGGGTGTTTTACCATGTTGGATGTATAATAACTTTACACAGTTAACCATGCATTTTCATTACAAAATGTCAGCCAAATCGGTACGAGTAATCTGCTTTAAATTTGAGTTGCAAGATTTTGCTCACAAACATACATTGCAAGTTAAATAAAAGCTTTTTAAATTCATAAGTTGTTTCTTATAAACTAATTTTTTTTTATATTAACAATCTTATGCCCGTAATTTCTACAAAAAGAAATCTAGCAGTGCATAGAAGTCAATGGTGTAAAAGCTGTCATATTTTAAATGCAAACTGAAGCATAAAACATCAACGCTAAATAAATGTTGAAATAGGTAAAAATAACTGTTAGGTACGAATACGACCAGCTTTCTTTTTTAGAAATTACGGGCATCATTCATAAACGAACGCTTAAGTAATATCTACATTAAAAATGGGGTTTCCATAATAATTTCGTGCTCTAAAACTTGACTAAGCTTTAATAAATAAATCTGTTGACTATTGAATTTGGTTATTTATTTAAAGGTCTAATTTAAAAAATAAATGAAATAAATATGTAAGTCTGGGATCACACTATGAAAGTTTTCTTTCAGAAAGTTTGAGTTTATGGGTGAGAGAGAAGAGAAAAAAACATGATCTCTTCCCCTCTCATCTATAAACTCAGACTTTCTGAAAGAAAACTTTCATAGTGTGAACCCAGACTATACAATTTTCTGCTCAAATAAAAAATTTGCATTTGGCGGGTTTTATATTAAGAACAACTGGCAACGCTCATGTACATTGTAGAAAAATTGTAAATAGCAGCCAGGGTTGTCGGATTTATTTTGATCTTTTTTGCCAAATTAATTGTCCAAAATCGCCAAAGCTTTTTTTATAAATCCTAAAATATAAATGTCTTCCTAATTGCTAAAATTTGCCAAAAAATGGGAAAAAGCCGCCTTGATATATGTAGTATATTGTTTAATTAAAGTAAAATGATTGGTGAACACAAAAAAGATATAGTTTATAATAGTCTAATTGAAGTAGCAAAACGTTTTTTTGTGGTTTGTATTAAATAAATATTGGATATATAATTAAACGCTATACACTTCACCGGCAGGGCAATTCTGGGGTCTAATCGAATAAACTATCGAATTTTTTTGCATACGATAGACACTGACGTATCGAATGAAAACTCGATAAATTTATTCTCGAGCTACTCAATATCAAATGCTATTATTTTTAATTCACTACATTTCATTCGATATCGAGTTTCATGATACCAAAATAAATAATTTCGATCAATTTTGCTCGATATCGAATGCGGTGATTAGACCCCTGCTATTAACATTCATATAATTTATAACTCGTAATAACGTGCCAAGAAGTTTATATTGCACTTTATTTTGAAAGCGAGTTTTAGTGGAGTTAATTATTAAAAATAATTCTTTCAACACAGACATTAACAGTTGGAATAACATGCACATAAAGAGTTCTTTAAAATGGTACGTACCGGACGTAATTTATAGCTATAAACTTTTTTCAAAAACTAATTTAAATTAGATGTAATACCACCATTGAAATAGGCTTTCCAAATAACAAACGGTAAATTTTTACACGAGTCTCAAAACAAATTCATAGCTTATACTATGCTCACACTTGGTCTCTTTAACTCTGCTTAACGTTTTATTTTTTTTATTTTTTTTTCTTAAATAATTCATAAATTTGTACAATTTTATCATTAATATGTTTAAAATAATCTTCTGATAACTTTATAAAGTATTTTTATCCATTTTTAATACTTAAAAGAAATATAAATTTGTTTGTTGGGGTTTTTTCTTAATAATCTGTCATCTTAATCATTTCAAATGTAATAACATTTTACTTAAACACGTTTAAAAACCCAAGTGTGAACATAGCATTATCAACCAACAAAATGATCTGGCCTAAGCAACCAGTGAAATGCGCATAGAGGCTAGCTTTCCCTCAACAATAAATTTCAGTGTATTTATCAAATATGAAAAAATTGGGAATTTAGCACGTCATACGAAAATCTTAAAATCGCCATATATTTTTAAATCCACCAAAAATAAATCGCCATGACGCCAAATTGAAAATTAAGTCGCCAAGAAACTTGACAACCCTGATCGTATTATGAAAATGTGTAAAGCAATGAGTAAATGAAATAAGTATATTATATGGCATCACATATACACCACAATAGTATTGTTGTTTCTTTTCAACCAGTTGTTTGGTAAACAAGTGACCGACTGACTAAAAAGACCCAAGTGAACCATGCAAGTGACCGATTGAACGGAATTGAACGATGAAACTGAACGACCGTTCATCGTTCATCTGACTGACCCGTTCAATTGAACTAGTTCGTTCATGACCGACACAACTCTAATTCACGATATGCGTTTGCACAACCGACATTAAATCCTTCATCATATTCTCCAAAGAGTTCACTTGTGCTTTCAACATTTTCGTACCGTCGTCAACCGTCAAACCTGACGCCGTATCGTAATTATTTTCAACCGCAAAATAAATTTCATCACTTTGCTTAGCTTCACTTAACCGATGTACTAACTCAGCCTTCTGACCCGCACTCGGCAGTTCCCTTTCACGTAAAAGGTCTTTTAATTGTTCCACTTTTAGTGAATTTATTTTAATCATATTGTACTTGTATTTCTTTTATTTATTCTTATGTATTAATTAATTTTTTTCAGTGCGCACTTAGTCTTGTGTATTGTTATTAACACCGAACACACAGTTTCAAATCGACAATATCAAAAAAAACCGTTATTACAATAAAAAAAACCACGCTTAGCTTTTATCGCTGCTAAATCAAACACAAAAAAAACACTGCTTAGTTTTTTTCCCTTTAGACACGCAAAAAAAAACATACAAGCATTATTTTTTGTTTCGTTGTTGTTGTCGTCTTTTTTTATTTTCTTAAGTTATTCTCTATTGCTCTGCCGCACAGGGTTGTTAGTGCTGGTTCACACAGGTCAAGTTTGACTCTTCAAGTCTTGAGCTTTTAGGAGAGAGGGGTAAAGAGAATGGAAAGGGGTACATACTTGACCGAACCAGTCAGTTTTGTATTTTTCTTTTCTTTTTTCATCCGTAATATAATAAAAAGCTACAAAGTTGAAGGAAAAGAAAACAAAAATTAATTTGTGCATGAACGTGAACGCAAGTTCAAAAGAAAATTTAAATAAAACTGTTCAAGTAAACTTGACCTGTGTGAACCAGCACTTAGATGTGACGATTTTTCGTAATTTTGACGATTTTTTTGTGAAAATACAGTAAAATGACGATTGACGATTTTTAAACTAAAAGTAATAGTGTTATGACGATTTTCTGGCGTCAGTAAAACAGAATATAAACAATTGTATTGGGAACAGTTCAAAACGTAAAAATCATTTTTCGATATACAAAAATTATTAGAAATTAAACAAAAAAAGTTGTTCTCCCATCACAAACCAGATGGTTTTCATTAGAAGCATAAGTAACTTGAATTCTACAATTAAATGAATGCCCCGATTTGCGTCGGTCCTATTTGGTCCGCTTTTTAAAAATTGGTTAAATCCGCTTTGCGTTTTAATGATTTAGATTTGCGTCGCTACATACGATTTCATTTTTTCGCTGAAGTCATAATCATATTTGAAGAATTTTTCTATTTGCGTGTAAAAAGCCGAATTCCCATTTAATTCTGTTTCGTAAGTTATTCTAAGTATAGTTGAGTGTTAGGAAGTAAGAAGTTGTGTAGAAAAATGAGTGCAAAGTGAAGAAAATGCACTCGTTTGGAACTAAAATTGGACGTCATAAATCGGTTCAAGGCGGCTAAAAGACTGTTGATTTAGACAGAACCCTTGGTTTATCACCTTCAACAGTAAAAACAATTAGTGATAGCGCTAAAAATTAATCATTTAAAGATAGCTCGAGTTAATAGCAAATGAGATTTTATTTTTTATTTAATGTTTTTGTGAATATGGATAAATGAAATAAATAAATATTTGTTATGTTTTTATGAAAATATATTTTTTCTTATGTATTTCTTTTCAAATGATAAATATATTTCAACCCACTTGCTGAAATAAATAAAACTTAATCTTATCACTTTCTTTATCATAAATATAATTTCTTGATAAAAATTTAGATTTTTGAACCACTCAATGCAATAAATTGTCTCCAATTTGTAAAATTTAAATATTTGACGATTTGTTGACGATTTTGTTAACTGTCCATGACGATTTTGACGAATTTTGTTGAAACTTTTGACGATTTTTAAAGAAAAAAGCCTAACAACCCTGCTGCCGCAGCAAATTACACAAAAGTCCCGTTTTCGCGCACACACAGATACATATATAGCAAACACGATATTAATATTCTATTTATTTTTTTCGTTAGTTCTTCTCTCACAAATATTCGCTATGTAAGAGTATTCCACTTCTGAACTATCGAGGATGGCAGAAAATTAAATAAAAAACGAATTGTTTGGTAGTTATAATGTAAATGTATGTATTTATTAAATTTTCTGTAGTAACATATCAATATATTTAAACGTCCGCGCGTGTTCTGCACCTGATTGATGTTTGCGATTAACTCAGCTGGTATTGCTCATCTTAAAATAATTATTGTCATCTGGTAGGAGAGTTACCATAACTGACACCTGAATGATTATCCATTTTAATTGATTTTACATGTTCATGAAATTTAATTTTCATTAAATTATTCTTATGAAGAAAGGAATTTTACAACATGAAAATTAATTAAAATTGTTATTGATAATCTTTAATTCTTGACGTGGCTCGGGCTCGAACCCTGGCCGGCAGGTTACCATGACATGTTTCGATCGCAACCACTCGATCTCCTCAGATGGATTTGCCGTCTTACACTCGCAGCCGTCTTACACTGCTGACGTCAATAGTCAAACATCAATCCTTAAACCAAATTGTATTTTAACATTTGGTAGATCGAAATTTGCTTTCCTGAATGATTATCCATTTTAATTGATTTTACATGTTTTTTCCTTACTTCTGTTTTTTCGTACTGTTGTCAAGAATTTTTCTTGAACTCCAAGTACATTTTTTGTTTTTTCATTTTGTCTTTTTCTTTTTCTGTTGACCTTTTTCAGCACAACTTGAAGGACAAATGTACACATAGAGCTCGTGTCTTAGCTTTAACAATAATTAGTATTGTGGTTATTTTGTTGAACTATTTATGGTTTTTAATCCAAATTTTTAATCTTTTTTTAATTAGGCTTAAGTTCATGAAATTTAATTTTCATTAAATTATTCTTATGAAGATCGAAACATGTCATGGTAACCTGCCGGCCAGGGTTCGAGCCCAAGCCACGTCAAGAATGAAAGATTAGCAATAACAATTTTAAATAATTTTCATGTTGTAAAATTCCTTTCTTCATAAGAATAATTTAATGAAAATTAAATTTCATGAACTTAAGCCTAATTAAAAAAAAAAATAACAACATTAAAAAAAAAATTTTTTAAGAAACGCTTTTCTTAAAAAAGAACATTTAAAAAAAAATTTTGCCAGCCCCCCCACTAGATTTTATCCTGGCTACGCCCATGTATTCGTGTATTGTCATCGGGAATATGTATGTCTGCAAAGTTTCATCCATTTGCATTGAGTATAAGGCGGTTAAATTAACGTTACAAGATTTGACTTTCCGAAGTCAAGCTAAAGAAAAGGGTTTAAAAAAAATGGAACTGTTTTTGTAAAATAAAAGTAAATAAAAGAAAAAAAATTATCAATGTTGATTTTTTATAAGATTGTTAATATAGAAACTTTCATTCCAGCAAGTTGATCAATGCATAGCAATAAGTATACATACGTCTACAGCACAAAAAGCTACTTTTCAAAAATATTTTTAGAAAAGTGACGTATGCGGCACAAAATAATATTTTTCACTTGCAATAAAATACTATTAACTTCAAACTTCATTCTTGAAAATTCAAACCATTAAAATTTTTCTTCAAAACATATCCCGGAAGCAGCGGAGAAAATATTATAATTCTATCGTATACATTTTGAGAAATCTTCATGTAAACCTTCTTTGTCGTTTTTCTCTACTTCGACTTTTTGGCATATTCAAAATTCGAACGTTAAAGGGATGAAAATTGTACCTATGTTTGTTACTTTTTCAAAAGATATTTTCGCCATCTATTTATCTTTCATCGGAGAGCCTAAACGTCTGAAGCTAAGAGGTTGATATTTGGACCAGGGGCTGGCCTCTCGCCAAACGATCCTGCTAACCTCGTACCTCCTAAACTAAAGGAGATGAAAAACATTAACACTTATTGTTGTTCAATGACAAATTCGCTAACCTCATATCTCCTTAACTAAAAGAGAAACAATAATTGAATACTTATTACTGTTCATTAAAAATATAAATGAACAGGTTTCTTGTACTTTTGTGAGGTACGGCCTTTTTGGAGTGTAAAAGGGTAAATAAAAATTATATCACATTCTAGCTTATCTAAAAAATACAAAACAGATTTGGACCTGCTTTGAAATTCAAAGGTTTAAGGTGTGAAAAGCGTTGATAATTTTGTTACTTTTTTTACAACATTTTTCTCCATCTATCAATATAATATAAAACTGTAAAGTTACTGACTGACACATCCTAAGATCCTGAAGCTAAAAAGCTGACATTTGGACCGGAGGCTGGCCTCTCCCCAACTCGATCCCGCTAACCTCAAAAATCCAAAACTAAAAGAGTTACAAAAAATTTAACACTTAATGTTGTTCATTAAAAAAATAAGAGGACAGGTCGTCCCCTCAATATAACAATAGCGTATAATTTTTATGGGGTTTTGAGAAAATCGTGTTTAAAGTTTTTGTCAAAATTCTTCATTTTGTATTTTTCGACGAATACATAATACCGTTTCTTGTCTTTAAATTGACCAATTTTTTTTATTCTACGCATCCCTTAAGACCATAATTATGTTATTAGAAGTGCAAGTCCTCCATATAGGGTATTTTATTTTTTAAGGAATTCGTATGATGTATCTGATACACTATTTTATTTTTTATGGTATACGCTGTTTTATTCAATAATTTTACGGTATTTTTATTAAAACATTTGATCTCAAAAATATGACAAATTGATTAATTCATAGGTTTGTTAATTCAGTGGCACATATTCATCACTTTCCAATTTGGGTTATTATAAAAAAAAAATATGGCAACCTAAGGTATACATTGCGTAAATCAAAAATAACTAGAAGTTCATTCGTCTTATTTCTCTTCCTCTGCTACATCTGGCTCATCTTAACAATTTCGCTTCTTTCCACTTTGTAAGTTAAAAAAATGACTGTGAGCCACGAGGAATTACATTCTTCTTCCACAAATTTTGGAGATCATGCAGCTTTCGATGGTTGGAATGAAACTGTTTCTCAAACAATAGTGTATATTATTATAAGCTATTTTATGAATTAAAGTTTTCATAAATTGTATTTTTTTTCTACAGGATAAAATGGAGTATAATGCGTATACACTATTATTCTTTTAACAACTTTGGAGTAGCAATTTCAAGTAAAATAGCGCATATGAGCTAACATACTAGGGAGATCGATCGAATAGTATTGGACCGGTTTTAACCGGTTATTTGAGTTTTGGCCAAGTCGAATAGTTTAAAATGTCTATTTTTCGAATATCGAATAAACCGGTTATTTTGTAATGTGTAATTTATATACATTTTCCTTACTTTTGTTATAAATTTACCCGTAATTTAAGTGTTTTTCTACTTGAATATTGGGCAAACTTGAACTTTTTATAAACAAAAAAACAAAACAAAGTGTAACACAATTAAAAAAAAACATTATGAGCCATGTACATCGCTTATAAAAGCGTGTGCTCTTGTAATAAAAAACCAAAAACAATTCAAAATACTACAAAAAAATATTCAGCTTAAAAAGTTTTAGCAATCTGACAGTATTCTTAACTTAACTCTGCTCTAAGTAGTTTTTAAGAGACTGCAAATAATACTTTACCAAAATATGCTGCCAATAAAGAATGAAAAACTCTTACAGCCATACCATAACAAGTGCGGAAAGCGTATTCTAGCTGTCAAAAATTCTCATTCCCATACAATTTGTATGAAGCATTCCTAAATAGCGCGGCAACCGCTTTACAATGGGAAAATCCGATTTTGACAGCGCGTTTAGTAGTGGCCGCTTTGTTAATAAATAATGTAAATTTAGCTATTTTTTCGTCAATGTATCGGTTTTTTCTCTTATTTTTATTTCTTGTATGTGGGTTTTATTAAACAAGATAGTTAACAGTAATGTTTGGGGCACAACGTTGATGCTCTTATTTGGGTATGGCATATCAGCGTAAGCGGATGAAAACGTCCCACCTTCCTCTCTTGTTACGGCACAGAGCCCACAGAGGCGTCACGAGACAGGAAATATTGTGTTTTTTCTGTATTTTCCTTCGAAAGCTGCCCTTATAACATTTTTTGTTTTGATTACGCAATTTGTGCTTAAAGTAGCGGCCTGTTATTACACATTGCCACTTCACCACCAAAAAACGTTTTCTTTCTCTTTCTTCGAAAGCTGCCCTCGCAAATGATTTAGGCATTTTTCATGCGTCACTTTTGTCATCTCTTAAAATTCTTAAGTTTTATTTATTTTAAACTAGCTAGCCGCCCCGGCTTCGCTCGGTAGCTGATTACTAATGATTGATGGAGCCGTTTTCTGATTTTTGGTAAATAAAAAAAAAGTGGGCGGGGCAATATTTTCTTTCCGTAAAAACCTAAGTTGGACCATGGCGATCGTTTTAAAGAAAAAAATCGTCCAAATCGGTGAAATAAATAGAAAAGTGGGCGTAAAAGTAGGCGTGGTAAATTTTTCTTTCGATGAAAACTTAAAATGGATTAATACGAACATTTGAAAACAAAATTAGTCAAATCGATGGAGCCGTTTTCTGATTTTAGGATAATTGAAAAAAGGGGGCGTAAAGGGGGCGGGGCAAAATGGCGATTATTTTAAAGAAAAAAATCGTCCAAATCGGTCAAGCCGTTCTCAAGTTATGCGATCAGCAACAGACAACATTTCATTTTTATTACATAGAAGATTACCAATAACTTAAAGCAAAATTGAAGGAATCAAAGAATCTCATGGAAGGGTTTATATTGTGGTCGACGAATTGACAGATATATCATGCAAAAAGCATATTCATATTACTATTCGTTTTTATACTGCTGAAACCAAAAATTTTTTTTTTTTTTTTTTTGTTATTATTTTTTATTGAATCTTCATATATTAAATATGAACTAACAATAATTATTCAAATCTTAACCTAATACGTTATTTTCCTCCTGCCAGTGCCAGACAAAATTTTCTTCATCACGGGTTATGTTCACTTTTATAGGTGTTTATCGCTCATCTAATTGGATAAGTGCTGCAGTGTCTCTTCTTCTTAAGCGAGTGTGGCCGCCATGATTTAAAATATTTCGAGCTAGTGGATTTGGGTGTTGTTCAAGCCTTTTTAAATATTTTATTGCATATTTTGTAATCATAGATTTCACTAATGGCACATTGAGATCCTTATGAATGTTTGAGTTTTTAACATACCAGGGAGCGGCTGTGATTATTCGAAGAAGTTTATTTTGGCGCCTCTGAATTTTGTCGATATTAGAGACCGAGGCAGTGCCCCATAGTTGAATACCGTAGCACCAGATAGGCTTTAAGATAGAGTTGTAAAGTAGAAGCTTGCATTCGAGACTAAGGACAGAATTTCTTCCAATAAGCCAATGAATTTGAATGGCTTTTAGTTTCATTTGAGTTAATTTTGCCTCTATATGGCATTTCCACGTTAATCGCCGATCCAGATGTATACCGCGATATTTTACATGCGAATGTTGAGGAATTATTTGATTATTGATTGTAATAGGGGGCAAGATTCCTGGCGCAAAGTGAATGTTATATGTACGCATTTTTGCTCATTGACCATTATCCTCCATTGTCGTAACCATATTTCTAGTTGAAATATATGATGCTGTAAGTAACGCGATGCTTCATAACGATTTTCGTGGACGCTTAGAAAAGCTGTATCGTCTGCAAATGTTGAAGTTTGTGTATAGTTGCTTGTTGGCATGTCCGAAGTATAAATTAAGTATAATAGGGGGCCCAGGATGCTGCCTTGTGGGACTCCAGCGGCAATGGGCTGAGGTGAACTTAAGAAATTTCCTTCTTTAATAATAAATTGACGACCGACTAAGTAGCTTTCTAGCAGCTTGTGTGTGTTTGCTGGTAAATTTTGCTTCAATTTATGTAATAAGCCTTCATGCCAGACTTTATCAAAAGCTTGCGAAACATCGATGAAGAGTGCTGAGCAATATTTTTTTTCTTCAAATGCTTTTCTTATGACATTTACTATTCGAATAGTCTCTTCGATTGTGCTGTGTTTTCTCCTAAATCCGAACTGATGGTTTGGAATACATCTATTTACACTTAAAATCGGTGTTAATTTTGAAACTAATAATTTCTCAAACAACTTTGACATATTTGATAATAAGCTAATAGGCCTATAAGACTCAACTTTTGTATGATCTTTACCTGGCTTTGGTATCATGGTAACTAAGGAAACCTTCCATTTTTGAGGATAGTATTCAAGGCGTAAAATAGCATTAAAAATAAAAAGAATAATTTTCTTTGCTATGCGAGGTAGCTCCAAAAGCATTTTATTACTGATTTTATCAATACCAGGTGCCTTCTTAGTGTTTAAGTCACAAATAGCCTTTTCGATTTCTCTTAACTCAAATCTGAGGGGAATAGCTGCTCTAGCAGCAACAGATGGTAACTCGACCGCAATATTGTGAAATATATTTGGTGTAAATACGTTTTTCAAATGACTAACAAAAAGATTTCATTTTTCAATATCGTTTCTTGCCCAATTACCATTCAAGTTTCTTAATGGTGGCTTAGATATAACTGGCCTTTTTAGATTTCTAGCTGCACGCCATAATGAGTAGTCAGATTGTGGAGTTGCATCAAGTTCCTTAAGATATTTTTCTAGAGAAGCCGTTTTCTGATTCTGCAGTAACTTTCTTAGCTTTTTTGTGCACTCTTTTAATAAAATCTTAAGTTGCGGGGATCTGTAAAGTTGCCATTCTCTTCGAACTCTCCTTTTTTCAGTCAAGAGCCGCTCGACATCTGAAGAATATATTTTAGTATTTTTAATTTTCTTGGGGGTATCGCTGGAATGTTGAACAGCTAGTTTCAGAAAACTGTCAAAATTGTCAATAGAGCGATCTACATAATCCGGTGTACTGAGCGGAATATTTTCTGTGCAATGGGTACTGAGATATTTTTTATATTTTAACCAATTAATTTGCGTAGCTGTCGTCGCTATGTATCCAGTCGGAGGTACAATTCTATTGGGGTTCATTATAGTAACAATTGTAGGTGTGTGGTCGGAAGATAATTCTAGGGAGGCTTCAACATGAATCGTTTCTATGGGAATGTTTTTAACATCGCCGAAATCGATGACATCTGGTATTTTTTGATGATCAGTGGGCCAATATGTTGGTTGTCCGCTCGCTACCACGTTTAAATCCATTTTAGAAATTGTGTTAAATAAAACACGACCCTTTGGCGTTATACATCGCGACCCCCAGAAGGTATGTTTAGCGTTATAATCGCCAGCGGCTAGGAAACACGGTCCTAATGATTTAAAATATTTATTTATTTGGTCCTTCGATATTGAAAATCTAGGCGGAGAGTATAGCGATGAAATTAATAGGTTTCTATTTAATTCCTCAACGCAAATGTTCGTTGCTTGGAGATAATCTTCACGATGATCACACATTAGGTAGTGTTTGACTCGGGCTTTTATTAAAATGGCAGAACCTCCACAAGCTCTATCTCGTGGGTCCTTGGTATCATATAGTATATAACCATTTATTTTAAACGTATTTCTTGAGGTCAAAAGAGTTTCAGAAATCATCATGACATCAATTTGTTTATTTTTAAGAAAGTATTCTAATTCATTTTTATGTTGGCGGATGCCGTTTGCGTTCCAAAAACAAATTTTTAAACAGTTCATGGTTTGTTAAGTACAGCTTGCAATAACATCGATTGCATTCTAAGCATTTCCTGCATCATATTACCCATTGTGTTAGTAAAATTATTTACCGTTTGCACTAATGTTTCCATGGTTTTTTCTAAACGACTTAAATTAGAAACTGGAGTTTCATCATTACTTGGGGAGGCACCTTGCATTGGCTCATGGTTTGATTTTAGGACGTTAGCGTAAGAGGTTCTGTTATTACTAGGCTGGGGGGCTTGAATTGCATTTGTGTTTACCTGATTTGTTACCTGCATTTGAGGGGGATTAGTTTTCGGTCCGACCGACTGCTTGACGATAGTATATACAGGGCATCCTCTATAATTGGCAGTATGATTACCGCCACAGTTGCTACATTTTTTTACGTTGGGGTCGGTTATAGACTTGTCGCAAAGAACTGTTCCATGTTATTCACCACATACTACGCAAACAGGGGTTAAGTAGCAGTATGCCTTAGTATGGCCAAATTCCTGGCAGTTTAGACATTGAACAGGACCATTTCTTTTGTGCGGTTCCTCAATAGTTACCCTTCTGTACAGAATATATTTTAAATTATAAATTGGATGCGTTTCATTTTTTTCAGCTTAACGTCGCCGGGTTCTAGCTCCACTCGAAATAGTGGTTGGGGATTTTTTTCCCTATTTTTATACCCTTCACCGAAGGTAAAAGGGTATATATAACTTTGTCATTCCGTTTGTAATTTCTACAATATTGATCCTACACCCTATAAAGTATATATATTCTGGGTTCTTATGAAAAGCGAAGTTCAAATCCGGTTGTCCGTCTGTCCGTCTGTCCGTCTGTCCGTCTGTCCGTCTGTCCGTCTGTCCGTCTGTCCGTCTGTCTGTTGAAATGGGTTTTCCGAAGCCCCCAGATATGATGGGAGCTTCGTTGGGGTATCTTTCTGTCAGGTATTCTTATTATAATTTTGCTATTGAAATTCAGCCAGATCGGTCCACAAATGGCTGAGATATGAGCAAAAAACCACGACTACCTCTAATTTTTCCCAAAAATCCCTTGTGGTTGTTGTATTTTTATTACTTTTTGCTGTATAACTGGGGAACGGCAAAAGCAAAAGTTTCCAAATTAGGTACACACATTTAGGTTGCCAATACACACCATTCTACAAAATGTGGGCGGGATTGGAGCAGTGGGCGTGGTACCTCCCGTACAAAAAAAATTAAAAATTTTATAAAAACCTAAATTTTAAGGCTGCCATATGTCCTATGGATATGATTTATATACCAAAATATCGGAAATTTTTAGTAGAACATATTTTATAAAAAACTCGGGAAAATCGGTTCAGATACAAAAAAGTTATGACCAAAATTTTTAAATACCCACTTTCGGGAACCATAGATCTCCCGGAGTCCAAGCTTTATAACCAAGGTAAATGGTAAATTTCTTCTTTAACACGTTGGTATATAAATCTGTCAAATCGGTTAAAAAATGGCTGAGTTATCAGCAAAAAACCACGACTGCCTCTAATTTTTCCAAAAAAATCCCTTGTGGTTGTTGTTTTTTTGTTTTTTTATTTGAACGAGTTGAATTTTAAGCATAAGAAACATGTACACATGCTTGTACATGATTGTTCGCTTTAATTGAAAAATACATACCTACATATTAAACTAATAATATGACGGAGTATATTATACTATAATTCTTTATTTTTAACAACGTTAATAGCTCAATGGTCTGGGCGGTTGCCCAAGAAGGTTTGTTTTGTTTGTTAAATTGCCGGGGTTCAAATCTCGGCATCTCCACCTCTTCCAAACAGAAAATTTTTTAACTTTTTTTATAAATATTTCTATAAACGATTTTAAAATTATTCAGCGATTTTTGATTTTTTCATTTTATTAACAATATAAATATGAATCGTTCGCCTTACATGTGAAACAAAAACCATATTTTACAATTTGTTTTTGGCTTAAATGTAAATACCTAAGTATGTAGTATGTACGAGTATGCAAAAGTTATTTATGTGTATTGGTAGGCATTGTTTTCATGATTGTTGTTTTTTTCAGTTTTAGAGACGGATTGTTGCTATGTTTTGATAATCTCTTCTTACATTTCAATTCAAAAATCTCACACGTGTTGCCATATTATTTTTAAAAAATCTTATTATTTCTAAAAAAAATCCCATTTGTTATTTGAAAGCAAAACATTCAACAATAAGTATTTGCGTACGTAAATGTTTAATTTAATCAAAAAGCTAGAAACATTTAAGTTTGGATAATTTTATTGACGAAACCAATGACATAGAAACAGATCTTAAAATTTGTTCACAGCTTACTCTGACATTAGGCAAGGCAAAGAAATGCTAAAAATTATTTTGAAAACGCTACAAATAATTCTTTAAGTTGTTCATTATATTGTTTTAAATCCTTATACATTAAGTGACTCATTTTAAACAAAATTAAAATAAATGGTAATATTTAAACAAGTATTTAGGTAGATTTGATATAGCATCAGATATTAATACCACAATTGGTTAACCTTGAAATTGGAAGGCCCTCTAATAAAAACAAAATACAAACGGTTTTATAGCTATTTCGATTTAAAAGAATTTACAAACATATTTAGACAAGATTATTTTTTTTATATTTTAAAAAAACAGTCATCATTAATTGCGTAAAAGTTAGTTTATAACAATTTATTTTAGTTTTAATTGCTAAGACTATTCCATCCAACTTTAAAAATTAATCAAAAGAAGCTTAAAACATTTTTCTTTAAAGCTAATAAAATGCCAAATGGGAATTTTACAGCTAAATCTAAGTTTTTGGTGCTGAATTTACTTTCAAAAATAAAAAATTCCCACACTACTTAAAAGTCTTCATTAAAAATCGCCCAAACATGCAGGGTTATCGTCTTGTAAAAATATAAAATGAAATTTTTTTTACTATAATATAAGAATTATCCATTTCCATACGAAATTTCATTTTGACTACAACTATTTTTTTTAGTCAAAATTTATTATAATTTATTATAATACATAAAAAACTTAAGTTATATCAATACCTATTCTTCAATTTTTAAAATAATTCAAAAAAAGCTAGAAACATTTAATTAAAATGCTTAAAAAAAATGCGAAGCGCTTAATGAAAGTATTTTAGCTAAATTAAAATTTTTAATCTAAGTTAAGCTACAAAATTGCCAAAATGGTCACACTGCTTAAAAACCATACAAACAAGCAGGGTCATCCACTTTAAAAAAAACTGTATTTAGGGAATATTAGAAATGCCCTCATCATATAATTTTACGACTACAAAAAACCGCTAACATAACGAACAGTCACCTAGTGTCGTCAAAATATTAAAAGCAATCTTTGCCTTTTTATTGCTGACATTGATAACATATTAGTCACTTTTTTAGACAATTTATACAAAAATATATTCATATATACCTACAGTGCTGTCTGGGTAGAGTGAACCCCCGATGCTATGAATACCTCGTTAGAGTGAACACCAGAATGATTACATTGACTGCTCTGTAGAGTGAACACTTATGAACCTCTATAGAGTGAACATACTTTATAGTGAGTTTTTAGGTTTGGCTTAGGAGAAAAAACAATGAAAACGAGCATAAAAATTAAAGAGAACATAAAATAACGGTAAATTAACGATTCTTTTAGAGTAAGTTAACAAGTTACTCTCACAAATACGCATTCTATGAAGTGTTAAATTATTTTAGCCTGCGCGCATGTTCAATTAAGGTCGTGCCTCAAAGTTAATTTCTGAAAAATTGGTGTTATAAAATTGTTATATACAAATGGATTCGAAAAAGCGACATTATAAAAGAAATTTAAAAAGGTGCTCGTGTTAATTCTTTAGCACAGCGTTATGGCATAAATAAAAAGAAAATCGGAGTAATAAAGCTTATTGGTAACTATACATTTGGAACCCAAAGAAGAAAGACGCTTTAAAAAGGAGAGTTTCCATGCATGAAAAAAGCTTTGTACAACTTATAACCTATTAATGCATTTAAAATAAGTAAATAAGTTGTTAAATAAAAAAAAAATCAACCTTGATTTAGTGAACAACCTGGGTATAGTGAAATCGCTCTGCAAAAATTAGCTCACTCTACCCAGACAGCACTGTATATACGGGCCTGTTCTGAAATCACACCTGTGACTTTGTGGTGTTTTGAAAGTCATACCGTTGTTGTGTTTCTTGGTGTGCTTTCTGCAATTGAAGATCAAACAAAAACGGGACGCTAAAATATCAGACGTGTGATTTCAGTAGGCACATGTGATTTCAAATCACGTGATTTGAGTTAAAGTGATTTTCAGAACAGGCCTGATAATATCTTCTGCACAAAAGCGATTTAAAAGCATACACAATTTAAGCAATTTCTTGGTATGTTTATGTTGTATTATTGATAAATAAAAAACATTTAAATTGGTTTGCGACTTTTATTAACCAAAACGAAAGTTTACGTTTCAAAACGGTTAATGGTAACCCTGTAAAATAGTTGTTTTTTTTGTGGTTTTTTTTCATTTAAAATACTTGCGGTAAACTTCTTTTTATACCCTTCACCGAAGGTAAAAGGGTATATATAACTTTGTCATTCCGTTTGTAATTTCTACAATATTGATCCTACACCCTATAAAGTATATATATTCTGGGTTCTTATGAAAAGCGAAGTTCAAATCCGGTTGTCCGTCTGTCCGTCTGTCCGTCTGTCCGTCTGTCCGTCTGTCCGTCTGTCCGTCTGTCCGTCTGTCTGTTGAAATGGGTTTTCCGAAGCCCCCAGATATGATGGGAGCTTCGTTGGGGTATCTTTCTGTCAGGTATTCTTATTATAATTTTGCTATTGAAATTCAGCCAGATCGGTCCACAAATGGCTGAGATATGAGCAAAAAACCACGACTACCTCTAATTTTTCCCAAAAATCCCTTGTGGTTGTTGTATTTTTATTACTTTTTGCTGTATAACTGGGGAACGGCAAAAGCAAAAGTTTCCAAATTAGGTACACACATTTAGGTTGCCAATACACACCATTCTACAAAATGTGGGCGGGATTGGAGCAGTGGGCGTGGTACCTCCCGTACAAAAAAAATTAAAAATTTTATAAAAACCTAAATTTTAAGGCTGCCATATGTCCTATGGATATGATTTATATACCAAAATATCGGAAATTTTTAGTAGAACATATTTTATAAAAAACTCGGGAAAATCGGTTCAGATACAAAAAAGTTATGACCAAAATTTTTAAATACCCACTTTCGGGAACCATAGATCTCCCGGAGTCCAAGCTTTATAACCAAGGTAAATGGTAAATTTCTTCTTTAACACGTTGGTATATAAATCTGTCAAATCGGTTAAAAAATGGCTGAGTTATCAGCAAAAAACCACGACTGCCTCTAATTTTTCCAAAAAAATCCCTTGTGGTTGTTGTTTTTTTGTTTTTTTATTTGAACGAGTTGAATTTTAAGCATAAGAAACATGTACACATGCTTGTACATGATTGTTCGCTTTAATTGAAAAATACATACCTACATATTAAACTAATAATATGACGGAGTATATTATACTATAATTCTTTATTTTTAACAACGTTAATAGCTCAATGGTCTGGGCGGTTGCCCAAGAAGGTTTGTTTTGTTTGTTAAATTGCCGGGGTTCAAATCTCGGCATCTCCACCTCTTCCAAACAGAAAATTTTTTAACTTTTTTTATAAATATTTCTATAAACGATTTTAAAATTATTCAGCGATTTTTGATTTTTTCATTTTATTAACAATATAAATATGAATCGTTCGCCTTACATGTGAAACAAAAACCATATTTTACAATTTGTTTTTGGCTTAAATGTAAATACCTAAGTATGTAGTATGTACGAGTATGCAAAAGTTATTTATGTGTATTGGTAGGCATTGTTTTCATGATTGTTGTTTTTTTCAGTTTTAGAGACGGATTGTTGCTATGTTTTGATAATCTCTTCTTACATTTCAATTCAAAAATCTCACACGTGTTGCCATATTATTTTTAAAAAATCTTATTATTTCTAAAAAAAATCCCATTTGTTATTTGAAAGCAAAACATTCAACAATAAGTATTTGCGTACGTAAATGTTTAATTTAATCAAAAAGCTAGAAACATTTAAGTTTGGATAATTTTATTGACGAAACCAATGACATAGAAACAGATCTTAAAATTTGTTCACAGCTTACTCTGACATTAGGCAAGGCAAAGAAATGCTAAAAATTATTTTGAAAACGCTACAAATAATTCTTTAAGTTGTTCATTATATTGTTTTAAATCCTTATACATTAAGTGACTCATTTTAAACAAAATTAAAATAAATGGTAATATTTAAACAAGTATTTAGGTAGATTTGATATAGCATCAGATATTAATACCACAATTGGTTAACCTTGAAATTGGAAGGCCCTCTAATAAAAACAAAATACAAACGGTTTTATAGCTATTTCGATTTAAAAGAATTTACAAACATATTTAGACAAGATTATTTTTTTTATATTTTAAAAAAACAGTCATCATTAATTGCGTAAAAGTTAGTTTATAACAATTTATTTTAGTTTTAATTGCTAAGACTATTCCATCCAACTTTAAAAATTAATCAAAAGAAGCTTAAAACATTTTTCTTTAAAGCTAATAAAATGCCAAATGGGAATTTTACAGCTAAATCTAAGTTTTTGGTGCTGAATTTACTTTCAAAAATAAAAAATTCCCACACTACTTAAAAGTCTTCATTAAAAATCGCCCAAACATGCAGGGTTATCGTCTTGTAAAAATATAAAATGAAATTTTTTTTACTATAATATAAGAATTATCCATTTCCATACGAAATTTCATTTTGACTACAACTATTTTTTTTAGTCAAAATTTATTATAATTTATTATAATACATAAAAAACTTAAGTTATATCAATACCTATTCTTCAATTTTTAAAATAATTCAAAAAAAGCTAGAAACATTTAATTAAAATGCTTAAAAAAAATGCGAAGCGCTTAATGAAAGTATTTTAGCTAAATTAAAATTTTTAATCTAAGTTAAGCTACAAAATTGCCAAAATGGTCACACTGCTTAAAAACCATACAAACAAGCAGGGTCATCCACTTTAAAAAAAACTGTATTTAGGGAATATTAGAAATGCCCTCATCATATAATTTTACGACTACAAAAAACCGCTAACATAACGAACAGTCACCTAGTGTCGTCAAAATATTAAAAGCAATCTTTGCCTTTTTATTGCTGACATTGATAACATATTAGTCACTTTTTTAGACAATTTATACAAAAATATATTCATATATACCTACAGTGCTGTCTGGGTAGAGTGAACCCCCGATGCTATGAATACCTCGTTAGAGTGAACACCAGAATGATTACATTGACTGCTCTGTAGAGTGAACACTTATGAACCTCTATAGAGTGAACATACTTTATAGTGAGTTTTTAGGTTTGGCTTAGGAGAAAAAACAATGAAAACGAGCATAAAAATTAAAGAGAACATAAAATAACGGTAAATTAACGATTCTTTTAGAGTAAGTTAACAAGTTACTCTCACAAATACGCATTCTATGAAGTGTTAAATTATTTTAGCCTGCGCGCATGTTCAATTAAGGTCGTGCCTCAAAGTTAATTTCTGAAAAATTGGTGTTATAAAATTGTTATATACAAATGGATTCGAAAAAGCGACATTATAAAAGAAATTTAAAAAGGTGCTCGTGTTAATTCTTTAGCACAGCGTTATGGCATAAATAAAAAGAAAATCGGAGTAATAAAGCTTATTGGTAACTATACATTTGGAACCCAAAGAAGAAAGACGCTTTAAAAAGGAGAGTTTCCATGCATGAAAAAAGCTTTGTACAACTTATAACCTATTAATGCATTTAAAATAAGTAAATAAGTTGTTAAATAAAAAAAAAATCAACCTTGATTTAGTGAACAACCTGGGTATAGTGAAATCGCTCTGCAAAAATTAGCTCACTCTACCCAGACAGCACTGTATATACGGGCCTGTTCTGAAATCACACCTGTGACTTTGTGGTGTTTTGAAAGTCATACCGTTGTTGTGTTTCTTGGTGTGCTTTCTGCAATTGAAGATCAAACAAAAACGGGACGCTAAAATATCAGACGTGTGATTTCAGTAGGCACATGTGATTTCAAATCACGTGATTTGAGTTAAAGTGATTTTCAGAACAGGCCTGATAATATCTTCTGCACAAAAGCGATTTAAAAGCATACACAATTTAAGCAATTTCTTGGTATGTTTATGTTGTATTATTGATAAATAAAAAACATTTAAATTGGTTTGCGACTTTTATTAACCAAAACGAAAGTTTACGTTTCAAAACGGTTAATGGTAACCCTGTAAAATAGTTGTTTTTTTTGTGGTTTTTTTTCATTTAAAATACTTGCGGTAAACTTCTTTTTTTTTTTTTATTTAATATTACCTTCTGTATTATACACAAACAACAAACACATACATACTTTTATTTACTATTAAAAATTATTGATATCACATACTCAAATCAACATCGACTTTACATGCGGTTCGATGGTCGAACGGTCTAAGCGGTCTGCCTCCTAACAATTTGTTATTGGTTGACTGGTTCGAATCCCATTCATTCCATTTTTTGTTTGTTTTTTATTTTTCGTTTTTTATAAATTCTTTTTATCTAAAAAGAAATTGGTCAGTTTTTAATTTTTAAAATTTTTTAAATATATTTATGAACTTCATAAACGTATATTTTATACATATTTACGCCTTTTAATTTACCCTTTTTATACCCTTATTTTTATTGATTTAATTTTTTTTTTACTTATTTTATTTTTTTATTTTATAGGTAATTCGTTTACATACATAAGTTTGTCATTCTGTTTGTTAATAATTATTTCTACAATATTGATTTCAGACCATATAAAGTGTATGTATATATATTGGGTGCTTATGAGGAGAAAAGTGGATTTAACGATGTCCGTCTGTCAGTCCGTTTGTCAATATTTATAGAAACCTAATTTTTAGGCCTGCCATATATATGACCTATGGATACGCTTTATTTATTAAAACATCGGAAATCTTTAGTAAAACATATTCTCTGCAAAACTCGGAAAAATTTTAGGGCTGCTATACGTCCTATGGATATGACTTATATACCAAAATATCTGAAATTTCTTGTAGAACATATTTTATAAAAAACTCGGAAAAATCGGTTCAGATACAAAAAAGTTATGACCAAAATTAAATTTTTTTTTTAAATACCCACTTTCGGGAACCATAGATCTCCCCGAGTCCAAGCTTTATAACTAAAGTAAATGGTAAATTTCTTCTTCAACACGTCGGTATAAAAATCTGCCAAATCGGTTAAAAAATTGCAGAGTTATAACCGAAATACTGAATCCACAAAAATTACTCTTTTTTTATAATTATTTATAATTAACTTTGTTAAAATATATATTTACAAGTTTATATAAATGTTTATATATAAATATAACTTAAGTAAATGGTAAAATTCTTCCTTAACACGTCGGTATATAAAACTATCAAATCGATTAGACAATGGGTAATTTATGAGCAAAATACTCCAAAAATGGGCTAAAAAACATCAAAATTTTTATAAAAACCTAAATTTTAGGGCTGCTATACGTCCTATGGATATGACTTATATACCAAAATATCTGAAATTTCTTGTAGAACATTTTTTATAAAAAACTCGGAAAAATCGGTTCAGATCCAAAAAAGTTATGACCAAAATTAATTTTTTTTTTAAAATACCTACTTTCGGGAACCATAGATCTCCCCGAGTCCAAGCTTTATAACTTAAGTAAATGGTAAATTTCTTCTTCAACACGTCGGTACATAAATCTGCCAAATCGGTTAAAAAATGGCAGAGTTATAACCGAAATACTGAATCCACAAAAATTACTCTTTTTTATAATTAACTTTGTTAAAATATATATTTACAAGTTTATATAAATGTTTATAGATAAATATAACTTAAGTAAATGGTAAAATTCTTCCTTAACACGTCGGTATATAAAACTATCAAATCGGTTAGACAATGGGTAATTTATGAGCAAAATACTCAAAAAATGGGCTAAAAAACATCAAAATTTTTATAAAAACCTAAATTTTAGGGCTGCTATACGTCCTATGGATATGACTTATATACCAAAATATCTGAAATTTCTTGTAGAACATATTTTATAAAAAACTCGGAAAGATCGGTTCAGATACAAAAAAGTTATGACCAAAATTAATTTTTTTTTTTAAATACCCACTTTCGGGAACCATAGATCTCCCCGAGTCCAAGCTTTATAACTTAAGTAAATGGTAAATTTCTTCTTCAACACGTCGGTACATAAATCTGCCAAATCGGTTAAAAAATGGCAGAGTTATAACCGAAATACTGAATCCACAAAAATTACTCTTTTTTTATAATTAACTTTGTTAAAATATATATTTACAAGTTTATATAAATGTTTATATATAAATATAACTTAAGTAAATGGTAAAATTCTTCCTTAACACGTCGGTATATAAAACTATCAAATCGATTAGACAATGGGTAATTTATGAGCAAAATACTCCAAAAATGGGCTAAAAAACATCAAAATTTTTATAAAAACCTAAATTTTAGGGCTGCTATACGTCCTATGGATATGACTTATATACCAAAATATCTGAAATTTCTTGTAGAACATTTTTTATAAAAAACTCGGAAAAATCGGTTCAGATCCAAAAAAGTTATGACCAAAATTAATTTTTTTTTTAAAATACCTACTTTCGGGAACCATAGATCTCCCCGAGTCCAAGCTTTATAACTTAAGTAAATGGTAAATTTCTTCTTCAACACGTCGGTACATAAATCTGCCAAATCGGTTAAAAAATGGCAGAGTTATAACCGAAATACTGAATCCACAAAAATTACTCTTTTTATACCCTTCACCGAAGGTAAAAGGGTATATATAACTTTGTCATTCCGTTTGTAATTTCTACAATATTGATCCTACACCCTATAAAGTAGATATATTCTGGGTCCTTATGAAAAGCGAAGTTCAAATCCGGTTGTCCGTCTGTCCGTCTGTCCGTCTGTCCGTCTGTCCGTCTGTCCGTCTGTCCGTCTGTCCGTCTGTCTGTTGAAATGGGTTTTCCGAAGTCCCCAGATATGATGGGAGCTTCGTTGGGGTATCTTTCTGTCAGGTATTCTTATTATAATTTTGCTATTGAAATTCAGCCAGATCGGTCCACAAATGGCTGAGATATGAGCAAAAAACCACGACTACCTCTAATTTTTTAAAAAAATCCCTTGTTGTTGTTGTATTTTTATTACTTTTTGCTGTATATCTGGTGAACGGAAAAAGCCAAATCTTCCAAACTAGGTACACAAAATTAGGTTGCCAATACACACCATCCTACAAAATGTGGGCGGGATTGGAGAAGTGGGCGTGGTACCTCCCGTACAAAAAAAATTAAAAATTGTATAAAAACCTAAATTTTAAGGCTGCCATATGTCCTATGGATATGATTTATATACCAAAATATCGGAAATTTTTAGTAGAACATATTTTATAAAAAACTCGGGAAAATCGGTTCAGATACAAAAAAGTTATGACCAAAATTTAATTTTTTTTTTTTAAATACCCATTTTCGGTAACCATGGATCTTCCCGAGTCCAAGTTTTATAACACAAACAAATGGTAAATTTCTTGCTTAACACGTCGGTATATAAATCTGTCAAATCGGTTAAAAAATGGCTGAGTTATCAGCGAAAAACCACGACTACCTCTAATTTTTTAAAAAAATCCCTTGTTGTTGTTGTATTTTTATTACCTTTTGCTGTATATCTGGTGAACGGAAAAAGCCAAATCTTCCAAACTAGGTACACAAAATTAGGTTGCCAATACACACCATCCTACAAAATGTGGGCGGGATTGGAGAAGTGGGCGTGGTACCTCCCGTACAAAAAAAATTAAAAATTGTATAAAAACCTAAATTTTAAGGCTACCATATGTCCTATGGATATGACTTACATACCAAAATATTGGAAATTTTTAGTAGAACATATTTTACACAAGACTCGGGAAAATCGGTTCAGACACAAAAAAGTTATGGCCAAAATAAAATGTTTTTTTATTAAAATATCCATTTTTGGGAATCATAGATCTTCCCGAGTCCAAACTTTTTAAGTCAAGTAAATGGTAAATTTCTTCCTAAGCACGTCGGTATTTAAATCTTTCAAATCGGTTTAAAAATGGCTAAGTTATGATCAAAATACTGCAATCCCAAAAATTATTTTTTTTATACCCTTCACCGAAGGTAAAAGGGTATATATAACTTTGTCATTCCGTTTGTAATTTCTACAATATTGATCCTACACCCTATAAAGTAGATATATTCTGGGTCCTTATGAAAAGCGAAGTTCAAATCCGGTTGTCCGTCTGTCCGTCTGTCCGTCTGTCCGTCTGTCTGTTGAAATGGGTTTTCCGAAGTCCCCAGATATGATGGGAGCTTCGTTGGGGTATCTTTCTGTCAGGTATTCTTATTATAATTTTGCTATTGAAATTCAGCCAGATCGGTCCACAAATGGCTGAGATATGAGCAAAAAACCACGACTACCTCTAATTTTTTAAAAAAATCCCTTGTTGTTGTTGTATTTTTATTACCTTTTGCTGTATATCTGGTGAACGGAAAAAGCCAATCTTCCAAACTAGGTACACAAAATTAGGTTGCCAATACACACCATCCTACAAAATGTGGGCGGGATTGGAGAAGTGGGCGTGGTACCTCCCGTACAAAAAAAATTAAAAATTGTATAAAAACCTAAATTTTAAGGCTGCCATATGTCCTATGGATATGATTTATATACCAAAATATCGGAAATTTTTAGTAGAACATATTTTATAAAAAACTCGGGAAAATCGGTTCAGATACAAAAAAGTTATGACCAAAATTTAATTTTTTTTTTTTAAATACCCATTTTCGGTAACCATGGATCTTCCCGAGTCCAAGTTTTATAACACAAACAAATGGTAAATAACACGTCGGTATATAAATCTGTCAAATCGGTTAAAAAATGGCTGAGTTATCAGCGAAAAACCACGACTACCTCTAATTTTTTAAAAAAATCCCTTGTTGTTGTTGTATTTTTATTACCTTTTGCTGTATATCTGGTGAACGGAAAAAGCCAAATCTTCCAAACTAGGTACACAAAATTAGGTTGCCAATACACACCATCCTACAAAATGTGGGCGGGATTGGAGAAGTGGGCGTGGTACCTCCCGTACAAAAAAAATTAAAAATTGTATAAAAACCTAAATTTTAAGGCTACCATATGTCCTATGGATATGACTTACATACCAAAATATTGGAAATTTTTAGTAGAACATATTTTACACAAGACTCGGGAAAATCGGTTCAGACACAAAAAAGTTATGGCCAAAATAAAATGTTTTTTTATTAAAATATCCATTTTTGGGAATCATAGATCTTCCCGAGTCCAAACTTTTTAAGTCAAGTAAATGGTAAATTTCTTCCTAAGCACGTCGGTATTTAAATCTTTCAAATCGGTTTAAAAATGGCTAAGTTATGATCAAAATACTGCAATCCCAAAAATTATTTTTTTTATACCCTTCACCGAAGGTAAAAGGGTATATATAACTTTGTCATTCCGTTTGTAATTTCTACAATATTGATCCTACACCCTATAAAGTAGATATATTCTGGGTCCTTATGAAAAGCGAAGTTCAAATCCGGTTGTCCCTCTACCTCCCCCCCCCCCCCTTTCAATTGTTTACATATACTAGCATAACGCTCAATATGATTTTCGTTATCATCCTTCTATATTATTTCATCTATTTAACCAAATTATTTTAACAAATCGAAACTAGGAATTTTTGTGTGTTTTTTTGCTACTTAAAAACTCCCCAAAATGATAAAAGAAAACAAACACGCATACTTACATGCCACAAACTATTTTGGTGAATATGTTTCCATATTTCAGTTCTCAACTCAAATAAGTTTTATGGTTTGCAACTTTGCTATTGTGGTGAACAAAAGTAATTACAACCCTACACAGTGAACATAAAACGGGCCATATTTCATTTTAATGATATTCAAACAACGTTCCTTCATAGTTTAGTTGTCTAGGGGGTTAAGTTAGAAACTGTGAGTTCTCTGGTTCGAATCTGGTTTTTTTAAAAGAAAATTTTTTTTTAATTTTTATTTTTTTATGTTCTAAAAACGATTTAAAAAAAATATTTACCAGTTTTCGCTTTTTAAATTTAATTTATAATGGAGTTTAAAGTATTATAATTATGTATGTATCCATATGTAAAAATTATTTAGTTTTTGTCTAGTTGCTCTGTATTCTGCTCCCACAATGGTGAAGGGTATATAAGATTCGGCACAGCCGAATATAGCTCTCTTACTTGTTTTTTTATACCCTTCACCGAAGGTAAAAGGGTATATATAACTTTGTCATTCCGTTTGTAATTTCTACAATATTGATCCTACACCCTATAAAGTATATATATTCTGGGTTCTTATGAAAAGCGAAGTTCAAATCCGGTTGTCCGTCTGTCCGTCTGTCCGTCTGTCCGTCTGTCCGTCTGTCCGTCTGTCCGTCTGTCCGTCTGTCCGTCTGTCCGTCTGTCCGTCTGTCTGTTGAAATGGGTTTTCCGAAGCCCCCAGATA
This sequence comes from Pollenia angustigena, assembly GCA_930367215.1. Classification (NCBI taxonomy): domain Eukaryota; kingdom Metazoa; phylum Arthropoda; class Insecta; order Diptera; family Polleniidae; genus Pollenia; species Pollenia angustigena. The sequence continues at coordinate 139,492,369 of OV884056.1, read as the reverse complement.
CGATGGGAGCTTCGTTGGGGTATCTTTCTGTCAGGTATTCTTATTATAATTTTGCTATTGAAATTCAGCCAGATCGGTCCACAAATGGCTGAGATATGAGCAAAAAACCACGACTACCTCTAATTTTTCCCAAAAATCCCTTGTGGTTGTTGTATTTTTATTACTTTTTGCTGTATAACTGGGGAACGGCAAAAGCAAAAGTTTCCAAATTAGGTACACACATTTAGGTTGCCAATACACACCATTCTACAAAATGTGGGCGGGATTGGAGCAGTGGGCGTGGTACCTCCCGTACAAAAAAAATTAAAAATTTTATAAAAACCTAAATTTTAAGGCTGCCATATGTCCTATGGATATGATTTATATACCAAAATATCGGAAATTTTTAGTAGAACATATTTTATAAAAAACTCGGGAAAATCGGTTCAGATACAAAAAAGTTATGACCAAAATTTTTTTTTTTTTTTTAAATACCCACTTTCGGGAACCATAGATCTCCCGGAGTCCAAGCTTTATAACCAAGGTAAATGGTAAATTTCTTCTTTAACACGTTGGTATATAAATCTGTCAAATCGGTTAAAAAATGGCTGAGTTATCAGCAAAAAACCACGACTGCCTCTAATTTTTCCAAAAAAATCCCTTGTGGTTGTTGTTTTTTTGTTTTTTTATTTGAACGAGTTGAATTTTAAGCATAAGAAACATGTACACATGCTTGTACATGATTGTTCGCTTTAATTGAAAAATACATACCTACATATTAAACTAATAATATGACGGAGTATATTATACTATAATTCTTTATTTTTAACAACGTTAATAGCTCAATGGTCTGGGCGGTTGCCCAAGAAGGTTTGTTTTGTTTGTTAAATTGCCGGGGTTCAAATCTCGGCATCTCCACCTCTTCCAAACAGAAAATTTTTTAACTTTTTTTATAAATATTTCTATAAACGATTTTAAAATTATTCAGCGATTTTTGATTTTTTCATTTTATTAACAATATAAATATGAATCGTTCGCCTTACATGTGAAACAAAAACCATATTTTACAATTTGTTTTTGGCTTAAATGTAAATACCTAAGTATGTAGTATGTACGAGTATGCAAAAGTTATTTATGTGTATTGGTAGGCATTGTTTTCATGATTGTTGTTTTTTTCAGTTTTAGAGACGGATTGTTGCTATGTTTTGATAATCTCTTCTTACATTTCAATTCAAAAATCTCACACGTGTTGCCATATTATTTTTAAAAAATCTTATTATTTCTAAAAAAAATCCCATTTGTTATTTGAAAGCAAAACATTCAACAATAAGTATTTGCGTACGTAAATGTTTAATTTAATCAAAAAGCTAGAAACATTTAAGTTTGGATAATTTTATTGACGAAACCAATGACATAGAAACAGATCTTAAAATTTGTTCACAGCTTACTCTGACATTAGGCAAGGCAAAGAAATGCTAAAAATTATTTTGAAAACGCTACAAATAATTCTTTAAGTTGTTCATTATATTGTTTTAAATCCTTATACATTAAGTGACTCATTTTAAACAAAATTAAAATAAATGGTAATATTTAAACAAGTATTTAGGTAGATTTGATATAGCATCAGATATTAATACCACAATTGGTTAACCTTGAAATTGGAAGGCCCTCTAATAAAAACAAAATACAAACGGTTTTATAGCTATTTCGATTTAAAAGAATTTACAAACATATTTAGACAAGATTATTTTTTTTATATTTTAAAAAAACAGTCATCATTAATTGCGTAAAAGTTAGTTTATAACAATTTATTTTAGTTTTAATTGCTAAGACTATTCCATCCAACTTTAAAAATTAATCAAAAGAAGCTTAAAACATTTTTCTTTAAAGCTAATAAAATGCCAAATGGAAATTTTACAGCTAAATCTAAGTTTTTGGTGCTGAATTTACTTTCAAAAATAAAAAATTCCCACACTACTTAAAAGTCTTCATTAAAAATCGCCCAAACATGCAGGGTTATCGTCTTGTAAAAATATAAAATGAAATTTTTTTTACTATAATATAAGAATTATCCATTTCCATACGAAATTTCATTTTGACTACAACTATTTTTTTTAGTCAAAATTTATTATAATTTATTATAATACATAAAAAACTTAAGTTATATCAATACCTATTCTTCAATTTTTAAAATAATTCAAAAAAAGCTAGAAACATTTAATTAAAATGCTTAAAAAAAATGCGAAGCGCTTAATGAAAGTATTTTAGCTAAATTAAAATTTTTAATCTAAGTTAAGCTACAAAATTGCCAAAATGGTCACACTGCTTAAAAACCATACAAACAAGCAGGGTCATCCACTTTAAAAAAAACTGTATTTAGGGAATATTAGAAATGCCCTCATCATATAATTTTACGACTACGAACAGTCACCTAGTGTCGTCAAAATATTAAAAGCAATCTTTGCCTTTTTATTGCTGACATTGATAACATATTAGTCACTTTTTTAGACAATTTATACAAAAATATATTCATATATACCTATATACGGGCCTGTTCTGAAATCACACCTGTGACTTTGTGGTGTTTTGAAAGTCATACCGTTGTTGTGTTTCTTGGTGTGCTTTCTGCAATTGAAGATCAAACAAAAACGGGACGCTAAAATATCAGACGTGTGATTTCAGTAGGCACATGTGATTTCAAATCACGTGATTTGAGTTAAAGTGATTTTCAGAACAGGCCTGATAATATCTTCTGCACAAAAGCGATTTAAAAGCATACACAATTTAAGCAATTTCTTGGTATGTTTATGTTGTATTATTGATAAATAAAAAACATTTAAATTGGTTTGCGACTTTTATTAACCAAAACGAAAGTTTACGTTTCAAAACGGTTAATGGTAACCCTGTAAAATAGTTGTTTTTTTTGTGGTTTTTTTTCATTTAAAATACTTGCGGTAAACTTCTTTTTTTTTTTTATTTAATATTACCTTCTGTATTATACACAAACAACAAACACATACATACTTTTATTTACTATTAAAAATTATTGATATCACATACTCAAATCAACATCGACTTTACATGCGGCTCGATGGTCGAACGGTCTAAGCGGTCTGCCTCCTAACAATTTGTTATTGGTTGACTGGTTCGAATCCCATTCATTCCATTTTTTGTTTGTTTTTTATTTTTCGTTTTTTATAAATTCTTTTTATCTAAAAAGAAATTGGTCAGTTTTTAATTTTTAAAATTTTTTAAATATATTTATGAACTTCATAAACGTATATTTTATACATATTTACGCCTTTTAATTTACCCTTTTTATACCCTTATTTTTATTGATTTAATTTTTTTTTTACTTATTTTATTTTTTTATTTTATAGGTAATTCGTTTACATACATAAGTTTGTCATTCTGTTTGTTAATAATTATTTCTACAATATTGATTTCAGACCATATAAAGTGTATGTATATATATTGGGTGCTTATGAGGAGAAAAGTGGATTTAACGATGTCCGTCTGTCAGTCCGTTTGTCAATATTTATAGAAACCTAATTTTTAGGCCTGCCATATATATGACCTATGGATACGCTTTATTTATTAAAACATCGGAAATCTTTAGTAAAACATATTCTCTGCAAAACTCGGAAAAATTTTAGGGCTGCTATACGTCCTATGGATATGACTTATATACCAAAATATCTGAAATTTCTTGTAGAACATATTTTATAAAAAACTCGGAAAAATCGGTTCAGATACAAAAAAGTTATGACCAAAATTAAATTTTTTTTTTAAATACCCACTTTCGGGAACCATAGATCTCCCCGAGTCCAAGCTTTATAACTAAAGTAAATGGTAAATTTCTTCTTCAACACGTCGGTATAAAAATCTGCCAAATCGGTTAAAAAATTGCAGAGTTATAACCGAAATACTGAATCCACAAAAATTACTCTTTTTTTATAATTATTTATAATTAACTTTGTTAAAATATATATTTACAAGTTTATATAAATGTTTATATATAAATATAACTTAAGTAAATGGTAAAATTCTTCCTTAACACGTCGGTATATAAAACTATCAAATCGATTAGACAATGGGTAATTTATGAGCAAAATACTCCAAAAATGGGCTAAAAAACATCAAAATTTTTATAAAAACCTAAATTTTAGGGCTGCTATACGTCCTATGGATATGACTTATATACCAAAATATCTGAAATTTCTTGTAGAACATTTTTTATAAAAAACTCGGAAAAATCGGTTCAGATCCAAAAAAGTTATGACCAAAATTAATTTTTTTTTTAAAATACCTACTTTCGGGAACCATAGATCTCCCCGAGTCCAAGCTTTATAACTTAAGTAAATGGTAAATTTCTTCTTCAACACGTCGGTACATAAATCTGCCAAATCGGTTAAAAAATGGCAGAGTTATAACCGAAATACTGAATCCACAAAAATTACTCTTTTTATACCCTTCACCGAAGGTAAAAGGGTATATATAACTTTGTCATTCCGTTTGTAATTTCTACAATATTGATCCTACACCCTATAAAGTATATATATTCTGGGTTCTTATGAAAAGCGAAGTTCAAATCCGGTTGTCCGTCTGTCCGTCTGTCCGTCTGTCCGTCTGTCCGTCTGTCTGTTGAAATGGGTTTTCCGAAGCCCCCAGATATGATGGGAGCTTCGTTGGGGTATCTTTCTGTCAGGTATTCTTATTATAATTTTGCTATTGAAATTCAGCCAGATCGGTCCACAAATGGCTGAGATATGAGCAAAAAACCACGACTACCTCTAATTTTTCCCAAAAATCCCTTGTGGTTGTTGTATTTTTATTACTTTTTGCTGTATAACTGGGGAACGGCAAAAGCAAAAGTTTCCAAATTAGGTACACACATTTAGGTTGCCAATACACACCATTCTACAAAATGTGGGCGGGATTGGAGCAGTGGGCGTGGTACCTCCCGTACAAAAAAAATTAAAAATTTTATAAAAACCTAAATTTTAAGGCTGCCATATGTCCTATGGATATGATTTATATACCAAAATATCGGAAATTTTTAGTAGAACATATTTTATAAAAAACTCGGGAAAATCGGTTCAGATACAAAAAAGTTATGACCAAAATTTTTTTTTTTTTTTTAAATACCCACTTTCGGGAACCATAGATCTCCCGGAGTCCAAGCTTTATAACCAAGGTAAATGGTAAATTTCTTCTTTAACACGTTGGTATATAAATCTGTCAAATCGGTTAAAAAATGGCTGAGTTATCAGCAAAAAACCACGACTGCCTCTAATTTTTCCAAAAAAATCCCTTGTGGTTGTTGTTTTTTTGTTTTTTTATTTGAACGAGTTGAATTTTAAGCATAAGAAACATGTACACATGCTTGTACATGATTGTTCGCTTTAATTGAAAAATACATACCTACATATTAAACTAATAATATGACGGAGTATATTATACTATAATTCTTTATTTTTAACAACGTTAATAGCTCAATGGTCTGGGCGGTTGCCCAAGAAGGTTTGTTTTGTTTGTTAAATTGCCGGGGTTCAAATCTCGGCATCTCCACCTCTTCCAAACAGAAAATTTTTTAACTTTTTTTATAAATATTTCTATAAACGATTTTAAAATTATTCAGCGATTTTTGATTTTTTCATTTTATTAACAATATAAATATGAATCGTTCGCCTTACATGTGAAACAAAAACCATATTTTACAATTTGTTTTTGGCTTAAATGTAAATACCTAAGTATGTAGTATGTACGAGTATGCAAAAGTTATTTATGTGTATTGGTAGGCATTGTTTTCATGATTGTTGTTTTTTTCAGTTTTAGAGACGGATTGTTGCTATGTTTTGATAATCTCTTCTTACATTTCAATTCAAAAATCTCACACGTGTTGCCATATTATTTTTAAAAAATCTTATTATTTCTAAAAAAAATCCCATTTGTTATTTGAAAGCAAAACATTCAACAATAAGTATTTGCGTACGTAAATGTTTAATTTAATCAAAAAGCTAGAAACATTTAAGTTTGGATAATTTTATTGACGAAACCAATGACATAGAAACAGATCTTAAAATTTGTTCACAGCTTACTCTGACATTAGGCAAGGCAAAGAAATGCTAAAAATTATTTTGAAAACGCTACAAATAATTCTTTAAGTTGTTCATTATATTGTTTTAAATCCTTATACATTAAGTGACTCATTTTAAACAAAATTAAAATAAATGGTAATATTTAAACAAGTATTTAGGTAGATTTGATATAGCATCAGATATTAATACCACAATTGGTTAACCTTGAAATTGGAAGGCCCTCTAATAAAAACAAAATACAAACGGTTTTATAGCTATTTCGATTTAAAAGAATTTACAAACATATTTAGACAAGATTATTTTTTTTATATTTTAAAAAAACAGTCATCATTAATTGCGTAAAAGTTAGTTTATAACAATTTATTTTAGTTTTAATTGCTAAGACTATTCCATCCAACTTTAAAAATTAATCAAAAGAAGCTTAAAACATTTTTCTTTAAAGCTAATAAAATGCCAAATGGAAATTTTACAGCTAAATCTAAGTTTTTGGTGCTGAATTTACTTTCAAAAATAAAAAATTCCCACACTACTTAAAAGTCTTCATTAAAAATCGCCCAAACATGCAGGGTTATCGTCTTGTAAAAATATAAAATGAAATTTTTTTTACTATAATATAAGAATTATCCATTTCCATACGAAATTTCATTTTGACTACAACTATTTTTTTTAGTCAAAATTTATTATAATTTATTATAATACATAAAAAACTTAAGTTATATCAATACCTATTCTTCAATTTTTAAAATAATTCAAAAAAAGCTAGAAACATTTAATTAAAATGCTTAAAAAAAATGCGAAGCGCTTAATGAAAGTATTTTAGCTAAATTAAAATTTTTAATCTAAGTTAAGCTACAAAATTGCCAAAATGGTCACACTGCTTAAAAACCATACAAACAAGCAGGGTCATCCACTTTAAAAAAAACTGTATTTAGGGAATATTAGAAATGCCCTCATCATATAATTTTACGACTACGAACAGTCACCTAGTGTCGTCAAAATATTAAAAGCAATCTTTGCCTTTTTATTGCTGACATTGATAACATATTAGTCACTTTTTTAGACAATTTATACAAAAATATATTCATATATACCTATATACGGGCCTGTTCTGAAATCACACCTGTGACTTTGTGGTGTTTTGAAAGTCATACCGTTGTTGTGTTTCTTGGTGTGCTTTCTGCAATTGAAGATCAAACAAAAACGGGACGCTAAAATATCAGACGTGTGATTTCAGTAGGCACATGTGATTTCAAATCACGTGATTTGAGTTAAAGTGATTTTCAGAACAGGCCTGATAATATCTTCTGCACAAAAGCGATTTAAAAGCATACACAATTTAAGCAATTTCTTGGTATGTTTATGTTGTATTATTGATAAATAAAAAACATTTAAATTGGTTTGCGACTTTTATTAACCAAAACGAAAGTTTACGTTTCAAAACGGTTAATGGTAACCCTGTAAAATAGTTGTTTTTTTTGTGGTTTTTTTTCATTTAAAATACTTGCGGTAAACTTCTTTTTTTTTTTTATTTAATATTACCTTCTGTATTATACACAAACAACAAACACATACATACTTTTATTTACTATTAAAAATTATTGATATCACATACTCAAATCAACATCGACTTTACATGCGGTTCGATGGTCGAACGGTCTAAGCGGTCTGCCTCCTAACAATTTGTTATTGGTTGACTGGTTCGAATCCCATTCATTCCATTTTTTGTTTGTTTTTTATTTTTCGTTTTTTATAAATTCTTTTTATCTAAAAAGAAATTGGTCAGTTTTTAATTTTTAAAATTTTTTAAATATATTTATGAACTTCATAAACGTATATTTTATACATATTTACGCCTTTTAATTTACCCTTTTTATACCCTTATTTTTATTGATTTAATTTTTTTTTTACTTATTTTATTTTTTTATTTTATAGGTAATTCGTTTACATACATAAGTTTGTCATTCTGTTTGTTAATAATTATTTCTACAATATTGATTTCAGACCATATAAAGTGTATGTATATATATTGGGTGCTTATGAGGAGAAAAGTGGATTTAACGATGTCCGTCTGTCAGTCCGTTTGTCAATATTTATAGAAACCTAATTTTTAGGCCTGCCATATATATGACCTATGGATACGCTTTATTTATTAAAACATCGGAAATCTTTAGTAAAACATATTCTCTGCAAAACTCGGAAAAATTTTAGGGCTGCTATACGTCCTATGGATATGACTTATATACCAAAATATCTGAAATTTCTTGTAGAACATATTTTATAAAAAACTCGGAAAAATCGGTTCAGATACAAAAAAGTTATGACCAAAATTAAATTTTTTTTTTAAATACCCACTTTCGGGAACCATAGATCTCCCCGAGTCCAAGCTTTATAACTAAAGTAAATGGTAAATTTCTTCTTCAACACGTCGGTATAAAAATCTGCCAAATCGGTTAAAAAATTGCAGAGTTATAACCGAAATACTGAATCCACAAAAATTACTCTTTTTTTATAATTATTTATAATTAACTTTGTTAAAATATATATTTACAAGTTTATATAAATGTTTATATATAAATATAACTTAAGTAAATGGTAAAATTCTTCCTTAACACGTCGGTATATAAAACTATCAAATCGATTAGACAATGGGTAATTTATGAGCAAAATACTCCAAAAATGGGCTAAAAAACATCAAAATTTTTATAAAAACCTAAATTTTAGGGCTGCTATACGTCCTATGGATATGACTTATATACCAAAATATCTGAAATTTCTTGTAGAACATTTTTTATAAAAAACTCGGAAAAATCGGTTCAGATCCAAAAAAGTTATGACCAAAATTAATTTTTTTTTTAAAATACCTACTTTCGGGAACCATAGATCTCCCCGAGTCCAAGCTTTATAACTTAAGTAAATGGTAAATTTCTTCTTCAACACGTCGGTACATAAATCTGCCAAATCGGTTAAAAAATGGCAGAGTTATAACCGAAATACTGAATCCACAAAAATTACTCTTTTTTATACCCTTCACCGAAGGTAAAAGGGTATATATAACTTTGTCATTCCGTTTGTAATTTCTACAATATTGATCCTACACCCTATAAAGTATATATATTCTGGGTTCTTATGAAAAGCGAAGTTCAAATCCGGTTGTCCGTCTGTCCGTCTGTCCGTCTGTCCGTCTGTCCGTCTGTCCGTCTGTCCGTCTGTCTGTTGAAATGGGTTTTCCGAAGCCCCCAGATATGATGGGAGCTTCGTTGGGGTATCTTTCTGTCAGGTATTCTTATTATAATTTTGCTATTGAAATTCAGCCAGATCGGTCCACAAATGGCTGAGATATGAGCAAAAAACCACGACTACCTCTAATTTTTCCCAAAAATCCCTTGTGGTTGTTGTATTTTTATTACTTTTTGCTGTATAACTGGGGAACGGCAAAAGCAAAAGTTTCCAAATTAGGTACACACATTTAGGTTGCCAATACACACCATTCTACAAAATGTGGGCGGGATTGGAGCAGTGGGCGTGGTACCTCCCGTACAAAAAAAATTAAAAATTTTATAAAAACCTAAATTTTAAGGCTGCCATATGTCCTATGGATATGATTTATATACCAAAATATCGGAAATTTTTAGTAGAACATATTTTATAAAAAACTCGGGAAAATCGGTTCAGATACAAAAAAGTTATGACCAAAATTTTTAAATACCCACTTTCGGGAACCATAGATCTCCCGGAGTCCAAGCTTTATAACCAAGGTAAATGGTAAATTTCTTCTTTAACACGTTGGTATATAAATCTGTCAAATCGGTTAAAAAATGGCTGAGTTATCAGCAAAAAACCACGACTGCCTCTAATTTTTCCAAAAAAATCCCTTGTGGTTGTTGTTTTTTTGTTTTTTTATTTGAACGAGTTGAATTTTAAGCATAAGAAACATGTACACATGCTTGTACATGATTGTTCGCTTTAATTGAAAAATACATACCTACATATTAAACTAATAATATGACGGAGTATATTATACTATAATTCTTTATTTTTAACAACGTTAATAGCTCAATGGTCTGGGCGGTTGCCCAAGAAGGTTTGTTTTGTTTGTTAAATTGCCGGGGTTCAAATCTCGGCATCTCCACCTCTTCCAAACAGAAAATTTTTTAACTTTTTTTATAAATATTTCTATAAACGATTTTAAAATTATTCAGCGATTTTTGATTTTTTCATTTTATTAACAATATAAATATGAATCGTTCGCCTTACATGTGAAACAAAAACCATATTTTACAATTTGTTTTTGGCTTAAATGTAAATACCTAAGTATGTAGTATGTACGAGTATGCAAAAGTTATTTATGTGTATTGGTAGGCATTGTTTTCATGATTGTTGTTTTTTTCAGTTTTAGAGACGGATTGTTGCCAGTGATGCCAACTTAGTGCTTTTGGCACTATTTATGGTGCTTTTTGATGCCTCAAAACGCCATAATGTTATCCATAGTGCCAAACTAAAAAAAAGCACTAACTTGGTGCTTTTTAAATTTTTCGTTAGTGCCTTTAGTGCTTTTTAAAATTTTTATACTTTTCTACCATTTTTTAAATTTCAATTATATAGAGAATGATTTAGATGAGATTTGCTATTTGGGGTACAATTTTGAGAAAGCCTGTAAAGATCGTTTTACCAAAAACTGTACTTACGAGGTTAGAGCTAGGCTTCCTAGCAATTTGGAAATTTTACAAAACGTTTCACTTTTTAGCGTTGACAACATTTTAGTAATCGAATTAAGATAGATGTATTTGTTTGCGGTAAACATTTTTTTAATGGAAAATATTAGGAATTGTAAATGGAAAAATAAACAACGATTTTGAGTCATGTAGAAAAAACGCATTGAGAAGTTAATATACATGCAGTCGGAAACCGTACAAAAGAACGCAAAGGCTTTAAAAACAAAAAAAGAGTCGTAACTTGGTATAAGCAAAGTGTTAAATAAATCGAAAACAGGGGTCTAATCACCGCAAACGATATCGAGCAAAATTTATCGTAATTATTTATTTTGGTATCATAAAACTCGATATCGAATGAAAATTATGGAATTTGAAATAATAGCATTCGTTATCGAGTAACTCGACATTACATTTATCGAGTTTTCACTCGATACGTCAGTGTCCATCGTATGCAAAAACATTCGATAGTTTATTCGATACGATAGTATCGAATGCGGTGATTAGACCCCAGCTTACAAAAAAAAAAAAATTATAATGACGTTGTGTAACCTGCCATTTTTTATGCGCTTTAGTTTTCAAACGCACGTCACTCATCTCCAAATAACCGCGTGTTGTGTACTTTTACCGGTAATGCTATTGCAGTATCAGAATACAAACAAACATGTGTTTTCTATTTTACACCTTATTTGTGTTGTTTATTTAGAAGCGTACACAGGTAAAAATAGTTGGATAATATCATACGCCAATTGTTCAAATAAACTTTGCACGATTTTAATTTCGATTTATTTAAACGATAAAATATCAGGTTTTTTATTAAAATATGGGCTTGATGTTTTCGAGCTGCGAAAATTGAGCTCGCACTGTATTACTTTAAAACTGTTTTATGGCCAATTCAAACTCAGCTGATGATGTTCCAAATGATTTGGATGATATTATTTTTATTGAAGATAATAATAATACATACATATAAAAAAGTTTATATACAAATGTAAATATATTTATTATTTAATTTAAAATGACAATGGTGACCCATCAACGTCTTCGCCGTTTTTTACATTTAAATTTTGGAGGTATGTAATATTCGGCACAGCCGAATGCAACTTGTTTTGTGTTTAATTAAATTGTAAAAATGGCTTAGTGCTTTTTTACGCTTTTTTTTATTAGAAATAGTGCTTTTTAGTGCTTTTTTAAAATTTTGAAGTGCTTTTTGCTCTCAAAAAGTTGGCATCACTGATTGTTGCTATGTTTTGATAATCTCTTCTTACATTTCAATTCAAAAATCTCACACGTGTTGCCATATTATTTTTAAAAAATCTTATTATTTCTAAAAAAAATCCCATTTGTTATTTGAAAGCAAAACATTCAACAATAAGTATTTGCGTACGTAAATGTTTAATTTAATCAAAAAGCTAGAAACATTTAAGTTTGGATAATTTTATTGACGAAACCAATGACATAGAAACAGATCTTAAAATTTGTTCACAGCTTACTCTGACATTAGGCAAGGCAAAGAAATGCTAAAAATTATTTTGAAAACGCTACAAATAATTCTTTAAGTTGTTCATTATATTGTTTTAAATCCTTATACATTAAGTGACTCATTTTAAACAAAATTAAAATAAATGGTAATATTTAAACAAGTATTTAGGTAGATTTGATATAGCATCAGATATTAATACCACAATTGGTTAACCTTGAAATTGGAAGGCCCTCTAATAAAAACAAAATACAAACGGTTTTATAGCTATTTCGATTTAAAAGAATTTACAAACATATTTAGACAAGATTATTTTTTTTATATTTTAAAAAAACAGTCATCATTAATTGCGTAAAAGTTAGTTTATAACAATTTATTTTAGTTTTAATTGCTAAGACTATTCCATCCAACTTTAAAAATTAATCAAAAGAAGCTTAAAACATTTTTCTTTAAAGCTAATAAAATGCCAAATGGGAATTTTACAGCTAAATCTAAGTTTTTGGTGCTGAATTTACTTTCAAAAATAAAAAATTCCCACACTACTTAAAAGTCTTCATTAAAAATCGCCCAAACATGCAGGGTTATCGTCTTGTAAAAATATAAAATGAAATTTTTTTTACTATAATATAAGAATTATCCATTTCCATACGAAATTTCATTTTGACTACAACTATTTTTTTTAGTCAAAATTTATTATAATTTATTATAATACATAAAAAACTTAAGTTATATCAATACCTATTCTTCAATTTTTAAAATAATTCAAAAAAAGCTAGAAACATTTAATTAAAATGCTTAAAAAAAATGCGAAGCGCTTAATGAAAGTATTTTAGCTAAATTAAAATTTTTAATCTAAGTTAAGCTACAAAATTGCCAAAATGGTCACACTGCTTAAAAACCATACAAACAAGCAGGGTCATCCACTTTAAAAAAAACTGTATTTAGGGAATATTAGAAATGCCCTCATCATATAATTTTACGACTACAAAAAACCGCTAACATAACGAACAGTCACCTAGTGTCGTCAAAATATTAAAAGCAATCTTTGCCTTTTTATTGCTGACATTGATAACATATTAGTCACTTTTTTAGACAATTTATACAAAAATATATTCATATATACCTACAGTGCTGTCTGGGTAGAGTGAACCCCCGATGCTATGAATACCTCGTTAGAGTGAACACCAGAATGATTACATTGACTGCTCTGTAGAGTGAACACTTATGAACCTCTATAGAGTGAACATACTTTATAGTGAGTTTTTAGGTTTGGCTTAGGAGAAAAAACAATGAAAACGAGCATAAAAATTAAAGAGAACATAAAATAACGGTAAATTAACGATTCTTTTAGAGTAAGTTAACAAGTTACTCTCACAAATACGCATTCTATGAAGTGTTAAATTATTTTAGCCTGCGCGCATGTTCAATTAAGGTCGTGCCTCAAAGTTAATTTCTGAAAAATTGGTGTTATAAAATTGTTATATACAAATGGATTCGAAAAAGCGACATTATAAAAGAAATTTAAAAAGGTGCTCGTGTTAATTCTTTAGCACAGCGTTATGGCATAAATAAAAAGAAAATCGGAGTAATAAAGCTTATTGGTAACTATACATTTGGAACCCAAAGAAGAAAGACGCTTTAAAAAGGAGAGTTTCCATGCATGAAAAAAGCTTTGTACAACTTATAACCTATTAATGCATTTAAAATAAGTAAATAAGTTGTTAAATAAAAAAAAAATCAACCTTGATTTAGTGAACAACCTGGGTATAGTGAAATCGCTCTGCAAAAATTAGCTCACTCTACCCAGACAGCACTGTATATACGGGCCTGTTCTGAAATCACACCTGTGACTTTGTGGTGTTTTGAAAGTCATACCGTTGTTGTGTTTCTTGGTGTGCTTTCTGCAATTGAAGATCAAACAAAAACGGGACGCTAAAATATCAGACGTGTGATTTCAGTAGGCACATGTGATTTCAAATCACGTGATTTGAGTTAAAGTGATTTTCAGAACAGGCCTGATAATATCTTCTGCACAAAAGCGATTTAAAAGCATACACAATTTAAGCAATTTCTTGGTATGTTTATGTTGTATTATTGATAAATAAAAAACATTTAAATTGGTTTGCGACTTTTATTAACCAAAACGAAAGTTTACGTTTCAAAACGGTTAATGGTAACCCTGTAAAATAGTTGTTTTTTTTGTGGTTTTTTTTCATTTAAAATACTTGCGGTAAACTTCTTTTTTTTTTTTTATTTAATATTACCTTCTGTATTATACACAAACAACAAACACATACATACTTTTATTTACTATTAAAAATTATTGATATCACATACTCAAATCAACATCGACTTTACATGCGGTTCGATGGTCGAACGGTCTAAGCGGTCTGCCTCCTAACAATTTGTTATTGGTTGACTGGTTCGAATCCCATTCATTCCATTTTTTGTTTGTTTTTTATTTTTCGTTTTTTATAAATTCTTTTTATCTAAAAAGAAATTGGTCAGTTTTTAATTTTTAAAATTTTTTAAATATATTTATGAACTTCATAAACGTATATTTTATACATATTTACGCCTTTTAATTTACCCTTTTTATACCCTTATTTTTATTGATTTAATTTTTTTTTTACTTATTTTATTTTTTTATTTTATAGGTAATTCGTTTACATACATAAGTTTGTCATTCTGTTTGTTAATAATTATTTCTACAATATTGATTTCAGACCATATAAAGTGTATGTATATATATTGGGTGCTTATGAGGAGAAAAGTGGATTTAACGATGTCCGTCTGTCAGTCCGTTTGTCAATATTTATAGAAACCTAATTTTTAGGCCTGCCATATATATGACCTATGGATACGCTTTATTTATTAAAACATCGGAAATCTTTAGTAAAACATATTCTCTGCAAAACTCGGAAAAATTTTAGGGCTGCTATACGTCCTATGGATATGACTTATATACCAAAATATCTGAAATTTCTTGTAGAACATATTTTATAAAAAACTCGGAAAAATCGGTTCAGATACAAAAAAGTTATGACCAAAATTAAATTTTTTTTTTAAATACCCACTTTCGGGAACCATAGATCTCCCCGAGTCCAAGCTTTATAACTAAAGTAAATGGTAAATTTCTTCTTCAACACGTCGGTATAAAAATCTGCCAAATCGGTTAAAAAATTGCAGAGTTATAACCGAAATACTGAATCCACAAAAATTACTCTTTTTTTATAATTATTTATAATTAACTTTGTTAAAATATATATTTACAAGTTTATATAAATGTTTATATATAAATATAACTTAAGTAAATGGTAAAATTCTTCCTTAACACGTCGGTATATAAAACTATCAAATCGATTAGACAATGGGTAATTTATGAGCAAAATACTCCAAAAATGGGCTAAAAAACATCAAAATTTTTATAAAAACCTAAATTTTAGGGCTGCTATACGTCCTATGGATATGACTTATATACCAAAATATCTGAAATTTCTTGTAGAACATTTTTTATAAAAAACTCGGAAAAATCGGTTCAGATCCAAAAAAGTTATGACCAAAATTAATTTTTTTTTTAAAATACCTACTTTCGGGAACCATAGATCTCCCCGAGTCCAAGCTTTATAACTTAAGTAAATGGTAAATTTCTTCTTCAACACGTCGGTACATAAATCTGCCAAATCGGTTAAAAAATGGCAGAGTTATAACCGAAATACTGAATCCACAAAAATTACTCTTTTTTATACCCTTCACCGAAGGTAAAAGGGTATATATAACTTTGTCATTCCGTTTGTAATTTCTACAATATTGATCCTACACCCTATAAAGTATATATATTCTGGGTTCTTATGAAAAGCGAAGTTCAAATCCGGTTGTCCGTCTGTCCGTCTGTCCGTCTGTCCGTCTGTCCGTCTGTCCGTCTGTCCGTCTGTCTGTTGAAATGGGTTTTCCGAAGCCCCCAGATATGATGGGAGCTTCGTTGGGGTATCTTTCTGTCAGGTATTCTTATTATAATTTTGCTATTGAAATTCAGCCAGATCGGTCCACAAATGGCTGAGATATGAGCAAAAAACCACGACTACCTCTAATTTTTCCCAAAAATCCCTTGTGGTTGTTGTATTTTTATTACTTTTTGCTGTATAACTGGGGAACGGCAAAAGCAAAAGTTTCCAAATTAGGTACACACATTTAGGTTGCCAATACACACCATTCTACAAAATGTGGGCGGGATTGGAGCAGTGGGCGTGGTACCTCCCGTACAAAAAAAATTAAAAATTTTATAAAAACCTAAATTTTAAGGCTGCCATATGTCCTATGGATATGATTTATATACCAAAATATCGGAAATTTTTAGTAGAACATATTTTATAAAAAACTCGGGAAAATCGGTTCAGATACAAAAAAGTTATGACCAAAATTTTTAAATACCCACTTTCGGGAACCATAGATCTCCCGGAGTCCAAGCTTTATAACCAAGGTAAATGGTAAATTTCTTCTTTAACACGTTGGTATATAAATCTGTCAAATCGGTTAAAAAATGGCTGAGTTATCAGCAAAAAACCACGACTGCCTCTAATTTTTCCAAAAAAATCCCTTGTGGTTGTTGTTTTTTTGTTTTTTTATTTGAACGAGTTGAATTTTAAGCATAAGAAACATGTACACATGCTTGTACATGATTGTTCGCTTTAATTGAAAAATACATACCTACATATTAAACTAATAATATGACGGAGTATATTATACTATAATTCTTTATTTTTAACAACGTTAATAGCTCAATGGTCTGGGCGGTTGCCCAAGAAGGTTTGTTTTGTTTGTTAAATTGCCGGGGTTCAAATCTCGGCATCTCCACCTCTTCCAAACAGAAAATTTTTTAACTTTTTTTATAAATATTTCTATAAACGATTTTAAAATTATTCAGCGATTTTTGATTTTTTCATTTTATTAACAATATAAATATGAATCGTTCGCCTTACATGTGAAACAAAAACCATATTTTACAATTTGTTTTTGGCTTAAATGTAAATACCTAAGTATGTAGTATGTACGAGTATGCAAAAGTTATTTATGTGTATTGGTAGGCATTGTTTTCATGATTGTTGTTTTTTTCAGTTTTAGAGACGGATTGTTGCTATGTTTTGATAATCTCTTCTTACATTTCAATTCAAAAATCTCACACGTGTTGCCATATTATTTTTAAAAAATCTTATTATTTCTAAAAAAAATCCCATTTGTTATTTGAAAGCAAAACATTCAACAATAAGTATTTGCGTACGTAAATGTTTAATTTAATCAAAAAGCTAGAAACATTTAAGTTTGGATAATTTTATTGACGAAACCAATGACATAGAAACAGATCTTAAAATTTGTTCACAGCTTACTCTGACATTAGGCAAGGCAAAGAAATGCTAAAAATTATTTTGAAAACGCTACAAATAATTCTTTAAGTTGTTCATTATATTGTTTTAAATCCTTATACATTAAGTGACTCATTTTAAACAAAATTAAAATAAATGGTAATATTTAAACAAGTATTTAGGTAGATTTGATATAGCATCAGATATTAATACCACAATTGGTTAACCTTGAAATTGGAAGGCCCTCTAATAAAAACAAAATACAAACGGTTTTATAGCTATTTCGATTTAAAAGAATTTACAAACATATTTAGACAAGATTATTTTTTTTATATTTTAAAAAAACAGTCATCATTAATTGCGTAAAAGTTAGTTTATAACAATTTATTTTAGTTTTAATTGCTAAGACTATTCCATCCAACTTTAAAAATTAATCAAAAGAAGCTTAAAACATTTTTCTTTAAAGCTAATAAAATGCCAAATGGGAATTTTACAGCTAAATCTAAGTTTTTGGTGCTGAATTTACTTTCAAAAATAAAAAATTCCCACACTACTTAAAAGTCTTCATTAAAAATCGCCCAAACATGCAGGGTTATCGTCTTGTAAAAATATAAAATGAAATTTTTTTTACTATAATATAAGAATTATCCATTTCCATACGAAATTTCATTTTGACTACAACTATTTTTTTTAGTCAAAATTTATTATAATTTATTATAATACATAAAAAACTTAAGTTATATCAATACCTATTCTTCAATTTTTAAAATAATTCAAAAAAAGCTAGAAACATTTAATTAAAATGCTTAAAAAAAATGCGAAGCGCTTAATGAAAGTATTTTAGCTAAATTAAAATTTTTAATCTAAGTTAAGCTACAAAATTGCCAAAATGGTCACACTGCTTAAAAACCATACAAACAAGCAGGGTCATCCACTTTAAAAAAAACTGTATTTAGGGAATATTAGAAATGCCCTCATCATATAATTTTACGACTACAAAAAACCGCTAACATAACGAACAGTCACCTAGTGTCGTCAAAATATTAAAAGCAATCTTTGCCTTTTTATTGCTGACATTGATAACATATTAGTCACTTTTTTAGACAATTTATACAAAAATATATTCATATATACCTACATATATACGGGCCTGTTCTGAAATCACACCTGTGACTTTGTGGTGTTTTGAAAGTCATACCGTTGTTGTGTTTCTTGGTGTGCTTTCTGCAATTGAAGATCAAACAAAAACGGGACGCTAAAATATCAGACGTGTGATTTCAGTAGGCACATGTGATTTCAAATCACGTGATTTGAGTTAAAGTGATTTTCAGAACAGGCCTGATAATATCTTCTGCACAAAAGCGATTTAAAAGCATACACAATTTAAGCAATTTCTTGGTATGTTTATGTTGTATTATTGATAAATAAAAAACATTTAAATTGGTTTGCGACTTTTATTAACCAAAACGAAAGTTTACGTTTCAAAACGGTTAATGGTAACCCTGTAAAATAGTTGTTTTTTTTGTGGTTTTTTTTCATTTAAAATACTTGCGGTAAACTTCTTTTTTTTTTTTTATTTAATATTACCCTGCAAACAAATGGAAGATATCCCCTAAGGCAATTGTTTAGCAATATCCCCAAATTGTCATCTAAAAGAAAATAATCGAAGTAATTTTTTATTTTCTTCCTTTTATTATTTTTGAGAAAATTACGCAACATAGACAGACAAAATTTTGTTTTAAGTTGATACATATGTACGTCATAAATAAAAAATAAAAATTAATCCAATTATAACAACTTAAAAATTATTTCCCAAAATATTCTGCAAAAGGTAAATATTTAAATTAAATAAATCGGTTAAATATTGATCTGTTTCCTTTTTAATTTAGTCAAGAAATTCACAACCCTGGATGCAATTTTAAAGAAGTGGTATTTTTTCAAGAATTTGGTGGAAACTAAATATTTATGTATATTTTTTCTTTATTTTAATTATAAATTATATTATGTTAAGTAAAATTTATACGTATACAATTACCAATTTAAGTTTTAATAAAAATCTGTGCTTCTTTGTATACAAATGACAATTTTTTAAAATGCGAAATTTTCTTTTTATCATCCCTATGATATTTTGGCGATATCTTCCTATTTTCTTAAAAGTGTTTATCTGGCGATATCGCTAGTTAATCGTCTAGAAGTATCGCTTTCGTATTGCTAAGAAGTATTGCCATTTAGACACGTTTCTTCCCGAAGGAAGTATCTTCCGCAATACGAAATCGATTATTGCCGCAATAATATTTTTCATCCAGGCAATACGTTTGGCAATACATAAGGTGTATTTCTGTGTTTGCTGGGTACCTTCTGTATTATACACAAACAACAAACACATACATACTTTTATTTACTATTAAAAATTATTGATATCACATACTCAAATCAACATCGACTTTACATGCGGTTCGATGGTCGAACGGTCTAAGCGGTCTGCCTCCTAACAATTTGTTATTGGTTGACTGGTTCGAATCCCATTCATTCCATTTTTTGTTTGTTTTTTATTTTTCGTTTTTTATAAATTCTTTTTATCTAAAAAGAAATTGGTCAGTTTTTAATTTTTAAAATTTTTTAAATATATTTATGAACTTCATAAACGTATATTTTATACATATTTACGCCTTTTAATTTACCCTTTTTATACCCTTATTTTTATTGATTTAATTTTTTTTTTACTTATTTTATTTTTTTATTTTATAGGTAATTCGTTTACATACATAAGTTTGTCATTCTGTTTGTTAATAATTATTTCTACAATATTGATTTCAGACCATATAAAGTGTATGTATATATATTGGGTGCTTATGAGGAGAAAAGTGGATTTAACGATGTCCGTCTGTCAGTCCGTTTGTCAATATTTATAGAAACCTAATTTTTAGGCCTGCCATATATATGACCTATGGATACGCTTTATTTATTAAAACATCGGAAATCTTTAGTAAAACATATTCTCTGCAAAACTCGGAAAAATTTTAGGGCTGCTATACGTCCTATGGATATGACTTATATACCAAAATATCTGAAATTTCTTGTAGAACATATTTTATAAAAAACTCGGAAAAATCGGTTCAGATACAAAAAAGTTATGACCAAAATTAAATTTTTTTTTTAAATACCCACTTTCGGGAACCATAGATCTCCCCGAGTCCAAGCTTTATAACTAAAGTAAATGGTAAATTTCTTCTTCAACACGTCGGTATAAAAATCTGCCAAATCGGTTAAAAAATTGCAGAGTTATAACCGAAATACTGAATCCACAAAAATTACTCTTTTTTTATAATTATTTATAATTAACTTTGTTAAAATATATATTTACAAGTTTATATAAATGTTTATATATAAATATAACTTAAGTAAATGGTAAAATTCTTCCTTAACACGTCGGTATATAAAACTATCAAATCGATTAGACAATGGGTAATTTATGAGCAAAATACTCCAAAAATGGGCTAAAAAACATCAAAATTTTTATAAAAACCTAAATTTTAGGGCTGCTATACGTCCTATGGATATGACTTATATACCAAAATATCTGAAATTTCTTGTAGAACATTTTTTATAAAAAACTCGGAAAAATCGGTTCAGATCCAAAAAAGTTATGACCAAAATTAATTTTTTTTTTAAAATACCTACTTTCGGGAACCATAGATCTCCCCGAGTCCAAGCTTTATAACTTAAGTAAATGGTAAATTTCTTCTTCAACACGTCGGTACATAAATCTGCCAAATCGGTTAAAAAATGGCAGAGTTATAACCGAAATACTGAATCCACAAAAATTACTCTTTTTTATAATTAACTTTGTTAAAATATATATTTACAAGTTTATATAAATGTTTATAGATAAATATAACTTAAGTAAATGGTAAAATTCTTCCTTAACACGTCGGTATATAAAACTATCAAATCGGTTAGACAATGGGTAATTTATGAGCAAAATACTCAAAAAATGGGCTAAAAAACATCAAAATTTTTATAAAAACCTAAATTTTAGGGCTGCTATACGTCCTATGGATATGACTTATATACCAAAATATCTGAAATTTCTTGTAGAACATATTTTATAAAAAACTCGGAAAGATCGGTTCAGATACAAAAAAGTTATGACCAAAATTAATTTTTTTTTTTAAATACCCACTTTCGGGAACCATAGATCTCCCCGAGTCCAAGCTTTATAACTTAAGTAAATGGTAAATTTCTTCTTCAACACGTCGGTACATAAATCTGCCAAATCGGTTAAAAAATGGCAGAGTTATAACCGAAATACTGAATCCACAAAAATTACTCTTTTTTATACCCTTCACCGAAGGTAAAAGGGTATATATAACTTTGTCATTCCGTTTGTAATTTCTACAATATTGATCCTACACCCTATAAAGTATATATATTCTGGGTTCTTATGAAAAGCGAAGTTCAAATCCGGTTGTCCGTCTGTCCGTCTGTCCGTCTGTCCGTCTGTCCGTCTGTCCGTCTGTCCGTCTGTCCGTCTGTCTGTTGAAATGGGTTTTCCGAAGCCCCCAGATATGATGGGAGCTTCGTTGGGGTATCTTTCTGTCAGGTATTCTTATTATAATTTTGCTATTGAAATTCAGCCAGATCGGTCCACAAATGGCTGAGATATGAGCAAAAAACCACGACTACCTCTAATTTTTCCCAAAAATCCCTTGTGGTTGTTGTATTTTTATTACTTTTTGCTGTATAACTGGGGAACGGCAAAAGCAAAAGTTTCCAAATTAGGTACACACATTTAGGTTGCCAATACACACCATTCTACAAAATGTGGGCGGGATTGGAGCAGTGGGCGTGGTACCTCCCGTACAAAAAAAATTAAAAATTTTATAAAAACCTAAATTTTAAGGCTGCCATATGTCCTATGGATATGATTTATATACCAAAATATCGGAAATTTTTAGTAGAACATATTTTATAAAAAACTCGGGAAAATCGGTTCAGATACAAAAAAGTTATGACCAAAATTTTTAAATACCCACTTTCGGGAACCATAGATCTCCCGGAGTCCAAGCTTTATAACCAAGGTAAATGGTAAATTTCTTCTTTAACACGTTGGTATATAAATCTGTCAAATCGGTTAAAAAATGGCTGAGTTATCAGCAAAAAACCACGACTGCCTCTAATTTTTCCAAAAAAATCCCTTGTGGTTGTTGTTTTTTTGTTTTTTTATTTGAACGAGTTGAATTTTAAGCATAAGAAACATGTACACATGCTTGTACATGATTGTTCGCTTTAATTGAAAAATACATACCTACATATTAAACTAATAATATGACGGAGTATATTATACTATAATTCTTTATTTTTAACAACGTTAATAGCTCAATGGTCTGGGCGGTTGCCCAAGAAGGTTTGTTTTGTTTGTTAAATTGCCGGGGTTCAAATCTCGGCATCTCCACCTCTTCCAAACAGAAAATTTTTTAACTTTTTTTATAAATATTTCTATAAACGATTTTAAAATTATTCAGCGATTTTTGATTTTTTCATTTTATTAACAATATAAATATGAATCGTTCGCCTTACATGTGAAACAAAAACCATATTTTACAATTTGTTTTTGGCTTAAATGTAAATACCTAAGTATGTAGTATGTACGAGTATGCAAAAGTTATTTATGTGTATTGGTAGGCATTGTTTTCATGATTGTTGTTTTTTTCAGTTTTAGAGACGGATTGTTGCTATGTTTTGATAATCTCTTCTTACATTTCAATTCAAAAATCTCACACGTGTTGCCATATTATTTTTAAAAAATCTTATTATTTCTAAAAAAAATCCCATTTGTTATTTGAAAGCAAAACATTCAACAATAAGTATTTGCGTACGTAAATGTTTAATTTAATCAAAAAGCTAGAAACATTTAAGTTTGGATAATTTTATTGACGAAACCAATGACATAGAAACAGATCTTAAAATTTGTTCACAGCTTACTCTGACATTAGGCAAGGCAAAGAAATGCTAAAAATTATTTTGAAAACGCTACAAATAATTCTTTAAGTTGTTCATTATATTGTTTTAAATCCTTATACATTAAGTGACTCATTTTAAACAAAATTAAAATAAATGGTAATATTTAAACAAGTATTTAGGTAGATTTGATATAGCATCAGATATTAATACCACAATTGGTTAACCTTGAAATTGGAAGGCCCTCTAATAAAAACAAAATACAAACGGTTTTATAGCTATTTCGATTTAAAAGAATTTACAAACATATTTAGACAAGATTATTTTTTTTATATTTTAAAAAAACAGTCATCATTAATTGCGTAAAAGTTAGTTTATAACAATTTATTTTAGTTTTAATTGCTAAGACTATTCCATCCAACTTTAAAAATTAATCAAAAGAAGCTTAAAACATTTTTCTTTAAAGCTAATAAAATGCCAAATGGGAATTTTACAGCTAAATCTAAGTTTTTGGTGCTGAATTTACTTTCAAAAATAAAAAATTCCCACACTACTTAAAAGTCTTCATTAAAAATCGCCCAAACATGCAGGGTTATCGTCTTGTAAAAATATAAAATGAAATTTTTTTTACTATAATATAAGAATTATCCATTTCCATACGAAATTTCATTTTGACTACAACTATTTTTTTTAGTCAAAATTTATTATAATTTATTATAATACATAAAAAACTTAAGTTATATCAATACCTATTCTTCAATTTTTAAAATAATTCAAAAAAAGCTAGAAACATTTAATTAAAATGCTTAAAAAAAATGCGAAGCGCTTAATGAAAGTATTTTAGCTAAATTAAAATTTTTAATCTAAGTTAAGCTACAAAATTGCCAAAATGGTCACACTGCTTAAAAACCATACAAACAAGCAGGGTCATCCACTTTAAAAAAAACTGTATTTAGGGAATATTAGAAATGCCCTCATCATATAATTTTACGACTACAAAAAACCGCTAACATAACGAACAGTCACCTAGTGTCGTCAAAATATTAAAAGCAATCTTTGCCTTTTTATTGCTGACATTGATAACATATTAGTCACTTTTTTAGACAATTTATACAAAAATATATTCATATATACCTACAGTGCTGTCTGGGTAGAGTGAACCCCCGATGCTATGAATACCTCGTTAGAGTGAACACCAGAATGATTACATTGACTGCTCTGTAGAGTGAACACTTATGAACCTCTATAGAGTGAACATACTTTATAGTGAGTTTTTAGGTTTGGCTTAGGAGAAAAAACAATGAAAACGAGCATAAAAATTAAAGAGAACATAAAATAACGGTAAATTAACGATTCTTTTAGAGTAAGTTAACAAGTTACTCTCACAAATACGCATTCTATGAAGTGTTAAATTATTTTAGCCTGCGCGCATGTTCAATTAAGGTCGTGCCTCAAAGTTAATTTCTGAAAAATTGGTGTTATAAAATTGTTATATACAAATGGATTCGAAAAAGCGACATTATAAAAGAAATTTAAAAAGGTGCTCGTGTTAATTCTTTAGCACAGCGTTATGGCATAAATAAAAAGAAAATCGGAGTAATAAAGCTTATTGGTAACTATACATTTGGAACCCAAAGAAGAAAGACGCTTTAAAAAGGAGAGTTTCCATGCATGAAAAAAGCTTTGTACAACTTATAACCTATTAATGCATTTAAAATAAGTAAATAAGTTGTTAAATAAAAAAAAAATCAACCTTGATTTAGTGAACAACCTGGGTATAGTGAAATCGCTCTGCAAAAATTAGCTCACTCTACCCAGACAGCACTGTATATACGGGCCTGTTCTGAAATCACACCTGTGACTTTGTGGTGTTTTGAAAGTCATACCGTTGTTGTGTTTCTTGGTGTGCTTTCTGCAATTGAAGATCAAACAAAAACGGGACGCTAAAATATCAGACGTGTGATTTCAGTAGGCACATGTGATTTCAAATCACGTGATTTGAGTTAAAGTGATTTTCAGAACAGGCCTGATAATATCTTCTGCACAAAAGCGATTTAAAAGCATACACAATTTAAGCAATTTCTTGGTATGTTTATGTTGTATTATTGATAAATAAAAAACATTTAAATTGGTTTGCGACTTTTATTAACCAAAACGAAAGTTTACGTTTCAAAACGGTTAATGGTAACCCTGTAAAATAGTTGTTTTTTTTGTGGTTTTTTTTCATTTAAAATACTTGCGGTAAACTTCTTTTTTTTTTTTTATTTAATATTACCTTCTGTATTATACACAAACAACAAACACATACATACTTTTATTTACTATTAAAAATTATTGATATCACATACTCAAATCAACATCGACTTTACATGCGGTTCGATGGTCGAACGGTCTAAGCGGTCTGCCTCCTAACAATTTGTTATTGGTTGACTGGTTCGAATCCCATTCATTCCATTTTTTGTTTGTTTTTTATTTTTCGTTTTTTATAAATTCTTTTTATCTAAAAAGAAATTGGTCAGTTTTTAATTTTTAAAATTTTTTAAATATATTTATGAACTTCATAAACGTATATTTTATACATATTTACGCCTTTTAATTTACCCTTTTTATACCCTTATTTTTATTGATTTAATTTTTTTTTTACTTATTTTATTTTTTTATTTTATAGGTAATTCGTTTACATACATAAGTTTGTCATTCTGTTTGTTAATAATTATTTCTACAATATTGATTTCAGACCATATAAAGTGTATGTATATATATTGGGTGCTTATGAGGAGAAAAGTGGATTTAACGATGTCCGTCTGTCAGTCCGTTTGTCAATATTTATAGAAACCTAATTTTTAGGCCTGCCATATATATGACCTATGGATACGCTTTATTTATTAAAACATCGGAAATCTTTAGTAAAACATATTCTCTGCAAAACTCGGAAAAATTTTAGGGCTGCTATACGTCCTATGGATATGACTTATATACCAAAATATCTGAAATTTCTTGTAGAACATATTTTATAAAAAACTCGGAAAAATCGGTTCAGATACAAAAAAGTTATGACCAAAATTAAATTTTTTTTTTAAATACCCACTTTCGGGAACCATAGATCTCCCCGAGTCCAAGCTTTATAACTAAAGTAAATGGTAAATTTCTTCTTCAACACGTCGGTATAAAAATCTGCCAAATCGGTTAAAAAATTGCAGAGTTATAACCGAAATACTGAATCCACAAAAATTACTCTTTTTTTATAATTATTTATAATTAACTTTGTTAAAATATATATTTACAAGTTTATATAAATGTTTATATATAAATATAACTTAAGTAAATGGTAAAATTCTTCCTTAACACGTCGGTATATAAAACTATCAAATCGATTAGACAATGGGTAATTTATGAGCAAAATACTCCAAAAATGGGCTAAAAAACATCAAAATTTTTATAAAAACCTAAATTTTAGGGCTGCTATACGTCCTATGGATATGACTTATATACCAAAATATCTGAAATTTCTTGTAGAACATTTTTTATAAAAAACTCGGAAAAATCGGTTCAGATCCAAAAAAGTTATGACCAAAATTAATTTTTTTTTTAAAATACCTACTTTCGGGAACCATAGATCTCCCCGAGTCCAAGCTTTATAACTTAAGTAAATGGTAAATTTCTTCTTCAACACGTCGGTACATAAATCTGCCAAATCGGTTAAAAAATGGCAGAGTTATAACCGAAATACTGAATCCACAAAAATTACTCTTTTTATACCCTTCACCGAAGGTAAAAGGGTATATATAACTTTGTCATTCCGTTTGTAATTTCTACAATATTGATCCTACACCCTATAAAGTATATATATTCTGGGTTCTTATGAAAAGCGAAGTTCAAATCCGGTTGTCCGTCTGTCCGTCTGTCCGTCTGTCCGTCTGTCCGTCTGTCCGTCTGTCCGTCTGTCTGTTGAAATGGGTTTTCCGAAGCCCCCAGATATGATGGGAGCTTCGTTGGGGTATCTTTCTGTCAGGTATTCTTATTATAATTTTGCTATTGAAATTCAGCCAGATCGGTCCACAAATGGCTGAGATATGAGCAAAAAACCACGACTACCTCTAATTTTTCCCAAAAATCCCTTGTGGTTGTTGTATTTTTATTACTTTTTGCTGTATAACTGGGGAACGGCAAAAGCAAAAGTTTCCAAATTAGGTACACACATTTAGGTTGCCAATACACACCATTCTACAAAATGTGGGCGGGATTGGAGCAGTGGGCGTGGTACCTCCCGTACAAAAAAAATTAAAAATTTTATAAAAACCTAAATTTTAAGGCTGCCATATGTCCTATGGATATGATTTATATACCAAAATATCGGAAATTTTTAGTAGAACATATTTTATAAAAAACTCGGGAAAATCGGTTCAGATACAAAAAAGTTATGACCAAAATTTTTAAATACCCACTTTCGGGAACCATAGATCTCCCGGAGTCCAAGCTTTATAACCAAGGTAAATGGTAAATTTCTTCTTTAACACGTTGGTATATAAATCTGTCAAATCGGTTAAAAAATGGCTGAGTTATCAGCAAAAAACCACGACTGCCTCTAATTTTTCCAAAAAAATCCCTTGTGGTTGTTGTTTTTTTGTTTTTTTATTTGAACGAGTTGAATTTTAAGCATAAGAAACATGTACACATGCTTGTACATGATTGTTCGCTTTAATTGAAAAATACATACCTACATATTAAACTAATAATATGACGGAGTATATTATACTATAATTCTTTATTTTTAACAACGTTAATAGCTCAATGGTCTGGGCGGTTGCCCAAGAAGGTTTGTTTTGTTTGTTAAATTGCCGGGGTTCAAATCTCGGCATCTCCACCTCTTCCAAACAGAAAATTTTTTAACTTTTTTTATAAATATTTCTATAAACGATTTTAAAATTATTCAGCGATTTTTGATTTTTTCATTTTATTAACAATATAAATATGAATCGTTCGCCTTACATGTGAAACAAAAACCATATTTTACAATTTGTTTTTGGCTTAAATGTAAATACCTAAGTATGTAGTATGTACGAGTATGCAAAAGTTATTTATGTGTATTGGTAGGCATTGTTTTCATGATTGTTGTTTTTTTCAGTTTTAGAGACGGATTGTTGCTATGTTTTGATAATCTCTTCTTACATTTCAATTCAAAAATCTCACACGTGTTGCCATATTATTTTTAAAAAATCTTATTATTTCTAAAAAAAATCCCATTTGTTATTTGAAAGCAAAACATTCAACAATAAGTATTTGCGTACGTAAATGTTTAATTTAATCAAAAAGCTAGAAACATTTAAGTTTGGATAATTTTATTGACGAAACCAATGACATAGAAACAGATCTTAAAATTTGTTCACAGCTTACTCTGACATTAGGCAAGGCAAAGAAATGCTAAAAATTATTTTGAAAACGCTACAAATAATTCTTTAAGTTGTTCATTATATTGTTTTAAATCCTTATACATTAAGTGACTCATTTTAAACAAAATTAAAATAAATGGTAATATTTAAACAAGTATTTAGGTAGATTTGATATAGCATCAGATATTAATACCACAATTGGTTAACCTTGAAATTGGAAGGCCCTCTAATAAAAACAAAATACAAACGGTTTTATAGCTATTTCGATTTAAAAGAATTTACAAACATATTTAGACAAGATTATTTTTTTTATATTTTAAAAAAACAGTCATCATTAATTGCGTAAAAGTTAGTTTATAACAATTTATTTTAGTTTTAATTGCTAAGACTATTCCATCCAACTTTAAAAATTAATCAAAAGAAGCTTAAAACATTTTTCTTTAAAGCTAATAAAATGCCAAATGGGAATTTTACAGCTAAATCTAAGTTTTTGGTGCTGAATTTACTTTCAAAAATAAAAAATTCCCACACTACTTAAAAGTCTTCATTAAAAATCGCCCAAACATGCAGGGTTATCGTCTTGTAAAAATATAAAATGAAATTTTTTTTACTATAATATAAGAATTATCCATTTCCATACGAAATTTCATTTTGACTACAACTATTTTTTTTAGTCAAAATTTATTATAATTTATTATAATACATAAAAAACTTAAGTTATATCAATACCTATTCTTCAATTTTTAAAATAATTCAAAAAAAGCTAGAAACATTTAATTAAAATGCTTAAAAAAAATGCGAAGCGCTTAATGAAAGTATTTTAGCTAAATTAAAATTTTTAATCTAAGTTAAGCTACAAAATTGCCAAAATGGTCACACTGCTTAAAAACCATACAAACAAGCAGGGTCATCCACTTTAAAAAAAACTGTATTTAGGGAATATTAGAAATGCCCTCATCATATAATTTTACGACTACAAAAAACCGCTAACATAACGAACAGTCACCTAGTGTCGTCAAAATATTAAAAGCAATCTTTGCCTTTTTATTGCTGACATTGATAACATATTAGTCACTTTTTTAGACAATTTATACAAAAATATATTCATATATACCTACAGTGCTGTCTGGGTAGAGTGAACCCCCGATGCTATGAATACCTCGTTAGAGTGAACACCAGAATGATTACATTGACTGCTCTGTAGAGTGAACACTTATGAACCTCTATAGAGTGAACATACTTTATAGTGAGTTTTTAGGTTTGGCTTAGGAGAAAAAACAATGAAAACGAGCATAAAAATTAAAGAGAACATAAAATAACGGTAAATTAACGATTCTTTTAGAGTAAGTTAACAAGTTACTCTCACAAATACGCATTCTATGAAGTGTTAAATTATTTTAGCCTGCGCGCATGTTCAATTAAGGTCGTGCCTCAAAGTTAATTTCTGAAAAATTGGTGTTATAAAATTGTTATATACAAATGGATTCGAAAAAGCGACATTATAAAAGAAATTTAAAAAGGTGCTCGTGTTAATTCTTTAGCACAGCGTTATGGCATAAATAAAAAGAAAATCGGAGTAATAAAGCTTATTGGTAACTATACATTTGGAACCCAAAGAAGAAAGACGCTTTAAAAAGGAGAGTTTCCATGCATGAAAAAAGCTTTGTACAACTTATAACCTATTAATGCATTTAAAATAAGTAAATAAGTTGTTAAATAAAAAAAAAATCAACCTTGATTTAGTGAACAACCTGGGTATAGTGAAATCGCTCTGCAAAAATTAGCTCACTCTACCCAGACAGCACTGTATATACGGGCCTGTTCTGAAATCACACCTGTGACTTTGTGGTGTTTTGAAAGTCATACCGTTGTTGTGTTTCTTGGTGTGCTTTCTGCAATTGAAGATCAAACAAAAACGGGACGCTAAAATATCAGACGTGTGATTTCAGTAGGCACATGTGATTTCAAATCACGTGATTTGAGTTAAAGTGATTTTCAGAACAGGCCTGATAATATCTTCTGCACAAAAGCGATTTAAAAGCATACACAATTTAAGCAATTTCTTGGTATGTTTATGTTGTATTATTGATAAATAAAAAACATTTAAATTGGTTTGCGACTTTTATTAACCAAAACGAAAGTTTACGTTTCAAAACGGTTAATGGTAACCCTGTAAAATAGTTGTTTTTTTTGTGGTTTTTTTTCATTTAAAATACTTGCGGTAAACTTCTTTTTTTTTTTTTATTTAATATTACCTTCTGTATTATACACAAACAACAAACACATACATACTTTTATTTACTATTAAAAATTATTGATATCACATACTCAAATCAACATCGACTTTACATGCGGTTCGATGGTCGAACGGTCTAAGCGGTCTGCCTCCTAACAATTTGTTATTGGTTGACTGGTTCGAATCCCATTCATTCCATTTTTTGTTTGTTTTTTATTTTTCGTTTTTTATAAATTCTTTTTATCTAAAAAGAAATTGGTCAGTTTTTAATTTTTAAAATTTTTTAAATATATTTATGAACTTCATAAACGTATATTTTATACATATTTACGCCTTTTAATTTACCCTTTTTATACCCTTATTTTTATTGATTTAATTTTTTTTTTACTTATTTTATTTTTTTATTTTATAGGTAATTCGTTTACATACATAAGTTTGTCATTCTGTTTGTTAATAATTATTTCTACAATATTGATTTTTTTTGTGGTTTTTTTTCATTTAAAATACTTGCGGTAAACTTCTTTTTTTTTTTTTATTTAATATTACCTTCTGTATTATACACAAACAACAAACACATACATACTTTTATTTACTATTAAAAATTATTGATATCACATACTCAAATCAACATCGACTTTACATGCGGTTCGATGGTCGAACGGTCTAAGCGGTCTGCCTCCTAACAATTTGTTATTGGTTGACTGGTTCGAATCCCATTCATTCCATTTTTTGTTTGTTTTTTATTTTTCGTTTTTTATAAATTCTTTTTATCTAAAAAGAAATTGGTCAGTTTTTAATTTTTAAAATTTTTTAAATATATTTATGAACTTCATAAACGTATATTTTATACATATTTACGCCTTTTAATTTACCCTTTTTATACCCTTATTTTTATTGATTTAATTTTTTTTTTACTTATTTTATTTTTTTATTTTATAGGTAATTCGTTTACATACATAAGTTTGTCATTCTGTTTGTTAATAATTATTTCTACAATATTGATTTCAGACCATATAAAGTGTATGTATATATATTGGGTGCTTATGAGGAGAAAAGTGGATTTAACGATGTCCGTCTGTCAGTCCGTTTGTCAATATTTATAGAAACCTAATTTTTAGGCCTGCCATATATATGACCTATGGATACGCTTTATTTATTAAAACATCGGAAATCTTTAGTAAAACATATTCTCTGCAAAACTCGGAAAAATTTTAGGGCTGCTATACGTCCTATGGATATGACTTATATACCAAAATATCTGAAATTTCTTGTAGAACATATTTTATAAAAAACTCGGAAAAATCGGTTCAGATACAAAAAAGTTATGACCAAAATTAAATTTTTTTTTTAAATACCCACTTTCGGGAACCATAGATCTCCCCGAGTCCAAGCTTTATAACTAAAGTAAATGGTAAATTTCTTCTTCAACACGTCGGTATAAAAATCTGCCAAATCGGTTAAAAAATTGCAGAGTTATAACCGAAATACTGAATCCACAAAAATTACTCTTTTTTTATAATTATTTATAATTAACTTTGTTAAAATATATATTTACAAGTTTATATAAATGTTTATATATAAATATAACTTAAGTAAATGGTAAAATTCTTCCTTAACACGTCGGTATATAAAACTATCAAATCGATTAGACAATGGGTAATTTATGAGCAAAATACTCCAAAAATGGGCTAAAAAACATCAAAATTTTTATAAAAACCTAAATTTTAGGGCTGCTATACGTCCTATGGATATGACTTATATACCAAAATATCTGAAATTTCTTGTAGAACATTTTTTATAAAAAACTCGGAAAAATCGGTTCAGATCCAAAAAAGTTATGACCAAAATTAATTTTTTTTTTAAAATACCTACTTTCGGGAACCATAGATCTCCCCGAGTCCAAGCTTTATAACTTAAGTAAATGGTAAATTTCTTCTTCAACACGTCGGTACATAAATCTGCCAAATCGGTTAAAAAATGGCAGAGTTATAACCGAAATACTGAATCCACAAAAATTACTCTTTTTATACCCTTCACCGAAGGTAAAAGGGTATATATAACTTTGTCATTCCGTTTGTAATTTCTACAATATTGATCCTACACCCTATAAAGTATATATATTCTGGGTTCTTATGAAAAGCGAAGTTCAAATCCGGTTGTCCGTCTGTCCGTCTGTCCGTCTGTCCGTCTGTCCGTCTGTCCGTCTGTCCGTCTGTCTGTTGAAATGGGTTTTCCGAAGCCCCCAGATATGATGGGAGCTTCGTTGGGGTATCTTTCTGTCAGGTATTCTTATTATAATTTTGCTATTGAAATTCAGCCAGATCGGTCCACAAATGGCTGAGATATGAGCAAAAAACCACGACTACCTCTAATTTTTCCCAAAAATCCCTTGTGGTTGTTGTATTTTTATTACTTTTTGCTGTATAACTGGGGAACGGCAAAAGCAAAAGTTTCCAAATTAGGTACACACATTTAGGTTGCCAATACACACCATTCTACAAAATGTGGGCGGGATTGGAGCAGTGGGCGTGGTACCTCCCGTACAAAAAAAATTAAAAATTTTATAAAAACCTAAATTTTAAGGCTGCCATATGTCCTATGGATATGATTTATATACCAAAATATCGGAAATTTTTAGTAGAACATATTTTATAAAAAACTCGGGAAAATCGGTTCAGATACAAAAAAGTTATGACCAAAATTTTTAAATACCCACTTTCGGGAACCATAGATCTCCCGGAGTCCAAGCTTTATAACCAAGGTAAATGGTAAATTTCTTCTTTAACACGTTGGTATATAAATCTGTCAAATCGGTTAAAAAATGGCTGAGTTATCAGCAAAAAACCACGACTGCCTCTAATTTTTCCAAAAAAATCCCTTGTGGTTGTTGTTTTTTTGTTTTTTTATTTGAACGAGTTGAATTTTAAGCATAAGAAACATGTACACATGCTTGTACATGATTGTTCGCTTTAATTGAAAAATACATACCTACATATTAAACTAATAATATGACGGAGTATATTATACTATAATTCTTTATTTTTAACAACGTTAATAGCTCAATGGTCTGGGCGGTTGCCCAAGAAGGTTTGTTTTGTTTGTTAAATTGCCGGGGTTCAAATCTCGGCATCTCCACCTCTTCCAAACAGAAAATTTTTTAACTTTTTTTATAAATATTTCTATAAACGATTTTAAAATTATTCAGCGATTTTTGATTTTTTCATTTTATTAACAATATAAATATGAATCGTTCGCCTTACATGTGAAACAAAAACCATATTTTACAATTTGTTTTTGGCTTAAATGTAAATACCTAAGTATGTAGTATGTACGAGTATGCAAAAGTTATTTATGTGTATTGGTAGGCATTGTTTTCATGATTGTTGTTTTTTTCAGTTTTAGAGACGGATTGTTGCTATGTTTTGA
This sequence comes from Pollenia angustigena, assembly GCA_930367215.1. Taxonomy (NCBI): domain Eukaryota; kingdom Metazoa; phylum Arthropoda; class Insecta; order Diptera; family Polleniidae; genus Pollenia; species Pollenia angustigena. The sequence continues at coordinate 139,457,727 of OV884056.1, read as the reverse complement.
TAATCTCTTCTTACATTTCAATTCAAAAATCTCACACGTGTTGCCATATTATTTTTAAAAAATCTTATTATTTCTAAAAAAAATCCCATTTGTTATTTGAAAGCAAAACATTCAACAATAAGTATTTGCGTACGTAAATGTTTAATTTAATCAAAAAGCTAGAAACATTTAAGTTTGGATAATTTTATTGACGAAACCAATGACATAGAAACAGATCTTAAAATTTGTTCACAGCTTACTCTGACATTAGGCAAGGCAAAGAAATGCTAAAAATTATTTTGAAAACGCTACAAATAATTCTTTAAGTTGTTCATTATATTGTTTTAAATCCTTATACATTAAGTGACTCATTTTAAACAAAATTAAAATAAATGGTAATATTTAAACAAGTATTTAGGTAGATTTGATATAGCATCAGATATTAATACCACAATTGGTTAACCTTGAAATTGGAAGGCCCTCTAATAAAAACAAAATACAAACGGTTTTATAGCTATTTCGATTTAAAAGAATTTACAAACATATTTAGACAAGATTATTTTTTTTATATTTTAAAAAAACAGTCATCATTAATTGCGTAAAAGTTAGTTTATAACAATTTATTTTAGTTTTAATTGCTAAGACTATTCCATCCAACTTTAAAAATTAATCAAAAGAAGCTTAAAACATTTTTCTTTAAAGCTAATAAAATGCCAAATGGGAATTTTACAGCTAAATCTAAGTTTTTGGTGCTGAATTTACTTTCAAAAATAAAAAATTCCCACACTACTTAAAAGTCTTCATTAAAAATCGCCCAAACATGCAGGGTTATCGTCTTGTAAAAATATAAAATGAAATTTTTTTTACTATAATATAAGAATTATCCATTTCCATACGAAATTTCATTTTGACTACAACTATTTTTTTTAGTCAAAATTTATTATAATTTATTATAATACATAAAAAACTTAAGTTATATCAATACCTATTCTTCAATTTTTAAAATAATTCAAAAAAAGCTAGAAACATTTAATTAAAATGCTTAAAAAAAATGCGAAGCGCTTAATGAAAGTATTTTAGCTAAATTAAAATTTTTAATCTAAGTTAAGCTACAAAATTGCCAAAATGGTCACACTGCTTAAAAACCATACAAACAAGCAGGGTCATCCACTTTAAAAAAAACTGTATTTAGGGAATATTAGAAATGCCCTCATCATATAATTTTACGACTACAAAAAACCGCTAACATAACGAACAGTCACCTAGTGTCGTCAAAATATTAAAAGCAATCTTTGCCTTTTTATTGCTGACATTGATAACATATTAGTCACTTTTTTAGACAATTTATACAAAAATATATTCATATATACCTACAGTGCTGTCTGGGTAGAGTGAACCCCCGATGCTATGAATACCTCGTTAGAGTGAACACCAGAATGATTACATTGACTGCTCTGTAGAGTGAACACTTATGAACCTCTATAGAGTGAACATACTTTATAGTGAGTTTTTAGGTTTGGCTTAGGAGAAAAAACAATGAAAACGAGCATAAAAATTAAAGAGAACATAAAATAACGGTAAATTAACGATTCTTTTAGAGTAAGTTAACAAGTTACTCTCACAAATACGCATTCTATGAAGTGTTAAATTATTTTAGCCTGCGCGCATGTTCAATTAAGGTCGTGCCTCAAAGTTAATTTCTGAAAAATTGGTGTTATAAAATTGTTATATACAAATGGATTCGAAAAAGCGACATTATAAAAGAAATTTAAAAAGGTGCTCGTGTTAATTCTTTAGCACAGCGTTATGGCATAAATAAAAAGAAAATCGGAGTAATAAAGCTTATTGGTAACTATACATTTGGAACCCAAAGAAGAAAGACGCTTTAAAAAGGAGAGTTTCCATGCATGAAAAAAGCTTTGTACAACTTATAACCTATTAATGCATTTAAAATAAGTAAATAAGTTGTTAAATAAAAAAAAAATCAACCTTGATTTAGTGAACAACCTGGGTATAGTGAAATCGCTCTGCAAAAATTAGCTCACTCTACCCAGACAGCACTGTATATACGGGCCTGTTCTGAAATCACACCTGTGACTTTGTGGTGTTTTGAAAGTCATACCGTTGTTGTGTTTCTTGGTGTGCTTTCTGCAATTGAAGATCAAACAAAAACGGGACGCTAAAATATCAGACGTGTGATTTCAGTAGGCACATGTGATTTCAAATCACGTGATTTGAGTTAAAGTGATTTTCAGAACAGGCCTGATAATATCTTCTGCACAAAAGCGATTTAAAAGCATACACAATTTAAGCAATTTCTTGGTATGTTTATGTTGTATTATTGATAAATAAAAAACATTTAAATTGGTTTGCGACTTTTATTAACCAAAACGAAAGTTTACGTTTCAAAACGGTTAATGGTAACCCTGTAAAATAGTTGTTTTTTTTGTGGTTTTTTTTCATTTAAAATACTTGCGGTAAACTTCTTTTTTTTTTTTTATTTAATATTACCTTCTGTATTATACACAAACAACAAACACATACATACTTTTATTTACTATTAAAAATTATTGATATCACATACTCAAATCAACATCGACTTTACATGCGGTTCGATGGTCGAACGGTCTAAGCGGTCTGCCTCCTAACAATTTGTTATTGGTTGACTGGTTCGAATCCCATTCATTCCATTTTTTGTTTGTTTTTTATTTTTCGTTTTTTATAAATTCTTTTTATCTAAAAAGAAATTGGTCAGTTTTTAATTTTTAAAATTTTTTAAATATATTTATGAACTTCATAAACGTATATTTTATACATATTTACGCCTTTTAATTTACCCTTTTTATACCCTTATTTTTATTGATTTAATTTTTTTTTTACTTATTTTATTTTTTTATTTTATAGGTAATTCGTTTACATACATAAGTTTGTCATTCTGTTTGTTAATAATTATTTCTACAATATTGATTTCAGACCATATAAAGTGTATGTATATATATTGGGTGCTTATGAGGAGAAAAGTGGATTTAACGATGTCCGTCTGTCAGTCCGTTTGTCAATATTTATAGAAACCTAATTTTTAGGCCTGCCATATATATGACCTATGGATACGCTTTATTTATTAAAACATCGGAAATCTTTAGTAAAACATATTCTCTGCAAAACTCGGAAAAATTTTAGGGCTGCTATACGTCCTATGGATATGACTTATATACCAAAATATCTGAAATTTCTTGTAGAACATATTTTATAAAAAACTCGGAAAAATCGGTTCAGATACAAAAAAGTTATGACCAAAATTAAATTTTTTTTTTAAATACCCACTTTCGGGAACCATAGATCTCCCCGAGTCCAAGCTTTATAACTAAAGTAAATGGTAAATTTCTTCTTCAACACGTCGGTATAAAAATCTGCCAAATCGGTTAAAAAATTGCAGAGTTATAACCGAAATACTGAATCCACAAAAATTACTCTTTTTTTATAATTATTTATAATTAACTTTGTTAAAATATATATTTACAAGTTTATATAAATGTTTATATATAAATATAACTTAAGTAAATGGTAAAATTCTTCCTTAACACGTCGGTATATAAAACTATCAAATCGATTAGACAATGGGTAATTTATGAGCAAAATACTCCAAAAATGGGCTAAAAAACATCAAAATTTTTATAAAAACCTAAATTTTAGGGCTGCTATACGTCCTATGGATATGACTTATATACCAAAATATCTGAAATTTCTTGTAGAACATTTTTTATAAAAAACTCGGAAAAATCGGTTCAGATCCAAAAAAGTTATGACCAAAATTAATTTTTTTTTTAAAATACCTACTTTCGGGAACCATAGATCTCCCCGAGTCCAAGCTTTATAACTTAAGTAAATGGTAAATTTCTTCTTCAACACGTCGGTACATAAATCTGCCAAATCGGTTAAAAAATGGCAGAGTTATAACCGAAATACTGAATCCACAAAAATTACTCTTTTTTATAATTAACTTTGTTAAAATATATATTTACAAGTTTATATAAATGTTTATAGATAAATATAACTTAAGTAAATGGTAAAATTCTTCCTTAACACGTCGGTATATAAAACTATCAAATCGGTTAGACAATGGGTAATTTATGAGCAAAATACTCAAAAAATGGGCTAAAAAACATCAAAATTTTTATAAAAACCTAAATTTTAGGGCTGCTATACGTCCTATGGATATGACTTATATACCAAAATATCTGAAATTTCTTGTAGAACATATTTTATAAAAAACTCGGAAAGATCGGTTCAGATACAAAAAAGTTATGACCAAAATTAATTTTTTTTTTTAAATACCCACTTTCGGGAACCATAGATCTCCCCGAGTCCAAGCTTTATAACTTAAGTAAATGGTAAATTTCTTCTTCAACACGTCGGTACATAAATCTGCCAAATCGGTTAAAAAATGGCAGAGTTATAACCGAAATACTGAATCCACAAAAATTACTCTTTTTTATACCCTTCACCGAAGGTAAAAGGGTATATATAACTTTGTCATTCCGTTTGTAATTTCTACAATATTGATCCTACACCCTATAAAGTATATATATTCTGGGTTCTTATGAAAAGCGAAGTTCAAATCCGGTTGTCCGTCTGTCCGTCTGTCCGTCTGTCCGTCTGTCCGTCTGTCCGTCTGTCCGTCTGTCCGTCTGTCCGTCTGTCCGTCTGTCTGTTGAAATGGGTTTTCCGAAGCCCCCAGATATGATGGGAGCTTCGTTGGGGTATCTTTCTGTCAGGTATTCTTATTATAATTTTGCTATTGAAATTCAGCCAGATCGGTCCACAAATGGCTGAGATATGAGCAAAAAACCACGACTACCTCTAATTTTTCCCAAAAATCCCTTGTGGTTGTTGTATTTTTATTACTTTTTGCTGTATAACTGGGGAACGGCAAAAGCAAAAGTTTCCAAATTAGGTACACACATTTAGGTTGCCAATACACACCATTCTACAAAATGTGGGCGGGATTGGAGCAGTGGGCGTGGTACCTCCCGTACAAAAAAAATTAAAAATTTTATAAAAACCTAAATTTTAAGGCTGCCATATGTCCTATGGATATGATTTATATACCAAAATATCGGAAATTTTTAGTAGAACATATTTTATAAAAAACTCGGGAAAATCGGTTCAGATACAAAAAAGTTATGACCAAAATTTTTAAATACCCACTTTCGGGAACCATAGATCTCCCGGAGTCCAAGCTTTATAACCAAGGTAAATGGTAAATTTCTTCTTTAACACGTTGGTATATAAATCTGTCAAATCGGTTAAAAAATGGCTGAGTTATCAGCAAAAAACCACGACTGCCTCTAATTTTTCCAAAAAAATCCCTTGTGGTTGTTGTTTTTTTGTTTTTTTATTTGAACGAGTTGAATTTTAAGCATAAGAAACATGTACACATGCTTGTACATGATTGTTCGCTTTAATTGAAAAATACATACCTACATATTAAACTAATAATATGACGGAGTATATTATACTATAATTCTTTATTTTTAACAACGTTAATAGCTCAATGGTCTGGGCGGTTGCCCAAGAAGGTTTGTTTTGTTTGTTAAATTGCCGGGGTTCAAATCTCGGCATCTCCACCTCTTCCAAACAGAAAATTTTTTAACTTTTTTTATAAATATTTCTATAAACGATTTTAAAATTATTCAGCGATTTTTGATTTTTTCATTTTATTAACAATATAAATATGAATCGTTCGCCTTACATGTGAAACAAAAACCATATTTTACAATTTGTTTTTGGCTTAAATGTAAATACCTAAGTATGTAGTATGTACGAGTATGCAAAAGTTATTTATGTGTATTGGTAGGCATTGTTTTCATGATTGTTGTTTTTTTCAGTTTTAGAGACGGATTGTTGCTATGTTTTGATAATCTCTTCTTACATTTCAATTCAAAAATCTCACACGTGTTGCCATATTATTTTTAAAAAATCTTATTATTTCTAAAAAAAATCCCATTTGTTATTTGAAAGCAAAACATTCAACAATAAGTATTTGCGTACGTAAATGTTTAATTTAATCAAAAAGCTAGAAACATTTAAGTTTGGATAATTTTATTGACGAAACCAATGACATAGAAACAGATCTTAAAATTTGTTCACAGCTTACTCTGACATTAGGCAAGGCAAAGAAATGCTAAAAATTATTTTGAAAACGCTACAAATAATTCTTTAAGTTGTTCATTATATTGTTTTAAATCCTTATACATTAAGTGACTCATTTTAAACAAAATTAAAATAAATGGTAATATTTAAACAAGTATTTAGGTAGATTTGATATAGCATCAGATATTAATACCACAATTGGTTAACCTTGAAATTGGAAGGCCCTCTAATAAAAACAAAATACAAACGGTTTTATAGCTATTTCGATTTAAAAGAATTTACAAACATATTTAGACAAGATTATTTTTTTTATATTTTAAAAAAACAGTCATCATTAATTGCGTAAAAGTTAGTTTATAACAATTTATTTTAGTTTTAATTGCTAAGACTATTCCATCCAACTTTAAAAATTAATCAAAAGAAGCTTAAAACATTTTTCTTTAAAGCTAATAAAATGCCAAATGGGAATTTTACAGCTAAATCTAAGTTTTTGGTGCTGAATTTACTTTCAAAAATAAAAAATTCCCACACTACTTAAAAGTCTTCATTAAAAATCGCCCAAACATGCAGGGTTATCGTCTTGTAAAAATATAAAATGAAATTTTTTTTACTATAATATAAGAATTATCCATTTCCATACGAAATTTCATTTTGACTACAACTATTTTTTTTAGTCAAAATTTATTATAATTTATTATAATACATAAAAAACTTAAGTTATATCAATACCTATTCTTCAATTTTTAAAATAATTCAAAAAAAGCTAGAAACATTTAATTAAAATGCTTAAAAAAAATGCGAAGCGCTTAATGAAAGTATTTTAGCTAAATTAAAATTTTTAATCTAAGTTAAGCTACAAAATTGCCAAAATGGTCACACTGCTTAAAAACCATACAAACAAGCAGGGTCATCCACTTTAAAAAAAACTGTATTTAGGGAATATTAGAAATGCCCTCATCATATAATTTTACGACTACAAAAAACCGCTAACATAACGAACAGTCACCTAGTGTCGTCAAAATATTAAAAGCAATCTTTGCCTTTTTATTGCTGACATTGATAACATATTAGTCACTTTTTTAGACAATTTATACAAAAATATATTCATATATACCTACAGTGCTGTCTGGGTAGAGTGAACCCCCGATGCTATGAATACCTCGTTAGAGTGAACACCAGAATGATTACATTGACTGCTCTGTAGAGTGAACACTTATGAACCTCTATAGAGTGAACATACTTTATAGTGAGTTTTTAGGTTTGGCTTAGGAGAAAAAACAATGAAAACGAGCATAAAAATTAAAGAGAACATAAAATAACGGTAAATTAACGATTCTTTTAGAGTAAGTTAACAAGTTACTCTCACAAATACGCATTCTATGAAGTGTTAAATTATTTTAGCCTGCGCGCATGTTCAATTAAGGTCGTGCCTCAAAGTTAATTTCTGAAAAATTGGTGTTATAAAATTGTTATATACAAATGGATTCGAAAAAGCGACATTATAAAAGAAATTTAAAAAGGTGCTCGTGTTAATTCTTTAGCACAGCGTTATGGCATAAATAAAAAGAAAATCGGAGTAATAAAGCTTATTGGTAACTATACATTTGGAACCCAAAGAAGAAAGACGCTTTAAAAAGGAGAGTTTCCATGCATGAAAAAAGCTTTGTACAACTTATAACCTATTAATGCATTTAAAATAAGTAAATAAGTTGTTAAATAAAAAAAAAATCAACCTTGATTTAGTGAACAACCTGGGTATAGTGAAATCGCTCTGCAAAAATTAGCTCACTCTACCCAGACAGCACTGTATATACGGGCCTGTTCTGAAATCACACCTGTGACTTTGTGGTGTTTTGAAAGTCATACCGTTGTTGTGTTTCTTGGTGTGCTTTCTGCAATTGAAGATCAAACAAAAACGGGACGCTAAAATATCAGACGTGTGATTTCAGTAGGCACATGTGATTTCAAATCACGTGATTTGAGTTAAAGTGATTTTCAGAACAGGCCTGATAATATCTTCTGCACAAAAGCGATTTAAAAGCATACACAATTTAAGCAATTTCTTGGTATGTTTATGTTGTATTATTGATAAATAAAAAACATTTAAATTGGTTTGCGACTTTTATTAACCAAAACGAAAGTTTACGTTTCAAAACGGTTAATGGTAACCCTGTAAAATAGTTGTTTTTTTTGTGGTTTTTTTTCATTTAAAATACTTGCGGTAAACTTCTTTTTTTTTTTTTATTTAATATTACCTTCTGTATTATACACAAACAACAAACACATACATACTTTTATTTACTATTAAAAATTATTGATATCACATACTCAAATCAACATCGACTTTACATGCGGTTCGATGGTCGAACGGTCTAAGCGGTCTGCCTCCTAACAATTTGTTATTGGTTGACTGGTTCGAATCCCATTCATTCCATTTTTTGTTTGTTTTTTATTTTTCGTTTTTTATAAATTCTTTTTATCTAAAAAGAAATTGGTCAGTTTTTAATTTTTAAAATTTTTTAAATATATTTATGAACTTCATAAACGTATATTTTATACATATTTACGCCTTTTAATTTACCCTTTTTATACCCTTATTTTTATTGATTTAATTTTTTTTTTACTTATTTTATTTTTTTATTTTATAGGTAATTCGTTTACATACATAAGTTTGTCATTCTGTTTGTTAATAATTATTTCTACAATATTGATTTCAGACCATATAAAGTGTATGTATATATATTGGGTGCTTATGAGGAGAAAAGTGGATTTAACGATGTCCGTCTGTCAGTCCGTTTGTCAATATTTATAGAAACCTAATTTTTAGGCCTGCCATATATATGACCTATGGATACGCTTTATTTATTAAAACATCGGAAATCTTTAGTAAAACATATTCTCTGCAAAACTCGGAAAAATTTTAGGGCTGCTATACGTCCTATGGATATGACTTATATACCAAAATATCTGAAATTTCTTGTAGAACATATTTTATAAAAAACTCGGAAAAATCGGTTCAGATACAAAAAAGTTATGACCAAAATTAAATTTTTTTTTTAAATACCCACTTTCGGGAACCATAGATCTCCCCGAGTCCAAGCTTTATAACTAAAGTAAATGGTAAATTTCTTCTTCAACACGTCGGTATAAAAATCTGCCAAATCGGTTAAAAAATTGCAGAGTTATAACCGAAATACTGAATCCACAAAAATTACTCTTTTTTTATAATTATTTATAATTAACTTTGTTAAAATATATATTTACAAGTTTATATAAATGTTTATATATAAATATAACTTAAGTAAATGGTAAAATTCTTCCTTAACACGTCGGTATATAAAACTATCAAATCGATTAGACAATGGGTAATTTATGAGCAAAATACTCCAAAAATGGGCTAAAAAACATCAAAATTTTTATAAAAACCTAAATTTTAGGGCTGCTATACGTCCTATGGATATGACTTATATACCAAAATATCTGAAATTTCTTGTAGAACATTTTTTATAAAAAACTCGGAAAAATCGGTTCAGATCCAAAAAAGTTATGACCAAAATTAATTTTTTTTTTAAAATACCTACTTTCGGGAACCATAGATCTCCCCGAGTCCAAGCTTTATAACTTAAGTAAATGGTAAATTTCTTCTTCAACACGTCGGTACATAAATCTGCCAAATCGGTTAAAAAATGGCAGAGTTATAACCGAAATACTGAATCCACAAAAATTACTCTTTTTTATAATTAACTTTGTTAAAATATATATTTACAAGTTTATATAAATGTTTATAGATAAATATAACTTAAGTAAATGGTAAAATTCTTCCTTAACACGTCGGTATATAAAACTATCAAATCGGTTAGACAATGGGTAATTTATGAGCAAAATACTCAAAAAATGGGCTAAAAAACATCAAAATTTTTATAAAAACCTAAATTTTAGGGCTGCTATACGTCCTATGGATATGACTTATATACCAAAATATCTGAAATTTCTTGTAGAACATATTTTATAAAAAACTCGGAAAGATCGGTTCAGATACAAAAAAGTTATGACCAAAATTAATTTTTTTTTTTAAATACCCACTTTCGGGAACCATAGATCTCCCCGAGTCCAAGCTTTATAACTTAAGTAAATGGTAAATTTCTTCTTCAACACGTCGGTACATAAATCTGCCAAATCGGTTAAAAAATGGCAGAGTTATAACCGAAATACTGAATCCACAAAAATTACTCTTTTTTATACCCTTCACCGAAGGTAAAAGGGTATATATAACTTTGTCATTCCGTTTGTAATTTCTACAATATTGATCCTACACCCTATAAAGTATATATATTCTGGGTTCTTATGAAAAGCGAAGTTCAAATCCGGTTGTCCGTCTGTCCGTCTGTCCGTCTGTCCGTCTGTCCGTCTGTCCGTCTGTCCGTCTGTCCGTCTGTCCGTCTGTCTGTTGAAATGGGTTTTCCGAAGCCCCCAGATATGATGGGAGCTTCGTTGGGGTATCTTTCTGTCAGGTATTCTTATTATAATTTTGCTATTGAAATTCAGCCAGATCGGTCCACAAATGGCTGAGATATGAGCAAAAAACCACGACTACCTCTAATTTTTCCCAAAAATCCCTTGTGGTTGTTGTATTTTTATTACTTTTTGCTGTATAACTGGGGAACGGCAAAAGCAAAAGTTTCCAAATTAGGTACACACATTTAGGTTGCCAATACACACCATTCTACAAAATGTGGGCGGGATTGGAGCAGTGGGCGTGGTACCTCCCGTACAAAAAAAATTAAAAATTTTATAAAAACCTAAATTTTAAGGCTGCCATATGTCCTATGGATATGATTTATATACCAAAATATCGGAAATTTTTAGTAGAACATATTTTATAAAAAACTCGGGAAAATCGGTTCAGATACAAAAAAGTTATGACCAAAATTTTTAAATACCCACTTTCGGGAACCATAGATCTCCCGGAGTCCAAGCTTTATAACCAAGGTAAATGGTAAATTTCTTCTTTAACACGTTGGTATATAAATCTGTCAAATCGGTTAAAAAATGGCTGAGTTATCAGCAAAAAACCACGACTGCCTCTAATTTTTCCAAAAAAATCCCTTGTGGTTGTTGTTTTTTTGTTTTTTTATTTGAACGAGTTGAATTTTAAGCATAAGAAACATGTACACATGCTTGTACATGATTGTTCGCTTTAATTGAAAAATACATACCTACATATTAAACTAATAATATGACGGAGTATATTATACTATAATTCTTTATTTTTAACAACGTTAATAGCTCAATGGTCTGGGCGGTTGCCCAAGAAGGTTTGTTTTGTTTGTTAAATTGCCGGGGTTCAAATCTCGGCATCTCCACCTCTTCCAAACAGAAAATTTTTTAACTTTTTTTATAAATATTTCTATAAACGATTTTAAAATTATTCAGCGATTTTTGATTTTTTCATTTTATTAACAATATAAATATGAATCGTTCGCCTTACATGTGAAACAAAAACCATATTTTACAATTTGTTTTTGGCTTAAATGTAAATACCTAAGTATGTAGTATGTACGAGTATGCAAAAGTTATTTATGTGTATTGGTAGGCATTGTTTTCATGATTGTTGTTTTTTTCAGTTTTAGAGACGGATTGTTGCTATGTTTTGATAATCTCTTCTTACATTTCAATTCAAAAATCTCACACGTGTTGCCATATTATTTTTAAAAAATCTTATTATTTCTAAAAAAAATCCCATTTGTTATTTGAAAGCAAAACATTCAACAATAAGTATTTGCGTACGTAAATGTTTAATTTAATCAAAAAGCTAGAAACATTTAAGTTTGGATAATTTTATTGACGAAACCAATGACATAGAAACAGATCTTAAAATTTGTTCACAGCTTACTCTGACATTAGGCAAGGCAAAGAAATGCTAAAAATTATTTTGAAAACGCTACAAATAATTCTTTAAGTTGTTCATTATATTGTTTTAAATCCTTATACATTAAGTGACTCATTTTAAACAAAATTAAAATAAATGGTAATATTTAAACAAGTATTTAGGTAGATTTGATATAGCATCAGATATTAATACCACAATTGGTTAACCTTGAAATTGGAAGGCCCTCTAATAAAAACAAAATACAAACGGTTTTATAGCTATTTCGATTTAAAAGAATTTACAAACATATTTAGACAAGATTATTTTTTTTATATTTTAAAAAAACAGTCATCATTAATTGCGTAAAAGTTAGTTTATAACAATTTATTTTAGTTTTAATTGCTAAGACTATTCCATCCAACTTTAAAAATTAATCAAAAGAAGCTTAAAACATTTTTCTTTAAAGCTAATAAAATGCCAAATGGGAATTTTACAGCTAAATCTAAGTTTTTGGTGCTGAATTTACTTTCAAAAATAAAAAATTCCCACACTACTTAAAAGTCTTCATTAAAAATCGCCCAAACATGCAGGGTTATCGTCTTGTAAAAATATAAAATGAAATTTTTTTTACTATAATATAAGAATTATCCATTTCCATACGAAATTTCATTTTGACTACAACTATTTTTTTTAGTCAAAATTTATTATAATTTATTATAATACATAAAAAACTTAAGTTATATCAATACCTATTCTTCAATTTTTAAAATAATTCAAAAAAAGCTAGAAACATTTAATTAAAATGCTTAAAAAAAATGCGAAGCGCTTAATGAAAGTATTTTAGCTAAATTAAAATTTTTAATCTAAGTTAAGCTACAAAATTGCCAAAATGGTCACACTGCTTAAAAACCATACAAACAAGCAGGGTCATCCACTTTAAAAAAAACTGTATTTAGGGAATATTAGAAATGCCCTCATCATATAATTTTACGACTACAAAAAACCGCTAACATAACGAACAGTCACCTAGTGTCGTCAAAATATTAAAAGCAATCTTTGCCTTTTTATTGCTGACATTGATAACATATTAGTCACTTTTTTAGACAATTTATACAAAAATATATTCATATATACCTACAGTGCTGTCTGGGTAGAGTGAACCCCCGATGCTATGAATACCTCGTTAGAGTGAACACCAGAATGATTACATTGACTGCTCTGTAGAGTGAACACTTATGAACCTCTATAGAGTGAACATACTTTATAGTGAGTTTTTAGGTTTGGCTTAGGAGAAAAAACAATGAAAACGAGCATAAAAATTAAAGAGAACATAAAATAACGGTAAATTAACGATTCTTTTAGAGTAAGTTAACAAGTTACTCTCACAAATACGCATTCTATGAAGTGTTAAATTATTTTAGCCTGCGCGCATGTTCAATTAAGGTCGTGCCTCAAAGTTAATTTCTGAAAAATTGGTGTTATAAAATTGTTATATACAAATGGATTCGAAAAAGCGACATTATAAAAGAAATTTAAAAAGGTGCTCGTGTTAATTCTTTAGCACAGCGTTATGGCATAAATAAAAAGAAAATCGGAGTAATAAAGCTTATTGGTAACTATACATTTGGAACCCAAAGAAGAAAGACGCTTTAAAAAGGAGAGTTTCCATGCATGAAAAAAGCTTTGTACAACTTATAACCTATTAATGCATTTAAAATAAGTAAATAAGTTGTTAAATAAAAAAAAAATCAACCTTGATTTAGTGAACAACCTGGGTATAGTGAAATCGCTCTGCAAAAATTAGCTCACTCTACCCAGACAGCACTGTATATACGGGCCTGTTCTGAAATCACACCTGTGACTTTGTGGTGTTTTGAAAGTCATACCGTTGTTGTGTTTCTTGGTGTGCTTTCTGCAATTGAAGATCAAACAAAAACGGGACGCTAAAATATCAGACGTGTGATTTCAGTAGGCACATGTGATTTCAAATCACGTGATTTGAGTTAAAGTGATTTTCAGAACAGGCCTGATAATATCTTCTGCACAAAAGCGATTTAAAAGCATACACAATTTAAGCAATTTCTTGGTATGTTTATGTTGTATTATTGATAAATAAAAAACATTTAAATTGGTTTGCGACTTTTATTAACCAAAACGAAAGTTTACGTTTCAAAACGGTTAATGGTAACCCTGTAAAATAGTTGTTTTTTTTGTGGTTTTTTTTCATTTAAAATACTTGCGGTAAACTTCTTTTTTTTTTTTTATTTAATATTACCTTCTGTATTATACACAAACAACAAACACATACATACTTTTATTTACTATTAAAAATTATTGATATCACATACTCAAATCAACATCGACTTTACATGCGGTTCGATGGTCGAACGGTCTAAGCGGTCTGCCTCCTAACAATTTGTTATTGGTTGACTGGTTCGAATCCCATTCATTCCATTTTTTGTTTGTTTTTTATTTTTCGTTTTTTATAAATTCTTTTTATCTAAAAAGAAATTGGTCAGTTTTTAATTTTTAAAATTTTTTAAATATATTTATGAACTTCATAAACGTATATTTTATACATATTTACGCCTTTTAATTTACCCTTTTTATACCCTTATTTTTATTGATTTAATTTTTTTTTTACTTATTTTATTTTTTTATTTTATAGGTAATTCGTTTACATACATAAGTTTGTCATTCTGTTTGTTAATAATTATTTCTACAATATTGATTTCAGACCATATAAAGTGTATGTATATATATTGGGTGCTTATGAGGAGAAAAGTGGATTTAACGATGTCCGTCTGTCAGTCCGTTTGTCAATATTTATAGAAACCTAATTTTTAGGCCTGCCATATATATGACCTATGGATACGCTTTATTTATTAAAACATCGGAAATCTTTAGTAAAACATATTCTCTGCAAAACTCGGAAAAATTTTAGGGCTGCTATACGTCCTATGGATATGACTTATATACCAAAATATCTGAAATTTCTTGTAGAACATATTTTATAAAAAACTCGGAAAAATCGGTTCAGATACAAAAAAGTTATGACCAAAATTAAATTTTTTTTTTAAATACCCACTTTCGGGAACCATAGATCTCCCCGAGTCCAAGCTTTATAACTAAAGTAAATGGTAAATTTCTTCTTCAACACGTCGGTATAAAAATCTGCCAAATCGGTTAAAAAATTGCAGAGTTATAACCGAAATACTGAATCCACAAAAATTACTCTTTTTTTATAATTATTTATAATTAACTTTGTTAAAATATATATTTACAAGTTTATATAAATGTTTATATATAAATATAACTTAAGTAAATGGTAAAATTCTTCCTTAACACGTCGGTATATAAAACTATCAAATCGATTAGACAATGGGTAATTTATGAGCAAAATACTCCAAAAATGGGCTAAAAAACATCAAAATTTTTATAAAAACCTAAATTTTAGGGCTGCTATACGTCCTATGGATATGACTTATATACCAAAATATCTGAAATTTCTTGTAGAACATTTTTTATAAAAAACTCGGAAAAATCGGTTCAGATCCAAAAAAGTTATGACCAAAATTAATTTTTTTTTTAAAATACCTACTTTCGGGAACCATAGATCTCCCCGAGTCCAAGCTTTATAACTTAAGTAAATGGTAAATTTCTTCTTCAACACGTCGGTACATAAATCTGCCAAATCGGTTAAAAAATGGCAGAGTTATAACCGAAATACTGAATCCACAAAAATTACTCTTTTTTATAATTAACTTTGTTAAAATATATATTTACAAGTTTATATAAATGTTTATAGATAAATATAACTTAAGTAAATGGTAAAAT
Source organism: Pollenia angustigena (assembly GCA_930367215.1). Lineage (NCBI taxonomy): Eukaryota > Metazoa > Arthropoda > Insecta > Diptera > Polleniidae > Pollenia > Pollenia angustigena. The sequence goes on along the minus strand of OV884056.1, from coordinate 139,441,889 downwards.
TCTTCCTTAACACGTCGGTATATAAAACTATCAAATCGGTTAGACAATGGGTAATTTATGAGCAAAATACTCAAAAAATGGGCTAAAAAACATCAAAATTTTTATAAAAACCTAAATTTTAGGGCTGCTATACGTCCTATGGATATGACTTATATACCAAAATATCTGAAATTTCTTGTAGAACATATTTTATAAAAAACTCGGAAAGATCGGTTCAGATACAAAAAAGTTATGACCAAAATTAATTTTTTTTTTTAAATACCCACTTTCGGGAACCATAGATCTCCCCGAGTCCAAGCTTTATAACTTAAGTAAATGGTAAATTTCTTCTTCAACACGTCGGTACATAAATCTGCCAAATCGGTTAAAAAATGGCAGAGTTATAACCGAAATACTGAATCCACAAAAATTACTCTTTTTTTATAATTAACTTTGTTAAAATATATATTTACAAGTTTATATAAATGTTTATATATAAATATAACTTAAGTAAATGGTAAAATTCTTCCTTAACACGTCGGTATATAAAACTATCAAATCGATTAGACAATGGGTAATTTATGAGCAAAATACTCCAAAAATGGGCTAAAAAACATCAAAATTTTTATAAAAACCTAAATTTTAGGGCTGCTATACGTCCTATGGATATGACTTATATACCAAAATATCTGAAATTTCTTGTAGAACATTTTTTATAAAAAACTCGGAAAAATCGGTTCAGATCCAAAAAAGTTATGACCAAAATTAATTTTTTTTTTAAAATACCTACTTTCGGGAACCATAGATCTCCCCGAGTCCAAGCTTTATAACTTAAGTAAATGGTAAATTTCTTCTTCAACACGTCGGTACATAAATCTGCCAAATCGGTTAAAAAATGGCAGAGTTATAACCGAAATACTGAATCCACAAAAATTACTCTTTTTATACCCTTCACCGAGGTAAAAGGGTATATATAACTTTGTCATTCCGTTTGTAATTTCTACAATATTGATCCTACACCCTATAAAGTAGATATATTCTGGGTCCTTATGAAAAGCGAAGTTCAAATCCGGTTGTCCGTCTGTCCGTCTGTCCGTCTGTCCGTCTGTCCGTCTGTCCGTCTGTCCGTCTGTCCGTCTGTCTGTTGAAATGGGTTTTCCGAAGTCCCCAGATATGATGGGAGCTTCGTTGGGGTATCTTTCTGTCAGGTATTCTTATTATAATTTTGCTATTGAAATTCAGCCAGATCGGTCCACAAATGGCTGAGATATGAGCAAAAAACCACGACTACCTCTAATTTTTTAAAAAAATCCCTTGTTGTTGTTGTATTTTTATTACCTTTTGCTGTATATCTGGTGAACGGAAAAAGCCAAATCTTCCAAACTAGGTACACAAAATTAGGTTGCCAATACACACCATCCTACAAAATGTGGGCGGGATTGGAGAAGTGGGCGTGGTACCTCCCGTACAAAAAAAATTAAAAATTGTATAAAAACCTAAATTTTAAGGCTGCCATATGTCCTATGGATATGATTTATATACCAAAATATCGGAAATTTTTAGTAGAACATATTTTATAAAAAACTCGGGAAAATCGGTTCAGATACAAAAAAGTTATGACCAAAATTTAATTTTTTTTTTTTAAATACCCATTTTCGGTAACCATGGATCTTCCCGAGTCCAAGTTTTATAACACAAACAAATGGTAAATTTCTTGCTTAACACGTCGGTATATAAATCTGTCAAATCGGTTAAAAAATGGCTGAGTTATCAGCGAAAAACCACGACTACCTCTAATTTTTTAAAAAAATCCCTTGTTGTTGTTGTATTTTTATTACCTTTTGCTGTATATCTGGTGAACGGAAAAAGCCAAATCTTCCAAACTAGGTACACAAAATTAGGTTGCCAATACACACCATCCTACAAAATGTGGGCGGGATTGGAGAAGTGGGCGTGGTACCTCCCGTACAAAAAAAATTAAAAATTGTATAAAAACCTAAATTTTAAGGCTACCATATGTCCTATGGATATGACTTACATACCAAAATATTGGAAATTTTTAGTAGAACATATTTTACACAAGACTCGGGAAAATCGGTTCAGACACAAAAAAGTTATGGCCAAAATAAAATGTTTTTTTATTAAAATATCCATTTTTGGGAATCATAGATCTTCCCGAGTCCAAACTTTTTAAGTCAAGTAAATGGTAAATTTCTTCCTAAGCACGTCGGTATTTAAATCTTTCAAATCGGTTTAAAAATGGCTAAGTTATGATCAAAATACTGCAATCCCAAAAATGGATATTTTTTTTATACCCTTCACCGAAGGTAAAAGGGTATATATAACTTTGTCATTCCGTTTGTAATTTCTACAATATTGATCCTACACCCTATAAAGTAGATATATTCTGGGTCCTTATGAAAAGCGAAGTTCAAATCCGGTTGTCCGTCTGTCCGTCTGTCCGTCTGTCTGTTGAAATGGGTTTTCCGAAGTCCCCAGATATGATGGGAGCTTCGTTGGGGTATCTTTCTGTCAGGTATTCTTATTATAATTTTGCTATTGAAATTCAGCCAGATCGGTCCACAAATGGCTGAGATATGAGCAAAAAACCACGACTACCTCTAATTTTTTAAAAAAATCCCTTGTTGTTGTTGTATTTTTATTACCTTTTGCTGTATATCTGGTGAACGGAAAAAGCCAATCTTCCAAACTAGGTACACAAAATTAGGTTGCCAATACACACCATCCTACAAAATGTGGGCGGGATTGGAGAAGTGGGCGTGGTACCTCCCGTACAAAAAAAATTAAAAATTGTATAAAAACCTAAATTTTAAGGCTGCCATATGTCCTATGGATATGATTTATATACCAAAATATCGGAAATTTTTAGTAGAACATATTTTATAAAAAACTCGGGAAAATCGGTTCAGATACAAAAAAGTTATGACCAAAATTTAATTTTTTTTTTTTAAATACCCATTTTCGGTAACCATGGATCTTCCCGAGTCCAAGTTTTATAACACAAACAAATGGTAAATAACACGTCGGTATATAAATCTGTCAAATCGGTTAAAAAATGGCTGAGTTATCAGCGAAAAACCACGACTACCTCTAATTTTTTAAAAAAATCCCTTGTTGTTGTTGTATTTTTATTACCTTTTGCTGTATATCTGGTGAACGGAAAAAGCCAAATCTTCCAAACTAGGTACACAAAATTAGGTTGCCAATACACACCATCCTACAAAATGTGGGCGGGATTGGAGAAGTGGGCGTGGTACCTCCCGTACAAAAAAAATTAAAAATTGTATAAAAACCTAAATTTTAAGGCTACCATATGTCCTATGGATATGACTTACATACCAAAATATTGGAAATTTTTAGTAGAACATATTTTACACAAGACTCGGGAAAATCGGTTCAGACACAAAAAAGTTATGGCCAAAATAAAATGTTTTTTTATTAAAATATCCATTTTTGGGAATCATAGATCTTCCCGAGTCCAAACTTTTTAAGTCAAGTAAATGGTAAATTTCTTCCTAAGCACGTCGGTATTTAAATCTTTCAAATCGGTTTAAAAATGGCTAAGTTATGATCAAAATACTGCAATCCCAAAAATTATTTTTTTTATACCCTTCACCGAAGGTAAAAGGGTATATATAACTTTGTCATTCCGTTTGTAATTTCTACAATATTGATCCTACACCCTATAAAGTAGATATATTCTGGGTCCTTATGAAAAGCGAAGTTCAAATCCGGTTGTCCCTCTACCTCCCCCCCCCCCCCTTTCAATTGTTTACATATACTAGCATAACGCTCAATATGATTTTCGTTATCATCCTTCTATATTATTTCATCTATTTAACCAAATTATTTTAACAAATCGAAACTAGGAATTTTTGTGTGTTTTTTTGCTACTTAAAAACTCCCCAAAATGATAAAAGAAAACAAACACGCATACTTACATGCCACAAACTATTTTGGTGAATATGTTTCCATATTTCAGTTCTCAACTCAAATAAGTTTTATGGTTTGCAACTTTGCTATTGTGGTGAACAAAAGTAATTACAACCCTACACAGTGAACATAAAACGGGCCATATTTCATTTTAATGATATTCAAACAACGTTCCTTCATAGTTTAGTTGTCTAGGGGGTTAAGTTAGAAACTGTGAGTTCTCTGGTTCGAATCTGGTTTTTTTAAAAGAAAATTTTTTTTTAATTTTTATTTTTTTATGTTCTAAAAACGATTTAAAAAAAATATTTACCAGTTTTCGCTTTTTAAATTTAATTTATAATGGAGTTTAAAGTATTATAATTATGTATGTATCCATATGTAAAAATTATTTAGTTTTTGTCTAGTTGCTCTGTATTCTGCTCCCACAATGGTGAAGGGTATATAAGATTCGGCACAGCCGAATATAGCTCTCTTACTTGTTTATAATTAACTTTGTTAAAATATATATTTACAAGTTTATATAAATGTTTATATATAAATATAACTTAAGTAAATGGTAAAATTCTTCCTTAACACGTCGGTATATAAAACTATCAAATCGATTAGACAATGGGTAATTTATGAGCAAAATACTCCAAAAATGGGCTAAAAAACATCAAAATTTTTATAAAAACCTAAATTTTAGGGCTGCTATACGTCCTATGGATATGACTTATATACCAAAATATCTGAAATTTCTTGTAGAACATTTTTTATAAAAAACTCGGAAAAATCGGTTCAGATCCAAAAAAGTTATGACCAAAATTAATTTTTTTTTTAAAATACCTACTTTCGGGAACCATAGATCTCCCCGAGTCCAAGCTTTATAACTTAAGTAAATGGTAAATTTCTTCTTCAACACGTCGGTACATAAATCTGCCAAATCGGTTAAAAAATGGCAGAGTTATAACCGAAATACTGAATCCACAAAAATTACTCTTTTTATACCCTTCACCGAAGGTAAAAGGGTATATATAACTTTGTCATTCCGTTTGTAATTTCTACAATATTGATCCTACACCCTATAAAGTAGATATATTCTGGGTCCTTATGAAAAGCGAAGTTCAAATCCGGTTGTCCGTCTGTCCGTCTGTCCGTCTGTCCGTCTGTCCGTCTGTCCGTCTGTCCGTCTGTCCGTCTGTCTGTTGAAATGGGTTTTCCGAAGTCCCCAGATATGATGGGAGCTTCGTTGGGGTATCTTTCTGTCAGGTATTCTTATTATAATTTTGCTATTGAAATTCAGCCAGATCGGTCCACAAATGGCTGAGATATGAGCAAAAAACCACGACTACCTCTAATTTTTTAAAAAAATCCCTTGTTGTTGTTGTATTTTTATTACCTTTTGCTGTATATCTGGTGAACGGAAAAAGCCAAATCTTCCAAACTAGGTACACAAAATTAGGTTGCCAATACACACCATCCTACAAAATGTGGGCGGGATTGGAGAAGTGGGCGTGGTACCTCCCGTACAAAAAAAATTAAAAATTGTATAAAAACCTAAATTTTAAGGCTGCCATATGTCCTATGGATATGATTTATATACCAAAATATCGGAAATTTTTAGTAGAACATATTTTATAAAAAACTCGGGAAAATCGGTTCAGATACAAAAAAGTTATGACCAAAATTTAATTTTTTTTTTTTAAATACCCATTTTCGGTAACCATGGATCTTCCCGAGTCCAAGTTTTATAACACAAACAAATGGTAAATTTCTTGCTTAACACGTCGGTATATAAATCTGTCAAATCGGTTAAAAAATGGCTGAGTTATCAGCGAAAAACCACGACTACCTCTAATTTTTTAAAAAAATCCCTTGTTGTTGTTGTATTTTTATTACCTTTTGCTGTATATCTGGTGAACGGAAAAAGCCAAATCTTCCAAACTAGGTACACAAAATTAGGTTGCCAATACACACCATCCTACAAAATGTGGGCGGGATTGGAGAAGTGGGCGTGGTACCTCCCGTACAAAAAAAATTAAAAATTGTATAAAAACCTAAATTTTAAGGCTACCATATGTCCTATGGATATGACTTACATACCAAAATATTGGAAATTTTTAGTAGAACATATTTTACACAAGACTCGGGAAAATCGGTTCAGACACAAAAAAGTTATGGCCAAAATAAAATGTTTTTTTATTAAAATATCCATTTTTGGGAATCATAGATCTTCCCGAGTCCAAACTTTTTAAGTCAAGTAAATGGTAAATTTCTTCCTAAGCACGTCGGTATTTAAATCTTTCAAATCGGTTTAAAAATGGCTAAGTTATGATCAAAATACTGCAATCCCAAAAATTATTTTTTTTATACCCTTCACCGAAGGTAAAAGGGTATATATAACTTTGTCATTCCGTTTGTAATTTCTACAATATTGATCCTACACCCTATAAAGTAGATATATTCTGGGTCCTTATGAAAAGCGAAGTTCAAATCCGGTTGTCCGTCTGTCCGTCTGTCCGTCTGTCCGTCTGTCTGTTGAAATGGGTTTTCCGAAGTCCCCAGATATGATGGGAGCTTCGTTGGGGTATCTTTCTGTCAGGTATTCTTATTATAATTTTGCTATTGAAATTCAGCCAGATCGGTCCACAAATGGCTGAGATATGAGCAAAAAACCACGACTACCTCTAATTTTTTAAAAAAATCCCTTGTTGTTGTTGTATTTTTATTACCTTTTGCTGTATATCTGGTGAACGGAAAAAGCCAATCTTCCAAACTAGGTACACAAAATTAGGTTGCCAATACACACCATCCTACAAAATGTGGGCGGGATTGGAGAAGTGGGCGTGGTACCTCCCGTACAAAAAAAATTAAAAATTGTATAAAAACCTAAATTTTAAGGCTGCCATATGTCCTATGGATATGATTTATATACCAAAATATCGGAAATTTTTAGTAGAACATATTTTATAAAAAACTCGGGAAAATCGGTTCAGATACAAAAAAGTTATGACCAAAATTTAATTTTTTTTTTTTAAATACCCATTTTCGGTAACCATGGATCTTCCCGAGTCCAAGTTTTATAACACAAACAAATGGTAAATAACACGTCGGTATATAAATCTGTCAAATCGGTTAAAAAATGGCTGAGTTATCAGCGAAAAACCACGACTACCTCTAATTTTTTAAAAAAATCCCTTGTTGTTGTTGTATTTTTATTACCTTTTGCTGTATATCTGGTGAACGGAAAAAGCCAAATCTTCCAAACTAGGTACACAAAATTAGGTTGCCAATACACACCATCCTACAAAATGTGGGCGGGATTGGAGAAGTGGGCGTGGTACCTCCCGTACAAAAAAAATTAAAAATTGTATAAAAACCTAAATTTTAAGGCTACCATATGTCCTATGGATATGACTTACATACCAAAATATTGGAAATTTTTAGTAGAACATATTTTACACAAGACTCGGGAAAATCGGTTCAGACACAAAAAAGTTATGGCCAAAATAAAATGTTTTTTTATTAAAATATCCATTTTTGGGAATCATAGATCTTCCCGAGTCCAAACTTTTTAAGTCAAGTAAATGGTAAATTTCTTCCTAAGCACGTCGGTATTTAAATCTTTCAAATCGGTTTAAAAATGGCTAAGTTATGATCAAAATACTGCAATCCCAAAAATTATTTTTTTTATACCCTTCACCGAAGGTAAAAGGGTATATATAACTTTGTCATTCCGTTTGTAATTTCTACAATATTGATCCTACACCCTATAAAGTAGATATATTCTGGGTCCTTATGAAAAGCGAAGTTCAAATCCGGTTGTCCCTCTACCTCCCCCCCCCCCCCTTTCAATTGTTTACATATACTAGCATAACGCTCAATATGATTTTCGTTATCATCCTTCTATATTATTTCATCTATTTAACCAAATTATTTTAACAAATCGAAACTAGGAATTTTTGTGTGTTTTTTTGCTACTTAAAAACTCCCCAAAATGATAAAAGAAAACAAACACGCATACTTACATGCCACAAACTATTTTGGTGAATATGTTTCCATATTTCAGTTCTCAACTCAAATAAGTTTTATGGTTTGCAACTTTGCTATTGTGGTGAACAAAAGTAATTACAACCCTACACAGTGAACATAAAACGGGCCATATTTCATTTTAATGATATTCAAACAACGTTCCTTCATAGTTTAGTTGTCTAGGGGGTTAAGTTAGAAACTGTGAGTTCTCTGGTTCGAATCTGGTTTTTTTAAAAGAAAATTTTTTTTTAATTTTTATTTTTTTATGTTCTAAAAACGATTTAAAAAAAATATTTACCAGTTTTCGCTTTTTAAATTTAATTTATAATGGAGTTTAAAGTATTATAATTATGTATGTATCCATATGTAAAAATTATTTAGTTTTTGTCTAGTTGCTCTGTATTCTGCTCCCACAATGGTGAAGGGTATATAAGATTCGGCACAGCCGAATATAGCTCTCTTACTTGTTTATAATTAACTTTGTTAAAATATATATTTACAAGTTTATATAAATGTTTATAGATAAATATAACTTAAGTAAATGGTAAAATTCTTCCTTAACACGTCGGTATATAAAACTATCAAATCGGTTAGACAATGGGTAATTTATGAGCAAAATACTCAAAAAATGGGCTAAAAAACATCAAAATTTTTATAAAAACCTAAATTTTAGGGCTGCTATACGTCCTATGGATATGACTTATATACCAAAATATCTGAAATTTCTTGTAGAACATATTTTATAAAAAACTCGGAAAGATCGGTTCAGATACAAAAAAGTTATGACCAAAATTAATTTTTTTTTTTAAATACCCACTTTCGGGAACCATAGATCTCCCCGAGTCCAAGCTTTATAACTTAAGTAAATGGTAAATTTCTTCTTCAACACGTCGGTACATAAATCTGCCAAATCGGTTAAAAAATGGCAGAGTTATAACCGAAATACTGAATCCACAAAAATTACTCTTTTTTTATAATTAACTTTGTTAAAATATATATTTACAAGTTTATATAAATGTTTATATATAAATATAACTTAAGTAAATGGTAAAATTCTTCCTTAACACGTCGGTATATAAAACTATCAAATCGATTAGACAATGGGTAATTTATGAGCAAAATACTCCAAAAATGGGCTAAAAAACATCAAAATTTTTATAAAAACCTAAATTTTAGGGCTGCTATACGTCCTATGGATATGACTTATATACCAAAATATCTGAAATTTCTTGTAGAACATTTTTTATAAAAAACTCGGAAAAATCGGTTCAGATCCAAAAAAGTTATGACCAAAATTAATTTTTTTTTTAAAATACCTACTTTCGGGAACCATAGATCTCCCCGAGTCCAAGCTTTATAACTTAAGTAAATGGTAAATTTCTTCTTCAACACGTCGGTACATAAATCTGCCAAATCGGTTAAAAAATGGCAGAGTTATAACCGAAATACTGAATCCACAAAAATTACTCTTTTTATACCCTTCACCGAAGGTAAAAGGGTATATATAACTTTGTCATTCCGTTTGTAATTTCTACAATATTGATCCTACACCCTATAAAGTAGATATATTCTGGGTCCTTATGAAAAGCGAAGTTCAAATCCGGTTGTCCGTCTGTCCGTCTGTCCGTCTGTCCGTCTGTCCGTCTGTCCGTCTGTCCGTCTGTCTGTTGAAATGGGTTTTCCGAAGTCCCCAGATATGATGGGAGCTTCGTTGGGGTATCTTTCTGTCAGGTATTCTTATTATAATTTTGCTATTGAAATTCAGCCAGATCGGTCCACAAATGGCTGAGATATGAGCAAAAAACCACGACTACCTCTAATTTTTTAAAAAAATCCCTTGTTGTTGTTGTATTTTTATTACCTTTTGCTGTATATCTGGTGAACGGAAAAAGCCAAATCTTCCAAACTAGGTACACAAAATTAGGTTGCCAATACACACCATCCTACAAAATGTGGGCGGGATTGGAGAAGTGGGCGTGGTACCTCCCGTACAAAAAAAATTAAAAATTGTATAAAAACCTAAATTTTAAGGCTGCCATATGTCCTATGGATATGATTTATATACCAAAATATCGGAAATTTTTAGTAGAACATATTTTATAAAAAACTCGGGAAAATCGGTTCAGATACAAAAAAGTTATGACCAAAATTTAATTTTTTTTTTTTAAATACCCATTTTCGGTAACCATGGATCTTCCCGAGTCCAAGTTTTATAACACAAACAAATGGTAAATTTCTTGCTTAACACGTCGGTATATAAATCTGTCAAATCGGTTAAAAAATGGCTGAGTTATCAGCGAAAAACCACGACTACCTCTAATTTTTTAAAAAAATCCCTTGTTGTTGTTGTATTTTTATTACCTTTTGCTGTATATCTGGTGAACGGAAAAAGCCAAATCTTCCAAACTAGGTACACAAAATTAGGTTGCCAATACACACCATCCTACAAAATGTGGGCGGGATTGGAGAAGTGGGCGTGGTACCTCCCGTACAAAAAAAATTAAAAATTGTATAAAAACCTAAATTTTAAGGCTACCATATGTCCTATGGATATGACTTACATACCAAAATATTGGAAATTTTTAGTAGAACATATTTTACACAAGACTCGGGAAAATCGGTTCAGACACAAAAAAGTTATGGCCAAAATAAAATGTTTTTTTATTAAAATATCCATTTTTGGGAATCATAGATCTTCCCGAGTCCAAACTTTTTAAGTCAAGTAAATGGTAAATTTCTTCCTAAGCACGTCGGTATTTAAATCTTTCAAATCGGTTTAAAAATGGCTAAGTTATGATCAAAATACTGCAATCCCAAAAATTATTTTTTTTATACCCTTCACCGAAGGTAAAAGGGTATATATAACTTTGTCATTCCGTTTGTAATTTCTACAATATTGATCCTACACCCTATAAAGTAGATATATTCTGGGTCCTTATGAAAAGCGAAGTTCAAATCCGGTTGTCCGTCTGTCCGTCTGTCCGTCTGTCCGTCTGTCTGTTGAAATGGGTTTTCCGAAGTCCCCAGATATGATGGGAGCTTCGTTGGGGTATCTTTCTGTCAGGTATTCTTATTATAATTTTGCTATTGAAATTCAGCCAGATCGGTCCACAAATGGCTGAGATATGAGCAAAAAACCACGACTACCTCTAATTTTTTAAAAAAATCCCTTGTTGTTGTTGTATTTTTATTACCTTTTGCTGTATATCTGGTGAACGGAAAAAGCCAATCTTCCAAACTAGGTACACAAAATTAGGTTGCCAATACACACCATCCTACAAAATGTGGGCGGGATTGGAGAAGTGGGCGTGGTACCTCCCGTACAAAAAAAATTAAAAATTGTATAAAAACCTAAATTTTAAGGCTGCCATATGTCCTATGGATATGATTTATATACCAAAATATCGGAAATTTTTAGTAGAACATATTTTATAAAAAACTCGGGAAAATCGGTTCAGATACAAAAAAGTTATGACCAAAATTTAATTTTTTTTTTTTAAATACCCATTTTCGGTAACCATGGATCTTCCCGAGTCCAAGTTTTATAACACAAACAAATGGTAAATAACACGTCGGTATATAAATCTGTCAAATCGGTTAAAAAATGGCTGAGTTATCAGCGAAAAACCACGACTACCTCTAATTTTTTAAAAAAATCCCTTGTTGTTGTTGTATTTTTATTACCTTTTGCTGTATATCTGGTGAACGGAAAAAGCCAAATCTTCCAAACTAGGTACACAAAATTAGGTTGCCAATACACACCATCCTACAAAATGTGGGCGGGATTGGAGAAGTGGGCGTGGTACCTCCCGTACAAAAAAAATTAAAAATTGTATAAAAACCTAAATTTTAAGGCTACCATATGTCCTATGGATATGACTTACATACCAAAATATTGGAAATTTTTAGTAGAACATATTTTACACAAGACTCGGGAAAATCGGTTCAGACACAAAAAAGTTATGGCCAAAATAAAATGTTTTTTTATTAAAATATCCATTTTTGGGAATCATAGATCTTCCCGAGTCCAAACTTTTTAAGTCAAGTAAATGGTAAATTTCTTCCTAAGCACGTCGGTATTTAAATCTTTCAAATCGGTTTAAAAATGGCTAAGTTATGATCAAAATACTGCAATCCCAAAAATTATTTTTTTTATACCCTTCACCGAAGGTAAAAGGGTATATATAACTTTGTCATTCCGTTTGTAATTTCTACAATATTGATCCTACACCCTATAAAGTAGATATATTCTGGGTCCTTATGAAAAGCGAAGTTCAAATCCGGTTGTCCCTCTACCTCCCCCCCCCCCCCTTTCAATTGTTTACATATACTAGCATAACGCTCAATATGATTTTCGTTATCATCCTTCTATATTATTTCATCTATTTAACCAAATTATTTTAACAAATCGAAACTAGGAATTTTTGTGTGTTTTTTTGCTACTTAAAAACTCCCCAAAATGATAAAAGAAAACAAACACGCATACTTACATGCCACAAACTATTTTGGTGAATATGTTTCCATATTTCAGTTCTCAACTCAAATAAGTTTTATGGTTTGCAACTTTGCTATTGTGGTGAACAAAAGTAATTACAACCCTACACAGTGAACATAAAACGGGCCATATTTCATTTTAATGATATTCAAACAACGTTCCTTCATAGTTTAGTTGTCTAGGGGGTTAAGTTAGAAACTGTGAGTTCTCTGGTTCGAATCTGGTTTTTTTAAAAGAAAATTTTTTTTTAATTTTTATTTTTTTATGTTCTAAAAACGATTTAAAAAAAATATTTACCAGTTTTCGCTTTTTAAATTTAATTTATAATGGAGTTTAAAGTATTATAATTATGTATGTATCCATATGTAAAAATTATTTAGTTTTTGTCTAGTTGCTCTGTATTCTGCTCCCACAATGGTGAAGGGTATATAAGATTCGGCACAGCCGAATATAGCTCTCTTACTTGTTTATAATTAACTTTGTTAAAATATATATTTACAAGTTTATATAAATGTTTATATATAAATATAACTTAAGTAAATGGTAAAATTCTTCCTTAACACGTCGGTATATAAAACTATCAAATCGATTAGACAATGGGTAATTTATGAGCAAAATACTCCAAAAATGGGCTAAAAAACATCAAAATTTTTATAAAAACCTAAATTTTAGGGCTGCTATACGTCCTATGGATATGACTTATATACCAAAATATCTGAAATTTCTTGTAGAACATTTTTTATAAAAAACTCGGAAAAATCGGTTCAGATCCAAAAAAGTTATGACCAAAATTAATTTTTTTTTTAAAATACCTACTTTCGGGAACCATAGATCTCCCCGAGTCCAAGCTTTATAACTTAAGTAAATGGTAAATTTCTTCTTCAACACGTCGGTACATAAATCTGCCAAATCGGTTAAAAAATGGCAGAGTTATAACCGAAATACTGAATCCACAAAAATTACTCTTTTTATACCCTTCACCGAAGGTAAAAGGGTATATATAACTTTGTCATTCCGTTTGTAATTTCTACAATATTGATCCTACACCCTATAAAGTAGATATATTCTGGGTCCTTATGAAAAGCGAAGTTCAAATCCGGTTGTCCGTCTGTCCGTCTGTCCGTCTGTCCGTCTGTCCGTCTGTCCGTCTGTCCGTCTGTCTGTTGAAATGGGTTTTCCGAAGTCCCCAGATATGATGGGAGCTTCGTTGGGGTATCTTTCTGTCAGGTATTCTTATTATAATTTTGCTATTGAAATTCAGCCAGATCGGTCCACAAATGGCTGAGATATGAGCAGAAAACCACGACTACCTCTAATTTTTTAAAAAAATCCCTTGTTGTTGTTGTATTTTTATTACCTTTTGCTGTATATCTGGTGAACGGAAAAAGCCAAATCTTCCAAACTAGGTACACAAAATTAGGTTGCCAATACACACCATCCTACAAAATGTGGGCGGGATTGGAGAAGTGGGCGTGGTACCTCCCGTACAAAAAAAATTAAAAATTGTATAAAAACCTAAATTTTAAGGCTGCCATATGTCCTATGGATATGATTTATATACCAAAATATCGGAAATTTTTAGTAGAACATATTTTATAAAAAACTCGGGAAAATCGGTTCAGATACAAAAAAGTTATGACCAAAATTTAATTTTTTTTTTTTAAATACCCATTTTCGGTAACCATGGATCTTCCCGAGTCCAAGTTTTATAACACAAACAAATGGTAAATTTCTTGCTTAACACGTCGGTATATAAATCTGTCAAATCGGTTAAAAAATGGCTGAGTTATCAGCGAAAAACCACGACTACCTCTAATTTTTTAAAAAAATCCCTTGTTGTTGTTGTATTTTTATTACCTTTTGCTGTATATCTGGTGAACGGAAAAAGCCAAATCTTCCAAACTAGGTACACAAAATTAGGTTGCCAATACACACCATCCTACAAAATGTGGGCGGGATTGGAGAAGTGGGCGTGGTACCTCCCGTACAAAAAAAATTAAAAATTGTATAAAAACCTAAATTTTAAGGCTACCATATGTCCTATGGATATGACTTACATACCAAAATATTGGAAATTTTTAGTAGAACATATTTTACACAAGACTCGGGAAAATCGGTTCAGACACAAAAAAGTTATGGCCAAAATAAAATGTTTTTTTATTAAAATATCCATTTTTGGGAATCATAGATCTTCCCGAGTCCAAACTTTTTAAGTCAAGTAAATGGTAAATTTCTTCCTAAGCACGTCGGTATTTAAATCTTTCAAATCGGTTTAAAAATGGCTAAGTTATGATCAAAATACTGCAATCCCAAAAATTATTTTTTTTATACCCTTCACCGAAGGTAAAAGGGTATATATAACTTTGTCATTCCGTTTGTAATTTCTACAATATTGATCCTACACCCTATAAAGTAGATATATTCTGGGTCCTTATGAAAAGCGAAGTTCAAATCCGGTTGTCCGTCTGTCCGTCTGTCCGTCTGTCCGTCTGTCTGTTGAAATGGGTTTTCCGAAGTCCCCAGATATGATGGGAGCTTCGTTGGGGTATCTTTCTGTCAGGTATTCTTATTATAATTTTGCTATTGAAATTCAGCCAGATCGGTCCACAAATGGCTGAGATATGAGCAAAAAACCACGACTACCTCTAATTTTTTAAAAAAATCCCTTGTTGTTGTTGTATTTTTATTACCTTTTGCTGTATATCTGGTGAACGGAAAAAGCCAATCTTCCAAACTAGGTACACAAAATTAGGTTGCCAATACACACCATCCTACAAAATGTGGGCGGGATTGGAGAAGTGGGCGTGGTACCTCCCGTACAAAAAAAATTAAAAATTGTATAAAAACCTAAATTTTAAGGCTGCCATATGTCCTATGGATATGATTTATATACCAAAATATCGGAAATTTTTAGTAGAACATATTTTATAAAAAACTCGGGAAAATCGGTTCAGATACAAAAAAGTTATGACCAAAATTTAATTTTTTTTTTTTAAATACCCATTTTCGGTAACCATGGATCTTCCCGAGTCCAAGTTTTATAACACAAACAAATGGTAAATAACACGTCGGTATATAAATCTGTCAAATCGGTTAAAAAATGGCTGAGTTATCAGCGAAAAACCACGACTACCTCTAATTTTTTAAAAAAATCCCTTGTTGTTGTTGTATTTTTATTACCTTTTGCTGTATATCTGGTGAACGGAAAAAGCCAAATCTTCCAAACTAGGTACACAAAATTAGGTTGCCAATACACACCATCCTACAAAATGTGGGCGGGATTGGAGAAGTGGGCGTGGTACCTCCCGTACAAAAAAAATTAAAAATTGTATAAAAACCTAAATTTTAAGGCTACCATATGTCCTATGGATATGACTTACATACCAAAATATTGGAAATTTTTAGTAGAACATATTTTACACAAGACTCGGGAAAATCGGTTCAGACACAAAAAAGTTATGGACAAAATAAAATGTTTTTTTATTAAAATATCCATTTTTGGGAATCATAGATCTTCCCGAGTCCAAACTTTTTAAGTCAAGTAAATGGTAAATTTCTTCCTAAGCACGTCGGTATTTAAATCTTTCAAATCGGTTTAAAAATGGCTAAGTTATGATCAAAATACTGCAATCCCAAAAATTATTTTTTTTATACCCTTCACCGAAGGTAAAAGGGTATATATAACTTTGTCATTCCGTTTGTAATTTCTACAATATTGATCCTACACCCTATAAAGTAGATATATTCTGGGTCCTTATGAAAAGCGAAGTTCAAATCCGGTTGTCCCTCTACCTCCCCCCCCCCCCCCTTTCAATTGTTTACATATACTAGCATAACGCTCAATATGATTTTCGTTATCATCCTTCTATATTATTTCATCTATTTAACCAAATTATTTTAACAAATCGAAACTAGGAATTTTTGTGTGTTTTTTTGCTACTTAAAAACTCCCCAAAATGATAAAAGAAAACAAACACGCATACTTACATGCCACAAACTATTTTGGTGAATATGTTTCCATATTTCAGTTCTCAACTCAAATAAGTTTTATGGTTTGCAACTTTGCTATTGTGGTGAACAAAAGTAATTACAACCCTACACAGTGAACATAAAACGGGCCATATTTCATTTTAATGATATTCAAACAACGTTCCTTCATAGTTTAGTTGTCTAGGGGGTTAAGTTAGAAACTGTGAGTTCTCTGGTTCGAATCTGGTTTTTTTAAAAGAAAATTTTTTTTTAATTTTTATTTTTTTATGTTCTAAAAACGATTTAAAAAAAATATTTACCAGTTTTCGCTTTTTAAATTTAATTTATAATGGAGTTTAAAGTATTATAATTATGTATGTATCCATATGTAAAAATTATTTAGTTTTTGTCTAGTTGCTCTGTATTCTGCTCCCACAATGGTGAAGGGTATATAAGATTCGGCACAGCCGAATATAGCTCTCTTACTTGTTGATATTTGTTACGTTTTTGATTTTAAAACCCTTCTCTTCTAAAAAAGCTTTAATTTCCCCTGGCTCTTCAGTTGATAAGTATAAAAGTTTTTATTCAGAGTCTCAAATCTTGTAATTACTTTTCGAAAATCATCCTCGTTATTCACCTGTATTTTAGTCTCGTTAATGATACCGCGCTTTATTTCAGCTACATAAAAGGAATTTTCACCTATCACCGAAATTAAACTTTTTATTAACTCATTAGAGTTTTGCTCTCTAATGTATGTATATCGGGGGTGGCTTAGACGATTTAATGACGTTTGGTGCTTCAGAGGATTCATCCTCCAGAATTGCAAAACGATTTTGAGTATTTATTTTATCAAAAGATGGTACTTTTGAGGCCGAAGCAACTGCTGCAGAGGTAGGGCTGCGTCCCCGTTTAAGCACTGTTATGTACCTGTCCATACCAACTTGTACTGTAGGCTTTTGACAACTTTTTACAGGGGGGTTTTCCATTGCATTTGTGTTTGAGTTCATGGTACCATTTCCCACTAAATTTGTTTTTGACGTCACGGCAATACTTGCTGGGCTGGCCACACTTGTCACCAAATCTAGTTGTAGTTTTTTTAATGAGTCACTATCCACTGTTTTTGTAAACACCGAGGGTGATAGGGAACGTGTTCGAGTAATTGGCTTAGCCGTTAAATAGTTTATATTGTTTTGTTTTGTTTTATTTATTTCTGCATTATTTTCATTTGCATTAACTAAAACGTAAACGTTTCTTTCATTTTGTCTTAGTGTTGTTTCACTGTTCGTACTCATGCAAAGAGTTGTTTTTGTTTTTCACCGTTTTGCTTTGCTCTTAATATTTTTATTATTTATTGTATTTTACAACAACAACAAAAATAAGAAATTTAAACTTAAATGTTTTTGTTCAAAATATGTATACACATGTATGAACATTCATACGTACATATATATTTTTACTATTTTGTTTTATTTAATTTTATCGTTTTAATTGTTCACTATAATGTTAAATAACAAAATATATTATTTATTTTTAAGCGTCCATTCGCTGCTTATATTAAAAAGTCAAATGTGATTGATTGATAGTTCAAATCGTATGCGGGTTTAAAAATACACGTCTGTATCACAACAAAGCACAAACTGAGCTGAAACAAAATAATTTAAAATATATAATCCTGGATAAGAGGTTTTGTTTGCAACTTTTCAAAAATATGTTTGAAGTCTACTGATTCATAAAGACATGCTTAACTACCATCAATTAAAACTCATTTAAAATAAATTTGAGGGAATATCACAAATAATAAATTTATTAAATTCCTATAACTTCTTAAAACCAAAGCGTTTCAAGACTTCTACAGCTATGTTCACACCTATTAAATATTTGATGTTTTACACGTCACCACTAGTTTTCTTAAAGAGTTGTTTGCTTTTGCAAAACGTTAGGCTAGTGCAAACATTATTTAACAGTTTCTAAATTATATTATACAAATTTCATCTTGGGAATAAAGTTTAGTAAATAAACAGAAATTATTTAAAATAAAGCCAAAGTTTGATCAATTTTCTTTTGTTAGGTCTGAACAAACCTTAAGTCATATCCATGTTTTTTGTTGGTTCCTTACCTTCGTGAATTGCTTTGTTTTTATTTTAATTAAGTTTTTATTACAAAATCTAATTTAATTTTTGTATTTTTATGTTTTCTAATTAAAACCGGCTAGCCGGTTGTTTTTAAAATGCTTAACCGAAAACCGGGTTTTTTAAAATAGCAACTATTCGGAATATTAAAAAACCGGTTATTGAAAAAAGTCGAATGATCGATCACCCAATAACACACTTATTGAAGGAAAATTTTGAACAAAAAATTATACACTATTTTTTCCAACGACATTTTGACCCACTTTTTGGAAGTAGAATTTGACGAAATTTTGACCAGACATAAAATCAATGATGGAGATTCTTAATATAACATAAAAAAATAATAGCGTATGAACACATACGCTATTGTTATATTAAGGGGACGAGGTGTCTGGTACTTTTTCGAAATTTGGTCCTTTTGGGGAGTAAACGCGTAAAACCTGTAAATATTTTGAAACCTTTTTGTCACGCTACCACTATATGTACATTAGAGACACAACTTTTCTGTACATCATTGCCCCAAGGCACTATATCTTATGGACAATATGGGATAATAAAACACATTTTTCAGTTCAATTTAAGCCAAAAATGTTTTTTGCTCAATTGGCGAAGTCCCTCACGCCCACCAAAGTTTTTTTCATCCTATAACAAAAACGTACTAAACTATAGGCTCCAACTGCAACATTGAAATTTTAATACTTTCTTTCATTTGATTTTGTGTTCTACGAGTCGTACATTTTGAATTTTCTATATTGAACTTAGAAGCTCAAAATTAAAGGTGCAAAGTCCTGTGTCAATATTAACCTATGAGATGAAAAATGTTGGAACTTTTTACTAAAATCTATTTACATATACTTTGGCATATAAATATGTTCATGAAAGAAAAGGCCTGATAGAATTTGAACAAATTTAAACCTAGAAAAATAAGCTTTGGCATACAAATATGTCCACGATGGAAAAGAAGACGCTAACGAAGTAGCGGGTTAAATGCTAGTATGTATATAAAAGAGTTGAGTGAGTGACTGACTGACTCATTCATCATAGCCCAGCACAAACCGCTGACCCTAAAATTTGGACTAGCGATTGATCACTCCCTAAATCGATCCACTAAGACGCGATTTTTGGAAATTCGAATGGTTAGAGGGAAAAACGGGAAAATGCGGTAACCTTATATCTCCAAAACTTAAAGAGCTACAAAAAAAAATGTAATACTTATCGTTTTTCTTTAGAAAAATAAGCGAACAGGTGTCTGGTACGGGTAAAACCTGAATTTTGGTACTTTTTTGACCCCCATCTATCTTTTGAACGAATAAACATAGAAACAAAGTTTATACCAGATTCGAAACTTATCAAAAAATACGACTATAAATTTGATACTTTTTCGAAATACGAACATTTAAGGGGTGAAAATCGTGATTAGTTTTGGTACTTTTTTACAAATCATTTTTCTCCATTCATTGACATATTCGTTATAAATTATGGGCTCCCACTACAACACTGAAATTTTTGATACTTTTATGGGGGGGGAAAAATAGTACCAAAAAAAGGAAATACGGAAATTTGATATTTCTCTTTAGCTTTTTGGGTCTACAACTGGTATTTTTTTAATTATCGTTAATATTGTACCTAGAAGCATACAATTCAAGATGCAATGTCCTGCACACATAAAATTATTACAGTAACTGATTGTGGGTTATTAAATTCGTTTTTCGTACTGGTTAAAGTTGAATAAAAATATAGTAATTTTACGAATAATTTTATTTTTTAACATTTATGTTTGTTATTCAAAAAACAAACTACCAAAAAATAATGTTTTTCCGTGTTTATTTTGTTATGTAGTTTGATTTTAGTCGGTTAAAATATATTTTTTAAAAGTAAAAACTATTCAATTTTAAGGAATATGATGTTTAATAAATAAAAAAATTAGAAATTAACAAAAAATCATTTGTTTTAGATGAAATGTAAATGATTCGTTTTTTAAATGAATTTTAATTTGTTTAAAATGAATTTTCGTTTGAATTTAACTATATAATATTTTGAGTGTGAGTGGATAAGAATCTATAAGAGGGAAGTTTTTGGTACTTTTTTGTTCACTAACTAGTACTTTTTGAATTTCCGTTAGTATTGGACCTATAAACATGAAATTAATCATGCAAGGTCTAGAGTGAATGACAATCTGTTAGAGGGATATTTTTGGTGCTTTTTCGTATTTTAACTGGTACTTTTTTTAAATTTTCGCTAATATTTTTCTTATGAACATAAAATTAAACCTGCAAGGTCCTGAGTGAATGAGAATCTCTGAAAGGGCTTTTTGGTACTTTTTAGTTCTTAAACTGGTACTTTTTGAGTATCCGTTATTATTGGACTTAGAAACATAAAATTCAAGATGCAATGCCCTAAGTTGATAAGAATCTATAAGAAGAAGTGGTTGGTACTTTTTTGTTCTTAAACTGGTTCTTTTTGAATTTCCGTTAGTATTGGACCTAAAAACATAAAATTAAACATGCGAGGGCCTGAGTGAATGAGAATCTGTAAGAGGGCTTATTGGTGCTTTTTTGTTCTTTAAGTGGTACTTTTCGAATTTCCGTTAATATTGAACCTAGAATAATAAAGTTCAACATGCAATGTCCTGAGTGGATGAGAATCTATAAGAGGGAATTTTTTGGAACTTTTTTATTCATTAACAGGTACTTTTTGATTTTCCGTTAGTATTGTACCCAGAAAGATAAAATTAATCATGCAAGGTCCTGAGTGAATGAGAATCTGTAAGAGGCGTTTTGGTACTATTTTGTTCTTTAACTGGTACCTTTTTAATTTCCGCATTTATTGGATCTAAAAACATAAAATAAATATGCAAGGTTAATTTCAAAAGATTTTGCTATTCGTGCTTAATTCCTAGTTTATTGTTGATGGGATAATCTATTCCTATGCGCATTTCACTGGTTGCTTAGGCCAGATCATCCGGAAACTTCACCCATAAAGATTTTAGAAAAACTAAAGATATTAAACCAAATAAAACTGTTAAACTTATAAGACTTATAGCAACAGTTCTACTTGTAATAATATCAAAGTTTAAACAAAACACATCAACAATAAACAGTGGTTTTATCTCATCTTACATTCCCCACTACAATAAGTTGAAATTCTCTCAACATTAATTGTAGTTGTAAGTAGGTTAAGAAAAACAAAATAAAAACAACAACAACTTACAAAAGATGTTGTCAATTAAGTGTTTTTTTTTAGGCCGTGCACTTGCCTGTTTATGATCAAAAAGTAATTTCAATTTTTGGGAATACAAAATTTTAATTTCAAAAGATTTTGCTATTCGTGCATAGTTCCCAGTTTTTATTGTTGATGGGATAAGCTATTCCTATGCGCATTTCACTGGTTGCTTAGGCCAGATCATCAGGAAACTTCATCCAACGTTTTGAGTGAAGGAGAATCTGTAAGATTTTTTTGGTACTTTTTCGTTGTCTAACTGCTACTTTTTTTATAAACTTTTTTTAATTCAATATTTATTTTTGTGCAATAAATGAAAAAAGTAAATAATTATCTGGTACTTTAACGAAATTCTGCGTTTTAATAAAAATTAAATAAAAATTATACAACATTTGTAACTTATCTTTAAAATTTAACCTATGTTTGCTACTTTTTCAAAAGATTTTTTCGCCATCTATTTATCTTTCATCGCAGAGCCTAAACGTCTGAAGCTAAAAAGCTGACATTTGGACCGGAGGCTGGCCTCTCGCCAACTCGATCCCGATAACCTCAAAAATCCAAAACTAAAGAGAAACAAAAAATTTAACACTTAATGTGGTTCACTAAAAAAATAAGAGGACAGGTGTCTGGTACTTTTTAGAAATTTGGTCCTTTTGGGGAGTAAACGCGTAAAACCTGTACATATTTTGAAACCTTTTAGTCACGCTCCAACTATATGTACATTAGAGCAGGGATGTCAGCGCCTTGCACAATTGTGCAAATTAATTCACATGTACGCTTACGCTCTTTTATTTTGCGAGCGTAAAATATAATTGTTTACTGAGAAACACTCTCATTCAGCGGGAAATATCGCAAATATTGCAAGGCCTGTTTTGAGGCCTCTAAATATATTTATGTATATACATAAATATACAATAACTGTATGTAGGTACATCTTTTTTTTTTTGTTTTATTATCTTTTTTATTTTATTTATTATCTATGTTTTTGTTTTGTTTTATTTCTGTTTTTGACATTGTACAATGATTTTAAAACAGGGATTTCTATTTCTTTGCACAATTGTGCAATTGTGGTTATTTTTTAAGATAGAATTTTAAAATTTTATAAAAATATATATGTAAAGTGAATCCTAATCAACAAAAATTTCAAATTTTCAAAATAATTGTTTTGCATTTAAGCTAACGATATGTGTTTTGTTCGTGAAAAGAATTCGTTGATGCCTGTAACAGGGTCCCTTTTTCTTTCGTTAAAAAGACGTACCTAAATGCAGAAATTATTAAGAAAAGAAAGAGCCACAAGAATTTGTTGGTATTTTGTGATTGTAAAAATATTTTTGTTTCTGTACCAATCGCGTCGGTGGGTTTTTTTTTTTTTTTTTTGAAAACTCTTTTCTTAAGTAGGTAAAAATATTTAAAAAACAAGTTAAAAAAGTCTTGTTTTGCTACAATTTATGTGTAAACCTATACACATAAAAGCAAATGTGACAGCAAGTAAAATTTTTGGGTAAGAAGATGTGTTTTATTGATGTATTAATGAAACTTTATTGTTTCGCACTATTTTTATTGTTTACTTTTTTATGCTACAATTATATGACCGAGTCTAAAGAGTAAACCTTACTACTTTATGGTATTGATTTAACGTAACTTTGACCTGTTATAATGACTTTATACATTTTTGCAGGCAAACTCAGGTGCGCATTTGGTATTTTGTAAAAAGTTATGATATACCATTAGCTAGAATTAAAATGTATGCACAGATGTTTGAAGTATGAGTAACCCAACACCGTGAATACCCTTTCTATTTTACTTACCACTATGAATACCCTAACTTTTTACTAAAATAACTTTTTCACGTTATAATTCTCATGTAATTCTTTTTATTTTTGAATAAATAGACCAGGGAAATCCATTTCTATGTACAATTGTGTATACCTGTACACTTCAAATTAGAATTTCATTTAATAGTCTTGTAGACAGAGTTGCCAATTTAGCGCCTTTGGCGCTAGATTTAGCGCTTTTCAACTGTCGAAAAGGCGCATATTTTTTCCTTAGCGCTTTTTTAAAAAAGAGCGCTAAATTAGCGCTTTTATTGATCCCCAAAATTTTTGTACTTTTATTTGCAAACATTTAAATCAAGACACATTAAACCAAAATTTGTTTCCGTTTTTTAAATACATACTTTACTCTGAAACGCATACTAGTCAAGGAAAGAAGTTTATTTTCTAAAGTAATCCATTAACTTTTTTTGTTCGTATTAAGTAAAACTTTCTTAAATAAAGAAACATTTTTTTATGATCAAAATTTCTCGTTTTTGGTATATAATCAAAAATTTCATTCAGCATTTATTAAATTAGTCTGATTTTATTGATATTTTAATAGAATCGAATTTCTTGCATCAAGAAACAAATGCCACCGATTTCTTTAAACTTTTCAGAAAGTGCTGAAGAAAACTTGGTTTGATACAAATAATTTTTATTTAGATCGACATGTTAACCTATCACTCACAAGTTTCTTATTTTTTTATTAAGTTTTCTTAAACTACACGTTTTTATGAAAAAATTTCAGGCTAACAATAAGAAATTTTTGGCTTGACGAGAATGGTGCAAAATTTTCTTGGTTCAAGACATATTTTCTGGTGATTTAGCTAATAATTCCTTCCGGGTATATTTGAAATTATATAACTTTACTCTTCCTGAAATATCAGAAAAGGCTTTTTAAAAATGTTAACGGTTTATTAACATTGCACTGCAAAAAAACAAACAAAAAGTCGGGGTAAAGAACTTGATTATGAGATTTTAATTGACTTTAGCGTGCTGAGTCCAAGTAGTCATTCAATCACGTCTAGTTAACATTTTGTTTACTGATCTTCTTGATTTCTCGTCTTATTTTATTCATAATATACCTGGATTTCTGATAATTGATAAAAAAAAGTGTACATACTTATTTGCATGAAAAAATGGTCGCCATATGGTCGAAAATAATCATTTGTAAAAGATCAAAATCGCACAAATCGTTCTCAAGCTTTGATAAAATGTATGAAGCATAAATGCCTTATTTCGGTCGAAATATTAGTCTAGCCCATAAAAAACTCGTCATGATAGGAAAAACTGAAAACGGATTGTTATATCTTTGTATTTTATATATTTTTATTTTAAACGACTTTTTTTGATGGCCAGTGTAATTAATTAAACTTATTTCTTAAACATATCATTAATTTTTTATTTAAATTTTATTTAGCGCTTTTTAGCGCTTTTTGATTGGGGCCACGGCGCTTTTTAATTAGAAATAGTTCACAACCCTGCTTGTAGACAGCGATAACGGACGTGCAAGCAGATGAGTTTATTAAAAAAAAGATAAATGATGCCATATAAAAAATATTTTATGATAAAAAATGCATTTAATTATTTTCAATGTCTCTTATGTTTTAAAACATTTGAACTTAAGAGATTGTATACTTTGAAAAGGCATTATGATCATTTCCATAATGATATTAAACAATATGAAGTAAAAGAAAGGGAAAACCAATATAAGATTAAAAAAAAGGTTTATTTGGATAGCTTGAAAAGTTGGGTATCACAAGAAGAAGAGCATGAAGATAGGATAGAAGAGTTAAAAATAGAAATATCAAATTTACTAACTTTGGAAATAGTAAAACAGGGAAGACCATTTTCCGATGGGGCATTTATAAAAAAGCTTTTCAATGCAGTTTTGGAAAAACTGAAAAACGATTGCAGCGTAATAAAAACGCTTCCCATGAGCCGAAATAGTGTCGTCAAGCGCACATCAATTTTAGCTGCACATATACAATCTGTGATTAGGGAAAAGTTAAAAAATTGTGAATATTTTTTCTTTTTGCCTCGACGAAAGCACCGACATTAATGATCTTTGCCAATTGGTCATTTGTGTTCGATGCATAGATAGTGAGTACAATGTTTTTGAAACTATGTACTCACTTGAAACGTTTTACGGTAATGTAACAGGTAAGGTATTATACGACGTAGTCTTTGAAAACCTGATATCTGTTACACAAGCTTCAAAATTAGCAGGAGTTTGCACGGATGGTGCAAACGTTATGGCCGGGAAGTATGAAGGTTTCGTAGGACAGCTTAAGCAAAATGGAATTGATGTACATGCTTTCCATTGCATAATTCATCAGTCCATGCTTGCCTCAAAATTTATAAGTGATCATGCCGCTATTAAGACTGCAGAGCGGATAATCAATAGAATACGGGGGGGTCATCATTCATTAACGCACAGAAAATTTGTAAGTTTTCTTAAAAACGTAAACGCCAATCACCACGACTTAAAAATGTTTACGGAAGTTCGTTGGCTTAGTCGGGGTGATTGTCTAAACAGGTTATTCGATCTTAGAAAAGAGGTGTTGCGTTTTTGGGAAACTGAAAATTTAGACGAATGTGAATTAATACAGTTGAATGATTATGAGTTCATTTTAGACCTTGCGTTTCTGGCGGATACAAGCAGTATTTTAAATGAGCTAAATTTGGAACTACAAGGAAAGGGAAACAATTTAAGTGACATATATACGATTGTTTTTAATTTTAAAACCAAATTATTTTTATTAACAAATGAAATAAATAATGAAGATTTTTCCAACTTTCCTAAAACTTTGCTTATTTATGACAAGGAGAAATATTTGAAAAAATCTGAGTATTCGGCAATTTTTGAAAACCTTTTTTACAACTTTCAAGATCGTTTTCAAGATTTTGAGGATATAAAACCACTACTTAACATATTCCAAAATCCCTTTAAGTGCGACATTGCGAGTTATGTATTCAGCATCCAGTCGGAACTAATCATACTTAGGAGCGAAATTAATCCTCCAGACAGGGAAAATATTATTGAATTCTGGAAAAATTTAGACGGGGCGCTATATTAAAAAAAATTCCTTCAAATGTTTGTCGCTTTTCTCCTCAACATATCTTTGCGAACAAATATTTTCCGATTTGAAATACATTTGCTCAAAACAACGCAATAAATTAACATCCGCAAACCTAAAAAATGTTTTGTTGTTACGAAACTGCAATATAAATTTAGAAGATATTATTGGTAAATAAAAGTATTTATTATAGGCTAGTAAAATCTTCTCTTTTTATAATGGTGGTAAATACTTACAGAATATTTTTAAACTTAATATTTGCATTAGTATGAGCAAATGAATTTTCATTGTTAGAATTCGCAAAGGTATGTTGAGCAAAAAACGAAAAATATTGGAAAGAATTGTATTAGGTTGTAAAAAGACTTCAAATATTGTGAACTGCGCAATTTTTCCAAAAAATAAGCAAAGTTTGTGAGGTTCCAAATTAAATTTATTTAAATAATAACTGATTGTGTCTGTCCATAACTCAACATTTTTCGATAATTGTATTATTATTTATTGCTTTTAAGTCTTCATAGCAATAAATGTAAGTTAACTTTAAATGGTCTGATGAAAAATGAATGGAAAGCATAAACTATATTTCCTCGCATAATGCTGGCCCTGGTGTTTGCATCGCCCTTTCATGAAAATGTTTTGTAAGTTTTAATACCTTACCTGATTCCCAACAATTTAATCGAACATAGATGACCCTTAGAAAAGGTCTTTAATAAGGCCTCGCAATAGGCCTCGCAACCGCATATTTCGCCCGCTGGGCATGTAAGCAGCGTTACCGTTGTGATACTAAAGTATCAATTTGACCCTTTTTCGACGGTGTTGATACCTTTTATGACCCTTTTTTTAAATTATACTTTTGTATCATTATCACCTATTTTGTGACACTTTTTGACCCTTTTATGGAAATAGCTCTCACATTTTGTTTTTTGTCAACACTGCGGAACAGAAGTGCTAAACAAATGTTTTTGAAATAAGCATTGCTTGATATGGAACAGACTCAAAGTATAAACTTACAATTCCATGCTTTCTTCTCCTTGATTTTTGATAGTAAAGTACAGTTTTCCTAAAAGCAAACATAGCTCATATAAATATTTGTTATTATTTACGGTGATTTCTTTTCAAAACAAAAATTTTACATTTTATAAAAAAAAAATGCAATTTGGTGTTTTGCTCTCTTAAAGAGTAGCATGTTTTATTCAAAAAAATTCGCCCTTAATAATGGCAAAAGGTATTGAACTTTTCGCCATCTTTTGAATCGACAGTGTTGAGAGTGCGCTAACAGGAATGAAAACAAGAGGTAAAAATTGCTAAATTAGCGGAAATTCCCATATATTTGGTAGCAGCGGTATGATAGCCAAGTCTTATTTTTATTAAAAATCGTAACTTTAACAAATCTGACACTTACAGGAAAAAATCGCTTTAATCGAGAAAATGGTTACAATTTGCGAACGATTGCAAAATTTAAAACAAACACTAAAATATTTTGACATCACTAAATCGGAAAATTACATAAAAAAGATTAAAAAATTAGCTATGTATAATGATAAAGAATAAACATTTTGTCAGGTGTTTAAAATAGGACAGAGCATTCCATCAAAAAATTAAGTTTTTTGAGCTCTTCCTACCTGAAATATTATTGGTTTGTTTGCTTATAAAAAAACTTGATCCTATTATGTTCATTAAAATGGGAAATACTGCCAATAAAAAACTTGACCCTTTTTTTATTGAAATACCCTTTTTTTGACCCCTTTTTCTGGAAAATACCCTTTTTGTGACCCTTTTCGAAAATTTCGAACGGTAACCCTGCATGTAAGAGATAAGAGTAATCTCATCAACACAATCATAATTGACATCACTGCATTAGAGACACAACTTTTCTGGACATCATTGCCCCAAGGGTCTATATCTAATGCGCAATATGGGATAATAAAACACATTTTTCAGTTCAATTTAAGCCAAAAATGTTTTTTGGTCAATTGGCGAAGTCACAGTGGACCTTTTGTCATAGAGAAATATTTTGATTTTACTAATTTTATAAATTTACCAATAAATTTGTTCACTTAGATGAACAATCAGACTGCAAAGTTGTGCAAACGTAATTTCTTATATGCGAGAATGTTTTATTGTATGTTTTCTTTAATATGTATCTTTCTTAAAAAAGGTGATACTTGATAAAAATTAATCCAAAAATGTTTCTTAAATTGTATGTAATCTAAGGAAGAGTTCAAAGAGAAATATATTATTCGGATTAACGGTAAAGTTTTATTTTATTTTAATCATTATGCAGTTAAATTAAAATGGAAAAAATTTTACGTTCGAAATGTCACGTATCGACCCAGATTTTGGCTTAGAAAAAGAAAACACAGAAGATTTTGGAATCAAATCAAAGACATTTTAATGTTACATTGTTATGTAAAATTCTCAAAGTAGTTTGACTAAAAAATTGTGCCAGGTTTTGCTTAATTACGTCTTTTTATACATGGCCATAAAAACTACTTCTGTTTTTTTCACTTTCGAACCGCTACTTTCTTTGCCATTACCTTTCACCTAGAATCGCGCCCTCTATAAACTTAAGCATTGATATCAGTGCTTACTTAGTGGTATAATTTAAGGGTTAAGAGAATGTAAAAATATTTGTTTTTTTAAAATGTAAGTGCATTTTTGATGCGTACGGCTGTCACGTTCAACACTTTGGATTTACCCATATATTATTCTTAAAGAAATTCGGTACCAAATAAAAAGTTTTACTTCAGCAGTAGTGGAATTCTCTAAATTTTAACGATTAACGTTAATTTTACCGGCACAGTTTATTGCTTACAGTAACAATACAGCAATTCAGTAATTAAATTTTAACAACATAGCTAAAAATTTCAATCAAGTGGCATCTTTGTTAATTAATTATTATATTTAACGAACACTGTCATCGAGGGCAAACTATTTATCGTGTGGAACGACTTAAAGTACTTTTGAAACTAACAAACCCCCATTCAGGTTTTGCTAGTCTAGCGAAAATTGCAAGAATTCTGAAAATTTGCAAAAATAGCGAACATTTTTATATATCAAACAAGCTATAAAATTGATTAAAAGTCGCTTAAATTATAAGGTAAAAATTTGTTAAATTAGCGGAAATTTGCAAAAATTTCCAAACGCGGCTATTTATTAAAAAAATCGTTAAAACTCTAAAGAACCACAGGAACAAAATCGCTTATATCGCGAACATGTTTAAAATTCGCGAAAAATGGCAAACTTGGAAAAAACCGTTAAATTTATTTGAAATCGCTAGATCGCTTAAAAAACAAGTTGTCGGAATATATAAAATTTTTTTTTGGCAAAAATAGCGAAAACTCGCAAAATTTTTTCATATATCGAACAAACTATAACATTTACTTTAAGTAACTAAAGCTACAAGGAATGGCAAAAATTCGATAAAAATTACTAAATTAGATAGGAAAGTCTACCACTTATTTTTTGTGTAGAAAAGAACGTGATTTCCATAAGCTGCATCTAAAATATAATATTTTTAATGATATTTATTAGTGTCCGACCGAACGCACTTTTTGAGACCGAACCCGAAGCCGAACTTCGGTAAATTTTGACAAGTTCGGCCGAACCCGAACCCGAACTTTTTGTTAATAAATCTGAGCAATTATACTTTTTTTGATGTATTTATTTAAAATAAAATACAATTTCGGGAAGTAGTCAAAAGTATTTTATAGTTAAAAAATAATTAGTAATTGCTTTTTTTAAGACAAAAAATAAAAAGTAAAGTTAAATTTTAATACAGTATACATTAGGGCTATAACTTTTTCACACTTATTGCGAAAATCAAAAAACGGCATAGTTTAGTCGTGTAGAACATTAAAATTTATTAATAAAAAATATGATAATTTCTTCGGATTGTTAAAAAAGTTCACGCAGGGATCGGGTTGAAGTTTGAAAACAACCATTTAATCTCACGGAAATTTTAAAAAATATACACCTGATATTTATATCTATATATATTCCTATACGTATCACTTAAATGCTATTTTGAAATTTATCCCCTGGTTACGGTTACAATTCATCGCGGTTCAAAATTTCTAGAAAGTTTTAGAAATTTGCATCCCTGTGTGAGGTTTTTTCGCAAAACGACAGGAGGTGTTTTCATTACTAAAACATTCTTGGCCACTCCGTCGTACTATGCCAATAATTTGGTTATAGCCCTAGTATACATATTAGCACTCAAACCTTTACATTGTATTTTTTTAATTCGTTGGGTTATATTTTCTCTAATTGGCGTTTAATATTGACATTTGTTTGGCGCAACATTTGCATTTAGCGCTAGCTCAATTTTTTTAAAAAAAACTCCAAAATGGATTGGATGACAATGTATACTATAAAGTTTGGTTTGTGGTTCACCCAAAACTAGATTATCTTACCGTTCGCAAAATATAAATTGAATATTTTTTGACCAAATAAAATTTAACCGTTTTTTTTTTGTTGTATTTTTTACCGTCTTCTTTAAATTACACATAAAGACATTTTTATACACTTAAGCATTTTATTTAGTCATCGCTGTATTTTTTCGTACTAATAATCATAGAGAAAAATAGTTGCATTCACTTATAAAACAAGTAAGAAAGAATAGTCGGTCAAGCCCGACCATATGATACCCTACACCACAGTATTTAAAAACACATCATGCTTATGTGTCCATATAAATATAGATTTATCTAAGTTTATAAACTTCATGAAAATCGGTTTGAAAGTTTGTGAGAGGCAGAAATTTCCCCCTACCTCCCGTTGGGGTCGTATTTTTGAAAAACTGTATAGCTAATGTGTCCATATAGATATGGATCTATCTATGTTTTAAATTTCATTAAAATCGGTTTGAGAGGCAGAAATTGCCCCTATCTCCCCTCGTCGTCCTATTTTTTTAAAAATGCATACATTTTGTGTCCATATAGATATGGTTCAATCTATGTTTTAAAATTCATTGAAATCGGTTTGATAGTTGCTGAGAGGAAGAAATTTCCCTCTATCTTCCCTCGTGGTCCTACGATTCGGCCCATTTTCAATAGGCTTGGTCCTTGTGCCAATAAAACCCTATGACCCAAATTTAATCAAATTATTTCCAAAATTGCGACCTGTACTTTGCGCACAAGGTTACATGGACAGCCAGCCAGCCAGCCTGCCAGCCAGCCAGCCTGCCAGCCAGCCAGCCAGCCTGCCAGCCAGCCAGCCAGCCGGACGGACATCGTTAGTTCGACTCAGAAAGTGATTCTAAGACGATCGGTATACTGTAAGGTGGGTCTAGGACCAATATTTTAAGGCGTTACACACATCAGCACAAATGCATAATACCCTCTCCACTATTGTGGTGTGGGTATAATTATTACAGTAACTGATTGTGGGTTATTAAATTCGTTTTCCGTACTGTTGAATTTGAATAAAAATATGGTTATTTTACGAATAATTTTATTTTTTAACATTTATGTTTGTTATTCAAAAAACAAACTACCAAAAAATAATGTTTTTTCGTATTTATTTTGTTATGTAGTTTGATTTTTGTCGGTTAAAATTTATTTTTTTAAAGTAAAAATTATTCAATTTTAAGGAATATGCTGTTTAATAAATAAAAAATTTAAAAATGAATGTAAAAATCATTTGTTTTAAATGAAATGTAAATGATCCGTTTTTTAAATGAATTTTAATTTGTTTAAAATGAATTTTCGTTTTAATTTAACTACATAATATTTTGAGTGTTGTTTTCGCATTATTTTCATAAACAATTTTTTTTTTTTTTTTTGTCATTATTTTTTTATTGAATCTTCATATATTAAATATGAACTAACAATAATTAATCAAATCTTAACCTAATACGTTATTTTATCTCCTGCCAGTGCCAGACAAAATTTTCTTCATCACGGGTTATGTTCACTTTTATAGGTGTTTATCGCTCATCTAATTGGGTAAGTGCTGCAGTGTCTCTTCTTCTTAAGCGAGTGTGGCCGCCATGATTTAAAATATTTCGAGCTAGTGGATTTGGGTGTTGTTCAAGCCTTTTTAAATATTTTATTGCATATTTTGTAATCATAGATTTCACTAATGGCACATTGAGATCCTTATGAATGTTTGAGTTTTTAACATACCAGGGAGCGGCTGTGATTATTCGAAGAAGTTTATTTTGGCGCCTTTGAATTTTGTCGATATTAGAGGCCGAGGCAGTGCCCCATAGTTGAATACCGTAGCACCAGATAGGCTTTAAGATAGAGTTGTAAAGTAGAAGCTTGCAATCCAGACTAAGGACAGAATTTCTTCCAATAAGCCAATGAATTTGAATGGCTTTTAGTTTCATTTGAGTTAATTTTGCCTCTATATGGCATTTCCACGTTAATCGCCTATCCAGATGTATACCGAGATATTTAACATGCGAATGTTGAGGAATTATTTGATTATTGATTGTAATAGGGGGGCATGATTCCCGGCGCAAAGTGAATGTTATATGTACACATTTTTGCTCATTGACCATTATCCTCCATTGTCTTAACCATATTTCTAGTTGAAATATATGATGCTGTAAGTAACGCGATGCTTCATAACGATTTTCGTGGACGCTTAGAAAAGCTGTATCGTCTGCAAATGTTGAAGTTTGTGTGTAGTTGCTTGTTGGCATGTCCGAAGTATAAATTAAGTATAATAGGGGGCCCAGGATGCTGCCTTGTGGGACTCCAGCGGCAATGGGCTGAGGTGAACTTAAGAAATTTCCTTCTTTAATAATAAATTGACGACCGACTAAGTAGCTTTCTAGCAGCTTGTGTGTGTTTGCTGGTAAATTTTGCTTCAATTTGTGTAATAAGCCTTCATGCCAGACTTTGTCAAAAGCTTGCGAAACATCGATGAAGAGTGCTGAGCAATATTTCTTTTCTTCAAATGCTTTTCTTATGACATTTACTATTCGATGAGTCTGCTCGATTGTGCTGTGTTTTCTTCTAAATCCGAACTGATGGTTTGGAATACATCTATTTTCACTTAAAATTGGTGTTAATTTTGAAACTAATAATTTCTCAAACAGCTTTGACATATTTGATAATAAGCTAATAGGTCTATAAGACTCAACTTTTGTATGATCTTTACCTGGCTTTGGTATCATGGTAACTAAGGAAACCTTCCATTTTTCAGGATAGTATTCAAGGCGTAAAATAGCATTAAAAATAAAAAGAATAATTTTCTTTGCTATGCGAGGTAGCTCCAAAAGCATTTTATTACTGATTTTATCAATACCAGGTGCCTTCTTAGTGTTTAAGTCACAAATAGCCTTTTCGATTTCTCTTATCTCAAATCTGAGGGGAATAGCTGCTCTAGCATCAACAGGTGGTAACTCGACCGCAATATTGTGAGATATATTTGGTGTAAATACGTTTTTCAAATGATTTACAAACAGGTTTCCTTTTTCATTATCATTTCTTGCCCAACTACCATTCAAGTTTCTTAATGGTGGCTTAGATATAACTGGCCTTTTTAGATTTCTAGCTGCACGCCATAATGAGTAGTCAGATTGTGGAGTTGCATCAAGTTTCTTAAGATATTTTTCTAGAGAAGCCGTTTTCTGATTCTGTAGCAACTTTCTTAGCCTTTTTGTGCATTCTTTTAATAAAATCTTAAGTTGCGGGGATCTGTAAAGTTGCCACTCTCTTCGAACTCTCCTTTTTTCAGTCAAGAGCCGCTCGACATCTGAAGAACATATTTTATTATTTTTAATTTTTTTGGGGGTAACGCTGGAGTGTTGAACAGCTAGTTTAAGATAACTGTCAAAGTTAACAAGAGAGAGATCCACATTCTCCGGTGTTCTAAGCGGAATATTTTCTGTGCAATGGGCACTGAGAAATTTTTTATATTTTAACCAATTTATTTGTGTGGCTGGCGTCGCTAAGTAACCTGACGGAAATACAATTCTATTTGGGTTCGATATAGTAACAATTGTAGGTGTGTGGTCGGATGATAATTCTAGGGAAGCTTCAACATGAATCGTTTCTGTGGGGATGTTTTTAACCACGCCAAAGTCGATAACATCTGGAATTTTTTGCTGATCAGTAGGCCAATATGTTGGTTGCCCGCTCGCGACCACATTTAAACCCATTTTAGAGATTGTGTTAAACAAAACACGACCTTTTGGTGTTATAAGTCGTGACCCCCAGAAGGTATGTTTAGCGTTATAATCGCCAGCGGCCAGAAAACAGGGTCCTAATGATTTATAATATTTATAATATTGGCCTTCTGATATGGAAAATCTAGGTGGAGAGTATAAAGAAGAAATTACTATGTTTCGATTTAGCTCCTCAACACAAATAGTCGTTGCTTGCAGATAGTCTTCACGGTGATCACACATAATGTAGTGTTTAACTCGAGTTTTTATTAAGATGGCAGAACCTCCACAAGCTCTATCTCGAGGGTCCTTGGTATCATATAGTATATAACCATTGATTTTAAACGTATTTCTTGAGGTCAAATGAGTTTCAGAAATCATCATGACATCAATTTGTTTATTTTTAAGAAAGTATTCTAATTCATTTTTATGTTGGCGGATGCCGTTTGCGTTCCAAAAACAAATTTTTAAACAGTTCATGGTTTGTTAAGTACAGCTTGTAATAACATCGATTGCATTCTAAGCATTTCCTGCATCATATTACCCATTGTGTTCGTAAAATTATTTACTGTTTGCACTAATGTTTCCATGGTTTTTTCTAAACGACTTAAATTAGAAACCGGAGTTTCATCATTACTTGGCGAGGCACCTTGCATTGGCTGATGGTTTGATTTTAGGACGTTAGCGTAAGAGGTTCTGTTATTACTAGGCTGGGGGGCTTGAATTGCATTTGTGTTTACCTGATTTGCAACCTGCATTTGAGGGGCATTTGTTTTCGGTCCAACCGTCTGCTTGACAATATTATATACTGGGCATCCTCTATAATTTGCAGTGTGATTACCGCCACAGTTGCTACATTTTTTTACGTTGGGGTCGGTTTTAGACTTATCGCAAGAAACTGTACCGTGTAGTTCACCACATACTACGCAGACAGGGGGTAAGTAGCAGTATGCCTTGGTATGGCCAAATTCTTGGCAGTTTAAGCACTGAACAGGTCCATTTTTTTTGTGCGGCTCTTCTATAGTTATTCTTCTGTAGAGAATATATTTTAAATTGTAAATAGGATGTGTTTCGTTTTTTTTAAGTTTTACGTCGCCGGGTTCAAACTCCACTCGAAAAAGTGGTTGGGGAATTTTTTCTCTATTTTTAATATTTACTACATGTTTTACCTTGAAGCCTTTTTCTTCTAGGAATGTTTTAACCTCTTCTGGGTCCACACATGAGTCAATACCCTTAATCACTACTTGTAGACCTTTACTGCTTTTCAGTTGGTAGGTATAAAAGTTTTTTTTAAGCGTTTCAAAGTTGTTTACTATTTTGCGAAAATCATTCTCATTATTGACTTGTATTTTTGTCTCGTTTATACTTCCACGCTTTATAGCCGCTACGTAAAACGAATTTTCACCTATCACCGATATCAAACTCTTTATGAGCTCATTTGAATTTTGCTCCCTTAGATATATCGGGGGAGGCTTGGATGGTTTAATGACGTTTGGTGCTTCAGAGGATTCATCCTCCAGAATTGCAAAACGATTTTGAGTATTTATTTTATCAAAAGATGGTACTTTTGAGGCCGAAGCAACTGCTGCAGAGGTAGGGCTGCGTCCCCGTTTAAGCACTGTTATGTACCTGTCCATACCAACTTGTACTGTAGGCTTTTGACAACTTTTTACAGGGGGGTTTTCCATTGCATTTGTGTTTGAGTTCATGGTATCATTTCCCACTAAATTTGTTTTTGACGTCACGGCAATGCTTGCTGGCCTGGCAACACTTGTCACCAAATCTTGTTGTAGTTTTTTTAATGAGTCACTATCCACCGTTTGTGTAAATACCGAGGGTGAGAGGGAACGTGTTCGAGTAATTGGCTTAGCCGTTAGGTAGTTAATATTGTTTTGTTTTGTTTTATTTATTTCTGCATTATTTTCATTTGCATTAACTAAAACGTAAACGTTTCTTTCATTTTGTCTTAGTGTTGTTTCACTGTTTGTACTCATGCAAAGAGTTGTTTTTGTTTTTCACCGTTTTGCTTTGCTTTAATATTTTTATTATTTATTGTATTTTACAACAACAAAAGAAAAAACCAGAATTTAAATGTTTTGTTCAGAATATGTATACATATATATATATACACATGTATGAACATTCATACGTACATACATATATATTTTTACTGTTTTATTTTATTTAATTTTATCGTTTTAAATTGTTCACTATTATGTTAAGTAATTTTAATAACAAAATATATTATTTTTTTTTTTTTAAGCGTCCATTCGCTGCTTATATTTATGTATTACAAAATCAAATGTGATTAATTAATAGTTCAAATCGTATGCGGGGCTAAAAATACACGTCTGTATCACAACAAAGCACAAACCGTAAAAACATAAACAATGATGCCAAATTATAATTTGAAGTTATAGTAATTTGTTATTTCATAGAAAAGTTCGGTGTTCGGTAAAGTTCGGTAATTATTTCGCCGAACACCGAACCTTGGCCGAACATAATTTTTTGCCGAACTCCGTAACCGAACCCGAACGTTCGGTCGGACACTAATATTTATAAATTCCCAAAAAACAAATTTTTTAATATTATTTTGCAAAATGTATGTAAATAACGTGAATTTTAAAAATGTTAATATGGCTTTTATTTGCCAAAATTTTTGTTTGTTAGTTTGTTTTGAAAAATAACTACGAATATAAATATTAACAATGAAAAATATTTTTGCGTTAAGATAACTTAAATATCTGACGTTAAGATAGAACATAGCAGTAAACCATATTGTTAAAAAAGTTACTGAATAAAATTTACGTTAACTTGGCTGTTAAATATTTTTAACAATTTGAATTATGTTAAAATTGAATAGAGAATCGCACTACAGTTCCCCTGAACAAAAATATAAAGAATATTTTCATTTAAAAATATATTTTTCCATATCCTTAAAAGTTCTTTTAAAAACTCGAAATTATATTTTTTTATTTCTCTTAGTTAAGGGGTACGATTATTTTTTTATCGCTACAAGGCTAATTTCTATGTTGAAATGTCATTCATTAAATATTCGCCTTTAAAATTCGCATACATTTTTAGCGAATGTGAGTGCGAATGCAAATAACAAAAATAAGAGAGCCTGTTAGGACTCATACTATTTCTGTATATGAACAATTTTAATTTTTTTAATGAAACTAAAGCTATGTTCACACCTATTAAATATTTTACGTCCCACACGTAACCACTAGTTCAATTAAAAAGTGATTTGCTTTTACTTGATCAATTTCCCTCGTGAATGGGTAGTCATCTTGCGAGGGCTTAAGTACAAGGACGTTTAGAGTCATGCTGGCGGTAGTGACGTCAGTCAAGACCAGTAGGGCCTCCCATGCCAGAAGGGTCTAAACCGAGTACGAACCAAGAACTACCCGCCCCCTGTCTATTAGCGTCTGTTTTCTCCTAGTTGGAGCGGCTAATGACTATGCGTCCGCTGGCCTTTAACGGTCAACTGTTAGGCCTCCTGAAGGCCGTCGGTCCGCAATAAAATCCATCAGCGTCTGTTCTCATATTGAGCGGCTGATGGTCTGCGTCTGTCTCCAGAGGAGCGGCAGGTATTCTTTCGCCTGCCAGTTAGGCATAAAATGCAACCGCAATTAACCCCCCCCCCCCCCCCGAAATGTCCGAAAATGCATGCCCTAAGTATCCGGCAAAGGGCTTCATAGTCCCCGGAGACCCTACTACTACAGCGTCGGTATCAGGCTGTAGTATGTTGAATGCTACTGAGACCTCGTCTAGCAAGGTGGTTGCGCCAGGCTCTGCTAGACGGTTAGCTACTAGTGCGCAAAAACTCACGACTAAGCCGTCAGGCGGTCGTAAACCAAGCTTGGTGCAGGGTTCTTCGAAACCAGGTACCTCTAAGGCTTCCCAGGTCCGGACGGGAGAAAAACCTGTCAAAACCCCTTCCTCGGGTGCTGGCTTGACGGTACAGACTCAGTCTGCCAGAAATCCAGTTTCCCATGTGCCGAAACCTGTGCAAAGAGAGCACACGAAGAATGATTCGATGCTCTCTGATGCACCTCCCTTAGCCTCTACGGCACTCACCAAAAAACCCCAAAGGCACATAAATGCATCTAAACGGGCCTTCACAACCAGACGCTCCGCCTACAAAATCATTAGCCGACTTGGTGAGCTCACTGAGCAGGAGAAAACTTCTCTTCAGTGGGCAAAAACCCATATTGAGGGTTTAAAACGTGGACCTCCCTCTGCAGAGGAAGGTAATCCTGAACGGAAGCCAACCGAAGCAGCGCCTAAACGGCAACGGTCAGGGGAGGACACACTTCCTGGGACTAAACGGTCCAAATATACGCCTCAACGGCCGCAAAACAGGTTGTACAAAGATGTGGCTAAAGACCACCTCATTTGGGCGATCATTGACCGCAACGTCAGTGACGGCACCATTTCATCCAAGAACTGGAAGCTGGTTGTCGTCGCACTTAGTAGGGCGTTCCTAAATGTCTTAAGGGGTAACCCTGGACCACCACCACAATGTGAAGATGCCGGCTGGTATCAAGGTCACATTAAACTGATAGCGTGTGCAGATGAGCGTTCAGCGCTGCTGTACAAGGCTGCCGTGGAGTCCCTGGGGGAAGTTTGGCAGGGCGCTAAGATTGAGGCAATACCTCTGGCCGATGTACCGCAAAGGCCCAGATCTATTGCCAAGATCCCCGCTGAGCCATCCGACCCCAAGGAGATCCTGGAAATTATACAGATCAGTAACCCCCAGCTACCCACACAGGACTGGAAAGTAGTGAGGGTTTCTGAATCTGTTGAAGAGTCCAGGAAGGCCACTGTTATAATAAACAGTGACTCTCTGCCGTCACTTCGGAAGACACAGGGGAAGATATTCTATGGATTTGGAACTATCTTCCTCCGAGTCTACAAAGGTGATGACAAAGGGAAGCCTCAAGCTCCGGTGACTACCACAACGGCAACAGCATCAACGGAGCATATGGAAGACGATTCCGCTACGTCATCGGCCAATGAAGACACTCAATCGGTCAGTGGACTTGTGGGTGACTTCTTTGGCAAGATGGAAGTGGCGGACGATGAGGACATCCTTCTGGAATCGGACGACGGCCCAGAGGATGCCAACGTCACAGTCGTCCATAGCGATGAACTATGATGAAGGTTACACAAATCAACCTTCATCACTCTAAAGCGGCGTCAGCTGCCCTTCTCCTCCGATTGGCTTCAGGCACGGAGGAGCTTATATGTATCCAAGAACCATTGTTGTATAGAGACAGGGTTTGCGGACTCAGTTTAGACGGCTATAGTACTCTGTACGCAGCCGATCAAGGTAAGACCAGGGCTTGCGTTATGGTCAAAAACATCCTTAAAGCTTTCATTCTTTCTGGTTTTAGCGATAAGGACACCTGCACTGTCGCAGTAGAATGCAGAACCAGAACAGTTTGGTTTATGAGCTGCTACATGGCACACGATCAGGATGCTAATCCACCAAACTCCACAACCAGGAAGGCGATGTCGTATGCCAGCAGGCGTAACATCCCCCTAATAATATGTGCTGATGCTAATGCACATCATACCGTCTGGGGAAGCTCGGATGTCAATCCACGAGGTGAGTCGCTTTTGGACTTCATAATAGAAAATGAACTAACAGTAGTTAATAGGGGTAGTGAGCCCACCTTTATTGTAACTAACAGAAGGAAGGTTCTTGATATTACGCTTATTAGTGATAAGTTCGCGGATATGATTAGCGATTGGAATGTGTCAAAGGACTGTTCCTTCTCTGATCACATGTATATTGATTTCAATTTCTCCTTTAGAGTTGATTCAGCTAAACCCTACACGAATAGAAGAAGGACCAACTGGTCTATCTATGCGAGTGTACTCGAGGACAAGCTGCCTATGAGCCCGGTTCTCATAGACAGTGTGTCCATGCTCGACTCCGCAGTGGAGTCTTTGACTGGTGTCTTAACTGAGGCAACGAACGAATCCTGTAAAAGAATCGACAGGAAGGGCAAAGCTAAGCCCATATGGTGGAATGCGGAGATTGCTGAAAAACTCAAAGAAAGCAGGAAACTCTTTAATGAGGCAAAACGTAATGGTGTTTGGAACAGTTACAAGTCCTCAGTATGGAGGAATTTCTGCAGCGACGTGGAAAACTCCTCGGAGACAAGTCGGCTACGTAAGATTTTATCCTCTAAACCAGCTATTCCATCGTATATACGGAAGATGGACGGATCCTGGACCACAAACAGTCGGGACTCCCTTGAGGTCCTGATGAATACACACTTCCCAGGTTGCACTGATGATGTGCCTAGGGAGGTAACATTTACTGGCACTCGGGATATCTCTAATATTCCGATAACTCGCCATCGTGTGGAATGGGCGGTCAAAAGCTTCCATCCCTTTAAATCTCCAGGTCCGGATGGCATTATCCCAGCGGATCTACAAAAGAACCTGGG
Organism: Pollenia angustigena; assembly: GCA_930367215.1. Classification (NCBI taxonomy): domain Eukaryota; kingdom Metazoa; phylum Arthropoda; class Insecta; order Diptera; family Polleniidae; genus Pollenia; species Pollenia angustigena. The sequence continues at coordinate 139,400,653 of OV884056.1, read as the reverse complement.
AATACTGATGCCATGGCTCTTGGCAATTTTTAGAGCCTGCCTGAGTCTCTCATATGTCCCATCAACTTGGACAACATATAAGATCGTCTTCATCCCCAAGAGTGGGAAGACATCTCACACTATGGCTAAGGACTTTAGACCAATTAGTCTATGCTCCTTTCTACTGAAAACACTGGAGAGGATTTTGGATCGTCATATTAGATCATCGTTACGACACAATTCCTTGTCACTGGCTCAACACGCCTACACGAAGGGAAGGTCCACGGAAACTGCTCTTCACTCATTGGTGGGCCACATAGAGAGATCCCTGCACTACAAGGAATTTGCCTTAGTTGCATTCCAAGATATTGAGGGCGCTTTCAACAACGTTGAACCTGAATCGGTTATTAACGCAATGAGACATTTGGAAATCGACCCGGCGATTATTCAATTTGTCAGCAGTATCCTGCACTTCAGGCGTATTGAATCCAACTTGGGTGCCTCGAACATCTCCAAGGTTGCGACTAGGGGCACCCCGCAAGGCGGTGTACTCTCACCATTACTTTGGAATCTGAATATGAATACCCTACTCAGGGCCATGGAAAGGACGTGCTGCAGAACGGTTGCTTATGCGGATGACGTTGCAGTTGTGGCTCTGGGTAAAGATCCCAGACTATTGTCTGAACTAATGGAGTCCGCATTGGACGTCCTAACAAAATGGTGCCAGGGATGTGGACTGGATGTAAATCGTTCCAAAACGGAACTGGTACTTTTCACAAGGAGATACAAAATTCCCAAATTTGATACCCCGAGGATAAAGGGGATCTCGCTGGAACTGTCTGACAGCGCCAAGTATCTTGGGCTAATATTGGACAGCAAACTGAACTGGAGGATGAACACCATTTCCAGGACTAATAAGGCGGCAACTGCATTATATTGCTGCAAAGGGGCCATTGGCCTAAACTGGGGAATTAACCCGAGAATATATATATTGGCTATACGAATGTGTCATTAAACCCATTCTATTCTACGGGGCAGCTGTTTGGTGGCCGGCACTCGAGGTGAAGAGTCGTCAAATTAGGTTTGAACGTACAATGAGAATGGTGGCGATAGCGGTAACAGGTGCCATTAGAACAACCCCCTCTAATGCACTGTTTACGATTTTAAACTGGTTACCACCAGACATTTTGGCGAAAAGTTTAGCTGCGAACGCGGCGGTAAGACTAAGGGCCACCGGTGCATGGAGGGATTACAATATCGGACATGCTAATATTCTGAACGAAATTAATTGGAACATGGATGTTGATTATGTCACACCCGAGCCAATCTTTGATCCTGGCTTCGCGATTCAAATTTTCACGGACGGGTCTAAAACACTGTGTGGTGTCGGTTCTGGCATATACTCCGAGCACCTAAACTGGAGCATTCCTATAAGGCTATAAGGAGCATTCCGCGAGACGCATCCGGTACGGTGATATATCTGGAAGGGATATTCACATTATTACCGATAGCAAGGCGGCCATAAGATCCCTGGAGAATGTGTTCATCACATCGAGAATTGTCCGAGAGTGCCGGATGTCTCTGGAGGAGATAGCGAGACATTCACTGGTCACCCTTAATTGGGTCCCCGGACACAGGGACATACCGGGGAACTGCATGGCGGATTCGTTGGCGTATGCAGGTACCACCTTGAATCGAGACGGCTCGACATATAATGTAGGTGTTTCACTCCCAAGGAGTAAGCAACTCATTGCGCACAAGTTTCATATCATCGCCAGTCAGAGGTGGCTCGTTGAAACTACCTGTGGGGAAACCAGGAAAATCTGGCCCATCATAGATGAAAAAAGGACACGGCGGGCATTACAGCTGTCCAGACATCATCTTAGAAACCTGATTGCGGTTATAACCGGCCATTGGCCCATTGGGAGGCACGCCCAGGGACTGGGGCTCCCTTACAATGACTTATGTAGAAGTTGCGGCGAGGAGGAGGAGGAAGAGTCAACGGAACATCTTCTCTGTAATTGCCCGGCATTCGGAGATCTAAGACTCAAAATGTTTGGTCGAAGAGCCCTTGGGGACAAAACTTGTCTCTCTGATGTTGATGTAAACAGGATCCACTCCTTTACTGAATCGACCGGATGGCTGCGTGGGTGCACTAGCAGCCAGACAACATAGGACCCATGGGAGACGGTGTGACATGGTAACACAACGGGAACTAATTAATGGGCCCACGTCAGCTGTGCTTGATCACGGCTGCCAATGGAACCTAACCTAACCTACTCGATCAATTATCATTAAGAAGTTTCTAAATTACATTATACAATAACATATCTTTTACAAATAAAGTTTAGTAAGTCAATCGAATTTGTTTAAAATAAAGCTAAAGTTTAATAGATTTTCTGGTCACGTTTTTCCTAATATTTCGTCAAATATTTGTTTGAGTCTGAAAACACCTTAACGAATATTTTTTTTGAAATTTCCCTACATTTGACTTAAAACTAAACACATAATTTTTCTTACGCCTGAAATTTTCCGAAAAAATCCCCACAAAAAAGGAAAATTCCTCACCATTTCATCACTGGATGCAGAATAGTTCAGAGTCAAATAAATATTAAACGATTTGAGACACAAAGCTCGAAAATTTCACAGACAATAGGTTGAATAACGGCTTATTGTGCTGCTTAACACGACTCTGCATTCCAAAAGTGTTAAAGACACGGTCACCCCTGCACCTAGTAAAAGTTATGATAGGTCTACAAGAACTGACCTTTGGAGCGTTTTTAAAATATTATAAGAAATTTTCGAGAAGGATTATGCTCCATCCGTCCTACGCTGGGGTTTAGCTAATAAAGAAGTCTAAAGATTCCTTAGATTTTTTTATTTTTCTAGAGAGGCATTTTCGCGTGTATACACAAAATTTGAGAATATGGCACAGAGAGACTGTTTTTCACTGTAGGTCTGCTTTGAACGGATTTGCAGATTACAAAAATCTTGTTATTATTAATTTTAAATAATAATCTCTTACACTTTTTTTTTTAAATTTTTAATTTTGGTAATTTTGCCATGAATTCAAGTACAGTTCGTTTTTTTTTTAAACATTATTAATATCAATTTTAAATATAAATAAAATCTTACAGAGTAATTTTGTATAATAAAAATATTACTCTCCTTGACTTTTAATTTTACCTTGAATTTAAATTTAATATTCGTATTGGTAACGGTATCGCCGATATTTCCCGTTGAGCATCGGTATCGGAATCATATCGGCAAAAAGGTGTATCGTTACATTTCTAGTCTGAACATACTTTTATTTAAGTTTTTTTAAGATATTTGAATAACAATAGACTGAATTTTTATATATTTGTTTCTAGCAAAATTAAAAAAAAAAACGATTTTTTGGAAATTATTTAAGTTCATATTTTTAATTTTTTAGTCCATATTTTGGATTTATTAGTGCATATTTTCGATTTTTTAGTGCATGAAAATCTCATCCTTAGCTATGAAGTTAAGATTTATATTAGAGTCCTTGTGCATATTATTATTATTGGCGAGGGAAACTATCATCACATAGAACATATTAAAAGGGTTATAGTTGACAAATTTTATGTTAATAACAATATTTCTAAGGCAGTTATGGCTCTAAAAGCTATTTTCAGGTGTTGTACTTAAATGCGAGGCATGGTCAAATATAGACCGATTTCAAAGAAACTTAACTAACAAAATAAAATAGTTAGGAAGTTAAGATCGGTATGCCAAAATTGGGTCAAGAACCATGTGTTACACATAAATGTATAATACCCTCTTCTACTTTGGAATGTACATATTAAAAATTCTTTAAAGTCTTCTGCAAATCGCGTCCAAAAATAATTTAAGTTACACAATATACTGATTTACAATTTTATATTATATATTATTACATATTTACTATTTACAAGGAAATACAAACAATATGTTTCATTCGTTTAAATTAAATTCTTTCCTAAAATGAAAATAAATTATATTTTATTATTGATGGGTGTTTTTAATAAGAACAAAATGATTATAAAGTATGTTTACTTTCGAGATGCACTGTAATTTAATGTTGGTTTTTGGCTAAACTATGAAATCACTTGGTGGTGGTATGAGATACGATATTGTATTGTGTTTTACTTTCTTTTATTTTATTCAATTAAATATAATTTTATTTTCTAAATTACTTACAACTGATTGTTTTTATGTACATTATTTGTTTTGTTTTTACACGAAATAAACTGAAGTATTTTAATTATTGTTCAGTCGGAAGATAAACATATCAAGAAAATATTTTAATTTTTAATTTCTTTTAATCCTTTTAGGTATAAAATAAATATTTCAACAATTTTAGCATACATTAAATACAATTTGAACACTTTATGGACAATTCAGTATTTAACTCTTGAATTGGGAAAAGTTCTCAATATTTACATAAATACAAATAAACAAAAAATTTAATAATATGTAAGAGATAATAATTATATTATATTTCTTATTATAGCTACCTATTAAACATAGATTTGTTATGAGATACAATCTCAAACATTGGAAGTACATGTGCACTACAAACATGCATACATACATACTTTTGTTAGGCTTTACAAATATTTGAAGCTTTCCATACAAAAATTCCCAAACCACGAGTTTTCGCTTCCACGCAGCGCATGCTTTTATAACCTTACTTGAGTTCTACGTTTCAAGTTACATGCAACGCTTTTAATGCAGCAGCAGCAGCAGCATAAGTAAAAATAAAATTTAATTTGTCAAAATCAGCTGATTTGTTCGAACGCTGTTTGTGACGCTTTTGTGCATGTAACTTACTACGTAAAACTACACAGATTCTACTTTTTTGACAGCTGCGTATGCTGCAAAAAAGCGAGTAACGCGTGGTGTGGACCTCCAGCTCGAAACTCAAGAACTTCTGGAACGAGTGAGACCAAACTTGAGCAATAAATTAGCTTAGGAGTCAGGTTTCTCTTAAGTTTGGTCCCGATAGGTGGCACTGTTGTCGTGATATTAAAATTTTTTAATTTATGGTGCGATTTGGCGGAAATTCACAAAATATAATTATTTAACCAAAATAAGTTTCCTGATAAAATTTTGACCCGGTAGATAGTGCTGGGGTCACGTTATTAACAAAATTCTCCAGCATTTAATTGTTATATGGAAAATCCCGAGCAGCGCCGGGACCAAACAGCAAGTTTAAAATTTAAATTTTAATTAAGAATATTATGTCCTTCACCGAAGGTAAAAGGATATATGGAGGGTTCAAAGCTGAACCGAACCAAGTCATAAAATAAAATGCATATATGTATTTCAAAAATTCTTCGCAAATTTTAACTTTATCGAGTTCGGTAACGGACTAAATCAAAAAGTGTTTCGTTCCAAAGATAACGGTAATAAGCCCATTTCAATGGCTCCAGAAATTAATGAGAATTCACTTACTCAAATTCAAAATATTATCGAATTTTCATTTTTGACTTGGTTCGCTTCAGCTCTGAGCCCTTCATATATATATATATATTATATATATATATATAGGTTTGTCACTTCGTTTTTAATTTCTCCAATATTGATCTAAGACCTTACAAAGTTTATATATTCTTAATCCTTATGAGTAGCGAAGTTGATTTTACGATGGCTGTTTATCCGTGTGTATATTGAAATGGGGTTTCCTAAGACCGCAGAAATTGTTGTTAGGAGTCTAATTTATGTTAGGAGTCTAAGATTCATGTGAAAGTTCTTTTTCCCGAATACATTTAAGATATCTTCATCTACATGAGATTTATTTGACTTTGAGTGATTTAAGGAAGGGCGCTTACACAGGACCTGTTAATGGTTAATTTTGAACCTACCAGCAGATCATTTTGTCACGGCATAGTAGCAATTGTTTTGTTAATGCTAGCATTTATAAGGAAGTAATGGCATTAAAAGCTATTTACGTGAGTAGTATTTGTATTGGAGCTATCGTATAATATGGACCGATTCCAATAAGATAATTTAGATTGCAATAAAATAAGTTTGGTTCAAATTAAATTAGATGGTTTATAGGCACAAGCACTATTCCGGAAAAATGTGTGTATGGGTGCTATGTGAAATAATGGACCGATTCTCACCATTTTCAGTAGGGGTTGTCCTTATGAAATTGAAACAGATTACCATCACACCACCATTGTGTCGTGGGTATACAAAATACCGAAGAACCAAAAATTTCTTTATATCTCATTTTTTGTCAAAGCCAGGCAAAAGTGTAGAAAGTGTCACCAAAACAATCGATACAAGTAACGATTTCCAGGCTTCCTACGTGGATATACTTATGTATGCATGTACTATATATTAATATACCATCATGAACAAAAATTAATAATAACGCAATTTTTGGTAGTTCTGATCAGAACTGGAGATATGTTATTAAAAATTTTTTATTGAAAAGAAAAGTTAGTTAATCTACCTAAAATAAATGACAAAACTTCGTGATATTTTCTTAATTTTAGCAAGAAAGGATGAATTGTACCAATGTACAAATACAGTTTCGATTGTACCGAATTTGGTACAATTGTACCACAAATTCCATCAGTGATACAAATTACAGTTTGTCTGGAGAACGGTTACTAGCTGTATTCCTTCTGGGTTATAAATTTAACGAAATTTTTTTGTATTAAAAATGAATTTGAGCAAAATTTAAATTAAACAAGTTTTAAAATTTCAATAAAATTAGGTATGTCTTTTGAACATTTTTCTTATTTTGTGTACCAATTATCTTTACCAGAACTATTCTTAAAACCAGGGAAACTACAGCCTTTAAAATAATTGAACTAAAAATCTGATTCTTTTTAAATTTCACTACATTAAGATTCCTAGAACGTGGCCGATAAGCTATCTTTCTTCTATGTAATGTTAGGATTTTTAAGCCCGGTTTGATGTTTCATGTTTTTTTTTCCGTTGCATATTATCCACAATGTTATACTTATACATAACTATATATTACACCTATATAGAAAACAATCGGTAAACAGAAATTATTCTTAAATTAGTATTAAAATTTAACCGATTTAAATACACATGTAGTTCCAATGTCGAAGAACAAGGGAATCTGATAAACATTTCCATTTGTTTTTTATATTACAAGAAATAAAAATCAAAAATAAAACAATTGTTAATAGCTTATTGATAATGATCCCATTTGTCCAATGCATCGTCCCTCTTCGTCAAAAGTGGCCAATGTTAAACGTGATAGTTTGTTGCACAGTACTCCATTTCCGTTGTTTTGTATTGGATTTGGTTCTGGAAAATATAAAAAATGTCATTAAATAAAGATTTTATTTTGTTTCTAAACAAATAATTATTGTGCAATTCTACACTTTAGAGAAAATAAAAAATTTCTAAAATAGTATAGAAAAAAGCCATCGAAAATAATAAATAAAATAAAGTTTTAAAATAAATCGTTTTCTAAAAAAACTTTTGTATAAAAAAATTAAATTTGTTTCAAAATAAAAAATTTCTGGAAACAAAATAAATATAGTATTTAACCTTCGCTATACCAATACCCACCCGGGTGACTTCTTTCGGTTTTATTTCTTAAATAACTTTTTTATTTTTATTTTTAATTTGAATGAAATTCAGACTCACTGAACAAATTTTAGAGTTCTGTATTATTTTATAAAACGATGATAAAATTTAAATTTATTATAAGGTTTATGGGGATTTTTTTAAATTTTCTTCAAAGTTTACCAGTACCCACCCGGGAGGTACAAAAGAAATTCTTAGCTCAATACATTTTTTAGATTTTTATTTATTGCAATTATAACTTATTATTCCATATTATTTTGATAATAATTAATTGTTATAATCAGGGACCGAAAATAACAGTTATATTGGAATTTTAAAACAAAAAAAGCATATAGAAATAAATTTCGAAAAACTGATTTAAGTATACCCTATTGTTCCTCATGCACTTGTCAATGATAAAATATATTGATTTTTATAATTTTGATTTTTATATTTTCGATCAAACTTAACAGTTATTTTTTGATTTTTATTTTTTCGATCAAAAATAACAGTTATTTTTTGATTTTTATTTTTTTGAACAAAAATAACGGTTTTTTTTTATTTTTATTTTTTCGAGCAAAAATAAAAGTTATTCAATATGTACCGACAACAAGTGCTTTCATTGCGGATGCCTCACAGATTTTTCCCCAATGTCCTCCTTGTATATTATAAATGAGGCAAGGGCGGGTGTATCCAAAATGTAGCCAGCGAAATGTTGCTCGTTTTGTATCCATCGTGCCCACACCACCCTTAGTTTCGGTATAATATAACCAGATGTAATTTTACCTTTGTGTATTATTGACAATAGCATAACTGGTTTATTTTTAGCAGGAAGATAGGACACTAATGTTACATTTTCGCAAAAACCAAGCACACTAGATGTAACTTCGCGGCTTCGGGACAGTTTAATTTCTTCAGGAATATATCTTTTGTTTTTTTTTATGTGCCAACGACGGATAACTTCCAAGCAGCCAGCTGTTTGGCTAATGAAAGTAGTTGCGTTCGAGAAAGCAAAAGTTTTTACTATTTCTTACTAAACTTTACTGCATTTTACGAAATTGCGTTCGAGTACACAAAATGCAGTAAATGAGAATTTAAATTGAGAGCGAAAAGTGACAGTTCTTGTCTGAGTATTTAAAAATTTTTACTGGAGAAATTTTTGCAGTAAAATTTAGTAAATCAAAAAAACATATGTTTCAAAAGATAAACGAACAAAAGTAACAAATAAAAAGCATACAAATTGTAAAAAAGTTGTTAAATAAAAGAAAAGTTGAAATAACAATTAAATCAAAACAAAAAGTGAATAAACATTAATTAATTAAACTTGTTTGTGAAGCATTTATTTGGCTAAATACAAACTTTTGAAATTTTTTTTGTTATGTTTATTTTTTAGAGTTGTAAAAGTTGTGAAGTATTTGGGTACTTCCCAGCAAAAATTTTGCTTACAAAATAAGCAGAAAAATAATGAGAATTTGACGAACCAACTACTTACTTTTCTACTAGAAAAAGTACTTATTTTTGTTCGAGATGTCCCAAAAGTAATCCTTTATAATTTAGCCTATTATAATCTAAAAAATAATATGTTTTTTTATACTTAAAATTTTTATAAAAATATATAGTTACACAAAGTCAATAAAGTAAAATTTTTTTTTTTTTTTAAATTATTTTTTTTTATATTTTTTTTTTTTTTTTAATTTTATTTTATTTTTTTTTTTTCTTATTTTATTTTTTATTTTTTTTTCTGTCTCTGGCGGGATTCGATCCCGCAACCTCGGTGCTGATGGACTAGCTCGCTACCAGCTAGTCTACCGGGGCAGTGTAGTTTTTGTATTAAAAAACTATGTTTTTTGACTATAATGACTATAATGACATTTTTATTGTCATAATGAAAATTTAAATTTTTCCGTATATTTAAGATATAATAATAAAGTTATTATTTAATATATAACTAATAATCCAAAAAGTGGCGAATAAAGCATCAAAGTAATGAATTCTTGAAGTCATTAAAAGTAGGATTGTAAGTAAAGTTTTTGCTGGGTTAAGTAATCAATAGCAAAAAAATTATTCATGTTCTTTTAAATACTTTCACCCGCTAAACATTAGTAAAATCAAATAAAAGTTAAAAACAAACAAAAATGAAAAGATTACATAAAATATTTTGTTTTTATTTTCCAAAAATGTTCGTGTTATAAAAAGTATTTAATCGAGTTCTGATAAGAAAACGAGTTAAGTAGTCAAAAGTGTAAACATTTTTCGGCACTTCAATAGTTTGCCATCAGCTGTTGCCTTTATTTTACGAATTTTTACAAATTTTGCGTTCGCGTACTTTTTTGGACAACAGCTTTTTGTGAGAGCAAATTTTTCAGTTTACTCATTTACTGCATTTTACTGTAAAAGTACTCGAACGCACCTAGTGTTGTAACAAAATTGTTCATAGTGACACTTCATCCGAAGTTTTTATTATTACCCACCAGCTTTTTTACTATACGCTCGCCTTGATTCATATCTCTTATATTGTTTATTTTCCCATTACATTGCTTATTGTCCTTCAAGTGGACGATAATTTTGATTCCATATTTTGCTGACATGGAAGGCATATATTACGTTAAACGTATTGGACACTGAAAACCAAAGAGTTGCTCGTCTAGGGTTAGAATTTACCATCTCGATGACATATCTTATAGGAGCATCTTTGTCTTTTTCCTGTCGGTGCCCTTTTGTGGCTTGCCAGTCAAACCGTTAAAATTTCCTGTTTTCTTGACATAGTTGCACGATATATTGGTTATTCATTTTTTCTCCACAGCTCTGTGAGTGTTTCCTACATAAATTCCTAATAACTTCTCATCAGTAATTGGTTTGAAAGTCCTTTGATACTTTGGGTTTTCAGAATTATATTTGTTATACACAGCTTCGCCTTTTTTTTGTTTGAATTAAAAGCTATAACATCCCAGCAAAAACTTACATTGCAAAGTAATGAGTTAAAAAGCTAATATAACGACTCTTCACTACTTATACATTGGCATTTTAACTCATTATTTTAACACGGTGATGTCATTGGAGGCAAGTACTTACCACCCTCGCTTACAAATAGGGAGTTAAATAAGTCATTACCACATTCGCTTACAAATAGGGACTTAAATAAGTTATTACTTCGATGTCACCAAAATTACAACTAACATGTCATGACTTAAAAAAAAATTTTTTTTTTTATAATTTTTTTTAAATTATTTTTTTTCTATTTTTTCTTATTTTATTTTACTTTACTTTAGGTTTTTTTTTCTATTTTTTCTTATTTTATTTTCCTTTGTTTTATTTTTTATTTTTTTTCTGGGCAATGTAGTTTTTGTATAAAAAAAACGATGTTTTTTACTCAATTAAGAGCGTAAATATGAGATTAAATTATTGGAGGCAACTACTTACCACCCTCGCTTACAAATAGGGAGTTAAATAAGTCATTACCACATTCGCTTACAAATAGGGAGTTAAATAACTTATTACTCCGATGTCACCAAAATTACAACTAACATGTCATGACTATAAAATTTCAGTACAGCATAATTTTTCATATTCAAATTTATTACAAATTGTTTTTTATTTATAATAAAAAAAAAACAAATTGTAAGAACAAATATTTTAAATCAATTTGTATTAGATTTGAAAAACTTCAACCTTAGATGCATTTTATTACGAATGAATTGCAAATTTCGTTAATCAACTCATACACAAGTACTTAGGTATCAGATTATATGTCAGCCATTACCAAACTACTTCTATGTAATGCAGATGGTATGAAGTAGTCATTGAAAAGTAAGTTGTTCAGTAATGGCAAGTCATTACCAAGTTTTTGCTGGGATATTATTTTAAACAAAAAAGTATAATCATTACCAAGTTTTTGCTGGGATATTATTTTAAACAAAAAAGTATAAATTTGTATGACAAACACTTGTTCGTCGTATCTAAACATACGTACCGAAGTATAGTATTGGTAAACCTTGTATATAAAAACTTTTGGTAAAGCGAAGGTTAAGCATTGTCATAAAAATGTCATTCTTTAAAACAAATTTAAATAAAATTTATGAAGAGGTTTCTCAGAATTTAGTCCTGGATGCCACTGGTTCAGAAAATTGCTTATTGACGCATGCAACCAATCTTGTGTGAAATAGAGATTAAGAAAATGCCAAACACTAATTCAATCGCAACGTCGTTGTTTGAAGCCTTAAAAAAACGCCAAGGTTTTGTTTCAAAGGCTAAATTATTTTTAGCGAAGATCAGAAAAAGGTTGCGATGGTGAGTTACATATACACATTCACGTATCTATGGCATAGTGTCCCACTTTAATAATAAAATATATACTTTGTAGTTTCAACTACTAACAATATACAACCAGTTAAAAATAACGGGAGAGATTAATGAAAAAATATTACGCTGGGTCTCCACGTAGCAATTTTTATTGCTAAGTACAAGCAATAACGTCGGCAGAACAATGACAGAACAATGGAGCAATCATTGCTGATTATATTGCTGGAGAACACTTGTTATTGCTTTGCCATAAATTTGCAATTTTCACCTCGAGTAGTTGTATAAAGTTTTGTGGCTGTATTTATAACAAATGTTTTATGTTGTGTTTTGAAGTGATTGTTAAATTTTCTTTTTTAGATTAATTAATTAAATTAATAAAATAATTAATTGTAATTGTCGTAGCTGTGTTTTGTATTGCTTTTTTGTTTATTTGCGTATGAAAAAAAACCTAAAACTTGTATTGTTCTATTGAAAAAATAAAAATATACAAAAAAAAAAAACCAATTCGTCGTTTGCTTTTGTTGATATTGACGTTTATTTAAAAATATAATATATAAACACTTTTTCTTTATTTTGTTGAAGTATTTATTCACTTGCTTTTTTAATAAATAAACACACTAATAAATAACCAACCGTGCAGAGAAATGAAATGTCAGATAAATTACAACTGATTTGACAGCAGATTGCTAAGCAATAATTGCTCAAGCAATAAGAAGAGCAATCATTGCGCAATGGATTGCCACTCACACCAATATGCGGTCTATACGTCGCAAATTTTATGGAGTAACCAAATTTGACGTTTGCCGCAATAAACATTGCTACGTGGAGACCCGGGGTTAGAAATTGATTTCTAATAAAAATTTAAAAAGCTACTTAAAATACTTCACAGTGGTAAAAAGATCCCCTAAACATCAGCCGGGCTGGTCCACAATTGTAATCTAGACTTTTCTTGTATTCATACAGGTTTTATGTTGTCCACAGTTTTCTTGTATTTCAAAAATTGCACTAGTAGCTTTAGCAGTTCCCGCAAAATCGGTATCTTTGGAAAGAGCATTCAGCGGCTTGTCTGTGATTATGGCAAAAAGTTGCAGAAATTTAAACGCAGTAGATTTCGAAAATATTTTATTGCTTAAACTTAACACCTTCGTTGTTATAAACTATTGTAATATTTTATATAAATTGTAAGGAACATCCATTTATATCAGAACCGCCATCATTGGTTTTTAAACAATTTTATTTGTTTTTTTTTTTACAAAAAAAGTTTTTGCTCTTTTTAAACTAAAAATTTTGTTTTCAAAGGAATTTTTGTTTTCGTTTCTATTTAAACACAGACAAAAAATATTCCTTTTTCACACAAAAATTTTTTATTAAAAATTTCAGGTCCTTGGTAAATTGATGTGCTTTATATATGTATTTATACCAAGAATTCATCATTTATTTTAGACACTGTTCACATTATGCGTATTTGTCATATGGAATGTCCTTTTCTACCAACATGTGATTCAAAATTTGGCAAAGCTGTTTTTTATTAACAAAATATTTTGCGAAAATAGAAGTCGTTGTAAACCAAAACTTGTTTGGGACTTAAGCATAATTTTAAAGCTTTAAGGGAAAAGTATTTTTGAGATTTTTTCCACATTTTTCGGAAGAGGTTTAGAGGTCGCTCAAGTCGATTTCTTGCTACAAATCCTGCCTGCCGGCCTTTTTTAAATTTTCTTCATAACTTTGTCAACGCCGATTTTCTTTACTTTTAAGGAAATAATTTAAAAGAAAAATGACCAAACTTTATTTTGGTGTACAAAGACTATAAGTTTTGGCAATGCATTTGCTCATTTATGCACCCTACATTAACATTTTTCGTAATTTTTCCATAAATTTTGTAAATACCGCTTTATAACTTTTAACATTTTTATGAAAATGAAACAAACCAACAATGCAGTTTGAAAGAAAATAAGAAAATAACAAATATTTTTGAACTCGCTCTTACCGTTCCTGAGTTATACCGGTTTTCAGCTTTGTACCCAGTTTATGATATTGCCCAACAAACAAATAAAAATCAAACTTTAGACTTTTGCTTTGCTTACAAATCATTAACTACATTTCTTACGATGTAGTTCTATGTCCTGCAATAAATTCTAAAAATCAGTTTCAGAAGTTGTGACATTGATAAAAGTTTTATCCCTTATCAATACATGGCGCTTTGAGAATTTTATTAAAGGCCAGCTTGAAGACATGCAACAAAGAGAAGATTATAAATAATTTCTTTATTTGATTCTTATTTTTTGGGTGATAGATCTAAGCCCTATTCAACTGTAAAAGCTTCAAAAGGTATAAATCGGACCTGCTGTCTGAAGAAAATTATATATTTTCTTAACTTATTCACTTTTCGAGTCTTGCAAGGACAATCCAAAATTCGATGCCTTGCTAGAATTTAGTTAATTTATTTTAAAAATAAATAAATAAAAAACTGGTACCTCTGTCAATGACCTCGATACGCTCCTCTAAATTATCTTAGTCTTATAAGGCAAACTACAAAGTTAATAATGAAGCAGTTGAACGCGCCAAATTAACAACTTTTTTACGACATCAGTTGTACTTTATCCTAAAATTGGCTACCATATCGTTTTTTGATGAACATACCGACACCAGAACTTTGAATTGAAACGCAAAAAATCTACATACCTACGCCAAGTATCGAGAATGAAGTAGTAAATTTTAACAGAAGACAACCTTAAAAATAAAGAAATTCAAGATTTATTTGTTTTTGAAACTTGCGATATTTCAATTGATCTCTTAAAAACAGATCCATAAAATTGGGAAGCCAACAAGATGTTTCAAGATGCAAAGAACAAAGTTCAAAATTTACAAGTAGTTAATGATGTGGCAGAACGAGGAGTGGCTTTGGCTAACACTTACATCAATGTCACAACTTCTGAAACAGGTTTTCAGGTCCTCAAAAAATTATTTTTAAACAAAGCAAAATAATACGTTTGATTTTAATTTGTTTGTTGGGTATGTTCAAACTAGATTTGAACAATACTTTAAAATATAGAAATAAGAAAAAAATGAATTTGCAAATCTTTAATTAATAATACTTATGTAAAATGAATTTAAAATATTTAATCTAAATTGTTATAAGTAAAAAGATGAATATGATTTGAATTTCATATTTGAATTTAAATGAATTATAACTGAATTTTAATGTATGAATTGTAATCCCTAATTGTAAAGTTACATTATAGTTTGAAAGTCACTGTAGTATAAGTATCTTTATTTAGTACTTAGTTCTTACGGAGTTATTCCAACTCTCTTCGGCTATCTACAAACCGAAGGCAGGTTAAGATTTAAAATTAAAAATATGTATACTTTAATTGGCCCTTAGCAACAGCGACAGCAACTTGCATTAACCTTCCGCCTACTTAATTAAACACTAAATATTGTTAACTTAACCTAAATTTTAAAATAAATAAATACTTGAACTGAAATTGCCTACTTAAATTTATTGGTTTAAATTTTAAATACTTCTCTAACTAACCCCCTACAAGGAAGAGATACCTACTAATCAGTGTGAACAAAGCGCCCACTCGATACGTTGGAAACCGCAGGTAACAATCTGTGTAAATCCCTACACTTAGACGATTCTTTAATTCAGTGTTATCCAAATCTTAATTTTCTGTGCACAATTGTGCTACAAAAACAATAAAAAAAACTCACACCGACGCTTGTGTTCTCTTCTTTGACGAGTACACATGTGCGGATGCTTACGGTTTTTTTGTCAGCTTTGTTGTTTTTTCAGCTTTAGTTTTATTTCAATATAAACCAGCAAACAAAATAGTATGATGGAAGACAAAAATTTTTGTTTTGTCATTAAAAATGCTTTTGGTAACATGCAATGCATTTTATGTTACCAAACATTTAAAACAAAGAAAACATTTTCAATTAAAAGTCATTTTGACCTTTTTCACAAAGAAATAAATAAATTAAAAGAGGAAAACAAGAAAATGTTTTTTCTTGAGCAAAAAAACCTTTATACGCAAAAAATTAAAGAATAAGAGTATTAATTTCAATATTTTTTTGGTTGGAAAAATGGAAAATTACATCTTATTGACGTGAACGGTATTTTTTTTAGTTAAAGGTACAAAACTGTCAAAAACAAAAATATGTCATATAATTCTTGGAAGTAATTGATATTTTTCAAGATGCCAAATAAAAGAGTTAAAATTGAATTAATTGATTATTTAGTTGTCACGTCATTTTTAAGTTCTTTTTTTATATTTTTTTGTATGGAATTCATTTTTAATTTAGTTTTGAAAAACTGGAACATGGAGTTTAATGAATCAAAGTTGATTATCTTAAAAAGAGATGTAAATTTTAGTGCTTTTTGTGAAAAATAACAACATTTTAATATGGTGGCAACCACACTCAATTGGACGTTTGTGAATTGCCAACTCTTTAAAAATTGTAAAATTGTAATTTTCCAATCTGATTTTTTACACTTGGTTAAAGCTTGTTTAAATTGCAACTTTCGGTGGAAAAGTTTTTCCTTGTGTTTGTTGTAACAAAAATTAAATTTTTCCACTTTTCCATTTTTCCAACAAATAAAAAAACTGAAATGAATACCCTTAATGGGTTCTACAATAAGAGCAAAATGAAAAAAACTTGTAAAATAAAAAATATAGATTTCGAGCCAAATAAGCTTGGAAATCGTTCAGCAAGGCAGACCATTTATAGATGGAATGCTAGCAAAAAATATTTTACAAAAAATTTTTCAAACGTTACATTATAGAACAGATTTCATAAAGTCAATTCCCTTGTCACCCCAAACTGTGGCTAGGCGTATTGCCCAAATAGGAAATTCGGTGGAGTCTTCTATTGAAGAAAAATTGATAAATTGTAAATTTCTTTCGTTTTGTTTAGATGAAAGTACAGATATTAATGATCTTTGTCAACTGGTTGTCTGTATAAGATGCATTGATGAACATTTTAATGTTTTTGAATCAATGTTGACATTGGAATCAGAACTTATATTTCTTCAAACCGAAGTCCAAGCTCCGGGAAAAATGGGAATAGAATTCTGGAAAAATCTAAATGATTTAGATTTTCAAGAGTTAAAAAGAAATGCTTTAAAATTGTTATCCCTTTTTTCCTTCTTTTTTTTGTTCCAAGCAGAGAAATAAATTAAGTTCTTCAAATTTAAAACATCCCTGTGGGAAATTAGTGTCAATTGGTCCCACAGACTGGTCCTGGGAGTTGTGAAAATAGAACAGGTACAAAAAGAAAAAACTCATGACCAGTGCAAGGAGAACCAATCATGTAACTGGTTTACGAAGAACAAAAAGGTAAAAAAAGTAATGAATTACAGTACAGTCTTCACCGGTGGTGTGATACATTTTTTTGGGGCTTTCTAAAATTTGGCTCTTGAATTTAATTCTAGGACTTGTTTTATTGAAATAATACTACATCGTATTGAAATAATACTACATTTTAGTAACTGTCACTAAGCATGTCCGTTGAGAACAGATTTGTGACTGGTCAAATGGTGTCAATTTACCCCCTCCAATGACAACCCCATGTAAAAGTGATAGGTCTTATTCATAGAAAGTGTTCAAACTAGAACCGGTCTCTACCACCAAAGACCTATCACGGGACTACTTTGGTGTCAGTTCGCTTCCCTCTAGGGATATTTTGTTAATAAGAAATTGTTACAAAATCTTCAATTTGGAAAACTTAATTTATAATAATTACATACATTTAATTTTTAAAGATTTAATTAATTAATAATTTAAAACTGAGGCATATTTGGTATTTAATTTTATTAACTTTTTTTAAACTTCATTTCCATTTTGCTTTTAAAAGTAAAATTAAAAATTTAATTTTATTTACATTTGCAATGCTTAGTTTTGTGTTTGCTGGGCAATATTATGTTATCCAATACAGACGCATTTCATTTAATGAGAGTTTTGGTTAACTATGCTTTAATTGTCATTTATTTCTTTTCCCTACACTCTATAATTATAATCACTCTTGTGAGTGATTATAATTCCAATCAGCACTTTACCTTTTCTCAAACCAAAGGTACCCAGCATCTCCCCATTAAAAGTGACGATTGGTTACAGCTCTGTGTGGCTCCCTTAGGCACAGAACTACATGGTCCTTCGACTTGTTCAACCAGTGGACATACATAACTAAAGAAGAAACAAAAAACTCAAATTTGGAAAAAATGAGGTAATAACAAAATCAAAATTTCATGGTCATCAGTATAAGTAAACAACAGAAAGAAGCTGTAAGTACGCCAAATTATTAAAGTTTTTAAAAAATAAAAATAAAAATTGTACTGACGTGAAAAAGTGTGTGTGTGTGAAGAAAAAGAAAAATTTCAATATCAAAAAAGAAAAAGTGCAAAAAATATATAAATTTTATGCGAAGAAAAATTTTAATTTTTCATAAAAAAAAAAGTGCATTAAATAAGCCTCAAATTAAAAAAAAGGCATAAAATTATGTATGTATGTATGTATGTATAATATAACTATAGTTAAAGCACAGGAATAAAAAAAAAAAAGAGAAAAAATTTTTTTTTAAAAAAAGAAGTACGCAAGAGAAAAGAAACGTGAAAAAAGAGATCGTTTCGTGTACGCAAAAATTAACCACCAAAAGAAAAAGTGTCTCTTAATTATATTTGGTAATGAAAAGTGTGTTTTTCATAAAAAGAGAAAATTAAGAAATTACCTAGTTGTGATTTAAATTTAAATTTTAAAATCTATGTGTAAAAAAGTAAAAATATTGATCAAAAGAGCCATTTGGAAAATAAAGTGTGTTTAAAATGTCCTTATTTGAAGAAAAAAAAATTTAATTATGGTGGCAAATTTAAATTAAAAAATTAAAGAGAAAATCTTCAAAGAAACATCCCTTTAAAATTGAAAGAGAAGAATGCAACATCAAACAACCGCTTAAGAGAAGTTAAAGGAAGAAAACGAAGACAGCACAAAATCACAACAATAAAAAAAATAAAATCATATTACATATTTACAAAATAAAGACTAAATGCATTAAAATACACGTTCACATATACCTATAATAATAATATTGGAATACCTATTGAAACAAAGAGACAGACGGTTACACTCCGCTGCAAAATAATTCGGTCACAAAAAAGAAAATATATTGCGTACACATGAAATTAAATTTAGCTTACAATAGTTAAAATTTAATTTATGTCCAAATTAAAATCGAATTTAATTTAAATCATAACAAAATAAAAGTCAACTTAGCGGTTAAAATTTCCTTTTATAAATAAATAATTATTTATTTAAGGAACTGTTTACGGATTTTACAAACGGAAATAAATAAATAAAGCGAATTTAATCCCAAAGATAATATACGTATTTGCTTATGCGCTTTTTTATTATAAAAGTTGTTTTTTTTTACTATTTAAAGTTGTGCGCTTAAATAAAACAAAAATAAATTTTCAAGATAAACTCGATTGTGCATTCTTAGTGTATGAACAGACCGGTTGTTGGGAAGTTTCATGGAAGTATATAACATATAATTCCAGTGAAATTATTTTGTCTTAGTACATGAACAGACCGGTTGTTGGGAAGTTTCATGGAATGTACACAAATTAGTTCCCATAAATAAAAGTTTGTCATACACTCGCTTGCACTTTTTATGGCACACTCTTGAAATAATAAACATACCTATAAAATAAAAAAGATTTTTTGATAGCGGTCTCTAAAAAAAAGTTAAACAACATATGGTTGTCTAAATTTTCAACTTTAATGAACTGTAAAATAAGTAAATAAGAAAAGTTAAAGTACGTTTTCTTTTAAAGTTGTTTGAATCAAACTTTAAAAATCCTATTATTAAAAAGTGGAAAAAAAAACAATAAAAAATAATTAGCTTTCTCATAAACAACAAAATATTTTGTTTGTTTATGTTCTTCGGATTTGTTATCAAGATCTCTATAAAAAAAAAGGAGAAAAAAAAAGGGTTGAATCCAAACTCTTACTCAAACCCTTATTCAAAAGTTATTGATCTGTGGAGATAGGAAAAGGAAAGGAAAACAAATACAGCCCTTCACAAATAAAAGGACTTAATATACAAATCACTAAGAATTTGTGGAAAAACTTTTCTCTGTACTAAAGCTGGAGATATTGAATAAGATGATACCAAATTAAATTTAATTAAAATGTATTTTTATTTAATGAAATTTAATTAAATTAAACCCCAATGCTATTAATACAATAAATAAAATAAAGTTGAAAAAAAAAATAATTCTAATTTTGTGTTTCAATAAGTACTAACGATTACAAAAATAATTGATCCCTTTTTATTCGAAAAAAAAAGATTGCTTGTTTAAAAATAAATTATAAAAGAGTAATTAATATCGGAAACAATTTTTTTTATGTAAACTTATAAATAAAAAAAAAAAAAAAAAAACGGTATTCAAATAAAATAACTCCCTAATATCATTAGGCCCTATTGAATACCTAGTATTAAACTCAAAATTGTTTTTTTTCTCACATTTGTGAATACAAATTACCAGAGTTGCTATAATCCCATAGCCCCGTAAATATCTAAGGAGAATTTGAAACCAGAATTTGAAGTCTAGTACTATACTCAGATAGCCCAAATTGTTGAAAACAATTAATTTCTCCTTAAATTTTATACATGAAAGCTAGATATTCGCATATTCGGATAGAATCACATTTTTTAAAATTTATAATACTCAAATTTTTTTCTGCTTTAAATTACCATTTTTGCATTTAGAAGCCATCAACAATATCTGAATATTTGTATTCTGATTTCATCACTTGTTAATCGATTGATTGTTGTAATTTTTACAGTAAATTTATACAACATAACTAGAGTATGCTCTAGCCCTTACCTCTATAAAGCAAGTATGAACCCTAGCCTATGGCACCCTACTGATTCTTATAATTAAATAAAATTATTAATATCTAGTACAATTCGTAACCATTAATAATAGGCCGGTTTAAAGTACGCCTACATTTAAAACTAGATAAACAATATTATAGTATCTAGTGCTTTTATATAGCCCCTCACACTAACCATACCAATTCGAAGTTTATATTACCAAGCCAATATTGGTCAAAATCCCAGTTATCAATATGAATACAACCGGGCACAATACCACTAACTCTGTTCAAAAAGATCAGTTTGTATTTAATTGTGATCATTTACTCCAGTTTTGCCAAAAATTTAATACAATTAATGTTGAAGATCAGACTGAATCTGTTCTCGGGGTCAAGTTAAAAGACTTGGAATTAAGATGGGCCAAGCTAGAATCTTCCTATCAGGAGGTAATGACAGCTGCTGAGGATGTAATTGACCCAGAGTTTAAAGATATAGCCAAAACAAATTTTGATGCGTGTACTGAAGCTTATTATCATTGCAACTCACAAATCATAGATTTAGTGAAAACATTTCAATGCGACACTTCCCATATTCAAGGCTTCAATGCAACGGCACCATTTTCTATACCCCAGCGGGCGTCAACTCAAAACTTTGTTGCCGATACATCGTTTATTAAACTGCCACCTTGTGATACAGAAATTTTCAAAGGAAGCTATGAACAATGGCCTTCGTTTCGTGACATGTTCACGGCCGTGTACATAAGCCATCCTAAGCTTACCCCAGTTACGAAACTGTATCACCTCAGAAATAAAACAAGAGGGGAGGCTGGGGCAATAGTTAAAAGATATCCTCTTTCTAATGAAAATTTTGAATTAGCATGGAAAGCTCTTACAACACGCTATGAGAACAAAAGAGTTTTGTTGGACAACCAAATCAAGATTTTATTTGATATACCCTCGGCAAAAACGGAAGAAAGCGAATCAATTCGTAGAATTCAATCTTCAGTAAATGATTCCCTAGCAACTCTCAGAACGCTTGGCGTCGACGTGGAGAGCTGGGACCCTATTCTGATTCGTCTTATATCTACGAAACTTCCACATTTAACATTATCGTTATGGGAGCAATCTCTCACTTCACCACGTGAGCTTCCCAAGTGGACCCAAATGTCCCAGTTTCTGGTAGACAGATATGAAGCGGTAGAACGTCTCAATAGCATAAAAGCCTCTAAAGATTGTTTCACGCTATCAGATACCCCCAATCTTGATATACAAGCGTACATGTCGCAAGAGAACTTAAGCTTATCTTGTAAGTTATGCAAAGAAAATCACTCTTTAAGAATATGTCCAAAATTTCGAGCCTTTACGGTACAGCAAAGAGTAGATTATGTATTTAAAAACAAATTTTGCAATAACTGTTTGGCCTCGTCTCACCTTAAGTCCAATTGCAAAAGCAAACATACGTGCTTACAATGTAAAAAATCCCATCATACCCTACTGCATATGAGACAGAGAGTACAAAATCCCACTCAATCGGCCGAAACCACGCAATATAGAGACTTTGCAACAAGTCGAAGCGGTTCAAATCAAAATACATCCCGAGATAACACTCAAATCTCTAGAACCAACACCCAAAATAATACGCAAAGCTCTAGTATAAATAACCGGGATAATGTTGCTAGCACCTCCAGTCAATTTCAAGCCAATTGCGCTATGAGCAGTGAAAATATCTTGCTGCGAACGGCCTTAATGCAAATAGAAAGCAGAGGTGAACTCTTTACTATTAGAGCACTAATTGATCCAGGTTCTCAAAGAACCTTTTTAACGGAAAGAGTTCGTAATCGGTTACAGCTACCCTTCGAAAACTCTCATTTCGAAATAATCGGTATTGGTGGGCAAATGCAAAAGGCAAATAAAGAATGCACATTTGTTTTATACGCCAGAAGGTATGACTTGAGAGTCCCTATTAAAGCCATTGTGCTGCCAAAAGTTACAAAAAGACTTCCAGCTTGCACTTTTGATATACCTTACTCAACCGATTTGGCTGAATTAGATCTAGCAGATCCAACGTTTAATAAATCTTCACAGATAGATTTAATTTTAGGAAATGACTTTGAACATTACTTGAACATTGAAGGTATAAAGAAAAACATTTGTGGTCAAACGTCGGCCTACAATACGATCTTTGGCTGGGTGCTGAGTGGTCCCATGAAAACTCAATCGATTCAGACGTTCACAACGACAGTTGTTAAAGATGAAACTTCCGAGCTAAATGCGCTTTTAAAAAAGTTTTGGGAGCAGGAAGAAATTCCGATAACTCCCTCAAGCTCAGTGGAAGATGAATTTTGTGAAAACCTTTTTAGCGAAACAACAACTCGAGATGAAAACGGTAGATACGTCGTTCGATTACCATTCAGACCTGATTTTCCAGACAAAATATTTCTAGGGTCATCTCGTTTCATAGCCCTGGCTCAGTACTCGAGCATGAAAAAATCACTGGCCAAAAATCCCGACCTTCAGTCACAATACAAGGCGGTTATAAACGAGTATATCACTCTTGGTCATATGGATGAAACATCACATGTTGAAATTAACTCTGGCGGTAAATATGGGTCATTTTATTTACCTCACCATGGTGTAGTGCGCCCGGATCACAAAACAACAAAACTTAGAGTTGTATTTAATGCCTCTAGGAAAACAAAATCGCAATTTTCACTAAATGACGTTTTATATACGGGGCCTACACTGCAAAGCGATTTAATCTCAATAATTCTCAATTGGAGAAGATATAAATATGTTTTTAATGGTGACATTGAAAAAATGTATCGCCAGATACGATTACATCCTGCTGATACACCGTTTCAGAGGATTTTGTTTCAGCCAGACGATAACGGCCCGATTAAAGACTATGAATTGAAAACGGTAACTTTCGGAGTGAATTGTGCTCCATTCCTAGCAATTCGGACCCTAATAAAGCTCGCCCTTGATTCCGAATCCACACACCCTAAAGCAGCAGCTATACTGCGCTCAGAGACCTATGTCGATGACATTTTGACCGGCGGTCATACGTTAGAAGAAACCTTAGAAGCCCAAAGTCAGCTGATTAAAACCCTAAAGTCAGCGGGTTTTCCTCTTAAGAAAATTACTGCAAATAATCAAAACCTTTTATCCCATTTACCCAAAGAGGATCTGTATAATTCAGAATTCCTTCGTTTTCACGATACCAGTTCCACAAAAACCCTAGGTATTAAATGGAATGCCCTAACAGACACATTTACTTACACTTTTCCAACATTTGAACTTTCCACAAAAAATACCAAACGTCAGATTCTGTCGTCAGTGGCAAAACTCTTTGATCCAGCAGGATGGATCACGCCAATAGTAATAAGGGCAAAAATTCTCATCCAACAATTATGGCTAGAGGGCCTAGATTGGGATGACGAAGTATCTGTTGAGTCACTGCAAACCTGGAACACCCTAGTCCAGGATCTATCACAAGTTGAACTAATTTCTATCTCAAGGTGGTTACAGTATTTGCCCTCTGACACCATAGAAATTCACGGGTTCTCAGACGCTTCCAAAGCGGCATACTGTGCCACGGTATACATGCGTTGTGAGAACAGTAAACACAATACGTTTTCTAATTTAATAGTAGCTAAAAGCAAAGTCGCCCCGATACAGACAATTTCACTACCACGGTTAGAGCTCACAGGTGCAGTCTTGCACCTGGACAGACTCGTCCATAACGCTAGGTTGGTTGTCAAAGCCTCCCTCTGCATGGGAAACCTACGTCGCGAATAGAATCTCTCAGATTCACAGTTTGGTACCAGATGCGACGTGGCGACACGTCCCTACTCACGATAATCCTGCCGATATAGGAACAAGAGGCTGTAGACCTCAAGACTTGGTACACAATTCCCTTTGGTGGCATGGACCAGCATGGCTGACTAAACCCGCAACAGAATGGCCAAAAAGAAATCCCCTTAAACCTTCAGAGGTACCTGCAAATTTAACCCAAGCGCTGCATACTGAAGTTCAGGATGACGACATCCTGAGTAGATTCTCTTCATAAAGCAAGGCTTTACGCGTTGTATGTTATTTATTCAGGTTTTATAAAAAATGCAAGGAACCTAAAGGGGTAAGGTCTCAGTCACAGAATCTAATAAATCTAACACATGAGGAAATGAAATTTACAAAATTGCGCCTGATTGCCTTGGCTCAAGAAAATTTTTACAGTGAAGAGTACAAATGTCTGCAAGCCGGTGAAAGTGTGCTAAATAAAAGCCCTCTAAAGCCTTTAAATCCATTTTTTGATTCATATTTAATTATTAGGGCAAATGGCAGACTAGTCCAGTCAAATCTCCCATACAATGAGCGGTATCCGATAATATTACCAGGTAATTCGCAATTTTGTCAGCTGTATTTACAATACTTGCACACCTTCCTCTATCATGCTGAATGCAGCCAAATGTGCAGGATCATACAATCCGAGTATTTCGTAGCGAGGCTTAAACCACGAGTAAAAAGCATAATTCGAAAATGTAAGATTTGCATTATACAAAAACAGCAAGCATGCTCTCAGATTATGGCGCCCTTGACACCGGAACGGTGCACTCTATCACCGCCATTTGAAACGACAGGAGTTGACTTTGCTGGGCCGTTTGAGTTGAAAATATCGCCTTTACGCAAATCCTCTTACGTTAAAGGATACGTATGCGTATTCGTCTGCTTTAGTACAAAAGCGGTCCATTTAGAAGCATGCTCAGAGCTTTCTTCAAAAGCATTTCAAGCCACATTTGCTCGTTTCGTCGGGAGGCGGGGCCTTCCCCGAAGGGTAACATCGGACAACGGAAAAAACTTTCTTGGTGCCAGTAGGATTTTTGAACGTGAATTTGCCACATTTTTACGAAACGCAGCTGATGATATAGCTCAAAAATATTTGGCCCACGGGTTTGAATGGAGGTTTATACCACCTCACGCTCCGCATATGGGCGGCTTATGGGAGGCCGCTGTAAAAAGCTTTAAATTCCATTTCAAGCGCATCGCAGGTGCGCACAAATTCAACTTTGAGGAGTTTTCCACCATACTAGCTCGGATTGAAGGCGTTTTAAACTCACGACCAATCTCTGCCCTGTCAGAGGACCCGTCCGACTTGACAGCCCTAACTCCGGGACATTTTTTAAGAGGTGTCCCTTTAATGGCCTTCCCCGAACAATCCGGCCAAAACATGTCTGTCATAAACCGATGGGAAAGGTTGAAAGTGATCAGTCATCAGGTTGCCATGCGATGGAAAGAAGATTACTTGAAATCCTTGCATAAGCGCTACAAATGGCAGAACTCAGCTCCAAACCGGCAGGTAGGCGATTTAGTAGTCGTAATTGACGACCTGTTACCGCCCCACGAATGGCGTTTAGGTCGGATTGAAAGGACCTTTAGTGGTACGGATAAGAACGCTCGTATAGCAGAGGTACGCACATCCTCTGGGCTAGTGACAAGGCCTATAGTAAAGCTATGCTATTTGCCGTTTTTGGATAACTGATGTTACGTTGTACGGTTTGTCCATATCGCGCTCATACCTTGTCGTTACGCTAATCTTTCTCATATAATTCAGAATGATCCATTTATTCACATAAATTTTTACTTCTTATACTAATAACATTTACTCAGACTATATTAACTCACCATTTCTCCCATCCAGCCTCTAAATTCCCCTTATTTATTAATACAACACACCCATTTCCCATTCCATTCGAAATTTGCATCATTTACTAACTTAATGTTATATGTTTCTTTTCTGTGTCTTCTCTTTTGTAGCAGGTCTAATCGCAGATTAACAGCCACACGAGTGCCAAGCCCTAGACGGAGCCCTGGTGGCGAGCGGAGTCAGCCTCGAGACTTAGAGGTATTTTACTGTGTGATCTGCCGGGGGTATCACGGTTTGAAAAACTGCAGGAGGTTTCAAAGGATGTCCGTAGAAAGGCGGCGTGAAGTGGTTAGCAACTTGCGGTATTGCTTCAATTGCTTGGCCAGAAGCCATTCGTTAAATTCGTGCACATCAGAGGAGGCGTGCAGACGGTGCAACCAACAGCATCACACGATGCTGCATATGTCAACTCGCCAACTGCGACAGCAAGAAGCCACGGTGGTCATGAGAACCACCCCTGACAGAGCAATTGCCTCAAGAAGCACCCCGAGCAGAACCCCTAGCAGATCCACCCACATAGTGAGGCAACCTCAACGTCGCCAGCAACAACGACAACGTAACCGCCAACAGCCTCAACGTAGCCAACTACAACAGCACCAACAACAGCGTCGCCAACAACAACAGCGTCGCCAACAACAACAGCGTCGCCAGCAGCAACAACGACGTCAACAACAAAATCAACGGCATACTCAACAGCTTGCAGCTCAACCAGCCAGCAGGCCAGAACCTTATTTAAATGGACAACTATTGGCCGAAGCCATTAAGTCACTAGCCAACGTTTTGTGTGTGAAATACAACGCATAAGCGGCAGAAAAAGGCCTGGGCAGGCGCCATGTTCAAACTAGATTTGAACAATACTTTAAAATATAGAAATAAGAAAAAAATGAATTTGCAAATCTTTAATTAATAATACTTATGTAAAATGAATTTAAAATATTTAATCTAAATTATCAAAAAGTAATTTCAATTATTGGGAATACAAAATTTTAATTTCAAAAGATTTTGTTATTCGTGCTTAATTCCCAGTTTTTATTATTGATAAAAACACTTGAAATTTATTGTTGATGGGATAAGCTATTCCTATGCATTTCACTGGTTGCTTAGGCCAGATCATCAGGAAACTTCATCCATAAAGGTTTTAGACAAACTAAAGATATTAAACCAAATAAAACTGTTAAACGTATAAGAATTATAGCAACAGTTCTACTTGTAACAATATCAAAGTTTAAACAAAACACATCAACAATAAACAACAGTGGGTTCATCTCATCTTACATTTCCCCACTACAATTAGTTGAAATTCTCTAAACATTAATTGTAGTTGTAAGTAGGTTAAGAAAAACAAAATGAAAAAAACAACAACTTACAAAAGATGTTGTCAATTAAGTGTTTTTTAGGCCGTGCACCGCCTAAAAAACACTTAATTGACAACATCTTTTGTAAGTTGTTGTTTTTTTCATTTTGTTTTTCTTAACCTACTTACAACTACAATTAATGTTGAGAGAATTTCAACTAATTGTAGTGGGGAAATGTAAGATGAGATGAACCCACTGTTGTTTATTGTTGATGTGTTTTGTTTAAACTTTGATATTGTTACAAGTAGAACTGTTGCTATAATTCTTATACGTTTAACAGTTTTATTTGGTTTAATATCTTTAGTTTGTCTAAAACCTTTATGGATGAAGTTTCCTGATGATCTGGCCTAAGCAACCAGTGAAATGCATAGGAATAGCTTATCCCATCAACAGTAAATTTCAAGTGTTTTTATTAATAATAAAAACTGGGAATTAAGCACGAATAACAAAATCTTTTGAAATTAAAAAAAAAATTTTGTATTCCCAATAATTGAAATTACTTTTTGATAATAAACAGACAGTGCACGGCCTAAAAAACACTTAATTGACAACATCTTTTGTAAGTTGTTGTTTTTTTCATTTTGTTTTTCTTAACCTACTTACAACTACAATTAATGTTGAGAGAATTTCAACTAATTGTAGTGGGGAAATGTAAGATGAGATGAACCCACTGTTGTTTATTGTTGATGTGTTTTGTTTAAACTTTGATATTGTTACAAGTAGAACTGTTGCTATAATTCTTATACGTTTAACAGTTTTATTTGGTTTAATATCTTTAGTTTGTCTAAAACCTTTATGGATGAAGTTTCCTGATGATCTGGCCTAAGCAACCAGTGAAATGCATAGGAATAGCTTATCCCATCAACAATAAATTTCAAGTGTTTTTATCAATAATAAAAACTGGGAATTAAGCACGAATAACAAAATCTTTTGAAATTAAAATTTTGTATTCCCAATAATTGAAATTACTTTTTGATAATAAACAGGCAGTGCACGGCCTAAAAAACACTTAATTGACAACATCTTTTGTAAGTTGTTGTTTTTTTTCATTTTGTTTTTCTTAACCTACTTACAACTACAATTAATGTTGAGAGAATTTCAACTAATTGTAGTGGGGAAATGTAAGATGAGATGAACCCACTGTTGTTTATTGTTGATGTGTTTTGTTTAAACTTTGATATTGTTACAAGTAGAACTGTTGCTATAATTCTTATACGTTTAACAGTTTTATTTGGTTTAATATCTTTAGTTTGTCTAAAACCTTTATGGATGAAGTTTCCTGATGATCTGGCCTAAGCAACCAGTGAAATGCATAGGAATAGCTTATCCCATCAACAATAAATTTCAAGTGTTTTTATCAATAATAAAAACTGGGAATTAAGCACGAATAACAAAATCTTTTGAAATTAAAATTTTGTATTCCCAATAATTGAAATTACTTTTTGATAATAAACAGGCAGTGCACGGCCTAAAAAACACTTAATTGACAACATCTTTTGTAAGTTGTTGTTTTTTTTCATTTTGTTTTTCTTAACCTACTTACAACTACAATTAATGTTGAGAGAATTTCAACTAATTGTAGTGGGGAAATGTAAGATGAGATGAACCCACTGTTGTTTATTGTTGATGTGTTTTGTTTAAACTTTGATATTGTTACAAGTAGAACTGTTGCTATAATTCTTATACGTTTAACAGTTTTATTTGGTTTAATATCATTAGTTTGTCTAAAACCTTTATGGATGAAGTTTCCTGATGATCTGGCCTAAGCAACCAGTGAAATGCATAGGAATAGCTTATCCCATCAACAATAAATTTCAAGTGTTTTTATCAATAATAAAAACTGGGAATTAAGCACGAATAACAAAATCTTTTGAAATTAAAATTTTGTATTCCCAATAATTGAAATTACTTTTTGATAATAAACAGGCAGTGCACGGCCTAAAAAACACTTAATTGACAACATCTTTTGTAAGTTGTTGTTTTTTTCATTTTGTTTTTCTTAACCTACTTACAACTACAATTAATGTTGAGAGAATTTCAACTAATTGTAGTGGGGAAATGTAAGATGAGATGAACCCACTGTTGTTTATTGTTGATGTGTTTTGTTTAAACTTTGATATTGTTACAAGTAGAACTGTTGCTATAATTCTTATACGTTTAACAGTTTTATTTGGTTTAATATCTTTAGTTTGTCTAAAACCTTTATGGATGAAGTTTCCTGATGATCTGGCCTAAGCAACCAGTGAAATGCATAGGAATAGCTTATCCCATCAACAATAAATTTCAAGTGTTTTTATCAATAATAAAAACTGGGAATTAAGCACGAATAACAAAATCTTTTGAAATTAAAATTTTGTATTCCCAATAATTGAAATTACTTTTTGATAATAAACAGGCAGTGCACGGCCTAAAAAACACTTAATTGACAACATCTTTTGTAAGTTGTTGTTTTTTTCATTTTGTTTTTCTTAACCTACTTACAACTACAATTAATGTTGAGAGAATTTCAACTAATTGTAGTGGGGAAATGTAAGATGAGATGAACCCACTGTTGTTTATTGTTGATGTGTTTTGTTTAAACTTTGATATTGTTACAAGTAGAACTGTTGCTATAATTCTTATACGTTTAACAGTTTTATTTGGTTTAATATCTTTAGTTTGTCTAAAACCTTTATGGATGAAGTTTCCTGATGATCTGGCCTAAGCAACCAGTGAAATGCATAGGAATAGCTTATCCCATCAACAATAAATTTCAAGTGTTTTTATCAATAATAAAAACTGGGAATTAAGCACGAATAACAAAATCTTTTGAAATTAAAATTTTGTATTCCCAATAATTGAAATTACTTTTTGATAATAAACAGGCAGTGCACGGCCTAAAAAACACTTAATTGACAACATCTTTTGTAAGTTGTTGTTTTTTTCATTTTGTTTTTCTTAACCT
Organism: Pollenia angustigena; assembly: GCA_930367215.1. NCBI lineage: Eukaryota > Metazoa > Arthropoda > Insecta > Diptera > Polleniidae > Pollenia > Pollenia angustigena. The sequence continues at coordinate 139,369,942 of OV884056.1, read as the reverse complement.
ACTTACAACTACAATTAATGTTGAGAGAATTTCAACTAATTGTAGTGGGGAAATGTAAGATGAGATGAACCCACTGTTGTTTATTGTTGATGTGTTTTGTTTAAACTTTGATATTGTTACAAGTAGAACTGTTGCTATAATTCTTATACGTTTAACAGTTTTATTTGGTTTAATATCTTTAGTTTGTCTAAAACCTTTATGGATGAAGTTTCCTGATGATCTGGCCTAAGCAACCAGTGAAATGCATAGGAATAGCTTATCCCATCAACAATAAATTTCAAGTGTTTTTATCAATAATAAAAACTGGGAATTAAGCACGAATAACAAAATCTTTTGAAATTAAAATTTTGTATTCCCAATAATTGAAATTACTTTTTGATAATAAACAGGCAGTGCACGGCCTAAAAAACACTTAATTGACAACATCTTTTGTAAGTTGTTGTTTTTTTCATTTTGTTTTTCTTAACCTACTTACAACTACAATTAATGTTGAGAGAATTTCAACTAATTGTAGTGGGGAAATGTAAGATGAGATGAACCCACTGTTGTTTATTGTTGATGTGTTTTGTTTAAACTTTGATATTGTTACAAGTAGAACTGTTGCTATAATTCTTATACGTTTAACAGTTTTATTTGGTTTAATATCTTTAGTTTGTCTAAAACCTTTATGGATGAAGTTTCCTGATGATCTGGCCTAAGCAACCAGTGAAATGCATAGGAATAGCTTATCCCATCAACAATAAATTTCAAGTGTTTTTATCAATAATAAAAACTGGGAATTAAGCACGAATAACAAAATCTTTTGAAATTAAAATTTTGTATTCCCAATAATTGAAATTACTTTTTGATAATAAACAGGCAGTGCACGGCCTAAAAAACACTTAATTGACAACATCTTTTGTAAGTTGTTGTTTTTTTCATTTTGTTTTTCTTAACCTACTTACAACTACAATTAATGTTGAGAGAATTTCAACTAATTGTAGTGGGGAAATGTAAGATGAGATGAACCCACTGTTGTTTATTGTTGATGTGTTTTGTTTAAACTTTGATATTGTTACAAGTAGAACTGTTGCTATAATTCTTATACGTTTAACAGTTTTATTTGGTTTAATATCTTTAGTTTGTCTAAAACCTTTATGGATGAAGTTTCCTGATGATCTGGCCTAAGCAACCAGTGAAATGCATAGGAATAGCTTATCCCATCAACAATAAATTTCAAGTGTTTTTATCAATAATAAAAACTGGGAATTAAGCACGAATAACAAAATCTTTTGAAATTAAAATTTTGTATTCCCAATAATTGAAATTACTTTTTGATAATAAACAGGCAGTGCACGGCCTAAAAAACACTTAATTGACAACATCTTTTGTAAGTTGTTGTTTTTTTCATTTTGTTTTTCTTAACCTACTTACAACTACAATTAATGTTGAGAGAATTTCAACTAATTGTAGTGGGGAAATGTAAGATGAGATGAACCCACTGTTGTTTATTGTTGATGTGTTTTGTTTAAACTTTGATATTGTTACAAGTAGAACTGTTGCTATAATTCTTATACGTTTAACAGTTTTATTTGGTTTAATATCTTTAGTTTGTCTAAAACCTTTATGGATGAAGTTTCCTGATGATCTGGCCTAAGCAACCAGTGAAATGCATAGGAATAGCTTATCCCATCAACAATAAATTTCAAGTGTTTTTATCAATAATAAAAACTGGGAATTAAGCACGAATAACAAAATCTTTTGAAATTAAAATTTTGTATTCCCAATAATTGAAATTACTTTTTGATAATAAACAGGCAGTGCACGGCCTAAAAAACACTTAATTGACAACATCTTTTGTAAGTTGTTGTTTTTTTCATTTTGTTTTTCTTAACCTACTTACAACTACAATTAATGTTGAGAGAATTTCAACTAATTGTAGTGGGGAAATGTAAGATGAGATGAACCCACTGTTGTTTATTGTTGATGTGTTTTGTTTAAACTTTGATATTGTTACAAGTAGAACTGTTGCTATAATTCTTATACGTTTAACAGTTTTATTTGGTTTAATATCTTTAGTTTGTCTAAAACCTTTATGGATGAAGTTTCCTGATGATCTGGCCTAAGCAACCAGTGAAATGCATAGGAATAGCTTATCCCATCAACAATAAATTTCAAGTGTTTTTATCAATAATAAAAACTGGGAATTAAGCACGAATAACAAAATCTTTTGAAATTTAATCTAAATTGTTATAAGTAAAAAGATGAATATGATTTGAATTTCATATTTGAATTTAAATGAATTATAACTGAATTTTAATGTATGAATTGTAATCCCTAATTGTAAAGTTACATTATAGTTTGAAAGTCACTGTAGTATAAGTATCTTTATTTAGTACTTAGTTCTAACGGAGTTATTCCAACTCTCTTCGGCTATCTACAAACCGAAGGCAGGTTAAGATTTAAAATTAAAAATATGTATACTTTAATTGGCCCTTAGCAACAGCGACAGCAACTTGCATTAACCTTCCGCCTACTTAATTAAACACTAAATATTGTTAACTTAACCTAAATTTTAAAATAAATAAATACTTGAACTGAAATTGCCTACTTAAATTTATTGGTTTAAATATTAAATACTTCTCTAACTAACCCCCTACAAGGAAGAGATACCTACTAATCAGTGTGAACAAAGCGCCAACTCGATACGTTGGAAACCGCAGGTAACAATCTGTGTAAATCCCTACACTTAGACGATTCTTTAATTGTCATTTATTTCTTTTCCCTACACTCTATAATAATAATCACTCTTGTGAGTGATTATAATTCCAATCAGCACTTTACCTTTTCTCAAACCAAAGGTACCCAGCATCTCCCCATTAAAAGTGACGATTGGTTACAGTTCTGTGTGGCTCCCTTAGGCACAGAACTACAGGGTATGAGTAATAATATCATTAACTGGGCACAAATCTGAAAACCGGTATAACTCAGGAACGGTAATAGCAAACTAAAAAATATATGTTTTAGTTATTTAGAATAAATTAATCTTTCAAGCTGCATGTTGGTTTTCTTCATTTTCATAAAAATTTAAAAGTTATAAGCCGCTATTTACAAAATTTGTGAAAAAATTTTAATGTAGGGTGCATACCGTATTTAAACATGTTTTTCTCTGCGTGCACACTACAAGAGTGGAGAGGGTATTATGCATTTGTGCTGATGTGAATAACACCTTAAAACGTTGTTCCTAAAGTTTTCCCATCGACTCGGAATCACTTTCTGAGTCGGTCTAACCTTGTGCGAAAAATGCAGGTTGCCATTTAAAAGATAATTTAATGAAATTTGGTACATACTAGAGGTCTGCAAGAATATATAAAAAGCAATTTCAACACACTCATTTGTTTTTTAACTACAATGTGTCGAGCACCTAATAATAACGAAACAAATGAGAGAATAACCAAAGACAAAACAAGCAAAAACTCATTCAATTCAGTCAACTCAAATTAAATGAGTTAAATATTCAAATATAATTTGAATATAAAATATCTGTACTAAAGACCTGCACGAGTGTATCAGTAAGTATTGTTGAAACAGATACACCAGATATATATCTGTTACTACTGATATAAATGAGAGAATGAGTGTAACTGATATTGTATGGTTTTGCTTTTGCCCACTCACCATATCTTAAAAACAAAAACAGATGCTTATGGTGTTGGATTGAGTGTGTCATTACATTTTTTTTTTGCTTACAAATATCTGTTGTCACCATAAGTATTTCTACAATATCTGTGGTAATCTGTTGTATTTTTAAATATTGTTGGCGAGTTGATGAAAATAAGAGAGTTTGTAAAAATTTGTATAAGATCTCAACCAGGGGTTCCAGATGGTTTTAGTAAAAAATCGGCATATTTTCAAAAACAAATCGGAAATCAAATTATGAAAAAAAACGGCAAATTAAAATAACTGTTTTAAACACATAAAACATATTTTTAATGACAAAAACAACAAAGCAAAACCATTAACCATTACATAATGCATTAAAAACAAGTAAAAAAGTATAGTCGGTCAAGCCCGACCATATGATACCCTACACCACAGTATTTAAAAACACATCATGCTTATGTGTCCATATAAATATAGATTTATCTATGCTTATAAACTTCATGAAAATCGGTTTGAAAGTTTGTGAGAGGCAGAAATTGCCCCCCACCTCCCCTTGTGGTCCTATTTTTGAAAAACTGTATAGCTAATGTGTCCATATAGATATGGATCTATCTATGTTTTAAATTTCATTTAAATCGGTTTGAGAGGCAGAAATTGCCCCCATCTCCCCTCGTGGTCCTATTTTTTAAAAAATGCATACATTTTGTGTCCATATAGATATGGTTCTATCTATGTTTTAAATTTCATTGAAATCGGTTTGATAGTTTTTTTTTTGTTGTTGTAAAATACAATAAATAATAAAAATATTAAAGCAAAGCAAAACGGTGAAAAACAAAAACAACTCTTTGCATGAGTACGAACAGTGAAACAACACTAAGACAAAATGAAAGAAACGTTTACGTTTTAGTTCAGGCAAACGAAAATAATGTAGAAATAAATAAAACAAAACAAAACAATATAAACTATTTAACGGCTAAGCCAATTATTCGAACACGTTCCCTATCACCCTCGGTGTTTACGAAAACAGTGGATAGTGACTCATTAAAAAAACTACAACTAGATTTGGTGACAAGTGTTGCCAGCCCAGCAAGTATTGCCGTGACGTCAAAAACAAATTTAGTGGGAAATGATACCATGAACTCAAACACAAATGCAATGGAAAACCCCCCTGTAAAAAGTTGTCAAAAGCCTACAGTACAAGTTGGTATGGACAGGTACATAACAGTGCTTAAACGGGGACGCAGCCCTACCTCTGCAGCAGTTGCTTCGGCCTCAAAAGTACCATCTTTTGATAAAATAAATACTCAAAATCGTTTTGCAATTCTGGAGGATGAATCCTCTGAAGCACCAAACGTCATTAAACCATCCAAGCCTCCCCCGATATATCTAAGGGAGCAAAATTCAAATGAGCTCATAAAGAGTTTGATATCGGTGATAGGTGAAAATTCGTTTTACGTAGCGGCTATAAAGCGTGGAAGTATAAACGAGACAAAAATACAAGTCAATAATGAGAATGATTTTCGCAAAATAGTAAACAACTTTGAAACGCTAGAACCAACACCCAAAATAATACGCAAAGCTCTAGTATAAATAACCGGGATAATGTTGCTAGCACCTCCAGTCAATTTCAAGCCAATTGCGCTATGAGCAGTGAAAATATCTTGCTGCGAACGGCCTTAATGCAAATAGAAAGCAGAGGTGAACTCTTTACTATTAGAGCACTAATTGATCCAGGTTCTCAAAGAACCTTTTTAACGGAAAGAGTTCGTAATCGGTTACAGCTACCCTTCGAAAACTCTCATTTCGAAATAATCGGTATTGGTGGGCAAATGCAAAAGGCAAATAAAGAATGCACATTTGTTTTATACGCCAGAAGGTATGACTTGAGAGTCCCTATTAAAGCCATTGTGCTGCCAAAAGTTACAAAAAGACTTCCAGCTTGCACTTTTGATATACCTTACTCAACCGATTTGGCTGAATTAGATCTAGCAGATCCAACGTTTAATAAATCTTCACAGATAGATTTAATTTTAGGAAATGACTTTGAACATTACTTGAACATTGAAGGTATAAAGAAAAACATTTGTGGTCAAACGTCGGCCTACAATACGATCTTTGGCTGGGTGCTGAGTGGTCCCATGAAAACTCAATCGATTCAGACGTTCACAACGACAGTTGTTAAAGATGAAACTTCCGAGCTAAATGCGCTTTTAAAAAAGTTTTGGGAGCAGGAAGAAATTCCGATAACTCCCTCAAGCTCAGTGGAAGATGAATTTTGTGAAAACCTTTTTAGCGAAACAACAACTCGAGATGAAAACGGTAGATACGTCGTTCGATTACCATTCAGACCTGATTTTCCAGACAAAATATTTCTAGGGTCATCTCGTTTCATAGCCCTGGCTCAGTACTCGAGCATGAAAAAATCACTGGCCAAAAATCCCGACCTTCAGTCACAATACAAGGCGGTTATAAACGAGTATATCACTCTTGGTCATATGGATGAAACATCACATGTTGAAATTAACTCTGGCGGTAAATATGGGTCATTTTATTTACCTCACCATGGTGTAGTGCGCCCGGATCACAAAACAACAAAACTTAGAGTTGTATTTAATGCCTCTAGGAAAACAAAATCGCAATTTTCACTAAATGACGTTTTATATACGGGGCCTACACTGCAAAGCGATTTAATCTCAATAATTCTCAATTGGAGAAGATATAAATATGTTTTTAATGGTGACATTGAAAAAATGTATCGCCAGATACGATTACATCCTGCTGGTACACCGTTTCAGAGGATTTTGTTTCAGCCAGACGATAACGGCCCGATTAAAGACTATGAATTGAAAACGGTAACTTTCGGAGTGAATTGTGCTCCATTCCTAGCAATTCGGACCCTAATAAAGCTCGCCCTTGATTCCGAATCCACACACCCTAAAGCAGCAGCTATACTGCGCTCAGAGACCTATGTCGATGACATTTTGACCGGCGGTCATACGTTAGAAGAAACCTTAGAAGCCCAAAGTCAGCTGATTAAAACCCTAAAGTCAGCGGGTTTTCCTCTTAAGAAAATTACTGCAAATAATCAAAACCTTTTATCCCATTTACCCAAAGAGGATCTGTATAATTCAGAATTCCTTCGTTTTCACGATACCAGTTCCACAAAAACCCTAGGTATTAAATGGAATGCCCTAACAGACACATTTACTTACACTTTTCCAACATTTGAACTTTCCACAAAAAATACCAAACGTCAGATTCTGTCGTCAGTGGCAAAACTCTTTGATCCAGCAGGATGGATCACGCCAATAGTAATAAGGGCAAAAATTCTCATCCAACAATTATGGCTAGAGGGCCTAGATTGGGATGACGAAGTATCTGTTGAGTCACTGCAAACCTGGAACACCCTAGTCCAGGATCTATCACAAGTTGAACTAATTTCTATCTCAAGGTGGTTACAGTATTTGCCCTCTGACACCATAGAAATTCACGGGTTCTCAGACGCTTCCAAAGCGGCATACTGTGCCACGGTATACATGCGTTGTGAGAACAGTAAACACAATACGTTTTCTAATTTAATAGTAGCTAAAAGCAAAGTCGCCCCGATACAGACAATTTCACTACCACGGTTAGAGCTCACAGGTGCAGTCTTGCTTGCAAACCTGGTTAAGTACGTTATGACATCGTTAAAGCTAGAAACAAAGCAAATATATTTATGGACAGACTCGTCCATAACGCTAGGTTGGTTGTCAAAGCCTCCCTCTGCATGGGAAACCTACGTCGCGAATAGAATCTCTCAGATTCACAGTTTGGTACCAGATGCGACGTGGCGACACGTCCCTACTCACGATAATCCTGCCGATATAGGAACAAGAGGCTGTAGACTTCAAGACTTGGTACACAATTCCCTTTGGTGGCATGGACCAGCATGGCTGACTAAACCCGCAACAGAATGGCCAAAAAGAAATCCCCTTAAACCTTCAGAGGTACCTGCAAATTTAACCCAAGCGCTGCATACTGAAGTTCAGGATGACGACATCCTGAGTAGATTCTCTTCATATAGCAAGGCTTTACGCGTTGTATGTTATTTATTCAGGTTTTATAAAAAATGCAAGGAACCTAAAGGGGTAAGGTCTCAGTCACAGAATCTAATAAATCTAACACATGAAGAAATGAAATTTACAAAATTGCGCCTGATTGCCTTGGCTCAAGAAAATTTTTACAGTGAAGAGTACAAATGTCTGCAAGCCGGTGAAAGTGTGCTAAATAAAAGCCCTCTAAAGCCTTTAAATCCATTTTTTGATTCATATTTAATTATTAGGGCAAATGGCAGACTAGTCCAGTCAAATCTCCCATACAATGAGCGGTATCCGATAATATTACCAGGTAATTCGCAATTTTGTCAGCTGTATTTACAATACTTGCACACCTTCCTCTATCATGCTGAATGCAGCCAAATGTGCAGGATCATACAATCCGAGTATTTCGTAGCGAGGCTTAAACCACGAGTAAAAAGCATAATTCGAAAATGTAAGATTTGCATTATACAAAAACAGCAAGCATGCTCTCAGATTATGGCGCCCTTGCCACCGGAACGGTGCACTCTATCACCGCCATTTGAAACGACAGGAGTTGACTTTGCTGGGCCGTTTGAGTTGAAAATATCGCCTTTACGCAAATCCTCTTACGTTAAAGGATACGTATGCGTATTCGTCTGCTTTAGTACAAAAGCGGTCCATTTAGAAGCATGCTCAGAGCTTTCTTCAAAAGCATTTCAAGCCACATATGCTCGTTTCGTCGGGAGGCGGGGCCTTCCCCGAAGGGTAACATCGGACAACGGAAAAAACTTTCTTGGTGCCAGTAGGATTTTTGAACGTGAATTTGCCACATTTTTACGAAACGCAGCTGATGATATAGCTCAAAAATATTTGGCCCACGGGTTTGAATGGAGGTTTATACCACCTCACGCTCCGCATATGGGCGGCTTATGGGAGGCCGCTGTAAAAAGCTTTAAATTCCATTTCAAGCGCATCGCAGGTGCGCACAAATTCAACTTTGAGGAGTTTTCCACCATACTAGCTCGGATTGAAGGCGTTTTAAACTCACGACCAATCTCTGCCCTGTCAGAGGACCCGTCCGACTTGACAGCCCTAACTCCGGGACATTTTTTAAGAGGTGTCCCTTTAATGGCCTTCCCCGAACAATCCGGCCAAAACATGTCTGTCATAAACCGATGGGAAAGGTTGAAAGTGATCAGTCATCAGGTTGCCATGCGATGGAAAGAAGATTACTTGAAATCCTTGCATAAGCGCTACAAATGGCAGAACTCAGCTCCAAACCGGCAGGTAGGCGATTTAGTAGTCGTAATTGACGACCTGTTACCGCCCCACGAATGGCGTTTAGGTCGGATTGAAAGGACCTTTAGTGGTACGGATAAGAACGCTCGTATAGCAGAGGTACGCACATCCTCTGGGCTAGTGACAAGGCCTATAGTAAAGCTATGCTATTTGCCGTTTTTGGATAACTGATGTTACGTTGTACGGTTTGTCCATATCGCGCTCATACCTTGTCGTGACGCTAATTTTTCTCATATAATTCAGAATGATCCATTTATTCACATAAATTTTTACTTCTTATACTAATAACATTTACTCAAACTATATTAACTCACCATTTCTCCCATCCAGCCTCTAAATTCCCCTTATTTATTAATACAACACACCCATTTCCCATTCCATCCGAAATTTGCATCATTTACTAACTTAATGTTATATGTTTCTTTTCTGTGTCTTCTCTTTTGTAGCAGGTCTAATCGCAGATTAACAGCCACACGAGTGCCAAGCCCTAGACGGAGCCCTGGTGGCGAGCGGAGTCAGCCTCGAGACTTAGAGGTATTTTACTGTGTGATCTGCCGGGGGTATCACGGTTTGAAAAACTGCAGGAGGTTTCAAAGGATGTCCGTAGAAAGGCGGCGTGAAGTGGTTAGCAACTTGCGGTATTGCTTCAATTGCTTGGCCAGAAGCCATTCGTTAAATTCGTGCACATCAGAGGAGGCGTGCAGACGGTGCAACCAACAGCATCACACGATGCTGCATATGTCAACTCGCCAACTGCGACAGCAAGAAGCCACGGTGGTCATGAGAACCACCCCTGACAGAGCAATTGCCTCAAGAAGCACCCCGAGCAGAACCCCTAGCAGATCCACCCACATAGTGAGGCAACCTCAACGTCGCCAGCAACAACGACAACGTAACCGCCAACAACCTCAACGTAGCCAACTACAACAGCACGAACAACAGCGTCGCCAACAACAACAGCGTCGCCAACAACAACAGCGTCGCCAGCAGCAACAACGCCGTCAACAACAAAATCAACGGCATACTCAACAGCTTGCAGCTCAACCAGCCAGCAGGCCAGAACCTTATTTAAATGGACAACTATTGGCCGAAGCCATTAAGTCACTAGCCAACGTTTTGTGTGTGAAATACAACGCATAAGCGGCAGAAAAAGGCCTGGGCAGGCGCCATGTTCAAACTAGATTTGAACAATACTTTAAAATATAGAAATAAGAAAAAAATGAATTTGCAAATCTTTAATTAATAATACTTATGTAAAATGAATTTAAAATATTTAATCTAAATTGTTATAAGTAAAAAGATGAATATGATTTGAATTTCATATTTGAATTTAAATGAATTATAACTGAATATAATAATATTAATATTATAACCGCAGGTAACAATCTGTGTAAATCCCTACACTTAGACGATTCTTTAATTGTCATTTATTTCTTTTCCCTACACTCTATAATTATAATCACTCTTGTGAGTGATTATAATTCCAATCAGCACTTTACCTTTTCTCAAACCAAAGGTACCCAGCATCTCCCCATTAAAAGTGACGATTGGTTACAGTTCTGTGTGGCTCCCTTAGGCACAGAACTACAGGGTATGAGTAATAATATCATTAACTGGGCACAAATCTGAAAACCGGTATAACTCAGGAACGGTAATAGCAAACTAAAAAATATATGTTTTAGTTATTTAGAATAAATTAATCTTTCAAGCTGCATGTTGGTTTTCTTCATTTTCATAAAAATTTAAAAGTTATAAGCCGCTATTTACAAAATTTGTGAAAAAATTTTAATGTAGGGTGCATACCGTATTTAAACATGTTTTTCTCTGCGTGCACACTACAAGAGTGGAGAGGGTATTATGCATTTGTGCTGATGTGAATAACACCTTAAAACGTTGTTCCTAAAGTTTTCCCATCGACTCGGAATCACTTTCTGAGTCGGTCTAACCTTGTGCGAAAAGTGCAGGTTGCCATTTAAAAGATAATTTAATGAAATTTGGTACATACTAGAGGTCTGCAAGAATATATAAAAAGCAATTTCAACACACTCATTTGTTTTTTAACTACAATGTGTCGAGCACCTAATAATAACGAAACAAATGAGAGAATAACCAAAGACAAAACAAGCAAAAACTCATTCAATTCAGTCAACTCAAATTAAATGAGTTAAATATTCAAATATAATTTGAATATAAAATATCTGTACTAAAGACCTGCACGAGTGTATCAGTAAGTATTGTTGAAACAGATACACCAGATATATATCTGTTACTACTGATATAAATGAGAGAATGAGTGTAACTGATATTGTATGGTTTTGCTTTTGCCCACTCACCATATCTTAAAAACAAAAACAGATGCTTATGGTGTTGGATTGAGTGTGTCATTACATTTTTTTTTTGCTTACAAATATCTGTTGTCACCATAAGTATTTCTACAATATCTGTGGTAATCTGTTGTATTTTTAAATATTGTTGGCGAGTTGATGAAAATAAGAGAGTTTGTAAAAATTTGTATAAGATCTCAACCAGGGGTTCCAGATGGTTTTAGTAAAAAATCGGCATATTTTCAAAAACAAATCGGAAATCAAATTATGAAAAAAAACGGCAAATTAAAATAACTGTTTTAAACACATAAAACATATTTTTAATGACAAAAACAACAAAGCAAAACCATTAACCATTACATAATGCATTAAAAACAAGTAAAAAAGTATAGTCGGTCAAGCCCGACCATATGATACCCTACACCACAGTATTTAAAAACACATCATGCTTATGTGTCCATATAAATATAGATTTATCTATGCTTATAAACTTCATGAAAATCGGTTTGAAAGTTTGTGAGAGGCAGAAATTGCCCCCCACCTCCCCTTGTGGTCCTATTTTTGAAAAACTGTATAGCTAATGTGTCCATATAGATATGGATCTATCTATGTTTTAAATTTCATTTAAATCGGTTTGAGAGGCAGAAATTGCCCCCATCTCCCCTCGTGGTCCTATTTTTTAAAAAATGCATACATTTTGTGTCCATATAGATATGGTTCTATCTATGTTTTAAATTTCATTGAAATCGGTTTGATAGTTTTTTTTTTGTTGTTGTAAAATACAATAAATAATAAAAATATTAAAGCAAAGCAAAACGGTGAAAAACAAAAACAACTCTTTGCATGAGTACGAACAGTGAAACAACACTAAGACAAAATGAAAGAAACGTTTACGTTTTAGTTCAGGCAAACGAAAATAATGTAGAAATAAATAAAACAAAACAAAACAATATAAACTATTTAACGGCTAAGCCAATTATTCGAACACGTTCCCTATCACCCTCGGTGTTTACGAAAACAGTGGATAGTGACTCATTAAAAAAACTACAACTAGATTTGGTGACAAGTGTTGCCAGCCCAGCAAGTATTGCCGTGACGTCAAAAACAAATTTAGTGGGAAATGATACCATGAACTCAAACACAAATGCAATGGAAAACCCCCCTGTAAAAAGTTGTCAAAAGCCTACAGTACAAGTTGGTATGGACAGGTACATAACAGTGCTTAAACGGGGACGCAGCCCTACCTCTGCAGCAGTTGCTTCGGCCTCAAAAGTACCATCTTTTGATAAAATAAATACTCAAAATCGTTTTGCAATTCTGGAGGATGAATCCTCTGAAGCACCAAACGTCATTAAACCATCCAAGCCTCCCCCGATATATCTAAGGGAGCAAAATTCAAATGAGCTCTTAAAGAGTTTGATATCGGTGATAGGTGAAAATTCGTTTTACGTAGCGGCTATAAAGCGTGGAAGTATAAACGAGACAAAAATACAAGTCAATAATGAGAATGATTTTCGCAAAATAGTAAACAACTTTGAAACGCTTAAAAAAAACTTTTATACCTACCAACTGAAAAGCAGTAAAGGTCTACAGGTAGTGATTAAGGGTATGTGTGGACCCAGAAGAGTTAAAACATTCCTAGAAGAAAAAGGCTTCAAGGTAAAACATGTGGTAAATATTAAAAATAGAGAAAAAATTCCTCAACCACTTTTTCGAGTGGAGTTTGAACCCGGCGACGTAAAACTTAAAAAAAACGAAACACATCCTATTTACAATTTAAAATATATTCTCTACAGAAGAATAACTATAGAAGAGCCGCACAAAAAAATGGACATGTTCAGTGCTTAAACTGCCAAGAATTTGGCCATACCAAGGCATACTGCTACTTACCCCCTGTCTGCGTAGTATGTGGTGAACTACACGGTACAGTTTCTTGCGATAAGTCTAAAACCGACCCCAACGTAAAAAAATGTAGCAACTGTGGCGGTAATCACACTGCCAATTATAGAGGATGCCCAGTATATAATATTGTCAAGCAGACGGTTGGACCGAAAACAAATACCCCTCAAATGCAGGTTGCAAATCAGGTAAACACAAATGCAATTCAAGCCCCCCAGCCTAGTAATAACAGAACTTCTTACGCTAACGTCCTAAAATCAAACCATCAGCCAATGCAAGGTGCCTCGCCAAGTAATGATGAAACTCCGGTTTCTAATTTAAGTCGTTTAGAAAAAACCATGGAAACATTAGTGCAAACAGTAAATAATTTTACGAACACAATGGGTAATATGATGCAGGAAATGCTTAGAATGCAATCGATGTTATTGCAAGCTGTACTTAACAAACCATGAACTGTTTAAAAATTTGTTTTTGGAACGCAAACGGCATCCGCCAACATAAAAATGAATTAGAACACTTTCTTAAAAATAAACAAATTGATGTCATGATGATTTCTGAAACTCATTTGACCTCAAGAAATACGTTTAAAATCAATGGTTATATACTATATGATACCAAGGACCCTCGAGATAGAGCTTGTGGAGGTTCTGCCATCTTAATAAAAACTCGAGTCAAACACTACATTATGTGTGATCACCGTGAAGACTATCTGCAAGCAACGACTATTTGTGTTGAGGAGCTAAATCGAAACATAGTAATTTCTTCTTTATACTCTCCACCTAGATTTTCCATATCAGAAGGCCAATATTATAAATATTATAAATCATTAGGACCCTGTTTTCTGGCCGCTGGCGATTATAACGCTAAACATACCTTCTGGGGGTCACGACTTATAACACCAAAAGGTCGTGTTTTGTTTAACACAATCTCTAAAATGGGTTTAAATGTGGTCGCGAGCGGGCAACCAACATATTGGCCTACTGATCAGCAAAAAATTCCAGATGTTATCGACTTTGGCGTGGTTAAAAACATCCCCACAGAAACGATTCATGTTGAAGCTTCCTTAGAATTATCATCCGACCACACACCTACAATTGTTACTATATCGAACCCAGATAGAATTGTATTTCCGTCAGGTTACTTAGAGACGCCAGCCACACAAATAAATTGGTTAAAATAGAAAAAATTTCTCAGTGCCCATTGCACAGAAAATATTCCGCTTAGTACACCGGAGAATGTGGATCTCTCTCTTGTTAACTTTGACAGTTATCTTAAACTAGCTGTTCAACACTCCAGCGTTACCCCCAAAAAAATTAAAAATAATAAAATATGTTCTTCAGATGTCGAGCGGCTCTTGACTGAAAAAAGGAGAGTTCGAAGAGAGTGGCAACTTTACAGATCCCCGCAACTTAAGATTTTATTAAAAGAATGCACAAAAAGGCTAAGAAAGTTACTACAGAATCAGAAAACGGCTTCTCTAGAAAAATATCTTAAGGAACTTGATGCAACTCCACAATCTGACTACTCATTATGGCGTGCAGCTAGAAATCTAAAAAGGCCAGTTATATCTAAGCCACCATTAAGAAACTTGAATGGTAGTTGGGCAAGAAATGATAATGAAAAAGGAAACCTGTTTGTAAATCATTTGAAAAACGTATTTACACCAAATATATCTCACAATATTGCGGTCGAGTTACCACCTGTTGATGCTAGAGCAGCTATTCCCCTCAGATTTGAGATAAGAGAAATCGAAAAGGCTATTTGTGACTTAAACACTAAGAAGGCACCTGGTATTGATAAAATCAGTAATAAACTGCTTTTGGAGCTACCTCGCATAGCAAAGAAAATTATTATTTTTATTTTTAATGCTATTTTACGCCTTGAATACTATCCTCAAAAATGGAAGGTTTCCTTAGTTACCATGATACCAAAGCCAGGGGTCTAATTACCGCATTCGATATCGAGCAAAATTGATCGAAATTTTTTATTTTGGTATTATGACTCTCGATATCGAATGAAATGTATCGTAATTTGAGATGATATCATTCGATATCGAGTAACCAAAGCCATTACAACTCTCTAGTTTTCATTCGACACATCAGTGTCTATCGAATGCAGAAAAATACGATAGTTTACTCGATACGATAGCTTACTCGATATCGAATGCGGTAATTAGGCCCCAGGTAAAGATCATACAAATGTTGAGTCTTATAGACCTATTAGCTTATTATCAAATATGTCAAAGCTGTTTGAGAAATTATTAGTTTCAAAATTAACACCAATTTTAAGTGAAAATAGATGTATTCCAAACCATCAGTTCGGATTTAGAAGAAAACACAGCACAATCGAGCAGACTCATCGAATAGTAAATGTCATAAGAAAAGCATTTGAAGAAAAGAAATATTGCTCAGCACTCTTCATCGATGTTTCGCAAGCTTTGGCAAAGTCTGGCATGAAGGCTTATTACACAAATTGAAGCAAAATTTACCAGCAAACACACACAAGCTGCTAGAAAGCTACTTAGTCGGTCGTCAATTTATTATTAAAGAAGGAAATTTCTTAAGTTCACCTCAGCCCATTGCCGCTGGAGTCCCACAAGGCAGCATCCTGGGCCCCCTATTATACTTAATTTATACTTCGGACATGCCAACAAGCAACTACACACAAACTTCAACATTTGCAGACGATACAGCTTTTCTAAGCGTCCACGAAAATCGTTATGAAGCATCGCGTTACTTACAGCATCATATATTTCAACTAGAAATATGGTTAAGACAATGGAGGATAATGGTCAATGAGCAAAAATGTGTACATATAACATTCACTTTGCGCCGGGAATCTTGCCCCCCTATTACAATCAATAATCAAATAATTCCTCAACATTCGCATGTTAAATATCTCGGTATACATCTGGATGGGCGATTAACATGGAAATGCCATATAGAGGCAAAATTAACTCAAATTAAACTAAAAGCCATTCTAATTCATTGGCTTATTGGAAGAAATTCTGTCCTTAGTCTCGATTGCAAGCTTCTACTTTGCAACTCTATCTTAAAGCCTATCTGGTGCTACGGTATTCAACTATGGGGCACTGCCTCGGCCTCTAATATCGACAAAATTCAAAGGCGCCAAAATAAATTTCTTCGAATAATCACAGCCGCTCCCTGGTATGTTAAAAACTCAAACATTCATAAGGATCTCAATGTGCCATTAGTGAAATCTATGATTACAAAATATGCAATAAAATATTTAAAAAGGCTTGAACAACACCCAAATCCACTAGCTCGAAATATTTTAAATCATGGCGGCCACACTCGCTTAAGAAGAAGAGACACTGCAGCACTTACCCAATTAGATGAGCGATAAACACCTATAAAAGTGAACATAACCCGTGATGAAGAAAATTTTGTCTGGCACTGGCAGGAGATAAAATAACGTATTAGGTTAAGATTTGAATAATTATTGTTAGTTCATATTTAATATATGAAGATTCAATAAAAAAATAATGACAAAAAAAAAAAAAAAGTTTCTGAGAGGAAGAAATTTCCCCCTATCTTCCCTCGTGGTCCAACGATTTGGCCCATTTTCAATAGGCTTGGTCCTTGTGCCAATAAGAACCTATGACCCAAATTTCATCAAATTATCTCCAAAATTGCGCACAAGGTTACATGGACAGCCAGCCAGCCGGACGGACATCGTTAGTTCGACTCAGAAAGTGATTCTAAGACGATCGGTATACTTTAAGGTGGGTCTAGGACCAATATTTTAAGGCGTTACACACATCAGCACAAATGCATAATATCCTCTCCACTATTGTGGTGTGGGTATAAAAATAAATGTTTTATAAATAAATTTTATTTAATTAAAAAAATACGGGCTATCAGGATTTATATTTTCAAACTTAAATAAAAAATTTAATAACTGACAAAGTTTTATTAAAAGCATTGAACGGTAGAATGGAAATGCGGATTTTATTTTTTAAAGAGTATGTCATCCACATGTCGTTTGTCTACTTGAACGCACACGCAAAGAAAAAACATGGTTGTGGTAAACACATTCTAAGAGCAACATATTATGATAAGAATTATGATTGTAGCCACCATATTAAGATTATTATTTAATCATATTATGACTAAATATACTCGTACTATTACATCATAATATTTTTCCCTTAATCATATTATTATTCTGTTAATCATACTAAGTTAAGAAGTAATCAAATTATTGTCATGTTAATCATAATAAGCTAAGAAATTAATCATATTGTTGTCATGTTAATCATAATAAGCTAAGAAGTAATCATATTATCATCATGTTAATCATAATAAATTTAAAAGCAATCATATTATGATACAGCACCTTTCATAGCTGTCATAAAAATACAAAATAAATTTAAATATTTTTGAATCGATTTTTTATTTTGTGACTTTTTACAATTTTTCTTAATGTTAATCAAATAGCGGAGTTCAATATAAGGCTTGAAAAAGAGCAAATGAAAAATCTGTGTTTTTCATGGGCAACCGCGTGTGTCGCCTAATTTTAAAAGCTCTTTACATTTTTTTTAAAAAGATGGATCAATTCCGGTTTTTTAACGTAATCACAAAGTATAAAAAATGCAATAGCTAGCCCATAGTTTGATCTCGAATGGTTTTTCTGCTTTCCTGAACAATTTGTTTTAAGACATACGCGATTGCCCATGAAAACCACAGAAATATCGTTGCACTTTTATAAAATATAACGAAATCTCTGTGTGTTTTGTTGTTGGATTTTACAAAAAAACTATGATATTTAGTATTTGCACTATTACATCACTAATACTTGAGTGAACTCCGCTAATATTTTAATTTTTTGATTTCTTTAAACTTATTTTTTTTTTATGGAATTTTATCTTTTAATTGTTTAACCGCTCACAAATAAAAAAACGACACAACTTCTTCAAAATTATTTTACAAATGGCGCTAACATAATATGATTAGAGTAAAAATAGTTTGATTGCATCTTTAACATAATATGATAAATGTATAGAAAGTTATCATGCTATGGCTATTAAATATCATGATATGGTTGTGAGAAATATAATATGTTTAGAAAGTTATCATAATTAAGTTGTTAGAAAAATAATTATTTTTCGGTCAACAATACTCAAATTCATAATTGCGATAAACATTGATATGTTTACAGTAACTATAATATTGTTGATATTAAATAAAAATAACAATTATTTGTGTACGACAACAATATATTGTTACATTAAACATAGTGTTGTTGCCGTAACCATGCCCAATCATATTTTTTCTCTGCGTGCACTGTTCAAAACGGAGCCTTGTTTTTCGAGAATTTAAAAAAATAAATGACCCAATTTTCTCATGCCTGGATAAGGCACACCAAACATTTACCCTGGGGCAATGTAAAGGTATTTGATGTTTCAATC
Source organism: Pollenia angustigena (assembly GCA_930367215.1). Taxonomy (NCBI): domain Eukaryota; kingdom Metazoa; phylum Arthropoda; class Insecta; order Diptera; family Polleniidae; genus Pollenia; species Pollenia angustigena. The sequence goes on along the minus strand of OV884056.1, from coordinate 139,351,289 downwards.
GAGGGTTTTAGGTTCTTGGAGACCAGTAACGGTAGATTTGTTTGTTGACGTGGCTATTTAAGTGAAAATGAACTTTGAACAAAATTGTCGACGAGCAATTACGTAAGAATCATTACCCTTAAAAAATGTCTCCTCAGCGAACGCGCGATGTTCACTCGACTACTGTGACTGACAAATCCTCCCAATCGATAATTCCAACGGCTCCAACCTCCCTCCGCAGCGTTTATTACTTTTTGACATAATCGCATTTAAAAATATAATTTTGCCACCAGACACCCTTTATATGAATAGATTTTACTTAAGGGTAAATTGCAGGGACCGTTAATAAGAGTGATCCATATAATTTTAGCTTGAAAACTCTCCATGCTAGAGTCAGCCTCAAAATTTATAATGAATTTTAACCCCAACAAAGAACACAAAGAAAGTGAGATTAAACATTTTCGGTGGAGTTCATATGCCCAAAACTAAAAATCCCAAATTTAGAATCCCGATTTCAAAATCCGGATAATTATACAGTTTTGGTTTTAAAAATCGTACGATTGATAGCACGGTTGGGCTTTCGGCCATGCACAAGGATTTGTTTCTCTATGGTATAACGAACACTGGCTTTGTTTACTAAAGCTCTACGTTATAGCCGGACTTCGGCCGGGCGCAAGAATTTTTTTCTCTATGGTATAACGAACACTGGCTTCGCTAACTAAAGCTTCTCTGTATAGCCGGCCTTCGACCGGGTGAAATGATTTCCTTCTCTTTGGTATAACGGACACTGGCTTCGCTCACTAAAGCTTCACTGCATAGTCGGCCTTCGGCCGGGCGCAAGGATTTTCTTTTTTATGGTATAACGAACTCTTCTCGTAATAGCCGGCCTTCGGCCGGGCTCAAGGATTTTTTCCTCTATGGTATAACAAACACCGGCTTCGCTAACTAAAGCATCTCTGCATAACCGGCAAGGATTTTCTCTACTTTGGTATAAGAATTTTGGTTTTTTATGTTATCCCTAGAAACTTTTACATAGAATTTTATAAAATTTGTGTAAAAATGTTTGGGGTGATTTTTCATTTCTTTAAACTTGCATTTTTTTATTAGTAGATGAAAAATAGCCCCAAAGTAAAAATTGTGATTTTATTTGGGGCCATTTTTCATTCCTTGATATTGGGGTCATTTTTCATTCCACTTAAAATGCAAAAACACCCTAACGAAAAAATGAAAAATAACCCCAAAAAAAACAAAAAAATTGCGCCAGAATTGCGTGTTGTTGTGTCTCATGTAAAATTTTGGGGCCGTTTTTCATTTTCCTTTTGGGGCCATATTTCCTGGGGTCATTTTGCGCACCGCCTATTTTTTGTTTGTTTACTAAACAGCAGATTCCTAAGCCGATCTAATTTGACGCCGCAAGTAATTTGTTGCAAAAATTACTAGCAGCAGGTTAAATTCGGATGTTAGCCGGATAAAATTTTACCACCAACGGCGACGGCTTACAAACACTAATGCGGCTCGGCTCAGGCGTTCAGCGCAGGTCTCTTCGAATTAATTACGACAGCACAATAAACATATCAAGCAAAGTTCTATTTGTTTAAGACACTTTTTGATTACAAAGCAACAACAATATTTTTAAACCATTGTAAAATGTTAGAACATTATGACAATATAACATGACAATATAGCACACCTTGTGAATACCCCATATATATTTTTAAATGAAAATAGTCACCCATCAACGTCGTCGCCTTTTTTGAAATTTGGAGGTACTATATAATATTCGGCACAGCCGAGTGCAACTTGTTTTGTGTTTAATTAAATTGTAAAAATGGCTTAGTGCTTTTTTACGCTTTTTTTGTTCAAAATAGTGCTATTTAGTGCTTCTTTTAAATTGTTTAAGTGCTTTTTGCACTCAAAAAGTTGGCATCACTATTTAATTAGTAGTAAAAAGCACTGCTAAGCAATCCATACCACTTGCCATTCTTGTTGTTTGTATTCATTGCTATAATTCAGCGCGAATTAATAATAGCAAATAAAAATTTGCGGTAAAAAACTGTATGTGTATAGCTGCCTTCATATCTGTATTTTAAATACTAAAAATATCGATATTTTTCCTATCGATATTTTCGATATTTTCAGACTATCGATAGTTTCCCAGCACTAATTGACACCATTAGAAAAATGTCCGGTATTCCAGGTGATATAGGAGACAAAGTTAATAAAAAATTTAAATCAGTTTTATTAAAAAAATTAAGGATTTTCGGTACTAAAAGCTATTGGGGATATTTTGGTATGCGAACAGAATTGTTGGCCAAATCGTATAAAATGTACTTAAGAGCAAACTCAATTATAAATATGCTTGCTTAACATCTGTAGACGTAGAAATAACTTTTTCTATGTACAAGAACTTGTTGACACCAAATAGGCATAGTTTTCTATTCGAAACTTTATTGCATCAATTTATAATTTACTCTATCAACGTATTAAACGAATAAAGTGGATAATTAATAATAAATTTAAATAGCTTCATTGCTGATCTCTGGTGCACACACAAATTTAAAATTAGAAAAGAAAAAGAAAGTATGGCGATTCTTTTCTGACGGGTGCAACATTTAGACTAATAGAAAGAAACACATTTGCAATTAAGTTATTTCTAGAAGGGGTAACATTTTTTTATATACTATTGTTATCTATTTACAAGAATTTACGTGAAACAATCAAATAGCCACGAGAAAGCTTTAGAGTGCACGACGGCTGCAACCAAATCGGCCCACTTTCATAAGATCATACCACAAAAACACAAAACTCTGTTAACTTTTAAACTTTTATTGTATTATTCTTTTTTATTGTGAACGATGAGATATCAGACGATGATTATCAAATCAAACATCGTAGAGAAATATAGTAATCCAATAATAAGAAATTTGCTCTTTAAGCCATGACGGGTGCAACATGCAATGAATTTTCTGTTCGCTCCAAGTCTATGAATCTTAATGATTCGAAGTACACAACAAATTTGTATTTAAGCTTACGTCTAAAAAAAAATTATATTATTTTAAAATATACATAGATATTTAACTTTAAATTGGCATCAAAAAATTGTCAAATAGTGTGATTTAAAAATTCATGTTAAAAGTTGTCTAGAATAGAATCGCCCAGTACGTAGTTGCCAGCTCGTATTTTTATTTTGGCAAAAATAATCGGTATTTATATTAGTTTTGCCACATTTTTAAAAATGTTAAGTTTATTTATTACAGAAGCTGTGAAAACGAAAAATAGTTGAAGGTAACTTTATTTCTCACTTGTGCTAAAGGTACCATTAACTATTTCGATCTTTGAAGATAAGTCGTGAAAACGGGCCTAAAACTGTTTTTTTAGTGCTTTTTTTGGTTGCCCTACATTTTTTAAAAACTGCAGTATTAGTTTTAAGTATGAACACTATTTTCGCCTATGCCGAGTCTTTGCTACTCTCCACTGAGAATATGAGTATATCAGGAGTGGGCTTAAAATGTGATCTAAGATAAATTATAAACCCGTCTTTATAAAACCTCTACTCAAAGTTAGGGATGAAACGGTACGAGTACATATTCGATACTTGTATATAAGTACCAAGTATTTTTGTTATCGATTTCAAGCAACCGAATACCAAGTAGTATTGGTAAAAAACACAAAAAAAAAGTAATCGTTTCACTTTGGTAATGAAATAAATCTTAAATTTTTAATCCAAATTTTCAATATTTTCAATTAGGCTTAAGTTCATCAAATTTAATTTTCATTAAATTATTTTATGAAGAAAGGAATTTTACAACATGAAAATTAATTAAAATTGTTATTGATAATCTTTCATTCTTGACGTGTAAGACGGCAAAACTATCTGAGGAGATCGAGTGGTTGCGATCGAAACATGTCATAGTAACCTGCCGGCCAGGGTTCAACCCCTAGCCACGTCAAGAATGAAAGATTATCAATAACAATTTTAATTAATTTTCATGTTGTAAAATTCCTTTCTTCATAAAATAATTTAATGAAAATTAAATTTGATGAACTTAAGCCTAATTGAAAATATTGAAAATTTGGATTAAAAACCATAAATAGTTCAACAAAATAACCACAATACTAATTATTGTTAAAGCTAGGGCACGGGCTCTATGTGTACATTTGTCCTTCAAGTTGTGCTGAAAAAGGTCAACAGAAAAGAGAAAGACAAAATGAAAAAACAAAAAAAAAATGTACTTGGACTTCAGGAAAAATTCTTGACAAAGTACGGAAAAAACAGAAGTAAGGGAAAAAACATGTAAAATCAATTAAAATGGATAGTCATTCAGGAAAAGCAAATTTCGATCTACCAAATGTTAAAAATACAAATTTGGTTTAAGGATTGATATTTGACTATTGACGTCAGCAGCCTTCGATGGCTGCGAGTGTAAGACGGCAAAACTATCTGAGGAGATCGAGTGGTTGCGATCGAAACATGTCATAGTAACCTGCCGGCCAGGGTTCAACCCCTAGCCACGTCAAGAATGAAAGATTATCAATAACAATTTTAATTAATTTTCATGTTGTAAAATTCCTTTCTTCATAAAATAATTTAATGAAAATTAAATTTGATGAACTTAAGCCTAATTGAAAATATTGAAAATTTGGATTAAAAACCATAAATAGTTCAACAAAATAACCACAATACTAATTATTGTTAAAGCTAGGGCACGGGCTCTATGTGTACATTTGTCCTTCAAGTTGTGCTGAAAAAGGTCAACAGAAAAGAGAAAGACAAAATGAAAAAACAAAAAAAAAAAAAAAAATGTACTTGGACTTCAGGAAAAATTCTTGACAAAGTACGGAAAAAACAGAAGTAAGGAAAAAACATGTAAAATCAATTAAAATGGATAGTCATTCAGGAAAAGCAAATTTCGATCTACCAAATGTTAAAAATACAAATTTGGTTTAAGGATTGATATTTGACTATTGACGTCAGCAGCCTTCGATGGCTGCGAGTGTAAGACGGCAAAACTATCTGAGGAGATCGAGTGGTTGCGATCGAAACATGTCATAGTAACCTGCCGGCCAGGGTTCAACCCCTAGCCACGTCAAGAATGAAAGATTATCAATAACAATTTTAATTAATTTTCATGTTGTAAAATTCCTTTCTTCATAAAATAATTTAATGAAAATTAAATTTGATGAACTTAAGCCTAATTGAAAATATTGAAAATTTGGATTAAAAACCATAAATAGTTCAACAAAATAACCACAATACTAATTATTGTTAAAGCTAGGGCACGGGCTCTATGTGTACATTTGTCCTTCAAGTTGTGCTGAAAAAGGTCAACAGAAAAGAGAAAGACAAAATGAAAAAACAAAAAAAAAAAAATGTACTTGGACTTCAGGAAAAATTCTTGACAAAGTACGGAAAAAACAGAAGTAAGGAAAAAACATGTAAAATCAATTAAAATGGATAGTCATTCAGGAAAAGCAAATTTCGATCTACCAAATGTTAAAAATACAAATTTGGTTTAAGGATTGATATTTGACTATTGACATCAGCAGCCTTCGATGGCTGCGAGTGTAAGACGGCAAAACTATCTGAGGAGATCGAGTGGTTGCGATCGAAACATGTCATAGTAACCTGCCGGCCAGGGTTCAACCCCTAGCCACGTCAAGAATGAAAGATTATCAATAACAATTTTAATTAATTTTCATGTTGTAAAATTCCTTTCTTCATAAAATAATTTAATGAAAATTAAATTTGATGAACTTAAGCCTAATTGAAAATATTGAAAATTTGGATTAAAAACCATAAATAGTTCAACAAAATAACCACAATACTAATTATTGTTAAAGCTAGGGCACGGGCTCTATGTGTACATTTGTCCTTCAAGTTGTGCTGAAAAAGGTCAACAGAAAAGAGAAAGACAAAATGAAAAAACAAAAAAAAAAAAAAAAAAAAAAAAAAAAATGTACTTGGACTTCAGGAAAAATTCTTGACAAAGTACGGAAAAAACAGAAGTAAGGAAAAAACATGTAAAATCAATTAAAATGGATAGTCATTCAGGAAAAGCAAATTTCGATCTACCAAATGTTAAAAATACAAATTTGGTTTAAGGATTGATATTTGACTATTGACGTCAGCAGCCTTCGATGGCTGCGAGTGTAAGACGGCAAAACTATCTGAGGAGATCGAGTGGTTGCGATCGAAACATGTCATAGTAACCTGCCGGCCAGGGTTCAACCCCTAGCCACGTCAAGAATGAAAGATTATCAATAACAATTTTAATTAATTTTCATGTTGTAAAATTCCTTTCTTCATAAAATAATTTAATGAAAATTAAATTTGATGAACTTAAGCCTAATTGAAAATATTGAAAATTTGGATTAAAAACCATAAATAGTTCAACAAAATAACCACAATACTAATTATTGTTAAAGCTAGGGCACGGGCTCTATGTGTACATTTGTCCTTCAAGTTGTGCTGAAAAAGGTCAACAGAAAAGAGAAAGACAAAATGAAAAAACAAAAAAAAAAAAATGTACTTGGACTTCAGGAAAAATTCTTGACAAAGTACGGAAAAAACAGAAGTAAGGAAAAAACATGTAAAATCAATTAAAATGGATAGTCATTCAGGAAAAGCAAATTTCGATCTACCAAATGTTAAAAATACAAATTTGGTTTAAGGATTGATATTTGACTATTGACGTCAGCAGCCTTCGATGGCTGCGAGTGTAAGACGGCAAAACTATCTGAGGAGATCGAGTGGTTGCGATCGAAACATGTCATAGTAACCTGCCGGCCAGGGTTCAACCCCTAGCCACGTCAAGAATGAAAGATTATCAATAACAATTTTAATTAATTTTCATGTTGTAAAATTCCTTTCTTCATAAAATAATTTAATGAAAATTAAATTTGATGAACTTAAGCCTAATTGAAAATATTGAAAATTTGGATTAAAAACCATAAATAGTTCAACAAAATAACCACAATACTAATTATTGTTAAAGCTAGGGCACGGGCTCTATGTGTACATTTGTCCTTCAAGTTGTGCTGAAAAAGGTCAACAGAAAAGAGAAAGACAAAATGAAAAAACAAAAAAAAAAAAAAAAATGTACTTGGACTTCAGGAAAAATTCTTGACAAAGTACGGAAAAAACAGAAGTAAGGAAAAAACATGTAAAATCAATTAAAATGGATAGTCATTCAGGAAAAGCAAATTTCGATCTACCAAATGTTAAAAATACAAATTTGGTTTAAGGATTGATATTTGACTATTGACGTCAGCAGCCTTCGATGGCTGCGAGTGTAAGACGGCAAAACTATCTGAGGAGATCGAGTGGTTGCGATCGAAACATTTCATAGTAACCTGCCGGCCAGGGTTCAACCCCTAGCCACGTCAAGAATGAAAGATTATCAATAACAATTTTAATTAATTTTCATGTTGTAAAATTCCTTTCTTCATAAAATAATTTAATGAAAATTAAATTTGATGAACTTAAGCCTAATTGAAAATATTGAAAATTTGGATTAAAAACCATAAATAGTTCAACAAAATAACCACAATACTAATTAAATCTTAAATTTTTGATTTTTTTCCAAAGCTGGAGCAGCAGTAACGGATCAAGAAACCGGTTGTCCATAAAAAAACTCAGTGAGAGGGATTAAAAGATTGGAAAGGGTACTCAGTTTCATGTACTTTGCAATTCTGTTTTGTTTTGTAATTCTCACACTTTTTTACTTGAAGTTGGCTGTAGGTGTACTTGTATTTACTAGTATGGGCCAGCAGTCGACACAATCGACTGTAATCTAGAAATAAAGACTTTTTTTAGTGTATACCAGCCAGAAAAACGGACTAAATTGATTGGTAAACTGAAGGAGGTTCCAGAACCAATATTTTTATCTGCTACATAATTCAATACAATCGCATATCATCTCTCTATCTTTGGTAGTGTGGATATTAAAATAGAATGATTGCAATAATATTTAATTTTCTTTTTGGAAAATTTGTTTTTCTACCCATACCACCTAATGCAGAAAGTATATTATGCGTTTATGTTGAACAAAATAGGTGTTTATTATAAATTGTATGAATTGGTTCAAAAATTCACATAAACCTTCAAAACCGTTCAAAATCATATAATATTGGACCCAAGACTAAACATTACAAATTTAACAAGTCTTATTGAAATCGTTCCATGTTTGACCACAGCTCCCACCCAATTACCACAAATGCTACAACTTCCTTAGAAATGTTGGTATTAATATAAAATTTGGCAACGATCACTTTTATACAGCTTTATGTGAACTACGTATTAGTGCGTCAATTTTAACCATGGGTCCTATATAAATCCCCTCCCTTAAACACTTTAAGACGAAAAAATCTCATATAGATGTAGAAACCTGGATGCTATTGGGCACAGAGAACTTTTACATAAATCGTAAGCTCATTACAGAAGTTCGTGATTGCCCATTCTCAATAATTTTATTTACTACATACATCAGTACAACCTACACCCAGAGAAAAAAGATGTTTAAATATGGTCACCTCCAACAGTACTATGTTTAATGTTCAATTTAACCATATTATTGTCAACGACAACCATATTATGGTTAAAAAAAGTCCTTCATCAAGAAGCTACAACCATATTATGGTTGCCTCCGAACATATTATGGTTAATAATAACGAAAATATGTTTAACATTCATAATAGCATGGTTGGTTTTCAACCATAGCATGTTGCTCTTGAAAAAGAGGAAAATACTATTGTTAATTTAAAAACAAATTATTGTCATATTTAACCAAAACATGTTTAGAGGCAACCATAATATGGTTGTGACTTCTTGATGGAGTACTATTTTAACCATAATATAGTTGCTGTTGGCAATAATATAGTTAAATTAAACATAATATGGTTGAAATTTTCTTTAAGCATAGTATTGTTGGAGGTGACCATATTTAAACATGTTTTTTCTCTGCGTGTAATAATTGTAAATATGAATTTAAATAGTTTTCTTTGGCAGAGTTGTTCTATTAGTGGACACACCACCAATGTTGGGCAGGGTGTTATGCGTTTGTGCTGAATAAAAAATTGTGCGTATTGCAAATAGTGAGAATCGGACTATATTTCCACATAGCCCTCATACAAAATTCTCTCCGGAATAAAGTCTTGTACCGTCGAATAATGGTCTTATTAAGATTGAATTCGACCAACATTTGTTGTATTGCAACTCTATTCATCTTAACAGATTTTCTTGAAATCGGTCCACTCCCGAAAATAGCTTTTAGTGAAGTAAATTTAAAAGAAACATCTAAGATGTCAGTATCATCATTCGATTTGTTAAAGGCCGATTACATATTCCGTAATATTGTGGAATGTTCTTCAAAGCCTATCAACCCCATTCGCCTAGTTACCACCGCGAGGCACTTTTTAAGAATTTTAGATTTTTGTAAATCAGCATAAAACTGTGTCACTTTTAATTAAAAATTATATCATATCATGCAATTATAAATTAAGTAAATAAATACTTTACTTAAATCAAGTCTAAACTAATTAACAGCAAACACTTTAGGTAAAAGTACATAACACGCGTTAGTGCGCGCGCTCTGTCGTCTTCTGTCAAAAAAAGTTAAACTAGTGTATTTTCATAGAACAAGCTACATGCAAAATATTTTGACGCGTTTGCTCCAGAAAGTTGATTAACTTTGAACTTTTTAACGCGTTGTGTATTTTTGACAAGTAATCAGCTGACAATAAAAAGAATAATTTAACAAATTTGTGAATCATGAAAGAAAAACTTATTGAAGAGCTTAAAAAACATACAATATTTATATAAAAAGAATAAATTCAATAAATACACTTACGAACCCGTTTTTAATGCACAAATAAGTAAACAAATAAAAAACAGCTGACAGGAATGGCTTTTGAAACGCGCGTTGTGTAACTTGCAATTTTTCATGCGGTTAAATTTGTAAACGCACGACAAACGTCGACGAATAAACGCGTGTTATGTACCTCAACCTTAATTAATTTAAAGTATACAACAAAACATATTATTAAAAAAATCGAAAAGCGCCACAAAATTGTTTTAAAAAAATTATTTACACCCATTATTTACATTGTAACCGTACTGATAATGTAACATTGAAATTGTTCATATGCACAACATTTTAGAAATCAGCGGTAACATTTAAAATTATTCCTATGCAAAAATCAACGGCAGCATATACCCTGCAAATAATATTGGACCATCTGATCCATTTTGATAAAATGGACTACTCCATGGACTGGTCCGATGTAATGCAAGCATGGACCATGTCATTGTTAAAAAGCGTTTGTAGTGAGACGACATGTCTTCGTTTTTTAACGACGTGCTTTCGTTTTTAAACGACTTCAAAACTAATCCTCTTGAGTATACCATGGAGTTGTTTTAAAACTACTCCTTTGACGTCCAAAGCTGGGTTATATGGTCCTGCCCTAGGACATCGTAATGTTTAATAGACCATGTTTTTCCCATACTTTTGGGTTACTTTTGAACTAGTCCTAGTCCCTTGTGGGCTACACTTTACACGCGTGTTTGGACTGGTCCTATTATTTACAGGGTAAACACAACAACTCTTCCAAAAATAAAACAAAACAGTAAAAATTGTCTGTCTCTTTTTTTCTTATTTCCCTGCAAATAATAGGACCAGTCCAAAGACGCGTGTAAAGTAGAGCCCACAAGGGACTAGGACTAGTTCAAAAGTAACCCAAAAGTATGGGAAAAACATGGTCTATTTAGCATTACGATGTCCTAGGGCAGGACCATATAACCCACCTTTGGACTACTAAGGAGTAGTTTTAAAACTACTCCATGGTATACACAAGAGGACTAGTTTTGAAGTCGTTTAAAAACGAAAGCATGTCGTTAAAAAACGAAGACATGTCGTCTCACTACAAACACTTTTTAACAATGACATGGTCCATGCTTGCATTACATCGGACCAGTCCATGGAGTAGTCCATTTTATCAAAATGGATCAGGTGGTCCAATTTTATTTGCAGGTTTTCTACTGTTATCCAATTTAAGGCATAGGCACGGTTGTTAGGATTTGCTCTTCAAAAATCGTCAAAAGTTTTACCAAAATTCGTCAAAATCGTCATTAACAGTTAACTAAATCGTCAACAAATCGCCAAATATTTAAATTTCACAAATTGGAGACAATTTATTGCATTGGGCGTTTCAAAAATATAAATTTTGAGCAAGAAATTATGTTTATGATAAAGAAAGTGATATTGTTAAGTTTTATTCTATTTATTTCAGCAAGTGGGCTGATATATATTTATCATTTAAAAAGAAATACTTAAGAAAAAATATATTTTCTTAAAAACATAACAAACATTTATTTATTTCATTTATCCATATTCACAAAAACATTAAATAAAAAATAAAATCTCATTTGCTATTAACTCGAGCTATCTTTAAATGATTAATTTTTACCGCTATTACTAATGTAAATTGTTTTTACTGTTGAAGGTGATAAACCAAGGGTTCTGTCTATATCAACAGTCTTTTTACCCGACTTGAAACGTTTTATGACGTCCAATTTTAGTTCCAAACTAGTGCATTTTCTTCACTTTGCACTGATTTTCCTACACAATTCTTATTAAGAACTAACTTCTTACTTCCTAACGCTCAACTATACTAAAAATAACTTACCTAACAGAATTAAATGGGAATTCGGCCTTTTACACGCAAATAGAAAAGTTCTTCACATATGATTATGACTTCAGCGAAAAAATGTAATCGTATGTAGCGACGCAAATCATTTAATTATAGAATTCGAATTACTAGTGCTTCTAATGAAAACCACCTGGTTTGTGATGGGGGAAGAACTTTTTTTGTTTAATTTCTAATAATTTTTGTATTTCGAAAAAAGATTTTTACGTCTTAAACTGTTCCCAATATAATTGTTAATATTTCTTGTAAGTGTTTTATTGATGCCAGAAAATCGTCATAACACTATTACTTTTAGTTTAAAAATCGTCAATCGTCATTTTACTGTATTTTCACAAAAAAAATCGTCAAAATTACGAGAAATCGTCAAATCTAACAACCCTGGGCATAGGAGAGATCTCGAATGTTGTTGTTCTTTTCACTATCCCTGCAAATAATAGGACCAGTCCAAACACGCGTGTAAAGAGTAGTCCACAAGGGACCAGGACTAGTCCAAAAGTAACCCAAACGTATGAAAAAAACATGGTCTATTTAACATTACGATGTCCTAGGAGAGGACCATATAACCCACCTTTGGACCACTAAGAAGTAGTTTTAAAACTACTCCATGGTATACTCAAGAGGACTAGTTTTGAAGTCGTTTAAAAACGAAAGCATGTCGTTAAAAAACGAAGACATGTCGTCTCACTACAAACTCTTTTTAACAATGACATGGTCCATGCTTGAATTACATCGGACCAGTCCATGGAGTAGTCCATTTTATCAAAATGGATCAGGTGGTCCAATTTTATTTGCAGGGTTCTAACGCCTATAATGCTGGGTACACGCAGTGCAATCTACATGCAATCTGTTTCAATGCAACCTCAAAATATCAAAGCGTTTTGATGTTGATACAATCTGGAATGAATGAAAATGAATTTAATTCACTAGATTGCGTAAATGTGTTGCATAGTGTGTACCCAGCATAACTCCTAAAATACTGAACAGATTTTAATAAAATATACATTGTCCACTTCTACTTGTGAAAATATCTTTCGAATGATGAATCATGAGTAGTATAGTCGTAAAAGAGAGCAAAAGAAATCAGCTTGCCTTTTAGTACATACTATTATGATGATGATGATATATAAAATTTAAAAAGGAGAAGAGGAGAACTAGAACTTCATTATCTGAACACTATTGCAATTTCAAAGCAGCATTTAAAAAAATTGCAGCATCAAAAATTGCTTGTCTGGACGATGACTTACAAGTTATTTCCAGAAAACTGAATATCGATTTCCATACAAAAAGAAAAAACGTTCATGACCCACACATATTTAAAATGTTATTTTTGTATGGAATTCGACATTCAGTTTTCTCAGTAAATTGTTAATAAAATTAGAAGTTGTGCACCGATTACAATGAAATAGACATCATTTCATTCGAAAGATGTTTAGACCAAACTGTGATTTTTATTGCATTTTTATTTTTTATGCATTTTTTAAGAACAAAAAATTTGTTTTTTTTCAAAATTTTCCTTTTTTTCTACAAAAATTCAACGATCTCTCTGAAACTACAGGGCAAATTTAAAAACAATGTATGCACACGGCTTAAAGATAATTTTGGTTAGCAATAACCAAAAACAGCATCTCTGGGTATAGTTTTATTCTACTCTACACTAACAAAACATCCAGCAATGCTCTTGCAACTCTTTTGCTAATATGCAACAGTTTATTGCAAACCGAAAGCTAAAAGCGTAACCATAATGTGCTTAAGTTGTATTAAGCATATGTGCGAATATATGTTAATCATATGAAGTAAACCATATTGAACTTACGGAAACTTTTTGTTAAGTCATTAATAACTGTAATTTGCTTAAGCAAAGTGCGAAACTGATCGCACATTCCGTACGGAATCAAATGTTTTTTCATTTTGTTATTGGTTTTTTAAATACATTTTGTTATGGTTGGCCTTTACTCTTATGCTGGGTACACACAGTGCAACCTATATGCAATCTGTTTCAATTCAACCTCAAAATATCAAAGCGTTTTGATGTTGATGCAACCTGGAATGAATGAAAATGAATTTAATTCAATAGATTGCATAAATGTGTTGCATAGTGTGTACCCAGCATCAGTACCGCCGCACAGTGTTGCTATTTTTGAAATAGCGGTCAAAAGTATTTGTTTATTTTACCGCCAATTTTTAATTTTAAATACTCATATTAAAGTAAACACCTGAGAACCTCAGAAGACAAAAATTCAGCTCTATGTAAACATTTTCCCTATAAACAGGGTGATTCAATGCGCACCTTCTTATTATCTGACTGAAAAGTATGATTTTGTAATAAATTTTGAAAATTCAATCGCTTAAAACTTTTTATTTTCAAAAGAAATTTTTATGAAATAAACGGGTTTCGGTAAAATGGTTTCATAGCTTAAATTTCTATGTAGAATAATTTAATATTACATATTTTAAAAAATGTGTAAAATATTACATAGATTTGACTAGAATCTGCGGCAATTTCTAAAATTTCCTAAAAAACATAGTACCATTTTAAAGTACGTACTCTCTTCTTTATTTACATACCCATTTCGTTGTGCTTTTTTTTTTTGCTCGTTAGGAGCTTGATAAATTTTTCTAACTCAAGTCTGATGTTTATACCAGCATATAAGTTGTATATTAAAAATGCATTGTTGTAAACAAAGTACATACAGGTCGCAATTTTCAACGGAAATATATGAAATTTTTTATACTGTAATTTTTATACGCAAGAACGAACCTTGTTGACTTGGATGTAAATCGGTCCACTTTTTCAAATGTCCTTCCTGAAACCCATTAAACGCTAATAAAGGACCAGCAAAAACAGATATAACGATCAAATTAAGCCAGAAGAACTCTTGTAGGAACATTACAATAAATTTTATTACAAACGGTCCACATTGGACCATACCCCTCACATAACTCCCACTCTCGAAAGGCACTTTAATGACATACAGATACAGCGCATATAGCGGTGTACATTAGGCAAAATATGAAATTTAACGAATGTAAAAATTTACGCAGCTCGACAAACAACAATATTCTGCATCGTATAACTAGTAACTTTTCGAGTCGTTTACTTGAAATTTGTCGTTTTGGGACATTGTTAGAGTCAGCAAAGTTGATTAAATTCGATCGAAATTTAAAAAAAAATATTTTTTGTTCACTTTTTTGTAAAAAAAAAATGGAAGAAAGTAAAGGTAGTCGCGATCATAAAACTTTTATACATCACGATAAAATTGGAAATTTATACTTTTAGACTAAAAAACGGTTCGTGTTTTGCGCCATTTTTTTTGTGATTTTTTTTTTTTAATTTTACATGAGTAAGAAACCTGTTCGTCAGTCATAAAATTTTTGGGCTTTTTATAATTGTTTTTAGATGTTTGTTATTGAAATTATTAAATTTAAATATTTCTTTAATAAACTTTTAAAATTGCCACACTTTGAGACGTCGCTTCCCTCTCACTCATACCCGACACAGCTGACCTTATTTTGCTCAAAAGCTTTAAAAGGCGGCTTTAAAAGGGCCTTAGGCTGTCGCCGCCGCCAATGAAAGTGTATGGGCTTGGTTAACTTTGGTGACAATACAACAAATATTAAAAGGAAACAGCAAGTGACAAAATAGTTACATACATGAAAATCAAAAAAAAAAAACTTGACTTGAAAAAATGTATATGGGCAATTCTATTCTAGACAACTTTTAACTTCAATTTTTAAATCACACTATTTGATACTTTTTTGATGCCAATTTAAAGTAAAATATCTATATTTTAGAATAATACAATTATTTTTGACGTAAGCTTGAATATAAATTTGTTGTGCACTTCGAAGCATTAAGATTCATAGATTTGGCGCGAACAGAAAATGCATTGCATGTTGCACCCGTCATGGCTTAAAGAGCAAATTTTGATAACCATCGTCTGATATCTCATCTTTCACAATAAAAAAGAATAATACAATAAAAGTTTAAAAATTAACAGAGTTTTGTGGTTTTGTGGTATAATCTTATGAAAGTTGGCCAATTTTGTTGCACCCGTCATGCTCTTTAAAGCTCTCGTGGCTATTTGATCGTTTCATACAAATTCTTGTAATGTATATACATATATATATATATATATATATAAATATATATATATATATATATATATATATATATATATATATACATATATATATATATATCGCTTCTTTATTGCAACATAGTCATATATCAAAAAAAAAAATCAAACTTGGCAAAATGCGATTAAGGTTTTTTCAAAATGTACCTTTTTATACAGATTCAATAAAATATATTTTGGTCAGGCGCGGATTTAGGGGGAGGGGGGGGGGGGGGGTAAATAAGGAAATTTCCCCCCCGTAAATTATAAAAATATGTTTTCTTAATTTCGATAATACAAGAATTCCCAATAACAATATTTTTTTTAATGTACAAAATTTTTGGAAATCCCAGCAAGGTTTTTTTTTATGGAATCTCTAACGAAATTTTCAATAAGTATTTTTTATTTATTGAATCTCTAACGATTTTAAATAAGTATCCATATCTTAATCCTAATAGTTATTGATTAGATATTTCCAAAGAAACATCTAGTTTACCGAATTCAATTACTTATTATTCTACGTTCAATCCCAGCAGGTGCCATCTATATCCAAAGACTAAACGTTTGAGTTGATAATGCGTGAATTATTAAAAAGCCTTAGTATAATTTTTGACGAAAGCACGGATTTCTTGGGGAAAAGCCAGGGGTCTGATTCTGGCAGTCGTGATCGAGTACTTTCTCGATTCGAAAGCATTAACTTGAGTTTCACAATACTGAAAAAATAATTTCGATTCGTTCAGTATCGAATGAAATAAAATTGCTTTCGAATCGAGAAAGTACTAGATCACGAGTGCCAGAATTAGGCCCCAGATTTCCTTATTTTTAAGATACAACATACAACAAAAAGTTTTTAGGGAAGAGGCTTCAAAAGATATTGATGACGTTGATATGTCAATTGCGAAGGCACGTTCATCAATAGTTCTTAAAGCTTTGACAAATTTTGGTCCTGACCTAACAAATTGTGTAGGAGATGGAACAGAATAGTGTCCTCTGATGTCAGCAGAAAATGGAGCTATTCAAAATTTCTGGAAAAGCGACAAATAAGAAAAAAACGCCTTGCTATTCCCATAAATCGAAAATACAAAAAGTTGTATCATTTGTTAAAGAAACGACAAAATTTTTTAAATATAATCATCCCAAGCGAAAAACAGTTTAAGCAAAGTATTTGGGAGCCAAACTCTCTTCATTATGCGTAATTGCAACAAGTGTACATCATATAATAAAAGCTTTTGAAAAAATATCTGAGTGGAGAGGTAGAATCTCTACCTTTATATTAAGGAACTCACTTAGTATTTTTAAATTTATTTGCGGAATATACATATTCAGTGTGATACTTACAAAAGCACAATATAGATCTTCAATAAGGATCAAGATTTATCAAAACTTTATCATGTGCCTTAAAGAAAAATGAAATAAAGCCGAAGAACAATTTAAAGCAATTCTTGAAAAAGTTAAAGTTATTTACGTTCATATCGAGGTTCCTATCGAAAAGACAAGATTTGAACGAAATAATCACATCCAAAATGTTGAAGATTACTACCGAGTTTTAGGTTACATTCCTCTTATTGAATTTATTTTAGAAGATCTCATAACAACTTTCCCAATAGATATCCCAAATGTATTGAACATACCTAAACTTCTACCTCAAAGTGTAATCAAGGCATATACAGATACAAAACTGTTAAAACCACAACTAGCTGATGATCTGATTATATTTGATAAAAGAGATAAACACCTACTAAGATCTAAACTTGAGCCTGATCTATCAGATAACGTTCTAGATGCTTTAATAAACTGTGATGAAGATATCTTCCCAAATCTAAGAAAAATATGACTTTTTTTGGACAAAATTTCTTCATCCCACCACGCGATGGGCAATTTAGTATTAATAATGAAAATAATTTTTTTAGGCCATTTTGGTCAAAAAAGATTCCTCAGCAAATGCAATTTCTAAATTTTTTTTTAATTTCCATACACATTATATATGGTACATTTATCGCTCATATATGCTATATATTTTAGCCCCCATATTCATAAATGATTATAAAATTTAATAAACGTTTATTAAGGAAAATTTTCATAGAGATTTTGGTTTTCAAGCCTTTACTAAATTTAAAATATTTTTATGAATACAGGCATAAATACATAAAATAAACAGCTGTATAACAAAAATGTTAAGCTATTTTTTTAGGCAACTTTAATAGCTTGTTCCGCGCATATATTACTACGCTGCTAAAAATTATCACTGTTTCATATATCCGCCAACAACTCATCTATCACAACATCTATCATTTGCCATTAAAATTTAGTTTATTAAAAAATCCGCGAAATAGAGTCGCGATTTTTTTTGCGCGTTCTTCCGTACAAATGGTAAGATATTGTTATGTATATTCATGAAATTATTAGAAAAAAATTAAAATTTTGTAATTAAATGTTAATTTTGTATAGTAAGGAGAACAATTAAAATTCAACACTTTATCGCGTTTGGTGCGAAAACTTTCTTCACGATCGCGAAAAAGTTATACATCATTTCTTAATATTTTTTTACGGTCTATACGGCTGTGCAATGAAGAATTTGATATTCGCAAAAATTGCAAAAAGTACTTACCCTCACACATATTGTTTTTAATAAACTTTTAAAAAAATTTTTTTACTTTTTTGTATCATACTAATAACGAAAAGCACAAAGAGGAATACAAAAACTCAACACATTTTTTGAAGTTTTTTTTTAAGAAAATAAGCAAAATTTTAACTATTAAATTAAATGCATATTATTTAAATTCCGTTTTCAAGTCTTATGTTTTCTTTGCGAATGTTTTTTATTTATTCGATATTTAACAATAAATTAACAAACAGCTGACATTACGATACATAACAAGTGCTGTTTAAAATGTTACAGAATGGCAAAATTATTAATTTGCATGTTAAATTTTGCGAACCAGCTCTTGACGAGTAGGTACGGACGTGTATCAGTGATTTACAAAAATAAAGAAAAAAATAATAATAAAAAATTGGAAGTGAAAAAAAAAATATTTGCCGTGGGTGAAAAAAAAATATTTGTAATAGGTGAAAAAAAAGAACAATAACTAGTGTGCCCGAAGAGATTTGTGAATGAGCCTCACAAATACTCCCAATAAGGAGAGTAGGCCCAGCACAAATAGCAGAAATGCTTATATTGTGGTAAGCTCCCCGAGCGTGAGCAATGAAAACATTCGATACCCAGAATTAAACAAAAATTATTTAAGTGCAAAAATTGCCAGCGCAACTGGTTTTCCATACAGCAATTTGAGTTCAAGTGTGCCCAACCTGAGCAAGTGTGTTGATCCGACCGTAAATGTGGTTCAAAGTGTGAAGTCGTCTGACCAGAGGAATAATAACGAAAAACCTGGAACATCAAGATTTGCATTAATAAATACAGGAGCTGTGCCAAAAACTACTAAAGTGCAAACGGGCATGGACAGATATATAACAATAACTAAGAGAAAGGCTAGCCCTAGGTCCAACCAACAGGAACGCATGGCCAAACAGTACAAAGGCTCTAACGTAGTCTCTTTGCCAACAAATGGTAACAGATTCTCTGTACTATCCATACCTGACGATGAAGAAGCAGAATCAGCTAATGGGACAGCCACTAAAGAAGTTAAACCGCCACCTATCTATCTGCGAGAGCAAACATCAAATAGCACAGTCAACATGTTGACTCAACTTGTAGGTAAGAATAATTTCTACGTCGTTTCTATACAACGCGGGCAAATTCAAGAGACCAAAATTCAAGCCAGTACAGAAACGAACTTTCGTATTATATCAAGACACCTGGACGCAGAAAATAAAAGTTACTATACATACCAATTAAAAAGTGCTAAGGGATTGATTATTGTCATAAAAGGCATAGATAGTTCTGTTCCTACAGAGGATATAAAATCTGCCGTAGAGCAAGAGGGGTATGAGGAAAAATCTGTGCATAATATTTTGAACAGGAATAAAGTTCCTCAACCACTGCACCGCATTGAGATATCGTTTGATTCATCGGTTCTCAAAACCAAAAATTCAGTTCATCCCATATACAACTTGCGCTACCTACTCAACAGAAGAATAACTGTTGAGGAGCCAATAAAACGAAAGGGTCCCTCCCAATCAGGCGCGGATCCAGCTTGAGCCTTAGGGGGGGGAAATTTTGTATGATACAAAAAAGTAAAAAATTTGTTTTTAAAAATGTATTAAAAACAAGATGTGTATTAGGGTAAGTACTTTTTGTAATTTTTGCGAATATCAAATTATTCATCGCATAGCCGTATAGACCGTGAAAAAATATTAAGAAATGATGTATTACTTTTTCGCGATCGTGAAGAAAGTTTCCGCATCAAACGCGATAAAGTTTTGAATTTCAATTTTTCTCCTTACTATACAAAATTAACATTTAATTACAAAAGTTTAAGTATTTTCTAATAAAATTTGTACGGAAGAAGGGCGCAAAAAAAATCGCGACTCTATTTCGCGGTTCTTTTAATAAACTAAATTTTAATGGCAAATGTTAGATGTTGTGATAGATGAGTTGTTTGGCGGATATATGAAACAGTGATAATTTTCAGCAGCGTAGTAATATATGCGCAGAACGAGCTATTAAAGTTGCACAAGATATTTTTCCATTATGTAAATCAACTCGCAATTTAAACTTAAAATTTATTTCATTAAACCCAAAAAAAAAAAAAAAAATTCCTTTACATTTTTGCTATACAGTTGCTTATTTTATGTATTTATGCCTTTATTCATAAAAATATTTTAAATTTAATAAAGGCTTGAAAACCAAATTTTCTATGAAAATTTGCCTTAATAAACGTTTATTAAATTTTATGTGTATGGAAATTAAAAAAAAAAAAATTGTTGAGGAGCTTTAGAAATTGCATTTGGTGCGGAAACTTTTTTTTTGGCCTAAAAATATTATTTTCATTATCAATACTAAATTGCCCATCGCGTGGTGGGATGAAGAAATTTTGTCCAAAAAAGTCATTACCCTAATTAAAAAACTCAACAAAAAGGTGAAATAAAATAAAAGATCAGTTCAATATACATTAATCTTTTAAAATAAGCAATTTATGATTTCCTTGTGATGCAAATTTAGACAGTACAGTCTATCTTCTGTCATTGTTGATCCGAGCCATGTTTTTATTCGACGAAGGGTAGGAAATGACCTCTCGCTCGTAGCTTTACTGGCGAGCATTGAAACGAAAATTTTAAATATTTTTCTTAGATTTGGCTAGATATCTTCATCACAGTTTACTAAAGCATCTACAACGTTATCTGATAGATCAGGCTCAAGTTTAGATCTTAGTAGGTGTTTATCTCTTTTATCAAATATAATCAGCTCATCCGCTAGTTTTGGTTTTAAAAGTTTTGTATCTGTATATGACTTGATTACACTTTGAGGTGTAATACATTTAGGATATCTATTGGGAAAGTTGTTATGAGATCTTCTAAAATGAATTCAATAAGAGGAATGTAACCTACAACTCGGTTGTTATCTTCAGCATTTTGAATGTGATTATTTCGTTCAAATCTTGTCTTTTCGATATGAACTTCGATTTGAACGCAAATAACTTTAACTTTTTCAAAAATCGCTTTAAATTGTTCTTCGGCTTTATTTCTTTTTTCTTCAAGCCACATGATTAAAATTTTGATAAGGCTTGATCCTTTTTGAAGAAATATATCTTGCTTTTGTAAAATGATACTAACAAATACTTTGCTAAAACTGTTTTTCGCTTGGGATGATTATATTTAAAAAATTTTGTCGTTTCTTTAACAAATGATACAACTTTTTGTATTAATGGCACTTTATTGCTTTTAGAAATTGGGTTGTTCGATTTATGGGAATAGCAAGGCGTTTGTTTCGCATTTGTCGCTTTTCCAGAAATTTTGACCAGCTCCATTTTCTGCTGATATCAGAGGACACCCATCTGTTCCATCTCCTACACAATTTTTTAGGTCAGGACCAAAATTTGTCAAAGCTTTAAGAACTATTGGTGATAGTGCCTTCGCATCAATTGACACATCAACGTCATCAATATATTTGAAGCCTCTTCAAATGCGTTTACAACAAAGCCAATAAATTCTTCCTTAAAAACTTTTTGTTGTATGTTGAAATATATTAAAGATAAGGAAATCTGGCTTTTCCCCGACAAATCATTGCTTTCGTCAAAAATTATCGAATAGAATTTTGATTCATATAACACATAAATATTGCAAACACTAAGGCTTTTTACTAATTCAACCGCACGCATTATCAAGTCAAAAGTTTAGTCTTTGGATATAAATGGCACCTGCTGGGATTGAATGTAGAATAATAAGTAATTGAATACGGTAAACTAGATGTTTCTTTGGAAATATCTAATAAATAACATTTACGATTAAAATATGGATACTTATTGAAAATCGTTAGAGATTCAATAAAAAAATACTTATTGAAAATTTCGTTAGAGATTCCATAAAAAAACAAAAAAAACCTTGCTGGGATTTGCAAAAATTTTGTACATTAAAAAAAATATTATTAGTGGGAATTCTTGTATTATCGAAATTAGCAAAACATATTTTTATAATTTACGGGGGGAAATTTCCTTATTTCCCCCCCCCCCCTGAATCCGCG
The DNA here is from genome assembly GCA_930367215.1 of Pollenia angustigena. Classification (NCBI taxonomy): domain Eukaryota; kingdom Metazoa; phylum Arthropoda; class Insecta; order Diptera; family Polleniidae; genus Pollenia; species Pollenia angustigena. The sequence continues at coordinate 139,328,855 of OV884056.1, read as the reverse complement.
CCTGCTCCCAATGCACAAACTGTCAGGAATATGGGCATACAAAATCATATTGTAAATTGCCTCACGTATGTGTGGTTTGTGGCGACGCTCATAAAACCGCCGAATGTAATCGTTCTAAAGCTGACCCGAATGTTAAGAAATGCAGCAACTGTGGCGAAAATCACACGGCAAACTATAGTTCAAAAATATACTCACTCCCAATATGGTCCATCACATGCGCCCAGCCAAGCCGCTGGCTCAATTGCTAGTACTACACAAACAAACAAACAAAACCAATCATATGCCCAAGTCCTAAAAGGAAACCCTAATGCAAAAAATCCCCCGAGTACTTCCAACGCAAAGCAACCTCCGTACGCTAATGTTCCTAGGGAAGGTCTACAAATGCCTACCTCAATTGAAAATTTAATTCAAACTATGAATAACTTCATGGCCACTATGCAGAACATGTTTCAGGAAATGATGCGAAACCAGAACATGCTCCTGCAAGTTCTACTCAACAAAAAATTAACCAGTTAAAAATATGTTTCTGGAATGCAAACGGGTTATCCCAACATAAACACGAAGTTGCAAACTTTCTTCATAGGCATGAAATCGACGTACTTCTTGTCTCTGAAACACACTTTACTCCTAAAAACTGCTTTAGGGTAAATGGACACCTTACGTATGACACAAAACATCCCAGCGGACGAGCTTGTGGTGGCACAGCCATAATTGTGCACAAACACATCAGACACTTACCATTGCCAGAGTTTGAAGAAGATTGTATCCAGGCCACATCTATAAATCTTACTGATTTCAAACTAACGTTAACATCCGTTTATTGTCCCCCGAGGCACAAAATTCTACACGATAAATTTCTTAACTTCTTCTCCACATTGGGCCAGAAATTCATTGCTGCTGGCGACTACAACGCTAAACATACATATTGGGGCTCCAGACTTATTAGTCCTAGAGGTAATCAGCTATATAATACCGTAACTGCAAATAACTTTGATGTGGTATCGAGTGGTGAGCCTACCTATTGGCCAACCGACTTCAACAAGCTACCAGACCTTATTGACTTTGCTGTAATCAAAAACATCAAGCGCGATCAGGTACTAGTTAGTTCCTCCTATGATCTTTCGTCTGATCATTCACCTTCAATCCTCATTTTAAAAGGTAACTCTGACGCCGCAGCTGCAAACTGTATTTCCTATCCAAACAGAAACACAAATTGGTTAAAGTATAAAATGTATGTGAGCTCTCACCTATCACAGTGCATTCCCCTAAAAAATTCATCTGACATCCAAATAGCTGTCGACCGATTTACAGAAGTCTTGGATGCTGCAGCAAGAAATGCAACCCTAATTACGCGGACAATTAAACGTGCTCCTTGCAATACATCGACGGATATAGAGACCCTTATCAAAGACAATGGCAAAACAGTCGTTCCCCAACCACTAATGCCCAACTACAGAACCACGAGTCTGCAATAGAAGGCTATCTAAACAGCCTAGATGCCACAAAAAACTCCAATTATAGCTTATGGAAGGCTGTACGGCATATGAAATGCCCTATAACCCAAGAATCTTTATTAAGACTGGAAAACCGCTCTTGGGCCAAAAACACAGATGAAAAATTAAACGCTTTCGCGGGCCACCTTGAGAAAGTTTTCACGCCACATGATACACATACTTGTTCCTGTCGTCCAATCATTCCTGATAAGGTAAACCATCCATTAAAATTTAACATTACTCAAGTAAAATCTGCCATAGAAAAAGTGAATATTAGAAAATCTCCCGGACTTGACCGTATCACAGGGTCAATGGTAAGGAACTTACCATCGTCTGCTTCCAGAATCTTGCTACTCATTTTTAACGCTATATTAAGAGTCGGATACTTCCCATCCTCATGGAAGAGGTCTATAATTGTTATGATTCCCAAGCCAGGAAAAGATGCTAACCAGGTTGCGTCGTACAGACCGATAAGCTTATTATCAATCCTATCGAAGCTTTTCGAAAAAATATTCATTTTAAGTATAACTCCTCATCTAAATGAACACGACATTATCCCGGATCACCAGTTCGGATTCAGAGCGAAACATGGTACAATAGAACAAGTGCATAGAATTGTCACCCTTATTAGATCGGCGTTTGAGAAAAAGCAATACTGCTCAGCCCTGTTTATAGACATTTCCCAAGCATTTGACAAAGTTTGGCATGATGGGCTACTCATCAAAATAACACGAATGCTTCCTCAAAACACTCACAAGCTTTTGGAGAGCTATCTAACAGGCAGAACATTCATAGTAAGGTCGCAAGATAAATACTCCCCCCTCAAGAAAATTACTGCTGGTGTTCCCCAAGGCAGCATATCAGGACCGCTTCTATATATAATATACACAGCGGATATGCCAACAAACCTGAGCACGCATACCTCTACATTTGCAGACGACACAGCATTTATATGCGTTAACCATGACCCAAAAGTCGCATCGCAAAATCTGCAGTCCCACATCAATGAACTAGAGGCATGTCTAGAAAAATGGAGAATAAAGGTTAACCCGGCTAAATGTGCTCACATAACTTTCACGCTCAGAAGACAAACGTGCCCAGCAGTAAAAATAAATAACATCACTGTTCCGGTAGAAAATCATGTAAAGTACTTGGGAATTCGTATAGATAGACGCTTGACCTGGTCTCGTCATATCGAAGCAAAAATAACGGCTATGAAACTTAAAGCAGCTCAACTACATTGGCTTCTTGGTGGAAACTCAAACTTGTCTTTAGACAACAAAATTCTTCTATACAAGTCCATCATAAAACCAATATGGACATATGGTATCCAATTATGGGGTACTGCATGCGCATCTAACATCCAAAAGCTTCAAAGAAGACAGTCTAGAATATTACGACAAATTGTCTGCGCCCCATGGTATATACGTAATGATATTATCCACAGAGATCTCAACGTCCCCACTATCCAGGAGGAAATTAAAAAATATTCAATAAGCTACATCGATAAACTAATGGTCCACCCTAACTACCTCGCTCGGGGTTTGCTTTAGTTCGAAGGTCACCAGAGGCTAAAAAGAACCGATACTTTGAGCCTAACTAGAAGACAGTCTTAAAATTTGAATACAGCAGTTAGTGGTTACACTGGTAACAACAAATAAACAACAAGTAGAATTAAGATTTGAATACATATTGTAAATTTCGATAAGAAAGATTCAATAATAAAAAATAAATTTAAAAAAAAAAAAATAATTTTTTAACAATGACAACTTTTGTTAGAATTTATTACAGAATCGCACTACTGATTTAGTTCTATTTTCTTAACGTCTGTACTAATGTGGGTTTTACCTACCATCATGAAATTGTTCCGATGTATTCCCTTCTATTTTTCGTTTTCTCATATTTTCTGCAAAGTGAGATATTAAGGCATCAACCATTGGCGCTTGTTTAGAGAATACTTGCATTAATTTAGATATCTGTATACCATTCTCCACTGCGTCAAACTGAAAGTTATAATAATTTTTATTAATAAACATAATAAAATTATAATTTTAAAAATTCAAGTACCTGAAGAAATATACAAGTTTGGGACTCTGGATCTTCGGTGGCACTAGGTTTAGCAAAATCCCAGGAAAGATCTTCGTATCTTAATCCGAGAAGGAGAGTCTATAATAAAAAACAAATGCTAGTTTTATACAAATGCAACATTCAACAATGACCAGAAATATTTTATTGAAGCATACATAGTACATTGCAGTATGGAATATCTAATAAGTTAGTGCAATGAATTTTTAAGTTTCATTATTTTGTTAAACTAATTTTACTTACTTATAAGTAAATGGAAATTTTTATATATGAGGGGCTTAAAGCAAAAGTAATATTCTGGATAGCATCTTAAATTTGCTATTGCAATTTAACTTTAACCTCTTCGTACCTATTTTTTATTATAAGTTACTTGAAACCCTTGTGCTTTAAACCCCTCATACGTTAGTTGTTTTTAATAATATTTATATATATAAAGGTAAATTTTTCTGTAATAAATGTAAAAAATGTTGAAGTCAAATAAATTTCTTCCTTTTTTCTTTTTCTTCTATTTTTAAAATCTGGTCACCTCAAGAATTAATATACATATGTCGCTAAACAATTTTTTTATATAAATAAAAAGGATAATTTTTTGGATAAAATTGCAAAAAATCCAATTTTCAGAACTTTAACTTCAAATGCATTTTTTTTTTCATTATTTATTTATTGAATCTTCATATATTAAACTAACAATAATTAATCAAATCTTAACCTAATACGAATGGATCTTTGAAGCGGTGGTAAAACCGATTCTCTTCTATGGGGTCATAGTGTGGTGGCCTGCCGTGGAAAGGGGACGGTACTGCAGGATGCTTGAGAAAGTATATAGGTTGGCTGCGCTGATGATCACGGGATCACTCCGCTCGACACCGACGAAGGCACTGTTTACTATGCTAGACTGGTTGCCGATTGATATCATGGCCGAACAACAGGCCTTGACTTCCGCTATGAGACTGGGGGCGGTGGGCCTGTGGTCTACGCGGAACTATGGTCATGCCAGGGTCACGCTTCACGCGTCATACGACCTGGCGGGGCTGGACTATTGCACTCCGGAACCCTTTTTCGGTGCTTTGTTCACGGTTCATCATGGTAGCTATGATGAGCTGCTCGATAATACGCGATCTCTGGAGCCGACCCTGCGGGTCTACACCGATGGTTCCAGGATGGGCGACAGAGTGGGTGGAGGTTTCTTCATCGAAGAATTGGACATCAGGGTCTCTTTTAGGCTGCCAGATGGCAGTAGTGTGCTGCAGGCGGAAATCTCTGCCATAAAGCGGGCGGCAAACTGGCTGAAGTACTATCGTTTATCGAGGGATATGTGTATATTTACGGACAGCAAGGCTGCCATTGCAGCTCTGGCTGGTGTCTTCACGACATCTATGTTGACAGTGGAATGCCGGATGTCTCTAAATGAGATCGCGAAACATTCCAGTGTAACGCTGACATGGGTACCAGGACACAGTGGGCTCCTGGGCAACCATACTGCGGACAGTCTGGCCAAACAAGGCTGTCTCTTGGACGACATGTTCGTCGACGGCCTAATTGGCACTTCAATGGCCCGCTGCAGGACTCTCATCAGACGGGAGTCGTACAGAAGGGCTCAGGGGAGATGGCAGGGCGAGCATACCTGTTTGATGGCCAGGACTCTATGGCCTGGCTATGACGCGGCGAAAACGCGCGTACTACTCGGTCTCGGTAGGGACCGGATAAGGACAGTGATATCGGTTATCACGGGTCACTGGGTGATAGGGACTCATGCTAGGAGGATGGGTCTTGAGTATAATGACTACTGCAGGAGTTGTCATGATGAGGAGGAGGAGGAGACGGTGTTTCACTTCCTCTGTCAATGCCCCGGTCTGGCGGGCGTTAGGTTGAGGCATTTTGGGAGACCGGAATTGCCATGTCTGGACGATTTGTCCAATGCGGGACTGAAATCGATCTCCCTGTTCTGCAGGGAATCGGGGTGGTTCGAGACTGCGGTGACCTCTGGGGAATAGTCTGGTGGATACTGGCTGGCCCTTGTCACTGGCTAGGGGTATCACAAAGGGACCGCAATAAGGACCAAGTGAGTCGTCTTCGTGACGGCTACCCATTTAACCTAACCTAACCTAATACGTTATTTTATGTCCTGCCAGTGCCATACAAAAATGTTCTTCATCACGGGTTCGGTTCACTTATATAGGTGATTATCGCTCCTCTAATTGGATAAGTGCTGCAGTGTCTCTTCTTCTTAAGCGAGTGTGGCCGCTATCATCTAAAATATTTCGTGCTAGTAGGTTCGGGTGCAATACGAGCCTTTTTAAGTATTTTACTGCATATTTCGAAATCATAGTTTTAACTAATGGATCATTGAGATCCTTGTGAATATTTGAGTTTTTAACATACCAAGGGGCAGCTGTGATTAGTCAAAGTAGTTTATTTTGGCGCCTTTGAATTTTTTCGATACTAGAGGCCGAGGCAGTGTCCCATAACTGAATACCATAGCACCAGATTGGCTCTAAGATGGAGATGTAAAGAAGAAGTTTGCACTCGAGACTAAGGACAGAGTTTCTTCCAATAAGCCAATGAATTTGGATGGCTTTTAGTTTCATTTGAGTTAATTTTGCCTCTATATGGCTTTTCCACGTTAATCGGCGATCTAGATGAATACCGATGTATTTTACATGCGAATTTGAGGTATTATTTGATTATTGATTTTAATAGGGGGGCATGATTCCCGACGCAAAATGAATGTTATATGTACGCATTTTTGCTCATTGACCTTTATCCTCCATTGCTTTAATCATAGTTCGAGTTGGAATATATGATCCTGTAGGTACACCCAGAGAAAAAACATATTTGAATATGGTCACCTCAAACAAAACTATTTTTAAAGAAAAATTTAAACACCGACAACCATATTATTGTTAAATTAGCCATATTATGGTTGCCTTCAATCTTGTTATGGTTAATAATAACTAAAATATATTTAATACTTATAATAGCATAGTTGTTTTTCAACCATAGCATGTTGCTCTTAGAAAAGAGGAAAATACTATTGTTAATTTGAAAACAAATTATTGTCATATTTAACCATAACATGTTTAGAGGCAACCATAATATGGCTGTAGCTTCTTATTAACAAAAATATGGTTGTTGGTGACAATAATAGAGTTATTTTAAACATAATATGTTAACATTTTTCTTTCAAAATAGTTTTGTTGGAGGTGACCATATTTAAACATGTTTTTTCTCTACGTGTATCGAGATGCTTCTTGACTGTTTTCGTGCACGCTTAGAAAGCCTGTTTCATCAGCAAATGTTAAAGTTTGGGTGTAGTTGTTTGTTGACATATCCGAGGTATATATTAAGTATAAAAGTGGGCCCAGGATACTTCCCAGAGGGACTCCAGCGCCAATTAGCTGAGGAGAGCTCAAATAATCACCTTCTTTAATAATACACTTTCGACCTTGGAAATTCGAAAAGAAAGATCTCTGGCGCACCGAAGGTCATGAAATATATGGGTACTGAAACACACGATGAAAAGGAAATCAGTGATATATTCGCCGACTTTTTTTTGTCCACATATTCTGATGCGCATTGTGCTGAAAATGTCAATTATCCATTTAATATAGTTCATTTTCACCAATAACCACACTTAATATTATCAATTGCTTAAAATCTTTTAAATATTCAAACTCAATGGGTCCTGATGATATACCAAGCAGTATTTTAATCAAATGTATGGAAGCTTTAGCATTACCATAGTCAATTATTTTTAATATTTCTTTGAAAAATGGCTATTTTCCAAAAATATGGAAAGAGTCATATTTAATTCCTTTGTTCAAATCTGGAAATAAATCAAATATAATTAATTACAGAGGTATAGCCAAACTTAGCGCAATTCCAACACTTTTTGAAAAATGCATTTTAGATTCATTGGTTCATCAAGTTTCACCGTTATTAACACCTTTTTAACACGGATTTCGTAAAGAATCATCAACTATGACAAATATTTTAGAGCTGACAACTTTGGTAAATGAGGGATTCGTCAACAACCAGCATACCGACGTTATATATACCGACTTCAGTAAGGCATTTGATAAGGTAAATCACAACCTTCTTTTGAGAAAAATTGATATTATGGGTTTCGACAAAACTTATTTAAGCTGGCTAAGGTCATATCTTCTCGGCAGAATACAATGCGTAAAATTTGGGTTTTCAACTTCTAAACCTATATTGGTAAAATCCGGTGTTCCGCAAGGTAGTCACCTTGGTACTCTTTTGTTTCTGCTCTTTATCAACGACATGCCTGATATTATTAAACATTCACATATACTAATGTTCGCAGATGATGTAAAAATTTTTTTAAACTTCACGAACTCTTTAGACCATATTTATCTTCAAGAAGACTTGGATACCTTTTATAATTGGTGTAAACATAACCTAATGGATTTAAACCTAATGAAATGTAAACATATGCGCTTTTCTAGAAAACGTAGTATTTTAAATAACTATAAACTCGGTGACTATAAAATCGAGATAGTTGACACAATTATGGATCTTGGCATCTTACTGGATGTAAAATTGGATTTAATTCAACACATATGACACAATAACTGTCAACAGGGCTCGTTGTACTCTAGCTTTTATTAAACGTTGGGCGAAAGAATTCAGTGATCCTTTCGTCACTAAACAACTTTACACATCTCTCGTGAGACAATCTTGGAATACGGTTCGATTGTATGGGATCCACATTATATGGTTCATAGTGATCATATTGAATCCATTCAAAAACAATTCTTGCTCTTTTGCCTGAGAGATACATATCGAGGATATGATAATCTCCCCTCATATTCTACAAGATTATCTTTAATACGTTTGCCAACACTGAAAAGTCGCAGAGTTATGCTAAATGTCTCATTTGTAATTAACTTAATAAATGGAAAAGTATGCTCGAATTTTTTATAAAGTAGTTTATCATTTAACATTCCACGACGTACCGTACGGTACTATAATCCCTTATTTATAAAAACTATGCTAAGGCAGACCCATTTAGAAAACTGTGTTGTTGCTTCAATGAAATGTTTGAATTTATTGATTTTTTTCTGGATTTAAATATTGTTAAACGTAATATTATACTAAAGTTAAATACTCATTTGTATTAGGCTGTAAGGATTTAACCATAGACCTAATTATATATATTAAATAAATAAATAAATTTCAAAAGATTTTGTTTTTCGTGCTTAATTCCCAGTTTTTATTCTTGACAAAAACACTTGAAATTTATTGTTGATGGGATAAGCTGCATTTCACTGGTTGCTTAGGCCAGATCATCAGGAAACTTCATCCATAAAGATTTTAGAAAAACTAAAGATATTAAACCAAATAAAACTGTTAAACGTATAAGAATTATAGCAACAGTTCTACTTGTAACAATATCAAAGCTTAAACAAAACACATCAACAATAAACAACAGTGGGTTTATCTCATCTTACATTCCCCACTACAATTAGTTGAAATTCTCTCAACATTAATTGTAGTTGTAAGTAGGTTAAGAAAAACAAAATAAAAACAACACAACAACTTACAAAAGATGTTGTCAATTAAGTGTTTTTTAGACCGTGCACTTGCCTGTTTATCGAAAAGTAATTTCAATTTTCGGAAATACAAAATTTTAATTTCAAAAGATTAGTGGGGAATGTAAGATTCTTAACAAAAACACTTGAAATTTATTGTTGATGGGATAAGCTATTCCTATGCATTTCACTGGTTGCTTAGGCCAGATCATCAGGAAACTTCATCCATAAAGATTTTAGAAAAACTAAAGATATTAAACCAAATAAAACTGTTAAACGTATAAGAATTATAGCAACAGTTCTACTTGTAACAATATCAAAGCTTAAACAAAACACATCAACAATAAACAACAGTGGGTTTATCTCATCTTACATTCCCCACTACAATTAGTTGAAATTCTCTCAACATTAATTGTAGTTGTAAGTAGGTTAAGAAAAACAAAATAAAAACAACACAACAACTTACAAAAGATGTTGTCAATTAAGTGTTTTTTAGACCGTGCACTTGCCTGTTTATCGAAAAGTAATTTCAAAATAATAACAATAACAAAATCTTTTGAAATTAAAATTTTGTATTCCCAAAAATTGAAAGTACTTTTCGATAAACAGGCAAGTGCACGGCCTAAAAAACACTTAATTGACAACATCTTTTGTAAGTTGTTGTGTTGTTTTTATTTTGTTTTTCTTAACCTACTTACAACTACAATTAATGTTGAGAGAATTTCAACTAATAAATTTCAAGTGTTTTTGTCAAGAATAAAAACTGGGAATTAAGCACGAATAACAAAATCTTATGAAATTAAAATTTTGTATTCCCAAAAATTGAAATTACTTTTCGATAAACAGGCAAGTGCACGGTCTAAAAAACACTTAATTGACAACATCTTTTGTAAGTTGTTGTGTTGTTTTTATTTTGTTTTTCTTAACCTACTTACAACTACAATTAATGTTGAGAGAATTTCAACTAATTGTAGTGATCAGCCGTGAACATATTTGTATGCCAAAGCTTATTTTTCTAGGTTTAAATTTGTTTAAATTCTAGCATTTAACCCGCTACTTTGTAATCTAATATGTAAATAGGTTTTAGCAAAATAGTTCCAACATTTTTCATCTCATAGGTTGATATTGACACAGGACTTTGCACCTATAATTTTGTGCTTCTAAGTTCAATATAGAAAATTCAAAAAGTACGACTCGTAGAACACAAAAGCAAATGAAAGAAAGTTAGTTTCCCGTATTATCCTTTTTGATACTTTTTTCTCCTCATTTATGTATTAAAAATTTCAATGTTGCAGTTGGAGCCTATAGTTTAGTACGTTTTTGTCATAGGATGAAAAAAAACTTTGGTGGGCGTGAGGGACTTCGCCAATTGAGCAAAAAAATGTTTTTTGGCTTAAATTGAACTGAAAAATGTGTTTTATTATCCCATATTGCCCATAAGATATAGTCCCTTGGGGCAATGATGTCCAGAAAAATTGTGTCTCTAATGTACATACAGAGGTAGCGTGACAAAAAGGTTTCAAAATATGTACAGGTTTTAGGCGTTTACTACCTAAAAGGACCAAATTTCGAAAAAGTACCAGACACCTGTCCTCTTATTTTTCTAATGAACAACATTAAGTGTTAAGTTTTTTGTATCTCTGTTAGTTTTGGATTTTTGAGGTTAGCGGGATCGAGTTGGTGAGAGGCCAGCCTCCGGTCCAAATTTCAGCTTTTTAGCTCCAGGATCTTAGGATGTGTCAGTCAGTAACTTTACAGTTTTATATTATATAGATAGATGGAGAATAATGTTGTAAAAAAAGTAACAAAATTATGAACGCTTTTCACACCTTAAACCTTTGAATTTCAAAACAGGTCCAAATCTGATTTGTATTTTTTAAATAAGCTAGAATGTGATATAATTTTTATTTACCCTTTAACACCCCAAAAAGGCCGTACCTCACAAAAGTACCAGAAACCTGTCCGTTTATTTTTTTAATGAACAATAATAAGTATTAAATTTTTTTATCTCTTTTAGTTAAGGAGATATGAGGTTATCGAATTTTTTTAATGAACAACAATAAGTGTTAATGTTTTTCATCTCTTTTAGTTTAGGAGGTATGAGGTTAGCAGGATCGTTTGGCGAGAGGCCAGCTCCTGGTCCAAATGTCAACCTTTTAGCTTTAGACGTTTAGGCTCTGCGATGAAAGATAAATAGATGGCGAAAACATCTTGTGAAAAAGTAATAAACATAGGTACAATTTTCATCCCTTAAACGTTCGTATTTCGAAAAAGTACCAAATATGTATTTGTATCGTCCACTCAGGACATTGAATGTTGAATTTTATTATTCTAGGTTCAATATTAACGGAAATTCAAAAAGTACCAGTTAAAGAACAAAAAAGTACCAAAAAGCCCTCTTACAGATTCTCATTCACTCAGGATCTTGCATGTTTAATTTTGTGTTTCTAGGTCCAATGCTAACGGAAATTCAAAAAGTACCAGTTAAAGAACTAAAAAGTACCAATAAGCCCTTTCAGAGATTCTTATTCACTCAGGACCTTGCAGGTTTAATTTTATGTTCATAAGACCAATATTAGCGAAAATTGTTAAAAATGTACCAGTTAAAAAACGAAAAAGTACCAAAATGATCCCTCTAACAGATTGTCATAAACTCAAGACCTTGCATGATTAATTTCATGTTTCTAGGTCCAAAACTAACGGAAATTCAAAAAGTACCAGCTAATAAACAAAAAAGTACCAAAAAGTTCCCTCATAGATTCTTATCCACTCAGGACATTACATGTTGAATTTTATGTTTCTAGGTCCAATATTAACGACTATTAAAAAAATACCAGTTGTAGAACCAAAAAGCTAAACAAAACTATCAAATTTCCCGCATTTCCATTTTTGATGTGTTTTGTTTAAGCTTTGATATTGTTACAAGTAGAACTGTTGCTATAATTCTTATACGTTTAACAGTTTTATTTGGTTTAATATCTTTAGTTTTTCTAAAATCTTTATGGATGAAGTTTCCTGATGATCTGGCCTAAGCAACCAGTGAAATGCATAGGAAAGCTTATCCCATCAACAGCAAATTTCAAGTGTTTTTGTCAAGAATAAAAACTGGGAATTAAGCACGAATAGGGTTGCCATTCGTACTGATTTTACCAGTACACGTACTGGTTTTTATTTAATGTACTGGTTTATGCATAACATCCAAATCAGTACGCAAATGTACTGGTTTTTTTAAATTTTGCCTCCAAATAATTTTACTTGTTTAAAACTGGTTTACTTCCCTTATTACTTTTGATTTGTTATGAATTACCTAGTTAAAATTCAGTCTTACGTTTTATTTTTGTTTACTCTTAACTTACCATATGCTTTGTATTAAAAAAAAGAAGTGTCATTATTGCATTTCAAAATTCAAAAACATAAAATTTTAAGTGGATTTAAAATTATAACCTATAACAATATGGCTAGATAGGAGACCTCCTGACAGTGTTGCCAAAACTTGGTGACCAAAAATGGCTAAATTTACGGAAAAAAATGGCTAAAAAATGGCTAAAAATGGGCTAAAAAATGGCTAAAAGCTTTTTTAAATAAAAACACATTAAAATTCAATAACAAAACCGAAGTAATTAATTTAAAGTTGTTTTCGATGAAATTGTGAGTTAGGATCAATTTGTTAAATAAGAATAAACGTAAATTAATATTAAAATAATTTAATATTAAAAAATTAAATCATCGAAATATTCGATGTCGTTATTGTTCATCTCATAGGAATCACTCAATCATTACTTTCAAATAATTATAAGTTTTAAATCATGATCACGACAACATTTACCCAACCTTTTGAGTTCAGATCTACAATAAAAAACAAATAAGAAAGAATAGTCTACTAAACCCGACTGTATGATACCCTACACCACATTAGAACCTTTGTACCAAATTTTATCAAATAATCTCTAAATTGCGACCTGTACTTTGCGCACAAGGTTTACATGGACAGCCAGCCAGCCGGACAAACATCGTTAATTCGACTCAGAAAGTGATTTTGAATCAATCGGTATACGTAAAGGTGGGCTAAGGACCAATATTTTAAAGTGTTACAGACATCAGCACAAACGCATAGTACCCTCTCCACTATTGTGGTGGTGGTATAAATATTGTATTGTTATGGTAAAAATTTTTACCTAATTGATAAAATCGAATTAACTGTTGCTTAATGTAATCTATTTCTCAAATTACTTTTAACGATGATTACTTGGCTAAACACCCTCTCTACTTCAGCATTAGACCATGGAAGTGAGAGCAACTTTATAGGCAATCCTGAAATTTCTAAAACAATTTTGTTACCGCCTACATGCCTTTATTGAAATACTTGCAACCAGAAAGAAACAGTGATGTTTGTGTTAATCCATTTTGTAAATTAAATAGTGGAATTCTGTTCCTTTATTTTGAAAGATGTTTCAGCGTCATAGTTTATAGCGATTTTCAACATTTGAAAAAGTTGTGATTTAAATTAAAGGCGTTTTAATTGTTCAAAATGTTTATTTTACTTTTATAATTTTTATAATTAAATAAAAATTATTCTTTTAAAAGAAAAACGGCAAAAAAAATTTTATGGCTAAACAAGTTTAAAAATGGCTAAAAAAAATGGCTAATGGCTAAACTCAATTTTTAATGGCTAAACTGGATGAAAAATGGCTAAATCTAGCCACTAAATGGCTAAATTGGCAACACTGCCTCCTGAATACCCTCATTATATTGACAATAATTTGTATGAATTAAGAATTTTTTGTGCATTTACAACAAATGTGCCGATCAATGACATTACTTCTATCTATATTTAATAATTTGACGTGATGTTTTTATTAATGTATTTTGTTAAGTTCTTGCCTTAAAAAATAGAAAAATGAATAATTTTTAATGTGTAATTTTCTAAAACTAATGAATTCAATAAAATTTTGGGTAAAAATTTGTGTACTGGTTTTTTTCGAATGTACTGGTATTTTTCTTACGATGTACTGATTTTTCTAATTTCAAAAATGGCAACCCTAAGCACGAATAACAAAATCTTTTGATATTTATTAAATCTTTCAAGACCCTTTTTACATATGAGAAACAATTTCTTCGATGATTTTCAATATCTTCATCAGCCATTTTTACATAACATAATCTAGTTTCAAATGCTGACCATACATATGAATGCCTCAAATGTCATACATAAAAATACTACAATAAAAAAAATATTATATTTTTGTATTCAATTTTATGAATTTCTAAACAAATTCATGGCTCATGCAAACTAGTTACTTGGTGGCCACACGATCAAGTTTTGCCTTTCAATTCCTTTCAATTTGCAATACACTCTCAGTTTTTTACTAACACACTCACACTTTTTAAATTGACCACGAGATGGCTTTCAATTTCACCTTTCCATTTGTTTGGCAATTTACTTTCAATTTAACAGCTGAGTACAAGTTTGTCTCTGTTGTTGTTGACATCTTGGAAGTAAATTGCTTACAAATTGAGTGCAGCCTACGATACAGCTTTCAATTTATGTAAATTTTGACAAGCAGTATATGTAAAACACTATCAAGAAGAACTTGAACGTGTGGCCGCAGGGTTAGCCAACAAAATCGCCAAATATTTTATAAATCGCACAAAATATCGCCATGTCGAAAATAAGGTCGCCAATAAAGTTTTATACCCTCAGGTGGAAAAGGGTATTTTAAAGTTTGTCATTCCGTTTGTAATTTCTACAATATTGATCTAATACCCTATAAAGTATATATATTCTGGGTCCTTATGAGGAGCGAAGTTGATTTAACGATGTCCGTCTGTCCGTTGAAATGGATTTTCCTAAGACCCCATATATGATGACGGCCAGGTTATTATACATTTATGTCACATATGGTTCGGAATTGTTTGCTATTGAAATTCAGCAAGATCGATCCACAAATGGCTGAGATATGACTAAAAAACCACGACTACCTCTAATTTTTTTCCAAAAATCCCTTGTTGTTGCGGTATTTTTATTACTTTTTTCTGTATATCTTGAGAACGGCAAGAGCCAAAGTTTTCAAATTAGGTACACACATTAAGGTTATCAATACATAGCATCCCACAAAATGTGGGCGGAATCGGAAAAGTGGGCGTGGCATCTCCTGTACAAAAAATATCAAAAATTGTATAAAACCCGGATTTTTTGGACTGTTATATGACCTATGGTTATCGCTTACATATCAAGTGATCGGAAATCTATAGTAAAAAATATTTTCTGAAAAACTCGGAAAAATCGGTTCAGATACGAAAAAGTTATGACCAATATAATGATTTTTTTTAAATACCCATTTCGGGAACCATAGATCTTACTGAGTCCAAGATTTATAACCCAACTGACTGGCAAATTTCTTCTTAAGCACGTCGGTATATAAATTTGTCAAAACGGTTAAAAAATGGCTGAATTATAATCAAAATACTGAAATCCCAAAGATTGCTCTTTTTATACCTTTCACCTCAGGTGGAAAAGGGTATATATAAGTTTGTCATTCCGTTTGGTATTTCTACAATATTTATCTAAGACCCTATATAGTATATCGTCATCTTAAAGACCTAATAACCTATCTGCAAAAATTTCAAAATTGAGTTTTTTATGAATTCTTATTCCCTATATCATAACGCATATGTGTGCAAAATTTTGAACATGTAATATTACAAATGACAAAGTTATTGTGCCTTGAGGACCGTTACGCACAAAAAAAGAGACAAATAAATCATCAAAAATCACGATAAAAGTTTAATTTTGTTGCATAGTGTAATTTAAACAAACATTAAGTACTTGTTATAGCTTAAACCAGTAAAAGAATTTACTACTGTAATTATTTATAGATAGATGCAAAAATGTGGACTTTAAGTTTCAACAGAGAACATACATAAGTATCTCGCGACCAGCGTTACCGTTGTGATACTAAAGTATCAATTTGACCCTTTTTCGACGGTGTTGATACCTTTTATGACCCTTCTTTTAAATTATACTTTTGTATCATTATCACCCATTTTGTGACACTTTTTGACCCTTTTTTGGAAATATCTCTCACATTTTGTTTTTTGTCAACACTGCGGAACAGAAGTGCTAAACGAATGTTTTCGAAATAAACATTGCTTGATATGGAACAGACTCAAAGTATAAGCTTACAATTCCATGCTTTCTTCTCCTTGATTTTTGATAGTAAAGTACAATTTCCCTAAAAGCAAACATAACTCATAAACATACTTGTTATTTTTTACGATGGTTTCTTTTCAAAACAAAAATTTGACATTTAATTAAAAATATGCAATTTGGTGTTTTGCTCTCTTAAAGAGTAGTATGTTTTATTCAAAAAAATTCGCCCTTAATAATGGGAAAAGGTATTGAACTTTTCGTCCCCTTTTGAATCGACATTGTTGAGAGTGGCCTAACAGGAATGAAAACAAGAGGTAAAAATTGCTCAATTAGCGGAAATTCCCAAATATTTGGTAACAGCGGTATGATAGCAAAGTCTTATATTTATTAAAAATCGTATAAGCTTTAAAAAATCTGACACTTACAGGAAAAAATCGCTTTAATCGAGAAAATGGTTACAATTCGCGAACGATAGCAAAATTTAAAACAAACACTAAAATGTATTTGACATCGCTAAATCGGAAAATTACATAAAAAGTATGAAAAAATTAGCTATAGTGATAAAGAATAAACTTTTTGTCAGGTGTTAAAAAAAGGACAGAGCATTCCATAAAAAAATTAAGTTTTTTGAGCTCTTCCTACCTGAAATATTATTTTTTTGTTTGCTTATAAAAAAACTTTGTCTTATTATATTCATTTAAATGGGAAATACTGCTTATAAAAATCTTGACCCTTTTTTTATTGAAATACCCTTTTTTTGACCCCTTTTTCTGGAAAATCCCCTTTTTGTGACCCTTTTCGAAAATTTCCAACGGTAACCCTGCTCGCGACTCACGTTATTTTTAACAAAAAATCCATCCAGCTTATCTTTAAAATTAATTCAAACATTAGTTATCGTTTTTTTAGAAAAAAAAAATTTTATGCGTATTAAACTTTTTTATTTAAATAAATAAGAAGACACAAATTTTCCATGCAATTATTAAAATTTTATTTTAACAGACATTGAAATATTACTTTATTAAACGCTTAAAGTAGGGTAAAGGCTACCATAAATATATCAAATTTATGAAACGTTTATTAAACGTTTAATAGGCTATTAAACATTTATAAATAATCTTTTTTCGACTTTTGCTTATTAATGACTTATTAAGCTCTAATGATGCGTTTATGAATTAGACTGTTAATGTTTATAATATTCATGTGTATATAAAAAATTTTTATTTATTCATACTAATTAGTACTGCAGATAGGTTATTTGGTTTCAGATTTTTACAATTCCAAAAAACCTAAGTGTCATAACATAAGCTGTGATTAGAAAAACAAAATTTTCTCAACCGATATATATTACTGGTTTCATTTTAATCAAAATGTGTAATTTTCGTTTCAATATCGTTAATAGTTCCAGTTTTATAACGTTTTTTCCCTCTCCTGTAAACTTTTGAAAACTGCAGATAGGTTATTTCGTCTTTTAGGTGACGATATATATTCTGGGTCCTTTTGAGGAGAGAACTTGATTAAACCATGTGTGTTACAAGATTCTGTTATTTCGGATAAATATATTACAATATTTGAATCGAGTAAGTATTGCTTACTTCTTTGGAAAACTTTAAATTATTTACTTGAATCGAGTTATAATTCTTAAATTTTTCAAGAATGTTTTCTTAAAGCAATTTTTTTAGGTGTATTATGATAAACTTTTGATTAAAAATTTAAAGCATTAACATTAAAACTTAATTCAAGAAAACCTTCTGCAAGAACAAATAAAATGTTTTGATTCGAGAAACGGATGGTTTGAATTAAGCAGCCTTTTTTTTGCAATTTTGTAAAATATATAGCAACGAAAAGTTGAAAGAAAAGTATTGAATTAAAATGAATTTTTATTTTTTGCTGTATTCGACTGAATTTTTGTTCGCTTTGAGTAATACCTTTTTGCTTAAGCCAAGCCACACATATATTTAGAATAAGAAATTTTAGACTTCGACTTGGTTCAAGCCATATTTTCTGATGATTTAGGAATTAAGTATTTTCGTGTACGATATCTTCAAAATGATTTTCCATTCTTAATTCAACTTTATAAACAATGTTTAAATTCATTAATAAATAATCTTGTGCAATAGATGGGTACCTTAAGTCAATATGTACACAAACGGACTGCATTTTAAAATACGTTAATGTGTAGCGTGGAAAAGGTTTTTTAAACGAGCGAGTTGTGATTTCATCTATTGTCTGAATTATTACACTTCAAATTAAACACATGTATACATATACTAAACTAGCATTGAACCCGCTACTTCGTTAGCGTCTCCTTTTCCTTCGTGAACATATTTGTATGCCAAAGCTTATTTTTCTAGGTTTAAATTTGTTTAAATTCTAGCATTTAACCCGCTACTTTGTAATCTAATATGTAAATAGGTTTTAGCAAAATAGTTCCAACATTTTTCATCTCATAGGTTGATATTGACACAGGACTTTGCACCTATAATTTTGTGCTTCTAAGTTCAATATAGAAAATTCAAAAAGTACGACTCGTAGAACACAAAAGCAAATGAAAGAAAGTTAGTTTCCCGTATTATCCTTTTTGATACTTTTTTCTCCTCATTTATGTATTAAAAATTTCAATGTTGCAGTTGGAGCCTATAGCTTAGTACGTTTTTGTCATAGGATGAAAAAAAACTTTGGTGGGCGTGAGGGACTTCGCCAATTGAGCAAAAAAATGTTTTTTGGCTTAAATTGAACTGAAAAATGTGTTTTATTATCCCATATTGCCCATAAGATATAGTCCCTTGGGGCAATGATGTCCAGAAAAATTGTGTCTCTAATGTACATACAGAGGTAGCGTGACAAAAAGGTTTCAAAATATGTACAGGTTTTAGGCGTTTACTCCCTAAAAGGACCAAATTTCGAAAAAGTACCAGACACCTGTCCTCTTATTTTTCTAATGAACAACATTAAGTGTTAAATTTTTTGTATCTCTGTTAGTTTTGGATTTTTGAGGTTAGCGGGATCGAGTTGGTGAGAGGCCAGCCTCCGGTCCAAATTTCAGCTTTTTAGCTCCAGGATCTTAGGATGTGTCAGTCAGTAACTTTACAGTTTTATATTATATAGATAGATGGAGAATAATGTTGTAAAAAAAGTAACAAAATTATGAACGCTTTTCACACCTTAAACCTTTGAATTTCAAAACAGGTCCAAATCTGATTTGTATTTTTTAAATAAGCTAGAATGTGATATAATTTTTATTTACCCTTTAACACCCCAAAAAGGCCGTACCTCACAAAAGTACCAGAAACCTGTCCGTTTATTTTTTTAATGAACAATAATAAGTATTAAATTTTTTTATCTCTTTTAGTTAAGGAGATATGAGGTTATCGAATTTTTTTAATGAACAACAATAAGTGTTAATGTTTTTCATCTCTTTTAGTTTAGGAGGTATGAGGTTAGCAGGATCGTTTGGCGAGAGGCCAGCTCCTGGTCCAAATGTCAACCTTTTAGCTTTAGACGTTTAGGCTCTGCGATGAAAGATAAATAGATGGCGAAAACATCTTGTGAAAAAGTAATAAACATAGGTACAATTTTCATCCCTTAAACGTTCGTATTTCGAAAAAGTACCAAATATGTATTTGTATCGTCCACTCAGGATATTGAATGTTGAATTTTATTATTCTAGGTTCAATATTAACGGAAATTCAAAAAGTACCAGTTAAAGAACAAAAAAGTACCAAAAAGCCCTCTTACAGATTCTCATTCACTCAGGATCTTGCATGTTTAATTTTGTGTTTCTAGGTCCAATGCTAACGGAAATTCAAAAAGTACCAGTTAAAGAACTAAAAAGTACCAATAAGCCCTTTCAGAGATTCTTATTCACTCAGGACCTTGCAGGTTTAATTTTATGTTCATAAGACCAATATTAGCGAAAATTGTAAAAAAAGTACCAGTTAAAAAACGAAAAAGTACCAAAATGATCCCTCTAACAGATTGTCATAAACTCAAGACCTTGCATGATTAATTTCATGTTTCTAGGTCCAATACTAACGGAAATTCAAAAAGTACCAGCTAATAAACAAAAAAGTACCAAAAAGTTCCCCCATAGATTCTTATCCACTCAGGACATTACATGTTGAATTTTATGTTTCTAGGTCCAATATTAACGATTATTAAAAAAATACCAGTTGTAGAACCAAAAAGCTAAACAAAACTATCAAATTTCCCGCATTTCCATTTTTGGTACTATTTTTTCCCCCCTTTAAAGTATCAAAATTTTCAGTATTGTAGTGGGAGCCCATAATTTAGTACGAATATTTCAAAGAATGGAGGAAAATGTTTTGTAAAAAAAGTACCAAAAATAGTTACGATTTTCACCCCTTAAATGTTCGAATTTCGAAAAAGTTCCAAATTCGTATTCGTGTTTTTTTGATAAGTTTCGAATGTAGTATAAACTTTGATTCTACGTTTATTGGTTCAAAAGATAGATGGGGTGTCAAAAAAGTACCAAAATTCAGGTTTTACCGGTTTACTCCATAAAAGGGTCGAATTTCAAAAAAGTACCAGACACCTGTCCGCTTATTTTTTTAAAGAACAACGATAAGTGTTACATTTTTTTGTATCTCTTTTAGTTTTGGAGATATAAGGTTACCATATTTTCTCGTTTTTACCCCCTAAACATTTGAATTTCCAAAAATCCCGTCTTAGTGGATCGATTTGGAGGGTGACCAATCTCTGGTCCAAACTTCAAGTTTTTAGCTTCAGGCGTTTAGGCTGTGCGATGATGAATCAGTCAGTGAGTCAGTCAGTTACGTTACAATTTTATATATATAGATATACATACGCATTCCAGAGGATCTATAATGAAAACCCCACGTTCATTTACAGCAATTAACACCTCGACATCCTTGTGATTAACTAAGCTCATTAGTCCTCGTACTGGTTGTTCCACCTGACCATGAAAAAAGGCAGCTCTGCAATGAAAAGGTTAATAACAAAGAAAACAGAAGCTGAATTACATATGGCTGTGTATTTATTAAAATAATTGATTACAAACCCATAGAAAGGAAGAGCCCAACAAAATTCTAAATATTTGCGCATTAGTTTTCGCGTTGTTGCTGTTTGTGGCACACGTTTAAATTGCTCTAAAAGGCGAACTTCTGCTGAGTTCTTCCGACTTACTGGAAGCCATGACCAACTTGAATTTTTGGCAACATGTTGAGGCAAAAATCTCGATTGATTTTCCCTAAAAATTAAATAATGCAAATTAAAATTCTTTGTAAGGGACAACTTAATTAATTTACCGGAAAAAACTTATCGTATGTGTGTGTGAGTTGAAGGGACCCAGTTCGATACGAGCTTGTATACCTCCCAACATTAGTGAATGTACAGATTCCATTATATATCGTCCAGTTAAGACATTGTGTTTGGCTTCTTCAAATAGCAATTCCAATATTCGATGGTCCCTAAAAGACAATAAATAAATTTGTGTTTCACACTCATTGTACATTGAGCAAATTTAAATCGGATTTTGTACATATGTATACTAGCTAAGGAACTTGCTAAAATATTTTACTCTGAACATTAATTAAATCTGTAAATGCAATTTTTTTTTTTTTTCATTATTTTTTTATTGAATCTTCATATATTAAATATGAACTAACAATAATTAATCAAATCTTAACCTAATGCTTTATTTTATGTCCTGCCAGTGCCAGACAAAAATTTTCTTCATCACGGGTTCTGTTCACATATGTAGGTGTTTATCGCTCATCTTAATGGGTAAGTGCTGCAGTGTCTCTTCTTCTTAGGCGAGAGTGGCCGCTATCATTTAAAATATTTCGTGCTAGTGGATTTGGGTGCAACTCTAGCCTTTTCAAATATTTTACCGCATACTTCGTAATAATAGTCCTTACCAGTGGCACATTGAGATCCTTGTGGATATTTGAGTTTTTAACATACCAAGGGGCAGCTGTAATTATTCGAAGAAGTTTATTTTGGCGCCTTTGAATTTTTTCGATATTTGAGGCCGAGGCAGTGCCCCATAGTTGAATACCGTAGCACCATATTGGCTTTAAAATAGCGTTGTAAAGTAGTAGTTTGCAGTCGAGACTAAGAACAGAATTTCTTCCAATAAGCCAGTTAATTTGAATTGCTTTTAGTTTCATTTGGGTTAATTTTGCTTCTATATGGCATTTCCATGTTAAACGCCGATCTAGATGAATACCGAGATATTTGACATGCGATTGTTGAGGCACTAGTTGATTATTGATTTTAATAGGGGGACATGTTTCCCGACGCAAGGTAAATGTTATATGTACGCATTTTTGCTCATTGACCTTTATTCTCCATTGTTTAAACCACAGTTCTAGTTGAAATATATGATTCTGCAGGTATCGAGAAGCTTCACGACTGTTCTCGTGTACGCTTAGAAAAGCTGTATCATCAGCAAAAGTTGAGGTTAGGGTGTGATTGTTTGTTGGCATGTCCGAGGTATATATAAGGTAAAAAAGTGGGCCCAGGATGCTTCCCTGAGAGACTCCAGCTTCAATTGGCTGAGGAGAACTTAAAAAATCGCCTTCTTTAATAATAAATTTTCGACCGACCAGGTAGCTTTCTAACAGCTTGTGTGTATTAACCGGTAGGTTTAGCTTCAATTTATGTAACAAGCCTACATGCCAGACTTTGTCAAAAGCTTGAGAAACATCTATGAAAAGAGCGGAGCAAAATTTTCTTTCTTCAAAGGCTTTTCTTATGGCGTTTACTATCCGATGGGTTTGTTCAATTGTGCTATGCTCTCTTCTGAAGACGAATTGATGAATTGATGTCATTTAAAATTGGGGTTAATTTTGACGCTAAGAGCTTCTCAAACAGCTTTGATATATTGGGGGGTGTGCTGGAAATCGCAAACGTAAAACGCAAGAACTTGGAGGCTGTTTATAATACACTTTTTATCAAATTTTTATAATTTTTGTAATAAAATTCAGTTTAATAGAGAAATGTTTGTATAATAATTGTCATAAAATTCTTTTATTACAGAAATCTTACTAAAAAACGACTTTTAAAATTCTTGCGTTTTGCGTTTGCGATTTCCAGCACACCCCTGATTAGATAATAAGCCAAAAGGCCTATATGACTCAACTTTTGTGTGATCTTTTCCTGGCTTTGGTATCATCGTTATTAAGCAGACCTTCCATTCTTGAGGGTAATATTCAAGTCGTAAAATAGCATTAAAAATATAAAGAATAATTTTCTTTGCTATGCGAGGTAGCTCCAAAAGCATTTTGTTACTGATTTTATCAATACCAGGTGCCTTCTTGGTGTTTAATTCACAAATAGCCCTTTCTATTTCCCTTATCTCAAATCTTAGGGGGATAGCTGCTCTAACATTAACAGGCGGCAACTCGTGCGCTGTATCGTCAGGTATATTTTGGGTAAATACGTTTTTCAAATGATTTACAAACAGGTTTCCTTTTTCATTATCATTTCTTGCCCAACTTCCATTCAAGTTTCTTAATGGTGGTTTCGAGATAACTGGTCTTTTGAGGTTTCTAGCTGCCCGCCATAATGAGTAGCCTGATTGTGGAGTTGCATCCAAGTCCTTAAGATATTTTTCTACGGAAGCCGTTTTCTGAGTCTGCAGTAATTTTCTTAGCCTTTTTGTACACTCTTTTAATTCATTTTTAAGTTGAGGGGATCTTTGCAATTGCCATTCTCTTCGCACTCTCCTTTTTTCATTCAAGAGGCGCTCGACACCTGCAAAATATATTTTGTTATAATTGGTTTTTTTGAGGGTTTTGCTGGAATGTTGAACAGCTAGTTTAAGATAACTGTCAAAATTGACAATAGAGAGATCCACATTTTCCGGTGTGATAAGCGGAATATTTTCTGTGCAATGGGTACTGAGATATTTTTTATATTTTAACCAGTTTATTTGTGTAGCTGTTGTCGCTATGTAACCAGAAGGAGATACGATTCTATTGGTGTTTGTTATAGTAACTATTGTAGGTGTGTGATCAGAGGATAATTCTAACCAAGGTTCAACTTGAATCGTTTCTGTGGGGATGTTTTTAACCACTCCGAAATCGATGACATCTGGAATTTTTTGCGGATCAGCAGGCCAATATGTTGGTTGTCCGCTCGCGACGACATTTAAATTCATTTTAGAGATTGTATTATACAAAACACGACCTTTGGTGTTCGTGAACCCCAGAAGGTATGTTTAGCGTTATAATCGCCAGCAGCCAGGAAACAGGGTCCCAATGACTTATAATATTTATAATATTGGCTTTCTGATATTGCAAATCTAGGTGGTGAGTATAAGGATGAGATTACTATGTTTCGATTCAGCTCTTTAACACAAATGTTCGTTGCTTGGAGATAATCTTCACGATGATCACACATCAGGTAGTGTTTGATTCGTGTTTTTATCAAAATGGCAGAACCTCCACAAGCTCTATCTCGAGGGTCCTTGGTATCATATAGTGTATAACCATTGATTTTAAACGTATTTCTTGAGGTCAAATGAGTTTCAGAAGCCATCATGACATCAATTTGTTTATTTTTAAGAAAGTATTCTAATTCATTTTTATGTTGGCGGATGCCGTTTGCGTTCCAAAAACAAATTTTTAAACAGTTCATGGTTTGTTAAGTACAGCTTGCAATAACATCGATTGCATTCTAAGGATCTCCTGCATCATATTACCCATTGTGTTTGTAAAATGATTTACTGTTTGCACTAAAGTTTCCATGGTTTTTTCTAGACGACTTAAATTAGAAACTGGAGTTTCATCATTACTTGGCGAAGCACCTTGCATTGGCACATGGTTTGATTTTAGGACGTAAGCATAAGAGGTTCTGTTATTACTAGGCTGCGGAGCCTGAGTGTCATTAGTGTTTGCTTGATTTGGTACCTGCATTTGAGGGAGATTAGTTTTCGGTCCAGCCGACTGCTTGACGATAGTATATACAGGACATCCTCTATAATTGGCAGTGTGATTGCCGCCACAGTTGCTACATTTTTTTACATTGGGGTCATTTTTAGACTGGACTGTACCATGTAATTCACCACATACTACGCAAACAGGGGGTAAATAGCAGTAGGCCTTAGTATGGCCAAATTCTTGGCAGTTGAGACATTGAACGGGACCATTTCTTTTGTGCGGCTCCTCTATAGTTATTCTTCTGTAGAGAATATATTTTAAATTGTAAATAGGATGCGTTTCATTTTTTTTAAGCTTAACGTCGCCAGGTTCTAGCTCCACTCGAAATAGTGGTTGGGGATTTTTTTCCCTATTTTTGATATTTGTAACGTTTTTTATTTTAAAGCCTTTCTCTTCCAAAAAGGTTTTAATTTCTTCAGGGTCCACGCTCGAGTCTATGCCCTTGATCACAACCTGAAGGCCTTTGCTGCTCTTCAGCTGATATGTATAAAAGCTTTTTTTAAGGGATTCAAATTGGTTTGTTAGTTTGCGAAAATCATTCTCATGATTAACCTGTATTTTTGTCTCGTTTATATTACCACGCTTGATTGCCGCTACGTAAAAAGAATTTTCACCTATTACCGAGATCACGCTCTTTATTAACTCACTTGAGTTTTGCTCCCTAAGATATATTGGGGGTGGCTTAGAAGATTTTATGACGTTTGGTGCCTCTGGGGATTCGTCCTCAAGAATTGCAAAACGGTTTTGTGAATTTATTCTATCAAAAGATGTTACTTTTGAGGCCGAAGCAACTGCTGAAGAGGTAGGGCTGCGACCCCGTTTAAGCACTGTTATATACCTGTCCATACCAACTTGTATTTGAGGCTTTTGACAATTTTTCACTAAAGGGTTCTCCATTGCGTCTGTATTTGAGTTTATGGTATCATTTCTTACTAAGATTGTTTTTTCCGCCGCGGTAATACTTGCGGACGCTACAACACTTGTCCCCAAAGACAGATTAAAATTTTTTAATGTATCACTATCCACCGTTTGTGTGAACACCGAGGGTGAAAGAGAACGTGTTCGATTAATAGGCTTAGCCGTTAGATAGTTAATATTGTTTTGTTTTATTTATTTCAGCATTATTTTCGTTTGGCTGAAGGGTCACATAAACATTTCTTTCATTTTGCCTTAGCGTTGTTTCACTGTTCTTACTCATGCAAAGAGTTGTTTTTGTTTTTCACCGTTTGCTGTGCTTTAAATATTTGTATTATTTATTGTTTTTACAACAACACCAAAAAAAATGTTTTTGTTTAGAGTATGTATGCATACACATGTATGAACATTCATACGTATGTATATATTTTTACTATTTTTCTTTATTTAATTTTATCGTTTGAATTGTTCACTATTATGTTAAATAATTTAAATAACAAAATATATAATTTATTTTTAAGCGTCCATTCGCTGCGTATATTACAAAATCAAATATGATTAATTAAGAGTTCAAAACGTATGCGGGGTTAAAAATACACGTCTGTATCACAACAAAGCACAAGCACTTAAGTTTTATTATCGACTCCTTAGCCATTTTATGGATAATAAGTGAATACAAGTACAATCCACATTTTTATTTTCTTCAATAAACAACTCAATATACTCATTATTTCTACTTTTATGAATTAACCAAATTTTGACATATATTAAAGTTGACAGAAACAGTTTGTTAAAAAAAATATAAAAAACAGAGTGGACTATAAGTGATTTTTTTGCATAAAGTATAAGAAATGCATGCAAAGAAAATGTGGCTTTTAAACATAAATCGACTTCAAGCGAAATGGACCTTCGAACAACCAAATTATTAGAAATACGAAAAAACTGATAGGTAGAGCGATTTGGCAGATTTTTTTTAATTCGATTCGAAATTTTCAGAAAAAAATTTCAATTCCCAGTAAAACTCGGAAAATTTAAGTTTTTAATACATTGCCTCCTTTTTACTTCTGATTTATCTAAGTATGAGAAAATTTTAGTAGTCTTGGGCTTAATCGTTCATTTAGGTGACCGGTCATTATCGTTCAGTTAAAACAAATGAACTAGTTCGTTCTTTTCGTTCACTCGGTCTTTTCTGTCAGCCGGTCTTTTGTGTCAGTCGGTCTTTTGTGTCACTTGGTCTTTTGTAGCTTTCGTTTAGTCAATGTGTTAAAAGAAACAAGTATAGTATACTTGTATGATTCTAAACTCAAAATATTATGTAGGTAAATTCAAAAGAATATTAAGTTTGAATAACTGAAAATTTAATTAGTAAACGGAAAATCATTTTAAATAAAGGAATTTTTCGGCTTTTTTTAATGTTAATTGTAAAACGTAGAAATTCTTTAAAAATTAATAAATTTTTCTATTATTTAAAATAATAATATACAAACTACAAAAAATACATTCAAAGGTTTTTTCAGTAAATTTTAACTCAATTTAAATTACATACTAAGATAGCTTAAACATTAAATCTGTCATTATTACCTACCAAATCAGCGAAAATTTTTTGTTTAATAACTTTGCATTTAAGTATTTCAGTTTTATTTTATGACATATTTATTTTTGGAACAACATGTAAAAATAGTTAACGAATTAGTTTAATTATAAAATAACAAAATTTTTATTAAGTTTTAACTTTACGAAAAATGATTTTAGTAAGTTACATTCAGTTACTGTAAAACTTTTTGAGTGTACACAAGAATAGAAAACAATAAACGCAAACCAAATTCGTTTACCAAACAACTGATTGAAAGAAACAATGCTATTAAAATGTTTATGTTATACCATTATACTATATTTGTTTCTTTTAACACATTGCCAGTGGCAATTTGCCACATTGATTAGAAAATTTCATAGTACAATCTGGGCTGCCATATGTAGTAATTTCTCGCTAAACGTGGCGGTTTTAATACTTGTTTGGTGTTCTCATATTCTAACCCTGGGTCTCCACGTAGCAATTTTTATTGCTAAGCACAAGCAACAACGTCCGCAAAACAATGACAGAACAATGGAGCAATAATTGCTAATTATATTGCTTTGCCATAAATTAGCAATTTTCACCGCGAGTAGTTGTTTAAAGTTTTGTGGCTGTATTTATGACAAATGTTTTATGTTGTGTTTTGAAGTGGTTGCTAATTTTTTTTTTAAATTAATAAATAATATTAATAAAATAATTAATTGCAATTGTCGTACACAGAAAAAATTATTTTTCGAATTCAAACAAAAAATTTGTAGAATCAAAAAATTTTTTGTCTGAAATTGGTCCTATAAACAAATTCGCATATTCAAACAATTTATTTGCATTTTGTTTATTGAAAAAAAAACACTGATTTTTTCAAACAAATAATTTAACTGAATCAAACAAAAAGTTTACTGAAATTCATATACTAAATTTCAAAATCAAAAAAAAAAACGGGTTTTTGCACAAGCAATGATGCGCACACAAGCAGGCACTATATTAGAAGATGACGGCAGAGAGAGCAGAGCGGCCGGCTGGCTTTGAGACACATTTTTTTGTTGGAATAATTTTTGAACGAAGTTCTTTTTTTATACACACAATGTTTTTCGTCATGACTCACTGTTGCTGTATCCTTTCCTTTCCCAAAAACGGCGACAGACCGACTCGATATGTTTTTCGTCATCATTTTATTTTTGTATTTGATGTATTTAAGCAAACAGTTTGAAAAAATTGAATACGGGATTTTGGTTTTTTTTTAACCAACTTTGAAACCAACCAAAAATTTATTTTGTTTCTTATAATGTTGTGGTTGTTTCTGTTGTTTAAAAAGAGTGAAACGTTTTTTTACCTGCTATTTTTTTTTTTTTTTTTTACTTCAAACCTCTTCATCTTTCTTAGTGCCAATTCACACGTTGCAAGTCTTATTGATCAGCTTGCTACCTTATAGGCGAGAGAGAGTGAGAGAGAAACGTTTCTTTTCCTCTCTTCACTCTCGTTATAAAGTGGCAAGCTGATCAATAAGACTTGCAACGTGTGAATTGGGACTTACTGTTGTACTTTTTTAAAGTGTCCAAAAATAGACTGTATGTGTTTTTTGTTGTAGTTCTTATATTTCCGACGAAGAAGTGTTGCTTACGATCAAATAAAAAAATGCAAAAAGACGACAACATTAAAAAGCGTTAAATATTTCATACAAAATTATGAAAACTTGAAACCAATAACGCGTGTATTATATTTTTGAATGGTTGTCAACATTTTTGTTGGTTAAATAAAAATCAAACAAAAATTTTAATTGAATCAGTAAAAAAATTTGTAGAAATTAAAAAAATTTTCAAACAAGCGTTTGTTTGAAAATAATTCGGCAATAATTTTTTCTGTGTAGCTGTGATTTGTATTACTTTTTTGTTTATTTGCGTTTGCTTTTGTTGATATTGACGTTTATTTAAAAATATAATATATAAAAACTTGTTCTGTATTTTGTTGAAGTATTTTTTCAGTTGGCGACTTTTTCTTGATTGTTTTTTTAATAAATAAACACACTTATAAATAAACAATCGTACAAAGAAATGAAATGTCAGATAAATTACAACTGATTTGACAGCAGATTGCTAAGCAATAATTGCTCAAGCAATAAGAAGAGCAATCATTGCGCAATGGATTGCCACTATAAAAGCTTGTCGCGAAATTTAAGAACTCGTTTTACTTCGTTTGAGAATTTTAGTAGTTAAGACCAATCACACCAACAGTAAATTTCGCCAAGTTCAGTTATAATTAACTATCCGCTATAACTGTTAAAAACATATTGTTAACTGAAAGTTAAATTGGCCGCAAGTTATTTAATTTACTTGTTTTTCTCGCTACAAGCTTTTAGTCATAAAAATTATGTAACGACGTTATAAGTTGATAGTAAAAGTTTTTAAGTAAAATTATTTTATAATATGTATTTTATTCGACCTTTATTATTTCAAATATTAATAAATTTTCGAGCCTAAGGTCTTTCTTATAAAAATTCGCATTCGTATTCTCAGTAAGTCTTTTCACTTGATACTTATATTGTAGGATTGCATTTACAAAAAAGTCTGCCATCTTGAGTGTTTTTCCATGTTGGTTGTATAATCCTTTACACAGTTAACCATGCATTGTCATCCAAACTGAACATATGCTACAAAATGTCAACTAAATCGGTTCGAGGCATCTGCTTTTAATTTGAGTTGCAAGATTTTACCCACAAACATACATTGCA
This sequence comes from Pollenia angustigena, assembly GCA_930367215.1. Lineage (NCBI taxonomy): Eukaryota > Metazoa > Arthropoda > Insecta > Diptera > Polleniidae > Pollenia > Pollenia angustigena. The sequence goes on along the minus strand of OV884056.1, from coordinate 139,298,435 downwards.
AGTTAAATAAAAGCTTTTAAAATTCATAAGTAGTTTCTTATAAACTAATTTTTTATTGCGGCGTCTTGATCTCTCATGTGAAAAGGTTGTTCACAACCCTTAATTGTGGAATTAAAACAGAGTTTATATAATTGCAGATAATTTGTGGCTCAAAGAAGTTTCAGTGGTGGAATACACCCCACAGTGAAGAACTAATTTTTTTTTCTATATTAACAGTCTTATGCCCGTAATTTCTACAAAAAGAAATCTAGGAGTGCATAGAAGTCAATGGTGTAAAAGCTGTCATATTTTAAATGAAAACTGAAGCATAAAACATCTACGCTAAATAAATGTTGAAATAGGTAAAGATAACTGTTAGGTACGAACACGACTAGCTTTCTTTTTTAGAAATTACGGGCATTATTCATAAACGAACGCTTAAATAATATCTACATTAAAAATGGGGTTTCCATAATAATTTCGTGCTCAAAAACTTGACTAAGTTTTAATAAATAAAGCTGCTGACTTTTGAATTTAGTTATATATGTATTTAAAGGTCTTATTTAAAAAATAAATATGTATAAAACTTTCTGCTCAAATAAAAAATTTGCATTTGGCGGGTTTTATATTAAGAACAACTGGCAACGCTCATGTACATTGTAGAAAAATTGTTAATAGCAGCCAGGGCTGTCGGATTTATTTTGATCTTATTTGCCAAATTGATTGTCCAAAATCGCCAAAGGCTTTTTTATAAATCCTAAAAATTAAATGTCTTCCTAGTTGCTAAAATTTGCCAAAAATGGGAAAAAGTCGCCTTGATATAAGTATATTGTTTAATTAAAGTAAAATGATTGGTGAACACAAAAAAGGTATAATTGTTTACAATAGTCTAATTAAAGCAGCAAAACGTTTTTTTGTGGATAGTATTAAATAAATATTGGATATATAATAAAACGCTATACACTTCACCGGCAGGGCAGTTCTTACTGTTTTTTTTTTTGTTTGTTTTTAAAAACATTGTATACGATTCAGTTTATTCAACTTATCATGTGAAGGTATTACAGTGCTATTTACATTCATATAATAATAACGTAATAACGTGCCAAGAAGTTTATATTGCACTCTATTTTGAAAGCGAGTTTTAGTGGAGTTAATTATTAAAAATAACTCTCTCAACACAGACATTAACAGTTGGAATACCATGCACATAAAGAGTTCTTTAAAATGATACGTCCGGTAATCTTATAGCTATAAACTTTTTTCAAAAACTAATTTAAATTAGATGGAATACCACCATTGAAATAGTCTTTCCAAATAACAAACGGTAAATTTGTATACGAGTCTCAAAACAAATTCATGGCTTATACTATGCTCACACTTGGGTTCTTTAACTCTGCTTAAAGTTTTATTTTTTTTTTTTTCTTAAATAATTCATAAATTTGTACAATTTTATCATTAATATGTTTAAAATAATCTTCTGATAACTTTATAAAGTATTTTTATCCATTTTTTATACTAAAAAGAAATATAAATTTGTTTGTTGGGGTTTTTTCTTAATAATCTGTCATCTTAATCATCTCAAATGTAATAACATTTTGCTTAAACGCTTTTAAAAACCCAAGTGTGAACATAGCATTATCAAATTTAAAACAAAATCGCCATATATTTTAAAATCCACCAAAAAAAAATCGCCATGTCGCCAAATTGAAAATTAAGTCGCCAAAAAACTTGACAACCCTGATCGTATTGTGAAAATGTGAAAAGCAATGTGGCAATGAGTAAATGAAATAAGTATATTTTACTGGCATCACATACAGCGTTACCGTTGGTGCCACTAAAGTGGCAATTTGCCACTTTTTCGAATGCTTGGATACTATTTGGCCACTTTTACAAAATGCACCTAAATGTGGTACTTTTTGTGATTCTTGCAACTTTTTTGATACTTTTTACGTTAGGAAAAGATACTTTTTTTCTTTCTGTTTTGTTATAACTCCCAGCTTTAATAAAAGTAAAACTGTTTTAATATATGTATATTGGTATTTCCACAGAAATGTCTACCTTTTGTCACGTAACGTCCCCAACCATTTTTAATTGTTTCTCAAAGAATAATGAAAATATTATTTACTTTTTTGCATTTGGGTGTAGAGCGCAACTAGGTTTTCATCTGGTGAAAGAGAGAAAATATTTGAACAACGTGGTTCTAACATACAAGAATAATTGCTAGCTGACGTGACGTGACAAAAAGAGAGATTTTCTGTGGAAGTGTCCATATGTAAGCAAGTTTATATGAAATTTATTTTCTTGTCATGCGTGGTTAGCTGAAAATCGGTTGAATAAACTTTCTATTAACCTGTTTTATTGGTCGTGAAGCACAAACCGAACTGTTGTGTACCGAAAACTTTTCTAAAATTTGTGTAATTGATATTAAAAGTAAAATCTAAGTTTTTACCAAAAATTGTGTAAAGAATTGATATAAAAAACCAAAAGTTCAATATATTGAAGTATTTACACCCATTATTTATAGTGCCTAATGAAGATATAAACTATTTCGAATTAGTTTCAGAGTTTAAAGATATTATAACTGACCCAGATGCATTTATACGTGAATTTAAACTTCTAGAGAGTAAAGTAAGTGACACGAATTAAGAACACATATTTTAAATTTCGAATACTGTGAAATGGCGTGAAATTGGAACATTGAAAAATAGATTTGATGAGTTACCTGTATATATATTCAAACTTTTACAAATTGATCTTTCATAGTAGGTCTTCTGAGCGTGTTTTTACTAAGTTAGCTTTAATTAAAAATGAAGTAACAAATAGGTTAAAAGTAAGAACTTGCGAATCCATGCTTTTATCTTTAAATTTGTTAGATACTAGCCTTGAAGATTGGGTTCCAAGTGAAGAAATTTTACGAAAGTATAGTATATAGTCGTTTTAAGAACAATCAATTGTAAAAAAATTTGTATGAAACTGACCATTAATAAATATTTTTTTATTTATCAGATATACCAATTATTGTAATTTCGGAAGATGTTTTGTACCACAATTTATAACTAAATCCAGTTTTATAGTTTTGGTTTATAAACCTGATTACAAAAATTTTAAGCAATAATAGGCGAAATTGAATAAAAACTAAATATGCTTTAGTATAGAAATTTGAGTGATTAAATTCAGTAGCATGTACATATGCATTTATTTGTATTAAATTGCGGAACTGATTAAATATAAAGTATTTGAAAAAGTGATATTTTCGTTTTTTTGTTATAGGATTAGCATTCTAGCATTCATTTCTTTCGCATATTTATAAAAAACTAAAATTAGTTTTTATTTTCAATACAAATATACCAAAGAAATGTTCTTGTCGACATCGTGGGCCTAAACTTTTGTAATTAGGTTGACTGTAGAATTAAATTATAAAACTATGGATTTTGTTATTAATTGTGGTACAAATCATATTCCGAAATTACAGTAATTGGTGTATCTGACTAATTAGACGTGATGGGAGAATCTGGGGGAATGGTCAAATAAATTTCTAAAAAGTTTTTAAATATCTTCCTGTGCAATACATTGCCTTTAATAAATCAAAGAAAATGTATTCAGAAGGAAAAGTACAAGATATATGTATGTATATTAATAAATGTATATATAAAACAAATTATATAAATATCTTCTATTTGCAGCAACAATGTCATAATCAAAAAACATGTTTGGAGAAAACAAGTTTAACGTTTTTGAATTACCAAAACATTAAAGTCAATATTTTATAAAAATGACTTCTCGAGAGAAATATTTCCAAAATATTTATTTTAGTTTTTACAACAAATGGGCCGTTTGTAAGTAAGTATGTATGTCTATTGTAATATAATCAATTTTTTTAGTGTATAATATTACTATACAATGTTTTTTGTTATGTTTTAATACCATTTAATATTTTAATAAATAGAAAAAAACGTAAAAACTACATAACGTGGTGTACTAATTTTTTAAAAATCCTCTTTTTGGTGCCACTTTATTTGAAAATATCCCCTTTTTTTGGTACCTTTTTAAAATATCCGACGGTAACACTGATCACATATACACCACATTAGTATTGTTGTTTCTTTTCAACCAGTTGCTTGGTAAAGGAGCGTATAGACGACATGTTTTTGTCATCTGACATGTCAAATTTCCCACTGCAAAACACATACATGTCGTGTGTTACCTTTTTAACTTTGCTTCTGTAAAAGTCAGACGCAAAGTCATCTGACAAAATTTCAATTAGAGCGTGCTCTATTTTCTTCTGACAAACCATCTGACTTCAGAAATCTATGCCGAGAAGAAACTGGCAGCGGCGTCAATTATTGACGGAATCATTAGCCGGCTGAAGTTAATATTTTACAATACCAAGATATGTATGCTCATCTCACCATTGAATAGATTTTATGTAAATATAAACATAAAAACCGTTTAATTATAAAATTCTAAATTGGTATCTTAAAAATAAAAGAAAAAATGTTAAGATGGCTAAATTATTTTACGGCGCAAATAAATATTTTCGTGGCGGCAGCAAGCTATTTTGAAACCGAGAACTACTTTGGTTTCTGCAATAACAATGCGAAAAAAAACAGAGACAATGTCAGAAGCAAATTACATGTACATACGTTTGTGACCGAATATTATAAACCTTATGTAAAACAGCAATTTTGACAGACATGAACAATTACATGTGACTTGAAAATTTGACATGTCAGATGACAAATACATGTCGTGTACGGGCGCCTTAAACAAGTGACCGACTGATTAAAAAGCACAGAACATACAGAGGCGTCACGAGACAGAAAATATTGTATTTTTTCTATCTTTTTCTTCGAAAGCTGCCCTTTTTGCATTGTTTGTTTTGATTACGCAATTTGTGTTGATAGTAGCGGCCTGTTTTTACACATTGCTGATGATATAGGCATTTATCATACGTCACTTTTTTCATCTCTGTATACTTTGTGCTAAAAAGACCCAAGTGAACCATGCAAGTGACCGATTGAACGGAATTGAACGATGAAACTGAACGGCCGTTCATCGTTCATCTGACTGACCCGTTCAATTGAACTAGTTCGTCCATGACCGACACAACTCTAAATTTTAGGTAAAACTCGAAGATTTAAACTTTTAACCACACTGCTTCCTTTTCATCTATCTGTTCTCCCTTAAATATATGTATATGAGCATTTCCATTTTGATGTAACGTGATATTTGTACAACAAAATGTAAAAAAATTTTGTTAAATGGGTTTTTATATATGCAAAATAATAAACTAGCACTATATACACTATAAAAATTTAGAGCAATCGACCAAAGATATTTATTTATATTTATATATTTATTTATTTATTTATTTAGTTCGGTTTGTGCTTTGTTGTGATACAGACGTGTATTTTAGCCCCGCATACGATTTGAACTATTAATTAATCACATTTGATTTTGTAATATAAGCAGCGAATGGACGCTTAAAAAAAAATAATATACATATTTTGTTATTTAAATTATTTAACATAATAGTGAACAATTTAAAACGATAAAATTAAATAAAATAAAACAGTAAAAATAAATACGTATGTATGAATGTTCATACATGTGTATACATATTCTGAACAAAAACATTAAAATTTCTTGTTTTTTTTTTGTTGTTGTAAAATACAATAAATAATAAAAATATTAAAGCAAAGCAAAACGGTGAAAAACAAAAACAACTCTTTGCATGAGTACGAACAGTGAAACAACACTAAGACAAAATGAAAGAAACGTTTACGTTTTAGTTCAATCAAACGAAAATAATGCGGAAATAAATAAAACTAAACAAAATAATATAAACTATTTAACGGCTAAGCCAATTACTAGAACACGTTCCCTATCACCCTTGGTGTTTACAAAAACAGTGGATAGTGACTCATTAAAAAAACTACAACTAGATTTGGTGACAAGTGTTGCCAGGCCAGCAAGTATTGCCGTGACGTCAAAAACAAATTTAGTGGGAAATGAAACCATGAACTTAAACACAAATGCAATGGAAAACCCCCCTGTAAAAAGCTGCCAAAAGCCTACAGTACAAGTTGGTATGGACAGGTACATAACAGTGCTTAAACGGGGACGCAGCCCTACCTCTGCAGCAGTTGCTTCGGCCTCAAAAGTACCATCTTTTGATAAAATAAATACACAAAATCGTTTTGCGATTCTGGAGGATGAATCCTCTGAAGCACCAAACGTCATTAAATCGTCTAAGCCACCCCCGATATACCTTAGAGAGCAAAACTCTAATGAGTTAATAAAAAGTTTAATTTCGGTGATAGGTGAAAATTCCTTTTATGTAGCTGCAATAAAGCGCGGTATCATTAACGAGACTAAAATACAGGTGAATCACGAGGATGATTTTCGAAAAGTAATTACAAGATTTGAGACTCTGAATAAAAACTTTTATACTTATCAACTGAAGAGCAGTAAAGGTATTCAGGTAGTAATCAAGGGCATTGACTCATGCGTAGACCCAGAAGAGGTTAAAACATTCTTAGAAGAAAAAGGCTTCAAGGTAAAGCATGTAGTAAATATTAAAAATAGAGAAAAAATTCCCCAACCACTCTTTCGAGTTGAGTTTGAACCCGGCGACGTAAAACTTAAAAAAAACGAAACACATCCTATTTACAATTTAAAATATATTCTCTACAGAAGAATAACTATAGAAGAGCCGCACAAAAGAAATGGTCCCGTTCAATGTTTAAACTGTCAAGAGTACGGTCATACTAAGGCATACTGCTATTTACCCCCTGTCTGCGTAGTATGTGGTGAACTACACGGTACAGTTTCTTGCGATAAGTCTAAAACCGACCCCAACGTAAAAAAATGTAGCAACTGTGGCGGTAATCACACTGCCAATTATAGAGGATGCCCTGTATATAATATCGTCAAGCAGACGGTTGGACCAAAAACAAATACCCCTCAAATGCAGGTTGTAATAACAGAACCTCTTACGCTAACGTCCTTAAATCAAACCATCAGCCAATGCAAGGTGCTTCGCCAAGTAATGATGAAACTCCGGTTTCTAATTTAAGTCGCTTAGAAAAAACCATGGAAACATTAGTGCAAACGGTAAATAATTTTACGAACACAATGGGTAATATGATGCAGGAAATGCTTAGAATGCAATCGATGTTATTGCAAGCTGTACTTAATAAACCATGAACTGTTTAAAAATTTGTTTTTGGAACGCAAACGGCATCCGCCAACATAAAAATAAATTAGAATACTTTCTTAAAAATAAACAAATTGATGTCATGATGATTTCTGAAACTCATTTGACCTCAAGAAATACGTTTAAAATCAATGGTTATATACTATATGATACCAAGGACCCTCGAGATAGAGCTTGTGGAGGTTCTGCCATTTTAATAAAAACCCGAGTGAAACACTACCTAATGTGTGATCATCGTGAAGATTATCTCCAAGCAACGAACATTTGCGTTGAGGAATTAAATAGAAACCTAGTAATTTCATCGTTATACTCCCCGCCTAGATTTTCAATATCGGAGGACCAATATTATAAATATTTTAAATCATTAGGACCGTGTTTCCTAGCCGCTGGCGATTATAACGCTAAACATACCTTCTGGGGGTCGCGATGTATAACGCCAAAGGGTCGTGTTTTATTTAACACAATTTCTAAAATGGATTTAAACGTGGTAGCGAGCGGACAACCAACATATTGGCCCACTGATCATCAAAAAATACCAGATGTCATCGATTTCGGCGATGTTAAAAACATTCCCATAGAAACGATTCAAGTTGAAGCCTCCCTAGATTTATCTTCCGACCACACACCTACAATTGTTACTATAATGAACCCCAATAGAATTGTACCTCCGACGACAGCTACGCAAATTAATTGGTTAAAATATAAAAAATATCTCAGTACCCATTGCACAGAAAATATTCCGCTCAGTACACCGGATTATGTAGATCGCTCTATTGACAATTTTGACAGTTTTCTGAAACTAGCTGTTCAACATTCCAATATTGCCCCCAAAAAAAACAAAAACTATTAAAATATATTCCACAGATGTCGAGCATCTTTTGTCTGAAAAAAGGAGGGCTCGAAGAGATTGGCAATTGCACAGATCCCCTCAACTTAAGAACTTACTTAAAGAGTGTACAAAAAGACTTAGAAAGTTACTGCAGACTAAGAAAACGGCTTCTCTGGAAAAATATCTTGAGGAACTTGATGCAACCCCACAATCAAACTACTCATTATGGCGCGCAGCTAGAAATCTCAAAAGGCCAGTTGTCTCTAAACCACCATTAAGAAACTTGAATGGAAGTTGGGCAAGAAATGATGTTGAAAAAGGAAATCTGTATGTCAATCATTTAAAAAACGTATTTACCCCAAATATATCTCACGATATTGCGGTCGAGTTACCACCTGTTGCTGCTAGAGCAGCTGTTCCGCTAAGATTTGAGATAAGAGAAATCGAAAAGGCTATTTGTGATTTAAACCCCAAGAAGGCTCCTGGTTTTGATAAGATCAGCAACAAAATGCTTTTGGAGCTACCCAGCATAGCAAAGAAAATTATTCTTTTCATTTTTAATGCTATTTTACGCCTTGAATACTATCCTCAAAAGTGGAAGGTCTCCTTAGTCACCATGATACCTAAACCTGGAAAGGATCACACAAAAGTTGAGTCATATAGGCCTATAAGCTTACTTTCTAATATATCAAAGCTGTTTGAGAAGCTTTTAGCGTCAAAATTAACCCCAATGTTAAATGATAATAGATGTATTCCTAACCACCAATTCGGCTTTAGAAGAGAACACAGCACAATTGAGCAAACCCATCGTATAGTAAACGCAATAAGAAAAGCCTTTGAAGAAAAAAAATATTGTTCCGCTCTCTTCATCGATGTTTCTCAAGCTTTCGATAAAGTCTGGCATGAAGGCTTATTACATAAATTGAAGCTTAACTTACCAGTAAACATACACAAGCTGTTAGAAAGCTACTTAGTCGGTCGAAAGTTTATAATTAAAGAAGGTGATTATTTAAGCTCTCCTCAGCAAATTGACGCTGGAGTCCCTCAGGGAAGCATCCTGGGCCCACTTTTATACTTAATATATACCTCGGATATGCCAACAAACAACTACACACAAACTTCAACATTTGCTGATGATACAGCTTTTTTGAGCGTGCACGAAAACCGTCAAGAAGCATCTCGATACCTACAGGATCATATATTTCAACTCGAACTATGGTTAAAGCAATGGAGGATAGAGGTCAATGAGCAAAAATGCGTACATATAACATTCACCTTGCGTCGGGAATCATGCCCCCCTATTAAAATAAATAATCAAATAATACCTCAAAATTCGCATGTAAAATACCTCGGTATTCATCTAGATCGCCGTTTAACGTGGAAAAGCCATATAGAGGCAAAATTAACTCAAATGAAACTAAAAGCCATCCAAATTCATTGGCTTATTGGAAGAAACTCTGTCCTTAGTCTCGACTGCCATATTCTTCTTTACAACTCCATCTTAAAGCCAATCTGGTGCTATGGTATTCAGTTATGGGGCACTGCCTCGGCCTCTAATATCGAAAAAATTCAAAGGCGCCAAAATAAATTACTTCGAATAATCACAGCTGCCCCTTGGTATGTTAAAAACTCAAATATTCACAAGGATCTCAATGTTCCATTAGTTAAAACTATGATTACGAAATATGCAGTAAAATACTTAAAAAGGCTCGAATTGCACCCGAACCCACTAGCACGAAATATTTTAAATGATAGCGGCCACACTCGCTTAAGAAGAAGAGACACTGCGGCACTTGTCCAATTAGATGAGCGATAAACACCTATAAAAGTGAACAGAACCCGCGATGAACAAAATTTTTGTCTGGCACTGGCAGGACAAAAAATAATATTAGGTTAAGATTTGATTAATTATTGTTAGTTCATATTTAATATATGAAGATTCAATAAATAAATAATGAAAAAAAAAAAAAAAAAAATAGACAACAAGCTGATATAAAACCTCATTGCTTTAAAAATTTACTGTTTATAAAACTGTAAAAGAAAATTATGTATGTTTTACAAACTTAAAGACAAAAATCTTTATATATTAAAATAAAAAATCTTAATTTGAGAAAAAAAATCTTTAAATCTTATTTTGTTCAAAAAATCTTGAAAACTAAGATAAAATCTTAATTCTGGCAACGCTTTACACAAGACTTAAGTCTTATATTGCAGTATGGAACAGAGCTTACATAAATACAATGAATCAGATAACAAAACTGTATTATATATTATTAAGTAATTAAAAATTGAAAATAGGATTAATTATAATTTAGTTTTATATGACAATCTTAGCAAAAATCAATATAAAGCATGCAAAAATATAAGTATATATAAATTCAACGTGAAAAATGGCAAAAAATATATTTCCTGAATTGTCGTGCGTTACTAATGGTCTGTAATCTATAGGGAATTCCGTTCCAGAGACGGATGGCTTGAATAAAGAATTGATACTTGGAGATCAGAATTTGATAAGAAATGCCAGAATTCGTTTACCTCTGGGAAGCGTTGAAAAGCTTAGACGTTCATAAAGATGCTCCGGTTGATGTGTAAATATAATTTTATGCATGAACAGTAAAATGCGCACCTTTAAATAAATATCAAAGCTTATGCCATATAAACTAATGGCAATGTTGAGTAAGGGGAGATATGATCAGATCTTCTAAGGCCATATATATACCGAATAATGTTATTAAAGGTCACATTTAGTTTTCTTTTACTTTTATTATCACAACTGGCATATATGTAGTTCACAGCCATACAATAAAATCGGTATTAGGTAAGATTTTGCAAGGAGTGTTCTAATTTTAATTGGAGTACAATACTAAGTTTGCCAGAGATTTTTTAACATTATATACGTTCGACCAGGTGAGAGTGCTGTTAAAATATACACCAAGATTTTTGACCGAGTTTACAATATCAATTAAGGACAATATAGGACTAAAATCAAGTTTCAATAACATCTTTTTAATAATAAACGCTTTCGACTTAATCGGATTTATTGCCAGACCATTAGCGGTAGCCCAATCATAACACGACCAAACTCCTGGTTTAGTTTCCTCACACATTCATCAACAGCAGTATTGCTGCAACTAATGTAAAGCTGGACGTCGTCAGCATATAATCTAACCCTGCAGTATTCGAGTTTACTCTGAAGATCATTTACGTATAATGAAAAGAGAAGAGGACCTAAGATCGAGCCTTGCGGAACACCCCGGGTTAATGGTAATGTGGTCGAAACGGATGAAGGTGTTTCAACATATTGACATCTGTCGGTTAGATATGAATTTATTAAGCATGTGGCAGTTGATACAAATCCAAACATCTGTTTAAGCTTATGGCACAAAATGCTGTGGTCTACCGTGTCAAATGCCCTGGAATGATCCAGTGCCCATGTTCTGTAACTCTCGCGTCGAGAAAGTTTTCGATTGAAATGTGTGAAATGAAACAAAAATGCCATAAATTGAAACAAACAGCTGTTTTTCTCGCTCAACTGTGTCTGTAACTTTTTTGGCGAGTACAAGCTGTCACGTAAGGAAATTACCCGCCGATTTACAGAAAAAGTGTGTCTGTAACATTTTGGTGAGAAAAGTTCCCGCTTTGAACTGTCAAATAAACTCACGAATAAAAATGGGGCGAGAAAAAAATTTAACACTAAAAAACAATTAAAAATGCAAAGAATAATAATAATATTAATAATATGTTCTTGGCACATTTTTCATTGTTTTATTATTTTGCTTTTAAAATTTTAATAAAATATACGAATGTCTTCAAAGCTCGTTTGCAAACAACAAACATTAAAGCCGCTCTTTACACAATTTGGTATAGCTGACGGTTGTATTTTCGCCGCCGTCGTTGAAAAATGTTAAATTTTGGTCGCCGTCAACAATATGTGTTACTGGCGTTCCGAACGTCTGCAAATCACATCGGCTTCGAATGCAATATTTTGACATTTATAACGTAACGACGTAATCTCTTTTGATAGTTTTCGACATGAGTTACAGACACACATTTTTCTCACTTTTCGAGAAACGATGGAATATTTTGTTTCACATCTTTTCGATGCAAAAAGTTCTCACTAAAGTTACAGAACATGGGTACAGGAGAACTAAAAATGTAACATTACCGCATTCTACCTGTCTTATGTTGTCAGCAACATCCACAAGAGCCGTAACACAGCTGTGATTATCACGGAAACCAGATTGACGACTAGGGATGGGCAAATTGAAAAAATATATCGATATATATCGAATCGATATTTTTTAAGAATATCGATATTTATTATTTCAAAAATATCAATGTATCGATATATCGAACGTATTACCAAATTAAAAAATTTAATATATATACAGTATTTATCGGATATAAGAAACTTAAAAAATCAACGAAAAAAGTTTCTTATAAGCGTTTCTTTCTTATATACAATTATTTTATATAAGAAACTTATTTCTTATATAAGTAGCTATGGCCATAAGACTTTCATATTTTGGTTTTCTGTCTCGTTTTTGTTAACATTTCTATCTTAATTTCAATGTCTTTTGAGTTTTTCACTATTTTATTTGTTTTAGCAATTTCGCTTCTTTTTATACCGTTTTGTATTTCTTTGAAAATTTTAACTTTTGTTTTTATTGGCAAAAACACAAAGCTTCTCATGAGTACCAGCTCGCTCATCTAAAACTAAAAGTAAAAAAAAACTTTGTTCTTGTTGTAAAACTGTCAGAAAACAGTGTTGTCCATGCAAACTACATAAATTCTGTGTTGCCGTTGGAAGTTTCTTATATAAATTCTTTTTCTATACATTTTGTGGTTTTGGTGTTTAAGAAAAATGTTCTTTAATCAGTTTTTTTCTTATAAGCGTTTTTCTTATATGAAACCTTTTTTGTTAGAAAAATCACTAAAAAGACATGGTGTTTTTGAAAATGTTTCTTAAAAGCGTTTTGTTCTTATATGAGATGTTCTTATATCCGATAAATACTGTACATATATATGCACAAATCTTATAATTATTCCAAATATATATAGGCACATATCGTTAGCTAAAATGCAAAAAGGCGTAACTAACAAAAATAAAATTTTACAGGAGAAGCAAAAAACTTTATTAAATGAAAACTATAAACATCTCAGAAAACATGCATTGATAAGTCGCCTATGGAATTTTTTAAACAATTTTCAAAGGAAACCATTTCATAATATTTTCTTGAAAAAAAACGGGTAATAACGAATTTTTTTATTTATAAAATAAACACTCTTGTAGTTAATTAAGAACACGTTTTTTAATGCAAATGTTTAGTTTAAAAAAACACATGATGGTTGCAGTGATGCCAATTTTTAAATACATATTGTTTGAAAAACGGCTAAAATTTTGAGTTTTTAATGAAAACTGACTTTAAAAAATATCGAATTCGATAGTCGTATTTCAATATCGATACATCGATATATCGCTATTTTTAATATCGGCGATATATATCGATTTTTTTTTAAAATATCGATATTTTGATATATCGAAATTTTTTGCCCATTCCTATTGACGACCAGACAGCATATTATTTGTTTCAATATATTGTGTAATGTGTTTATGAATTAATCTTTCAAAAACTTTAGATAAAAATGGCAAGATTGTTATTGGCCTGCAATCAGAATTGGATTTTGGTATGGGAATAATCTTAGCCAGTTTCCATATTTTTGGATACCAGTAGTAGGATACCAGGTAGTAAAAATCTTATTAAAAATAAAAGTTATAAAAGGAAGAAGTTTTAGAATGAAGATCCTCAAAAACCTAGGATCAATTCCATCCACACCAACTGCATTAGATTTTATTGATAACAAACTGGATAAGACGTCAGACTGCCGAACATGAGTAAAATAGAAATGACTGTGTGCACTGTCATTAGCGAGGTTATAGTAAGCAGCAGATAAAGCCACATATGGGATATTTAAAAACTGGTTATTTAGGACTTTAGCGTCGATAGTACAGGACCCTTGGCAACAAGCCTTACCAATACCAATTTCACTTATTGCCTGCCAAGTTTTTTTCGACCCTATGGCAGCGGAAAACTTTGAAGCAAAGAAGTCAAATTTCGCTTTCTTAATTAATCTGTTGGTAACTCTACCACCGAGCATATGTTTTATGTCCTCAGTGAACCAGGGCTTATTATGTCTGTTTACATTCTTCTTAAAAAAATCTTAATCTTGCTTTTTATAAATGGTTTGTTTTGTTAGTAGCTTCTTTTTATATGTCAGCAAAAAATTAGAAGCCAATTTTCCAATTTTTTATGAAATTTTAAAATACAAAAATTTCGGCATTTTGATAAAAAAAATATTTTTTTTTCCCAAAAAAAAATTATACTTTTAAAACGACTGCTCATATTAAAAAAAGTTTTAAATAATAAACTAAACCGTTTTTGAGTTACGCGAATATATGTTGTGCAACCTCCTCCATTTTCAAAATAACGGTATATCTCGAAAACAATAGCTAACCTTAAACGCCATGTGCCCGGCTTGTCTAAGAAAGTGTCAATTTTGAGCACTGTGTTATTTTATATAAACGAGAATAATAAAATTATTTAAAAAAAATAAAAGAAAAAGAATAAATATTACATTAGAGTGGGTCAATTTTTTTATTGACCAAGCGATTGTCAAAATCATAATCTCCGACGAGTTCTAAGAAAGTTTGCTCGTTTTTAACGATTTCAAATATTTTTTTTTTTTTTTTTCATTATTTATTTATTGAATCTTCATATATTAAATATGAACTAACAATAATTAATCAAATCTCAACCTAATGCTTTATTTTATGTCCTGCCAGTGCCAGACAAAAATTTTCTTCATCACGGGTTCTGTTCACATATGTAGATGTTTATCGCTCATCTTAATGGGTAAGTGCTGCAGTGTCTCTTCTTCTTAAGCGAGAGTGGCCGCTATCATTTAAAATATTTCGTGCTAGTGGATTTGAGTGCAACTCTAGCCTTTTCAAATATTTTACCGCATACTTCGTAATAATAGTCCTTACCAGTGGCACATTGAGATCCTTGTGGATATTATTGTAATTATTCGAAGAAGTTTATTTTGGCGCCTTTGAATTTTTTCGATATTTGAGGCCGAGGCAGTGCCCGATAGTTGAATACCGTAGCACCATATTGGCTTTAAAATAGCGTTGTAAAGTAGTAGTTTGCAGTCGAGACTAAGAAGAGAATTTCTTCCAATAAGCCAGTTAATTTGAATTGCTTTTAGTTTCATTTGGGTTAATTTTGCTTCTATATGGCATTTCCATGTTAAACGCCGATCTAGATGAATACCGAGATATTTGACATGCGATTGTTGAGGCACTATTTGATTATTGATTTTAATAGGGGGACATGTTTCCCGACGCAAGGTAAATGTTTTATGTACGCATTTTTGCTCATTGACCTTTATTCTCCATTGTTTAAACCACAGTTCTAGTTGAAATATATGATTCTACAGGTATCTAAATGCTTCACGACTGTTCTCGAGTACGCTTAGAAAAGCTGTATCATCAGCAAAAGTTGAGGTTAGGGTGCGATTGTTTGTTGGCATGTCCAAAGTATATATAAGGTAAAAAAGTGGGCCCAGGATGCTTCCCTGAGGGACTCCAGCTTCAATTGGCTGAGGAGAACTTAAAAAATCGCCTTCTTTAATAATAAATTTTCGACCGACCAGGTAGCTTTCTAACAGCTTGTGTGTATTAACCGGTAGGTTTAGCTTCAATTTATGTAACAAGCCTACATGCCAGACTTTGTCAAAAGTTTGAGAAACATCTATGAAAAGAGCGGAGCAATATTTTCTTTCTTCAAAGGCTTTTCTTATGGCGTTTACTATCCGATGGGTTTGTTCAATTGTGCTATGCTCTCTTCTGAAGCCGAATTGATGATTGGGTATACACCCATTGTCTTTTAAAATTGGGGTTAATTTTGACGCTATGAGCTTCTTAAACAGCTTTGATATATTAGATAATAAGCTAATAGGCCTATATGACTCAACTTTTGTGTGATCTTTTCCTGGCTTTGGTATCATCGTTATTAAAGAGACCTTCCATTCTTAAGGGTAGTATTCAAGTCGTAAAATACCATTAAAAATATAAAGAATAATTTTCTTTGCTATGCGAGGTAGCTCCAAAAGCATTTTGTTACTGATTTTATCAATACCAGGTGCCTTCTTGGTGTTTAATTCACAAATAGCCCTTTCTATTTCCCTTATCTCTAATCTTAGGGGGATAGCTGCTCTAACATTAACAGGCGGCAACTCGTCCGCTATATCGTCAGGTACTTATATTTTGGATAAATACGTTTTTCAAATGATTTACAAACAGGTTTCCTTTTTCATTATCATTTCTTGCCCAACTTCCATTCAAGTTTCTTAATGGTGGTTTCGAGATAACTGGTCTTTTGAGGTTTCTAGCTGCCCGCCATAATGAGTAGCCTGATTGTGGAGTTGCATCCAAGTCCTTAAGATATTTTTCTACGGAAGCCGTTTTCTGAGTCTGCAGTAATTTTCTTAGCCTTTTTGTACACTCTTGTAATTCATTTTTAAGTTGAGGGGATCTTTGCAATTGCCATTCTCTTCGCACTCTCCTTTTTTCATTCAAGAGGCGCTCGACATCTGCAAAATATATTTTGTTATAAGGGTTTTGCTGGAATGTTGAACAGCTAGTTTAAGATAACTGTCAAAATTGACAATCGAGAGATCCACATTTTCCGGTGTGCTAAGCAGAATATTTTCTGTGCAATGGGTACTGAGATATTTTTTATATTTTAACCAATTTATTTGTGTAGCTGTTGTCGCTATGTAACCAGAGGGAGATACGATTCTATTGGTGTTTGTTATAGTAACTATTGTAGGTGTGTGATCAGAGGATAATTCTGACGAAGGTTAAACTTGAATCGTTTCTGTGGGGATGTTTTTAACCACTCTGAAATCGATGACATCTGGAATTTTTTGCGGATCAGCAGGCCAATATGTTGGTTGTCCGCTCGCGACGACATTTAAATTCATTTTAGAGATTGTATTATACAAAACACGACCCTTTGGTGTTATTAGTCGTGAACCCCAGAAGGTATGTTTAGCGTTATAATCGCCAGCAGCCAGGAAACAGGGCCCCAATGACTTATAATATTTATAATATTGGCTTTCTGATATGGCAAATCTAGGTGGTGAGTATAAGGATGAGATTACTATGTTTCGATTCAGCTCTTTAACACAAATGTTCGTTGCTTGGAGATAATCTTCACGATGATCACACATCAGGTTGTTAAGCCAAAGGCTTATTTATGTTTTATTTATATTTATATACATAAATATATCTCCCAAACATACATGCTCTACTAACAGTATGTGTGTATTGTATTGATCACATGATTCCCGGAATGTACATACCAGTTCAAAAGTATGTATGTTTACAATAGAATTGTCATTCTATGGAATATGAGACGAATATCGTACCATCTCAAAAGTACTTATTCTGCATGTGCTTATAAACATATTCTGCTTATGTATACATAAATCGTAAGTAACTAAAAGACTATAAAGGCAACTTATTCAATGAATAAGTTTAAGACCGTCTTTGTTTATAGTTAATATAAACAAAGAATTCTTTTAAGTAAAGAACCTTTCATCATCCCATACTTCGTTACTTGAGATACTGTGTAAACATCCGTTTATTTACTGCTAGTAATGACCATTTGTGTGCGTGTGTTAGTGCGGTGGCTTATGGTGGCTTCGCATAAAATGTCTTATCGTTTTAGAGATTGAGTTAGATTATCATCAAACATCCAAAAGCGTAACACGTTAAATTGGTGGCAGCGGTAAAATTAAAAAGTGAAAAATAAAAAATTAAAACAGTAGCGGTAAAATTAAAAAAGTGAAAAATAAAAAATTAAAACAGTAGCGGTAAAATTAAAAAAAAAAAATTAAAACAGCAGGGGTAAAATTAAAAAATTAAAAAGTGAAAAATAAAAAATTAAAACAGTAGCGGTAAAATTAAAAAGTGAAAAATAAAAAATTAAAACAGTAGCGGTAAAATTAAAAAAGTGAAAAATAAAAAATTAAAACAGTAGCGGTAAAATTAAAAAAAAAAATTAAAAAAAAATAAAAAATTAAAACAGCAGGGGTAAAATTAAAAAATTAAAAAGTGAAAAATAAAAAATTAAAACAGTAGCGGTAAAATTAAAAAATTAAAAAGTGAAAAATAAAAAATTAAAACAGTAGCGGTAAAATTAAAAAGTGAAAAATAAAAAATTAAAACAGCAGCGGTAAAATTAAAAAGTGAAAAATAAAAAATTAAAACAGTAGCAGTAAAAAATAAGAAATTAAAAAACAGTAGCAGTAAAAATTAAAAACTAAAACAGTAGCAGTGAAAAATAAAAATTAAATTAAAACAGTAGCAGTAAAAATTAAAATTAAAAAACTAAAATAGTAGCAGTGAAAAAATAAAAAATTAAATTAAAACAGTAACGGTGAAAAAATTAGAAATTAAAAAACAATAAGAGAAAAAAAAAAACTAAAACAGTAGCAGTGAAAAATAAAAAACAGTAGCAGTTAAAATTAAAATTAAAAAACTAAAACAGTAGCAGTGAAAAAATAAAAAATTAAATTAAAACAGTAGCAGTGAAAAAATTAGAAATTAAAAAACAATAGCAGAAAAAATAAAAAAAAAAAAACTAAAACAGTAGCAGTGAAAAATAAAAAACAGTAGCAGTAAAAATTAAAATTAAAAAACTAAAACAGTAGCAGTGAAAAAATTAAATTAAAACAGTAGCGGTGAAAAAATTAGAAATTAAAAAACAATCGCAGAAAAAAAAAACTAAAACAGTAGCAGTGAAAAATCAAAGTTAAATTAAAACAGTAGAGGTGAAAAATAAGAAATCCAAGAAATTAGAAGGAAGACCGGAATATACTTAAATTAGAAGGAAGACCGAAAGACACCGGAATTAGAGGGATCCATTAACAATGAACACAGTGATTTTGGCGTAAGAGAAAAAAAAAATTTTTTAGTTGAATTAGTTGTAAGAAAATACTTTCCTTTTTATTCAAATAAAAATATATAAAGTAAGAGATGACGACGGTAAATGAAATCGTAAGTCCTTCTACTTCTAATGAAGGAAACGCAAACAATCTTAAGTTAGAATTCAATGCATTAATAAGACTAATTCCAAAATTTAATAGTGAGAGTAGGGAATTATATAGTTTCCTGACAGGATGCGAAGATGCTTTAGGCCTGGCCGCTGAAGACCAGAAAGGGTATATTTTTAAGTATATTAAAGTACAGATAACAGGGAACGCTAGGAAAATTCTGGAAAACAAAATAGTAGAGAATTGGTCAGAATTAAAAACCCACTTACTTTCCTTATATAAGGAATCCAATAATACTTTAGGACTTTATAGAGCCTTGATAAATGCCAAACAAAATAAATATACTGTTAGACAGTATGAACAATATATGGACACTCTATCGAGAAAATTGGGAAGTGATGCTAAAGATAGTACACAAACTCCTGAACAACTTCAATTCATACATGATTATATTGAAAATAAAGTTATTTTGAATATTTTCATAAATGGGCGTAACCCAGAACTCTGTTCATACGTGAACAATTGTCACCCAAAAACCCTTAGTGAAGCAGCGAACTTTGCCCAACACGAAGAAGCAAGATTGCTAAATCTAAAGAAGTATAATCGGTCAGATTTTTCAAATAGGAATCTGATGAGCATAAATACAGGACAAGTAAAATGTAATAAATGTAAAAGGGTCGGGCATACCGACAGCCAATGCTACTTTAGAAATAAAAATGAAAAGAAAAATAGAGTTAACCATAATAATAATGAAGAAAAAGATAATGTGATTACCTGTTTTAAATGTAAAAAAACGGGACATATTGCAAAAAACTGCAATAATAACAACACAGAAAACAAAAATTTTCGACAGTAGGAATCGCCACAGAGGTAGCGAATTCCATAGTTCATCAAAGTTTTCATGTAGTAATAAATTTTAAAAATGCTTTTTATAATATGATTATAGACTCTGGCGCTACAGCAAGCATTATAAAATCACGATGTGTCTATGAAAATGAAGTTGATAAAAGCATATATATCAACATTATAGGGATAGGAAACAAAGAAGTCCGAAGTATAGGGCTTTCTTCAATGAGATTTTGTATTGTCGAAAATCTTATTGAAAATAAATGTTGTTACGAAAATTTGGAATGGGCTTTCCATGTCGTTTCAAACGACATGTTAAAAAATATTGATGGTATTTTAGGAATAGATTTTTTGAAAGCATATAATTGTCTAATTGACTATGAGAGGAACATTTTTAAAATAAAAAATAAAGAATACCGCTTAAGAAATTTTGATAATTTGAGCATTCCACCAAGGAGCGAATGTTTTCGTTTTATCAATGTAAATGGAACTTATGAAGATGGTACGGACTTAGTAATTGAAAAAACTGAATCTGAAAAATACATTATACCAAACTGCTTAAGTAAAATTGTTAAAAATCAATGCCTAGTTAGCATTGTGAACAAAAGTAATACTGAATTAAAATTAAGTGAAGTTGACGTACTAAAGGTCGACCTATTAAAAAATTTCACATTAGAAGAATCGGAAATTTTCGAAAAGAAATCAAAAGAAAATGCTACAAAGATTAAAAATAAAAATGGCAGTGAGTTTCATAGCGATTCCCTGATCTAGAGAAAGAATAAAACTGTTAATGTTATAAATATTTTCGAATCTGATTCAAGACTAAAGCAGAAAGTTGATTTGGTTCAAGCTTCTGTGAGACTTGAACACTTGAATGATGAAGAACAGAGTTCTATAAGAAAATTAATTACTTCGTATATTGATTTGTTCATCGTTCAAGGGGAAAAGTTGACTTCAACAGAAGTATTGAAATGTCAGATAAGAACGAAAGAAAATTGTAAACCGATTTACACAAAATCGTATAGATACCCTAAAATTCATGAAAAAGAAGTTAAAAAGGAAATTAAGAGGTTGTCTCAAGAAGGAATAATAAATAATTCCGTGTCTCCTTGGAATTCTCCTGTGTGGATAGTTCCAAAAAAGTCAGACGCTTCAGGTAAAGTAAAATGGAGAATGGTTATTGATTTTAGGAAGTTAAATGATTGTACAATATCAGATTCCTATCCAATACCGAATATTTCAGAAATACTTGATCAGTTGGGTACTGCGAAGTACTTTACAACATTAGACTTAACATCTGGGTTTCATCAAATATTGATGGATAAAAATGATAAAGAAAAAACTGCTTTTACCACTCCTCAGGGTCATTTTGAGTTTAACAGAATGCCATTTGGGTTGAAGAATGCACCGATCATTTTTCAAAGAACGATGGATATTGTTCTGAGTGGTTTAAAAGGCATAAAATGTTTCGTCTATATGGACGATATTGTAATTTATGGCACCGATTTGAAGGACCATAATAATAAGTTAAAAGAAGTTTTTGAACAATTGCGTAAAGCAAATTTAAAATTGCAAGCAGACAAAAGTGAATTTTTAAGAAAAGAAGTAGCTTACTTGGGACATATTATTGGAAAAGATGGAGTGAAACCAAACCCTGAAAAAGTTAAATCAATAAAAGAAATTAAAGCTCCTACTAACATTAAAGGTATTCATTCATTTTTGGGAATGACAAACTATTACCGAAAATTTATAAAAAATTATAATCAAATTGCAGAGCCGATACAGAAATTAACAAGAAAAAATATTGACTTCTTCTGGGGGAAAGAACAAGAGAGGAGTTTCTTAGAACTAAAGAATTTGTTAACTAAGGAACCTATACTACAGTACCCGAATTTTAAGAAACAATTCATTGTGACAACAGACGCTTCAAATTTAGGTTTAGGCGCTGTATTGTCGCAGGAAATTGATGGTAAAGATTTACCCATACAATATATTAGTAGAGGACTCAATTCAGCAGAGTCTAACTACAGCACAACGGAGAAAGAATGCTTAGCCATAATCTGGGCTGTTAAAGTTTTTAGACCATATTTGTATGGAACGAAATTTAAAATAAGAACCGATCATAGACCATTGATTTGGTTGTTTACTGTCAAAGATCCTGGTTCTAGACTAATACGCTGGAGGCTAAAATTAGAAGAATATACGTATGAAATTGAATATAAAAAGGGTTTAGAAAATGTTGTTGCAGATCAATTGAGTCGTCAAGTGTATATAACGACAAGAAAAATTAAAAAGAAAAAGAAATGCTCTTGTAATTGTGAAAATGATACCGATCATACACATAGTAATAAAAACCCAAAAATGCATGAAGATAATTTAGTAATAAAAGATAATGACCAAATTGAAAATAAGAATGTTGAAGAAGAAAATGAACAGATTGAAAATGATCAAGAAGAAAATTACCAAACTGAAAATGAAAATATTCAAGATGAATTGGATGAACAGTATAATAATGACAATATTAAAAATAATGGAGATAAAATTGAAATTGTAAATGAAAAACAAAAATGGAGTATAATAAAAGAAAATCATGACAGTCTAGTTGGGGGACATGTTGGTCAGAAAGCCACTATTGACAAAATTAGAGAGAGATACACTTGGAAAAACTTAAATAAAATGGTTGGTGAATATGTAAAAAATTGTAAAAATTGTCAATTAGGGAAAATAAATAGACAACCAACGAGATTGCCAATGCAAATAGTTTCGAACGCTTCACATGGACTAGAACAAGTTAGTATGGATCTGACTGGTCCTTATCCAATATATAATGGAGGTAATTACTATTCTCTTAGTGTACAAGATAATTTATCCAAGTACGTGCGATTTATCGCTATTAAAGATAAAATGGCAGAGTCGGTTGCAAAGAAATTTGTAGAGGATTGGATAACCTATTTTGGTATTCCTAAAATTATATTAACCGATAATGGAACGGAATTCTGTAATGAACTGTTCAAAAATTTAGCAAAAATGTTTAAAATTAATCACATAACTACAAGTGTAGCACATCCCCAAGCCAATGGATCAGTAGAAAGAATCCATGGCAGATTAAAAGAGTACCTTAATACAGTTTATTTCAATAAAGAAGATTGGGATGAAGCCCTAAAATTTGCAGGTTTTTGCTATAATACCACGATTCACTCTGCAACGGGATTTACCCCTCATGAAATTTTGTTTGGAAGAAGTGCTAATAAGCCGAGCGGTATTAATAATATTGAATTAGAAACAGTACATGATTACGCAAAAAGAATATCGAATAATATCAGAAACATAGAAGAGCAAGTTACTAAAAATTTAATGAAAGCTAAAGAAAAATCTAAAGAAATATATGACAGAAAAGAGGTAAGAGGGGATGATATTGAAATAAAAGTAGGGGATAAAATATTAATAAAAAATTTGTCAGTAAATAAAAAATTGCAAAATACCTACCTAGGACCATTTAGAGTAATAAAAAGTTCAAAAACCAACGTGACAATAAAAAATAAGAATAGATTAAGGAGAGTGCCAAGAAATCTCGTTAAAAAGTTTTACGAAAATTCCAAATAAAACTTAAAATTAATATTGCTTAAAAAATTAGAATAGTCTTAATGACACAGTGTTTGATTTGAACTACACTAATAAAACGTTGTATTTCTTATAGTCTTTTGGTACCATTGGTGCTGGGAATATATATTGAAGAGATGAATGGATACGGTGGATTCTATTTCTACCATTTGGGTAAAACTAAAATTATAGATGGATATGTTAATATCATGACGAATATAAATCTGACAACACTTGAAGTAAAAGTAAATTTAATTGAAAAGAAAACTAAAGAGATCGAATTCGAATGTAAAAACTTATTTTCCAATTGCGAAAATGTCTTCCACTTAGGTAAAAGATATCACGAAAATGGAAAGGAAAAGCTGAAGATTATACATAATATGTTGGGTATAAAAACATACGAGAATACAAGAAATAAAAGAGGTCTTATTAATGTAGTAGGATCGGGTTTAAAAGCACTATTCGGTACTATGGATAATGAAGATGCTGAATTCTATGATAAAGCATTCACAGTAATGAAAAATAATGAAGAATTTATAAGGAACGGGTTGAAAGAAGAAATAAAATTAATTAAAACATTAAATGACCAAAATATTAATATGAAAACGAATTTTGAAAATTTGAATAATAAAACTATTGCTTTCGGTGAAAAATTGAATACTATGATATATTTTATTAATGATTTGAATAAAAAAGAAGTAACTCTGGAACATCTAGAGGAAATTGAATTAAAAATAATAGCTAGTTGCATAGAACTCGAAGGAGAACTAGATAAAATAATTGATGCAATTTTGTTTTTGAAAATTAACCAAATACATCCAATGATAATTGCACCAGAGAAATTTATAAGTATCCTACAATCAAGTAAATACGAAAATAATTTAATTTATGTACCTAGAATTGATACATATAATCAGATAGTTAAGAATATAAATGTAAAATGCTATGAGAAAAATAAAAATTTAATTGTAATAATATCAATTCCATTTGTTAAAAAGGAAACCTATGACACTTTCAGGGTAATACCAATACCTATTTTAGATGACAAAAAACAAATTATTTTTGAAAAAGAAAGTGAATATTTCACTATATCGGAAAATAAAGAATATTTCTCTGATTTAAATGTAAAAGAAGAAAGTTTAATTAAAATTGAGAATTTTTATATTGTGACTGATATGATTCTGGAATCAACGGTTACTCTGAATAATTGTATTCTAAATACCTTCATGAAAAGAGGGAATAAAATTTGTAAAGCTAAACATATTCCATATTATCTTGAAATGTATATAAAATTATATGATAACAGATATTTATTTGCCATATCTGATAATACAAAATATTCTTATAATTGTAAAAATAAGTTAATCGAAAAAGATTTACTAAAAGGTGTTGGAACGTTTAACGTGGAGAATAACAGTACATTTTCTACGTTAGATTTCAAAATAACAATAAATAATAACTTAACTGAAAAGAAAAATAACGACGTTTATCACCCTTATATTGATGATTGTTGCATAAATGTAAAATTAAATGATATTGAATATATAGAACCAATGTATAAAATACGTAGTAATAACATGAAAGAAATCGAAGACATTAGTATTGAAATTAATAACGAAAAAACTTATTTAGAAAAAACTTTGGAAAAATTGCCTCTAAAAAGCGATAAAACTATATGGAGCATATTAGGAGTATTTGTAAGCATCTTTGTAATTGTAATATTTATAAAAATTGTTAGAGGAAACTTGAACTTAAGTATCTTTAAAAATTGTTTTAATAAGAATTCAGAAAATATAACCAGACATGTGGTTACTTATAAAAAAGAACAACAACCAACAAATCCAATAGAAAATAAACATATTGAAATAAAAAGGGAAAGAGTTGAAGAACAACCTTCTAAAAGGTTCAGTAAATATAAATATGATTTTTAGAAATAAGAGAAAATTTGTAAGATTTTTATTATCCACTTGTAATCTTAAGCCACTTATGTAATTTCATAATATTTTAATTTAAGCACATTATAATTGAAACATATATTTTTTTCAATAAAAATTAAAATTCACTCTTCCTGGTAACATTTTCTTCGAAGCCAAAACCTAATGAGCATATATATATATATATTTACATGTGTATATGATTATTAAAGTATAACTGCATGATGCACACATATGAATGACACCCGAGGTATCATTCCTCTTGGGGTTGGAAGTGTTAAGCCAAAGGCTTATTTATGTTTTATTTATATTTATATACATAAATATATCTCCCAAACATACATGCTCTACTAACAGTATGTGTGTATTGTATTGATCACATGATTCCCGGAATGTACATACCAGTTCAAAAGTATGTATGTTTACAATAGAATTGTCATTCTATGGAATATGAGACGAATATCGTACCATCTCAAAAGTACTTATTCTGCATGTGCTTATAAACATATTCTGCTTACGTATACATAAATCGTAAGTAACTAAAAGACTATAAAGGCAACTTATTCAATGAATAAGTTTAAGACCGTCTTTGTTTATAGTTAATATAAACAAAGAATTCTTTTAAGTAAAGAACCTTCCATCATCCCATACTTCGTTACTTGAGATACTGTGTAAACATCCGTTTATTTACTGCTAGTAATGACCATTTGTGTGCGTGTGTTAGTGCGTTGGCTTATGGTGGCTTCGCATAAAATGTCTTATCGTTTTAGAGATTGAGTTAGATTATCATCAAACATCCAAAAGCGTAACAAGGTAGTGTTTGATTCCGGTTTTTATCAAAATGGCAGAACCTCCACAAGCTCAATCTCGAGGGTTCTTGGTATCATATAGTGTATAACCATTGATTTTAAACGTATTTCTTGAGGTCAAATGAGTTTCAGAAACCATCATGACATCAATTTGTTTATTTTTAAGAAAGTATTATAATTCATTTTTATGTTGGCGGATGCCGTTTGCGTTCCAAAAACAAATTTTTAAACAGTTCATGGTTTGTTAAGTACAGCTTGCAATAACATCGATTGCATTCTAAGGATCTCCTGCATCATATTACCCGTTGTGTTTGTAAGATTATTTACTGTTTGCACTAAATTTTCCATGGTTTTTTCTAGACGACTTAAATTAGAAACTGGAGTTTCATCATTACTTGGCGAAGCACCTTGCATTGGCACATGGTTTGATTTTAGGACGTTAGCATAAGAGGTTCTGTTATTACTAGGCTGCGGAGCCTGAGTGTCATTAGTGTTTACTTGATTTGGTACCTGCATTGGAGGGGGATTAGTTTTCGGTCCAGCCAACTGCTTGACGATAGTATATACAGGACATCCTCTATAATTGGCAGTGTGATTGCCGCCACAGTTGCTACATTTTTTTACATTGGGGTCATTTTTAGACTTATCGCACTGGACTGTACCATGTAATTCACCACATACTACGCAAACAGGGGGTAAACAGCAGTAGGCCTTAGTATGGCCAAATTCTTGGCAGTTGAGACATTGAACGGGACCATTTCTTTTGTGCGGCTCCTCTATAGTTATTCTTCTGTAGAGAATATATTTTAAATTGTAAATAGGATGCGTTTCATTCTTTTAAGCTTAACGTCGCCAGGTTCTAGCTCCACTCGAAATAGTGGTTGGGGATTTTTTTCCCTATTTTTGATATTTGTAACGTTTTTTATTTTAAAGCCTTTCTCTTCCTTCTTCAGGGTCCACGCTCGAGTCTATGCCCTTGATCACTACCTGAAGGCCTTTGCTGCTCTTCAGCTGATATGTATAAAAGCGTTTTTTAAGGGATTCAAATTGGTTTGTTAGTTTGCGAAAATCATTCTCATGATTAACCTGTATTTTTGTCTCGTTTATATTACCACGCTTGATTGCCGCTACGTAAAAAGAATTTTTATTACCGAGATCACGCTCTTTATTAACTCACTTGAGTTTTGCTCCCTAAGATATATTGGGGGTGGCTTAGAAGATTTTATGACGTTTGGTGCCTCTGGGGATTCGTCCTCAAGAATTGCAAAACGGTTTTGTGAATTTATTCTATCAAAAGATGTTACTTTTGAGGCCGAAGCAACTGCTGAAGGGGTAGGGCTGCGACCCCGTTTAAGCACTGTTATATACCTGTCCATACCAACTTGTATTTGAGGCTTTTGACAATTTTTCACTAAAGGGTTCTCCATTGCGTCTGTATTTGAGTTTATGGTATCATTTCTTACTAAGATTGTTTTTTCGGCCGCGGTAATACTTGCGGACGCTACAACACTTGTCCCCAAAGACAGATTAATATTTTTTAATGTATCACTATCCACCGTTTTTGTGAACACCGAGTGTGAAAGGGAACGTGTTCGATTAATAGGCTTAGCCGTTAGATAGTTAATATTGTTTTGTTTTATTTATTTCAGCATTATTTTCGTTTGCCTGAACGGTCACATAAACATTTCTTTCATTTTGCCTTAGCGTTGTTTCACTGTTCTTACTCATGCAAAGAGTTGTTTTTGTTTTTTACCGTTTGCTGTGCTTTAAATATTTGTATTATTTATTGTTTTTACAACAACACAAAAAAAAATGTTTCTGTTGAGAGTATGTATGCATACACATGTATGAACATTCATACGTATGTATATATTTTTACTATTTTTCTTTATTTAATTTTATCGTTTTAATTGTTCACTATTATGTTAAATAATTTAAATAACAAAATATATAATTTATTTTTATTCACTGCGTATATTACAAAATCAAATATGATTAATTAATAGTTCAAAACGTATGCGGGGTTAAAAATACACGTCTGTATCACAACAAAGCACAAACCGAACTCAAATATTTCAAATATGCAACTCTTATTACAATGAGATTTTTGGTACTGAAGAAAAAGCCCTTCAAAGTTGACTGATTTTCAGAGTTCAAAAGAATAGGACATTTTTAGGTAATTTGGTCCGCTTTCAAATACACGAGAACTAGGTAACGGATAGTCATTCTTATTGATTCTATTGATAGATCTTTTTATTAAGAAAATAATAAAAAAAATTTACTGTTTGCTTTGTGTTTGTTCAGGTAAATTGATAATAACCAACTATTCATTCTTTCAATATTTTTCAACTTTGATGAATAAAAAAAAAGCTTTAAATTTCTATGTTTGCCATATCGAGTCATAACCGCCAAAAAAGCTCAAGTGACAATTTTTCATGATTTTTTTTTTTTACAAAAATCGATAGCTTAGGATTATTTGCACCATCTCTAAAACTGTTATCTCTATACAAAGTACCGTTTGAATTTTACATCAAAAACAATTTTAGCTCAAGTGTGCGTTTTTTATTTGATTACATTTTTGGTGACAGCACTTTATCACTTAAGCTTAAATTCTTTTAATTAATAATAAAAAATAATTTAATAAACTTGTTTTATATTCAAAATATCGTTAAAAATTACTTAAATTTCGCATTTTGGACACGTGAAAAATATGGCAGAGGTAAAAGTGTATACATTTTATATATGTTTAAATGCATTTTAATGTTTTCTTTAAAAATTCTATTTAGAAAGCGCTCGTTCCATATAGTGATTCAGATTCTGATATTGAAGAGGAAACATGTGTAGGTCAAAGAGTTTATAAAAAACAAAAGAAGCTACCGAAAAGATTACAAAAGTTAAAAATCTGGGATAAATGTGTTCTACCCAATCCATGTAAAAATAAGAAATGTGGAAATTCTTGCGGTGATAAGTTTTCCGAATCTGAAAGGGAGCAAATAAACGAACATTTCTGGGGAATAAGTAAAATAAGGCAAAGAGATTGGTTAAATTCCTGCATTAAAAGAATCAGTGTTAAAAGACGAAAAGGAGAGAATAATAAAAGGCAGTACAGCTACATATAATTATGTCATTAATTTTAATAATACAAATTTGAAAGTACATATGTCAACAATTTTTGATAAAAACTTTGCATATATCTCAGCCAGGGATGATAAAGTTAGTACAATTGTACTTTTTTCAGTACTATAAGCATTTCAAAAGTACTGAAGTACTCCAATGACATTTTTAGTACAATTTTAAAATTTCAAACATTCAACATTGAAGTATTTTGTTCTAGGGTTGGAGAATTGAAACATAAAATAAATACCTAAACTTACGTTTCCAGATATCAGTATAATTGCCAAAGGTATATCATCTATACCACATTCGTCGGTGAATGTGAAACATATTTTTTCACACTATAATTTAATAAAAAACAAAGCAAAGAAATCTTACTTTATGTTAATACTACCTATATCGAATTTATTTCAGACAAAATATTGACTACAGTCTAATGAATTTTGTTGCTATAGTTTTAAATAAGCAAACAACTTATCGTTACCTTAATTTAGACCTTAGCTTTTTTATATATTCTTTTTTATCAAGTTTTATGTCACAAACTTAAAAAAAATTGTATGTTAGATACGAATTTTCTAAATTAAAGCAACGTTATGTAGAAATTTATCAAAAAAGTAATTTCCTACATCAATCGGAATTTGATCTCCTTGAAAAATATTAAATGATTTTATAAGATTTTTTATGTATGTATGTATGTTTACTTATGACGTTTTATTTTCTGATTGAAATTCTGCATTTATTCTACCTTTAACATTTGTTTATGTTCTTTTCTGAAAATCATGTGTTATTTTAAAAGTATAAAGCGTTCTTTTCGGAGAATGTTCCATTTAAAATTAAAAAAAATGCTATATGCACTACCCAGTAAAAAAAATTTGGGTTTTTTGAAGCACTTAAGCACGGAGAATGTTCCATTTAAAATTAAAAAAAATGCTATATGCACTACCCAGCAAAAAAAAATTTGGGTTTTTTGAAGCACTTAAGAGAAAAAGCGCATAGTCGAGCGCTTCAATAAAAGAGCTTTTATACAGCAGTTAATGATATAGAATAAAATATACAAAAAAGCTGCTATTTTAGTGCTGACAACGAAGAAGGTTGTAAACCGAAAAAAATAAAAATATACGAAAAGGATTGAAAAAAGGCATTTAAACAAGTAAAAGCAAAAGATTAATGAATATGTTAATATATATATATATATATATATATATATATATATATATATATATATATATATATATATATATATATATATATAATCATGCTTTGTTTAAATGTTAAAAGAATCGCTTATTGTCAGCAGAAAATAGTCCTCCAAACCGGGAACACCCCATACAAAAATCAGGCATCCCATCAGCAGGTTTGAAGCGATTTGAGGTATGAATTCATACATAAAACCTGCTCCTTTTGGAGCAAATTTTTTACTGGGTAGATCAAGGCGAATTGTTTTATGCCGAAATTTGTGTTCTTTTGTAAACTAGTATGAACTATATGAATACTTTTACATGGGACTGAAATGAAGACTTCTGAGTTTGAAGTTTGACAGGACTAAAAATCTAAAAGCAACTTACTTTCTAAAACAATATCTTTTCAACTTGTCACTCTGTTAAACATATTTCTACTCTGTTTAAAAAAAAAACTTTAAAATAGCTAAAAAGTCTTCGTGTAAAATTTTTATTATTTACATAAAGGGAAATCACGATGGGTACTGCAAAGTGTGCAAACGATGCAAATGCGTGCAAAAATACACACATTTGCACAACACAACAACAAAATGTACGTATTTGCAGTTTGATCTATTTTACTACTATTTTATTTGCTCAGTTGCAAACAAATGTAAACAATAACATTTGACATATTAGCGCCCTTATTGTTTTTAAGGAAACTTATAAATTGAACATTTTCATGGAATTTAATATTAAATAGAGAATTAAATTTAAATTAATTAAAAAGAAAACATTTATTTTAATTTGCTTGTGTATAATTGTAAACAAATGCAGATTTTTTATAGTGCTGCCAGAAGTTTTTAGTGTTGCCGGAATAAATTTTTAGAAAAATAGCACAGTTGTACAAAAAATAAAAGTGGTATGCTCACGAGCAATCAAAATATGCACCGCCATTTCACAAATTGCAAATTTGCACAATGACCATCGTGATTACCCTTAATATCTTTTTGTTAATTGCCAAATTCATATTTCATATATAAATGTATGGCAAAAGTGAATTTTTATGTATGTATGCTCCTTATTAGAGCCAAAGAAACCCATATATATATATATATATATATATATATATATATATAATAGTAGAACAATTAGAAAATTTATTTGGGTTTTAGTACAATAAGGGTCTAAAAAGTACAATTAATTATCTAATTAAGTACAATTTTGAAAATGTCATTTATCATCCCTGATCTCAGCAATTTATAAAGAGTACAAGAAATAATAGTTTAAGATATTTATATAATGAAAATGTAAGAAAATCTGCTCCACATAATAAGTCAGATGAAGATTCCGTTTCTTTAGTAAAGAGATTTATTGAAAAATTACCGGCTGTTCCCTCCCATTATTGTCGGAACCAAAGTAAAAAAACATCTTAAAGTATAAACAAAGAATCTTGCCAATTATCACTGAGAGTTTTTCGTGGCATTTTTAAAAATAACGTCCATTTAGGTTTCCATCTACCTAAAAAAGATAAATGTATCTCATGTGAAAGTTATAACAATAGTCAATCCGAAAATGAAACAGTCAATGAAAAAGAAATGCAATATACGGAGAAATATCAGTTACATTTAAGAGAAAAACAAAAATCCAAAGAAGTATTTTTGGAAGAACAGAAGAAATTTAAAGAAAATTCATCACTTTTATGTACAAGTTTCGATCTACAAAAAGTTTTAAACACACCACATGGAAAAGCTATAACGCTTTTTTATTCAAGAAAATATGCATTTTACAATGAAAGCTTTTACGAAAGTGGAACCAGAATCGGCTACTGTTTTTTATGGGGAGAAAGTGATGGAAAAAGGGGATGCAACGAAATTTCAACAATTCTCTTCCAGTATTTAAAACTTGCCAACGAAAGGAAAACTTACTCCTCTGTGAGTCTTTATTGTGAAAGCTGTGCTGGGCAAAATCGTAGCAGAGCAATACTTACCACCATAATTTTTTTTCTTGAAAGATCAAAATACATAACAAATATAAAAATAACTTATTTGTTACCAGGGCATACAATGATGTCCGTTGATTCAATTCATAGTACCATTGAAAATTTTACCCGTGATAAAACTGTCTGGGCACCAAGTGAATGGTCTACTTTAATAACTAATGCACGTAAAAATCCAACAAATTATAACTGCATTCTAATGCACTACTCCGATTTTAAAGACTGGAAACCATTTTCACAAAAGATGCTACCCAAATCAGTAAAGATTTCATTTAAAAATTTACGTTCAGTTTCATTTGAAAAGGATAACCCTGTAATAAGTCTAAAATATGGCTATTTTGATAACTCTGAAAGAAAAGACTACGATTTAAGTTCTATTTCAATATCCAAACGAAACCCTGAAATAATCGCCAGGGGGCCTGTTCAATTATATAAGGAATTGTTAAAAATTTCGTTACCCAAATACAAGGATTTAAAAACACTGTGATAATTGGACAATACCAGGCACCAAGAATTTTTAAATTTAAAACACAATAACTCTGTAAATGATTCACTATGCGAAACTGACGAAGAAGATAATATTTATTAAGATCGTGTTATATACGTACATATATTTATGTATGTTTATTTGTTATTTTAGAGCAATTTTTAAAACTAACAAATTACTATAGTTACAACTCTTACCCAAAAGTTAGGTTTTGATGAAGCTACCTATTGTATTGAAATAAATATTTTATAATTTTCTTTTCTTTAACACTACATTCTTATAAAAATGAATTCAAATCTAATTTTGAATAAAAAAAAATCGATTTAAATAAACCTGTACCCATGTTCTGTAACTTTAGTGAGAACTTCTTGCATCGAAAAGATGTGAAACGAAATATTCCATCGTTTCTCGAAAAGTGAGAAAAATGTGTGTCTGTAACTCATGTCGAAAACTATCAAAATAGATTACGTCGTTACGTTATAAATGTCATAATATTGCACTCGAAGCCGATGTGACATTGCAGACGTTCAGAACGCCAGTAACACATATCGTTGACGGCGACCAAAATTTACTTATATTGAAAATTTTTCAACGACGGCGGCGTAAACACAACCGTCGGCTATACCAAATTGTGTAAAGTGCAACTTTAATGTTTGTTGCTTGCAAACGAGTTTTGAAAAAATTCGTATATTTTATAAAAATATTAAAAGTAAAATTATAAAACAATGAAAAATGTGCCAAAAATAAAATATTATTATTATAATTCTTTGCATTTTGCATTTTTAATTGTTTTTTAGTGTTAAAATTTTTTCTCGCCCCATTTTTATTCGTGAGTTTATTTGACAGTTCAAAGCGGGAGCTTTTCTCACCAAAATGTTGCAGACACACTTTTTCTGTAAATTGGCTAGTAATTTCCTTACGTGACAGCTTGTACTCGCCAAAAAAAAGTTACAGACACAGTAAAGTGAGAAAAACAGCTGTTTGCTTCAATTTATGGCATTTTTGTTTCATTTCACACATTTCAATCGAAAACTTTCTCGACGCGAGAGTTACAGAACATTGGCACTGTATTATTTTCATTTGTTTCATAAAGGAGATTATTTTATCTTAACCAACAAAAATTTCAGGAGTAGACTTTCAGAGTGACAGCAAAAAAAGTTTAAGGGACAAAAAAGAACCTTATATCGCTAATATTAAAATAAAAAAAACTAAAATTGTATTTATCAGACAAAACAATGCTAATGTACAAAATTTCAATGAAATAACTATATTTTTAGCGATGATAATTACAAAAAACCGTCCCCTGTAAAGTTTGGTTTTTGCACTTAAGCTTTTTTGGCGGTTATGATTCGATATTTTCAAAATAAATTTGTTGATTCCTCCTGTATCTAATGCAAAAACTTCCAGCTGCCCGTCCTTGCCCCATTTTTTGCTAGATGTAAAATGTTGAAAAAACACAGAATTGTTAAGATATATGATTTTTGTTTTTCATTCTGTAAAGTTAACCTGAGATCCTCTGTCAAATTCTGCTCCCTAAATTCCGGTGCAGATACAGGATCTATAAATAAAGGTTTGCATCTAATTTAAAAATTGCGTTAGCGTACAAATAGTCAAATATCCAATACAGGTCGGCACAAATGCATCATATCAAAATTTATATAATTTGACCTAACCTGGCGTTAGCAAGACCGTAGCAATACATGCAAACCTTTTCATTAATACATGTACACTTATCCAACTGGCTTGTCTACTGTCTAGCAAATTTTGCAGACAGTAAAATTGGAGGCTGTAGGAAATATCGCCCAAAGAAAAATGGCCCAAAAAAAAAAAAAAGAAAAATCGCCCAAATGAAGAAAAAAATTTAATTCGCCGCAGTTTTAGCTTTAAATGTCATCGCTAAAATCTTTAAATTTTGTATTCTCTAACGCCAAATAAGTTGTTGTTGCTGTCAAAAATGCCAAATTTTTAGCAACGAAAATGTAAAGGCGCTAAAAAGTAAGTAATATACAAATATTTTTTAAATGAATGATTCTTGTTAAATTAAATTAATTTTAACAGTATATAATGGAAGAAATAACAAAGAGGGTGACAAAAGAGCAAAAGTACATGCTCATACAGTATTTGGAGGAGCACAGAGAATTTGCCCACGACAGGTAAAAAAATATCTTCAACTTTAAGTCAAGTAAAATATTAAGATATACTTTTTTAAGATTTGTAAATTCCGCTGGTGCTAAAAGCCTTGCTGAGCAATGGGACGCCTTAGCAGAGAAGCTGAATGCTTTAGGAGGTGCGCTTAAAAATGGTGAAAATTGGAAGAAGGCTTGGACAAATATGCGGTACATTTCGGACCATGTTGTGGAGATATTATGTTAAACATTTTTTTCTTACATTTAACAGAAGCAAGGCGAAGCAGAAGTTCCAAGATTACAAAAACATGTTGGAAAGAAGCGGCATAAATGGCGCACAAAAAAATAAACTTACGGACTTAGACGAAAGAGTGGTTGGGATCATGTCAAAAGAATCTGTGGTTGGTCAAGAAGAAGTCAGCGAGCCTCTTGTATGTTTTTTTTATATATTTTATTTACTTCTTACTAAACACTATATTTTGCATTATATAGAGGTCAGCAGGTATTGTAGCTGACGTTTCCTTTGTAGCCGAAAATGACGGCCCCGTACCAAGCTGCTCTTCTGGCACTGTAAGAAAACGTTCATAATATTTTAGACTTAATCATTATTCATTGTTTTTTGATTACGCAGGGTACAAAAAATTTGTTAAATGCTCGATTCGAAGAAAGAAAAAGAAAACAAAGACACATAGGCGCAGAAATGTTAGATTTAGAACAACAATTCTTACAAGAAAAGCGCAGGAAAAATGACATAGCAGAGGCGCAAGTCAAAGCGCTTAACTCTATAAATAAAACATTACTAGATCTTGTAAGAAGAGGTCAAAATTGATATAAATATGTCAACATTTTTAGCTTTAAGGACGTGGATGGAATTCTTGGGAAATTTCATTAAAACGGGTGCAAAATGTGGACAAGTAAAAAACTTCTTTTTACTAGTTCAATAAATTTTAAAGAGTCGAGAGTGTTTTATTTGTGTTTTTTAGTAAAAACTCCAAAGAAGTTTATCGTTTATGTCTTATTCATAAAAAATAATTTCGTTTTATAAAGGGCTTAAAAATGTTGTAAGAAAAATTAATTTTAGACCTCTTATAAAACAAAAATATTTTTTATGACTAAGACCTTTACTAATAAATAAAACACTTTCAGCCTTGTGTATTTAACTAAATGCCAGTTAACATAAGTTGCAAAAATGGTCGGAACGAGTTTGCATTAAAATTTTACATTTAGAGCAACTCTTGGATTTAATAGTAATATTAAAGTAAACTACATTATGCGCCGATTTGTTATGTCAAACTGTATAAAGGAACTCTTAAATGTCAAGTTCAATTTTGCCACTTATGTATGCTTACTGACATTAAGTTTAACCTTATACTTCTGGAGGCTTATTCTGAATTGCGATGCGAAAATCAATGCGATGCGAAAATGCTTAAATGCGAATAATTGCTATTCTGTATTGCGATATTCGCAAAGTTTTTTTTAATCGCATTTCAAATGCGAAAAGGTGACAAGTCGGTATTCTACATTGCGAAAACAAATGTCAAATTCGCAAAATTTATTCGACAACAAAATAGCATTCGCAAAGTACAAACATGTTATGAAAGATAATATTTTATTTATTTATTCATCATATATTTATTATTTAATTCAGGGAAGCAAGCAATAAGACCACCAAACCGCGTCAATTTGAAATAATGATAGAATTTATGAATAAGCACCAAATGCACGTCAGTCGGCAAATACTTTGTGGCAAACGTTAACTGAAGAACTAAATATCAATGGACCACCTATTAGAGAAGCTGCAGGATGGAAAAAGTATGAAATATATAAACCAGTTAAAAAATATTTATCTTCAACTTTAATTTTAATAGGTTTAAGCTGATTTTAAAGTACACACAAAACATTTTCATTTTCTTCGTCGTCGAACCACAGTGCCACAAAATCCATTTTTATTATTTTTTTTTATTACAGAATGTCCTAAATAAATTATTTAAACAATTTTCACAGCGAAACACAAACAATTTGAGCAGCGTTGCCACGATTTGAAATAAATTGCGAATGCGATTACGAAAGTCTAACAGAATACCAGTTTTCTATCGCATCGCATTTCATTTGCGCATCGCATTGATTTTCGCATCGCAATTCAGAATAAGCCTCCTGTATAAGTCTGTTTCAAAGCTAACACTTCAAAATAAATTTATTAAATTTTTTTTTTTTTTGCTAAAAAGTGTTCATGTGCCTAAATGTTTCTTCCGCAGTAATATAGTCGCCCCTTCTTTATATAAAAAAGTCTTTTTATTTTCTAAACTTTGGTGTTAAACCTTAGTAATATGTACATACATACATAGTTTTAAGCAACTGAATTATTATTATTATTTTTGTTTTGTTTGTTTTTATATAACATAGTTTTAAATAAAAGGATAGAAAAATAATAAGCCGTTTTATTAATTAGAACATATTTAATTTAAAATATCTTTTCGATT
Source organism: Pollenia angustigena (assembly GCA_930367215.1). Taxonomy (NCBI): domain Eukaryota; kingdom Metazoa; phylum Arthropoda; class Insecta; order Diptera; family Polleniidae; genus Pollenia; species Pollenia angustigena. The sequence goes on along the minus strand of OV884056.1, from coordinate 139,260,732 downwards.
ACTAGCAAAGTTCAAAATTTTACTCCAATACATACAATAAAATTGACAAAAAAAATTATTAATAATTAGTATTGTGGTTATTTTGTTGAACTATTTATGGTTTTTAATACAAAGTTTTAATATTTTTAATTAGGCTTAAGTTCATCAAATTTAATTTTCATTAAATTCTTTTTATGAAGAAAGGAATTTTACAACATCAATAACAATTTTATTTAATTTTCATGTTGTAAAATTCCTTTTTTCATAAAAAGAATTTAATGAAAATTAAATTTGATGAACTTAAGCCTATTTAAAAATATTAAAAATTTGGATTAAAAAAATTGATTTTAAAAACTGGAAAAATATTGTTGGACAAATAAATTTCTTGCTTGGAAGCCACTTTCGTCTTCCCTGCTTTGTATGCCAGCTCCTTCCTCATCATTTTCTCCATTATCATTACTATCGTCATGACTATAATCGTCAATCTCATAGTCTGCCACTGCATTTTCAATGAGTATGTTGTGCAATATAATACAGGAATTTATTATCTTTCCTGCTATCACGGGATTGTAGCACAATACTCTCTCTCTGCTTAGGCAACGAAACCTAGACTTTAAGGCTCCAAAGCAGCGCTCAATACAATTTCTGGCTTTTCGGTGTTGCCTGTTATAATTTTCTTGAGCGTCGGTCAAATTCGTTCCTTGAATTGGTGTCATCAAATAAGGCAACTGAGGATAGCCGCTATCACCTACTGAAACACGAAGTATTTTTATACGCTTTCTACACTTATTTTATTTAACATACCAATAAGCCAAAAATTTCTGTCACCACTGGTGTACTTTTGTTGAAGAAAAACTCTTAAAGCACTTGCTCTCCAAACAGACGCATCGTGTGCTGTTCCGCCAAATCTGGCATTGCAGTCTATAATCCGCAAATCCAAAGTACATACCTAAGGAGGAAGAATTATGTTTAATTTTTACCTTTCATTCTATGGATCACTTACCGCTTGAACATTTATAGAATGCCCTCCTTTTCGGCACACATAAACATGCTCAATGTCCGCGCCAGGTCCTTTTATTTTTATATGTGTGCCGTCAATAGCTCCGATCACACCCGGAAACTGAAATTTCTCGTAAAATCTATTACGTTTTTTTGAATTAGAACTCACACATATGAAATTAATCAACTATCATACATACTGCTGTTTAATTCCCTGACATTCTTCGTTGTTTTTGGGAAACCTTACATACTTTGCCAGTAGATGTCGATCCATAATAGAGCAAATCTCTTTGACGCATCGACTAACTGTGGATTGAGACACATTTAGCATGAAATCCTGCCCCACTGACTGCTGGTAGCTACCTAAATAATAAAAACATTTATAAATTTAGTTGATTTATTTTTAAACGTTTTATCTTACCCTGTGCAAAAAAACGCAGTGCAATTAAAACTCGAAGCGCTTTAGGTAAACGTGTATTTCTTAATTTAGACTTCATAAATGGTGCAACTTCCGCAATAAAGTCACGACAAATCTCCACTGGAAGTCTAAATAGTTCCCGAAATTGTTCGCTTGGAATATCGAACAAATCGGTGGAGCAGCGCAAATGCTTCCTCTTCACAGTGAGTTTATAGCGCTCATTAACTCCATTCATTCTAGCAATTGTATATCGCCGATAAAAGCCACTCATATTTTTTTCTTAAATGATTTTTTTAATTGCTTCAAATAAAACTATATGTACACACAAAAATATTCCCAAACACAATGTTTTTTGTTTACATAAAATAAACAAACTATATGTAGAGATGCCATCTATTGAAAATGTTCACCTAATTTCCGCATTTGATTTTGTCATGAAAAGATACTGCGCATAAATTATCCGTTTGAGTGTTATTAAAATAACTATTTGGCACAATTTAAATAAATTTTGATTAGAGCTTTTAAAATAAGTTTTAAAATTTAGATTTTAAAATATATTTTAAAAAGTTATAGAAGAAAAATTATGAGAATTTTTAAGGAAAACAAACTATAAAATAAGGTAACACTATAATGAATTGTCAAAAATGAATACAATTTGTTTGTCTCTTTTTAACAGCAGTTTACCAAAGCAGAAAGAAAGAAATAGTCTACAAATAGCAAATTAGCTGCGGCGAAAATAGTAAATTTTAGCTTGGCAATTGAACTTACAGAATACAGATTTAGCGACATCGCCAAAATATTTCCCTAATTTTTTTTTTAGCATTTTAGCGATCGAGATTAAGCTTTAGCTAAGCGAATTACAGAATACGGCTGCAGGACTGGCTTAATAACAATACCATTCTGGATACATTGACAGAAGATGAACCCAGCACATTTACCGGACGTGCAAGAGGAAGGCCAAGAAAAAACATAGAGGAGGGTTAACATTTTATAAGAAAGAGGAAACTGACTGATTCAACCAATGATTTGACCACGCAACAATTATCGAAAGCGCTGTCTATTAGATGTACTAATGTAAAAGTAAGGTCGCAGATAAAAAACTCTGAAAGAAAAGCATTTTCACGCCTCCGATCGAAAACCTTTTAAAAGTTGGGTTCCGAAGAAGCTTTGGCTTTGTTTGTGGACTTGGAGCTTTCTAAGGTAACATGGAGCTGATATTTTATCCGGATACAAGAAAGTTTTGAAAACCAAAATAGATTCACGACCACTGAATACGGAGTTCACTGTAGTTTCTGTAAAAGCTTATATGCAATATTTTATGTATCATACAGCAAAATGGCTGTTGGAGAGTAGAAATTCTTCCTGAGAAACTGACATTGATCCGTAAACGGGGCTGCGATGAATCATCAGGACAATGCGTTTATAAGCAACATATATGTCAAAGAATCTCACCATTGCGCGCAAGAATAAGGTATTTTGAGTTCTTGTTTAAGTTAGCGTATACGCTTCCACAAGAGGGGGAACATTTTGATGAAAATACATTAAACAAAGATAAGGAAAGGATCAGAAAGAATCGAATACAGGATGCATTTTTCAAACAAATTGGACTATAAGAAGACTGCCCCAAGTACGGATACGGAAACTCAAACTCGGAAACTCGAATCGCTGGAATAAACAATTAAATCTTTTAGAGATTGGGAACGATCTTGAATGGTTTAAACAGCAAGGAAGAGTTGATTCTGAAAAATATAGAGAATATGATTCGAAAACAACTTCACTTTTAGCAGAATTATATCCACAGAAAAAGTTGACCCCGACAGTTGATAAAATATTGTCGCATGGTAAAGATACAATTGAATATCTGATTTTGCGAATTGCAGAGCTTTCTGAGGAAGCACAGGGGTCCCTAAACAAATTTTATAAGTAATAAAGATTGCTGAACCCTTTCAAATCATTAAGGGTGAGACAAAATAAGGACCTCTGCAACATGTTAGCAGCATCTTCCCATCCACTTATTTCATCTCCGCGACATGTACAATTGCGAAAAGAGTTAGAAAATAATTATAGTTCAAAAATGATTAGTCTTTTAGATATACATACATGCCTTCTTTTACGGAGTGTGACCAATATTTTACAAAAAATTTACAAATAACAAAAAAAAAATTTTTTTATGGAATAATTTTAAATTATAAAACCCTTTAAAAAAACAAAGAAAATCAAACATTTCAAAAACAATTTATTTTACTTCCCAAAAAATTTATTTTTCTACAAATTTCAACTTTGCTAATAAGTAGGCACCTAAAAGACGTAGAGTCTTCTTCATAGGTGGATCATGTATCTATTATATGCTTTTTAAATTTCCTAAGCGTCTCATTTGGTTCAAAAGTTATGATTTTTGCAACGAAAAAACTCAAGTCGCGTCACTTCTTAACTACTAGCGGTTAAAGCATGAAACTCTGCGACTTGTGGAACTATAAAATTTTCATTTTTTTTCATATGTCAAAATTACCCTGAAATCTCTTTATAGAGCATAAGTCCTGCCCGTCAGAATGCGTCCACAAAAAAAATTTCTATAACTAATTTGCACCGAGCATGCTAACTATCGAAATTTCCGAGACCCAAGGTAAGATATTCGGTACAAAGGTGGTGAAATATTAAAAAATTTTCGGCAATTAAAACTGTTCCGGTCACATAAATTATGTAGCACGTCAGGCTATCAAATAATTTGGAAAAAGGTAAAAATTGCTTTTATGCCATTTTATGAATTTATTGTGGGTGAAAGAATGCTGCAAAAAAATGGGCGACATAAATTTACTCACACGTTAGATGTCTGAGTAATTTAAAGTTAAAAGATAAAACATTAGTAAATAGCCGCAGCATAAACTAAAAAGTTTAAGTACCTGAAAATTCCAACTTAAATTGCCATTTAAAAAAATTAAGTATCAGGTAAATGATAAAACTGGGCCGTAGATATATTTTATGCTGGGTACACACTATGCAACACGTTTACGCAATCCAGTGAATAAAATTCATTTTCATTCATTTCAGATTGCATACACATAAAAACGCTTTGATATTTTGAGGTTGCATTGAAACAGTTTCCATGTAGGTTGCACTGTGTGTACCCAGCATTACGTGTGAAATTAGGTAAATGTTACCTGTTTATTTATTGCCAGTATGTTATCCTTTTAAAAGAGCGAAAACAGTGTTTTTATGTTTCAAAGTAATGCTAAAAAGAGATAACATTTTTTTTATTTAAAAAAAAGTTTTTTATGTTTCAAAGAAGTGGCATAAAACTTTCTGATTGTCGGTCAATAATTTAATAAAGGTCTAAACCCGCAACCAATTTAAATGCTGACGTCTGTTTTTATAAAGATATAAATAAATACACATCATATAGATATTACTCCTAAAACATACGAACTGTCGGTGGAGGGTATCAAAGCTTCGGCACAGTCGAATATTGCACTCTTACTTGTTGGATTTAAAACTAACCAAAAATCAGTATACATACAGAATTACGAAAGTGGACCAATGAAAAAAATTGTGGAGTTTTTCCAGTAGGTATGACGAGATTTAGTTTCTGTCAAAAAAAAAAATGCTGACCTTTACAAACGGCTATTAGCGTAACTTCAAGTTCAGCAGAAGTACACTTGCTGGATCTTCTCGAACACACTGCAGAACGATTAATTTAAACATTTGATGATGCAGGTTTATAAAGCTTAAGAATTACAGCATCACTTTAATTTCTAAATGGGGATGTGATGGAAGCTCTGGTCAAAAACAATTCAAGCAATGTAATGCAGAAATTTCCAGAACATTTCCAACGTATTCATGGTATCGTTCGTTCTATTACGTTTAAGAAAAACTAATATTGGCTATGAACCGTCAATCAGTGCAGCTACAGAAATGGATGCATAAAAAAACAAAGTATTAGACCAATAAAGTTGTTTACAAAAAGGAAACTAAAGAAATTCGGAAAATAAAAGATCATATTAAAGAACTATAACCGAAAATATTAAAATTTGATGACCAATGCATTAAAATTAATTTTCGAATGTTCCTAACAATGACCGATGGAAAAGTTTCAAAAGAATTAAGCAACACAAAGTTTTTGTCAAGCTGCACCATATGCCAAAAGACATTAAGTCAATTAAGCCAACCCCCATCACAAGACGAAAGTTTCAATGAAGCATACGAATTTGGAATGTCTCCCTTCATGCCAGTCATCGCTTTATTAAGCATATTCTTAAATTGGGTTATGATTTAGAATTTGGCCCGTTAAGCGCAATATTGCGAAAAATAACAACACCTTATAACAAAAAATAGGGAACAAATAGTTCAACACAATATGCTACTAATTGGAGATCTATCAAAAGAAGCGCAGGAAAAAGGAATGGACCACATAAGATGATAACGAAATAAAATGATGTTGTGTACCGAATACAGAAATACAAAAGTCGAAGAGCTAAAATGAAAGTTGTTCATTATGAACGATTAGCCCCTTATGGAAGAGGTGATTCTGAGCCTATTCGGGACGAAGTGGCTTAAGTAGGGGGCAGTGTTTCGAAAGTAGCTTTAGTTAAGAATTAGTTGTAATTATTGGTTAAGAATTAGATAAATTTATGTGTTATCTTGTATTAATTACACTGAAAGAAAAATGCTTCATATATTAAATGAATCATTTTCATAAAAAAAATTTCCTTCGGTAAATGAAAATTTTCATTGTCTAAATGGAATTTCATAGTTAAAATTAAATATTTTCGTAAAAATCGCTTCATTGGATTTCGTAATTACGTTAAAAATTTTCACTGGATATATGAAAACTTAAGTTTGTCAAAGTTAAACAAAAAATTTTAATTGGGAACATAAAAAAACAATATACAAACATAACTATATTCATAAATTAATACAAAATTATAGTTTCCTTAAAAAAATGTTTAATTGTTAATTAAAAAATGTAAGATTTAATAATTTCATACATCTAATGTTACATGTATGCCATTTAAATTATGAAATAAAAAAATTGTTTTATAAAAGCAACATATTTCAATAATTGCCTTCATAAATTTAAATTTTCATTATGACATGAAAATCATATATATTATTTCTAAAGCACTTTTTTTGTCGGTTGCAAATATCTCCCATACCACCGCATCAAATTTAATGAATGATATCTCATTTTAAAGCTTATTTCTAACACTAATGACGAAAAATAATTAGAAATTGAAAAATTAATATTTTCATTGATAAAAATTACGGTGCGAAATATTCGCACGGGTCATCTAGTGTCTTTATAATAATGAAACAAAAACTTTCAATCAACGTTGTTATTTTTATTATTGACAATTTAATCTCATATTTACGCTCTTAATTGAGTAAAAAACATAGTTTTTTTATTCAAAAACTACATTGCCCCAGTAGACTAGCTGGTAGTGAGCAAGTCCATCAGCACCGAGGTTGCGCGATCGAATCCCGCCAGAGACAGAAAAAAAATAAGTAAAATAAAATAAGAAAAAAAAATATAATTAAAAAAAATAAAAAATAAAATTTTTTTACTTTATTGAAATATTCATCCAATGAATAATATTCATAGATCTAATGTCATGTCATAAAAGGATTTAATGAAACAGGTTTAATTTATTAGTTAAAATTGTTATTGTGTAAGTTATACATACTTCTAGTGTAAAAATCAATGTACAGTGTAATGTGAAAATTGTTGTGCATAATTGTACTTCAACCCTACTGTAAATACTCGAATCTTCGTTTAAAGGTATCCCAATTTATGGTAACGCCTAAAAGTATGCCTTAGTTTATGATGCCTAATAACTATTTTAATTCAGCCATATAGATAGTAACTATAGATGAGTAAGCAGCCGTTATGCGGTGTACTTTCTAGAACCATCTAGACGTTACTAGTATCATATACACGTCTTGGCTAGAGTATACATAGGTTCGCAAGAGATGGCATGATTCATTCTAAGTTCTGACTTTGTTAATAACGTATCACGCTGAGAAAATTATAGTTGGTTGTGCTATAAATTACGGTTGTTAAAGTGACTAAGTACTAAATAAAGTTGTGTAAATTATAAACAGTGTTTTGATTATTAAGTTTAATTTAAAGTGCAATAAAGAACTCAAAACGGTTTATTATAAAGGAAATAAACCAAAACGTTATTAAAAGGCAGTAACGTAACAATATACATATGAAAATGTTTGTGTGTTTGTTTGTTGGCTTATAGACCCCTTAACTACTGAACCGATGTTCCTGAATTTTAACAGTAACATCACGTGAGCCCTAAAAATAAAATAGGCTACTTATTTTTTGGATAGGGGCAGGGTACCCCCACAGGATGCCAATATTAAATATCGCATATCTTAAGACGCGCTGCACGCATTTTGTTGAACTTATGGTAGTAGCATCTTCTGAGCCCCAAAATTGAAATAAAATAGCAGCGGAGGAAGTAATAACCCCATAGGGCGCCAATGTTTAATATCACATATCGTAAGAACTGTGAGAATGTTCAAACTTTGTAGAAGTAACTCTTATGGTTTACTACACTTTTGAAAATAAAAATAAAGCAGGTAGGCGAAGGCGGAAATACAATTAATAGGATGCATATATTAAATATCTCTCAACTGAAGAACTATTAAAGGGAAAGTCTTCAAACGTGGTTAAAGCTACTATTATAGTAAACTATTAATTTCAATATAAAAATGGGCGGGGTTGACAGAGGAGGAGCAGTACCCCTCATAGATAGTGTTGAAGCGACTTCAGTCTTATTTTATTTTATGTTTTCAGTTTTCTTATATTTTGCTAATTTTCCTTAATTTTCAATTTTCTTTAATTTTTATTATTTTTTATTTGATTTGGTTACGCTTTAATTTCATTATTTTTTAATCTCTTTGAAGTTGTACTTCTTTTTCTCTAAGTGTAAAATCTTCTTAAGTTTCTTTTACGTTTTGCTATAATTTTCTCTTGAATTTGTTTTTTTTGAGTTCTTTTTTGTTTCAACTGAACTTCAAGTTGTTAATTTTGTGAAGTAGTCATTCAACCGTCAACAAGGCAAGAAGCCAACAAATAAAATTGTTTTTAATAATTGAATTTGAAACCACTCGTGTTTCATTTATTTTAACTTTGAAAAATATAGTCAAAGGCTAGGAAGCGACACTAGCCTGAACATTTGGTCCTTCGAGAAATCCTAGAGGAGCTAGGATTGGAATTACCAGTGGCAAACCTGTCCACTGAATGCCATCAGAAGTTGTTCTCCCGTAACAACTCCGGCAAATTTGTGAAGCGGCGTCAAGAGTGTTCCACAGCAACAACAAAGACGTCAACAGCAGTCAAGAGGGCTACTGGAAAAAAATCTGAAGTGTATCCCGTTCCAACAAGAGGAAAAAATTGCGCTAAATATTCCAAGAAGGAAGAAAGGTCGACAAGACGATTGATTTTCGAGAGGGAAAATCAATAAGGTAAACACTTATTATCAACAAAAGGATTAGATTGGGTAAGTGCAGTGTTTTAATTATATTTAGTGCGATTGTGTGATTTTTATAAAAAAAAGTGCAAAAAAATTAATTAAAATTACTGCACAATCATATCCAACAAGTAATCGAACATAACCTTAAAATTTAATAAAAGTGCCATCACTGATATAAAAAATCCCCATCGTGCCAACACTACTAAAAAGTACCAGCACTGGTAAATAAGAAAAAACAACGGATTTTTTTTATTATATACATGCGTACTGCTGTAAATCATAATTGCCATACTCTTCACACTCACTAACAAGTGTTTCAATTCCACGCAGATTCCCCAACTTTATGTACAATTGACTTTTTACTAACAACTTAACACATAAGAAAAAGTCATAAGTAAAACGCGCCCTAAAGAAATTAAAGGAAAAAATATTGTGTAGAAAAGATTTAAACAAAAATAAATAAATATATATACAGAATAAAATAAATATAAATTGTGGCCGGTGTTATTAAAATAAAAATAAATTGGAGTCTGTATCATAAAAAAAAAAAAACACTGAATTTCTGCGGGAAAAGTTAAAGTGTTTGAAAAATAGATAAAAAGGAAAAAAATAATAAGAAATTCAAAGGGTGCAAATTGAGAATAAAAAATAAGGTAAAATTACAAATAAAAAAGCACTGAATTTCTTCAGAAAAAATAATTTTAACAATAAAATTAAAGTGGTTAAAAAAAGAAAAAACAACAACACAACAAGAAGAGGCTGTCGCAAAGCTACGGCAGTCAACGAGGGTCCCGGTACGAAAACGGTGAGTGTGTGCAATTTAGAAAAGTTATACCTATTTGATGGAGAATTTGGTACGAAAATTTTTGTAAATAAAAGAAAGTAAAAAACAGTGATTTGGCATGAGTTACAAATTATTATACCAATTTATATGTAAATAAAAAAAAAAAAAACAGAAGTTTTTTTATTGAAAAATTCACACGGTGACCGTTCAGGTGGTACACAGAATTTCATAAAGCAGCATTAGAAGTAAATGCGCAGTGACATCAAGTCTGATGAAGTTGGAAATAAAAAAGGTGATTCTACAAGTGCACATTTTTGAGAAAAATTTAAAGGGTGTCCCTTCAAGTGGTTCACTAAATTTTGTAAGCATCATTATACTTAGATGCACAGTGACAACAAGTCTTACTAAAGTTAAAGGGTGATTCGTAAGGTGATAATTTTTTAAAAGAAACCGATTTAAAGGGTAACACTTCAGGTGGTACACAAATTTTTTTTTAATGCATATAACTGAATGCACAATTAAATAAATTTTACTGGAGTTTAAAACTAAAAGGGTGATACGAAAAGTGCTGATATTTTAAGGAAAAATTTACAGCGTGGCCCGGCAAGTGGTACACAAAATTTTGAAACATAGCATTAATATTGAATGCAAAAATACAGCAAGTAGTTAGAGTTTGTATAAAAAGGGTGAACCGAAAAGAGGTAAATTTAAATAAAAAATTTACAAGGTGACCCTACAAGTGGTACATATTTAAAGCATTATTTAATTAAAAAGCTGAATGCTTATGAACAACCCGTTCTAAATTTGTTATAGAGTGTGTTCGATTATTTTGAAAAATTGTTGGAGAAAAGAGTGCGTGATTTTAGAAAAATTTTATTTAAAGCACAATTATATTAACTATATTAAGAATTTGATGAGTAGATTTAAAAAAAAAAAAAAAATTTTACGAAGTCTGAGTAAAATTGATTTGTGGCTTAATATTGAAAATAATTTTATGGTGGTAGAGAAAAATTAATAAATAAAAATTTTGAGAAAATTAAGCTACATTAAAAAAACAACTTGTGAAATTTTTTAGCAACTTTGAGGCGAATATTTGTGAACATTTTTTTTGGTAAAATTTAAAGTTGTTTTTTAAATAAGCTGCATCGCTTTCATTCGTCGCGAATAATTTTAATATACCTTTGTATAAGGTTGAATTTCTTCAAGATTATTTTTGGTACATTTTTCATTTCGGCTGGTGAAATCTTTGAGGTATAAAATATTTTAAGGCTTTTGAACAAAAATTTTTTAAAATGGTTTCGGAAAGAGCATGTAAATACGATATTCGACAAGTATTGAATTTTTGTTCTTCTTTTGAGAAGATTTCTTCAGAAGATTTGACGATTTCACTTTTAGAGGTAAAGCAGTCTGAACTTGAAAGAAGATGGCTGAAGATGATAGCAACATTTGAAGAATTCATCAAAGGCTATGAAAAGGTGAAAGAAGAAGAAGATTTTCCAGATGAAATAACTCTGAAATACGAAGATGCATGCGAACAGTGCCAGATACTAAAGGCTAAAATAATGGACTGGTTGAAGGCGAAGGCTCCGCAACAAAAAGCAGCAGACACAACAGTACGTCAATCATCTCTAAAGTTACCTGCGGTTGAAATCCAAACGTTTGAAGGGGGTTTCGACAAATGGCCAGCATTTAGGGATATGTTTAGGGCAGTGGTTGGAAATGAGCCTTCAGTGTCGCCAGCGCACAAATTATATTATTTACTTGGCAAGACGAGGGGGGAGGCCTACCAACTCATAAAGGATTATGATTTGGTAGATGCTAATTTTGAGCTAGCTTGGCAGGCGTTAAAAAATCGCTACGAAAATAAGCGAATTTTAATAAATAATCAGATTAGGAAAATTTATGGCATCCAGGCCCCTCAGAATGAAACTTTGAAATTTTTGAGGCAACTTCAAAATACGGTCAGCGATGGTTTGTCTATTATTAGTTCGTTTCAAGTTGAGGTGGCTGATAATGACCCCTTTCTTATGCATATTTGCACTTCAAAGCTCCCAGAAGAAACTTCGCGTGCGTGGGAAGATTCTCTGACTAACCATAAGGAATTGCCTACTTGGCAACAACTCAACAAATTTCTGTCTGAGCGAATTGAGACTTTAGAGACTTTTATAAATTTGAGGAAACCGTCCAGCCGAGACAATAATACCTCCAAATCTCAAGTTTTCTATTCTGATGCTGAAACTGATAAAGGTAAATTTAGCTGCAAGAAATGCCAACAGAATCATCCATTACGATTCTGCAAATATTTTAAGGGTTTGTCCGTCCATGATAGAATCAAATATGTTTATGCGAACAAATTTTGTGCGAATTGTTTTTCACCCACCCATTTCAAAACGAAATGTCCGAGCACCAGTAGCTGCAACAGATGCAATCAAAGGCATCACACCATGTTGCATATTGAAGAAGATAAAGCGAAAAAGGCCCCCACTCAGAGGGCGTCCACTCCTCAGCAGTCTCGAGACAACGAAAGGCCATCAGGGTCGGGTACTCAGAGTAACACGAGGCCATCCAATTCTCAATTGGGACGATCTGCCACCTCGGGCGCAAATGCGATGGAGTCAGTACAGGTTAATTTATCTCAACACAGCGGAACTACAATTTTACCCACAGCTTTGGTTCATGTAGAGCATTTAGGCGAAAAATTCACGGTTCGCGCATTAATTGATACAGGATCGACTAGAAGTTTTATTCTAAGGCGTGTTCAACAGAATTTAGCGATCCCCCTAGAACGCCATCATAGCGAAATATCAGGGTTCGGTGATACGGTGGTAGGAAGTTCGAAGGGAAGGTGCTATGTCACAATTAAATCTCGAATATCCGATTTTAAAATTAAAATCCGAGCGATTGTGGTACCAACATTGGCACATTTTATGCCTTCACGGCCGATCCCAATTCAAACGGTAAAAGATATAAAAGGTTTGGAGCTTGCAGATCCCTATTTCTACAAACCTGCGGCAATTGAAATGATTATTGGTAGTGATTACCTGCCTTTTATAAATTTGAGCGGCGTAAAAATGAATATCGGAAACAATCTTGAAGCCCGAGAGTCCCAATTTGGCTGGTATTTGCTAGGCCCTGAACCAGAAACTAAAGTTCAGTCATTCCATACCTTTGTTTCGCCTGGCAGCGATCTGGCCCTTCATGAGCAACTAAAAAAGTTTTGGGAAATAGAAGAGGCGGGAAAAACCGATTTTCAAGCTGAAAGTGACATTTATTGTGAAAATCATTTCAAACGTACCACAATTCGACAGTCTGATGGACGTTACGTAGTTCGACTACCGTTCAAGGAACAATTTCCGAAAGAGATTTTTTTAGGCCCCTCCCGAAATATGGCTCTTGCGCAGTACCATAGAATGGAGAAAATGCTCGATAAGACCCCAGATTTGAAGGCGCAGTACGCTGAAGTTCTCCAAGAATATCTGGACTTGGATCACATGGAACCAGTTGCCAATTTTGAACCCAAAGCAGAAAAAGTCTCTTCATTTTTTCTTCCCCACCACGCGGTAATAAAGCCCGAAAGTAAAACCACAAAGGTGCGAGTGGTCTTTAACGCCTCAAAGAAAACCGGAAGCGGGTTTTCATTAAATGATGTGCTCTACCAGGGCCCAACGCTTCAAACGGATTTGATGCAGCTTGTTCTACGTTGGCGCAATTATAAGTACGTATTCACTGGAGACATCCAGAAGATGTATAGGCAGATTTTGATGCATGAAGCAGATCGCCCTTATCAACAGATATTATTTCGCAACAAAAATGAGGGATACGTGAATTCATTTCAACTGAAAACCGTTACGTTCGGCGTGAACTGCGCCCCCTTTTTGGCGATTAGGACTCTACTTGAGCTAGGTCATGATTGCAGACACCTGTATCCCAAAGCATCTAATATTCTGAAGAACGAGGTCTACGTTGATGACATATTGTCCGGGGGACACACGCTTGAAGAGGCCAAGCAGAAGCAAGGGGAGCTTATCACAGCTTTGAAATCAGGTGGCTTTCCCCTTAAAAAGATGACAGCAAATGATCAGTTTTTACTCGAAAGTTTGCCCCGGGAGGATCTTCTAGACGAAGATTTCTTGAAGTTTGATGACTCCAGCTCTTTAAAAACATTGGGAATTCGCTGGAATGCGTTGGCGGATATATTCTACTATGCTGTAGAGCCAATTGAGATTACCCCATCCGCTACAAAACGAAAAATCTTGTCAGTAATAGCAAGATTATTTGACCCTCTAGGTTGGCTAGGCCCAGTCGTTATTGTTGCTAAGACTTTGATGCAAGAATTATGGGAAGCAAAGTCTGATTGGGACGAAGGGGTACCTCCACACATACTTGTAAAATGGAATTTATTCTTAAAAAACTTGCCATTTATTTCAGCCATTAAGATACCTAGATGGGTAGATTTCTCGCCAGGATATAAGATCCAAATACATGGCTTCTGTGATGCCTCAGAGAAGGCATATTGTGGTTCGGTGTATATTCGGACAGAAAACTCAGAAGGCCATATAAGTAGTCATTTGCTGGTAGCAAAAACGAAAGTTGCCCCGATCAAGCGGACTACCGTTCCGAAACTCGAATTGTGTGGCGCTTTATGGTTGGCTAAACTCATCCGTAGTGTAGTCGCGAATTGTCAGTTCACCTATGAGCTATTTTTGTGGACAGACTCGTCCATAGTCCTGGGGTGGTTGCAAAAACCTCCCTACACGCTAAAAACTTTTGTCGCAAATCGTGTGATCATCATCAGCATCGCCAGCACGCAAAACTGGAAACACGTCAAAACTGAGGAAAATCCTGCAGACTTGGGCACGCGAGGCTGCTCCCCGCAGGAACTTGCAGATAATCAACTCTGGTGGCATGGGCCTACCTGGCTACACCTTCCCACACCATCGTGGCCAATACCTCGTACGTTTGACCCAGTCGACTTGGAGACAAAAAAGTCTATCATCAACTTTCATCTTGACATAAATTGCACAGATGTACTAGAAGAATTTTCATCTTTTGAAAGGGCGTTGCGAATTCTTTGTTACCGACTTAGATTTGTCAACCGAGTTCTCAAGAAATCATTTTCCACTGAAAAGTTTATAACCGCTCAAGAAATTAGCTCAATGAAAACTCGACTCATCTCGCTCGCTCAAAAAAGGTATTTTTACCGTGAATATGATTGCCTAAAAGAAAAGAGACCGTTAAACCCCAAAAGCAGATTGCTTAACTTGAATCCTTTTATTGATAAGGACGACCTTTTACGAGTCGGCGGCAGGCTTATTAACGCAGGTTTAAGTTACGAGGAACGCCATCCAGTTATTGTGCCAGAAGGGTCTCATTTTGCGAGGCTCCTAATAAATTTTACACATCGCATTATGCTCCACTCTGAGCACCATATAATGCTACGTGCGATTCGCCAGGGATTTTATATCCCCAGATTGAAGAATCTTGTCCGAAAATGCATCAGAGAATGCAAGGCCTGTACGATCTACAAGCATAAGGTCCAGCACCAAATCATGGCCGCACTCCCCCCAGAACGCGTGAACTTTTCCCTGCCCTTCACATATACCGGAGTCGATTTCGCTGGTCCCTTTAATATTAAATCTTCTACGTTGAGAAATGCGAAGATTCTCAAAGGTTACGCTGCTGTGTTCGTATGTTTCTCCACTCGAGCCGTCCATCTCGAAGCCTGTTCAGACCTCTCAGCCGATGCCTTTCTAGCATGCTTTCACCGCTTTACTGGGCGCAGAGGACTCCCCAAGACCATGTTCTCCGACAACGGTCGAAATTTCGTCGGCGCAAGTTATGCTCTTCTTAAAGGCCACAACGAGTTCTTGAAATCTGTTGAAAAAACTCTCGTCGAAAAGTACTCCACCTTAGGCGTTACCTGGTCTTTTATACCGCCATATGCACCTCATATGGGTGGCCTCTGGGAGGCCGCAGTCAAGAGCATGAAGTCTCACCTGAAGAAAGTTTCCAGCAACCTATCTTTCACGTTCGAAGAATTCAGCACGCTCCTAGTTCGTATCGAAGCCATTTTAAATTCGCGCCCTCTATCGCCTCTTACCGAAAACCCGGATGAAGTACTACCACTGACCCCAGGTTACTTAGAGGGGCTCCAATTACAGCACTGCCAGAAGCGCCTGCTGAACCTCCGCTCGAAGAAATACCTTTTCTTAAACGCTGGGAAAGATTAAAAGCGCTACAGCATATTTTTGCTCGACGGTGGAAATCTGAGTATATCACCGAGCTTCAGCGCCGTTTTAAATGGCAGAAAGAACGCGACAACTTAAAACCAAATGATATTGTTATAGTCAAAGACGACTTACTCCCACCTACCGAGTGGCTCCTTGGTCGCGTTAATAACGTAATCTATGGTCGAGACAGCAAAGTAAGAGTTGCTGAAGTAGTCACTAAAAAAGGCATAATTTTACGCCCAGTTGTAAAACTATGTTTGCTACCGACAAACAACACTGACAGTAAAGTCCCACCGCAACCTACCATTTAATCTACCAAATTCCTCAACAAAATAGAAAATTAGAAAACTCAGTCGCATTGGGTATTTTTTAACACTGTATATACTTCTTTCTTTTCTTTTGATACAAATACAGATGGAGAAGCAACCACGATGCCACATTTGCCAGCTCGATTACCCTCTGCAATATTGCCTGAATTACATGGCCTACACTCATGTTAGAGACCAGTGTACCTCAACCAGGGGATGTGCAGTTTTGGTCAACGGAGTGGCTTGCAATGCCTTTCACCACACTCTGCTACACCCAAAAATCAAAAAGATGTCCTCGCTGAACCTCAGCGCGAGGGACCCGTGTGAGCTAGAGCTCTGGCAGCCATTCTACCAAAAAACGCAGTGGCAACACTACAAGCCACGATCTCTCACCTAGAGGACACCCAACTGGCAGCCGTGGCCAAGAAACTTCATCTTGAAGAACCCCGTAGTACCTCCAAGCAAGCCTAAAGGCTGTAAAAGAAGTACTCTTGAATTCAACAATGCAGCCGGACTTTGACGTACCAATATCACAAGCATTTATCTGTGGCTCGAATGGATCAAATTTGGATCGAAAGCGTGCAGGGGGTGCTGTTGCCACACTTCGGGGGGAGCATGTTGAAGCGACTTCAGTCTTATTTTATTTTATGTTTTCAGTTTTCTTATATTTTGCTAATTTTCCTTAATTTTCAATTTTCTTTAATTTTTATTATTTTTTATTTGATTTGGTTACGCTTTAATTTCATTATTTTTTAATCTCTTTGAAGTTGTAGTTCTTTTTCTCTAAGTGTAAAATCTTCTTAAGTTTCTTTTACGTTTTGCTATAATTTTCTCTTGAGTTTGTTTTTTTTTGAGTTCTTTTTTGTTTCAACTGAACTTCAAGTTGTTAATTTTGTGAAGTAGTCATTCAACCGTCAACAAGGCAAGAAGCCAACAAATAAAATTGTTTTTAATAATTGAATTTGAAACCACTCGTGTTTCATTTATTTTAACTTTGAAAAATATAGTCAAAGGCTAGGAAGCGACACTAGCCTGAACAGATAGAAATATAATTAAGAGCCGCTGCACGCATTTTGTTGAACTTTTGGTAGCAGGATCTCCTGAGCCCCAAAACTGAAATAAAATAGCAGCGGGGGAAGTGGTTCCCCCATAGGACGACAATGTTTAATATCGCATATCTTAAGAACTGTTATAGTGAGAATGTTCAAACTTTGTAGAAGTTAAAGGTAAAGAAAAAAGTACACAGTATAAATATAAAGTACAATTAATTTCTTTTTATTGTTTTATTTAAAAACGTTTTTTTTATTGCTTCTCGCAAGATTTATCAAACAATTACACTGTGCTAGAATGTGACACTTTTTTTTAAAAAAAGCCGGACAACTGGCGCTTTAACCTAATTCGGGTACGCTGAATCCAATACCGGTTCAGTTTATTTCAAATACAAAAAAACAAGTTAGAGTGCTATATTCGGCTGTGCCGAATCTTTGATACCCTCCACCGACAGTTCGAATGTTTAAGGAGTAATATCTGTATGATGTTATTATTATCTTAAACTGTTACGATTTGTTATGAATTATGGTTTAAGGCAACCAAACTGTTTTCCGGTAGAAGGGTTTATATGGGGCCTAGGGTAAATTATGGACCGATCATCACGAAATTTCACAGCGTCATTTATAGTCCTTTAAAACTGTGACGTACCAATTTCTGTTATGATAGCATTATTAATTATGGTTTTAGGTGTACTGAACTGTTTTCCGGGAGTAGGGTTTCTATGGGGCCTAGGGTAAATTATGTACCGATCTTCACGAAATTTCACAGTATCATTTATAGTCCTATAAAACTGTGACGGGCCAAAATTTGTTATGATAGCATTATTTTTTACGGATTTAGGCGTACTAAACTGTTTTCCGGGAGTAAGGTTTATATGGGGCCCAGGGTAAGTTATGGACCGATCTTCACGAAATAACACAATTTTATTTCTTGTCCAATAAAACTTTGATGTACCAAATTTTGTTATGATAGCATTATTTTTTACGTTTTTATGCGTACTAAGTTGTTTTCCGGGAGTAAAGTTTATATGGGGCCTATGGTAAATTATGAACCGATCTTCATGAAATTTCAAAGATTTATTTTTAGTTCTATAAAACTTTGATGTACCAAATTTTGTTATGATAGCATTATTTTTTACGTTTTTAGGCGTACTAAGTTTTTTTCCGGAATTAGGTTTTATATGGGGCCTATGGTAAATTATGGACCGATCTTCACGAAACCTTACAGTTTAATTTCTAGTCCTATGTAACTGTGACTTGCCAAAATTTGTAATGATAGCATTGTTAGTTAGGGTTTTAGGCTTAATATACTGTTTTCCGGGAGTAGGGTTTATATGGGGCCTAGAGTAAATTATTGACGGATCTTCACGAAATTTCACAGCGTGATTTCCAGTTGAATAAAACGAATTGTCGCGAAATCTTATATCATTCTGTGCATTTTTCCACCATTTATGTTAGTTTTTGTAACAAAATTATCAATTTTTTTTAGGTGGTGGTTCCACATTTTGATTCATAGCTCAGATCCTATTGAACCGATTTTGCTGAATTTCAATGCCAAACTGCTTAGGATAACTACAAGCAATTTGACACCAAGTTTGTTGATTTCTTTTGAGTTTTTCGAAAGTGAGCGTGTTTTCAACAGACGGACAGACAGACGGACATGGCTAAATCGACTTAAAATTACTCAAGGACCCAGAATATATATACTTTATAGGGTCTGAGATGAATAGTAAAAAAGTTTCACACGGAATGACAAACTGAATATAACCTCTTCACAACTAATTGTGGTGGAGGGTATAAAAACAAAATCCGCAACAAAATTTCCTTTTAACTTTAAATTTTATTTTAACATGCGTAGTACATAATTTTTTTTTGGCAACAAAATTAATTTTTTAGTAACATTTCGAAATTTTTGTTTGCTACAAATTTATAAAAAAAATTAGAGCTTTGCTTCTAATTTGTTCCAGACATATAAAAAACAAACAAAACAATCTATAAATGATTAAAATCTGTTAACAACTTTTGATTTTATTCACAAAAGTCGAAAAATTTTAATTAATTTCAAAAAACGCAATATGTCTCGACAAATTGTTAAGGCAACTCCTTGGCTGTTATGGTACGTTTTCTTCAATATATTTCTAGTCTGTATTAATCATTTTGTTTTAAATGTTAGTAAAACGAGTCACTTTTGTGCTCGCGATCTAAAAGCAGGCAGTAATTTGAAAGAGTTTTGCACTTGTGTTTTAAAAACAGGCAGTTATTGTTGTCAAACAAAACAAACAAGTGAAAAGTGCTGTCTGATTATTCTTTTTTTTCGAAAAATCGTCCTGCCAATTTAAAAAAACCTCAAAAAATGGCCCTGACTAATATCAATTAGTTGTTCTTTAGTTTTTCTAAAAAAAAACTTGTACAATAAGTATTATAATTTTATGACTAATGAAACCCTGACTAATATAACCTGAATCTATTTTGAATTCTAAATAAATCTAATCATGCGAAATAAAGTATTTCCGCGTTCTTTACTTTTCTCATAAAGTATAGAGTACAATTACTCGAAATAACGTACAATACTTTATTATAAAGTACGGTTGGCAAGCCTAGCTATACTACAATATTGAAAATAAAAAAAAAAGCATGTAGGCGAAGTTGGGGAAACACCTCCCATATAATGCATATATTAAATATCTTCAACTGAAGAACTATTAAAGGGAGAGTCTTTAAACGTGGTTAAAGCTACTATTATAGTAAGCTATAAATTTCAATATAAAAATGGGCGGGGTTGACAGAGGAGGAGCAGTACCATTCATAGATAGAAATATTAATAACAGCCGCTGCAAGCATTTTGTTGAACTTTTGGTAGTAGGATCTTTTGAGCCCCAAAATTGAAACAAAATAGAAGCGGGGGAATGGTAGCCCCCATAGGATGATATCTACTCGTGCGGATTGTAGATCCAGAGGAACGTGGCAGCAGATAAAACTTATGGCACAAAACAGACAACAATGGACTGATTTTGTTTCCGCCCTATGCTCCGACTTGAAGTTGTTATGTACACTCACAATATTATTACAGTAACGGACTGTAGTTTATTTAGGAAATATTCCGTTCAGTCATTTTTAAATAAATAAACATTTAAAATTCCAAGCAAATTTATTTTTAACTGATTCTAACAGTTATTCAAAAAACTAAGTGCATATTAATACTGATTTTCAGTTGCAGTTAATATTGTCCGTTGATTGAGTTAAATTCTTCTTTATGTTAAATTAAATAAAAATGTAATTTAAAGCAACGAAAAGTTAATTTAATTTTTACTGTCAAAAATTCAACCGCGAATTCCGTAAAAACAGATGAATATTCAGTTATCTTACATAAATTAATTGTCAAAAAATTAACTACATATTCCGTAAAAACAAATAAATTTGCAGTTATTTTATAAAATTTTACTGTCAAAAATTCAACGCCATATTCAGTAAAAACAATTAAATATTCAGTTATTTTATATAATTTAACTACCAAAAATTTATTTTTACTTATCTATAAAAAATGAATTGCTTGTTTTGTGTAAGTTTCTATTTTTTAATATAATTTAGTTAAATACATACATCAAATTTTAAAAGTAAAATAATTGCGAAGCCATATCGGTCATGCTGCTGTTGTCTTATAATTGAGAGTTCTTCTGTAAACAACGTGGTCTGTACAACAAAAGTAAAACAAACGAGTGTAACAGGGTAAGTAAAGAATAATATTCTCCCTCTATCGCTTATAAGAAAAACAAGCGGACAGGTGTCTGTCTGGTATTTTTTAGAAATTCGGCTCTTTTGTGGAGTAAACGAAAACGACTCAATATTAATCAAATAACTGTTTTTACTGAATATGGGGTCAATTTTTTGACAGTAAAATTTTAAATAATAAGTGAAAATTTAATTGTTTTTACTGAATGTGGTGTTGAATTTTTGACAGTAAAATTTTATAAAATAACTGAATATTTATTTGATATTACGAAATATGGTGTTGAATTTTTGACAGTAAAAATTAAATAAACTTTTTGTAAAAAATAAATGAAAAATAAGTAGACCGGTTTTTAATTGAATTTTCATTTATTTTATATTACAATTTCAGTTAATTTTACGTACAGAATATTGTTATTGTATTTGCGTATATATTGTATCTTATTTATTTATAATATATAATGTACACATTAAATAATTATTGAAGGAATAAAAAAAATGTTGTAATTTTCTGACAAGATTTAAGTTTTGAGTGCCCCGGTAGGCTTACTAGTAGTGAGCTAGTCTGTTACTTCGTCTATACGCACCACTTATGCCGGTAATTTCTACAAATAGTTATCTGGCCGTGTTCGTACCTAACAGTTGTCTTTACTTATCCGGTAACACAATTGTGGTAATTTAAACGTAAATTTTGCCTACGTGAATTAACTAGCGAATATCGATGGTTCAATAAACACTATACATTAAACCGTAGGTAAGAAATACGTTTTAAATTTATGAAAACCATAGATATCTATACACAGATAGATATCTATTTGTAGAAATTACGGGCATTATTCGCAAATATATATATTGCAAGTAGAGAATATTGCCGCATAAACAGTGAATTAAATTTTTATTTGCGAATAGCTAACTCATGAAAACAATTCGTGATTAACGACACTATTTGCAAATACGATTTTAAGCATTGCCACACTTTTAACCGTTTTACGTTTCTATTTCGTTGTAGCACATTCATATGACAACAAAAGTAAAATTAAATCAAAAATGTGCAAATAAAAATACACAATAATTTTTGATCTGTTTCATTTAAAAAATTAAAAGTTTATATACATACAGTGCTACTAAATGAATAAATTTTCTATCCCAAAAAAATGTCATCACATAAAAATAAGAATTTTCATTAAGAAATAGACACATAAACAGTAAGTAGTAAGGGGTTGGTGAAAGTAAAACGAATCGACTTTTATTCTTATATGTGATAACATTTTTAACAAAAAAAAAAGATTTTGTTTTTAGTTCAAAATGTTCTTTATCCAATTTAATCAAAAATATATGGTTACCTTAAACGCAAAAGGCCCTAACAAACCCAACATTTTAAATCGACTTTTTCATTGATTTTGATGTAAAGCTATATTTACTACTTTGTTAACGCTTTTTATGTTATTTTCCGACAATTTTTTTTTAATCGATTAAGCGAACTTAAATTAGTTTTTGGATTTGTTTAAAATTTGGCAATTTTTCACGAATTTTAGCCATATTCGCGATAAAAGCGATTTTTTCCTGTGATTCTTTACAGCTTTCATAATTTTTAATAAATATTACCGATTGCTACCATGCTTCGGTTAGCATGTATAAAATTAGAAATTATTAACTCCCCATGTATAAAATTAGAAATTATTAACTCCCCATAACCCTTGGTCCTATCAATCGAGTTTTACGTTTAATCGTGCAAATTAAAGGAAAAGAGGCCACCTATCGAGCAAAAAAGTCGCATTAAAAATACCGATCTAGGAAATAGTTATGGAATTTTAACCGCCTTCTCATGAAATTACCCACTGTGCGTGGTCGAAAAAAAGCAACCGTCTGCTGCACCATAAATTATTTGGTGTGCGACTTTAATGTTTGTTGTTTATTTATATTTTTAAAAAATGTAAAAAGCAAAATAATTAAACAATCAAATAAACCAAGAACAAAGGGTGGGTAATAAGTTACCATGGGGTTAAAAAGTTTAATAACTTTTTTTAGAGAATAAATAATGGAGAGATACACAACTGAACAAAAACCCAGAATAATAAAATTTTTATTTTTTAAGTCAGAGATCAATTATTTTAACGCATACTTTTAAGTAAAATTTTTGAAGAGCGAAAAATTTCCAGAAAAAATTGGAAATTTTTTGACCAGCGCGATCGCCAGATTTGACAGCACCCGACTATTTTATTCGGGGTTATTTGAAGGAGCGAGTGTATGTGGACAAGCCAGAGACAATCCTTGAACCCAAGGCAAACATTTTTGCAGAAATTCGAACGCTACAGCCACAAATTTTGAAAAATGCTCTAAAACGAGCCCATCAGTGCGAAGCTGAAAAAGGTGGTCATTTAAGAGACATTATTTTTCATACTAAGTGTAAAAAAATTTCCATTTTTTATATGTATTACACAACCTGAGAAAAGAAATAAAAAGGAATTAATAAACGAAAAAGTTATTAAATTTTTAAACCCCATGGTAACTTTTGGCTCAACCTGTACTTATCTGTTCCATGTTATTAATTTTTTAATTTTGCATTTTAAATATGTTTTTAATGTTAAAGTTTTTACTCACCCCATTTTTATTCGTGAGTTTATTTAACAGTTCAATGCGGGAACTTTCTCACAAAAATTTTACAGACACTGTTAACTGAGAAAAACAGTTGTTTTGTTTCAATTAATGGCATTTTTGTTGCATTTATTACATTTCAATCGAAAAATTTATCGACGCGGGTGTCACTTTTTTTTAATTTTTTTTTTTATTAACGTTCATTTAAACAAAAAACATATACATAATTAACTATAAATAAACAAATAGTAGAAATATAACTTAGTTATTATACACAGTCCCATAAACGGGTTCTCAAGTATTTTCTATATGTTATTATAATTCTTTGGATAATATATTGTTGTAACCTGTTTCAAAATCTACTTGTTATTTCTAGAATAAATAATTCAAGTATACATTGTTCATATTTCACAATTTTAATATGAATTCTTTTTATGTTTTTTTTATGTTTAGTTTTGAAATAAATTGTTTTGAGTTTGATAATTAAACAAGTAAGAGTGCAATATTCGGCTGTGCCGAATCTTATATACCCTTCACCATTTTGCGAGCAGAATACAGAGCAACTAGACAAAAACTAAATAAAACTGGTAAATATTTTTTTTTAAATATATGAAGTTGTTTTTCGACCTTTTTATTAATATAAATAACAAATAAATCTTCAAGCTCGAGGTCCTTTTTTGTATAAAATATTCTTTATTTTATTTATTCCAATATTTCGTTATTCTTTGAATAACATCATCAGGGACAATCAAATAATAATTTACGCACACAAAAATTCCTATAAGCTAGTGTGTTGCTGTTACCGTCGTCATTATCTTACTGGTAATAAATAAATAAAATAAAGAATATTTTATACAAAAAAGGACCTCGAGCTTGAAGATTTATTTGTTATTTATATTTTTTTTAAAATAAGAGACAACCGGTTTTGAACTTCGCTTTTCATAAGGGCCCAGAATATATATACTTTATACGGTGCACAGTGGCTGAAAATCGTTTTTCATTGGCCAAAAATCTGTAA
This sequence comes from Pollenia angustigena, assembly GCA_930367215.1. Taxonomy (NCBI): domain Eukaryota; kingdom Metazoa; phylum Arthropoda; class Insecta; order Diptera; family Polleniidae; genus Pollenia; species Pollenia angustigena. The sequence goes on along the minus strand of OV884056.1, from coordinate 139,236,145 downwards.
CTTTTGAACCGAAGGAGATATTTTAGTGAAATTTTTTTTAATCGACAGTTAGATTCTTAAACTTTCTTCACTTTCAATCCCATTAAAATCGGTTGAGCAGTTATTGAGGAATTTAAGGTCAAAGTGGAACTTTAAATTTTTTTTTAATTTAGCGTGCAATATGGTTTTTTTTTAATTCTTTTAATTATTTAAAAATTTAATTTTTTGATGTAAATAATAATCATTAACATTTTTTGTAATAATGGGACACTCAAAAAATTAAATGCTTACTATAAAAAAAATTTTAACATAAAAAACAATAGTAAAATCCACTGGAAATTTTGCTATTATTGCTGAAAAATAAACAATTTTTTGCTTTCAAATTTGTTTACACTTATTTATTAAAACATTTCATACATATCGTCGTTCCGGAGTTATCTTGTCGTATATCACAAAATCGAAAAAAATGAGATAGGACCGTTTCCGCTGGTAAATTTAACAGATCTATCGATCTGCGCAATCCTCACGTCTATATCTCTTATAGTTAATGAGATATTACGAAGCCATTTTGTTGTATATCCACTTTTGCGAAAAATTTAATGCGTTATATTATCGTATGTAGCATAATTGTGGATATACGACAAAAAACGTATGAAAACTTTCAATTAAAAATATCTTGCGTTATCTTGTTGTATGTGAACAAAGTATATTAGGCATGTTACAAAAAAGAGACTATCTTATTATTATTACTGTTATTTTAACATTTTTCGTTTTATATGTAAAGATATTTTTCGGACGAAGTACTCAACGGCTATTTATATTGATGGAATTATTGATATATTGCCTTAATTCACTTTATTGTTAAGCAATTAAAGGTTAAATATTCAGGGTGGTCCAACCATAATTTACAATGGTTATTGTGAATAAAACAAAAAGTTTTTAGAGAATAATCTGAATTTTTTTTTATTATTATATAGAATGATCTATGACAACTATGCGTGAGACAAAATATCGGCCTAATGCTCGTCGCGGCTTCGATAGCATATTTTTGTCCTATGGTCCATATTTTCAATGCCTCTGAGACATAATTGAGATTCAATGTCCTTAAAGTGTCAAATTATCTAATCCTTTAGCTCTTAATTGTTCTTGGCTTATTGACGTACACTTTTTATTTAAAATATTACCAAAGAAAGAAGGCAACGGTGTCAAATCATATGATCGTGACGGCGAGTTAACATGGACATTGAATTTCTCGTGCAGAAGAGCCATTGTTGCGTTGGCCGTGTGACACATTCTTTTGGAACTACTTATCGTCCAGGTCCATATCCTCAATTTCTGGCAAAAAGAAATCCGTTATCAGCTCGCGATAGCAAACACCATTCACAGTAACTGCTTTTCGATGATGCCGCCTGGCCATAAACCGCACCAAGCATGCATGCACAGGCGTTTTCACATTTCCTACAGAGCCGGTTTGCTAAAATTTGCACACAAATATCCCGATTGTGGACACATTTGATCGATTTTGCTGACCAACAAAATCAAGATGTGCACAAAATGTATTTTTGATTTGAACGCCCATTTTCGGAAAAGGCTTCAGCAATCTTAACGCGCTGCTCAATGCTGCACCTCACCATGGTTGAATTTGGCACTGATACCAAGAAATGACAAATTAAGTTAGGCAAAAATTTGTCGTTACGGTGTGACTCACAGTTAACATCGTGCATTATGGTTAGACCACCCTTAAGTAATAATAAACCTTAAAATTATTCATACATAAGGATATTCGATAATGTAAAAACTATAACTATACGTAAATATATTTGCCACTTGCATAAATTTTCGTTTCGAAAATTATTATAATTTAATTTTCAATATTGGTAGAACACGTGAATGCAGGTTTTTAATACCTTATTTTGACTTATATCCCACAAACTAAAAAATATATCGCAAAAAGTGGCGTATACGACAAAATTGAAAAATTTTTTCGAACGTGATAATGGCTATAACTTAAAAATTTTTTTCCATGACTTTAAATATTTTTACATAAATCGATAAAGAACTTCAAATACTATATCTGACAAAAATATTGGACGACTTTTTTCACTTACATTTTTGTGAATAATAATTTGAACCTTAAGATTCGATTTCCCAAAAATTTTTTTTTGTGATATACGGCAAGATAACTTCGGCACGACGATATGTGGATAATGTATGAATAATAGCAGCAATAGATTTTAATAGCTTTTGTAACAACGTGAGCTTCTATTTATTATTATTTTTTACTAATACAATGTCTGTCTTTGATCTAATGAATTATAATTATTGTTCATTTAATTGAAAGATTGATTGCAAATATTCCATATCGTCACCTAATATGCAAAAGGGCGTAACAACAAAAAAATTCAAAATAGAGTTTTTGATTGATTATAATGCACTAAACTAAATTACATGTCTCTCCAGAATTTTGAACTTATACGTCAAGAAAAAACGATTTTACAAACGAAATTCAAAAGGCCGTAACAACAAGTGTATAAATTTCAAAAACAAAAAGGCGTAACAACACACTTGAATGAAAAAACTGACTCTTTTTATTTTTGAATAACTAAGTTGCCTACGATTTTTTTGTCAATTGGTGTTTGTAATTTTTTCGTTCAATGTTAACGGTAATATTTTGAGTGAGTGGTATTGTGAAAAAATTAAATAAATATTAAAATATTTGTAAAAAAAAGTAAAATGGAAAATAATAGTAATGAAACTGAACATAGTGCCAAAAAAACAAATAATAGAGTGGAAAATAAAAGAAAACGGATGAATGGCAAAGCATACGAAGGATTTTCCATGGGAAAAGTATGTGAAAGAAATCCAAGAGATTTAAAAGTGGGATGTTCATCAACTTATTGTTATAAAAGTAAAGTTCGGCATTGCAACCTTTTTTCAGAAGGCATGCGCAAGGAAATATTTGATCGGTTGTGGAAGATGTCATGGGAACAAAAAAAGTGTATGCAAGCAATAGAAAACGTATTTACGTATAAATTATATTATTTAATAAATAATGCTGTTCGTGTTCAGGTATGTCAGCAAATGTTTCTGTCAACGCTGGGTATAAGCGAAAAAATGCTTAGACTTTGGGTAGATTCCAGTGACTTCTTGTATGGTACACAAATGTGTCCAGAAGAAAAAAATACTTTAAGATCTGTGGCTAAAAGAGTAACAAAACAAGGGAAACAATACGAGGAACGTCTAAACTTTTTCAGAAAATGGTTAGAGGATGTTCCAAAGCTGGAGTCACACTATCGACGTAAATATACCATTAAATTGTACATGCAGTCGGATTTTAAAACATACACACAAATATATCAATTTTATTCTAAGGACTGCGAGTCTCATAAAGAAAACGGAATTGCTTCCATATTTTTTACTATGTTTATGTCAGAGCTAAAAAAAAACAAAATGTTTCTATATTCAAGCCAAGAAATGATATGTGTGACATTTGTTTACCATATGCTGCAAAAAACGTATCCCAGGCACAGTATGACAGCCATAGACAAGAATATGAGAGAAGAGAAAATAAATGACATTGAAAATGCCAAGTCTGGATTAAGTTCATTGCTGTGCATTGATATGCAAGCTGTGAAACTCCTTCCACAATCAAATGCAAATGCATCATACTATAAAATGAAATTGCAAATACACAATTTCACCATTTATGATGTCATTAAGCATGACGCTGACAACTATGTCTGGGATGAAACCGAAGGGAATTTGGTTGCATCTACCTTTGCCACTTGTATAATAAAACATTTAAGAAACCTAATACTTACTTCGCCAAATATTCATCATATTGTTATATACTCTGATGGGTGTTTTTATCAGAATAGAAATGTGGTGTTGTCCAATGCTCTAATTTCCTTCTGTGTTGAAAAAAAAACGTAACAATTGAGCACAAATATTTGATAGTTGGGCATACTCAAATGGAGTGTGATTCCACACATTCTCTCATTCAACGTAAAATAAATAATAAGCTCATTAATTTACCTTCGCAATTTGTCGATCTTATAAAAGACTCACGAAGAAATCCACATCCGTTAAAAGTACATCATTTAGATTATACATACTTTCTTGATTACGATTCGCTTCCAAAGATATACCTATCTATTCGACCAGGTAAAGAATAAGTATTTGATGCTCTACATATGCATTAAAAATTTTACTAATTAAAATTAATTTATAGGTAAAAAAGGAGGTCCCACGGTAAACATGATGCGTGCCTTGGCATACTACAACACTGAAATCATTTATTTTAAAACAAATATTTCAGATGAAGATGCGATTCTTCCACAACGAACAGCAAAAAAATTCACTGTTAAAGAACCTTGTCGATGACATACCCAAAGATTAAAAATTTCGAAGAAGAAATGGGAACATCTTCAAGACCTCAGATCTATACTTCCTACAGATTGTCATTACTTTTATGACAACATTTCATTTGAAAATTAAATATAATCTTTTTTTTTAACATTCTATACTGAAGTTTTTTTTTCTAAAATAAATTATTACATACATATTTAATGAATTAAATATTTTTTTAGTTTTTTATCATTTGAATATTAAATTAATAGATATTTTAAAATATTTATGTACTGTTTTAATACAATGAATTTTAATAAATTTTGTTTTTAATAAACTTACTAAAAAACATGTTTTTTACTTAATAAAGTGGGAAGAATACTTATATTCTAAAAACAAAATCACCATTTCTCATGTTGAATGTTGTTACGTCTTTTTGTATCCAAAAATCGAATGCCAAAAAGGCGTAACAACCATAACTTAAAAAATATAAACAAAAAATAAAAAAAATCTTAAGAAATAAGTCTGTAGTCGTGTTTTAAGCAAGACAATAAAATATGTCTTTTAAATCTAATATATCTTTAATTCTACAACGTTTTTTGCTTCTCCTATAAAAAAAATAAAAAGTGTTGTTACGCCCTTTTGCATATTAGGTGACGATATTTTGTTCTGTGTTATTTCTGTTCTTAAGTAGTTTTTTGACTTCTTCATCTAAATCCCGATGTTCCACTTTCCATTGATTTCGAATACTGGAGATAAACGGATCTGACGTTGCCAATAATATATTAAATAGATCTTCATTAGTGGAATTTCGTGAAATTTTTCTAGTATTGTGTATTTTCTAGTATTGTAATCCTTATTCCTTTTTTCCTGAGCTTCCTCTGATAAATCTCCAAGTGGCACCAACTGATATTTAATGACATCTTCTCCATGATAAAGGATTTTGTGAACTGTTGCAGACATATTTCTCCATGGGTACTTGGTTGTATATATTTTTGCAGTTTCCTTAGCAAAATCTCCAAATTTTCTAGAGTCAATTTCTTCATTGCACGCAAGTACTTCTAGGATTATTTTAAATCTAAAAATTAGGTTAAAATCAACACCTGTTATTTCAGATGCTGTTTCTGGATCTGAAAAGAATCTTCTTGCGGTATTGCCATCATTTGTATTGCCTGACCCTTGTTTCGGCTGATCTATAATCGACCCAAATTTGCGATATTCATCTTGAACATGTTTCCTTTTTGAACTTCTTAACTCCTTGTTGGTTTCGTTGTTTCTTATTGATCCTGAAGATCCGAAATCCAAATCATAACTGATTTTAAGTATGTGTTCCATAAGTCGTATTCTTGCATGTAGTGGTGATAATCCAAATTCATATGCATCAGTATTATCTAATGATTTTGTCGGGACTTGGTTTAATTGGCTTGATGTTGCATGGCATATGATGCAGCTGGATGCAGCCTTCGTGTTAGTCAAAGCCTGGCCTACTTTTCCATCTATCATTGTTAGCACTAATTGGTAGCTAACTTCAATTTGCTGCCCATCTAAATCTAACTGTAATGGCTGTAGCATTGCAATTTGGGCCTTGATATCACTAACTTCTTTATTAATGGCATTTCTTTTTTGAATTCAAATTTTATAGGTCTGCAATATTTCGTAGAAGATGGTGTCTCATTTTTCCAAATATCCTTTGTTTGCGTTGTACTTGTCGAAGGCTCTACAAATGATACCATGAACATATCTGAGTCCGAAATATTTTCACATACTACTTGTTTGTATTGTTTTTGTCCGGAAGAACCATCACCTCCCCATTTACAAAAAAGAATTAACTTTGTGTTTCCATATTTCTTTAACTCATTTCCTTTTATTGATTGTAGCAAGCGTTCGGATGTGTGATCAACTAGAGATTGTAGTTGTACCTCTGCCGAAATTGATGTGATTGTAATAGTGTCCTTTAATGGCAAACAGTCCATTTTAGCAGATGTTATGTGATGATATGCTGGATACAGATTTGAGCCTTTTTCAATCGCACGCAATCTGAGCTGTATATATTGCTGTTTTGTTAATTTCAAATCCAGAAATAATGCTAATGCCTCCTTTTTAAGAATCCGTTTTGTTCTCAATGGACTAGCTTTAACAACTTTTTCAATGATATCCACTTTTGTCAATTGTTTCTGTGATTGCAATTGATGTAGGAAAGTATCTTGAATATTTTCATATCCGATTTCTTCATTTATATCCTTAAGCTTCCGCCTCTTGGATCTATCGCTACAGTTGTACAGCGATTTTTGTGGTCTCCCACGTGTGTTTTGATTTGAAGTTTCTGAAGCGATCTGGACAGAAAGTTCGTTCTCTAACCAGTTTGCAAAGCTCTTATAAAATCTATCTTTGCTGTAATCAACTTTCCTGTATCGCTGTTTTAAATGTTTGATGAAAACATATAATTTATTTTCTAAGTCCGATTGTATTTCAGTGCTATAGGAATTTAAGTTTCCTTTTTTTCGAATGTAATTTTTAACATCTTCCTCGTTTTTGTTTCTAAAATACTCTCCGGCCAATTCTTTATAGCTGAAGCTCTCCATGTTTATGAAAAACGTTGTTATTGCTCAGATATATTATATCCACTGAGTTTGCATCCGAATGTCACTTGCTTTTAAACCTTTTCATACTTTTTTTCATACCAAGTACAGGTAGAATAAAAAGGATTAAAAAACTTAAAATCCTTTTATTTATATGCTATAAAATACCTGACACAAATTTAACAACGCATTGCATAGCTATAGGGTCATGGACTATTATTAGAGTCATAAAAACAGATAAAATAAAAAGACCAAACAAAATTTAAAAAGCCCTTCTAAGGTGGGAGTCACAATATAACTGTTTAGCGTAAACGCGTGTATAAGCTCTTTATTCTACTATAGAATACGCTGGTGTGAACGTAGTGTAACGGATAAGGATGAATCAGGGTAGCTATACGTTTTTCTGATTGTGTAACATTAATAACATTTTTTATATGTACTACCTGTATTATGTTCGATCACGATGAAGACAATAGCACATGATTTCTGTTACTTCTGCAAACATTTTTGCGGAATAAAAAAAATTGTAAAAAACAATTTTAAAATTTTTTTTTTTCTGAGTAATTTCATTAAAATTACCTTTCTATCAGTGGTTTTACCTTCTTAATCCCTTTTGGGGCCGCAAAAGTTCTATTCTTCTAAAGTTGAAATATGACAAAAATATAGTAGTTTAGAAATTTTTTTTGAGTAATTTCATTAAAATTAAAAAAGTGTTAAACAGACGGGTCCAAACGGGTACAAGAGTATATACAGGGTAAAAGAAAACACTTTCACCTTTCTATCAGTGGTTTCACCTTCTTGGTCCCTTTTCGGCCGCAAAAGTTCTATTCTACTAAAGTTGAAATTTGACAAAAATATAGTAGTTTAGAAATTTTTTTTTGAGTAATTTCATTAAAATTAAAAAAGTGTTAAACAGACGGGTCCAAACGGGTACAAGAGTATATACAGGGTAAAAGAAAACACTTTCACCTTTCTATCAGTGGTTTCATCTTCTTGGTCCCTTTTGGGCCGCAAAAGTTCTATTCTACTAAAGTTGAAATTTGACAAAAATATAGTAGTTTAGAAATTTTTTTTTGAGTAATTTCATTAAAATTAAAAAAGTGTTTAACAGACGGGTCCAAACGGGTACAAGAGTATATACAGGGTAAAAGAAAACACTTTCACCTTTCTATCAGTGGTTTCACCTTCTTGGTCCCTTTTCGGCCGCAAAAGTTCTATTCTACTAAAGTTGAAATTTGACAAAAATATAGTAGGTTACAAATTTTTTTTTTGAGTAATTTCATTAAAATTAAAAAAGTGTTAAACAGACGGGTCCAAACGGGTACAAGAGTATATACAGGGTAAAAGAAAACACTTTCACCTTTCTATCAGTGGTTTCACCTTTTTGGTCCCTTTTGGGCCGTAAAAGTTCTATTCTACTTAAGTTGAAATTTGACAAAAATATAGTAGTTTAGAAATTTTTTTTGAGTAATTTCATTAAAATTAAAAAAATGTTAAACAGACGGGTCCAAACGGGTACAAGAGTATATACATGGTAAAAGAAAACACTTTCACCTTTCTATCAGTGGTTTCACCTTCTTGGTCCCTTTTGGGCCGCAAAAGTTCTATTCTACTAAAGTTGAAATTTGACAAAAATATAGTAGTTTAGAAATTTTTTTTTGAGTAATTTCATTAAAATTAAAAAAGTGTTTAACAGACGGGTCCAAACGGGTACAAGAGTATATACAGGGTAAAAGAAAACACTCTCACCTTTCTATCAGTGGTTTCACCTTCTTGGTCCCTTTTCGGCCGCAAAAGTTCTATTCTACTAAAGTTGAAATTTGACAAAAATATAGTAGTTTAGAAATTTTTTTTTGAGTAATTTCATTAAAATTAAAAAAGTGTTTAACAGACGGGTACAAGAGTATATACAGGGTAAAAGAAAACACTTTCACCTTTCTATCAGTGGTTTCACCTTCTTGGTCCCTTTTCGGCCGCAAAAGTTCTATTCTACTAAAGTTGAAATTTGACAAAAATATAGTAGTTTAGAAATTTTTTTTTGAGTAATTTCATTAAAATTAAAAAAGTGTTTAACAGACGGGTCCAAACGGGTACAAGAGTATATACAGGGTAAAAGAAAACACTTTCACCTTTCTATCAGTGGTTTCACCTTCTTGGTCCCTTTTCGGCCGCAAAAGTTCTATTCTACTAAAGTTGAAATTTGACAAAAATATAGTAGTTTAGAAAATTTATTTTGAGTAATTTCATTAAAATTAAAAAAGTGTTAAACAGACGGGTCCAAACGGGTACAAGAGTATATACAGGGTAAAAGAAAACACTTTCACCTTTCTATCAGTGGTTTCACCTTTTTGGTCCCTTTTGGGCCGTAAAAGTTCTATTCTACTTAAGTTGAAATTTGACAAAAATATAGTAGTTTAGAAATTTTTTTTGAGTAATTTCATTAAAATTAAAAAAATGTTAAACAGACGGGTCCAAACGGGTACAAGAGTATATACATGGTAAAAGAAAACACTTTCACCTTTATATCAGTGGTTTCACCTTCTTGGTCCCTTTTGGGCCGCAAAAGTTCTATTCTACTAAAGTTGAAATTTGACAAAAATATAGTAGTTTAGAAATTTTTTTTTGAGTAATTTCTTTAAAATTAAAAAAGTGTTTAACAGACGGGTCCAAACGGGTACAAGAGTATATACAGGGTAAAAGAAAACACTCTCACCTTTCTATCAGTGGTTTCACCTTCTTGGTCCCTTTTCGGCCGCAAAAGTTCTATTCTACTAAAGTTGAAATTTGACAAAAATATAGTAGTTTAGAAATTTTTTTTTGAGTAATTTCATTAAAATTAAATAAGTGTTAAGCAGACGGGTCCAAACGGGTACAAGAGTATATACAGGGTAAAAGAAAACACTTTCACCTTTCTATCAGTGGTTTCACCTTCTTGGTCCCTTTTGGGCCGCAAAAGTTCTATTCTACTAAAGTTGAAATTTGACAAAAATATAGTAGTTTAGAAATTTTTTTTGAGTAATTTCATTAAAATTAAAAAAGTGTTAAACAGACGGGTCCAAACGGGTACAAGAGTATATACAGGGTCAAAGAAAACACTTTCACCTTTCTATCAGTGGTTTCACCTTCTTGGTCCCTTTTGGGCCGCAAAAGTTCTATTCTACTAAAGTTGAAATTTGACAAAAATATAGTAGTTTAGAAAATATGTCCTAGCATCTCAAATATAAATAACACAACAGTCGCAAATATTACCTTTTTAAAGATAACAAGACTACCAACCTAGCAGAAAAGTAAGCAGGTCATTATCGCTTATAGTTTTTGTGCAATAATAATTTCTTTCGGATTAAATATTAAAAAAAATACTTTTTTCGGAATTAAAAAAAAAAGTTGTGTTTAACAACATGTCACACCCACAATTACCAATATTGATTGATTGATTGATTGATTGATTCTTTATTAGATAAGACAGTACAACAAGAACGGTGTCTTATATTACAGTACTGTAGAATTAATGTTATACATATGTGGCACAATAAAATATAATAAAATGAAAATAATAATAAATAATAATTAATAAAAATAAGTAAACAAATATAAAAAAAAATGAGTATGAATATTTAATTAAATATTTATGCCCGTATTCACAAAAATATTTTAAACTTTACATAGTAAATTTTAAATTCTTAACGATCGTTTATGAAAACGGGGTTAAATATTTATTTTAAGAAAAAGAAATTACAAAAAAAAAAATAATATATAAAAAATAAAAAATAAAAAATAAAAAAAAATAAAAAAAGTTATTAAAATAAATTACCAAAAAAATGTTAACAAAAATGTTTAAAAATGGCAGATTTGAAACAATTTGCATTGCTTATGAATTGAATATGGGGAGGTAGTCGGTTCCACAGACGAATTGTAGAAACGTAAAAATGTCTAACTGATATAAGGCTACGGTAGCGAATAGAGTTTATATTTTTCCCTCTGTTAGATCTCGAAAGAGTTAATCTTCTGTATAAATATTGAGGTTGTTGAGTAAAAATCAGCTTTTGTAGTAACAACAATGAACGAACTTTCAATAGGTTTTCGAGTGTTAAATTGTAGATTCTTTTTGAGTAATCAGAGATACTGTCTGCGGGCAAAAACATATCTAGCAATATTGTTGAATGTCACATTAAGCCTAGATTTGCAAACTGAGTCACAGTTTGCAAAGAGTTCGCAGGCATATAAAAGTTTTGGCAGGAGGTACGTTTTAGCGATTAGCATTCTAACTTTGAGAGGGGTGAAATATTGCGTCCTCCAAAGATTCCTTAACATTGCGTGAGTAAGACCACATATATAATTGATATGATTAGACCAATCGAGCTCAGAGTTAAAGATTACACCTAGATTTTTTGCTGTCTTGACTATTTCAAGTTTTTCGTTGTTTATTTGGATCGGTGGGATAAATGAGGGGATATGAAGTGATTTACCAATGATCATGGCTTTTGATTTTTTTGCATTTAAACAAAGACCGTTAGTAGAGGCCCAATTGTAAACATTATTCAGATCATGGTTTAATTTGTTGACACAATCAATTATATTACTTGGCTCGCAACTTATGTAAAGCTGAACATCGTCAGCGTACATTTGTATTCCGCAAAACTTTAACTGGGGTGGTAGGTCATTCGAATATATCGTGTAAAGAAGAGGGCCAAGAATTGATCCCTGTGGTACGCCCCTCCTTAGTATGCAGGTGGTTGATACATCTGAGCCGTGGTAAGTCGCTTGGGATCTACCACTAACATAGGAAGACATCAATTTTACAGCAGTTTCTGAAAACTTACACAAATACTTTAGTTTAAGACACAAAATAGAGTGATCGACTGAGTCGAAAGCTTTGGAGTGATCAAGTAACACGAGAAAAGAAATAATTTTGGCATCTATATGCTTTCTTAGTTCTTCAGAGACATCAATCAACGCAGAGACGCAGCCATGCCCTGGTCTAAAGCCAGACTGTCTTTCAGTCAGAATTGAATTGCTGTACAAATATTTAGTCATTTGATTATGAATAAGGCGTTCAAAAACCTTTGAAAGGTACGGAAGAATTGCTATCGGTCGGTATGTCTTGTCTGTTTTCGGTATGGGGATAATCTTGGCGAATTTCCATGTAGATGGGTAAGAAGACGTGGTTATTATGTTATTAAAAATATGTGTTATACAAGGTAAGATATGAGGAAGAAGAAGCTTAATGAATTTTGGGTGGATACCATCATGTCCTACAGAATCTGATTTTATGCTAAGAAAGGACTCAACAATATCTTCCTGGGTAAATTGTATAAAATCAAACAAACGTGGCGGATGATTATTATCTGTTACAATGTTGCCGGCTGATATTAAATTGCCTGGCGTACGATTGTTGGTGATATTGCTGTGTTGTGCTGCGAAAAAATCTCTATATACATCAGTCTTAGCATTGGGCATTGGTATATTAACAAAGTTCAAGTTTAGTTTATTGACATCAACTGAATCTTCAGTATTGGCCTTACTATTAACAATTCCCATGTTACGAATTTCTTTCCATTTATTTTTTGAGTTCAAAGCTAATATAAATTTTTCCTCATAAAAAGAAGTTTTTGCAATCCTAATTTGTGTATTAACATTTTTTCTAGAGGCTTTAAAAATTTCGTGAAATGTATTAGTCTTGAATCGTTTCCACCTGGCATATGCCTCATTTCTTGTTGCAATAAGCGTTTTAATTTCTGAAGAAAACCAAGGTTGTTCGTTACGTTTGCTAAATGTTTTTATTGGCACATACTTGTTGTAAAGATAAAGCATCTTGTTTTGTAAAAAAGTTAATTGATCATCTACACTAGGCATTAAAAAGATTTGAATCCAAGGAATTGTAAAAATCTCTGACTCCAGTGATGTGTACTCGATGTTTTTAAAATCTCTATAAACAATTTCTTGGCTTCGTTCTTCAGTACAATACTCGTAAGATATACAAATTAAGTCATGTTTAGAAAATAAGGACGCGGAAAGTTGTTCATACAACAATAATTTGGAACGGTTATTAACGAAGCAAAGATCCAGAAGGGTGCTTGAAGTTTTAGTAAAATGGGTTGGAAGTGAAACATTAACTAGATTTAAGCCAATGGCACCCATATATGTCATTAGACTATCATCACACAAAATATCAGAGTTAAAGTCTCCCGTTACGATTACTTCAGTATAACCGACTGTTATATCACCTAACATGTTCAGTAACGGACTAACATCAGTTCTCTTCTTTGGCTTATATACAGTTCCTAGTAAAAGTTTTTTGCGACTGTTAAAGATTTCAACAAATATGTATTCAATATTTTCACCTGCTTTAGACTTGCATTTTATCTTGCATCGTATAGGTAATTTGATATACATGGCTACACCACCGCCTTTTTTGTTAGAGTAAGTAATTAGGTTATCATCATTCTTTTTTTCATTTCTAGCAGCACGAAAAAGTCCGTAACCCTGTAAGCGGTAAATATTATCGTGGATTTCTGGCAGAAACCATGTTTCAGAAATACAAATTATATCAATGTTTGATTTTTCAAAAATATATCTGAATTCATCTAATTTGTTGTTTAAACTTTGGGCGTTGATATGGCAGATCTTAAGACCTGAAGTTCTTTTGTAAAGAATTCTAATCATGTTAAACATATTTTCTGTGGATCCACTCCTCGTATTATTTATAGGTCGTAAGACCATAGAAAAAGTTTAAATTCAATTTATTAGCAGTGCAAACAAAAATAATCATGTTAATATCACAAAATTTTGTTTTAGTAAATAAAAGGAAATTCAGTAGATAAAAATAATAAGTTATTTTGAGGCTATTATATAGCATTAATATGAAAAATAATAAAAGAAATATAAAGTTAATAATAATAATGAAGTTATTCAATATGTTGATCAACAAGAAATTCATCTTGAATAGTTGTTGGTAAAATGCTATTATTATTATTGTTGTTAATTCGAAAAAAATGATCTAGTTCATCTGGTTCACTGATGTGAATCGGGGTTTTCCTTCCTAGATGCTTTATATAAACCAAACCTCGGTAGGTATAGGCAGATAGTATCTTTTTTTCCCTTTTCAATCCATTCGCTTTAAGGAAAATGCGATGATTTTCAGGAGTAAGATTCTCGTTAACGTAAAATGGAGTATCACTATCGAAACCAAGTCGGTTTATGCGTAAAAAATCTTTAGTGGATTTGATATATGAAACAATCGACCTAAGTACAAAGTTCCTTTCATACGGTGTTTTAAATTTAATAATAATTGACCCATCTTTAATATTTTTATTAATTTTTGTGTTTATAACACGGTACGCAGATTTAATTTTAGGTGGCGCAATATTAACAATGTCACATATTTTATAGAATATTTCATGTAAATCTTCAGTTTGTTCTTTATCTTTACAAGGCACTCCATTAATCCTAATATCGGATGCAACTATAAGATTTTCTTGTTTTTGAGCATAAGTTTTTAATTTACATATTGAATCTTTAAGATTTTTATTTTCATTTTGAAGTGCTACTATTTCGCTCATGGCTGTATTTTTAAAATCTGACGCAAGTGTTTCTATTTTATTTACTTTTTCTGAAACTTCATTTAAATCACTCTTTGTTATTTTTAATCTCTTATCAATTTGGTTTAAGAGTCGATCTTCACATTCGAGAAACATTGTATGTATCATTGTTTGTATTTGCTCGGTTAACTTTTGAAAGCGCTTATCCATTATCTGTATAAATTTTAAAGGAGATTCGACATTTGTTAACCGCGGTGTTTTTGGCGCATTTTCAATAAAAGAGATGTTTCAACTTTCTCTTAATCTCTTTTGGGCTGGAGTACACATGTTATTTTCCATTATTGTTTTATTTGATTTTTATTTTGTTTATTATGTTTTTGTTCGTTTTTTTTTTTTTTTTGTTATTTTTTAGTTTTGTTGTTTTTATATTTTAAGAGTTGCTTTATTATGGAATGCGATAAACTGTAGTGATGTATAATTTGCAATAATTTTTGTTTATATTTATTTTTGTTTTTATTTTCTTTTTTAATAATTTTTTACAGAGGAGCTTAATGAAAAACACGTCCGACTCTCACGAAACAGATACTCATACTGATATTTTGACCAAATTTATTGGCTACCTTATGGTGTTTTCTTTTCTAAAAAATAATAATGCATTTTAGTTGTGTAATATATTTATTAGGTTACACGAACCCTTACAAAGTGATACATTTTTCTAAATTACAATGGAACAAAATAATATGTAGCTACGTTTTGCACTCAACACTTATGTGTATTTAGCGTGTTAAATATTGAATGCAAAGTTTGTACTAAAAGCGATATTCATCACGCTTGTAGCAATATTCAACATTAAATTTTCTTTCAATTCCAATAGGCGTTAACAGCACTGATTTTCAATAATTAATGTCAGCTGTTGTTAAAAATTTTGCGACAAAAAAATATAATAAAAGTAAACAAACGAAAAACAAAAAGTTTTTATATCCATCATGCTGGGTACACACAATGCAACCTACATGCAATCTGTTTCAATGCAACCTCAAAATATCAAAGCGTTTTGATGTTGATGCAATCTAGAATGAATGAAAATGAATTTAATTCACTAGATTGCGTTAACGCGTTGCATAGTGTGTACCCAGCATCAGAATAGAACTAAAAATCACAATATAACGCAAATTGTCCGCAAACACAAGAAAAAAAATACTTGCTTGCATAAAAAAGTATTTTACGCAGATGCAAAAAAGGGTATTATCTCACACTCAGTTATAACTGCGGGTAAGAAATGTAACAAATTTGCCATTTATTGTTGCAACATGTTTAGAAAGGAAAACGACAACTTCTCACATTTTTGCATATATATTTTAGAATGGAACAAAAACCCGCACGAATGGTAGCATATATGGAACATTATTGTCAGAAAAGAAAACACCATTAGTTTTAATATGTTTACTATTAAATCAAATTAAAATTTTTGAAATCGGTGACAAACAAAAATTGGACTTTTGGCCAATGAAATGAAATTTTCAGCCACTGTGCGGTGTAGGATCAATATTGTAGAAATTACAGTTATATATACCTTTTTTACCTTCGGTGAAGGGTATAAAAAGAGTAATTTTTGGGAATTCAGGGGTCTAATCACAGCATTCGATGCTATCGTATCGAATAAACTATTGATTTTTTTTTGCAAACGATAGACACTGGCGTATCGAATGAAAACTCGATAAATGTAATGTCGAGTTACTCGATGTCGAATGCTATTATTTCAAATTCAATACATTTCATTCGATATCGAGTTTCAAGATACCAAAATAAATAATTTCGATGAATTTTGCTCGATATCGTATGCGGTGATTAGACCCCAGTATTTCGGTTATAACTCATACAAATTTCCGATATTTTGATATATTAGTCATATCCATAGGACATATGGCAGCCCTAAAATTTAGGTTTTTATACAATTTTAAATTTTTTTTGTACGGGAGGTACCACGCCCACTTCTCCAATCCCGCCCACATTTTGTAGGATGGTGTGTATTGGCAACCTTAATGTGTGTACCTAATTTGGAAGTTTGCATCCGAATGTCACTTGCTTTTAAACCTTTTCATACTTTTTTTCATACCAAGTACAGGTAGAATAAAAAGGATTAAAAAACTTAAAATCCTTTTATTTATATGCTATAAAATACCTGACACAAATTTAACAACGCATTGCATAGCTATAGGGTCATGGACTATTATTAGAGTCATAAAAACAGATAAAATAAAAAGACCAAACAAAATTTAAAAAGCCCTTCTAAGGTGGGAGTCACAATATAACTGTTTAGCGTAAACGCGTGTATAAGCTCTTTATTCTACTATAGAATACGCTAGTGTGAACGTAGTGTAACGGATAAGGATGAATCAGGGTAGCTATACGTTTTTCTGATTGTGTAACATTAATAAAATTTTTTATATGTACTACCTGTATTATGTTCGATCACGATGAAGACAATAGCACATGATTTCTGTTACTTCTGCAAACATTTTTGCGGAATAAAAAAAATTGTAAAAAACAATTTAAAATTTTTTTTTTTTTCTGAGTAATTTCATTCAAATTACCTTTCTATCAGTGGTTTTACCTTCTTAATCCCTTTTGGGCCGCAAAAGTTCTATTCTTCTAAAGTTGAAATATGACAAAAATATAGTAGTTTAGAAATTTTTTTTGAGTAATTTCATTAAAATTAAAAAAGTGTTAAACAGACGGGTCCAAACGGGTACAAGAGTACATACAGGGTAAAAGAAAACACTTTCACCTTTCTATCAGTGGTTTCACCTTCTTGGTCCCTTTTGGGCCGCAAAAGTTCTATTCTACTAAAGTTGAAATTTGACAAAAATATAGTAGTTTAGAAATTTTTTTTTGAGTAATTTCATTAAAATTAAAAAAGTGTTTAACAGACGGGTCCAAACGGGTACAAGAGTATATACAGGGTAAAAGAAAACACTTTCACCTTTCTATCAGTGGTTTCACCTTCTTGGTCCCTTTTCGGCCGCAAAAGTTCTGTTCTACTAAAGTTGAAATTTGACAAAAATATAGTAGCTTAGAAATTTTTTTTTGAGTAATTTCATTAAAATTAAAAAAGTGTTAAACAGACGGGTCCAAACGGGTACAAGAGTATATACAGGGTAAAAGAAAACACTTTCACCTTTCTATCAGTGGTTTCACCTTTTTGGGCCCTTTTGGGCCGTAAAAGTTCTATTCTACTTAAGTTGAAATTTGACAAAAATATAGTAGTTTAGAAATTTTTTTGAGTAATTTCATTAAAATTAAAAAAATGTTAAACGGACGGGTCCAAACGGGTACAAGAGTATATACATGGTAAAAGAAAACACTTTCACCTTTCTATCAGTGGTTTCACCTTCTTGGTCCCTTTTCGGCCGCAAAAGTTCTATTCTACTAAAGTTGAAATTTGACAAAAATATAGTAGTTTAGAAATTTTTTTATGAGTAATTTCATTAAAATTAAATAAGTGTTAAACAGACGGGTCCAAACGGGTACAAGAGTATATACAGGGTAAAAGAAAACACTTTCACCTTTCTATCAGTGGTTTCATCTTCTTGGTACCTTTTGGGCCGCAAAAGTTCTATTGTACTAAAGTTGAAATTTGACAAAAATATAGTAGTTTAGAAATTTTTTTTGAGTAATTTCATTAAAATTAAAAAAGTGTTAAACAGACGGGTCCAAACGGGTACAAGAGTATATACAGGGTAAAAGAAAACACTTTCACCTTTCTATCAGTGGTTTCACCTTCTTGGTCCCTTTTGGGCCGCAAAAGTTCTATTCTACTAAAGTTGAAATTTGACAAAAATATAGTAGTTTAGAAAATATGTCCTAGCATCTCAAATATAAATAACACAACAGTCGCAAATATTACCTTTTTAAAGATAACAAGACTACCAACCTAGCAGAAAAGTAAGCAGGTCATTATCGCTTATAGTTTTTGTGCAATAATAATTTCTTTCGGATTAAATATTAAAAAAAATACTTTTTTCGGAATTAAAAAAAAAAGTTGTGTTTAACAACATGTCACACCCACAATTACCAATATTTTGATCAAATTTTTTGGCTACCTTATGGTGTTTTCTTTTCTAAAAAATAATAATGCATTTTAGTTGTGTAATATATTTATTAGGTTACACGAACCCTTACAAAGTGATACATTTTTCTAAATTACAATGGAACAAAATAATATGTAGCTACGTTTTGCACTCAACACTTATGTGTATTTAGCGTGTTAAATATTGAATGCAAAGTTTGTAATAAAAGCGATATTCATCACGCTTGTAGCAATATTCAACATTAAATTTTCTTTCAATTCCAATAGGCGTTAACAGCACTGATTTTAAATAATTAATGTCAGCTGTTGTTAAAAATTTTGCGACAAAAAAATATAATAAAAATAAAACAAACGAAAAACAAAAAGTTTTTATATCCATCATGCTGGGTACACACTATGCAACCTACATGCAATCTGTTTCAATGCAACCTCAAAATATCAAAGCGTTTTGATGTTGATGCAATCTAGAATGAATGAAAATGAATTTAATTCACTAGATTGCGTTAACGCGTTGCATAGTGTGTACCCAGCATCAGAATAGAACTAAAAATCACAATATAACGCAAATTGTCCGCAAACACAAGAAAAAAAATACTTGCTTGCATAAAAAAGTATTTTACGCAGATGCAAAAAAGGGTATTATCTCACACTCAGTTATAACTGCGGGTAAGAAATGTAACAAATTTGCCATTTATTGTTGCAACATGTTTAGAAAGGAAAACGACAACTTCTCACATTTTTGCATATATTTTTAGAATGGAACAAAACCCCGCACGAATGGTAGCATATATGGAACATTATTCTCAGAAAAGAAAACACCATTAGTTTTAATATGTTTACTATTAAATCAAATTAAAATTTTTGAAATCGGTGACAAACAAAAATTGGACTTTTGGCCAATGAAATGAAATTTTCAGCCACTGTGCGGTGTAGGATCAATATTGTAGAAATTACAGTTATATATACCTTTTTTACCTTCGGTGAAGGGTATAAAAAGAGTAATTTTTGGGAATTCAGGGGTCTAATCACAGCATTCGATGCTATCGTATCGAATAAACTATTGAATTTTTTTTGCAAACGATAGACACTGGCGTATCGAATGAAAACTCGATAAATGTAATGTCGAGTTACTCGATGTCGAATGCTATTATTTCAAATTCAATACATTTCATTCGATATCGAGTTTCAAGATACCAAAATAAATAATTTCGATGAATTTTGCTCGATATCGTATGCGGTGATTAGACCCCAGTATTTCGGTTATAACTCATACAAATTTCCGATATTTTGATATATTAGTCATATCCATAGGACATATGGCAGCCCTAAAATTTAAGTTTTTATACAATTTTAAATTTTTTTTGTACGGGAGGTACCACGCCCACTTCTCCAATCCCGCCCACATTTTGTAGGATGGTGTGTATTGGCAACCTTAATGTGTGTACCTAATTTGGAAGTTTGCATCCGAATGTCACTTGCTTTTAAACCTTTTCATACTTTTTTTCATACCAAGTACAGGTAGAATAAAAAGGATTAAAAAACTTAAAATCCTTTTATTTATATGCTATAAAATACCTGACACAAATTTAACAACGCATTGCATAGCTATAGGGTCATGGACTATTATTAGAGTCATAAAAACAGATAAAATAAAAAGACCAAACAAAATTTAAAAAGCCCTTCTAAGGTGGGAGTCACAATATAACTGTTTAGCGTAAACGCGTGTATAAGCTCTTTATTCTACTATAGAATACGCTAGTGTGAACGTAGTGTAACGGATAAGGATGAATCAGGGTAGCTATACGTTTTTCTGATTGTGTAACATTAATAAAATTTTTTATATGTACTACCTGTATTATGTTCGATCACGATGAAGACAATAGCACATGATTTCTGTTACTTCTGCAAACATTTTTGCGGAATAAAAAAAATTGTAAAAAACAATTTAAAATTTTTTTTTTTTCTGAGTAATTTCATTAAAATTACCTTTCTATCAGTGGTTTTACCTTCTTAATCCCTTTTGGGCCGCAAAAGTTCTATTCTTCTAAAGTTGAAATATGACAAAAATATAGTAGTTTAGAAATTTTTTTTTGAGTAATTTCATTAAAATTAAAAAAGTGTTAAACAGACGGGTCCAAACGGGTACAAGAGTATATACAGGGTAAAAGAAAATACTTTCACCTTTCTATCAGTGGTTTCATCTTCTTGGTCCCTTTTGGGCCGCAAAAGTTCTATTGTACTAAAGTTGAAATTTGACAAAAATATAGTAGTTTAGAAATTTTTTTTGAGTAATTTCATTAAAATTAAAAAAATGTTAAACAGACGGGTCCAAACGGGTACAAGAGTATATACATGGTAAAAGAAAACACTTTCACCTTTCTATCAGTGGTTTCACCTTCTTGGTCCCTTTTGGGCCGCAAAAGTTCTATTCTACTAAAGTTGAAATTTGACAAAAATATAGTAGTTTAGAAATTTTTTTTTGAGTAATTTCATTAAAATTAAAAAAGTGTTTAACAGACGGGTCCAAACGGGTACAAGAGTATATACAGGGTAAAAGAAAACACTTTCACCTTTCTATCAGTGGTTTCACCTTCTTGGTCCCTTTTCGGCCGCAAAAGTTCTATTCTACTAAAGTTGAAATTTGACAAAAATATAGTAGTTTAGAAATTTTTTTTTGAGTAATTTCATTAAAATTAAAAAAGTGTTAAACAGACGGGTCCAAACGGGTACAAGAGTATATACAGGGTAAAAGAAAACACTTTCACCTTTCTATCAGTGGTTTCACCTTTTTGGTCCCTTTTGGGCCGTAAAAGTTCTATTCTACTTAAGTTGAAATTTGACAAAAATATAGTAGTTGAGAAATTTTTTTTGAGTAATTTCATTAAAATTAAAAAAATGTTTAACAGACGGGTCCAAACGGGTACAAGAGTATATACAGGGTAAAAGAAAACACTTTCACCTTTCTATCAGTGGTTTCACCTTCTTGGTCCCTTTTCGGCCGCAAAAGTTCTATTCTACTAAAGTTGAAATTTGACAAAAATATAGTAGTTTAGAAATTTTTTTTTGAGTAATTTCATTAAAATTAAATAAGTGTTAAACAGACGGGTCCAAACGGGTACAAGAGTATATACAGGGTAAAAGAAAACACTTTCACCTTTCTATCAGTGGTTTCATCTTCTTGGTCCCTTTTGGGCCGCAAAAGTTCTATTGTACTAAAGTTGAAATTTGACAAAAATATAGTAATTTAGAAATTTTTTTTTGAGTAATTTCATTAAAATTAAATAAGTGTTAAGCAGACGGGTCCAAACGGGTACAAGAGTATATACAGGGTAAAAGAAAACACTTTCACCTTTCTATCAGTGGTTTCACCTTCTTGGTCCCTTTTGGGCCGCAAAAGTTCTATTCTACTAAAGTTGAAATTTGACAAAAATATAGTAGTTTAGAAATTTTTTTTGAGTAATTTCATTAAAATTAAAAAAGTGTTAAACAGACGGGTCCAAACGGGTACAAGAGTATATACAGGGTCAAAGAAAACACTTTCACCTTTCTATCAGTGGTTTCACCTTCTTGGTCCCTTTTAGGCCGCAAAAGTTCTATTCTACTAAAGTTGAAATTTGACAAAAATATAGTAGTTTAGAAAATATGTCCTAGCATCTCAAATATAAATAACACAACAGTCGCAAATATTACCTTTTTAAAGATAACAAGACTACCAACCTAGCAGAAAAGTAAGCAGGTCATTATCGCTTATAGTTTTTGTGCAATAATAATTTCTTTCGGATTAAATATTAAAAAAAATACTTTTTTCGGAATTAAAAAAAAAAGTTGTGTTTAACAACATGTCACACCCACAATTACCAATATTTTGACCAAATTTTTTGGCTACCTTATGGTGTTTTCTTTTCTAAAAAATAATAATGCATTTTAGTTGTGTAATATATTTATTAGGTTACACGAACCCTTACAAAGTGATACATTTTTCTAAATTACAATGGAACAAAATAATATGTAGCTACGTTTTGCACTCAACACTTATGTGTATTTAGCGTGTAAAATATTGAATGCAAAGTTTGTACTAAAAGCGATATTCATCACGCTTGTAGCAATATTCAACATTAAATTTTCTTTCAATTCAAATAGGCGTTAACAGCACTGATTTTAAATAATTAATGTCAGCTGTTGTTAAAAATTTTGCGACAAAAAAATATAATAAAAGTAAAACAAACGAAAAACAAAAAGTTTTTATATCCATCATGCTGGGTACACACAATGCAACCTACATGCAATCTGTTTCAATGCAACCTCAAAATATCAAAGCGTTTTGATGTTGATGCAATCTAGAATGAATGAAAATGAATTTAATTCACTAGATTGCGTTAACGCGTTGCATAGTGTGTACCCAGCATCAGAATAGAACTAAAAATCACAATATAACGCAAATTGTCCGCAAACACAAGAAAAAAAATACTTGCTTGCATAAAAAAGTATTTTACGCAGATGCAAAAAAGGGTATTATCTCACACTCAGTTATAACTGCGGGTAAGAAATGTAACAAATTTGCCATTTATTGTTGCAACATGTTTAGAAAGGAAAACGACAACTTCTCACATTTTTGCATATATTTTTAGAATGGAACAAAAACCCGCACGAATGGTAGCATATATGGAACATTATTCTCAGAAAAGAAAACACCATTAGTTTTAATATGTTTACTATTAAATCAAATTAAAATTTTTGAAATCGGTGACAAACAAAAATTGGACTTTTGGCCAATGAAATGAAATTTTCAGCCACTGTGCGGTGTAGGATCAATATTGTAGAAATTACAGTTATATATACCTTTTTTACCTTCGGTGAAGGGTATAAAAAGAGTAATTTTTGGGAATTCAGGGGTCTAATCACAGCATTCGATGCTATCGTATTGAATAAACTATTGATTTTTTTTTGCAAACGATAGACACTGGCGTATCGAATGAAAACTCGATAAATGTAATGTCGAGTTACTCGATGTCGAATGCTATTATTTCAAATTCAATACATTTCATTCGATATCGAATTTCAAGATACCAAAATAAATAATTTCGATTAATTTTGCTCGATATCGTATGCGGTGATTAGACCCCAGTATTTCGGTTATATCTCATACAAATTTCCGACATTTTGGTATATAAGTCATATACATAGGACATATGGAAGCCCTAAAATTTAGGTTTTTATAAAAATGTTGATGTTTTTTAGCCCATTTTTTGAGTATTTGCTCATAAATTACCCATTGTCTAACCGATTTGATAGTTTTATATACCGACGTGTTAAGGTAGAATTTTACCATTTACTTAAGTTATATTTATATATAAACATTTATATAAACTTGTAAATATATATTTTAACAAAGTTAATTATAAATTTAAAAAAGAGTAATTTTTGGGGATTCAGTATTTCGGTTGTAACTCAGCCATTTTTTAACCGATTTGGCAGATTTATATACCGACGTGTTGAAGAAGAAATTTACCATTTACTTTAGTTATAAAGCTTGGACTCGGGGAGATCTAGGGTTCCCGAAAGTGGGCATTTAAAAAATAATAATTTAATTTTGGTCATAACTTTTTTGTATCTGAACCGATTTTCCCGAGTTTTTTATAAAATATGTTCTACTAAAAATTGAATTTTTTTGCAAACGATAGACACTGGCGTATCGAATGAAAACTCGATAAATGTAATGTCGAGTTACTCGATGTCGAATGGTATTATTTCAAATTCAATACATTTCATTCGATATCGAGTTTCAAGATACCAAAATAAATAATTTCGATGAATTTTGCTCGATATCGTATGCGGTGATTAGACCCCAGTATTTCGGTTATAACTCATACAAATTTCCGATATTTTGATATATTAGTCATATCTATAGGACATATGGCAGCCCTAAAATTTAGGTTTTTATACAATTTTAAATTTTTTTTGTACGGGAGGTACCACGCCCACTTATCCAATCCCGCCCACATTTTGTAGGATGGTGTGTATTGGCAACCTTAATGTGTGTACCTAATTTGGAAACTTTGGCTCTTGCCGTTCTCAAGATATACAGAAATAAAAAAAATACAACAACAACAACAAGGGATTTTTGGAAAAATTTAGAGGTAGTCGTGGTTTTTTGCTCATATCTCCGTCATTTTTGGACCGATCTGGCTGAATTTCAATAGCAAACTTAAACGGAGTATATTTGACATAAATATACATCAACCTAGTCCACATCATTTCTGGGGTTTTCGGAAAACCCATTTCAACATACACACGGACAGACGGACAACCGGATTTGAACTTCGCTTTTCATAAGGACCCAGAATATATATACTCTATAGGGTGTAGGATCAATATTGTGGAACATACAAACGGAATGACAAAGTTATATATCGCGACCTTAGGACAACAAGGTTCTATTTACACCTAAAATACATGTAAGATAGAACCTTATTGTCCTAAGGTCGCGATATACCCTCTTACCTTCGGTGAAGGGTATAAAAACAGAATCAACATTTGGCGACGAGGATTTATTGAAGAAACCCGAACAATGGATACTCAAGCTATCTCACAACTTTTGCAGCAACTTCAAATTTCTAATCAACAATTTTTAAACCAATTAATGGAAGAAAATCAACAAAGAATATCAAGATTGTTACATTCGGATGAATCGCGAGTATCTGTTTCCATTTTTCGAAGTTTCTCAAGGGAAACGGAAAACTGGTCAACATAGGTCCTTCAGCTGGACCAACATTTTCTAGCTAATGGTATTAATAATGCCGAAATTAAGCGTGCTTGTGTTATTAGTTGGATTGGTAGTGAGTCGCTTGATCTTCTACAAAAGCTTTTTGACGGCAAAGTATAAGGACATAATCGTAAAGTTAAATGAACACGTTATAAAAAAGCAGCATGTCCTAGCTGCACGAGTTTAATTTTATAAAACAGCAATGAAGTCAAATCAAAAGTATGCCGACTGGGTGGCTGACCTTAGAGGTGTTTCAAAAGATTGTTTGTTTAACTGCGAAAGAAATGATTGTTCCCATTCTTACGTGGACAACAAAATTCGTGATATGTTAAGGCTCAGATAGGCGAACGTTGCTGTACCGTACCTGTACTGTATCCATCAGCTGTTCGCTTTTTGTTATATGAAAACCAATGCAAAAGCTTACCGAAATGCAATGTACCGTAGTTGCAACGTACCAATCTGTTTAAAATAGAATTTCATGCCGTTGTTACGTGACATTTGTAAGTCAGTGATGGGCGGCTTGCATGTTACATTAAATGCGGGTAATTTTGCTCTTTTTTTTTGGTACTTTTTCACTTTATCTATGGAATTGCGACAAAACAACTTACAATACAACATATTTCCAAATATACATATCGTTACTTTAATATAGAAAAGCCTTAACTAACATTTTCCTTACTTTAAAGGAGAAGAAAAAAACTTAATAAAAATTATAGTCTTGTAGTCGCGATTTTTTTTAAACGCAGTTTTTTATTAAATTCTCTAAACAATTTAATAAAACACTGCGTTTAAAAAAAATCTAAGCTACAATACTACAATTTATATTAAGTTTTTTTCTTCTCCTGTAAAGTAAGGGAAATGTTAGTTAGGGCTTTTCTATATTAAAGTAACGATATGTTTAGATGTTTAAAGTAAACAAATGCATATACATACATACATACACATACAATGGAAATGTGAAACATATAAAAGACTTTAAATGGTATCAAAACCTAGTTTGGTGTATGCACATTTACAATATATGTATGCTAAAAATTTATATATGCTAAAATACAAATTTATTTATTGTAAATCTATAATATAAATGTTTAATTATAAAAAATTTTTACATACACAAAATACTGCTTTAATACCATTTAAATCACGTGGTACCTTTTCTGCACAACGGTCACCATTTGAACATTTTTGATTCCCATCACTGTGTGTTTTGTTTTATGTCAAGGTATATTTACACAAGGTAAACTCGTTGCTACAACAAGTACAACAAGACAAAAACAACACGCCAAATTGTTTTTGTATTTGGAACCATGGTGTCAAAAAAAACGCAACAATGTGCCTTTAAAATAAAAACACAAATTGAAAAAAAAAACAACACGTGCAGTTCAGAATAATAAGCTGAAACAATTTTTAAAATATTGTGCATTCTCAAGCATAAAAATAAAGTATTATTGCAAAAAATAATGCATTTAAATGTATTTTGTTTGCTTAGTAATCACAAGAATTAAAATTTCACAAAAATAAAATGTTTTTCACAATTTTACACTTTTTTAATTCATAATGGCGCGCACTAACCATAAGTATGTAAACAAACACAAGGAACCAACGGAACCAACATAAATAACTTTTGACACTAGGGTTCCAAATGGGGTAAACAGCTGACAAACATATGGGCCAACGAGTTTACCTTGTGTAAATATACCTTGGTTTTATGTATACTATTGCTTTTTGTTTATGTATGGGAAAACATATGACACATTTTTAAACGTTCTATAAGTGCACCAACGTGATTACAGTACGGTGCGGTACATTACGGGTACAGCAAAGTTCGCCTAACTGAGCCTTTAGTTATTCATACTGCACATGATAAAGTTCGTTCAGCAATACTTTAAAAATCAAATCCGTCTTTAGAAGAAGTTATTCAAATTGCAACTATCTATGAGTCAACAATTAAAACATGTATAGAAATCAAAGGAGAAGAAAAACCAGAGGCTTACGCTGTTCAACAAGTTAAAAGTAAAATTTCGAATTAAAAATTCATTGTAGAAGGAAATTTTCAATCGTGTCCTGCTTGTGGAAAATCTCATGAAAGAAAATATTGTTTCCATTTCAAAAACAAGACGGTATGTAATTTATGCTCAAAAGAAGGACACATATCAAGTGTCTGTCAGTCGAAAAAGAATCCTGCCGCTACGTCAAGTTTATCAAAAGCTAAGAAATCTAAGTGCAATGACCAAGAAAGGTCAACCAAGTGTCAACAAGTGATGAATCTTTCGAATCTATTAGTTTGAATGAGGTTTTTGATCCAAGTGACATCGAAATATATAATGCAGATTTGTTGAAAAATTCAAAATTGTTTGTAACAATTAATATAAATCACACAAACTGTTCATTTCAAATTTATACAGGCGCTACTTGCTCACTGATTGGTTTAACAACATACGAAGAATTAGGTCAACCAACCAGTGCTGCCAACTTAGTGCTTTTGGCACTATTTATGGTGCTTTTTGATGCCTCAAAACGCCAAAATTGTATCCATAGTGCCAAACTAAAAAAAAGCACTAACATGGTGCTTTTTAAATTTTTCGTTAGTGCCTTTAGTGCTTTTTGCAATTTTCATGTTTTTCTACCATTTTTTAAAACTACGATTATATAGAGGAGGATTAAGTTGAACTTTGCTATTTGGGCTACAATTTTGAGAAGGCTTGTAAAGATTTAAGATTTCAAATGATAAAAATGTGATAAAAGAAAGTTACATTCGTTTTACCAAAAACTTTATTTAAGAGGTTACTGCTAGGCTTCCTAGCAATTTGGAAATTTGACGAAACGTTGCACTTTTTAGCGTTGACAACATATTTAGTAATCGTAATAAAAACAATGTATTTCGCTAAACATTTTTTTGAGATGTAGACACTATTTCAAAAATAGAATATGGATTGGAAAGTAAAAGGAATTGTTAAAAAACATGCAGTCGGAAACCGTACAAAAAAACACCAACACTTTAAAAACAAAAAAAAAAGAGAGCCTTAGCTTGGTATATGCAAAGTGTTAAATAAATTAAAAACAGCTGAAAGAAAATACTTTTATAAGGAGCGTTGTGTAACCTCTAATCCTCTAGTGCTATTGAAAAAAGGTTTGACTAAGTATCAGAATGCAAACAGTCATGTTTTTTCTATTTTACACCTTATGTGTGTTCTTTATTTAGGAGTGTACATATGTTAAAATAATTAGATAATATCATAAGCCAATTGTTTTATTAAAATTTGTACGATTTTAATTTAGATTTTTTTAAACGATAAAATATAAGGATGTTTATTAATAATATGCTGGCATCACTTTAATTTAATTTATTTTTATTATTGAATCTTTCTTATCGAAATTTACAATATGTATTCAAATCTTAATTCTACTTGTTGTTTATTAGTTGTTACCAGTGTAACCACTAACTGCTGTATTCAAATTTTAATGTCTTCTCGTTAGGCTCAAAGTATCGGTTCTTTTTAGCCTCTGGTGACCTTCGAACTGAAGCAGACCCCGAGCGAGGTAGTTAGGGTGGGCCATTAGTTTATCGATGTAACTTATTGAATATTTTTTAATTTCCTCCTGGATAGTGGGGACGTTGAGATCTCTGTGGATAATATCATTACGTATATACCATGGGGCGCAGACAATTTGTCGTAATATTCTAGACTGTCTTCTTTGAAGCTTTTGGATGTTAGATGCGCATGCAGTACCCCATAATTGGATGCCATATGTCCATATTGGTTTTATGATGGACTTGTATAAGAGAATTTTGTTGTCTAAGGACAAGTTTGAGTTTCGACCGAGAAGCCAATGTAGTTGAGCTGCTTTAAGTTTCATAGCCGTTATTTTCGCTTCAATATGACGCGAACAGGTCAAGCGTCTATCTATATGAATTCCCAAGTACTTAACATGGTTTTCTACCGGAACAGTGATGTTATTTATTTTTACAGCTGGGCACGTTTGTCATTTGAGCGTGAAAGTTAAGTGAGCACATTTAGCCGGGTTAACCTTTATTCTCCATTTTTCTAGCCAGGCCTCTAGTTCATTGATGTGGGACTGCAGATTTTGCGATGAGACTTTTGGGTCATTGTTAACGCTAATAAATGCTGTGTCGTCTGCAAATGTAGAGGTATGCGTGCTCAGGTTATTGGCATATCCGCTGTGTATATTATATATAGAAGCGGTCCTAATATGCTGCCTTGGGGGACACCAGCAGTAATTTTCTTGAGGGGGGAGTATTTATCTTGCGACCTTACTATGAATGTTCTGCCTATTAGATAGCTCTCCAGAAGCTTGTGAGTGTTTTGAGGAAGCATTCGTGTTATTTTGATGAGTAGCACATCATGCCAAACTTTGTCAAAAGCTTGGGAAATGTCTATAAACAGTGCTGAGCAGTATTGCTTTTTCTCAAACGCCGATCTAATAAGGGTGACAATTTTATGCACTTGTTCTATTGTACCATGTTTCGCTCTGAATCCGAACTGGTGATCCGGGATGATGTCGTGTTCATTTAGATGAAAATGAAACGAATATTTTTTCGAAAAGCTTCGATACACAGAAAAAATTATTAGTAACTTTTTATCAATTAAAAAAATTATTTAAAAAGTATTTAAACTTAATTAATGTAATAATTGAATCAATTATTTTGTTTTGTTGAACGAATATTAAAAATATAATTTTGATTTAATTAACATTTTAGTTGTTTTGAAATTAATTTTGAATTAAAATAATAATCAAATATCAAAAAATTATTTCATTTAAAATAAAATAATTTTAACTTGTGTAATTGTTGTTGGAATTGTCAAAATCAATCAACACATTGTTTGAAACGGCAAAGATTTTTTGATAATTTTTTTACTTAAAATTAAAAGTTTTAAGTTTAATTTTTCATGTGTGTTTTTGGCCCAAGAGCGGTTTTCCAGTCTTAATGGAGATTCTTGGGTTATAGGGCATTTCATATGCCGTACAGCCTTCCATCAGCTATAATTGGAGTTTTTTGTGGCGTCTAGGCCGTTTAGATAGCCTTCTATTGCAGACTCGTGGTTCTGTCTCAATTTGTTGCGAAGAGTGGTCAGGCATAATTGTAGTTGGGCCTTAGTGTTTGGGGAACGATTGTTTTGCCATTGTCTTCTTAACTTCCTTTTTTCTCTGATAAGGGTCTCTATATCCGTCGATGTATTGTAAGGAGCACGTTTAATTGTCCGCTTGATTGGGGTTGCATTTCTTGCTGCAGCATCCAAGACTTCTGTAAATCGGTCGACAGCTATTTGGATGTCAGATGAATTTGTTAGGGGAATGCACTGTGATAGGTGAGAGCTCACATACATTTTATACTTTAACCAACTTGTGTTTCTGTTTGGATAGGAAATAAAGTTTGCAGCTGCAGCGTCAGTATAACCTTTTAAAATGAGGACTGAAGGTGAATGATCAGACGAAAGATCATAGGAGGAACTAACTAGTACCTGATCGCGCTTGATGTTTTTAATTAAAGCAAAGTCAATAAGGTCTGGTAGCTTATTGAAGTCGGTTGGCCAATAGGTAGGCTCACCACTCGATACCACATCAAAATTATTTGCAGTTACGGTATTGTATGGCTGATTACCTCTAGGACTAATAAGTCTGGAGCCCCAATATGTATGTTTAGCGTTGTAGTCGCCAGCAGCAATGAATTTCTGGCCAAATGTGGAGAAGAAGTTAAGAAATTTATCGTTTACAATTTTGTGCCTCGGGGGACAATAAACGGATGTTAACGTTAGATTGAAATCAGTAAGATTTATAGATGTGGCCTGGATACAATCTTCTTCGAACTCTGGCAATGGTAAGTGTCTGATGTGTTTGTGCACAATTATGGCTGTGCCACCACAAGCTCGTCCGCTGGGATGTTTTGTGTCATACGTAAGGTATCCATTTACCCTAAAGCAGTTTTTATGAGTAAAGTGTGTTTCAGAGACAAGAAGTACGTCGATTTCATGCCTATGAAGAAAGTTTGCAACTTCGTGTTTATGTTGGGATAACCCGTTTGCATTCCAGAAACATATTTTTAACTGGTTCATTTTTTGTTGAGTAGAACTTGCAGGAGCATGTTCTGGTTTCGCATCATTTCCTGAAACATGTTCTGCATAGTGGCCATGAAGTTATTCATAGTTTGAATTAAATTTTCAATTGAGGTAGGCATATTTCCAGAAGGCATTTGTAGACCTTCCCTAGGAACATTAGCGTTTGGAGGTTGCTTTGCGTTAGAAGTACTCGGGGGATTTTTCGCATTAGGGTTTCCTTTTAAGACTTGGGCATATGATTGGTTTTGATTCTTTGTTTGTGAAGTACTAGCAATAGAGCCAGCGGCTTGGCTGGGCGCATGTGACGGACCATATTGGGAGTGAGTATATTTTTGAACTAAAGCAGTTTTTTTTAAATGCAAGAAGACTCTACAACCCCTATAGTTTGCCGTGTGATTTTCGCCACAGTTGCTGCATTTCTTTACATTCGGGTCAGCTTTAGAACGATAACATTCGGCGGTCTTATGAGCGTCGCCACAAACCACACATACGTGAGGCAATTTACAATATGATTTTGTATGCCCATATTCCTGACAGTTTGTGCACTGGGAGGGACCCTTTCGTTTTAATGGCTCCTCAACAGTTATTCTTCTGTTGAGTAGGTAGGGCAAGTTGTATATGGGATGAACTGAATTTTTGGTTTTGAGAACCGATGAATCAAACGATATTTCAACGCGGTGCATTGGTTGAGGAACGTTATTCCTGTTCAAAATGTTATGAACAGATTTTACCTCATACCCCTCTAGCTCTATGGCAAATTTTATTTCCTCTGTAGGAACAGAACTATCTATGCCTTTTATGACAATAATCAATCCTTTAGCACTTTTTAATTGATATGTATAGTAACTTTTATTTCCTGCGTCCAGGTGTCTTGATATAATACGAAAGTTCGTTTCTGTACTGGCTTGAATTTTGGTTTCTTGAATTTGCCCGCGTCGTATAGAAACGACGTAGAAATTATTCTTACCTACCAGTTGAATCAACATGTTGACTATGCTATTTGATGTTTGCTCCCGCAGATAGATAGGTGGCGGTTTAACTTCTTTAGTGGCTGTTCCATGCAGGGCTGCCAGGTACTTTTTTTCGTCCTCGCCAAACTTAAAAAAAAAGTTCCCCAAATATCCCCCCATAAAAGAGAAAATCCCCAAAAATAAACCCCTGTAAAAATACACAATTTTTAACGGATAATTTAAATATTTATTTGAATTTTACTTGTGCATATACAGTCGAACTTCCCTATAATGAATCTGCATTAAAAGCATAATTGTATCTACACTTTGATTTCTTTATCATCTAGAAGAAAAGTTTACGACATTTAAAAAATTGACAAAAACTAAAATAACAGATTTTTTCGCCTTGTATTCACTTTTCAACTTATCAATCGACTTTTCTTTACCCAATCGTCACCAAACTTTATAATTTTTGTTTTTATATACAAGGAAACAAAATTAGCCCATTCATTGACTTAAGAATTCATTTTAATTTTTTTATCACCTCTAAAAAGTATATGTACATTAGAGCGACTCACCAAAAAAAGTGCTCGATGTACCCTCCTAAAAATGAACCTTGGACTTTTTTAAGATGACATTTTAAATATTTTGGCTCCAGGGTTGACCTCTCGTGAGCTGGACCAGTTTGAAAAAGGGTCTATTTTTGCATGTTTTGTTACTTTAAGCATCTGTTTCCTTACCAACATATACAAGTTGGGTATCGTAAGAAAGGGTTTTTAAAGGCAAGTCCACCTGTATATAAGATTTGTCCAAGGACGATCATCCATGACCTTTTATTTAAGGATTTTCTGTAAAAAAAACGGTTTTTGAATTTTTTGTTCGGGGTTGTTTGTAATAAAAGTGTCAGATTAACATATTTTAATCTTTAGTCGATTTAATTAAATACGTGTCTCAGCTTTTTTTGAAATTCGTGCTAGTTCGCGTTTTGACAAAAATGCAATGGGGTGGTAACCCTTCGTTTTAAATAGGGCAATATGGGTATCAAATTTTATCTTTTGCCAAGTATATCATCTTTGTATGTAAATGATTTTATTTGTGCAAATTAGATGCATTTTACACGGTGCTCTGGAATATATATAAATGCAATTTTGTAGTAACTCTAATATGATAGCGGATTTAGTTTCTAGATCATGTATGGATGAAAATAGGACTGAACAAAGAAAAAAAGAAATGATACACGATCTGAATTTTTTTTAATTTGCGAAAAAAATATGCCGCCAAAAAGTCGTGGATCATTTCTTTTTTTCTTTCTTAAGTCGTATTTTCATCCGTACATGATCTAGAAACTAAATCCGCTATCATATTAGAGTTACTACAAAATTGCATTTATTTACATACAAAGATGATATACTTGGCAAAAGATAAAATTTGATACCCATATTGCCCTATTTAAAACGAAGGGTTACCACTCCATTGCATTTTTGTCAAAACGCGAACTAGCACGATTTTCAAAAAAAGCTGAGACACGTGTTTAATTAAATCGACTGAAGATTAAAATATGTTAATTTGGCACTTTTATTACAAACAACCCCGAACAAAAAATTCAAAAACCGTTTTTTTACAGAAAATCCTTAAAAAAAAGGACATGGATGATCGTCCTTGGACAAATTGTATACACAGTTGGACGCGCCTTAAAAAACCTTTCTTACGATACCCAATTTGTATATGTTGGCAAGGAAAGAGATTCTTAAATTAACAAAATATGCAAAAATAGACCCTTTTTCAAACTGGTCCAGCTCACGAGAGGTCAAAGCTGCAGCCGAAATATTCAAAATGTCATCTTAAAAAAGTCCAAGGTTCAATTTTAGGAGGGTACATCGAGCACGAATTTTGCTTCCATACAACTTGAGTCGCTCTAATGTACATACATGAACTTCACTAGGAAAATACAAATTTTGTACTTATTATACATAATCATATTATTGACAAATTAGCTTCAAACTTTTCAGATATTTTTTTTTTTGATAAAAAAAACAACTTTTTTTACCCGGTGTTTATTGATATTAATTGATATTGCAAAAATAGCCACCCTAATGTTTATGTGTGCATAAAACTTATGGCGATTTCTTTTCTGAGAAAAATGTTGCATTAATGTTACATGTTCTACATTTTTGTGTTCGTTTGTACAAAAAATACAACTGTGGGATAAATTTTCAAGTTCTTTTGTGAATATGTTTATAAAAAACGTGCAAAACATGTTGCATATTTTACCCTTACTTTTACTTAAGGTAATACTGCCCTGTTTTACAACTTTGGTACTTACTACTTTCTTTGTAGAACGAATGCTTTATTTTGTTTGTCATAATTCATACCGCTCATAATTTTGTAGACAATTAGTTTTAAAACAAAATATAAAAATAATTTCACATTAAAATCAAAAAAAGTCTATTTATATTATAAACGTTTTAATTTTTATAAGCCATTAGTGATGTTAATATTTGTTTCCAACCCGTAATAGCGTGCAGAAACCGCTTAAATAGCTTTAAAAATCGCTCATTAAGTACATTAATGATGAAAGTGTAATAGTTGTAAATAAAAGCACTAATTGTGTTCTATTGAAATTGCACAACATGTAACACTTCGAGTGATTATAGGTAACATTAGAAAATGTAACATGTATATTAGACCTGGTCGACCTCCATACAAAAAAAAAAAAAGTTGTGCCAGTCACCCCCTAGAATGAAAGATATGTCAATGAAGTTTCTAAAACAGGAAAAAATTTTTTTTTGCCACGCCCCAAAATACAGCACTTTTGGTTTTTTATATGAAGCGCTGCCATTTTAAGTCCGATCTCATCATATCGCATGTCGTTGTTCATGGCTTGACAGTGGCTTAATTTTTGCCTTTGATGACTTTTAAATCCGAGCTCAAACTATGGGCGCCACTTATGCTATCTTGGATCCTTCCCCCAAATGGCAAATTTTTTTCACGTGCCAAGAAAGCCCTTCTAAAACTTAGTATGTATTGCTTTTAATTTGCTCACTTTTATAACACGCCTCCAAATTAAGCGCCTTTTTTTCTTTTTCACATACATATTACATAAAACCAGGTAGAAGCCAATACAACCCAAAAAATTTTCATCAGTCTCGGCCTAGAATAAAAGGTATATTTATTAAGTTTGACGCACTTTAAAAAAATCGGTTTTGTCACGCCCTAAATTACAGCTTGTTTTGCTATATATATGTAGCATCGTCATTTAAAGTCCAATTTCATCGTATCGTATATCATTGTTAATGGCTACAATATGGCTTAATTTTTGTATTTAATGCTTCTTTAAACTAACTTAAAATTCTAGATGGATTGTTAATGGCTGGAATATGGCTTAATTTCTGTATTAAATGCTTTGTTAATCTAACTTCAAATTCTAGATGGCATTTATAAAATATCGGATGCTTCCCCTCTTATGTCCAATATTTCATAACTAGAAAAGATTTCCTTCTAAAACTTTATAAGTAAAGTTTTTCATATTCTCACTTTTTCCTCACGCCCTAAACTGGCACTGTTTTTCCGTATTTTTATATTTATTTCAATACCACAAATAGGACCTATTGTAACTATATTTATTTAAAAAATCTTAAGTAGGACATTTGTAAAAGCAAACATAATGTTAAATATGAAACCATGTTACAGAGTTAAAACAAGAACTAAAAAATCTAAAGAAATTACTTAGTTCTAAAAATGTAAAAAAACAAAATAATTTAAATGCGTGAAAATGAATGCCTCAAAACATATACATATGAGAAAAATTATAAATTAAAAAAAATTAAAAAAAGGACTTTCTTGGCTCGTAAAAAAAATTAAACATCAGAGGGGAAGGATCCGAGATACCATAAATCCCATCTGGAATTTTAAGTTAGTTTAAAAAAAGCATTAAATACAAAAATTAAGCCAAACTCCAGCCATTAACAATGATATACGATACGATGAAATTTGACTTTAAATGACGATGCTACATATATAAAGCAAAAAGAGCTGTAATTTAGGGCGTGGCAAAAACAATTTTTTTAAAGTGCTTCAAACTTAATAAATATATCTTTTATTCAAGGGCGTGACAGATGAACATTTTTTTATATTGGCCTAGTTTAATGTAATATGTATGTGAAAAAGAAATAAGGGGCTTAATAATTTAGAGGCGTGTCATAAAAGTGAGCATATTAAAAGCTATGCATACTAAGTTTTAGAAGGGCTTTCTTGGCACGTGAAAAAAATTTGACATTTGGGGGAAGGACCCGAGATGGCATAAGTGGCGCCCAGAGTTTAAGCTCGGATTAAAAAGTCACCAAAGGCAAAAATGAAGCCACTGTCAAGCCATGAACAACGATATGTGATATGATGAGATCGGACTTTAAATGGCAGCGCTACATATAAAAAACCAAAAGTGCTGTATTTTGGGGCGTGGCAAAAAAAAATTTTTCCTGTTTTAGAAACTTCATTGACATATCTTTCATTCTAGGGGGTGACTGGCACAACTTTTTTTTTCGACCCACCTTAATGTATATACTGTAACATATTTTTCTCAGAAAAGAAATCGCCTTTAGTTATCTCCTATAGAAAAATTAAACTCATATTTTTTACACGGAAACAAGTTTATTTTCTAAAGTAACCAATTTCCTTACTTAGCACAGAAGATCCAATAAAATGTTTATGATTTTAACATATTTTGTTCGTATTTAATAAAATTTTCTTGAATAAACAAAAATTTTCTCATAATCAAAAAATTCATGTTTTTGGTATATGATCAAAAATTTCTTAATACTACATTTACAGCTACGCCAAATCTAGTACTTACGAGACTTCGAGCCAAATCTAGTTGTTTTTGACTAGATTTCCCATACAAAACAAAATCTACTTCGTGACTAGATTTTGACGAAATCTACTCAAAATCTAGTAGTACTTAATGATGCAACTATGGTTTTTTCAATAAAGCACTAAAAAATACCCTGCACAAGAAAAAATGACATTTAAAAAAAAAGACAAAACAAAAATTGTTAAAAAACAAATTAAAAGTTTAATAAAAACTATAAAAATATAAAAAAACGAGTAATATTGATAAAATAAATATGGTTGATTATTAATAAAAGGTAATGCAAATTTTTAGATGTATATTTCTTTTTGTGTTTGTATGTGTAATGAAAAAACTTTTAGTCAGTTGTATAATGTAAACGCACTAGATTTCGAAGAAGATTTTAAATCAAATCTACAAGATTTCGGGCTAATGTAAATGTAGTATAAGACAAGAAATACAAAAGAAGCTTGTTTTATTAAAAATAAGAAAGATTTGGCTTAAATCAAGCTGCATTAATTTAATATTAATCTGGTTATCTTCATTAATTAAAAGAATCGAATTTCTTGCATCAAGAAACAAATACAAATACAGAAAATGTTCAAGAAAACTTGGTTTAATTCAATTCAATAAAAATTTTCTTCGTATTTGTTAGTTAGTTTTTCATGTCAAATAAAAATAAAATTATAGGAACAACTATATTTAAATATGAATTGATATTTAAATTGAATTGTTGAAATTAGCCATAAGCAACGAATACTTAATTTTTTTTAGCTGTATTTAAATATAGCTTTGAGTCATAACTTTTTGCTTAAACCAAGCCACACATAAATTTAAAATAAGAAAATTTTGGCTTGGACGAGAATGGTGCAAAATATTTTTAGTTCAAGCCATATTTTGCGGTGCTTTAGTAAATAATTCTTTCCGTGTTTTTCCCCAAAAAATCCTAATTTTTTTTTTAAATCCCCAATGAAAACCCCAAACCCCAAATCAAATTTTTTTCCCTTTTGGCAACAAGAAAACCCCTAATTTGGGGTCAAAACCCCAAAGCTGGCAGCCCTGGTTCCATGTGCTGATGGATAGTACAGAGAATCTGTTACCATTTGTTGGCAAAGAGACTACGTTAGAGCATTTGTATTGTTTGGCCATGCGTTCCTGTTGGGTGGACCTAATGCTAGCCTTTCTCTTAGTTATTGTAATATATCTGTCCATGCCTGTTTGCACTTTAGTACTTTTTGGCACAGCTCCTGTATTTATTAATGCAAATCGTGATGTTCCAGGTTTTTCGTTATTATCCCAGCGGGAAAATGAGGAATTGATTACATAAATAATTAAAAAAATAATGCATTATTTTCGAAAGAATAATAATGCATTCATTGGAATCGAGAAGGTAATTTCATCAGACACAAAATGTAAGCACTGATTACCACGTATATTCCCACATTTGCAGAACAAGGAATGTATTGTTTCTGTTAGTAACAATTATTCGTGTTTTTGCTTTACATACATATTTCCTTAATAAAAATCCGTTATTTTTTTGCTGCCTTTATGTCGCCTACTTATAATTTTTATTTTAGTCGCAGTTTGTGTTTGAAAGCGTACGGTCAAAGCACAAATTATATGTCTGTGGGTCAAAGTTATTTAAAGTAAACAGGTATTAAAAAATGTATTCCAAACGGCATTGGAGAAGACCTTTATTATAAGACTTTTGAATAATATAATTTATTCCAAAGAATGAATTATTTAATTCATTCGCAGGATACATTAAAATAATTTATTACAATCCTAGGACATGGTCTGTGTTAAGAATAATGAATTCTGGAATCAAATATCATACAAGATATGTATTACTTTCTCGATTCCTATTAATTCCATTTTCCCGCTGGGATTCCTCTGGTCAGACGACTTCACACTTTGAACCACATTTACGGTCGGATCAACACACTTGCTCAGGTTGGGCACACTTGCACTTAAATTGCTGTATGGAAAACCAGTTGCGCTGGCAATTTTTGCACTTAACCTTCCTGACTATTTTCATTTTTGTGCGACACATTCACATTTCCCGGTCTCTCAGACCGATTTCAAGTATTTCTCGGTATCTCAAAACTTTTCTAAAATTTTCAAAACCTGTGCAATGGACATATTTAACAAACTAATCTGAAATGACTGAAGTAAGAAAAAAAAACAAAATTTAGTTTTTTTTTAACTCAAAGCATCAATTTATATTTCGTCACAATATATTGTCAGTTTTGATCTTAGACCTAATATAAAAATAAAAAAAAAAATTCATTCACAAAACACAACATTTATAAAATGTGGTTTTTCTATTAACATATATCAATGCTGTGCTTTTCACTCTAGGGAGCTTTGTTATTAACTTTTTCGAACGTGTTTTTATTGAAGATTTTAGGAAGGAATTCATCATCTTTGTAGTTTTGTCTTTTTCAAAAAAAAATGATTGTAACTCGATTCAGCGACCTGTGAATCTTCAACATCACTTTCCTCGAAGTTTTCTTGTTCAGTATCTGCGTTTGCTTCATACATATCAATATAATCTTCGTATTCAGAACCACTTTCCACATCAGAATCTGGATCTAAATCGATTTCGTTCAGAATAGCTCTTGTGCGCTCAATATCTGCCATATCTAGAGAAAATTTCACGATAATTTATTTTGAACATAATTCTTTTATTAAATCATATAAACTGATCGGTTTTTGTCCATTTTCATCTATAAATTTCTAATTTGGCAAAACAAACTTACTTGACGACAATGTTACACTTTACTATAAGTCGGTCTCATAGACCGTCTGATTAGCAATCACAGGTACAACACTTCAACTCAAACGCACTTGTTACACTAAACGTTGTACGGAGTTCCCATTTTTTGTTTTCGTGAAATTAACACAAAAGTGATTCATCTCACAGACCGACGAAATGGTCAGGAAGGTTAAATAATTTTTATTTAATTCTGGGTATCGAATGTTTTCATTGCTCACGCTCGGGGAGCTTACCACAATATACGCATTTCTGCTTTTTGTGCTGGGCCTACTCTCCTTATTGGAAGTATTTGTGAGGCTGATTCACAAATCTCTTCGGGCATCTTAGTTACTGTTCTTTTTTTCAGCTATTACAAATATTTTTTTTTTTTCACTTCGAATTTTTTTATTTTTCTTACTCACTGATACACGTCCGTACTCGTCCAGAGCTGGCTCGAAACTAGCATCACTGTTGCCAGAAATTTTTGTAATAAATCTGAAAAATTGGACTAAAAAATCTGGAAAATCTGGAAAAAAATTGTTTAAATCTGCAAAAAATCTGGCAACGTAAAATACTTTATTTTGGGGTTGATTTTGTTTTTATTTTCGGATTCGTACAACAAACTAAAACTTTAGCCGATATCTAATGCTGGGTACACACTATGCAACACATTTACGCAATCTAGTGAATTAAATTCATTTTCATTCATTCCAGGTTGCATCAACATCAAAACGCTTTGATATTTTGAGGTTGCATTGAAACAGATTGCATATAGGTTGCACTGTGTGTACCCAGCATAACATTTTTTTTGTACAAATAGAAATTGGGAATTATTTCCTTCCGAAGGTTACTTTATATTATTTTCAACATTTTTCATTTTTCGAATTTATTCTATGATCTAAATTTCAGTTATGTATTTTATAAAGCTTTTTTGTAATAGTTCTATTCCTTCAATTTTTCAGAAATGACTTTTCACACTACCAGACTATTATATTGTATTTTCTTTTTACATTTTACCTTAGCCTTCCTTTGGACAGTAATGAGGTATATTGTATGTACAGAAAAATTTACAATTATTAGACGCCAGCAGAAAAAATATATATTCACCCCTATCGCGAATGTTATGGGAATACGATACATGGGATCAAACCTAAATTCCCATCCCCAACAAATCGGTATCGCATATATTTTGGGAGTAAAAGTTTCTATTGTGAATTATTTGTCAGGGCTTCGTAAACAAAAGTCTCTATTGTGAGTAATTTGCCAGTGCTTGTATTGTGAAAGAAAAATATACAATATAAAATACTAATAAAAATAAAGGGTGGTTAAATTGTAAGGGCCGATGTTGAATGTGAACCACACCTAAACGCCAAGTTTTTTTCCGAATTTTATTTGACATTTCTCTATTTCAGACTTTTTCAGTTTGAACCATGGAGAGATACACAATGCAACAATGGGCAGAATGGTGGCAAGAAATGGCAACAGTGGATGATCAATTTTCGAAGAAAATCATCTTCAGTGATGAGGCACATTTTCACCTCAGTGGATTCGTCAATAAACAGAATTGCCGCATTTGGGCGAATGAGAATCCAAGAGTGATTGTCGAAAAACTAATGCACCCACAAAGAGTGACTGTTTGGTGCGGTTTATGGGCTGGCGGCATCATCGGGCCGTATTTTTCCAAAATGAGGCCGGTCAGGCAGTTACTGTGAATGGTGTTCGATATCGTAAGATGATAACGAACTTTTTATGGCCCGAATTGGAAGATATGGATGTGGACGATATGTGGTTTCAGCAGGACGGTGCCACTTGCCACACAGCTAACGAAACAATGGCTCTTTTGCGCAACAAATTCAATGGCCGTGTTATCTCACGTAATGGCGATGTCAATTGGCCGCCAAGATCATGTGATTTGACACCGTTGGACTTTTTTCTTTGGGGTTATTTGAAAGAAAAGGTGTGCGTCGATAAGCCAGCAACAATTCAAGAGCAAAAGGATGAGATAATTCGGCACATTAACGGCATAGACCCTCCATTATGCCTCAGGGTCATCGAAAATTTGGACCATCGGATGGAGGTGTGCCGCCGTGGTCGCGGCGCCCATTTGGCCGATATTTTGTTCCATTCATAATTGAGTAATACCAATATATCATAATAAAATAAAATTACAATAATTTCCTAAATAGTTTGTGTTTTATTCAAAATCAACATCGGCCCTTGAAATTTAACCACCCCATATAATAAAATAAATAATGAATAGTGTGTATGTATCTTCATTTTCTTTATGTACACTCCTTCAATAAAAGGAAAAAGTAATTTAATTTAGTCCTACTTTAGAATACAAATTAAAATTTTCATGTTCCCTTCTCGTTCACATCAACACTTGTTGGGAATTTATTTATTAAAAAATTTCGCGGGAGTTAACATTGGCGATGCCAAATTTTTTAAGTTTGGGAATTCATTCCCAAAAAATTTGTTATGGGAATCATTCACAATACGAAATAAAAATATATGGGAATATTTTCATGGGAGTAGTTGTTTGCGATAGGGGTGATTATATGAATGTATGTATGTATATACATATGTATATTAGACTGGTCGCAATTTTTTTTTTAAATTTAATTGTTTGCGCTGCTTATGGTTTGGTGTAAGAAATCATGATCTAATTTTTCAGGTCAATCCGACGGTGCCTAGCCGTGCCGGGTGGGGCCCAAAGTTCCCCATATTATAAAAAAAAACATCTTTTCTATCAGATCTTTATAGTTATACTAGTTGAAAAGCCGAAAATCAAAAATATGGCTTCGTTACGATCTTCCGCAGAGAAAGTACTTCAAATGTGCCAAATTTCAGCTTCCTATGACATCAAATGGCTTCAGAAAGTTGCGGAAAGAATAGGACATACATGCAAACATCCT
The DNA here is from genome assembly GCA_930367215.1 of Pollenia angustigena. Taxonomy (NCBI): domain Eukaryota; kingdom Metazoa; phylum Arthropoda; class Insecta; order Diptera; family Polleniidae; genus Pollenia; species Pollenia angustigena. Next base: position 139,193,306 of record OV884056.1, on the reverse strand, counting down.
GACATACTAAGAAATTATATATTGTATAGATAGATTAACATATGTTCGCGCAACTCAAAAACGCTTTAGCTTATTGAAAAACTAAAAAAAACCGAAATTCCGCAATAAAATTGACTTTAAGAAAGGTAAAACGTTTTTCTTATATGCGCAGTCGTTTTAGAAACATATTTTTTTTTTCTGGACAAAACAAGTTATAAATGACTAAAATATGTTAACAACTTTTGATTTTATGTATTCACAAAAGACGAACAATTTTAGTTAATTAAGGAATTTTATTAAACCGCCACATCTTTTGTGAATACATAAAATCAAAAGTTGTTAACAGATTTAAATAGAATTGATAGCTTGTTTTGTTTGCAATGTTGTTTTTTATATGTCTGCATAAAATTAGAAGCATAGCTGCATTTTTCAATTTTTTATGAATTTTTAAAAACAAAAATTCCGAAATTTTTAAAAAAAATTATTTTTTTTCCAGAAAAAAAATTATGTTTCTAAAACGACTGCGCATATAAGAAAAACGTTTTACCTTTCTTAAAGTAAATTTTATTGCGTTATTTCGTTTTTTTTTAGTTTTTCAATAAGCTAAAGCGTTTTTGAGTTGCGCGAACATATGTTAATCTATCTATACAATATATAATTTCTTAGTATGTCAGGATGTTTGCATGTATGTCCTATTCTTTCCACAACTTTCTGAAGCCATCTGATGACATAGGAAGCCGAAATTTGGCACACTTGAAGTACTTTCTCTGCGGAAGATCGTAACGAAGCCATATTTTTGATTTTCGGCTTTTCAACTAGTATAACTATAAAGATCTGATAGAAAAGATGTTTTTTTTTATAATATGGGGAACTTTGGGCCCCACCCGGCACGGCTAGGCACCGTCGGATTGACCTGAAAAATTAGATCATGATTTCCTACACCAAACTTCATATTTTAAGCAGCGCAAACAATTATATTAAAAAAAAAATCCCATACAAGATGCGACCAGTCTAATGTATGTATATACTTAAATGTATATTCAAAAACATTGTGCATACATTTTTTTATTGTAAATTTCAGAAGTCATTTGTCGTAAAATTTAATTTTGAATTAGAGTATTAAAATAATTTGATTTATTTGACTTAAGGAAGTCTTGTGTACAAAATTCCTTCAAGCGATATTTTATCTTAATGATTTTGCTTTGTTTTATTTATGTATATTAACTTAATATTGGTTTCACATTAGCTGATGAATGTGGCAAAACAAATGTTTTTTTTAACCAAAAGGCACGATTTTGGGAAAATTATTCTTGAGTCAAATATTTTAATTTGACATTTATTTTTCCAAAAGTATAATAAATTGATATTTTTATTTACCATGTATTGGATATCAAGAGTCAATTCTTGCATTTCTTCTTTGCATATTAAATTTGGAAACTGTTTCTAAAATTTCAAATATTGATTTAACTATAACATATGGATTTATTCCTTTTATAAATTTAAATTGATCTCAAAAATCTAATCTTTTAAAACGTTAGTCACAAAGTTCAATATAAAAGTCCCATTTTTACGATTTCAAAAAATATGTAATTTGAAAGCAAAAATCTGCAAATCTCACTTCGTCATTTTTGCAACGAAAAATCAGCAAAATACAGAGAAATCTGCACTTCTGGCAACAGTGGCTGGCATTAAGTTTTATAAACAATGGTCGGTCATTGCAAATTTTCGGTAATTTCAACAGGCCCGATTTTTTCGAGTCACGAAAATCGAGCTCGCACTGTAATACTTAAAAACTGTTTTATGGCCAATTTAAACTCCAAATGCTTTGGATGATATTTTTTTATTGAAGATTATAATATGAATTACATTTAAAAATGTTTATATACAAAAATAAATATTATTTAATCTTAAATGCCCCATCAACGCCGTCGTAAATTTTGGAGGTTTATAATATTCGGCACAGCCGAATGCAGCTTGTTTTGTGTATAGTGCTTTTTTACGCATTTTTTTGCTCGAAATAGTGCTTTTTTTAAATTTTAAAGTGCTTTTTGCTCTCAAAAAGTTGGCATCACTGCAAACAACATGTTTACCTACAAAAAAAATGCTTAAGACTTATGGTGGAAGTTTCCTTTCTTTAAAAGGTTATATAAAGGCCAGTGTACGATGGCATAATCGCAGCCTAGAATTATATCTAAATGTAGTAAATCAGGTAAACACAAATGCAATTCAAGCCCCCCAACCTAGTAATAACAGAACCTCTTACGCTAACGTCCTAAAATCAAACCATCAGCCAATGCAAGGTGCCTCGCCAAGTAATGATGAAACTCCGGTTTCTAATTTAAGTCGTTTAGAAATAACCATGGAAACATTAGTGCAAACAGTAAATAATTTTACGAACACAATGGGTAATATGATGCAGGAAATGCTTAGAATGCAATCGATGTTATTGCAAGCTGTACTTAACAAACCATGAACTGTTTAAAAATTTGTTTTTGGAACGCAAACGGCATCCGCCAACATAAAAATGAATTAGAATACTTTCTTAAAAATAAACAAATTGATGTCATGATGATTTCTGAAACTCATTTGACCTCAAGAAATACGTTTAAAATCAATGGTTATATACTATATGATACCAAGGACCCTCGAGATAGAGCTTGTGGAGGTTCTGCCATCTTAATAAAAACTCGAGTCAAACACTACATTATGTGTGATCACCGTGAAGACTATCTGCAAGCAACGACTATTTGTGTTGAGGAGCTAAATCGAAACATAGTAATTTCTTCTTTATACTCTCCACCTAGATTTTCCATATCAGAAGGCCAATATTATAAATATTATAAATCATTAGGACCCTGTTTTCTGGCCGCTGGCGATTATAACGCTAAACATACCTTCTGGGGGTCACGACTTATAACACCAAAAGGTCGTGTTTTGTTTAACACAATCTCTAAAATGGGTTTAAATGTGGTCGCGAGCGGGCAACCAACATATTGGCCTACTGATCAGCAAAAAATTCCAGATGTTATCGACTTTGGCGTGGTTAAAAACATCCCCACAGAAACGATTCATGTTGAAGCTTCCTTAGAATTATCATCCGACCACACACCTACAATTGTTACTATATCGAACCCAAATAGAATTGTATTTCCGTCAGGTTACTTAGCGACGCCAGCCACACAAATAAATTGGATAAAATATAAAAAATTTCTCAGTGCCCATTGCACAGAAAATATTCCGCTTAGTACACCAGAGAATGTGGATCTCTCTCTTGTTAACTTTGACAGTTATCTTAAACTAGCTGTTCAACACTCCAGCGTTACCCCCATAAAAATTAAAAATATATAAAAATAAAATATGTTCTTCAGATGTCGAGCGGCTCTTGACTGAAAAAAGGAGAGTTCGAAGAGAGTGGCAACTTTACAGATCCCCGCAACTTAAGATTTTATTAAAAGAATGCACAAAAAGGCTAAGAAAGTTGCTACAGAATCAGAAAACGGCTTCTCTAGAAAAATATCTTAAGGAACTTGATGCAACTCCACAATCTGACTACTCATTATGGCGTGCAGCTAGAAATCTAAAAAGGCCAGTTATATCTAAGCCACCATTAAGAAACTTGAATGGTAGTTGGGCAAGAAATGATAATGAAAAAGGAAACCTGTTTGTAAATCATTTGAAAAACGTATTTACACCAAATATATCTCACAATATTGCGGTCGAGTTACCACCTGTTGATGCTAGAGCAGCTATTCCCCTCAGATTTGAGATAAGAGAAATCGAAAAGGCTATTTGTGACTTAAACACTAAGAAGGCACCTGGTATTGATAAAATCAGTAATAAAATGCTTTTGGAGCTACCTCGCATAGCAAAGAAAATTATTCTTTTTATTTTTAATGCTATTTTACGCCTTGAATACTATCCTGAAAAATGGAAGGTTTCCTTAGTTACCATGATACCAAAGCCAGGTAAAGATCATACAAAAGTTGAGTCTTATAGACCTATTAGCTTATTATCAAATATGTCAAAGCTGTTTGAGAAATTATTAGTTTCAAAATTAACACCAATTTTAAGTGAAAATAGATGTATTCCAAACCATCAGTTTGGATTTAGAAGAAAACACAGCACAATCGAGCAGACTCATCGAATAGTAAATGTCATAAGAAAAGCATTTGAAGAAAAGAAATATTGCTCAGCACTCTTCATCGATGTTTCGCAAGCTTTTGACAAAGTCTGGCATGAAGGCTTATTACACAAATTGAAGCAAAATTTACCAGCAAACACACACAAGCTGCTAGAAAGCTACTTAGTCGGTCGTCAATTTATTATTAAAGAAGGAAATTTCTTAAGTTCACCTCAGCCCATTGCCGCTGGAGTCCCACAAGGCAGCATCCTGGGCCCCCTATTATACTTAATTTATACTTCGGACATGCCAACAAGCAACTACACACAAACTTCAACATTTGCAGACGATACAGCTTTTCTAAGCGTCCACGAAAATCGTTATGAAGCATCGCGTTACTTACAGCATCATATATTTCAACTAGAAATATGGTTAAGACAATGGAGGATAATGGTCAATGAGCAAAAATGTGTACATATAACATTCACTTTGCGCCGGGAATCTTGCCCCCCTATTACAATCAATAATCAAATAATTCCTCAACATTCGCATGTTAAATATCTCGGTATACATCTGGATCGGCGATTAACGTGGAAATGCCATATAGAGGCAAAATTAACTCAAATTAAACTAAAAGCCATTCAAATTCATTGGCTTATTGGAAGAAATTCTGTCCTTAGTCTCGATTGCAAGCTTCTACTTTACAACTCTATCTTAAAGCCTATCTGGTGCTACGGTATTCAACTATGGGGCACTGCCTCGGCCTCTAATATCGACAAAATTCAAAGGCGCCAAAATAAACTTCTTCGAATAATCACAGCCGCTCCCTGGTATGTTAAAAACTCAAACATTCATAAGGATCTCAATGTGCCATTAGTGAAATCTATGATTACAAAATATGCAATAAAATATTTAAAAAGGCTTGAAGAACACCCAAATCCACTAGCTCGAAATATTTTAAATCATGGCGGCCACACTCGCTTAAGAAGAAGAGACACTGCAGCACTTACCCAATTAGATGAGCGATAAACACCTATAAAAGTGAACATAACCCGTGATGAAGAAAATTTTGTCTGGCACTGGCAGGAGATAAAATAACGTATTAGGTTAAGATTTGATTAATTATTGTTAGTTCATATTTAATATATGAAGATTCAATAAAAAATAATGACAAAAAAAAAAAAAAAAAAAAAAATGTAGTAAACAGTGAAAATGCAACAAATATTCTTGGACTAGATTGGTTTCGAATACTAAATTTTGAACTTAAGATTCCGTCTGATGGTGAGGCAGTCAATATGAGCTGTATTACTAATGTAAATTTATCACAAAAGCCTTTATGTGATACGTTAAACCAAATAACTAATTTATATAAAAACTTATTTTTACCAAATCTTGGGCAGTGTACAACATTTAAAACAGAAATCAAGTTAAAAACGGGTTTTCAACCAAAATTCTGTAAGCCTTCTAATATTCCTTTTGGTCAACGTGATGCCGTTCGAGCTGAAATAGATCGTCTTGTATCGTTGGGTGTACTTAAGCCTATTGAATCCAGTGAATGGGCTGCTCCAATTGTTGTAATTAAGAAACCTGATGGCCATTTAAGAATTTGCGCCGATTTTAAGGTGACATTGAATTCGCAAGTTGAGATTGATAGATATCCAATTCCAAAAATCGAAGTATTGTTCCATAAGCTTCAAGGTGGCCAGTTGTTTAGTAAAATAGACTTAAGGGAAGCTTACCTTCAAATTATGTTGTCTGATTCTTCAAAAAAATTAATGGTTATTAATACACCATTTGGGTTATTCCAATACCAAAGAATGCCCTTTGGAATTTAAAGTGCCCCTGGAATATTTCAAAGGTTTACTTAGTTAGACGACATTTTAATAACCATTCGTAATAATGAAGAACACCTCAAAAATGTTAAAACCTTATTTGAGAGGCTAGAAAAAAATGGTCTAAAGTGTAAAAAGGAAAAATGTTTATTTGCTCAAACTAAGATTGAGTATGTGGGTCATATAATAGATTCAAATAGAATCATACCATCAGAAAAACGTTTGGATGCAATTCGTCTAATGCCTCATACTAAGAATGTTTAAGAAGTGGAAGCTGTCATTGGTAAGTTGAACTATTACAATAAATTTATAAAGAATTTTTCAATGAAAGCTGCGCCCTTAAATGAGTTGAGAAAGAAAAATGTTAAATTTGTTTGGGGTCCAGACCAGGATAAGGCTTTTCAATCACTTAAATTAGATATTATGGAAGCTGCTAATCTGGAACATTATGATGAGGAATTGCCAATAATTTTAGCAATTGATGCCTCTAAAAATGGTATCGGAGCCGTATTATCGCATCGTTATCCAGATGGTACAGAGAAACCAATATCTTTTGCATCTAAAAGTTTAAATAGTACCCAATGTAAATATTCACAAATCGAAAAAGAAGCTCTCGCAATTATTTTTGGTGTAACACGTTTTCATCAATATATATATGGACGACATTTTATTTTAACTACGGATCATCAAGCCCTAACAACCTTATTTCATCCACATAAGAAACTTCCGATTATGACACTACATCACCTTCAAAGATGGGCCATTATTCTACGACTATGAAATTCGCTATAAAAGGACCACGAATCATGCAAATGCAGATGATTTATCAAGGTTACCCATGGGGGGAGGTATAGATTTTAATAATTGCGAAAAAAAATTTCTTGATATTGAAAACATTTATGTATCAACTGTTGAAAATTTCCCTATTGATGCTGATATATCAGGTCTGTTCTGAAAATCGCGTGGTTTCAAATCACGCACCGTTTTGAAATCACGCAGACGATTTTATGCTGTTCTTAAAATCACGTGATTTTACGGTTTTCGGCGTGGTTTTAACTTTTCGAAAACACGAGAAAACAGCTGACTTTTTAGTTTTGTGCTTCGTTTGTTTACATTGTTACATTATTATTGAAAAAAAAGTGAAAAATTAGAAAACAAAAATGCCGAGAGCTTCTTTATTGGCAGTTATTAATTTAAGAAAACAGCATTTAAAAAATGAGCGTGTTAAAAAACGTAATTTACGGGACTTATCAAATCCTATGGATACAAGTGAAACCTTGTAAGTAGCCGCAATTAAATTGATCTTAAAGTTCTAGTCTAATTGCTTTTTTAGCTTCATCTCGTTTTACCGGCTTAACAGAAGAGCATTCAAAATGGTATTGGATGATCTAGAACCAAAATTACCACAGAGCAGCATTCCTGCAAACATTCAGCTAGCGGCTGTGCTCAGATTCCTAGCTGTCGGATCTTATCAAGCGGTTATAGCCAATGATGTCAATATTAGTATGGGGCGGTCCACTTTTTGTAAGATCTTGTGGAATGTCATGCACGCAATGGAGGAAAGTTTATGTCCAGCATGGATTTCTTTAGATAGCCAAATAGAAAGTGCATCAAAAACACATTTCTATAGAAACTTCGGCATTCCCGGCGTAATTGGATGTGTCGACGGAACACTTATAAAAATAATGAAGCCGCCGACCGACCATTCCGTATATTTTAGCAGAAAGGGGCATTACAGCCTTAATGCTATGATGGTATGTATTTTGTAAACCTATGTACACACATATGTATGTATGTAATTAAATTTATTATTTTAACATATCTTAAATTTTAGATTTGTGACTACGAATTGCGAATTTTGGCTGTAGATGCAAGCCGACCTGGCTCATGCCATGATTCCTTTGTTTGGAAAATGAGCGATGCCAAGAGGTACTACACCGAAATGTTTAATGAGGGTGGCCGTAATTCTTGGCTCTTGGGAGATTCCGGATATGCGTTAAAGCCATACCTAATGACACCCTACAAAAACCCTAGCTACGGCACTGCACAGCACACGTTCAATCAACGACATGCTTCAGCCAGAAATGTTGTAGAAAGAACCATTGGTGTTCTGAAAAGTCGTTTCAGGTGCCTACAAAATGTTCTTTGGTACACTCCTTCCAAAGTGGTTAAAATTGTTAACGTGTGCTGTGCTTTACATAACATATGCAAACACTTTGCTGTAACGTTTGAGGAAGATATTGTAATTGAAAATATCGACGTTGATGAGGACCCTTCAGAACAAGATAATGATGACGTCATAGCAGCAACTGTAAGGGATAACATAGCCCAATCTCTTCATCCAAACAGTTCATAAATATAACAATAATAAATTCAATGTAAAATACATAACATTTTAAAAAACAAGCTTTTATTCAAATGATTTTTTCTAAAATTATAAAACAAAAAATTAACTTATTTTTAAAACAAAACAAAAAAACTTATCATTTCATTTATAAGGTACGTTGTAGGAATACTAGGTAAGGTACTTAACGAGATCTTTTTTATAATTTAAGGCAAAAATTATGATGATGATGGTGATGAGGATGGTTTTAAACCAAGCCTCATTTCCTCTAGCTCCAAAAACTTCATTTTGATTTCATTTCTGGTCTGTAAGTTTTTTTCTATTACGAAGTTATGTCTGGTCACTTCTTTTAATTCTTTTTCTTTTAGTATTTTTATTTCTTTGAGATCCTTTCTTACATCTTTAATATTAAGAGCTATTTCCTTTAAATATCTTCTGTTTTCTTTCATTTCTACTTTTATGTCTACTAAATTAGCAGACATTTTTGAAAAATGTTCTGCTTCCATATTTAAAACGTCGTCAACATCAGCAATATGCCTTTTTCGTTTCCGACTGCTCGTCCAAGCGGATGTTGTTGGCGATAAAGACATCGAAGTTGGTATTTCAATAACAGGTAAATCCACTGTAATTGACTCATTTTCCTGTAGTAGTTCTTCACATTGTGCTAACGTGGGTGTGGAAGTGGTTGCTGGTGTGGAAGACAAATCTAATGTGGAATTCTTCGCTGATGAGGATGTCATTGCTAATGTGGAAGGCACTTTTTTATTTGCTTTTACCTTACTTGGCACACCGTAGCTTTTTGAGTTTTGTACACCATCTACAGATGTGTATAAGCCACAAATTATCGCAATTTGCTCATCGACAGGCGACATTACATATCTGTTAAATAAGCCACCACCAGTTTTGCTTACTTCCACTTTGTTGTGTGCCAGACGCTGTTTGACGTTTAGTCTTAAATCAGACCACACCTAAAACATATTTTTAGAACCAGTGCTTTATACATATACCATTTTTAAACAAACACACCTTTTTCCAAGCAACCGTTTCCTTTTTTGGAGGCCCCGATGCATTCAGTTCGTCTGTCAATTCCACCCACAACTGTTCAAAGTGAACTCTATCCCCTTTAACAAATCCCCTGGCCAAGTCAGGATGCTTTTCCATGAAAGCAACAAAAATTGCAATTTGCGCGGTGTTCTTATGTTGTCCCCTTTAAAAAAGTAGGTTAGTAAAATTTAATTTGTTTCAGATAACATTTGTACTTACATTTTTTTTATTGGAGCGCAAAGTAAACGTTTTGGCAGCAAAAGAAAGTTCACAAGGTATAAACAAAAATACAAATAAATTTTAGTACGTTTTAAAAAAATTGATACAGAAATAACGAAGTTGCCACTGTTTTCATCGATGAAATTTGCCGCATATTACACTTTCGTATTTTTAAATTTGCAAAAAAACCTATCCAATTATTGAATATTATTAAATATTTTAGCAAAAATTATTAAATTCTGTGTTAAATAAAGAACAGGATGGTATAACTTCAATATATCTTACAGTACATTTTTCGACTGTGTCACTTTGGCAACCTCAAAAATATCTTCGAAAAAACAAAGCAGCTGACTGCTAAAGAGAAAAAGTAAATCACAAACATTGGTAAACAAAGAAAAACAATATTTTACAAAACAAACAGTGTCCTTAGAATTTAGTTGTTATTTATGTTTTTGTGTATATAAAATCTAATTTTATTACAAAAATAAATAGAAGACATATCATACTAAATACAAATTAAAATTTTTAGTGAATTCTCTACAAATAACATAGAAAAAATAGCCAAGTGATTTCAAATCGTCAGTCATTTAGCTGACCGGTTTAAAATCGCGTGATTTCAATTTTTTTTGTTCGCAGAACACCTTTTGCGTGATTTGAAATCACTTTGACAAAAAGTGATTTTCAGAACACCCCTGATTGTCGCAGATCATACAAAAAGAGATTTCATTTTAAAACAAGTCGCTCATTATATTGTTGAAGGTTGGCCAGACCATATGGAAAAGTCGGAAGGTGAACTACTTAAATATTATTAAAAAAAAATGTCTTTGTCAATTGTAAAAGGCGTTATTTTAATTCAAACGGATCATACAAGAGTAGTTATTCCCTCATCTTTACGTAAAAACATTTTAGAAATGATTCATGAAGGTCATTGGGGTAAAAGTCGTATAAAGCAGCTAGCTCGTCGATATGTATGGTTTCCAAAAATTGATAATGCTATTAAATATATGTCATATAGTTGTCATATTTGCCAAGAATCTAGCAGTAACCCAAGCCGTGAATTTTCATCTCGGCCAGAAGCCACTTACATATGGGAGAGAATTCATATTGATTTTGCGGCGCCTTTTTTTTCTCAGATGTGGCTAATAGAGTTACACCCTTTTTCTCGATTTCCCTATGTAATTAATATGTCCACCGCAACAACTTCCACAACAATTCATGCTCTTCAAGAAATTTTTTCAATTGAAGGTCTTCCAAACACAATTGTAAGTGACAATGGATCCCAATTTACTTCTAAAGAGTTTGTTACATTTTGCGAAAAGAATTCTATTGATCATATAACCAGTGCTTCTTTTCACCCATCTTCAAATGGGCTACCAGAATGTACAGTTCGAACTTTCAAAGAATCATTTAAGAAAAATATGTGTGATAAACAAGATAAAGATAGAGCGGTTTTTAAGTTTTTATCTACATATAGATCAACTCCAAGCCCAGTTGGGGGTAAGTCACCAGCTGAACTTCTTCATGGGCGTCAACCACGTACAATTTTATTAGCGTTGTTTCCTTCGAAACATCAAAAAGTTTCAAATCAACCAAAATTTATAGTGAATGATCTAGTTTATGCTAAAAATTTCACAAGGGGGAAGAAATGGATAGAAGGAATTATCATAGGTAATGAAGGAAAAATGCTGTTTAATATAAAGTGTACTTTTGGAAATATAAGAAGACATCAGAATCAATTAAAACATCGAGTGTGCTCGAGAAGTTCGAATTCACAAACTTTAGATGATATAGATATTGATACAAATTTAACAAATAATATGCCGAATAATATGCCACTTAATACAAGCTCTGAAGCGAATGGACAGCATCACCAAAGAACTTCAATTCTACCACAGCCAAACCTGGTGCAGAATGGAACAACGACCCTTGAGCAGCCGGAAATGAGTGAAGGTTTTCCTAACGCAAACTTACGTCGGTCACAGCGAATCAGAAAGAAGCCAGCGAGGTTTGGTCCATATTAAGCGTGGGGAAATGTTGTAACCTGTTTCAAAATCTACTTGTTATTTCTAGAATAAATAAATCAAGTATACATTGTTTATATTTCATACTTTTAATATGAGTTCTTTTTATGTTTTTTGATTTCTATGTTTAGTTTTGAAATAAATTGTTTTGAGTTTGATAATTCAAAAACAGAATCAACATATATATTAATTCCTAATGATACGATTTATGTATTTCTATATGATAAATCCAAAGAAAAAATTTGAAAAAAACCTTACTTAAATATTTTAGAGAAATAAAAACTAAAGTCAAAAAGTAAAACAAAATAATGGCAATTATCTATTGAGCCACCAATATTTTTCAATATTTATACTTGTGTCTATATTTTTATCACTATATGACCCCAAAAGATCTAGTTCGCAAATAGTGCTAAGCTATACTGGTAGGTTTTCAACGGCAAGCCTTTGTTGTTTGTCTATAGACGATTGCATTGCTTGGTCTACACTTGGTCAGTAGTACTAGTGAAAATATCACTAGTACATCATTCCAATTTTACTATACACATTCCTTGCAGGGTTGCTTTGAACACTAATATATTTAAAGAAAACAATCGCAGCGTTATTTTTTAAGCTAAGATACATACTTATATGCACCGTTGCAAGAAGTGCATTTTGCGGAATTTTCATTGCAAAAATGACAAAGTGAGATTTGAGGATTTTTGTTGTCAAATTGAAGATCTTTTAAAATTGAGGAAATTGTAAAGACTTTTATATTAAACTTTGTGACCAACTTTTTAAAAGATTGGATTAAGGAGTTCAATTAAAATATTTAAAAGGAATAAATCAAAATTTTTTAGTTAATGGCGAGTTTAACTCAATATTTGAAGTTTTATAAACAGTTTCCAAATTTAATATCCGAAGAAGATATGCAAACAATTGATTCTTGGTTTCCAATATTTTATAAATAAAAAAAAAACAATTTATTAATCTTTCAGAAAAATAAATGTAAAATTAAAGGTTTTGACTCAAGAATATTATTCTGAAAATTGGGCCTTTTTATTAAAAAAATTTGTTTTTGCAACATTCATCAGCTAATGTAGAACGAATATTAAGTAAGTATTCATAAATAAAACAACGCACAAAAATCGTTTAAATAAAGAATCGATTGAAGGAATTTTGTACACAAAAGACTTCCTTAAATTAAATTAAATAAATCAAATTATTTTAATACTCTAATACAAAATGAAATTTTAGGGCAAATGACTTCTGAAATTTACAATTAATAAATTCATAAAATTATTTCAAACATCTACGATGATATGATGCTATGTATACACAATTGGGGTATTCACAAGGTGTGCTATCAAGTCATATCGTCATAATGTTCTAAATTATATTTTACAATTCTTTGAAAAAAAATATTGTGGTGCTTCAAACAAATTAAAAATTTTAATGCTGTGTTCATTGATTCGTCATAACTGTACAGTAGAAATCTAAATTATAAGCGGTTGCGCACAGCAGTCATATATATTTCCTGTAATTATTTTAAGACATATGACTTTACAACTTTATGAATACCTTGTGAGTTGTATTTGAATATACATTTTTATGTTCTTTTATGTTGTTTATATAAATTTAATTTCTTAACATATTAACTTTTAATATTAATGTACCAAGAAAAATTGAAATATCGGCTTTAGCATTCGATTGTTGCATGAATCCGAAAATAAAAACAAAATCAACCCTAAAATAAATTTCTTTAAGCTCCCAGATTTTTTGCAGATTTTAACAATTTTTTTTCCAGATTTTAACAATTTTTTTTCCAGATTTTAACAATTTTTTTCCAGATTTTTCAGATTAATTAGAAAAAATTTCTGGCAACAGTGCATATATGTATCTCTCTCTGTCTCTTTCGATGTTAGAAGTGCTGTCAATCCGTGTGTAATTTCTACTTATGTGTTGTTTCCAAGCAAATGATTATGTGGAAAAATTTATATAAAAAGCACTCAAAAAACTGAGTGAATTTCATATAAATTTTTCTACACAAATAATATATATATACTAAGTTTGTCATTCCGTGTGAAACTTTTTTATTATTCATCTCAGACCCCATAAAGTACATATAATCTGGCTCCTTGAGTAGTTGTAAGTCGATTAAGTCATGTGCGTCTGTCTGTCCGTCTGTTGAAAACACGCTCAATTTCGAAAAGCTCAAAAGAAATAAACAAATTTGGTGTCAACTTCCTTGTAGTTATACTAAGCAGTTTGGGATTGAATTCCAGCGCAATCGGTTCAGTAGGATCAGAGCTATGAATCAAAAGGTGGAACTACCAATTTAAAAAATTTATAATTTTGTTACAAAAACTAACATTAATGGTGGAAAAATTCACGGAATAATATGAGATTTTACAAAAGTTCGTTTTATTCGACTGGAAATAATACTGTAAAATTTCGTTCGGAGCGGTCCATCATTTACCCTAGGCCCCCTTTAAGCCCAACTTTCGAAAAACTGTTTTGTACGCCTAAAACCGTAAAAAAATGCTATCAAAATAAAATTAAATACTTTACAGTTTTATAGGACTAGAAATAGCACTAAAAATTTTCGTGATGATTGATCCATAATTTACTATAGGCACCATATAAAGCCCACTCTGGTAAATTAATTAAATACGCCTAAAATCGTAACAGATTTATATATTGTGGTAAAATTTCTACCAACTTAGTTTCATATGGTCAGAAAAAATTTCATGCAATTTTGTGATATAACCTTAAATCCCATATTTAGCAGCCTTCAGAAATTCACTGTAAACGCTTAAACCAATTTCACCACTCTGCGGAATTTTGGGATGATTGGTTCATAACTTACCATCAGTGATGCCAACAGTAGGGAATTTTCCCATTTTGTTGGGATATTTTTGAAAAATTTCAAGCGTAGAGAAAAAAGGAAAGATGTTTTTATTTTGAGGCAAATGTAGGGAATTTTCAAAATATTATTTAATACTAGTCACAAAGCCTGTCCCTGCCAGGCATAAAAATCTTTTAGATAATAACTTACATAGTAACGCTCATAAAAGAAATTAAACAAAAAATTATTATTCAATGTTTTTATACATTTAATAGGTATATGAAGAGAAAAAATGTTAAAATAACAATAAGTAACTAAATTATAATACTTCTTTAAAAACAACATTTTTGAGAAAAATGAGGAGCAACCCTGTTTTAACATACCCTGTTTTCCATCTACAATATAATATATCCCCCCTCTCTAACGTTTGACCTTGAGCTTTTTTGATGGTGATTGAAAACGCCAACCTTATAGGAAACTGTCTCCTCCGGAAAAAATAATGGTAGGTCGGGATTTAAGGAAGCCATATCAATCCTCGGAATAAATGCAGGATTGCCTTTTGCAGTGCCGGTTAATATAGTTGCGCATATAAGATTCTGTGACAATTGTGTAACTTGCAGTCTCGTGTCATTGTATAGTCCTCTTTTAGTGTTTAAATTCCTCAGAAGCATGATAATGGCTCCCACCTTGACTTGCAACTTATGAGGAGGCATTCCAGAAGGCGATAGACTGTTTAAAAACTCCACCGGAAAATTTTCCCTTTCAGCTATGCTATTGCTCTCCACCGTGTCAACGCTCAAAAATGTAAAATATTCACCCTCTAAAAGACTTAGTACTTCTTAATTAATTTGGCATACTTCATCATTCTTAGGGCATAAAATAGCAAATTTACACAAACTGCTTAAATTTGCCCAACAATTTTGACTCGTAAACTTACGTAGTTCAATTGTGCATTTATACAGACAAATTTTTTTAATGCTTACCGCCGTTTTCAATGAAAACTTCAAGTGTAAATAAATCACAAACAATAAATTCTTGTAATAATATAAGCATATTAGTCTTTTGGCTTTCTTTATGCATGTTTAAAAACAAATTTCATTTATAATTTACAAATTCGAAGTTTTTTATTATATTTTTGATTATTTTTTTTTAATATATTTTTTATTGACGTTTCTGTTTGAAATGACATTAATTGTTTAAAATTACACAAAACTTAAAAAGGATCTTCATGAAACGAGTCTCGCAAGTTTACCCATTTGCACAAATGGTAATTTTAAGCAACATCATGAAGACCCTTATTATGTAGTTCAAACGAAAATTCATTATAAAACAAATGATTTTTTCATTAAATTCAAAATTTTTTATTTATTGAACTCCATATTCCTTAAAATTGAATAGTTTTTACTTTAAAAAAATACATTTTAACCGACAAAAATCAAACTACATAGCAAAATAAAAACGAATAAACATTATTTTTTGGTAGTTTGTTTTTTGAATAACAAACATAAATTTTAAGAAATAAAATTATTTGTAAAATAACTATATTTTTATTCAAATTTAACAGTACGAAAAACGAATTAAATAACCCACAATCAGTTACTGTAATAATTTTATAAGTCTATTTATAACATTATATAAATTCACTTCAAATAGGTAGTTATAATTTTTTCCTTAAATGATAATTTAAAAAACGCGAAACGCACCGTAAATATGTAGTTCAATCCAATTCAAATGGGCACAATGAAGAATAAATTCCAATAACTCAATATTATTATTTTTTAATTTAGATGAATGTAAATAACAGTTACTTTCTCTTAGAATATGATTGTGCTTTAAATCACTTTACAAACAAATCTTGAAAATCAAAACAAAAACCCAATATATTTGTTAGTAATTATGTATGTGATACAATAAGATTATCTCTACTTTTCAACACCAGTATTAAAATCTGATTCCACTATGATTTCTGGCAGAGAAAGTACTTTCAGTATAACAAATTTTGTGTTGTAATATCGGAAATATAAAAATTCTTTAAAAAAATACATAACGCAAAATTGAGGGTTTTATGATGAAATAAACCACATGTGCAGCCCGGAGACCGAAAATTAGGAATCTGACAATGCTATGATCTTCCTCAGACAGAGGGCTTTAAATATAAAAAGTGTCATTAGGAAAACGGAAAAGTTTCCTGCAAAAAATATAAGAAAAAGTTAATGTACATCCGGACAAACAACGAAATTATATATATAGATTATATATATTGCGCAAAAATACGTAAATATTCATATTATTTTCATTGAAAAATTAAAATTTTTCATATACATACTTAGTATTGTGGTTATTTTGTTGAACTATTTATGGTTTTTAATCCAAATTTTTAATATTTTTAATTAGGCTTAAGTTCATGAAATTTAATTTTTCATTAAATTATTTTTATGAAGAAAGGAATTTTACAACATGAAAATTAATTAAAATTGTTATTGATAATCTTTCATTCTTGACGTGGCTGGTTCTCGAACCCCGGCCGGCAGGTTACCATGACATGTTTCGGTTGCAACCATTCAATCTCCTCAGATGGATTTGCCGTCTTACACTCGCAGCCATCGACGGCTGCTGACGTCAATAGTCAAACATCAATCCTTAAACCAAATTGTATTCTAACATTTGGTAGATCGAAATTTGCTTTCCTGAATGATTATCCATTCTAATTGATTTTACATGTTTCTTCCTTACTTCTATTTTTTCGTACTTTTGTCAAGAATTTTTCTTGAAGTCCAAGTACATTTTTTGATTT
Source organism: Pollenia angustigena (assembly GCA_930367215.1). NCBI lineage: Eukaryota > Metazoa > Arthropoda > Insecta > Diptera > Polleniidae > Pollenia > Pollenia angustigena. The sequence goes on along the minus strand of OV884056.1, from coordinate 139,176,129 downwards.
TGTCTTTTTCTGTTGACCTATAGTCATTGTCATCGATATTATTATATCTTTATTTTATAAGAAAATTTAAATGTACTTTAAGAAATGAATTGGTATGTATTAAAAATGGAAAATAAAGAAAAATTATTATTAATATTATTATTATATATTATAAGTAAGAGTTCCTAACCAAAATATTAAAAACATTTTAACTTATTATTATATTACTTACATAATAAAATAACTTCCAAATGAAAACAATAATGTAAATCATTTAAGTTGAAGTTGAAAAGAGAAAGAGTAACATTTTGTGTTTTGTTTTTTTCCCCAAAGCCAAAGAATTCAGTAGTGCGATTCTGTAATTAATTTTAACAATAGTTGTCATTGTTAAAAAAATTAACAAGCAAATTAACGATTTTGCTATTCTGTAGCATTTTAAACAGCACTTGTTATCGTTAAGTCAGCTGCTTGTGTTAAGTAAACGACAACTTATTTAGTGTTGTTTATTTATTGTTAAATGTTGCAAAAATAAAAAATATTTAGTTAAAAGAAATAATATAACTTGAAAATGGCAATTAAATAATTTGCATTTAATTTAATAGTTAAATGTTTGGCTTATCTTCTTAAAAAAAAAAACAAAAAACTAAAAGAAATTCTGTTTAGTTTTAATAATTTTATTTGTTTTTTTTTTATTCCTCTTTGTGTTTTTCGTTATTTTACCCTTTTTTTGACAGTGATGCCACTTGACGTTAATTTTTATCTATGTTGTTAACAACAATTTACAGAATCACATAATCGTTAGTGCAAACAACAAAACATGTTGACAATTATAACAACTGTTGTTATTGTTAAAAGTTACAGAATCCCACTACAGATCCCGTTATTAAAACAAAATAACATAGTAGGTACATATTAAAATACATTAAGGACAGGGTTTCCAGTTTTATCTTAAGCCTTATCCCCAATTTTCGATTTTTCATCCCCAAAATAGCTATTTTCTTATTCCCAAAAATCCCCACACTGCGGTTTAAGCTTTTTCAAGAACTTGTTGAAATAGTTTAAACCGCAAAAAATACTAAAATTTGAGCCCAAATCTTGACCAAATCGGTCTTGCCATTGCAAAAAAGGAATTTATAATAATATTTTATCCCCAAAAATCCCCAACGAAGAAAGTGCTTTTCCCCAAAAAATCCCCTGGGGATTTTTACGGAATTTTTATCCCCAATTACAAAAAAAAAATCCCCAAAACTGGGAGCACTGATAAAGGAAGAAGGTACTTGTGCTAAAAAGTAAAACAAAAATAGTTAACAAATTAAATGAAAATAATGAAAATGTTATCTATTATTTATTAATTATGTATGTATTTATTAATGAATTGTTTTTAATAGCATATAAGCAGGGATTATTCTGCAGGCCTCCTTAAATGACTACAGCTGAGGGTTTTTGATAAACCTTTATTAAAAACCCTTCAATATGAACTTTAATCAAAGGCATTTGTACAAGAATGGTCTGAAAGGCTTTTTAAGAGCCATTAACTGAAAGGCCTTTTAACATACCTTTCTTAAAACCCCTTCAAGATAACATTTTTTTAAGCCCTTTAGACATTCATTCTCTGGAAAGCCTTCTAAGAGCCATTTATTTGAATGCCTTTAAGAAGCTCTGGCGAAAGAAACGAAAGCGGAACCCCTTCTGAGCAATGACAACGCGTGCAAAAAAGATATGAGTATGGAATGGACCGAGCAAGCCTTCTAGAAGGCCTCTGTACCCCTTCTTTTTCCCGCTGGGTACTTGCTTCGATTTGACAGTTGTCTTTAATAAACAAATCAGTGTTGTCAACTTTTCATTTTTAAAACCCCACCAAAATGGAAAAAAACGCAGCAAGTTTAGAATTTCTTTTTTATTTAAAATATTGAACTAATTTTGCATAACATTTTTATATTAAAAACACAGTAGCATCGTAAATTGTAGTTTAAGAGGAGTTGTGCACTTTAAACCAGCCGGTGCAAATTAAATCTAAATAAATTTAGTGTGTTATTTTCGAAAAATTTGCTTATTGTTGCATTTTTACAATTAAGTACCGCTTAGAATATTTAATATTTCGAAAAAGTAAACAACCCTTGGAATATTTCGGTTTACTTTTTCGCGATTCTACTGTATAACAATAAAAAAGTCCTTACCGTTCTGAGTTTTTAGAAAAAAAATAAAGCTTATCAAACATAAAAAACTACACAAATTTGTTTGCATTCATTTAAGGCAAATTCAACAAGGTAAACTCTTTAGAGCAACTGCTCCTCAGCTGTTAAGTCCAATTTGTCAAAAAATTTTCTTGTTTAATTTTTTTGTTTTAATTACATTTAATTGTCGAAGTTAAAATAGTTTGAGAAAAAACTCATTTTGTGTGAAACTTTTATTAAAATTGATTGCAAAGTTTGTCAATTTCTGTTGTTTTTGTTTGAGTTGTAATTGTTGTAGCAACGAGTTTACCTTGTTGATTTCGACTCGGTATTCATATGTACAAGATAAATTTTTTTTAATTGCAGAAAATATATCCAATTTTTTTTTATAAAGAGATCAACACTAAATATCTAGTAAGGATTCAAAATTAGCAATAGTTCAGTATTTATCGTGTTATAAAAATATTTTTAAAAATATACATATGTATATATTTTTTTAAGAAGTTTATTTAGAAAATATAACAATAAAACAGCCTTTTACATTTTAGTTTGGGTTCACACTATGAAAGTTTTCTTTCAGAAAGTCTGAGCTTATGGGTGAGAGAGGAAGAGAACATGCTGCTATGCGTTCGGAAACGGAATTCATTCCGTATTTTGGTGCTTCAGAAAATGACGAACAAATGTTTCGGAATGAAACCATTTTTGTTTTCATGAACGGTATGGGAGTTGTCTGTATCTGAAAGGCCATAAAACTATCAAAATACACTTTCCATCAACAAACAAATATGTTTTCTTCAATTCCGAACGGAATCATTCCGAACGGAATTGTACTCTGTGACATGGCCCATAGTATACGTATTATCAACGAAAAATCAAAGAAGAAACTGATTAGCTGAAAGTACCAAAATTATGTGTGTGTTAGTGAAAAAGTGTGAGTGTATTGCAACTTTCAAGAAAGAAGAAAAAGGAAGAATCTTGTCAATAAGACAAGAGCCGAATGAACACAGACTAAAATTCAATAATCACAGCACAAAACGTGCATTTTTTGTAAACAAAACCAAAACTTTGACATAAACCAAGACAAACAATAGGTTCGTTTGAGTACTTTTACAGTAAAATGCAGTAAATGAGTAAACTAAAAAATTTTCTCTCACAAAAAGCTGTTGTCTAAAAAAGTACGCGAACGCAAAATTTGTAAAAGTCGTAAAATAAAGGCAACAGCTGATGGCAAATAATTGAAGTGTTGAAAAATATTGACACTTTTCACTACTTAACTCGTTTTCTTATCGGTACTCGATTAAATACTTTTTATTACACGAACATTTTAAAAAAATACAAACAAACTATTTTATGTAATCCTTCATATTTGTATGTTTTTTATTTTATTTGATTTTACTAATTTGTAGCGGGTTAAATAATTTAAAAGAGCATGAATAATTTGTTTGCTATTGATTACTTAAGTACCCAAATACTTCACACTTTTACAACTCTAAAAAATTAACATAACAAGAAAAATTTCAATGAAAAAAAATCGCATTTAATCAACAACAACAAATACACTCGCTTGCGGTCATACAATTAAACTTGCGCAACCGCAAATATTCGCTGCTGGTTTGCAGTCATTCAAATATTGCACATCGTGCTTTGTTATTAATACAATTGTTAGCTTCGTTTTTTAATAAAGATGTTTGTGTGTTCTATGCGACAATGATTGTTTTGGTAAAGAAAAAAAAAATACAAACAAAAAAGCCAGAAATGAAGCAATTATTACTCATGTATTCATTCAGCATTAACTATGTAGTACAAGAAAAAAAATTTAAATGAAACTAAACGCACATATGTAGGTACATACATACAAACAATTTCCATAGAAACATACTTTTATCTTAAAAAGTACAGTAGTTCTCAGGGTTGATAAAGTTGGTACAATTGTACTTTTTTTGGTACAATTTAAAACTAAAAAGTACGCTGGTACCTCCGTGACTCATTTGGTACTATTTTCAAACCAACATATTTATCAAAGTTATTTTCGGGAATACAAAGTTTATTATTAATACGATCTCCGTATGACGTGCTAAATTCCCAGTTTTTCATATTTGATAAATACACTGAAATTTATTGTTGAGGGAAAGCTAACTTCTATGCGCATTTTGCCGGTTGCTAAGACCAGCTCATCAGGAAACCTTTTCCAAAGATTTTAGAAAAGCCAAAAATATTAAACAAATAAAACCCTAAAGCGAATATGAGTTATAAACACTCTAAGTCTTACTTGTAACAATATCAAAGCTTAAACAAAACACCAACAATAAACAGTGAGTTTATCTTTTCCTACATCCCCCTACAATTGGTTGGGTTCTTTCCGACTCGAATTGTAGTTGTAAGTGGGTTAAAAGAAAAAACAAAATTAAAAAACAAACCGCTTCATTCTATTGTCTTCGTAAGAAAACAACGAAAAAAACCAATTTGCCAATTCAGTTTTATGCACGGGCAATGAATATAAGCGGGGTTTAGTGTTTGGTGCAAATAGTCTTTTAAAAATGCAAAATGTCGTTACTTTTTTAAGAAATCTAAGGGAAACTCTTGTTTTTGTTGTTGGAGTTAATAAAACATTATGAATAGATTTTTGCACTTGCTCATTGATCGATTGCTTATTCCACATTCTAAATTTAGTATCAGCTTCAGCATATAAGCGTGCATTTTCTGAAGATATTGGCAAGTTTTTAAAAGATATAGGAAACCACTTCTGCAAAAGTTCTACATACTTAGTAGAAGAGACGACTTCCTCTCAATTCAAGATTATTTTGGAATGAACTTATAATATTTTCAAATATTCGTCAACAAGATGGTTGTCACGTCAAGAAGTAATCAACACAATTTTGGAACAGTGGGAGCCCACTCCATTATTATTTTACTCCGAACTAGCTTGAAGGAGATTTTTCAAGCGCTAAATTAAATTTTATTTTATATTTGGACTGCTACTCCTTTCCTGTTTCTGCAGTACAAATTGACATTGTAAATACAATAAATTTGGAAATGCAATCCGAAAATTCTCGTATGCACATATTTTTAGAACGCTTAAAAATTTTATTTTCGTTTAAAATTAGAGATTGCATTTTAAAATATATTCATAAATTTTCCACAAAAAAGACGATAAATTCTAAGGGCTAATAAATCAGAGCAAGTTAAACTCTCTTTTTAGTTTAAAATGTGTTTAAACGAACAAATCTATATATCAGTAAACATATAAACCATCTTTAAACGCATAGAATTGTTTCAACTAAACCAGTGTTTAAACATTCACTAATTTATTAGCCATAAAAAGTGTACGAAAACGTTCTCTGGTGGCAATCAAAAATAAATGGAATTCCCAACCCTAAAAACCGCACGATGCAGGTCTGGCTAGACCAAATACAATTTGTTTGTCTCTATTCTTAAATATTTTCGAAAATCCGGGGCTCGAAATTAATTTTTGACCTACGGTTTCTTTGGCAAAGTTTCTTGGAATAACTTATAGAACAAGAATCGCGATGTACTTTTGACTCGAAAAAATTTTACCCACCCTATTATTATGTATAATTACTGATCATGTATTTTTTGCTATCTATACTTTACATGTACAAATGAGTTTTAAGTACTTTTTGTTTGTGTTGTATTACATTTTTGTTTTTAAAAATAAAATAATTTATTTAAAATGATTTAGTACTATTGGGGCCAAAAAAGTACAATTTTATAAGTTCGTTGGTACGATATTAGTTTTCTCATTTATCATCCCTGGTAGTTCTGTATTTAGGTCAGGGATGTCAGCGTCATACACAATTGTGGAAATTAATGACTTAACCATAATATGCATAGTCTTACTTAACCTACTGTCAAAAATTAACAAAAAGTCTCTCAAACGTCTTTAAGAAAACAAAATAAAAAAACATTTGATTCCGTACGGAATGTGCGATTAGATTCGCACCTTGCTTAAGCAAATGACAGTTTCATTAAACTTAGCAAAAAGTTTCCTTAAGTTCAATATGGTTTGCCTCATATAATTTACATGTATTCGCTTATTCGCTTAAGCCAACTTAAGCACATTGTGGTTGGGCCTTAATTCACACACATTCTTCACACGCATTTAGTGCACGAGAGAACACAATTCAGTCGTTGATTATCAAGCGATGAGTGCACATGCGGCGGATGCTTACGTATTTTTTTGTTTTTATTAAGAGTACTTGTCTCTTTATTCACTAATACTAATATAAATCAATACAACCACAATTGACATCACTGATTTAGGTACAATGTATTCTTGTTATTGTTGTTAATTTTAACAAAGAATGAGAGTGGTTTATTGTTGTTAATGTTAACAAGCGTCTCATCGAGTGGACAATGACTACTTGAATGCAAAAGTATAAAGGCTCAACCATAATATGCATAGCCTTGCTTAACCTACTGTCAAAAATTAACAAAAAGTCTCTCAAATGTACTTAAAAAAACAAAAACAAAATAAAAAAACATTTGATTCCGTACGGAATGTGCGATTAGATTCGCACCTTGCTTAAGCAAATGACACTTTCATTAAACTTAGCAAAATGTTTCCTTAAGTTCAATATGGTTTGCCTTATATAATTTACATGTATTCGCACATTTGCTTAAGCCAACTTAAGCACATTATGGTTGAGCCTTAAGAATGTGTTCCTTTTGAATTTATACAAAAATTTTACGGGAAGTAAGATAATATCCACATGACTCTCATACGATTCTTGACATGAAAGACTCGTAAGATAATCTTTATTATGTTTTTGTTTGAATGTTTTTTTTTACAAAAATCGAACAAAAATTGTTAAAAAAAACTAAATTTTAAGCTGTCCGATTTTTTTGACGATTTTTCGAAACGTAAAATACGATTTTTTTAATTTTTCTCAGGAAATTGACGATTTCTTCACAAATTTATCTGGCAGGCCTGTGTGTACTCGAGCGCAATTTCGTAAAATGCAGTAAAGTTTAGTAAAAAATAGTGAAAACTTTTGTGTTCTCGAACGCAACTAATGCAAGAGCAAAGAGCTTAGTGCTGCCACCTGTTTATTTCACCATGGTTTGAAAGACTTAAACTTCTAATAAATCCAGAAATTAACGAAAATGGGATGTTGTGTTGGTGTTGGTGTTTGTTTTTTTTTTTTTTTTTTTGTTTGATTTGATTTTGCAGTTTAAAGTGCGTTTTTCTATTTTCTTTAATCAGTTGTTGGAAGAAAAAAAGAAACTATTGTTTAACCATACCATATGATACCCACATATATGAAAAAAGATGAAATATATCGTGATTTTGGCGTTTTATGTGAATAATTACAAAAAAAAAACATAAAATGACATTATTTAAAAACAGATTCAATTTGAAAAGCAGAAAATTATTTCCACATACGTAGAATTTGTATGAAAACCCGAAACGAAAATATGTATTTAGTTAAATAATTCAATTAGTAGGTTAAGTGGTCAATTTTAATATACCATTGGACGCTGCTTCAAAAACTCTTTTTGATGGTTCTAAATTTTGTCTACATATGCATGTCGTTTGGGAGTAAAGTACAAAAAAAATCGAAAAACTGAAAAAGACCATTTTGAAAAATAGTCTAGCTCACGAATGGTCAACGCTAGAACCAAAATATTTTGGGAATCATCATAAAACATATCAAGCTTTATTTTCAGAGGGGTAACAAAATCATTTTTTTCAGCTCCATACAAATAGAGTCGGTCTAATGTACATATTTGTGTACGCATGTAGTATTAAAAAAAAATATACATGGAAAAAAAATAAACACATAGTCCCATCTTCGTTAACTAAGGGATTTTAAAAAAGTTTCATGGCCATTTTCTCATTAGGCGATTATCTTTTTTCCCAACGAAAAACTGCACATTGAAGAAATTTGGTTTTCTCAATGTCTCATTTGCTTCGATTTTATCGCAAAGCTAACCGGCACTCTTCTGCCAATTATTTATTTTCCTTTTATTTGCCGTACAGATAAATTCAATCAGCTGACTCCCAACTTTTACATGTATTTTGAGTGGCGTTGCCAGCAGAAAGCTTTGTTTTTTGTCGGTATATTGAGAAACCCAAAATTGTTAACGGACAGTTTATCGGTCCAATAAATTTATGTTGACATTAAGTAACAGACAGTTTGTCGATACATTGAGAAAATGGCCATCGGTCTGTCAAACCAAACACTTCCGAGCATGTCGACTGCCGATGTTCTTTGTTGTGTACAAAGAAAATTCAACTACAGGTGGTGTCGGAACTACAACAATCTAAAAACAACAGAAACAACACATGATTTTTTGCATTGCATTGTTAGTGCCATTAGCTCGAAATGTCAACCAATTTTAGCAAAACACTTCCAAATCAAAACAAATAAGCCCGAACGGTCAAAATCAGATGCCTTTTCGACACCACCTGTAGTTAATTCGCCTTGGTTGTGTACAACTTTTCTTTTTGCTTTTGCCTTCACTGCGACTGTTTTCATTTAAATTTATCAGAAGTCACTCGTAAACCTGCTCTGAGTAGAGAAGCAGCTCGCGCTCGTTGTCATTTTTGTTTAAATGACAATCAGGTCGTTCTTGTTTGTCACCCCGCATTGGTTAATGGCTTGGCGTCGTATAACTGTACCGAGTTACGGTTTTTGCGGCTGTCACCATTGATTTTGTGAAGTCGTTTTTAACCTCAATAAAAGGTTTTTGTCTGGTGGAGAACCATTAATAACTAAACGTGACTGGTGGAGAACCAAATATAATGCTGGGTACACACTATGCAACGCGTTTACGCAATCTAGTGAATTAAATTCATTTTCATTCATTCTAGATTGCATCAACATCAAAACGCTTTGATATTTTGAGGTTGCATTGAAACAGATTGCATGTAGGTTGCATTGTGTGTACCCAGCATAACTCAGACGTTTTTCAAAAAAACTCCGAAGCGGATTCTGGAAGCTCTCGCCTTCCTATACGAAGGTTTAGGTCGAACAAGATCTTGTGGTTGAGGCTCTGGAAATTGTGTGATACCCTGGCATTAAAACCTAAATTGGTTAGCCAAAAATGTTATTCGTGTGATACCCTGGTATTATAACTTTCATAAGCGGCTGATACACTTGCAATAAAATTGTTAAATTTTACGTATTGTACAATTATATCGCCAATGTGTATGTGATATTCGAAGGTGGCACAATGTATTGGCATCAATCAAAAGACTTTTGATTTTTATTGCACAACGAAAAGAAAGTGAAATGTGTTGGCAACATTGCACAATGCTATTAATGTTATTCCTAAAGGTTATTTTTACCTTTTTATTGAATGAATGCGGCTTATTGCATAACACTGCTTTACAAATTTTTAATTTGGAAAAGTACCAAGAACTCCACATACCTATATAAGTTAATTGGTACCTTCTGAACACGAACCCCGCTGTAATTTTTTTTCCTAAGTACCGTTTTTTAGATAACGGTACTTTTGTGTTTTTCGGTGTATGGTCCCACTTAAACCCTTGTGGAGCTTAACCGAAAAGTCCGATCAAAACAAGTGGCACATCGTTGGAAAGATAATCGAATGCCTTTTCCGTCGATATGCTGTATTTAAAAAACACGGAATTTTATATGAGATGAAAATATTGTCGTTCCACAAAATCCTTAATAAAAACTTTATTTTTCATCCGATTTTGTTCAAATTAAATCTACTATTATATACTATATATACTATTAAATATACTATTTGGTTAAGAAATAAAACATTCCAGATATTTAACATAACGTAGTAAAAAACGAAATAAAAATGAAAAATGTATTCTTGTGTATAGTTGACCTGTTGTTTATGTTGTTTTATTATTTTGGCTTGAGGTCCTATATAAATATAAATAGAAATAAGTGACAAAGTTTTCCACCCAATAAATATCTGCAAAATAAGGAATATATTAAGTAAAAACGATTTTCCAAATAAAACCATTAATGAACTAATTAACAGAGTAAAAACTACGATAGTAAAAGGAACAACTAAAAGGGAACGACCACCAATAATATATAAGACTATGACATATGTAGAAGATTTTTCCGAACGAATTAAACATTCCAACATTTATAATCGGGAAAAATATGAATTAGCCTTTAAAACTGAAAATACAACAAAAAAACTTTTTAATAATATGAAATCTAAGATTGAAAAAGAGGAAAAATCGCATTTAGTTTACAGAATACACTGTAATGGAGACAAAACTGACGCATGCGGAAAAGTATATGTTGGCACGACAAAAAACAAATTAAAAACCAGACTTGCAGCACATAAGTCAGATGAAAAGGCTACTTACAAGCCATTAGAACAGAAAACTGCATTAGCAGCCCACTGTACTGTAACTGGACATAAACCAAATTTTAATAATGTAGACATATTGGTGGGAGAGCACAACTACAAGAAGAGATTTACTCTTGAGATGCTACATATTATTGATCAAGAGACAGAAAAGACATTAAATTTTAAGAAAGACACAGAAAGATGTGCAAAAATTTATAAACATGCAATAGACAAACACAAATCAAAGAAAGCTTTATCAGTGAAGAGTTAAATTCGTCGGAGTTTTTTCAATCTTTTATTGTTTATTTATTTAAATGTAAATATTAAATTTGTTTAGTGTAAAATATTTTGTATTTTTAATGGTATTTTTGTTTTTTGTATTTTTAAAAAGATTCCCCTGATGATGGTCAGAGATTTTGACCGAAATATTGGAAAAATATAAAAATAAATAAAAATAAAATAAAAAGTTTTTTGAATTTTATTTATTATTTATATAGGACCTCAAGCCAAAATAATAAAACAACAAAAATGAAAAATTTTGAAAAACGTAAAAAATAGACTTTGAGGTGCCAGCCATTTCTTATCAGATAGAAATTTGTAGCATATCGATGGAAAAGGCATTCGATTACCTTTCCAACGATATGACCATACACCGAAAAACACAAAAGTACCGTTATCTAAAAAACGGTACTTAGGAAAAAAAAATTACAGCGATTTTCGTGTTCAGGAGGTCCCAATTAACTTATCTAGGCATGTGGTGTTCTTGGTATTTTTTGGCTGTAAACCAGTGTAATATAGGGCAAAATGAAAATAATATGGCGAATGTCATACACAATAACATTGCAAGTGTATGGGCCGCTAAAGTTAGCCAAAAATTTTGTTTGTTTTAAAGGTACATCTGACTTGTCAACTTTTTAAGTCACATGTTGTGCAGAAGGTTTATAATATTCGGTCACAAACGTACATGCTATTTGCTTCTGACATTGTCTCTTTTTCTCCCCATAGTTGTTGCAAAAACCAAAATAAAAATGCCGCCACGAAAATTTTTTATTTACTCCGTAAAATAGTTTAGCCAACTTGACATATTTTTCTTTTAATTCAAAGATACCAATTTAGGATATTATAATGAAACGTCTTATATATATATATATATATACTAGCTGACCCGGTCTACGTTGCTGGCCCTAAGTAAACATTAGTTTTGTATTACCACACGATTTAAATTGAGCATTTAACGAAATTTACGGCCTTTAAAATAAAAATCCATGGAATACCTATCATAAATTTTTTTTAAAAAATAACTTACATATGGTGTGGATATGGGCTCAATCAAAAAAGAATAAGTTGGACCATGGCGATAATTTTAAAGAAAAAATCGTCCAAATCGGTCAAGCCGTTCTCAAATCATGCTCTTAATAGAAAAAGTGGGCGTAAAAGTAGGCGTGGTAATTTTTTCTTTCGATGAAAACGTAAAATAAATTGATACGAACAGTTAAAAGAAAAATTAGTCAAATCGATGGAGCAGTTTTTTGATTTTAGGTAAATCGAAAAAAGTGGGCGGGGCAAAATTTTCTTTCCGTAAAAACCTAAGTTAAACCATGGCGATCATTTTGAAGAAAAAATCGTCCAAATCGGTCAAGTCGTTCTCCAGTTATGCGCTTAATAGAAAAAGTGGGCGTAAAAGTAGGCGTGGTAAATTTTTCTATCGATGAAAACTTAAAATGGATTAATACGAACATTTGAAAGATAAATTAGTCAAATCAAAATCGTCCAAATCGGTCAAGTCGTTCTCCAGTTATGCGCTTAATAGAAAAAGTGGGCGTAAAAGTAGGCGTGGTAAATTTTTCTATCGATGAAAACTTAAAATGGATTAATACGAACATTTGAAAGATCAATTAGTCAAATCGATGGAGCAGTTTTTTGATTTTAGGTAAATCGAAAAAAGTGGGCGTAAAAGTGGGCGGGGCAAAATTTTTTTTCCGTAAAACCCTAAGGTGGACCATGGCGATCATTTTAAAGAAAAAATCGTCCAAATCGGTCAAGCCGTTCTCAATTTATGCGCTTAATAGAAAAAGTGGGCGTAAAAGTAGGCGTGGTAAATTTTTCTATCGATAAAAACTTAAAATGGATTAATACGAAGATTTGAAAGAAAAATTACTCAACTCGATGGAGCCGTTTTCTGATTTTAGGTAAATCGAAAAAAGTGGGCGTAAAAGTGGGCGGGGCAAAAGTATCCTATGTCCGTCTCTAAGCTACCTCCCTACCAATTTTCAGCCAAATCTGTTTTGCCGTTCTTGAGTTATAAGTGGTGTAACTAACACGACTTTCTTTTATATATGTATGTATATTTTTACATAAATTCTACTCAATGGGGCGATGATCATACATATCTCAGTATTGTAAAATATCAACTTCAGCCGGCTAAAGGTAGAAGTACATACCACGCGTTAGTGCGCGCGCTCTCTGTCGTCTTCTGTCAAAAAAAGTTAAACTAGTGTATTTTCATAGAACAGGCTACATGCAAAATATTTTAACGCGTTTGCGCCAGAAAGTTGGTTAACTTTTAACTTTTTAACGAGTTGTGTATTTTTGACAAGTAATCAGCTGACAATAAAAAGAATAATTTAACAAATTTGTGAATCATGAAAGAAAAACTTATTGAAGAGCTTAAAAAACATACAATATTTATATAAAAAGAATAAATTCAATAAAATAACAAAATCTTGATATACTTTCGAACCCGTTTTTAAAGCACAAATAAGTAAACAAATAAAAAACAGCTGACAGGAATGGCTTTTATAACGCGTGTTGTGTAACTTGCAACTTTTTACGCGCTAAAGTTTTTAAACGCACGATACTCGTCGACGAACTAACGCGTGTTATGTACTTCAACCTTAATGATTTCGTCAATAGTGGACGCCGCTACCGGTTTCGTCTCGGCATAGATTTTTGATGTCAGATGGTTTGTCAGAAGAAAAAAGAGCACGCTCTAATTGAAATTTTGTCAGATGACTTTGCATCTGACTTTTACATTGCAGCTACACGATCAAGCTTTTCTTGATAGTCTTTTACATATACTGTTTGTCAATATATCCAAAAATTGGCAGCTGTGACGTAGGCAGCGCGCAAGTTGAAAGCAATTTACTTTTTCAAGATGTCGTCTCCGAGAAAACAACTCAAAATGTTTTGCTATTTTCCACTTTTGATTTTTCTGCATTGTAGGCTGTTCGAAGGGACTTTATTTTTTTCTTTACTTCTTCCACTGGCATTTTTGTTTCAGAAGCTATAGACTCGTAGGCTTTTATTTTCAAATCATTTCGCCTATATGATGAAAGATTCATAAAATTTCATGGCTTCTGTACAGCTCTATGAATCGCAGAACATCATTTTGCTTATTTATTTTATAAATAAATTTTATTAATAAACATATTTCACTATTTTTTTTAGGTTTTTAGTTAAAATTTTAAAATTCCTGCAACAATTTGTAAAAAAAAAAAGGAACTTCAGCTTTTGCCGGCAAAATATTTGTGAAAAAAAAAACAAAAACAAGTTCAAAAGATTTGTAATAAGATGTTTTCTTGAACGAAAATTGATACACTCACTGGCAAGAGAATTTTAGAGGCAAGTTCGTATCAATTTTTAAAAGTATGGGTGTATTGGTAAAAAAGTGTGAGTGCATTAAAACTTGATAGGCAAAACTTGATCGTGTAGCCCTCAAGTTACAGAAGCAAAGTTAAAAAGGTAACACACGACATGTATGTATTTTGCCCATGGAAATTTGACATGTCAAATGACAAAAACATGTCGTGTACGGTCGCCTTAAGTAAAGCAAAAAAAAAAATTGATCAGAAGTACAGGCAACAGTTTATATTTGTGCAATGAAAAATCAGAAAGCGGAAGAAAAAGAAATTTTTTGATTTTGACTGCAGCTTTTTAAACCCTGGTCAAAAATCATTTTGTAATTTTATATTATTTAAAAAAAAATCCTAAAGAAGATTTCCAAAGAAAATCGAAATATTGAGGTAAAATATTTAAGTTTATTGAATACACAAAACGCGACTTTAAGTTTTAGAGTAAATATAATATTTAATAAAAAAAGGTCGAAAAAATAAATATATAATTAATAAAATTGACAAACAAATTAGGTAAGCAATAATTGTCAACGAAAATTGATTAACAATTACTGCAACATTAATTGCCGGCAATAAATAAATATCTACAAAAAAGTGCTGTTTTCATTAAAGATAACATAATTTTGACATTTACTGCAATATATTCCCAATAATGTGTTTTGCAATCGAAGTATTTCCACATTAGTTTTTTTAGTGCAAACAGCTTATTTGGACGGTGGCAACGCAAACGATAAGCAAATTCATGTATTTTTTGTTTTTGCATACACAGAATTGCCATACTTTATTAGAAAGCAGAGATTTTATAATTTTGGGAATAAGCACAATCGTACGGATTCTAAAGAACCTAAAACCAAATCGATCCGAATTGCAAATACGGAATGTGTGACATGCCTGTATAGTTAAATCGATAAAAATGACAGATTTATTCTCCAACTATTTTGATTCTGCCATAGTCAATGCAATTTAAGAAATACTTACTTTATTTTTTCCTCGTCACGTTTTGAAAAGAATACATTTCGCTTTAACATGATCATAGGTTCATCGTATTTCTTTTCAATGGGATTTCCATGACTAAATTTTTCCAATAAACTAGGCCATGCAACTCGAACAACATACGGTCGATGATGCGATTTAAGTTGTATTTCAAGAAGCGCGCTTGTCATCCAAAGACCAAATATACTTTGTGCCAGCAATTTATTCGCTATTCCCAACTCTTCACAGCCCAGGGCGGCAGCCAACATGACCTGGGAGGGACACTGTGCAGTACCCTCTATCTCCATATGCACAGCAACACGTGACATCAAATACACGCACGTTGGTATCACCTATTTAAAAAAAAAAATAAAATAAAAATGGACACCCACATACATACTCCATATTTTATCTTACATTTTGAAGAGGTCGTGAAATCGAAGATGTTGCCTTGACACCATTTGTAAAAGAGCCAGTTGCCGTTTGTGAAGCATTTCCTAAAGGCACGGAGCGAGCCACTTCTGCAGATCCACTTGCTTTGGGTTGATTTGTCAAATAGTTGTTTGCATTTGTACTGAGGCCTAAAAAATTATTCAAATTTAAATTTAAAAAAAACAATTAATAGTGCTATATTCGGCTATGCCGAATCTTATATACCCTTCATCATGGAAGGGAAATAACAGAAAGTTTATATATGTATATCTAAGGCAGGGTTTTTGAGATGTGCCTTAAGTTTAAACTTAGCTTAACGTAGTCTGAAACTCGGATTTTTTCGGCGAAATGTGAATATTTCATTAAAGACCAACATTTAAAGTAAAACTTAGCTGTTCTGTCAAAATTTTTTTATAAAAAGTTGGTAAAGACGGCACAAATCTGTTTTCAGAATAACTAAACCTTGTTTAACTGAGATTTAAAAAACCTAGTCTAATAGTGTTTTCTTTTCTGAAAATAATGTTTCGTGTATGCTGCCAGTTGCGCGGGTTTTTGTAATATTCCAAAAAAATATGCAAAAATATGAGAAGTTATCGTTCTTCATTCTGAATATGTTTCAAAAATAAATGGCAAATTAGTTCCAAATCTTACCCCAGTTATAATTGAGAGTGAGATAATACCCATTTTGCATTTGCGCTGCAGGGGCAAAATTAAGGAGTTTTATTAAAACGCAATATTTGTATAATGCAAGCGCGTAGGATGCTCCTAGATGTGTTAAATGAATGACCAACCCCACTTTATTATTTATTGCCGAATTTCGGTTGTTTTAGCTATTTCAAGAAGCTGAACCATTTTTGAGTTACGCGAATATATGCAGTGCAACCTCCTACATTTTCGAAAACAAGAGCTAACCTAAAAAACGGTTAGCACCACTGGATTCAGCGTGCCCCAAATATGTTAAAATGCCAGGTCCCCGGTTTGTCTGTTTCTTGTAACTAGCAAAATGTACTTATTGCTCAAAAATACAATATTTTAATTCTATTTTAAGATTATTTTTTTAAAGATTGCGGAATAAAAAGAAATCATATCCTAAAAAAGAAAAAAAAACACCTTCAAAGTTTTAGGATTTTGAATATTACCTAAATCCCTTATATCCCATTTGATGATTAAAAACTGATTTATCACTTGAGCGATTGAAAGAGTGCATATATCGTTACCTTACGCAAAAGGCGCTTACTAAACAAAAATTAAAAATCCTGTTTTCATTGATTCTGATGTATTGCAAAATTGGGAAATTTTGCAATCTTTCCACAAAAAATTTGCAATTTTATAAACAAAAAAAACAGACGACTACAAAAGATTAAGGCCATTTTCTCCAAGTTCGGTTATAATAAACTATCGGTTATAGCTGTTAAAACATATTGGTAACCGGAACTTTAATTGAAAGTTAGTTTAAACCGAACTTGGTGAAAATGGACGTAAATGATTAACGCTAAAAGGCCAAACTAACCGTGTGCATTATATGCAACATTGCCAATTGTACTAACAACGGTAGGTTTTACAGGAAAAATAGAAGAAACTAAATTTAGACAATAGAATGAAACAATTTGTTTTTAAATTTTGTTTTTTCTTTTTACCCTTTTATAACCTAAACAATTGAAGCACAGCCGCGAATAACGTTTTAAGTTACAAAATAATAATTTTTCAGGAGAGCAAAAAATCGTTTTTTGACAGGCAGCATTATTTGTGTTAAAAATTTTTTTTTTTTCTTAAGAGAGTAAGGTTAACGGTTATCTGCAAAAAAACAGTTTTTGCAAAATGTGGCGTTTACAACGTTATTCGCGGCTGTGCTTCAATTGTAGGGGAATGTAAGAAAAGATAAACTCACTGTTCATTGTTGGTGTTTTGTTTAAGCTTTGATATTGTTACAAGTAAGACTTAGAGTGTTTGTAATTCTTATTCGCTTTAGGGTTTTATTTGTTTAATATTTTCGGCTTTTCTAAAATCTTTGGAAAATGTTTCCTGATTACCTGGCCTAAGCAACCAGTGAAATACGCATAGAAGCTAACTTTCCCTCAACAATAAATATCAGTGTATTTATCCAATATGAAAAATTGGGAATTAAGCATGTCATACAAAAGTCTTTATAATAAATTTTGTATTCCCGAAAATAACTTTAATAAATTATAAACAGTTTAAAGCAATTTATAATTTTAAATAGTTTTTTGCTTCTCCAGTAAAATATTCAAGGTGTTTAACAGGGCCTTTTGCTTTTTAGTTAACGATAAGATCATCAATATGTTAAAATAATGATTATTAAATTTTTTATATTTTTGTTCATTCGTCTTGTCAAATTAAAGAGAAAAATAGAAGTTAGCTTGGCACCCAAACAAATTAAAAGATTAGCTAAAAAAGAAGCCCAAACATTACTGTCAATCAGAGTTCCCAGTTTTATTTTAAGCCTTATCCGCAATTTGTGATTTTTCATCCCCAAAATAGTCATTTTCTTATCCCCAAAAATCCCCACATTATCTTAAAAGTAAAATACATAATGTTATGTCAATGGAAAAATGCATACATCGATTTATTTAAATAAATCCATTTGTGTAATATGATTTAAACTAATATTCTTGGAGTTCCATGTATAGTATGTAACATGGGAAACGTAAAAACGCAAAAGAAAAATAATTTTGCGTCAATACATACTTCTCATTTCCAAAACTAGGGAATCCATTATCTTCTAATTCATAAGCCAATGCAATTTTGTTTTACATGTTGTTTGTTTAAAAAAAGTGCATTTAAGACTATTGACTAAATTTAACACAGCAAGCTGCATTATTTTAAAGTGTATATTTATTCTAAGAAGAGCTCCTAATAACTCATTATGTATTCTGTTGCAAATATTGATTTTGGTTGTATTCATTACAGAAAAAAGCTAGTTCAACAGAACAAACGCTAGTTGGTACAGAAAGCATATTTAAACTTATTTCAACAAGTTCTTGATATAGTTTAAAACCGCAAAAAAGACTAAAATTTTTACCAACATCTTGACCAAATCGGTCTAGCCATTGCAAAAATGAAATTCATAATAATATGCTATCCCCAAAAATCCCCAGCGAAAAAAGTGCTTTTCCCCAAAAATTCCCCTGGGGATTTTCACGAAATTTTTATCCCCAATTAAAAAAAAAATCCCCAAAACTGGGAACACTGCTGTCAATTAACGAAAATAAACGTGATTGCAAATGGTTTTCCGATAATTTTTGTTTGTTTCAAAATAACATTGTTCAAATAATTAAGGGGCACTTTTATCAGAGAAAAAAATTCAAAACATGACAATTAAAAATTATTTTAAATACATACATATAATTAAAAGCTATATAATTTACGATTAAAAACTGAGACGAAAAATACAAATTAATGATTATAACAATTGCCATTAAATTGCTCAAAAAAGAGTCAGAAAATTGCATCATGAATAATACTTTGAGGTGATTCATTGTTAGTGTAGCATTTTTTCACAACAAGAGTATCACTTATTATCGAAAAATTAGCTCATATGCGGTTATGTGAAGCTGATTCCTAAAAGATTCGATTGTAATATAAAATGCTAGCTGGGATTAAACATTATCAGCTGTTTTCAATCTTCTTAACTTGGTTGCACTGAATTTAGTACAACTAAAACTAAACCAAATCAAAAAAGGTTTTATACTATGTTTCCACTATGAGCAAAACAACTTGTTTTGGGCAAAACGTGTCAAAGTGTTTCCATTATGTAAAACTGGTTTTGGTGTTCGAATTTTCGAACCAATTTGACATTTATGTTGTAAACAAACATGAAAGCCAAAAAAAAAAAATATTTTTCTTCAACATGAAAATTCCTTGTTTGTTTTTTAATATACATTTATACATATACATATGTACGTATATAAAAGCACACAATTTTCTTCCTTTTTATTATATTATTTTATTACTTTTACGCTGCAAACAAATAAATCAGCTGGCGAGTTGCATAACCCTTTTTAATAATTCTTGATATTTTGGTAAATATGTCACTTTTTTCGAAATTGTCAATCACCAATAATGGATAACCCAGAGTTGTATTCATGATTTTTGACATGTTTTGGATCAAAACTAGATTTTGTTTGAGCTTTTCGAACATAAAAAATGTATTGGAAAACAAGTAGCAAAACACTTGTTTTGCTGCAATACTAGTTTTGTGGCCCAAAACATGTAAGTGGAAACGTACTACATATTATAAGATGGTTTTAACAAAATTATTTTGTATGGTAAAAGCAGGTTTTAACGATTGGTTTACCCATTTAAAATTGTGACAATGGTATATTATTTCATATTTTTGTAATAAACATAGCACAAATTCCAAATCGTTTGGTGCTGGCGTTTGTTAATATTTTTCATAGACATGTTGGATATGTATGGCATGGTAAATTTGATATTTGCAAAAAATATTTCAGAGATTCATATTCCTAATGTACATATTTATTTTGGTTTTTATCTTGTTAATAAATGCTTTATATTTTATTTATATAAAAAGAAGTGTACACTTTGATGTCACCACTAGCTGCGAAATCGGGTCGACCGATTTCAACAAAAATATAAGGGTACGGTGGGGATAGTCTGTAGATGGTTTATGTAAAGTTTGCACGATATCGGCCCAGTGGTTCAGGAGATATGGCATTTAGATTTTCCTATATATTATTTCCATACAAATATCAACAAAATGCATTTTCCATATTATGATATGTTACTGTCACTTGAACAGCTACCAAACCATGTATTGTAATGTCTTATGTTTACTTTGCCTTTGGCTTAAACAATAAATTTTTAACATATGGAAATGGGTAGGAATTATTTTTAGACATGAGGGATTTTTTGAAATTTTTACTGGCAACACTGCGTGTAACCTGATAAATATACATATTACACAATTATAATGCATTATTATTTTTTAGAAAAGAAAACACCATAAATGTATGTATATAAACATGTTTACACAATATAAAAAGTATTTATAGATTATTTGCATTTGATTATTTGCACTTGTTTTCGTACTATGAAATATATTGAAAGTTTAATTGATATCTAGCAAATTTAGTTTTGATTAAATTATTTTGTTAATTTTTTATTTGAGTCTTAAATTTTTTTATTATTGCAATAAGCCGTTTGGAGTGTGTGGAGTTTTTATTCTTGTTACGAAAGTAACTTTATATGGTGTTGAGATATACATTTTTTATTGAGTTAATATTTGGTTTATTGACACAATTATCTTTCTGCTTACACATACACAATTTAGCTAACTCAATTGGCAGTTAACTCAAGCAAAATGTAAACAACTTTTGACATCTTTAAAGAATAAACAAAATAAAAATCTGGCATTTGCGCAGACTTAATGGATGAACCTTTGTTTTGTTGACATTTCAGTTGCCAAATGTCAAAACACTTTGCATAGTGAGTGGTGTTTTGCTCACTAAACACACTTGTGACAGTGTTATATTTTATATTATTATATCAATATTAAATTGAAATTTTTTATGGATATTTGAGCTCAATAATGGCATTTAATGCGCAAAACTCAATTAATCAATTAACACGGTATTAGCTAGGAATTAGTTTAATATCTTGTATTTATTAGTAATTTTGTATCTGTTAGATATGTTATTAGTTTAAATTGCTATTGATTACTTCTAGTGTAAAAATCCCTGTACAGAATTTTCTCGTACAAAAGTATTATGCTAAAATTGTTATGCATAATACTTCGATTAATCAGATGAAAAGTTAAACATTTAGGTATACTTAAGTTTTATGATGTTTAATAGTTGAATTAAAATACAGTTTTAATATTAGATATAGGCACAATGTTAATGTAAATAAATTAAAATAACATAACAGACATTAAGGCTCGAATAATGCAGAGCCATCTAGACATTTGGGCTAAGCTTCGTACAGACGATGGTCAGATCTTACAATGCTGTCATTTTTCTGACAACGCAGCCATTGTCATATGCATTAATTTTACACATCTGCCAAATGAAAATGAGCTTACAGTGTTCACACAGTTGCAAGACATTTTTAGGCAATTTTAATGACAACATTGTAAGACCTGACCACCGCACAGTGGAAAATTTTTCGAGAAGGCGGTCAAAATTCCATAACTTTTGACTGGATCGGTATTTTTTATGGGTTTTTTTTGCTCGATAAGTGCGATGTTAGGCTTCAATTTGCGCTATAAAACGTAAAATTCGACATTTTCATTTTTTTGTTGAGTTTCGGTGTAAAAGTTGAATATTTCAAATATGATTTTTATTATCTTGTTATCTTGTATTTTACAACTGATACTTATTTTTTATTGTCGAACTTAGATCCTGTCAGAAAATGCCAATATTTGGCACCTGTAAATTTTTTAGTCCCAATATTCACAGGGGCCAAAGGTTGGCTTTTTTGGGACGAGACGAGTTGTTATAAGGATACAACTGAAAAGGAATATTTTGAAAAATGCCCAAATAGCATTCTTGGCTATCGATAACATTTTAGTCAACATTTTTTTTAATTTTTCGAATTTATTCTATGAGCTAAATTTCAGTTATGTATTTTATAAAGCTTTTTTGTAATAGTTCTACTCCTTCAATTTTTCAGAAATGAAAAATGTTGAATATAATATAAAGTAACCTTCGGAAGGAAACAATTCCCAGTTTCTATTTGATAACATTTTAGGTAATTCAACTTTTATTTTTGGTTTGAGATGTATGTGTATTTTATTTATATATATTAATACAAATATATACTTAAATCAAAAACAAATTATAACCCAGCGGTAACTAGAATGAGTAAAGACGACTAATAGAAGGCCTTATTTAGCAGTCACAAGCAGTCAGAAGCCCTTCTCGCCGCATTCCAAACTTATTTATTTTTTACACAGGTTGTCATTGGGCGCAAGGCCTTCCACACTTCCTTTAATTACAACTTCGATCCCTTCCCAAAGAAGGGAGTAAGGAAGGTCACTAAAAATAAAAAGTAAACAAAACTGAACACCTTACTTTCTCCCTTCTCAAAGAAGGGAGTAGCGAATGTGTACTGAATATTCTAGAAGGTCTTTTAAAAAGAAGTTTATACCTTCTAAAAGGCATACTTCTGAAGGCAGGATATCATGCGAAACGAATCTTTTGGAAAGGAGTATGAAGGCCTTCAAAAATGCCTGTCACTTGCAGTCCTTTCAATATTTACCGCTGGGAATCTATAAACAATTTTAAATTAAACAATATTAGTAAAAATTTCTTCTAAATAGCTTTGGGTTTCATTTTCCAGAAGTTGTTTAGCTTCTTCCTCTAATTCGATTGAGGTTGATTTCCATTTTTGTCGAATACTGGACATATATGGATCTTATGTGCACAACAAAATAGTAAAAAGATCTTCATTAGTACAACATCTGGACATTTTTCTTGTGTTATATTCGCGGAAGAATCTGTAGTCTTTGTTTCTTTTTTCTTGCGCTTCATCAGATAGATCTCCAATTGGTAGCATATTGTGTTGAACTATTTGTTCCCCATGGTATACAATTGTATGAACTGTGGTTGGCATATGTCTCCAAGAGTATTTTTTGTTATAAAGAATTGCTGTTTCATTTGCGTACTGGCAAATTTTTTTTGCATTTATCTTTCTGCTACATAATATAACTTGTAAAATGATCTGGAATCGTCTTATTAGTTCAAAATGTACTACTGTGATAGATGCTGCAGTTTCTGGATCGGAAAATAATCTCCTTGCAGGGTTTCCATCATTTGAATTTCTTTCTCTTTGTTTTGGCTGATCAATTATAAGGCCTAGGTGAAGGTATTTTTCTTGAATTTGTTTGTTTGTTTGCTTCCTTTTCTTCCACATTTTCTTTGTTTTTTCTCACTGTTTCGCCTAACGGGCCAAATTCCAAATCATAACCCAATTTAAGAATATGCTCCATAAAACGAATTCTGGTATGAAGAGGGGACATTCCAAATTCGTATGCTTCATTGAAACTATTGTCTTGTGATGGGGGTTGGCTTAATTGACTTGATGTCTTTTGGCATATGGTACAGCTTGACGAAGACTTTGTTTCGGTTAATTCTTCTGCAAATTTTCCATCGATCATTGTAAGGAACATTTGAAAATTAATTTCAATTCATTGGGAATTTCATTTTTCCATACATCCATTTCTGTAACTCTACTGGTTGACGGCTCTAAGCCAATATAAGTTATTCTTAAACGTAATGGAACTAAAGATACCATGAATAAGTTAGCATCAGACCCAGCGGTAAGACTCAGAAGACCTTCTTACTTCAGGCCTTTTTAAAGGCCTGCTTAAAAATTTTTTGATTTGATAACTATTCTTACGTAACTGCTAAAGAATGCCTCATAGAAGGCCTCGGCTCTTTGGTATAAAAGAAGGAGTAAAATTTTTTGTTTTGTTTTTTTTTGCATAAGCAAAAGCAAAATAATTCAGATCACTTTACAAAAACAAAGTTACATAAGTATGTTGTAAATCATTTTTGTTGAAGTTGAAAAGAGAAAGAGTAAAATTTTTTGTTTTGTTTTTTTTTCGCCAAAGCGAAAGAATTCAGATCCCGTTATAAAAACAAAGTAACAAAGTAGGTACATATTAAAATACAAAATAAAAACAATAATGTAAATCATTTTAGTTGAGTTTTGTTCATTAAGGAAGATAGGTACTTGTGCTTAAAAGTTTTATTTTTATTATTTTACAATATTTAGCAAATTTGATTATTTCAATTAAACTACAATAAGTTTAATAAAATAAAAAGTTAAGTGTCGTTTCATTTTCTATATTGGAGATCTAATATGTACATAAAACCCATTCAGTCTTCTAATTTCATTTGTAAGGAAATATTCCTTAATGTTTTAGACTGAAAGCACTTCAATATGAACTTTAATCAAAGGCATTTGTAGAAGGATGGTCTAAAAGGCCTTTTAAGAGCCATTAATTGAAAGGCCTTTTAACATACCTTTCTTAAAAAACCTTCAAGATAACCTTTTTGCTAAGGCCCTTTGACAGTCATTCTCTGGAAAACCTTCTAAGAGCCATTTATTTGAAGGCCTTTAAGAAGCTCTGGGGAAGAAGGGAAAGCGGAAGGCCTTCTCCGCAATGACAACGCGTGTAAAAAAGATATGAGTATGGAATGGAGCGAGAAGGCCTTGAAGGGGTACAGAGGCCTTCTGGAAGGCCTACGTACTCCTTTTTCCCGCTGGGGATGAGTTTTCTGAATTACATTGCTTGTATTGTTTCTGACCAGAGCTTCCATCACATCCCCATTTAGAAAATAAAGTGATGCTGCAATTTTTAAGTTTTTTTAAACAGTCAGCATCAAGTGTATTTAATAATCGTTCTGCAGTGTTTTCGAGAAGAGCCTGCAATTTTACTTCTGCTGAACTTAAAGTTACACTAATAGCCGTTTGTGAAGGTTAGCACTCTTTTTTGACAGAAACTAAATCTCGATATGCTGGAAAGATTCCACAATTTTTTTCATTGGATCGCTTTCGCAGTTCTGTAAACTGACTTTTTGTCAGTTTTAAATCCAAAATCCAATCAGTTGGTGTAGGCATACTTTTTAAAATCCTCTTTGTGCGTTTATGGCTCGCTTCCACTATTTTTTCAATTATTGCAATTTTTGTTTTCTTATTTTGCGTTGTTTAATTTGATGCAGAAATGAATCCTTTATTTGATATTTGCAAGCTCGGGTCTTCGTGATCTTTCACTGCAATTGTCAATTTGTTTTGCGGGCCGACCCACTTTTCCAGTTTCCTTAGCGGTTATTGACAGCTTCTTACAAATCAGATCATTTGTTAGCCATTTTTCGTTGCGTAAGTAAAACGATTTCTTGTTTCTAGAACATTTAAAGTACCGTTTTTTTTAATGTAAATGAATAATTTTTATCTTATGAATTTTGATTTCTTGTTCGTTGCATAATTTTAAGAATGGATTATTCATTATGTGTAACACAAAATCTTTTTCATCTTTCTGTTGAAAATATATATCTGCGAGAACTTTATAACTGAACTAAGCTATTGTTTAAACAATTATGAAGGTAAAATTATGAATGCATGCATTGTTATACACTTGATAGAAGTTTTTTAAATGATCTTTTGTTACCACTTCTTTGAAACATAAAACCCGTTTTTTAAATACAAATTTAATCTTTTATTAGCATTTCTTTGAAACATAAAAAACCCCTGTTTTCACACTTTTTAAAAGGATAACATACCGGCAATAAATTAACAGGTAACATGTAGGTAAAATATAACTGCGTGCTAGTTTTTTTACCATTTACCTGCTCTTCCATTTTTTTAAATTAAGTTGCAATTTTCAGGTAATTAAACTATTTAGTTTATGTTGCGGCTATTTACTAATGTTTAACCTTTTAACTTACTCAGAAATCTAACGTGTTAGTCTATTTATGTCGCCTATTCGTTTTGCAGCATCCGTTCACCCACAATAAGTTCATAACAATGGCAATATCTTTACCTTCTCCAAATTAATTGATAACCTGACGTGCTAGATAATTTATGTGGCCTGAACTGCTTTATTTGTCGAAAATTCTTTAAGATTCACCTTCTTTAATTTCAGTAATGTTTCCTTGCAGGACTTATTTTTTGAACCGAATATCTTACCTTGGGTCACAGAAATTGCTGTAGTTCGCAAGACCGTATCCAGATGTGTGTACAATGGGGTGTAGAAATGTAGGTTAGATTCTAAACTACAAGAGACGCGTTGACGGGCAAGACTTATGCTCTATAATGTAGGAAATTTAATAGTTCTAGAGGTCGCAGAGTTTAATGCTTTAAACCACGTATAGCTAATAAACTAATACACAAAACTTATTCTGTCAAAAAATCTTAAAAAACAAAAAAGTTATGAGCATTTCAACTTCAAAAATTGACTCAGAAATTCAAAACTATAACCAAATATTGAGAAAGTCCATTTCGGACCACCCTGTTCTCAATGAAATAGTTGAAATAGGGTTGAAATTTTTTGGCTCCCGAGGTTCACTAGTATTTACTTTCACATGAATAAAAAAATGTTTAAATCGGAGAACATAAAAAAAAATAATTTTGGCCGCCTTCTCAAAATATGAACCAGTGCGCACCGTCTATACGAAGCTTTAGTACAAACATTAAAGTGAGTAGATCGCAATACTGAGCTGTAAATAAAGGTTGTGAAAGTGAATTAGTTCTTAATAAAAATTGTAAATGGAGCAAGTATTTTTCATAGTGTTGTTTATATTACTTTCTTTTTCAATTAAAAGAACTCAAGCGGTTTATTATAATAAATCAAAAACGTTATTAAAATGGCAGTAACGTAAAAATTGATGTCAGAAATGGGAAAGAAAAAATAAAAAATAAACAGCAATGAAATTTGAAGAACTTAACGTGGAACAGATTAAGGAGTTGAGCCAGTTGGATCTGCCAACTGCAGGAAATAAAGAAGAGCTGCAACTGAATTACTTTTGGCCTTAAAAGAAACGTCAGCGGAAGTTCAGCAAGTTGTTTCAAGTAGCTGTAGAAACAATTATGATGACGTAGCGGTTGCACTGCAACGAAAATATGGTGGCGACCGCAAAAAGGAAATCTACAAAATGAAATTAAAGGCTTAAACGCAAAAAACTAATGAGACATTACAGGACTTTGCATTGGAGATTGAGCGGTAGGTGCGGCTAACTTATCTAGTGAAAGATATTGTTGTATCACTTTAAAATGAAAGCATTTGTAATTGGTTTTAGAGTTGCTGATATATAAGTAACTAACGGTGTGTGTATCACAAAAACTAACCTTTGCAGAAACTGTTTTATTTGACTTCGCCCAGGAAACTGCAAGAATTATTTCCAGACAGTACGTAGTTATGGAAGCTTTAAGCCAGAAGCAAACTAGCAAACTAAATTAAATGCGATAGCTGAGAAGGCTGGTCACATACAGCTTCACCGCCAAGCAACAGCCAGCGGCCTAGTCACCAGTCGTCCCAAGAATCAGCGTTGTACTAAAAAGAGCTAGCACTACGGGGCATGAACTAGCTCACACATCTAAGGACCCCGCAATCTCCATCTCATAATGCAACAGAGTAACAGAAACCTTTCTGCCTGTGGTTAAATCAACGGTCGAAAACTGGTTTTGACTGTGGGGTATCACATTCGATTTTTAGACCTGATTTAATACAACAATCTATTGAACCACTAAGCGGAGTAAGTTTCCGAATACAGAATGACCTCGTTAAAACCAGCAACAGCTTTGGTTTGGTAAGAGTTTTAAATTTATCCAACAGCCCAAAGGTCCTTATGCATAGTTTTAAGATTGGACAATGTACTTCAACAGGGGTAATAATAAGTTGCGAGAAACATCTAGACGCAGCTTAAAAGAGAACCACGGACCATTAACAACAAAAAAAAGTAAAAATGAAACAAGAATTAATCGTATGAACATAGCATAAGCCATCATCTGATCCCTGGAGTTCACCGGTGGTTTTGGTAAAAAAGAAAGATGTTAGTACTAGCTTTAGCGTAGAATACAGGAAACTAAATGACACGTTAGCCGGAACAAAATGGTTATCTACTTTGTATTTGCAGAGCTTTTATTGGCAAGTAGGAATCGCAGATAAGGATAAAACTGTTTTT